>OU452244.1:16993809-19860714 GCA_911728495.1 Furcula furcula
ATCTCATCAGACAAGACATAAAGCACTTTAACATTATTTATTCTTGTCATCAATATGCTATGTGGACGAGTTAATGTAGCATTTCAATAGTGGAAGTTCAGCTGACAAATGTTAAAATATACTTACATAAATTTTTGAAAGTTATTTCAAAATACCTACACGATTTTGCCTCCAACTATATGACATTGTGGGAGGTGCGATTTGTTGTGCCCAGCAAAGTGCATGCGCAGGCGCTTGTCGCGTATCAAGCAGATTGCTGTAGTGATAGGTCAATGTGAGCACGCGATTCTATGGCGTTTTTCGTGAGCACCGTTCCGCCCTTCGTTAATTTACTTAGAACATAAATCTCGAGTGTCGCATGTTGTCGCCATTAGTCACCGCGCCATGGTACGGCCGCCGACTGAAAAACGAACGTGATTCGGTTATTACAAAGCACTAAACGAACCACTTAGATGGCTCATTAAATAAATTTATTCCACTCCATAGTGATTCGATACGATTGCAAGTTGTTGGCTGGACGATGCTTGATTAATATGATTCATTCAAAGAGAGTATAAGAATACACACGTTAAAGTTTAAGCAAATTTACACGCGAGTACAGCATCCGAAGTGGAGGCGTCGTTTGATTATATGCAAATTGTTTCTAGTGTTCCTAATAGAAATCTAAAGTTTCGATGAACGGCGCGGGTTAAGCTCGCCCGGCATAATTGCGTGACTAAATTCCAAGACGTAGGTTCTGTATCAGGCTCGCAATTCATTCACGTTGACGCGGCTCTGTTATTAATGAGACAATATATTAGAAACGAATTCGTTTTGGATCGATAAGTAATGTTACTTGAGTTAATATTATATTTTGTTTTGACTACATGTATACTGCAGGACCCGAATTTCAATAGATTATTTGCAAAGATTTTTAAAACCCCATGTAAGATATTGCTTGACCGACATCACACCTTCTATCTATTTTGAAAAGAAACTAATTTTACGGAATAAATATATAATCCTTAAAATGTCCAATGTGTAGTATTCGCGTAAATATCAGAAATCATTCTATCTATTTTCTATTCTTGGTGGCTATAAATTTGGTCCCGGTAGCCACCGGTACGCACTTCGACCCAGTTGGATCCATTGTGCCTGCCCTAGCCCTTACTCTGTTGCTGGCGTATCGAAGAGCTCCCTCAGGTACGCAACGATCGCGCCACCTTGGAGCTGTACATAATCATCTGGCGTAGGATAAGCTACGCTCAGATGATTCGACATCACACCTTACGGTATGTGAGGATACAGACATGGATAGAAGAGCCTAGCCTATTAACAACACAAGGAATATAACGCCGTGTCAGATGTATTGCTGTGTTGGCAGAAAATCTTTCGTTGTAGGACCACCAGCAATTATAATCACCGCAGGGACATAACGTTATACCCTAGTTTTCTTTGCAAGATCAATTTCGGAACAATAAATGTTTAACACAGGAGTGGACCCTACCCATTGGTAGGGTTCAATATGTAATATTGGGTTCATACATTTATTGGTCCGATTTTGATCTTGTAAAGAAAAACCGAGTAGATATACTCAAAAGTGTCGTAATTTGACAAATGATATTTTAAAAAAATGTGCTTCTTACTTTGATTAAGCTATTGGCTTCAGTGAAGACGTTTTACAGGATCGTTTTTGACGGTTTATAAAACTAAATGACTACACAAACTACACATGTTTTGAATACCTAGGCACCTACATGACAATCATAAATATTTTATTGAAAACAAATATAAATTTCAAAATCAATATCCTCAAATACGGGAGAAATTCTAGGAAATATAAAAAAAAATACGTTTTTATTTCAAAATTTAATCAATGGTATTTAATACTTTTCTTTGTTTCCATAAACAAAAAATAGAGATTATTTGTACAAAACACATTTTTCATAACGTTTTTAACAACAATTTCAAAGAGAAATAGGTATTATGAATTGAAGAAGTGTATAGTGTTTAGCTTCAAAATATTTTACTTCCGAAGTCATAAACTAGGGAACAGTACAAAAAGAGCTATCCGTACATGATTTTAATGTGAAATAAACGAAGATAGTCAGATCTCGGACTGTAATTTACAGTCGACACGAACTACTGCGAGAAATTTCCGTCTGCTGTGGTGTCCATGATAAGCGGCTTGACCGTGCAGCGCCGGGTCACTATAAATATTGCTGCGTTGAGTCCCGTTTAAATTCTGTATTGATTGGACATACGCCTCATTAATACACAGCTACATTCCAACGCAGTCTACCAACGGTCAAGATCGCATATTATCTATTAACTTTGAAAAATGTGTAATATTTATTCTCAACGCGGTATGCACTTTATGTAACTCTTTTGCAATGTTTGTATGGATCAGAATCGAAATATCTTTAACCTGCTGCTTTTTTAAATATTCCCCAGAAGTTTTATCACTCTCTCACGATCGAACTTCCCTAACGGCCATCACTATTTTTTTTAATTAGCTTCCAAAATAGAGCCCTCATAAATTTTATAGCAACATAGGTGTAATGTATCGCCGGCAGAGGCCCGCTTCGTGCGCCCGTGTAGCCGCCGGCGTTCATTTGGGTATCACAGTTTTACGATACCATTTATGATTGATTAATCAGTGAGCCCAAAGTTGATCGCTTCCGCACTTATTCTTCTGATTGCAAAACATTTTATTTCGGCTACGTCACCGAGTGAATGTAATTTGGCTATTTATGGGCATGATGTTAAAATTGCTGCCAGAGGATATTGACATCACGAGATTAAATGCGTTGTGTCGTGGAAGTCTTAGAATATTATTTACAGACTTATAACAATAAACATTCGGGGACAAGTCGCTACCTACTTTGAAATCGATGTATTCAATTTGGGTCATGCAGGCACTATTGTTCTGTTATTGTGTGTCGGCATAAATGGCTAATCGAGTTTAACGTTACGTAAGATTAATAGCTCGTATTTACATTACATTCGTTTAATGAAAATTAACTTATAAATCAACATTGTATCACTTTTATATACACACACAATATCTAAGATAAGTTTTGAAATGTTACTGATCAGCTTACGATTTACGCAGCTGTTAAACATAGTGTAATATTAAAAACGCTTTAAAGCTTTAAGAGGTTACCAATAGTAACGAGGAGGAGGAGGAGGAGATAAAGATGGATTATGACAATATGAAAGTAATTAAGAAAAATTTGAAAGCTACACTCATCATCCAAAGTTTGTCCTCATTGTTTTGATCGAATAACACTGTAAGAGTTGACAATAGGATTTAACTCGCTCTACCTAGGTTGGAGTACAAATACATCATAGTAAACCTGATAGCTGCCGAGTAGGATGCTAACGGCACCTATCACTATCACAGGATTTTTATGTTTAACGATAAACAGTAAAAAAGTTGTACAAACGAGAGGCTTCGTCGCGTCGGCACAATATAATGTCGTCGTATTCTAAGAATACTTAGATGACCGATACGCGGTAAATGTTAGGCATCTCGCGATGTACCCTCCACAATTTTCTTTGACCCTCTGTATGGTATCTTTAGTGGTCAAAAATTACACAGTAGAGAATACGTTGGTATCACTCTGGAATCTGACCGTATAATATTGCAATAGCCATTACGGACACACCGTAGCATCTTCAAAGTGCCTCGTAAACGCGCTACACGGCTACTAGAAATGTAATTTAGCGGTACTGAGAAGGAGCGATGGCTATCTGCAGATGAATGAAGCAGTGTTAGTGCACTGTCACACTTTTTTACTGGTTAAGGTGTTCTGGAAACTTATCTCTCAATCACATGCCCGTAACTGTACGTTATAAACTTATTTTTCAGATCTGCCCGCCTTACACTCGCTCCATAAAACTTTCGCAACTCGTAACACATACGACTCATACGCAATACTCACTCATGAACGGCTAGTATATCTACATTATACCTACATAAATCCTTATCACCTTTAAACGTCCTATCGTAATCTTGGTTAAAGTTTGATACATTTTATTGCGATACTTTACTCAAAGCAGAACATTATTAAATACTAGATGTGCTGGAACAGATACAATGAATGTAGTTTATCGATTATTTCAAATTACTATTTTGTTGATCTATAAAATACATGGGCTGTAGGTCTTAACATGTATATTGTTTTTTACTCTTGGTAATGATATTGCGGTATAATAATTATTATCCTTATTACTTCCTTACAGTTTTGTAGTATTATTGCATACCTAAAGCGTATACTTAACAACTGGTAAATAATGTTTGGTAGCGTAGCGTAAAAAAACTATGCATGCTGCGTGAAATAAGTATTTCGAATGCGAATAACGACGTACGAAACAAAAACTAGCGATACTTTAATTTTATTTTAATTGAATCGGGCGAGAGTGACATTCGAGGTTGTCAGATTTAAGTCGTGTTCAAGGTGATAGTCTCTCTCGAGTCGAACTAAAATGGCGACCGAGTTGGCATTTAAATGCCATGCATTTTTAAATTCATTCGACGTACGCAATTAACAATTCGACTTCGATTACTTTGTCATAAACGCGCGCGCGTGTATCCGAGTCGCCCGTTAGGAAGCTGCTTAAGAATTCATAACACCATTAGTGTGGATATTAACTTTATGGTTTTTGTGAATATTGAAAACATTAGCAACAAAATTTATGAGAAAGATATTAGTATTGCATTCTTTGCTTTGCTTGTGTAGGTACCTATGCACCTACTTACAACGATAACCTATAAAATATGTAAAATCCATTTTACATTTATGTTGAGTTGAAATCAGTATTTGTCCTCGAATAACTTTGCTCTACACTTTATTAATCTTGCCTATTTGATTATATACGGGCGGAATTCTAGTTAGTTACGTTTATTAGGTGAGATATTTAGCAATTGTACAAGTAACTAAATTAAGCAAACGCGTTTGCTTCTTGCTTACATTTTTGGAATGACTTGTGTCATAGTTACGGTCATTAACATAACAATATATTAATTGTTCAGTTCTTAACGACATTTTAATATTGTTAAATGTTGAATAAAGACTTCTTTCCATTTTTAAAAATGCGACTTAAATCAAAGTATTTTACTGAAGGTTAATACATATGTATTTATGTATATAAAAGATAGATTTATTACATTAATGCGTAAGTAATTATACATACAATTTATACTTTTCTACGAATTTATTGTCAGCACTTATTTAAGTTGAAAAAAAACTTCAAAGTAGCCGCTACGGACGATAAGGTAAGCAAAGCTGACGGCGGCATGTCATCTTAAATGGTCAAGCTATTTCGTTAGAAGATAAAGCTACGTCATTGCCTTGCTGGTGTAGTGGGCATAGGTTCGGCTCGCGATCCTAGGTTCGATGATTATTTATCGGGATAATTAAAAGATTATACTCATATACAAGTCTTAACCTCTGGCATTCTAAGCGTTAATTATTTTAAACAAAATTGTTCGTTGGTCGCATTCGTTCGTATTTATTATTAATGTTAAAATCTAACTGTTGCATTTAGCACCGTTAATGAGTTATTATCTTATTCCTTAGTAGGTACCTACAGATTTTATATTAAAATCACAACGCAAGTACGTAACGTAAACACTATTTTTTTTTATCCAAAAAATAATAGGTTGTAAAAAGTTGTAGGTCAAACAAGTATAAATTATATAATCTTCTAAAGCCCGACTGCGAGCAAACAAAATGGACTTAAATTACATTATATCTACAAATAATACATAGTTGTTCTTATCCAGTTATAATAAAAAATCATTAAGTGGTTCCATATTTCGAATAGAAAAAGAATCATTGAAATCGGTAAATATTTGCCGGAGTAATAACCATTTTTGTCCCTTAAAAAACAACAAAAATGTCATCTTTTAGACATTTAAAAAAAACTACATATTCGTACTTAATAATTTTATGGAACCCAATTAGTGGATCAGACTATCCATACAATATTTTTTTTCAAATCGGTTCGTATTTGCCGGAGTTATGCGCGAAAATACACAAAAAATGTTATACAGTCGAATTGAGAACCTTCTTCTTTTTTGAAGTCGGTTAAAAATGTAATTATTACTTAAACGATATAGGTATTTTATTTGTAGCCTCCGTGGCACAGTGGGAAACCGCTTGCTTTGTAAACCGGAGGTCGCGGGTTCGAATCCTGCGGGGGGCAACTTGTGTAGTTGTTCCTCACTGGCTAGGACAATGCAGGCCGATCACCTGATTGTCTGTAAAGTAAGATGATTCATGCGTCAGATGGGCTTGTAAAAAGTCGGTCCTGCGTTCCCGGTCGTGTCGGTCTCCCATCCCATCGGATTATGAGAGGTATAAAGGAAGAGAGAGTCCACTTGTGTCTGCGCAAACACTTGTGCACTATAATATCTCCTGCGTACATGGTTGATCTTGTGAAAGATTGGCCGCTGTGGCCGTATCGGCCAGGAGGACATTATTATAGGTATTTCTCATTATTGTAATGTTTTATTGAGATCTCTGCGAAGGAAGGGTAATAAATAGGTAGAGATAAAGTTGAAAAAGTATGTACCGCTATAACAAAGTAGGTATGCATAATATCCGTACTTATATTACTAGCATACAGAGTACAAGTAATTATCACTATTTATGGAGTGCTTTTCTATGACGAAATAAAAATATCCTTAGCCTATTTATCATCTATGTCTGAGTCATCATTAAGTTTCCTTTTACAGTAAACGCAATTTATTTAGCATTTTACAAATTCAAATGGCGGTGAACAGAGCACATTAATAGTACTAACGTATTACATTGACGTGTACCATTTATTAGTAAGGGCTTACACTTAGTTATAAGTAGTGCCACAACGCAATTTAACACCGAGAGAGGATGTCTGCGACATATCCCGTCCTCGACAGCAATCAATTATCCACAATCCATAATCACAAACAATTAATTTTTTCTCGAAACAGTTAATAGGGCTGCGCTTTCGTGGGTTATTTTCTCGATAAGGGCCAAATTGATCCGCCCGCGGCCATTGTGAACAAAACGAGCAATTTACCGTACTCGATCCATTACAGTTTTTAATATTGTTCTACGCGGTTGCTTATCTTTTATTGCGGTCTTCTGGCGGTAACAACGGCATAGTTAGTTTACTGTTTACTAAATATTTGCACAAATGTAGGTATAACCTAACTACCAATGTAGTTTAAACTTCGAAGACAAGGGCTGATCCCAGTTAATCTTCTCGTCGGTATATTTTCTTGTGATTTCACCATAATGGTTGCTGAACAGTACACAAACCGTGACCATTTGACCCGTTTATGATGTTGCTCGAGAGAAGCATAGATTGTCATGCGGATACAAAGGGCGTCTTTTTTGATAAATCGTTGAAAAGAAACAAAGGACGCATAAATTTATCGTTTGCTTGCGGCTTATCATGATCTCGAGCTTTCTCCGAGTGTCGGTACACCTACCGCGCGGCGTGCAGCATCACACGTGGCTCCGCCCGGCCGATCGCCGGGTGCACAGGGCCACGGAAAGCTGCACTCATCGAGGAAATACAAGCTTGAGTTGACCCACTGCCAACTGAAACTAAACGCCGACACCACCTTATTGAGTTGATTGCTTTTAATATTAAGTTCATTACAAACCCTGAATAAATTATCACATTTACACCATTCAAACATTTATTTTATTATAGGCATAGAGGATTGCTGCATATGTTTAATCTTATTCTTACGCAAAATATGCATAAAACAAGAATTCAAAATTACATTGAAATCCGCACGTGCACCTATTCTGACGTTAGAAGTACGCAGCGACATCCTACACATACACCAATATGAACCTCAGTTCTCAAAGGATAATTGCGATGAACTTTGCAAACAATGATCTTTTTGATAAACACAAGAAGCTTTTGTGTGCAGATCTAAGTATTATGATCGATGAGTAAGGCTTTGATTAACTAGAACTAAAGTAGGAGGACATTTCATTAGATTTGAATCTGGCAATTGATTGCTATACCTTTATACCTATTTACTTAAATTTTATTTATAAAAAACTGTCTACGGTTCCTGTGTTTGATTGTATAATGATAGTGAAGGAAGCAACTGATTTTATTTCTAAAGTAGGGTCACATTCATAATTATGTCAGAAAAGGTGTAATTTTATGATAGTTTTCTCCTGCCATATACGTTATTTTTCCTTATTAAGCCAGATTGTAGTTTTAATTACTCTTTTAGTTTTTGTTTTAATTCATGCAGTTTTCTATTGGGCTGGTTGAAAATTAAGATTTTAATATACTTAATCACTAAACCAATACATTTTTGTGAAGAAATACAAAAACTGCCACTAAATAACACGTTGTCTCTGTTGATATCATAACCATTGTCTAAACAATTCAATCAAATGGAAGCTACCTGCATATTGAGTGATAAATAACGACCCTTTGCGCTGTTAGAAGGGGTGTCGGTTGTCGCACATATTGCTCGTTCAAATATTTTACAAAGGGTTGTTTATTGTCTAGGGATGGCATTGTCTAAGCTAAATTCGATGTCCGCCGATGACCGGTACCCACGGCCGAATGACCAGTGTGGGAAGGTACGAATCCTCTGTGAAAGCTTGACCCCTTCTTTTGAGCCGTTCGTTATAGATGAATGATGATGTTCTGCAAAGGGTCAGTTGAAAGAATGAAGATTCAGTAACTGGCGATTGTTTATTTTTTGCGTGGTTTTAACGGTCAAGTACATTAATAAGGACAAAAAGAAATTACCGAACTTCCCATGCATGTATTTTCTACCTATAATTACGCAAACTCGGCATGGGCTTCTCGAGACATTTTCGTGCGCACGACGTGCAGGGATTGAACAAGAAATGTTCAGGCAATTCGGAGAACACCAGTGTGATAATTCGGACCCTCCAATTATTATTACATTCGGTACGCAAAAGTACTTGCAATATGTAAGGGAATTATTTACCAAAATCAATGCTTGTTCTCGTTACGCCAATCTTGTGCCTGATACTTATAGCTTGATCAAAGTATTTTTTTAGAGTAAGAGACTTAGGTACATCAGGTTAGTGTGTTTGTTATAATTATCTAATTATATTTAATGTGGTTTATTCTAATCTGTTTTTATATTATTTTATTAAGGCGTGATGGTAACGAAATGCTGTACAAACATTTTACTTATTTAAGATTTGTTAGTAACCAGGTATTTAGCCGTCTCGTGCAGACTCAACATATTAGGATTCTAGTAATAGAAGTCACGATTTTCGAAAGTTTGACGGAGCACAGCTATATTATTATTTATACCTAATAAGAAGGAAGAGCTTTTAAATAATCATCCAGTAAATACTTTACGATCAACTTTTGGAGAATATCGTCTGCACGAGCATTAATCGAAAAAGGAAAGCTGGCGGTCAGATACGGTTTTCTACTACTAGGAAGTTGATACTTAAGGTAAACTACCTTGATCGCCTGTCTCCACCTATCTCCGTAGTGACTGACTCGCAAACTTTTGAGCGTCTATCTGTAGGGTATACGGGGATGTGAGGGACTTAATGTGACTGAACGCGGCTAGTTGCGCAATATGTGGCATAATAGACGAGTATGTAAAATACAGTGTACACTCGAGTCGTTACAGCCAAGATCGAGCAATATCGTCTGCACACCTATATGAGCTCGTAGACTTCATATTAATGTTTAGAGTTTTATATAAATTCTATAAACCTAAACCGTCTTATTACGAAAAGCAGTTTAACGAAAAACCTAGGTTTAGACCCAGTTTCAGATTTACTGCAATGCTTTTTATACATTAAAGGAGATACAAATAAGCCTACAGAATATTTCGGCTGGGCAATTTTGTAAAATTACACATATTAAATCTATTAAGAACCACATTAGCGATTTATTCGTGTAGTAGTTATTGTAATTTGGCTACTTTATAAATGAATATGACACATTATCTGCAATCTATCTCGTTCGCGTGTGCTCCTCTAATTCTCTTCTATCTATTAGCTGTCTATGAGTGGGTGTACGTACATACCTACCACTCATAAATATAAGGCATAATTTTGTAATTATGTAAAACGGTAAAAAAGACCAAGTCTAAATCGTTTGCTATCTGTAACGCAATATAAATTAATGGTCGTTATAATAAAATACAGAGACGGTGAATGTTTTAAACATTTTGAGTTTCAATTAATTGACGCAAGTGTTCTACTTTTATAGTTTAATTAAAATTTGTCGATATGTTTATTAGTTTCTCGTTAGATATAAATAGTGTTCTCAAAATCAAAGCCAGTAAGAAGTTTAAAATCTCCTTAATTCAAAGCACGATCACAGATTACAAATATTGATTTGATTAAATGATATATACAGTTAGAGTGTAAACTATCCACCGGGGTCCGATTACTTATCGCTCATATATGGTTTCAATAGTAATAAATGATTACATCTCTATGTTTTTGATATTAAGCGATGTGAAAAAGATATCGCTTTTAATTTTACAAAACTATTTATATTGTATGTTCGATATATTCATGATCTATAAAAAGTCGAGGTCTTGATTTTAATTGCGAAAAAAAATGGACGATAATGAATCCGGAAAGAGACATACACTTCAAGGACTTTGCGTCTCGTAAAATGTTGACAATAACAATTAACTCATAGTGCTTTTTGACCGTTGCTGTTGGTATTTATGTACGTATTACAGAAAAACAGATATGAAATATCGTATTACTATGGTATTCGGTATATTTGGGTATAATTTTATTTGTATTTATCGTAAAACCAAAGAAAAAAAACCGGTCAAGTAAGTGCGAATGGGACTCGCAAGGGTTCCATACTTTCTTTGGATGTATTGAAGTTATTTTACTATCCGTCTAACATATTAGATAGCAAAAAACCAAACCGCAAAACGCATTTATGACCTATAATTATTTCAGAGTTTTCCTTCCACAAACTTTTGAAATAATTAGGGTTTTTTGTGTAATTTTTGATTATAAGCCAAACTGAAACTGCGTGACATAAACCGAAGTAAAAATCTGTTTTAACATGAGCAAATAAAGCCCTTGCATATAAACCACTTGATATAGTAGTCTCACTTTGAAATTTTGACCTGTTGAAAAAAAGTAAAGGACAATTTTTTATTTCTTCTGCGATGAGGTTGGGTAGGTAAGATATAAAACTATTCAAAGTTTCAAATTGGTAGCGTCAGTGGTTCCTGAAATATTATACCTAGGTGTGACAGAAAGACAGACTGACATACGAAGTAGCACCATAAGTGTTACTTTTTACCTTTTAGGTATGTAACCATAACAATGCAATTATATAGAGAATGTAAACATGTACCTATACAGACAACACATCACGCATAAATCACAATACAACATTATTACTCTCAGTTCATCGTTCCTGAAATTCCTAATACAGGAGAACAGGTCATGAGACACGACCTAAGGCGTAAATTTTTAATGAAGTCAGAGTAGTCATACATCCGTAGAACTACTTGGAATTTATTTTCCAACTAGTCATACATGTAGAACTAAATAGAAATTGGAATGGGAACTTGGAATAAGTCAAATTGTTAGCCGAATATAATCGATGTACTTAATAGGTATGTACACTAACAATATGTCTATGCCGAATATATAGCGATTTAGCATATAGCAAAACACCCTTTTGAATATGAATCCGACTTCACCACTTTTTATTGTATCTGCAGTACAAGCTAGTGTAGTTGGTTGATGATTAATGGTACTTGCAATATATTGTATGCAGGTGCACACGTCTAAGCTAGGTATTATTAAGTAAAACTAAAATACAAAGTTGTAGACATCGCTTCAAATTATACCTTAAACGTAAAAATTTAGATTTAAAATATTTAGTACCTACACATGTATTTGTTTTCAGTGTGCCATGGGTCAATAAGATGTAGGAAATAATTTAGTGAAGTTAATATAAATTCATCGACTGTTGAGCTTTTTGTAATCATACGAAAATAATATTACTCTAATACCTTTCTACTACTTTTGACAAGTTATCACAAGTAGGTGTAATTTTACCACAAGTGGAGCTAGCATTGACAGTTAAGCTAAATACAAACAACTAAAGACATTTTTCATCTCATTACTATAAATTATGCAAAAATTTTTATGCTACGGCTCTATTAACAATGATCATTACAATCTTCCTAAGCTGCGGCTGCAGCGGTCAATGTTTTACAAGAGCAGCCATCTACGCAGGAGATATTTAAGTGCAGATGTATACTTACGCAAACACAGATGCACTCTCCCCTTTACCCTCACAATCCGTACGGAATACTGACAGGGTTGGGATGAGATCAAACGCAAGACCATTGAGGTAGTATGTAATATCATCTTAATGCGTAAGACCGACTTTTTACTAGCTTAAGACAGGCATGGGCCATTTTATTTTCAAACAATCAGGCTATCGACCTGAGGGCCTAAACAAGATGCAATCGCTTCATAGCGAATCTATTTCTTCATTCGCTAATGGTGTCAATTCCCTACAATTTGTCACGTGATTTTTCGATGACTTATGTCATTCTCATACATTTTTATACTTTCTATGTGTATAGCGCTTGTAGAATGTTACATTGTCTAAGGGGGCTGTATTGTTTTCTAAGCAGTAAGAATCAACTACACAGCGATTCCAGCATATGAACCCGTGACGTTTGCAAGCGGTTTTACACTGCGTAACGGGACTTTAATGCTCTAATTGGTCTAAGATATAAGAAAGACATTGTTCAATCTAACTCAATATTATGCGTATAGGCTAATATGTTCGGGCCAGTGATTTCCGCATCGGAGAGCCTCCACGCCTCTACGAATTCACTCAAATTTGACTTCTAATTACCTCACCATTGCCGACGTTTTATGTTTCCTTAGGCCATAATTTTAATTAATTCTTACATCGTCTGAGCGTTTCTCACGGAGTATTAACGTAATTAAATTGCAGTGTTGAAGTTTATTCAGTTTAGAGTTGTGTTTTGATTGGTTGTGCATATATGTATACAAGATTTGAAGTTTTTTAAAATTATTTAGCAGTGATATGGTGTATTTGCTATTCATTACAGAATGTCTACAAATATACAAAGTTTTAGGAATCTTTGACAGGATTTATACGTGAATTGGAAGTCCTATCGAACCTACACTTTATTACATGTAAATGGAAGGCGTGAGGGAGAGCTGTCAGAAGTGCTTATGGCTGTATCTGCACTTTTAGAGCCGATGATGATGAATATAAAAAAGTACGAAATCATGTACTTTAGCGGTATAAAATCTTCATAATCACTTGTGCATTAGATCTGTCATATGAACTCATATGTAATCTGTGCTCCAATGTACGTTTTCAAGTATGTATTCTTTTTCTGATTTGTATGCATTATAATTTTATTTTGACTTGGCCATTTATATGCATTTGTCTCGGTCGTAAACTTTATCATTCTTTTAGTTCGGTATTGATTTTGATCAATCTAAGTAAGCATTAACTGTATTTTTATTTTGTTTGGTATTTTAACGACTCTATAAAATAGAAAGCTCTCATGTCGCTTGAATGAGTTATGATATTTCTATCAACTGTCGTTTTAACTATCGGCCTCAATATTAGTTATCTAATGTATCTATCTAATGACTCGTTGAACTCTAATATTAGTAAGAAGAATAACTGCCGCTTTCGGAAGCAAACATTACGATTCAATTGTATTGATTGAAATCATTTTGATTAAGGTATCGTTTCCGATAAGAATTAAAATATTTTGTATCGATACCGATACAAAATAGTTTAATTCTTAATAGTCTTGTCGGAGACGGTTACTATACTTGTTTGGCGGCAAAGATAAGACAAATAAAAGACAGCAAAATATCCCTGCATGTTTGGACGGGTAACCCTTCGCTGTGGAACAAAGAGGAAGAGCCGCAATGTCACCCTTCTCCGGGTCGAGTGAGCGTTTGCCGGGCCGTGTGGGGCGAGCGGCCGGCGACGCAGCAGTAGCGAGCTACGCCGCACCCGGACCGCACCGCCGTCCACCGCGCACTGAACCGACCGCTCGGTGCGCGCCGCGAAACCGTCGCGAACCTGTTCCAAATCTAACCCCAACCGACTCGGACCGTGGGGCAGGGTGGACCGGACACTGTATTGTGCACGAGTGACCCTTATTGGGCAAGCTTGTCAACTGACCGGTACCTGACCGCGTCATGCAAAACGCCCTCGGATGTTGATGCGGGGTTGCCCATCTGCCCCCTCTGCGACCAGTTCTCAACTCGTTCCACAGGTATTTTTGATTATTGTCGTGACCTGTTCTTCTTGAATATTGCCTAAAGATTATTGAATCGTTATGATAAGATCGTAAGCGTAACGTAACCTTAGCCTTACTCATGTGAATACAATATACTTATTTATTTAATTATAGATGTTGTTAATTATTTATTTTAGTGCCACTGTTTTAATTGTGATATGATATTAAGATTGTTTGTGTTTGATTAAATCAGTATACCTACGACATTTACATTTCATTATATTTACTCGCAAGATAAAAAACTTGTAATAAAAAATGTCCAATTTACAAATTATTCTCACAGTTCTGAATATACAGAAATAAAGAAAAACATAATATAAATATTACTACAGAATTTCCGTTTTAGTTTTTCTTGACGGGTTGACATTAGATATTAAAAAGAACAGCAAAACCAAGTTGTTGCTCTTTTTTTGGGGGGTTTGAACCCGCACCCTTCCGGTTGGCAAAGCAAGTGGTTTACCGCTGCACCATGGAGGATACAATAAACAGATACGCAGAGCAAGTGCAGGCTACAGCTTGTTGATTAACACTATTTACGTGCATATGCTATTTAATTATTACTCAATAGTAATAAGGTAGTACTTGACTGCAATCTCACTTGAAGAAAAGCGTCCACTAGCTTACTAAAATATTAACATGATTATGGTTGTATAGATATAAGTTTATAACAAACTGATGTGCTCCTGACATTTAAGAAATAAATAGTAAGTTTAAGTAAGTATACTAGATAAGCCGACATGGTACGGACATGTTATATGTTGGGATGAAAATTAAATAACAAGAAAGCTGCAGGCTATAGAAGAGAGTAAAAGGCCACCCACCAACCACCTGGACAAGAACATTAAAATGTTATAAGGCTATGCAGTCGATAAGCTTAAATCTTGAAATAACGCAGTCTTTCTTGAGGCGAAAAGAGCTAAGCGATGAATTCGACGCCCAGATGCTTTGATTAGTGGTTCCAATATAAACCCTTATTACTTAGAGGGAAATAAATAAAGAAATACTTTTAATGATTTAGCTCAAAGCTCACTTCTCATCCTAACGTCACGTGACATAAATACAAAACGCGTTCAGACTTTCAAGAACTAATCGTTATTGTTTATAGGGTTGCTCCAGATTTTACTGTTGGGGAGATCATAACTTTTTAAAATTTAATTTGAGCTAGGGCTTGACTGCAATCGCACCTGTTGAAAAGCTGTGATGCAATAGAAGTGAAGCACACTAGCTTATTAAAAGCCTATTCACTCTAGCTTCGACGACACCCACATTATAAGTAGACGGAAAAGCCGACGCAGGTAAACTATTCCTGTCCTTAACTCTGCCTATTATAAACGTTGAAGCAAATCGCTTAGTCCGGACCGATAGCACTCACAACGTAGCCACCGTGCGTCTCACCGTTTGATGTTAGACAGGGTATGGTGGAATCAAGGCATGTTATTCCTGCGCTTACTCCCCAAGATGTCTCCTGTGTAGTGTATAATCTTCAACATGTAGTTTTAATAACAATTAAAATTTAAAAAAAGGTAGGTCGCTGCTTGATGGGCCCCCACATTAGAACTACCTCGACTAGGAGAGTGAACCTCATATTGCAAAAGATTGCAGCCAAATAATATTACGAATGTCATTCGGTTCCCGTGATGACTAAGGTTGCCAGTGAGTACTCAAGGTAGCTGTGCTGGCCGCAACTGAAGACGTGCAATGTTATAACGTCGCTTTTGACAGGCTGTATTTAGCTTTTGCCTATAAGCTTCTTGGCTGCGAATGTAGTGATTCTGACATTAACCCAATATCGGCAATGCGGATGTCATGGTGCCGTGTTATTAACATTTATAGGCTGCGGTGCCTGCATACCAAAAGGCAAGTGACGTAAAAAACTATCCTGAAAATCTTGAGACTGTAGAAAATGAATCCCCAGTTTTTCGCTCTCGGTTAAACATCGATGTGCCGGAATTAAAATCCCGTAGTTCCGAAACCTTCTCTATGTCGACCAACAATGACGTTTTTACGTTCACGACTCGTTCATATCTGGCACACAAGTTTTGTGACACAACTTTAATAGAATTGCTTACTAAAAATACAAATCAATATTTTGACTGAACCCATAAGTTCTAGCCGTAAAAGAGACAGGGAACTTTTTGGTCTCCATATTGTACCTAGTAATTTTATTATCACATATTGGGACAAAAACTATAAGTATGTGCATTTTGTCATATAAGGTAAAAGCAGTAATGTACTACTTTCCGAGCGTACACAAGTTATTTTTTTAATCTTTCTTTTCCTTTGTAATACCAAATTGACGGGGCCCAAGCCGCAGGTATTTGTAAATGGTGGTTTAAAGACAGACAACTAGCTTCAGGTCTTTAAGCCAAACAGTCATAACAGTCCGAAAGCCATTCAGTTTGACATTATTTGTAACTTAAAAAAGAGTGTTTAATGAATAAGGGAAATATTCTTTTTTTCTTTCTTTCTTGTTCTGTTCACTCAGTGTATATTGCCAATGTCAAGTTTTGATGCTTGTGTTACAAGAGTACCCGCCCTTTCCACAATTTCTTCAGTCTTCTACTTTTATAATATCATGGCTTCCATCAATTATCGACGGGTTTCGCCAGTGTCAAGTAGTTAAATAGCAGTTACAAAATGAGTTAAAGTATTGAGCTTAAAGAGAAAACGAAAATTGGAGAATTTGCGTTCGCGGTCGCTACCTACCACCGAGATGGCGGCCACGAACCAAACTCCATAAATATTCTATCCTTTACAATTATCAACAACAATCTTGAAATATAACATTTTAAAAGGACATTTTTTGTGCATGTAACTCCAACCAATTTGTGCTATTATATAAACAATAGCAAAATTGCTTTAAGTGTTGGCAGCAAAAAATCACACGTATCAATTTAATTGTGACGTGAATTAAAATATGCTGATTCTCGGTTATAGCAGATAATTAGGTGGTAATATTGGGATACTACAAGACTTCCGCATCGGTCAGAGCACGGCGGTACACTCCGGCGCTCGTAACAGATTTATAGCGAGTTTGACCGTGAGAGCTGAAGCGTAGCCGTTTTTTTGCCTAATGTATTATTTATTAAAATTTGATTATAAAACAGCTGAAGTTAATTCCATAAGCTGGAGTCGTGTCAAATCTTGGTACATTATACATAAATACGGTTGTCTATTGGGTACTTAATGAATATTTATTTACAGTGTTAAGGTATCTGTTTATTAATGACGAGAGACCTCAATTTATCCAATTACTATAATGATTAGATGTAGAGGGCAAAGGTTGATTATGAATGATAACCTACGACTATTAGGTTCTATAGGTATTTCTTGGCTATAACCTCACGTTTTTAGCGAAAGGTAGCGAAGATACGCTGGACCAATCTTTCAAATACAACAAAGTATTTATGTCAACACGAAAAGTAGAATCAATGTATATTCTATGTACAAATCGGTTTCAGCCACAAAAATGCATAAGGAAACGTCACGTAGTAAGGTAAAAGAGCAAAGAGCCGCTAACTTAAGGGTCTGATGGATGAGTCGAGTACGACCCATGTACCACGACATACATTAGAATAGTATTTTCGAATATCAAATATTGATTTTGTCGGTGGACGTTGTGCAAACAATTAATGTTTATTTCTCTAAAAACATCGGCGCGCGACCGCTCACATTTTTGTTTACATAATAATAGATTTTTTATTTACTCATTGAGTGTTGCTGCACGAAAACAATGGCAAATAGGGTTAGGTACATTTTCTCACGGAACGTGAATAGCCAGCATCATCGGCCACGAACCTACTATACATTTTTCTTGCGAAAACCACTCGTATTAGTGCCGTATAGGCCAAACAGCATCGAGTCAGGCCGAACGCGGCCGGCACTCGTGTGTCGCACGTCAGATCAAATACACGAGATAAAACTACAACTAATGTACACTCAGCTCAAAGCTTTTCACAATCACCGGTGAGGGCAATAAATAAAGCTTCGACGAAGAACGGGAGCAATTAATATGGGCGCGCCCGACTCGCGTGAAAGTAGCAGACGCGGACCACATGTGTGGAACGTGGACGATGACGTGTGCACGTGTTGTAAAATATACTAGTACTAGGTACGCCCTAGCTTTCAGCTTGTATCAATTTTGTATCGCGGAGCTTCCTTCAGAGAGCTAGACTACCCAAATTACTATAGAAAAGATTTTACCTACTTCTGTAGGCTTCGGGATAAACTCTCGTGCAGGTGAAATAACGGGAATAAACTGATTTGAGTTAGAGAATATAAAAAAAAACTATTATAAAATACAACTATAACGAGCCGAAATACACTTAAGCAGATAGAAAATCATTTATATTCTAAATTGCAACTTATAAAGAATAAATCATAAACTGGTATCATAATAACAGGCTTTGGTGAAGTAAAAGCATAAACGGCGTATAGGTGTACAATTACTTACACATCCAATTACGTGGCTGATATTCGGCTGACCCACATTTAAAAACATTTTGCGATACAGCCTCCTACGCATATGAACGACATGTCGATATCGGTATATCGGTGATTTCAATACGGCAACGACGGGTGACGGAGCCCAACTCGAACAGTGTATGCTAATAGGAGCCGCGGGCGTCGCTCCGTCGAGGCAGGGCGCGTCGCGACGTCCATGTAACAGTGTGCACATGGTATGCAATTACCATTTTATTACTTAGCCGCCTTGTCTACGCCTGACTTTGTAGCTACGCACTGTGTTTCTTGGACTATGTTCGGTACAAGAACAAGCATCCTATTAAAAATGTAAGTTGCAATGAGGCTGCATTTATGTGCACAATTCAACTTTAATAGCTGAAATAATAATGTTTCTTGTTCTTTAATTTTTTCAAAAGTAATGGGTAACAGATTATTTACTACTGTTGTCGTGTATACTGATAACCTCGTTAAGCAGAATAACTGCGATTCAGGATAAGTACAAAAACATAAAGTCGATCTCTGTAGTGGTGAGTACTCATTTTATACCACCTAACGTGGACACATTTTTTTGTTTATTCAGCATGTTCCCGAGAACCCACGCGCCGCCCGTGTGTCGTGGAAGTTTTTCTAGGTAAGATGCGTGAGTGCCCCGCGGAATGCGGCTTACGAATGCCGCGCTCTCACTCGCATTTTAGTGTAGTCGAGCTTTAAATTGTTTAAAAAATTATTACAATTATTATTATTATTATTATTGTTAGAATAAATATACATCTATCTATACTTATAATAAAACTGTAACAGGTCCAATTCTGTACATTGAAGATATTTTGAAAATTATATTGGGAGGGCATTCTATAACTGATACTGAGGCTGAAAATGTAATTTTTTTAATTTTTGTCTGTCTGTCTGTCTGTCTGTCTGTCTGTCTGTCTGTCTGTATCTCGGCTGAGCATCACGCCGAAACTACTGGATGGATTGAAACGAAACTTGGCATGATTTGAGATCTTACTACGAGGTAGGACATAGGATACTTTTTATCCCGTAATCTAGCACGGTTCTTTTGGGAGAGGGGATTAAAGTCATAATGGGTACTTGGTTATACGCTTGGTCCGTTTTTATCATTTTTTCTTTATAATTATAATAAATATTTGTAAGGGAACACTCATAGACAGTTGTTAACAATGTTTGGAAATCGATCAGGTTAAGCAACGTTAGGTAAGGTCATTAAATAGATAGGTGACCGTTTAACGCCATTTGAACTAAACGTCTCCGTGCTTCGGAGGGCAAGTACAAAGTGGGTCCAAGTTTTTAACCGGCTTTAAAAAAGGAGGTTTTGTATTCTATGCGAATGTATATTATTGAAAGTTTAGTCAACGGAAACACAGCGCGGGCGGAGCTGCGTGGGTCAGCTAGTACTTATAATAAAACTGTAACAGGTCCAATTCTGTACATTGAAGATATTTTGAAAATTATTTTTGGAGGGCATTCTATTACCGATACTGAGGCCGAAAATGTATTTTTTTTAATTTTTGTCTGTCTGTCTGTCTGTCTGTCTGTCTGTCTGTCTGTATCACGGCTGAGCATCACGCCTAAACTACTGAATGGATTCAAATGAAACTTGGCATGATTTGAGATCTTACTACGAGGTAGGACATAGGATACTTTTTATCCCGTAATCTAGCACGGTTCTTTTGGGAGAGGGGATTAAAGTCAAAATGGGTACTTGGTTATACGCTAGGTCCGATTTTGTCAATTTTTCTTCATAATTATAATAAAAATTAGTAAGGGAACACTCATAGAGAGTTGTTATCAAGGTTTTGTAATCGATCGGGTTAAGCAACGTTAGGTAAGGTCATTAAATAGATGGGTGACCGTTTAACGCCATTTGAACTAAACGGGTCCGTGCTTCGGAGAGCAAGTAAAAAGTGGGTCCCAGTTTTTAACCGACTATAAAAAAGGAGGTTATGTATTCGATGCGAATGTCTGTTATTAAAAGTTTAGTTAACGTAAAAATAGCGCATGCGGAGCTGCGTGGGTCAGCTAGTATTACATATAAGTATAGTATTGAGTTTATGTATAGTATTTGTGAAATCTGTTGAGTATATTTATATATATGCATATAAGTTTATATTTGTGTGTCCTATGTATATGTTTGTAGTACACCACCAGCTGCCCATTTATTCTGATTGTGTTTCTCCTGCAAAATGGTTGTCTGGAAGAAATTGCTTATAGCGATAAGACCGCCATTTGTACATTTTATGTTTTAGTTCTAAGTTTATATTGTAAATATCTTCTTGGTGTACAATAAAGAGTATTCTATTCTATTCTATTCTATTCTATTACCCGTAGCAATCCAGTACTTTTATTTACACTTACTTATTATACACACTGATCGCTGTGTAAATCGATGCTGTGTGATGATAGTTCTGCCTTTTAAGTATGGAAAATGTCCATGCACATGGATTGAAACAGATTCATAGTTTCTTGCGATGAGATGTAGAAAATTGTAAAGTATGGGGGAGTAATTTGTTATAAGTAAATGGCAATAATAAGAGGATAATATTTTTAAATGGGTCCAAGGTAAATTTAACCAGTCAGGATGCTGGCTTGCTTATAGGTATGTACTGTATGTGTTGTGGCTACG
Organism: Furcula furcula; assembly: GCA_911728495.1. NCBI lineage: Eukaryota > Metazoa > Arthropoda > Insecta > Lepidoptera > Notodontidae > Furcula > Furcula furcula. The sequence goes on from OU452244.1 coordinate 17,015,229, forward strand.
GGCTACGCATCGTAGATCATAATCGTACGAGTATTTATTGGTGCGCGCGCTTTCTAAAGCCCTGCGCCTGCGCAGTCGAAGCTCAATACTCACAAATGTCAAGTGACACGCGATGCTACAGGCAACGCATTTTATTGCAGCTTTGAATCATCAACATTATCGCCGAGTCTAAATGTGAATAAGCCTGAGTGGCAGGTGTACGGTCGGATTTATTACAAACTTCCTTTTTACTTTAAAAGCTCCTGATAACTTTAAAATTTATCGACTGGAATAAATAACAATCTACTGTTAGAGATATGTATCTCATTAACGGTAAGGTACATTTTATCACATCATTTTGGACACATTTTAAAGCTGATATGTAAATTTCTCAAAAGGTCGTGTCGGTGTAAACCTTTTAATAGCTCTCACCTATTATACATGTAGATAACTTATACGTAGAAACAAGAAATGATTTGTAATAAGCAATTAATTTTAACACAAATGACCTTTTTAATATTATTTGTAGGGTATGCATCAGTTATAAAATATTTACATATAGGGTACATATGTACTTACGATGAACTGCATTTAGCCTGAAAGCTAGCTAATATACGTACCTGTGTTGAAAGTACCGATCGACTGCGTACGCTGCCTTTTCTCTGAACTGTAAGCTGTAAGTGTATCAAAAATTCAAAAGGTTCTTATCAAAAATTTATATATATAGGTACTATAACAGTTAGAAAAACTAAACAAGCCACGACAATAGTGAATAATATAGATAATTATTTGATATATTTTTGTCTTAATACGTAAGATGTTATTTATAAATTAGTCATCAAAATTACCTACTTACTCAAGAATAATGATGATATCTTACTAATTATTTACGCAGTTCATTCGTTGTAGAAGATTAACAATTATTTGTATGTGGCATTCCAGAATAATAATTATATTATTAGCAATAACGGTGTACGAACAAAATTAAATTTTAATATTATTGAGAGTCCATCATCGTAGTGCGCTTAACTAATCTTGACACTTGCGTTTTTGACGTGGACCGATTTGATTAAACGTGACGCTTTGACTGTACTGAATGTACCAAACGTGTTAAGTCCAACATGTTTTATTATTTGTTACGCCTATCGGGTATTAAGATCTAATGTAACTGTTCTAATTATCTCGCTTGTGATTTTATTTTCTTGTATAATATTTCCAAGTAAGAATCTTATTACAAGAACATATGTACTCATGATTGAAACCTGTTATCGGTACACGTAAGAACAAAAGCTTTTCTTCTAGGTTTGCAGTACTTTATGAGCATTGTATTAACCCCTTAAATAACTGATATAAATGCGTAATATCTACTTCATTATGATATTTTTTACAACTTTTACTAATATTGTGCATAATGTTTAAAATTAACTCTTTATTACACACATTTTCATTTTTTACTGTTTTTTTTTACTTTTCACAATATCACTAATGTTAATATTAGTTGGTTCAAAATGAGTCAGGCGGCGTAGTGATAGCGCATTGTTGGTCGGCGAAGAGCTTTAGGGTAGCAGCGTACCTGCCGGGAGCGTGTGAAGTCCGGCGCAGGCAGGGGGTGCACAACACAATGGAATATTCAAATGCGCTCCTGGACGTGGCTCGCATGAATGTGCATTACCCTATGACCATATTATTTTTAACATGCGAAGATAATAGCTCTTCGGGTGATTCTTAACTTTTTGTCGCTTTCTTATATTATAACCCTCTATTAGGGCTCGCATCGCTTAAGGGTTATTGTGCAACCATAGCTTTTTGTCATTAAAGCGTAAAATAATTAATTATTACACTCGTACTGGTAAAACTTTATTGGTGTTATATTATTTAATAGAAAACCGAAACTTTAAATTAGGTGAAATACACGATGGCAATATTTTTATAACTTAGTAAACATTTGTAACGTGGAATTACACTAAAGAATAAAACAATCATATTCCCTAAGTTAAACATTCTTAGTCTTGAAAATAATAAAACACTTTAAATAAAATCCGTAAACTCATACTTATTGTCTTATTACGAAAAGAGGTTTAAAGACGAACCTGGGTTTAGACTCGGCTTTAAGGAACGATTTCTTGAGTCTAAACCTAGGTTCTTAGTTAAACTGCTTTTTGTAATAAGACTGATATAGTTTAAATTATCTATCTTAAACTATATGATTATCTTACTTAAACTATTTAAGTATTGCAATCGCAATTAAATTATTACAATTAAAGTAAACTGCCGGTGCTAATAACTCAGAATCGTCAATAGTGTAAGTTAACTTTCACACGTAATTCCCCGGCATTAGTTGCTGTTTGAATGCGGTAAACAACAATAATGAACAATAAATATTCGCTGGGCGCCGTCCGCAACCATCGCTTATGACACTTTACCCTGTAATTTGGCAATCACTTGTTTCCACCGCGTTCCCGAGCTATTGTAGAGCGGAGTAGCACAGCTAGAACCCGCTGCGCTCCGGAGCCTGTAATTTCGCGGTTGCTCGCAGGTGCTTATTACATTAAAGCTAGGACAGGGAATTAACTGAAATGTATACAGTACACAGGATACGTCAATTAGCCTTTTTATTAGACACATCAATAGTAACTCCCTAACGATAATATTTAACGGTCAGCCTTCACCAGATAATCCTTACTGATAAAATAGTGCATTATAGTGCAATTTTAACCATTAATCAACCTTACCAAGCTTAGATCGTTGAAAAAGAAGTTAATTTATTCCGTTACTTTATAAGGCCATCTATGTCTTCAATGATTCACACGGTGAACGGAGCGCTGACCATTGTCTACGCTATCATTAAAAAGGAAATTGCGAACCCGGCCATTGTGTCTTCAACCCTTTCTATGCCCTCTGTCCATGCGTTACGGCGGCCCGAGGTAATATCTCACAGTTTTGACAATCAGCCGATGGGGAGACACTTATTGTTTCGCAGCATCCAAGGGTCCCGCGGTGAATTTATGCTCGCCTGTCATAACAGAATGAATTTACGCATTGTGAATCAATACAGCGATTTCATCTATAGCCAGCTTTTGTTTCTGGGTGTCGGGCTTACGTAACGTATTAGGATATGTCAGTAAACAGTAATGTGTAAGTGGATACTTTAGCTGAGACAATGGCCACTCATTTATATTGTGCCAATATTTGATAAAAATCCGGTCAGCATTGAAAGCCGTCTAGGCGTCTGCACGACGGACGCGGGCGCGGCGCGTCTTGGTGGGCGACGGTTACATGTAATTATATCTAGGTGAAATAGTTATATAATTTATGCATTGACAGTGCTCGACTTGGTATTATTTAATACAACCTAAACAAAATTATTATATCCTTGAGCATAATATCGTTAGAAATTATTATTGATTGGGCTTTTAAATAAGTATATTATTATTCCAACTTATTAATTCGATCTTATGGGCAATAAGTTATTGATGTTATGAAATTAAATATTACGAGCAAGTTGTTGCTACAAAAGGTAAGCTATTATGTTTATTCTTAGTACCTAACTGTAAAAAAAATTGGTACCTATGTAGATTTAGTATGTTACATAAATCAACTGATTTATCCATTTTTTTTCAAAGAGTACAATAGCAATGTTTCATTATTATTATTATATGTTGATCCCTGTCTGATAGGTACTGAAATATTTTAGCACGATTTTTGAAAACCGTTTAGGGTTGCTTACATACGCGGACTTCTTCCGGTCGTTTTCCTTTACAATGATATAATGATTTTGAATATTACGATTAACCTTTTGATATATATTTCGATTAGTATTGATAATGGCGATATAATAAAAAGAGTGTTAAAAAAACCAAAAAAAAAATTATTTTGTGATATAGGATATTCACCATATAAATAGAGAAACATTTTTGAGATGTTCAACAAAAGAGTTATATAGGTACCTACTTAGATTTGTACTGCACCACCGAATAACACCCTCAGTGATCGGACAGTGTTTTTTAACACTCTGTATAACATAAATAAGGAAAAGGCAATTGAAACTGCTTGTCTACGCTCGCTACGCTCTGCTTGACGCATATCGGAGATTTTACGTACACACTCCATTTTTGTTTTTATTATGATTTCCGGATCATAATATGATTCACACAAAATAAATATAAGTCGCTCTCTGTTCGTGGAAAATCATTTTCCAATAGGATATCAGAGGCTGGAGAGATTGGTCACATCAGTAGCATTTCGCTGGTAGCAGTGGTGGCTTAAAAAATGTGAGCGTTCTAATTGGGAAAGAAGAAGAACATGTTCTAATAATGTCACTTCCCCTTATATTGTATAATGTCACTTTCAAGTGGTATTGTGTTCCTGTAGTTCTATTAAGACGACTGGTGGACCCTTGCTATTCGAGTAAGTACGTGTATATCATTAAAAAAAATTATAGTGAAGGTTTCGGTAGCTTTTAAATTGATCGCATGTGTATTAAACATTATCTTCCCAACTCTTCTTGTTTACGTACACTCAATACTGTAATTTCATAATTCATGCGTTTAAATGCATAGCTTTTCATGCGTATACGCAAAAAAGTGCAGACTCGCTGCAGCGGCGATTATGGCCCTTAAAATAACATCGTACGTTTAAGATAATGACAGACACACCGACAAAATGCACTTATAATTGCTTATACAAAGAGTTTTGGTGAAAAATTATCGTGTTTGTGGTATTATGTTATGCTCTCCCACGGGATTATAGAGAGCCATTTTGTTGCACTAAATCTCTGAATCAGAAATGTACCTGTAAAAGATATTTAATCATATTACTGCGTTACGACATAAAAGCTTATAATATCTTAATTTCTATTGCTCCGTAGGAAAGTGTACATGGAGTAAGAAGGTACTAAGTTTTACAAAATGCTATAACAGGAACAAATCGTCATCAATATACTTTTTGGCACTAACTATTGTGATAATTACATATATTCGAATTACACATAGTACATACCTACTAATATAAAAAGATTATCTTAACCATAGCATTACGCTGTATTACCCGGTAGTTTTAGAGGCTGGCTTGGGACAAAGATCCAACATTTAGAGCTGTAGTATATCAGTGCTATAAGAGGAACAAATCGCAAGCAATTATGCTCTTTGGCTTTAACTCCCCTACTCTTAAGTTGGTTAAATTCGGTTTTCACAGAATAAATAATTAAACTAAATTTGCATGATTTTCTTAACATAGATTTTGTATCACGCAGTCTGTTTAGAGGCTTTCGTGGGGTCAGATCCAAGTTGTAGAGACCCATTTTAAGAATTAAATGGTATATAAAACACGTCCCAAGATCAATTGCTAAAATTTTGACATAACCGCAGTTGACCTAAATAATACACCTATTCAGAGTAGAAGGACAGGACGTGTGTATATTGCTTACACACACAGAGGATCTATAAAAGGGTTATAATTTAATTATTTATTTAAAGATCATATTTAAGTTTTAGTTTTATGGATTAATATTCGATGGATAGGAAGCGGTGGCTATTGCAGTAGGCCGGAGTAACCTCCATAATTATATGTATATATATATATCTATTTATTTGGTGGCTAGTTTTGACTAGCGCATCCAGGTGGTACTGAATGGGCTCTCCAAACGATTATCAGAAGACGACAGAAAGCAACAGTGGTGTGAGTGGCTCAGGGACTGTCGTAAGGTGTCTGTTTTTTTTTCCGAAGAAAGTCGTGGCTAGGTCGTGGTTCTTCTTATAGCAAAGACTGCGAGCTCTCTTCGTTTTCCACTTGAACAACTAAAACAAACTGAGATCCCACCCTGACTCCACTCAGCGACAGCTCACCACAAACCACCTTGCGGTCTTTATTATTGGGTATTTTAACTCGCAAGTTTAATATGGAGTATGGGTACTTTAAAATTGCTTAGGTTTCTATATACTATATCAATAACAGTAGCTGTGGATAAAGTGGACACCGCGATAAATTCCCGTAGATAGTCGGTAGTTACTAGGCAATAATCGGCGTCTTATATTTGCATAATTGAGCCCGCTAAGTGTCCGTATCTACATAAAATTGCATCCTTTTCAAGACTCCTTTATATTTAGCTGCGATGAAAATCCCTTCTATCGAAACAATTTCAAGAACTAATGATACATGTTTTTGATGTAAGTATATAATAGTAGTTTATGCACCAAGGGGATAAAGCAGTGTCTTATGTCACGGGCGTGAAATTGAATCGCGAGCATAACGAAGGATTCTAGTAACTCCCGAGCGCAGCGAGGGAGTATAGATTTAACTCCCGAGCAAAGCGAGGGAGTTAATACTAGAATCCTGAGTACAGCGAGAGATTCAAGCTCGCCCAAGACAAAAACACCTTTATCCCCGAGGAGAATATACTACTTTTCACACCTACTGCGAGGTAATGAAGTACTAGGAAGAGATTGCTTAGGTTATCTGGAAGAGATTGCTTTTTAGCGATAAGGCCACCTTTTTACATCATCAACGTATTGTTCAACAAACTAACTTTTACTTGTAATTTTTGGTGTAAAATCTCAATGGTACAATGAAGTGTATTTGTTATTATTATTAAATACTTACTGCTAGAAATAAAATAATACAAACACACTGATTTCCAGCGTTCGCGCCCACACCTACTGCGAGGCGAGACAGTAAAATACAAAACTTCTAGACTTAAAATAATATCAACAGCGTTAGCGCTTTCTTTCTTTTTATCTATTTTTTTTCTTTTCTAGAACCTAGAACAAGGTTCGGCTCCAATTCGGCTCCCGGCGCTCGGTTCGATTTTCAAATGTATTTTTTCGTGCAAGCCTCTGCTTAGAGAGAGGTTTATATACCTACTGTAAAGTCTTCGTGGTAAAAAAATATTTGACGTTCGTAATTCAAATTACATTTTAATGAAGAATTGGCTTCGGCCTGAAAACATGAATGGAAAATGACAGCAATTTAATGAAGAATTGGCTTAAGCCTAGCTACAAATTGATTTATTACGAGATTACTTATGACGAGGCTGTATGAGCTAGAACCTTTTGCCTTCCCAATTAGGGAGAACTAAAGGACAAGAAAAAAAAAATCACATTATTACCCAAGGGAGTTTAGTACAACATTATTACCCGGCTAGACTATAGGGATATAATGACCTACTTTATGTCAAGTTTATATGATACATAATGGAACATTATCGAGCAGGTGGTGTGAAAAGTATATGTAGTTTTGATCTGCATGAATTTGCGCTTCTTAAATGTTCACGGATATAGTAATTATATACGCGTATGTCTATCAATCAATCAAATTATTTATATGTCCTCAATGCACTGTAAAATACATAATTACTCTTTACGAACTTTGTTAACATTATTTACAAGTTATATTTATAGATATAATAAATTTGATATACACTCTATAAATTAAAAATAAATCATTTTGAAAATTAATATAAACGATTAACATTTAATTTTGACCTAGGAAAATATGTTCCTTGAGATTAAAAAATGTTGTAAAAAATCATATGAATGTCGACTACATCGTTATTAGTGCAATCAGTATACATATATAACGATCATTAATGAACTTCCTAAATAATGTTGTTCCAAATACATTAAATGAATATCTAAAGTCAAATTATGTTTACTCTACTTCCATTGCATCAGTAATACTCGTATATGTGTTCGACAAGTAAGATAATACAAATGAAAACATAAATAATAATAATACTAGCCCTTGTTTTTTTCCCACTGCCGTGCCCAACAGTCGATAAAATATTTAAACTAGATTAGGTGTTTCGGCCCGAAAAGTAGCACGCAGAAATAGCGCCCCGAGACGGTTGGGTAGCTATTTCTTTTCAAGCCACAGGCTGACAAAATTATTTTTAGGAGCCGATATGAGTGTCGCTACCGTTTATATGAAACTGTCAAACTACACGCCCTTGTCATAATAATACCGTTAATTCTCGTTTGCGTCACGCGCGCGCAATAAGTCCGCGACCACATTTTAGATGTCATTTTTTTTGTGAATGTTTATCTAGTTTAAATATTATATCCATGGGCACGGACCTCCTCTCAAGATGTAGGGGCTTAGGCTATAGTCCACCAATCAATAGTGGCCAAGTGCAGCCAAGTTGGCGGACTTTGCACGTCATTCAATCTAGTTAGGCTTTCTCAGACATGCAGGTTCCCTTACGATGATTTCCTTCACCGAAAGCTAGTAACAATCACACAAAGACGATTCACATATGATTAATGAAAGAAATCAGACGTGCGAGCCGGGGTTCGAACTAGCGTACCTTGTTTCCAAGGCAAGAGCTCGCCCACTGAACTATTACTGCTGTTATAACTGCTGTGTGCTGACTTACATATTCCGCAAACAAAGACTACACATTTTATTTATAAATTGTATTTCGAAGTGTAAATAATAATATATAAGGACCATCCACACTCGGTCATCCGATCCCAAACTAGGCAAAGCCTAGGCAAATACATAATTATATCGATATGTGTAAATATCAGGAAATGACTTGTCAAAGTTGTCAATCCACGTCTTGATGTAGCTGGCCTGTAACCTGTAGTTCATGACTTTATCAAGGACTACATATTATTAAAATGACAATTAGTTGATCATGAGTATAAAATGACATCATAAATGTGACACTCATTATATGAGAACGGAAGATAGAAAAAAAAGTGTAGCAGAAAACAATTTTATTACAGCGACATTTCCGCTCAGTTCGATCGGAGATAATATTTAATCTTGGAACCTGTGCACGGCTAATCTAATTAGATTCCAACTAGTTCCAACTGGTCGATAAAAACTAGATATTATTATAATGAAGTGGGATTGGACGCCGCTGTTCGGTGACAATTATGTGCAAATATCTAATTGCAGCCTAGCACAACTTTTATGATTTCATATAGCAGAAATGTATTATTCGTAAATAAACTTTAAAATATAATGTGTAACTGTAAGTTAGATTTTCCTAATGATGTTATTGAGTAGGTACAAGTAATAAGTTTTAAAAACTAAAACCCAACTACGGATATAATCGCAGTCTAATAATGTGATATTATATTGCCTATAACCAGCGGACAATCAAGACGCTTCTAACGACACTCTAGTTGTCAAATTATTTTAAGTAGATTAGAAGATATGCGGGAACAGATGAACATACATACATATTAATGACGTCATCCACAGGGCTTTTGTTACGGCCAGTGTTATCAGCATTACGATTTCGTACCTAACCAGTTTGTGTAGTAAACCCTGACAGTGGCAGCAGACCTGAGGGTATTTCTCTAATCCCATGGCAACATGACCATTTATTTGGTAAGCAACATTTGTGTTGGTACGTTTGCTGTTTTCGACACATGCAGGCACAGGCAACTACTAGAGTGATGTCAAACGGGCTAACATAGATTGTATATTTGCGTGTTTTGCAGTGAAGAATTTTGGCGGAAGTGTAGCCTAGAAGGCTTATGAGACATACTGTTAATAAAATAAATTCCATTACATCAATTGTTACCCTTAGGAGACAGTCAAATTGGTAGCTTTGTGCGTCTGCTCAACCATTCAAACACGAAAAACCGTTAGTCTTTAGGTATCCCGCCCTATTAGGAAAACGGCAGCAACTTCGAGAAAGTGTTTGGGTGAAAATATGTTAAAAGTTAAAGTCAACTTAGTGAACATAAACATGACTCGTAAATAAATTGTTGCATAAAAAAAAATTGTCGAATACAGGATGCTTAAAACCGATTTGTATGGGGAATATACGCATTGTCAGTACAAATCAGGAAATTATTTAAGAGATAATTAAACAATCAGCTATATACCTACGTACACTTGTAATGTGACACCGAATAATAAGTACCCTCAGCGATCGGACAGGGTTTTATTAACACTCTGTAGTTATAGTTTTTTTTTGGAGTACCCAATAAGGATTAGTTAAAGTAAATCTTCTACATTTAATACACATGTAGCAACACCATATCAGGCACAAAAAACAAATTACGTAGACTACTATGCACTGAAAACTTATCATACGTACGTATTAATGTATTCTTTTAATATTCGCTGTTGAACAATTAGTTTCCTTGTGCGAATGCAGTTGGAGGTGATCAGTCGCGGTATCATCCGACGGACCCCAGGGCTTCTCGGCGAATAACGGAACGCGGCTGTGGGGCTGATTTATCGTGGATACACCGAACCTATCCGATTTGCATTTAGATAGCACGGCGAAGCGGGCGGGCGATCGCTTGGCAAGCATTCGACGAGGATGTTTTACTCTATCGCACGTAAATTAACTACGGAATTATCTTTACGCAAAAAAGAAAATGTGTACATCCCAATAATAAGAGATTTTATCGTCCAATCGTCGAGACACGCTACGCAGCGTTGTAATTTAAAATTTTCATTAAGGAGCGTCTTCACCGCGAGCGATTGCGATCGAGCGTAACATTATTTCGCGTGCGAAACAATCTTTTACGAACTCCTCAAATTTATTGACAAGATGATGCTCGTTCACACGTCCTAACATCATGGTGTCCGTATCTCAGATGTTTTCAGCTTAAGGTAGTTGTAGTTGTAGCCAAATGTTAGTGACGCGCAATTACTTACGGCAAGAATCAGAACACTCCTTTAGCATTATTTACTTGCCATGTACTTGTCATCAAGTAGCACGTTAAGATAATATATTAAGAACTAAAGTATGTTTCAAACAATTAAGTTTCAAACATAACGACTGTAAACTAACAATCTAAAGGTAACCTATTTGACTGCTGTCTTATTTGCTGGTATTATTGGTCTCTGTCGGCGGTTATTTACAAATTAACAAATACTTGTAGGGCTGTTATGTATTTGTAGGCGTGAGGCTGGCGATGGCGGCCGCGACGCAGCGCTGTTATTCAGGTTGCTCGTAAATTATCTGCCTCCGCAATTAGCAGGCGCCGATTTGGCGCATTATACGTTTCCTACAGTCCAATAGGAAAATATCAACCTCACTGTGTATCAGCATAACAGTTTTTACACTGTGATTTTACTTAATATTTACATCTCAACAACTTTAAAAGGCTTTAATGTTAAATTTAAAAAAGTCTAGGTTTGTTATTTGATTATTACCTAAAATGAAATAGGTATCTTATTGGTTATTTTTTTGGAATTTTGAAAAGCTCTTATAAGTAAGATGCAAGAAAGGATCGTGAAATTTGGCACAGTAAGAAAAACTGCATAGGTAATGAGATTAAGGGCCTATAGAATTTCTTGCTCTAAACTTCTTAATTTGCGCTGCATTGTGATCAGTTTTAATATTTTTTTTGGTAATTTCCGTTGGGCGTTACTAATATAAAAGTTCTCAATAATAAGTTTTATGCAATTTTACTTTTCTCGGAGTAAATAAAATACTTCGTCGCTTTCCATCAGGTGGGTCTGCAATCAAGCACTAGCTTGTGTAGAATAAAATAAAAATCTACTAAATATGTATTTTATTGAATCCAAGAAAAACCTTTTAGAGTTACAAATTAGGCTGTCATACGGATATCCTGTTCAAACACATATATTTTGATTAAAAGTAGTGGCCCTAATCACTTGTTTGTGTAATTTCCAACCAGTTTACCGTACCAAGTAAATTTATTATTTTGAACTTATGTACATTCATTTATTAATTTGCATATTAGGTAATTTATAAAATGCAAATTGTTGACACACTTATTAATTGCGTTTGCCGCATAAAATATGGAGTCTGTAAACGTTGTTAAATGCTTTATAGAATGAAAATCGCGAAGCTGCCGGCTCCATGAAGCATTGGATATTGCAAATTACCTTTGCGAGGCCCTTTAATCTTTCCGTCAAACAGATGCTATCCAGAGCTACAAACCCAACGACTTGAAGGCGTAAAAGGAAGAAGCGTACGCCCCTAATTGCGATATATCCTACGAGTATCTCCTATAATATGTAAATAGGCGTAGAGGTAATTAAAAGCTTATCTCGCGCCCTGCCATCGCCGTGCCGCTGATTGCTTCGAAAATGATTGACACGCTATTTTAACAGGGTACCGATAATGAAAATGTCTCACACATATTTATTTACACTTTATTTATTGTTCACAATTACTATTTACACAGGATAATTGATCACGTTCTCACAATTGTCAGATAGCTGACGAGTTGCTTGCGATTTTTTAAAAGACGTGGTTACTGTGAGGCGGCGCTTCGGCCGCATAGTCACATAGCAGAACTTACTTCGTAAACATGTTTTTTTGATTACTGGCACTTTTTCATTAGGAATTCTTAATAAATTACCTTAATACGACAAATATTTACATTCGTTTTTTAAAGCCTATTGACTTGTCTATCGGTACAATGGTATTTCTTAATCGGCTTGTAGACTTTTTAGCCTGTTGTTAAAACGGTTTTTTGTATTAACGGCTAAATGATGATATTTACGTAGCGGTAAAAACTTCCAAACCTGTGAATGGATTTCTGAAATATCTAAGATTAAGTTGCGTTAAGGATTTAAAAAATGTGTAAGGTACACATTCTTTAACGTACGATATGTTTAAAAGGTTAGTTCTTTAGTAGTATGTATGGGGCAAGGTTATTAAAATCTATACGATATTTATCAAAAGTTATTTTAATAGGCAGTGTCACAGAATTTTTAATTATTTGGGGAATAATGGTTTCGGGGTTTAATTACAGTTGCGGAAGTATAACATAATCGGTCATAAATCAAATTACCTATATAGATACCTGCCAAACACAACCTGTTTCAATTCGCACGCCACAATACTCGGCGCGACCGCGCGTTCTATTGTACGGCTGCGCCGACGACGCGGACGACCCAGCTCCTAATTTATACCTTCATGCTTATTTAACAATAGCACCCAAATCCGTTGAAAAGTATAGCGTATCAAACTTTTTACTATTACTGGTCTAAAGAAATGAAAATTCTGTTAATGTGTCATTGATAGGTTTATTTTTTGTATCCTTTACATGAATTTATAGATATAATCTCTTTGTTCTGTTCGTTGAACGGTGAGTATCACGTTAGCACACAATTGAGAGCATTTACATTTCCATTGAAGCTATGCAGACTTGAATAACCCAATGCGAGCGTCAGAACTCAAACATGTCTAGAAAGCAGAGGTGAGCGGAGTGAGCCCTACTTGGGCATTTGTTTTGTCAACAAAACAATTACTATTTATTATAAAACGAAGTCGTTTAAATTATTACTTTACACTATTTATTTTGTTTTAAGATTTATAATATTCGTTCCTGTGATTTATAGTAAGGTTCTACAAGCTATTAAGTAACGCCTTCTCGATGAACATGGACCACACACGGCATTCAAATTAGAAAAGTCAGACAAAACGGAAACGATGCATTTATTTTGGGTTTAGTGTGGAGCGGGCGCCGCGGGCGTTCCTTATTTCTAAGCACGTAACTCTTCTAATAAGGCACTTTACGCGAGCTTAACTAGAGCTTAATGCGTGCAACTTATATTGTATATTTCATTTTGATTTGTAGTGAAACCGAAACATTTGTCCGTTCCGACTATCAACTGTTAAGACGATTAATGTAATAATTTTTAGGTGACTACTCGTAGTAGTATACAATATATTCTCCACTTACTTCTTTTATGTTTCATAGATAACTTAATATTTAACTCGTGTTCTTTTTAAATTGTATGTTTATTTATTGTGGAATGGTGGTTAAAGATAATTTGTTTTAAAATGATCGATGATAAGTGTTCAGCGTATTTTTTGCTGTGTTCGTTGGTTCATATAATTGCGAGCGTAATAATTCGCCCGCGTCGCTTGCTAAAAGACGCAGGCGGCCTTCAATGCCGTCTCTATTTCCGCACTTCCCCTCACTACTAAATGGCAGATATTGTCAACTATACCTACCTATTTGCGCCACATTGTTTGTCGTTCAGTTTTTACTTGTGTTTTGTATGCTTAATCAGCGCACATCATCTCTGTTTATGTTTGTATATCATTTTTTGTTAGCAGTAAGCATGATTTAGGAACATTAAATATTATCTTTATTTAGGTAGAAGTAGTTTTGACTGCAAAAATGTTCCACATACGTAAATTTATTTTTGCAAACGGTAGCTTTACCCAATTTTTTTTAAAATTACATTTAATTTTTCTGTATATTAAGTGGCTATTCAGTCAGTGTATGGTATACGACATGCGGCGTGTGTGTCGAACGAGCGAGCAGACACAATACAAAGAACACTTCTTACATCGCATTCAACGGCTCCATGTCAACCTACTGAGCGATGTCACTCAACGGTCAGTGGACGGTTTTATTTAAAAGAATTATGAATGTGCCTTTGATCAAATTTTATGTTCCTGCCAAATGTCAGATCTTGAATATAATGGTACGAGAGTATAAGTGTGAATACAGTAAATCAGATTTTGAGCTATAACTGTCGTATTGTTATTATTAACTGAACTTTAATATCGAATGTATGTACTGCAAAGAAAAACGTAATAAGTAGGTGATAAAATCCAGTATTGATATAAACATACATCAATTAATTAAAAGTATTTACAGCAAATATTACAAGCAAATAAATAACAAAAACAGGTAGCTAGCTATATTTTATAAAATATTGGAATCTAAAAAATACAGGCGGCTTTCAATGCCATATCTATTTCCGTACTTCCCCTCTCAACTAAGTAGCAGAAACTGTCGACTATTTACTAATGCCACAATATTTAATTTTGTATTTTGATAAGGTAAACAAAATATATCTACAGTGTCTTTACTTTTAATAACCAACATTAAATAAACTCACCTTGTTTCTAATCATAAAACTGAAAAACGTCGAAATAACACACCTACACACGTGCTGAAACTTTAATATGTTGAAGTTTCAGCAAAATAATTAGTGAATGACGTTAAAGATTTAGATGAAATGAGCACTAGGCGCACGGACAGCAGACACGACTTATTTAGTGTGCATGTTGCGTTCCCATCTTTAATCTGCGTGGGCGCATATTTCTGAGAAAACATTTCTTGTTCTCCGTACATAATGCTGCCAAGAAAACAGAAGTAATAATGTTGGCCATACTTGTACGGTGAAGAACTCCGTAAATGAATCATCGCATATGCGTTCCTCGTCGTGGCGCAAAAAGAGGTTTGTCAAAAATGCTCCTCGTTTAGTTTTGCTCTGCGGTACTGCACTGCTGGCTGTAGGTACTCATCCCTTATTTATTTATACTGGTATGAAGAATGCGCGTTTTTTGCTTTACCATAACAGTGCGCGTTCTGCGTTGAGACAATCCCATGCAGCGAATTCTTTAATTGACAAAATGCTACGCGGCGACATTCCACCACGAATCGTTAGCTTTAATGTGGGAATACCAAATGGATTATTAATGACACATTTTCACTTTTACAAAGTACGAGGCCAATGAAATTTATTAACTGTTGCTTTTAACTGTACCTATCTTTGTCGGTACTTTATGGTGTTTTATATGTATTTAGATAGAGAATTAAAGATGATTGATATGTGTATAAGTAGGTAGGAAATACTGTATTTTTAATACTGTATAATAAAAAAAGATTAATTATTTTTTTTTACTGATTAATTACATACACCACTAGTGTCTGGTGTATTACACCAGTCTCTACATTACAAAAAAAAAAGAATCGCATAGTTATCATGTATAGTGTTAAATCATTTGCCCTAATCAGAAATAACGCTAATTGACGTAAATCGCATGAATCGCACGATACGTAACGGATCTCTACACGGATATGCTTACCCATACACTCTACCCCAGGCTAACCCACATGCCATTTAACCGCCAAATTTGAATACCAAGCTGAACATCTTCTTTCAGAAAAACCAATATTTACACTGTACCTATTTGTAGCAATATTTTCCCGTACGAATCAAACCCAGGACACCACGTTTACATTACACTTGGCCATTGGAAAAATGAGGTACCTAGTCAACGGAAAATCGTATTAATTTAGATATTATTAAGTCTAAATTAATAATATGTAAAAAAAAATCGGTAGAGTCCAAACAAAACAAATATTAACGAACCTGTTGGTCTAGTCTAGTGGTTAGACACCCTGGCCGTTACCCAGTAGGTCGTGAGTTAGAAGCCCTCCACTAGTACGAGTGTTATTTATTTATTTTTGTATATATTTACAAAAAATGTACCTATATAAGTATTAGTATCAGTTATCTGGTTTCCATAGTACAGACTCTGCCTAGTTTGGGATCAGATGACGGTGTGTGGCTTGGCCCATAATATTATTTAATTTTACACTTCCGCTTTTCGTTTCAAGTTTCAATCCAAGTGAAAGAGATTAAAGCAAATTTTTACACACAAAATTATTAATTATCTTAATTAAGGCATGAGGTGTAAAAACTAATCACTTGTAACGTCAGTTTATATCATGTCTAACGTCTCGTTGGTAATGAGCAGATATCCGCGATAGACTCTAGTTTCTCTTATCATTGATGATAAAACATGCGTAGTTTTGAGCCGCACCCTGCACTTTCCCTGCAAGGTACGTACACCTGCCGGGTGAGCGAGGTGAAGCTGTGCGGCCTGTTTCGCTAACGCGTGATTCAACGTATGTATCTGCAATGCGATTCGGTCGTTTATGGATACGTATCTACGTGAGATTATTGCGCATGAGACAGGTTAAATAGGACCATGTGAAACTTTCTAGTATTAGACAAACATACCGTTTAGTGCTTGATTAAAAACAAATTTTATTAAAAACCTGGAGTAAGAACCGTGTGAAAAGCACATAGTAAAAGTAAAGTGATATGGTGGATTATTAATATAATGTGAACTAGTAAATAAACATATTTATTACAAAATAAAAGAGTTCAATGAAATCTGAAGTCAGCGTAAATCCGGCCTCACTTTTGTTTATGAAATGAGAGTACATGGTGATGGAAAAGCCATACGTGGTGAGCTTTAAATTACTTCACTACGCAAGCAACCAGCTTGACTGTATACTTAACTATTACAATAAAATTACACAATACAATACAATTATTTTAGTACAATATATGTTGTCCGCAATAACTTACTACTGCTGATATTCAATGTTTAAATAAGGTAGCTTATAATTTTCTATCAATGATTTAATACACCCACAAATAGAACCCGTGCATAATAGAAAACCATCAAATAATATGTTTATCTCTCGGCTCCTCGGGTTTTAATTAAGAGATTAATAATGAAGCAACAGCGAGAGCCAACGACCGGAGAGGATAAGCGCGCCAGGCGGGCGCACGCAACCCTACGAGACATGCGTGCCGCTCCGTTACGACACCTACACCAAATTTTTCCACATGCCCGAGCAGCAGATAAGCGGCCGGCGACGCCAACGTGTTATTTATTAACGAACCGAATGATCGATAGTTGGACGCGTCACCGGACGTGGACGTGGACGAACGCCGCCTTTCGAAACTCGCCGCCGCCGACTGATCGTTTCGCTGTGCGCCGCGCCGTGGACCTCAGATAAATCCATCTCGCAATGTCTCAGACTCGATCGACCACGAGACCCGTATTCTTTAGGACAACACCTTAAATGGGCTTTGATTGAACGCTACGACTTGAAAGTATGCAAAATGTGAATTGCAATATTTTGAAACTGAATAATAAAACCTTTAACGTAGTAAGAGTATTCGGTAGCCAGCAAATGCTATTATTTGCTGGCGGTGTATTTATGGTATCAAGAATATGCGAAGAAACGGTCGTGCACTGAATGGCCGTGTCAAATGCATTGTTTATCTTTTCGAGACTTCTTCAACCCTTTGCTCGGAGTCATCGGTTCCGCTCTGGCATACGTCACGATGCCGTGACAGCTGTGCGGAGTACTTTCTAATCGCTCCATTCAATACACAACACCAGACAAATACCAAGGAGTAGGCAACTTGCGAAACATTAAATGTTCTGAACAATTGACAGCTAAGAAAGAGTAGGTAATCAATTAATTATTTATGGAGGTGCCAGCAGCCAGGCGAAGCTTTAATAAGGCGCTTGCGCAACGCTCAAATATTTAGAATATTAGGTATCGAATAAGCTTTTGATGAATCTAAACAAGCTCGTATGTTTATATATATCGGTTCGAGGCGAACTTGCTAGGAAACGATCGGAAATTCGAGGTTCAGCTGCGCAGGGCAGGTTAGACCAGTCCCGATGGCCTCGCAAGGACCCCAGCAAACCTGTTAGATTCGTTGCACGATTTTTACGTGCGCACCTACCGGAATCTCATTCACGTGGTGCACCCGCGCCGCCCGGCCCCCTGTTCAACCGCCTGCCAGTTAAATCGTCAAATGACTCACGGTTCGCCTGGTAGAATGCCAGAAGCTGGCTTTTCCAGTTCTCTGATCCAATTCGCACATTCTATACTAACTTGTCATTTAATGTGGCATTCTGCAGGCTGATTGAGCAACGGCATTAGACGTTAGTGGCTGAGTGTGGTTTTCAGTACCATGATGGGAAACTAAGAATATTGCTTTTAAGCTTCTGAAAGGGGCACAACTTCTTAATTTTACTGACGGGGGGTTGAATTAGGGATAATTTATTTATTAAAAACTTTTATTTTTATGTTCTTGGCATGGATGCACATGTACCTGGAGCAAAGTGCACAAACACACGTGTATGCTTTTCCCCGTTAAAAAAATCTATTTACTAATTTCTGGCGGGCTCTTTTGATAGATTAGGATGACACCACCACAGTTATGTCTCATTTCACATAGTAAATGCTAAGATGAATTAAGACACCAGGAACAGGAATCAGGTAGAACTACGATCCGGTCAAACCCGTCCGACGCGTGCTTCCAACATTTTTTATTTATTTGTCTGCATCGTCGGATACCGCTGGGTGTGACGTCAGACGACCTAAACTGGTTAGCGAGGGAGCAGGGATTTGCCTCGTATCCTTCCGGTTCTGCGAGCGGTTCGGACCTGTTCATCAGGTTGCGGCGCACCAGCCGACCCGGCCGCGTGACGTACGAGCACTATTGCAAACTTGCATAAACCACCCGAATTAGACGATGCCCGAGCCTGCGCCAAGCCCGTTCCGATAACTGGTCGTTTCACTCTCGCACCGGACACCAGAACCGCTGACTCACAACCAGTAGACACAACAATTAGCAAACGTAGCGTCGCATAATATTGTACGATGACCGCCGGTGGGTACCATCAAAGGTCAGTATCCGTACCAAAATGGTCACGCCTAATAACTGGTTCGTAAGTTGTAGTCGACTCATTCGTAAAACACAGTGGCCTGGTGTACCAGTATTTTACGCTATGTTTACTCGACGAATACTATGGAGTGAATGAAATGCTGTTCATAGTGAATGTGTCAGACGTTACCATTCGAATGTACACAACAGGTATTGCCATTATAAAAGTAAATTGGAATAATTGAAACTACAGATATTGTTTAGAATTTTTATTAGTTTGTGTTTCTTCAGATTTTTTATACAATAGTTGAACAGGTCGTTCGCTGATGGTGAGCGGCACACCGAGATTTTAGTTTATTAAGGTCGTAAGCCTGGTAATTTCACCAGCTACTGTACCATTCACACCGTAAGACATCCATATCTGACACTGCGATTGTGGTGGTACCTATCTGGACGGTTCCTTTTCTACTCGTAGCACGATGTATTTACCACCTAGTAAATATAAAAAATATGTATTGTTAGTGTAATAACGCTTTGATTAAATCAATGTTTGTTTTGTTCGTAGGAGACGCAAAGAGGTTATGGAAGTCAGCGGGGAATCGTGGCGGGCGTACTACTCTAGCGCCGCTGAGCACCCGCTGAGTGCCGCCACGTCCGCGGTGTTGAGCTCGGTGGCCGATGACCAGCAGTCCCAGCCCATCGAGTACTACAAGCTGCCCTCACTGGCTCAAGACACGCACCTCACTCTCCATAAAGATGCAAAACTTATTGATGTTTGGCAGTAAGTGATAACGCACCTCCATCATATTTATGTATGCTAATTAATACTGAGCATTCACGAGGCCGATGTAAAATATGAACAGTCCCGTTGTAAAAAATATTCTATAAAATTTGAAATACGACTCTCCGGTAACATTAACATTTATTATTTTTCTTTAGCATAACGACTACGAATAGGTATATTCCTAAATACACAGAAGTATAAATCTTAATTAATTATATGTATGAGCTAACATACAAAAAAGGCATATGAAATATAATCGAATATGCAAATTTAATCTCACGTGTATATCGACCTAACAAGCGAAGTCAGAAAATGATCGCGGAAAATCAATCGTCGCTTCTCACGGACGTAGATCAAATCGAACGTTCGTGTATCGGAGCAATTATCATTATAATCGCCGAACTTCGAGGCGCGGTGAATACGGAATGAATTCGCGTAAAATTTATATGTAAACTATGATAATATGCAACCTTTTTGTTGTGGAGTTTTTGTGCATATCCAGAGGCGGGGTGTGTGTGTGTTGCTCGAGTCTCACGGACGGCTACACTGAGACAAGACGCCGCGTGGCTTCCGGCCCCAACGAAAGGTGTAAGAATAACAAATAATAAAAATGTTAATGTTCCACTCAATAAATCATAAGCGCTCATTTGAATACGTATGGCGGGATTAACGAAACGGCAGTTCGCAACTCCGCCGTCCCCCCGCGCCTATGAATCTGATCATGTATATCATGCTGATATTTGCATATTTTTGTGAAAATATTATTTCGCGAAAATATAGAATTTATTAGACTTATTTGTATAGTGGTCATTAATCTGGTTTAACGACCACTATACTAAAGCAGAGCAAAAATATAGTTTTATTGAGCGACACACTAAAACTTTGATATCAAAATTTTAATTTACATTACAATTTCAAAAGTAAGAATTTATTGTAAAATAACGGTCATAAAGGCAGCTAAACTTTTTTGGATTTCATTAAAATTAAAATGAATAAAGTGCATTCGTTTTCTATAGAAACGTGACCCCGATCAAATTATTCTCGGTCTTTGAAAGAGGTTGTTAACAGCATCCTATGAATAGTGAAGCAAAAATGAGCAAACGCCGTGTCACATTTTTAACACAAGCAGTGCATAATGTTAACTTGACCCTATACACACCATTTAAACTTTTGTGAATGTTTTATTATATTCCATAAACACTAGTTATAAAGGAAACTAGTTTTGAATCCGTGAAAATGGTAATTTTTGATGCAGAGTTTTTGTGTTATGAAAAGGTATTCCTATTCTTGAATAGGTGTGTGACTTGTATAGGCATTGTCGCCGTTGTCGTGTTTAGATAAGAATAGAGAACCGTAGAAGTGATAAAAGCCTCCCACGTACACCACACACGTCGGCTTACCCGAGGGTCTGCCGGCTACGCATTCGGTCCCGTTCCTCCGTCCTAACCGCGCTGCAACCATTGCATTTCAGCCTGTCATGCTTGTCACTGTATACGGGAGTGCATAAATACAAATAATGACAATAGACGGATGTGGCTGGAAGCGGCTCACATTGACAAGGACGCTCAGGACTTGTCTCGAGTCATTGTCGGCACGCGTCCCACGCGCCCGGTTCAACGCGCGCCGCTATTGCTCATTCATACATTCAAAATTATAACGCCCCGCTCGCCCGCACCCATCCGAGCGTTCTATGTCTCCAAATGCGTTTGTATGCTAATAGTTCAGCGCCAGTGCATCGTCAGGTTTAAGCCACACTATTTGTTGGGCCAAATCGCTCGTATTATTTGAATTGAATGCTCGATAGATGTAGAAATGAACTAGTTCCGTCTGTATTCCTTCGAGATTTGACGACGTAGGCGTAAATCTGTTGCGTAAACGCATTGCGTTGAGCGTGGGCGCAGTTAAGCACCTATATCCACAGGACTACACGGATGTTACGAGTATTAAATGGAAACTGCATCTATAACCATTAATAGTTGTCGAATGCTAAGTCTAGAATTAGCATAGAAAATGCGCGGCGAGATGCCTCCGGGAGGGCCTCGCCCTCTTGACCCTGTCACTTGTTTGCACTCGCCACGCTAACGGGAAGGTGGTTTCTCTACACTAATGCACTCAACTTATTTTACGAGTTAATGATAGAAATCAACTACGGATTTAATTACTGTACATGTAAGACGGTGTATTATAGTTACTGCAACTTGAACGTGCGTCACAGAATTTACATACAGATACAAGTAAATTATACTTGATAAATATACATATGTAAGTCTGGCAAGTATATAATGATATTGTCCTTTTATGTTGAATAATATCTATGAATAGCGGCATTTAGCAACCGAGCTCAGCACATGTCTCGCCGATGTCGCGGTACTTTAATAAAAACCCAGGGAGTTAAAAACCGTGTGACCCATTTAGGACTAAAACCGGTTTCCTCTTGAAGATTCACCGTTATTGTTACAGACACAGTAGTTAATACCATTGAATGCCCTTCGAAATAACCGACCCTCTCATGAATATAATGTATAAAAAGATGGTAACGCCGACATGTCTCCGAGTGATGTGGTCATCGCGTAGCAAAATATTAAATTGGGGCTTGACCATTCATTACCGTGCGAATATGTTCCACTAAAACAGCTGTGCTATGAAACACAACTGTCGCCGTTAAGTACTTAGAAAACTCGCGTCTTATTATTATATTTTGAATGTACTTTACTTACTAATAGGTTTACGGAAATACTTAATAGGATGTTAATCACGGAGACAGCTATACGTAGTCAACTTTATATGTTAATGATTAGGACAAATGGCGAAATCTTATTCAATTAAAATTTCTGATAATGTATTAGTTCCGTGAGAAAAGTAGCAATAAACCTACATTTATCGGAATGATATATTCAAATAGAATGAAATTACGTAGGCCGCATCCGTTGCAAGCACCTCCTGCGTCTCGTTCGTCGCACGGTAGATTCTAATCTATTCGTCAAACGATGGATAAACTGTCACCGCTTCCGATTTTGATACTGATAGCAACCGTGCGGCATAGATTGCCGTATTATTTAAGAGGTAGCCCTCGCTCTTTAACTGTTCTTTTATAGCATTAAAATTTTTGGCATTAAAGAGAGTATTAATAAATATTTAGAGAAACGCAAAAACGTGATATAACTTGAGCCTTGTATGAATTCCCCTTTATAATATTTTCTTTAATTGGACAGTATGTGATAATTCAAATCTATACAAGACATAGAGAACACGTCTTAAAAAAGCTCTATTTTATTAGAAAGTAATTGCAATATTTTTTTGGTCAAGAGCTGATCTAATAAAATATTTTTGAAAAAAAAATTGAACCGACTTCATTAACACTGAAAAATATAAAATAATTTAAATATTATAGAAGTTGGTGTTAGCGTACCTGCTGTGTATATTCTGCACCAACTTCAATAATATTTAAATTCTTTTATACTTTTCAGTGTTATTGAAGTCGGTGAAATTTTTTTTTTAAAAATATTTTATTTTATACTTTTTAGTGATATTTTTCAATTAAAGATTGAACCATCGAAGACGGTAAAATGATCTAGGTAGATTATGTCACATTGTCTACATAGTTTTACATAATTCATGTTTCTTCAGAAACGATTTATCCGGTCGTAATGAAATTTGCAAGGAATCATCATAGTAGTTTACTCTCTCAAATAAAAAAAGAATCATCGAAATCGGTTCATATTTGTCAGAGTAATGTAATGGAGAACGTCAGTTTTATGGTTTTTACCAGATAAATTCATTCACATAGTTCATGGTCCTCCAGGAAGTACTTATCCGGTTGTGGTAAAATTCATACAGATTCATTACAATGGTTCCTTCTTTCGAATAAAAAAAGAATCATCAAAATCGGTATATATTTGCCAGAGATATGACCATTTTTGTCCTTAAAAATCGAAATAAAGTCATCTTATAGGCCGTCCTGCAGTTTTCCTTTATGGGACCTAATCAACGGATTGAAGAATAGATGGACGAAAGTTTTTTTCAAATCGGATCATAATTACCAGAGTTATGCGCGAACTGCGCGAACATACATAAATACATAACACATACATGCGAACATATATATATATACAGACGAATTGAGAACATCCTCCTTTTTGAAGTCGGTTAAACACTAACAAAATTTACGTTTATTTTTATGTGGATCAGTTTTATGTATCAATTTATTGTATTGTACGTGTACGACATAAGGAGGTGTCAATACTTAATTTGTGAAATTTACTACACACTATTTGTGTGTGTATATATTTGTGTTAAAAATAAAGTGGAGAGTCTTATAAAAACTACAACTGTTAAAAACTAAAATACGAATAAGTAGTTTCTGTTGTGACTTTTAAGAGGTATTTCGATAAATGCATTGAATCCACACGTGAGTGGGTCTCGCTAAGGGAGCAGGGATCCGCACCCTTAGCATCGCATTGTCGAGATCTCATCATGTGTGAAAGGGTGTTAAGTAAACATTGCAATAATTATAATGGCAATTGCATCTGAGCTGTGCACCGATGGAGCTTTGATAAGAAATTGTATATTTGCATGTAAAACGAAACATACGAGACGTTAGAGATGCTGCTTATTCTTACCTTTTATACAAACTACTGTTATGTTAATCACGGGCAACATGACACTGATATCAGATTAACAGTTTGAGAAATTTATTTTGCTACCTGGTAGAATATTTATGTGTATTTGTAAGGTATAAGTATTCCATATTCAAATTGATATTGCACTCTCCGAACCAAAAATAAATTAGTAAAAAGAATAAAAATGTACTTACTTTTTAAAATACTATAAGTATCTCGTTTATAATTTAAATTGTTATATTATTTTATTGATTTTAGAAAAGAAAAAAAACTTAAAATTTAGTGTAGATTTGTCTATTGCAGATATGAATAGATCTGTGCACAGCATCCGTTGCATAGGGCCAGCATCTTCTCAGCTGTCATCGAAGCCCGCTTTGTTTCGTTTTTGCAGGCGCCAACAAAGAGCGACAAGCAAACATCATATTGTGCCCTCCACATATGAATAACGATATCTACGCCTCGCCGCCGGCATACCGACCTCGGATTAATGCCAATAATTCAATTTGCATGCGACGCAAAAAACCCTTCAAAACAGCTCTGGGTGCTAGTGATTTGTGTTCGAGTCTTGAATTTACAAATCACATTATCTCTACAATAAATGAAGCTATTGGTACACACAAATATATCATACAGGACACCTTTAGTACTTATAAATGAGTGATTTCGAGCTCACCGCGTTTCACATACAAATTGTACGCATAAATTGTGATGAATGATCAGAGCAAGAGCTGCAATCGGCCACGGTTGATGCGAGTCCTGTTTGCGGGAGGTCGCACGTTCCTACCAATTCGGACGCATGAAATAGTGCCGAGAGAGTCTCTTATCTAAAATAAACATCTGAGCGTCGGTGAAACATGTCTTCAATTATCATAAATCGGCGCGCACTGACACGGCCGACGAAAGCTGCACCCCGGGTCCCCGCGCCGACAGCGGGTACAAGTACCTACTCTCGATATCAGACGTGCACATACAATAACAAAGTATATACCCAGCTCTGTATGGAATTAGTGTCATGATTTAAGTATTATTAAGGCTTCCATACCTAAAAGGTAAAAAAGGAATCTTTATGGTGAGACTTCGTCTGTATGTCTGTCTGTCACACCTATATATTTCAGGAACCACTGATGCTATCGATTTGAAACTTCCAATAGTTTTAGGTCTTATTTACCAAACCACATCGCAAACGAAAAAAAATATATTTTATTCTTTATTATTTTTTCAAAGGGGGTCGAAATAGTTCATCAAAATTTCAAAGGTAGACTACTATATCGAGTGGGGTATCATATGAAAGGGCTTCATTTGCATATTTCAAAACAGATTTTTGTTCTGGTTTATGTCATGCAATTTTTGGTTTCTAATCAAAAATGACAAAAAATACTTTTCCCCCCTTTATCTCCGAAGTTTGTGGAGAAAAAATCTGAAATAATTATAGGAAAAATAAAAAGATATAAAAAAAATCATATCCATAGCCTCCCAAACTATGTACATAGTTTTAAACTGTGTGTTGGGAGTCAGTGGCTTCCCCCAAAAATATTCCCTAAATTGGGAGAACATTACCTGTAACACTCTAAATATGCACAGCAGTGCTGTTTAGGTCCTTAGGCCCACTCTCCGTAACCCACCAAGGCGGACCCGAATCTAGTTCCCGAGGCCTTTGTTCTGGTGTGAACGTCTTTTGGCTGATGATGAATACCAGAATACCAACGATCCTTGACTTAGTTTTCTGAAATGAAGAGTGGTAGTCAAATCATATTATTAGTGCTTTCGTAGTTCTACCTTTAAAAAAATAATTAAG
This sequence comes from Furcula furcula, assembly GCA_911728495.1. NCBI lineage: Eukaryota > Metazoa > Arthropoda > Insecta > Lepidoptera > Notodontidae > Furcula > Furcula furcula. The sequence goes on from OU452244.1 coordinate 17,041,585, forward strand.
CAAGTAATCAAACACAATTCCATCTAATGGTAGGTAGGCGGTGACGCCGTGTGGAAGGCTTCCCCGCGAGAACAAAAACTATTGACACTGAGAAACACCTTACGCAGATCCCACTGGAAAGTCCAGGTTTCTCCTCTCATGTGGCGATGCAACAGCCGTGGGGATTCTAGGAGGTCACGGTTTCGAATTCCGCGAGAAGCAACAATGCAAATTATAGCATTTACAACGTACAAGTAGTTATTCCTTATAGGCTAGGACAATGCAGGCCGATCACCTGATTGTCTGTAAAGTAAGATGATCCATGCGTGGGATGGGCATGTAAAAAGTCGATCCTGTGCCTGATCTCTCCCGGGTCGTGTCGGTCTTCCGTTCCAACGGATTGTGAGAGGTAAAAGGAAAAGAGAGTGCACTTGTGTCTACGCAAGCACTTATGCACTAATATCTCCCGCGTAGATTGCTGATCTTGCGAAAGATTGGCTGCTGTGCTGTAGTCGTATCGGCCAGGAGGATATTATTATAGGCTTTTTGTCATAGAAATTAAGCATATTCTCTTCATAAATGTTGTTTGTCGTAGTACGTTTCTACTGACTTATTACACGTGTAACAAGTTTCCAATTTTTTTTTGGCTTTAATGCCGGTCTATACCTTATTAGTAAAATGTATCGGGTGGCTCGTAATCATCCATATTAAGGTGTTTAAGACTAGCTATTGTTTGTAGGCAGTTTTTTATCCCAAGGAAACTTATGACTCTTGTTCTTTTTAACACACGGCTATGTCGGGGCATGTTGATTTTATTATAATACTAGCTGACCCACGCAGCTCCGCCCGCGCTGTGTTTACGTTAACTAAACTTTCAATAATATACATTCGCATAGAATACAAAACCTCTTTTTTTAAAGTCGGTTAAATACTTGGACCCACTTTGTACTTGCCCTCTGAAGCACGGAGACGTTTAGTTCAAATGGAGTTAAACGGTCACCCATCTATTTAATGACCTTTACCTAACGTTGCTTAACCTGGTCGATTGCCAACCATTGTTAACAACTGTCTATGAGTGTTCCCTTACTAATATTTATTATAATTATAATGAAAAATTGTTAAAATCGGAGCAAGCGTATAACCAAGTACACATTTTGACTTTAGTCCCCTCTCCCAAGGGAACCGTGCCCAATGTCGGGATAAAAAGAATCCTATGTCCTACCTCGGAGTATTAACTCAAATCATGCCAAGTTTCGTTTCAATCCATCCAGTAGTTTCGGCGTGATGCTCAGCCGAGATACAGACAGACTGACAGACAGACAGACAAAAATAAAAAAAGTTACATTTTGGCTTTAGTATCGGTTATAGAATGCCCTCCAAACATAATTTTCAAAATATGTTCAATGTACAGAATTGGACCTGTTACAGTTTTATTATAAGTAAAGATATAGATTTTATATTACGTATAAACTTATCAATAAAATTGAATCACGAATATGAAAATGTCGCATACATTTTTGACAGAATCCGGGACTGACGCCTTAGTGCTTCCATCTGGTGCACGTCATTTTTGAACACCCTCATTGTGCAGTTATAACTAGGAAAAAGAAATAAAAAAATATGCTATCCGGGCCCAAGGTTACGTTGTTAAATTTTGGTGAAGTGTCAAATGTGATCTATTAAATTGGCCCTACATTAGTACAAAAATTATCAGATACTTCTTTCGTATGTGGGATTTTTTCACAATCACGCTTGTGATAGAAACTTCACAAATTTTTGTATGAAGTTTTAGTTTATTGTAATAAAGTAATTACTCTCATTTTTTTTCAAATAATAGTAATATTTTAATTGCATTTTCAGTTACATGTGTTTTATTTACCTGCATAAGGAAAGCCCCAGTTAATAGTTTGACACGATGGGTGTCCGTAAGAGGCGACTAAGGGAAAACAAGAAGACGGGCAGCAGCGTCTTTCTATTGGATTACCTACCAACTCTACTGCGAGCCCCAAGCCGCCTGCCAAGCGTGGGGATTATGGCAACCCCTCCCTTCTAAGGGGGAGGCCTTTGTTCAGCAGTGGACGTCTTTTGGCTGCAGATGATTGTAATAATTTATAGAGTAATCGAAAGGCTAACTCCGGCATTGTATATTGTTACTAGGTCCTCAGCTTTAACATTTCAATGCGATCAGATCTTTATGAAATAAAAAAACATGTCACGTTAATGAATTTAATACATTTCCAAAAAAATAGCACTCCGCTAGTTTCGTAAAGCAAAAAACACAGCATCAAGACGGACTTTTTTTTTATCAAAATCAACAATGATCGTATTATCAAACTGTATTATTAGTGATTACAAGCGTAGCACAATATGCTACAATCGACTACGAAAATACGTAGCATTTCGTAGTAATTAAAAATGTTTATCTACTTTTTTTTTCTATTTCACATTGATGTTCTTTTTTTAATTATTTGGCATACAGCTTCACTTATATGAATTTTAGTTCGATGGTTTGAAAATTATAACAAGAGTTATAGTAAAATTCAATAATGTTGTGTCATCGAAAACATTATACTTATCTTTAAACCCATTGTTCTAGGTATACTTATGAAATCAACCTAAATGTTCAGTTTGCGAAAAAGTTCTGAATAGCATAAACAGATGGCACCACAGATGATCGTGTACAAATATCAGCTACGTGATAGAGACATTTCAACTGTAGAGAAATAATTTATAATGTTTGGTAGTTTTATTTGTTTTGGTATATAAATATTTATGAATATTGTAAATATTAAATATTAATGAATATTATATTTATGAATATAATATATACAAAAGTTGAAGTTGTATTTCTAGTTAAGTATGATACTTTAGATAGAATAGAATAGAATAGAATACTCTTTATTTTCACACCAAAGTAAAACATATAGAAAACTTAGAAAATAATTTAAATTAGGTACAAATGGCGGTCTTATCGCTAATAGCGATTCATATATATTTTTTTTAGATTTAGATTGACTGTTAGAAGCTTAGGTTAAAAGTGCTAATGAACTGTCAACAATTAAAACAATTTTTAAGTATTTAAATCTATTTTCAGTCAATGTACGAGTATATTATCTGAAAATGCTTTAATTGGTCAGGCTGCGTTATATTTCACATGGCTCCATTTATTATTAGGATATGATGGCAATAACTAGGTACATATCTTTAATAACTTCATCGAGTCTAATTATCCGCAAGATATAAAGAAACCTTGTATTCATGTAAATAACATTGCAAATAGTAACAAGTATGATAATTTTATATGTATTTTGATGGCTAGGAAAATACCATATGACAATTTGACAGTGTGTATCATGTAGAGTGAGAATGATAGTATGACTAGTTTGCGCGCGTATTGCGAGGTCGGGCGTAGAAGTAGCGTCGCGCGCGCACTGTCACCAATCACGCCTGTCTCCCCTCCGCAGGGCCGGCGGAGCGCTGAAGGCGGCCAATGGCGCGCACGGGGCGGAGCTGGGCGAGCTCTCCGGCTTGCTGCACGCGGGCCTCGTGAAGCGCGAGCCCGAGGATCTCAGCCGCAAGGTGGTCGACGAGCCCGAGCCGCACGCGCTCAAGCCGCCGCGACACAAGGTGCGTCACACGTTCGCACGCCGCCGCCGCGCGCGCACGCACTCACACACTTACCTTAACGGTCACTCATGTATTATTTATCGCGGTTTACGTACGATGCGCCGAGCGCCGCGCTCCCGACGCACTAGCCGCGCCCGCCCGCGCCCCCGTCCGGCCGGCCAGCGTCGCCCGCCCGGTGCACGCCGACCCCGGCGATCACTGAGGACTCTACGCCTTTTCCGGGATTACATGCACTGATTACAGTGGACGTGATAAAAACATACGACATTAGTGTACGTGAAGCTGTGAACTGTGTTTTCGACGCGGCATGTATGCGTCGACGTTGAGGAGCGGACAGTTGTCGTGGGAGAACGCGTGTAACAGACGCGTGTGTCCGCAGGTGGCGGTCGGCGAACCCGGTGAAGCGGCGTCGCCGTCCCCGGTGCCATCGCGGGCCTCATCGGCCGGCTCCCTACTGCCGGACGCGGCTATGTACGCGGCTCAGATGTTCGCGCCACCGGGCACCCCTAGTCCCACCCCCTATGGCGATCAGTACTCACGCCAGCCCACGAACTTTGCCGGCGAACCTTACTACAGAGAGTACTTTGTTGGCGAGGGTTATCAGCAGAGAGCCGCTCCACCGTACGCAGACACTGAATCGGCGTCTGCTTCAGCATTTAGTGATCGATATGCGACTCCACGCTATCATAGCAAAAGCGTTATCGCGGCCGCTGGCCTCACTGTGGATCTACCCTCACCAGATAGTGGCATAGGAGCGGACGCAGTCACACCTCGGGACCACGCATCTGCCGTTCAGCAGGTCGGTGCTACGACGTGGGCGCGGGCGGGCGGACTTCTTACACTAACTTATTTAACACACTTAATGACAACAACACGTCACAATCATTTTGATAGATGTATTTACTGATTATCGTGAAATACTATCTTAAGATTCTTATTCATTCATTCACTCATTCATTTAATTAAATATTCACAGTTGGTCTCTAGTATTCACACATCGGAGATGCATCGATATGTTACGAAGGAGACTGTCTAGCAGTCACTTATGTTTACTTTAGGTACATTGATACATGATCATCCAAAATATGCAATAATACGTTTAGTATTAAAATATCTGCCATTTTATGGGAGTTGTAAGCTGCTCCTCCGCCGAAGCCCACCCGCGCTCACTGTTGTTTTTTACATCAAACCTATATTCTAAGTTATTAATAATATCTAGTTAAAATATGTTGAAACAACGACTATGATTATCAATTGGACTGATTAAGTTCAGTGTGTAGGTACCTACCTAGATTATTTTATTGCTGTAAAATTGAGATAAATAAACTAGTAAAACGACTATAAGTCAAACTAACTATTCCAGCTCACACAGACTTACACAGAGTAATTAATTCTAGTTAGATTGTTAGAAGTGAGTAAAATGCTAATAGCTTGTTATAATCCACGTTTGTGATAATTGCGGCTACGCAAACAGACTGATGTACAGACAATAGAGTCGTTGCCACGTGAGACCTTCGACCGCCACAACTACGAACACTTTGCATTTGACTTTAAATCTTTCTGTTTACATATTAAAATAACAAATTGACATGGCCAGTAATCTGGTTGAGCTAAGTGGTTTTGAAGGATATTGTAGTTACCAGGGCGTGGCGATCACGAGTGTTGTGGCTACCTACTTACTCACCCGATTGATCTAAATTGCACATTTATTATTTTGCCTTTTGTTATCTGAATTCAAAAGAACGATCAACTGACAGACAATAAAACAAACTTGACAACTCGATATAATTGTGTCCTTTAAATATGTTATTTAGTTAATTTGATTTCAAAATGTCGAAATCGTAATTTTATAATTTTGCGGTTAATTTTTAAATGCTAACGTGGGTAACTAATTGATGTTTATTACAAAAATCCAAAGTTGAAAATTTCGTGGAATAACTGTAATGAGACTGAATGTTGTGAGGACAGGTAGTGATGATGACGTAATAACAATAATATTTTAATGTGTAACCATTATCATAAATTAGCTGCCAATTAGATTTAATTTATGGCATATTGCGACACCAAATATCTCTTTGGAGCTCTGGTTTTTGCTTACGTTCGAACATCATACCTACAAAAATTTGTAAAGCAAATTAACCCAGCAGCGAAGCTGGACATAATAATTGTCAAAATAAGCATAATTTAACTATTTTTGTTTGTCGTTTGTTTAGTCGTCAACCTGGTGTCAGAACATTTCAAGCTGTCTCTAGGTCTCTGATTTTAATTACAATATGTCAGCATCTACAGAGCTGGAATAGTTAGATAATTTATTGTTGTTTTTAATAACGTCATTTTTCACATTTTTGACACCATAATAATATAGAATCGGCATATTCTTATATGCCGATATTAAAGTCCCAGAAAATATTAACAAATGCTATCGACCAATGTACCATGTGTGTTTACCATTATAAAAGCAAATAGCGTCACAACTTTCGCCTTGCATATTTACATATAATGACAACAATTGTTTACCTATTTTTAGTGGTTAGACATCTTGGTTACTACCCACAGGGTAGTGGCTTCGATGACTTTTAATGGCAAACATAATGTGTGCATGGACATATCTGTATGTCTTGTGTTTAAATGTTATTTATTTGTACAATATATAAGTAGAAATGTATTTATAATTATATATTGTATGTTTTGTCAGTTGTTTGGATCAGCCGATGATACTTGTCCGATAAAAATATTATAAAAAGAATTACATAGGTTGATATATTAGAGCAAAAATAACGATCAAGTAGATAAATCTGTTTGATTTGTTATATTCTATTACAAAACTTGCCTAATATCGACAATTACTGTCATGTTCCTTAAAAATATCGTAGAATTATTGGCAAGAAACAACTAAAACATAAAAATCTTTGAGACGTCAAAATTCTTGATGATATACGAACCCTACTGGAAAGTTTGTTTATTTCATTAACACTTTAATGTTATCCTGGCAGTCGTTCGACTACACGGTAATATGCCAGCAGCCGGGAGTGGGTGAAGACGGGCGAGGTACTCCGTCAGCCCATCACTCGCCCGCGCAGCCCCCGCGCACTCGCCCCTGGCACGACTTCGGCAGACAGAACGATGCCGACAAAATACAAATCGCCAAACTGTAAGTGTCCATTACAATCTATCTACAACCTCTTACTTTACCAATCAGATAATTTATATACAAATAAATATGTTCAGGTAGTCACTTAAGAGTATCGAGATTCATTTACAAACTAAATACTTATTATTCAGAATAGATAATGACGCACAGTGGTTAATTAACATTTATATCTTAAAGCTATGTAAATTAAAAACCCTTTGAGATTTTAATTTTCGCAGATATTGGTAATTATGCTGAATCACAAAACATTATAGTTTTAAAGCTATATTTGTTAGGTAACTTATTTTTTTCGTGGCTTAGGTTGACTATTTACAAAATATTAATCTGCCTAAACATATTAGGTATAATATTTCACACTTGTTTATCAATGAGAATGTGTGCAGAATATAGAGGTTTCGCACCCTGACCGTGCAACCGTGCTTACAGAACGACCGATTCAACAACTTAGACATTAATAATAATAAATTAATTAATCTTTATTTCAGACTACAAATAGATCTATAGTGTTAGTATAAATGCAACTTAAAAAACTAGTGTTAGTAAAATTAAATAATATAAAATATAAAAAAATCAATATCTAAGAAGGCCATGAGCTAAAGCATTGCACACCTAGCTACAGGCGAATGTAGCAGTATCCAATGCTCCAGCACAGGACAGTCCCATATATCACACAATGTTCTCAGGATGCTGTGAGGGCTGGCACGTACCCTCTGCAGGAGGGAGGCACAGCTTTTTCGGATGACGGCGTGAAAGCCGTCAACGGCATTAATGCTTGTTTTAATAAGTAGTAATTTTAAAATATACACATTACACACATTTAATACTGCCATATAGCATTTTCATTTTCAATGCTTCAACTCGATTACATGATCCTATGTAGTATCAACAAAACATAGCAGTGTCAACAATAAATAGTACTTTATCACATATCACTTTAGAGTTTGTCTTGTAGAACTAAAAATGCTGGTGTATTTGAAAAGCTTGAAATATAATACGCCAAATATCTACCAAGAGTATCGTAGACACGAGGAGTATGAATATATTCCAATATAAAATTTGAAAACACAAGAAAACGACCTCATAATGAACAGATTTCCGTCATAATAAAGAAACATTTTGATTAAACAAGCTTTTAAACAAAACGGTCTTTAAATATATTTTTAGAAATATCTATTCATTTAGCAGCTATTTTCGCGCTGACTGTGATGTGTGAAAGACATAGGCGTCAGACTTATAACATCCATCCTAATTGGGTTATAGGTTAAAACTATAATGTTAAACCTGGAAAACATTCAGTGTAATATGCATACATCTCAATATAAAAATATATTGTTTAAATATACTAGTATAGCCATCGATATAATGAGTATAGCGCATTAATAAAGCGTTTTAACTGTTTTATTTGAAAAAAAAAACAAATCACTAAATTAACATTTTATTAAAGTTCACATTTGTTTATATTCGTAATTGTTACTTTACATTATAATACTAATTTAATTAACAATTTTGCATTTTAGCTTATTTCTTTGATCATTGGACTAAACTTATAGGACAAGACACCTGTCTGAAAATATAAACAAATAACATACCAATTGGATAAATCAGTAGTGCAAACAGATTTGATCAAACTTTTTTCTTATATGTACGTAATTTACCAGTGTGAGTGGCCCAAGCGACAATATTTACCGACCACTTTGCACCTCGCCGTATGACTGTTATAATGCGGCCCTTTCTAGGAATAATACATACATAAATATATTGTGGTCTCCGGGCATGGCAATCACTAAGGTTAGAAATAATAACATGCTGGAATCCCATATACTAATATGTTTTGGTTACCGTATTACAGCTTATCTATCAAGTAGGTAGGTAAAGTTGCCAACGCTGCACCACAGTTGACCACAGTATGAATAAAACTGTCTTTCTTGTCCTATGTATGAAATTAGAGCCATGATACGTTATAAATCGTTAATAGGCTTTATCATTTCTATCCCGTCTCTGATACATTAGTATGGTTTTGGTAAAGCCTGGTATCTACTACACCAGGCACTTAAAATCCAAAGATTTTGGAAACAACATTTTTGTACCATGATTTACATGGTAGAACAAAAGACATAAACGGGTGTAAAGACTTTTTTATCAATCATTAGGACAGGTTCGTACAGAAGTAATTTACACTGTGCATGAGAGAATGCTAAACTTCATAGGCATTCATTGCCATTAATGAATCTTGTAAAACTATGTCATGAAAAATATGTAAAACAATTTAAATCCTAATGATGTTGATGACGCCTGGACTTTGACTCCACATAATAATTTTAAATTTCCAACTTCCATACGAAATTACATTTATATCGTTATTATCATTATTATACATTCTTTCTCTTCTCACTCAACATAATGTTTCTTTTAAAGTAGCGAAGTAGAGTGGAAACACGTGTATTGACTATCTAACACAATTATTGATAACGATGATGCTATGTTAATCTTGGAATTAATAAGTGCATAAAATCTTCTTAAGTACCTGGCTGATAAAAACTCAATGGGTTTATGCCATAGTAAATGTAAAACAGTATGTAAAATTTAAAGTTTGAACTACCTATTTCCTTTTTGGGATACCTTGCTAATATCAACAATTTATTAACTAGATGACGTAGTTTTGATAATATCTTAGATGGTTTAGGAATAATGTAGTGAGATCAGTTACCGTTTCCATCGTTTTAAAATCATTAATTGATTTAATTATCATTTCCTTATGAGTACCTACATATATTATTAATCATAATAAATATGAGTAAATAGTATAGTATTAGAATCGAATTTTTATGTATAGACTTGTGTGATAGGGGCAAAAGTAGGTACTTATTCATAAAAAATCGGGACCTTAATTTGTTTTGCAATATATTTAAAATGTATACCACGCTCAGAAAACTTTAAATAAAAAGTATGTATATTATAAAATAATACTATGATCACCAAGTAAAAATACTCAGAAATGGTTGATCTTATTGGTTTACTCGTACCTCAAAACTGGATGAAAGTGATTGTTTGATGAAAATATATGCTTAATTTATAAAATAAAGTACATATTTCTTGTGAAACAGTCATCGTTGTTCAATATTTGGTCCTAACCCGAGCCTTATTTATAATGCAGGGTTTTCAGGATTATTTCCCCATATTATTTTATGAAAAAAATAATGGAAATTAGAATAAATAAGTAACCTAGCTTCACAGTGAATCATACTTGCTAAGTAATTGTCTTACATTAATATTAAAAATATCAGAAATTACTACTAACACTTATATTGATGTTAGGTTATAAAAAAAAATACAAGTTGAGAACTAGTGTCAAAAAGAAATAAAACCTCTTACATTAACCAAATATATTTTTCTTAGTTCTGTAATACGGGGTGTAGTGTAAGGGACATCGTACCGAAAACCGATACCAGGGATCCAGTACATGATTCTGAATATTCTAGTGTTGAAATTTTTCATCGGCTTTATCATGAATTTAAAAAAAAAAATGCCGTTTTTTTAATAACATTAGGATAACATTGGTATAATAAAAAAGCCTAATTTCAATTTAAAAACAATAAACTACTTATTTGTGCAAAATTAGCAATCATCAGCAGCTGAAAAGTCCACTGCTGAACAAAGGTCTCTCCCTTAGAAGGGAGGGGTTGCCATAACCTCTACGTTTGGCAGGCGGCTTGATTGAAATTAGCAATGTAATTTGAAAAATAAATATTATTCCGCACGTATTCATTACATGGTCAAAAATTAACAAGTTAGTCATTTGTCATTTTCCATATAAAGGGTTTTTGTAATGTTGTAACGGACAATATGAGAAATCTTATAAAAAAAGTTTTCGGTACGTAGTCCCTTACACCCTGTATACGTGTTTTATATATTCAAGATGGGAATATTATTCTTAAATAGCGAAAAGTTAAGCATTTGATTTTGAGTTTAATGGAAATTTTGATGTTCATTTTAGTAAATTACAACATTCAAAAATCCTCAACGGTTTTAAAATTGATGTGAATATTACTGGTATAAACTATCTAAATATTACAACTACGATACTACTATATACTTTACACGTATTAGGCATATTATACAAATAGTACCGACACAAAATCAGGGATCTTTCCGTATCTTCGTCCGTTGTTAACCATTATCGGGATAGTTTTGAAAGAAGGTGCTAACTTCTGTTTCGTGATCTTTGAATACGACACGTAAAAGCACATGTAAATTGGTAATTTCCTAACTGACAAGTTAATTTTCTTGTGGGAGAGAATAGTTAATTACGCATTGATACAAAACTTTGTTTTGAGTTCGTCGAATGTTTCTTTGGCACTGACTGCTAATACTAAAAACTGCCAAAGTTCAACAACATTTTGTGTAATCGTCTAGGGGTAAAAGTTACTCATATGAATTTCCATTTTTTTTGTATTTTGAAACTACATTAACTTTGAGAAAGATTTTATACCTAGTCTAGATAAACTGAAAATTAATTAACCGAAACTTGTGTTATGTAAATAAAGTAAATCGGTACATAATATTTACCACAATTAGATGTACGAATACATGAAATAATTAAATAATGTAATACAATTTGTTACGTTGTTATAGTTATCAAAGGAAGTTGCTATCTTCATTGTATGCACGCAAGTATAAAAATGCTATAAAGTCGATGACTCGCTGAGTAAAAGATGATACCTACGTATATAAGGAATGAATAGGTTTACTGACTTATCGAGTTATTATTTAAAGTATATAATTGTTTTCCATCGGTAAGACTCTCCCCGTTAAATAAAGCAGTTCTCAGTTCAGTTCATATACATACCCTATGTATGTATGTATATTTAAAGATGAAAAATAAGAAAATCAGCATTTTATGTCTTTATAAATCATTAAAAAAACTATGCTCCACACGAATGTGAACTCGATAGTATCAATATTTCTAATTAATCATCGCATTGCTGTACGGTATTTTGTATTTATGAATTAATGCATGTAACTATCAACTACACAAATAAATAATTTACGATGATGGTCATTAACGTAAGCTTTGCCTTAATTCACAGGTCCTGATAATACTGTTGCGTATAATACGATAATTATTTTTTACCAGAAAAAGTTCCTTACGCGATCTCGTAATTTTGTTGACAGATTTCTCACAGTAAAAATTTTTTTTATTATCAACTAATTAAGTATTGACTACTAAAATGTATTACTTTACATGCTAACTCTTAATTGGATAAAAAAGGAATTAACGTAAGTATAAATAGCTTTATTTTGTATGTGTAAATGATGTTAGTAATGAATAAGTCTTATAGACATGTGTGTCTTCGAATGTAAATGAATACATTAGTAGATAATGTTGAAAGTAGTACACGTATAATTCCGTATAATCTATTACGGTATGTCTTAATTTACCAAAGCAAATAATACAGAAGATTTAAACTTATTGATACTGATCCTCTTCACTTAATCCCAAAACAATTTGGCACCATAATTTATTTTAAATTAAATGAGCCAAAATATCCTTCCACCGGACTCCTTGGAAAAAACATCGTGTTCGACGCGGCACGACGGAAGCACTCGTCGACATGATAAGTGCATTAGCATTATTATCTCGTTAATTACTTGCTTGCATTTGGGCCAAATAGCGCGGTCGCCTCTACCTTCTTAAATTACCCTCCTCGGCGATACGCGCTCTTTCTTGGGACGGACGGGCCCTCGCTATTGTCGAGATATTTTGACGCCTTCACAAATGTTTAGACTATTACTTACCGGCCAGTTAAATACACTCCGCCAGTACACGCCGCACGATGTATCAACTAGACACTTTGTTTACTTGTCAAATTCTCAACACAGGAATGAGCTTTTAAAAGGCATAGTAACTTAATCAGGTAATGTATGTGTATATAATTATCACGTCAAAAACGTAAGTGCATATACTTTTAGATTACCGTATTGATCAATTTGTTGTACAGCATCAAAATTCATCAAATTTTATTCCCATTTTATTACGTTGTAAATACCTACTGTAAACGTATAATGAATGCACCGTTACTTTTTTAATATGTCCGTAATATGACGAGTTCATTACTGGAGCCTATAAATGTGGAAAGTAAGTAATATCGCAGCCATGCTTCAGGATTGTGGTGCACACGCGAACCTTACATCTGTCCGCTTTAAGCCGAATGAATGACTACCTATACTTTAAGCAGCATTCCTGCGCAACCCGTATGTAGGTAGTGCAATGACGTTTTCATTATACAGCTCGATATATTGGAGATTCGTTATGAACTTATCGTCCTTACTGCCCCGTGCCCGTTCTTAGAACTTAAACTGAGTTTGGGATTGCGAATGTGTGCATTGGATGCAGTAATTTTATAAGCAATATGTTTTCTTTAGTCGCTTGCTGGAAAAGGTGGATTAAATAATGGTGGGATGACTATGATGAGATGGTTGTGACGCTGCGTGTGTGTCGGCTGTCGGGTGCACCCGGCAATCAGAGCGCCACCATTACGCGGGCTAAGCGTTCCCATTAAACAGAAACTGCTTGCCATGATGCGCCATCGCCTCGCTGCTCTGCAACCTGTTATCATGCATATACCGTCCGCACTGTAAAATAGTCTCGATATTTCGAACGAATCTCATTCATTAGTCCACAATGTCTAGTTATTAGAATGTTAGGTTCCTTGTAAAACCGTCCATAGGTAGTGTCAGATGCGCAGTGTGTAAGCAATCCTATTTTCAGTGTGAAGAGAATTTTTGCTCTTCCAGTAATCTCTCCAGCTTACTACAAAGAAACAATCTAACCGTCAGTTGGTGCTGTGGTGCTGCAGTTAGCCCAGTTAGAAAAAGCGAAAATACCTCTGACACAGTCCCATTTATCCTGACTTTTGTTTCACGGTTATGTTACTTACTACTAGGTTCGACTGCTGTTTAGTTTTTATAGTAAAAAAGTCGTGTTTTATAGTACATAGCCCACGTAGTAGGATTACCTTTAGCTAGACATTATAAATTCAAGCGTATATTGTAATATACCAATTGAAAAAAATATATCACTAAAACGTATAACGTATATGTAACGCATTGTGTGTATAGAATGCAATAAACAGTCCTTTTTTGTGATAAGATTATATGGCTATAGAGCCTGGATTTATGCGCATCTAATTTGGCGGAGATGGGCTCGTGGCTCCGCGGGATGTTCGTCTCTGTACGGCTTATCGCGGCACCGTTTTTATTCCAAGCACTTTGTTGTCGCAAAACTCTGAGACTTTTTGCCCACTCATCAATTTCCGCGCCTCGCCGATTGATTTATTCATGAAAGACGAGCCTCTTGTCTTCACTCAGGAAGTGCCTTTTTTCGGCTGCTGCGCCACTGAAATTTGTAATGAAGCTCATTCGAAAACAATGTGTTATTTATTGCTGTATGCGGAGAACGCATGCTGACACGAACGCAATTTGTGTGTGTACATGGTACGTTTATTTTTCGCATACCACTGTCTTTTATAGGGTTAAATATAAAAATACCAGGAAGCAGATAAATAAGAGAGTAAATATAAGTAAACAAAGGACGGGGATAGTTAAAATGACAATACAAAGCAACATTGCAAATGTAAATTGTGTTCGGAATCACTTAGAGAGCATCAGATAGGCGAGTGCCGCCGCGACCGATCCGTCAATGTCGGTCCGCGTTTGCATTACACGGCTTTTATCTCCGCGAGCTCGGTTTAAATCGCAAACATCAGCGGGGTTGTTCACTAAATTGTTTTCAATAAGCTTAAGTAGTGGTGCAACCGCAGTACTAAATCGATACAAACTGCTCTATCCGCATTCCGCGGACAGTGCGAAGGATTAAATATTTCATAGAGATTTATTACTTTTTATCGCGTTACTTAAGTGAGTTGAGCCCACAATGGATTAAGCCGATAATGACAGGGCTATTTCCTAGTGTTCTCTGTGTACGAACGTAGGTGCGTGGGCCGCTACGAGATTGGGTCGGGGCGACAAACGCGGCGTCGTAGCGGGTGTGTCGCGCGACACGCAATGTCGCCGCGTGCGAACCGCGCAATGGATGTCGCTAACGAGGAACGGCACGCGATCAATGCAAAATTAGCTAGGTTTTCCTTCCGTCGAGCTGCCACTCAGGAAATCGCGAGAAAACATAGTTTTTCACTACGCGCCAAGAACTGGATCTCCGCGCCTTTATGTAACGACACCGCTGACAAGCTTTACTGGCGGCGCAATTAAGATTTCCACTTTTTGCACACTTTTATTACTTTACTTCATGGAAACTTTATTGTCGAGAACGTGTATCCGTAGATAAGTATCTCAAAGAAGAAATCGCACTTTTTCTAAATGTCAGAAACCAGCTCTTATTGTGCATTTTATATTCCGACGAATGTTAACGACGGCTCGCCTACTGCGCTACTCTGTAATACACAAGTTTTAGTGTGTTTATCTTAAATCTGAACGGCGCAGGTGTCGCACATACCACACGGACTTGTCGTGGCTCGGTGGTGATGCAGACGCTTATCATAATGTTGTTTGTCCAGGTTTTCCCCGTACGGATTCAAGTACCACCTGGAGACCGCGAGCAGTAGCTCGCAGCGGCGCGAGGATGATCGAATCACCTATATCAATAAGGGACAGTTCTACGGCATCACGTTAGAATACAACCATGATCCTGACAAACCGCTCAAGAATCAAACGGTCAAGGTAAGACTTAATATTTAATTTCAAACGACGTCCAAATTACACGTGATACTATACATATCTATCTACAGCAATACTGAACTATCTTCTAATTAAATAAAACGCAATTAACTAAAACGTTGATCGTTAGCTCCAAGATCTTTCAAGTTATTAAAAAAATCATTAAAATTATCGACGTTAACAGTTAAGTGGCCGGATGTTTACTTCTAGCAGACCTTAGAAAGCTGCGTCTGCGCACTGCGCTTGCATAGGGAATCGTAAAACACGGCCGCCTCTCGACCGACGAACGTCTCAATTTATTTAACTCTGCTGCGCTACTGCTGAAATAAAATGTATAAAATTATTGCTACCGTGTGGAATTGTAATCGATGTATATTGTACAGTATTTACTAGTGAAGTGTATCGCGTATCGTTTTATTGGGTAACCTACGCGCGCCCACGTCATTACGACGCATACACCACGCAACGTGTTATTTTGTTTTGTGTACACCGTTTTATAAAAGGTGTTTAAAATACTTTCATCGTTCACGGTCTATAGTTGTAAATCGTTGGCATTTTCAGCTTTTGGGTATTGAACCAAACCTATACTGTAGATAATCTACATCTACAGTAGATTATAATCGTAGTCTGTTTAATACCACATTTTATAAGTGAATCTAATTACGTATTTTTAAGTACATAAATACTTGTATTATAAAATTGTTTTTTTTTGTAAAAATTACAATATTGGACGTATACGTTATACTAAGTAAGCTATACCTTTGTGCATCAATCACTAATATAATATATTAGGTATGTTCATATGAAATAGTTTTTTGATATGCACAATGCACATATAATGAAAAATCATTTTATGTTACAAATCCGTGATTAAATACACAGATGGTCTTGTTTTCACGTAATGGCGTTGTTGCGTGTATCGATGAAACAAGGGCTACCGTAGCTTGTAACTTTAATCTTAGGGCTGCCACACCTCCACACATAGATTTGAAATCAAAAATATAACATTCTATATTTTATTAATTTGAAGTAACTAAAACATCGGTAGCAAATAAATATGAAAATAATATATAAAACTATAGTAAAACTTTCTTTACTAACTAATAATAAAACTTTCACTAGGAAATTAGGAACGGGAGGAAAAACACGATTAGTAATATACTAATGTACTCTCGCGGTCACAAGCGGTGTATCACCTTTAGCACGAGCCGGCCGTGGCCCAAAATAGGTGCGGACGTGGTAAGCGCGCGCAACGTCGTTCAAACGATTTTGATTGAAAACTGGTACACCGTTCGTGTCCGCGATAGTACATACCTACCTAACATAAAGTGCATTATGCTATACAATCCGGTAATTGCTCATATTCAATCCGAGAGGTATAGGAGCAAGGATATTAGTATATTATTAAACTCCCTTTTTTATTGAATTGTATTAGTGAAAAAAAACAACATTACAGAAAAAATTAACTTAATAAATACGGTTGACATTCTCCACAACTATCGCAGGTGAGTAATTTAATACTACATGAAAAACAAGCAATGAATAATGAAAGATGTTTATTTTGTCAACCCTGGGGTTGCCGCAATAGTGCGTCGCGTCGAGAGCCCCCGACCGCAGGCATCTCGTGTCAACCGCACCGCACCCCGCTCCCGGCCGCCACCGCCACGCCAGCTTCACCGTCGCGTATTCACTTTCATCATATTTTTACATCACCGTATCAAATTACCAAACTGCAATGCAAAGTTCCACATTATTGCGTCTATCAATACCTATACGCAGTGCTAGTACTAAGTAATGTTACTAGGTACTGCTTACCATACACATTATGATTATGAAAGTAAAGATCATAAAATTAGTTGATAACAACCAATCTACAAGGATAAATTATAAAAATTAAGTCTGTGCTAGGTCAACACGAAATAATAACATAATCTGTGTGACATTGTTAATTAATCTATCTATCTATACATCTAAAATTACTTGTCCTGACTGACTGACTGACTGACTGATTCATCAACACACAGACCAAACCGCAAGACCTAGAAAGCTGAAATTTGGACAGTAGGTTCTTCTTATGATGTAAGCATCCACTAAGAAAGGGTTTTTGAAAATTCCACTCCTAAAGCGGTTAAATGGGGTGGAAAAGAAATAATAGCGGGCGTAGCCGCAGGTAATTGCCAGTGCATTATATAATGATATCCTCAGGCAATCCATCCACATTCTCTTTCCAAATATCTTAGCCCTTCGGAACATAAATACATAGGTACTCACTATTGCACATAAATACGAGAGAAAGCGTCACCACAGACAGGTTACTAACGTAAGGACAGACAGCATATCTGCTATTTTGTATAGAATATTGTCCGTTACGATTGTCTAACATATTTTTAACCACCCATCCACCCAATCAGTCCAATTGTAATAATAAGTCTATAAAAAGTAGTATAGTCACAGAAACTTTGGATTATGGGACTATCAATATATGTACATTATTTAATCGTTGCCAGAAATGTTAGTTAGAAAATATGTTTGTAGTCTAATCGCCGCAAACTAGATTACAATGATGATGCAATAACGTCACTAAAAACAGCCGTTCAATGTCATGGGAAAATAAAGTTTAGACAAAAGATAAAACTGGCTTTGATTACCTACATCTTGGCGTGGAACTCGGAAATTCCATCATTATTGTTTCAAGACGCTTCCTCGGATAATAAAATGATGTTCGTACTATCACGAGAAGGCTGATACAATAAAATTGCACCATCCATAAACACATATTAACTGTGTAATCAAGATAAACGAGAAATTCCACTTTTGGTGATCTGGTTAATCTGGTTTAGATAATTGAAGTAAGGTTTTTTTGTATTGTTTTGATATTAGTATTATCATTTAAGCTGTTTGTAAACAGCCCAACTCGTAGTAAAGCGAGTTCAATAGTGAAGACGAGTTTTTTTTTTAAATTTCTATAACCAATATATTAAAACAGTTTTATCTCGATTCAATAGGCTTAGATCTGAATAATCAGAGATACAATGCGACATACGTTTGAAGTTATTATTAAGACAGTAAGTGGGCCGCGAGTCCGGCCGCGGCTCGGTCGTATCGTATTCAATACGAACTCAGATAGGTGTAGTGAGCTTATCTCGGCGCAATCGAGTCCGCATTGTATGGCCGCACCCGATAATTAAGACGACGCTTTTGACATTCGCCATATAGGAATACAATGACCGCCCCGGAGCCCGGGCCTCCGCTCGGATAATATCGCTCCCTTTATACAGTAGCCAAGCTGCATTATGATAAAACAATTTCAATGCGGCAAACATCGTGTTTTCATAATGAGAATTCCTGCCCTCAAAAAGAAATGCGCTGTTGTTGTATGTATGGATATTGGATAGGGATTGCAGAGACTAACCGGAGTACTCAGAGTCCGTTAATGAATAATTATCTAACACATATAAATGAAATAAATCTATACTTATAATAAAACTGTAACAGGTCCAATTCTGTACATTGAAGATATTTTGAAAATTATGTTCTATGCATTCTATAACCGATACTAAAGCCAAAAATGTATTTCTTTTTTTTTTGTCTGTCTGTCTGTCTATCTGTCTGTCTGTATCTCGGCTGAGCATCACGCCGAAACTACTGGATGGATTGAAACGAAACTTGGCATGATTTGAGTTAATACTGCGAGGTAGGACATAGGATACTTTTTATCCCAACATTCGGCACGGTTCCCTTGGGAGAGGGGACTAAAGTCAAAATGTGTACTTGGTTATACGCTTGCTCCAATTTTAACAATTTTTCATTATAATTATAATAAATATTTGTAAGGGAACACTCATAGACAGTTGTTAACAATGTTTGGAAATCGATCAGGTTAAGCAACGTTAGGTAAGGTCATTAAATAGATGGGTGACCGTTTAACGCCATTTGAACTAAACGTCTCCGTGCTTCGGAGGGTAAGTACAAAGTGGGTCCAAGTTTTTAACCGACTTTAAAAAGGAGGTTTTGTATTCCATTGCGAATGTATATTATTGAAAGTTTAGACAGCGCGGGCGGAGCTGCGTGGGTCAGCTAGTAACACATAAATGTAATCGTAGTACTAGTAATACAAAAACTACACTTAGGGATGAGATAAACCCAGAGTACTGAACTCCGTATCTCTATGCGATTAAAATCCACCTAGTAAACATGATAGTAACAAAAAATTTAAAAATTGCTGTTGGCATCTCTATCTATAAAATGTAAAAGAAAATACAAATATGTACAGTAGCGGCCCACTTAAGTACAGTTTCACTGTAATTAAGTGTATCATATTGTTGGACAAGACATTGCTTATTAAATATAGTCGAAGAATTTATATGCGACAAAATGCCACCCAGACACTTGGTGGGAATCGAACCCACGACCTTTTGGGTAGCGGCCTGGGTGTCTGACCACTAGCCAACAAACCTAGTAATAAACTACATATTAAAATAAACTAACAAACGAAATTACAACAAGATAAAACATAATAAAATATAATACATATTGATAAAATATGTCTGTATCATAAATCTATATAGTCGGTACCTATCTAATTTATAATCATCGTCGGTCATTTATGTACAGCCACTTGACTGTATCGCATCTTCGAGATCTTCATATAGCATATCTTCGAGATGTTTAACAATATAAATCTTTCTGAATTCTGAAATCTAATGAGTGATGAAAGCACGACCAATCAAAAGTACTTTCCCTTGGTTTAGTGTAAGATAATTGACCGATTTTCCCACGACGTATTTTCCCCGTATTTTAATAGCGATATTTAAATTCAAACGAGCAAATAATTGATAACTATGCGCCTACACTATATCTACAATTTTATCGCTATCAACCATAGCTAAGAAAGATTGAAATTCACACGCGATGCGAATTGAATACGTTTTGCGTGCCAAAAAGCGGTTGAAGTTCGTAAGAAATTTTAGTAAACAGTGAGATTTGGCTTGCGACTGGGGTGTGCGTGACAGGATGGTAATTACGGCAAGCACGCCCCTGTTTCGGCGGAACTTTGTCTTTGAACGCGATACTATCGCTCTGTAACTTTCCTCCGACAATCACAACACTACACGATTTGAAATTCCGCTCCTAATTAAACACCACTGTACCAAATACGCGATTGACTTAATCTCCACTTAGTACAGTGTTCACACGCCACGACGATGTAGAGCCCTAGTACCGATGTATTTGCATTTAAATACCCAATGACAAATATTATTTTAAAATGTTATCTTAAAAGACCTTAGCTGAATTGAATGGATGAAATGGGTGCCATTCTCTAGAAGTAGTTTTCTATAAAAAACGTGAAAGGAGTCGATCAATCACAGAACATAGCGGCAATTAATCATCACGCTAGCGGCACCGAGTGCCATTCTGCACTACGTGAAGGGTTGCGAGTCACCTTATCTATAGCAACTATGTATGTCAAGTTGTACTTTTTAAGAACATCTGTCTTCATTAATCATACGTGATACCAACTTTACAATACAAACTGCTTCGACCTTTATAAAACAACAAAATATCTAGGTTGAAATGAGTGTTGCTTTTCTACAAACAAATAATATACTACGTCGGGTATCATTAAGCCTTATCAACAGATGAATGATATAGGTGGGTGGATAAAGACAGGGTGGTAATGAATGTTCGATATAATTTATACGGTTACAAATGCTCTAATAAACTTCCGTTCGATGTATTAATTCTGAACCACGATTAAGCCGCATATTGCGTGTCCAGCTCCTACTCATTCAGAGCATTTTTTACAAGAGTTTTTATCGGCGCACTGACATCATTGTGTTCACTTTCGTAGCAACGGATACTCGCGTAACGAGACACGTTGTTGTTTTTATTTTCTTTTTGTAATATTTCGCGATTTTAATGATTGCTCCCGTTTGCCTTATAAAGGCAATCGTTAATGATGCCTTTTACACTGAACATATTACGCTTGATGAGGGATTATAACGGTGTGCATTCGAAACAGTTCTTACAGTCATGCACCTTTCGGCCGACTGTATCGACACAGACGAGTGAAGGGCTGTCATACGAGACAGATAGAGTATTTCTCACAGGGGGCACTCGGGTGTAATGAAATTTTCGTTCTCAACTTCTCGAGAAAGGTTTCATAATTCAGTGCAAAAAATGTATGCGAAATTTGCATTTCGCTGTAGTTGTGAGTTGCCAATCACGGCTGCAATCAATCACTCGTGTTGAGATGACTCAATTTAGGTTGCACCCTTGTCGTGGCGGCGCGGTGCTCACCCCGCGCACCGCTCGGAGCCCTGTCGTATCAGAAAAACGTTAATGATTATAAATTGCGGAATTATACAACAGAAAGTTCTTAGTAATGGCATTTCTGTAAATGACTTGTGATAGACATTTTATAAAATTCAACCTACCAATTTATTATAAGGGATAGCGTGGGTAACCGCATGTAAACATCTACTTAGTAAATAATAGTTAATAATACGAATTAGTAAGATATCTAAACTTCATATTTTATGTAATAAAATATAATAAATAAAAAAGCTTTATTTCCTTTAAACACAAAATAGATAAGCCGCCGTATATTTTATGTAAAATCTATTAAGCTAATGTGTAAACACTTGTGTGTTTATCGCGAGTATACAGATTAAGAGAATATAAGTGAGGTATTTAAAAAAAATCACCAAGTTGCATCGGCTATTGATCAGCATCGTACGCGTCAGTACGTAATGTACTTTTTATGTCTTTCCTTTATTTTTTGAAGTATAATTTATGTAATCTTAAAGTACCACTTTATTGCTTTTTCGCCTTCTTTGTTTTTATATTGATAAAAAGGTTTGGTAATGCTCGTACAAGACCAAAAAATAAAGATACAATAACGTTTTTTTGCAAATGTGCAGTGACGTTAACGACGGAAATTCAATTATCTACTCTGCCTGCGTCATTCATTATCTGCAAGCATTATCAATGAGCAAATTTTTTTAATTTATTTTCCAGGTATGAATTTTAAAGGGAATATAATACGGGGTGTAAGGGACATCGTACTGAAAACCGATACCAGGGATCCAGTACATGATTCTGAACATTCTAGTGTTGAAATTTTTCATCGGCTTTTTCATGAATTTCCAAAAAAAAACGCTATTTTAAATAAGATTAGTCTAACATCATTATTGGTATAATAATAAAGCCTAATTTCAATTTCAAAACAATAAATTACTTATTTGTGCAAACAGAAATGTAATTTGAAAAATAAATATTATTCCGCACGTGTTCATTACATGCTCGAAAATTAACAAGTTAGTAATTTGTCATTTTCCATAAAGGTTTCCTAAATGGTTTCTGTAATGTTGTAACGGACATTATTTGAAATCTTATATACAAGTTTTCGGTACATGGTGTACCTGTATAACGCAATTGTTAAGTCCTGGATACACAGTGTGGCTTTGATTTATACTTCTAAGCAAGGAATAAATACTTCTAATAAATAAGATCGGATATATAATTAGATCCAGTTATATTATGGATTGGTTAAAGGTTATGGGTGTCATTTGTAAGTAATAAGATCTTAAACTAAGAATAAAATTTCAGTTTTCATTATGATGCATAATTCCAATTGGATACAAATTTTATGAAAATTAGAGATGTGACGAACACGTCCCCTGCTGGTTAGCACACTTGCCCAGTGCCCATAAGGGACGGATCCAGACCTCAAAAAAGGTCGTGGTCACAGTCACCCAAAATTCGGGTGCGAGTCCGAATACGGAGTCGCTTACGATTGTTGTAATTGTTGTATTCCTATAAAGAAGACATTTGTAAAATGAGCTACCGTCTCTGGTATGGAGGAATAGTTTACACATTTTTTTTTTAACTTTATCAGGGTATGTTAGCCTAAAAATATACCTTTCTAACATTGACAGAATTTTCAAAATCGCATCTGTAGTACTGGAGATCAGTAGTACCCCAAGACGGCAAGCGTGAGGATTATGGCAACCCCTTCTAAGGCGGAGGCCTTTGTTCAGCAGGGGACATCTTTGGGCTGTTGATGATGATGACTACCAGAGATAACCCCGAACATCCAACCACTTTATGATTTAAGTATACATTATATATTAAATAAATAGCCAAAAATATTCAAAAGCTAATTTTAATATTGACGAACGAATTAATGCGATACAAGAATATTTCAAAACGATTAATTCATTAAAAGAATATGTAAATGTCAGTTTCTTGACATCCGGTATTCTAAAAATATATGAGGATGCCGTTAGATTTTGCAATGAAAGAAGTAAATTTAGATAAGGAATACATGCGCGTAGTTGTGTCGGCACGCAGGGTGCGCGCGCGCCGCCGCGCCGCTCCACCGAGCATGAATTTTCCACGTTCGATTTCAGGCTCGCGTAACACTGCTCGATAAGTATTATACTTTCGAAATATTACGTATTATTCGGTAATACCATCATACGTAACTGAAACTGCATAAGCTAAATGTAATTAGTCCTGTTACATGTTTCTTAATTAATACGAGCATTTTTTTAAGGATAGGTACTCCAGCGTAACATGATTATTATTTACAGTTATGCACAAAATATCAGTGAAAAAAGTGTATTATCGCACCTATATACATACATACCTATGTAGGTGATAAGGTAACTAAAATAAATCACATTAGTACCAGGCTGTCACGTGATATTGAAAATAATTATTTTTTTAACTTCACTGGATACTGTCTGCCTATACATATATTCATTCAAGACTAATATATTTCTATAAGACTGGTTTTTTTGGCCATCGTCATATACATGTAGGTACAATAATTCATTAATAATCTATGTTAGTTAAGTAATTTGAGCTTTTCGCTTGTAGGTATATCTTAAGTTTTATAATGGCTTACTAATTTACCAACTGGTTTAATAATTTATCTTAATTGTTGTACAAAATATGTAATGCAGAGACGTATGCAATGGTTAAATACTAAAAACATTTTTGCCGTACTTTCACAAAACAAATCCTTGTGTGACAGTGAAGCTTGTCGCAAATGCATTGCGTAATCCACAGTTCGTCATTGTTTCGATATTGGTGCTGTCACATTGCTCTTGTATTTAGCGTCAATCCTCGATAGCATCGGGCTTGACAACTGCCGTAATCAGCGACATTAGGGTGATATAAGACACGATTATGCAACGCCGAAGTGGCTTAAAGCGCAGCTGTTGTCGCCAACGTCGCTATAAAATATTAAGTAAATTGCATTGCGAACTTTAATTAGTTCGAAACTGATTTATGAAACCATTAAAAGAGAAAATATCGATACAAATTTAAATTCCGTCAGTTAAGCATTTTTTATGGCATTCGTACTAGGTAACGTAATGTTATTTGAATACAGTCGTTAAAGTAATCGTCGAAATAACGCGAAACTTAATATATATATAAATATTAGTGATTTTATATAATTTATGGTGCTTATTTTATTCATTGAATATTAAAAAAGAGATCAAGTTAGTTTAATGAAGGCCATTGGCGGTGCAGTCTTAGACATTAGGTGGTAAAGCGAACTAATATCTTTAGTCTTCTGTAGTGGTGGAAGTGATTCTTCTTTTTAATTAACTTAGTTACGAGGCAGGATTTTTACTTGATGTTAAGCGAAGCGATAAGACTCCCCATGGACTATTGTACTTACTGAACTGCCGCTCGTCATACGAGACATTAGCATCACGGGGTCAAAACAGAGACTTGCGTATTAATAAGTCCATTATTTTTTATTAAAAACAACACTTAATGGTCTTCCATTTATAAATATCACTGAACTTTTTATTGACACAATGAAGCTTATAAAGTAAATACAAAAAAAAACGGAACCAGTTAGGTTGTTCTGAAGTTTTTGTTTTATAGTTAGTTACCTATTTACTTAATATCGAAATGTAAACTGTATTGCAATGTTTGATCGAGAAGTGCGTGATGGAAAGCAGAGCTCTCAGCGGTAGGTAGTGCAGTTAAGCCGCATCACGCCGCGGCCAGAGCCCTGCACATTACAATCTGACATTTCCTTTCGACATTTAAGCAGATTAGTGTTACAACGTGACTTTGGATGTTAATCCGACGCTCGATGCTCGACGGGTCGCGGGAATTGCTTCGATTTAATCGAGATTTAGCGGTCACTGGTGCTTCGCAATGCTACTATTAATCAAGTACCTAATCCACAAGCCATAACTGCATTTTCTCTGCTCAATACTAGGTATTCTGTAATAAAAAGGACATCGCTAGAACTAAAGTAAAAACGATTCGTCTCTTAAAGCAAAGTTTTTCCATACACGCTTAGATATGTTCTGCGTTTAATTTTCTATTAAGGAAGATTATAATCAAAGATGCGCTATATTACAAGGCAATTTGTCTGCTGGCGCGGCGGAAGCTGCACAACTCTAATCTCCCGTAGCTTGGGGCGCGGTGCGTCGTGGCGCTCGCTATACGAACGCGTCAGCGCGTTACAAGCTACACTACACATACATTTGCACGCCATATACACTACACATAATGATATGATACACTTTAATATATTCCTCCAACAATTTAAACATTTTCAATACATGCTAAAGGGTTAATTTAAATATTTTTGAGCTTTTCTACATGCATTAAGCATTGGTGAAGTCTATCTACAACTAAGATTTAGATTATAAAGCAAGTCATAAACTGCGATATGAATATTTTGCTAGTTAACGCCTACGACGCAACGGCGAAGTGTTGCACTCGATATAAGATAGTTGGACAATAGAAAATATGTATAGTGTTATCGCTTTGTTTACGGGACAAAAATGATCATTGATATATTTCACCTGATGTGAAATAAATACCGACACGTAGGCAACCGCGCGGCAGTTACACCCACAGTTCCGCTCAGAATTTATGTCGAAACCGACATTTACTGTGGAGAACATTCACAGCAAATAACCTAGGCGTTAAAACAACTAGCACGGACAACTAGCGCACTTAACAAACAGACGTATCCGTATCAGATATAGCGTATCGAGACGGCAGGACATTACTTCTGCGCTATCGATAAAGCTCAACGGTGAGTGAAATAGTTTTGCCACGCAGCGAACATAAATAATTGTCATAAAATAGATAGGAGCTGATGGATGAGCTCCGGGCTCGGTCCGTAGTTAACGAGGAAGCATTTGTGCGAAATGCCAGGACTCTGTATTCCTATTAAATGACCACTAACCATTTGTGAATTGACATTAGTTTGTTTGGCAATGGATGATCAAGCATCATCATCTTAAGATTCTAGATCATCAGTTTGCATCAATTTTCAACCATTTATTGCTGCGCACTACTAGCGGTTATGAACAACAACGTAGCTCAAGATAGAATCTGGAGTAATTGTTACGTTAACGATGCCATTAGCGCAAAATTTATAAGTAACATTAATACAGGTGTGTAGTTATTTAACAGTGCCTCATATAGTCTTGCTGGTCTTGCAGACAACATCGGTAATGAGAAATAGTTGTCGATATAGGAGTAAAGTGAATACATGTACAGCCACTATACGCCTAATTAGATCGTTTATCTCTTAACGCGACTAGGATATCCTTAGCTTAGTGCGCGTTACGGTAGGAATTTTAGTACTAATGAATATTAGTAACATAATGTTCCTCTTTAGATTATTTCCTATAAAGGTTTTAAATATTTACGTATTTCGTATTTCCATGAATATTCGTCTGCAGTGGAATTAACCATTAGGCTTTAAAATTTACGAGTTTAAAATATTTGTCATTTATTTTAGATAGCATTCTAACGGTTTATATTATCCGAACTATTTTTATGCCGCCTATTTATGATAAGATAAATGTGCCCGCTAGCTGTCACATGTAAATTTAAGATACAGATCATCTGATTGCGTAGTTATATATTGTGATATAAATATGCAATTGGTTATTTATTCAAATAGAGTGACGAAATTAATGCAGAGTGGTTGTCGGAGCGTAATCGCGTCGAGCGACACATGGGCACAACAGACACCGGGCGTGTGTCACACACGCCGAGAGAAAGCGCGCTTAATCAGATAACTCATACTGTCAACTGAGCCCCTGAAATCGGGTCGAATGTCGATACACTCGATTAATTAATTGACGGTCCGAAAACTTGGAAGTAACTGGCTCGAGATACCAAAACTGTGGGCGCTCTTGTGAATACAAATAAAACCATGAACTTTATTTTTATAAAGTCTTTCAGCCCCAGTTAAGTAAGGTATAAATAGATAGACAATTCTTTATTGCACACCAAAAAGTACAGGAAATAGAAATAAAATATACAATGGTATACGTTGGGCGGTCTTATCGCTAGTTGCGATTTCTTCCAGACAATCTTAGGATGGAGAAAATGATCAGTTAGCAAAAGAAGGTAGCCAACGGTGTTCAGAAAACAAAATAAATAAAAATGAGAAAAAGAGTTCAACCTGCATGCAATGAAACCTATGACCAAGGGTTCTGCAAAGCTTTCGAATGGTTGGGAATGTGAAAATCACACATTTATAACAATGATATAGTCCATAAAATTGTTTTATTTCAGCTTACAGTAGTGGCGTAAAATAGGATATGAGTCATAGTATTCGTGGGCGATTGGTAACTAATAACGTTACACTTCAACAACTTGTCATCCTTAAATCGAACAAGATATTGCATTGATATCACCGTTTATATCGACAACAACCGATGTTCAAAATTAGCCTTAAATATCGCGCTACTGAAACAGCAGAGACATAAACATAATTTTGTCATTAAAATATTTACAACTTAATATAACCATTAAACTCATAAATTATCATTATGTATTCTGTATAATGATGAGCTTTATTTTGACTGTCTTAAATATTTTTAAATTCCAAATAGCATAATGAAGTACATTTAGGAACAGATACGAGATAAATGCTATATTATTTAGTACTACGTAAACACTACTACGTAACGTACGTACGTTTGTTTAGTACTACGTAATTCTGTCGTAACGGATTAAAAATCCAATTAACGAACAGCGTGTCTCCCACGCATTGACGCACTTTGAAGAACTACTTGGTATGTAACAAAATACATAATACGCAATCGCAACTCGCTAGTATCGTGTCCGTTACAACAAACAAAGTATATCGAAATTAAATTAAAGAACAATACCGATTAGTTTTAATATAATTTTTGTGACATTAGAAGTTTCTATTTAAAATGTCGTTTAATTACGAGATAAATGTTTACTCACACAATAAAACCTTCGATTTAGAACGTTTAATGTTACTTACGATTACTCATTTCCATAACAAACCCTAATCCTTGTTTCATAATGTCATATTAAGGCATTGAATGAAATCAAAATAAAGCCTGTTTCTGATAAATTGTAAAGTAACTCAAACAATTATGATTGCCAGTTATTACAATGTATCTTTGTCATGCAACAATAGAAACATTGTTCACTACCAATTGCAAACACAAAATAGACATTAAATTACGTAAAGTCGTTGTATAGACTCTAAATTAGTTGGCAAGTGTTTATGAATCATTAGCTGCAATACAATAAACAAAACCGGGCAGTTGACTCGACGATAATTTACGTTACGACTAATAAATAAATGTCACGCCTATAGTAAGATAAAAATACTGTCCTATAAACTTCAAACTTAACTCGTAGCATTTGCCTCCGATTTGAATATCATTGAAGCGATCTAAAGCTAATTCAAGTTTACAGTTAACCGTATATTATGTATTTCGTCAAATACTTACGAACTTGTGGAATTCTAATAAAGTAGTAAATGTTTATATTTATTTATTATAAGCGTTGAGACGGTTAGGTAGAGGCGGTTAACCGTTACAATTTTATACATGGGCTATCTATTAGTATGCGCAGTTCCGTTGCGTTTACGAGTCTCCGCCCGATCTCCGGAGAAAGCCAGTGTCCCGCTTCTAGGCACGCTGCTGGACCATTCGCTAACACAAATTACTCGTAGCTTCATCGATTTACAGTAAAATTGTGTTTTTATGAGCCCTACTCAACACTGTAACCCAGGATCCTTGCGTATTTAATTGCAATCCAACTTTAATTACTCCCACTGTATACTTCACCCTATTAAACTTATCATATGCCATGCTATGCATATTCATAGTCTGATTATATCGTCTTTCTTTAATACCTATTCGAGCTTGGATTGGGTATAATATAGTAACTATTTAAAAACTTTAGGTATATTTGCATAAAAAGCCAAATGCGATGACGATATGCATCAACTAAACAATATACTGACGATCATACAGACCGATATCTATAAGCCCCTGAAATACTAAAACAGATTTTCAACTGGTATAGCCAAGAACCATTCAGATAACACCAGCTTTTCCAGCAATTACCAGCTTTATCTACGAGTATTCGTTTGAGAGCTATGATACCACAGACGGACATGAGCACCAAACATAAAGGAACCATTGTCACCTTGGTAAATAAATTACACATCATTCCAAAAGCAGTTCTCATTACCTAGTGATGATAAGTTTTACATTTGGATTTTGAAAAAGATATAAGTAAGGTTTGCGCATTGCAAGGGCAGAGAGGGCGCAGCTGGACGCCGCGTCTCGTCGCGATCCGTCAATCCCAGCGACGATCGGAGGTGCTTTCTCGTCGTTAGCCCTATATGGCTCGAACCGCATCGGCACCACGCCTCGCGCAAGCCACTTCTTTTTCACTTCATTTTCTAATGTGTCGATAGAAATCGTCCTAACAGCATATTTCACTTTTTCAACTGAACGGAAATCGTCCGAAGGTTTCACGTTACTTTTTAAAAGCATATAAATGTTTATAAAATTAAGATGCTCGCAGTAACGACGTAATCGCACTCGTTTAACGTAATAGCTGAGAAATGTGCAGCGGTAATCGCGTTTTGCGTATTCGCGAAATGCTCGCGGCGTTCGCCCCCGTGCTTTTGCCATTAAATGTTCGCAATAAATAATTTAGAAACATAGTTTCTGCATGTCTGGTGTTTCTAATGACCGCAAATTTTATGTTAATTTATTCAAACTTGCTACAAATAAATAACGATATTTTTTATAAATTATATTTAATGAATAGTGCATGGATTTGAATAATGGTTTCCTTTATTTGTTTCAGAGTGTAGTAATGTTAATGTTCCGAGAAGAAAAGTCTCCTGAAGACGAAATCAAAGCGTGGCAATTTTGGCACGGCAGACAACACTCCGTCAAGCAAAGGATATTGGACGCCGGTAAGTTATTTCTATTTGTTAAAATAAACTACAGCTTCTGTATTGCGTGAGCGATCATATTTAAGTAATTACATTATTAGGTTGATAATTTTTAAAACAATGATTGTAATTTTTTGCTACGTGTACATCCGAACGAGTAGCACAGGGGCTCGAGACACGATACTTGATGTGCAAAAACCGAGTCGTGCTCGAGGCGACACAGAAACATGTTTGCGAGGTTGCGTGCGGCGGGCGGTGGCGCGGCGCCCCTCGGCACGCAGCGCCTAATTACCGTGCTGCGGGCAGATTGCCGCGGAGACGCACTCCGCATCCCCACTATTACATCTCGTTAGAGCATTTGCATAAATAACAGCGGCCGGCAGCAGCCCACACCGCCACCGCGTCGCCTGGCGAACCTATCAATCGCTGCGACTAAAAATAAACACTCTAGCACCACCACCTAGCTTCGCTACGTTGCCTCCGTCCGCACAACCCTAAACTCGTTGTTATGACACATTCCACCATCAACAGGATCATAGATATAAAACTAAAGGTGAAGCAACCGCGACGAGTCCGATGAAATCATGCAATAAAGATATCTGACCCAACAAGCTCTATGAACTCACTGACTTAGTAACAGGAAATCGTTAAAATTCGTGAGAAACCTCTAACCCAGCGGCAAAGTGGAAACACCTGCGCGGTCGACGTAAACATTAGTAGAGGCGTTTACGTATATCGCAAAGTCGCTGTAGAAATATTTCTGAATGTCTGTAAAGAGGAGAGTATATTAGAGGCAATATTACTAGAGTCTCGCGCGTACATAATTACCTCGATGATATCGAGTAGCGTACTCATTAGCATGTTAATTGCGCGAAGAGCCTCGGCCAGCGCCAGCTGCCTCGTTGCCGCTGCCTGATTCCTAATATTGAACATTGTTGTTTTTGAAAATGGTATGTTGTTGTAGTACATTTGTGACCCGTCTTGGTACGTATTTCCATCATGCTGGGTAATACAATTGACTACATACTTAATTACAAGTCAGCGTAGGTCTTTTGGTTATTATTTTAGAATCATGTATCTTTAATGAAAGAATTTTAAATTAGATATTATTTTAAATAGTGTGCGGCATCGACCGAATGGTAAGTTACGTCAGACGCGGAATGCCTGTTTATTAATCGCTCGACTGAGAGTAAACAACGCTGATATATGACACTTTACACATTCTAACGTTACTTAACCGAGGCCTGTAGCATGTGTAATGAGTGACGCCGCGACCATAAGCACTGCCTATAAATTAAATCTCAAGGAAAATAAAAACATGGAAGCCATTAATTCGCGCGCTCGGGCCAAGTTTAATGTCAAGGTTTTTTAGCTTATCTCGATGTTAGTTATGTTTTATTTTTTCATTTGTTGACGTTATTACGTTGAATTAATTAATGTCTAAACACAAAGGAATACGATATTTTATTTCTCAAAAACAAACAAAATGTCTATGTGGGTTTTATTACAACGTACGTTTGTCTCAAGTTTAATGTTTACTTGGGCTGTAATATTTTAAATTTTATAACTGGCCGATTGTAACCCTCTGTCAGTACGCAAATTACGCGCTATGTTGTGGAGTTGCGGAAACCAGCCCAATATACCTACCAATAGGTTATGGTATGGTGTATTGAGGGTAGGTTGTGCACCATGAATGTATGCAACGAACTTGGAAGCCGCGTCAAGGGCGACACCGGACACCTGTGCGCGGCGTGTGAAAGCGCGGTGCGGGGTGAAGCGAGCGGCGGCGGTGCGGGGTTGCAACGCACGGCGCGCCCGCACAATGCCTTCTCCGATTACCTTACATGTCTTCTTGTATCGCGTGTCCGCGCGCTCGGCGCAGCGCAACTTCTTTGCCTCCACACTTATTTCTTTTGACAGTTTTGTTTTGTACCCCACTTCACTGATTCGACAGATTGGTCCCAACATGAAGTAGTTTATTTAGACAGTATAAGCAGTCTGAGTAAGGATAAGCAGTTTTCATTTTTATATCGTCAATGAACATAAGCCATAAATATTATGATAAATGATCTTGATTAAGCAACGTAATACGTATTTTTGTAATATCGAATATTAGTTACATGTGAATGTGTTAAGTGAATATCTAATAATAATTTGCCTAAATTATGTTACTCGTAAAATTTAAAGGTTAAATAGGTATGCATAATATATCGCTAATGTCGATATGAATTTTTTTGATTCATAAAATGAACTCATGAATCGTTAAAATCTACACCCTGAAAGCATTATCTGTCAAACAACCGATTGTTTGTTCATAGCTCAGTAAATCTGAACACAGAGAGCTCATTCAGGTGTAGGCGGATTTATTAGCACATAGCAGGACGTCGCGTGAACTCGTAAATTCGTTGTGCCTTTTAAAACAATACGGGTGTCGGAGGGCGGGCGGTGCTAGGATGGCGGCTCGTAAACCCGTCAGCGGAGACGTCGAGGCTGGGCCGCACAGATCGCTGCCAGACTGATAGCAAGCGCCCACGCGCCGTGCCCGCCCCGCTAACGCTCACACTCAGCAGTGGTGACGATTGTTAGCAGAGACACCCGCGCACATTACTTCTCTCTCAATTTAGAGCATAAGCAAAGTAGTATGTGTAAAAAAAGATATTATATCTCTGTACCATTAGGTTTATTTACTCAGGTGAAAAGTATGATGTCTCGCATGTTTAAATTAAAATAGATCCAAATTGATAGGTAGTATTACGAATATCAAAATAAATTATAAATTATAGAAATTAAAAGACATTTCTATCATATCTGTTTACAGTTAAAAGATTTGATGTTTAAGGATTAAAATTTTACTACAACTAAAAAACGTAGTTTTAAATCCTCTATGACTACAACAGTAACGTCACTCAAGCCCGTCTTTCTCTGTAAATCAGATAAACATGAATAGCAGAGAAGAAAATGAAGATTAAGTATATTTTTTAAGTAAAATAGACAATAGAGAAAGTCTAGTTTTATTAAATACTTGCTTTAATAAATGTAACTATGTTCCTTCAGTCCCTTTCTGAATTGAAAAGTAGTAAACTGCATAAAAATAAATATTGGAAAAAAGAGTATCGTAGTTTCCCGATAAAGATTATTACATTTCCCGCATCTCAGAATATGAAATGATCTGTTAAATATACATACATGAACATGTATTTATTATTCAGATAGCCTCAAGCCAACATGGCTGCCACGGCATGCATAAATTATCATATCTTTGGTATAAGCATAATTAAACAAAAGCTGAATAGCGGATTATTCTAAACTAAAATAAAATATCAGATATTTACAATTATTATTTTTATTCGTTACGCTGTATTTACGATTTGGTTTAATACACCAAATTATTACCTACAAACAGAAAAAAAATCCTAGTTCCTTTAGGGTATCAACCGTAAGATATTTTCATTATTGTTTTTATCAATTAATTTTTAAACGTTGCGATTATGTATTGCTTGCCTGTATTGCATGCTTCTTAATCTGTGTCGCTCACAATCAACTCGCATACAAAATGTAAATACTAATTACGGTCCATAATCTAGGAAGGACAGAAATGGAAACACTGCAATCGTCAATAAATTGATCCTATCACGCGATTATTCACGCCCAGCGAATAAATTTCCGTCGCCGGTGACGTATTGTGCGTTGATATCTTAATCGAAATCTTGCCGGTATTACTGCTGTTACCCGAGGACAAGATTAATGATAACTTGTCGTTTTGTTGCAGACACCAAGAACAGCATCGGGCTGGCCGGCTGCATCGAGGAGGTAGCGCACAATGCCATCGCCGTCTACTGGAACCCCCTCGAGAGCACCGCCAAGGTATGTGCCATACGCGCCCCTGCTGTTTGCCTATACGTCTCCCTACTTTAGTCCAAGACTAAACTGTCAATAAACACACTCTAGTTTAAGATTATTTTCACAGTAGAAGTAAAACTTTTGATGGGTGCCTCAAAGCCGACACCGCAAGTCGACATCACCGTTACATTCAGTAGTGTCCCAAGCTACGAATACACGTGGTGTATGCAGGTCGGTGCTCCGCGGGGTGCCGGTTTAGAATTGCCTTCCCCCATCTCTTCTCGTTGATTGTCATAAGTGGCGACTAAGCGAGAACAGGAAGACGGGCAGCAGCGTCTTTCTTTTGAATGTATCTGTCACCTATAACTGCGATCCCCGATTATGGCAACCCCTCCCTTTTAAGGGAATAGCCTTTAATAATAATAATAATAAATACACTTTATTGTACACCAAAAGTTACATGTAAATTGAACAATACGTTGAAGATACAATATAATAATACGTACAAAGGCGGCCTTATCGCTAAAAATCAATCTCTTCCAGGCAACCTAACTAGAAAATGAGAGAGAAACATAATGGGCAGTTGATGTGCACTTCAATAAAAATAAAATTTTATTGTTGAACTAGCTGACCCATGCAGCTACGCCTGCGCTATTTTTACGTTAACTAAACTTTTAATAACAGACATTCGCATTGAACACATAACCTCATTTTTTATAGTCGGTTAAAAACTGGGACCCACTTTTTACTTGCTCTCCGAAGCACGGACCCGTTTAGTTCAAATGGCGTTAAACGGTCACCCATCTATTTATTGACCTTACCTAACGTTGCTTAACCCGATCGATTACAAAACCTTGATAACAACTCTCTATGAGTGTTCCCTTACTACTATTTTTTATATTATAAAGAAAAACTGATAAAATCGGACCAAGCGTATAACCAAGTACCCGTTTTGACTTTAATCCCCTCTCCCAAAAGAACCGTGCTAGATTACGGGATAAAAAGTATCCTATGTCCTACCTCGTAGTAAGATCTCAAATCATGCCAAGTTTCATTTGAATCCATTCAGTAGTTTCGGCGTGATGCTCAGCCGTGATACAGACAGACAGACAGACAGACAGACAGACAAAAATTAAAAAAAATACATTTTCAGCCTCAGTATCGGTTATAGAATGCCCTCCAAATATAATTTTCAAAATATCTTCAATGTACAGAATTGGACCTGTTACAGTTTTATTATAAGTATAGATAGAAGAAGAAGAAAATAGAAAATATATATAATAGTAGTATATAATATGAAATATATTTTATAATTACGATTATAAAGAGAGATAATGTTCTTTAACTAGATATTTAAAACTAGGCAAGGACTTAGCTTTCCTGACTTGGATAGGCAATGCGTTCCACAGTCTGACGTCTTGAACAGCAAAAGCTTGATAAATCTTAGCATGCCGGACCATTCCACAGTATTTTATTATCATAAAATACTGTGGAATGGTTCGGATGCTTAACATCAAGTAGCTAGTAGTAGTAGCAGTAGCTTTGTTCAGTAGTGAACGTGTTTTCGGCTGCTGATAATGCAGCTCGGGCTCGTCTTACCCGCACCTTGACCCTCATGTCCCTAGGTCTTTAAAAACGTATAAATGTCTTGTATCAGCTTCGTCAGACGACTCTATGGATTTATACAGGCTGTTCTAATGTTGAAAATCGCTATTGTTCGATTCCATTATTATTTGTACCTACTCTGTATTTACAAATTATTATCACTTTATACATAACGTTGCACAGCTGCTAATGAGTTAATGTGTCTCTCTGTCAGTATACTGCGCACCAAATAGCGACTCATCTCGGCAGTGCAAAATATGTGCATATTTTAAACTGCTTATAAATACATTCGCTGCTACATACCTACTGCGCTCATTATTGTAGAACAAAATTAAAACTCAGATCATGATTTTATTATGCGTATTAAAATGTAATTAAATATAGTACCGCAACCTTATTTGGTCGAGTGGCTTTGGCAAATGAAACAAAAAAACCTGACGCGGCCGGCACGACACTCGGGCGCAGGTCGGCAGCAATGCACCCGAGCTGGCGTCATGGCGTCCACCGCGAACACTCATTATATCGTTGAATAATAAACAACACTGTGTTTTAATTGCTTACATAAAATTATACAATGTATAGCTGCTAGCGGCACAAAAACCTATACTTCATTGATAATGTTATGTACATAGCCTTTTAAATATTCATCAAACAATTAAAAGACCGCGTGAAATAGCCTCAATTCTATGACAGTATGCTAATGCCAGTCAAGGGAGCAATTAACGCTTAACGACTCCTACATCGAATCACAATTATTTTGAGTTTGATCATAAAGTTGATAGCTAAAAATTAAATCGCTGCATTCAAACCGATTCGAATGGAATTAAAGTTGTTTTTTCGTTGATTTATTTTATTGCTGTAAATTACTAGAGACGTGCGGCTACCGGTCAGTTATGAATATCAGTACAGTAATTATTTATTGTTGGCTAGTGAAACCGTAGCAGATAGGAGTTATTTGTGACAGTTAATATGGGTACAGTCGGGCTTCGGCGGCGTGGTAAATGCGAGGGTGTCATTTGCATAGATCACAGTAATGAGCACACATCCCGCGTCCGGCCGCTGCGCCGCCACACCGCCCGCCTGCAAGGCGACGCCCCGCCCGCCCGGGACTTGCCGCTCTATAGCGTTATACGACTCTACAGTAGTTTCTTTGTGCACATTTTCAAAAAAATATTTATGTACCTACCTACTTATATTGACCGAACTACCTTTCAAGAAATCATCGTGATTCTACCCAACTTGCCTTGTCTGGGCGTTAATTATCTATGTATAAATATCAGCTTTCCCTTTTTTTGACGCTGGGGAAATCTTCAAAAGGTTCCCGGGAGCTGTGAGGCTCGACCAGGGTTTGTGGGATTCTTACCCACTAAAACCTCGCTGTCGCATCGGCACATGAGACCCAGGTCTCCGGTGGGATCTGCACCAGTGCCTTGCCTTTAAGCCCGCCGCCGGGGGACGCATTGTAGCCCCCCGGGAACCAGTCTTGGTGCTCACGGGGACGGGGGTCGCAACCCCGCCGCCGTCCTCCTCGGGGTTGTCTAGTTTCCTTAGTGCAGCCTCTGCCAAGTTTGAACGTATCAGATGACCGTGTGTGTTTTGAAGTTGTTTAAATAGGTACTTCCACAGTGGCCAAATACATATTTATTAAGTCGTGAGAATCATAACCACACAAAATGTTCTTCCTGGCAAACCAGTGACCTTGTTTTTAATTCGAATATTAATTCATTGACATAAAAACACCCAAGTTCATAGTATCGTTTCCGCTAGTATCAATCAAAACAAAATATTCGTATTTTGAAAATGACTTTAACTCTGTTTTCTTATTAAACTCTTTTTTTGGACGTTACTTAACGTTTTTGCATAAGCATCCAAATTGTGTTTTTTCAGTAGGTTGCATATTTTTTTTTGGTAAATCAGTGTAGGTATGTATTAGCAATTAAATTATTATTTTTTGTCCTAGATCAACATTGCCGTACAGTGCCTTAGTACAGACTTCAGCAGCCAGAAAGGAGTTAAGGTTAGTAAATAATTATTCAAATTTTTCTATAGGCTTTATCAGTTTTATATGTATAAATAAAAATATCTTACACATTAAATTTATCCTTAAAATATTTAACATTCAAAACATATATTTCTTCTATCTCTGATTTATATTAAGGAAAGCTATTTAATACATTCCTGGTCATATCATTGTTTTGTTGCAATACGATCATTGCACTAGCATTGTCTATAGATAGAGTTAACACTCATGAGCGTGAGAAACAAGAGAGTCTGCAGAGAATATTTTACTTACAAATGCATTATTTTATATCGTATTGCAAAATGTTAACTAACTTTACCACATTGAAAGTATGTAAATTACATTAAGAAGCGTTGACGTCAAGCCATGAGGTCGTTAACCGCGTTGTCGCCGGAGACGCTTCGATAACCATGGGACCGATGCATGGGTATGAACATGAGCGCCGGGCGCAATCCATACCCGCAAGCGGGCTGTCCAATTTGCTACATTTCCAATATGAATAGGTCATTCATAACCGGATAGTCAAAAACGAGTTAATTTCGTAATCATTTGTTGTTGAAATATTGCCTGTTAATATCGAATTAATGATGAGTTCGCGTGGAATCGGTCATGCACCCTCCACTTCCGCTGAGAGCGCAAGGCTCGAGGCACGCCCGTTGGCTGATATCGAACCAGTCCGCTATCAGCCTCTCAATTACCTATCCATGCGCGGTGACGCCGCCGCAGCTCCGACCTCGAACGAACGCAATTAAGACGTTTTAACGCGATTCGATTCAGACACG
The DNA here is from genome assembly GCA_911728495.1 of Furcula furcula. Taxonomy (NCBI): domain Eukaryota; kingdom Metazoa; phylum Arthropoda; class Insecta; order Lepidoptera; family Notodontidae; genus Furcula; species Furcula furcula. The sequence goes on from OU452244.1 coordinate 17,080,569, forward strand.
TGCATATTTTTTACCTTCTTCGTAAATTTATCGCAATTATCCCTTATGAACGTTTATTAAAACCGTTTTTTGATCATTCTGAGATAAGTTTAGACTTCAAGCGTGAAATTGCTTTGCTCAAAATATAGTTGATTTGTTTATATGACTATGTATGAGATCGTGTAAATACGAAAATAGCGTGAGAGATGTCTTCATGTAATTGGTCAATTAGAACTAACCTTCTTTCCATCTACCCATATGGCTGAAATCAAATTGACACAGATGGTTATTCATCATTTAGCAATTAGAAATCAAAAATTTAGAAAGCGACTATCGACCTAAGTGTTGTCATATTTTATATCGTATTTTTAATTTGTTTTCAGGGTTTACCACTACACATACAGATCGACACATTCGAGGACCCCCGGGACACCCAAGTGTATCATAGAGGCTACTGTCAAATTAAAGTATTCTGTGATAAGGTGAGATATCTACCTCTTACGTTACTGTACAGTCACAATATATAATGCACTGTGCAATGACTAATTATTGTCGGGAAAGTTTTTTTAAATTAAATTCTATGCTGTGTATTTGAGCCCACCATTGTTGTTATTTCAAGGGTGCCGAAAGAAAAACACGGGATGAAGAAAGAAGAGCAGCGAAGAGGAAAATGTCAGCGACGAACAGAAAGAAGCTGGATGAAATCTACCACCCGGTGACGGAACGCAGCGAGTTCTACACGATGGCAGACCTAACTAAACCGCCAGTACTATTCAGTCCGGCGGAGGACATCGATAAACTAGCAGGAATGGATATACAAGGCTTCTATGGACACGAGGAGTCGGCGTTAGCAGAAGCTCACCTCAAGGGCGCGTCGCCCTTCCTCTTGCACGCAGCGAAACCTCAAGCGCCAGCGCTTAAATTCCACAACCATTTTCCACCAGACGCGCCAGGGTGAGTGATTCCTCTATTAAAATTTACAATCCGGAGATATACTAGCGATATCGCGTAGATAGTAGGTATTTTTAGATTTCCACGAATCACATCTACACCCCAACAAATTTATAGATATTATCGCACAAAATATTTATATACATAAGTCTACTGTGCTATGACATTAATATATGGATAGAATAGATCGTGGAATCGTTAATCGGAATATAGATGGTCGTTAATGAATGTCACACGTAGGTATGGAAATTAAATGGACTCTTATTAATATTATAGGTACCCCTAGTATCAATGTTTGACCGCTTTTACGAGCTGCATCGTCAACTTCGTTGCAATTTAATATTTTTATAGACTTTTAAATTCATATTTAGGCAATTTATATAATTTTACTGGAACATTTTAGGTTGTAAATTTAGTTAAGCAGTTAATAAATGACGTTAAATGCACATTTATGTCTCTAAATTAGTGGTGATATAATGTTTAAAAATAAGATATTATTTTGTAAGCTGATAGGTAAAACAAAATATCTTCGGTGTTGAACTTGATAGACTAGATCATTTGGGTACTGTTGGCTTCTAACTGTCGCCGTACTCCGTTCGTTAAGTAATAAATCATTATATCACGTACTGAGCTCATTATTTGACGGGCCTGTTGGTCTAGTGGTCAGACACCCTGGCTGGCTGCTACCCAATATGTCGTGGGTTCGATTCCCACCAAGTGTCTGGGTGTGATTTATCTATTTAAGTATGTATTTACCATCGATTTATGGTATTTACAAACAAAAAGTATTAGTGTCAGTTGTCTGGTTTCCATAGTACAGGCCCTGCCTAGTTTGGGATCAGATGATCGTGTGTGGATTGTCCCAGAACATTATTATTATTATCGCAACACTTAATTTACATCCTATACTGCACTCATAGTTATTGCACTGACGTGTTGCACGTCCCTATATTAAGTTGTTTGGGCATACCTTTCATGCTTAGTTTACTACATACATACATAAAATCACGCCTTTTTCCCGTAGGGGTAGGCAGAGCCCAAGGGCCGCTTTTCGCCTCCGTGAGAAACGAGACGTGATGGGTGGCGAACCACATCGCCGCCATTTTGGTTAATTAATTCATATATTGACCATTGCGTTCTCACGAATAAGGAGGGAAAAGGAAGGATAGGTGTTGTGAAAAGGAAGATTGGCAAGTTAGAGTTAGTTAGTTTAGTATGGGGTTGAATTTGATATATTGGTTCAATATATCAAATTGTCTTTGGCTAGCCACTGGTAGCCATCACTCCGGTGTTCACACATTTAATACTACGACTTTGATATTGTAAAGAAAAACAAAGTATACATAGATTGTTTTAATATAGTATTAATCGTATTGTCTCCCTAGGTATCGGGAAGTGGGTGGGCTGTCCCCGTACAGCGACCGCAAGGACTCGTTGGAGCTGGAGGGCGTGCTGGCGAAGCGGCCGCGCGTGTCGACGCCGCCGTTGAGCGAGCGCGTCATGCTGTACGTGCGCCAGGACACAGAGGACGTGTACACGGCGCTGCACGTCGTCCCGCCCACCACGCAGGGCCTGCTGCATGCTGTAAGTCCACCTATACCACGCAACACTCGACATTAACTTTAGTGATGTTGTTGACTATTCATTAAATATAGGAGAAAAGATATAGATTTACATATATAACACATCACGATTTGTATTGAAACCAAGCGTGCCGACTTTTGTACCAAGTTTTTACCTTCTGTGACGTCACGGCCGAATTTAGTGACGGGACTCAAAGACACCGATGCCGCCGATGCCCGAGGATGTCCTGCCGATTTTCTTTAGTTTTTCAGACCGGCTGCAAGGCTGCAGCAGACGCGTATGGACTGTAAGTTAGCGGCGACCAACCCCGACGTTGCGTCGGGGTTCAGACACGCGGAGTACGTGCATTTGCGTTATCTATGTAAATCTATATCTGTGGAGAAAAGAGAACAATAGTTGTGACATCACCAAAATGGTTTGTAGGATTCAGTCCAAAATCACAAAAAATTATGCACAGTGTTTAGAAGTTGCTCCAAGTGACGAGGTTACAACTTAGTTTTTTACAATAATTCACTCTTACTCTCATCTAAGTTATGAAAATTTGCTATAGTCAGTAGCATAGCGTAGGGTCGGGTAGGGCCCAATGCCCTGGGTGGCAAAGAGTATAAAGTTGTAAGTTTCAAGGAAAACTTTAGTTAGGAAAAAAGTTCTCGACCATAGGCAGTTTAAAACTTACATTTTACTCTTTTACTCAAGAATTTCAGATTTTGGAAACTTTTTGTAAAGGAATAGCTTCAGCTGTAATATTTAATGCACATTACTAATATCCTCCCGTGTAACCCCTCCAACTAAGTCAATGCTTAACTAGGAGCCGGCAACAGCTCAACGGGATCGGATAAAAAGTTTATATAATAATGAGTTCCTGTAAGCCTTTGGGTAATTTTTGCTTTTATTGTTATTTAAAGTTCGCCCTTTGATACTTAATGTAAACATCAATTGATAAAGAATGCCAATCATGAGAGTTAGTAGTACTTACCAACAGCTGGGCGAAATTTTCAACATTTCGATTTTTGGCTATGGCTCTTTATTCTATTAATAGAGTGTTAACGAAGTATCGAAGGGTGGACCGCTATGAGTGGTAGCACGAGGATAACCTTGGTGACGTCGGCTAACTACTGAGCACGAGCGAGCGAAACGGTCAGCGCTGCTTTCGGTTTCTCGTGGTCGTAGATGACTGTTTGGAGTAATAGTAAGAAATCGAGACGCTTCGTCTGCACGGAGCGGCCTGGTGACGCTTCATAACCCCGTCTAATACAAACACACGATCATCATAACTGCATGTTGTAATTAACACCCGCGCGGGCGGCCGCCGCCCGACCCCGCCGGTCCCCGCGCGAAGTGTCCCTGCGAAACCACTGGTCCGGTTACTCAACTCCGCGGTTCCGTTAGACGAGACGTCTCGGTTAAACATGGCGAAAGGTCCATTGTAACTCTTTTGTTTTTTGCTTATTTTCAGATTGAGAATAAGTACAAAATTTCAAGTTCGGCAATTAATAATCTTTATCGAAAGAACAAGAAAGGGTAAGTGGTTTTCATTGGCCTCAGACAGTTGTTTAAACGTAAAAGCACCGGCCGCCTCGCGTTAATGGAGCATCGCTTGTCCCGAGGGCGCGCCACTAACTAAAAGCTTAACGAAACGGAGTCTCCCCACGAATACCCTGAGCTTCACAGGTGCCACTTAATCACCCCTAATCCGACACGATACCTTAATCTAAGACCGTACCTTAATCGCATCGCTGGCAACACTCGCACATAATTAATCGAGCACCTAATTGAAGTATAATAGGTATTAATTCGTGACTAAAATATTTTGTACTGGAGAGAATTGTAATTTTCCCTAAATGGTTTTTTTAAAATGTCAATCTGCACGTTTATCCGATTGGTCCAGTTCAACATAGCGTCGTGCAGCTGCATCTGCGGAAACTAACGGAAAGTTACTTTCAGGATTACGGCCAAAATTGACGATGAGATGCTGGCGTACTACTGCAACGAGGACCTGTTCTTGCTGGAGGTAAGGCCGGCGGGCGCCAGCGAGGACGACCGCCTCTACGACATCACGTTCGTTGAGTTGCAGCCGGACCAGTAGCACCGCCAGGACTCGTGTGACTCCATGTCCGATGAACGTTCGAAGCGGGGCGGATTAAATCTTAACATCCCCTTTATGTGAAAAATCTTTATGGGATAACGTTGTCTCAAAAGTGTCGATCTCAAGTTGAAATTTACTTGTAAGCGATTCATCCTCTCTATACTGAAACTGAATGTCACAAAATCTTTGAGTTATTATTTTTGAGGCGGGACCGTTCTGTAAATATCTGTACTTTTAGTGCCTTATGAAATTACAAATCGTGATTCCAGTGCCGGTTATGGCGAAAGAAAAAAAATGATGTTTGAGGATCAGAAATAAATATTTCGTTTATTTAATGTAATTTTATATGTAAATGATGATGGTTTGTTGCTGAATATGAACGTGTGTGCCATTCACTCGGTTATCATACTAAAGTCAAATCAATAATTCAGTAGAGTAAACTGACATTGGTTAATGTCACTTTGTAAAATAATATTGCCATATTAATAGTAGTAGTGATGTTCCCAGTCTATAGTGATTCAATCACTTGCTCAAAGTTAATGAGAACATATCTAATAATATCAATAATTTTAAATAGAAATTATATTTAGTTGTCAATAGATGATAACTTTATATAAATCTAGTGAAATTGACGAACAACAAGGTTGTATGGGCTATAATTTTATCTTAAAAACATCACACGTACACCAAGTCCGTGGGAATAAGTTGACCTTGGATTTACACACGCCGTCATCTTATTTATCATTTGGCTTCTAACTTCTGGTCTGAGTGGACAAATGTTTCTTTTGCTCACAAGATTGACTAAGTGATCAATAGAATCATTTTGTCACTTCACTATTTTTTTTTCATCAAAAACTGGTAACACAGTAAACGTCAATTTACTCTACTGAATTACTGATACTGATTAGACTATAGGTATGTAGTTAAAGTTTCAACAGGTACCTTTTATTCTTGCCATGATGATAAATTAAGAAATTCTTGTCACAAACTTTTAAGTAGGTATATTATATCTACAATGAGTAAAAGCGTCAAGTGCCTTTGTCATAATAATTATAATAAATATCGTAATGTAAGTGAGTTAAGTCAAATTAAATGCCATCCACTTTGTTAAGTTTTATAAGCATAAGTTTGCTTTATAAGCTCGCTCAATTCATTCACGTAGTAAAGTTGACTTTAGTTTTAGTTTCTAACACACGCGGACATTGCTTCCACTAAGTCAACAAATTATATTTTTGGACATCACATATCGAACACCATAAATAGACTTGCCTTATTGTAAAAAAAATAAACTATAAAGACGCGAATCAATAAATTTAGTTTGTAATGGAAGTAATGATGTCATTTACAATTTTATGAGACACAGTCGCGATTTTGCATAATGTTGGTTAATGTAATAGTCATAAACATAGTCACAAAAGCGTCCATCTGAACAACATTAACATTATCATTGATGGGGAGTGGTTTGTGTATAATTTTAAGATTTTTATTGATAATAGATTTGTTATATTAAACGAATTTCGATACGTAGGTTATCGGGCCATGACATCAGTTTAGTTTATGAAGTATTTTACGTCCAAGACTTATTTATATTTTAAGGTTTCGTGCCGAATAGAACCATATCTGTAGCGACTTTAGTTTTACTCATTAAATAAAATATTTGCAATATTTTTATCCTTGAAATAAAATCTTTTTAATCATCACTAAAATTATGGTAATCTGTACACAAATGTAAAAAAAAGACATTAAAAAATTATAATAATATTAAGTTATCTCCACCGAATATTTGCAATTCAGAACAAGGTTCTGTGGTCTATCTGTGAAAAGACGTGTCGTAGACGAAGTCGCCCAGGATAGCAATAAGAGATGTGCCTAGTGCGGACGGTTCGATTAACTGCCATATTATGACATAATTTAGAGTACTTATGTTCTTAGTTGTAGATTCTATAACATTATGTTAGTTATTTTGCTGTGTCACATGTGACTTGCAGGTAGACATCGAATTTTTATTAAGATATTACGTATTATATGTAAAGTTGTTTTTGTTTCATTCAGCATAAATGATTGCGAAGTGATTTGTCGATCCTTCGCACTATTCGTTTCTTCCAATACTTTGGCTATCATACACTTGTTACAAATCTCCACAAATGGATCTTTAATTTCTTTGATATTGTTATACTTATTATAACACAGCTTTGCTCAAAGTCCACATCCGTCGTGTCGATGCGAGGTAGACTCGAACAGCGTTGATTTTATATTTATACATATTCAAGTATTTATATTTATTTATATACTTATTTTAATATAAATTGTGCAGCTTTAATGTTTACTTACAATTTAGCTCGTGATTCAGAATCTCGTCATAAGTCACAAACGTCAGTAGCAATAATACACAGTTTAGTAGTTACGTGAAATGGTCGCGGTGCAGGCGCGTCGCCGGCCGTGGGTGGCCACTCCATGGTTGTGCAATGTGATCAGAGTTTACTATAAATTCGCCGTCAATTGGATTGATAATAATAATTAATTAGTTGTGTTGTTATACGAGAGGACGCGGCGGCGCGGCGCACGCGCACGGCTCGAGGAGATATTTAGTCACACTAGTTAAACACAACCCGAAAGTGGTAGCACATTTTCGTTATAAAATTGTACTGTACTTAAGTTTTAATTGAATAGATGTTACGTTATCCTTTTATATGAATATTTGTAAGTTGTCATAAAAATATTAATAATATAATTATTTTTATCAAAGTTTATAATCTAAATAAAAATGTTTTTTCTTCAAAACATAACAATGGTTTTATTTGTGTTGAAACTTCAAAACTAATTTGTATTCTTAGTGAATTTTTAAACTAAATGTATACACCTACCTAGAATATTCGCAAATAGGTAAATCACGTTGATGTTGTACCTCAAAGAAAAATAAAGGAAGTTTACTAGTAAATAAATAGAACTTGGGTAAGTAGGCAGGTACTTACATACTACTTAACAATGCTAACTAAAAAAATATATCACTTGAAATGAAAATCCTGTGTGATCTTTCATAGTTTCCTTTAATCATTTTTCTTTCGTACTTATACATTACTAACAATGTTCACGTTAGATATTTACATTTAGAAGCAGAAGAGTATACGAAAGCATCAAGATAAAGAAGAAATTAACCGTTAAATCCTAGAATCGAAACTAAGCATTTGATACGTACCTATACTAATTGTAATAGATTGCGTAGAAAATGGATATAGGTAACATAGCGTTTCTAAAGATTTAGATATAGATTCTACTTTCTACTACGTAATGTAACCTATTTAATTCTAATAATTCATTTTTCGGATTAAACCTATCAATAACGAATGGAATAAATTACCCCGACTTTAGTTACCTATGCAAAATTCATAACATGAAAAGCTAAGCTAGCTAGATTAAAGATTTTAGAAACATCTAATTTGAAGATCAGTCAATTAGTCATAATATCGACACGAATTACCAATTACTAGATATTAAATTACATATTGGCAATTATTGATCAGTGGGTACCTACCTACCTACAAGAAAATTGCCTGAACCAAGTATTTAAAGGTATAAAAATAAATAAAACGATAAGAGTCTGCCAACGTCCTAACAGGCACTTAGTATCGATACTAAGTCAATACGGAAAAATAAATAATGAATAATGTAGCTTGGGATCCCGTAATAAATATAGTCAAATCCAAAGACAAGCATTCCACTGCAAGACCTCAAGATACTGTAAGCTCTTTCTGCGTAGATCGGACTAACAATAATAATTAGAAGAGCTGAGGGTACCCTAAGACAGCTATGACGTATGGACAGCTACCACCTCAGTCCACCCGTGACCATGAATGCTGTAAAGTATTCGAAACGTCGGGTATTAAAAATTAAAAATAAACCGCAATATAATCCGTAGTATTAGTTTCATTTCAATGTGTAATATTCGCGTAAATATCAGAAATCATTAAATTAATAATGTCTTGAAATTAAATATTTCTCGGAACCTACCAGAATCTTTTACATTTTTATAGTAAGTAATCACCGACATATTATTAATTATTTAAATGACAAATATTAAATACTACCTAATAATTTAAATCCAAATATCTTACAAAACAACACACTTAGATGTTTGGAAACAAGTAGTTCCTAGTAGAAATACGTATTTAATTAATATCTAATTGGTTTGGCATCTAATTACGCTTATAAAATACACTAATATAATTATATCAGTTATAAATTTACGTATACCGCATAATATTAATTTTAAATGAGAAATTTGATATAAATAACTTGAAACAAACGTAAAACGCAATAACGTGCCTTCTCATACAAGTAGGTAACTACTGTAAAAATTAATGAACATAATTTAAGAACCTGAATTAACAATTACACAATAAAATACCTATAGCAATGTATGTAATTAGTGAACTAATAAATACATCCACTCCGTAAGCGAATATAGTTTTTTTTTTAAATATTGGATATTCCTTTTTTAATAAACATTGACACATTATTATAATAAGGCGAACAAAACCGTAGTTTTACATGCGCAACGGAACACTATGGAACACTGCAATTAAGTCTCTCTAGAATTACAACGTAATATACATGTAGGTGCGTATTTTTATCTCACGTGGCCCAGGTAAAGGCCTAAAATTATTAAGATTACAATCATCAAGGCGACTTTTACGTAATTTTTAATGAACAATTTTTGTTAAGCCAATAGGTATGTACTGCAATCTACTTAACTGATAGAAAGCGGTCACATTATAATCTGCGTGAAAAACGTCACAGGCAAACTATTCCAGTTATGCCATTATTAGTTACATTACAATGTAGACAATTTATTAGCTGTGCGTACAACCTAAGGTTAAACTCATTCATCATGATGATGACAATCTAAAGTTTAATGGATTCGCCGTCTTCGTTCCATTCTGTGCGACTGAAAACGTGCTCGTTAATATTGCATCTCACAGAGCTGTGCAAAACCGAGGATTAATTAACAACATACCTTCAAGCAGCGGTTTTAAAACCGCACAAAAATAAACAGGAGACAATCGTTCACACCTAGATCTGTATTTTGAACCGTTCCCCTTCGGGGCAGTTCTGAAATGATTGCTATTGTATCAGAGGCGAGCTCTGGCTGTCGCTGAAGTCGAGGGTGTAGTACATGTCGGTAGTGTCAAGGCCCGCGGAGGAGGGAGGGAACTGAGCGGCGGGCGGCGCGGCGCGCTTGTCCTGAAGCCAGTGGTGAGGTGGGCCAGGCTCCGTCACGCGGTACAGACGGGACAGGAACCGGGAATACGTTTTGTTCACCCGACAGTGACATGCTGTTACCTATAACAAAAGAATTGGACTGAATTTTGAACGAATTCAATGGCGATACACAACCACACAGACGATACATTGTATACAGGTGGTTTGCGTTTATTTTCTTATTGCAATCAAAGCTGATCGTTATGCACGGTTGGAATAGGCATATTCTAAGCTTCGGAGTCGCTGGACGTTCGGGGTGTGGGCCCTAGGACGTCCATTGTGTACGGCGGCGACTCCAAGGAGGACGGCGGCGGGGTTGCGACAACCGTCCCAGTGAGCACCGGTCAGGTTCCCGGGGGGCTACAATGCGCCCCCCGGTGCGGTGGGTTCAAAGGCAAGGCACCAACGCCGACCTTATGCCCCCCGTAACTAAGAAGCGTAGACAGCAGGAACGGGGGAACTGCTGCCTATATCCAGAAATAGACGACCAACATAGGCTGAAAAAGAAGATGTAACTAGGACAAACTATCCAGTTAGGTCGTTCCAACTTCCACAACGAGCTCAACCGGAGAATCCAACTCGGATGGGCAGCAGATGGGATTCAGGAAACTTCACGAAATCTTCTACTACACGAACCAGTGTGTGTTGCCAGTGATGATATATGGTAATGAGACGTGGTAACTGATGGCCTATTAGAGAAGCTCAAAGTCACACAACGAGCTATGGAGAAAGCTATGCTCGGAGTTTCTTTGCGCGACAAAATCCGTAATGAGGAGATTCGCCAATGAAACAAGGTCACCGACATAGCTCTATAAATATGCAAGTTGAAGGCAGGCCACATCGCTCGGAGAACCGATAACCATTGGGGAAGAAAGGCCCCTGGCATCTCACTAGGTGGGCAGATGACATTGTGCGCACCGCAGGTAACCGGTGGATGCAAATAGCCAACTGTCGTTCATTGTGGCGTACGCTGGGGGAGGCCTATATTCAGTAGTGGACGTCTTTCAGCTGGCGATGATGAAAACCTTTTACGAAAGCAACCATTTTAAAATACAATGCATTAGTATTATATGCATTACACAATCAGAAAAGCTATCTTATTGACTCTAATAAAAATGCATCTCATCATTCATCCCATCATCAAATCACTGAACTTGTTTCTTATACAAGCGTGCCAAAAGTTATAACCGGAATTAAATGAAAAGTAATTTGTATAGAATAATAGTATAACATTACATTGCGTTTATTATATTCGTATAAATTCACACGAATAATCGTGTAATGATCGATAACAATTAGCTGAGTACTCTGATTTCACACGATATTAAATGGTTTTTCAGGATTTTCTTGAAAATGAATCAAGATTTCTTAAAAGTAATTATAACAGTCTAAAGATATTTTTTTTACCTTTAATTTTGTTATACATTGTATAGACCTTCTTACAAAGAAACCCGCGTTATTAAGGTTTAAACGTTTTTATGCTCTCCTGAAAAGTTGGTGTTTTTAACTTGCACGTTTATTCGATGCGGCCATCGATATGTACTTGTTATATAGGTATATGTATAGGTATTAAGTAGGCCTAATATCAAATACCTATTTATAGTAAGTATATTTATACTATTCCCATGGGATTGACCTATGGGAATCCTACCAGGTTAACCCTATGTTAAAACCATCGCAGGACACAGACTAATTGTATAAGCGTAAATTAACTTCCGATTAACATTTAAAATTATAAGGATTATGATTTATAAATATAATAAATGTTCCAACATTTATTTAATAACGATATTGTTTAAAATTAAAATAATTTAGTATCATTTATATATATTCAACTACAACGAACTACTAGATACTTAAACTAATCAAGATACTCGTATAAATAAAAAATACGATGACGGAATGGCTTGAACGATTAATTCATTGAATACCAAATATAGAAAACGTACAAACATGGGTGTTGATGTAGGCCATTCGGATACGGATTTTTTATTAATAAACCTTTCAAGGCACGTGATTAAACATCCTTTCTTTATTGATCAAATTTTATTTATTTCCCTATGCCATCTACGCTGCTTTAGTAGAGTAGAATTTCTTTACGGACATTTTACTCCATGAGTTTCCCGAAACTATTCTGTCGCCATCTAGCGACTATATGGCTGCCTGCCTAGAAATGGGGCCTACGAAATGGTGTTAGTTTCCTAATGTTATCGCAAACTCCTCCCATGTTACTTTGCAGTAAGAAATTGACGTCATCACTGCCATATTATAGTAACTAGATAGCGCCACAGATCTTTCAGAGCCTCTGTTTGAGCACCCTATCATGAGACAGGATACTACTCATCTATGCATGACCATAACATAATATAGCACTTGTAGTAGCGAAGTGAACAGGAATGATGACTGGGTAAAAAAAAAACCTAATTAGTCCGTCAGTTAGAGTAGGTATCGAAAAATATTGGAAACGTATTTTTTTTCTATTTAACGAATCAATAGATATTGCCAAAGATAAAGAGCGTCAAAGTTCAGGAGTGGGGGCTTCTAACGTCACGCCTTTGTAAAAAGTGTACGTAGAAGCGTCACGCGGAATTTTAATGACCTATATCATCGTCATTTTTTGTTTAATTGACAAAAGAAATTAAAGAAAAGATACGTGTCGTTTGATAATCTAAATGACGAACTAAATTTTTCTCTGTTAATGATTTCAAATTATTGTCATGCGAATACAAATACTTAGCGTTCTTGAAATTTGACAAAAATGTTAAGCTGTTATTCAGAAAAAGCGCCCACGCTTTTACACATAAATATAATCCATAAATTACAAACACGAGGTAGAATGAAAGAAAGCACGGTTTAGATAATTTATTTATAGCTTTTTAATGCAGTAGTCCTTATAAAAGCGTGTATTTTTAGTTTTTTAAACTATTAATTTATTTTATACTTTTTAGTCTTAGAAATATTCGCCTAAACTACGAATAAAATTAGCTCAAGTATTGATTTGTTCGTAGCTTGAATCGTAGGCAGGTTGTGGCAAAACATATTTTTATATTACGCGTAGGTATCTGATTGAGTTAGCGAAGTTTAAGAAAGCACTACGTATTTACCCTTTAAACAGTCGAAAGTACGCCAAAAGTCAATAGTTTTACAAGTAGTATTCAAGGGATATCTAATGGTATAACTGGTATTAACTAGTAGCACCTATACCATTACAGGTATAAATGGGACAACTTAGTACCATTAATGGTATAATTCAATGGTATAACTGGTCCGAAGCCGTTCGGTGGCTTACCAACCTTCCAGGTTCATCAACGTCCACGTTATTAGGCAAAGTAAATATAACTCCTTAATACAAATCAAATGAGTCTAAGCTACTAGTAAACCCATCGAGGTTTACTAGTAATCATTCCATGGTTCCGTCAACCACCTTTCATTTCCATCATCAACCCTGATTATTGGGCAAAGTAAATAGAACTCTTTAATACGAATCAAATGAGCTTAAACTCGATGAGTTTACTAGTAGCCGTTCCAGGGTTCCGTCACCAACCTTCCTATTCTATCATCAGGCCCTCATTAATGGTCAAAGTGAAAAGAACTCTTAAAAACAAATTAAATGGCTGAAACTTGATGTGTTAACTAGTAGCCATTCCAGGGTTCCGTCACCCACCTTCCTGTTCCATCATCAGGTCCTCATTAATGGTCAAAGTGAAAAGAACTCTTTATAACAAATCAAATGAGTCCATACTCGATGTGTTTACTAGTAGTCATTCCAGGGTTCCGTTACCCACCTTCCAGTTCCATCATCAGGTCCTCATTAATGGTTAAAGTGAAAAGAACTCTTTAAAACAAATTAAATGAGTCCAAACTTGATGTGTTTACTAGTAGCCCTTCCAGGGTTCCGTTACCCACCTTCCAGTTCCATCATCAGGTCCTCATTAATGGTCAATATGAAAATAACTCTTTAAAACAAATCAAATGAGCCCAAACTCGATTAATTTACTAGTAGCCATCCAAGGGTTCCCTTATCCACCTTCGAGCCCCAGCATCAGATCAGCTCGAGGATACCATATTATTGTATTGTCACCGGTCCTTGATACATGTGCAAAATTTCAAATGTTTTGGACGTGTAGAAGTGGGTCAAAATTGCATCGCAAGATTCCATTACCATCATAGTTACATACATACATACATACAGGTCAAGCTAATAAAAGCGTGTTAAAAAATAACTTATGTGACAAGATGTTCTCCTAAAGATACACGTCTGCCACTTGTCAACCAAGTCAGTGCTCTTTACACCGAAACACAGCCATGTTTACATATTGCTGCTTGGCAGCAAAATATCTGACACTGCAGTAGTACCTTCTCCTTCCCACAGGAGACCTACAGGCGTGTAAGTTTTTCATTGAAAGTACAAATGTACTTACTACAACTCCAACGATAGCTATAGCTGCGCCCAGAGTGCCGGCGGCTATATACACATTATGTAGTCGGTCGTGGTAGAGGCCGAGCGGCATCCTAACTTCGCGCACTGACCCCCCACCACCACCCTGGTCGTTGGTCCTGCTCCTCATGTCCATGTCCACTTCGCTGCCCACAACTGACTCTGGTATTACGTCCTCTGAGAAAAATATAATAATTTTTGTTGATGACGCAGATCCAAATTATTTCTTTTTTGTGTTAAGAAAATTTGTCTTCCTTGATCTTTGTTTTTTGATGTACTTACTTACTTTTCTTTTTTATATAGATAACTACATGTAATACAAAGCAAAACCACATTATTACTATATGTGTAACTATTACTATTCCATAAATTTTCGTGTAACGCAATCTTGGCTTAATGTACATACCATTTAAGATTTAGTCGAATAAGATCATAACAGTCACCTACAATTAATTGTTATTGTAAAAAAGCTGTAGTGTCCTAAATAAACAAAAATAAATCAAGAAAGAAACGCGAAGTAAAATAAATTAAGAAAAAACAACAACAACAGATTTTTTTATAAACATAGACAGTAAATAAGTAAGTCTATTATTTAGGTACATTTGTATACGAGTATAGGTACATAGAGACAGACAAGGCAGCAAAGTTTAAAAAAGAAGACCATTTCTGTTATGAAGCTTCATTACCTTCGCAAAACTTCCCAGTGTATCTTGGGCGACATGAACAGTAAAAAGATCCAATCCCACTCCAACAGGTTCCGCCGTGTAGACAGGGGTTGTTGTCGCAATCCTAGAAATAGTAAATATTGTCTGGAGAAACTCTAAATCATTAAGTAATTCCCGCAGCCTTCAATAGAGACCGTGCCTACAATTGGCGTCTACATAAAAAAAAAACATCATGTTTTTATTCACAGTGGGGTTTTCATCACAGCTATAAGAAACGCAGTACTACGAGATCACAAGCAGCTACTAGTAACGAATAAAGACCTATAGGTATTTAGCAAACTATGCTTATTTCTTCTTCTTTTCATATGAACATGAACAAAAGAGTTGTTGTGATATCAGCAAGATCTTTCAGGGCCTATTCCAGTCCAGGGTGCGCTGGGAAAAGCATATACAGGTTATATTTTTTATGCAGTGCGTATATTTTTAAAACGTAATCAGTTCTAGATAATAGATCATATTTACAGAATAAAAAACATATGTCTTGTTTGCATTTATTAAATTATTCAACACAAAGATATAGTCACGTGCAGTGGTAGGGGGCAGGTGAGGGCACGTGACCGCGCGTGACCTCGTCAAGTGGCGAACGCCCGTGACCATGATG
Organism: Furcula furcula; assembly: GCA_911728495.1. NCBI lineage: Eukaryota > Metazoa > Arthropoda > Insecta > Lepidoptera > Notodontidae > Furcula > Furcula furcula. Next base: position 17,096,192 of record OU452244.1, read on the forward strand.
ATTGCGCTTGTTGTGGATACTTTCAAGTGAAGTAATATTTTGTTGATATTTTTGTACCAAGGTGTATAAAACCAAAAAAAATGCATCTTTATATTTCAACAATCTATAAGTAGGTATGCAAAATTTACGCATTTAAAAAAAACTTTATTACTTTGCCGTTCTAGGGCTCTTCGCGCACACTTGTGTATCAATAATGAGCTGCAGCGAAGAAATCACAGCTAAAATAAATAGTAGATGGGAGTAATTACCGATTTGGCAGGTATCTGGCACTCTTCGCCGCCATATCCGCGAGGACATTGGCACATATAGCTATTTCCCTGGTCGACACAAATCCTCGGCGTTCTACATGGGTTGGGGGAGCATAGGTCCACCTAAGAATATACGGAAGAATACTTATACGATTTTAATGGTTCCGCACGACACGAAGGTGTACATCACACAATTAATTATTTAGCCATAAAATCGAATAAAATATATAGAAAAGAAATTGGTGCCCTGATACTCAAAAGCACGTACAGACTATAACGTCCGTTACACTATATCCAACAGAGAAATTTGTCCTCTTATTGATCGACGGAGCGCATATATTTTTATTCCTATAGGGGAAGGCAGGGTAATTACGAACACTTAAGGGAGTTTTAAAATATCTCAAAAGATACTAGATGTAAGTTATCTTTAATAACATTTTCTGTAAGGTAGATTATCATATTTTAGGCTATAATAATCAAAATTATTAATTTATTTTTATATAATCAAATTTTGTGTTTACCCGACACTGGTCGGGCAATCACGAACACCTAGTGAGGCAATTGCGATCGTTCGTCATTGACCTAGATTAAGAATTAGATCATGCAGGACAGATTAGTCAAGATTATTGATCGTATTGTGCGACAAAGCTCACAATGGTAACCTAAGGAAGACAATTGGCCGTCTGTACATTTTTAATGGGCCTACTTTTCATAATAATAGCACTCGCTCGCTTCAATAGCTTCTTTAGGCCCCCGCCTAAAGAAGTTTCATTTCTTCTCGTATGTTTCAATTCAAATGGAATGGAATAAAAATTAATTTTCCTATATTCTCATTGTCATTTTCAGTGTCAGGAAAAAAACATTTAATTATAAAAAAGAAATAAAGAAATAATATTTTATTGGTTTTCACGACGAAGAACATCTTGGCTCAAAAATTTAAGACATTGGTTTGCATTGAGCACTAAGTCACTGTTTAGAGCTGCAGTAGACAAAATAAGAATTGCCATGATGGTCGCCAACCTCCGGTAGGAGATAGCACCACAAGAAGAAGAAGAATTTTCTGCTTTTAACATTTTTAATTCTTTTAAAATCTCCCACATTATATTTCGTTGCGAGGCATCTAAAACAAATAACATATAATTGTTACAAAAAGAATACTACCCAAACAAGTGAAAGGTTTCCAATTTTTATACTATAGTGTGGCAATGCCGAACGTTCGAGATTAAACCACTCAATTCGTTCGCCAATTCCCTCTATGGTAATAATACAAAAAAAGTTTTATATCATTAGGTTATGTTTGGGCGACCGCCCATCTAACAATCATAATTAAATCTTCGACTACTAACTTTGAATGCCTATCAATGCCATATTAGAACTACCATTACTTGATAAGTTACACTTAGTTTTATTTATGTAAAATTGTTAACGAAAATTACGAAATATTTCAATTATTCATACCTTGAACGTTGTGTGCACCCATAGCGCTGCGCTAGTCGCTTGGCACTAGTAACAGCGTCATTTCTAAGATGGCTAAGAGTCAAAAGCTGGAATGTCTTTCTAACATAGTAAAATCGCTGCGTTCGGGATTACCCAGCGTTCGTGATTACCCGGCCTTCCCATACTAGCAATTCCCTGCGGCTACGCCCGCTATTATTTTATTTCCACCCCATTTTACCCCTTTAGGAGTAGAATATTCAAAAACCCATTTTTAGTGGAGGCTTACGTCATAAGAAGAACCTACTGTCCAAATGTCAGCTTCTTAGGTCCAGCGGTTTGGCCTGTGCGTTGAATCAGTCAGTCAGGACAAGTAATTTTATATGTATAGATAAAGGTCGGAAAAAATCCCGACCACCATAAGTTATTTATTTTAGTTAAACAATTTAGTGAAGCGTCTAGCAGGCCGTGTCGTCCACCTTATGGTGAGCGACACTCGTGCCCATGGAAAGTTGCACGGCACTTGACCTTGCCCTGAAGTGTCACTTCGGCATAAGGGATCTACCAGCTAGAAAAGAATGTAACAAACCTTTAGCTGGCACGTATTGCCAGTGTACCCGCGGCCGCAGGTGCACTGGAAGCCGTTGACTTGGTCTGTGCAAGTGCCGCCGTTAACGCACGGGGACGATTCGCACTCATTGTATTGTAGCTCACAACTTTCACCAGTGTATCCTTGAATAAACAATACATATTAAAATGTATCTTTCAATCGCAAGCTAAAGCAAAGAATAAATCATTTTAAGTTAATAAATGAGAAAATCTTGCACCTTGAAATGCTTTTAGTATAATAAGAGCACCGTCTACGGGCACTTTATATCCTTAGAATATAGAGTGTAGATAACTTTGAAGTAAGTGATGTACCGCTGTGGGACTAAAGTTAATCCATTTTATTTCCTTTTTTTTTCTTTAGTCACTATTGTATGCCGGTAAAAGTGACATCGTACTCAAGGTTGGCTGTTTGTTTGGTTTCGTTAGATTTCTTTGTAGACGTAATATGTAGGTAGGTGAACCTTTAATGTATACAAGATCGATCAGTGCTAATTTTGTTAGAGTTACTCATGGACACATACATTAATACGGTTCTTTGATGAACATTTCGTACTGCCAATGGTCAGAAGGCCACATCGCTCTAGGAATACATGAACTATGGGGAACCAAGGTTCTCGATTGACCACGAACCGGAAGACGCAGCGTAGGTAGGCCTCCCACTAGGTGGACTGACGACATTGTGCGCATCGCAGGTAACCGGTGGATGCCACACCACACAGAACGACAGTTAGCTATTTGCCTATGTTCAGCAGTGGACGTCTTCCGGTTGGTGATGATGATGAATAGGTTGTGTATAAATTCAAAGTAATCACATAGACGAAATGTTAACTTTAAACTACTTTTTAAGTCATAATAATAGAGCCATTACTTACACCCTGCTGCTTACCTACCTTCTGAAAAGAAAACGCCTGACATCTACGTGCGAATCTTTTTAACGTTTCGTAAGTAGTAAGTAGTTGACATTATATATGTAGATACGTATATCGTACACGACACGATTGTTATCATTCCTTCGTAGCGTAGCCTTCTTTATATTCATGCATTTAATTTCAGCAACCGGATACAAGCTGCTGATAAATGTGTTTTTCGGAGGTATACCTAATATAATTTGTTATGTTTGTACTATCGTACCTCCCGGTTTTTTTCGTAAGTTTTTCTAGAGTAACATACACAGATAGGTAGTACCTAAGGTATTCTAATCGACATAGCGTTTAATGACTAATATTAAACTAATCTGACTGAATGAATACCCATAATAAATGACATTCGCTAATAACTTCGTTCTATTAGTATTATTTTAAAATCAGTTTCCACTTTTCCAGCGAAACCTTTTGGCTTTCAATTCGGGGCAACGGCGTAGGCAACGGATATGCGCAGTCAGCCCGCTCACTGCGGGCAATTTTTAAATTGTGAAGATCTACGTTCTATTACATAACTAACAATTTTCTTTTCCTATTCTACGCTTTTTCTACGCTTTCGATTTTCGTACTATGAAGATACTTACATATTTCTGGCACGCTGTGACAGCTGTTTTAACGTTTTTTTAACCGACTTCAAAAAAGGAGGAGGTTCTCAATTCGTCTGTATATATTTTTTTTCTATGTACGAGTATGTTCGCGCATAACTCTGGCAATTATGAACAGATTTGAAAAAATCTCTCTTGTACGGATAGGCCGACCCATTAATTGGGTCCCATAAAAAATATTTCTTAGGAATAAGTAGTTCCTGAGAAAACAAGAATGGCGACTCAGAAAAAACTTCAGGAAAGCCTAACAAAAAAAAAAATATGACATTTTAGTCGCTTTATAAGGACAAAAATGGTCATAACGCTGGCAAATATTTATCAATTCAAATCAAAAAAGGATCATCCTTTTTTTATTCGAAAGAAGAAACCACTGCCATGAATCTATGAATTTTATCACAACCGGATAAGAACATCCTGTAGGTCCATGAACGATATGGAACCATAAAACTGATGTTCTCCATTACATTACTCTGACAAATATGAACCGATGTCGATGAGAGAGAGAAAAAAGTAAACTACTATGATGATTCCATGCAGATTTCATGACACGACCGGATAAAGTGTTTCACGACCGGATAAAGTGTTCCTGAAGAAACATGAATTATGTAAAACTATGTAGACGATAATGTGGTCTTAACCTACCTAGATCATTTTACCGTCTTCGATGGTTCAATCGTTATGTATAAAAATATCACTAAAAAGTATAAATCATCAACACCAACTTCACTAATATTTTAATTATTTTATACTTTTTAGTGATATTAAAGTCGGTTGAATTTATTTTAAATGTTTTTGTAGTCTTTCTTCTATGTCTATCTATTCTTATATACTTTATAATTACCTATAGTATTTACGGAAAAGTTGGTAAGTAGAATAGAATAGAATATACTTTATTGTACACCAAACAAATGAACAAGAAAATGGTACGACTTAATACAAACAAAAACAACAAATAACAACATTAAAGAACAAACAATAAAGGATAGTACAAACGGCGGCCTTATCGCTAATAGCGATTTCTTCCAGACAACCTTATTGAAATGGAAGAAACTATTTTAAATACGGGCAGATGGTAAGTAATTATAATTTAAGGAACAATTAGTTATTATTGCACTCCAGGTGTATGTAATCCAGGAGCAAAGAACAGTACGGAATCGAGACGGGCGTCAAAGCGATTTAAAGGTGTAGGTAAAATAAATAGGTAGTTTTATGAAACAAACTTAATTCTAAAGCCCTTACCCGGTTGACAAAAGCAGCGATAATCTTGTGCTCCAGAAACACTATCAATCTGCTCAATGCAGATGCCATTGACGCAAGGGCTGGACGAGCAAGCGCCGCCCGTCATAGTGAGCTCGCAGTGCGCGCCCATCCAGCCGTCTGCGCACGCGCAGTGGAACGTCGCGGACCCGTTCAGCGCCATACTCATGCAGGAACCACCATTCAAACACGGCGATGAGTAACATGGATCCCTTTCACATTTTCTACCGGTAAAACCTAATACAACAAATATGAAAATGAGTTTTCTTAGTATTTTTTTATTGCGTACAGATGGAAAACTCGCTCGATATTGGATTGGGAAAGAACCTCCACTTTATAGATGATGCCGACAAATTGCGCCAATTTTGTTTATATACTTAACAGAAACCCATGATCCCGGATTCAAAAGTGGTCCCATCTTTCCCAAATCTCGGTAATATTAGGTAGGATGAATTCTATCGCGCGGTTCATGCATATTATGCATAAGCTATTAGGTACGTTTAGATTAATTGTAAAACAGCGTTTTAACGAATAATTTCCTGTTTCTTTAACTCCAGATATTGTTTTATAAACTGAACATGAGAGAAAATATGTTTAGTTACCTTAAAATTTTTATAATTATAAAAGTAAATCCTTACTGTAATGGCAGCAACTTTAAAGGATTAATTTATCAGAACCGTATTTCATAACTGGAAATAACAATAAAAGTCTAAAGTTATTTAATAAATCCATTCTCACATGCGACACAAAACCTCCCACAATTTTTCATCAACCCTTTCTACAAATTTAATCCGAGCAAAACGGTTGCATATTGCGTAATAACGCGCCCCCACTGGCCGAATAACGTTGCAGATTTATTGTCCGCAAAAAAATCGCAGCTCACGTATTGCTTTGGTTTTGATTTGTTGGTAAGTAGGCTAAATTAATACATTAGCCCCGGGCACATACCACTACTAGTGCTCCCTTCACCCGGCTGCGAGGTTAAGCTGATGGTGACGATGACTATAATTTATTGTCATCCACTTTATTATTGACACACCTGCTTATTTGGATGGTGGCAGCTGGGGACTATTCAAGTAAATGATTATCAGCATTGAAAATCTATGTCACTTAAAACTAATAAATAATTACCAGCAGATTATGTAACTAGGCTTCGCTTGGTAGGTATTATCAGGTTCATAATTTAAAGGTCATCATAAATATTATATAATCGTGAAGAAAATTATCTAAGTGGTGGTAAAAACGTCATCATAATCCATTGTATACCTAGAAGAAGTAAGCGCTTAAGACTCTCAAGAATCAGACAGACAAACTTTGATAGCGATTTTGTTTTATAATATTTAGGGAGAAAAGATACAAACTTTATAGATTTAGAAACATAGATAGATAGAGATACTACTATAGATAGAGAAGACGAGCGATGTAATAGACTTCAACTTTGTATTTTGTTTAATACAATAAGTACGATCTAAGCTCTAGCTTTAAATACACAAAATATTAAAGCTAGTTCTTTTATTGCAATTCAAATTTTATTCTGAGATAACAATATAACGCACCATAAGGACAAAGGCAACGGTAGTTGGCACCGTGGAAGGGTTGCGTGAGGTCGACACATATGCCGTTATTCAAGCACGGTGATGGATGGCACGAATCCTTCTCCTCGCAGTGCGGGCCCATAAAGCCTCCACAGCACTGGCACTCGTACCCTTCCTACGACAGAACATATAGATTATCCTGACAACCGCTTACCCGTGTCATCCGTAACGTTTCTTGTATACGTACCATTGAAACGTTGGTGTAGCATACACCCTTTCCGGAACAATCTTGAGATTCCCCGCAATTGTCAGACTTTACGGTCACTTTTAACCGCACACATTGCGACTTCCAATTCTCGGATACCACTGCAAGCATAATTATAATAATAATATTCTGGGATAATTCCCCACATGGTCATCTGATCCCTAACTAGGCAAAGCCTGCACTATGGAAACCAGACAACTGATACTAATACTTATATTTTTTTTTTGTAAATACATACTTAAATAGATAAATAACACCCAGACACTTGGCGGGAATCGAACCCACGACCTATTGGGTAGCAGCCAGGGTGTCTAACCACTAGACCAACAGGCCCGTCAATTTATACTAAAGTTTGGACCTAATCTATAAATCATTATGTAGGCAGCGAAAATACTTGAAAAGATATCAAATACAACGCTCGAATGAGTTTTCCCGCCCGTTACGGTTCACATTACGTTAGGCGAGAATTCCTCGGATACCTATAAAATTGACTCGCTTTTTTCCACCATATTTCCGTTTCGTTTTTTGGATTAACTAAGCATCTCAATCTACTGCTTCATGATTTTATATGTACTGAATATATAGAGCTTTTCCGCCCAGCAATAAGTAGGTAATGTTTTTATTTAATACTTACAACATTGATATATGATATTAAAATCCGTACCTATGAGTAAATTAACCCCTTCCGTTAAATCCTTTTCATACAGTGTGAATAGTTTAGCTCCATGTTCGGCTAGAGGAGTAATATCTAGCAACATTCCATCCGAAATGTCACAGTGTTCGTGACCCTGCCGCGTCACCTGATATACGGCCGGCTGCAGCGGTGCTCGGTGGACTCTACAAAATATATTCGATACAGTGAGCCAGTACGGGTCAGTGCCTAGAGTTGTGAGCAAACGACCACTCGCAATACGGTAATGCCATAAATATGAACCGACCTTTCCCCATCAACGCGCGAAGTGTTCGTCTCGAGGGTGTCGTTCTTTGCGTCGACTTGACCGAAGGTGTCGAGGAGTAAGGAGTCCGCGATGCGGACGATAAGGATGTCTCCGCTCTGAATGTCGGCGGAGCCCTCCCACGACACAATGACCGGGGGACACTCCTCGTCGGCGCCCCCTGCACCCCGGCCGCCACCCGCGCACTCCTCCGCCATCCACACCACAAGTCACACACACATTAATTAATTACGAAGTCGACCTCTGTGACTACTAATTGATATTGCGCATGTAGTTTATTATATCATCAAATATGCATCAAAGGGAGGTTTGAATACGGGCTTTTGATGGTTAAAGTCAAATACCTATTAAATGAAAATGAATAACATGCTGAATTTTTAACTATCTTCAAAAGTGTTCTATATTCGACATGTATGTATGTATTATTAATAAAAATGCGTAATATTCACATAATCTATGTGGGCATCAAAACAAATGTACCCAATTTCATGAGTGTATGTATGTAGGTTTGTCCCTTGATTTCTCAAAAACTGTAAATCCGGTGGCGGTATTTTTTTTTTGTAATAGTTTTATTATCTTTCAATTTAGGGAAAATTATAAGTTTCATCGAAATCGGTTCAGAAGTTTACAGGATATAGACTGTTTATGTTTGCAGTAAGTTACTTCCGTGGTGCCTTAGAGATGGACTAACTCTAGTTGGTGCACCTTTAAGAATCTTTCGTTCTGATTTTTACTTGTCTCCCGCTTTGCAAAGGAGGGAAGTGGAATTTATATTTTTCTAACTCCTCCTAAGTATATAGTTTTCTAATTAATTTTTTGCGGGTTCCAAGACATTTTAGCGTTTCTCCGGTACTCGCCGCAATTCATTTCATTTCATATAGATAGTAGTAGTCCGCATTTTATTTATCATTTTTTTATCTTCACGACCACATTCCCAGAAAGGGTAGTCAGACTCAGAGATATTGTTTGTACACATCTCATATTCAACTGATTTGATAATGCTAACAACTTGGTAACTGTAACACTAAAAAGTGTAAAATTAACAATTGAATACCAGCCGATGCTCATATGAAGTTACCATACGCAGCTTCAACTTGGGCAAGAATACCAGAAGATAACGTTACCAGCCTTATTGAAAGCGTACCAGACAGGCTCAGAGAGTGCATACGAAGCAGAGTAGGCCCTACTCGTTATTAAACATTACAATTCGTAGCAAAATTAAATTGAATAAATAGAGTTATTGGATGTTATGTTTGGCTCTACATTAATTGTAAGTTTCCCTAAAAACTGTTTTTCCAGTGCAGTTTAATTTTCAAATTACATTGCTAATTTCAATCAAGCCGCCTGCCAAGCGTACAGATAATGGCAGTGGACTTTTCGGCTTTGGTGGAATTTTGCACAAATAAGTAAATTATTGTTTTTAAATTGAAATTAGGCTATATACCAATAATGATTTTATCTTAATTTTACTAAAAAAAAACCATTGCTCCTTTGCACTTTTATGATACATATCCCGTGCACAAGGGACCAGCTACGATAGTATATTACTTTTATTGAGGTATATGTATGGCAATTAATTACTACTGCACCTATAATGTTATATGACTCTCCCTAGTGAACATAATTCACATTCACATTAAACTATCTCAATCAATTTTAAAAGCTGAATTGCATTGAAGCGGGTTGCACTCGGAGGGCAGTGGATCCCGCTGATTATTAGTGGTTTTATGGTTTATTATTATAAGAGAGATTTATTGGTTCATAATAGTATAATATGGTCTAAAAATACAATGGTTCTTAACGGTAACACACACTTATCACTATGCAGCTAAAAATGGTTATTATATGGTAATGGTTTAGGCACTGTTTGCAATGGTCTATACTGGTTAGTTTTGGCGGTACGCGGATGGTTATTAGTTAGTGCCGCTCGCTTGGTAGTTGATTGCGTACTGCCTTAAAACAGGCAAGGAAAACTGTCGTGCGCGAAATATGCTAAAAGTGCAGAAATTAAATTGCTTAGCTGTTCGGTTGCGTAGCTCCGAACATACTCCCGAGCACGAGATGAGAGGATTCTTAAAAAAATCTGCTAACGGTAAAAAAACAATGAAAATGAAATTAACTTAAATAGCAAAAATATGAAAGCTGGTAAATAGACATGTAAGCAAAATATTAAAAAGTATACAAAAAATCACTATGTAAAATTATTAGACTACAGTATCCTCTATGTTATAAACAAAATTGTCCTTAGCGAACGCCGATATATTGCCTTTGTTATGGTCCAAAACACGTTTAACCGTAGGCCAACGGTTGGCCAAATTATCGACTAGCCCGCTTGCACTTTGTCTTTCACTTGGTTCATTTACACTCAGCTGACGTGTATCAGCTGTACTTTGTATGGTTTGCGTTACTCGTGGACTGGTCAGATTTGGCGCTTGCACAGAGTCCTGTTCCTGGTTTTCGTTGAGACGATCATCAGGCTTCCTACATAAGCGGCAACGCCCGCTCCTCCACATCCAAACAGCTGCTCCACACAAGATTGCAGCCAGCAAGATGTAGCTAATTGTATAATGGTGGATATCATGTGCGGACATCTCTTCCTCTTGCATCCTTTCCATGGATTTCATGTCCTGTATTTGGTTGCTGATACTGGTAAATGACGAGTTAATTTCTTTGGTATTCTCTGGTAATTCTATAATAGGCATTTTTATATTAACTATGTGGTTTATTTGGTCAATTTTTGGTATATACATTTCTGGTGTCATAATATTATTAATTTGGTTGGAGTGGTGTTGTAAAGAGTAAAGAACAAATTCCTTTCCTTTAATAATACATTTCTGACCCAAGTCAATGATCCCCGACCGAGTCAGCTGGCGCATGGTAATTTGATCTTCACATATGATTTTAATTGAATATGTGTCACAACAGTAATACAGGTACTGTGAAGTCTGGTGTAATTCAACCCATCGATTGGTGCATGATCTCTGCTGAATTTCACATTTATTTTCCGGCATGGTTTTAGCACAGAAGTTCTCATCGTTTTCTAGTGTAAGAATTGGTTTGAGCAGCTGACACATGTAAGATTCTCCGTGACGTAAACAACTATTTAAGTCGCCGATGGTTATAGTAATGTAAGCATCTTTTTTGAGGTTTACTGCAACATAGTCTGATATTGGTACTATATTGACCATGTTGTTTTTTATCTGATGTGGAACTGGTAATACTCTATACAATTGGAAGCTTTCCCTGCTGACAAGAGGAAAAGTTACTTCAAAAATAACAAACTTTGGTGTCACTCTCGCTTTTACTTTCAGTAACTGGTAAATGTACTGAAGGTCTGTCTCGAGGTTGTTAATTGGTAGATTTAAATCATTTATAATTTGCCCCTGTATGGTTTGCAACTCTGCCTTAAGTTGCGCTGGTGTTAGTAGATGTAAACTAATTTGGCCATGGTAGATATCCGTGATAGTATCAAGCAGAGTATCTTGAAGTCTCTTTAAACTTTGTAGCAAATTACTTCCGGCCATAGCTGATAGTGTAAAATCTTGTACATAGGACATATTCTGGATTTCTTTTTGGACAAGGTTGGTATTATCTTTTAAACTGTTCAATTTTTTATTGATAAACTTAAGCTGCATATCCATGGTACCCTCTAACTTCTTCATCAGGTTGAATTCCGACTCAATTACGGACGTCTGGTTTTTCCATAGGTTGAATAAATGCTTGTCGTTCATTTTAATTGTTTCGATGTCTTTTGTATATTGTTCGGCGAAACGAGAGTCTAATACACCGAACAGAGTGTTTGCCAGATATCCGACACCGTCGATAAGCCCCCGGCGCCGACGCTGTCTATCGTGAACGTTAAAATGCTGAGACATCAAAAGTTCATTGTAGTATTTCACTTCTTGGTCGTCGTGACGCATTTGTGATATTATCATATGACATGGTGAATGTGTTTCAATGGTCATGCAAAGTTTTTCTAAATAATTAGTTATTTTGTTGTATGCGTGGATACCTGTCCAGTATGGTTCCATATCATAATAGACAATTAAATTCCACTTGTCCCGAATAAGTTGCATATTGGCGATTGGATCAAAGTATAATGTTTGATCACTGGGCAGTTCGTAAATGGTATGCGATCCGTGAGCAGGTGGTACTAATGACAACATAAAAAATAAAAGTGCGGTCGCTATCGCTACAAATGTTGACCTTTTTGGACATCTTCTTCTATCTTCTGGTTTGGTGTTTTCTTTCGAATGGTTCAGTATTTCGTGTTCTGGTTCTGGTAGGTTGGCTTTCTTCACTGGTAATACTGATAACTTAACAATTGGTCGCTTCATAATGCCGTTTTTGGTTTTTAAGGTAACGACTTGTATTAATCCGTCGTCACCTGGGTGCGTGTCAATTACGCGTCCCATAGCCCACTTTCCTGCTGGTAAATTATCGTCTTGGATGGTTACTAAGTCACCTATCTTAATATTTTCGTTAGGGGTCTTCCATTTGGTTCGAGCTGATAATTGGGTCAAGTATTCCGTTTTCCATCTTTTCCATAGATCTTGAAACAATTTAGTGGTAAGATGCCATCTGGTCCTCGCATCTTGTTCAGTTTCAATCACTGTCACCCCTGGTCGCGCTGATAAGAAATGAGTTGGTGTGAGAAAATCAAGGTCTTCACTATCTTCAGACAAGGCATATAGAGGTCGGGAATTTAAGCACGCCTCCAGCTTCGTGAGAAGAGTCTCCTCAAACGTCAGTTTTTGATGACCAATCACTCTTTTTAAATGGTGTTTCAGACTTCTGACAGCTCTTTCCCAAAGTCCTCCTGCGTTCGGCCATGATGGTGCATTAAAATGCCATTCAATACCCATTTCTGTGATTTCCTTCAAGAAACTATTGCTGAATACTTGTTGGAGCTGGTCATATTCCTCCTGTAACATTCTGTTCGCTTTTACAAAGTTGGTTCCATTATCACTGTAGATGTGACGTGGTGCCCCTCGTCTGGCTGCCATTCTCGTCAAAGCAGCCAAGAAAGCTGAACTGCTTAAGTCGGACACAAGCTCTATGTGAACAGCCTTCGTGACCATACACACGAAAATCGCTATGGTTGTTTTTATACCTCGGCCCTTGTTAGCCTTCACTTCTACAAAGCCGGTGTAATCTACGCCGCAATGGTAAAACGGCTTTTCTGGATTAACCCGGGCAGCTGGTAAGTCTCCCATGAGCTGGTACTGCTTCACGGGATCCCTTTTCTTGCATAAGACGCATTGTCTGCAGAATTTTTTGGTTGCTATGTATCCGCTGATGATCCAATACTTTTGACGCAGATGTGCCAAAGTAAGGCGAGCTCCTCCGTGGAAGGTAAGTTCGTGCGCCTCTTTGATCAATAGAGTGGTGAGGTGATGGTTATGTGGTAAAATAATGGGGTGTTTCATTAATAAAGACAGCTCCGCATTTTTCAGTCTTCCTCCCACGCGTAAAATTCCTTCTTGGTCTATGATAGGATTTAAGTTTAGAATATTACTTTTTGAGTGCACTTTATTATGTTTTCTTAAGTAATTAAGGTCATCGGAAAATAATGATTGTTGAACATTTTTGATGATCAGCAGTTTCGCTCGACGTAACTCGTGTAAGGTGAGATAGGGTTGATGAACTCGTTTATTGTATGTATTCATTCTTAGTATCCAGGCCAATATTCGAGTAATTTTACTAATCGAACTATACTTATTTAACAAATGGTCGATTATATTGGTTTTATTTGGTTCTATTTGGTTGGTTACGACACAAATTTGTTTTGAAATCACTGGTTTGGTTTCTAAGTTGGTTTCGTATATGGTTTGTTCGATTGATGGTTTACTAAATGACAGCAGCCACTTCGGGCCTTGCCACCATAACTCATGGTCTTTTAATTGAGTGGTAGATAATCCACGACTTGCACAATCAGCGGGATTGTCATTGGTGTTTACATATTTCCAGCACTCTGATGGTATTATTTTGGTAATTGACTTTACTCTATTCGCAACGAATGTCTTCCAACGTGATGGTTCTCCGTGAAGCCAGCCAAGTACTGCTGTAGAATCAGTCCAGCAGTAAATATCGGTGTGTTCATAATTTGCTATACAACTTTGTACCTTTTGCATTAGTTGCGATAAAAGATGAGCACCCAGTAACTCCAGCCTGGGTACGGATATCACCTTGTTTAAGGGCGCTAATCGAGCCTTTGCTGCTACTATCGTGATGGTGGTGCTGTGTTCGCTACATATTTTGCAATAAATTACACACGCGTAGGCCTTATTTGAAGCGTCGCAGAACCCGTGCAACTCTATTTTTTGGTTTTGCCCTATTCCAAGCCATCTGTTTATTTCTATGGTGTTTATTTCCGTCAATTCTTCTCTCAATTTTAGCCATTTGTTGGTAATATTTACTGGTAGTGTGTCATCCCAATCTAGGTTTGACTCCCAAACGTTTTGAAATAGTATCTTATTCTCAAACAGCTTCGATATGTCGGAAAGTAGTGATCGCTTAGTTGGTTTTGCTGGCGATGCTGGTTCTATTTTGATATCGAATTTGAAAGTGTCTTTTTGAGGGTTCCATCCCAGCCCCAATGTTTTGGTTGAGTCTGATTGCTTAAATTCATAGGTTTGTTGGTTGCATTGGTCTTTTTGTAAGCCTTCTAAGAGGTACGGGTGGTTGGTTGCCCATTTTCTAAGATTAAAACCTCCTGACTGCATAATTTCGATCAGCTGGTTACGCAACTCTCTCGTCTCTGTTAAGGAATGACCTCCGCCACAAAAATCATCCATGTAAAAGGACTCTTCTAAGGCTTTTGCGGCTTCAGGGTACTGGTGTTTCTCATCCCTGGCTAATTGTTTTAAACACATCATAGCTAGGAATGGTGCTGGTTTTGTGCCATAGGTAATGGTTGTTAGCTGGAACGCTTTAATTGGTTGGTCAGCGGAATCCCTCCATAATATTTTTTGGTAAGCCTGGTCTTTTTCGTGTACCATAATCTGCCTATACATCTTTTCGATGTCTGCAGTGTAGACAAACTGGTATTGCCTCCATTTTAAAATGAGTTCCTGTAAATCTTGTTGAAGATTAGGACCTCTGTGCATGGTATCGTTTAAACTAACCCCCGTGGATGATCTCGCAGATCCATTATACACAACCCTAACTTTTGACGTCATTGACTCCGACCGTATTACCGCATGGTGAGGTAGATAACACTCCGGTGTCTCATTCATTCTTGATGGTATCATATGACCTAAATTATAATATTCGTTCATAAATTGCTGGTAATCTGTTTTTAAGGTTGGGTTTTTATCCAATTTTCTTTCTAAGTTATGAAACTGGGCGAGGGCTAATGGTTTGGTTGACCCCAACTTTCCTTTGAGATCAGACTTGAAAGGAAGTCTTACTTCGTACCTTCCGTTCTCAAGTCTTTTTGTGGTAGATAAAAAGTACTGTAAGCACTCTTGGTCTTCTGATGACAGTTCAGAGTCTTGGGTGGTTATATCTTCAGTTTCCCAAAATCTTCTTAAGTCGTCAGTGTTATGTAGAACAACGTTGCACTGGTATGATGTATTCATTGACCCACTGAGCAGCCAGCCTAACTGCGTCTGCAGTGCTATTGGTTGGTCTTCGGTTTCCCCTCTTAAAATACCTCCTAGCATGATTTTGCTGTATATTTCTGCTCCCAGGATCAGATTCACGGATCTACTTATGAAGAAATCCTTGTCAGATAAATTGATATTTTCAGTATGTGCCCATACTGGTTTAACAAATGATCTATTTGGTAAACTCTTGATCAGGTTGTTCATTATGAGTACGTTGGTTTCACAATTAAAGTCGTTATAGATTGACCCTATTCTAATGTGAATCATTCCCTTACAATGGTTTTCTTTTTCCCCGACACCATATATCTTCCCTTTACACTGGTTCCTTTTTAATCCTAATATTTGTGCGGCATTTTCACTTATTAAAGAAATCTGAGAGCCCTGATCTATTAAAGCCCTCATGGTGTGCTGAGTACCATCTGCCCCGGTGACTTTTACTATAGCGGTGGCCAATAATATCTCGCAAAATTCATTTGAGGATACATGTGTCGAAGTTGGTGCTTGGTCTTTTGTGGTGTTTGTGGTGACGTTGGGCACGTTTCTATGACCTATTTTTCGGTCGGTCAATGCCTCGTGTAATAAACTGTTATGCTGTTTAAGACACTTGCGACATCGCTTTTTCGAATAACATGGTTGGTTGTTATGACTAATTAAGCAGTTTGTACAATAATTGCGTTGGTAAATTAATTTCAATTTTTGCTCGTCCGACAATTCTGAAAACTTGCTGCATTTCCATAAGCCGTGGTCAGCGTTGCACAATATACAAGTCGGTGACCTGTACACGTGCAATGACTTCAAATTAGGTCTTTCATTATTAGTGAATTTATTATAATGGTTTGGGTATCTTCTCTGGTTCTGATGCGGATGCTGATGTGAAGCGTGGGGATGTATGGTTGGTTTTTGGTTCACAGGCTCCTGCTTGCGCCGCGAAGCCTCTAATGTGGTAAATTTGCTTTCTAAGAAGTCCAAGAACTCTTGCAATATTGGTAGTTCCCTGGGTTTCTTTACTGATTCGACATATTCAGCAAACGAATCGCTATCTAATTTTTGCGCTAATAAATGAACAAGTAATGGGTCCCAAGTGGTTATATCAACTCCTAGATTTTTTATCGCATAGAGACTCTCTTTGGTTACGTCATGCAATTTTTTCATCATGCTCATTGATTGCTGTTGCATGTTAGGAAGACTCAATAAAATGTTAACGTGAGACGTGAAAATCAGCTTCTTGTTGCCGAATCGATGGTTAAGTATATCCCAACACACATCATAATTATCAGAGCTGATTTGAAGATGATGAATTAGACGTTCAGCTTCGCCGGTGATTTTTCCTTTTAAAAATTGCATTTTTTGCGCTTTTGAGAGTGACGGATTTTTATGTATGGTCTCACTGAATAAATCCTTAAAGGAAGTCCAGTGGTGATAATTGCCGCTGAAAACTGGAATATCCATCTGCGGTGTCGACTTTTCACGATGTGATACTGACCACATCTTGGTATTGATAGCTTTCTTCAATTCATTAAACATTTCCTCATATCTACTAAATTCCGATTGGTACCATGAATCTTCTTCATTTTCCCCTTCTATCTCCCAATGTAGGCTATCAATGACTGTCCAACGGGTTTGCAAATTCTTCAGAGCATCCTCATATTCCCACTTGTTCTGCATTTGGTCTATATCTAAGGTGTTCACTGTACGCATAAAAGCTTTAAAATTAATGGTCTGCTTCTTCAGCATATCTTCTACTCTTCTTGTATTTATTGGTATCGAAATATTTTCCTGACGACGAACTGTCTCAACATGAGACGAGGTCCCTGGTTCCACCTCTGGTCTACTGCTGCTGGGTGTTCTAGGCTTTGGTTGTTCTGGTCTACTTGGGTTTGGTTTTAAAGATAGTTGCTGCATCGTTGATTCGATTAATTCTTTAATGGTCACATAAAGTTCTTCCGCGGTCTCGTAACAATTTTTCCTAAAATAAACATGGTCAAATTCCGCAAGCTCACACATCTTACTATGGTTATTCTGGTAATCTCTCCAATAAGCTTCTAAAATATCTAGCTTACGCTTACAATAATCAAAAGTTTTACGTTCGGCGCCATCCTTTTTAAAATTGGTTAAGGTTTTCATTAACGCCTCGTAAATCTCCGTCTGGTTAAGGAAATAGTTCTCCATTTTCTTGACAATTACGAAATATCAAGACACTAAAAAATAATAATAATGGTTTGATCTGACCTGGTTTGCTCCTTACGGTATAGCTCGGTCTGCAGATTACTGGTATGCAATCGGCACTGGTATCCAATGGGCACTGGTATCCAATAGGCACTGGTATCTAGAACCTCGACTAACGAAAACACTGGTTGGTTTTTCACTCGCGAACCGAGGCCCTTTGTCGAAGGACCATGAAGCGGGTTGCACTCGGAGGGCAGTGGATCCCGCTGATTATTAGTGGTTTTATGGTTTATTATTATAAGAGAGATTTATTGGTTCATAATAGTATAATATGGTCTAAAAATACAATGGTTCTTAACGGTAACACACACTTATCACTATGCAGCTAAAAATGGTTATTATATGGTAATGGTTTAGGCACTGTTTGCAATGGTCTATAATGGTTTATACTGGTTAGTTTTGGCGGTACGCGGATGGTTATTAGTTAGTGCCGCTCGCTTGGTAGTTGATTGCGTACTGCCTTAAAACAGGCAAGGAAAACTGTCGTGCGCGAAATATGCTAAAAGTGCAGAAATTAAACTGCTTAGCTGTTCGGTTGCGTAGCTCCGAACATGCATAATGTTCAAAACAATTGCCATAAAAAAAACTGAATTGTCATTTATTCGCTATTCCGCCACCGCCACAATCCTATCGAATATAAATAATGTATTAGACGTTTTCTTCAACAGAAGTAATGGATACAGTTCAACCACTGGAGCGAAAAAGCTTTTTTCCTTATTTCCCCGACTACTAAGACAATTTATGGTTTATGTATCTGACCTCGGTATGTGCGCTGATGTCAAGATTAAAGTTGTGCGAACAAGAATATTATTCTTTGAAAATGGGAGCGGGAAAAAAGACATTGTATAAATTGTCCAGGGAGATTATGGTTCGTATATTCACGTCGTCGCGTGCCTCACTTATTTCTATACGGTTCTCCCTATTATTTCCGTTAAATGTGACATTGTAATTTCCAATGTACCTTGAATCCCGCTCTAATATTTCTTGACTGCCCCGGAAGGAGGGCTGTGCTTTAGAGAGTATGTACGTATATGTATATGTATGTATGTCTATTGCTTTGGTACGAGCTACATCCTAAACAACTTGAATGATATTGACTTGTTGTAAGTCGATAGATTCGTCTTATTTGTAGAAGTGACATTAGGCTATACATTTATCTAAAAATTTAAACACTGCGGCCATCGGCTAATATTTTTTAATTTTTATACTTCCAAAAACGTTTAAGTAAGTATATGGATATCAAATGAGACAAGTCAAAATATTTACTTTTAAGCATTAAAACCATTTTGTTAGTTCCCAGTCGGGCTTTTTGTGCTTCCATAATCTAATTTGGATACAATTAGTATACATCCACAATTACTTATTCCTATTGAATATGTGTATATCATTTAGTAGTTAATATTAGGTACGTACATTATTTTTATTCTGCTTACGTATAAAATGAATACAAAATCTTACAAGGAACTCCACTTACCGTCACGGGAAGATTTAGTTCGTGCGTTTCATTGCCGCGCCAAAGTCTGGACTCCCTCGGTAGTACGGGGAGATCGCAATCTATCGCCCCCAGCCGCTCTTGTAACTTCGCCGGTGAATGGGCTCCAAGAGTACTAGAACTAGTGTTTAGCTTTTGCCTTCCAGCACTTTTCACTACGCCTTTTGTACTTTCGTACGCTCTGGTAGCTGAAAGGCGCGCGACGACCGGGCTCTCGGTCCCCGCGTACACTTTTGTTATTTTAAAGCTTTCTTTTGTCGTTGAAGATACGGTCGTCGACGCCACTGTAGATTCTAATGGCTCCATTTTATGCTGCATAAGTGGCGGAGTCTTGGGCGCTTGAGAACTTGATACTGTTTTAATCTCGTCCTTAGATAAAGTCGCCTCACAGTGGCAGGCGCCGACTAATGACAGGATTAGGACTGCCGCCATTAGCAAAAAGTCTGACATTTTGCGAGCGCTTATATTGCTGCGATGTATCATAATTACGAGTAAAGTTGTTCAGGCGCCTAGGTACGTCGCCCTTTACATTTAAAAATTAGGTACGTCGTATTTAAACGCTTTTTACACTCACTTTGGTTTATTTTGAATTAATAGATTATTTTTCTCATTTCCATGTCGGTTGTTACTGAGGAATTCTGAAATTAAACGCACCTATGTTACATGTTTTACTAAGTCATAGGTCTCCTATGCAACGGTTCATCCAGGTACCACTGAAATGTCAGATATTTTGCCACCAAGCAGCTATATGTAAATATTGTTCTGTTCCGGTGTAAGGGGCACTATAACTGGTGAAATTACTGGGCTCAAAATCTTGATTAACTAATGGATGAGGACCCGTAGTGTTGCTGTCTAGATAGTCGTGTCGCTAAATGTTATCAATTAGATATCAAAAAACAACATAAAGAGAGTTAAAAAGATGCTTCTTAATTAGCAATTAGAAACGCTATTAGGTACCTACACGTATTATAATAAATATAAATTTATAGTACAGTAGAAACACTATGAACAAACGGATCTTATCACCACATCCACACAAGCGCTAGAGGCGTTACGAAAGCAACAAAACTGCATATCGAAGCTCAAAGCGAGTTTCGTTATGCTTATGCAGTTAGTCGAGCCACAGAAGCAGGCTCCGGCATTGTGTCATTGTGAGTACAGCGATTGGGACCGTTACTTCTTAGTGTTTCTACTGCACATTTAAATAATAATATCTTAGGACAATCCACACACGGTCGTCCGATCCCAAACTAGGCAGAGCCTGTACTATGGAAACCAGACAATTGATACTAATACTTATATTTTTTTTTTGTAAATACATACTTAAATAGATAAATAACACCCAGACACTTGGTGGGAATCAAACCCATGACCCATCGGGTAGCTAGCAGTCAGGGTGTCTAACCACTAGACCAACGCGCCTGTCAATTATTTATACTGTGTAGGTACCTACAAAGCGTTTCCTCTAAAAATTACAGAGTTGGCAACATGCAAAATATGATGCTCTGCTGCTACTGACTTGTAGAGTATTACCTAACCAGGCGGACCGTACGTTTATTGACTACATTGATCATATAAAGAATAGGTTGTCTCTGAATCTGTATTCTTAATAACCCAACCAATTAAAATATGATATACTGATCACATAGGTCTTTACTATAAACCACGCGCCGAAGTATATAGTATATTGTAGGAAATAAAGTGATTAGACTGATTGGAGCATTGAAATTCTACAGTAAGCATCTATAATTTAACTTAAAAAGCGTAACTTTGTGTCCGCAATACATGAGTAAGTGTTTGACACGGCGTAAAAACGAAATGCTTCGGCAATATGTAATGCCTGAACAAGTATAGAGTAAATAACAAAACAGTTCGAAAGTAGATGCAGAAGTCAGAGACGGATATTATTCAAGACAAAAATTGTCTGAGTTCAGATGTCACCAAGGAAGAATTCCTGAAAGTATTCAAGAAATCACCACCGGCATGCATACCTGTGTTTGTGACAAGACAAGAAGACGTTCGCCCGATGGTAAGCCAGCGCGCCTGTCTCTAGACAGATGAATTACTTATTACGTCTCTTCTTCACTTTTCTGTGGTCTCTTGACTCGAGTCTTGACTAGCTAAAGTGGTCTTCACACAGGATCACGGCAATATCTAACGCTGCCGTGGAACTTCCTGGACGGTTCCTTGCACAGGGGATCTACTACCTAATATGAACATTGAGAAGGTTGAATTGTGTGTAACGTTCCGTCTAGGTGGACGAACTTGAGTGGTGTTGAAGGACCCAACTCAATATTCATTATTGGCTGTTTTTGTCTACCCCTAAGAAAAACCTTTGTGTTTTCTTAAAGTAACACAAAGAGGACATATTTTATCTAGGGACATCTATGTCGTTCTTTTTCATAACAGAAACAGTTATAGCTTCGATCTAAAATCATACAGAATTTGCTGTTATTTTTTTTGTATGAGAATGACATTTTAAACGAAAACTAAATCTAAAATCAAGATCACTAGACCGAAACCGTATGTAAACATCCAATCCTAAAGTAATCGGTACTTTACTATTTAATTCCGTTATACGACAGTTTCGGATATTTCTATCAACACAATATAAACAAACAGTCTTATTACTTTTCAAAAATAATATAAAATACCTGTGCAAGTATACACTCGATCCCCTCACAGCCCTTTAATGTGAAGGTAGACACCTCTTAGTGAAAACATCTATAATTGGACAAGCTGTAGAACCCTCACCTTGAGTGGCGACCCTCTTCAAAAATAAGTGCCTTAGATCAGAACTTGAGCTTATTTCCATTTAAAATATCAGGTGTAGGCACTATTATTACAAAAAAAAATATTGTAATTATGAACTTTGTAGATTTTTTTCAGGAATACAAATTACTGAAAAAAATTTTTTAAAAGAAAATGCGAAAAATATGTAATGATCATGATTAATTATCACTGGGCCAAGTCCTTTACATTATTAAAGAATTTGTAATAACGGAAATAACATGTGTTTCATCGAAACTACCACAATAAATTAAATAATTAACTACATTAATATCAATAAATAATTTATTAACAAATATTCAGCTCATCAGCTACAAAGCAATTGGAATAATTCAATAAAATAATGAATTGAATCTACATCTTGTTTGATTCTGGTTTTTGAATTAAAATGATATAAGTAAACAACCGATTGCAGCAACAATATTTGTTCTATAGCCTTTAGTTAAAAATTTATATAATCGTTGACACCGTATACTTACGTAAGTATGTATGCATGTATAATGCATGAAATACGGCTAATAATATCAAAGGCAAATATTAAAATAGATAAAAAACGCACAAGAAAGATAACAGTCGAAACCCATCTTATATTATTAAACCCATTAAAATAAAATAATAATTTCAGATTTTAATGATTCTCACTCACTGTTTTCTTCAATTAATTAATATGCCAGATCTGCTTACAGTGAAATAGTCGTAGCAATGAATATTATTACATATAAAGACAATGTTTTGGCAGGGCGAGAACGCGGCGTAGGGCGGGCGACGTAACCGGCCGCAGCCTCCGCGATACTGAGGGCAACGGGGGCGCCCGGGGCGCCGCGCCCCGATACCCCTCGTGCGCACCCTCTACACGCCTGTATCTTTACTTAATTTTACTCCAACCTTGTATCGCCCACGATTTCGTTGTAAGATAGGAATCCGTGAATGTATTTCCAAACTTGTTTTTCAGTTTTAAGATTTCATGGCTAATAACATTTTTTATTTTGGATGCCTTCGGGTCGTGATGAAAGATGTTATAAAGTATTAGTGCCAGGGTAAGGGCGGCCACACTGTGCGACTGTAAACATGGGGCCCTGAAGCCGCCCACGGTCGTGTGCTACCTGCTCTCAATATTTATTGAGTTACTTTTCATCGGAATGTTCCAATAACACGATCCAATATCATAAGGCCAGGTTGAAAATATTTCCTTTTAAGCAAAAACGTTGGAGATTGCAGTAGGGTTGACTTGGTACGTTTTATTATAGTACTGACCAGGCTTATTGAATCTGGAGTAGATATGTATCTATACGTTATAAAATAGTAGATAGACATAGTACGAGTAGATAGATACAGTACCTGACTTTTTTGTTGGTTTTGTTTTAAGGGTTCCTTAACTAAAAGGTAAAAAAGGAACCCATATGGTCAGACTTCGTCTGTCTGTCACACCTATATATTTTAGGCACCACTAACGCTGAGATTGGGTCATCGCAAATCAAAAGAAAACTTATTTTTTAATGGTGGTCGGAATGGGTCATCAAAATTTCAAAGTTAGACTACTTAATCGAGTGGGTATCATACGAAAGGGCTTTATTTGCACATCTCAAAACGGATTTTTACTTTGGTTTATGTCACGTAGTTTTTGGCTGATAAAGAAAAATGTCAAAAAGATACCATCTCCCCCCGTTATCTCCGAAGTTTGTGGAGGGAAAAATCTGAAATACTATCTATATTTTACAGGAAAAATAAAATGATCTTTCTAAATAGTACAGTTTTTAGTAATCCTAAAAAACCTCGACAAACAAGCTTTGTTTTACGGTTTCTTTTTTTGGCTATCTGAGGTGTTAGACAAATAGTAAAATAATTTTAATAGGTCCAAAGAAGGTATGGATGGAAACCTCGGTGCGCGAGTCCGACTCGCAGTAATCCGGTTTTAATTTTTTATTTTCTCAAAATCCAACCCTATGCATGTAACAAGTTCATTAAGTAATAGGTATACTCACTAAAAAGGAAGGATTTGGAAAATTTACCCCTAAAGGGATGAAATGTGGTTGTTAATTTTTTTTTTTTTTTGGTACACCAACGATATACATACAATATAGAAGAAGAAGAAGAAAAAGAAGAAGAAAAATATTTATTTTGACACACACAAGACATGGTAATGAACACACAGCTGATACAAGAAGAGACATACATTAACGAGAAAGGGAAAAAAAAGAAAGAACTACATTGACATAAAAGTAAAAAACAATAACATTAATCATTACCAAGTTGTGCGATGCCAAAAATGGCTCCAATCTCAGCTTATTGCTGCAGCCACAATAAGGTGCTGCAGCGCTGGTTTTCAGAAAGGACCAGATAAGTGATGTCACGGAAGAAAAATACTTTTAATAAATATAAATAATAATAATGAGTAAAATGTTAATTAAAGAAAGATATAGGTATAATATAAACTTAAGTGTAGTAGTAGCAGTAGTGTAATGACAATGTTAAAAATAAAAATAAATAAATAAATAAGAGAGTACCAAATCCCAGAGCATTTAGTTTTGTATATGATATTATTATCAGTAGCAGGCAACTTCACAGGACAATTATTTTGGAGAGTACCATGGGTTGATTTCAGTGATTTACAGCAATTTACAGCAATATATTTTACGTGTTGATCAACCTGAAACTTATTGAAAAGCTTTTCAAGTAAGATAATTTAGGACATGTTAAATGGATGGTCAAAAACAACCCTTAGGGATGCGCAGGGATTTGTGAATTAAGTATGAATAAAAATTATTATGCTGAGGACAATCCGGGAAAACGGAAAATTGTCTAAGAAGTATAAAATATAAAATAATAATAATACCAGCCCTTGTTTATGTCCCACTGCTGGGCACGGGCCTCCCCTCATGATAAGGGGGCTTAGGCCATAGTCCACCACGCTGGCCAAGTGCGGGTTGGCAGACTTTACACGTCATTCGAAAGCTAGTTAGGCTTTCTCAGACGTGCAGGTTTCCTCACGATGTTTTCCTTCACCGAAAGCTAGTAACAATCGCACTAAGTCGATTCGCACATAATTAATTAAAGAAATCAGAGCCGGGGTTCGAACCTGCGCACCTTGTTTCCAAGGCAAGCGCTCGCCCACTGAACTGTTACCGCTATACGTACCGTACGTACCTATATCGTCTAAAAAGTAAGTTGCGTTTATTCTAAAGGCTAATTAGGTTAGATATAAGTATAAAATATGCGTTACTAATGATTGTTTGAAACCTATAAAACAATTTATAAGTACTAATTAACCGCAAGCGAAATTGCGTGGGTTAGCTAGTCTACACATAAGGGACGAGATAATGATTAATGAACTATGAACACGGCAGTTAACCAGTTAACTAGTTTAACATAACTATATAGTAACGGATTTAACTAACAGATCGACAAGTAGATAAAAAAATGCTTGCCAAATTCACTACCTGTTACGTACCTCCTACTAAGTCCCTACAAATAAACATAGGTAGGTAAGGTACATAGATAAAATACGTCTGATGTTATAATCGTAATGAAGATAGGTTACGGAAAGTAATAGGTACAACGTAAATTACTCGTTTATGAGTTTTACTACCCATGGCTGTGACGAATGAGTTCACGCGGTACGTGTTTGAACATTTACGATTTTAAGGTAAGACTATTTATTCCACCCCGCCTCTAGAGACAAACCTATAAAACTTTTTTAACCGCTTGAAACTAGGCGGTGACACGCTATGGATACCGGCAGATAATGCAGCTAGTCTACGACCACGACTTTCGTTGACCCAGCTTCTATACGAGTTTTGATCAATAACAAGCGTAAAATTTTAATTTTTTTATAATAGCTTCGATTTTGGGAAACGAACTCTTAAAATGACGTAAGTACTTAAAAATAATAATATTCTAATACAATGCACACACGGTCATCCAATCCCAAACTAGACAGAGCCTGTACTATGGAAACCAACCAGACAACTGATACTAATACTTATATGTATACCTTTTGAAGTGAAACTTCTTATGCGACTTCCAACAAGGTTGTGTTAAAAGTTAAACGCTATCATGGAGGGGGTATGAAAGCGCTCACGTGACCCAGTCATTCAGTGTTCAGTCATTCCGTCATTCAGTGTCGTTCAGTGTCGATCAGTGTCGATCTGTGTCGTTCAGTGTCCTTCAGTGTCGTTCAGCGTCGTTCAGTGTCGATCAGTGTCGTTCAGTGTCCTTCAGTGTCGTTCAGCGTCGTTCAGTGTCGGTCAGTGTCGTTCAGTGTCGGCCAGCGTAATGTGTAGATGGAGATGCACCTCCCAAATTATACTATTTACTAATATAAAATTATACATGTCAATTATGTAAATAAATGTAAAGTCAAATTCAAATCGCGCAGTCCGTCTTCAGTTTTATTTAAAAAGTAAAAAAAATCACTAATGTATTTTCTTTACTGACAGGGGGTGCAAGTGCACCCCCTTGCACCCTGCTGCCGGCGCCCATGTAGGTACAGTAGTCACAACGAATCTTTGTGTGTGTGAAGTTGGCTACAACATGCTGCGCAGTGGCTATGTTTGTGTTTTTGCATTCATAACTCACTACTGTAGGTACTCGCACTATGGTTCGCCAAACGTGCCTTTAGGACGTCCATTGAGTATGGCGCGGCGGCGACTCCGAGGAGGACCGTGAGCACCGTGACTGGTTCCCGGGGAGCTACAATGCGCCCCCCGGCGGCGGGCTCAAAGGCAAGGCACTGAGGGGCCCCTGGTGCAGATCCCACCGGAGAGACCTGGGTCCCCTCTCATGTACCGATGTGCCAGCCGCGGGGGTTTGAGTGGGTAAGAATTCCACATACCCCGGTCGAGCCCCACAGCTCCTGGAGTCTTTTGAAGATTTGTCTTTTGATCTAATTGTTTTAATAAACCGAATAATACCCTCAGTGGCCGGACAGGGGTTTTAAAACACTGTATATAGTATGGCATGTCACTCGTCTGGTATCCATAGTACGGAGTCAAAAAAAAAGGGCTCAGATGGATTTCCATGGCATATGATACGATTTAGGTTTAGGTAACTTTGCCCGTGGGGTGTCCGGGTAAGAATAGCACCCACCCATCTCTTCCCTTTGGGTGTACGTAAGAGGCGACTAAGGGAAATTCAGAAGACGGGCAGCAGCGTCTTCTGTTTTAAATTCCATCTCTTCACAAAAACTGCGATCCCCAAGACGCCTGCCAAGCGTGGGGATTATGGCAACCCCCCCCCCCCCCCCAAACAATGATAGACAATAATTGCATACGGCCCCCAGTCCCCGGCGGCTCCTCTATTCCTCGCCTTGGTAGCAGGCGGGGTAACGGTCGAGCAGGGGGTGCTAAGAATCTCCGGCAGATGCCCCGCTACCACCCCCACCGAACTTTGGCCCTGGCAACACACAACATCCGCACGATGAGGACTGATGAGAAGATTGTCGAGCTGGAGGAAGAATTGAGCAAGTTGCGTTGGGACATCTTGGGATTATCTGAAATCCGGCGAGAGGGACAGGATACGATAACCCTTGATTCTGGCAACATGCTCTTCTTCCGGGAAGGAGACCGGAAATCCCAGGGTGGTGTCGGGTTTCTCGTCCGTAAGTCCCTTATTAACAACGTGATTAAGGTCGATAGTGTGTCGAGTAGGGTAGCGTACCTTATACTCAGAATAACCAGTCGGTATTCGTTGAAGGTTATACAGGTATACGCGCCGACCTCGGCACACCCTGACGATGAAGTAGAGGCTATGTATGAGGAGATATCAGAAGCCATACATACCTCCAAAACACACTTCACCGTTGTTATGGGGGACTTCAACGCGAAGGTGGGCACACGGCATGGCGATGAGTTGAGAGTGGGGTCATATGGGTACGGGCAGCGGAACCAAAGGGGCCAGCGGCTGGTCGACTTCATGGAGAAGGAGGGACTCTTTGCGATGAACTCCTTCTTCAAGAAGCGACCATCCAGGAAGTGGACGTGGATAAGCCCCGATGGTTCAACCAAAAATGAGATCGACTTCATCATGACGACCAAGAAGCATATATTTGATGATGTCTCCGTGATCGGCAGGGTGAAAACCGGTAGCGATCACCGCATTGTTAGAGGCACATTGAATATCAATGTCAAGCTCGAGAGGTCCCGTCTGATGAAGTCCACGCTCCGTCCGGGAACCGCCCAAATCCGAAACCCCGAAGACTTTCAACTCGAACTACACAATCGCTTTCAGTGCCTAGCCGAATGCGAAACTGCGGACGAGTTAAACAATGGGTTGGTGCAAACTGTCCATGCAGTGGGGTCCAAGTTCTTTAAGACCCCACGCCGTAATAAGCCTCAGAAGCTCTCCAATCAAACCATTAAGTTAATGGAAACCCGGACTGAGATGAGACTGCAATCTTCAGCTGATATGTCAGAATATGCTGAACTCAATAGACGAATCTCGAAATCCATGCGTCACGACTTGCGTTCCTATAATACAGCATGTATTAAGGACGCAATTGAGCGGAACCAAGGCTCTAAAGTGTTCGCAAAGAATTCGTCTATTGGGCGCAGCCATATGACCAGGCTGAAGATCGACGATGGCAGTGTCATCTCATCGAAACCGGAGATATTGAGAGAGCTCGAGAGGTTTTACGGACAGTTATACACCTCAACACAGGAACCCATTGCCAGAACAGCTCAGGACACCAGAGCCAAATTAACCCGACACTACACTGAGGACATCCCAGACATCAGCCTGTACGAGATTAGAATGGCTCTCAAACAGCTTAAGAACAACAAGGCGCCGGGTGAAGACGGAATCACAACAGAACTTCTGAGAGCGGGTGGAAAACCGGTACTATTAGTCCTCCAGAAGTTATTTAATTCCGTCTTACTCCAGGGTACTACGCCAGAAGCATGGCACAGGAGTGTGGTGGTTCTTTTCTTCAAAAAAGGTCTTCAAGCTGTTTTCGAGAGTCATTACGAACCGTCTCGAACGCAGGTTTGATGACTTCCAGCCTCCCGAACAAGCCGGGTTCCGAAAAGGCTTTAGCACCGTAGACCACATACATACGCTCCGCCAGATTATACAGAAGACCGAGGAGTATAATCGGCCATTATGTCTAGCGTTTGTGGACTACGAAAAAGCCTTCGATTCAATCGAGACCTGGGCGGTACTGCAGTCCCTCCAGCGGTGCCATATCGACTATAGGTACATCGAAGTGTTGAAGTGTTTGTACAGAAACGCCACCATGTCGATCCGACTACAGGACGAGAGCACGAAACCAATCCCATTGCAGCGAGGCGTGAGACAGGGAGACGTTATTTCTCCGAAACTGTTCACTAACGCATTGGAGGACGTTTTCAAGCTCTTGGACTGGTACGGATTCGGCATCAACATCAATGGCGAATACATCACTCACCTTCGTTTTGCCGATGATATAGTCATTATGGCAGAGTCGCTGGAGGACCTCAATACAATGCTCAGCGACCTCAGTAGCGTTTCCCAACAGGTGGGTCTTAAAATGAACATGGACAAGACGAAGATCATGTCTAATGTCCATGTTGCACCCGTACCGGTAGTTGTTGGGAACGATACAATCGAAGTTGTTGACCACTACGTATACCTAGGACAAACAATCCAGTTAGGTCGGTCCAACTTCGACAAAGAGGTCGCCCGAAGAATCCAACTCGGATGGGCAGCGTTCGGGAAACTACGTGACATCTTCTCATCAGAAATTCCGCAGTGCCTGAAGACAAAGGTTTTTAACCAGTGTGTGTTGCCAGTGATGACTTATGGTACTGAGACGTGGTCTTTAACAGCTGGCCTTTTGGAGAAGCTCAGAGTCACACAACGAGCTATGGAGAGAGCTATGCTCGGAGTTTCTTTGCGCGACAGAATCCGGAATGAGGAGATTCGCCGAAGAACCAAGGCCACCGACATAGCTCGTAGAATATGCAAGTTGAAGTGGCAGTGGGCAGGCCACATCGCTCGAAGAACCGATAACCGTTGGGGAAGAAAGGTTCTCGAGTGGCGACCACGAACCGGAAGACGCAGCGTAGGCAGGCCTCCCACTAGGTGGACCGACGACATTGTTCGCGTCGCAGGCAACCGGTGGATGCAAATAGCAAATTGTCGTTCATTGTGGCGGTCTAAGGGGGAGGCCTATGTTCAGCAGTGGACGTCTTCCGGCTGGTGATGATGATGATGATGATGATGAACTTTTACAACTAGGTATACGATTTATTTACAACTTCGACAAAGAGGTCGTCCGACGAATCCAACTCTGGGCAGCGTTCGGGAAACTACGCGATATCTTTTCGTTCGAAATACCGAAGTGCCTGAAGACGAAGGTTTTTGATCGGTGTGTGTTACCAGTGATGACATATGGTACTGAGACGTGGTCTCTAACTGCTGGCCTTTTACATAAGCTCAGAGTCACACAACGAGCCATAGAGAAAGCTATGCTCGGGAGTTTCTTTGCGCGACAGAATCCGAAATGTGGAGATTCGCCGAAGAACTAAGGTCACCGGCATAGCTCTCAGAATCTGCAAGTTGAAGTGGCAATGGGCAGGCCACATCACTCGAAGAATCGATAACCATTGAGGAAGAAAGGTTCTCGAGTCGGTACCACGAACCGGGAGCCGCAGCGTAGGCAGGCCTCCCACTAGGTGGACAGACGACATTATTCGCGTCGCAGGCAACCGGTGGATGCAAATAGCCAATTGTCGTTCATTGTAACGTTTTAGGGGGGAGGCCTATGTTCAGCAGTGGACGTCTTCCGGTTGATGATGATGATACGATTTTGTTGACGTCGACTACGATCATCGTGTTCAGATAAAGTGGCGAATAGTCCTAAACATCACCAGTTGTGCTACAGCAAACACAACAGCGCCAGTTTGTGCTACGTACACAAACTGGCGCGTAGGTTATGTGTATGTAAGCTTTAGAACAAAAGTAAAAGAAAGACTTCAGAAGTTTTACCGTCTGCCCTATTGACCCCGCTTTTTCGTAGAACGTAGGTACTTAATTAAGGTTTTATATTTGAGCCAACTAATGTTGTAGTTTTTGCAGTGTTGCGTAATAAGTTGTTAAGAGGAAACGAGGGCATTGAAGGGAGGGAGGTGTCCCGGGGTGGTTGGCGAGGCGCCAGGGCGCTGACGACTGACCACCCTTATCTCGGCGTGGATCCCGCCGCCAATACGGTTCGCTTCACTTTCAGTTCGAGACGTGACGGTATTATCGTTATCTACTACTGATATAAATGACGCCCGTTTCGGCGTACTTATTTGGACGTAATTAAGGCCGTGTGACGCAGCTAGTTGGTAGGCTACTTGCTACTATAGTAATAATAATAATAAAGTCCTCCTGGCCGATACGACCAAAGCGGCTAAACTTTCACAAGATCAGCCATTTACGCAGAACATAATAGTCACAAGTGATTGCGCAGACGTGCACTCATTTTTTCTTTAATCTCACCATGGATAAATTTATCCATGATCTCACAATTAGATGGGACGGAAGACCGACAAGACCAGAGAGAATTCAGGCGCAGGACCGACTTTTTGAAGTGAAACTTCTTATGCGACTTCCAAAAATGTTATCACATAACGCGTTAAGCGTTAAATAATAGGTGATAGGCGTTAAGTGATAGGTGTTAAACGACAGGCGATAGGCGAAAATTTGTTAAGGTTATGAAAGCGCTCATGTGACGCCGTCACTGAGTGAGTGGGTGAGTTGGGGTGAGTTGGGGTGTGTTGGGGTGATTTGGGGTGAGTTGGGTGAGTTGGGGTGAGTTGGAGTGAGTTGGGGTAATTTGGGGTGAGTTGGGGTGGGTTGTGGTGAGTTGGGGTGAGTTGGAGTGAGTTGGGGTGAGTTGGGGTGAGTTGGGTGAGTTGGGGCGAGTTGGGGCAAGTTGGGGCGAGTTGGGGTGAGTTGGGGCGAGTTGAGTTGAGTTGAGTGTGTGTGTGTGAGTGAGTGAGTGAGTGAGTGAGTGAGTGAGTGAGTGAGTGAGTGAGGGACCGACCGAACGACCGATCGATTGAGCGAGAATGAGGTTTCACTTCTTCCGCGCGGAGGGACTCCACGCACGCACATGTATTTTTTTACATGCCATTCCAACTGAGTACTAATCATCTTCCAGAGAACCAGGTGATTGGCCTGCGTTGTCCTAACGAAACCGGCCCAAACCAAACCAAGACGAACCCAACTAGAGAGCTTTGGCCTTCGTTCGTTGGTCATCTGGACGTATCCGTGAAGGCCAACGATCGTTGGCGTATATTGGGCCGGTATGTGGGTCATCACTATTCAGTAATTTCACTATGAGTCGTAGGTCCCTTATGCAAGGAACCGTTCAGGTATACCTGGATAAAGAGGCGAATGGTCCTAAAAATCTGTCTGGTCGGTACATATACCATCGAAGTGTCAGATAATCTGCCGCCAAGCAGCAATTTGTAAATATTGCTGTATTCCGGTGTGAAGGGTATGAAATAATTACCGGACAAAAGTCTAAAATCTGTAAGTTTAATATCTGGTCGGCAACGCGCTAGTGATTCTTCAGGTGTTGCTAGCGTCCATAGTCCGCCGTGACTGCTAACCATCAGGCGGGCTGCATTCTATTTTGGTGGTATAAAAAAAGTGTGAATTATGACGAGCGGCAAGACTCAATTACTCAGTATCACTAATACGTGATTTATCATAAGTGATTCAGTTTATAAATGCTATTGCTTTGCCGTCTTACTATGTTCCTTCGATTTTCAAAGTTAGGGGTTGTGTCGCGATGCGAGTGGCACGAAATGACGCCATTAGTAATACGATCACGTGCCACAAACTGCGAAGGGCGATCATAAATATTTTTGGTTTATTTGATGCAGACACATTTTTTTCAGCCTGAATTTATCTTCATTGTAACTACTCAGCAGATATTTCAACGGCTAATAAATTAGCAAAGTTAGTGGAGTTCCAAAACTTGCCTAGTCTAAACAAGTTTGAAGATCGCAAGGTGTAATTAATCTTCTACTGGTCTGGTTGCGCAATAGGGGTTGAAATGAGAAAATGATAGTTATTTCAAATTACTATATTATTACGTAACTATTATATCTATTACACAACTATAACATTGTAATTCCAACTAAAATATTGAAATATTAATGTGATGCTTATTATTATGCAATCTAAAGTTAATTATAAATACGTATCACTATAATCTAAGAAATATATAAATTACAAACGCTCGTTATTGAAAACACAACACGTTACACCTTTCCACACTCACTACATAGCCTCAACTTCATTTTTCGCAACTGAAGCATTTATAGCAGCCAAATCCTCCTTGATATAGTCCTGTGAACAATAATAAACCTAAGTATTTACGAGCATGGATGGACGAATTCACTACTCTTAACATCTTACTAATTTCCCAAGCTGACTATAAACCTATACATTCAACTAGGATCATTGGTTTTTGTCACGTTATCTTCGTACGGATGGTTCAGTTCACAGAAAAGTGTGATCAGGGGTGTTGAAAATTAACATTATTTTTAGTAATCGTAATCTTTTACTGCTGGGGAAACATGGATTTATTATTTGTAATAATTGTACTTAGAGTAAGTATAAAGACTCGAAATACTGTCACAAAAATAAGAATCAAATGATACAGTGGCGTGTTATTATTTCGAATTCTTATACATAATTAGCCCAAATCTACTAACAAAATGGGCATTCTCCTTTATATTCGTGCTGGCGTCTGGACAAGGATGGATTTATCATAAGTTAATTGTAGTTTATTAACACCCGGTTTCCGAAAGGATGATCAACGCAAAAATCAACTAACAAGATGTCAAATCTCCTGTCAAGCGTATTTTGGGTTGCAGAAAGCATGGTCAACTATTTTAATTTGAACATCCTGTCGGTTGACACGGCTGTTAAATTTTGCTTCAGAAAGTTCATGTCAAAGCCAATTTGGGTTTCTGAAAGGCTAATTAAGCCATGATCATAGATTATTCTCTCGTCAAATACAATGTCAACTAATCGGTGATGGTCGACAAATTAAGTATTAAATTATACTATTTGTTTTTTGAATGATCTACCAGTTTATGACAGATTATGTAAATATTAGGTATAAAAGGTCCTTTGCAACAAAAATACGAAGATTGTATTAACAATTGCTACTTTTGAAATTTACGATAGTGAAATGCGCACTCCACATCCGCGCGGGATGAAGGCCCACGAAATAAGAGTGTGGAGCCGCTTGACAATAAAAAATATTTTGTCTATGGGGTACCACTGGTGCTTTTTCTTCGAATCGTGACACATGGTGAAGGACAAAAAATACTCTGTTTCTTTCTATCACATGTAACCTATATAAATGCATTCTTTTCTTGTGCGAATGAGAAAGTTAGTGTCCATCCCTCCTGTAGATCCTCCATCTATGATTACAGATTATAATATCTTTGAATTGAATGAGCTATTGAATGAAATATTGAACTAAATAGGCATTGTAGCCATACTTAAATAATATTCTTCATGTCAAATTAAAATGATCATAGATTAGTAAATTTTTCTCTAATCAAGGTTTCAGAAACCCGAATTGATTTGAACAAGCTGTCAAGTTAACAGTCATGTTAGTTGAATATCCATTTGAATAGCCTTTCAGAAACCGGGCGTAAGTGTAAGGACTGGAAATACTGACACAAAAGAACCAAAGTAACAGAGAAGAGAAGAAACAAAGTACAGTGGCGTGTTCTTATTTTAAATTCTTATACATAATTGGCCCAGATCTCCTAATAAAATGGACAATCTCCTTTATATTCGTGCTGGCGTCCTTATTACTGGTGACACAGTGGTACATTTTTCATGGGCATTTCCTTCTATTTTAAGCTAGTACGGTTTTATTCACGTCTGCATTATCACTTATCATCAGGTGGGATCGTAGTCAAACACGAACTTAGATTAAGTTAAATAACAGCCCTGGAATATCTTGATGATTGATTATTACATGAATTTTGCCTACAGAATTCAATATTAAAATAACTTTCAACATTATTGCAATTATGTAGGGGAAGTAGCGAGATAGCCCCAATACAGGTAAGTATTTAATAAATGAATGGGACTACCTTAATTCGCGAATACAATGATTGAGATATGTGGTATAACAATGTAGCGAAGTACCGAATACAATAAGACAGATGGCGCCAACGATTTATGAATCGCGCAAGCGAAGTTTCAAAGTACATTCACTATATACACATACCTCTGGCATAGTACGCGTGACGTGCGCGTGCGAGTACGTCGGGTAGTTGTCAATCGCCTGCGCCGCCATCTTGTCCGGGTGGCAACGCAACCGGTGCGAGCGTAACGTCGACGCGTAAGAGAACCTCTCGTCGCACCATTTGCACGTCAGCGGCTTGTCACCGGTGTGCGTATACATGTGCACCTGGACCGAACATGTCTTCTGTGACTACTAGGTCCGACTGCTTGATCCGACCGATCGAACGACATAAACCTCATCGATATAATATTTAAACTAGGTGTTACGGTCCGCAAAGTGGCACACAGAAATAATGCCCTTGTGTCGCTATTTCTTTTCAAGCCACAGGCTGACAATTTTTTTTTGCCTATAGGAATGTCGCTACTGTCTATATGAAACTGTCAAACTACACGTCATTATCATAATAAAACCGTTAGTTCACGTTTCCGCCACCAGCACAGATAAGTTTGCGACCTCCGCGACCACATTTTAGATGACATTTTGTTAGTTTATTTTTACCTAGTTTATATATTATATCGATGGTGAATAAGGTTAATTATCGTTCAATGCATTGGTCAAATAGGAATCACGAAACGGAGAATAATATCATATGCAGAAGAACGGTAGTTTTCTTTAATAGATCTCGCAACAACCAAAAAATACTTTTATAATAATTTTAAATTGGGCGGCTTTATGGCTACCTCTGATTTCTACCAAACAACTTTAGGATGGTGAGGATCGATTATTTTAACAAGAGGAGGTAGTCATTGGTGTACAGTTGTCTCGTAAAATCAAAGTAAAATGCTATACTTCGTCTATTTTTAGTGATATTTCTATTTCTTCGGCACGCTCTAAAGAAAAAAAAAACACATGGGGGGTGCTAGTTGCCACATTTTTTTATATTTCCAAGAATTTTCCAGAGATCTCTGGCCATAAACTGAGGGGACTTGTATAGATAAGTAATAAACTACCTATTGATTGACTAGACGGTAGCTCCTTATGCAAGGGACCGTCAGGGTTGTCACCACCGCAGCGTCAGACATTACGCCACCCAGCAACACCATGTAAACATTACTATGTTCCACTGTTAAGGGCCCTGTAAGTTACCGGGCTCAAGAGAATTAATAACTAATATCGCAGATGACGAGCGGGAGTACAATTAAGATGTCGCAGGCGACCATCTTGCTAGTCTAGTCTCTAAGTTGAGTAAAAATAATAACCTTCAAGGTTTGTCTCCTCTTAAATGCCTTGTTGCAATAGGAGCAGACGTGGCGGCACTTGTCCTCGTGCACCAACAGATGTTTCCGGAGCGTACGGCGGCTGTTCAGCACGCGCCTGCAGATGTAGCACTCATACGATGTCTCCTCATGAGTGTCCATATGTGTCTTCAGATTAGAATATGTTTTGAAACTGTATTACGAAACAAAACCCCATCGTTATTATAAATGATTGTTTACGAAAATAAACCCAGAATGCAAATTCATTTTTTCTATTGAATCTTCTAGTTCAAGGTTTATAAACAAATTTATTTCCTTCCTCCCGTGACTATGAGTGCTGCGAAGGATTCGAAACATCTGGATAGTAATTAATGAACATCAAAAATAAACCGCAATATAGTCTGTAAACGGAATTTTTATCTCAATAAACTAGCATTTTTAAGTTTACCAAAATACAAAGTAAACCTATAGCTCTTAGGGATAATATACCTTTCTAAATGTGAAAGAATTTTCAAAATTGGATCGGTAGTACCGGAGACGGCCACCTTGGTGGTATAAATAAAGGTGTTGGCATGACTCACGGCTTGGAGCACTTCCTGCAGACGAAGGGCTTGTCATCGCTGTGTATTGCGCGGTGCTGGCGCAGTTCGCCATTGGTACCGCACGCGTAGCCGCACAGGTCGCACACGTAGCCCTTGATCTTATCGTGAACCACGCGCTTGTGCGACGCCTGAGACGAACGAGTCGTGAACCTGTACACAAGTGCTTTTTTGCTCGCACCACCAGTGTCATACATAGCAACTAAGGCTATTAGTTTTAGTTAGTGCAGTAGTGATGGTCAACATTACTGACATTATCCACCTGTTGGGACAGGTTAAAGGACCATGTTAGTGACGAAGAGAAGCGCGCGAGTACGCGGTTTGCGGCACTCAGACGTTACAGCACTATGTCTTGTCTGTTTTATATTTCTTGTGTGTTTAGATGTAAGTATATGTGAGCGTGCCGGATGTCCACGGAAGACCAGCGTTTTTGCACCTTATAGGAGCAATAACATATGCTGAGTGGGCACCTTTTGAACGACACATAGCTTTTAAGATATTATTATTAAGAGACTTTTTTTGTGTCCTTGAATAAATAAATTCTTTTTCTCTTTTTTTTTCGATCGTATACTTTGTAGGTTCTCGCGGGAAATACATTCAAAAGGTCCGGGATCCTGTGGGGGTGGGGGAACCGGAGTATGTGGGATTCTTATCCACTAAAACTCCCGCAGCTGTCGCATCGGCACATGAGAGGGGAACCTGGGTTCTCTGGTCGGATCTGCACCAGGTGCCGCTTAGTGCCCAGGGTCGCAACCCCGCCGCCGTGCTCCCCGGAGTCGCCACCGTAATAGATGGATGTCTAGGGCCCCCAAACATTCACAGACTGTAAGACATGGTGTAACTGCTAGAGACGCACAGTTCGGATGCCACAAAAACTTGTCACCAGTGTAACACAGATCCACTGAGTACGGCGGCGACTCCTAGGAGGACGACGGCGGGGTTGCAACCGCCCTCCCCGTGAGCACTGGGTCTGGTTCCCCAGGGGCTAGAATGAATAAAAAAAAAAAAAAGGGGGGGCTAGAATGCGCCCCTGACGCCAAACTAAAAGGCAATGCACTGAGGGATTCATGGCAGCATGAATCCCTCAGTGCATTGCCCACCGAATAGCCCAGCTCTCCCCTCTCATACACCAATGCAACAGCTGCGGGGGTTTTAGTGGATAAGGATCCTACATACCCCGGTTGACCGGTTGAAAAAAAGTGTAACACAATATGAAGACCATGGGAATTAAACACCCTGGCTGCTAATTACAAGGTCATGGCTTTGACAGTCCTGGGCAAACATTTATGTGTTACAAAGTTTTATTTTATCATGGTTTGTGAAGGAATCAGCATGTGTGTATTAAAACATCTATAGACTTTAACTTTTGACACTTTCTGTTTATATGACTTTGGCAAAAGCCTTACATCCTTCTTCTTCTAAACAAGCTACTATCATTTGAATTATTAGCTTACTTCATATTGCACAAATCACAATGATATACTTTTCGATCTTCTATAGGGATATGTGACTTCTCGTGTGATTTCAAAGCATCCTTGGAATTAAATATTTTATCACAGGTCGAACAACAGAATTTTCTTTCTGCTTTTGGTATGTGCCGCATTTTATGTTTATTTAAAGCTGACAACGTTTTCGTAATGCGAGGACATTTGTCACATCTGAAACAAAATTATTATAGACTAATTTTGCATTAAAAATAGTTTGCAGCTGATCATGGAATTTTAAGTATGACTTACGACAGGATGTTAGGATTTCTGTGATCTTGAACATGTTTATACATAACTGATTTGGATTTGAGAGTTATTCCACAGATACAAGTGACCACTGGAACTATTTTATGTTTTGTTTGACAATGAGACTTTAAGCTGTACCAGCTTGAACACTCCTGCTCACAGGTGGAGCATATGAATCTGAAAATTATTAAAGAAACAATTATTTCACGAGGTATGGCTCAATCCATTAAATTATACTTTATAAAAAAAAAATATTTGAATGTGTTTTTAAAACATAAGAAAACATTTTGATGTACCTATGTAATAAAAAACACATTGATTTACACAATATTCTGACTTGCCTTATAAAATCTTTCACATTGAGACTTGAATATTTCACATCAGATTTTTCATCATCCGTATCTAAACTCTTCTTTAATTTTCTACTTTCTAATTTGTGATCAGATACATGTTTGTAAAGAACACTCTTCGATCTTACTACAAAACCACATAAGCAGAAAACAAATGGTTTGCTCTTGTGTAACTTGGCATAGTGGAAACGTAAACTGCTCCATGACTTTAATTTTTCTTCACAATAGTTACATTGAAGTCTAAAATATAAAACATTGTTACATGATGTGATAACAGCAATTTATGCAATTAATATAAACAAAAACAACAGTACAAAGCTACTTGTAAGATACTTACTTTACAAAATCTTTAACTTTCAAATTTGACTTTTGTAGAACCTGATTAAACTGTTCTGCTTCTTCTTCTGTTATTTCTTTTTTCTTAATTTGCTTCTTTTTACCTATCTTTAGTGATGCAATAGCAATATTATCAAGATAATCATCATCTTCATCATCATCATCCTCATCAACATCATCATCATCCTTGTGAATGTCTAAGTCATTATCATTGCCGTCAAAAACCTCAAACACTGACAGTGATGCTTCATTATTTAATGCAGCTGGAATTCAGAATCATTATTTTTTATAAAGCCTGGGGTCAATACACACACAGTCATCTGATCTCAAACAAGGCAGATCTTGCACTATGGTAAATGGACATCTGATACAAACACTTATATGCTGTAATACTTTTAACCTAATATAAATGAAATGTATTATTATGTTAAGGAGGAGGAGGAAGTCGGTGAAGGAAAATATTGTGAGGAAACCTGCATATCTGAGAAAGCTCTCGAATGACGTATGAAGTCCGCCAACCCGCACTTGGCCAGCGTGGTGGACTATCATCTTGAGGGAGGCCCGTGCCCAGCAGTGGGACATAAACAAGGGCTGGTATTATTATATATTATTATTTTAATCTTATGAGCATAAAGTAAGCAAAGAGGGAAATATTAGGACCTTCATAATACCAGAAGTTAGTAAAAATTATAGTCTCAATTTACTAAAAGGATCAATATAGGTTTTTCCCTGGACCTGATTTTCCTGAAGATACACTACCCAATTTTATGTCAATACTTACACACAATATCTTCAGCAGAAACCTCATCTTTAACCTGGAAAAAATCAATTCACTAAAAAAAACTGGCTATACTGCTAATGTGCTATACATTAAGATAAACTAGATTTTAATACATTACATGTGGGTCATAACCACAGATGAGTAAATTTTATCACCCATAAGGAAATGATATACCTCCGATTTAATAGGAAATCCAAAATCCACTGAAGTATTTTCAAGTTTAATTCTCATCGAATCATGATCCACTTCATACAGTTTTTTAAGAGTTTCCTGGGCCTTATAACATTCAATGACAAACAATTGGAATGATATCATTTTTTCTTCACAATTCAAGCAAATCTTGGTTGGTAAATTATCATCTCCATATATCTAAAACAAAAAGAAATTAACACAGGGACGTTTACCGAAATACAGAATAAAATCACAATTATGGAATGTCTTGGTAAACAATATATATATGTCTATACAGTAAACTACAGTAGACAGTAAGCAATGTTGTAAACTATGACACAGATTCTGTAGAGAGTAGACTGTGTTCTTGGAATAGTAGGCTCTCAGACCAAAACAATATGTATAGGCAGGGTGCACAGTACTATTAAGTGAAGCCACCTAAAGTCATACCAAATCGCACAGTAATGACCATAGTATAATAAATAATACAGCATAAATACAAACAAACAGCTTTGATCTCATGCAAAAGAGCCATGTTTTTAAGTTCCTAAAATTTACAACAATACCTATACTACTGCAGTCATTACTATGAGACTTTGTAATACTCTAAGTGGTTTTACTTAGTAGAACTGTGCTAGAGTTCTATTTTGTTTTGAAAGTAGCTAAAAAATAATTTTCAAGCACAAAAAATTAACATAATTGCTCCGGAATGTTGAAGCACAAACATTTAAAACTTACAACGATTTGTATAAAATCCTGAATAAGTTTCACGACATTTTTATTACTTTCGTCAAGTAAATCTTTAGAAAATTCATTTTTCTTAGCACAAAGTCTACACAGTTCTTTCACATTCATAGCCATGTTGATTGATATTGATAGATTGTTGTTAAACATATAAGGATAACGTTATTCATTCATGAATAAGTTCATTTTTATTTACGTTGCATTTCGTTAAACACACTAAACAAGGAACATTTTGCTTTTTTAGCAATAACAAATCACAAATTAACATCCATCAATGTAAAAGTTGAAGATTTTTTTTTGTACCACTCACTACAAAAAGAGAGTAGCCAGTCGAGTCTATTTTAATGATTGAACCATAGGGGGCGTTCCACTTAGCGTTCATAACGATCACGCTCAAGCACGCGGCACGACTAGTTTTTCCCGTTCCACTTGCTTGTTAGCGTTAACGTCGTAAACTCAAGTGGAACGGATTATAGAGCATTTTAAGCGTGGAGGTAAATAATACAAACGGCAAAAGATTTATAAGGTTAGGTTAGGTTAGGTTCCTTCGGAGTCGCTGGACGCTCGGGGTGTGGGCCCTTTGAGCGTCCATTGAGTACGGCGGCGACTCCGAGGAGGACGGCGGCGGGGTTGCGACCCCCGTCCCCGTGAGTACCGTGTCAGGTTCCCGGGGGGCTACAATGCGCCCCCCGGCGGCGGGCTCAAAGGCAAGGCACTGAGGGACCCCTGGTGCAGATCCCACCGGAGAGCCCTGGGGTCCCCCCCTCTCATGTGCCGATGCGACAGCCGCGGGGGTTTTAGTGGGTAAGAATCCCACATACCCCGGTCGAGCCCCACAGCTCCCGGGAATCTTTCGAAGATTTCCCCCACGTCAAAAAAAAAAAAAAAAAAAAAAAATAAATAAAATAAAGGTTATAATCTGTAAGCCTTGAAAATAATTTATAATAATTATTGTCGATTTATATTGAAAAAGTTTTTATTATTTATTTATTATTATTATTATTGATGTGGTGTGTTAATTTACGTTCAAATGTAATTGAAATATCTTACTGCAGAAACATTCACTTCTACTAAAATATCTCTTTCCGCATTAAATAACGTAAGTTTCACGGTTGGCATCTTTGATACTTTGAGTTTTGAAAATGCCGCCAATTTTCTCAACGATCACTTCGACCCATCTTTTTAGACGGGTCGTCGTTTGCTTCGCGCGAGCGTAAGTCATGACGTCATGAGTGACGTTTTCGCCGCGACCACGACCGCGGTTCGTTATGTGGAACGACTAAGGGTAATAGAACGCGATCATCGCAAGTTCGCTTTAACAAAATCCCAAACGCGGTCCGCATCACGCGACCGCTGGTTAGGACACTCGTTCGTCGTCCATATGTTTGAGATTACATTCGTTACGTGCGAACTTGCGATGATCGCATAGTCGTGTGTAGTTCACGAATGAATCCTTCAATTGGACTACTTCAGTTGGTTTACTTCCTTCGTTCTCTAGTTCAGTTACAATTTATCTACTTCATAGTTCAGTTGTTTAGTCCACCGGGGGCGAACGATCCGATCCGAAACACGAACAATACGCAGTGCGGATAGATAATGCTGTCTCGCTCTGTTGTAGGTACTGAAGTGATTTTTCTACTTCACTCAAACTTTGACTCGGTCGAAATCGTTTCCAAATGGCTTAATTATCTAACTTTACAAAAACAGAAAAATAACGGAAGTTATATACTCATGTC
The DNA here is from genome assembly GCA_911728495.1 of Furcula furcula. Taxonomy (NCBI): domain Eukaryota; kingdom Metazoa; phylum Arthropoda; class Insecta; order Lepidoptera; family Notodontidae; genus Furcula; species Furcula furcula. The sequence goes on from OU452244.1 coordinate 17,139,031, forward strand.
TCAACTCATGCGATAAGCTGGTTACAAAGTGTACTGATAATTAATATATCAACCATTTCAATATCTCTCATTGAACTAAGAACGAAAACCGAGCAACAGACTAAATCATTTCTGTTGAGCTACTGGACTAGATTGAACTATTGAACTAAAAGATAGATATACTTCACAGTAGTGAAAAGATATGTATATATCTTTTCATTCAAGTGACACATTCTGCGCAAGGCTATGAGTGTTTAGTTAGGACATCGCTTAGAGGAGCATTTTGATCGTTGTGGGCACTGAGTGGAACGCACCCATAGAGTATGCAAGGTGTTGCAATCATTTGAAAAAAAAAATACCCCTAAACTCAGGTTAAAATCTCCCAAACAACATTTTGACGTCTATGTCCGGAAGTCTATATGTCTGTCTGTGGCACTGGCATAGTAGCGCTACAACCAGTCTCCAACCAGTGGATGGCACGAACCTGTATTAGAACTGGACAGCGCAGTCTACTAAAGATCACGAGCCGAATGAGAGGTCTGAAAGTAGTATTTTATCTCTGTCTAATAGGGTGTCCACGCATTACTATGTAGAAGGATTCTTTTTCTCACTTCTAAGGTATTTTGGCGGCAGATCCGGTCACAACGGACGGTGCCACATCGGTGCTCCTGCGTGACCTCCGTCAATCTGACAATTTTTGCGTTCAGATCGTAATTTTGGTGACATAATATAGGTCTAACAGAATCTCATGGCATAAAAAAATAATAAAAAAATGTGATTTTAATATGGCAATGTCAATTGTCACCTGTCAAATCAAAGTACGTCATTTGTCAACCGCTGCTAAGATTTTGTGATATCTTCAAGACAATTAGTTTCTTTTTGTGAAAATGTCTAAAAAGCCACTTGGATCTCAAGCGAGAAATATTGTTTTCAATGTGTATCGTAAAATAAGGGAAGAAGAAGGCGTAAATCAAACTCAAACGTTGATTTTAAAGCGCGTCGTAGAGTTGACCGGTAAGTTGGGCTGAGTTGTTAAAAAGTATCTTAACAACTCAGCCCAACTTACCGGTTTATTTTATATTTTTCTTACATAATTGTAGCTTCTTTATAGGGGTTTCCAGTACTACTATACGGCGAATCGTAAGTGAGGGCACATCAAATGATGGTGTATTTTCCACGCCTGGTAAAAAGAGGAGAGGGGGGAAGAAGAAAATCAACTTGGACAGTTTCGATTTAGAATTGATTAGAAATAAAGTAAATGAATTCTATACAGTTCGGAAGGAAATTCCAACAGTAATTAAACTGTTACAAATTCTTCGACAACATATTGATTTCAACGGAGGGAGAGAATCTTTGAGGTAAAAAAAAAAATAAGTAATAACCCCTCTAACTGTCACTCGATGATGATGATGATGAATGACTAAGCTATCGTTTGAGTAATATGATATATATTTTTTTTTTTTTACAGACATCCTTAAGGAGATCGATTTTGAATATGTTAAATGCCAATCAAAAAGGACCATTTTGATGGAGAGAGATGACATAAAACTACAAAGATTCAAGTTTTTGAAGCGTATAAAGGAAAACCGCGAAGCTGAAGAGAATAATAAATTGGATATGATTTATTTAGATGAGACTTACATTCACGGTTCATGTTCTGTGAACAAGTGCTGGCAAAGCAAAGATATTGCAGGTCCATCTAAAAGTATTTCACTTGGAGCGAGGTGGATCATTGTTAACGCTGGTGGAGAAAATGGCTTTGTACCAAATTGTTCTCTGGTGTACAGGTCAAAAAGTGTATCTGCTGACTATCACCACGATATGAATAAGGAGAATTTTACAAAATGGGTGACAGAGAAGCTAATTCCAAATCTGACAAGGCCTTCACTAATTATTATGGATAATGCTAGTTATCATTCCGTAAGGATGAACAAACCGCCCACACAAGCTAATCGTATCGGTGATATAAAAGAATCTTTGGCGTAAATGTCAACTTCTTGAAGTAGTGAAACAAAACATGTCTGCGCCCAGGTATGAGATAGATGAAGTATTAAAATCGCACGGTCACGAAGTTTTAAGACTCCCACCTTATCATTGCACTTTGAATCCCATAGAAATGTTGTGAACATGTAAAGAAAGTTGAAAATGATTTTATCAAGCAAGATAGAATAATTGAAATGCTGGAAGAGCGATTTATAGTAAATACCTCTTTATCTTCATCATCTGATGAAGAACAAGAAATGCAAGTGGAGTTCTTGGAATCGTTTTCTAGTTCTGAATGAAGTGTGAAGTTATTCTTATGATTGAAATTATATAAAATTCTCCGTAATTACAAAAAAATATTTTCTTTGAAGTCAAAATTTAAAATTATTTATTATGCATGGCTGCACGACACGACTCACGGGGGCTCTTACATGTAGTACCTTTTTTACAACCACTTGAGCATTACACGGACGCGTCCGTCGTGGGAAGTGCTACTCGCCCGATAAAAATATAGCAAAGTACTTATATTACACTACCTTTCAAATAAAAAAAACCGCATTCAAATCCATCCACCACGGATTTATATTTACTTATATTTACTTCGTAAAAACTGGATAGATCACAAATTTAAACTTTATTCTACATTCTTAAGGTTTGTTTTTCGTTGACACAAGTCGAAGTAGAAAAACGAGCCGAGTGAGATAGATCAAAAGTAGATGTGTGTCCTTGTCTGCCCCTTGTCAAGTAAGTTGCCAACGCCAAATATGATTCTTTTTAGTAGTGTTCGGTAGATTTCTTAAAAGTTGATTACATTTACTTATAAGTTTTTTGTGTATTAAAACATCGAAATATAATAAATCTAGGACGATGAAATGTAATATCATAAATTAGCACACGAACAACATGCAATACTTTTATTAACAATAATATTAGTAACAATTTAACATTATGAAGGTAGCAGCACTAAGCTGTTGAGTGATTGTCGACATTGTCGTAGTAAGTAACCGGTGTCGCGGTGTACTGTTAGAGTAGGGTGACCATTGTTATGTATGGCATCGCGTCAGTCGTCTCGGATGATGGTTTCCATACAAACGTTGGTTAACTCAACCTGAATTTGGGAATGAAATACAGATATCCGAAAGAAAACGGTAGCTAGGTATAACCACAAATTCAAGTAATTTATTGTCTTAATTATGGTAAGTACAGCAGATGTAATATTAAAATAAGTAAAATAAGACTTTAAATTTATTGATTGCAACAAATTTTCAGAATTAATAATTGCTTTAATACATAGTAATTTCATGACTTGCCATTAAATTCCATCCAATTATACAATACAAATAATAATTATGATTAGTAAAGGTCTACCAGAATCTCATGGCAAATGGGGAAATAAGAATTTGTTGTGTGCAATACTAGGGAAATTGGATTAAACGGTATTGATACTGTTTGATTTTTATTTCTCTTTAGTATTAATGAACATGAAGTATATTAGGTATGTGAATGAAAACTGTTGTTATCCGTCGGGTTCTTAACATAGGAAAAATAAATTAATTTTATATTACTTTATGTGCTAATTTATTATATATAATTTCAATCATAAGAATAACTTCACACTTCATTCAGAACTAGAAATGCAAGTGGAGTTCTTGGAATCGTTTTCTAGTTCTGAATGAAGTGTGAAGTTATTCTTATGATTGAAATTATATATAATAAATTAGCACATAAAGTAATATAAAATTAATTTATTTTTCCTATGTTAAGAACCCGACGGATAACAACAGTTTTCATTCACATACCTAATATACTTCATGTTCATTAATACTAAAGAGAAATAAAAATCAAACAGTATCAATACCGTTTAATCCAATTTCCCTAGTATTGCACACAACAAATTCTTATTTCCCCATTTGCCATGAGATTCTGGTAGACCTTTACTAATCATAATTATTATTTGTATTGTATAATTGGATGGAATTTAATGGCAAGTCATGAAATTACTATGTATTAAAGCAATTATTAATTCTGAAAATTTGTTGCAATCAATAAATTTAAAGTCTTATTTTACTTATTTTAATATTACATCTGCTGTACTTACCATAATTAAGACAATAAATTACTTGAATTTGTGGTTATACCTAGCTACCGTTTTCTTTCGGATATCTGTATTTCATTCCCAAATTCAGGTTGAGTTAACCAACGTTTGTATGGAAACCATCATCCGAGACGACTGACGCGATGCCATACATAACAATGGTCACCCTACTCTAACAGTACACCGCGACACCGGTTACTTACTACGACAATGTCGACAATCACTCAACAGCTTAGTGCTGCTACCTTCATAATGTTAAATTGTTACTAATATTATTGTTAATAAAAGTATTGCATGTTGTTCGTGTGCTAATTTATGATATTACATTTCATCGTCCTAGATTTATTATATTTCGATGTTTTAATACACAAAAAACTTATAAGTAAATGTAATCAACTTTTAAGAAATCTACCGAACACTACTAAAAAGAATCATATTTGGCGTTGGCAACTTACTTGACAAGGGGCAGACAAGGACACACATCTACTTTTGATCTATCTCACTCGGCTCGTTTTTCTACTTCGACTTGTGTCAACGAAAAACAAACCTTAAGAATGTAGAATAAAGTTTAAATTTGTGATCTATCCAGTTTTTACGAAGTAAATATAAGTAAATATAAATCCGTGGTGGATGGATTTGAATGCGGTTTTTTTTATTTGAAAGGTAGTGTAATATAAGTACTTTGCTATATTTTTATCGGGCGAGTAGCACTTCCCACGACGGACGCGTCCGTGTAATGCTCAAGTGGTTGTAAAAAAGGTACTACATGTAAGAGCCCCCGTGAGTCGTGTCGTGCAGCCATGCATAATAAATAATTTTAAATTTTGACTTCAAAGAAAATATTTTTTTGTAATTACGGAGAATTTTATTGATTACGATTGCATGCAACAATGTTGCATGCGTGCGACAACATCTTGCTTTACTCTATGGTTCAATCATTAAAATAGACTCGCAGTTCTTTCCGTTCGTCCGTTTTCGTTAGGTTTAGTTTTTGTTTACCGAAATAATGCGACACTAGAAACGGAAACATCATCCAAAATTGTTATCTGCAAAATACACTGACAATGTCGAATTAAAGTGTTAAGTGATAAAGAAGGTGTTATACTTTTACAATGGAGTGAGTTGTCAACAATAGTGTTATTAAATGGTAGCTGGAAGCTGTGAACCAATGAAATGGAAGTGCAGTCTGATTACATTGAACAGGCGACGTCAGCCTTGGCTTACCAAAATTTTAGCTTCTGTAAAACAGAAGACAGCGGATACCACACCTTCACCCCAGGATCGTTGGAATGCTCAGAATTGTCAAGTGATTTATTAGGAACTACAACTTACGTGGATCAAATTCAATTGGAATGCCGTATAACTCCCGAGGTAAATATTCGAACGAGCCGCAAGTACAGCCAGTTGAAACGCAATGATACTTGGACTGAAACTCCTCCATTGAGGCGCGCTGTCAAGCGTCCATATCCGAACGTCGAACCAGCTAGCCCAAGGAACTCTGCCCCAACTCCAACAACATTAATTGCGGGCAAAATACAAAGTTTAGATGTCAATGAGAGAAACAAGGAAAATAATGCAACATCTGATATATCTCATTGTACACAATCTGCTAAGAGATACATGTGTAAGTTAAACGCTTTTGATCAGACTGTGCCATATCCAGTAACACCTATAAAACGCAATTGTAAATCGAGCCCTTGTAAGAGATCGGCTAAGAAGCTTGATTTTGCCATACATTCCTTACCTTGTGCGAGGAATGAATTACAACCAGTAGCTAAGCAATCGCAATCCACATCAACAAAAACAATTAAAACCCGACCCGACCAGAAAATAGATATACCATATTGGTTATATGAGTCGCGTGCCATACCACCATTAGAAAAAATATTTAGCTATTTGTCAGTTCAAGATATTAGCAATTTTTGTATGGTGAGTCCTAGATGGGAAAAATTGTGGAAGGAAAATAATACAGAGGAGAAAAAAGTTGAGCTGAAAAAATTCATAAAATGCATAAAAGAGAATCAAGAAAATGCTATTTATGCTAATAAACCTAAAGCAAATATCATACCGTATGATGGATGTTTAAAGGAGATCCAAAATGAAATAAATGATTCACCAGTGACACAAAATCACAACAGCCCTCCACATTCCCCGAGGACGAACAGGTTCCGTAAGTTTGTGAAGGTATGCTCCTAACAGTATTTTCTTTAATATTCTCTCAGTAGACCTACTATTGAAAAATAAATTCTAGGTAATTAAAACCAAAAAAATCTTGATTTGCTGTTATGTATGATAGTTCAGTTATTGTTGAGGACCTGGTGGTCTAGTGGTGGGTGAGACACCCTGGCTGTTACACAAAAGGTTGTGGGTTTGATTCCCACCCAGGACAAAAAATTGTGTGTATGAATATGCCTTTATCCTGTGTCTGGGTTAATTACATAATATGTATTTACAAAAAAGTGTTGTATTAAACAGATAAATAATCTGAATCTAAATTTCAGATGACTGTGTGTGAATTGTGACCAAAAATATTCTTATTATTATTTTTTTACTAACTGTGTACTGCTTAACCCTTTGACCGCCAACGATGTCTTAAAGCGTCAATGATAAACTAGGCACCATCGCCGACGACGACTTAAGACGTCAAAATATTTGACAGTCAAATACATAAAAAAGGAATTGATTACTAAACTTGATCTTTACATACATAGACGTATTAACTTTTCCTTATTCATTTTCAGTTAAATATAAAGTATAAAAAAATGACATTTAACTCAGCAGAACCTTTAACATAAACTCTGAAATTTAAAGTAAAAAAGATGTTCTCTCAACGCCACGGACGTCTTAAAGAGTCGACTAGTGATGGGAATAAAGTGGCTAGATGATTATTTTTTACCTAGGTACTTACCTAATTAAATTCTCGAAAGTTCTTACTATCTTGTTTTAATAGTGAGCATTTGTGAGATCGTTACACATAATTTGTGAAAAATAATGGATAAACTAATTCCTTTTGTATGCCTACAGGAATGGGTTATGTACATTAATTGTTTAAACTAATCAATAAAAAGGTATTTGTATTTAGTTATTCTGTTATTCATAAAGTTAAACTACCTTTTCTTTACCTAACCAAAAATAGTATTTTTTTAAACTGGTGTATGAATAAATAGGGTAATTAAGAAAATATCGACATAAGTGTCAAACATTACTATGTCCTAGACACTTATCGTACCCTCGATCGCCATGGACGCCTTAAGGCGTCCGCTTGTGACGTCATATGCGCATTTTATATCCTTACTAGTGTTGTGACATGTGGGTGGATTTCTAATTGTATTTACCTTAATATTTAATGTCTGCCACCCATATCCCATAATTAAAATAGACCGTTTAGACTATTTGCTGCTGTTACCATTACTGTGGGTCACGTTGTTTAATTGTAACATAAAATGGACCCTGATGCATTTCATTTCATGTAATAATAACATCATTGACGTAATTGACCGTGATGTTGTGCTGATATATCTGTCTATTATTAATTAAATAAAATAATACATTCATATTATAATAGTCGATAGCTAAAATTCACAACACCAGTAGTTTTAAGTAAATCTCATAAAAAGACTTGTTGCTGCTGCCAATGACGCTTTAAAGCGTCCAATAGTGTCGCCAAAAGTTCGATGCTTTTAAAAAAACGTTACAAAAATGTTACTTCGAATTTAAAACCAAAAGCAACTTTCTTGTTATAGGTCTCTAAAACTATAAACACAATGTTTTATTTCTAAATATTAAAAGGATTAAACGTAAGTTAACCATCAATTCACTTCAAAATATTTAATATTACTACATTATATCGATGACTGTATATTTTACGTGGCACATCACTAGGCAATCGTACGATAAATGGTTTGTAATATGGTCGCGGCGCTGGGGGCACGGCAGGTGAAATTTTACATGGCGGTCAAAGGGTTAACTAACTCAACAAATACCTTTTCATTTAAACGCAAAGATTCTCAATGTGTCTGCTGTCCACACTTTCATGTTCCTAACACTAACCTTTGATTTGGGGAGGGGTACCAAATAATGATAAAAAATTAATACTATCTTTTTTATTATTTCAGTCAGCATCATTGGACTCCCGCATCCAACTTCCTTGTGTACGATGTTCACAACCAGCTAAGGTAACAGAAGAAACAGATGGCGAAAAGTGGGTTGAGTGTACCAATGCAACATGCTCATTTAAATTTTGCAGGTACTGTAATAGTAGTAGACACCCAGGTAAGAGTTGTGTTCAATTTGACCTTAACGCACCCAGTCCTTCTAAAAGAAAGAAATGTGTCAATGTCATTGGAACAAGGAAAAGTAGAAAGAATTTGCGGAGACTGCTATGATGTGTACATATTATGAGTCATTCAATACCAGTGTTATTAATGTTTGTTTATTATACATTCCATGTCCAAAGATTTCCTGAAATTGTAAGTTAAGAAATGTTAGATTGTATTCATAGGAAATGTTGAGATTGAAAGGGCTAGTACGCCCAGGTCTGATGTTGTGCCATTATTTCGTAGTTTTTGTCTTTATAGTTTACCATACACTGTTTACAGTGATGTGGCAATACCTCTGGAAGAATCTTAGTCATAGGGCATTGTTTTTAATTCAATACCTTACATATAAGACTCAATCCTCAATTATTTAAGTTGCCATGACATAATTTCTGTGTGATTTGAGATTATTCTCATTTTATTAAATAGGTAATTTAAGAATAGACAAATTAGTTGTTAATGCGTGTGCAAGTTCTCCTTTATAAAAATATTGTTAAATTCCAATTGATTTACAACTTTTAAGTAAACACCACGGACATGCCAGGCTATATCCACTAGAGAAACTTCAAACAATATTAGCACAGAATAAATAATAGCCTAATTAGCTTATTATGTCATAATCATAGACAATTCCCAGTGAAATCCCAATCTTTGATCCCTAGTAGACATGCTCTGGCATGACTGGGGTCAAAATTATAAGACTGCATATTATACAATACATCACTACCATATATTGCATTTAAGGCGTAGCTCCTATCAACGGATTTGGTCCGCGTGAACATAGCTGTCCATTCAAGAACGGACCTGTGTTCCACTGCGCCGAAATATAAATTAAATACTTAAATGTATTAATGATCACGCTCATGTGAGACCAATTCCACTCATAAAAGCAAACCCTTACTTTGTACCGTTAATATTTAATTTTATAATAGTCATATCATTTACGCTTATGGCATTGGCCAAACAAGTCAGAAATTGTGTCAGAAGTATGTATTTGTATAGTATATAAAATAACCTGTGTTGCAATCTCAAGTCCAATGACTAAAATAGTAGACGCATTGGTGAATCCGACGCTAATAAAACATAAATCGTTATAATTTACTAGAAAGAGCCCTGCCCATTACCCTGAAACAACCCATGACGATATAAGCTGTAACAGCTCAGTGGGCGAGCGCTTGCCTTGGAAACGAGGTGCGCAGGTTCGATCCCCGGCTTGCACCTCTGATTTCTTTAATCATGTGCGAATCGTCTTTGTGCGATTGTTACTAGCTTTCGGTGAAGGAAAACATCGTGAGGAAACCTGCATGTCTGAGAAAGCCTAACTAGCTTTCGAATGACGTGTGAAGTCCGCCAACCCGCACTTGGCCAGCGTGGTGGACTATGGCCTAAGCCCCTTCATCTTGAAGGGAGGCCCGTGCCCAGCAGTGGGACATAAACAAGGGCTGGTATTATTATTATTATAACCCATGACTGGGCTTGCCATGAACTTATCAGCAAACAAAAACATCCTCATTAGTACGTCCACTGCTGCACATAGGCCTTCCTCTCAAAACATATCAACAAGTTATCATGCCCGGTCGGGCACGTATACAACGCGTTGTATACGTGTTTCGTGCAAGGTGCGGGCGCCCGCCCGGACTAGCGCTGCGCTCGTTTGTACTGATTGTACGCAGCGGAGTGGCAACGTCGCGTACCATGCATGCACTAGACGTGCTCGTGAATTTCTATCGGATCGGGCATAACTGCATATCACGATACTCGTTAGGCTGGTGGCTGAACGACCTAGTTGGGCGTTGTTGTTGTTTCATGTTAAATTGTACAAATAATTTTCTTTTGCCTGATACGTTGATAGCTTAAGTACGGTTATGGTATAGTCTGGTGTTATAGGCTGACGCTTTTAATCACGAAGGATCAGCAACTTACCATGCTTGTATTGCACACGGTTATCGGTGCAAAGCGACCTAACTCTTGACTGTACTGATTGTACATATTGTAGTTCATTTGTGAAAATGTCCCATTACCGACACCGCGGACGTTGTGGTGCGTGATAACGTTAGCCTTTGATTTGAAAAAGGGTTCCCGAAACAAACTCTGCTGAGTAAACCGGTGGTAGAGTCAGTGCTCTCTTAAGCTACAGACCAACCCAGGCCGAGCCGAACCTTAAAGACACTCACATTAAAATCGGATGGCAAAACCGCACAGGTATACTATTTCAGTCCTTAACTATAGGTACGCATTATAAATAACGATGGAAATCAGTTGGGCCGGATTAATCAGACATTCACAACGGAAGGGTACGTTGTTGCCAATCGTCTTGTCGTCCGATGATATAAAAGAATGGGTGAATCAAGTCATGTAATTGCTCCGCACACCTCTTCAAAATATAATCTGTAAAATACCGTGAGGCTTGGTGTCTGCTTCTGTGCTGGGTCACAAATTACCTATTTACAAAGCCTCTCAACTGAGTGCCTCTCAAAGCTGCTGGCAAAATGGCATTTTGGTGCACCAGCCCATATGTGATGACAGTACTCCACACATGATCGGACTTGCGCTTTATTTTCCATCAGAAGCTGTCCTGGTGTGAACTACTGCCGGAATTTTGCAAGAACCTAGCCTCTGCAGCTATTTTGGCCTTGGACTCAATGAAACGTCCAAAGTTTTGAGGTAATTTCTATTCCAAATAACTCTATTCGGTCGGTGTATTCCAAGGATACGTTCTGAAAAGTAGCAAGCTAAGGCGAAGGGGCTCCTTTTAGCGGTAAACAGACACGTGTTTTGTCACCATTGAAAGCCACAAGATTGGCACTGCCCTATTCGAAGACTGCCTGAATAGTGATACTCGCACGTTCAACCAAGGCCTTTTTTTCCGACTGAATGATATCTTTACCGGTCCGAGCACTCTGCAGATGTCTTCACACAACAGTGTGTTATCTCCATACCCATTGATATCGGGTATCGTCAGCATATAACGGACCTCTGAGAGACTCCGGTAATAGTTGTCATCGGCTCCGATGATCAACCGTCAACAACAACTCGGAGAGACCGTTGCCTCAATAAGTCCTTTATCGAACTGATCAGACCTGGGCATATACGCTGGAAGCTTGCTCTTAAAGCTAGCGTACCAGAGCCTATCAAATCCCTATCGAGAGATCCAGAGAGGCAGCGAGCGCTTCGCCATTTTTCTCGAGGGCCTCTCCCCATTAGTGCGGGACATACACTAAAAGGTCCCTAGTCATTTAGCGAAATATGAACAACGTTTTGACCCCGCAAATGACTAGCATTGGTCAGCCGTCAAGTCTCATCAGCAGTCTTAGCAAGATTTGCCAAGACTTCGTAATCTTGACGGTTCGGTGTGGAGTATGACTTAGTTATCGACGTAGAAACGTCATTTTCGGTATTAGCTAGGTCGATAACTGCGTCATACTCCATGCCGAACTGTCAAAATTACGAAGTCTTGGCAAATCATGCTAAGCCTGCAGATCGTGTGGGGTATGACGTAGTTTTCAAGACCGTAACGTCATTTCTATACAAAAATGACCTTACAGTGTGGAATACTACGTTCAATGGCGTCATACTCAAATGTTTTTTTTTTCAAGATTTTCACGCCGTGCTAAGCCGGGGTGGGTCGGATTTTCGAATGGCGATCGTTTATCGAGTATCGGATAGAAAAAATATCCTTGCGTCTTTTCCTCTGTAATCAAGCCTCCGCCCCTGTAGCATCACAGCGAAGACTGAGTTATGTAGACTGCTTAAAGTACCTAGTAGGTACTTACGAACTATCGCTTTCATGCTACGTCATAATTATGGCAATGATCACAGTTCGAAATAAATATCTACGCTCTCTAGAGATGGTGTTCCCAACCTTTTTTTACATCCCCCCCCCCTTACGATAGCTGATATTTTCACGCCCCTCTTACTTACTTTGTATAACTAACGAATTTTTTTAACCGTCCCACGCCGCTGCTATCTCTTCACCGCTCAGTCATTGGGAACACCAGGTTAACAGTATCAAAATTAGGCTCGGACGTTAAAGAGACTTGACATAACAATATATCGATGACATAACATATTTATTTAGTGACATCTTTTTCTGCAGCTTAGTTATGGACTATGCTTAATATTATAAATTGGACTTTGCAATATGTACAACCTTAGGACGTTTAAGTGCCTATTTGAGAATATGCAAACAGGAACTTAGTTGGACCTTGATTTAACAGGAATGCGTGTTGGTTATCTTTAGTATGTATCATAAGAAGCGGTTGGCCTTGATATCATAAATCTTTCACGTATATGTAGAGTTCTCACACGTATTATTATATAATAATATGCAAGTTCAGCTCTGGAATTCATTGATCATTTGAATTTTTTATAAGTTACAACAATTCAAATGTTCATTTGGGAAAATATCACGTTTATACAGGAACATTACCCAGAATTTGATCCCTATAGCGACACTATCTGATGGTATAATAATGATGATGATGGTATCTGATGGTATGTTTTTTTTTTCAAAATCAATGACTTCTATTCCTAGGAATACATATTGATTTTTCAAAAGTCCCATGATGCAGTTCATCAAAATCGGACCCGTGGCTCCTTTGAGCTTTTTTCGCTATTCCATATAGTTTCCTATTTTGCCAACCACGCCCACTTGGAAAATTCAGCCTGTGTGCTTAGTTCAGAATATACTAACTCACTTAAGTGAAAGGCCGATACGGAACCCCAATGGTCAGACACCGGTGTGTTACGGTTCATCTGACCGACTGTTTTGTACGTGACACCTGTATTTTGTCTGGAACTACTGTTATCATCATCGTAATGAAATTTGGCTTAGTTACAAAAGTTCGTCGCTGCTCACGGTTGCACCGAACTGCCGCATGATCAGCGATATTAGTTGTTTTGCTAGTCACTTGAACCCAGTAATTGATATAACTACAGTGTCCTTGCATATTTGTGTTTTACCTCGGTGCTGTCAAATAAAGAAAGTGACAACTGTCACTTTAAAATCCTCTCTATAAATTGCCGGAATGTGTACCGCGATTCTTTGTGATTCTGCAGTATTTTAACGATAATATTAAACCGAATTAGATAGCTAATAGGTTTTACCCTCGTTGATACCGTATTTTTACTTACAAAGTCCTATTTAAGTAGCAAAGTAGAGTAGCTACTACTTAATGAAAGAAATAGCTACGAACTTGGGTGAGCTGTCTATCGGCTCTAAGCATCACTCATGAAGATTATTAAGATTAATTTTAAATTATTTTAAATATTGAACTCGAATTTATTTAGACAACTCGAATGTATTTTTAATTTTTTAACGATTTTCTGCCTATTATTCTGTTGTCTTTTGTGGTGGTTAAATTTTATTTTTTGTGAAAATAATGACCATAACAGCACGGCCGATCCAGGAAACCACATAATGATTGTATAGTTTTTAGTTTGTACAAATGTAAAATACTATTAGTGACTAGTATATAATGAGTGCATGACTGAGAATTGTAAATAACGGTTATCGATTATAGATGTTAGACACATTATACATCTAACTAGGTTTCCGAATTACGTTTTGTACTGTACCTGTATTTTGACACAGTCCGTATAGTGGATACTTAGTATCCACTTAGTAGGATAATCATAATAAAAACGAATATCAATCGTATAGTATTCACTAGTCAGACACTGAGTACGCTTATAAAGAAACTATGCAAAGAATTGGGGGCTAAAGCTAATTACGAAATATGCGCTAGCAAAATCTCACAGCCCAAATCAACCTTTCGCAGTACTCTGAAACTACTAAGTACCATTGTGTTAGTAAGGTCTGTTTTATAATTACTAACGGAATTTGGTCGGTGTAAATTGTGTCAATAACATGAAGTCGATAGAACTTGTATGTTACACAGTAAGCTTAATGGACCTTGGCCTGTTGAAGTTCGTGCCAGGCGATGTAGTTCCTCGCTGTTGTGTATTTCTAACCGGCTATTAACTTAGGTAACTTGTTAAAAATTGTGATTTTGGTCACGAACATTGTATGTCACAGAAACATCTGAACGTTTGAAGTTTATCACCAATTATTAGTAGGTAATGAATGACATTCTGTGCAACATTTGCTGTTGAATAAACGTTTGTAGCACTGGGTGTAGCTTGTCTTCAGGCTCGCTGAGGTCCATTGTCTTATTCGTCTAAGGGTGCGTCCATTAATCACGTGAGGCTCGAAAGGGAGGGAGGAGGAGTTCCGAAAAAATCACGAAATATAATGAGATATCACGTGTATTTATTTTTCTTTGAATGCACGATTTCTAAACCAAACAGCGGCACGTGGCCTTGACTCACCGTTGCCGGCAACGACTTCCCCTTCAACATTTAATCAGTTACCTGTATTTAAAGAAAAATATAGTAAAATAAAATTAAAAATTAAAAATAAAATTTCAATATAGTTTGTACAAATAAAATACACGTGATTTTTTGGTAGGGGGGGGGGGGGGTAGTTTAAAACCTCATATCACCAGCGGGGCGGGGGGCGGGGGGGTTAAAAGTTGCTAAAAACATCACGTGATTAATGGACGACCCCTAAATATTTTGATGTTAGTGTACAAGGAAAGATCGTTCGCTAGGTATATCTATTGTGCTATAGAGGCGGGACCAATTGTGTGTAGTTCTTAAGGAAATCTTTCACAAATTTTAATACTCAAATTTATTTCACAAATGACGGTCGGTATTGATACTGATTCGGTATTTAATTTTAGTTCTCAAAATTGTATTCTGCTCATGACAATTTGAATTTAATTATTATTCTACTTAATTTTAATTTGTAAATAATGTAATTCAATTTCAATTGCATTTTATGTGGTAATAAAAGAAGTTTTGCAGACTCGGTGTTCATTTTATTCAATTTTCAAACTACGTCAGCTCTATATTTTAAACCTTTTTGCGCCGAAACTCTTTTAAATTAATTATTACTATGATGTTTGTTTCCTCATTGATAACGTACCTACTTATTACGGTACTTAATGTAAAATTACTCATTAATTACATATTTAGTTATTAGCATGACTATGTATAAAATACTAATCTTATCACATAAATTTAGTAAAATATATTCAGTACAAAAAAGAAAACACTATTTGTTTCATACCATTTAATATGTATAATTACCTAATATTTACAAAAATTATTAGACTATTACCCACTAAATAACAGATAATTGACATAGGTTGGTATTATCTATACTTATAATAAAACTGTAACAGGCCCAATTCTGTACATTGAAGATATTTTGAAAATTATTTTTGGAGGGCATTCTATAACCGATACTGAGGCCGAAAATGTAATTTTTTTAATTTTTGTCTGTCTGTCTGTCTGTCTGTCTGTCTGTCTGTCTGTCTGTCTGTCTGTATCACGGCTGAGCATCACGCCTAAACTACTGAATGGATTCAAATGAAACTTGGCATGATTTGAGATCTTACTACGAGGTAGGACATAGGATACTTTTTATCCCGTAATCTAGCACGGTTCTTTTGGGAGAGGGGATTAAAGTCAAAATGGGTACTTGGTTATACGCTTGGTCAGATTGTATCAATTTTTCTTTATAATATAATAAATATTAGTAAGGGAACACTCATAGAGAGTTGTTATCAAGGTTTTGTAATCGATCGGGTTAAGCAACGTTAGGTAAGGTCATTAAATAGATGGGTGACCGTTTAACGCCATTTGAACTAAACGGGTCCGTGCTTCGGAAAGCGAGTAAAAAGTGGGTCCCAGTTCTTAACCGACTATAAAAAAGGAGGTTATGTATTCCGTGCGAATGTCTGTTATTAAAAGTTTAGTCAACGTAAAAATAGCGCAGGCGGAGCTGCGAGGGTCAGCTAGTTATTAATAAAAATCATCAACACGTTTTGATCTTATAGGGTAAGTAGTTCCTCATAAAAATAACTGAACATGTTTGTATTATTTTATTAAGGCACAATTTTACTATACATTTGTCTTTTAAGAAATAAATATTTATGATAAAACTAAGGTGATCACGCTGGTATTGGATAGCTTGTCATGACTAAGCCCGGTGGTATGTGGATTTAGCTCTTATGTCGGCCGTGTAGATTTTTTCAGCCAAGGCCCATCACGAACTTTGGTATTTGATATGCGACTTGAGGTAATTGCATTATCATTGAAACCCTGAAAATTACAAACAAGCATATTGGAAAATGTTAAGTATATGCATAAATATTAGTGTTTGGCTCATGGGTTTCTTTTTCATAGTCTCCTGTATTATATATGAGAAAATGTTGATTCTACCTATGAATTTTCAATCAATTACTTAGTGCTTTAAAATTTAAAAGTAGGCAAGTACAAGGTATTGCAATTTTAAAGGTTTGATCATCATCATCAGCTGCTGAAACACGTCCACTGCTGAACTAAGGCCTCCCCCTTAGATGGGAGGGATGGTTGCCATAATCCCCACGCTTGGCAGGCGGCCTGGGGAACGCAGACGGTTTGATATTTACCAAGAATCATTAAAAAACGCATTTTACTATAATTAGTTTAAAGAAACACAAAATAAGGTTTCCTTGTAGTACCTATGCTATGTTCAGTATTCCAGCAATACCTACTTACCAGTGAGTAAATATTTTTATCACGGTATGGTATACCATATATCGATATACTTACATATAAAATGGTGTATTGTCGTACCTAGACTACATAGACTATCTGTTCTTATTGAGAACTAACTTTACCTACTAATAATACATCAGAAATATCCTAAGATGCAAAGTGATTACAAAAATAATTTGAGAGGTACGGCAAAGCGGGTAAATCCGTTTAAATGAAAATAGGACCAGGCTAACTGTAGCAGCTCCACCTTACGCTACCACCTAGGGTTGCCACCTTTTTTTGAAGAAAAAATAGTATTTTTCGTTTTAAGTTACAAAAATATAGTACATTTGGGAAATTTGGGCAAAAATATAGTACACATTAATTAATCATTATATATTTTATACATTATTTTCTTTCCAAACATATTTATTACCTATTACTCTTTCCTTTGGCCAACAAAGTTTTATTATTTTTGAAATAATCATATGAATCCAAACACGTCAGATCCATATTGAAATAAATTAGTAATTGATTTCTAATAAAATTAAAATACTTTGTTTATTTCTTCTCGCCATTTTACGTTCAAGACCGAAAAAAATCTTTCTCTAAAATCAGATGTTGCGGGAATGGAAAGAAAAAAAAGCAATACTAACTTTATATGTATTAATTAAACATTCATCTGTACTTACCTTTGAAAAGCATTAATTTGCCATTTTTCAGCAGTATTTTTAGATTGACATGCCTACTCTTAATTATATTCGAAATAATATCATTAACCGTTATTCTGAATACAAAATATTGAGATTAAGGTTTAATTTATTAATTAAATTTAAAGAATTTAATATATAGTACATTGCGTACTATATTATTTTTCTATATTATATAGTAGAATTGCCTAAAATATAGTACGATACTATATAATATAGTACAGGTGGCAACCCTACTACCACCCCCAAATTCAAGTGGCGCAGGGTTTTCGGCATTGATTTATTATTTGTACTGGACTCGAGAGTATACTCTGAGGTACTGGATTATAGATAGAAAACTATCACAAAAAAAAAACTAATTCTAGCGAAATACCCAACGCGTGTGTTTTTATTTCAAATTATCTACAAATGCTTTAAACCTTATTTTGTAGTGGTTAAGGTTTATTATGAAATTAAGTTTATTGTTTACCCGTGGGGCGTCCGGGTGAGAATAGCACCCACCCATCTCCTCCCACGGACACCCAGTCCGTAAGAGGCGACTAAGGGAAACAAGAAGGCGGGCAGCAGCGTCTTTCTATTGAATTACCTACCACCTATACTGTGATCCCCAAGACCAAGCGTGGCGACTATGGCAACACCTCCCTTGTAAGGGGGAGGCCTTTGTTCAGCAGTGGACGACTTTTGGCTGATGATGATGATGAAGTTTATATTAGGAGAAAACAAGAAGACAAGCAACAGCGTCTTTCTATTGGATTACCTACCACCTATAGCTACTGCGATCCCAAGACGCCTGCCAAGCATGCTAACCCCTCCCTTCTAAAGGGGAGTCCTTTGTTTTGTTAATCAGAAGATTACCAAAGGCCTAATGTATAGAATATACAGGGTGGATTATTGAGACCGGACAGTAAGGGCAGGTACCTCAACCGTTATAGTCTGTAACTATAAGTACCCGCCCTTACTGTCCAGCCTCAAAATCCACCGTGTATAACAAGTATAAGTATAAATAACTTAGAACCCTGCGACTTGGGAGAACGAACTTTTAAAATGAATTCCCTGCTCCATTATCAGACTCTGATCAGTTGCTATCTGTCTACCAACTACTTGTAAATCATCGATTTAAAATTCAGTGGGTGCTACGTTTAATCGAGTAGAGTTTCTGTTAACCCTCTGCCTTCCTGCTCCATCACTAGACCCTGATAATTATGATGAAATAATAGATTGATGGTTACCGATGAGTAGTAGCCAAGTGCTCTCTCAGAAGTTACTGTGATGGGGGACTGAGGGTCCAATCCCTTTAACATTGATCAGTTTATTTTATTGTCTATACAGCGACACATCTATCACCAGGCAGGGTCATTAAATGTTAATGCATAATATAGTAATACAATAGATTTTACCAACCTTCTTTATGCGTGCAGGATAATTAAATGCTAATCCACCACCATTATACTTGCTGTACAGAAGGAGGATCTCTGCATATTAAGAAATATATACATCTGTAACTGTAACTCGATATTATTGTACAGGGGGTCTAGTAAGAGTTTGATGGTTAACGATAACGATGAAACTTAGTTTTTCTTCATACATTACCACGAGTAAATGTACGAAAGAAAACTTAAAGTATAAATATTCGCATTAATTTACGATAAATACTCGTACTAATCACAATCAGGTAGGTACTAAACTGAACAAGAATATCGAGTTGTGTAAAATATTAGTGTTATCTACAATAATGTGAAGTGCATTCAGTGCTTCCTTTACTCTTGATTTGGCCATATCTTATTTCTTAGTAGGTACCTAAGTACATATAAATTAATGGATATCAACACTAAAGTGAGAAAGTAATGATTCATTAATGAATGAGTGCGGCATAAAATTTATAGGTCGTCGTAACTCCTACCCAAGCTAATATGTTAAAAAATACAGTAGTAGGTAGGTACTTTCTATTTTCAACGCTTTGTCTGCTACCTGCGCTTATTTGTAGAGGTATCAAATACTGCACGACTTGGAAATCCCCGCCTCGATTTTAATTAATTATACATAGGTTGCTAATAAAAACTATTGCTTAAATACCAGCTTTCAAGTAAGTAATATAAATTGTATTAAAATCCGTCTAGTATCTTTCGGAGGAGTAAACAGGCACAACGGATAATATATACCTATATTACTTTACATTATATACCATAGATTTAGATTTTTTTCACTACATTCTACATAATTATATGTATAATCCCTAGTAGGTACATACAATTAATCGCTACCTATATTATGTACTTAGTTAAGTGATGCGGTGTTACTCAGCAAGCAGGCAATGGCAACAGGGGGCAATGACCTACCAAATCACCCTTTTTATAGGTTACATACTACAATAGGAAGTCATAGATTTATGCATTTCCCTTAGTCCAGTTAGTTAGATGTAAACTAAGCCAGAGAACAAACAATAACGCTTTCTCTGTTATCAATTTACTTTATCATTCACATTCTAGGTGGGATTGCGTTAAAGCTTAAGAAAATAATTAAAAAAAAGTACGACACAGGTACTAGGTAATGTCTAGGTAAAATACAAAGCGGATACTGAAGCACATGCGTAATTATACTAGAACCAGAAATAAACCTTCATACAGTCGCTCAAGATCATAGTATATCGATGCTCAAGATCGATAAATTATACTAAGATCGAAAAGAAAATTCACTTCACACAAAAATAGGGCTCACACCCTAGGCGTCTAACGTCTCAGGAAAAATCATAAGGGACTTTTTTTTATAGGGGAGGGAACCTTCATAAGATACCCGGTCTCCGTAGGAGCACAGACTGGCTTATGTGGTATATGCACAAGTGACCTACCACAATCTTCAATTGTTGAATTTTCAGACGATTCTAAGAAGTTTTCTCAAATAAATAGTGAGTTTTCTCACTGGTTCCAGTAGTTACTCAAATGGCTGGAGAAAGGAGGGGAGGGAGGCAGGTCACTCACGAGACAGAGAGGCCGTTGAAGAGCCAGTCGGTCCAGGTCTGCGGTGTAGGCGTGGCGCCGTCGATGCGTGCCTCAATGTGTCCGCACAGAGCGCGCCGGTCGTGTGAGCGGCCCGAGCGCGCGTCACACACCAGCCGCTTGCGGCACTCGCCGTCACACGAGCCGCGACGAGGACTGTTCTTCCAGTAGTGCCTACACGACAACCCACTTGTTACCATTGAGATATATGTACCTACTATTAATAAATAAATAATGTCCACCTGGCTGATACGACCACAACGGCCAATCTTATACAGGATCGCTTGTACGAAGGAGACACAAGTGCACTGTCTCTTCCATTACTCTCAATCTACGCTATAGTTAATATAGCGCATAAGTGCTCGCGTAGTCACGAGTGCACTGTCTCTTCCTTTACTGTCACAACCCGATGGGACGGAAGACTGACACGACCGGGGAGAGGTCAGGCGCAGGATTGACTTTTTACATGACCATGCGACGCATGGATCATCTTACTTTTCAGACATTCAGGCGATCGGCCAGTATTGCCCTAACCAGTAAGGAACAACTACAATGTTGGTGTTCCACGCGGGATTCGAATCCGCGACTTCCGGTTTGCAAAGCAAGTGGTTTCCAGCTGGACCACGGAGGCATATGATAGTACATAGGACTTAGCAATTTACTCATGGATCATGGTTATCTCATCGCATGGCTGCGTCTGCCACATCCACATAATATCAAACATTTTTATTGGTGGTGTGGTGGGGCTCCGGCTCTATCATACGCGAATACACGCTGTTCATTGCATAATACAAGTTGCGTACTATTTAAAACTTTGTTGAAATGATGAAATCTATATGTATGTTAGGTAACTGTCACTAAAAATGTTATTTTACAGTCTGTTTTGAACTGACCCTGAATGCCGCAAATCCTTTCCAAGTAGGTACATACCTAATCTGTGCACCGAACTGCCCATGTTATTTTTAAACCATAGATTTATTATTTTTCCTCGACGTTAATAACTAAATAGGTGGCACTATATGTGTCTAAGTATTTGTTGATTTTGGTGATGCTAATGATCACGTAGTTCACGCAATGTTTATGTAAATTAAAGTGATAAAAATGCTGTCTTTGCAAAGAAAGCGATCTATAAGAATGAATTTTAATTATTTCGGAAAGTAATATTTGGATTTTGCTATGTAAATCAGCGATATGCTAAAGACATGCAAATTACTTGATGTAAATAACATAGTATATCGATGGTAAATAAGTATAAAGATTTGTCTTTGGCCGCAGTCTACCAATTGACTTTTTAACCCCCGACCGGTCAACAAGGAAGTTTGACGCCTACATATCGGATTTTAAGGCGTCTTGGAATTCAAAAGTTTCGAAACCATTATCTCAGAGACTCCGAAATTAGAAGCTGTTTTTTTTTGTAATTAATAAGCACATAGCACGTTACATTATCAAACTAATTCTGGATGCTACAAAGGTGGCAAAATTGATAAATTTTTAAGTAATTTTTCTCAACAACCAGTTTGGCTGTCGAGTGTTGTTCTACATACTCCACATTTAAAATATCACGATACGTAGTTACGTATCGTGATATTTTGAGTGAAGCTAAGCTAGTTAGCTTAGCTTCACTCAAAATGTCTGGTCGCTAAGGGTTATAGAACACTGCGCGTCGGATTTGATGCCTGTAATTTTCTGTACGTGTGTTTGATAAATAAATACATATTATTATAATAAGGTAAGGTGCGCGGAAGGAGCCTCCTCGAATAGCGAAATAATACGTAGGTACCTATACACAGTTCGCCCGGCGCACCATGGACAAAGATCATGATGATTTACTAATTTTGCATCACGATATGAATGTGACCCTATATTATTAATGGCGACACAAAAAAAAGAAAATAAATAACTTTACTTGTGATATAAGTTGAAAACATCTTCTTTGGTGGTCAAGTCATCGATGAACTTGTCCCAGTCCTGCGGCCGCAGCGACGGCATCATGTATGCAGATCGGGCGGAGTACAACTTGTACCATATCGGGTATCCAAATAGATTCGCCTCCTTCAGGTTCATTATCCACGTCTCATGGTCCACTACTTGCTGAAAAACGTTGGAATATGAAGTGATCACTCTTACATAACACCTATCAATTTGCAGTACAGTAAGTAACTTAACTAACATTACTCGCAGAGTGTCCGGGTAAGAATAGTAACCACCCATTTCCTCCCGTTGGGTGTTCTTAAAAGGTGACTAAAGGAAAACAAAAAGACGGGTAGCAGCGTCTTTCTATTGGATTACCTACCACCTATACTGCGATCCCCAAATTCCTCCCTTCTAAGGGGAGGTCTTGTTCAACAGTGCACGTTTTGCGGCTGCTGATGAACTAACATATAATTTGAACACCGGCTTTGGCCTGGGTTCAAGTCCTCAATTTCGGAAAACCCGTATTTGGGTTTATCTCGAGATTATCCATTGGGATGGCCTACAATGGGGTTAACAAAACCAATTTGCAATTTTAATAGAAACCTACACAAGTAATTAATAATTACCCGAGTAGTGGCTTCATGATCTCCGTCCACATAATATATTCGATATCCCAGATTCAAGTCGTAATACGGTGATACAGATGGCCCAACGTAGGCAATGCTAGTGGCTCTACCTACAAAAAAACAAAATAGAGTTCCGTGTGATAACCATCTGTGATTTATCTGTGGCTCATCGAGCACGACAAGGTTCACTTACCAAGGTCGTTGGGATCATAAAAAACTTCAAATTCATCGTAATGTGTATGTCCGAAAAATTGCGCTGTTATTGTTGATTCGTATCGGTTAACTATCGCGTAGTAATTTCGGCTCCATACTTTTAAACAGTCGGAATGACCGGGCGGTATGTGTCCGATGATGTGGACCTTCTCGCCGCTAAACTCTGCTGACTGCAATTCGTATATCAACCATTGGAGTTCCGTCGCCGGGTCTGTGCTGTTCATTAGTAACCACCTGAAAAATAACTGATAAATTATACGTGGGGTAATAGCGATGTTGGCTACAACTTTTCGTACTTATTACTGTTTTTTTTTTCACTTTTTAATTAGAACTAAATACCTATTACCTACAAGTTAATCTATATTTCTACCTGTGGTTATGTAATAATGCACTGTTAACCGGAAGTAGGAATCGAACCCACGACCTATTGGGTACATGGCGGCCAGCAGCCGTAGAACGATGTGCCAATCTTGAAACATGAGTGTGAGTATGACGTCACTGTAACATAGTATTTCACGTTTTTTGTTGAAAACTACGTCATACTCCACACTAATCTCTCAAGACTGCAAGTCGTTCTAGGCCTGCTGAGTATTTGACTACTGGACCAACGGGGCTGTCAAATGACAACAAGATGTGTTTTAATAAGTTTATGAATTATTCACAAGATTTATAAACAACAAAGTTTACGTAAAGTAGGGCCAATTTAATAGATCACATTTGACACTTCATGTAAATTTAACAACGTAACCTTGTAACGGCAGGCATAAAATTTTGTTTTTTTTGAAGTCAGAACTGCACAATTTCTTTTTTCAATTAAGTACGATTACATTTTCATTGTAATAATGACAAAAGAAACGGACAGAACAAAGAAACTGACAGATGTCAAATATGATCTATTAAATAGTATAGACTACTAAAAAAAATGTTTGTCAGTCATTTAGATTATCAAAAAATATTGGACACGTATTTTTTATTTTGTAATTTAAACAAAAAATGACGAAGATGCCGCGTGACGTCACGCCGGTATACATTTTTTACTGAGACGAGCCCCCACTCCCGAACTTTGACGCTCTATATCTTACGCAATTTTTATTGATTGGTTAAATAAAAAAATACTTGTCCAATATTTTTTGATAATCTAACTGACGGACTACCTAATTAGAATTTTTTTTTACCCAGTCACCATCCCCATTGTCCCTACATTGTTCGTTATTTTATTCATTATATTACGTTCGTGTCGTACCAGTTCTTGTTGTTGCAGAAGTTCATGTTGAGCGAGACGATGCGGAAGCCGGGCCGCACGAGCACGGAGTAGAAGGCGCCGCGCCGCACCGTGTGCGACACGCCGGCCGGCAGCCAGCGCCGCCACTGCGCGTCCAGCTCGTCGTACAGCCACGCGATGTCCATCTCGGGCGACGAGATGTACGGCGGCGGGAAACTGGACAACATATACATTACTTACTTGCAACACTGGGACCGGCCGCCTTTACATTGCCTTGACATGTACGACAGCGAGGAACTGACAAATTAGGTAAGTACCTACTATAAAGTCCTATATTTGTAAGACTTGGACGAGTACGAGTCCACTTTAGGTTTTTTCGAGATTTACGGGGCGGGAAACTATTACGCATAGTAGTACTGATGCATTATGTCGCATTCGCAGAGAATCGTTCTGCACACGACATTGTACCGTATGAGTTAAACTCGCAGAGTGTGCGAGTTGAACGCAAGAGAGATGTACCGACCCGGTTCCTCAACTTTTCACTGCACTGTAAATACGTCTCTATCATGTATTCGGCATGTAAACTAATAAATGTAAACCAGATCCGGTTACGTTTAATCTCAAATTTTAAAATTATATGTAAAACTAACTGAAAATAATAAATTGTTACAAGCAAATGAAATGTTATCGTTACCTGTTTACTGGAGATGACTCGTGGTTCCCGAGAGCAGGGAATATAGGGACACCTGGGAACATATCTGACATCTGCGATACTGTTTCTTGGAGAACCTTCAAATTCTCCTCCTTCGTTTGATTCCACACGTCATGAGGCGGTAAATCTCCTGTCCATAAGATGTAATCAATATCCTGGAAAACAGAATGGTAGATGTTTTTTTAGCAGTAAAAGAAATAAGGTACAGTGGAACTGTTGGCTTATAATTGAAGCAGTCTGACTGGGGATGCTATAATGTCATCTTTGAGTGGCGTTGTATCCTTACGTTGTTGCCCGCGGGGTGTCCGGGTTAGGATAGTGCTCATCTTCTTCCGTTAGGTGTCATACGTGGCGACTAAGGGAAACAGCAGCGTTTTCCTATTGGATTACCTACCACCTGTGCTGCGATCCCCAAAACGTTCACCAAGCGTGGGGATTATGGCAAACCCTTCTTTCTAAGGGGGGAGGCATTTGTTCAGCAGTGGACGCGTTTTGGTTAACGATGATGGTGATGTATCTCTGCGACGACGGTTGCCAGTTACTTTTGTGGCCGTGGAGAGGGACCATCGTGCTCTGCTTTTACTGCCGGCACAGCATACCAACGACACCCTGATACCCTGTATCGTTACTAAACTACTGCACTTCAATTTACAACTGCACCAGCACGGACTAATTTATATCGTACTGTTCAAGTTCGGCTTCTAAGATCGTATCTGGAGACGATAACAGCAGGACTGTAATGCATAGTACTCACGGTGTGAGTGTCAGCTATATGCTTCAGCATGTGGTCGATGGTTCTTTTGGGTGTGTCACACTTGCGGTAGTCGCCCCAGCGGCCCGCGCCGCCGCCAGGCGTGAGCGCCGGCCCGCTCGACGTCCGACAACACAGGGGTTCGTTGCACTCCGCATTAGCACCTAGCAACATAATATGCATTTGCAGGATCACTACAACATCATTTTATTATATGAATAGTTTTTTTTATGGTTCCGTTCCGTTTGATATCACCACAGCAGCGTCAAATATTCTGCCGCCGAATAGTAATGAGTGTTTCGGTGTGATAGGCACTGTAGGTGGTAAAACTACCCGTGGGGTGTCCAGGTAAGAATAGCACCCTCCCATCTCCCCCCTTTGGGTGTCCGTAAAAGGCTAATAAGGGAAAAAAAGAAGACGGGCAGCAGCGTCTTCCTATTGGATTATCTACCACCTATATGTACTGCGATCCCTAAGATGTAGCCAAGTATGGGGATTATCGTAACACCTCTTTTTTAAGGGGGAGGCGATGGTTCAGCAGTTTACGTCTTATGGCTGCTGCTGCTGCTAGGTTTCCCTTTAGCAAATGGCAGATCTTCGGATTAGTACCTACTGCCAACCTAAGGAAGTGTTTAAACTGGCGGTTCATCACTCACGGCATGGCGTCTAAGCAAACCTGCTTGGGAGGAACCTTTTAGCCACTAGGCAGGGGCGTAGCTACCGCCGTATCAGCCGTATCAATGATACTGGGCCCCCGGGCTACACGGGCCCCGAACACGTGTAAGCAACCATTCGTAAAATCCATGTTCTCACATAATCTCTTCGGCCGTACCATAATTTGGGCACCCCAACAAATTTTGATACGGGGCCCATCTAAGGCAAGCTACGCCACTGCCACTAGGCTACCATTCTCTTTAACTATCTGAAACTAAAGCAAGCGGTACCTACCTTCAGCATAGTAAGGATCGAAATGCGTATCAGAAATCTGTAGAACTTTAAATGTTGGAGCTTTATCTATAGGAGCTTCCAATGTTCTGATAGATGGTTTTGGCACCGGAGGGAACGCCACTTCCCACTCGTGATATGGGTTATAGACATCACCACATGCGTCCCCTATAACGAAACTGCATATTTCGTCGGGTCCTATAGTGATTCTCTTCAGTACGTAAACCACTTCACTCTGGAATATTAAATTTGATATTAATTTGGATATGATTAACCAGATAGCAGAGTAGAGGATTATATGCTGCTGAAATGCTCATTTAAGTAACAGCGTGATATCAGGTTACTGAAATACTTATTAAGAACCTGCATAAAATCAAGCTTTTGTTTTTTATCGATAGTATAACGATGTTTTCATTGGTCCTTTAAAACTTACGTTGAATAAGCCCACATCTGCGGACGGGACAAAAGATTTTTATATTGATACCTACGACTATTTATCTAATCGAAATAAGGTATACATACTGCCGCACTCACAAACCACAATTAAATTTAATTCTAATTAAGTCACTTTTTAAAATCTATTTATTTTGACTGTCGGAATCGTTTATGATTAATTTCCATGATTGAACACGAGATAATTATTATCTCTACTCACTATCTGCGTGTAAAGTATTAATGGGCTCAGAGTGTCGAAATAATTTGATTTCTAAAAATTTACTTATTAATGATTATTTACTTTAATTAATGTTTGTAGGTTCAGCAGATACTTATGTATGTACTTCTATGCTATAAAATCTTCTGCCGTCTGGTGCCCGATTTGCATTGGCCTTATGTAATATTTTATTTTTATTTTATTATCTAAAATCAGAAGTGATAAGCTTTTAATAAATAATAATACAATTAGTAACCTTCATTCCTTCATTGACTACCTTCCCAACCTCTAGCAGAACACTTGCATTCCAGAGAAAAAAATATATTTTACAAAGCTTACCCCAAATAATCTCGTGATACCCTCGCAGACGCGAGCAGATTGGATTTTCAAGTTCACGCAGAATTGGTAGATCATCTTGTTGATTTCTTCTTTACTCTTGCCAAGTTTTATATAATGCTGAAGCAGCCCCGCCCCAGCCTTACAGGCTGTGCACGAAACTTTGGACATTACAGAATGCTCCACTTCAAAATATACTTGTTTCAAATTTAGAAGCTTTAAAGTCTTCTCGACAAATGGGTGTAGTGTTTTGGCCTTATCACTGTCCCATAAAAGCCGGGAATAGTTTCGCTTTAAAGCGGCCATATGCGCTATGAGTTCCGTTTCGTTGGCCGAAGGGGGCAGTGTATGGTTAAAGTTGGATGGTACAAAGAAAGGCTCTTCGTGGCGAGGAGTCATATTCCAGTTCCATGTGTCTAGTGGGGGTTTCCATTTTATCACTGGCTGCATCGTCCTCCCTGTTTGTTGCAGGAACAGTGGGTTACCTGAAATATTAAGGTAATAGACTAATAATGATTACATCGTTTTTTTGTGAAAATGTGGGGCGGTTAGTGGATTTGTTAGCTCGTGTACCTACTCTTATAAACAAATATCAATTATAATGCAAGAGTTCAGTAGCATGAACTAAATATATACATTTCTCATCTGTTCTCATTTCTTGTAAGTTTAAATCAAGGCATATTACACGAATAGTAAAATTAAGTTTGAAGTCATGGCTGCAAACTGTGGAAACTTATAAAATTATGTAACATTGATGTGAAGATGGTAATTTAGTAACCATGTGACATAATCAGAGAAATCTAAATAAGTAATATAAGGATTTATGAGGACGTAAAGAACAAGATTCCGTTCTCAATACCGACCGTTAATGTTGCGTTTATTCAAAGTCAAATTTTTTTTTTTCAAATAGGCTTAACGCTAGCACTTTTGAATGGTCAATTTTTTAAAAGCTACCTTCCTCCTACCCTCAACCATATTGGAGGAAAGGGGGTGACCCGCCATACGAAGCCGCCACAAGCAAAGACTTTTTTAATTGTTGCCTTAAATTGTCACACTGCAATTTTACTTTTCCTTTTTAAGCTGTACATATCTTCTCTTTTGGTGTACAATAAAGAATATTTGTATTGTATTGTACTCTTTGATGGCGAGCGTGACCGAACCAATATCGCAGTGGCTCACATTTAACTTCTGCTGTTAAGCAGTACCTCGTCAGGCAAGACACAAAACACTTTGACTTAGTATTTATGTTATCAATTATTTGACTTGTGAAACAGCCATCAGTAACCCACCAGATTAAAAGGTTTTACAAACTGTAAGCCTTTAATTCTAAGCTTGCATGAGTTGAGCAGTTCAAGCCCACGCAACTTTATCCTCTAGCTAGGTAATCCGAGATTTTATAATAAGCCTTTTTCGACAACCGGCTTCTAATCAAAGGTTTAAATTTATTCAGTGGAAGATCTCAGATATCCGGTGGCAGTTTGTTATACTCGTAGAAGCGTATAAACGATTTGCCTGTTCTGTGGAGACGCGTGGAATGTAAAACAAGATTGTGTTTGTTCCGGGTATTAACACCATGAATCGCACTATACTTTTTGAAAGATCCAATATTTTTCTGAATATAAACTAAATTTTCAAACATGAATTGCGAAACAACCGTTAGAATATCTATTTCTTTGAATTTTTCCCTCATTGAATCAGTAGGAACCAGATTGTAAATGGCTCTCACAGCTCTTTTCTGCAGAATAAAAATGGTATTATATGGTATTATATGCAAAAGATCCATACAGTAATATATTGCGTTTGGTTATAAAAATGCTATATTTGAAGCTAAATGTATCCAGAAAAAAATAAAAGCGACTTTAAAGAAAATGATCTAAAAAGCTAAAATGATATAATAATACCGACATAGTTTTTTGCACTAATATCTGCATGATCGGAGAGGCTAACCTTTCTGCCACTGTTCTAACTATGCTGTTACGACTGTCCATTACTCTTCTTAAATTGAGGCTGTTTTCTTGCGTATGATAGCTGCGAAACTATCAGTATGTGCTTGTGCAAACATGCCCGAGGCACTGCAGAATCTTGGCAGTCGCATCAGCATTCTGAAGGCATTATTATATTGGACGCGCAGGACATCCAGCGATTTTTTCGCATAATTGACCCATAGACTGCTCGTGTAAAAGCTCTGACAGCACGCTTTAAAAAGTGTAATTTTAACTTAATGTACTTACTGTGTTTATTATCTTACCTGATGTCATAACAATAATAAAAATATTTATGATTATTTGATGAATCCATGGTTTTCTTATAATCATAACGACAAATCAATGTGGAAGGGAAAGTCTGAAACAAAAAGAAAATAAATGTTTACCTTTTGTTTTTATGTTATGTACAAATAACTGTACATTAGGGGGTAAGTATACTTATTACATTTTGCAATAAACTCCTCTAATTTCATAAACATGTTATCGCTTTTGTTCTAAGTAAGTAGGTATAAGTAAAATGATAATTATTTTAAACTTCGACTTTCTTCGAGTATAATTACTATTAAGTAATTAGTTCTCTATAATAAGTATATAATCGTATCTTGTTATAAAATGGTTAAAAATAACTTTTTATGTCATGATTGAGGAGAGTGGTAACATGAAGTATTAAGGAAGTTAAATCCTTTACCGTACAGTTGATTACACAAGAAACTCGGAACAAGATCAGGTTGTGATAATAAGTCAGTTACATCATTTTAGTATAATATTTGTATAATATTATTCATTAATCCTTTGACTGCCGTCGGACAATATACCAATAGAAAAATGTACTGTCGGACACTTGGCGTTTAACGTATTAACCTATTAATTTCAACTCTAGAAATTTTACTAGGACATTTAATCCTTATTCTAATTCCATTTTATTTCTATAATTACAAATTTAAAGAGGTAACTTATACTAGACAATTACGATACAAATTGTTAATGACCTTCTCATCGATAAATTATTATGACAAACTTTAGCTTCCTTACATTACACCGTGAAAGTCATAAAAGCGCTCTCTCTTTCTTAGAACGCATACAGTGTTCTCCTTCAGATACATAAAAGTCCGTTAATCTGATCATCAATGCTGTGAATAATTTTATATACAAATTCGGTATCCTTAATGCTTTCAAATCAAAATTTAAATGCATGCCTATAAAATAATATTATTATGTGAAGTCATTGTGTAACATCGCTGTGAAAGTAGGTCAACGTAGGATAGTAGACCTATCTATGAACATTAAAGATACGAGAGATTATAATATTTGATAATATTTGACAAGATATAATATTTCCCTCGAAAATATGATTAAGTTCTTAAGTGTTGCAAATTGGTTTTGTATTTTCTGTGTCATGTATCGGTACATGAGAGGGGACCCCCGAGCTCTCCGGTGGGATCTGTACCAGGAGCCCCTCAGTGCCTTGGCTTTGAGCCCGCCGCCAGGAGGCGTATTGTAGCCCCCTGGAACCTGTCACGGGGGTCACAACCCCGCCGCCGTCCTCCTCGGAGTCGCCGCCGTAGTCAATGCATTTGGAAGGACCAACCTATCCCAATATCGATGAGGTGCGAATTTATTGTGTAACGAATTTCACGTTTCACATTTACGTAATGTCATCATAATTTGTTTATGGTCATGAATTGAACAAAAGTTTCACTTTTTCGAACACACTGCGGGCTTTTACATTTTTAGTACGTAGCAGTTAATTTCCTCGGCATTTATAAATAATTAGACATCTTGACGCTTATTCATTAACATACGTTTTCGTTGCGGAAATTATGAAACGTTGCAATCACCATTAAAAATATAAACTACGAAATCTTTATATTTATCTTGGGATCCCTTTCAAGATGATATAGAAAACATAGAGGGAGGAGAGGAAGATGAATATAGAGTGGGCTTTTTGTTCATAAAAATACTTGGGACAATCCGCACAGATCCAATATGGTCAGAAACTAAATACCCAGACGACTGGTATGATACATCTACGAGTATGTAGGTATATTTATTTATTCAAATGTAATTTGAGAGAGATAGAGTGTGCTCTACCTCTTTTTTAATGAGTAGTGGCGAGAGATCATTAAATTTTGACTGACTGCAAGATGAGCGCATAGTGCTACCAAAATATCGGTGCAGCCCGTCTGAGGAAGATGTTCCACATAACAGGAGATGGTAGCCAAAGGACGGACTTTTGAGTGTAGTTGTATTTCTTTAGTGACGGGTTTCATACACCTTGCATTATATTGAGCGGATATGCTGACAACTGAGAGCATCGTCCCTTGCGCTTACGTATGGTATGAATTGGTATGTGGCTAACCGCAATGGTTCAAGTTCATTGCCTCTGACTTAGCTTTACGACGACTGCTGTCTGGATGACAAATACCGGGACCGAGTTTTTGTGTGCCCTCAAGACGCTTAATTTAAATGCCACTAAACGATCACCCATCTATGAACTGACCTTGCCTGACGCTGCTTAACCAACTGATCGTTTACTGAAGTTGATTAAAATAAAACTGGCTATGAGCGCCTCACCTCAGGACCCTTATCATCCTAGATTGCATAGCCGCTTACCATCAGGTAGGATTACGATCAAACTCATGAACTTAGCAAGATACCTAGACGCTCTACATTAATTAACCCGTCAACTAATTGTTAGGTAGCATGGAAGAGTTATTCCGTGTTAGGTCCCACCGTAGTGTAAGATATTCTCCCGCCAAGGAGTAGTGTGTAAACATTGCTGTGTTCCGGTGTAAACAGCGCTGTAGTTGGTGAAATTAACGGACACAGGAGACTTAATAACTAATGTTTTAGGTCTATAGGCAGGAGTATTGCTTGTCTCGCGACTAGGTTGTATAATGCGATGTTATGTTATAAGGTTTAGTATTAGCAAACTACACACTACACAGAAGTCTAGTGTGCAAATGTTTGCACAGACACAGGTCTCTATCTTCCTTTACCTACTATCAAAATCCGATGGGATGGAAGATCGACACGACCGGAGAGAGGACAGGCGCAGAACCGACTTTTTAGTAGGTATTTACATGCTGTTCATAGTCTTTTGAGCAGCTCATTGAAAAAATCATCATTCAAGACTTCATTCATACACTACTCTCTGATTATCCGTTACGAACGCATCTAACGCATCATATCTGTTTTTTAATTTGAATTTGTTTTTCATACGTAAAATAAACACATTTATTGAAAAGCACCTAAAGAACGATCAACCTTCCTCTATCGCCCTCGTCGCCGCTTCACGTCGCAGCATAATCAAGAACACATGCCTATCAGACGAATAGATCATCTTACTTTACAGACAATCACCGGCTTGTTTGTCCTAGCCAGTAAGGAACGACTAACACGAAGTTGTTCTCTCCGTAGGATTTAGACCCGCGACCTCCATTTTGCAAAGCTAGCTGTTTTCCGCTGAGCCACGCTGGTTAAGTTTGTGTTTTTTACAAACATAGATACTTTTATAATAATACATTATTTTCTTTTGTCGGGCCTGTTTATCTAGTCGTCATATGTATACCCTGGCCGTTATCCAATAGGTCGTGGGTTCGATGCCGACCCAGGACAAGCTTGTGTGCATGAACATGACTTATCTACTTATAAGTAGGGACCGGATTTATATGTATTTAAATTTCCAAAATATGTACATATAATATGGACTAAAAAAAGGTAATATGGACTAAAAAGCCAAAATATGCGAAAATATGGAGTTGAAAATAACCATAAGTTTCAGGTATCAGTTCAGTTCTTTTCAGTATTTGTGTTGTTGCAGTACACGCATCTAATGTTTTGTAACCCCCAATGCAAAAAAGGCATGTACAGGACGAGAAAGTGCACTTGCGTCTACGCAAGCGCCTGTGCAAGCAAAGATTGGCCGCTGTGGTCGTATCGGCCAGGACGACATTATTTTTATTTAAGTGACTGGAACATACTTGCACACTGAACTTACAGACCGCAATTCGCGACAGTTTTTAAAGGTGTATGATAAAAAAGTGAATACGGGTTAAGTACAATAAATTCAGTGCCGATAGCTTACTGTAACGACCCGTGACTGCAATGTGACACGTTTACAGAAATATAAATATTTTGCTCATTTAAATTTCCAAAATATGTACATATAATATGGACTAAAAAAAGGTAATATGGACTAAAAAGCCAAAATATGCGAAAATATGGAGTTGAAAATAACCATAAGTTTCAGGTATCAGTTCAGTTCTTTTCAGTATTTGTGTTGTTGCAGTACACGCATCTAATGTTTTGTAACCCCCAATGCAAAAAAGGCATGTATAAGTTTGTACGCTTATGTCTCTCTGTCTGTATGTCTGTCTGTGGCATCGTAGCTTCGTAACAAATGGATGGATGAAAATTCAAGGTCTTTCTGTTTGGTCAAAATAAGGCCTTGTACTGGCTGAATAATCTTTCAACGTCACAGTGTGTGTGTGACTGGCCTCCTGTTGCAGCATCCGTGGTGCAGTGGGAAACCGCTTGCTTTGCAAACCGGAGGTCGCGGGTTCGATTCTTGCGGGGGGCAACAATTTTGTGTAGTTGTTCCTTACTGGCTAGGACAATGCAGGCTGATCACCTGATTGTCTGTAAAGAAAGATGATCCATGCGCCGGATGGGCATGTAAGAAGTCAGTCCTGCGCCTAACCTCTCCCCCGGTCGTGTCAGTCTTCCGTCCCATCGGATTATGAGAGATATAAAGGACGAGAAAGTGCACTTGCGTCTACGCAAGCGCCTGTGCAAGCAAAGATTGGCCGCTGTGGTCGTATCGGCCAGGACGACATTATTTTTATTTAAGTGCACACTGAACTGACAGACCGCAATTCGCGACAGTTTTTAAAGGTGTATGATAAAAAAGTGAATACGGGTTAAGTACAATAAATTCAGTGCCGATAGCTTACTGTAACGACCCGTGACTGCAATGTGACACGTTTACAGAAATATAAATATTTTGCTCATTCGCAAATTGTTCCTACCTCGTATGATTTTTTATTGTTATTTACCTACGCTTATCGTAAGTACTTTGTTTAGTATACATCTATTTGCTACCATTTTTACAGAAATATATTCATATTTGTGAACTGACAACCGGTGGGGAAGAAAGGTTCTCGAGTGGCGACCAAGGACTGGAAAGCGCAGTGTGGGTCGGCCCCCCACTAGATGGACGGACGACCTCGTCAAGGTGGCAGGGAGCCGTTGGATACAGGCGGCACAACATCGGTCGCAATGGAAGTATATGGGGGAGGCCAATGTTCAGCAGTGGATGTCTTGTGGCTGACATGATGATGATGATGATTCATATTTGTAAAATATGGACTTATCTTTGAAATATGCTAAAATATGGAAAATAAAAATTGCATTTTCTCATTCCAAATGTCATAATTCGTGGAGAAAACAACATACTCAGCAAAAACTATTGAAATTAAAAATATGTATTTACATATAAATCCGGTCCCTACTTCTTCTATCTATACTATAATAAAACTCAAAGAGCACTTTTTCTGTACATTGAATATTTTTCCAAAATTTCTATGTGGGGATACTATACTATCGACATAGAGGCCAAAACAATTTTTTTTGGAATTATTGTCTGTCTGTCTGTCTGTCTGTCTGTCTGTCTGTCTGTCTGTCTGTCTGTCGTTCTGTTTGTCCAGGCATCATTCGAAAACCCGTGGATGGATTTTGATAGGACTTTTACTGATGTATTGTGTAAAAGTAGGGGTATAAATTGGTATATAAAACATCACGCTATGTTTCATAGGGGCTAAGCAGTGAAACATTACTTGCACATATTACCACGTAATTTCCTTTGTATGTGAATAGGGTAATTATAGACTGATCAGTTAATAATTAAGATATGTATTATTACACTATATACAATAGGGACTGAGCAGACATTTAGTTTGCATAAGATATGGCAGTGGCGAAGGGTCAATTTTTGTAAGGGGTAAGCCGTTCCGGTACACCCAGGAAATTTTCATTAGATTTCTGTATTGTTCTAAGTACTTTGCTGATAGCAATATGACATTATATCTTTGAAAAGTTAAAATCTGTAATTCCCGAGCGAGTCCAAACTAGATTAGGAAAGAAATAGGCAAGGGAAAAATAACATTTCATTTTATTTAAAAGCCAGTTCATGAAATTTTAATGAAACTCCCCAAGTCCAGGTAGTGTATAGGTATTGTATCACAGTCGCAACAATAAAAGATGCGAAAGACTAAGAACTTTCATTATCGAATATCATTAGTCAGTAATTTACGATGTTAGCGTGATTTACATTATGAACAGCGCCATCTATGGCGGAATTGGACATACAATCACTATAGAACTTTTATAACTCAAGAACGGCCTATCCGATTCAGCTGAAAATTGGTGGGGAGGTAGCTTAGAACCAGGAAATGGACATAGGACATAGCACTTTTTATCCCGGTAGGTTAAGGTTAAGCAACGTTAGGTAAGGTCATTAAATAGATGGGTGAACCGATTTGTATGAAAGTGTGCATATCGGGTAGGTCTGAGAATAGGTCATACAGTATATTTCATACCGCTAGGTTAAGGTTAAGCAACATAAGGCAAGGTCATTAAACAGATGGGTGACCCGATTTGTATGAAATTTTGTGTGCATATCAAGTGTGCAACAGAGGAGAAAGAGGGAGAGGGGATTCGAGGAGGGGGTGATGGGGTGAGGGATCGGGGGAGTTAGGTGGAGTAAGGGGGGAGTGAGAAGGAGCAAGTTCGTAGAAGAGAGAGGGGAGAGGGTTCCGAGAGGGGACAACAGGGAGAGGAAGAGGGGGAGTGTGACGGAAACCGAAGCGGGAGGGGGAAAGAGAGAGGAGAGAAAGAGCATATAATTAGATTTTTTTTATAAGAGAGAGAGATATGGATAGAGATTAATCTAGGGAAGAGGGAGAAAAGGGGAGCAAAATGTAATAAAAGCGAGGGCGGAGCTGCGCGGGTCAGCTAGTACTATAATAAAACTCAAAGAGCACTTTTTCTGTACATTGAATATTTTTCCAAAATTTCTATGTGGGGATACTATACTATCGACATAGAGGCCAAAACAATTTTTTTTTAATTATTGTCTGTCTGTCTGTCTGTCTGTCTGTCTGTCTGTCTGTCTGTATGTCTGTCTGTCGTTCTGTTTGTCCAGGTATCATTTGAAAACCCGTGGATGGATTTTGATAGGACTTTCACTGATGTGTTGTGTAGAAGTCTAGGTATAAATTGGTATATAAAACATCACGCTATGTTTCATAGGGGATAAGCAGTGAAACATTACTTGCACATATTACCACGTAATTTCCTTTGTATGTGAATAGGGTAATTATAGACTGATCAGTTAATCATTAAGATATGTATTATTACGCTATATACAATAGGGACTGAGCAGACATTTAGTTTGCATAAGATATGGCAGTCGCGAAGGGTCAATTTTTGTAAGCGGTAAGCCGGTCCGGTACACCCAGGAAATTTTCATTCGATTTCTGTATTGTTCTAAGTACTTTGCTGATAGCAATATGACATTATATCTTTGAAAAGTTAAAATCTGTAAATCCCGAGCGAGTCCAAACTAGATCATGAAATTTTAATGAAACTCCCCAAGTCCAGGTAGTGTATAGGTATTGTATTACAGTCGCAACAATAAAAGATGCGAAAAGCTTAGAACTTTCATTATCGAATATCATTAGACAGTAATTTACGATGTTAGCGTGATTTAAATTATGAACAGCGCCATCTATCGGTGAAATTGAATATACAATCACCATAGAACTTTAATCTATATATATAAAGGAAAGTCGTGTTAGTTACACTATTTATAACTCAAGAACGGCTCAACCCATTTGGCTGAAAATTGGTAGGGAAGTAGCTTAGGACCAGGAGACGGACATAGGATACTTTTTATACCGGTAGGTTAAGCAACTTAACGTTGCTACGCAAGCGCCTGTGCAAGCAAAGATTGGCCGCTGTGGTCGTATCGGCCAGGACGACATTATTTTTATTTAAGTGCACACTGAACTGACAGACCGCAATTCGCGACAGTTTTTAAAGGTGTATGATAAAAAAGTGAATACGGGTTAAGTACAATAAATTCAGTGCCGATAGCTTACTGTAACGACCCGTGACTGCAATGTGACACGTTTACAGAAATATAAATATTTTGCTCATTCGCAAATTGTTCCTACCTCGTATGATTTTTTATTGTTATTTACCTACGCTTATCGTAAGTACTTTGTTTAGTATACATCTATTTGCTACCATTTTTACAGAAATATATTCATATTTGTGAACTGACAACCGGTGGGGAAGAAAGGTTCTCGAGTGGCGACCAAGGACTGGAAAGCGCAGTGTGGGTCGGCCCCCCACTAGATGGACGGACGACCTCGTCAAGGTGGCAGGGAGCCGTTGGATACAGGCGGCACAACATCGGTCGCAATGGAAGTATATGGGGGAGGCCAATGTTCAGCAGTGGATGTCTTGTGGCTGACATGATGATGATGATGATTCATATTTGTAAAATATGGACTTATCTTTGAAATATGCTAAAATATAGAAAATAAAAATTGCATTTTCTCATTCCAAATGTCATAATTCGTGGAGAAACCAACATACTCAGCAAAAACTATTGAAATTAAAAATATGTATTTACATATAAATCCGGTCCCTACTTCTTCTATACTATAATAAAACTCAAAGAGCACTTTTTCTGTACATTGAATATTTTTCCAAAATTTCTATGTGGGGATACTATACTATCGACATAGAGGCCAAAACAATTTTTTTTTTATTTATTGTCTGTCTGTCTGTCTGTCTGTCTGTCTGTCTGTCTGTCTGTCTGTCTGTATGTCTGTCTGTCGTTCTGTTTGTCCAGGTATCATTTGAAAACCCGTGGATGGATTTTGATAGGACTTTCACTGATGTGTTGTGTAGAAGTCTAGGTATAAATTGGTATATAAAACATCACGCTATGTTTCATAGGGGATAAGCAGTGAAACATTACTTGCACATATTACCACGTAATTTCCTTTGTATGTGAATAGGGTAATTATAGACTGATCAGTTAATCATTAAGATATGTATTATTACGCTATATACAATAGGGACTGAGCAGACATTTAGTTTGCATAAGATATGGCAGTCGCGAAGGGTCAATTTTTGTAAGCGGTAAGCCGGTCCGGTACACCCAGGAAATTTTCATTCGATTTCTGTATTGTTCGATAGCAATATGACATTATATCTTTGAAAAGTTAAAATCTGTAAATCCCGAGCGAGTCCAAACTAGATCATGAAATTTTAATCATGCCAGTGGCACTCTCCTTAAAACAGGTGACAAAATTTTAATGTATGGAAACTAGCACACCTTCAGGCGAGGGAAGGAACTAAATGTTAAGATTCTACTATAATTTGCCTAGATGGCGTTAAAAACGCAGTTTATATATTTTTATTTATTTAGTTTAATATTGTTTTTGTATATCTTCAATTTATTTGAGTAATGTTATATTTCGAATATATATATTAAACTTCCATAATGTAATAATACCTATGCAACTGCCGGCCTCAATGGATTATTGTTGTGTGTGGGCCCCAAGTGGAACGCGCTCCGTATAGTATTGTACTATATCTGTGGTATTGTAAATTGCCTTTGGCGGTTACTATGGCAACTTAGGTTGTTAAGTCATTTTTTTAAAAATACTTGTTTCATTGAAGATAAAAAGCTATAAACAATTATTATTGAAACTAAATATTTACAGTTTATTTACAAATATGTTTTTGAAGAATTCTGTTTGTTCTGTGTCTGGGTGTTATTTATCTACTTAAGTAGGTATGTACTTATTTACAAAAACATTTTTATAAGCTAAAACAAGTCATTAAAAACATGGCATAAGTATTTATTTATAATAACATTTATACTACTCGTGAACTATTTCAGGTCCACTACATCATTGTCCTTAACCACAATGGCTTGAATTGGAAATATTTAATGCAAAGCTGTACTGAAACAAGAAACTCAAGTTAAGGGGATTGGACAATATAAATGTAAATAAAAGAGTATGATTGTGCGTCAGATATGTTTAGATAAAGTTATTGGTTACCAAGTAAACTTTTTACAATAAATATCTCTTTGTTTTGCCTTTAAACATGTTCCTTACAAATATTCATTCAACATAAAGCTTCATTTCCCTATACGTAAAATGATTATCAAAAAAGCGCCATCTGTTGGCACATTTTGGATTCCTGTGAAGTTACGCCATCTTTTGGCGAGGGTAAAATTAGTTTATTAAAAGTTGAACGTGAGTGACCCATCTATTCTTAAGTATATAGTGTATTATCTATGATTTTAATGAAACTCCCCAAGTCCAGGTAGTGTATAGGTATTGTATTACAGTCGCAACAATAAAAGATGCGAAAAGCTTAGAACTTTCATTATCGAATATCATTAGACAGTAATTTACGATGTTAGCGTGATTTAAATTATGAACAGCGCCATCTATCGGTGAAATTGAATATACAATCACCATAGAACTTTAATCTATATATATAAAGGAAAGTCGTGTTAGTTACACTATTTATAACTCAAGAACGGCTCAACCGATTTGGCTGAAAATTGGTAGGGAAGTAGCTTAGGACCAGGAGACGGACATAGGATACTTTTTATACCGGTAGGTTAAGCAACGTTAAGTAAGGTCATTAAATAGGTGGGTGAACCGATTTGTATGAAATTTTATGTGCATATCGGGTAGGTCTGATAATAGGCCATTAATTATATTTCATGCCGCTAGGTAAAGGTTAAGCAACATACGGCAAGGTAATTAAATAGATGGATGAACGGATATGTCTGAAATTTTGTGTGCATATCGGGTATAGTAGGTCTGACAATAAGTCGTAAAGTATATTTCATGCCGCTGATACCATGATTGACGGATATATAGAATGAGAGGAGGTTGCAAGAGAGGACAGAGAGGGAGAGGGGATTCGAGGAGGGGGTGAGGGATCGGGGGAGTTAGGTGGAGCAAGTTGGGAGAGAGAGATGGGGGGATAGGGTTCAGAGAGGGGACAACGGGGAGAGGAAAAGGGGGAATCTGACGGGGACCGATGCGGGTGGGGGAAAGAGAGATGAGAGAAAGAGCATAGAATTATATTTTTCTTATAATAGAGAACATGAACATGGACAAGACGAAGATCATGTCTAATGTCCATGTTGCACCCGTACCGGTAGTTGTTGGGAACGATACAATCGAAGTTGTTGACCACTACGTATACCTAGGACAAACAATCCAGTTAGGTCGGTCCAACTTCGACAAAGAGGTCGCCCGAAGAATCCAACTCGGATGGGCAGCGTTCGGGAAACTACGTGACATCTTCTCATCAGAAATTCCGCAGTGCCTGAAGACAAAGGTTTTTAACCAGTGTGTGTTGCCAGTGATGACTTATGGTACTGAGACGTGGTCTTTAACAGCTGGCCTTTTGGAGAAGCTCAGAGTCACACAACGAGCTATGGAGAGAGCTATGCTCGGAGTTTCTTTGCGCGACAGAATCCGGAATGAGGAGATTCGCCGAAGAACCAAGGCCACCGACATAGCTCGTAGAATATGCAAGTTGAAGTGGCAGTGGGCAGGCCACATCGCTCGAAGAACCGATAACCGTTGGGGAAGAAAGGTTCTCGAGTGGCGACCACGAACCGGAAGACGCAGCGTAGGCAGGCCTCCCACTAGGTGGACCGACGACATTGTTCGCGTCGCAGGCAACCGGTGGATGCAAATAGCAAATTGTCGTTCATTGTGGCGGTCTAAGGGGGAGGCCTATGTTCAGCAGT
This sequence comes from Furcula furcula, assembly GCA_911728495.1. Lineage (NCBI taxonomy): Eukaryota > Metazoa > Arthropoda > Insecta > Lepidoptera > Notodontidae > Furcula > Furcula furcula. Next base: position 17,180,915 of record OU452244.1, read on the forward strand.
GGACGTCTTCTGGCTGGTGATGATGATGATGATAATAGAGAGAGAGAGAGAGATGGAGAGAAATAAATCAAGGGAGGAGGGTGAAAAGGGGAGCAAAAGGTAATAAAAGCGCGGGTGGAGCTGCGCGGGTCAGCTTGTATAAGTATAATATGTATTTCCAAAAAACGGTTTAAGTGTTTGTATCAGTTTTCTGGTTACTATAGTACAGGCTCTGCCTAAAGTACGAGTATTCTTATTTTTTCTGCTAAAAAACAAATAGTAAATCAAAAATTTGAAAAATAAATAAATAAACGATATATTTCATCATTAGGCTTTCTCAGCCTTAATGCAAATGTAAAAAAAAATTGTATGTTTAACTTTTTTTTAATGGGGGTCGAAATGTGTTATCAAAATTTCAAAGTGAGACTACTATATCGAGTATCGTATGAAAGGGCTTCATTTGCACATCTCAAAACAGATTTTTATTTTGGTTTATGTCAGGTATTTCTGAGAAGTTTGTGGAGGAAAAAATCTGAAATAATTATGGCTATAACATGTCTGTCATATATATTTTACAGGAAAAATAAAATGATCTTTCTAAGTAGTATAGATTTTTAGTCTTAAAAAACACGACAAGCAAACTTAGTTTTGCGGTTTGATTTTTTGCTATCTGAGGTGTTAAATTACTTTAATACGTCCAAAGATGGTATGGAACCCTCGGTGCGCGAGTTCGAATCGCACTTTACCGGTATTATTTTGTATAACTTTCTCTAGTTATACTGCGTCTACCTTTATCTATATCACGTACAGTATATCTACAGCTGCAAATAACTAGGCAAGTTGCCCAAACAGCAGACAATTCCTATAATAATTGGGATAACTTTCTAACAGCTGGAAAAAGTCCTTCGCAAATTAACATGTGAGACATGATCGTTGATATTTCAATGAATACACTTCCTGAACGCGTGAATGTGTATGTGAGTCAGCGGATTCGATGGCAGCAGCACTCGGACGTGGAGGTCGCCACTTTCACCGCGCTTCATTGACTTTGCTGGAAAGTGACTGTGCGGTGGTATAACGCAGGTGCCTTTGTCGGTGACGCCTCGGCAACAATACCGATGCTCAATTTAATATTATGTGGCTTATGTAATGAGCGTGGCATATGATCTCTGTATTATTCGGCGTATCATACACATAGGCGTACGCAACGTACATCCGCCGTACCGGTGTCATAGATGAGTATGTAAGATGGTTGCAAATAAGTCGGTACGAGTATTCTTTATAGATACTTTTTTATTTGACTGTACTTAATATACCTAGTGCTTAGTCCTTATTCTCTATGACCACTTACAAATCAAGCTTAAGTTTTGCCCTACGAATACTAAGCCATTATGGCTTGTAGAGCAATATTTAAGGTTGGACCGACCCGTTGGACTAGTGGATAGACACTCTGGCCCACCCAACAAGTCATAGATTCGATTCCCGAGCAGAAGCAGAAAGCAAGCATCTTGTGTCTGGCTGTTATTTATCTATATAATTATGTATTAATATTACAATAATAAACCTGCTATAATAATAATTTAATTAAACCTAAGTATATTATTGTTGCACAAAATTGTTTTACTTCATTGTTCTCCTTTTAAATTAAATTAATGTTTTTTGTTCGTACCTAACAATTACACCTAATTGCAAAACAACACTAACATACGTTCCATGCCAACCTTATCATGTGGGTATAAATGAATTTTTTCCTCAATTTTTGTATCCAGAAACAATAACGCACGGTAAATATGGACGTAGTTTCAGTGGCGGTCCGAGAGGTGCGGTCGTAGGGGTCATGACCCCAAAATCCCATAATCATTCACATCAAACTGACCAACATAAAATCCTGCTTAAAACGTCCACACTATTATATTCAAAATAGGTTATCAACATCATTTTAAAAAACTTGGTTCAGAGCAACCATGTTAGAAGAGAGACAGAAAGGTTTAAGTAGTTCCTCTAAATTCACTCATGAGATTTGGTACATTTGTTTAGAAAAGTCCATATAGACTAACATACACAAAATGAATATTACGTATTTTTATTAATATTACACACATACAGAGCCTGCTTTTGAAGCCGGTTAAAAAAGAAACATAGTAAGTATAGCTGCTATAATTTTTTGCCATGATCATGGCTCAACTCGAATGGTTTCACAATGCTGTTTGCTATCAGTATCACTAATAATTAGGTTTGCCAATTGCAGGCTTAACGTTGCCGAGATATTTCTGAATTTATATACAAGATTCCGGGACTAATCAATGCTAATAATGTGTTTTGCTCGCTCGCTTATTATTGCCATTTCGCCCATTGAAATCCAAATGTGAATAAAGTCCAAATCCAAAAGTAAAATATACTGGAATGGTACAAATAAACACGCACCTAAATAAAATAGGAACCCCGCGTATGGATTTTTCATGATTGGGTTAATATAGTGTCTTAATACGTACCTTCGGAGTCGCTGGACGTTCGGGGTGTGGGCCCTTTGAACGTCCATTGAGTACGGCGGAGACTCCGAGGAGGACGGCGGCGGGGTTGCGACCCCCAGCACCGTGACTGGTTCCGAGGGGGCTACAATGCGCCCCCCGGCGGCGGGTTTAAAGGCAAGGCTCTGAGGTGCAGATTCCACTGGAGAGTCCCGGGACTCCTCTCAGTGCCGATGTGACAGCCGCGGGGGTTTTAGTGGGTAAGAATCCCACATACCCCGGTCGAGCCCCACAGCTCCCGGGATCTTTCGAAGATTTCCCTCGCGTCAAAAAAAAAGTGTGGTAATACGTAGACAAACTATTGGTACATGATAATGAAAAGCATTAGGCGTCTGACTTAGCTTAACGATTGTTTAGATGACAATAACCGGGACAGACTTCTTACGTGCTCTTCGAAGCACGGAGACGCTCAGTTTAAATGCCACCAAACAGTCACCCGTCTAAGGACTATCTTTACATGACGACGCTTAACCACTGATTGTTTACCGAACACTTACTAGGTACTAGCTATGGCCGCCTGAAGTCTTTACTTCTTTATGTATGGCCGCCTGAAGTCTTTACATCTTTATGTATGGCCGCCTGAAGTCTTTACTTCTTTATGTATACCAGGACAATACATTTTAATTACTGGACACGCGAAATCAGACGCAAAATTCCGGCCCGACTATTCCCGATTTCCTGGCCAGCTACCCTACCAATACTTAAGTCGAATAAGTATCTACTAAATTAAATTATGATTTCCATATTATGTTATCAGTTTAAACCGCACTACTCTGATTAACTACTCTGTTAAATTTTACTTCTTTTAGATTCTGTTTCAATAGGTCCTCAATATTAGTAGGTAGACAATCCAGCCTGTTTTATTAACCGGCTTCAAAAAGAAGGTTCTCTATTCGACGCGTATGTATGTAATATATTACACATATGTTAGTCTATGTCGGCTTCTAAACAAATTTACCAAATTTTACGAGTGTAGGTATGTATGTTTATATGTATGTATGTAGGTTTGTCCACGGATTTCTCAGAAACTACTTATCCGATTTAAAAAAATATTTTGCTATAGTTTGCTAGAGTATTTTTCAATTTAGGGATGAAGTTTTATCAAAGTCAGTTTAGTAGTTTAAGGGATATAAGACTTTTTATGTTTTCCGTAAGTTACCGTAACGTAGACGTTCGATTTGCGTGATAGTGCTGATGCCGATTTTTTTTTAGTAAAATAAGTCACTAAATAATAATATACGTTCTAAATAAACTATTAAAAAAAACACCGACTTCACAGAGAATTATCTAAAAAGCATAAAATAACAAAAATATATTGAAGTCGGTGCCAGCTGATGCTAGTATAAGTAAACATGATGTGCTAGCAGCGACTTCAAAATATTTTTGTTATTTTATGCTTTTTAGATACCTAATTCTCTTTGAAGCCGGTTTTTTATTTTTATTTATTTATTTATTAAGGTATCCAAATAGCATAGTCTACAATATATGGATAATTCAAATCTTATATGATACACCTTAGCCAAAGGAGGATACCCTATGTGCATCCAAATACAATTTGCGGGTAAGGGGTAATATTATTAGGACTTGGTTATTTTATGTAGAACATGTGTTTTAAAAGTAGACTTAGATAGCGCGTAAATGTCAATGTCACTAAATGAATTGTTATAAGTATCTATGGCACGGGAGAAAAATTTGTTTTTAGCATAATTACTTTGTTTTACATGTCGAAGTGTGGAACACTTTGTGCAGCAAATGACGGGGTCGATGGACAGGAATATTAAGATTCAGTGAAGAAATAAGGGTTGGACAATCCACATTAGCATTTGCTATGTCATGAAGGAAAGCTATATCAAGGTACTTCCGTCTATCAATGAGAGTAATTAGTTTATAGTATTGACATGCTGCACCATAGTCATCAAAACGTTGTCTAAACTTATAATTCAAATGCCTTATGAAGAGCTTTTGAATCCGTTCGATCTTATTCCTATGCACATCATAATTTGGATTCCAGATTAGACTTCCGAACTCTAAAACACTGCGCACATATGCATAATATACTAACTTTAGACTAGTTACGTCGTTAAATGGCTTGCAAACTCTCATTACGAATACTAAATTCCTATAAGCTTTATCAACGACATTGTCAACGTGATTGATAAAATTCATTTTCTGATCCAAGAGTACACCAAGATCACGGACTTCACTTACCTTTGCTAATGGCTTATCATTAATTCTGTAAGTAAATTCGACGGGCTTCGTTTTCCGAGTAAAGGTAATTTGAACACATTTCTCGACATTAATACTTATGCGGTTTAATTTGTAGTAATTTGAAAGTCTGTTTAGATCATCTTGTATTTTCAAGCAGTCTTCTATGGAATCTACACGAAGAAATACCTTTTTGTCGTCTGCATAAAGTAGGTGTTTAGAGTTTATGAAACATGTGTCAATATCATATAAAAAAGCATTGTAAAAAGGGGTCCCAAATGCGATCCTTGAGGCACACCAGATGTTATCATTACATAATCAGACTGATACCCTCCTAGAACTACTGCTTATCTCCTATTGGACACATACGACTTCACCCACCTGAATAAGTCTCCTTGAATACCCAACTTATAAAGTTTAGACAGTAGGATGTTGTGATCCACACGATCAAACGCCTTTTCAAAATCCGTAGGTATATATGACTTCAACCTGCGATTTATTGTCCATGGAATTGAGAACATAATTGGTGAAGTCACATAGCTGAGTATTAACTGACCGCCCCTTAAGAAACCCGTGCTGATAAATACTAATATTAGGGGAAATAGTGGGATATAGAGCATTGTAAAATAACTTTTCGAATAATTTAGGGATAGTATTTAAAATAGATATCGGTCTATAATTTTGAATAACGGTAGTGGAATCTTTTTTATGAATAGGTATAATATTTGCATCTTTCCATATATCGGGAAACGTACCTTCCTTAATCGAGCGATTGAAGAGAATTGAAAGGGGTATAGATATAGTATCCATGCATTTTACTAGAAACAAAAATTTTAAATAGTTTTATTTATAAAAATGTAAAAATATGATATTACATGACATATTCAAGTGCCAATCTTCCTGCTACTATGAATTTAGAGGAAGAACGACTACGAATCTCTATAATTGTTTGTTCTTGTTCATGTCTGTCTACAAATGTAAATTTTTTCCAGGTTTGATCCATGCTATAAATGCATTGGTTGGATAATATATACTTATTGCTTATTTGTTTGTAAGGTGCGTTATTTAAATGCAGCGCAACCATGCGACCGCATTTTAGGCCTCGTACCTACTTGAATTTTTAGTACCCTTTTCACATTCTGGGCATAGTAGAATAACAATGAATATAATATTATGTCACAACGTTTTTGTGTTACAAATGACAGTGTAGTCAGTCCCCACTTAGAGCAACAATATAAGTTCCATAATAATAAAAATATTTATACTTAGTCATTATATTTTTAATTTGATAGCGAGAAAGATAAACTCCCACCAACACCAATAGAGATTCCGAATGACCGCGACGGGTAGCAAAAATAATACCTATTTAGATAAATTCAATGCACGTCACAAATTATACTATCCTACACCGAGTAAGTACTCGTAAATCACCGCATTTGCCACCTGTTCACATATCCTGTTTACATCACGGAATTATTTATTCCGTGGTTTACGTTTACCATGACCTGTCTCTGCATCACCCTAAGGTAGACTGGTAGATAATGCCTCCGGCATTAAGTGCGCATATGTACTACTTCAAAATATATACCTACATTTCATTTATAACTATAGTAGGTAGCTCTCATGCATTTCAATTTATTATATAATGCTGCGTGGGCTTGAACTGCTGTACTCTAACAAGCTTATAGTTTAAGATATATATATTGTAATATTGTTTTTTATTATATAATTGAAAAAAGACAAGCCCGCTGAGTTTCTTGCCGGATCTTCTCAGTGGAGGCCGCGTTACGATCCGGTGGTAGTTGTAAAAAATGACAATATATAAGAGCCCCCGTGAGGCCTATGCATAATAAAGAATTTTGAGTTTGAGTTTATACAAATATGTTTCAGCGTAGGGCCAATTTAATAGATCACATTTGATATTTGTCAGTTTCTTTGTTCTGTTTGTTTCTTTTTTCATTATTACAATAAATATGTACTTAATCGTAATTGAAAAAAGTTAAGCGATTGAGCAGTTGTTACTTCGAAAAAAATTATAATAGGTATTTTGTGCCCGCCGTTACAAGGATACGTTGTTAAATTTTGATGATGTGTCAAATGTGATCTATTAACTTGGCCCTACTTTAGTAAGTATATTAATTGAATTTTAGTCAAAAGGTATAAGTATTATAATACTGTTTGGAACCAAGGTAATAAGAAAAAAAAAATTTTTGTAAAGTAAAATTGCTACAAGTTTCAAATCGATAGCATCTGTGGTTCCTGAAATAAATTTAGGTGTGACAGACAGATATCCAGACAGACGAAGTCTCACCATAAGGGTTCCTTCTTACCATTTAGGTATGGAACCCTATAAAGAATGTCGTTAAAGCTCCCTTGTCCGCCATATAATATTTAAGATAATAGAAAAAATATGCAACAGGCCTACTTACCTTATGGTTCGATTAACATCAACAATGATGCATGCCGTTACGGCGAGCAAACAATAACAAATTGATAACATATAACTGATAGCCGTTTGTTGCCGTAAGCGATATTAGGTAAAAACAAGAATTGTATACCTTCAACTAGGACTGTGATCACAACAGGTGACAAATACAGAAGAAGACCACAAGCGCGTCCAAGTGGTCCAGTTTATATATATAAATTGTATGGAGAGAATGGAAAGTAAAACAAAATACCTATATAAAACTTTGAACCTGTTGTGGCCTTGCCCGGCCTTTTTAGTAATATATATGTTGATCTAGTAAGTATGTACCTATGTATAAGTATTATCATTAACATAAGTCTAAACAGCAAAAAAAAACGAAATCGCATTACAATCTTCCGCGCAGTTAGATGTCCTTGTAAAATTATGATGCTATTTGACGCTATGTGGGACACTAGTTGGGACCTTTGTACCTACTGGGTGGTAGGTCCCTTCTCTACATGATCCATCCTCCGTCCTCTCATGTGCCGATGCGTTAGCCGCAGGGGTTTTAGTGGGTAAGAATCCCACAGGTCCCGGGGAGCTTTTGATGCATTTTGGGGAGTATGCGCAGAAATTACATGACTCGATCCCACCATCACCCTTCTATCATCAGATGACGAGGCGCACAGCGTATACGCACTCTCATGTGGTAAACGTGCCTTCAGTCCGGAATAAGCGATTTGATTATTATAATGACAGGTAAGGACTGGAATAATTTGCTTGCGTCGGTTTTCTCGCCCTATAATAACGTGGGATGTCTTCAAGGCTAGAGTGAGTATGCTTATAATAAGCTAGTATTATAGCTTTACCATCCTCGACTGTCGACGTCGCCGCTTTCCACCTGGTAGTCTGCAGTCAAATACTAGCTTAATTTGAATAAAAAAGAACTCTTGCAGCGACCACGGATCTGAATACGGTAGTTGTAGTAAAGTAAACCACAAGGTAAAAAAAGGTATCTCAGAGCACCACGCCGGGCGCACTAGGATCTCCTCAAGTGAGAGCTATTTCAAACCCCACTCATGGAACGTGGTATCACCTAGTGGAATAACCGAGCTCTAAGTGGATTTGCAGGACCTGGAAAGTGAGCGTGTAAGATCAGTGCCCTATCTAGACCTAGATAAACCGCATCCTGGATACGTACGTACCTTTTAATCTCGGGAAGATAATATTATGTTTCTCATTTATTTTACGGGCTGAGCCTTTATTGTTATGTTACACTGCAATAAATATTCCATAAGTAAAGTTTTTTTTATTATTTACAGTTATGTGACCTAGTTAAGTTAGTTTTTTAAAGCTATGATATAACATTCTATAATCCCTTTCGACCATAATATAAGGATTATACATCCCGTTGAAATTCTTTCGATTTGTTGGTTAACTCGATGCGTTGGCTACTTTCACCGTGTCTCCTTGTGCATTATTTGGTCATGTGCTTGTGAGATCACGTAAATAACTTAGCAGTTTTTATTGCTTCATACTCTCTCACACAAGATTTTTTACCCGGCTGCCCCAAAAGGAGAGTTTTTGGAGCGTATTGGATGTAAGTAGGATATTAGGTACTTAAGTACGTATAGATGAAATAATCTTAATCTATATAACAGCCGTCAGTTGCAATTGTATGTTTTATTATATACTTAATATGTTTTTTTTTATTTCCAAAAACATCAAGGTGAGTACTTATCCAATGAAAAATCAAAATATGTACTTACAATTTTTTATTTAATTTAGTGACGCAATGTTTATACAGTTCCGGATTAAGATTTTTAAAATAGTGAAACACGTTTATCAAAGCATTTATCATAATTCGTTAGTTAAGGGTGTAAAATAGGGGATGAAAGTTCGTTTGGTAAAAATATTTTTTGTGTACTGTTTTCTTATGTACTTACTTATACTTACACATATAATATGTTTATTTACCTGCAATTTTACTCATAAATAAAAATTATGAGACGCGTATTTCTGTTTTTATGAAAATAATTTTTGTAACTTTCTACGGTGTTTTTTTTTAACATAAACCAGACATACTCTCCAGCACCTTTAACTGAGTTTAATTAAGGGATTTATGCACTAGCTGTACCCGCGGCTTTGCACGCAGCCAGGTAATTTTCGCGTTATACTCATGAAATCAAACTCGACATATCACAATCCATCGCCATTCAACTTGATCAGATTCGGTCAGATTCGATCCGACCCTTTTATTTATTGCGGGAAAACCTTCTAAAGGTCCTCGGGACCTGTGGGGGTCAACCAGGGTCTGTGGGATTCTTACCCACTAAAGCCCACGTGGCTGTTGAGAGATCACGGACATCCCACCGGAGAGTTTTGGAGTAGGGACTCATGTGCCAATGAGTCCCTACTCCAAAACTCTCCGGTGGGATCTGCACCAGTGGGATCAGTGCCTTGCATTTGAGCGTTCACGGTGCTCACGTGGATGGGGGTCGCAACCCCGCGGCTACCTCCTCGGAGTCGCCACCGTACTGGATGGATATCCTATGCATATGCTATAAGCACGTTCCACTGCTTAGCCCCTATGAAACATAGCGTGATGTTATATATACAATTTTATGCCCGGACTTCTACACAACACATCAGTGAAAGTCCTATTAAACCACTATCCATCCACTGGTTTTCAAATGATACCTGGACATCCAGAACGACAGACAGACAGACAGACAATAATTCCAAAAAAAATGTTTTGGCTTCTATGTCGATAGTATAGTACCTACATAGAAATTTTGGAAAAATATTCGATGTACAGACAAAGTGCTCTTTGAGTTTTATTATAGTACTAGCTGACCCACGCTGCTCCGCATGCGCTATTTTTACGTTAACTAAACTTTTAATAACAGACATTCGCATCGAATACATAACCTCCTTTTTTATAGTCGGTTAAAAACTGGGATCCACTTTTTACTTGCTCTCCGAAGCACGGATCCGTTTACTTCAAATGGCGTTAAACGGTTACCCATCTATTTAATGACCTTACCAAACGTTGCTTAACCCGATCGATTACAAAATCTTGATAACAACTCTCTATGAGTGTTCCCTTACTAACATTTATTATAATTATGAAGAAATATTGATAAAACCGGACCAAGCGTATAACCAAGTACCCATTTTGACTTTAATCCCCTCTCCCAAAAGAACCGTGCTAGATTACGGGATAAAAAGTATCCTATGCCCTACCTCGTAGTAAGATCTCAAATCATGCCAAGTTTCATTTGAATCCATTCAGTAGTTTCGGCGTGATGCGCAGCCGTGATACAGACAGACAGACAGACAAAAATTAAAAAAATTAAATTTTCGGCCTCAGTATCGGTTATAGAATGCCCTCCAAATATATTTTTTTAAATATCTTCAATGTACAGAATTGGACCTGTTACAGTTTTATTATATGTATAGATATAGATAGAAGATGATAGGATACCAGCTGACAGTAAAGAATATAAATAAATTGATACGGTTGTAGACACGGAAGACTACACACTAGAGTTTTGAAATCACCAACCGTTTTTGTATTCCCTCAATCCGTCAGGACTTCCTCATAGCCGTAAAATAAAAGTAAGATTTCCTTACAAACATGTGAGATGTGCAATAGGACAAGATTAGAGATTAAAATATAAAAAATAGTTCAATGGGCGAGCGCTTGCCTTGGAAACAAGGTGTGCAGGTTCGAAACCCGACTCCAACCTCTGATGAATTAAATTAATCATGTGCGAATATGCGATTGTTACTAGCTTTCGGAGAAGGAAAACATCGTGAGGGCTGAGAAAGCCTAACTAAAAACTATAGTCTACTTCAAAGCTGGGACAAAGATATAGGATAATTTTTATGTCAGTAATAGGTTTCTATGAAGAAACCTGCAGTTTCTTGCAACATTTTGTGTATATCACCAGTCGCCAGGGTGTATATTAAGTATTTTTTTGGATTTGTTCTCAAGAGGCAAAATGGAGAAGGAAAGTTTGCATTTTGTCGCATGTACTTCTACAAAATTATTTAAACACGTATTTACAACACGTGTTCATCAAATCAATTTCTAAGGTTGTTAAAAGAAACCCAATTTAGTAGATAAGGAAAAATTGATAGTTATTTTAAATAGCTTTACTTTTAACGTTTTTCTCTATTATAATCTAAACATTTTTTTTTCATCCGTGCGAAGCCGGGGCGGGCCGCTAGTATTATTATATTTTGATCCTACACTTTATTACCAAATAATGTGTAAAAATTTGAAAGTTACTAAAATTATCATTATTTTCTATTCTAGCTCTGAAACCAGTCTAGATTTCTTATACAGGTAATGGTAAAACCAGTTTGTGATAGCACTATTGCTGGCTTGCAATACTCAAGCAATAACCAAGTTTTGTTTGTTCGTTCACAGAGGAGACGATCATCTTTCCAATAATACACAACAGTCAACAACTGACGCATAGAACGGACATACCTATATAGCACAGTATAAATATACCTACTGATGAATTTTCAAATCGATAGCGTATCGTAAGTAAGATCTAGCTTACTTACCCAACCTCATCGCAAATGAAAAATGTTTTTTATAGATTATTACAGATTTTTATTTTGGTTGTGTATAAAATGTCGAAAAAATACCGCCCCCTATTTCCGAAGTTTGTGGAGGGAAAATCTAAATAATGATGGGTAATACATGTTTATATATATTTTGCAAGAAAAATAAAATAATCCTTTTTTTTAGTAAGCCTAACAAACAAACTTAGTTTTGCGATTTATAATCTTTTAGTATCTGAAGGTGTAGACGAAGAGTAAAATAACTTTAATAGGTCCAAAGAACATAACCCTCCGTGCACGAGTCCGACTCGCACTAGACCTTTTTTAGGGTTCCGTACCTAAAAGGTAAAAAAAGGAACCCATATGGTCTGACTTAGTCTATCAGTCTGCGAGTCTGTCACACCTATATTTTTCAGGAACCTCTGATGATATCGATTTGAAACTTGGAATAGTTTTAAATCTTACTTACCCAACCTCATCGCAATGAAAAAAAAAATTATTTTCTTTTACTTTTTTTTATAATGATCGAAATGGGTCATCGAAATTTCAAAGTGAGACTACTCTATCACTATCGATTGGGATAACATATGAAAGGACTTCATTTGCACATCTCAAAACAGATTTTTATTTTGGTTTATGGCACGTAGTTTTTGGCTGATAATCATAAATGTCAAAAAAGTTACCATTATCTCTGAAGTTCGTGGAGGAAAAAATCTCAATAATAATTAGGTAAGTACCATTTTCCTCCCAGTCAGCGGGAACTTTTTACGAAATAGGAGCAAAACTAGCCATTGTGCTGGGTGATGTTTGTACTGAATGCCCACACAACTGGAACATAACGAAGTCTGCTTTTGAACTGTTGATTGAAAATAATTGGCAGACCGTGACTCGCCAGGCAGCTCACTGTTAAAGCCCCGTGACCGCTAAAACTGCCACCAGTAATAACTTTTTATTTTTAACTGTAACATAACAATAATGGCTATTGTTTAAATGTTACATAACATTACAACGTAACATTAGGTTACGTTATGATTTTAAATAAAAAGCATATAAATAATAACTAGCACTCTGTTTTTAATTATTAGTTATAACTATAGCAGTTAATATTAAAACCAAGTAGACCAAGTAGTACCTAGTAGTAGTAGTATATTTAGATTTCGAGAGCTGCAGGTAAGAACATTTTTATTACATTGGATTTCATTTAAGTAGATATCGCGAAAATTGCCAAATAGATTCCTTAACGGAGCAAGCAAACAGCCAGATAGTTTCACTACTTTCCCTTGCACAAGAATAAATACCATCCTGATAATGGATACTGCATTGATGCAATCGTAGTTTCTCAGAAACTGAAATCATATTTCAGTATTATAAATTTTCGTTAATATTTTTTTCTTTTGAACTCCTTTTACTTTCTGTGTAGCAACATTGCCATGCATGCAGTCCCGACATCGTATCCAGAAACCCTTTGTTAAAACTTTCGTTTAGTTCATCGAACTTACTTTCACCTATTGTAAGCGTCTACTCTCATTGGAATGCACTTCAATTAGTTAGCACTTCTCACGCATTAAGTACCTACATATGTATGTGGTACTTATAATATAAATAGACTAACATAATGTACGCACTTTTTCCCCCGAATGCGGATTAGCTTTACAGGAATCACTGTTATTCTTGCCCATGATAACCTGAATTATTACAAAGTTAATATTTACAAATATCACACCAGTGCAGACTCTGGCATGGTATAACCTTATACTTTAAGTCTTCTAGGTAGGTATCTATCTATCCCTTAACAATAGGCATTCTGATACAATACTAGTGGCTCGCCCCAGCTTCGCACGGGTGGTAAAAAATGTATTTATACTTAATTGGCTAAGGATTAATGTTGTATTGCTTAAAATCGCTTCGTAAATAAGCCATTATTTCTCAAAAAAAAAGTAAAGGATAAAAAATGGTTATTGTGGGTTATCCCTAAGAGATAAACTAATACCATCACGGACTTTTTCGTATAACTTATTAAGGTGTACAATACTGTAGTAAATTATTTTGATCTATCTCGTAGGGTTCAGCCAGCGTTTGCAATGTAGGGGTTTTACTGTTTTATTTTCTTGTATTTTTGTGTTTTTTAATAATGGTGGAACAATAAAGTATTATCTTAGATGAATAATTCATCTAAGAGTATTATCTATCTATCTACGCGCAAAAAAATGTGTTTATTTACGAGATCACATTATAAACCTCTATAAAATCTTTTTTTTTTATAAATTGAACCGACTTCAATATCACTGAAAAGTATAAAATAATTTAAATAATATAGAAGTTGGTTTTAGCATAACTGCTGTGTATAATTGGCACCAACTTCAATAATATTTAAATTATTTTATACTTTTCAGTGATATTGAAGTCGGTTCAATTTTTTTTAAAAAGATTTTATTTTATACTTTTCAGTGATATTTTCATAAATAATGATTGAACCATCGAAGACGGTAAAATGATCTAGGTAGGTTATGATCACATTATCGTCTACATAGTTTTACATAATTCATGTTTCTTCAGAAAAAAATTTCCGGTCGTAATGAAATTTGCATGGAATCATCATAGTAGTTTACTCTCTCGAATAAAAAAAGAATCATCGAAATCGGTTTATATTTGTCAGAGTAATGTAATGGAGAACATCAGTTTTATGGTTTTTACCAGATAAATTCCCCCACATCGTTCATGGTCCTCCAGTAAGTTCTTAGCCGGTTGTGATAAAATTCATACAGATTCATTACAGTGGTTCAATCTTTCGAATAAAAAAAGAATAATTGAAATTGGTAAATATTTGCCAGAGTTATGACCATTTTTGTCCGTAAAAAGCGACATAAAGTCATCTATATAGGCATTCCTGCAGTTCTCCTGCGCAGTCACCGTTCTTGTTTTTTCAGGAACTACTTATTCGTAAGCAATATTTTTTTTATGGGACCCAATTAACGGATTAAAGAATGGATGGAAGAAAGATTATTTCAAAGCGGTTCATAATTGCCGGAGTTATGCGCGAACATACATAGAATATATATACGAGTATATACACACATCAAAAGTGTCTAGGGATCAACATATATTTTTGCAATAACTTTTCTCCTGATTGATATTAATTAAAATTTTCTTTAAGGATTCATCAAATAAAGTGTTTTCGTTTGTCACAGTAACGATAAACCAAGTCACCTTTGCATTAATAAAGAAATTTGCCATTTTCCTAATAAAGGGATTTTTGACATTTGAACCACTAACACAAAAGTTCGAAAAAAAGACTGAAATAACAGTTTTCTTTAAAATTTTATTGGGTAACTTAAACAATTAATAATCCGTGTTTCTACCGCGAACACTAACAACACAAGAACATTGGTTTGGCATACTCAAAATGAGTTCATCCAAATCACGCTGTGGAATGGCCGCCCATGTTCGTTGCAACAACAAAAAAAGGTCTTCTTGCGACTGGATCCATATTCGGCAGAGCTCTTCTCTGTAGCATATCCCATGCATGCTCAATCGGGTTCAAGTCTGGCGACTGAGCAGGCCAGGGCAGGACATTGATGTTAGCTGCGGCGAGAGTCTGTCTTACAACTCTTGCGGTGTGCGGTCGTGCATTATCATGCATTAACTGAAATAAGGGACCGATTTGCACTTGTAGAGGAACGATGACGTCTGATACAATCGTCTCAGCATAAATTTGAGCGTTGAGGTTGCCTCTGATCCAAATCAACTCAGTTCTTCCGCTGATCCAAATACCCGCCCATACCATGATGGTTCCACCACTATAAGGATGGACTTCCTGGCAGGATTTTAATCGCTGTTGGCATCCAGGGGTTCTCCAGTGTCGTATACGTCTTGTATCCGGTCTCATACCAAAACGAGACTCATCAGAAAAGCACACGAAACGCCATTGTTCTTCTGCCCAATTTATGTGTTCAAGAGCCCATTGATATCGAATCCTACGATTGTGCATTGCTATAGGTGGTACCCGTAGCGGTCTTCGGGAATGAAGGTTCACTTCATGCAAGCGGTTTCTGACTGTTTGGTCGCTAATTAAGTTCCCTGAAGAGTGATGAAGCCTCACGGCTAACATCATGGCAGTTATTGTTGCAGCTAACATCAATGTCCTGCCCTGGCCTGCTCAGTCGCCAGACTTGAACCCGATTGAGCATGCATGGGATATGCTACAGAGAAGAGCTCTGCCGAATATGGAGGGTATCCAGTCGCAAGAAGACCTTTTTTTGTTGTTGCAACGAACATGGGCGGCCATTCCACAGCGTGATTTGGATGAACTCATTTTGAGTATGCCAAACCGATGTTCTTGTGTTGTTAGTGTTCGCGGTAGAAACACGGATTATTAATTGTTTAAGTTACCCAATAAAATTTTAAAGAAAACTGTTATTTCAGTCTTTTTTTCGAACTTTTGTGTTAGTGGTTCAAATGTCAAAAATCCCTTTATTAGGAAAATGGCAAATTTCTTTATTAATGCAAAGGTGACTTGGTTTATCGTTACTGTGACAAACGAAAACACTTTATTTGATGAATCCTTAAAGAAAATTTTAATTAATATCAATCAGGAGAAAAGTTATTGCAAAAATATATGTTGATCCCTAGACACTTTTGATGTGTGTATATACAGGGCGTCCCACGGCGATGCCACACGGAGGGAAAGTACCTTAAATATTAAAGATAGGATATTTTACTGAAAGAAGACATCGTTTTATTTTTAATAATAAGTAGAACTGCATTCACAGATTTTTTAAAAATCGCCTACCTCAACCGGGAATCGAACCCGCCAAATGTGATTGAAAAATTACATGTATTTTATAATAGCGTTTGAAAGGGCTACTCATAAGCATTATTTTTTCCTAAATAACCTAGCATATTAAATGAAACTAAGATCATAAAATTTTACATTTTATTTAAAAAAAAAATTAATTTATCAAATGCTCAAAGTGTGATCCGTTCTGTTGTATACAAATTCTCACTCTTTTAATAAAAAAAAAAAAAAAATCTGTGAATGCAGTTCTACTTATTATTAAAAATAAAACGATGTCTTCTTTCAGTAAAATATCCTATCTTTAATATTTAAGGTACTTTCCCTCCGTGTGGCATCGCCGTGGGACACCCTGTATATATATATATATATATACAGACTAATTGAGAACCTCCTCCTTTTTTGAAGTCGGTTAAAAAATATCAGTGTTTCTCTAGTATGTTATGCATTTATTACGCATATAAACCTTCCTCTTGAATCAATCTATCTATTAAGAAAAACCGCATCAAAATCCGTTGCGTAGTATTAAAGATCAAAGCATAACATAGGGAGAGACAGACAGCGGGAGGCGACTTTGTTTTATACTATGTAGTGATAGTAATAGTGAAACCTAATTTATCTATCACCTCCACCCAGGCCTACTGCTAAGAATGTTTAAAATGAGATTGACATAAAACGTACCACCAGCCAGCATACCACTTGGCTAAAACGACTGCAGCTTGTTTACGTTTGCTAAATTTTATGAATACCTGAATTCTTGGCACGCAAGTCTCAAGCAATACAAATGTTATTACTTTCATTCATAAATCCATTTACTTATATAAGTATCTATCTATACTTATAATAAAACTGTAACAGGTCCAATTCTGTACATTGAAGATATTTTGAAAATTATATTTGGAGGGCATTCTATAACCGATACTGCGGCCGAAAATGTATTTTTTTTAATTTTTGTCTGTCTGTCTGTCTGTCTGTCTATCTGTCTGTCTGTCTGTCTGTATCACGGCTGAGCATCACGCCGAAACTACTGAATGGATTCAAATGAAACTTGGCATGATTTGAGATCTTACTACGAGGTAGGACATAGGATACTTTTTGTCCCGTAATCTAGCACGGTTCTTTTGGGAGAGGGGATTAAAGTCAAAACGGGTACTTGGTTATACGCTTGGTCCGATTTTATCAATTTTTCTATAAAATATAATAAATATTAGTAAGGGAACACTCATAGAGAGTTGTTATCAAGGTTTTGTAATCGATCGGGTTAAGCAACGTTAGGTAAGGTCATTAAATAGATGGGTGACCGTTTAACGCCATTTGAACTAAACGGGTCTGTGCTTCGGAGAGCAAGTAAAAAGTGGGTCCCAGTTTTTAACCGACTATAAAAATGAGGTTATGTATTCGATGCGAATGTCTGTTATTCAAAGTTTAGTTAGCGTAAAAATTGCGCAGGCGGAGCTGCGTGGGTCAGCTAGTACTTATAATAAAACTGTAACAGGTCCAATTCTGTACATTGAAGATATTTTGAAAATTATATTTGGAGGGCTTTCTATAACCGATACTGAGGCCGAAAATGTAATTTTTTTAATTTTTGTCTGTCTGTCTGTCTGTCTGTCTGTATCTCGGCTGAGCATCACGCCGAAACTACTGGATGGATTGAAATGAAACTTAGCATGATTTGAGATCTTACTACGAGGTAGGACATAGGATACTTTTTATCCTGTAATCTAGCACGGTTCTTTTGGGAGAGGGGATTAAAGTCAAAATGGGTACTTGGTTATACGCTTGGTCCGATTTTATAATTTTTTCTTTATAATTAGAATAAATATTTGTAAGGGAACACCCATAGACAGTTGTTAACAATGTTTGGAAATCGATCGGGTTAAGGAACGTTAGGTAAGGTCATTAAATAGATGGGTGACCGTTTAACGCCATTTGAACTAAACGTCTCCATGCTTCGGAGGGCAAGTACAAAGTGGTTCCAAGTTTTTAACCGACTTTAAAAAAGGAGGTTTTGTATTCTATGCGAATGTATATTATTGAAAGTTTAGTAAACGTAAACACAGCCCGAGCGGAGCTGCGTGGGTCAGCTAGTAATACAATAAAAACAAACTTTCAACGTATGGTACATAATTGTATACGTAGTTATAATTATAATTAGGTTGGTCAGTATTAGGAAGCGCCGTGATCTACGATCTCTGATTTTATTCACTTGCTATTCAGTGTCTGCGGTGCGTTGCCCAAGCTATCTATAGTGGTGTATAAATAGTGTAGTAGTCGGCCTGGATGTCATAAAAGCTATTTAAACAACATTTAAATGAATTATTTTTGACATTGTAACAGCTAAATAAATTGGGGTAAGTTCCAGCAATATTTTCTATTAAGTACATATTTAAAATTCGATGTTCACGAAACATCTTTCGTGATACGAAAATTACCGTTATTTGCGTCATTCTCGGGATTTTAGAATTCTGCAACGGTTACTTAGTTCTAGCATTCTAGCACATAGATTTAATTCTTGAAACATTACTTTAGCGTTTTGCTGAAATATACTCGCGTATTAACAAGTAGGTAATAGTAAGTACTTTTTTTAATACTTATTTACTTATATATAAAAAAAACCACTAGGTACTTACTTACCAAATTAGATTTGATAGCATCTGTTAACACAGGTAATAACGTCAGTTATCACTTATATACCACTAATTTAAAAAAAAACTATTACTAACAATAATTAAAAAAAATAATGCTTGCGTTGCTGCTGTTACAGAGCCACTAATAAAAATCACACGATAATTGACTTCGGAGACGTACGTAACAAATAGCTATGATAAAGAGGCTGACCTTTGACATCGACTCATTGGCTAATATTGTGTATCTAAGCATAATAATATGTATATTAACAATTATAGCTCACATTACTTAAAAAAAACATACATTGTTTGTAGAGAAATATGTTTTAATTAAAAGAGATGTTCCAAAATGTATGGAGCCTGGGCTAGGACTTTGTACACTATAATATAAAATAGGGAAACACACATAAAACAGTTTTTAACTGTCCATTTACTTTAATTTGGCTTTATTTGCTTGTAAAACTTAAGAATTTTTACTTAAAATAATAATTGCAACACATAACATAAAACTGGCATGGCGGAAAAGTGTCACTGTCATGTGTCATTTTTTTTAATCAATGGCGTTATAAGTATTTTTATTAGAGTACTCTTTGTATTTTTGTTTCTGTAATTTATTAAATTAAATATTAAAATATCAATGATAATCAATTCACTACATACAATACATGCACACAACCAACGGTGACAAGTGTGACAGTAGCAGTAGCTATTGACAGCTGGCTGGCTGACAGTTCAATTCGACATCACTGAGACGCCATCTTAGGACGCTATGTTAAATATAAATATAAAATAAATGATAATTATTATTAAAATTACAACAATAATAGTAATTTAAACGAAATATTTATATTTTTCCCGGATTCTATGGATTTTTCTCGATTTTTTGAGGTGGTGTACATATTCCTAGCCCATTTTGCAATAACTCCAAATTGTGAACATTTCTGTACTCCGGGGTGTTAAAAGCAATAAAGCTGGTAAAGAGACAGGCCTCAGCAGACTTAATAATTATTGTTTCAGGTGACGACCGGTAGTATAGAGCAGCTAGGCATAGTGTTGCGTAGACGAAATTTTTGTCTCGTCATTTAATTGTCGAAGAAAAGTTGTCACTATTACGATATTTATGCACTTAACCACAGTATAGGTCATGCATTGAGAAATAGGTCAGTAAGTACATCATATTTACAACTATAAGAACATTTGTAAAGTTGTGAATTTGTTTATTGAAATATTTCAATAAATTTATGTAGTAGCTTAATTTCATCTAAAAATACATGCTGCAATAGAAAAAGTTTTAAGAGTTGCATGGGTCGCATGGGTTGCATGGGTCGGATCTTGGCGTCCATACCTACCAGATAAACAAATAGGTATTTGCTTCGCTGATAACTTCACTCTGTTCATTCATCGGTCCGTCCGATGAATGAACATATTGAAGTCAGAACTCCAGCGTATGCGAGAAGCAAGGCAATCCGTGAGCCGTGAGGTGAAATCAAAGTTTAACATGTCAATAAATAGGCTGGAGAGGTAACCAAGTAACCACTCATAAAAGTACTTTTTTGAGAACTTGCCCGTATTTTTCAAGTTTTTCAAGCCCTGAGATCTCTAAATCTGGATTAGCATAACGACTGATGTCTAGATGGCAACAACTGGGACCGACTTCCCGCCGAGGCACGGAGACGCTCAATTCAAATCAACTACCCATCTATGGACTGACCTTGCCCAATGTTGCTTAACCTGATCATTTGGCAAACAGTAATAACAATAATTGTGTATGCGTTGCTCTTTATTTATACATACATACATTTCAAGTCTTTCATA
This sequence comes from Furcula furcula, assembly GCA_911728495.1. Classification (NCBI taxonomy): domain Eukaryota; kingdom Metazoa; phylum Arthropoda; class Insecta; order Lepidoptera; family Notodontidae; genus Furcula; species Furcula furcula. The sequence continues at coordinate 17,201,852 of OU452244.1, forward strand.
GAACCGTAAAATAAAAATTGCGTAAAAATAAATAATACCGGGGGTGTTTTGGTCCTCTTACGGGTCGAATGTCCAAAAGTTATCTTTTAGTGTAGGGTCATTATTGTAATAGCATACTTCATTCCAAGTTTATATGTTCAGACGTTTATACTGCACGCTGATGGGTAGGATAAAAAGGTTTACTCATAACGACCCTGCAACTATCCTTAGGAGCCCAATTCTTTAAAACCCGTTCTTAGCTGAATTTTACACAACAAAAGAAAATCACTTGCCTGCCAAATTAAAAGTTTATCATTGTAATAATTCCGTAAAGTTCCCTTAATTAATGCGTCCATGTTTTGCTTTTTTCCTTGACAATAAGATTTTTTTGTCTTTAACACCGCTGTCCACACTCTCCTTAGGAGTCGAGTTCCACGAAATCGTTCTTACTGGATCTCTCCTCAATAAAACATATACAATACAATTTTATAACGTATAAGCTTGGCTACATAGATAAGAGTACTTATATTACCTTGGCTATACAAATAGGTAATGGCGAAAGTCTTTTAGGTACCCTTCCGTCCCAGTGCGGCGACAAGTTGGAGGAAGTTTTTTTACCTAGTTTAAGTATACATATTTGTAAATAAATTGTAAATATTTAGTTTCAATAAATTATATCGAACATTTATAACAAAATTAAAGCAATATACGAATACAGTAAAGATGCTGCTCTACCATTAGTTTGATTCAGACCACCATATGTAGGTGACTCTATTTACATTTTAGTACAAAGTAGTTAAAGGTGAAGCCATAATCGCTAGGTACCCATACGTATCATTCTTGACCATCTAGCTAATAAGGGCAATGGTGCAACGTGCTTCAATTAACTTGATAAGACACCTGCTCGCACAATTGTACCTAATTAATAAAGATTAATAATAATTGGCTTATCTACAGAGGTTTTTTTGGTACATTATAATTAGGTTAATAAGTTGTGTTTTGGGTAAACCCAGGAAAAGCAGGAGCAAGTCGCTAGTAATTTAATAAAAAAATAATTACCCGCGATTCGTGCATTAAAGCATGACAGCTTGGGGACTAGGAGACAGCTAATTCCTTGTCACACACTCAGTGAAATGTTCTTATGATAAAGGAAGAACCGACTCTTTGTTTTTAAGCTACTACATAAAGACTATTGTTTATAATTCTTAACAAAGACTTCGAACTTTATTTGCTAGTAAGAACCAACATAATGAGTGTTGCAACGCAACTAATTATTTTCATCACGAGATCCTAAGATCAATTTTATTGTTTGCTCGGAACTCATTGTTTTTGAAAAAGCGTATATTTAAAACTGAAAAAGTGACAGATAGGAAAGTTGCTTTTCGTAAGTTTCTTTGCTGCATAAATTCTATACAGTAAGAACAGAAAAATTCTGTAGCAGGTCAAATAGTAAATTACGCTAAGCGCATTCCCTATTGCTTAAGATTACTATTACAGAGATAATAGGACATCAATAAGCCACGAACGGACGGTTACACAAAACTGCTCAGTTTCGTCATATAATGACATCCTGATCCATTGCATACGAGTGATCGCATTATCGTATGACCCCTGGGGCGCTTTCTTTCGCGTCGTCGTGACGTAACCGCTTATAATGCACAACTTCAACTTATTATTATTAAGGATTGTCATCTGCCTTTACGTCATCTTCATCATTTTTTTCGTACTGATATGTAATAAACTTATTTGTAGTTAATTAATTTGTGCAACTATTTTAAAGAGATTAGAGACACGGCCGTCCGTAGTCCACTTTAAATAATAAACCATGTCACATAATTGATATTATTACAATATAGCATTGTTAATGTGTTCTTTATCACTTAATGATTCTAAACACATCGAAAATCGCCGTTAACCTCGTTCCGAGTGCCAGAAAGAAAGTAGAATTCGCTTCGGTTTCAATGACATTATCAACGATACATCAAAAGCAACGCACGCATCATGCACGCATCAATTATTTGTACTTAAAATTAGTGGATTTATTTATTACAAATAGTATCTTCAATTTAGTTTGGAAACAGATTAACTTTTTAAAATTGACTAAAAACAAAATCAATGTTCGAATGATCTTATTATAAACTAGCTGACCCACGCAGCTCCGCCTGCGCTATGTTTACGTTAACTAAACTTTTAATAACAGACATTCGCATCGAATACATAACCTCCTTTTTTTATAGTCGGTTAAAAACTGGGACCCACTTTTTACTTGCTCTCCGAAGCACGGACCCGTTTAGTTCAAATGGCGTTAAACGGTCACCCATCTATTTAATGACCTTACCTAACGTTGCTTAACCCGATCGATTACAAAACCTTGATAACAACTCTCTATGAGTGTTCCCTTACTAATATTTATTATATTATAAAGAAAAATTGATAAAATCGGACCAAGCGTATCACCAAATACCCATTTTGACTTTAATCTCCTCTCCCAAAAGAACCGTGCTAGATTACGGGATAAAAAGTATCCTATGTCCTACCTCGTAGTAAGATCTCAAATCATGCCAAGTTTCATTTGAATCCATTCAGTAGTTTCGGCGTGATGCTCAGCCGTGATACAGACAGACAGACAGACAGACAAAAATTAAAAAAAATACATTTTCGGTCTCAGTATCGGTTTTAGAATGCCCTCCAAATATAATTTTCAAAATATCTTCAATGTACAGAATTGGACCTGTTACAGTTTTATTATAAGTACTAGCTGACCCACGCAGCTCCGCCTGCGCAATTTTTACGCTAACTAAACTTTGAATAACAGACATTCGCATCGAATACATAACCTCATTTTTTATAGTCGGTTAAAAACTGGGACCCACTTTTTACTTGATCTCCGAAGCACGGACCCGTTTAGTTCAAATGGCGTTAAACGGTCACCCATCTATTTAATGACCTTACCTAACGTTGCTTAACCCGATCGATTACAAAACCTTGATAACAACTCTCTATGAGTGTTCCCTTACTAATATTTATTATATTATAAAGAAAAATTTATAAAATCGGACCAAGCGTATAACCAAGTACCCGTTTTGACTTTAATCCCCTCTCCCAAAAGAACCGTGCTAGATTACGGGATAAAAAGTATCCTATGTCCTACCTCGTGGTAAGATCTCAAATCATGCCAAGTTTCATTTGAATCCATTCAGTAGTTTTGGCGTGATGCTCAGCCGTGATACAGACAGACAGACAGACAGACAGACAGACAGACAGACAGACAGACAGACAGACAAAAATTAAAAAAAATAGATTTTCGGCCTCAGTATCGGTTATAGAATGCCCTCCAAATATAATTTTCAAAATATCTTCAATGTACAGAATTGGACCTGTTACAGTTTTATTATAAGTATAGATAGATGAATGACTGCATGAGCATAATACTGTAGTGGTAGAAATAATCAACACGATAGATGTATTTATAAATATGATTGTAAATTTTGAAATGCACAACATTATATATCTATAGGTACACATCTTTGAAAACTCTACTTACGTACATGAGATAATATTATTAGCTTAGCTAATATTATTAGCAAAGCTAAAAATCCTCATAGTAATTTACAAAGTGATTTAATATATATATATTTTTATAATATTTCGAATGAGGTGGTGATTGAAATTTAAAATATAAAATACCTACTTTCGCGTTTAACTCTTTTATAAGCGGATTATTTTCTCCACTAGGTTATATAATTTGATTTGAGCGAGACTACGTGTTTATATTTATTTATTAACATAGCATATTTCACAATTATGTATTATACATTGTTATGAGCTCCCTTGGGTTTGGCAAAGAACTGTCAACATAAATCGGCTTCAGGTCAATTTCAAATATTTGTATGATAATTCTGCTGAATGTTTATTAGAATGTATATTTGTTTGAGAAAGTTGGATGGTGACAAGGCAACAGCCTACATTCATGGCAGGAAATGAGATAAAGTATTCATCTACCTAAGTACATATATACTGTTTGCAAACAACTTGCACCTAACTAAGTACGATCGTGACTATGAAAATCGTCGGGGATACGCACAAAAGATTTCACTTTTTCCTACACTAAGCTCAGATTAAGAAAACAGTGTAGTAACTCCTACCGAACCTAACCATTATGTATGTTTTTATTTATTTTTATGAACAGGAATAGAAAGGAAATATATTTAATGGATTATAATTACTATGAAATAGTACTCTATATTATTCCTTACGTGAACGACCTACGTAGAGTGGGTATAATTCGGTTTTTATTTTATACACCTACCTATACCGGCAGGTACTTTATACGTCATAAATTCATAAAATAATTAAATTAATAAACTTTTATAATTGCTTGGGGAACACCCCAGATTTTATTTACCTTGTAATTAAACATAACTACAAGGTAAATAAAATCTGGACCCAAGTAAACCTTTTATTGTTTCTGAAAACAAAACACCCTCGGTAGGTAAGTGCATTATTTATTTTTCCTGTAATAAAAGGCCCTCGGAAATTCGACCTAAAACGTGATTTTTAAAAGTTGATTAACCACATTTTTGCAACCGCGCCCTGGTGTTTATTTTAGCGAAGTGTAGGTACCTATACAAGTACGCAAACAAAGATTTCGTGATTCCATAAATTGCAAATCACAACATAAGATCAATGACCTCCTTTCTTTTATATGTTTATTATAAAAATTGGACAGAAATATAAGTCGACCAGTGGACTGAATCATAGGTAAGTAGCACTCGTGAATCTATTTCAATAGCAAAAATCGTTACCAATATGCGGACAAAATAACAGTCCGCTACTTGGTAACTCGCAGTCGTTTAGGCAAAAAGTGTGTCATCTCACTTTCTGACCTACAGAATTCACCTCTGTAATGGAATTAAGAACTAGCAGAACTATAAGTGTACATAAAAGCTTAGGTTTATACTTCTTTGTAGTAGTTTTGCTAATTAATTAGTAGTGTTTAAATTATTTCCAGCAATATATACCTACCTACTTTCAACTGGACTGCTCAGGTACCACTCAGTTTTTAAGGATAATTAGATTAGCTGATGTGCCACTTACCTTTATAGAACTGGTCAGTCTAGCCCTTCATGAACTATATCCAAAGGTGAAGCGAACACACGCTGATCACTGAGCGAACAACACTTCACTCGTGTTCGTGCTGAGCAAGCAAAACGTCGCATTCACATACTAATTAATTTTCGAGAGAAACTACGCGAGTTACGGTATAACGCGCAGACGGGTAGCAGTGTGACAGACCACTGAGGTGTGCGTCGGAGCCGCACCACGTCGGATGACCGAGCGATGTAGAGGCGAGGAGGCGGGCGAGTGACCACAACCGCACGCGGCGCGCGCAGAGAGAGTTGTGCCTTCCTCCGGTTGCGTGCCGCAGCCATCGCAGCGGGCGACGAAGCCCAAGGATGCTTCATCCGCAAGACGCTGCTCATTGCAAATGCACTCTCATACGGCTTTCGGCTGCACAGGTGCCGAGCTGGCCCCGAAACCCAGGCCGAATTAGTTCCGACCTTGGTCCCGACTCATCCGTTTGATATAATTCCAGTACACACAGTCATATGGAAAGAAGTGTCAATCACTGCGGACGACTCATACTTTTGCATGTTCATAAAGCGCCGGTCAATGATCTACACTATAAATGCGTACGAGTTTTCTTTATTTCAAGAATAGCACATAGATTTAGAATGTTTATCTTAAATAATATATCCGTTATCAACTTATTTATTAGTGAATAATAAAGACTATTACTTATAGTTAACAATTAATAAAAATACATACAGACATAAATCACGCCTTTTTCCCGTAGGGGTAGGCAGAGCCCGAGGGCCGTTTTTCGCCTTCGCTTTTTATAAAAATATAGTAATTAATCACTTAAAATATTCAATTCTTTAATCAGCCTGATTTGATGTTTTGTGACAGAAAAAATCTTACAATATATGGCCAGCCTTACATGCAATGCATAGTGTTAATGAATTTCAAAATACCTTCATATTTAATTTGTTGATTAAACCTTTTTGTGAGTGTTTCCTCAATTTGGTCTACGTATTATTTGTGCTGTAATCTCATTTATTTTACTCATACATCCCTGCTCATCCAAACATCTGCATGTGAATCTGCATTCCCTTAGTATAAGGATGTCAGTAGGTAGAGTCTTTATCTATACTTTGTTAAAGATTAGTGCCACGGTTAGATTAAATTTATATGCAGCCCTTTATGATAACGTACCAAACCTATGTTATAATAACTAATTGTCCTCCAATCATTATCTCTATATCTTCTATACATGGTAAAGTAAAGTCACTTTCCGCGTCTGTATCGGTTAATTCCTTCTAAACCACGCAATAATTTTTCACTAAGGGTTTATAAAATACAAAAAACTATAAGTATATACACCCGTGCGAAGCCGGGGTGGCTTGCTAGTATCTTATAAATATGACACCATTCATTGATATTGTTAGATCCTCAAATGTTTGTCGAGTGTTTGTATTTGCTTTCACGGTTATCTATCAGTCAAATTAATTAAGGTCAGTTTCAATGTTTAACTAAAATGAGCGGTAATAACAAACTGCATCAAAGTATGCATACTATGACGTAGTTCTATATTAATTTTGATGCAGTTATAGAGAACCTTAGAGGTAGAGAACTAATGTTCGCTCAATTGCAAACTAAACCACGTGTCACTGTTGAGTGAGCACATACCTTGACCGTTGGGACACCATACGGTGCCAACCCCCTCATTTCATCCCTTTCCGTCATAGTAGTATTTGTATTATTAATCCTTTTCGCACACTGGTACGAGTTACGGGGTGCTGATGTTGGTGTAAAACTGTTTAGTCGTTGTTACCGGCAACGGCAGTGCGATACAAGACACGCGCAGCACAGCCCGAACTGCAAGCTCACGTGCTTCGGAACTTCCATTTGACAATACCTTTAATTTATTACAAGACCTGAGAATTTTAAACGCGCCACTGCTAAACCGCAAGCACTATGTGAGTTTTATAATTTTAAATTATTCGCACCATTTCACTATTATATAATCACATTAAATCGTAAAATAATATTTGACCTAGGAATTGTTCTTGACCTGCCTGCTTATCAATGAACTTGAAGATATGCATGACGAAGTAGATATGAACAATGCACAATATTACAATAAAATATAGTAAACATATTTCTCACTGATTGATTGGTACCCTTGTATTGTGTTATATTTGCATTTCGCAATTATTGAATCTAAACTTTTTACGTGTTATTACTGAAGCCTAGCGTTATAATCAAAAATTCAAATTCAAGCAATGATGGCCTAGTGACTGAAACACCTGCTTGGAATGCCCCATAATTATGGCGCCAGCCAGTTCGTACCCTACCCATGCATTTGGCAAAATCGAGAAAAATATCTAAACCTATGGGTTAACACGATTTTTCAAAATTAACCCAGTAGTGGTAACGTGTTATACTTAAAAAAATAACGAAAAAAAACCCGGTCAAGTGCGAGTCGGACTTACTCAATGAAGGTTTCTGGTACTAGTACTTTCTATGGACGTAGAAAAGTTAGTTTTCTATTCATTCACCGCATAACTAAGTTTGTTTGTCAAAGGTTTTTTGATTATGGTTGCGATGAGGATGGGTAAGAAATATTTTAAAACTTCTAAATTATCTACCAGCATTTTGAGTATGTACTCAAAATAATACAACACATACCTAACATTATTGTTACTTAACGTTTACTCCATGTATGAATGTCCTCCTAAATGGCAACTGTCTTCTCTTTTCTATGATGAGGAATAAGCAAGGTTCAAGTAATCACCACCTAATCTGCAATGAAAACCGACTACGAAACAGCAGATCTGACCTATTTAGCATACCAAGTAACTACTAACTAACCAATAACTTTTAGGATACTTTTTATATAGGAGGATAATAAGGCATTGATGTTTTATTAATTTTTATTATGTGATTATAATAATGACGACGACGACATCGTAATTACTTGATTGATGCAATTAGCACAGTGTCAATATATGTATATTATGGGTAGGTATGGTTTTAGGGTACTTTTTACCTCGATATAATATGGCTCCTGCGATTATATATATTTTTTTAATTTTGAAGTTTTACCCGGAAACTGCTCGATTCGTCATCAGCTGGAAGGGCCCGCCTTAGACTGCCATAATAAACGGCAGTTAGCCATTTGCATCCACCGGTTGCCTGTGATGCGCACAATGTCGGTCCACCTAGTTGGGAGGCCTGCCTTCACTGCGTCTTCCAGTTCGTAGTCGCCACTCGAGAACCTTTCTTCCCCATCGGCTTTCGATTCTTCGAGCGATGTGGCTTGCCCACGGCCACTTCAACTTGCAGATTCTAAGCGCTATTTCGGTGAACTTGGTTCGTCAGTGAATCTCCTCATTACGGATTCTGTCGCACAAAGAAACTCCGAGCATTGCTCTCTCCATAGCTCGTTGTGTGACTCTGATTTCTATAAAAGGCCAGCTGTTAAGGACCACGTCTCAGTACCACATTATGTCATCACTATAATACACTTATTACACACACACACACACACACTGCTGGATTCATTCTGATTAAATTTTGTTTACTTAACCGAACTTTATTAAAATTATTTTGTTTCTTAACAAGTTACCTAGTTCTAAAAAGTAATTAGCGTTTTGAAATTTAAGCCGTAGTAGTTACCCTTTAACGCTTCATAAGGTTAATTTGAAACGTTAAACTTGCACAGCAGATTAGGTTACAGATAATTAAACAGCGTAAACTTACTCCCGCATCAATATTCACACTGCACCTGTTTAGAACCACAAAGTACCTAACAGAACATGTTCCTAGTGTTCTTCATTGCAATGACGTACTACATAACTGTAACCATTATTTAGTTATCTATGACATATGTAGTTACGTCGCAATTTATGAGATACGTCTTGCTAATTTTCACGAAAGAACAACTGGTTCTCTCTATTTAGATATATTTATTAGAAATTAAAGCTATTTTTAGAGTACAGTACCTAAAACGTACAAAGGAATAGGTACATAAGGTGTGACTTCGACTTTCTGTCATACCAATATACACACATCAAAAGTGTCTAGGGATCAAGCATTTTTGGGCAAAAAAATGGGCAGAAGAACAATGGCGTTTCGTGTGCTTTTCTGATGAGTCTCGTTTTGGTATGAGACCGGATACAAGACGTATACGACACTGGAGAACCCCTGGACGCCAACAGCGATTAAAATCCTGCCAGGAAGTCCATCCTTATAGTGGTGGAACCATCATGGTATGGGCGGGTATTTGGATCGGCGGAAGAACTGAGTTGATTTGGATCAGAGGCAACCTCAACGCTCAAATTTATGCTGAGACGATTGTATCAGACGTCATCGTTCCTCTACAAGTGCAAATCGGTCCCTTATTTCAGTTAATGCATGATAATGCACGACCGCACACCGCAAGAGTTGTAAGACAGACTCTCGCCGCAGCTAACATCAATGTCCTGCCCTGGCCTGCTCAGTCGCCAGACTTGAACCCGATTGAGCATGCATGGGATATGCTACAGAGAAGAGCTCTGCCGAATATGGAGGGTATCCAGTCGCAAGAAGACCTTTTTTTGTTGTTGCAACGAACATGGGCGGCCATTCCACAGCGTGATTTGGATGAACTCATTTTGAGTATGCCAAACCGATGTTCTTGTGTTGTTAGTGTTCGCGGTAGAAACACGGATTATTAATTGTTTAAGTTACCCAATAAAATTTTAAAGAAAACTGTTATTTCAGTCTTTTTTTCGAACTTTTGTGTTAGTGGTTCAAATGTCAAAAATCCCTTTATTAGGAAAATGGCAAATTTCTTTATTAATGCAAAGGTGACTTGGTTTATCGTTACTGTGACAAACGAAAACACTTTATTTGATGAATCCTTAAAGAAAATTTTAATTAATATCAATCAGGAGAAAAGTTATTGCAAAAATATATGTTGATCCCTAGACACTTTTGATGTGTGTATTTCAGGAACGATTTGTTTGGAGTAGTTTTAAATCTTACTGACTGATAATAGAAATATTTCTTTATCTTTTTTTCAATAGGAACTGTAATGGCGATTCGAAATTTCAAGTTGAGGCTACTAAATCAAGTGGGGTATTATATGAGTGGGCTTCATTTGCACATTTCAAAACAAATTTGTATTTTATGCATGGGGTTTAAACTTATAATTAAAAATGTCAAAAAAACACCGTTCCCCTTTATCTCCGAAGTTTGTAGAAGGAAAAAATCTGATATAATTAAGTCCTACAGGTAATGTTTATGTTACAGGAAAAATAGGACGATTTATCTAAAAATATATTTCTATAAGTACTTATTACTTAAAATGATCAACCAAAACTTTGATAAAAAAACTTAATAACTTTATTATTATTTTTTTTGCTACCTGAAGCGTCAAATGAATAGCAAAAAAAAACAAACTTGGTATGAAGAAATAAAATAAGTAGCTAAAAAAAATCATCATCATCATCATCATCATCAGCCGGAAGACGTCCACTGCTGAACATAGGCCTCCCACTTAGAACGCCACAATGAACGACAATTGGCTATTTGCATCCACCGGTTACCTGCGACGCGCACAATGTCGTCTGTCCACCTAGTGGGAGGCCTGCCTACGCTGCGTCTTCCGGTTCGTGGTCGCCACTCGAGAACCTTTCTTCCCCAACGGTTATCGGTTCTTCGAGCGATGTGGCCTGCCCATTGCCACTTCAACTTGCAGATTCTGAGAGCTATGTCGGTGACCTGGGTTCTTCGGCGAATCTCCACATTTCGGATTCTGTCGCGCAAAGAAACTCCGAGCATAGCTCTCTCCATGGCTCGTTGTGTGACTCTTAACTTCTCTAAAAGGCCAGCCGTTAGAGACCACGTCTCAGTACCATATGTCATCACTGGCAACACACACTGGTTAAAAACCTTCGTCTTCAGGCACTTCGGTATTTCGGCTAAAAAAAATAAACTATTTAAAATAAAGTACGTACCGTCCAGGTCCACAGTGTCAAACGTATATTCTACCGCCAAGCAGCAGTGAGTAAACATTCCTATGTTCCGATGTAAAGAACACTGTGGCTGGTAAAATTACTTGACACAGGATTTTCCTACTAATGTCTCGGGTGACAAGAAGCAGTGCAATAAAAAATTCTATCTATAGGTAGGCGCGTCGCTTACTACCGGCCGGTCTTGCTTGTCCTGTCAGTAGGTTAAATGAATAAAAAAAAATTCTATGTAGCCTGATGGTAGACATTCAATAACAAAGCACGAAGTAAACGCTGACGCGTCGTAACGATTCTTTGCACGCCAATTTGCATGATCACAGGTATTAGTATGATAATATTGATATCTTTATAAAGAGCATATCATATAGCACGAATGTTCAATACAGATAGATCACCTGGTTGTCTAAAGAATAGATATACCTATACAGTACGTAACAAAATCCCTGTTCGATCATCAGGTCAGGTTTTCTTCGGTGTATCAATATACATAAATATATGTATGTAACTCCATTATAGTTCTTGGATCGGACTGGTCTCAAACGTCAATGCTGAAGCTGCTATAAAAATCACGATGAACTGGCTAACAAAAAACCTTCTTACTCTAAACTTAGAAAAAACTAAGCTTGTACCTTAATCATCTTCCCCTCCGCGTATCTCTTTAAAGACTGCCAATGGTTGTGAATATATTCTTAGGAAATATATAAAAGTACCTATTTTTTCATTTAGCGGTTATGTACAGTGTTGAATTTCTACTAAATGTTAGTGTATCCGGTTTTTGATTTCCTTCTGATCTCAGGTAGATACAGTCAAATAAATATATGCAGAACGTCTGGATTGAGGAGCCAAATAAAATTACTACTTTATTACTGTGTTACAAATTCAAACTCACCTACTACTAAATCATTTAATCAAACACATTAATTGACGAATAACTTTGGTAGTAATTTACGCCATTGTGTATGGACTGAGGAGCCATATTAAAAGTTTTGTACTTTCATGAATTTTAGCAGTACTCAAACCAGATTTTTTGTAGGTTACATACATAATTACTACTAAATATTACAAAAGTTTCAATAATATTCATTGGGTACTTTCCGAGTTCCAGCTGGCTCCTCAGTTCAGATGTTTAGACTGAGGAGCCACTTTTAAATTGATATAACTTTTGAAATATTTTATTACAAATTCCAGAATTCGTTCTACAAAATTATCTGCAGTACTACTAAATAATGGTGCAAGTTTTATTTTAATATATGAAGTGGCTCCTCAGTCCATACGGACATATTTATTGATGCCACGATGACTTGGCGTGATCAAATTGAATCGTTGGTTTCGGGGGTCAGAAAACTAATTTTTGTTTTTAAGAATTTAAGATCATCGATTTTCTGACTCATAAAGTAATATTTTGTAACGTGCCTTAAGTCCAGACCAAGCGGTTTGCTTCTTCATTTATAATGTGGACAGCTAAGGACTGGAACAGTTTGCCTGCGTCGGTTTTCCCGCCCGATTATAATGTAGGTGTCTTCAAGACTAGTGCTTTTAATAAGCTGGTATGCTTTACCATCCTCGTTTACGTCGCCGCTTTCCATCAGCTGGGACTGCAGTCAAGCACTAGCTTATAAGTAGTAAAAAAAAGTAACTTACTGTCTTACAGTCTGGGGTGGTGCTGGGAAATGTCTATTCTTACGTTTAGAGAGAGCTCAAAGAGGTGTATTAAAAGTCATGACATATTACACCCATCTGTTTTCCAACAAAGTATCTTTATGATTTAAGCAAAATATTTACAGTCAGCTGTCAGTCAATCGTTTGCATTAAATTCCATCCTACGAATGCAGCGAAGCCTTATTTTTGAACACACGTTTTTAGGAACCGCCTCCTTTTTTGAAGTCGGTTACATTAAAGATGACTATACATCTGGGCGTGTAAAAAGTCTAACTTGTGCTCGATCCCACTCCGTTGTGTTGTGACGGTTTTTCATTCCATCGAACATGCCTGAAATGGCGTGGAGTGTCTGCACAAACTATTGTACACGACAATATCTACGTTACCGTAGGTACCCAGCTCAAAGATTGGCCGCTGTAGCGGTATCTGTCGAGAAGGCATTATTGTTTCACATACATAGTGAGTGTAATAAACATGTATTTTCTTTGTTTTTCAGGTATTAGGACAAGACTACTTTTGTCAGAATATGTCACATACTCAATGCAGAAGATATAACAATGATATTGTCGGAGAGCATTATCGACAACGTAACCACAAGCACAACTGACGTCTTGGATAGATCAATAAATTTAAACTCATTATACTGTTCACATCTTTGGGCAAATAGTAACTTACGAAGCGCAATCCTCACAGCACCTAACAGGGATAAGAATTTTATCACTTATTGCTACACATGTAAAGGTAAAATAAGTAATTATGAATTCCAGCCGTCAAAAAATTTTACGCCACATAATCATTCCACTCCTTACAAACAAATGACAGTAGAAACAGGTGTAATGCCTGTGAATGAAATACAAAGGAGCCCAATTGACGATGATCCCGCCAAAGCCATTTGTTCTTTTAACAAAAGTTCTCCAACCAACAATGATCCTGTGAATGTTGAGAATAAACAGTACATTCCTTCTATATCACATCAGGTGGATTCTAATATTATACATAAATTTAGATCATATGATATGGATAACAACAACATAAATGGTGCTAGAAGAGGAAGAAGTCTAAGAAAGAGTCTAAAGGGTATTGGTTGTATCGTTAGTTTAGCTTCCACCAAAGGTCCTGTGAAAAAAAGTACTCAAATACAAGCCTGCTCAATAAGTGTGATGATTATAGCAATTGTAATAATAAGTTTCATGTTGGTCAATTTTAGTAATCATAATTTTAATGGTATAACCAACATTGTTAGTACAACCTTAGTGCCAATTAAAAATACGGAGAATAATGAAACTGTGTCAGCTATAACCAATATTTATTCGGATCTACCAGAAAACTTAAGGATGAACATTACTACAGATGAATATTTACCTACCACGGAAAATCCAATTATTTTTAGCACCGAAAATAGCTCATTAATAAGCTATGTTATAACAAAAATTCGCAAGAATATAAGAACATATCCAAAGAGTGAAATAAAGACGGAAGAAAGAGAAAGGCTCAAAGATATAAATAATAGAGATTTATCACAAAACTTTTGTGCGTGCCAAATAAACGAAATCTGTATGTTAGATGAAAACAGTGGAACATCAATATGCAGAAAGTCTATTGATATAGACGATCCAACGGGTATGTACTTTTTTTCAGACTAATACCGCCACTCAATAACACCCTGTGACTCCTTTGGCCACGATCTATAGTGGTCACCACTGAAGGCACCGCTACATGACACTCAGTGAGTCCCGAGGAAATCCTAAATTGTCTGGGAACCCTGAAAAAATTAACTAGCATGGTAGGTACGAGAAGTTGTAGAGACTCCTTTGCAAAGCGAAAGACAAGCATTAATTAAATAACAATAGTTTTGTGACAATACGTTTGAAGGTATAATAACAACAATGGTAGTACTGGGACGTATAAGTAGGTACCTACCGTTACTTATAAATAAAAATATTTAAGAGACCAATTCTTTCTTACGTTTCGTGTTACAGGCTGTGGAGGGTTATGTGCTCTGGAAACGGAAGCGTGTCAACTAGTTGATAAAGCCCGAGGAGTGCGCGTGTGCCGCTCGCTGACGCATGTGACGTGTTCGACTGACGAATGGCGTTGCCGCAACGGGCTGTGTGTGCCAGCGGTGGCGCGCTGCGACGGATCCATACAATGCTATGATCGCTCGGATGAAATGTATTGTGGTAAGACGTCTAAGTACATTATACCTTTAAGTAATTAAAACTAAATATCAATTTCTGACACTATTTTTTCTATTTTTTTTGCGACCGGTAACCTTCATATGGTCTCCGTATGTGGGATTATAACCTGGAAGGACCTCGGCTCTCCGGTCTTGCCTCTGAGCCCGCCACTGTACGTCGGATAGTAGCCCCCGGGAACCTGTCTCATAGCGACGGTTAGCAACTCCGCCGCTGTCCCGAACGTCCATCTACTCTGAAGGACTAAAATATACCTAAATCAACACATATTCCAGAATGCGACTTGACGAAACAATTCCGTTGTGGACATTCGATATCTTGTTTCTCACAAACCAAATTATGCGACGGTGTTGTTGATTGCTGGGATGGTTACGACGAAGTCAATTGCACTATGGGTATGTTTAGTACAATAACTTACTTATGTAGTCTTTTCAAATTATAACAAAACTTTTTACATTCGCGTTGTAATATTTTAGAATGCCCCGGCGATCAATTCCCTTGCAATGATGGACAATGTATTCTAGCATCGAGGTTTTGCGATGGCTTAGTTGACTGCGCTGACGGTACTGATGAGCCAGAAGGTTGCGGAGGTGGATGCGGGAAACATGAGCTGCGCTGCAACAACAAACGCTGCGTGCCTCGCACTGTTCGATGCGACGGACAAGATAACTGTGGCGACGCTAGTGATGAGATTCACTGTTCTAAATGATACGAATTTGGTGTTCTAATCCACTCCTCACTGCCTTGTAGTCGATTTTCACCGATTATAGCTTTTACCAGTTTATGAGACTTGTGATATAAAGAGATCTGAATCTGAAACAGCTACTGGTAGCATGTCAGTTGCTTACAAATTAATCTACAAAAGCGTAGATGTGAGTTTTTGTTTTAACTCATACTAATTAAAAGTTGGCAAGCAGCCTAACCCATTTTTACCAAGCAAAATAATTGTAAACAAATTTTACAAACACATTTAGCATTTTATGTTGATACATTTAAATTACGGTTATATTTAAATGAGTTTTTTATGTCTCTCAACTTATTTTATTTGAACCTTATATATATGTACTTACTCCACTTGCAACAATTAAAAAAATATACAACGGTACAATGGAAAGAATAAGTTGAAATCAGAAAATAACAAATAGGGCTATGAATAAGTAATGATTGCTTAAAAAAATACCTATTTCAGAATAAGTTAGGGAAGAAGGTTGGGTCACTAATGAAGGGGAAGAAGACAAAGTTAGATGCAAGTCAGATGCGCTAAAGAAATAGGGTGCACGTCATGTATAGAGTAAAAGGGATTGGTAGTAAAATGGCTTAGATCTTGCAGATAAAGCCAATAGACATAGCTCTCGTAAATTAAAAGAAGACATCGTAATACATATTATTATGTATGACTTAACTAGGTAAGTATATGAAATTCAGGACCTACTAATTCTCAACATGTTAAGAAAAGGAAGGTTCATTTGAACCACTGAATCGGTAGGTGTATCTTTGATGTTGAAATGTTTGTTTTTCACACATTTTTCTGATTATCTTCATCATCACCAGCCGGAAGACGTTCATTGCTGAACATAGGCCTCCCCCTTCAGTGATGATCTTTAGTTAGTTACAATTATTAGGTACATTATCCACAACACTAAATTCGAAAACCTGCAAGTCTAGACTTGTACCAACGCTTGTATGTCCAATTCACTCTGCACATCTAGGAAACTCACGAAAGAGAATACCAAATATAGTTCCAAGGCACAAACCAGCATCAGTAAAAAACCTACTTAACAGCCTTCAATTTAAATTCTGACTAATTATTACAGTGTGAATAGGCATGATGACTAATTTTGAAAAAATACTCTATAATGTACCTACTTACGGGTCTATTATTGGCGAAAATAATCATATTTTTGTATTAAATTTACAATTAATAGCAATATTTTCAATTTAAAATAGTGTTTGAATTTAGTTCCAAAACGATGGCCGGTACATGGCGCCCACGAACCTGTATTGTAAATATAAATCCGTGATGGCGCCATATTGTGACGTCTCTCCGGTGTAAATACCTACTAAACATCTGTCTAGGTAAGTAAGTATATAAAACCTTTTTAAAAAAAATTGAACCGACTTCAATATCACTGAAAAGTATAAAATAATTTAAATATTATAGAAGTTGGTGTTAGCGTACCTGCTGTGTTTATTTGTCACCAACTTCAATAATATTTAAATTATTTTATACTTTTCAGTGATATTGTAGTTAGGATTTTTTTTTTAAAGATTTTATTTTAAACTTTTTAGTGATATTTTGATACATAAAGATTGAACCATTGAAGACGGTAAAATGATCTAGGTAGGTTATGATTACAATATCGTCTACATAGTTTTACATATTTCATGTTTCTTCAGAAAAAAATCATCATCATCATCACCAGCCGGAAGACGTCCACTGCTGAACATAGGCCTCCCCTTGGAACGCCACAATGAACGACAATTGGCGACTTGCATCCACCTGAAACGAGAAAAAAATATCCGGTCGTAATGAAATTTTCATGGAATCATCATAGTAGCTTACTCTCTTGAATAAAAAAAATCATCGAAATCGGTTCATATTTGTCAGAGTAATGTAATGGAGAACATCAGTTTTATGGTTTTTACCAATTAAATTCCCCCACATCGTTCATGTTCCTCCAAGAAGTTCTTATCAAGTTGTGATAAAATTCATACACATTAATGACAGTGGTTATTGCTTTCGAATAAAAAAAGAATCATTCTTCTTTCTCCTCCCCATTTCCCATTTCATTTGGGGTCGGGTCTCCTCGTACGTTTGCGCCAGGACAATCTGTCCTGGGTTGTGATAAAAAAAAGAATCATTGAAATTGGTAAATATTCGCCAGAGCTATGACCATTTTTGTCCTTAAAAAGCGACATAAAGTCATCTTATAGGCATTCCTGCAGGTTTCCTGCGCAGTCACCATTATTGTTTTTTCAGGAACTACTTATTCGGAAGCAATATTTTTTTTATGGGACCCAACTAACGGATTAAAGAATGGATGGAAGAAAGATTTTTTCAAATCGGTTAATAATTGCCAGAGTTACGCGCGAACATACATATAAATATATATAAATATAAAAACGAAATGAGAACCTCCTCCTTTTTTTGAAGTCGGTTAAAAAGTGAATCATTGTATGAAAGAAAAAGTTGAGATGACAGTTTGACAGTTGTTTATTTACACAGGATTGACGTCATTCACTCTGATCAGCGTTTATTACAAAATGGTGATTAGCTGTATTTGAGTAATTTATTTGCTTAAATATCACGAAAATCTCTCTATCTCTCTATTGCAATTGCAAAAATTCATCTCATTTCCATAATGAGATGCATTTTTGGAATCAGTGCAATCTGTTCTAGTATTTAAAACCACAGATTTATTGGTATTGTATAGCAGTCATCATGCCTCGGTGCTAGTTACGTATATTATTTAACAGTGTTGTTCACGTCTCGTTTTTTTTCTGAGGATACTCCCTGTTGGCCGCAGATGCCCATTACAGCTTTACCGGGCAAGGGCGAGCGCTTATAGCACACTAGCTAGAAAGACAAGGCAGCGACGAGCTCAAGGGCATCTGGGAGGAACGGCCTTGGCTTCGGCAGTCGCTTATGAGGGGGCTGATTCTACCACCGGTTCACAACGCACCTCCACTGAGAAGAGCCGGCAAGATCAGTGGGGTGATGCTTGTCGTTGACGTCGCATACGTACGACCCTTTGGCCTCGGGGGCGAGGGCGGTCTCTAGTTCTCATTTAGTTCATTACCACGATCCGGTAAACGATCAGCAGGCTTAGCACGATGTGCAAATCTTGACAGACAAGTGTGAGTATGACGTCACTATGACGTAGTATTTCACATTTTTGTATGGAGAAATGACGTTTCTGTGTTGAAAACTATGTCATACTCCACACCGATCTGTCAAGATTGCACGTCGTGCTAGGCCTGCAGTTGGGTAAGCAATGCCAGGCAAGCTCAGTCCTTAAATGGGTAACCGTTTAGTGGCATTTGAACTGAGCGTCTCCGTGTTTCGAACAAAAAAAAAGACCGCACCTACTGAATACTACGCTTTTTGCGCCGGAAACGGCATATGAACATTGGGGTAATAAGTAGCAGTAGGTACATATCGGTCACCGGAACCCTCCTCCTATTAATTCTGGTTTTGCCAGTACACATGCATAACACAAAGCAAACTGTATTGATGTCTTTTTATTTGTATGACATTTCGGTTTATATAAAAAATGGTTTTATATAAATAAAGAAGTTTGGATGGATAATGTTGCAGTTGCATTTGTTTTATTTGCTTTCCCTTTGAAAATTCGCAATCACATCTATCTGTAGGTACTTGGCTTATGGGCTTTGTTTTGTGTGTGTGGTTCAGTGACATCCTTATAAAATAATTAAACCAATGAAATCTAAATAAGAAAGTGATACGTATCTCACATGCAATGTATGTTCTAGATAAGTCTGAGAGGAAGTAAGTAAGTCTCCTCTCCGACTTGTAGAACTTACGTCGTGATTCATGCATGAATCAGCACCGGTGAATCTAATTCTACCTTTCTAATAGGGAAAATGTGTATTTGACACAGGTCGTACCTACTCATCTATACTTACATAAAATAAAACTGTAACAGGTCCATTTCTGTACATTGAAGATATTTTGAAAATTATATTTGGAGGGCATTCTATAACCGATCTAAAGCCAAAACTGTAATTTTTTTCATTTTTGTCTGTCTGTCCGTCTGTCTATCTGTATCATGGCCGCGCATCACGCCGAAACTACTGAATAGTGAAAATTTTTAAATCTATGACTGAATGGATTTAAACGAAACTTGGCATGATTTGTGTAAATACTACGAGGAAGGACATAGGATACTTTTTATTCAGCACGGTTCCCTTGGGAGAAGAGATTAAAGTCATAATGGTAAGTACTTGGTTATAACCAAGTACCATTATGACTTTAATCTCTTCTCCCAAGGGAACCGTGCCGTGGGATAAAATCCGATTTTATCCATTTTTCATTATATTCAATAATAATAAAGATACACTCATAGACGGTTACTGTTGTTATTAATGTTTGGCAATCGATCAGGTTAAGCAACGTTAGGCAAGGTCATTACATAGATGGGTGACCGTTTAATGCCATTTCAACTGAGCGTCTGCGTGCTTCGGAAGGCACGTAAAAAGTGAGTGAGTACCTACCAGTTCTAACCGACTTTAAAAAAAGGAGGTTATGTAAACGTTTCCGCCACCAGCAGAGATAAGTTTGCAACCTCCGCGACCATATATTATATATCTAGTTCATATATCTAGTTCATATATTATATCGATGGGTGCAGTTAATGTGGTTTATGATTCGACCAGTTTATCGGTGGTCTGTAAACTAGTTTATTCGTTGACTACAAAAAACAGTCTAAAAACAATTCGTTATTCCCATGAAGCTAGTCAACTAGCTTCATGGTTATTCCTGTTTTTTAGACTGTTTTTTTTTGTTATTCAACGAGGTTTATTCAACGCCCACAGTCATATTCTGTCTACGCCGTAGACAGAACCTCTCGCTAGAGTAATTTTGTTCTGTGGACAGAACTAGTATCGTTCCGAGTGAGAGGAGGATTCAACGTTTTCACAATTCAAAAGCAAAGGATGACTGCAATGCAATACTGTTTTTTATAAAGCGTGTGATATAAAATTAGGTTCAAACATGACATTATCAGAATCTTAGCATTATTTTCAAAATATTTAGCAGTAGATATCTAATAGATTTTGGAGTGGCGGCTAGCATATTTAGCTTAATGATCAATTTTAATCTGGTCACACTGCATCACTCTTTCATTCACCGTCATTCATTCACATGCAGTGTTGCCAGATCGGCCTCTGGGGGGCCGTTCTCGGCCTTTCGGAAACTATGTCGGCCTTTGGCTGCCATCGGCCCTTCATTGGCCTTTAAGCCTCCGACAGCCAATCCATCGAAATCATTGGTTCGGTTGACCAATTCCTATTCTAAAAGCTATACTAAAGTGCTATACTTAATATAAAAAGAAATAGACATAAGTCATACGTTCTAAACATTAAATATTAAAAATTAAAGATGAAGGATGGGCTCTTGTAAAACAGAAAAACGAGAATGTTCGTTAATTTTTTTTTAAATTTAAATTTATTCTTTTCAGATTTCTAGTACTGTTTCTGATGCAGAGGGCTCCCCCTTTCCCCCCAAAACAAGGGGGGAGCCCTTGTTTATTACACATATTACTAATTTTAATTCATGAGGAAAATTTCCTCAGAATTAAAAATAAAAAAACTCGAAAATGGGAGGGCTCCGCAACTTTTCCTTTTAAGGGGTAGTACACCTCCACCACCTCCCCCAACCCCTTCCCACCCCTCAATTCAACGGACGTCAATGGAAAGTCGTACTTCGGCCTAAAATCGGCCCCTGCCAGCACTGCTTTCGGCCCATTCTTAAATTGTCTGCTGGCAACACTGTTCACGTGTCATTCACTCACGCTCGTCGTCAGTCATTCTCAAATCTCAATTTCTCATTCATTCGCATAAAAAAAAGTAAAACGCGTCGAGTTGATATTAAGTTAAATAAAACTGCTTATTTATAAAATTTCGATTTAAGTCTTCATAATAATGGCTGACAGTGATGACGAATATGATCGTAAAAGACGTGATAAGTTTCGTGGTGAGAGAGGTACTGCAGAAGGCAGCAGCTACCGAAGCAGCGACCGCCGTGAAGAACGAAACCGTGGCCGCGACGACTGGCCTGAAAGGTATTTCAAACATAGAGTTACCCACCCTACCTTACCCCTTGATGACACAGCAGGTCAGTAAACCAAACATAACCTATTGCCTATTTCTTTCAGATCCCAACCTCAATCCTTTGAACATCCTAAGAACCTTTCCCAAGTTCCGAAACACACTAAGCGTTCTGTAGCTCTGGTTGTAAGGTAAATAGCTACTAAATATTAAATAGGTCAATAACTAAAATACCAATACTCATATAAAGTTGTTATATAATCATCAACAATAAGATTACCAATGCCATAACATCCACTGTGTAAGCTTATGTTTGAAATTGCATTCAACATTCTGTTCAATAGCCAGATATTGTCATTAGAATGTGACAGTGCTAATTGCCTTTATTTTCATTTACATGATGTGATATTTGCTTTTGACTGGTAGATCTCGTGGAGGTCGATCTGGTCCAGATTACAGGGACTATCGTGGGGGAGCAAGTGCCAGCCGTGGGTACTCACCTGTTAGAGGTGACGGCCCACCAAGTAAACGCATTAGACCTGATTGGCCAATAGATGATAGAAGATATGGAGGGATGCCGCATGATTCATATGGCTCCTATGGGTGGCCTCATGACCATTTTGGAGCACATCCAGCACATCAAGGATATGGACAACCTATGCCACCTGTTCCAGCAAGGTAAAAAGACATTATAATACTAATTTTTAAAAAAATTGTTTGTATATTTTGTCTTTTGATATTATTAAGTTTTAAGATGTATTTGGCTTTTAATACTCTTTAATTTATGTTCATCACGATCTTTACCAGGGATGCGGTACTACCACTCGGTGCAACAGATGGCCCACCTACCATGATGTCGTTCAAGGCCTTCCTGGCAGCTCAAGATGACTCAATTACAGTAGATGATGCCATTCAGAAGTACAACGAATACAAACTGGAGTTCAGGAGACAACAGCTTAATGAGTTTTTTGTTGCTCACAAAGATGAGGAATGGTATGTCAGTTTCCATTTATCTTGTTTCTTTTTATACCAAATGGGCTGAAAGTAAATTAATGTAACCAAATTTAACCCTTGAGGCCTGGATATCTTAGCCATTGTGCTGATAAACATTGAAACAGTTGAAGAATATATTCAAGAAATATTGAATTCTTTTGTATAATTTGCTGGTGATCGAAAAATTCTAAGCATTTATTTTGCAAGATTAAAAATTATAATAGTGTAATGTATAAATAAATAATATTTATGTGTTAAAATTAGTTATGCTTAGAATTTTTCAAAGATGCTATGCAAATGTTAACTGTAACCTTTTTTCCCTACAGTCTACTGTGTATTCGCGTGGATCGCTGGACATCATTAAGAAAATTTAATCGAAATTTATGCAAATGATTAAATGCTGTGTGTAGCTAGTATATCTCGCGTTGACCCGTAGCGCGCAATGCTACAGGTTTCGTAACTGTTAGGGGTAGGGCTAACATTTTCCACACAAGTGGAACAGGTGAGAGAACATGAAGATTTTTTTAATATATGTATACTAAGCCATTTTAGTTTTCTGTAACATGAAGTTCAACAGTACTGGATGTCACACAGAAGGTGGTTTGTTTTTTTATATAATTTATTGTATGGAGGCCGATTTTTAATATAACATACCCCTGACACACAATAACAATTGGATAATAAACTGCGGATAAGATAATTATTTCTGGTATTTACGCGAATATAACACATTGAAATTAAACTAATTGGATTTTATCACAGTTTATTTTTGATTTTAATTAGGTACCTGACGTTTCAAATACTTTACAGCATTTAATTCGTAAAATTAGTTTTATTTGAATGCTGATAAGATGTTCATTAAAAATCTCTAAAGGAGAAAACAGCTTTCAAATAAAAAATACATTTGGATTGGTCCATTTGTTTAGAAATAGGATATACAAACAGACAGACAGAGATCAAACTTATAACAACCCTCTTTTTGTGTCAGGGGTATTTAATATAGATTTTAAAAAAATATATGTGTTAACTTAAAATTATTACTGGCTAGATTTATTTCTGCCACATTTGTTTGTAAAGCATGTTTATATTGCAGTATTCAAATATAAATTTCTTTGTTTTAGAAATTATACTCCTTTTAAAAATTGGTCTATGTATTTAGAGTATTTTTCATTATAAATTGGTGTATTCCTTTTATATTTATTTCTAGTTATAATTAAGCCTTTTTATTTAGGTTCAAGATCAAATACCATCCTGAAGAATCTGTGAAAAGGAAAGAAGAACAGTTAACTGCACTGAAGGTATGCAAGCAAAAAAATTATTTAAGTATAATTTGGGTATTTCAGTAACGCCAAGAGACAGTTGTGTATTATTCGTCATTTCCGTCTGTGTTTAGCAACTAAGGAATGAATGCAACATGTCAGAGCATCATCAAACTTAAATAAAATCTTTCAGAACCGTCTAAACGTATTTCTCGAGTTATTGGAGAAAGGGGAATTGGATAAGGTATCAGTGGATGTCGATAAGTCAGATAAACTGATAAAACTTCTTGATACTGTTGTCATTAAATTAGAAGGGGGCACTGAAGAAGATCTGAAGGAGCTAGATGACCCGCCAGTACAAGAGAACACCAATACAAATGAGAAATCAGGTATACGCAATAATATTATTACTGCATAACAATATACCAATGTGGCATTTCTGTTTGTTCTACTGTAATATAATGTCTGCACATTCCAGATAAACAAGATGTCGATAAACCAATTGTTATTGATGTTGATGCCGTAAAAGTAAAAGAAGAAAAGGATGAAACGGAGAAAAAGGTTTTTTATTTACTTTACTTTTTTATGATTGCTACTCTTTTGCACATAATTATACTAACTGTTGATATATTTTTAGCAAGAACAGAAGGCAGAGTCACCAAAGCCAACTGCTCCCCTTACTATGGAGATAGATCCCCACTTAAAACAGCTGCAGGAGCAAGCTAAACTATTCTCCCGGTTTAACTCGACTGGCGACGAGCCAGAACCAGAGGCTGCTGAAGAAAAAGAGCCTCGTAAGTGTTGGTCTACAATCTCGTAGTTCAATATTTAAAAAAAAAAACCGTTTATCACGTTTTATATAAAAACTGAGCGTACCTTTTTTTGACTACGGAACCCCAAATCGATTATAAGACGTAAAAATATCTCTTAATAAGAAGTTCATCACTTGTACAAAAGGCCACGCGATTACGTAGTTCTGCGTTATCCATATCTACTTAAAAATTTTATTTTCACAATTGAGACCAATATATAATTTTTTCAGCACCACCAGGCTCTTCGTCAAGTTCATCATCTTCCAGCTCGTCCTCATCAAGTTCGGAAGAAGAAGGTGAGACGACCACCCGACGTAAATCAAAATCGAAGTCTAAATCCCCAGAGAAGTCACCTACTAAGGAAAAAGAAAAATCGAAGTCGCCAAGTGTCGAGAAAGTGGTTGAAAACACTGAAAATGAAAAGGAGAAAGAGAACGAAGTGGAAGAAAAAGCTGAGTCTGTCAATGACGTCATCGTTGAGAAAAAAGAGTGTCGTGCTTTACACAAAACCACATCTATATTCTTGAGAAATCTAGCACCAACCATTACAAAGGCCGAAGTTGAAGCTGTGAGTGAAAAATTATAATAAACGAGTTTCCTACTTTCAATTAACGATTATATAGATGGCAATGATTATTGACCTTTGTTATCGAGGACCATGACTATTAGCTCTTTATCCAGTTTAATTATTTTTCAAGATATTATTTATGTATTTTTAGATGTGTAAACGTTATGGCGGTTTCTTGCGCGTCGCGCTGGCCGATCCGCTTCCGGAGCGCCGCTGGTTCCGACGCGGTTGGGTCACCTTCCGCCGTGACGTTAACATCAAGGATATCTGCTGGAATCTTAACAATATACGGGTAAGTTAACGTGTGTTTATGGAACAATGTCAAGTTTCGGATTACACTTTGTTCATGATAATTACTCTAGTACATATTTTGGATGTAGATGTCGTAGGAACTGACTGTTGGTTGACTTAGGACAAGGTAATTAATTGGACCTTCAGTATCGCTGGACGTTTGGGGTGTGGACCCCCAGACGTCTATCAAATACGGTGGCGACCGACGGCGATTATACTGGATAAGACTCTCACAGACCCCGGGTGAGGCCCACACGTCCCAGGGACCTATTAAATGTTTCCCCCGCGAGAAAAGAGAAGGTAATAAATGTATTGTATGACCCGACCCGTAAAAGGCGACTAAGGGAGTTTTTTTTTTTTTTTTTTTTTGGGAATTATAGACGCTGTTGGCCGCAGATGGCCATTGCAGCTTCACCGGACAATAGGAGGCGAGCGCTTAAAGCGCTCTAGCCTTTACGGCAGAAGTAGCGACGAGCTCAAGGGCACCTCAGGGAGGCACGGCCTCGGCTTGGGCGGTCGCTTAAGAGAGGGCTGAGTTTACCACCGGTTCACAACGCGCCCCCACTGAGAAGAACCGGCAAGAAACTCAGTGGGGGGATGCACGTCGTTGCGGTCGCATACGTACGACCCTTCGGCCTCGCCGGCGAGACCGGTGTCTGATAGCTAGTGTGACGGGCAGCAGCGTCTTCTGTTTTAAGTTCTATCTCACAAAAACTGCGATCCCCAAGACGCCTACCAAGCGTGGGGATTATAGCAACCCCCCCCCCCCCCCCTCATAACCTTTGTTCAGCAGTGGACGTCTTCCGGCTGGTAATGATGATGATGAATAAATGTATTACAGTAGTAATATTGTGTTAGTTGCGCGAGTGCGAGCTGGGCGCGATAGTGAACCGCGACCTGCAGCGGCGCGTGCGGCCCGTGTCCGGCATCACGCTGGAGCGGCCGGTGCTGCGGGCCGACGCACGGCTGGCGGCGCGGCTCGCCCACCTGCTGGACTCGCGCACCAAGCTCTGGCACGACCAGGAACAACAGCAGCGCGCCGACGACGACCACGCCGGCAGCGATGACGTTAGTATCACATACAACACCGCGTATGGGATCAGTTCAGAGATACATAACACACGTGCACGGCCTTCGCACACACACTCATATAATAATAATATTCTGGGACAATCCACACACGGTCGTCTGATCCCAAACTAGGCAGAGCCTGTAGTATAGAAATCAGACAACTGATACTTACATTGTACATTGTACAAAATTTCAATATTGTATATATTGAAATTTTCGGAATATTATCTTTAAATACAGGAACTTAACTGATTAAATGTTGGAGGGGATGTCGTTGCCGGCAACGGTGAGTCAAGGCCACGTGCCGCTGTTTGGTTTAGAAAACGTGCATTCAACGAAAAATAAATACACGTGATGTCTCATTATACCCCTCCTGGTGATATTTCGTGATTTTTTCGGAACTACTCCCCCCCCCCCTTTCGAGCCTCACGTGATTAATGGACGACCCCTTAATAACAGACTTCAGTAATGAGGTTGTTCTAAATAACCAAACTTACTCTACCAATCAGTGTGTCAATGACAGCCAAATGCTTTTGTTTATAGATTTATTTCTATCAATCTATGAACAAAAGAATATTTAATGGTATTCTTACCATGCCATGCTCTCATTTATTGATAACCATGAACATACAAACTCATTATAAAATAAATTCGAGTAAGCAGTACCAGTGATCCAATATAAAAATTGAAAATTTTTGTTTTACAAGTAATGACTGACGTTTCTTGTATTTTCCAACAGAACTTTAGTCTCAATTCGAAAAATCCTGTTCTACATAAAATAACAGAACATCTAATAGAGGAGGCGTCGACCGAAGAAGAAGAGTTGCTCGGCCTCGAAGCGTCCTCAGAGTCGACAGCCGCCGAACAACTGGACCCGGAACTAGTCCGCGTGCTAGATCGCTTGGTACTCTACCTGCGTATAGTGCACTCAGTGGATTATTACAATCACTGTGAATATCCATACGAAGATGAAATGCCAAACCGTTGTGGTATAATGCATGCCCGTTCTGGACCTCCCGCTAACAAGGTAAATTTGATTTTAAATTCAAAATTCTTTATTATGCAGTGTCCATCTTTTTTACAACTACCACCGGATCGTAACGCGGGTTGGGCTTGTTTTTTTTCGATGATTTGTATTTTTTCTTAAATAGTTCTACAATATATTTTGTAATAATAATATGTTATTTATTTCAGATTAAATCCATAGTATAATTCCTAATTAGTACTTCTATGATGACATTTGTACGCCAATATGGCAAAACATAGCGCTCTTCTACAATTATAAGACCTGCTTTGTACCTATGTTTTACAAATAAATAATTTGATTGATGATTGATAGTTTGTTAGCAAAGCTTAAAAACTAGGTATGCTAGGTATTTTGTTGTCCATGACTTGTACAAACCTGTTTACATTGCCATTTATTTTCTTGTCAGCCGGGCCAGCAGGAGGTACAAGACTACATCAAAACTTTTGAAAGCAAAATGTCGGCATTTTTGCAAGATGTTAAACCACTTTCTGACGAAGAGTTACAAAAACTCGGAATAAAGGTAAAAAATGATGCCATTACACAACAAGTATGGTAAGTTTTATATCTCCATCAAATTAATGGGCTAAACATTTTTAGGACATGGACGCTGAGGTCGAGAAATTCATTGTGGCCAATACTCAAGAGCTCGCTAAAGATAAATGGTTGTGTCCTCTGAGTGGTAAAAAATTCAAAGGACCAGATTTTATCCGGAAACACATATTCAACAAACACGGTGAAAAGGTAATTTTCTGAAATAATACTTATTATTTTGTATTTGTGTGTAAAGTGTAAATCAAAGATTTAATTATCAATTGAGCCAACTAAAATAAACAAACTAAATAAGATGACAGTACATTTTATATCGGCTTTAAAAAATGTTTTAAGATTTTTTCTGATCCTACAATAACCTGTAGTTATACAGTGGATTAAATTGATTAGTTTCGCCTGTTTGTGACAGTCAGTAGTAGGTAGCTACCTTCACACGACACATTTGTATCTCGCGCAAATACTCTTGATCCAAGGTGTGCAGCTTTGAACGCGGGAATATTCGCACGCACTATAGAATAAAATAGTCTTATCTTTCGCTCTTTCTCGCACGAATGTCTTTTATGGTGCCGCTATGACCGGCCTCAATCCCCTCAAGCCCTATATTGGCGCCCAATTTTTCGAAGTCACGATCTATTCGCTTTGCCTGAGAGACTTACTTAACATACGAGAATCTTTCGAATCGTATCTTCCTATATAATGGCGATAGCATATTTTCTTACCCTCACCCTATACAGAGCAGAGTCCCTCAGGGCCCTGTGCTCTCTCCTGTCTTTTTCAGTTTGTTCACGAAGGACCATCTTCGCTTGTACTATCACGGACACGAATGTTGTACCAGTTTTCAATCAAAATCGTTTGAACAATGTTAAGTGCGCCTACCTCTCCCGCACGTATTTTGGGCCGGATCATGTAAGCGATTATCGTCTTAAAGGTGGTACACTGTCCGTGACCGCGAGAGTACAAAGCGCAATCTACCTCGGCGAATGTTTTAGTAAGTAACGTATAGAGGTGAACATGGAATAGAGAGCTGTGATTATCTTCCTAAAAAGTTTTACGACGATTCAATGTCGTTATCTAGTAGGGCCGTCAGTGGGTCTGGGGGATCTAACAATATATTCTGGGGATGGAGGGGAGAGTCTGAGAGATCCACTCCTCAGACTACAGCCTGCGTTCCACAAGTCAACCAGTATGTAACACTTCAGGCTAGAAGCGCTAGCCTCTTGTCCGGTAAAACTTTCATGTCATGTAATATTATTATTGTATACGGCCAAATAAAGATTCTTATTCTCCTTTTTTCAATGTTGCGTATAGCGCAGGGTTTTAATTTTCAATGACCACTTAAATTTCGCCCGTAAGTCTTGCTCTGCTAAAACGAAACTAATAATTGTTAAAAGCCGATAATTGTACACGACGTTTATAAATTCACAACAGAGAGATTATATCGATATAAACGTGATTTCGTATACAAGATTTGAGTGTGGTATCTGGAAAAATGGTCATAGAGAACAAGTATTAAAAAGCCCGACTGTGAACTAACAAAATTGTTATAAATTACACACACATAAAATATACACACATGTTATATATTTTAACCATCGATATAACATATAAACTAGATTTGGTGTCACGGTTAAAAAAGTGGTAGCGAGAAATAGCGCCTTTGTGTCGCTATTTCTTTACAAGCCACATCCTGACAAATTTATTTTTGCCGATAGGAGTGTCGCTACTGTCCATATGAAACTGTTAAACTACAAGTCATTATCATTATAAAATCGTTAGTTCACGTTTCAGCCACCAGCACAGATAAGTTTGCAACCTCCGCGACCACATTTTAGATGTCATTTTGTTCGTGAATGTTTATCTAGTTTATATATTATATCGATGATTTTAACTCATCTCGTTAAGACCTTTCATTTGATAGCCATATTGATGTTTTTGGAAGAAAAAAAATTAAAATGGCGGCTGGCGGAGGCCATATGAATTTTTTTTAAAAAGTATATCCAGCCTGTCACACCCACAATTAAGACGAATCTAACGAGGCCGTGGCAACGAAATAGACACACATACATATTCGTGAAAAACATAGCCCTCGCATAGGCATTCGGGCAATTAGGGTGCGTACTGGTAAAGGCAGGTGATGGTTGTGTGCAGGTGGACGAGGTGCGCCGCGAGGTGGCGTACTTCAACGCGTACGTGCGCGACGTGCGGCGGCCGCACCAGCCCGAGCCCGCCGCCCGCGCGCCCGCGCCGCCCGCGCACGCCGCGCACCCGCCGCCCGCGCCGTCAGTACAATACCAATATATACTCCATCCCAAATAAGCTTGAAGGCGATTACAAGTTCGTTTGCGGCTCAATCACTACATAACGCATACATTGTCAATTAGGCGCGTCAGCAAAAACAACTTTGTATTACCAACCTTTTTTTGCTGCCGCGTTAACGGTCAACTATACAGCGGGGGTGTTCTATGACTGCTTAATAAAGTTGTAATCGCCTTCAAGCTTATTTGGTTTGGAGTGTAATTATTGTAGTCTAGTGTTTAATTGCACGTACACACGGTTACACATCAAGTTCGACACCCTATACAGCCATAACTACGCTACATAGGACACAGTAAATTAGTGGAAAGGGACATGCGGCCGCTGGCGGGCGCAGGCCGCGTGCCGCACGCGCCGAGTGGGATGAAATAACAACATATCGCACCCTCTCGCACGATCTGCAGAGTTCAACTTCTAATAGTTCAAATTCCAAACAGTCTAGATTGAGATGTCGCCGTGTGTACGTTCATAATTCTGTATACCCATCACCTTTTTAGGGGATCCACACTGCATTCGTTAACACAGGTTATTCAGTGACCTAGCTAGAAGTGCATTGCTTTCACCATCTGATTGTAGAATTACATTGTTTATTGTAATATTTTAGTTATAGATTATTTTATTCTCATGTGCAATCCCATATAGTTGAAATAAAGATTATGTTTGCTTTATAATTTTGTATGTAGGTAGAAAATGCAACGGCCTGCCAGATAGTTTTCTCCGTACCCTCAAATATTCATATTTAACTGGTGCTGTCCCTTTTTTTCCCTTGCCCCGTACTGTTGACTGACCATTGCGTGGATCGGACGTGTCCAATTCGTGTGTGCCTCCGAAAAGACTATTACTGTTGTGACCTAGTGAACTTTGTGAAGCGCTTCTAGCTTAGTGTGCCTGGAGACCAGCAGAGCCACCCATCCAGTGAAGAGGAATTTACCTACACCAAGTGCTGGTAATGTACCACGCATGACCTTGACTTGACCCTTTTTCTTTGTTTCCCCTCAGCAATTTTATTTTGTACTAGCTGACCTACGCAGCTCCGCTCGCGCTGTGTATACGTTTACTAAACTTTCAATAATATATGTACATTCGCATAGAATACATAGCCTCCTTTTTTAAAGTCGGTTAAAAACTTGGAACCACTTTGTACTTGCCCTCCGAAGCACGGAGACGTTTAGTTCAAATGGCGTTAAACGGTCACCCATCTATTTAATGACCTTACCTAACGTTGCTTAACCCGATCGATTTCCAAACATTGTTAACAACTGAGTATGAGTGTTCCCTTACAAATATTTATTATAATTATAAAAAAAATGATAAAATCGGACCGAGCGTATAACCAAGTACCCATATTGACTTTAATCCCCTCTCCCAAAAGAACCGTGCTAGATTAAGGGATAAAAAGTATCCTATGTCCTACCTCGTAGTGAGATCTCAAGTCATGCCAAGTTTCGTTTCAATCCATCCAGTAGTTTCGGCGTGATGCTCAGCCGAGATACAGACAGACAGACAGACGGACAAAAATTCAAAAAATTACATTTTCGGCCTCAGTATCGGTTATAGAATGCCCTCCAAATATAATTTTCAAAATATCTTCAATGTACAGAATTGGACCTGTTACAGTTTTATTATAAGTATAGATTTACACCTTTTTTACGCCCAGCACACTTCCCCGCGACAGATTATTATAAAAGAAATACCGGCCGGCCCATACCAGACTACTTCCACCTTTCATTATGGATGGACGAGTTCTTAATGTCACTAAGTTCATTTTCCTTATTCGACATATGGTCATTTGAAGTGCATACAAAAGTATTTAAAGCTAATGGCGGAACAATAAAAAAAGGAAATAAATAAGACGGCGAAGCTTAGACTCATTTTATTTGTAAATAAGTTAGATCAACCCATAGAGTTAAATACGGGGAATGTTCTAAGCTAGTAAAGTCAATTTCGATAAAAATGGACTTATGGCCAACCGGCCATAAGTCCGGTTTCTGAGGAACGTTTATCGATAGTTTATCTATTCATTAGCGCTATTGGTTCGATAACTTGACACATTGCGTTACTAAACCACACATTGTCAGATAAAGTCAGTTTAAACTTGGCTTAACTTAACTGACCAATGTGTGCCGTTTATTGGTTCGATAACTTTATTTGACGACTAGCTGACCCACGCAGCTCCGCCTGCGCTATTTTTACGTTAACTAAACGTTTTAATAACAGACATTCGCATCGAATACATAACCTCCTTTTTTATAGTCGGTTAAAAACTGGGACCCACTTTTTACTTGCTTTCCGAAGCACGGACCCGTTAAGTTCAAATGGCGTTAAACGGTCACCCATCTATTTAATGACCTTACCTAACGTTGCTTAACCCGATCGATGACAAAATCTTGATAACAACTCTCTATGAGTGTTCACTTACTAATATTTATTATATTATAAAGAAAAATTGATAAAATCGGACCAAGCGTATAACCAAGTACCCATTTTGACTTTAATCCCCTCTCCCAAAAGAACCGTTCTAGATTACGGGATAAAAAGTATCCTATGTCCTACCTCGTAGTAAGATCTCAAATCATGCCAAGTTTCATTTGAATCCATTCAGTAGTTTCGGCGTGATGCTCAGCCGTGATACAGACAGACAGACAGACAGACAGACAGAAAGACAGACAGACAAAAATTAAAAAAAATACATTTTCGGCCTCAGTATCGGTTATAGAATGCCCTCCAAATATAATTTTCAAAATATCTTCAATGTACAGAATTGGACCTGTTACAGTTTTATTATAAGTATAGATTTCAACTAATGATATTATTGTTTTCAACATTGAAATTTGACGTTTTTGAGGTTGACGCTGCGGCAGCGGGTAGTGGGCGGAAAATTGCATTTTTGTATTCACTTTGTTTACGCAGCACGCCACAAGAGTTAACGGCGTTTGGTGACAATAATTTCGGTGAATTTTATTGATTATTACTTAATTATTATGATTCTTATGCACTTATTTATACCAGAAGAATATAAAAATAATAACTGATAATAATGGCACTATAAAACATAATCTATTTTAGTCCCATCTAGCGTCGAATTATTGCACTGCTTATCGGTCTCATAGTTATTGCACAGCTTGCGGTGTACTCAGAAATGCAGTGACAACGAACTTTACCTTATACACAATTTTATTGAACCGATAGCTAATGAACAGTTAACTGGGATCTTCAGAAACCGGGCATAATTAGTGACTAAGAACTCAGCCATCCATATATAGAGTATTAAAAAAACCCTGTCCGATCGCTAAGGGCATTAATTAGTGGCGTAATACAGTCATATGCATACCCTATTTTCAAGATCAAAATCGGAATAATAGATGTATGAACGCAGGAGTGTTGGCTGGCCACCGGTTGGTATATTTAACTCATTAGTTTCCATTGAGTACGGCGGCGACTCCGAGGAGGACTGCGGCGGGGTTGCGACCCCCGTCCCCGTGAGCACCGTGTCAGGTTCCCGGTGGGCTACGATGCGCCCCCCGGCGGCAGGCTCAAAGGCAAGGCACTGAGGGGCCCCTGGTGCAGATCCCACCGGAGAGCCCTGGGGTCCTCTCTCATGTGCCGATGCGACATTCGCGGGGGTTTTAGTGGCTAAGAATCCCACATACCCCGGTTGAGCCCCACAGCTCCCGGGGATCTTTCGAAGATTTCCCCCGCGTCAAAAACACAAAAAAAAATGCAATGTAACTCATTTGTTGAAAATCTCTAAAATATATTTCCTGATTGTAGCAGCAATGCGAATATTCCCCTTTACAAATTGGATAGGGGATTTTTTAACAATGTACAGGAATATTTTTAAAACATTAGTGTGGTTTGGTTGCTCTGTATAATTTATACGATAAATATATATACATATTTTTTAGTATTATTACTAAGTATTAGTAGGTACTTTGATGTCTGTCCGCTATCAAGTGAATACCTTTGGTATTTTTTTATATTTATTACTTATATAAAAAAGAATTTTTTTTAATCATTTTAAGTACGCAAGGGTTAATGGAATTCCCGTATACAACTTTTACTCGTAATAATAACAATAATTGAAAATTCAATCAAAAACCCTCGCCACAGGATAATGAATGTATAATAAACGGCTGAACTAATTTTCATCAAACATTACTAAAAACCATGATCAAACCAGCATTCAAATTAAAATAAATAATCAGGATCATCTCATCATATCTTTACATAGTATACAAAGTCGCTCACGCTGTTTGTACGCTTAGATATTTTAATTCAATGGGAGGTTTATATGTAGTATACCCGTGCGAAGCCGGGGCGGGACGCTAGTATTCGTATAAAAAATGTACAGCTTTAAAAAAAATCGCATCAATAACCTATTCCAGGGGTGGCGAACCTTTATGTATCAACGTGACATTTTATAAAGACAAGTTTAATAAGGCCACAGACTTGCCGTCAAATAATTTTGAGTTCGTGATTATTAGGAAAGAAATAGTTCGTGATTATATTAAATACCCTATTAATAATACTAAAGAAATCCGTTAAAATTATTTATCTTATTATTGTTAATTATTTATTTAAAAATACATTTTAGTAGATTTTAATAGAAGTATTTTTTTTTCTCAGTGCATAATGAACTTTGTGATTTATGGCGTGCCCAAAATATTGTGTCGCGTGCCATTCGTTAAATGAGCGATATTATTGATTTAGCAATACGTGCACAGGTACGGTGGCGGAGGCGCCCGCGGATGGGGCTGGGGGGGCTGGGCGCCGCCTGCGCCCTACGCACCGCGACATCCGCGCTTCTCGAGGCCCAGGTAACTGCAACACACCTATATCCAGATACTTGGTGTAAAGTAAGGCCAACGAGACAACATAAAATACGTAGACAAACTAACCGTTACAGAGTTACATTGCGATAGCGAGCGATTATTATCTCTGTCCTTGTCTGTCGTCCGTTGAATCCGTCAGTTGGTCGAAGACGGTTGTCGCCGCGTGATTCGTAGTACAGGGAAGCTGTCAGTACAGAAGTCATCAATATTTATGCCGCCATTCTGTGAATGGTTCCGTTGGTATTTGTTTATTATTTGGCGTTATTAATCTGTTACAGTTAGTTTTTCCTGTTGATTTTTACTGTTATTGTGAGTCGTTGTTGATTTTAACTATGGAATCACATCCTGGCAGCTCTAGCGTTTTAATTTCTTCAAATAAAAATGTTGAACCTCTGAAAGATTTGATTCTTTATCTCGTCTTGTTGGCCTTACTTTACACTGCTTGTTAATGGCGCCGCATGAGTTAAGCAAAACCGAACAATCCGTCAGACGAAATTTCATCAGAAATTCATCTAAAGTGTAATTGGGCTGAGAACGCATGCTTGCTTATACATCGATGCTGCGGTCTTATCAAAGCCTCTACGAGCCGAACCGAAAATAGTCGCCGCGAAATGGAAAGATCATCATGTCTTTATTCATACTTATTGCTCGCCGTTCAGTCTGCACGCTTCTTACACTCATCATCTATTCAAAATACAAATTATACACAATCATAAATTTTTCGAGATCACCGTGTAAGTCCCGTCTGTAGGTATGTTTTCTATCTTGTATGTAGTGATTACATAGCGTTATATTGTATTTTTAATCAATTTCAATTCAATGCTCTGACTGACTGCCTCTTTTCGCTTCAATGGGACCATAGTAATGCACTGATGTATTGGCGAAGCAAATAACCATCGATTGGATCCTTAACAATGACTCTTGTTTCATTCCGAAAGAATCTGTAATCTTTTCCAATAATATCTATTTAATAACTGCTTTTTATACCCTATAGTTTACTACAATATAATAACTATGCCACGAATAGAGACCCTCCCCCGTTTTGAAGTCTGAGATATCAGACTTCAAATAATGTAAATGTTCGATAGAACATAATTGTCGAGAGGAAAATCATCTCGCTAAAGATGTCGTCATCGCAAAATAAATTAAATGAAAAATAAGTAAGAATTTAACAAAAATCTTTCTAAATAGGTAGGTATAATAAGCAATTCAATGGTTATTTTGCGTCAGGGCCAATTCAACCAGATTTGTGTGTATAATAAGTGGGCCCGTAGTTCTTCTGAAGTACGGGCCCACTTATTAGGTACTGAATTAAAATTAAGAAGGCCAGAATGCCTTCTTAATTTTAATTCAGTACCTAATTTATTCACTTTACTTGGATTATAAATATTGTTACTAATCTAAAAGTACATTAACAAGTCGGGCTATATAATTAATCACTAGACATTCTCTTGTCAATTTTAGTGCAATATTAAAAGTATAAAAAATGATCGTTTAGGCATGTCTAGACTGTACGTGTACGTGTGTAATAGTAACAATATTTATTAACTTATCATTGGAACTAATATCAGTTGATGCTAAATAGTTTGTTTTAAAAATCTGTAAACATTGTAAATATTTTTTTCCTATCTAATTGATGATAAGCTACAAGTTAATTTAACTTCATGCTTATGCAATGCAATGATTTAAGTACTTGAAAAGATAATAGAATGTCAAACCATTAGTGAATACGGTTAATCAATATTAATAATGTTCTAGTGTCCTCTACGAACTACACACATATACGTGGCTTGTCCTACAATCGCATAACACGGATTTTATGCATTATAACTGATAAAAGGATCCAATATTTTTTCAAATGAAATCCAATGCATGGCTTTATTTTTTCCTCAATGGATATACGACGTGTTAACGAATTAATATATAACGTGTTAACGAATTAACTCAAAACCTGAAATTAATTTGTTCAGTATCGAGAGCAGAATTGATTACACAAATTTTCGATGTAGGTAAATTTTTACTATATTTCTATTTATTATGTTGTCTTAGTGTATCCGAATCAATATGGAAGCATTTATTAGCCCTCAGCAAGCGTATACAACACGCACGTAATGAGCGCAAAGTTACGAACAAACAGAATAGTTAGGACATGAAAAATAGTAATGTCCGACGGTCTATTCCACTTTGATCACCTGGGTGATTAAAGTGGAACAATTTATTCCACTTTGATCACCTCGGAATCAAATCACCTGGGTGATTTGAGCTGGGTGATTTGAGTGGAATTAATTATTCCACTTTGATCACCTAGGAAACAAATCACCTGGGTGATTTGAGCTGGGTGATTTGAGTGGAATAAATTAGTGGACTTTGATCACCTAGGAAACAACTCACCTGGGTGATTTGAGCTGGGTGATTTGAGTGGAATAAATTAGTGGACTTTGATCACCTCGGAATCAAATCACCTGGGTGATTTGAGTGGAATAAATTAGTGGACTTTGATCACCTCGGAATCAAATCACCTGGGTGAACAGTGGCGACTACTATTTTTATTTTTCATTTTGGTCTTTAAATCACCTGCTTTCCGAATTAAGTATAATGGAAATATTCAAAGTCAAATAGTGCAACAACCAATGTATTATTATAAAAATATTTAAAATATTAATTAACAAATATTAGTTTTTGAGACATATCACAATCACATTGGACAATCATAGAACAAATAATTAAAAGTATACGTATTTATTTTGTTCTGTGTGGACACACCTTCTTAGCACGCATGTACTGCAAGTGCATTGCGTATTTTTACTAGATATTTATTTAATATGCGTACGTATGGAACGCGTCAAATTGAGGAACTTTTTAATTGAAATTGCTTAAAAATTATCTTAACTTCTCTAGAAAATGACCAACCGATAGGTGGCCTTCAACAAGTGCTGTTTGGCAGTCATTTATAAATTTATCTCTAATTCTAGCCGGACTTCGTTTAGACGAAGACGAGCACTCTCCTTGATCAACATGTTTTTTTTCAAGGACATGTTATAAAATGATGCATCTTTTTGCAATGCGTGCAGTAAGTGAATGATGTTGTTTTTTCGGCGATACACGGATGAGTTCAATTAATTTTTTATTTATGTTTTATTTTATACTTTTTAACCATCGATATATTATATAAACAAGATAAACATTCACGAACAAAATGACATCTAAAATGTAGTCGCAGAGGTTGCAAACTTATCTGTGCTGGTGGCGGAAACGTGAACTAACGATTTTAGAATGATAATGACTTGTAGTTTGACACTTTCATATAGACAGTAGCGACACTCCTATCGGCAAAAATAAATTTGTCAGGATGTGGCTTGTAAAGAAATAGCGACACAAGGGCGCTATTTCTCGCTACCACTTTTAGAACCGTGACACCAAATCTAGTTTATATATTATATCGATGTTTTTAACCATCGAAGACTGTAAAATTATCTAGGTAGGTAATCACATTATCGTCGACATAGTTTTTTCCATAATTCATATTTCTTCAAGAACAATTTATCCAGTCGTAATGAAATTTGCTTGGAATCATCATAGTAGTTTACTCTCTCGAATAAGAAAAGAATCATCGAAATCGGTCCATATTTGTCAGAGTAATGTATTGGATAACATCAGTTTTATAGTTTTTACCAGATAAATTCCTACACATCAATCATGGATCTCCATGAAGTTCTAATCCGGTTGTGATAAAATTTATACAGATCCATTACAGTAGTTCCTTCTTGTGAATAAAAAAAGAATAATTGAAATTGGTAAATATTTGCCAGAGTTATAACCATTTTTGTCCTTAAAAAGCGATAAAAACATCATCTTTTAGGCATTCCTCCATTTTTTTCTGAGTCGCTATTCTCGTTTTTTCAGAAACTACTACTTATTTGTAAGTAGTAAGAATTTTCCAAATTGGTTCATAATTGCCAGAGTTATGCGCGAACATACCTGGAAAAAAATGTATATACAGAGTGGTGACGACGGTATAGGTTTAATTGATACCACGAATAGGGTGTAATGTTTTAGGAGTATACACAAAAAATCTATCAGATACATTCAATAGTTTCGGCACAGGATAACTTTTTCAATTTCATAATATTTACACATACTGTGAATGCGTAAATAGGTCATTGAGGAACTCCGGAGAGTACTACTACTACTAAACGTTGTCACTCAACGTCATTCATTCATCACTTAATAGTAAACTCACTCTTTCTCTTTTATTCATGTTATCGAAATAAAAATGGCGTATGTTCAGTTTAGAGATTTATTCAGTCTGCATTTGCAGTCTAACAACTCGAAAGAAAAGACATTTTCCCAAAGTGCTATGTTTTTCAAAGAAATCATGTTTTACAAGCCATGAATATCGATCATTTTCGGTGTTCGAAAATAAAGACATAAATACCTACTTTTTATTGGAATGCGTTTGTTTTGCACAATTAAGGTCACTAGCACATCACACCATACCATAATTTCAAGTATTTATGCGACATACACTTCACAAGAATATTATTATGTTGTAAGTTACGTAGGTACCTACTGTTTACATACAAGTTACAATTATTATTGTAAATTCACTTGTTAACCACAAAACTTAATACTCTCGATTTATTTCCACATAATTTCGGTAGGTATTACTTTTATTATGCAAAATTAAAATAAATTATTCAATGAATAATAAAATAATAATAATGGAACAAAATCAAATAAATAAAACTTGTTATTCATCATCATCATCATCACCAGCCGGAAGACGTCCACTGCTGAACAAAGGCCTCCACCTTAGACCGCCACAATGAACGACAATTTGCTATTTGCATCCACCGGTTTCCTGCGACGCGAACAATGTCGTCGGTCCGGTAAACTTGTTATTGTTACTAGGTTACTAGGCAACGTAGACCGAATATGACAAAGAGTATGAGGGGCAAACCACTGAGTAAGTAATTTCACTACGACTGTTACCAAAGAGGACATTACCTTTACATTTTACTATTAGTAAAGAGTTACTCTGCCAAAGAGGATCTAGTTACTACGTACTTAGCTAGTGTCTCTAGACTCTTCTTGCTAGGCTCCATGGATTTAGGGTTACCCAAAGCCGCGTCCCCACCGGGCGCACGGGCTCGCGTGGGTATTTTACGAGCCAAATGTGTGCTCGGTGTGGCTGTAGCTCGGGGTTTTTCGGGAGCACGTTGCCTCGTCGAGCCATCGATTGTCGTTAAACAGGACGCGTTCGAAGGTGCCTCGTTGTGCGCTGTTCGTCCGGTGTGGACGCTAGTTTTTGGTTCGCGAGCCAGCTTTTACGGCAAATTCCATTAATTGTTCAAGTTTTATCAACATGAACACATGAGCAGTCGATTCGTGTTACAATATCATATTAAACGTCTTTTTTAAAACGCAACAGTTTTCTTTTGTGTTTTTTAAACAATTAGCCACTATGAATGTATTTCGGATGTTCAATGCCCGGCCTGGTTGTGAGCCACGCCTCGGGGTTTCCGGGCTAACTACTGATGCTGACTCGCGAGCAGGCTGTCGCCCGTGCACCCGGTTTGAACGCCGCTATTGGCAATGGCACGGCATACTTAGTAGTTACTACCAAAGAGAATCTATTTACTACGTACATAAGTTTAGCTAGAAACCCATTAGATTCTTTTTCGGATGAGCCACAAACAAAACTAGACCAATACGAGAAACAACGAGGTTTACGTTACCTACTAATGTCTGTCAAAACTGATGTAAATGTAAATACCGAAGATTTGAATGAAATAATAATGATTGTTTTAAACAATTAAAAAATTCTAGCTAACCATGGCGACTTATTATCACGAAAAGTAAGATCAACATGATCAGAAGATATCGTATGTGTCTCGAAAATCAGAGTATTGAGTGGTTATGTGTAGCAAGCAATTGAATTGTTCACGATGTGTTTGGTGCCTATGTATGACCGAGAGTGCGTGTCGCAATAGAAATACGCGCGCGCCTGGGCTGCCGCCCCGCCGCGCCAGTTCGCATGTCTTTAATCCTTCCTCCAAGGGCCACACCGCCTAGCTTTGTAGGTACATGTGTGTGTGTGTGTGTGTGTGTGTGAATGAAATCCTGTGACGTTGACACTCTTATCAAGTCATACCAGGTCATTAAGTAGGTAATCATTATACATGGTGTTACACGATTCTACGATTATTTTACTATTAACTTTGTTTGAAAAAAACACTTTTAGATTTTTGGTATTACCAATTATTTTATCATTTATATTTATTTTTAAGGATTAGTTGAAGCCGTGTTTTCATTTAAACCTATGCCCCCATCACCTCTCTGTATAGACGAATTGAGACCCCTCCTTTTTTTAAGTCGGTTAAAGATTATGCGGTAACCTTCATCAGGATGCGTTACTAATGATTGTTTGAAACCCATAAAACAATCTATAAGTACTAATTAACCGCAAGCGAAACTGCGCGGGTTAGCTAGTGTAGATAAACTTATAAAAAGTAGGTACCGATGCTTAAACATTGAATTTTGTAAATCCAAATGTAGGTGATTTAAAGACACAAAATGAAAAATAAAAATAGTAGTCGCCACTGTTCACCCAGGTGATTTGATTCCGAGGTGATCAAAGTCCTCTAATTTATTCCACTCAAATCACCCAGCTCAAATCACCCAGGTGATTTGATTCCGAGGTGATCAAAGTCCACTAATTTATTCCACTCAAATCACCCAGGTGATTTGTTTCCTAGGTGATCAAAGTCCACTAATTTATTCCACTCAAATCACCCAGCTCAAATCACCCAGGTGATTTGTTTCCTAGGTGATCAAAGTGGAATAATTAATTCCACTCAAATCACCCAGCTCAAATCACCCAGGTGATTAGATTCCGAGGTGATCAAAGTGGAATAAATTGTTCCACTTTAATCACCCAGCTCAAATCACCCAGGTGATTTGATTCCGAGGTGATCAAAGTGGAATAAATTGTTCCACTTTAATCACCCAGGTGATATCACCCAGGTGATCAAAGTGGAATAGACCTGTCCGACTATAATTTATGAAAATAAATAATAGCGTATAAGATACTTTTTTAAAAGTAAGTCTGAGGTTTTGCGTTATTTTATTAACATGTATAAATTTACATATCAAAGTATTGCCTCTTTATATGCTCTTATATGAACATATTTGCAGTGTGTTGGAAAATAATTTAATCCCATGATGCGAGCCCATGCCCCTCCTCCCTGACAAAGCTTATTTAAACAATCAGCCTATAAGTTATTCTAATAAATTTTGCTAACCGATGTTATCGTGCACGTTCATTCGAGTTCCAAAGTGTATCTAAATATTCGGAGCGTTATTATTTTTTGTATGACCTTAACATTTCAATTCATATTGTTGCCTCTCTACTAAGTACATACATACATACGTATATTTTGTTTGTTATGCTTATGCTTCATTACCTTAAAATATAGTATGACTAGTTTATATATCATCCGTCATTATTTTCTTATCTTTTCATATATGTTAACGATGTTCCGAGAATATTTTTATGAGATGAAAGAAATAATTTACAGGGAAAATGTGGACCGATCCAGGCCTATTATTGCATACAACGATCTTGACTTCCCGGACAGTGGTGACATATTCTAATTTGTGTAACATATAATTGATCCATGACAGAATAACTGCATATTTTTTTTACTGTATAAGCATTCCAGTTATTAAGTTTCAGAATAACTACATATTTGCAGTTCAAATGTA
Source organism: Furcula furcula (assembly GCA_911728495.1). Taxonomy (NCBI): domain Eukaryota; kingdom Metazoa; phylum Arthropoda; class Insecta; order Lepidoptera; family Notodontidae; genus Furcula; species Furcula furcula. The sequence goes on from OU452244.1 coordinate 17,245,037, forward strand.
ATTCGTTGTTTTTTTATACCATCTCTCAGAGGTTTATTTATAATTATAATTATATTCAGACACGTTCATACGTAAAATAAATATTTATATGATATTGAATTTTATGCTTAGTACATTCGATTTTTTATTATTAATTTTACACATTCCATAATATGAACAAAATCATGCTTAGGATGAAAATTTCTTAGTATTTTTAGCATCGATATAATATATAAACTAGATAAACATTCACGAACAAAATGACATCTAAAATGTGGTCGCGGAGGTTGCAAACTTATCTCTGCTGGTGGCGGAAACGTGAACTAGATTTTGTAATGATAATGACTTGTAGTTTGACAGTTTCATATAGACAGTAGCGACACTCCTATCGGCAAAAATATTTTTACCTGGATGAGGCTTGTAAAGAAATAGCGACACAAGGGCGCTATTTCTCGCTACCACTTTTTTAATCGTGACACCAAATCTAGTTTATAATATTATATCGATGATTTTTAGTAATTAATTTAACTTGTGTATTTGAAAGTTCTTTATACAGTACGAGTTCACATAGGTAAATCTGAATAACGAATTGCTATTGAACAGCAAATAATGCTCCACTTTAAAATGTATTAATTTCTAAAGTCTTTTTACTATGGGATATAATTATGTACCTATTTAATATACAATGTTGTCACTTAAATAATATTTATTGTGTAATTTTTAATAAACTATCAAAAATGTATGCCTTACATTTTTTTATTCAAAACTCCTTTTGGACCTTCACTGAATCCGTTTCTGTAGTTCGGTACTGCAAAATTATATTTATAAAACCCGGGAAGCTGAGATTATTCAGTAATATCATACAGATAAGATGGATCGCGTACTGCTATATATTTTGGAGTGCAGTTTGTTGTTTGTGATGTCACAGATAATGTGTGTTGAGTGTAGCCGCTAACGTAGTTAATGTGGTTCATTGTTAAAGGGGCGGCGGCGCCGATTTCCGTCCGGTGATACACTACCGCGACTTGGACGCCCCGCGTGAACCCGACGAGTTTATTTAACTGGACCCTTGGAACGACTTGCCAAAGGACAGTCACACTTATCACCTTGTAGATAGAGACCATTTGATATTGTCACTGTAAACTTTACCATACATCAGTAAACCTAGATGCATACAATTCTGCTTAGAATTAAGTTCGATGTTTGCAGTAGTTATGGAAAACTTAACGTGTATTTTACCAATATACAGAAAGTAACAGATTCGTTGATATTTCATTGAACTCTCCATTACACTGGCGGGTCACCCCCTTCCCTCTAATATGGTTGAGGGGAGTGATGGCTGCTGCTCGAGTCAACACGTGCGCGGGTGCTGTTTGGGGGGACTGGTCCGACTACTATCCCTGTGGCCTTTTAGTTTGTTGTAATTTATTGTTTTCTTCTTTTCTCCCTTGTTTTATGTTTCGAACGGCACACTATCGCCAGACAATGTTTAAAAAAAGTGACAAGCCCGCTGAGCTTCTTGCCGGATCTTCTCAGTTGAGGCCGCGTTGTGATCCGGTGGTAGCTTTTAAAAGCTAAGCCTATCTATACTTATAATAAAACTGTAACAGGTCCAATTCTGTACATTGAAGATATTTCGAAAATTATATTTGGAGGGCATTTTATAACCGATACTAAGGCCGAAAATGTAATTTTTTTTATTTTTGTCTGTCTGTCTGTCTGTCTGTCTGTCTGTCTGTATCACGGCTGAGCATCACGCCGAAACCACTGAATGGATTCAAATGAAACTTGGCATGATTTGAGATCTTACTACGAGGTAGGACATAGGATACTTTTTATCCCGTAATCTAGCACGGTTCTTTTGGGAGAGGGGATTAAAGTCAAAATGGGTACTTGGTTATACGCTTGGTCCGATTTTATCATTTTTTCTTTATAATAAAATAAATATTAGTAAGGGTACACTCATAGAGAGTTGTTATCAAGGTTTTGTAATCAATCGGGTTAAGCAACGTTAGGTAAGGTCATTAAATAGATGGGTGACCGTTTAACGCCATGTGAACTAAACGGGTCCGTGCTTCGGAGAGCAAGTAAAAAGTGGGTCCCAGTTTTTAACCGACTATAAAAAAGGAGGTTATGTATTCGATGCAAATGTCTGTTATCAAAAGTTTAGCTAACGTAAAAATAGCGCAGGCGGAGCTGCGTGGGTCAGCTAGTTTGAAATAAATATCTTTGACTTTGACCATTAGTAGGTATCAATTAATAGTGCGGTTTGTGAACCAGGTAAAATTAAAAATACTGATTTGACCTTATAGTCCTCGACCAGGATTCTACACACCGACATATTCGACCTCACGACTGTGTGGGCAGAAGTGCGAGACCACGAGCGCGGACCCCGCAACCTTTAGGTATACCTAATGACCTGATACAATGTTGTTTAAAGTCAACAACGAATCCAAATCTGGTCGCTTACTCTGGAAACCAATGTCAATTTCAGTCGAAACCAATTCTAACCGAGTGGTGCTGTCATCCTTTTAAATTATATCATTTTCCAATGTCGTCAGAAGTTTAAAAATCATTGGAATTTAAAATTAACTAATATCGGAGAAGGTCTAGTAGGGTCTTGTGTTGTTGTCAATTTACGATCTACATTGTTTTTCTGATAATGAACAGAAATGATAAGTTACGCAGTACGCTAACGACACGAAACGTTACCCAGAAGAGGCGATGGGATATCACGCGACAATGTACCTAATTAAATTGACAAAACCAACTTCACGACGGAAGGAGCCTGAAGGTACAAGGGGAAATTTTTAGGCCCAATTTCATAAAAAAATTGTTGAGAGAAGACTTGGTGAACCTAGTCTTACTGAGAAAGAGATAGGTAGATAGTATTGACCTTTACTCGAACGGTGTCTGTTTATATTACAGCCATCATTATTCATTAGTTGTACTTCTTAAAGAAAATACTTATAGATACTTTCATAACGAGATATGTGCAGTGGATAGCGGTAATTAAGCTAATACACAAAAAATATAGGTAGGTAGGTACCTAAATCGAAACAGTTCATTCAGTATTTTGCTTACGTAGGTAGGTGTGATTCATAGTTCTCTTGGATATACATATAAAGCTGCTGGTGTGAATGGGTCAAAATACAATCTTGACACCAAAAAGGATACTAAATCCGGTCAGATTGTAAAGGCATTACTCAACGCGGAAATTGAAATAGGTTTATATCTCAATGCCTTCAATGAAATGAATTTTATTTATGTTAATCCTAATTCGAGGATATAGATTGAACATCATTATGCCTTTCTAACGGCGCGGCGGCGGCGGGGCGCCCATAAATTAGAATGACCTTCTCCTTGTATCGTTCCACGAAAACAAATGTAGAGGAAAATACAAACAATTTTTGAAGAATATTAAGATTACAATGTTAAGTCATCACGTTAATAACATCCACCCACACAAGGCAGACTACATGAACCTTGACCGCTAAAATTGACTTCGCTGGAAACTTCTTTATAAACTTACTAGATGCATACAATCTAAGATTTAATCAAAGATATAAAACATAGGCCAGTTGAATGTCTGCATTTAATAAATTTACAACAAGGAATAGGTGCCGAAGGAACATACTTAATACATAAGTAGATAGGTAAGTAACGACATATTTTAGTTAGACATACATAACTCGACGCCGACATCGTGACTTAATAGTAAGTATTATTAGTACACATGAAGGATTTATATAATATGGAGAATTCGCGAGCAGTAAGTGGGCGGCGCGTCACCCGGATGCGGTGGATGCAGGATCACTGCGGTCTCACGACCAGTGTGACCGTTTCATAAAAAGGTAATCAACTAAAAGAATATGATTTCAGTACTAAAAATACTATAAAACTTATGCAGAATTATACTAAAATTATACTAAAAAAAAACGGTCAAGTGCGAGTCGGTCTCGAGCACCGTGGGTTCCATACCATTTTTGGACGTATTTAAGTTATTATAATATGCGTCTGACACCTCAGATAGCAAAAAAATACACTAAACTAAGTTTGTTTGTCGAGTTTTTTTGGAAATATCGTTTTATTTTCCCTGTAAAATATAGATACACATGTATTATCTGTAATTATTTCAGATATTTCCCTCCACCAACTTCGGAGATAAGGGAATGGTATTTTTTAACCCGCTTCAAAAAGAAGGTTCTCTATTCGACGCGTATGTATGTAATATTAATAAAAATGCGTAATATTAATATATGGCAGTCTGTGTGGGCTTCTAAACAAATTGTATGTATAATGTGTGTATGTATGTATGTAGGTTTGCCCGCGGATTTCTCAGAAACTACAAGTCCGATTTCGAAAATTCTTTTTGCAATAGTTAGAGTATTTTTCAACTTAGAGTATAATAAAATAGTTTCATCAAAATCGGTACAGTAGTTTAAGAGATATAAACTTTTTATGTTTTCAGTAAGTTACTGTAACGTAGACGTTCGAGTTGCGTAATAGTGCTAATACCTATCTTGATAAATAAAAGTCACTAGAAAATGTTAATTCAACTATTTTTTAAAAATCCGACTTCAAAGTATATTATCTAAAAAACATAAAATAACGAAAATATATTGAAGTCGGTGTCAGCTCGTGCTAGTCTTAGTTAACATGATGTGCTAGCACCGACTTCAATATATTTTCTTACACATCTCTTAACAATCGGGATCGTTTGTTGCCAACCGAGTAGCCGCAGTGTTATGATGTTCCATCCATTAATTACCCACCCGAACGTGCAAGAAATGAGTAACACAACAACGAATTACGCATTGTGGAACTAAAAGTAAAATATTAATATAAAAACTATACAAAAGAGATAAATCATACAGTTTCGGTAATCATCAGACAAAGACAAAACTACGCAAGTGAAATTGTATGAATGAATGTTTGTGCTACCAGAAAATTTACCAAAAAATACACTACAAAATGTCGTTTTAGTTAAAATTTTACCAAAATATACTAACATTTGAAATTATACCAAAAAAATACTAAATCAAAATTGTGAAGCCCAAATTCTACCAATTTGGTATCGAATATACCAAAAACGGTCACACTGCTCACGACGTTACTGGATTGGTGCGACTAGCGACCTGTCCTCCGCCGTCATCAGCTTTGTCACGCACTGTTATAAACTATTATCACAGCTATTATGCTGCTGTTACCATTAACATATTACGTGCGTATTCCGAGTTCTTTGTTCCTTATGTGCCTAGAAAATGATCGATATTTATTGAAAGTAGTAATCGTTTGTAGATTACCAGCATCGTATGTAGCTATATACGTGTACATAGAGTCAATTCGTCACAAATACTAATGATTTGCAGCGCAACAAAACGATGATTAATTGCATCCGCAAGGAATACTTTTGAAGCCTTGGTGTACATGTTAACTGAAATTAGATAGGACCGCATTTTTTTAAATTAGTCATAGTGTCGAAATCTCTTTGTAAATGTACGTACATACCTATCCATGTTTTAATTACACCAATACGACACTTTATTTAATAATTATAAGCTAAAAAATATTAGACACACAGAATCCTCGGCTTATGATACGAAAAGCATAGAAGAAACGGGTAGACACCTACTGATTATCACAAAGCCAACATGAACTTGACTTGGCAACGAACGACATTGAAACTCAATGCTATCAATTTGTATCTCACACACATCGCGAATAACCACAACAATAAAAATACCAACCGGAGATAGAACGTACCGTGGTGTCAGCGTGTTTCCCCGCTACCTCAAAATATTGGTTAGCCTTAGCATGCTTACATGCATGAGTAATATATTTTAGACAGCGCAATGCTCTGCAGAGCGCTTTTAATGAACACGGGAAATGATACCTACTGCCTACGCTAACACAGGCTTTGCTCTGTCTGATTCGCGGTAACGACAACAGGTTTTTTGTTAATATAATAAGCGCTAGTGTCTATTTGCGAGTCGCTTTATAAAAGCAGCCGGCGTCAGAACAAAAACATTGTGGGTGCGAAGCTTCAGAATGATGGAGCTCACGTGTGCGGTGGTGTTAATCCTTGCGAGCTTAGTGACTGCCACCCCTCACGGATATGGTGTTAAAGGGGGCGCTTCTTCACGAGGTACGTGTTTTTTTAATATGCACTAGTTCACTTCAACGTACCTAGGCTCACTAGTGAGAAAAAAGCGCAGCGCAGGTTCGAATCCCGTCTTGCTTTTTAATACATTAAAAAAGAAATTGTACAATAATTAATAGTTACTTTCGTCAGAGTAAACCCACAATTTTTTTTTACGTTAGTACACCAAGGTACAGCAGCATGTTAGATTGAGGTTGATTTATTTCATAATCTCAATAGTGAGAGTTACACTTGACAGAGATCATTCTTTTTCTTCAGTTCAATCAACGTCTGCATTTTTAAATTATGGTAAATCTCTTCGGCAGATGACACTTTATTTTGATTAATGTTACAGACAAATAAGTAGGATATGTAGGTACTTAATTGTTTTTATAGGTAGATTACCTATTATTATCTACCTAAGTAGTTTAAACAATACTGCATAATGTAGTCCTAATTATCATAACTCTACAGCCGTACATCAGTTACATTTGTGATAATATCCAATTCTCTTATTTCTTTTAAAGGAATAGCATTGATTTTTAACCGGCTTTTTTAGTAACGAGACAAAATAGACGTTCGCCTGATGGTAAGCGATACGTCTCGTCTGCCTATAGACAGCTACATTGTACCTACTGTCGCTCGTCAAACGAGACATTAAGTAATTAAGTCTCTTGTATCTGGTAATTTCACCATCTAAAGTGCCCTTTACACCGAAACACAGCAATGTTTAGACACTTGCTTGCTTGGTGGCAAGATATCTGACACGAGGGTGGTACCTACCTGGAGGGCACAAGCACCCCCCTTACACCCTAAGCACCCTTGGGGGAGCCCTTGCACAAGGGTCCACCTAGTAAAACCTTGAATAACTACGAACTTCGATAATTTAGGGTGAAGATGTTTTATTTATGTATACTTTATTAATTATTATACCTACCTAATCCGTCGTCATTATATAAATGATATCCGTATTTCCAAGGACCAAGAACATTTTTATTAAACTAAAATGTGAATCTGACTGAATAATATTTTTTTTAGCCGACGCCAATGCATCAGCTGGCGCTTTTGGAGGTTTGAGTGGAAGTGGATTCCCGGTACCCGTACCTCTTGGAGCCGGCTATTCCGGAAGCTTTTCAAAATCTTCCGCGTCCAGTTTTGCTTCATCGAGTGCTAGTTCGAGTGCAAGTTCTAGTTCATTCAGCTACAGCGGCTCGGGTGCAAATGGTCTCACAGGATTTGGAAACAGTGGTGCCACTGCGTTAGGTAATAGTGGATGTGGTTCTGAGGGTTGTAAATTTACTGGTGCACATGGAATATCTGCTACTCATGGTGTCGACAACACTGGATCTGGTCAACAAGCGTATAATGCTGCCAACGCAGCAGCCACAGCAGGAGCGGGTGCCCTCTCAGGACCTGGAATATCGGGTACTCATGGTGCTGGCAACTTTGGGACTGGTCAACAAGCTTATAATGCTGCCAACTCAGCAGCCACAGCAGGAGCGGGTGCCCTCTCAGGACATGGAATATCGGGTACTCATGGTGCTGGCAGCTTTGGGTCTGGTCAACAAGCGTATAATGCTGCCAATTCAGCAGCCACAACAGGAGCGGGTACCCTCTCAGGACATGGAATATCGGGTACTCATGGTGCTGGCAGCTTTGGGTCTGGTCAACAAGCGTATAATGCTGCCAATGCTGCGGCCACAGAGGGCGGGGGTGCCCACTCAGGACATGGAATATCGGGTACTCATGGTGCTGGCAGCATTGGGTCTGGTCAACAAGCGTATAATACTGCGAATGCTGCAGCCACAGTAGGAGCTGGTGCCCTCTCAGGACATGGAATATCGGGTACACATGGTGCTGGCAGCATTGGGTCTGGTCAACAAGCGTATAATGCTGCCAATGCAGCAGCCACAGCAGGAGCGGGTGCCCCCTCAGGACATGGAATATCCAGTACTCATGGTGCTGACAGCTTTGGGACTGGTCAACAAGCAAATAATGCTGCCAATGCTGCAGCCACAGCTGGAGCGGATGCACTCTCTGGACCTGGATGTCAAGGATCGAACTGCAATGAGCACTCCAATGAATGCACGTCCGATAGCTGTAAATCGAACCCGCAGATTGTATCGGAAACCTCAGTAATTCCTGATGCGACAAAATCAACCGATGATTCTAAAGGTACTTCATCGGATTGTTCAAGTGGCAATTGTGAATCTACAGCTACACTCAAACCACATGGAACAATAGATTCGCTTGGCTCTACTGTATCTGATAATAAGCAGCAACCAGCGGCATCCGACGGGGATATATTTACTGGCTATCACAAGCCTGCTCTCCACTTAGAAACTCCTAAATTAGGATCCAGTTGCACTTCAGGTGATTGTAGTTCAACGCCAAATGCGGAGAATTTACCATCGAGCTATAATGCACCTATTCACGGTACATACAATCAACAGAAACCATTATGCAGCGGTGGTAGTTGCCATACTTACTCCAACTCATTGCCAACAAATTACTTTAATCCTCAGAGCTCAGAAACCACTAATACAATTCCAGTGGGTGTATCATCGGTGCACAACCCATCTGCCACAACAAACGCGATAAATTCAGCGTCTGCAGTACATACGTTAACAACACCTAGCCTAAATCCTTATAATGGATTACCATCATCACAGAACCTTCCGACTTTAGAAAGTGGTGTATCTGGGTGCACTTCTTCAAATTGCGGCAGTTTTCCTAATACAGGCTCATCTAGCGTGGTAATCAAACCTACCTACGAGATAAGTCCGTTCAGTAACAATTTACCCGAACAAACAGGATTTGGTAGGCCCACAAGTATTTACAAACCAAATGGGTATACCCAGTCAAACACACCATCAATCAATACTCCATCTAACGTATATTCATCACCTGGTTGCAATACACCCAATTGCGTCAACTACAAACCTAATGCCGGTGCCGTTCCTGGCCATAGTATACCGTCGGCATCTTTTGGAATTGCCTACCCTAGCAGTAACACTCACCACTCAACTGCTGATGCTTCAGCTGGTGCCGACGCGCAGTCTGGGTCATTCGGAGTTACTAAACCAGTGTTAACTCCTTCTAAAGAAACACTGCCAGCTTATACTGGTGGCTTTGGAGGACCTACAGGAGTACTCAAACCGAATGAATATACAATAACTGGTAAACCTGGTTATTCCCATTCCAACGCGCCTTCTAATTCTTCACCGAGCACAGGTAGCTCTAGTTGCAATACTCCTAACTGTAGCGGCTATTCGAGTACTGGTTCTGCTGCTGTAACTCATGCGCAGTCTGGATCTACTGGGCACATTCAACAAACTGCTGATGTAAGCTCTTCGACTGAAAAACTTCCGCCCTATACAGGAGGCTTCGGAGGACCTTCTGGTCATCTTAAACCAGTGAATACCGATACTACTGTGTCACAAAGTCCTAGTTACTCACATTCGGGCATTCCCTCGAACAAAGTTCCAGGCTGCAAATCACCTTATTGTGCTAGTTATCCTTCTATTGGTTCTGATGCATCTGCTGGAGTGAATACAGTATCCGGATCATTTGATGTTAATAAACCGAGTCTTTCAGCCCCTTCAAGTCAGAAACTCCCAAGTTATAGTGGCGGCTTTGGTGGTCCATCCGGAATATTCAAACCTAACGAGCACAATATGCCTACAACTGTACCTGTTGAACAGAGTGTATCTCCAACCTATACACCAGCAGTCGGCTGCAAAACACCCAATTGTGGTTACCCCGCTGCAGGAGCCACAGCAAATGCAAACTTCGGAACTTTTGAAGTCACTAAGCCAAATAATGAGATTCCCGCATATACTGGCGGCTTTGGTGGACCATCTGGAGTTTATACACCCAATAATGTCACTCCTGCTCCTGCTTCATCGCCTGTTCCCACAGGAAGTACCACTTCACATTGCAAAACATCAAACTGTGCTGGCTACCCTGCAGAACATAAACCTATTGAAGTAAATGTTCAGAATACAGTGCCAAACAGTTCAATTTATACAAATTCAGGAGTAGTTTCTGGTGATAACTATCATACTGGTGGGACTGCAGGATCAAATCATCAAACAGGAACCTACGGAATCACTAAGCCAAGCGGTAGCGACTTATCCAATGAAAAGCTCCCTACGTACACAGGCGGTTTTAGTGAATCAGCTGGATTACCAAAGCCTATCGAAGGTTTCGCATCTGGGCCAGCGTCTGGTAGTATTGGACACACTGCATCACCGTCATATAATCCAGCAACTACAGGCAATGATTTAGGTTGCAAAACAGCTAACTGCGCTACTTACCCTACTACAGGTGGAGCTGTGGCCGGTGCTAACTCACAGGCAGGATCACATGCCGTAACTAAACCCATCGACACTTCGTCAAATGAACATCGACCACCTTTCTCGGGGAGTTTCGGGGGACCTTCCGGATTTTTAAAACCTAATGAGTATTCAGTACCAGCACCGGTAGCTGGAGTTTCACACAAACCCTCTGAAACAACAGTCAGTCCAAAACCCGCATCTTGCACTTCAGGAGCGTGCGCACATCACACATCTCCACATACCTCACACACTGGGGTATTAAGTGGAGGTCTGGCTACAGCTATTGCATCGGCTGATGCTGATGCAGCGGCCTACACTGGTGGTTTTGGCGGTCCACCTGGTTACTTAAAGCCCTATGATGACGGTAAAATTGGGGGCGTAGGAGTAGCTGGTAAAGAAACATTCGGTGCTCAATATACATCACACCCCTCTTCTAGTGAAATTTCACAACACGATACAGGCGCTACTGGATCACATGCATATTCTGCTGCTCATGCTGGAAGTGCATCACAAGGTAGTGAAGTAGCAAAGGCCGATGCCGTGGCTCAAGCTGGCGCCACAGCTATTGCCAGTTCAGGTGCTGGTGGATATAATATACACGGTACGCACTCAAATCAAGCTGGACGTGGCGTTAAGGGAGGCAGTGGTTGTGGTGGCGGTTGTGGAGGAAGCTACCAGGGCGGCACCAATTTTGGATATAGCACTGGACTAGGTCTTTCAAAACTTGGACATTTACAAGGCCCGAACGGAAGTCACAGTTCCTCGGATGCTTCAGCAAGAAGCCTAGCGGGTGCAACTGCTTTCGGCCATGGAGGAAGCTTTGCCGGTAGTTCTGCCACTGCCCATGCTTCGGCTGGAGCTTCCGTAAAAGGAGGTAAGAATAGTTTTTTATATTAAACCTAGTGAACGAGTGTGTTCTCCATATTTTTTTTTTATTCATCGTTACGGTATATAATACGCCTTATAGATAGACAGCTGCATTGCACTGAGATCGTCACCCTACCCGAGACATCAGTTGATAAGTCTTCTGTGTCCGGTAATTTCACCACCTATATGTACCCTTCACACAGCTATGTTTACACATTGCTGCTTGGTGGCAGAATATTTCATACTGCGGTGGTACCTACCTGGACGGTCCCTTGCACAAGAACTACCACCTATTGAAAAGTATACAGTGTTTCAAACTATTTCAACAAAACACTTTCCACAAACTTATTCAGCAATCTACTCTTTGATTAGAAGAATTTACTTTATAATAATTTCATGCAAGCGCACTATCTTGACCGATCTTGTCCCTGTTCTGATATTATGTGTCATACCTATTTAAAAATAGGAACTTGTTAAGATTATGAATAAATTATAAATCATTTTATGAATATATCAATATTATAAACATGTTTTTGTGGAAACTAGGAAGCACTTATCCATGCAAAAATTCATAACTCATTTTTTGTTTGTTTAGGTTATGGAAAACGATGAAATGGTGATCAAAAATGAAGTCGTATGGCTGTTACGAAAACGAAGACTTTTATTTATATTATATAATTTAACAATTATGTACGTCATAAGTAGATATTGTGATAACAGTTAGTACCTACTGTGTAAATCACACAAGTCAATATTGATTTAATATAACAATTTTGTAGCAAATATATTAATAATTATATTCACGACTTTTATTTTCCTTGTTTAGACATAGGCACCCTGGCACTTTACTACAAATACAGACAGAAAGCAATCGATAGACCTTCAAACAATACTGGCTTTGCTTCGTGACTCAAAAAATCTATTGAATAGGTACCAGGACACATGTTAGTATTGAGACGACCTTACGATACCCCTCCCTCTATTGAGTCATTATCATAAACATGAGTATAAAGTTTGTATTCTACAATTATTTACCACTTTTTAATATTTATTATCTCGTTACTAACTCTCACACTTACAAACCTCAAATGTTTCAACTCGTCTCGTTCATCATCATCATTAGCCAGATGATCACCACTACTGAAGAAAGGGAGGTAGCTATAATAGGCATGATGACTAATTTTGAAAAAATATTCTATCATGTACTTACTTACGGGTAGACCCGTAAGTAAGTACATGATAGAATATTTTTTATTGCCGAAAATAATCATATTTTTGTCTCAAACTTACAATATTTTCAATTTTTAAAATAGACTTTGAATTTCGGTCTGAAACGAAGGCTGGTGCGTGGTGCCATTTTGTGACGTCACTACGGTGTAGATAAACAGCTGTCTTTAAGTGAAAAAGTGAATTTTATTGAAGAAAGTGACAGTTTGACAAAGGCTAGAGCGCTTCAAGCGCTCGCCTCCTATTGTCCCGTGAAGCTGTAATGGCCATCTGCGGCCAACAGCGTCTATCATTCCCAAAAAAAAAAAAAATTGTTTCTACCGGGATGTCGTCATTCACTTTAATCGGTGTTCATTACAAAATGGCGATTAGCTGTTTTAAAAATCACGAAAATATCTCTATTATTATAATAATGAGATTCATTTTTGGAATCAGTGCAATCTGTTCTAATATTAAAAACCACAGTTTCATTGGTATTGTGTTGCATTCATCATGCCTATTCCCATGCTGGGCAGGCGTCTTGGGATCATAGTAAACTTGGTAGCTAATCCAATAGAAAGACGCTGCTGCCTGTCTTCTAGTTTTCTCTTAGTCGCCTCTTACGGACACCCAACCGGAGGAAATGGGTGAGTGCTATCCTTATCCGGACCCCATGGACTTTTATTTAATTTCCTCATATTCGAAATGAAAAGGAGTGTTTACCGAGGTAAACCCAGGTTCACCCGAGGGTGAAAGACCCATTTAGGCACTCGACAATTAGCGCCCTCGCTACGCTCGTGCGCCGAACCCTTCTTGTCTTCCCTTAGACGCCTCGTACGACAACCAACGGGAGGCACCCCATGGATCTCGTTATGTTATGACCTTTCATTCGATACGTATAATGAAGTATTTGAATGTAGTAAGTCACTCCCACAGCCATGTCTACCTACATATAATAGGTACATTGAGTCGTTTTAGACTGTAGGCCGTGTCAAAGAAATAGACATACAGATAGGTAGTCGTTATATCTATAGGAAACTACTTACCTATTATATTTTTTAGAGCGAATAGTAGATTGTGGCACAAGAGATGAAAGTGATCTATTTAGGCACGAGATGGTTCGGCGCACGAGCGTAGCGAAGGTGCTAATAGTCTAGTGCCTAAATAGATCTTTCCTCACCCCCAGCCGCCTGCCATACGTGGGGATTATTGCAACCCCTCCCTTGTAAGGGCGAGGCCTTGGTTCAGCAGTGGACGTCTTTCTGAGCTGCTCATGATGAAATAAAAATCTAATTAGCTAAACTAATTATATTAGCACTCGACAAAACAACTGAAGTTTGAATTGTCGCTTCGCCATTTTTTTTCATAATTATGTTTCTCTTTCTGTGGCACTCTACTAGCAGCCATTATTTTTTACCATTTATGATGGTAAATATTTAGCTCAATCATGTTTTTTTCATTCCCTAGTCGTGAATAATTATGAAGTCTGTTACCAAATTGTTGATTATATTTTTTATTTACAATTTTACGCCGCGATTTAACCGTGGCTGTGTAAGTTGGGACATTATTTACATACTGCCGGTCCCAATATCCTATCTATCTCTTACTATCAGTTAAAATAGTTACCATCGATAGCTTTATGTCATATTTCCGTTTCAATAACCAAAGATAGAAATATCTGTCCTTACTATTGGTCTAGCTTCGAGACCTCAAAGCTTACCTACTAGAGATAAGAAAATTAATGTCAAGTGTCATATTGTTACTTTTTAACTGAGATTGCTATCGGCGGTAAAGTATTAGGACCGGTCGATAGTTTTTAATTATTTGACAGCAGGGAAAACTGCTTCCCAGGGACGAAAAATACTGTTTTCATCCATCTGATCAGGTAGCTTTAAGCGTATATTTACCGAGTCATCATCACCAGCCGGAAGACGTCCACTGCTGAACATAGGCCTCCCCCTTAGAACGCCACAATGAACGACAATTGGCGACTTGCATCCACCGGTTACCTGTGACGCGCACAATGTTGTCTGTCCACCTAGTGGGAGGCCTACCTTCGCTGCTACCTTCGCTGGTTCGTGGTCGCCACTCGAGAACCTTTCTTCCCCTACGGTTATCGGTTCTTCGAGCAATGTGGCCTGCTCATTGCCACTTCAACTTGCAGATTCTGAGAGCTATGTCGGCGACGTTGGTTCTTCGGCGAATCTCCTCATAGCGGATTCTGTCGCGCAAAGAAACTCCGAGCATAGCTCTCTCCATAGCTCGTTGTGTGACTTTGAGCTTCTCTAAAAGGCCAGCTGTTAAAGACCACGTCTCAGTACCATATGTCATCACTGGCAACACACACTGGTTAAAAACCTTTGTCTTCAGGCACTGCGGAATTTTAGATGAGAAATGAAAAGTATTTTATTTCCCGAGTACCTATGAGAAATGAAAAGTATTTTTACATTATCCAGTTTGATGTCGGTTTCGGGCGACTTTTGTTTGGGAATGATATGATGGTAACTCTTAGCTGCAGATAGTCATAACAGCTCCAACGGACAAGAGGAGGCGACCGTTATAGCACGCCAGTATGCAGGGGTCTCGGATGACACTAACCGATCCGATATCGGGATAAGATAAATGTATATATATCTTGGTACCTACCTATCTACTATTTTGACTCACGGGTTTACCTACTGGGAGGAGGATTTATTATCATTTTCCGATATTTCGGCTCATGTTGCAAGCGCCATGATCACGGGATAACTGTAAGATGGGCGGGTGATCTTGGTGTCTATTGTATGAATTGTAACCTTAATTTTCAATCGGTGTGAGTTATGTCTGACTCCTACCCCAGGCTTCTACCGACTAAAACCCGACTTGCCGCTCCCGTTTTCTAATCTCGGGTGCAGCCTTTTAAATGTTTTGCCTCCTTATCATCGACACCCTATACCGATTTACTCGAGGTAGGTACGGGTCGGATAACGTGAGAACGAGTTTAGAAATAAGGAGAATTTGTCATCTATCTATACTTATAATAAAACTGTAACAGGTCCAATTCTGTACATTGAAGATATTTTGAAAATTATTTTTGGAGGGCATTCTATAACCGATACTGTAATTTTTTTAATTTTTGTCTGTCTGTCTGTCTGTCTGTCTGTATCACGGCTGAGCATCACGCCTAAACTACTGAATGGATTCAAATGAAACTTGGCATGATTTGGGACCTTACTACGAGGTAGGACATAGGATACTTTTTATCCCGTAATCTAGCACGGTTCTTTTGGGGATTAAAGTCAAAATGGGTACTTGGTTATACGCTTGGTCAGATTTTATCAATTTTTCTTTATAATATAATAAATATTAGTAAGGGAACACTCATAGAGAGTTGTTATCAAGGTTTTGTAATCGATCGGGTTAAGCAACGTTAGGTAAGGTCATTAAATAGATGGGTGACCATTTAACGCCATTTGAACTAAACGGGTCCGTGCTTCGGAGAGCAAGTAAATAGTGGGTCCCAGTTTTAACCGACTATAAAAAAGGAGGTTATGTATTCGATCGATGCGAATGTCTGTTATTAAAAGTTTAGTTAACGTAAAAATAGCGCAGGCGGAGCTGCGTGGGTCAGCTAGTGTATAAATATAAAAACAGATAATTGACATAATAAATAATGTCCTCCTGGCTGAAACGACCACAGCGGCCAATCTTCCACAAGATCACCCATCTACGCGGGCGATATTATACCTAGTGCAGAAGCTGTTGCGTAGACATAAGTGCACTCTTTCTTCCTGTATACCTCTCACAATCCGATAGGACAGAAGACCGACACGACCGTGGATAGGTTAGGCGCGGAACCGACTTTTTACATGTCCATACGATGCATGGATCATCTTACT
Organism: Furcula furcula; assembly: GCA_911728495.1. NCBI lineage: Eukaryota > Metazoa > Arthropoda > Insecta > Lepidoptera > Notodontidae > Furcula > Furcula furcula. The sequence continues at coordinate 17,261,449 of OU452244.1, forward strand.
TTACAGACAATCAGGTAATCGGCCTGCATTGTCCTAGCCAGTAAGGAACAACTACACAAAGTTGTTGCCATCCCCCCCCCCCGCAGAATTCGAACCCGTGTCTTCCTGTTTACGAAACAAGCAGTTTCCTACTACGCCACGGAGGCTAAAGGACATATTAATCAAGAAGCATTTATCTTTTTGTATCGGGGTACCTATTATCTGTATAGCATATAGGGATTCTGTTGGCCTTTTTTAGAAAAGGAATGCTATGGCAAGCCTAGAAATTATGCAAAGGTATTTTTTTACATTCCTTAGACCTATGACGTATGATAGCATCATTATACCTTAGATACCTTAATTGGTAAAACATGTTAATCATACTGATACCTATATATATATACTTAATTACAAGAAGGTATAAAACAAATAAGGCAACTTAACCGTTTAACATTTTGCATACCATGCCTACTTATGAATAGTTTCATTATTAGGCAGATGATAAAAGCGTAAAAAAATACCGATATGTATGCATGTAAGTACTTATATGCAGGAACACTTGAAGATGATAGAGTACATACCTATTAAAGGTAGGACATAAACTCAAACGAAGATATTTAGGTACTTCTTAAACGTATAAAATACGTAAATATTTAAGTAAGAAATGATAAATATCTCCTCTGGCCTTGTGCTATTTTTAACCGACTTCAAAAAAGGAGGAGGTTCTCAATTCGTCTGTATATATATTTATGTATGTATGTATGTTCGCGCATAACTCTGGCAATTATGAACCGATTTGAAAAAATCTTTCTACCATCCATTCTTTAATCCGTTGATTGGGTCCCATAAAACAATTATTGCTTACGAATAAGTAGTTCCTGAGAAAACAAGAATGTAGACTGCGCAGGAAACCTGCAGGCAAGCCTATAAGATGACTTTATGTCGCTTTTTAAGGACAAAAATGGTCATAACTCTGGCAAATATTTACCAATTTCAATGATTCTTTTTTTATTCGAAAGAAGAAACTACTGTCATTAATCTGTATGAATTTTATCACAACCGGATAAGAACTTCCTGGAGGACCATGAACGATGTGGAGGAATTTATCTGGGGAAGGCCGGGTAATCCCGAACGCAGCGATTTTACTATGTTAGAAAGACATTCCAGCTTTTGACTCTTAGCCAACTTAGAAATGACGCTGTTATTAGTGCCAAGCGACTAGCGCAGCGATGGGTGCACACAACGTTCAAGATATGAATAATTGCAATATTTCGTAATTTTCGTTAAAATTTTTACATAAATAAAACTAAGTGTAACTTATCAAGTAATGGTAGTTCTAATATGGCATTGATAGGTATTCAAAGTTAGTAGTCGAAGATTTAATTATGATTGTTAGATGGGCGGCTGCCCAAACATAACCTAAAGATATAAAACTTTTTTTGTATTATTACCATGGAGGGTATTGGCGAACGAATTTAGTGGGTCAAACTCGAACGTTCGGCATTGCACACTATAGTATAAAAATTGGAAACCTTTCATTTGTTTGGTTAGTAGTCTTTTTAACCGACTTCAAAAAAAGGAGGAGGTTCTCAATTCGTCTGTATATATATATATTTTTTTTTTCTATGTATGTTCGCGCATAACTCTGGCAATTATGAACCGATTTGAAAAAATCTTTCTTCCATCCATTCTTTAATCCGTTAATTGGGTCCCATAAAAAAATTATTGCTTACGAATAAGTAGTTCCTGAGAAAACAAGAATGTAGACTGCGCAGGAAACCTGCAGGCAAGCCTATAAGATGACTTTATGTCGCTTTTTAAGGACAAAAATGGTCATAACTCTGGCAAATATTTACCAATTTCAATGATTCTTTTTTTATTCGAAAGAAGAAACTACTGTCATGAATCTGTATGAATTTTATCACAACCGGATAAGAACTTCCTGGAGGACCATGAACGATGTGGAGGAATTTATCTGGGGAAGGCCGGGTAATCCCGAACGCAGCGATTTTACTATGTTAGAAAGACATTCCAGCTTTTGACTCTTAGCCAACTTAGAAATGACGCTGTTATTAGTGCCAAGCGACTAGCGCAGCGATGGGTGCACACAACGTTCAAGATATGAATAATTGCAATACAATGCAATAGTAGTTCCTGAAAAAACAATAATGGTGACTGCGCACTGAGACCTGCAAGAAAGCCTATATAGATGACGTTTTAGTCGCTCGGACTCGCTCGGTCGGACAAAAATGGTCATAACTCTGGCAAATATTTACCAATTTCAATGACTTTTTTTTTATTCGAAATAAGGAACCACTGTATTGAATCTGTATGAATTTTATTACAACCGGATAAGAACTTCCTGGAGGACTATGAACGATGTGGAGGAATTTATCTGGTAAAAACCATAAAACTGATGTTCTCCATTACATTGCTCTGACAATTATGAACCGATTTCGATGATTCTTTTTTTATTCGAGAGAGTAAACTACTATGATGTTTTCATGCAAATTTCATTACGACCGGATATTTTTTTCTGAAGAAACATGAATTATGTAAAACTATGTAGACGATAATGTGATCATAACCTACCTAGATAATTTTACGGTTTTCGATGGTTCAATCTTTATATATAAAAATATCACTAAAAAGTTTAAAATAAAATCTTTTTTAAAAAAATTGAACCGACTTCAATATCACTGAAAAGTATAAAATAATTTAAATATTATTGAAGTTGGTGCCAAATATACACAGCAGGTACGCTAACACCAACTTCAATAATATTTAAATTATTGTAACAATTATATGTTATTTGTTTTAGATGCCTCGAAACTATTTACGAAAATCCGAAACGAAATATAATTTGGGAGATTTTAAAAGAGTTAAAAATGTTAAAAGCAGAAATGAATGAATGTTCTTCTTCTTCTTGTGGTGCTATCTCCTACCGGAGGTTGGCGAATATCCTGGCAATTCTTATTTTGTCTACTGCTGCTCTAAACAGTCACTTAGTGCTCAATGCAAACCATTGTCTTAAATTTTTGAGACATGATGTTCTTCGTCGTAAAAACCAACAAAATATTATTTCTTTTTTTATTTATTTCTTAAATGTTTTTTTTCCTGACACTGAAAATGACAATGAGAATATAGGAAAATTATTTTTTTATTCAATTTTTTGAATAGAAACACGAGAAGAAATGAAACTTCTTTAGGCCTAAAGAAGCTATTGAAGCGAGCGAGTGCTATTATTGTGAAAAGTAGGCCCATCAAAAATGGACAGAGACGGCCAATTGTCTTACTTAGGTTACCGTTGTGATCTTTGTCGCGCAATATGATCTCAAATTTAGGAAAAATCTTGACTTGTGAGAGTAAACCATGAAGTTTATGAGTAAACTACTAAGTATGATGATTCCATGCAAATTTTATTACGATCGGATATTTTTTTCTGAAGAAACATGAATTATGTAAAACTATGTAGACGATAATGTGATCATAACCTACCTAGATCATTTTACCGTCTTCGATGGTTCATCATTATTTATGAAAATATCACTAAAAAGTTTAAAATAAAATCTTTTAAAAAAAAAATTTTACCGACTTCAATATCACTGAAAAGTATAAAATAATTTAAATATTATTGAAGTTGGTGCCAAATATACACAGCAGGTACGCTAAAACCAACTTCTATAATATTTAAATAATTTTATACTTTTCAGTGATATTGAAGTCGGTTCAATTTTTTTATTAAAAGATTTTATTTTAAATATTATTGAAGTTGGTACAGTCACAAGCATAAATATATTACCATGGACAGTTCGCCAAAAATATCTAATTTCATGATTCATTCATTAATTTCTGATCTCAACATGACGGCAAAGATATGTGATCATTTATAAAAGCATATACATGTAGCAGCAGATATATCTGACATCAAAGGAACACCAAAACTATCTGACAACACATGCGATGCAAAAATATGAGCCACATATTAGAATGCAAAAATATCTGGCATGTCTTGCGTTATAAACATCACGCTGACACTTACAGCATAAACGTCTGACAAAATGTTTTGAGCCATTTTTCTTCTATATCGCAATAAGTTCCGCTCATTTTGCAAAAACATGTGATGTAGCACTGGCAGCATAAACATCTGACAAAATGTTTCGAGTCATTTTTCTTCTATATCACAATAAGTTCCGCTAATTTTGCAAAAACATGTGATGTAGCACTGGCAGCATAAACATCTGACAAAATGTTTCGAGTCATTTTTCTTCTATATCACAATAAGTTCCGCTAATTTTGCAAAAACATGTGATGTAGCACTGGCAGCATAAATATCTGACACCTGGCCCTAATAATTTGAGTTATTTTGTTCTGCTCTTTATTAATAATAAGTTCATTTATATAATTATTTTGTTTTTATTTACTATACTCGCCCAATTTTCAGAAACTAAAAGAACCGATTTAAAAATATTTGTGATTAAGATAGGGATTAGGTATAGGTTCAGAATTTGAATCTCAATACAGGAATTTGGAAATAATAAGCAATCAAGTAATAATTTTCTTTATTAAAAAAAAACGATCCATGTTAATCAATATAAATGGAAGATTTATTAATTCACACTAGCAGAAAAAATTTTTTTTTACTTTTTTTATTCATAAGCTAGTGCTCGACTACAGACCCACCTGATGGAAAGTGGCCACGCAATCGAAGATGGTAAAGCACACTAGCTTTTTAAAAGCCTATTCACTCTAACCTTCAAGACACCCACATTATAATCTGGCGGGAAAACCGACGCAGGCAAACTGTTCCAATCCTTATTATAAACGAAGAGGTAAATCGTTTAGTCCGGACTGAAGGTACTGTCACCACATAAGGGTGTGCATGCGCAGTGCGTCTCGACGTCCAATGATAGAAGGGGAATGGTGGAATCAATCAAGTCATGCAATACCTGCGCACACTCTCCAAAATGCATCCTGTAGAATACCGAGAGGCTAGCTACTTTACGCCTGTGCTCTAGGCTTTGTAGATTGGCTTCTACGTGGTAAATAATAATAATATTATGGGAAAATCCACACACGGTCATCTGATCCCAAACTAGGCAGAGCCTGTACTATGGAATACTATGGATATACCAGACAACTGATACTAATACTTAATACACTTTTGTAAATACATACTTATTTATTTTTTTATTTATTAATTTTTATTATCTAGTTAAAACACCCAGACACTTGGTGGGAATCGAACCCACGACCTATTAGTAGGGTGTCTAACCACTACATCAACAGACCCGCCAACAACAACAATAACAAGAACACAAATACACAATACATACAATAACAAGAATTTAACTATAACGTTTCATTTAGTGGGTATTTCGATATTTGTTCACTTTGATTAATTCTCGCTACCTACCGTACTTATCATTTGCGTTTACATAATAGCGACACAGCGACACTTCTTGAAAATTGTGCAAGTATAGTAAATAAAATCATAGTAATTATATACAAATGAACTTATTAATAATAAAATAACTCAAATTATTATGGTCAGGTGTCAGATATTTATGCAGCCAGTGCTACATCACATCTTTTTGCAAAATGAGCGGAACTTATTCCGATATAGAAGAAATATGGTTCGAAACATTTTGTCAGATGTTTATGCTGTCAGCGTCAGCGTGATGTTTATAACGCAAGAAATGTCAGATATTTTTGCATTCTAATAGGTGGCTCATATTTTTGAAGTCAATGCGGCATTCTATATTTTTGCATCGCATGTGTTGGCAGATAGTTTTGGTGTTACTTTGATGTCAGATATATCTGCTGCTACATGTATATGCTTTTATAAATGATCACATATTTTTTCCGTCATGTCGAGATCAGAAATTAATGAATGAATCATGAAATTAGATATTTTTGGCGAACTGTCCATGGTAATATATTTATGCTTGTGACTGTACCTACCAAATATACACAGCCGGTTAGCTCACACCAACTTCAATAATATTTAAATTATTTTATACTTTTCAGTGATATTGAAGTCGGTAATTTTTTTTTTTGTTCAAATATTTTTTAAATGTTTCTTTTTAGCTGTAGCTATTCAGCTAACCGTAGGTATCATCAAGAGAACATAATCAGAAGTTAGTAATAGAGAATACTTGAAATTTTAAGTTATTAAGTAGGCACCTTTTTTTTGACGTGTTGGTAATCTTCCACAGATCCCCGGGAGCTGTGGGGCTCGACCGGGGTATGTGGGAATCTTACCCACTAAAACCCCCGCGGCTGTCGCATCTGCACATTAGAGGGGAGACCCCAGGGCTCTCCGGTGGGATCTGCACCAGGGGCCCCTCAGTGCCTTGCCTTTGAGCCCGCCGCCGGGAGGCGCATTGTAGCCCCCCGGGAACCTGACACGGTACTCACGGGGACGGGGGTCGCAACCCCACCGCTGTTCTCCTCGGAGTCGCCGCCGTACTCAATGGACGTTCAAAGGGACCACACCCCGAACGTCCAGCGACTCCGAAGAAGTTATTAGGCACCTAAATTAACTACAGACGCCTGGTCCATTTTTAACGATACCCCACTCAACTCCTCTATTAAGTTATTCATATATAGAATAAACAGATCGGAAGAAGTTAGCCCACCTTGCCTTACACCACACGTTAGCTTATATTTTTAGTGATACAAGAAAGCTGTAGGTGTTTTGATAAACCTAAGAAATCATCATTTAAAGTAATCAATTTAATTTAAAGGTGGCCCAGTAAGCTATTCTAGCCACGAATACTGACGAAATTAATTTGTTTGTATGTGTGCAGGCACTACTAGACTATACGGTTATGGAATCAGTAATGATATGTATGATGTTACATACTCTATAATAAGCACTTAGTTAATACTAAGTGTCTATTCACTCCCATTATCAAATACATCATCCGTCTATAGGTCGATTTGTACAATATTTATGTAGGTAAGTACCTACTATAATTGTACAAGGCGCCTACCACCTAGAATTTGTATATGCTTATCTTTTAGTCACATGTCATAATATATCTATTGTCCGTTTCTTAAGCTATATACATAATAGTACTGGCTGGTTGCGGTAGGTAGTGGTGAAAAAGTCCTTAAATTGGTTCCATCGCGAGATCACTCAATACATCCAACACTTATATAAACGCTAATATACATAATGTTCTCCTGGCCGAGAGGACCACAGCGGCTAATCTTTTAAAATATTAGCTATGTACGTAATGTAGGAGATTTTATAGGGCACAAGTTGTTGCGTAGACACAAATGCACTATTTCTTCCTTTTACATTTTCCTAATCCGATAGGACGGAAGACCGACACGACCGGGGAAAGGTTAGGCGCAGAACCGGCTTTTTGAACACACCACCACATTTTGACATGAATAATCTTACTTGGGGAACAGTCCGCATTGTCCTAGCCAGGAACAACTACACAAAGTTTGCGCAAAGTTGCTCGCGGGATTTGAACCCGCGATCTCAAGTTTGCAAAGCAAGAAGTTTCCTGCGCCACGGAGGCTTCAAAAAAGGCCTAGGTAATTCAATAGTATAAGAAGTCTAGGACTACATCTTATACAGGTGATAATAACTTTGGACGATAATTCTACAAGCTCGAGCAATCAGGTGCGACTATAAAATTAGTTGCCCGCTGTGTATATCCGCCACTCACCTTCACCTTGCCAGAGATAAATATACTTACCATAAACCGTTATGAGCAATAGGTTAATAGTTTATTACAGATGATATGATTAATATCGTTTCACATGATAACCATTATTATGAAACAAGAATAACGATTACGATCATTACGCAAAACCTTCTGTGGACGTAAACAGCTCATCCTGTTCAGGTAGTAAATCACTCGAGCCGTGTCATATGTTGGCTGATACAATCATCTCCTCTAGGCCATTGTTCACGACTAGGTCGCGGATGCTGTACCTGCAAATAAATTATTCATAAACGTTCGATATAAGTAGACACACTGCCATTACCTGACACCACCTACTTGTCACTTCTATATTTATGTGATCCTCGTGAGTCACTCTATTTTTATTAGTATTCTTTGTGCAATCTAGTTATATCTATATAGTCTAAAAACTATAAGTCAACAAGTCTATGGACGTCATTCTCTCTGCTTATTCGCTTAGTTTTCGGTCTTAGTAATTATTGTCTCCTTTAACAGCACTTGGGTATAGGAAAGTGTGTATAATAATAATTAAAACTTTTATGTATAATATACAAGTATAAATTTTAAACTTTTATAGACTTCGGAGAACCAACTTTTAAAATTGCTTTCCCGCACTGTTCTCACCGTCAATACTCAATTTGTCTACCAACTACTCATCGCGACCTATCCAACGGATCTTATCTCTGTGGTTCTACCTTGATTAGTACAGAGAACCTGTGGTACCATCTTCCTGCTCCATCATTAGACCCTGATCACCATCGATCTACCAACACTCATCAAGACCTATCCAAAGAGCCCAAATTCAGTAGGTTTACGTTTATTGGTGCAGAGATTCTGTGATTACCTTCCTGCTCCATCATCTGACTTTGATCACCATCTTTTTAACAACTACTCGTCGAGACCTATCCAACGAGTTTAAATTCGATGGGTCTACGTTTATTGGGGCCTAGATCCTTTGACTACCTTCTTGGTGATCATCATCAGACCCTGGTTAAGGTTACCATTTTCTTTAGTATCATCGGATTTACTTAGTTATGTACTAAATTTTAGATATTTCGGATAAATGGAAGTACCTAAGTAAAAATGTCCATTGTATACGTAATATCCCTACCTCGACTCGGAAAAGAGATGATGGTCTTCAAACGGCTGAACCGATTTTTATAAAACATATTTAAGAACCATCTCGATTAAGCTGATTTAACCAGCTTGTAAATTAAAAAAAAACCGCATTTAAATCCGTTAACTTGTTTGAGAGATGGTTCTTAGATATGTTTTATAAAAATCAGTGTCTGGGTGTTATTTATCTATTTAAGTATGTATTTCCCAAAAAATACAGGCTCTGTCTAGTTTGGGATCGGATAACCGTCTGTGGATTGTCCTAAGATATTATTATTATATGTTTAATTTAGGGCAATTTAGTGTCACAATAAAAAAAAACTTGCAATTCGCGTTCACATGGTATACCTTCATTAACACTTATATTTTTGGCAATAATTATTTACACGCTGGTTGACTGTACCAATTGTAAACGTAAACACACATCTTCTACGGTGGGTGGCTAGCATGACGAGATGTTGACCCTGATTATAATAAAAAACAATACTATGAGTACTTAGTGTGCTGCTTAGATTCACATCTTAACAACATTCCTTTAGTTTATCTATTTGCTGTGCTGTGATTACTACCACGCTACTACGGTACCTAGTGGTTAAAATTTAGTGTTATGTATAACACTAAATTTTTAGTAATTATTTATTAGGTAGGTGAAAGAAAAGGTTTTTTAAAAAAAAATGGTGAAAGAAAAGGTGGTATAGCGTATACGTTACATATTGTTACCTTATATATATGAACGATTAGTTAAAATAATATAAAAATAAAACTCCCAATGAAACTCATTTGTCCCTGAACTTCTCAGGTTAGTTTACTTCCTGGATCTACATATGTCCGTTCGTGTTAATTAGTTAGATTTTTTCCATTCAGCGCTTTGAGTAAAGGTGGAACTGAACTTCACCGCGACGCGGCATGCCCCGCCGCAATTTTCAGTATATCGCACTCAAACCGCAACAGCGCGGCAATAAGCGGCTAATATTGTATGTTTGTATGCCATTCCGTCGCTGTCGGCGTTCACAGAGATTTAATTTTATTTACATGCAGTGTCGTTCTGCTTCCTGCTCTAAATTAGAGGCAATGAAACTACACTAGACAATACAGCGTGTCATTTTGCGGCGCGGCGCGTTGCCGATTGTAGGGGGTAGCAGAAGGCGACATGTCGCCGCGACACTAATGTACTTCTATGAAATATTTTCCGCAGCTGGCGACACGTTGCCTGTCCAGAAATTGGTAGTTAACAGTACCTAGTTGTTGGTAGCCTGCTACTGCCACTGCAGTCTGCAGTCAGCTAAGCCATTATTCACGTTGTGGCGCAATTCAATGTCGCGCCACGCAGTTCAACTGCCGCGTAGTGCTTTCAATCTCATAGGATTTTATATAAACTAAATACTTATTTAGTCGCATTGTGTCGCATAGTGCTGTGCTGCTATGCTGCTTCACTGCAAAACAGTTTCGCCTAGTGCGGTGTCACCTTTATCAAGCTCCTTCTTATGTAGGTACCTACTTATGTGTTTATCTAAATAGATAATGTGAGTCATATGTCTATATCAACCGAATAAGTGTTAATCAGTTCACCTACACTGCAATGAGCTTGACAGTGAAAGGAAAACCAAAAAATGGAATGAGTTTATTTAAAATTGGTTAACTCTACTTCTTCCGTAGTTTTTTACATTCACTCGATAAAGGCGACAAATATGTGGTCATCGATATAATGTAGGTACTATATTGATCATATAGTTTATACATTAAGAATAGAGTACGCGTTTGTCTATGGTCCCCTTAAACAAAGCGTAGGCAGATTTTTCTAGAGGCAGGTGAATTGAACTCTTTAAAGTGATGGGTTTGATCTGTCACAAGCGCAATTGTCGATAAATACCTACAGCTGACGGTATAGTGCCTATTGCCGTGTAACTGATATTTATGTATTTTGATTTTCTAACTCGTGGCTACATGTTCTTACTTAAATTAAGCATTCTATAGTACTTGTACTGATTTATATTCTAAGATATGGATGCATGTAGCTTGCATGACGAAACGACCTTATCGTGGACTCATACCTTCTTTTACCCTACCATACCAAGTCTATATTTTTTTCACGCTAGGGCTGTTTCATGTAGGGGGTCACACTGAAATCAAAGTGATCACCTGATTGTCTGGAAACTAAAATGGTCCATGCACTGGATAGGCTTGTAAAAAGTCGGTCCTACGCCTGATCATGTCGTTCTTCTGTCCTATTGCTCGACAGAAATCTTTCCACAGCAGTGCTGTCGTCTGTGCACCCTCAGATACTGGGCATCAGCAAGTCGTCTATATGCATCAAGAAAAAGTTTGCGGAGAGAACGGACCCCTGGTGGTGGATGGTGATCGGAGCGGTTAGCTGTCAACCGCTCCGATCACCATCCGTCGACAAAAACTCAATTATACTACTCTTCATTTCAGGAATTCCTTTATCCAGTCGATCAGACATTTCCAATAAATATACTTACGTACTTACCTATATACCTACATTTCTGATATGTATTTCCCCGGCTATAAAAGACCGCTAATTATCAGAAGCTTGTTTTTTTAACAATAAAACTTTAAAATCCGTGATCGAAATAATCCGGTATCAAAAAGCAACCGGTAAAATGCATTGATGATACTATATGATTACGTCATCAGTAATTGGAATTGTAACTCATAAAATAGATATTAAAGTATTATTCGAGTAATATTATCGCAAGCTGACTTTAAGAGGAAACGAAAGTCATTCCAGTATTATGCAGCCTTCAAGGTGCAGGAACTTTATCTACTTACTAAAGCGGCATATGTCTAAACCAGTATTCGCAATAATTCCAGCAAACTCCTTCGCTAGAAAAGTTAAATTCAAATAGTTCGACGCTCCACGCCCAACCCACTCAGTATCACTAAGGCTGGTCAGGGCCGTACCCTGTTCTATTATCATACAAAACAATCGTGATATTGTAGATATGTATAGCGTACGTACTAGCTCTTTATTTGTTTAGCCATGTCTATGATTTATATGGCTAAAAGGCTTAGTCAACTAGCGAGATCTAAAGTGGGGCACTGTGGGTAAATAATGTTCTACCTTTGTATATCCGATATCAATTTATCAACTAAATTATCCTACCACAAGTAGGTTACAAAAAAGGATTGAAAATAACGTTTAGTTTATGCATCAATATACTAATAACTACAGTAATTGATAAACATCCGTGTTGGAACTCGTCATATAAAGAATTCATTCATTGCATACGTACCCATAAGACTTATTTAATTGATTAGACCCGTAGCCATTTTCCTTTGTTATTTAATCACAAAAGAAAATGGCCACTGCCGGCCGCAATATCTATCAAACTGATTTTTTTGGAAATTTATACAAAGAAATTAATACAAAAAAGAATCTATAGATTAGTTACTATACTATTACTTACTATTTTATAATCATGCGAGCCAATGATTAGTAAAATATCATTGATGCGAGCCGTTAAGTTCAAAGAGTGATTAAAGAAATACTACGTAGGTACCTACCGATATATGTATATACTAACATACATACACTCGAAAAACAACCCTTCTTCTGGGGTAGTTTCATAGATCACTTGGCTACTCTAATCATAAGCACAAAGTTTTAACAATAGAATAGTCTTTCACGTAATAAATGGAGGCCATCAACATTTCCGATTAAATTAACAAACACGGTAAGTATATTTATGAATTGCTTACACAGAACTTGAGGACTTGTGCTCGAGGGTATCATCATCATCATCAGCCGGAAGACGTCCACTGCTGAACATAGGCCTCCCCCTTAGACCGCCACAATGAACGACAATTTGCTATTTGCATCCACCGGTTGCCTGCGACGCGAACAATGTCGTCGGTCCACCTAGTGGGAGGCCTGCCTACGCTGCGTCTTCCGGTTCGTGGTCGCCACTCGAGAACCTTTCTTCCCCAACGGTTATCGGTTCTTCAAGCGATGTGGCCTGCCCATTGCCACTTCAAATTGCAGATTCTGAGAGCTATTTCGGTGACCTTAGTTCTTCGGCGGATCTCCAAATTTCGGATACTGGCGCGCAAAGAAACTCCGAGCATGGCTCTCTCCATGGCTCGTTGTGTGACTCTGAACTTTTCTAAAAGGCCAGCCGTTAGAGACCACGTCTCAGTACCATATGTCATCACTGGCAACACACACTAGTTAAAAACCTTCGTCTTCAGGCACTGCGGTATTTTGGACGAGAAGATATCGCGTGGTATAATATAAGTTTATTACTTACTTAGATACCACTTTTTATTTATTTATTTATAAATTTATTTACACACAAACATGGTTAGAGAAGTATTAGGAGAATACAGGTACAAAGGCTGAGCTTATTTCTATAGAAATCTCTTCCAGCACGCCCAGGAGAGAAACGGTGAACGAACAAGATGAAACAAAAACAGAGCTACAATCAATATAATAAATACATAATTAAATAAAAATAAATACCTATGTATACCAACAATATAAACAAATATGAAAAAAAAATTAAAATATATATCGATAGAATATCGAATACTCTTTCGCATTCGCAAGCCTGCGTTGCTCATCGATTTATTTATAAACTGTAAGGTAAATTTTTAGAGTAGGTGTATTTGATTTGGTAGGTGTAATCTACTGCTTAGCATTCGCGAACATGCTTAATACACTACACCGCAACATACATACAATACTTACATACATTAAAGATGTCATGTACTTGGTGATATAATTCTTTGCAATTCAGATTCTCATTTCGTTTCTCATATAAAAAATACCTATTGATTTACGCATTGTTTATTTTCTGTTTTGCTTGATTGTTAACAACGGAGGTTAAAAATTAAACTACGATTGCAGTTCTGACAATATTGTAGCATACACACAACGATATTTTACTAACTAATTTTACGGATTATATCGCGGTTTATTATTGATTTTTATTACCCGACGTTTCGAATACTTTGCAGCATTCATGGTCACGGGCGGACTGAGGTGGTACCTAGCTGTCCATATGTCAAAACCCGTGTAAAAGAACATATAGCTGACGTTAAACATCGGCGCTATACGAAGTCTGCAGTCTGTGAACATGTTCAGGATCGCACCCGCCATTATATTAGATTTGACAAACCACAAATCCTAGCAAAAGAACAGCGCTACCTGCCAAGGATCATTCGTGAGGCTATTGAAATTAAAAAGCATCCTAATTTCAATAGAGAAGATGGCTGGGTGCTACCACCAGCTTGGGATCCCGTGATAAATATAGTCAAATCCAAAGACAAGCATTCCACTGCAAGACCTCAAGATACTGTAAGCTCTTTCTGCATAGACCGGACTAACAATAATAATTAGAAGACCTGAGGGTACCCTAAGATAACTATGACATATGGCTGTAATGTATGAATTAACAGTTTTACCGTAACCATTTCACACTAGCTGCAACATAAAATAGCTTGAGTCGCACTACAGGAACTGCTGAGTAGGATACTTGGATTACATATAAATATGTGTTTTATTGCACGGAAAAAAATGGTTTAGCTGTGGTCGCTAAATTGGTTTTGCTGCCAATTCATTTGCTGCTCTGTATAAAATCTTAGGTACATCAGCAAAGCATTGTGTATTACAACTAAGACCACTTAGCTATTATTGATAACGACATTTAGCTATAAGAACTACAAAAAATTAACAGGTGTTACAAAGTGTTTAACAACTATCGCAAACTTTTTTCGCTATATCATCAAAACAACATTAGGGGTTGCCCTTAGCTGTGGCTACAAATCATGATTACCATTTATGGATAAATACTTCGTCACTATTGCAAAAAGATAGATGCCTTAAGCAGCAAAGACATGTCTGTATCGGTCCTGCTAATAGTCTTTGCAATCACTGCAAATGATTTTGCAACCAGTACTAAATTTGTTTGCCGATGAATCTGTGAAGTTTAATTTGCTAATACTGTTCAAACTCTTAGTAACTATTCCAAATTATTTTAAACACCACAACTAATATTTTGAGCTGTGGTTGCTAATTATAATGTCTTCATATAGCTAAATGGTATTTGCAATCACTGCAAATAATTTTGCAACAAGTACTAAATTTTTTTGCAGATGAATCTGTTAAATTTCATTTTCTAATATTGTTCAAAATCTTAGTAACTATTCCAAATAATTTTAAACAACACAACTAATATTTTTAGCTGTGGTTGCTAATTATAATGTCTTCCTATAGCTAAATGGTCTTTGCAATCACTGAAAATGATTTTGCAACAAGTACTAAATTTGTTTGCTGATAAATCTGTTAAGTTTCATTTGTTAATATTGTTCAAAATCTTAGTAACCCTTCCAAATTATTTTAAACAACACAACTAATATTTTTAGCTGTGGTTGCTAATTATAATGTCTTCCTATAGCTAAATGGTCTTTGCAATCACTGCAAATGATTTGGCAACAAGTACTAAATTTGTTTGCTGATAAATCTGTTAAGTTTCATTTGTTAATATCTTAGTAATATTGTTCAAAGTCTTAGTAACCCTTCCAAATTATTTTAGACAACACGACTAATATTTTTAGCTGTGGTGGCTAATTTTAATGTCTTCCTACAGCTAAATGTTCTTTGCAATCCCTGCAAATAATTTTGCAACAAGTACTAAATGTTTTTGCAGATTAATCTGTTAAGTTTCATTTGTTAATATTGTTCAAAATCTTAGTAACCCTTCCAAATTATTTTAAACACCACAGGTAATATTTTGAGCTCTGGTTGCTAATTATAATGTCTTCATATAGCTAAACGGTCTTTGCAATCACTGCAAATGATTTTGCAACAAGTACTAAATTTATTTTCTAAATCTTAGTAAGCCTTCCACATTATTTTAAACGCCACAACTAATATTTCGAGCTCTGGTCGCTAATTATATGTCTTTATATAGCGAAATATCTTATTAATACTTTCAAATTAACTTAACAGTGAACCATAATAATACCTTGTCAGGGGTAGCAAACTAGAGTTGCGTGAGTTTTATAAGATCATTTTGGAACTTTATCTAATTGTTCTAAATTTTACAACTATTTTTTTACAGCAAGTTACAACAACGCACAACGGCCAGTGTTCTTTATGCAGTCTCGTAAAGTTAAATGTATATCAAAATTTTCAAAACTAACGGTTTCACGGACGGTTTCCATTACGAACCCAAGCGATCAAGGCATAGTGTAAGGGGTGAGCCATTATATCGACACACCCCTCTATATGGAGGGGGTTCTGGACATAGCCCACCAGCTGGCCGTGTGCGGGTTGGCAAACTACACACGTCTATTTTTGAATGATGTGCAGGTTTCCACACGATGTGTATTTACATCGTACACTGCACCATAAGACAAGTGATAATCAATATTGAAATTAAGATGACATGAAATAAGAAAATCTCCGAGGTGCAAGGCGTTGTTTGAACATGGGACTCTTGTGTTCAAGGCATGCTTTTTGACAAATTTTCTTGACTTCTGTTGACTAAAATAAATATCGCGATTTTACACGTATGTACTTCATACATGCATCTAATCCGTGGGGTGTCCGGCTAAGAACAACATCCTCCCATCTTCTCCCGTTGGGACTCTGTAAGAGGTGACTAAGGGAAAATAAGAAGACGGGCAGCAGCGTCTTTCTATTGGATTACCTACCATCTATATTGCGGTCCCCAAGACGCCTGCCAAGCGAGGGAATTATGGCAACCCCTCCCTTCTAAGGGCCTTTGTTCAGCAGTGGACTACTTTAGGCTGCTGATGATCATACATTTCGTGGATGGTTTTATATATTTAGGTATACATATCTACTTGTTGCCGATTATTATGGATATAATACCTAAGATAATAATAAAACACTGTTTACGGTTACTCAATCTTATGTAGTAATAGGCATTTACTACCTATTAAATACTTGCGTTTTAGTTTGAATTATAAAACGAGCCCGAATTTTTTTGCGACTTTTGCAAATATTATATTTGTAACAATACCATAGAATAATTTGCCAGTACAGCTAACACGATTAGTGTTTAACTCAGATAATGGGCCTTTAAAAGTATTACCAGATATACCAGATTGGTTTATGGAATCCGCCAGAATAGTGAACAAATGGATTTGACTGTATTCACTCGGTCTCTGAGATGGGTTTTAAACATTGATATGTCCCACAGTGAGTAAAACCGGGATAACATCAGCAGTGCCCACGACTTATACGCGTGGTCTTTAGTTCATTGTAAATAATGAAGAAAATAAAAAAGGACCAAATGAATCGTACCGAGGACCAAAAATTCTATAGATAGGTACGATAAACGATGAGGAGTTCGAATATTTGTTAGAGTAGGTATGATACATTCGGAATAATATCGTAAGTATATCGTTTCGAATGTATCGTTATCAATTTTGAGAGTTGATATACGAATCCAAGATCTGTGGTTATTAGACAGACTTTCCTCAATAATGCTGCTTACAGTAGGTACGTCCGATGGATTAGTATGCATTAGGCTAAAGTCCATTGAGATATTGCTTTAGGCTCTCCAAACTTTCGCGCATTCAAGGGTTACCTTCCAGCTCCATCATCAGATCCTCATATTGGGAAAAGTCAACGGAACTCTTAAAGCCGAATCAAGCGAGCCTAAACACGATGTGATTACTAGTACCCACTCAAGGGTTCCTTTACCCACCTTCCAGTTCCATCATCAGATCCTCATTAGTGGTCAAAGTAAATAGAATTCTTTAAAACAAAACAAATGAGTCCAAACTCGGTGAGTTTACTAGTAGCCATCTAAGGGTTCCCCCTTATCCAAATTCGAGCTTTATCATGAGATCAGCTCGATAATACTATATTAATATATTGTCACGGGTCTTTGACACATGTGCAAAATTCCAAACGATTTGAACGTGTAGAAGTGGGTGAAAATGGAGTGGCAATATTCTATTACCATCATATATACCTACGTACTTATTACAGGTGAAACTAATAAAAGCGCGTTTAAAAGGCGTTTAAGCTAGCTGCTCATATTATGGTGAACACACAGACAGCAGATACAGGCTTAGTACTTGTCAAGACAAATACATCTAGCCTAAACACGACGGGGTTATTTTGGGTATTTCAGTAGTTCCAATGGTCACCATTCCTAATGTTCCTATGGTCCAATATTAGTAAGTAGGTATGTTCTTCGTAAGACAAGAAAGCGAGTTAATAGGTACAAAAGAAACGTTTTAAAACGAGCCCGAATATTTTAACGACTGTTGCAAATATAGTATTCGCTGCAGTAGCATACAATAATTTGGGATCAGGGTTGCCAGATATCAGCTAACTCAATTCGCCTAATTTTGCCTCCCGAGTAGCCTAAATCGCCTAATATTTTTTGCTAAATTTGACAAATAGCCTAATTCACCTAACATTTCGAGCTAAGTATATTTATCTCAAAAAAAGTACCGGTCAAGTGCGATTCGGTCTCGCGCACCGAGGGTTCCATACCATCTTTGGACGTATTAAAGTAATTTTACTATTCATTTAAAACCTCGGATAGCAAAAGAAACCAAACCGCAAAACTAAGTTTGTTTGTCGAGGTTTTTTTAGGATAACTTAAAAACTATACTATTTAGAAAGATTATTTTATTTTTCCTGTAAAATATAGATAAACATGTACTACCCATAATTATTTCAGATTTTTCGTTCCACAAACTTCGGAGATACGGGGGGAACGGTTTTTTTTTGACATTTTTGATTATCAGCCAAAAACTACGTGACATAAACCAAAATAAAAAACTGTTTTGAGATGTACAAATAAAGCCCTTTCATATGATACCACTCGATATAGTAGTGTCTCACTTTGAAACTTTGATGACCCATTTCGACTACCATTAAAAAAAAATTAAAAAGAAATAAAAGCTTGTAAAAAAAAATCATTTGCGGTGAGGTTGGGTAAGTAAGATCTAAAACTATTCCAAATTTCAAATTGATAGCATTAGTGGTTCCTGAAATATATAGGCGTGACAGACAGACAGATCGACGAAGTCTCACCATAAGGGTTCCTTTTTTACCTTTTAGGTATGGAACCCTAAGAGAGAAAGAGACTGAGACTGTTCGTCTCTTTCGGTCTCTTTCATACAGCTAGTTTGAATGAGTAACTTAAATTGACACAAGCCCTTATACAGGGGCTTGTGTCAAATTCACAGACGTATTAGGGATGCTACGTCAAATTTAAGCGGAATAATTCCGAGGTGACTACTCACAAATCAAATTTTCTGCTTTTTTTTAACATTTCGGGAACTTTGCACCTCGCTAGTTTAAAGAACATAACTAACTACTCAGACTTCTTTCCGTGACGAAAGAACGTTGGACGTGCATATTACGTTTCGTCAAAGCATACAATTATCAAGAAATTATTTAATAAATTTTGGGTAATCCTGAAGTAGCCTAAAGCGCCCTTTTCTTTTTTCCAGGTAGCCTAAATGGCTACTGGTAGCCGATTGGATTTTTTGGTCGCCATTGGACCCCCCGAAGTAGCCTAAATGGCGATAAATCGCCTAATCTGGCAGCCCTGTTTGGGATGGTAGCAAATTTATTCGCGTTTTGCGCGGATAAATGAAATAACGGTTCTTGCAGGTGTTGCCAGAGTGACGATTCACTTAATCACATCAATTCACTAAGACTTTGCAGCTCGCTTTACGACTCGATGAAACGCTATAATATAACGTGTTAGTTGTTTATTTAATAGGCGATAAATATTGAAAATTATAATAAATATGGTTTTATACTTTTCATAGGGTGATTTTTCGCTAGTTGGGTTATAGTTTTTGAATTTACTTTTTTATTTTTGAAATCTCAACAAAGTTATCAACTTTGAGTCATAGTGTTAAAAAATATAATGGTTCCATGAAATCTCAAACTAAACCTCTGTAAAATACGTTGATGTGATAGATATCGAAATCATTGAATCATTGATTTTGAAATACATAAGATAGTAGAAGTACTTAATAAAAAAATATAAGATGTTATTGACCACTTACAATAACATTCTTCAATATATAAAAATAAAGCTCCTTCAGAAAGTTTGAGGTGTGTGGCCCTAGATGTCTAACAAGTACGACAGCTTGCTTGGTGGATGTATAAAGTGTCTCCAGCGGCGGGCTTAAAGGCAAGACCAGAAAACCCTCAGTTTTCTGGTGCAGATCCCACCGGAGCGTCCACGCCTCCCGTCTCATGTGCCGTGCGACAGCCGTGGGTAAGAATCCCACATACCCCGGTTGACCCCATAGGTCCCGGGACCTATTGTATGTGTCCCCCGCGAGAACAAAAAGCAAGTAGATCACGATATACAGCTTGACACTTATCGTGTAGACAGCTTACAAACAAGATCAGGGTTACTTGAACAATAGATTTACGGATGTACGGGTACTTAGTAGTAAAATGGAAAAATGAATTTAGGTAATGTCAAAATAGTAATATTTTGTATGTGGCATACCTACACATAATCGCCATCGTAGCTGTCATCATAATAATAATAATGTCATCCAAGCCCCTCAGTACCTATCCGACGTATGGATCATCTTACTTTCTAGACAAAAAGATCCGTCATTGTCCTAACCAGTAAGAAACAATTACCTACACAAAGTTGTTGCTCCCTGCGGGAATGGAACCTGTGACCTCCGGTTTGCAAAGTAAGTGGTGCTCCGCTGACCGCTTAACTAAGAGACTCTTTATCCCGAAAAATTGAAGGGTTCCTGCAGGACGGGGCATCAAAATATAAGGGTAACGTGCAAAATATATAGGATGATTTTGATATAATTTATGTAAATCGATCGAGTCGAATCGGGTGGTCAGACCGGGTTGGATGGAGTCGGATTGAGTTCCTTCAGAGTCGCTGGACGTTCGGGGTGTGGCCCTTCCTTAGGATGTCCATCCAGTACGGTGGCGACTCTTAGGAGGACGGCAGCGGTGTTGTGACCCCCATCCATGTGAGCACCTTGACACCGTGAACGCTGAAATGCAAGGCACTGATCACACTGGTGCAGATCCCACCGGAGAACTTTGGTGTCCCCACTCATGTGCCAATGCAACAACCTCGTGGGATTTATTGGGTAAGAATCCCACATACCCTGGTTGACCTCCACAGATCCCGAGGACCTTTTGAAGGTTTCCCCGCGAAAAATAAAAGGGTCGGATCGAATCGGGCCGAAGGTGATCAAGTTCAATGGAGATGGATCGTGTTATATCGAGTTTTATTTTATGAGTATAACGCGAAAATTACCTACCTACTGGCTGCGTGTGAAGCCGCGGGTACAGCTAGTTCTTAATAAAGATTTTTTTCATATATTTTTGTTAACAGTTATGACTTAGCCTATCACCCGGTCCTGGCTTGATGTCGATTTCCGCATGTACATTACTAACCTTTATTTTTTACATTTTAATGTTAAAATGTTAAATATATTATTTGATAGAAATTACATTTTTAATAGAAAAGTTTCATCTGTATTTTTTTGACAGCACTGGCAACATTGCTTGGTAGTTAGTTTTTCGAATGCTGACAGACGCGTGATCATAGTCATGATCTGTGATGTGGTGATAGGATAGACCTCTTGAGTAATAGTGTTCTGTGGGATAGACGGTGAAGTTATTGTGCAAGGAAGGACGTTACAAAATTATTGGAAATCTGGGTTTATGACCAACCAGTCATTGATACATTCAAAGGTTAGTACAATATAATAAATTATAATTGCCTGTAATTAATTGAACAGAATAGCAGTCTTACATATGCCTTATTATATGAAAATGTGCTAATATTTCACAAAGAATTTTTCGGCCACTTATACTAAACCTTCCATTTTACATAAGCTCTTCGGAGTCGCTGGACGTCCGGGGTGTGGAACCCTTAGAACGTTCATTGAGTACGGCGGCGACTCCGAGGAGGACAGCGGCGGGGTTGCGACCCCGTGAGCACCGTGACTGGTTCCCGGGGGGCTATAATGCACCCCCCGTCGGCGGGCTCAAAGGCAAGGCACTGAGGGTCCCTGGTGCAGATCCGGCGCGCGGGTTTTAGTGGGTAAGAATCCCACATACCCCGATCGAGCCCCACAGCTCCCGGGGATCTTTCGAAGATTTCCCCCACGTCAAAAAAAAGGTATCTTCCATTTTACATAAGCTTGTGGCGAGCTGTTGGTGCGTAAGGTCACCACGGACCCGAGTTCTCTAGAGAGTCGGTCAGGGCCCCCACCTTGGCGTGACTTCGTCGACCGAGTGGAAACCGAAGGGGGCACGCAGGACTCTCAGCTCTGGCTAGTCTTAATTGGCTAGTCCAGAGAGGAGCTGTTAAAGCTATATGCTCCAGGGGTGAAAGTGTTAAAGGGTATAATGCCGCGAGTAACTTCGGAGAAAGGGCAGCACACCTCTAGACACCTGAGCCACCCACACCGGTGTTGCACTCCGTCGTCTTCTGACGGCCATATGAAGAGCCCAATCTAGTTGGTGGCAAGTCACCGCTTGACAAAATATAATTAGTGTATCTACTAATTATGGCAAATGACCCCGGCCTTTTACAATAGCCCAGTGTTCAGTCCACCAAATGCCCACTTAAGGAAATCAAGAAATCTTTCCATATACTTCAATAGTCCCTACACCTGCCAGAGTCAACTGCTGTTTATATCTTATTTCCAGCAGTTGATTCTGGCAGGTATGTTCCATTTCATTAATTTGTCCTAACAGGCCTATGTGTTGGATTCGTCCCCATGCAAGCTTTTTAAAAGTCCGGGTGTAAAAGCCCGAGTAACCAAAAATGAAAAATAATAATAAAACCTTTATTGCAGGCAACTATGGCCCCTAGAAACAATAAGCCTATTATTTATTATGAAGCTGGCTTCAAAATACAGAAACGGTAAATGTTGTCCTTGAGAACTGGGAATGCACGACATCAAAAAGATTATCAATGTCTAAAGGATTAATGGAAATCCACAAATACATGGACGATAGATTGGTAAGTAACAATTTATTACGAACGTTTTAATTAACTAACTTCTACGAAACTCAATCTATATGGGTGCGTCCCATTTCATATAAATTTATTTGGTCTATTTTCATTTCAATAACGTTCACAAGATCTAATAAACGTGAGATATACCAACTGTTGCTATAATTTCTTTACATATAACATTTATATATTCTAAAACTTATTTCGTATAATGTTATTGGATATAATGTTTATCTAATCGAAAATCATTAGGTCTATAGTTTAAAATGTATATTTATAGGTACCAACATAGTTAACACCTCGATTCAGAGCAATCCGACTCGGATAAGTTAGGCTAGAAGCGGAGCTCCCGCCTTAACCTTCGTGGTTATTGTCTTATGACCACCCAGAATTAGGAGCCCCGCAAAGCAGGGCTCGCGAAATTACAAAAAAACATGATATTATTATTATTTTATTTTTATTATATTAGGCTAAATAGGTTTTATATCTTGTAAATGATATCAAATGGTTTTGTAATCAATGTATGTTATGCTTAATAAAAATAGTTATTTTAAATTATATCAATCGTTTATTATATCAACTGATATGAAATAAAATTATAGATTCAGTTATTATATCTTGTAAATATTAGAAATTTTGTAATTATATCAAATAATACTTACCCAATCTATATCATTCATTTTTTTTATTTGTCCACAGCTGGAAATCGATTTTAAAAATTTCTCTACTGATGCTGAAATGCAACTGCATGGAGACGACTCCAGCAAATATTGTGTATGTATTTTGTAAGTGGTACTGATTTATGAACCCCATATTATATGATTTTACTCAGTATTTATATTATAACCATATTCTGTAAAGGTTCTAGTAAATACATATTATATGTATGCCTAGTGTATCGATGTTGTATACAAGATGGATTTGAAATCATCGGCAATACTTAAGACTATGCTTCTGCATGTGAATTGCATCCATAGTACAATCATTTTAGGAATAAAATAGTTTAATTAAAATAAATGTCAGGGATTTTTGTGAGGACTTGACTTGCGTATAAAATATGATGACTATCATTCTGAAATACGAGAATTTATCTGTAGTGATTCATTAAATGTTGTACCTATTATCATTTTAATGTTATGTAGAAGCAAAGGTTAAAATATTGCCAACATTTTCCAATGTAGCAGTGTATAAGTGTTTTTGTACCCTTATGTGTAATCGTTATTTATATTAAGTATAATGTATAGGCTATAAATTATTGTTAGTCTCAATTTGTATATGCTGCAAGTTAGCTGCAGAATTGTGGTTTAGTCGGGGTATTAGTGCAGTTGACTTATCTCACTATACGGACAGTGGGATAGTCGGTCAACAGTTTCGATGTAGTTATTTCAACTGCACCAAAACTGCAATTGTATAACTAACTTGCAGTTTAAATGCAGATCATGTGCATTTACCCTAATAGGGGGTTAAGTATTGCATATTTTAAATTAATATACAGGGTTACAGGAAAAGTCGTGCTAGATCCGTTAAGGGCGTGGAGTACCCATCATTTCTGACTTATTTCACTATGAAACACCCCACCCTAAACTTAACCCTTTTCGAGATTTTCGACTATAAATTTTTTTATTGAAAATTGCCGATGTTTAGGCTATTAAATTTTATTTTGTTTATTTTGTGTGTATTATTATTATTATTATTGCATTTTGACATGTGTAATAAGATTTGTGCTTCGTACATAGTAGATGTGATATCGTTTTGCTCTTTTTCTCGACTTGGCTGTGATTCTGGACTATTTCTTCTGATTTGTGACTACTGTGCTTGTTAACCGGACTCTTATTTGTACTTGTGATACGGAAGTGTTGAAGATGACGTCCTCCACACCTGAGGAATATGCTGATATGCTTATTTGTTATGGATACTGCGATTGTGTGTCTGTGCAAGCTCGCAACGAATACATAACTCGCTATCCCGGTCGTCGAGTGCCGGATGTGGCCGTTTTTGACAGAGTTTATCGAAGACTTCGAGAAACTGGCTCTGTTTTGAGACGAAGTACAGACATGGGTAGACCACAAATTGATGACAACGAAGAACAGGACAATGAGATAGTGCAACGCTTTCGAGCGGATCCAGCTACTTCCACTAATATTGTTGCCCGTGATCTGGGACTTTCGCAATGGAGAGTGTAGTTTACAGTGCATACTGCTGGCCTATACCCGTACCATTACACGCCGGTACACGTTATTGAAGAAGGAAACTCCGCGAGAAGGTTGGACTTTTGCAGATTCATGCTAAATGCTGACGTAGAAGACCCAGATTTTCTAAGAAATATCTTGTGGACAGATGAATCCAAATTTGATAAAGATGGCATAACTAATTATCACAACGCTCACTACTGGGCCCCAAAAGAACTAAGGAATCCCAATAAGAAAAGAGTGACGGGGTCCCAACGAAGATTTAGCGTGAATGTGTGGATGGGCATTATCTCCAATCATTTGATCGGACCTTACTTTCTCCCGGACAATCTAAATGGGGAAAACTACGAAAACTTTATGAGAGGAGACTTGAATGACTTGCTGGATGATCTGCCACTCAACTTAATAAGGGACATGTGGTTCCAACATGATGGCTGCCCTGCCCATTTCAGGAGAAGTGTCAGAGACTGGCTGGACACAAATTATCCAAACAAATGGATAGGACGAGGTGGGCCGTTGCCACGGCCAGCAAGAAGTCCGGACCTAACCCCCATGGATTTTCATGTATGGGGGCGCATGAAAAGTCTTGTATATAGCGAGCCAAATCCAGTTTCGTCTGTGGAAGAATTAAGAGAAAGGATTGTTGATGCAGCAAATCAAATGAGGACAACGTTGACCACTGGAGTAGTGAAGACTGGTCTCCGTAGAAGGATGCGACAATGTGTTAGAAATAGAGGTGGCCATGTTGAACATGAACTGTAGAGAGTGCAGAGTAAGAAAAAGTTGTGTGAAAACCTGATTTAGTAAATGACATTTCATGCTTACCTATTTTTGTTTTACTTTACTTTTTAGGGCTAAGTATTAACTTTCTTCACCACTGTCGCCTATGAAACTAAGTTTTTTTTCCACGAAATTTAATACGAACCCTAGATAGTTATACCTCGTTAGAAAGCTGATGAAACGTAGATATTTTAAAACACATCTGCCGAACAACTGCCATAATATTTTTTTTAGATATTCCTTAGAGAAAAATAAACCTGCTAATTATTTTTGTAATTTCTTTACTTTCACTTGTCTACTACGGCCTATTCAATTAACTTGTGCACTATTTTAATGATTGACGTCCTAAAGCATCTTATTACACATGTAAAAATGCAATAATAATAATACACACAAAATAAACAAAATAAAATTTAATAGCCTAAAAATCGGCAATTTTCAATAAAAAAATTTAAAGTTGAAAATCTCGAAAAGGGTTAAGTTTAAGGTGGGGTGTTTCATAGTGAAATAAGTCAGAAATGATGGGTACTCCACGCCCTTAACGGATCTAGCACGACTTTTCCTGTAACCCTGTATAAGCTTAATGTTCCGATTATAGTATAGTATTTCTTTGTTGTTCCGATTATATATAGTATAGTATTAAAAAAAATTGAAATTGACTTTGCCCTTATTGTCACTTTATCAGATAGTGATTTTATGATCAACTTAGTTAACACTTGTACTTATAAAAGTTGATATGTTAGAATTACTGTCTTCTACCAGTGTTACATAAAATTGTTAGTAAAAAATATTATGTATATAACTTTTCTTTTCAATTATCCAAACTAATGTTTGTTTTACGAGTAACTTTTTTGTGATTTCAATAAATAGATACTTTCTTTAATTTTGTTTTGTATTGACTTCATGTAACAATTGAGAATGGTGATTAATTTATCATAATTCGTATTTATTCGTATTTATTTTAGTACCTAGTAACTAAGGTAATTTATTACTCTATCGTATCACTGTAGCTGCACTTGACAGTGTTTTAAGTGTAAATGTTAGTTGTGTTTGTTTGCTCACCTAAGAATTTCGTTTCAGTTATGTATTACATTTATTTGAAAAAGCTAATGTACAGTAACATGGAAGGTCATTTTAGCTGTTAAAGCTAAGTTAATTTGATTCTGTATCGTTTCACCTTAGCTAGAACTGACAGTATTTTAGCTATGGCTACAAATTGTGTTTGTGACTAAACCTAAGGATTATAGTTGCAATATCTAATAAATTTATGAGAGGTAGCTAATATAATCCGTAGTAGCATGGAAAATAATTTTAGCAGTCGAGGCAAAGTTAATATGATACTGTATCGTATCATCGTAGCTACAATTGATATGACGACATGAATAGAATATGATAAATAAAGTATCACAAAATATCTAATAATCCTGAGTTGCTATAAGTATTTCAATACAAAAAAATGTATTTACGCACTTGATGGCAACAACATAACAATTTATTAGAAAACGAATAACATAACCGTAACATATTTAAAGCTATGTAACCGGTAACCATTTACACATTCTTTTTAATAGTTAAAGATGTTGAATTGCTTTAATTAAATATGTAAATGATCTCATTATTCGTCTTCTGAAGATTTGTTTTGTTGCCATCAAGTTTAATAAGGACAATCTATCGTATCAAACATACTTCTAGCAACATGAGATAGTGTTAATTCATATTTTGTGATATATTTTTTTATCATATTATAATCATGTCATCGTAGGAATTGTAGCTGCATTAATACTATACAGTATCAAATTAACTTTGTTTGTACTGTTAAAATTACTTTACATGCTACTACGAATTATATTAGCTACCTCTCATAAATTAATTAGATATCGCAACTAAAATCATTATGTGTAGTCACAAACACAATTCGTAGCCACAGCTAAAACATTGTCAATTGCAGCTAAGGTGATACGATACAGTATCAAATTAACTTAGCTAATACTGCTAAAACAAACCTATCATACTACGAATTATATTAGCTGACACACATAAATTTATTTGGTGTCGCAACTAAAATCCTTTGGTGGAGTCACAAACACAATTCGTAGCCACAGCTAACACATTGGCAATTGCAGCTAAGGTGATACGATACAGTATCAAATTAACTTAGCTAATACTGCTAAAACAAACCTACAATACTACGAATTATATTAGCTGACACTCATAAATTTATTTGGTATCGCAACTAATATCCTTTGGTGGAGTCACAAACACAATTCGTAGCCACAGCTAACACATTGTCAATTGCAGCTAAGGTTATACGATACAGTAACAAATTAAGTTAGCTAATGCTGCTAAAACAAACCTATCATACTACTAATTATATTAGCTGACACTCATAAATGTATTTGGTGTCGCAACTAAAATCCTTGGGTGGAGTTACAAACACAATTCGTAGCCACAGCTAACATATTGGCAATTGTAGCTAAGGTGATACGATACAGTATCAAATTAACTTAGCTAATACTGCTAAAACAAACCTACAATACTACGAATTATATTAGCTGACACTCATAAATTTATTTGGTATCGCAACTAAAATCCTTTGGTGGAGTCACGAAAACAATTCGCAGCCACAGCTAAATATTGCTAATATTGTTAGCAGCCACAGCTAAATATAGCAAATAATATTCGCCGCTACCGCTAATCTTAGCTATGACATGTAGTAATTTTAACTAAAATAATTCGCTACCTTGGCTAAATTCTGGTAGCTAAAAACACTTTGCAACGACTGCTACAAACTTCGCTGTCCCTATAGTTCGTAAGAAAATTTGCAATAGCACCTAAAATTTAGTAGCTGCAGCTAATTTTTTTTTCCGTGTGAATAAACTTTCTCTTTTTACACCGATAACTCGACATGGTTTTATTAAAACAACAACCTTTCACATGGCGACTCTGTCATGTCGCTAAATATCATTTATAAAGAACCTTAGAAGATCACCAGTCAAGCCAGATAGCAAGCCTTTTCAAACAAGATTTACCGAACCGATCGTACCGAACCGAAGAAAGAAGTACCTATGGGAAACAAGCAGACGCACCAAGAAGAAATCGTCGTGGCGGAAAATGCGGCATCCAGCATCAGTCTGCAAGAAAGGCCGATCAGACATTTCATCATCAAAGACATTCATCATCCATAAAGACATTTAGAAACCAACCAAGGCAGTTCAACCGAGCTATGCTGTCCAATGCAACATCTACCATCGACTTACAACCAAGCACGGCTGCTGTATAAAGGAGCGGTGTCCAGGGATATCCCGGGCCACGGAGTCCAGGGTATAGCCCGGCCCACCTTCGCAACCAGGACATCATCGGGACAAGAAAGAAGAGAACGTGGCTGCCCAACCCAATCCCGCGCCACGTGGCTGCTTGACCTGATCCTGCGCAACATGACTGCTGACGTTATGCGCAAGCGACGCGTCGATTCCCGGAATACGTATACAATGCTTTAGCAGGTTTTTATTACGTTTTTTTAGACACTAGTATTTTAATTCATTATTTCTTTTTTTTCGTCAGTTCAATTAATAATAATAAATAATAATATCCTGGGACAATCCACACACGGTCATCTGATCCCAAACTAGGCAGAGCCTGTACTATGGAAACCAGACAACTGATATTAATACTTATATACTTTTTTTTTTTGTAAATACATACTTATATAGATAAAACACCCAGACACTTGGTGGGAATCGAACCCACGACCAGGCAGCAGTAGCAGCAGCAGCAGTAGCAGACAGGGTCACTGACCACTAGACCAACGGGTCCGTCAAAATATAATTGTCTTTAAAATATATTAATAGTAGGTGTTAGCTTACCGGCTGTGTATATTTGGCACCAACTTCAATAATATTTAAATTATTTTATACTTTTCAGTGATATTGAAGTCGGTTCAATTTTTTTTTAAAAAGATTTTATTTTAAAATTTTTAGTGATATTTTCATATATAAAGATTGAACCATCGAAAACCGTAAAATTATCTAGGTAAGTTATGATCACATTATCGTCTACATAGTTTTACATAATTCATGTTTCTTCAGAAAAAAATATCCGGTCGTAATGAAATTTGCATGGAATCATCATAGTAGTTTATTCTCTCGAATAAAAAAAGAATCATCGAAATCGGTTCATAATTGTCAGAGCAATGTAATGGAGAACATCAGTTTTATGGTTTTTACCAGATAAATTCCTCCACATCGTTCATGGTCCTCCAGGAAGTTCTTATCCGGTTGTGATAAAATTCATACACATTCATTACAGTGGTTTTTGCTTTCGAATAAAAAAAGAATCATTGAAATCGGTAAATATTTGCCAGATTTATGACCATTTTTGTCCTTAAAAAGCGACATAAAGTCATCTATATAGGCTTTCCTGCAGCTCTCAGTGCGCAGTCACCATTCTTGTTTTTTCAGGAACTACTTATTACTAAGCAATATTCTTTTTATGGGACCCAATCAATGGATTGAAGAATGGATGGAAGAAAGATTTTTTAAAATCGGTTCATAATTGCCAGAGTTATGCGCGAACATACATAAAAAAAAAATATATATATATACAGACGAATTGAGAACCTACTTCTTTTTTTAAGTCGGTTAAAAAACGGCAATAGCCCTTTTGCCCCTTATGACCGATAAGGAAAGCATTACTAAGCAATTAATTGATTCTATACAGCTTTACGACAGTATGCTTAATACATAGTACATCCAAACAGCAGCTGATAGACTTCGTACCAAAAACAAGGCTGTCTTCAAGCGCTAAACTTCGCCTTCAAACTAAATATAGTTCTGTTTCTTCACTAGTTAATGATATAAAGAAGTATTTATTGACAAAGAAGTCTGACGTTTCTATTCAGGCGCAAATACAACGTGTGAGACAAGGCAATAGAACTATTGAAGCGTTCGGTTCCGAATTAGAGGAAATTTTCGTCAACTTGACATTGGCTCAAGCAGACGGTGACGACAGCAAGTCTGAAATTTTGCGTCCTCTCAATGAGAAGACTGCAATTAAACGCTTTGCAGATGGTTTATCTGATCAAAAATTGAGTACAATTATAGCATCGAGAAATTTTACATCTTTGCCAGAAGCTATCAGAGCTGCGTTGGATGAGCAATCGATGACTACCAGTCATCCAGTCATGAACGTAATACCTACATAAAAAGTATTATAATAATTCTTATAAATATAACAATAATCCCCGGCATAATTTTCCTAATAATTCAAATAGGAATTCAAATACCTTTTACTCTTCAAATAGGCCAAATACACACATCAAAAGTGTCTAGGGATCAAGCATTTTTAAGCGGATTTCTTGAGATTGAGATGTGGCTTTGTAATAAATTTATGATTTTATAAATTTATATGGATCCTTTTTGGTGCATTTCATAATTTGAATCAGGAACTGTGAATCAAATTCGAGTAAAAGATGAAAATCAGCTGTCAATATTTTCCCTATAAAAACATACAACGCATTGAAGACATTATTAGTGCTACTGTTTCCCTACTACTGATTAAAACCAACGTTATTATGGAGCGGCGACGTCATTTAAGCAGGGAAGAAATGCTCAGAGCCGTGGGAATGATAGAAGCTGGTTCCCGGCAACGTACTGTGGCTTTAGCTCTGAATACAAGTCAGAGTGTTATCAGTCGACTTTGGACACGTTACCGAAGCACTGGTACCGTGGCTGAGCGCCATGGAGGACGGTATCGCTGCACCACACGGAGACAAGACCGATATATTCAAATCTTAACTCGAAGAGCTCCAACAATAACTGCCATGATGTTAGCCGTGAGGCTTCATCACTCTTCAGGGAACTTAATTAGCGACCAAACAGTCAGAAACCGCTTGCATGAAGTGAACCTTCATTCCCGAAGACCGCTACGGGTACCACCTATAGCAATGCACAATCGTAGGATTCGATATCAATGGGCTCTTGAACACAGAAATTGGGCAGAAGAACAATGGCGTTTCGTGTGCTTTTCTGATGAGTCTCGTTTTGGTATGAGACCGGATACAAGACGTATACGACACTGGAGAACCCCTGGACGCCAACAGCGATTAAAATCCTGCCAGGAAGTCCATCCTTATAGTGGTGGAACCATCATGGTATGGGCGGGTATTTGGATCGGCGGAAGAACTGAGTTGATTTGGATCAGAGGCAACCTCAACGCTCAAATTTATGCTGAGACGATTGTATCAGACGTCATCGTTCCTCTACAAGTGCAAATCGGTCCCTTATTTCAGTTAATGCATGATAATGCACGACCGCACACCGCAAGAGTTGTAAGACAGACTCTCGCCGCAGCTAACATCAATGTCCTGCCCTGGCCTGCTCAGTCGCCAGACTTGAACCCGATTGAGCATGCATGGGATATGCTACAGAGAAGAGCTCTGCCGAATATGGAGGGTATCCAGTCGCAAGAAGACCTTTTTTTGTTGTTGCAACGAACATGGGCGGCCATTCCACAGCGTGATTTGGATGAACTCATTTTGAGTATGCCAAACCGATGTTCTTGTGTTGTTAGTGTTCGCGGTAGAAACACGGATTATTAATTGTTTAAGTTACCCAATAAAATTTTAAAGAAAACTGTTATTTCAGTCTTTTTTTCGAACTTTTGTGTTAGTGGATCAAATGTCAAAAATCCCTTTATTAGGAAAATGGCAAATTTCTTTATTAATGCAAAGGTGACTTGGTTTATCGTTACTGTGACAAACGAAAACACTTTATTTGATGAATCCTTAAAGAAAATTTTAATTAATATCAATCAGGAGAAAAGTTATTGCAAAAATATATGTTGATCCCTAGACACTTTTGATGTGTGTAATTCGGCGTTCAAATAATTCGAAAAATAATAATAATAATTACGTATCGCGAAAATATATTTTTTCTTCTTCAAAGCATTTGCGCAATAGCGCACGTGTACCAGCAACTCGTCCTCGGTTTACGCGGATTCAGCATAGCCAGGTCGATGTAATACAACACAATGTGCATAATTCAGACTTTTTACGTTCTTATAGTAATTAAAGAATATGTTTTAAACTTTGATAACTATACTATTATTAGATGCAACTTAGAAGATAATGTAAATGTTAACTTGTTAGTTGATAGTGGGGCTAGATTATGTGTCATTAAATATGAGTTTTTAGTTTGATAAATGAAATATATAAGGAACAAGTACAGGGTGGACCAAAAGTCCGTTTACTTTTAAATCAGTACCTACGTCGAGCAGCGAAGGCGGGGTGGGGCGGAGGGGATACGTAACTCGAGAGCAGCCTACGGGAATTCAGTGCCATGCAAAGAGTAAAATAATATATACTAAAATTGCGAATTTGAAATGAAGTTGACAGATAACCGAAATTCTCCAAAGATATACCAACCGATTTTTCTATGCCGGTGGCAAAAGTAAGAACTAACCAAATGACTGCAGTGTTGGATAGACAGTAGCGACACTGTCACGGCAAAGATAAATTGGTCGGCTTGTATTGATAAACGAATTATATGGTGATGCCATATTGAATAATCTTAATCAACTCAATTTATTGTTTTTATATCATTTTTGACACTTTTTTATTATTATTATCATGTTTTTTAAATAATTACGATTTACTGTTAAGAATTTAGTTATGTTATTATTCGAAATAATGGGCACCCTGGACTAACGCCATCTTGTGAGACAATTTAGTACAAGCAACTCATAAATTATCAACAGAAGAAAACAGTAGATGGCACAACATAAAATAAAAAGTCACTAATGTTCCTAAGTTTCCTCCCCCATTATTTTACTCTTTGGTGCCATGGCGCCATTCAACGGAGCCCAACGTGCGTTCTGCGTACGCGAGTACTATCGAAACAACGATTCTCCGACTATAGCGCAACGAAACTTTTGCGCTCACTACAACCTACGGCATAGAAATGAAGCTCCATCAATTCAACTGATTAGAAAATGGATACAGAAGTTTGAGGAGACAGGTTCAACAATGAATCAACCACGATGCGGCCGACCTAGGATTTCAAGGGATGCCGAAAACATAGAGCGTGTAAGAACATCTGTTCGCAAACAGCCTAACCTCTCCACTCGAAAGCGGTCAAGTGTCTTAAATGTGCCAAGAACATCTTTAATTCGTATTCTCCACAAAGATTTACATTTTTATCCTTATAAAATTCAAATGGTACAGGAATTAAAGCCACAAGATCGTGCTCACAGGCTCCAATTTGCTAACGATATGCTAGAGAAGTTCACCAACTTTAACAACATTTTTTTCTCAGACGAAGCACACTTCCACTTAAATGGACAAGTGAACCGGCAAAATTGCAGGTACTGGAGTGACACTAATCCTAAATTAAAGCATCAAAAGCCCCTGCATTCACCCAAAGTTACTGTATGGGCAGCTTTGTCAGCAAGAGGGATTATTGGTCCATACTTTTACGAAGATCAAAGAGGACATGCTGTTACAGTGAACACAGAGCGGTATATAGCCATGTTACGGAACTTTTTCACTCCAGCGCTACAGAATTTTAATGGTTTTAATCAACGCTCATGGTTTCAACAAGATGGGGCAACATTTTTTTTTAATTTATTTTATCATGCAAAATATTTACAAACAAAAACCAATCACGCCATATAAACCCGTTAAGGTTTGTCGTTGACGTGAGTGAAACAATCTTCGTACTTAACTAAAAACAAAAGGAATAAAAACGTACAATGGTTGTTATAAAAGGAAAATATAAGTACATTATCTAAATTATGCATCGTTACAATCAATATTATGCTAGGTCGGTAGATGGTACAAAAACCTGTTACCGGGCGACACAAGTGGGCTCGATGAGTATTATACGAGCGGGTAGAAGTGTGTGTGTACCAGTGACAGTAACCAGCCTAACGATATACAGGTGGTTTCATAATGTGACATTAATTATTATTTGTAAATAGACAATCAATTAAATATTTTTTTTAATCAATTTTTATATTTTTATTATTAAGTTTGTTTTTTAGAGTTATGGGAATTTTATTGATTAATCTAGGTACTATATAATCTGTGGTTCGTTCTCCATATTTATTCTTGGCACTAATGGTTACTAGCTGTTTATTACTAATTTGACGTGTAGTTATAGGATGCTTTATATAGTTAGTATGTTTAAAATAATTTTCTGTAATAAGTGAGTAATCAATTCGTCTTTGTATTGGTAAAATGTTACATTCTTTAAATAGTTCATCATAGTTATTTTTATATTTTTTCTTTACTTTGCTAGATACAATAGTTTTTAGGAGTCTTAATTGCAAATTATATATTCTATCTATGTATGTTTTAAACGTTCGTCCATAACTACTAATACCGTACGCCATTATACTTTCTGTAAGTGATGTATATAATATCTTTAATGTATGAAATGGAACTTTATATTTTAAAATTTTAAATTTGGCAAGTATGGCACGCAATTTATTACATATTTTATCTATATGACAGCCCCAATTAAAACGGTGATCTATGGTAAGTCCTAAATAAGTTTGCTCAGTAACTAATTCTATACATTCACAATTACATTGCGGATTTTTATTGTGTAGGCACTGATGTGTGTGTGCAATTAGTTCTATATTATCAGTGGTACTTATACTAGAGTGATTGGCAGATCTTATTCGTATTAGTTTTGTTTTTTGTGCGTTTAATACAAGCCCTGCATCGTGAGACCATTGAATTAATGTTGTGAAATCCTGTTGTAATTTATTGAGAGCTACTTTTACGTCTTTGTCAGCAGAAATTAAACATGTGTCATCTGCATATTGATATACTTTGCAGTATTTAAATATATTATTCATATCATTCACGTAAGTTAGGTAGTGTAGAGGGCCAAGAACAGAACCTTGAGCCGTTCCGTGCGTACCTGAAAAATTATCGCTAAATTCATTGCCAACCTTAACTTGATAAGATCTATCTTTTAGATGATCTTCACACCACGTCAAAAGCGGACCTCTAATACCACAATTGTCTAGCTTTTTGAGTAATATGTCATGTTTTAAGGTATCGAAGGCTTTGCTATAATCAATAAATACTACTTCTACTAAAATCAATAAAGAACTTGCTTTTTATCGTTAAGGCAGTTATTAACATAGTCCGTGAAATTTGAGAGCAATTGCGTGGTACTTTTGTTAGGTTGAAATCCGTATTGGTTTTCTGATAATATATTATTTTTTTGTAGGAAGTTATTTATTTCATTACTTACATATTTTTCCACTATTTTGTCTATAATGGGCAAAATTGTAATTGGTCTATAATTGTTACAATCGTCCTTAGGTCCTTTCTTATGTATTGGTCTAACAATGCCTTTTTTAAGTTCATCTGGATATTTTCCAGTTTGTATACTTCTGTTTATTAATTTGGCTATTGCAATAGAAATATTTTGTGAGATTAACTTTATATCTATAGGACGTATTTGGTCCGCGCCAGGAGATTTGTTATGATTTAAAGAATTAATAATTTTTGTAATTACTTTTGGTGTAGATTTTTTTAAAAACATTGATAAATTACTTTGTTTTAAATATGATTTGGGATCCAACAGATTTGAATTACACAATGGTATTATCTTATGGACAGAGTTGTGAAACTCCTTCGCAAAGTTATTGGCAATAATTTTGTTATTTAATTTATTTTTATTAAACGCGTTGAGTATTACTTCATCTACAGACGATAATACGCGCCCAGTCATGTTATTTAATATTTTCCAGAGTTGTTTCATATTTCCTTGGTTTTTATTTATTTCTTTCTTATAATATGAATTTCTGCTTTTTTCTACTAATTTGTTACACTGATTGCGCAATTTATTATATTCCAATTTGAGTATCTTATTTGTAAAATCTTTTTTCCATTTTATAAATAGTTCATCTTTTTTATTGCATGTATTAATAACTTTACGATTTATCCACGGTGTACTATTTTTATTATGTTCTTCTATTTTTGTACGAGCCAATAATGCTCATACAGCAAATTAATAATTAACCTACTTTATATAGACGAGCAGTCGTGCTACAACCTCCGTCACGCGCTAATGTGTCAATAACTACAAAAACATTACGTAAGGTGCGACTCAGACACTAAACATAGCCGTAGACAATAACTATAAATAAATACGTATAAACAATAATCAGTGGTTTTGGTGTGATCTACATACTACAACAACCGGGATACCGTCAACGACAGGATATCCCCAACATCGCGTGGTCCTTCGACATTGGAATCACGGGGACCGTCTTCGAGTTCTTCGTGACATATCTGCGAAGTGCTTAGTGTGGAATTTCCCCATCACGAAGAGAGGGAAGACTGCGCTGAGTGCCAGCAAGTAACGAACCAGCGGGGATAACGTCCACTGCTACAAAATAAACTACAGACAGCAGAGATAACGTCTACTGCTGCTCAAGAAAATACGGATCAGCAGGGATAACGTCCACTGCTAATCTTCAAACAACAAACCAGCAGAGATAACGTCTGCTATTGCTCAAGAAAAGAAGAATCAGCGGGGATAACGTCCACTGCTATTCATCAAACTACATAAGGGCGGAGATAACGTCTACTGCCAGTCTTCAAACTTCAAAACAGCGGGGATAACGTCCACTGCTATTTTTCAAACTTCACAAAAGGCAGAGATAACGTCTACTGCTACGTTTCAAACTGCACAACAGTGGGGATAACGTCTACTGCTGCAACAACAACATAGCGGAGATAACGTCTACTGCTACTACAACTTCTTGTGAAACACAAGACTTACGCACCAACCACTAACTACTAACAATGTCCAAAGGAGAGTATCAATTTTTGGAGCTCATATCCAAGCAACAAAACAGCTACGAGAAGATCAAAACTCTTCAAAGTAACTTCAAAAAGGATTCTGTGAGTAGAAAAACCATAGATTACCTTAACAAACGCATAGAAGTTCTACAGTCCCTCTGGGATGAATTTCAAACAAATCATGAGATCCTGATGCAGTATGAGTCAGCAAAAAGAGATCATGACTATTTTAAAGAGAACATTTTCGACATAACAAGGAGCATGTTCGACGAAACAAAACAATCAATGACTCAACGAAAAAACGAGTTATTAAGTGAGCCTGGATGTTCGGGAATATCAAAATCGAAATCACCAGACGCTCCCGGAAAACCGCAGTTTGATTCAAGCTTGCAACGACCAACGGCAGATGAGACAGACAAGCTTCTATCTACGCTATTACGTCATCAGATGTGCAACTTCAACGCCTTAAAACGAGCAATCTCGAAAGTTAATCTCGACGAAATGAAGGAAAAATGGCAATTTCAAGACCAACTTAATATACTACAGTCCAAGTGGGAATCCATCGATAAGATCCACTGGGAACTTAGCTACCTTTTACAAGGAAATGACGAAGATTATGAAGTGAAGTTCGACTATTGGGAACAAGTCTATGACACCCTAAAGGAAGACTTAAATCGAAAAATCTTCGAAACATCACACTATGAAAAAACAACGCCAAGGATTGAATTGCCGGAGTTCAACGGAACTTATACCAATTGGATTTCTTTTAGAGATTTATTCTTTGAGATGGTTCATAACAACCCAACGCTGAACAAGACACAAAAAATGAAGTTTCTCAAGTCAAAACTAAGAGGCGAAGCAGAAAAATTAATCAAACATCTACCTGTAAGTGCGGAGAATTATGACTCATGTCTAGAGATTATCCAGCACCGCTACGATAACAAACGGTTGCTTTTCACCTCATACATAGACACCCTTCTCAATCAAGCATCAATCGATAAACCGAACTCAGCTAACTTGAAAAAGCTGCATGATACTACAAAAGAGTGTTTAAATGCGCTAAAAAACCTCAACATAGACGTCCGTGTATGGGGGCCGCTCATCGTGCATTTACTATCATCAAAACTGGATGACGTCACCTACAGCGAATATATACAATGTATGAAACAGTCAAGAGAACTTCCAAACTTAGACGAGTTTATGGAATTCGTAGAGTTGAAGTTTATGTCATTAGAAATGGCGCGAACAAAAAAAGGCGGTCAAAAACAGAATTATTCAACGAATATACAACATAAAAATTATAACAATTACAAGTCAACGAACTTTAACAGCTCAGAAAACTGGACAAAAACCTATCATGCTTCACTCCGAAAATGCCCTCTCTGCAAAAACGATCACGCTCTGAGGCAGTGCTCTAGATTTTTGAGCATGGATGTCGCATTGCGTAACCAAACAACAAAGAAACTGGACTTATGCAAAAATTGCTTGTTTAGTCACGGCGGCAATAAATGCAACTCAACGAGGCGATGCTACACGTGTAACCTAAAACATCATTCTCTTCTGCATGATGACAATCTAAAAGGGCAACAATCAAGGTCATCCGCCACAACGGCGGTTGAGCGAACTTCGAATCACATTAACGGTGAACAAGAGATACTCTTAACGACTCTTCAGCTGAAAGTCAAAAACAGAGAAGGAGATTACGTCATCCTTCGGGCATTACTCGATCAAGGTTCGCAAGTAACACTGATTACAGAAAATGCCGCACAACGATTGAACTTACCACGGAACAAAACCAACACGGTTGTGACTGGCGTTGGCACTATCATGGGCACAAGCAAAGGAATGGTTAAACTGGAATGCAAATCTATCCACTCTGATTATACATTCCAAACAGAAGCACTAGTAATGCGGAAACTTATCAACAACCTACCTAGCTCAACAATCAACGCGAAGACCTGGCCGCACCTTGATAACATCAAGTTGGCTGATAAGGACTTTCACATCTCAGCGCCCATCGATTTAGTGCTAGACGCAATCTACTCGCAGATTATCCTAGAAGGAGTACTCAAACACAACAATAATTCGCCAGTAGCGCAACAAACCAAGTTGGGCTGGATACTAAGCGGCGGTACTACAAAGCAACTTAACTGCCTAGTAACTCTAATGGAGTTAGACAGTTTATCAAAATTCTGGGAGACAGAAGAAATCCCTTCGGAACCCGAATTTTCTACAAACGACGAATACTGTGAAAAATATTATACAGAAACGACGGAGCGATTAAAGAACGGGCGATACGTAGTTAAAATGCCTATGAAAACTGACTTCGAACAAAACCTTGGAACTTCCAAACCTCAAGCTGTTGCACAGTTTCTTCATTTAGAAAAGAAAATGGCAAGACAAGAACACTTCGCAAAGTTGTATAAACAATTCATACGTGAATACATCGAATTAGGTCACATGACACCAGCTACAAAGACAGACAGTCAAGTTCAAGCTTACCTTCCACACCATGGCGTGTTAAGGGAAAGCTCAAGCACAACTAGGCTTCGGGCAGTGTTCAACGCATCAATGAAAACAGACTCTGGCTACAGCCTAAACGACTTGATGCAAAAGGGGCCTAACTTACAAAAGGACATAATATCTTTAATCATCAAATGGAGAAGCTATAAATATGTTCTAACGGCGGACATCGAGAAAATGTACCGTCAAATCCTCATTCATCAAGATCAACAATATCTTCAAAAAATAATTTGGAGAGAATCCTCAAGAGAACCACTTCAAGAGATGCAGCTTTGTACCCTAACTTACGGTACAAAAGTTGCACCATTCCTGGCAATGCGGACTCTAAAACAATTAGCTCAAGATGAAGGCAACGCTTTCCCCTTAGCCCAGAAAGCTTTACAAAATGACTTTTATATGGATGATGTCATAACAGGCCACCATACAATCGAAGCAACAAAATTGCTACAACAGGAGCTCTACGAGTTACTGAAAACAGGGGGTTTCATCTTAAGAAAATGGGCTACTAACGAACCATCCATTCTCCAGGATTTACAAGAAAAAGAGAAAAGCTACGCAAACAACTTTAATTTTAAGCAACAAGAGTTCAGCAAAACACTCGGACTCGCATGGGATGATGCAAGCGACGCATTCCATTTCATTAGCGAAACGCCTGACAAAAACATATCAGTCGCGTACACTAAACGCAGACTATTATCAGAAATAAGCAAGATATACGATCCCCTTGGTTGGTTAGCTCCAATGACCATCCAAGCTAAACTAATTTTTCAAGAATTGTGGTGTGTAAACTACCAAAATATTAGATGGGACGAAAATGTGCCTGATAACGTAACAAGGAAATGGATAAAAATTAAGTCCGAGTTACCAAACATAAACAATATCCGTTTACCAAGATGGATCCGCAACGAACACAATAAAACGATCGAACTGCAAGCTTTCTGTGACGCGA
This sequence comes from Furcula furcula, assembly GCA_911728495.1. Lineage (NCBI taxonomy): Eukaryota > Metazoa > Arthropoda > Insecta > Lepidoptera > Notodontidae > Furcula > Furcula furcula. The sequence continues at coordinate 17,302,500 of OU452244.1, forward strand.
GCGAGCAAGCCTACGCATGCGTCATCTACAGCCGAACTACATCACAGACCGGCGCGTACGAAACTACTCTACTCGCAGCGAAAACTAAAGTGGCACCACTGAAAAAGAAAATCACGATACCGAGATTGGAACTATGCGCGGCTGTTTTGTTAGCGAAACTTCTAGAAAAAATAACTAAGATACTTTCAGAGTACGATCTGCGGATATCTTGTTGGACCGACTCTAAAGTCGTCTTAGCATGGCTTCAGGGAAGTGAAACTAAATACGAAAAGTATATCACAAACAGAACTACACAGATTACAAGCATCGTGCCTGCAGTAAACTGGAGTTACGTGAAGAGTAGCGAAAACCCAGCCGACTGTGCAACAAGAGGACTGTCACCATCTAAACTAGTCAACTTTTCTCTGTGGTGGGAAGGACCTCAATGGCTCAAGGAACAAGAAAACCAAACTTTTACAAAAACTGAAACTTATACAACGAACGAATGTTTAGTAACAAATTGTTACATGACAAACACTACGGAACCTACACCAAATAAAAATGAATTAATTAACTCATTACTTGAGCGGCATAGCAACATCGATCGTATTACAAAAATACTCGCTTGGACAATACGTTTCACCGATGCATTACAAAACAAACAGAGGTCAAATGAGTGCAACGAACTTAGCTTGGATGACATAAACAATGCATTATGTATAATTATCAAATCAATACAAGGAAATTATTTTGAAAATGAAATAAAATTCCTCAACAAAACCGGAAAACTTCCAAAAAGGAGCACCATATTGAAACTCAATCCATATTTGGACTCTAACGGAGTTCTACGCATCGGAGGGCGTCTTAAACATTCATATTTGCCAGAAGAAACTAAGCATCCCATTCTCATCCCAGGAGAGGGGAGACTGACTCAACTTATCATTGAAAAGTCGCATCAGCGTACATTACACGGTGGAGCAAGATTAACGCTAGCTCACACTAGAAACAAATACTGGATCGTCAGTGGCAATAGAACCGTCAAGAAAACACTACGTCAGTGCATCCGGTGCCGTCGTTACGCAACAATTCAAACTGAACAGTTGATGGGCAACCTTCCTAAAGAAAGGATTACTCCATCACGGCCGTTTTCTCACACTGGTGTTGATTTTACGGGTCACGTGGAAGTGAAGATTAACAAAGGCCGCGGGATAAAGACCTGCAAGGGTTATATAGCCATATTCATATGTATGAGCACAAAAGCAGTACATATTGAACTCGTTTCGGATTTGTCAACGCAAACGTTTATAGCGGCACTGAAAAGAATGTGCGCCAGAAGAGGCACTCCAAAACATGTTTATTCTGACAACGGAACCAACTTCGTCGGAGCTGCAAAAATATTAAATGAAGAATTCCAACTATACAGAACAATGCTGTCTTCAGAGTTCTTTAGAGAAATCAATGACCTGCAAATAGAGTGGCACTTTAACGCACCATCCTGGCCATCGGCAGGAGGGTTGTGGGAAGCTGCAGTACGCTCCATGAAGAACCACCTAAAGCGAGTTATTGGACAACAGAAGCTAACCTACGAACAATTTTCTACACTTCTTACACAGATCGAAGCATGTATGAACAGCAGGCCACTAAGCCCGTTATCTGAAGATGTAGAAGATCTGGATTATCTGACGCCTGGTCACTTCCTCACTGGGGGCCCGACGCTTGGACTACCACTCAATGAACCTGAACAACTAAAATCTATCGACATCAGAAACAACTGGAAACTCATTGAACTTATGCGCCGACACTACTGGGATCGCTGGTCAAAAGAATATCTTCACTTATTACAAAACCGAAACAAGTGGCAGCAAACTAAAGACAATATACACAAGGGACAACTAGTACTCGTAAAGGAAAGCAATCTGCCTCCAGGCAAGTGGGCGATGGGCCGTGTAGTGGACTTGCATCCAGGCAGTGACGATCTAGTACGAGTAGTCACACTCAAGACGCAAAATGGAGTACTGAAAAGACCCATAACTAAACTAGCCCCACTACCTATTAACGAGCCATGTGAGGGTACGGAAGCACAGAAGACAAATTTTGAAACTAAGAACTACAAAAATGCTAAACCAGCTATTAAAACCAAGAAGAAAGTTTACAGCTTGCTGATGGTGTTACTTGTAGTGTTTGCGACACTCACCTGTGGGCAAACGACACCCCAGCAACATTTCAAAATAACAAGATTAACTAATAACCAACCGATCTACTTTGACCCTGTCGGAAAAATTCAACTCATACACGATGAATGGAAACTTCTTGTATACTACAACTTGACAACGTTCTGGCAGAGTACGATCGAAGTTGAGAAATTCATTAATCATCTAGCTCAAACATGCGCTACAATGCCTAATGAACCATGCCACTCAACTATACAACAACTAAAATTTGAAATGAACCAGTTGGATCAATATAACAAGTTGCTTCTCTCTCAGCATCAGCAACGACGGCGACGTGGCTACGTCAATGGCGTAGGAAACCTTGCACGAACGCTTTTTGGAGTCCTAGACAGCGATTTTGCCGAAAAATACGCTCAAGACATACAAAATATAAAAACAAACGAACAGTATTTATTACAGCTGATAAGAAACCAGACACTTATCATCGAAGGCGAAAACAATATCATACAGAAAAATGAAGACTTTGTGAAAACGCAGCTGGAAACAATACAAAGTTATATAAACGAAACTAAACAGAACACAGAAATGCTGATCAACAGGTTTCAAATTATGAAAACTATGAACGACGTTAACGCTGGAGCGTTGACGGCAAGCTTACTGCTCTCTGTCCTGAAAAGAAACCAACAAATGCTCTTAGATTCACTGTCAGAAATCTACAGAGGAAATCTCGATATGAAATTATTTACACCGGAGCAACTGTCGGAACAACTCAATTACATTGCCGGCATTATATCGAAAAGATTAACATTACCGATTGAAAACATTAACGAAGCGAATATTCAAAATATTTACAAACTTATTTATGTCAAAGCCCGGCTGACCGAACAATACCTTCTCTTCGAATTACACATACCGTTGTCAAGTGATGACGAATATAAATTATATCAAAATATACCTATCACTATACGACGCGCGTCTAACCAATGTCTGGGGATAGCGGTAACTACAAAGTATATTGGAGTGAATTTCGCAAAGAACACCTATATACAAATAGAAGAGGCTGATCTTCATCAGTGTACAACAATGATGGCGGATAACTTTATATGCCACACCTACACGTCGATAAGAAACTTGCATGGAGCCGCAGCATCCTGTGTAGCTAAAATGATAAGTCAAAATGAAAACATCACCTGCGATTGGACACCACGGCAATGCTCTGACCAATGGACGAAGTTACAAAGACCGAACATATGGTTATATAATTGCATCAACGAGTGCCCGACCCACATCGTATGCGAGAATCAGATTACAACAACAATGATTAAACAGGCGGGCCTCCTTGCCCTAGGTCAGGACTGTGTAATTCAATACAGAGACGCTACCATGTACTCGCATAATGTTTTTAGCAGCAAAACTAATGTAGGTATAAATTTAGAAGTGCCGACTATCGACTCGCCAAACGATGGAATGTGGGAAATGTATAAAAATACAAACATTATACTACCCAAATTAAACCTGTCTTATGAACAAAGATTATTAGATCGAAAAATAACCACACAAAAAGAACGCGAGTTTCTACCCAGCGAGTTAAGTATCCACGACATCGGCAACTACACAATAAGTACTTTGCTGGTGGGAGGAATTGTCATCACAATCATTGTATGGCAGTTCAAAAGATACTGCTCCTCGAACAAAAGAAGCAAGAAGCCAACAGCAAAAACGACTTTACCGAGAACCTCGGAGAAAATGGAAGATATTGAACTGGAGGAGATTGCTACCTACGCTGAAGTAGAATATGGACGGTCGAAGAGGAATCCTCAGTCGCGACCAACAGCGGGAGCAAACTTCCAACTTTAATTTATAATTTGCTTATTGTGGTTTTTTGCCTTTAATATTTTTTACTTATTATAACTTTTACTATTTTTATACTTTTACATTTTTAACATTTAACTTATAACTTATATTTCAACTTGTAACACATGTTTGGTGATCTGAGTACATACCTTCATCTTTCCCTCGGGAGCATGTACGAGCCAATAATGCTCATACAGCAAATTAATAATTAACCTACTTTATATAGACGAGCAGTCGTGCTACAACCTCCGTCACGCGCTAATGTGTCAATAACTACAAAAACATTACGTAAGGTGCGACTCAGACACTAAACATAGCCGTAGACAATAACTATAAATAAATACGTATAAACAATAATCAGTGGTTTTGGTGTGATCTACATACTACAACAACCGGGATACCGTCAACGACAGGATATCCCCAACAATTTTAACCTTAATTTTTGATTTATTATAACATAACTGAAAGCTGTTTTTTATATAGTTGTATATTTCGTTTGGACATTGCAGATCGTCCACTAAATTCCAGTTTATTTTCTCAATCTCCTGTTTAAGTAATTTTTGATTACATTTGGTAACATATTTGGAATCACTCTGTATATCATTTAGCTGAACTATCGATGCTACCGTGGTACGATGGTCCGCCAGAACTGTGCCGAGCGCTGCACAATAAACATGTCACACCTCCAATGACTCGTTGATTGCAGTTCGTGAAATTTTTGGTCAAAAATTGATATCCAAAAGAGGTGACATTAACTGGCCACCTCGTAGTCCAGATTTATCCCCAATGGATTTTTTTCTTTGGGGATACCTTAAAAGTAAAGTTTTCAACACCAACCCAGCGTCTCTTGAGGAATTAAAGGAACGTATCAGCGAGGAAATGCAAAACATTTCACAAAACACCTATAAAGCTGTGATTGAAAATTTTTGCTCCAGGTTGCAACAGTGTCGTGATGAACAAGGGTCACATATGGATGATGTAATTTTCAAAAAATAAAATCCCTACATGTCTATATTAATAATAAATAAACAGTTTTTACATCTTTTATCTAGTATTTTTTTTAATCATTGTTTAAAAAGTAAAAAGACTTTTGGTCCACCCTGTATATATAAAAGGAATAAGCGGAAATTTAGTTTCTGAGGGATATATTTACTTAAATTTAGAGTTAGAGGAATTAAATTTTAAAGTTAAGTTTTACGTTTTTAAACAGTTGTCGTGCGCTGCACACGGAATATTAGGTAGTAATTTCCTTAATAAATATAAGGCGATTATAAACTATGAAAATAATACTTTAAGTTTGAGAAACGGTGGTCAATCGATTGTTGTTGATATTAATGACATAAAAAAGTATCATCACGTCATACCACCGCGATGCGAGGTTCTAAGGCGGATACCTACGAACGAACGCAGTGACTGCGTAATATTAGCGCATGAAATTCATAAAGGTGTATTCATAGCGGGATTGATCGTTAAACCGCAAAATGGACTTATTCCATTGCGTATATTGAATACGACTGATAACGAATTAAATATCGATTTTTCTAGTATACGGACACATAATTTAAATTATTTTGAGTCTTGTGATTTTAACCAGGAAAGTATATCAGCTGATCGCGTAAAGACTTTATATAATCTTCTTAATTTGAATTATTTGAATAGAGAAGAAAGGCTAAGCATTGAATCCATCTGTGCGAAATATGCAGACGTGTTTCATTTGCCAGGTGACAAATTATCAGTAACTAATTTATTACAGCATTCTATTAAATTAAAAGATAACGTCACGCCAGTGTATACCAAGCCCTATAGAATTCCTCATGCTTTGAAACAGGAAGTACAGAAACAAATAAAAGAAATGTTGGAAAATGACATTATAGAAGAGGCTACTTCAGAGTGGTACAGTCCAGTTTTACTCGTTCTTAAAAAATCTGATAAGTCCGGTAACAAGAAGTGGAGATTAGTAATAGATTATAGACAGTTAAATAATAGGATTGTGGATGACAAGTTCCCCCTTCCTAATATTATTGACATTTTAGATTCACTATCAGGAAGCATTTATTTTTCTAAATTAGATCTTTCCCAAAGTTATTATCAATTAAGTTTAGAGCCCAATTCCCGAAAATATACTGCGTTTAATGTAAACAAGATGTATCAAATTTCACTAGAAGAAAATTCACGTAAGCTTACTGCATTCACTACAGACAAAATGTACCAAATGAAAAGATGTCCTATGGGACTTAAAACAAGCCCAAGCGTCTTTTCAAGGTTAATGACAGTAGCGATGTCTGGACTTAATTACAAAAAATGTTTTATTTATTTATCTCGATGACTGCATTGTCATAAGTAACTCACTATCAGCGCATAATCAGCACCTCACCGAAGTACTGGAAAGACTTCGTAAGGTCAACCTTAAATTGAATCCTCTTAAATGCGAATTTTTACGCAAAGAGATCATGTACTTAGGCCATAAAATTACATCAGAAGGGATATTACCAGATCCTGAAAAAATTAGGTCTATACAATCCTATCCCAGACCAACTAGTGTAGAAGATTCGTAGCTTTTGCAAATTATTGTAGAAGGTTTATCCCAAATTTCGCAAATATAGTATACCCACTTAACGTACTTTGTAAGAAAAATATGTCTTTTCTATGGTCCAAAGATTGTGAGGCGGCGTTTCAAAAATTAAGATTCGTTAATTAGCCCTCCTGTACTGGAATACCCAGATTTTTCAGAACATAATACTTTTATTTTACAGACAGATGCCTCTAAATTCGGTTTAGACGCAGTCTTATCAAATGCAAACGGAAAAGTCGTAGCATACGCGAGTCGCAATTTAAATCCTGCGGAAACCAGATACCCTGTCATTGAATTAGAGTTACTTGCAATCGTGTGGGCAATTAAACACTTTAGACCATACTTATACGGTCGAAAATTCAAAATTAAAACCGATCATAAACCATTCACTTATTTATTTAATATAACGAAACCTTCAAGTAGTCTTGATAAAGTTTAGGCTTTGTTTAGAAGAGTTCGATTTCGATATCGAATACATTTGTGGTCGAAGTAATGCAGTTGCAGACGCATTAAGTCGGCTTCCAATGTCAATAAAGGAATTAAAGGAAATGAAAGAGCACGCAGTTACAGTCTTGACTCGTGCACAAAAACGGCAACTTGAACTGGCTGATACGCGTAGTTCAAATAATCACACTTGTCTTAGGCCTGATCAACCTAATACAGTGGAGATTCTGAAAAAAACCATCGGATATAAACGAATTAATTATTTGTAGTAGGCGCCCAAATATAAATAATTTAAATAATATAATTGTGAGTGATACCGGTAATTGCATGTACGTACCTAATAAATCAACAATTTTTCTTTTATCTCGATCGTTATCTACTATGCCAGTGTTAGCGAGAGAATTAGAAAGTATGTGTAAAAAATATTATATTAACGAACTACTTAGTCGTTTGTAAACAAAAAGAAAAAACGGATTTCATAACGAGTCTGTTAAAAGAAATGAGAAATATTTCTGATAAGCCGCGGATACTTATATTAAAAGATGTCATCCGGATTGAGGATGATGATGAAAAAACAATAATATTAAACGATTTTCACCTGTTGCCCACCAGTGGACATGCGGGTTGTAAACCGAATGCTTAATTACTTATTATTAATTTATTTTGATATTTCAAAAGACGTTATTTCTGGAGAGGATTATCAAATGATGTCACAGAATACGTCAAAAAATGTAAAGAGTGTCAAATAAACAAGTTTTCAAACCACAGCCCGCCCGTGACCATGAATGATATAAAGTATTCGAAACGTCGGGTAATAAAAATCAATAATAAACCGCGATATAATCCGTAAAATTAGTTTCATTTCAATGTGTAATGTTCGCGTAAATATCAGAAATAAGTCAGAAATCATGATATTTTACTACATAAACATAAATTATTACAAAGACTCCTAAAATATAATTTAGCATCTATAGCTATTTATAAGCCAAGCTATTAGGTAGTCGTAAATATAGACAAAGACGGGTAGGTACCTAAGTATCAGAGAGAACTTCCAGTTTTCAGAAGTATGCGGTCATACTCATTTTATATTTAATTTTGCGGTTAGAAATTACTTATCATGCGCGATAATAAACAATATTCGAAAGGTCAAGACGTCCACATCTTAAAAAAAGTATCTTGAATAGCAATACCTATTGCCTATAAGTATACAAACTTATTATGCACCACGTTTACTAACATTTAGAAGTGGTCCCCATGGCATAAGCAACTAATTTTTTGCTAGTCACGTCATTTGTTTTATGGTGTATCAACGTAAATGAGCTCATCATCTTACAAGTCACCTTGTTACAGAGAACGATGACCGCTGTGTTTTTGTCATAATTGACCTCAGTTAGGGCTATGTAAACCATGCTATCTCAAGTGTTGCAAATTAGGTAGACGCCTACAGAACAGGTAGGTAAGGACCTACTTACACTGTGTGCATAATTTAACTAAGTTTACGATATTAATATTATATACCTGATACTTCTAGTGTTGCTAGCGTCTATAGGCTGCGATGTCTGCTTACCATCAGGCGGGTCGCATGCTTGCTTGCCACCTTGGTTGTATAAAAAAAATAAAAAATACCTACTTACGTAAAGTAAATACAGATGGTGCAAGTAGTTTTTTTGTTTAACATAGTTTTAACTGACTACCCCAGACGTACGTCGTATGTATATGTAGATACATATTTACGAGTATGTATAGACTATCTCAATGATATAATGGATTTAATGTCCACCACTTTAACAAAAAATCCAACCGCTAAGGCATAAATAATTGACTCTGGCTTTTATTAAACACTAGCTGACCCGCGCAGCTCCACCCGCGCTTTAATTACATTTCGCTCCCCTTTTCTCCCTACTCCCTTGATTTATCTCTCTCCATCTCTCTCTCTTATAAGAAAAATCTAATTCTATGCTCTTTCTCTCCCCTCCCGCTTCTGTCCCAGTCACACTTCCCCTCTTCCTCTCCCCGTTGTCCTCTCTGAACCCTCTCCCTCCTCTCTCTTCTCCCAACTAGCTCCACCTAACTCCTCCAATCACTCACTCCATCACCCGCCCCTCTCCCTCTCTTGCACCCTCCTCTCGTTCTATATATCCTCGTCAATAATGGTATCAGCGGCATAAAATATACTTTATAACCTATTCTAAGACCTACCCGCAAAATTTCATACATATCGGTTCACCCATCTATCTATAGACCTTGCCTTATGTTGCTTAACCTTAACCTAGCGGCATGAAATATACTTTACGACCTATTCTCAGACCTACCCGAAATGCACACAAAATTTCATACAAATCAGTTCACCCATCATTTTAATGACCTGGCCTTATGTTGCTTAACCTTAACCTAGCGGTATGAAATATACTTTATGACCTATTCTCAGACCTACCCTATATGCACAAAAAAATCATACAAATCGGTTCACCCATCTATTTAATGACCTTACCTAACGTTGCTTAACCTTAACCTACCGGGATAAAAAGTATCCTATGTCCGTTTCCTGGTTCTAAGCTACCTCCCCACCAATTTTCAGCCAAATCGGTTCAGCCATTCTTTAGTTATAAATAGTGTAACTAACACGACTTTCTTTTATATTTATAGATTAAAGTTCTATAGTGATTGTATGTTCAATTTCACCGTTAGATGGCGCTGTTCATAATGTAAATCACGCTAACATCGTAAATTACTGTCTAATCATATTCGATAATGAAAGTTCTAAGTTTTTCGCATCTTGCTTTTATTGTTGCGACTGTAATACAATACCTACACACTACCTGGTCTTGGGGAGTATCTTTAAAATTTCATTCTGCTCAACTCTGCTCAGTCCCTATTGTATATAGCGTAATAATAGATATCTTAATGATTACCTGATCAGTTTATAATTACCCTATTCACATACAAAGGAAATTACGTGGTAATATGTGCAAGTAATGTTTCACTGCTTAGCCCCTATGAAACATAGCGTGATGATTTATATACCAATTTATACTCCTACTTCTACACAACACATCAGTGAAAGTCCTATCAAATTCCATCCACGGGTTTTCAAATGATACCTGGACAAACAGAACGACAGACAGACAGATAGACAGACAGACAGACAGACAGACAATAATTCCAAAAAAAATTGTTTTGGCCTCTATGTCGATAGTATAGTATCCCCACATAGAAATTTTGGAAAAATATTCAATGTACAGAAAAAGTGCTCTTTGAGTTTTATTATAGTATAGAAGATAGAAGATGTTTCATTATTAAACATGTTTCATTATAAACGCCATCTCGTCTAGATCCGGCTTTTTTATTTTACTCATTTCCCATTTTATGAACCTTTTTTTTTTTTTTTTTTTTGACGCGGGGGAAATCTTCGAAAGATCCCCGGGAGCTGTGGGGCTCGACCGGGGTATGTGGGATTCTTACCCACTAAAACCCCCGCGGCTGTCGCATCGGCACATGAGAGGGGACCCCAGGGCTCTCCGGTGGGATCTGCACCAGGGGCCCCTCAGTGCCTTGCCTTTGAGCCCGCCGCCGGGGGGCGCATTGTAGCCCCCCGGGAACCTGTCACGGTGCTCACGGGGACGGGGGTCGCAACCCCGCCGCCGTCCTCCTCGGAGTCGCCGCCGTACTCAATGGACGCTCAAGGGGCCCACACCCCGAGCGTCCAGCGACTCCGAAGGTTGCCCGTTGTTTATAGCCCCGGGCTCTGGGCTGGGGTTATGATCACATTATCGTCTACATAGTTTTACATAATTCATGTTTCTTCAGAAAAAAATATCCGGTCGTAATGAAATTTGCATGGAAACATCATAGTAGTTTACTCTCTCGAATAAAAAAAGAATCATCGAAATCGATTCATAATTGTCAGAGAAATGTAATGGAGAACATCAGTTTTATGGTTTTTACCAGATAAATTCCTCCACATCGTTCATGGTCCTCCAGGAAGTTCTTATCCGGTTGTAATAAAATTCATACAGATTCAATACAGTGGTTTCTTCTTTTGAATAAAAAAAGAATAATTGAAATTGGTAAATATTTGCCAGAGTTATGACCATTTTTGTCCGACCGAGCGAGTCCGAGCGACGAAAACGTCATCTATATAGGCTTTATTGCAGCTCTCAGTGCGCAGTCACCATTCTTGTTTTTTCAGGAACTACTTATTACTAAGCAATAATTTTTTTATGAGACCCAATTAACGGATTAAAGAATGGATGGAAGAAGATTTTTTCAAATCGGTTCATAATTGCCAGAGTTATGCGCGAACATACATAGAAAAAAAAAAAATATATACAGACGAATTGAGAACCTCCTCCTTTTTTGAAGTCGGTTATATTCTTTACAAGATCATAATTGTAGCAATAAACGTATGAATACTGGAGTGATGGCTGTCAAGTGGCCAGATAAACAAACTAATACCCACCACTGTGACTCCTGTCAGCCAGGATCTACAGCGGTCACCAGTGAAGACACCTACACTAATTGGTCCAAGACCTACAAGGGTAAGCCCGTGTGCAAGGAACCGTGCAGGTAGGTAGGATATTTTGCCACCAAGCAGCAGTGTGTATCAGCCAGCAGCAATGTGATGCGGTGTGAAGGGCCGACTGTACCTGGTGAAATTACCGGAGACAAGAGACTTAAGATCTAATGTCTTTAGGGTCGGCAATGCGCTAGTGATTCTTGTGGTACTGCGAGTGTCCATAGGCTTCGGTGACTACTACTACTACTTAGCATTAGGCAGCCAAAATAAAATAGAAAGATATTTAGCATGTTAGAAAAAATGCACTTCCCTCCAATGCAAAGATCTTGTGATAGAGGCAGGAATCGCAGTAAAATGGACGAACAGTGGTCCGAATAGAGCACTAGTAGACTTACTACCACACTCCCAAACGTCAATTAAAGATAATCCAGGGTGCGCCCGGCTGACATATTTTATTTTGCCTTTCGACAGTCCAAAAGGACAGACGGTCCAAGGGGAGTGTAGTAATAATGTACTGAAACCCGGTGCACCCGCGTGATCTTCTGTAAGGTTGAGGTCCGCCTGGCCGATACAGCCACAACGGCCAATCGCTCAAAACATCAGCCATCTACGCCGGAAATATTATATTGCACAAGCAACTTGTGCAACCACAAGTGCACTCTCTTCGTTTACTCTGACAATCCAATTGGACGGAAGACCGGCACGCCCGGTAAAAGATAAGGCGTAGTATCAACTTTTCACATGCCCATTCGACGCATGAATTCTTTCTTCCCAGATAATCAAGTGATCGACTTTCTTTTTTTTCCTAAGCAGTAAGGAACAACTATACAAAATTATTGCTCCCCGCGGGATTTGAACCAGAGACCTTCGAATCAAATCGGTTTCCCACTGTGCCACGTAGGTTACAAGGCAAGGCAAAATGTTTGAACTTCCATTATACCCATACGAAATACCGCGAGGTCATGGTCGGGCAAAGAATTACTGAATTGTTGTGGCAATACGGTCGCCGCCTATTCCATGGGACCATACCTAATTAAATGGTTAAGTTTCAAAGTCGCTACTTACCTTGAACTTACCTACATACATACCTACTTGGATCCGATCTTACTCGTTTTTTATTTTATTTTATCTAGTGACGTGGCAAGCAAGACTTTCGCCTGATGAGCGACACGCTTGCCTATAGATAACTGTCTGCATTGCACTGCCGTTTGTCACATTAATTATTCAGTATCTAGAGCACGGTAGTTGCACCAGCTACAATGCCCTTTAATCGGAAACTTGTTAGACTCAATTTAATCTAAAATCATCCAATGCGTACAACTTTATAAATGACTTTTTTTAATCATCTTGTGACAAAACACGCAAGACGTTCGCCTGATGGTAAGCGATTAGACTGCCTAAACACACGGCTACAGCAACAGATAACTGTGCTGGTACTGCATTGCCCCTTGTCACCTGAGACGTTAGTTAAGTCTCCTGAGACCAGTAATTTGACCAACTACAGTGCCCTTGACACTGAAACAAAAATCGCGATGTTAACCCTATAATCGAAGGTTTATACTTTGCTCCTTGGCAGCAGAATATCTGACTGCGGTGGTACCTAACTGAACGTTTCCTTCCACAAGGACTTACCAACTAGTACTTTCATAGTAGGTATTTGGTCAAGCTCATCCAGCTGTACACTTTTCCTCATCCGCCCTTTTACATTACAACCTATTTTTAGAATATCGATCCTCTATTAACATGCGGGTATTTACATTTATGCATTCTATAGATGCAGTTGTAAAATTATTTGAAAGTGTTAACTATTAAGCTACGTACGCACTAAATAGTTCGTGATCCAATTCGAATCCAATTTGTACGTTTCGCACGGGTATACATATCTTATTATATAAAAGAGTAGACAAAAACCCACTCATCACGAAATCTCAGAAACTACAAGTGCTAGGAGTCTCAAACTTTGCATGGGGGTTCCTTTTAGGACGTAGGTGCTCACTAAGACGGGGATTTGCGAAATTCAACCTCTAAGGGGGTGAAACAGGGGGGCAAAGTTTGTATGGGAGAACGCGATTCCTTGGTCCTATTAACTTGAAATTTTGCACAGATATTCGTTAAGAAAGTTAATTAAATTTGTATTTCATATTTTTTTAAATTTATACCTTAACAGGGTAAAAAAGGAGTATTATTACTCAACAGACGGCGGTACAAATATATCACAAGAGTAAGATAGGGTAATTCGGAAAATAAAATAAAAGTTCCTTGGTCAAGTGGTTAAGGAAGCGTCCTCTAAGCATGGACTGTCCGGGTTCGCTACCCGTGTATGGATTTTATTTTTGTATTTTTAAATTTTATTTTTGACTTTTTTATTTATATTAAGATTCGATGTTTTAAATATTTAACTCATATTAACTCCAGCACTTTTTATCTCTAATAGATTTTTTATACATTGAAATTAAACTACTTTTACGGATTTTATCGCGGTTTATTTATTTATTGATTTTACTATCCCGACGTTTCGAATGAAGAAGAAGAAGAAGAAAAACATTTATTTGCATAAGCACGACGCACACATCCTGTTACATAATAATAATCTTTCATGTTAAACAATTACGTAGATAGAACTTATAAAAAAATAAAAAAAATAAAAGACAACATTAGATTTTTTATATTTAATACTTTTTTATTTATTTAAAATCATGCATACGTGGTTAGTTTCTCTCTAATGTTATGATTTAGTTATTAGTGGAAACTTAATTTTTGTACAATTGGATCTAAGGTAAAATATCACGCTATATGCATTACGGACTGAGCAGACATATAACAAGAATATGATCAAGTAATTCGATTAATAGAGAGTAGCCGTGGTCTGGAGGTTACGGAAGCGTCTTCTAAGCACATCAGGGTCCGGGTTCAAATCTCTCTTTAGGATTTTTTTTTGTATATTTTTAATCATTTAATTTCTGATTATTTTGTTATTCTTTTAATTTTTCACTGAAGGTTTTTTACTTAATTTATTTAGAAGTTTTATCTAAGTAAATAAATTTAACTAGCTTACGTTGACTAAACCTAAAGAGGTACCTACATACTTAACAATCAAGAAGGTACTAGACATTCTATATATCATTCATTCCATATAATATACGGTAAATCTGGGATATAATATGCTTGCCCCCCGGCGGCGGACTTAAATGCCAGGCACTGAGGGACACCTGGTGCAGATCCCACCCGAGAACCCAGGTTTCCCTCTCATGTGCCGATGTGACAGCCACGGGAGTTTTATTGGGTAAAAATCCCAAATACCCAGGTTGACTTCCCCATGGGATCCCGTGGACATATTGGATGTTTCCCCCGCCACCCCTTAACTGTGACAACGGTGACAGATTCTCGGGGGGCTATAATGCGCCCCCGACAGCGGCTTCAAAGGCTCTTGCCTTGCACTGAGGGGTACACGGTGCAGCCCTCCTTTTTTGTGTGGACAGCTGTGGGGGACACATACCGCAGTCGATCACCCGCAGGATCCTGGAGGCCTATTGGAAGTAGATAGAAGCACGATGATAGTTTCCCGGGTGGCTTTATTGTGCCCCCCGGTGGCGAGCTCAAAGGCAAGCCACTGTGGGATCTTGGTGCAGATCCCACCGGATAGCCCAGGTCTCCTTCTTACCTTCGGAGTCGCTGGACGCTCGGGGTGTGGGCCCTTTGAGCGACCATTGAGTACGGCGGGGACTCCGAGGAGGACGGCGGCGGGGTTGCGACCCCCGTCCCCGTGAGTACCGTGTCTGGTTCCCGGGGGGCTACAATGCGCCCCCCGGCGGCGGGCTCAAAGGCAAGGCACTGAAGGGCCCCTGGTGCAGATCCCACCGGAGAGCCCTGAGCTCATGTGCCGATGCGACAGCCGCGGGGGTTTTAGTGGGTAAGAATCCCACATACCCTGGTCGAGCCCCACAGCTCCCGGGAATCTTTCGAAGATTTCCCCCGCGTAAAAAAAAAAAAAGGTCTTCTTATGTACTGATTTAACGGCCGTTGGGGGTTTAGTGTATAAGAATCCTACTGTACGGTGTGGTAGCGGGACTGAGCGGGACTGAGCGGGACTGACGGGGACTGAACGGGCCTGAGCGGGACTGACCGGTACTGACCGGGACTGAGCGGGACAGACCGGGACTGACCGGGACTGAGCGGGACTGACCGGGACTGAGCGGGACTGACCGGGACTGAGCGGGATTGACCGGGACTGAGCGGGACTGAACGGGATTGACCGGGACTGACCGGGACTGACCGGGACTGAGCGGGACTGACCGGGACTGACCGGGACTGAGCGGGACATACCAGGACTGACCGGGACTGAGCGTGACTGACCGGGACTGAGCGGGACTGAGCGGTACTGAGCGGGACTGAGCGGGACTGACCGGGATTGACCGGGACGTACCGGGACCGACCGGGACTGGCCGGGACTGAGCGGGACAGACCGGAACTGACCGGGACTGACGGGACTGAGCGGGACTGACCGGGACTGAGCGGGACTGACCGGGACTGACGGGACTGACCGGGACTGGCTCGGACTGACTCGGATTCAGTCAGTCAGTCAGTCAGTCCGAGTCAATGAAGTGAAACTTCAGCGACTTACGTTCAGCGCTCCTGGGGAGGGGGAATAGAATGAGACAGAGCTAGAATGAAGTTTCACTTCTTCCGCGCGGAGGGACTCCACGCACGCACATTTTTTTTTTTTTTGAAGTGAAACTTCGCGACTTCCAAAAATGTCATCATTTAACGCGTTAGACGTTATGCGTTAGACGTTGAGCGTCAGATGTTAAACGGTAGACGTTAAGCGTTAAGTGTTAAACGTTAAGCGTTAAATTTGTTAAGGTTATGAAAGCGCTCATGTGAAGCCGTCACTGAGTGAGTGGGTGAGTGAGTGAGCGATAGTGAGCGATAGTGAGCGACAGTGAGCGATAGTGAGTGATAGTGAGCGATAGTGAGTGATAGTGAGCGATAGTGAGCGATAGTGAGTGATAGTGAGTTATAGTGAGTGATAGTGAGTGATAGTGAGTGATAGTGGGTGATAGTGGGTGATTGTGGGTGATAGTGAGTGATAGTGGGTGATAGTGAGTGATAGTGAGTGATAGTGAATGATAGTGAGTGATAGTAGGTGATAGTGGGTGATTGAGTGAGTGAGTGAGTGGCACGGTGTCGTACGGTGTCGTACAGTACAGAGCGAGAGTGAAGTTTCACTTCTTCCGCGCGGAGGGACTCCACGCACGCACATTTTTTTTTCTCCATTACACCCGTGCGAAGCCGGGGCGGGTCGCTAGTACATTATATATAGTTGTTTACCTTCAGTAAAAAAATATCTAACTGATTGTAAAAACCACTTAAAAATCTGATGGGTAGTTTAGGTTGAGTTAGCGGATATACAGATGGACAGACGAGAAAACCGGCTTTGTTTTATACTATGTAAAGAAGAATAATAATATACTAAGTAATTAAATACAATCTTCTCCTGCATAATCAGAATTTATATTCAGAACCCCTAATCCCGCTATACTCGTAGTGCCATAACATAAAGGTTGTATATGAACTCGAGCCAAACTGGGTAGTAGGTACCTACGCTTTGATATTTTGCGTCCCCACGTATTGCGTATGAACCAACAATTGTTCACGATTTTCTTGTTCGTAAGCGTATACGCGGCTTAAGACTGTTCAAACAAAGTTTATTTTAAGAATCCTCTCAGTGTAACTAGAAAATTGTTAGGTACCTACCCTGCGTAACTTGTTCTGCTATCTTCGTAACAACCTTACCTTTGCGGTCGTTTGAAGTTCCAGTTAAGATGATCGGAAACCATAATGGGGAAACATCGTTGTTTGTATTAACCGATGTTTATCTGCACCTACTTGCTTGAGTCGACTTAATTTCTTACAAAATAGAAACTTGTGTTATGAGAATGTTGTGTACATTTGATATTTACCTATGATTAATGGCTACCTATTCAATATTATTATTACTAAAGATATTATATTAATTAAATATCATTAATCTTAAGTAGTAAAGACCACTGTTTTACATTTGTTACAAAAGTAGTATCAGAGCATGCAATCATTTAATTTTAGGTTACCTAAGTCCAAAGTAGTCATTGGAATTGGTCTAACTAAATAGTACCTACAAAACAAAATAGCATTCCGCGACTTGCTGTCATTTAGTTTTAGGTTACCAAGTCCAAAGTAGTCATTGGAATTGGTCTAACTAAATAGTACCTACAAAACAAAATAGCATTCCGCGTCTTGCTGTCTGTGATAGGAATGCTAGCAGCTCTATTCTATTGTTGGTAGCTATGAATTGGGCTGGGTAACCACCGGAACGCACTTCAACCCAGTTGGATTCGTTGTGTTTGCCCTAGCCCTTACTCTGTTGCTGACGTATGGCACCGCCACAATTGCGCCAGCTTAGAGTTGTGCATAATCAACTGGTGCAGAATAGGCTACTCCCAGATGATACAATCTGCGTATAAGCAAGCAGCGAGACTCGCGTTTGTCATTTTATTTAATAATTAGGAGTGCTAAGTATATTTATTAACTGCGACAATCAGGTGGGATTGTGGTGAAGCACTACCCTTACACTATTTAAAAAACATCAGTCAAGTGCGAGTCGGACTCGCGCATCGAGGGTTCCGTACCTTATAAAAGTCAGTTTGCTGTAATAAGAACTTGAGAGTAAAAAGGTCACACCGCATAACTAAGTTTGTTGGTCAAAGCTTTTTAATGATTTCTATATTTGCCTAAGTATTTATTACCTGGAATTAGTTCAGTTTTTTCCCTCCACAAACATTGAAGATAATGGGGAGGGAACGACAAATTTACATTTTTAATTGTAAAAGTCAAAAACTACGTCACGTTTAATTTTTTTTAACTGTTTAAGTAGGTATATGTGTAAATAAACTGTAAATATGGGTTCTTATCTAAATAAAGACTGAAGGACAAATAAAAATAAAGGAGTTGTTGCAAAATGGGCTAGGAATATGTACACCACCTCAAAAAATCGAGAAAAATCCATAGAATCCGGGAAAAATATAAATATTTCGTTTCAATTACTATTTTTGTTGTAATTTTAATTATAATTATCATTTATTTTATATCTATATTCAACATGGCGTCCTAAGATGGCGTCTCACTGATGTCGAATTGAACGGTCAGCCAGCCAGCTGTCAGTAGCTACTGCTGCTGTCACACTTGTCATAATTGGTTGTGTGCTTGTATTGTATACAGTGAATTAATTATCATTGATATTTTAATTATTAAAATGATGTATGAGAAAACAGAAACAAAAATACAAAGAGTACTGTAGTAAAAATACTTATAACGCCATTGATAATAAAAATGATACATGACGGTGACACTTTTCCGCCATGTCAGTTTTATGTTATGTGTTGCAATTCTAAGTAAAAATTCTTAAGTTTTACAAGCAAATAAAGCCAAATTAAAGTAAATGGATAGTTAAAAGTGTTTTAAGTGTGTTTCCCTATTTTAGAGTATAGTGTACAAATTCCTAGCCCAGGCTCCATACATTTTGGAACATCTCTTTTCATACAAAAACTATCCTCACTTTTTACAACTCTCCTTTATCAACCTTTATTATATTTTTCAGCAAATTTTCAACATGCGTTTAACTGCCGGTCCCAATATCCTATCGATCCCTAACTATAACTTAAAATCATCGATATCCGGCGATAAACCTCCGAAATAAAGCGATAACTAAAGCCCTGACAGACTGTCATTTGAACAACCAACAGTAGCTGCTAATATGTTAGATATTATTGAAACGGAAATATGTCATTATAGCTATCGATGGTCACTATTTTAACTTATAGTAAGGGATCGATAGGATATTGGGACCGGCACAAAATTGTTAAACTGTGTTTAAACGACACATCATTGTAAATGTTGTCATTGGGACCTTAACCAGTTTGGCGAAGCGAAGGCAGCGATGTCCGCTCTAGTATTGTATGTCAATATTCATAGAACATGCTTAACATTTAGAACATAATGTTGGAACAAGCAAATATTCTAAAAAATATTGGATAATTCCTGCAGCAGTAACTTATTAGGTAAACATTATTTTACAGTACAGTGTTTTACGTTTAAAACCTTACAAAGTAGAACAAAGCCTCGTCGAGTTACTAGTAATTTATAAACACAAGTGATGATGAATTATTATGCAGAGGACTTTGATCTACGAGTATGTCACTAATCGCAGTGCCGCTCACGTACCGAGGAAACCCAATTCGTAGGTGTCGTGGGTTAAACGACTACTTTCCCCAATGTTCACATTAATTAACGCTAAGATTAGGAAGAAGATTAAAACACGAAGTTGAACTTTATAGATTTAAATGACACGGATTCGATTAAACAGACATAAGAAAAAGTAAACCACAGTTATGCAACACCGTGTTCCTTTCTCTTGAATGATAAAATCTTTTTTTTTTTTTTTAATAAACCGACTTCAATATCACTGTAAAGTATAAAATAATTTAAATATCCTTGAAGTTGGTGTTAGCGTACCTGCTGTGTATATTTGGCACCAACTTCAATGATATTTAAATTATTTTATACTTTTCAGTGATATTGAAGTCGGGTCATTTTTTTTTTAAACATTTTATTTCAAACTTTTTAGTGATATTTTCATACATAAAGATTGAACCATCGAAGACGGTAAAATGATCTAGGTGGGTTATCATCACATTATCGTCTACGTACTTTTACATAATTCATGTTTTTTCAGAAAAAAATATCCGGTCGTAACGAAATTTGCATGGAATCATCATAGTAAGTAGTTTACTCTCTTGAATAAAAAAAAATAATCATCGAAATCGGTTCATATTTGTCAGAGTAATGTAATGGAGAACATCAGTTTTATGATTTTTACCAGATAAATTCCTCCACATCGTTCATGGTCCTCCAGGAAGTTCTTATCCGGTTGTGATAAAAATTATATAGATTCATTACAGTGGTTTCTTTTTTCAAATAAAAAAAGAATCATTGAAATTGGTAAATATTTGCTAGAGTTGTGACCATTTTTGTCCGTAAAAAGCGACATAAAGTCATTTTATAGGCATTCCTGCAGGTTTCCTGCGCAGTCGCCATTCTTGTTTTTGCAGGAACTACTTATTCGTAAGCGAATACAGACTTGAAATAGCAGGAGTTTGGAATCGTAACAAGCCCTGTACAAAACATACTTTATTGGATCCCGTGACTGGATGATCTAATGGACATGCCCTGTGATAGGATAAATCCAGTGTACATGTTTAACAAGAGGTACCGAGTACATATACCATCCAGGGAAGAGTGGACGAGGGGACTCAAACCGGTTGGTGGAACTCACCTCATATGGTACGGTCGGCCTAGAAAGTGGTTTACCAGTTTTGACAAATCTTCCTATGCAATCAAAATAACACCAAGGTTGAACATTTCTAATAATGAAAGAGATGCACAATCATGACGTATTTTTTACTATCTGAGATACCTAACATCTGAAGTCATGGATTAAAGATGTTATTTTGACCTTTATTTTCAATGCAATAAGCTAAGATTTTCAACAAATATAACCATTATTATTTTTTTCATCTTTTAGTGAGGATTCCATTATGTTCTTGTTTTTAGGTGAAAACCTCTTTTTAACTGAAAAAAGAAAATATCACTGACAACTATCAAGATTTGTCATTTTTATTTATATGTAAAAAAAATGGATTACATTGTTATTTCTCGAATTTGCAAATGCCTCTCAATTTATCAATAGCCTAAAGAGCGAGTATAATTGCACTACATAACAATGGCCTCATATTAGTGAGTTATTTTTAAATGTGTCGGTAAGTTTTATTAAGTTCACCGTGCCTTAGTATAAATATTATACATTTTCTATTTTTTCTATAAGCATTTATTTAGTTAATCTTTAATTTTAGATACAAGTTGTTCGTCGTTGGATTTACACGTGATGGCGAAGAAGGAAATTTAAATGATCTTCGTCGAAGCGGCCGCGCCTGCGTAGTAAAATATCATTGTTTCACACCGACTGAACATTTTGCCGAAATGTTTGATACTTGGGTTTGCATTACATGCATTATGCAAAAAAATACATATGACTGACGCTCATAAAATTGCTTGACTGAATTTTGCTAGAGAACACTTGAATTTCGTTGGAATAACTCTGTGTTCTGTGTCCAAACGCTACGAAAGAACGAAGGAAGCTCTGAAACGGCACTGTAATGAGATATGGGAAGAAACCCGCGGATCTGATGTCTGTTTAAGGCTTGTGGGTTCAATGGGTGACCGTCTCCAAGCTGTCATAGACGCAAATGGCGGTTACACGAGCTATTAATATGACTATTTTAGATTTCTGCATTTTTTTAATTGAAGGTTTCTGTTAAATTTCTTCCATTTACCAGCAACTAGTTCGTTCGCAATTTTTATAAGTTATGTTATTTATGAATTGTATTGCTTTATTGTATTTAATATAGTTATGTATACCTAATTGTATTTTTATTTTATTACGGATAAAGTTGTTTTTGGAAAGATTTACTCGTATTCTTCTTTTACTCTTATCCCTATTAATCTTAGAGGAGATACCACTGGAGAGAGCATGATGCGCTAACCCCCTCTGCCAAATTTTTGGTCATATGGTCAGGTCATTCTTTATTTGTGTGCGTGTATTTTTGAATGTGTTGCGAGTTTATTATAGTGTGAGTATGCGTGAAAGTGTATCTGTGTGTGTTTACTTCGCCTCCCGCACCCCGCAAAAGTGCCACGAAAAATTTGTTCGGGGAATCGACGCGATACTAACTCCTTTGGTACTTTCTCTGAGCTATTAATACATACTTTAGTATTATAAATGTGAAAGTGTGTTAGGTTGTTTGTCCACCTTTCACGACTGAACCAATGGACCGATTTTGATGAAATTTGGTTTAAATATTGTTTGAACTTCGGAGAAGGACATAGCTTAGCTTTTGGTGCTATAACCGACATTCATATGGGTGGAGCTGCGGGCGAAAGCTAGTTATTATATACCTAAGTGCGAAAAAAAAGAAAATGCTACCTATACTACCTTTTTACAATAGAAATAAAGAACACTATTTGCAAGAAAATTAGGATTATTTCAATCTAACCTCTTGATATAAGCTAAGCTCATAAATAGAAATGTATGGTGAAATTTGACTCAAAATTCGCCTTGCACCGTATAAACAATTTTTAGACAAATGTTACCTATCAGTCAGATGCTACAATTTAAACTAGGAACACAAGGCAAAGTGTTGACGTTTCTACAGTAAATGATAAAGAGAGCAGTATGAATAATTGCAAGGGAAAATCAACCTTGTTGTTTTATGATATGCATATGAACTTCAACCGTAGGGTGGTAAACCATATTTTTGGTCGACCGTACACTGACGGTTCTAAAAGGTCTATTCCACTTTGATCACCTGGGTGATATCACCTGGGTGATTAAAGTGGAACAATTTATTCCACTTTGATCACCTCGGAATCAAATCACCTGGGTGATTTGAGCTGGGTGATTTGAGTGGAATAAATTAGTGGACTTTGATCACCTAGGAAACAAATCACCTGGGTGATTTGAGCTGGGTGATTTGAGTGGAATAAATTAGTGGACTTTGATCACCTCGGATTCAAATCACCTGGGTGATTTGAGATGGGTGATTTGAGTGGAATAAATTAGTGGACTTTGATCACCTCGGAATCAAATCACCTGGGTGAACAGTGGCGACTACTATTTTTATTTTTCATTTTGTGTCTTTAAATCACCTACATTTGGATTTACAAAATTCAATGTTTAAGCATCGGTACCTACTTTTTATAAGTTTATCCTCACTAGCTAACCCGCGCAGTTTCGCTTGCGGTTAATTAGTACTTATAGATTGTTTTATAGGTTTCAAACAATCATTAGTAACGCATCCTGACGAAGGTTACCGCATAATCTTTAACCGACTTAAAAAAGGAGGGGTCTCAATTCGTCTATATATAATTTATCTAGGTAGGTTATAAAGATTGAACCATCGAAAACCGTAAAATTATCTAGGTAGGTTATGATCACATTATCATCGACATAGTTTTTTCCATAATTCATATTTCTTCAGGAACAATTTATCCAGTCGTAATGAAATTTGCTTGGAATCATCATAGTAGTTTACTCTCTCGAATAAAAAAAGAATCATCGAAATCGGTTCATATTTGTCAGAGTAATGTACTGGAGAACATCAGTTTTATAGTTTTTACCAGATAAATTCCTACACATCAATCATGGATCTCCATGAAGTTCTAATCCGGTTGTGATAAAATTTATACAGATTCATTACAGTAGTTCCTTCTTGTGAATAAAAAAAGAATAATTGAAATTGGTAAATATTTGCCAGAGTTATAACCATTTTTGTCCTTAAAAAGCGATAAAACATCATCTTTTAGGCATTCCTCCATTTTTTCTGAGTCGTTATTCTTGTTTTTTCAGAAACTACTACTTATTTGTAAGTAGTAAGAATTTTCCAAATTGGTTCATAATTGGCAGAGTTATGCGCGAACATACATGGAAAAAAAATTATATATAGACGAATTGAGACCCCTCCTTTTTTAAGTCGGTTAAAGATTATGCGGTAACTTTCGTCAGGATGCGTTACTAATGATTGTTTTAAACCTATAAAACAATCTATAAGTACTAATTAACCGCAAGCGAAACTGCGCGGGTTAGCTAGTGAGGATAAACTTATAAAAAGTAGGTACCGATGCTTAAACATTGAATTTTGTAAATCCAAATGTAGGTGATTTAAAGACACAAAATGAAAAATAAAAATAGTAGTCGCCACTGTTCACCCAGGTGATTTGATTCCGAGGTGATCAAAGTCCACTAATTTATTCCACTCAAATCACCCATCTCAAATCACCCAGGTGATTTGATTCCGAGGTGATCAAAGTCCACTAATTTATTCCACTCAAATCACCCATCTCAAATCACCCAGGTGATTTGATTCCGAGGTGATCAAAGTCCACTAATTTATTCCACTCAAATCACCCAGCTCAAATCACCCAGGTGATTTGTTTCCTAGGTGATCAAAGTCCACTAATTTATTCCACTCAAATCACCCAGCTCAAATCACCCAGGAGATTTGTTTCCGAGGTGATCAAAGTGGAATAAATTGTTCCACTTTAATCACCCAGGTGATATCACCCAGGTGATTAAAGTGGAATAGACCTTCTAAAATGGAGTCAGGTACAGAGGCAGGGATTTATTCCAAGGACTGAAGTATCAGTCACTACATGGGGCAATATGCATCGGTATTCCAAGCGGAAACCTATGCCATAATTGCCAGCATCAAAGTAATGCAAAGGAGAAATGTCAAAGGTAAAACCATTTGCATTCTCAGCGACAGTCAGGCAGCTCTGAAGGCTCTGAATTCCTTCAGAGTTGATTCTAAACTGGTCAAAGAAGGTGTTGCAGGCTTGAACAACCTTGGAAGACACAACAATGTCAGCCTTATCTGGGTACCTGGACATGAAGGCGTCGAGGGCAATGAGAAGGCAGATAGATTAGCGAGGGCCGGCTCACAGAGACATTGGGTTGGCCCCGAACCTTTTGTGGGGATTCCGTATGGAACATATCACCAAGCATTGTATGCACATGCTAGAAACAAACATATGAAGTAATGGAGGGCAGCGTCAGGCCTTAACCACTCCAAAGCGTTCTCTAGCGGAAGGGTGGACTGTGGGGTCAAATTATTAAACCTAAACAGATCACAAATAAGGCACCTGATGGGTGCACTTACGGGACATTTTGGCACCAACGAGCATCTACACAGAATGAGGCTAAGTACTAGTGACATTTGCAGATTCTGCGAAGATGAAAAAGAATCAATGCGACACATATTGTGTAGCTGCGACACTCTTGCGATACGTAGGTTGCATCATCTGGGAGTAGCCTATCCTACGCCAAATGATTATGTACAGCTCCAAGCTGGCGCGATCGTTGCGTACCTGAGGGAGCTCTTCGATACGCCAGCAACAGAGTAAGGGCTAGGGCATGCACAATGGATCCAACTGGGTCGAAGTGCGTTACCGGGAATACCGGGCCCAAATTTATAGCCACCAAGAATAGAATAGAATAGAATATTCGTAAGCGATAATTTTTTATGGGACCCAATCAATGGATTGAAGAATGAATGGAAGAAAGATTTTTTCAAATCGGATCATAATTGCCAGAGTTATGCGCGAACATACATAAAAAAATAAAAATAATATACAGACGAATTGAGACCCTCCTCCTTTTTTGAAGTCGGTTAAAAATCGAATATGACATTTCATTCGTTCTTAAGTTTTATAAGTTACATGTCTTAAAAACATGGACACAAAACGTAGAATAATGTCTAAACAGCTCTTTGCATTTATTTTCTAACAGGCGCTACAAACATATCGTTTTTAAGAGTATGCTGACACTTGCTAGGTTATCACATAATTTACGTACTTTTAATTTCTTAAAATACAAAACTATAACACTATTTGGTCGTGTGTGAAACTCAAGCAATCCAGCGGAAATCGTGAATAAGCACTTGTCAATTTCGTCCACTTGTAAATCGTGAGGTGCGACTGTGTAAACATCTTTATCTATTCCGTATGTGGTGTAAACCGGCTGTGTGTGTGAAGTTCGGCGCTGGTTGGGTAACGTTTTGCAAAGCGCTTCTGCAGCCCACAATACAACAACCGACGAAGACAAACACCGCGCTATCTTATGAATAATGCCGATTATGTTGAGTAAACACGAGCACACGCAGACGACTGCATTTTTTACAAAACTTTATCGTATACAGCGTGTATCCTTTAAATAGGACAGTTATTCTTTAAAAAATAACTAAAGTAAAGTTGCACGGTTTGGTGAAAGAAATTTCATCCAACCTTATCGAAGTCTCAGGAGACCGCCGGGCGCCGGGCTGGTAGCTTTTTCTGCCAACGTATAAGCTTGGCTATACAAAGGGGTAATGCTGTCAGTCTTTTAGGTACCCTTCCCTCCCAGTGCGGCGACAACTTTGAGGAAGTTTTTTACCTAGTTTAAGTGTACATGTTTGTAAATAAACTGTACCTAAATATTTAGTATCAATAAATGTATATGTGGGTAACTAAACCTATATGTTGTTTTATAGAGCAGAAGCAAATAGTTTTCTTTTTAATGACACTAACTGCCGCACTTACAGACGTAAGTTATCGTTAATTCTAATTGAGCCATTTATTCGAATCTAATTATTTCGACTCAGAGGCGTTAATGCTTATTTTTCATTACTAAGTACGAGATTATGAGATATCTCTACTTACATACAGAGTGTTGAGTACTAATTGGCTGCGAGTGTCGAAATAATCAGATTTCAAGAACGGAGTTATTGATCATTACCTCTAATTGACATTTTTAAGTGCGGTGGTAAGGTGGCAACTGGCAACCAAACATGCAACCCGCCTGGTAATAGAAGAGAGTCTGGTATATTATGCCGCTGGCGCTGGATAAATTTACCACCTCTGGATTTCTTACTTCACGCACCTAATTGATTTTGTTTGCTGGCAACACAAAATATATATCGATAAATAATATAAAAAGACATCAAAACGAGATTTCTCTCCCTAAAACTAAAAAGGGGTACAATATTTATATAACAGACTCTCCCTCCCAGACACACTCATGCAGTCTCCACACCCTACGGATGCTAGTATCGAATCTGAAGTTGATTTTCAGACCCTGACTTGAAGACTCTGTGATTTCAGAAGGATCTCTACACTGGCTGGTACCTTGTTAGGTGAAATAATGGAAGCCATGCTACAGCATCACAAAATCTTCACGCGCCAGTCCAGTAATCAATTCATAACTTTTAATTGTATTTATTATTATGCATTCTCTGGCGACCTAAGTCTCCTTAGAAATATTTAATTTTATTATTAGACTTTATTATTAGATACATAGGAATTATATTTATTTGATTTAGAAAAATTAAAGTAGCTACTTATAATTGGGCTGCTTAATTATTAACGTCTAATATTTCTCGCATATTACAAAACTACTAGAAAACAAAACTACTTCAAAATAAATATAACAAGCCCCAATAGCATCGTTTACCATGTACATACATACCACATGGTATGAACAGTAGTTAGCTGATTTGACTTCTCTTAAAAGGAAGATGCTTAAAAGGCAGGGTTAATACTCTAGTATATGTGACGTAGAATTAGAAATTGGTACCTGTAAAAGTGTCTACAGCCTGTAGATGCGCACGGCGGGCGGCGGCGCACGAGTCACCTAGATGTCCCGCCTATTGTCCACGGTGCGACGTACGGTCCAGCACTGGGTGAGCCACCACTACTCTATTACCTCACACTTTCGATACTGGGTTACAAGAATTTTACTTCAAGGTCCGTTTAGGAACAAATAAAGGAGGTATAAATTCAATGACGACCAACAATACATCGCAGTTGCCGTTTAGTGACTCGTGTGAAAATGAATGTGTATATTGGTTTCATAATGTGTTTTGTGGGTACGTGCAGTGAAATTAAGCGATTTACATTAATATGCAGTTTTAGCCTCTAGTAAACTCACACAACTTTTTTAATTTCTAGGTGGTACAGTGGCGTACTATCCGCAGCAAGAAGCAGCTTACAATTCCGGGCCCAGCAATCCGTATGCTGTCGCTTTTAACCCGAGCATACCTCAAGAACCTTCGCAACGCCTTTTCTGGGGGACTCAAGGCAGTAACCAAGTCGGAGGAACTGGCCTATGGTCAACGTTGACAAACAAGTTTCCTTTCCTGGATAAAATGTTTGGACGGATGCAGTTGCCAGCACAACACGGCCTACCCAATCAGTACGATCTATCCACGCAGTACGGTGTTCCAGACAGATATCAACAGCAGCAGTATCAAAATCCGCAGAATTATCAGAATTATTATCAAAATCCATATTACCAGAATCCTCAGGCCTATCAGCCGGGTTCGCAGCAGGCCGGGCAAGGGTTTGTCCCGTTTGGTCGGGACGTGGGGGTGACAGATGACGCTGTCATAGTGACGCCTCCGTTTGTACCGCCAGTGCAGCAACCTGCACCCGCACCAGTACCGGTGCCTGTGGCCACGCCTGTTGCAGAACCGGTCGGATACCGGTACGACAAACCCCAATACAGATTGGAATTACCTTATAAATAGTTTGTGTTTAATAAAGAAGGTTACCAATTTACCATTGTAATTCCTAGAATATAACATAGAAGTTAATGCCTAAAAAATTCTAAAATCGGAAAACTGGAGCTGAAAATGCTACTAAGTAGGTACTAATCAATATCCTCCATAATACTGAACCTTTATATCAGACCTTACATAACTGGTTGTAAGTGCAATTTTAGGCAAGCAATGCTCAATTGCTAAATTAATATTTGCAATTTGCATTTCTACTGTCACTTAAGCAAATTAGTATTATGTATTTGATTTGCACAATTGCACTAACATTTGTTCTTACATTTAAGTATTTGTACTTGCCACATATAGATTTGTATTTCGTGCTTTTAAATAATTTATGAAGACATTAAAATGTTCTTATAAGTTTACAAATCATAATATACTTACTGGTAAACAGTAGATAGTACGGTAGTAGAATAGGTAGGTTACCTATTCTATTCTATTCTTGATGGCTATAAATTTGGGCCCGGTATTCCCGGAACGCACTTCGACCCAGTTGGATCCATTGTGCATGCCCTAGCCCTTACTCTGTTGCTGGCGTATCGAAGAGCTCCCTCAGGTACGCAACGATCGCGCCAGCTTGGAGCTGTACATAATCATTTGGTGTAGGATAGGCTACTCCCAGATGATGCAACCTACGTCTCGCAAGAGCGTCGCAGCCACACAATATGTGTCGCATTGACTCTTTTTCATCTTCGCAGAATCTGCAAATGTCACTAGTACTTAGCCTCATAGTACCTACCTATAGATTTACCTCATATAAGTTACCTATATTCCTGTACTTATTATGAAAATCTAATCAAAATTAATTATATGTACTGTAATTACTTATGTCAATCTCATCCGCTCTTATCACATAATTAAAGTCGATTATAATTCTATCTATTAAAAGTATGTTAGTAAGTACTTATAATAAAAACATAAAATATGTAGATCGTTTATTGTTATTTTTTATTACCAATTGCATCCATCCTGAACCTTATAAAAATATGATAGAGAACAAGTTAACTTTTGTCTGTGATTAAATTAATATAAACAACTCTATCACTATGTCATGGAAAAAGTAAATGTAACTAATAGAACCATATAAACTAGTTGTATATTCGGATCGTTACTTGATTGAGGTGGACTGGTCATCGTAGTAGCCATAGCCGGAGGAGTCCACAACAGAGATGCGTACGCTGAAAGAGCGTCTAGCACTGCCCGCCCCCCATTCGACGCATTAGACCTGGGCTGGACCATGTAATATGTATGTAGATAAAAGTGTAAATTTATAAAATAATCTCTTAATAAACTGCTAAATAGAACTTCATAAAACATAAATAAGAACCATTACAGTCATACGCATTAAAATCTGTATTCCTTCTGGAAACTATGAATCCCACCGAACACAGTAGGCGTTAAACTAACCTTTTAGCGGTAGGGCTTAAAAAAGCTTTAGTACGATTTTATGTGGTTAAATAAGCTATTAAAAATTGGTGGTACATAATACGCGGGGGGATAGGCATATATGACCTTTTTTTTTTTTTTTGACGCGGGGGAATCTTCCAAAGATCCCTGGGAGCTGTGGGGCTCGACCGGGGTATGTGGGATTCTTACCCACTAAAACCCCCGCGGCTGTCGCATCGGCACATGAGAGGGGAGACCCCAGGGCTCTCCGGTGGGATCTGCACCAGGGGTCCCTCAGTGCCTTGCCTTTGAGCCCGCCGCCGGGGGGCGCATTGTAGCCCCCCGGGAACCTGTCACGGTGCTCACGGGGACGGGGGTCGCAACCCCGCCGCCGTCCTCCTCGGAGTCGCCGCCGTACTCAATGGACGCTCAAGGGGCCGACACCACGAGCGTCCAGCGACTCCGAAGAGGCATATATGACCTATCATAACTGGTAACTGGCCACACTAGGTACCACAACTTACTTCGCTGATTGATTTTGGTGTGCGAGGTTACAATCGGCTTGTACCTTATTTCAGCCTCAAAAGTGTAGGCCTTGTACTAAAATATGACTGTTTACTTAGGCAAACTTAAGTTAAAATGCGTAAATGCTCTAAAGTTTTTAATAGGCGCTAATGTTACGCTACCTACTAATCTTCAGACAAATTTAACGTACAGGGTAGTCCTAAATGTTTGTTGTTCGTAGTACCACCAGTAGTACCATGGACCATTATTCTTAACCATTGTACCCCACCGTGGGTCCGTGGTCCGTGGTGGTGGTGGACAACTCCGTGGTCCCTAGAGATGAAGTAATATTAATAATGTTCTGGGACAATCCACACACGGTCATCTGATCCCAAACTAGGTAGAGCTTGTACTATGGAAACCAGACAACTGATACTAATACTTAAATACTTTTTTTGTAAATACATACTTATAACCACCCACGACGATTGGTCAGCGGCCAGGGTGTCTAACCACAAGACCAACAGGCCCGTCAAAAAAGTATAACTAGATTTAAATAAATAAGATTTTAGATGTCTTGACATCCGCAACTCTTGTGCGTGTGGCAGGACTGCCACAAAACAGAATTAATCCAAAAAAAAGTGATCCGTGAGATCACTTTTTTTACCCAATATAAGCCAGTGCTTGACTGTAGTCCCAATTGATGGAAAGCGTTGATGCAATCGTAATTTGGTAAAGAACAAACAAATTACTGTAGACAGCAAACGCAAGCCTAAACGGTTAGCCTCAGAGACTTTTAATTTGGGAAGTAGGTACCTATATTCTGTACGATCCTATAAAATAACACATGAATTGATATCATTTATTTGAAGTCGATTAATAAAAACACCAACCGGAGATAGAACGTAGACGTAGGTAGGTATGTAAGTATAGTAAAAAAACCAGAAGCACGCGGTGGCGGGGAATCACGCAGACACCATGGTGTCCCCGCTACCTCATGATATTGGTTAGCTATATTAGCCAAGATATTGGCATGCTTACAGCTCTACCAACTTATCTGTGTTGGTCATCGATATACTATACCAACTAGATTTGCTGTCACGACCCGAAAAGTGGTCACGAAAATAAGAAAATAAGAGCTACGGAGACGGCTGTCGCTCAATTGTCTGCAATTATTATTGAACCTTATTTTATAGTATGTAAGTCATCTTTTATATCATTGGGCAAAGCCAAGTGACCAAGCTGAAGATCGACGACGGCAGTGTCATCTCATCAAAGTCGGAGATATTGAGAGAGCTCGAGAGGTTTTACGGACAGTTGTACACCTCGACACGAAAACCCATTGCCCGAACAGCTCAGGACACCAGAGCCCAACTAACCCGACACTACACTGAGGACATCCCAGACATCAGCTTGTACGAGATTAGAATGGCTCTCAAACAGCTTAAGAACAACAAGGCGCCGGGTGAAGACGGAATCACAACAGAACTTCTGAGAGCGGGTGGAAAACCGGTACTTTTAGTCCTCCAGAAGTTATTTAATTCCGTCTTACTCGAGGGTACTACGCCAGAAGCATGGCACAGGAGTGTGGTGGTTCTCTTCTTCAAAAAAGGTGATAACACTTTATTGAAGAATTATAGACCCATCTCACTCCTGAGCCATGTATACAAGCTGTTTTCGAGAGGCATTACGAACCGTCTCGAACGCAGGTTTGATGACTTCCAGCCCCCCGAACAAGCCGGGTTCCCAAAAGGCTTTAGCACCGTAGACCACATACATACGCTCCGCCAGATTATACAGAAGACCGAGGAGTATAATCGGCCATTATGTCTAGCGTTTGTGGACTACGAAAAAGCCTTCGATTCAATCGAGACCTGGGCGGTATTGCAGTCCCTCCAGCGGTGCCACATTGACTATAGGTATATCGAAGTGTTGAAGTGTTTGTACAGCAACGCCACCATGTCGATCCGACTACAGGAAGAGAGCACGAAACCAATCCCATTGCAGCGAGGTGTGAGACAGGGAGACGTTATTTCTCCGAAACTGTTCTCAAACGCATTGGAGGACGTTTTCAAGCTCTTGGACTGGTACGGATTCGGCATCAACATCAATGGCGAATACATCACTCACCTTCGTTTTGCCGACGATATAGTCATTATGGCAGAGTCGCTGGAGGACCTCAATACGATGCTCAGCGACCTCAGTAGCGTTTCCCAACAGGTGGGTCTTAAAATGAACATGGACAAGACGAAGATCATGTCTAATGTCCATGTTGCACCTGTACCGGTAGTTGTTGGGAACGATACACTCGAAGTTGTTGACCACTACGTATACCTAGGACAAACTGTCCAGTTAGGTCGGTCCAACTTTGACAAAGAGGTCGCCCGAAGAATCCAACTCGGATGGGCAGCGTTCGGGAAACTACGCGATATCTTCTCGTCCAAAATACCGCAGTGCCTGAAGACGAAGGTTTTTAACCAGTGTGTGTTGCCAGTGATGACATATGGTACTGAGACGTGGTCTCTAACGGCTGGCCTTTTAGAAAAGTTCAGAGTCACACAACGAGCCATGGAGAGAGCTATGCTCGGAGTTTCTTTGCGCGACAGAATCCGAAATGTGGAGATTTGCCGAAGAACTAAGGTCACCGACATAGCTCTCAGAATCTGCAAGTTGAAATGGCAATGGGCAGGCCACATCGCTCGAAGAACCGATAACCGTTGGGGAAGAAAGGTTCTCGAGTGGCGACCACGAACCGGAAGACGCAGCGTTGGCAGGCCTCCCACTAGGTGGACAGACGACATTGTGCGCGTCTCAGGTAACCGGTGGATGCAAATAGCCAATTGTCGTTCATTGTGGCGTTCTAAGGGGGAGGCCTATGTTCAGCAGTGGACGTCTTCCGGCTGATGATGATGATGATGAAGTCATCTTTTTATATGAACATATTATTGTTTTGCGTGTACGTGTATAGTTGTGTAGGTATGTGTAACCGCGACCACATTTTCGATGTCATTTTGTTCGTGACAGCTAATCTTGTTGGTATAGTATATCGATGGTGTTGGTGGTAGAAATAGGAACTAAAATATTATTATGACAATTACGATACGTTTGACGGCTTTGCATAGACAGTGACGCTACTGTCCGATTTCAGATTAATTTGGTACACTGTGTAATCGAAGGTTGACGCATGAGTTTATATTATTTCAGAGCATAATGCGTAATGCTCTGCAGCGTTTTTAATGAACACGGGAAATGATACCTTGTTTACAAGTTATTACAGACTATATTCTGTTTTGCAGTAAACGACGACGAAAGATTTTTTGCTTAAATATTAAAATGCGCCATAACTGCGGCACTTTATGATGATCGTTTTGACGTTTGTCTTATTTCTTCCCTTCAATGTTTCGTGAGAGTTGGCAACTACATTGGAAGGAACAAATATTTTTTTTATTTTCTTATTCCACCACACACAGAGATAATTTGGTCAATCTACATAATATAAGCATTATAATTAAGACAACCAATATCGTTCGTTTCCAAGTCAAGTTCGTGTATTCTATCTCTGTCATTAGTACCTCTCCGTATCAGCAGTGTCTCTGTGTATGGTTATGCCTATAACTTCCGTGATGCAGCGGGGAACCCTTGATTTACACTTCGTAGATCGCGGGTAGAAATTCCGGAGTGCAACATCTGTTGCACCCCGCGGAATTACTACCCGCGACCAGCCAGCACAAAATTGCTAGCACAAAGATTTGTGCTAGCAATTTTGTGCTGGCTGACTTTGAAAGTGCAGGCCACCTGACCACCTTTTTGTCTTGAAAGTAAGCTGATCACTGCGTCTGGAAAGTAAGTTGATTCATTTGTCAGATGGGCATGTAAACAGTTGGTCCTGTGCCTGACCTCTCCCCGGTCTTGTTGGTCGTCCGTCGGATAATAAGAGTAAAGGAAGAGAGAGTGCACTTGTGTGTACGCAAGCACTTTGCACTATCAGTCACCTACGCGAATCTCTGGTCTGATCATGTGAAAGATTTGGCGCTGTGGTCGTATCGACCAGGACGATATTATTATTTTTGTGTCATAGCTTATGTCTGTATCATATAATCTGTCTGTATGAATCTATATTTGAAGCTTTTAATAAATTAAAAAAAAAACGGATGCTGCAGTTTTTGCCAAAGACCTCTTTTATACTAGTTTTTGCGAAGCAGTGAGGAGAAAAAAATAGTTGTGGAAATAATGAGAGAACGAGACGGGTGTTAGGGCGGCCATCGTAGCTTGCCGCAGATTTAGTAGATATTTGCGACTTGATTTATTAAAAACAGCCAGTGATTCAGATCAAAAACATTATGGGAGCTTCACAATGATGGAGCTCATGTGTGTGGTGGTACAGTGGTACTAACCCTTGCGAGTTTAGTGCCTCTCGAATATGGTGTGAAAGAGGGCGCATATTTACAAGGTAGGTTATTATTAATACCTAAATACCTATAGGTACATTAACAATTTTTCTTTCATCTATGCCTACTTACTTAGACTCAGTAGTGAGAAATGTGCTTAACAAAAAAGAAGGTGTTAATTCTGATTAATAAATGAATGTAATTATTACTTAAACAATAAAATAGTGTAAACCGTTTAATCAATTTATTATTCGTATTCTTTTGGTCTAATAAATAATCGTATACTTAATTCTCTGGCAGAATAGATTATTAACTGATTATAACTAATGCAGTTAACTTATACATACATATTATCATCAAGTGAGAGAAGCGGGATATAAACCCACTGTTAAAAACAACTACTGTCTTATTACTTGCATTTCTTAGCTGTATGCAATTAACTGCATGCAGATAGTATTATGTTGACTGAAACTAGGGAGTCCGGCTAAGTATAGCACCCTTCCATCTCCTCCTATTGGGTGTCCGTAAGAGACGACTAAGGGAAAACCAAGAATACGGGTAGTAGCGTCGTTCTACTGGATTACCGATCTATACTGCGATCCCAAGACGCCTGCAAAAAGTGGGGATTATGGCAACCCCTCCCTACCAAGGGATCTACCATCGCCTACGACTGCCTTTTTTGATGATTATGATGATTTCTTTTCCAATTTTCAAAAACAGTGTTCATGGTCGTAAATTGATACGACCATGAACACTGTTTAGGGAAAAGCATCAGTTAAAATATGTAGGCCTAAAATAAAATTGAACTGGAATTTAATCAGTTAATATAATTATTTATAAGAACTTTTGATTAAAATAATAATTATTATAAATCGTGATTCACGTGTAACACAATTCACTTAAGGCGAATGATCGGTTCGATCAATGTCCGAACGTAGAATGACCGTAGATGGCCTTGACAGTTTCACCGGTCAAGAGGGCAAGCGCTTAATCTCCAGTCACAAGGACAAAGGGAACTACTAGCTCGGCTTTGGCTGCCGCTAAGATAAGACTGGTTTTACCATTGGATTACAATGGACCTCCACTTGCATTGGCAAGAAACTCAGTGGGGCGATGCGCCTGCTCGTGGAGGTCGCATGCGTACGACTTCTGCCTCACAGGCGCGGTGTGTTTGTATTTGAAAATGACCAGGGCCTGTACCATCACCTCTAATAGCAACATTATTTTCACCTTACTTTCTCGATAGAAAGTCTGTACTTACCTCATATCAAGTAAGATGATAATAATACTGCTAATAGAGGTGGAGGTAGGGCCCCAGCTCAGCAGAGCGAGCGGCGTGAATCCGTTGTGCCAACATACATAATGGTGCCGATTCTGTTGTCACACACTAGACTAAACTAACCTAAATTTTAGTTTAGTCGTGTCTTTCCTATTCAGAGATCCATGAATTAAATTAAATTAGGTATATATTTGATAGAATATAATGGTTTTCGTTACTCAACTTAGTTTTAAACATACGTTTAATTATTCTGCTATTCTGTTGTGCACAGTTTACGTCATTTAT
The DNA here is from genome assembly GCA_911728495.1 of Furcula furcula. Taxonomy (NCBI): domain Eukaryota; kingdom Metazoa; phylum Arthropoda; class Insecta; order Lepidoptera; family Notodontidae; genus Furcula; species Furcula furcula. Next base: position 17,339,115 of record OU452244.1, read on the forward strand.
GCCTAATATTAGAAACTTCAAACTAAAATTAGATCAAATTAGTCGGCATCTAAAAGATGTCGATTAAAATAAAATAGAATAGACTAAAAAAGAATGAAATAAAGATTAAAATTAATATTAAAATAAATATTAGAATAAATAACAAAAATAAATATTAATATAAATAATAAAATAAATATAAAAAAATATTTTATTATTAAAAAATAAAATATTAAAATAAAATAAATATTAATAAATATTAAAATAAATATTAATAAGGGCCTCCGCCGACACGATACTTTTTGCATCCGCGTTCGGCAACTCTGTTGCTTTTCGGAAGCTTGATACCGCAGCCGATCGCGAACCCCCGCACACTACTAGCAGATAGCGACCAGCGATTTCGACGCTTTCCGGTCGCTGGATGCAGCAACCGCGCGCTACACCACGCACACTACAGATGCCAGTCGCCGCGACTTTGGTAGTTCCGGGGTTCCCAACTTTAAGGATTTCTCCCTAAATAAATGGAGCATAATACATTGAACTATTTGTATTCTGATTACGTAACATTTATTAATGGGCAATGTTATTAATCTTAAAACCGACTTGTAGTTAAGATCTTAGTGTAGAAAACTTGCTTCGAGGAAAATATATTGAGTTTGATTAATTTTGTTAAAATTTTTTTCGTTGAAATATTTTTTTCGTACCGTGCAATGCCGCTTGTAGTGTATGAAATTTAAAACAATCTAAATAAGTAGATACCTAGGTACTTATTAGATATAAAATCAGTCACTATCCGTGTTATACGTATAGTCGCTCCTGTTTGTTTGTTTCCTTAATCTAAACTAAACATTGAATTTTGACTCAATTTCTACAATCATTTTGAGGGTTTCGGTACGTTTTAATATTATACGTAGGTATAATTATAATGTATAATTATAAGGTTTAAAACTCCGGCGAGGGAAGATGATGTCAGTTAATATGTTATGTTAAGCACCGACTTCAATACATTTTCGTTATATAGTACTTTTTAGATCATAATAATATCGTTAAAGTCGGATTTTAATATACTAGAAATATTTTATTTAATCTTTTTATTGACTTTACCTATTATAACGCTCTGAATGCATGAAACTACCACGCAACTAGAACAACTATGCTAGACTTTACTAGGAACAAAACAGTGCATTATATACTAAAGTACCGAACTGATTTTGATGAAGCTATTACAACAAGAATTACCGCAATCGGATTTGTAGCTTCTGAGAAGTATGGGAATAAACATATATACATACACACACAGACACACATATATGTATGTATATATGTCGCAGCCGGGTCATTAGTATAGGCTGTCAATTAATACTAAATGTCCTGTTAATTCTAAAATGTAGGGTATGAGGTCAATAGTATCAAAGTCAAAGTCAAAATAACATGATTATGTATAGGTCCCACGGAGGCTTACACAAAAATAATTTTTACGCGGCCGCTACTGAGAAGATCTTGGAAGACACTCAGCGGGCATGTCCTATTTTGTAATTTTTTTTAAACAATTGTGTAAACAGTTTTACAAATTATGTATAGGTAGCCTTAAAATTCTAAGCTTACATGATTTGAGCAGTTCAAGCCCACGCAGTTTTATCCTCCAGGTAATTCGAGATTTTATAATAAGCCTTTTTTGGCTTCAAAAAGTTTAAATTTCTTCATTGGAAGATCTCGGATATCCTGTGGCAGTTTGTTATAAAAGTGTATACTTTGGCTCATAAACGATTTGCCTGTTCGGTGGAGACGCGTAGCATGTACAACAAGATCGTGTTTGGGTTGTTATTTGACAAGTAAAGGTCAATGTCTTGTTGTGTCTTAAATGGAAGGTAGAAGTATCGTTTTCACAAATTGTAATGGGAAGGGAGACTAACAATAGCCGAAGGGGTTACTCGGATATACATATGCTTAGATGCCCATATATAGTCTAACATATGTCAATTATTATAATATGTATACGCGCAGAGATGTGACTTATCTAAGATACAAGTATCTGAAATACAGATACAAGATACAAAATACGTATCTTCATCTTATATCTAAGATACTTTAAAAAAAATGTATTTGTATCTTGTATTTAAATACCTTTTGTTAGGTATCTTAGTATTTTGTAAATACTTTACTTGCTAAAATACTTTTAGTAATTATTCGCAAAATGTGATTCTATGGTGGCATTAATTTTAAATTATATTACATTGACGGGCCTGTTGGTTTAGCAGTTAGACACCCTGGCCGCTACCCGATAGGTCTTGGCTTCGATTCCCACCAAGTGTCTGGGTGTTATTTATCTATTTATTTATTTACAATAAAAAACGTATACGTATTAGTATCATTTGTCTGATTTCCATAAAACAGGCTCTGCCTAGTTTGGGATCAGATGACTTTCCCAGAATATTAATATTATTATAAAATGTCAATGTCACTTCTCTGCACCTATGGAGCGACTCTTCTCTTTATATAGGGTCAAAATTATTCTTTATTGAAACTAAATATTTACAGTTTATTTACAAACATGTACACTTAAACTAGGTAAAAAACCTCCTCAAAGGTGTCGCCGCACTGGGAGGGAAAGGTACCTAAAAGACTGGCGGACTGGATTACCCCTTTGTATAGCCAAGCTTATACGTTGGCAGAAAAAGCTACCAGCCCGGCGGTCTCCTGAGACTTCGATAAGTTTGGATGAAATTTCTTTCACCGAACCGTGCGTCTCATGAAACCAAGACCCCGAACGCTCGAACCTAGAGCTGCATATTTGCTCCGCTTTGCATCACTAGCGGTCGCCGCAGCCCCTCCAGCCGCCCTGCAAGTTGCCGGGGTGTGGGACGCAGAAAGTGTGTCGACACATGTCGCATCCCACACCAACGGCTTTCCATGTTGCCATGGCACTAAAGTAAAACCATAAGGCCTCTTGCCATCATCTCGTGTAATACCGACTGGTTCCAGTACGGCAGGGACACCGGCAGTGACAAGCCCCCTGCGAATAATATCATTAAGGGCGGCATGGCGTGACATACGGCCATACCGTGACTTCTCTTTTGGGTGTATTCTCATCAAAGAAAAGGTGGACTAGGTGGTAGGTTCCTTGTACAAGGAACCATCCAGTTTGGTACCACCGCAGTGTCAGGTATTCTGCCAGCAAGCAGCAGTGCGTAAATATTGCTGTGTTCCGCTGTGAAGGACACTGTAGCTGGTAAAATAACCGGACACAAAAGACTTAATATTTAATGTTATAAGGGTCGGCAACGTGCTAGTGATTCTTCTGGTGGTAAGTAGATATCTATTATCTATAATTATTTCAGATGATTTTTTAGTATAGGCCAAAAACCACTTAACATAAATATACAATTTTGACGCGTCATCTCGACCCCCATTAAAAATATTTTTTTCATTTACTATGAAGTTGGATAACTAAGAGCTAAACTTTATCATACGTTTCAATCAAATCAATAGAATCAGTGTTCTCGCACCGTAATGGTTCTTTTTCTATCTTATATACAAGGAACCCTAAAAAAATTACTAATAAAATATTTAAAGAACTGGTTTTACTTAAATCTCCATTAAAACCATAAAAATATAATAATTTGCCTTGCCACATTAATAATAATATCTTGGGACAATCCACACATGGTCATCTGATCCCAAACTAGGCAGAGCCTATACTATGGTAACCAGACAGTATTGGCACGATCAACGCGATTTATTCGTATTAATTCACGTAACAAAATAACACATACAATAAATAATGTTGTTTTTAACCCCCGACCAAAAACGAGGAGTTATAAATTTGACACCTATGTCCGGAAGTCTGTCTGTCTGTGGCATCGATGCGCTTCAACCAGTGGACGGATTTGAATGCGGTTATTTTTTATTTGAAAGCTAGTTTAAGTGAGATGGTTCTTAGCTCAGTTTCATGAAAATCGGTCCAGCCGTTTAAAGACCATCAGCTCATTTCCGAGTAGAGGTAGGGATATTTCATATACAATAGACATTTCTCATTACTTCTATTAGTCCGAAAGATCTGAACTTTAGAACATAAATGTAAATCCGATGATACTGATTATAAATTAAAAAATTTAAAACACCTCTAACGTAGGTGAACGAACTTTTAAAATGACTTTCCTGCACCATTATCATACCCTGTCTCCTACTACTCGTTAAGATTTGACCTAGGAAATTCGGTTGGTCCTACTTTTAATGGAGCCGAGTTGCTGTTACCACCTTCCTTCTTGCTCCCATCATCAAACTCTAATCATAATTTTTCTACCTACCACTCCTTCGTAGTAACCTATCCAACGAGTACAAATTGGGTGGGTTTACGTTTATTGGTGTAGATTTCGTTACCACCTTCCTGCTCTCTGCCCTAATCAGACCCTGATCACCATGTTTCTAGCACCTATTCATCGAGACCTATCCAACCAGCCCAAATTCGGTGGGTCTACGTTTATTGGTGCAAAGATCTTGTGACCACCTTCCTGCTCCATCATCAGACCCTGATAACCATTTTTCTAGCACCTATTCATGGAGACCTACCCAACGACCATAAATTCGGTAGGTCTACGTTTATTGGTGCAGAGATCCTGTGACCACCTTCCTGTTCCATCATCAGACCCTGATCACCATTTTTCTAGCAACCACTCATCTAGACCTACCCAACGAGCCCAAATTCGGTGTGTCTAGGTTTATTGGGGCCGAGATCCTGTTACTACCTTCTTGCTGATTATCATCAGATCCTGGTGAAGGTTACCATTTTATTTAGCATCATCGGATTTACATATGTTCCAAATTTCAGATCATTCGGAGTAATAGAAGTAATGAAAAATGTCTATTGTATACGAAATATCCCTACCTCGACTTGGAAAAGTGCTGATGGTCTTGGACAAACGATTGGACAGATTTTCATGAAACATCTCGCTTAAACTAGCTTTCAAATAAAAAAAAACCGCATTGAAATCCGTTTGAGTGCTACAATGCCACAGACAGACAGACTTCCGGACATAGGCGTCAAACTTATAACTCCCCTCGTTTTGGGGGATATAAATGGTAACCTACACCAGGGTCTGATGATGATCAGCAAGAAGGTAGTAACAGGATCTCGGCCCCAATAAACCTAGACACACCGAATTTGGGCTCGTTGGGTAGGTCTAGATGAGTGGTTGCTAGAAAAATGGTGATCAGGGTCTGATGATGGAGCAGGAAGGTCGTCACGGGATCACTGCACCAATAAACGTAGATCCGCCGAGTTTGGGCTCGTTGGGTAGCTCTCGATGAGTAGTTGCTAGAAAAATGGTGATCAGGGTCTGACAATGGAGCAAGAAGGTGGACACGGGTTCTCGGCACAAATAAATGTAGACCCACCGAGCTTGCAGTCCATGGTTCTCGAGAACTACGAGTATAACACCTAGATATCTTCGGTTTATGGCAATTGGTTTGTTTTATTAAGATATTGTTACATCTACATTTTTTTAAATTTTTGCTTAAGCTTATATTTTAGTGATGGTTCATACACACATCAAAAGTGTCTAGGGATCAAGCATTTTTAAGCGGATTTCTTGAGATTGAGATGTGGCTTTGTAATAAATTTATGATTTTATAAATTTATATGGATCCTTTTTGGTGCATTTCATAATTTGAATCAGGAACTGTGAATCAAATTCGAGTAAAAGATGAAAATCAGCTGTCAATATTTTCCCTATAAAAACATACAACGCATTGAAGACATTATTAGTGCTACTGTTTCCCTACTACTGATTAAAACCAACGTTATTATGGAGCGGCGACGTCATTTAAGCAGGGAAGAAATGCTCAGAGCCGTGGGAATGATAGAAGCTGGTTCCCGGCAACGTACTGTGGCTTTAGCTCTGAATACAAGTCAGAGTGTTATCAGTCGACTTTGGACACGTTACCGAAGCACTGGTACCGTGGCTGAGCGCCATGGAGGACGGTATCGCTGCACCACACGGAGACAAGACCGATATATTCAAATCTTAACTCGAAGAGCTCCAACAATAACTGCCATGATGTTAGCCGTGAGGCTTCATCACTCTTCAGGGAACTTAATTAGCGACCAAACAGTCAGAAACCGCTTGCATGAAGTGAACCTTCATTCCCGAAGACCGCTACGGGTACCACCTATAGCAATGCACAATCGTAGGATTCGATATCAATGGGCTCTTGAACACAGAAATTGGGCAGAAGAACAATGGCGTTTCGTGTGCTTTTCTGATGAGTCTCGTTTTGGTATGAGACCGGATACAAGACGTATACGACACTGGAGAACCCCTAGACGCCAACAGCGATTAAAATCCTGCCAGGAAGTCCATCCTTATAGTGGTGGAACCATCATGGTATGGGCGGGTATTTGGATCGGCGGAAGAACTGAGTTGATTTGGATCAGAGGCAACCTCAACGCTCAAATTTATGCTGAGACGATTGTATCAGACGTCATCGTTCCTCTACAAGTGCAAATCGGTCCCTTATTTCAGTTAATGCATGATAATGCACGACCGCACACCGCAAGAGTTGTAAGACAGACTCTCGCCGCAGCTAACATCAATGTCCTGCCCTGGCCTGCTCAGTCGCCAGACTTGAACCCGATTGAGCATGCATGGGATATGCTACAGAGAAGAGCTCTGCCGAATATGGAGGGTATCCAGTCGCAAGAAGACCTTTTTTTGTTGTTGCAACGAACATGGGCGGCCATTCCACAGCGTGATTTGGATGAACTCATTTTGAGTATGCCAAACCGATGTTCTTGTGTTGTTAGTGTTCGCGGTAGAAACACGGATTATTAATTGTTTAAGTTACCCAATAAAATTTTAAAGAAAACTGTTATTTCAGTCTTTTTTTCGAACTTTTGTGTTAGTGGTTCAAATGTCAAAAATCCCTTTATTAGGAAAATGGCAAATTTCTTTATTAATGCAAAGGTGACTTGGTTTATCGTTACTGTGACAAACGAAAACACTTTATTTGATGAATCCTTAAAGAAAATTTTAATTAATATCAATCAGGAGAAAAGTTATTGCAAAAATATATGTTGATCCCTAGACACTTTTGATGTGTGTAGTTGTGTTATGTAGTGGGTGATTTTAAAATAAATATTAAACTGGCTGTTTGTCAGAATAAAATATAAGTTGTTAAAAGTTAACCTAATAATACACCAAGGGAACCACTAAAAAGAATAAAATAAAAATATTTTTTACAAAAAAAAGAACCGCCTTCAAAATGCAACTAAAAGAATTCTAAGAATTAGTGGTTTTTACATATACATAATACATTGTTGGACTTGGGCTACAACATATTATAAATACATATTACTATCGAAGTCGGTGCCTAACGTCTAGCAAATACTTACAAGGGCAGTAGGTACCTAACTGTTTTCCAGTTTGGCGCCGTCTTTGATAGTAATATGTATTTATAATATGTTGTAGCCCAAGTCCAACAAAGTATATGTAAAAACCACTAATTCTTAGAAATTATTTCAGGCCTTTTAGTTGCATTTTGAAGGCGGTTCTTTTTTTTGTAAAAAATATTTTTTAAGAGTAGTAGTCGGCCCGGTGCGGAACGAGACTCGTGCAATATGTGTTCAGTGTAATAATAAATATTGACGATGCTAAACGTTACCATGGACTCTTATAAAGCTGCACTGCTTCTTGCTTTACTAATAAAGTGAAAATATAAATCACGGTGAAGGCGGTACTGGCTACATCCAATTACCAGTTTTCAAAAACCTATGTGTTGAAGCAAACATTATCATTCAATCATTCATGTAGATTTGTGTTAAAAATCATGTAGAAGGTGAAATATATATTTTTGCAATACGTGCTTTCTTTGAAATTAAAAACCAAAGCAGCAATATTCCTTAAAAAGTGGTAACTTAAATCGACCCCGAAAATAATCTAGAATACCAGAAAAAGTTGGTAACCCCCCTAAATCAAAACATGTCACACCAGCGGTACCGTGTGAATCCAATACACTGTAACTTCAGATACAGTGTTTTGAATTAACAACGTTCATTCGATTTCTTTTAACCTGTTTGATGTTATAGCATTCATAGTTTTTTTTACTTTGTATGAAAAATACTGAGATATTGCAATGCAAATTACACTGTTTTTACTAAAAACTACAGGCCTGAAATAGTAAAACACGGCAATTGATGATGCAGTGCATTGTCCAAATAATCTTCGCGGATTGCAAGATACAGTGTTTTGTCAAAACAAAGTAGAAGGGCTAGCGCGACGAGCGCGCTAGTAGCGAACTCTAAGAATTTTAACTTTATTTGAGTATGCAATTGGTACGGAATCGAAAACTAAACTGGAGAGTGAGTTAATGTCAACCAGATTCATCACGTATCCGCCACCAAATATGATAGCCTGAGAATTAGTAGAGTTCACTAACAAGCCAATTGATTTTGCCCACTGACTTATGCTATCTAAATATTTATTAAGCGTATATATCGCTTACCGAAGCTTATCAATATTGGCATGACGATAAAGCTAAGGATGATCATGCATAGAGATGATAGCTAGAAAACCCTCGCGATAACATTCATGAAAACTGAAAAGAGGAGAGATTACGCCACCCAGTGGAACACCCGCCTCAAGCTCACACCACACAGATGATGTCTCCTCAAAGCGGACAGACTGGGAGCGCCCACGATGATATGAATATGATCAAAGCAATTGATAGCTGAAAAAGCGACATAGAGAGAGGAAAGAATGCCTAGAAGTATGTCAAAATAAACAGAATTGAAGTCACTACCAAGATCCAATAATACCAGAATAATCAGTTGTTTGCTTTCTATAACCAAGCGTCAAACATCACTTATTTTTACTAAAACTAAGGACTAAAAGACAATTAGGTGTAAAATAGTCTGTCATTTGTTTGTAAACAATAAATACCTTCCAGGACTTCCAGAACAGAACAAGGAGTGTAGATATTGGACTAAAATTTGTAACAGAAAAATTTGGCTGTTTGGGAAAAGGAATGACAATGACAAGCGTTCTTCCCAAGACGGGAAAGAACAGGATTCAATTTAAAAGTTTAAGAAACGAGTGATTATTGGACAAGGATTGGTCAAGGTTACTTCAATGTTAGGTAACAACAATTTTAACTGAAGACCATGATGATATAATTCCCAAACCCCTCAGTAACCGAACTCAAAGAGAAAGGAGAAGATAAAGGCAAAGATAGCTAAGAGAGACAATTTAAAGTGGACAACTTAACATTATAAAGAGTAACAAGTGACTTCTAAAAATGTGCATTAATTGAAATCAAGATCTAAATATGGAGCATTCTCAATAGAAAATACCAAAATATATCAAGAACTGCCACGTCTGTGCAGTATTATGGTTCTCCAACTTATACCTACCAATACACTTTTAGGCCCTGTTTTCCCAAGTCAATACACTGTAACTATATGATACAGTGTATTGCCTTAACAATATCTTCCTTAGCTTCTGACAACTATTAGAGCAACACAAGTTATCGACGATAATTAATTATGTATACTCTAAATATATATAAAACTTAATAGGCTGGATAACTTATAAAATTATTTTTAAATTGGCAGCAAACACTAAAAACTTTCTAACGAAAATTTTGGAGTAAGATTGAAAAAACTAAAAAAATCTATTTTGCTCATTTTCTCAAAATCAGTTTTTCGTAGTTACAGTGTATTGGATTCACACGTTACAGCGCACAGTGGGCGTTAAAACAAGCTTCTCTTTCATAAGATTTTTGATAATGTATTTCTTGTGGTTTTTAAATACAAACAACCGTATTCATAATCATAACGATATAAGATCATTGCGTTCGATTACCACAATACGTTGGTACTGAAAAGACTTTTTAAATAAAATAAATAAATAAATATTTCGCAAGCTTTAAGTGATTTTAAAGATGCACTAGGGGTTATGAAAATGGAGAAAATTTTATCCCGCAGTTCAATCAAGGTTTCATGAACTGGCCGTTTTTCATTTATGTAACTTACTTTGCTGCTTCGGAAGCGCAGGGAAACCACTTGCTTTAGAAACTGAAGAGCTCCGGGCTCTTCTTTACACTTTGCTAAATGCGACGAAACGCGAAACGCGCGAAGTAAGTTATTTATTATTGGTTTGGACAATACAGGCCGATTGAAAATAAGATGAAAATGAAATGACGACGTGTAAAGGACGAAGTTTTCTTGCATGAAATTATTATACAATATGCGTTGTTACTGATTGTTTAAAACCTATAAACAATCTATACCTAAGTACTAACTGATGACGGGCCCGTTGGTCTAGTGGTTAGTAACCCTGTCTCCTACCCAACAGGTCGTGGGTTCGATTCCCACCAAGTGTCTGGGTGTTTATCTATATATGTATGTACTTACAAAAAAAAGTATATATGTATTAGTATCAGTTGTCTGGTTCCATAGTACAGGCTCTGCCTAGTTTGAATCAGATGACCGTGTGTGAATTGTCCCAGGGTATTAACTAAATATGTGCAAGCGATGCTGCAGGATAAAGCTAGTACATAATATACAATACAATACAAATACTCTTTATTGCACACAAAAGAAATATACATTTGATATTAAAACAATTAAAAACAGTGAACAACAAGGCGGACTTATCGCTAAAGCGATCTCTTCCAGTCAACCTTGGGGTACAGGACAGAGCATTCATATGGGCAGGTGCAGTTATATAAATAAATTAAGTGGATTAAAAAAAAATATATACTTATATTTAAAAAAAAAAAAAAAAAAAAACTACATATTATAATATATTATGATATACTAATACATATCTATTACCAAGAAAGTGAGAGAAGATCAATTTTTTTAAAGCTAATGTTCAAACTTAAGTGCATTTATTTGAATCATACTGTAATAACTTCTACACTTGCCAACTCTGGACAAATTACAAAAGGAGGTCATTGGATGGTATTCGTGTACAATATAATAACATTTTCAGACACCTCATGGGTTTTAAATAGGTACTGTAATGCCTCTAGCAAGTTTACGGAGGCGCGTCTGAACACGTTCAATGCCATTCAGAGAAGCTGAATTGCTTCATATATGGCCAGGGTTGGTCAGTGTAGAAACGGTATTATTAAAGAAATCGCGGACCCTTGGTCTATAACGAACATGTGTAGACGTTGGCGTGAAATAACTGCTTAAAATTCTTTTTTTTACTGGAATGTCTGTTTTTTTTGTTTAGTTTGGTTATTATTTATTTATTCTGTTTGGTTTCTTCCTTTTTTTTGTCAATGTGTCTTTGTATTTTTTTTGTATGGATCAAGAGTCTGAAATAAACGTATATTATTATTAAATACATTGGTTTAATTAAAAGGCAGATGAAGTTCTCTTTTTATAAAAAAAAACTACGCATTTGTAGTTTTTTTTTCTGTCTAAATTGTTCTTATTGTGCTTGTTTATCGTAAAGATTATATAATTAAATAATACCTGAAAATTGTTTTGGGTGAAGTATATAATATCATTTTTTTTATATTTCATTCAACTTCTTGATTATGTATTTGCATTTCAAAGTTCTTAAGCGATTTTACCATTATTCAGAAGGATTAGTCAAATCCTGGTGACTTAGATGCAAAGCGAACTTGTTTTTTTATAAAGTACCTACTGGGTATTAGTTTATACATACTTATATGTATATCAACATAATAACAACGACATCTATAATACCGCAATAGCAGCATGTGATATTTGTAAAAGGGTTAAGGTTGAAACTCAGATGGTTTTGTTACCATAACCGTAACGTGACCAAAAAGATTCAGCTTTACAATTCAAACACAAAAAAAAAGGGGTACAAATTATATTTTGATACATTTGGAATGTTGTTACAACATTTAATGTTGTTAAGTTAAAAATAAAACTTGTGATTACTAAGTAATTCGATGTTATGGTAATTTTAACAAATCCGTGTATTTGAACTACATAAAATATATTTCATTTTTCAAAAAAATTAAGCTAGTGAACCTTATTTTTGGCCCACTGTGCATCGATGACAGCAGTCGCTAAAACGCGGTGCAGCATTGATGCGGTTGCTAAAACGCGCGACTCCGATACAGCGACCGAGCGCAAGGAGTAGCTCAATGGTCGCTAATGAGTTGCTAAAACGCGATGCAGTCGCAAAGTTGCCAGTCGTTGCAGCTAGAAAACGCTAGTGGGCGGAGGCCCTAAATAAAAAAATATATTTAAATTTTTTTAAATAAAATAAATATAATAAATATTAAAAAAAATATTAATAATAAATTAAATATTAATAAAAAAAATATAAATTAATAAAATAAATATTAATAAATAAAAAATATATAAGTATATTACATAAATATTAAAATAAAAAAAATATTAAAATAAATATTAATAAATATTAAAAAGAATATTCATAAATATTATAATAAATATTAATATAAATACTAAAATAAATATTAATAAATAAAAAAAATATTAAAAAATATTTAAATAAATATTAAAATAAATATTAATAATTATTAAAAAAATATTAAAATAAATATTAAAACAGATTTTTAAACAAATATCAAAATAAATATTTCAAGTAATATTAAAATAAATATTTAAACAAATATTTCAACAAATATTAAAATAAATATTAAAATATTTTTTATTAATAAATAAATATTAATATAAAAATATATTAAAATAAAATAAAATTAATATTAAAATTAATATAAGTATCGGAGCCGGAGAATTATTTTAGTTTAGTTTAGTGTAATCAGATGAACAAGAGAATTGTTTTCAACAACATGATTTGACCAATGAAAACCTCACTATCAACTCAATTTAGTAGCTGTCGAAATCAAATTAAGCACTTAATCATCGTTTGACACCACTAAACTAAAATTTAGTCTAGTTTAGTGTAGTGGTGACAACAGAATCGGCACCAATATTATACTACGACGGAAATACGAGATATAATGTATGTAATATGTATATTATCTTGGGACAATCCACACACGGTCATCCGATCCCGAACTAGGCAGAGCCTGTACTATGGAAACCAGACAACAGATACTAATACTTATATATTTTTTTGTAAATACTTTTTTAAATAGATATAATTATAACACCCAGACACTTGGTGGGAATCGAACCCACGACCCATCGGGTAGCAGCCAGGGTATCTAACCACTAGACCAACGGTCCCGTGAATATATATTTTATATTGTAATTCCGTCGTAGTATTTATCTACGAGTATGATGAGTGGGTTTATTTAGCACGTTTTATGATATTGAATCTTACAAATAATTTTTTTTTTCTTTCAGTTGAGGAATATGTATCCACTGGGATTTTTGGAGGATTGAATGAAACTGGATTCCCGGTATCCGTGCCTCTTGGAGACAGCTCTTCAGGTCGCATTTCAAGATCTCCCAGATTCAAATTTAAAATACCCAGATTTTCGATTAAGATACCAAAGTTTTCGTTCAGGTTGAGTGGACGTTCAAGTTCTAGTTCAAGTGCAAGTTCGAGTGGAGGTTCAAGTGCAAGTTCTAGTGCAGGTTCGAGTGGAGTATCAAGTGCAAGTACAAGTGTAAGTTTGAGTGGAGGTTCAAGTGCAAGTTCGAGTGCAAGTTCGAGTGGAGGTTCAAGTGCAAGTTCTAGTGCAAGTTCGAGTGGAGGTTCAAGTGCAAGTTCGAGTGGAGGTTCAAGTGCAAGCTCGAGTGGAGTATCAAGTGCAAGTTCTAGTGCAATTTCGAGTGGAGGTTCAAGTGCAAGTTCGAGTGGAGGTTCAAGTGTAAGTTCAAGTGCAAGTTCGAGCGGAGGTTCAAGTGCAAGTTCGAGTGGAGGTTCAAGTGTAAGTTCGAGTGCAAGTTCGAGTGGAGGTTCAAGTGCAAGTTCTAGTGCAAGTGCGAGTGGAGGTTCAAGTGCCAGTTCTAGTGCAAGTTTTAGTGCAAGTTCGAGTGGAGTATCAAGTGCAAGTACGAGTGTAAGTTTGAGTGGAGTATCAAGTGCAAGTACGAGTGTAAGTTTGAGTGGAGGTTCAAGTGCAAGTTCGACTGCAAGTTCGAGTGCAAGTTCGAGTGGAGGTTCAAGTGCAAGTACGAGTGCAAGTTCGAGTGGAGGTTCAAGTGCAAGTTCGAGTGGAGATTCAAGTGCAAGTACGAGTGCAAATTCGAGTAGAGGTTCAAGTGCAAGTCCGAATGGAGGTTTTAATGGAGATTCTAGTGCAATTTCGAGTGAAGGTTTGAATGCGAGTTCACGTGCAAGGTCGAGTGAAGGTTCTAATGCAAGTTCGGGTGGATGTTCAACTGCAAGTCCGAGTGAAGGTTTGAGTGCAAGTTCACGTGGAGATTCAAAAGCAAGTTCGAGTAGGACTTCAAGTGTAAATTCGAGTGCAAATTCGAGTGCAAGTTCAAGTGGAAGTTCAATTGTAAATTCGAATGGAAGTTCGAATGAAAGTGCGAATGAAAGTGCTCTCTCAGGGCCAGAATATCAAAAGACGAGTCACACCGAGCATTCGAATAAATGCACGACCGATGGTTGTAAATCGAAACCGGAGTTTGAATCTGAAGCACTCAACAAATGTGTATCTGGGCAATGCGAACCTGTCAAGGCTAACCATATCTCAGTATTTAGTGATGCAACAAAATCAACCGATGATACTAATAAACAGACATCTTATTATGACATAACTGAAACTGGTACTGTATCAGATTGTTCAACTGACAATTGTAAATCTACAACTCCACTAAAACCTAATACCCACAGAACAATTAATATAGCGACCTCCGATGGGGATATGTTTACTGACTGTCACAAACCTGCCCCACAAATTCCTTCAAGTCATGTTACTTGTGATTCCACGCAAAATACGGGGAATTTACCATCGAGCTATAGTTACTTCAATAATAGCCCAACAAATTACTTAAATACTCCATTCCCTGAAACTACTACTACCATAACATTGGGTATTTCACCAGTGCACAACCCATTCGTCACAACACGCGCTATAAATTCAGCTACAGCCGTTCATACGTCAACAACACCCAACGTCATACCACATAACGTCCCTACTACAGAGAGTGATTCATCTGGTTGCGAATCTTCAAATTGCGGCAGTTTTTCGAATGCAGGCACTTCAAGCTCGGTCATCAAACCTACCTACGAGGCATACGAGGCAAGTCCCTCTAATAACAATTTATTACAACAAACAGGTTTTGCTGGTACCCACAAACTGGATGGGTATGCACATTCAGTCACATCCTCTATCAATGCTCCATCTACCGCAAACACTTTACCTGGTTGCAAAACAGCTAACTGTGTCGATCATCAAGAAACTTTGCTGGCATATACTGGTGGATTTGGAGGACCTACAGGAATACTTAAGCCAAATGAATATACAATAACTGGAAACCTGGTTATTTCCGTTTTATCACGTCTTATAATCCTTCCCCAACAATAGGTTCTATTCGAATCCTGGATCTGTTACTGCGGCGCATGTTCAGTCTGAATCTATTGGACACATTCAACAAACTACTGAAGCTTACTCTTTAATTAAAAAAACGACGTATACAGGAGGCTTTGGAGGACCT
Organism: Furcula furcula; assembly: GCA_911728495.1. NCBI lineage: Eukaryota > Metazoa > Arthropoda > Insecta > Lepidoptera > Notodontidae > Furcula > Furcula furcula. The sequence continues at coordinate 17,354,683 of OU452244.1, forward strand.
CCTGGACTTCTTAAACCAGAGTATAGCCACAGCACTGTACCACAAAGTCTTAGTTACTCACATTCGGGCATTTTCTCGTATAAAATGCTGGGGTGCAAAACCTCTAATTGTGCTAGTGATCTCTCGAATAGTTCTGATGTATCTGCTGGAGGGAATAAAGTGCCTGTTCCAGATATTTCAAGTAGACCACCTAAAGCTTATAACCCCAATGGGTTTCCAACTTCCGTACCATTATCTTTTCTGACAAGAAGTGCCACTACAGATTGCATAACACCAAAATGTGCTGGCTATCCTGCAGTACACAAATCCATTAAAGTAAATACATATTAATACAGAACCAAGCAATTTAAGTTATACTAATTTAGGCATTATTTCTGCGAGCAAGTCTTATACTGATGGGACTGCTGAATTCAATTTTCAATCAGGATTTACGCCGGTGCTGGGTGCTGAATTTCAACACAAACCAACTGAAACAACAGAAAATCGCAAACCCGTATCTTGCACTTCCGGAACCAGCACACATCACATCTCGTCTTCATATTCCCCAAGGCGTCTGGCACGAGCTGCCGCTTTTCTCCAGAGAAAAAGCTTTACTAGTACTGCCACCGTATATGGAGTAAGAAGAATAATAATAATTACCTGGGACTATCCACGCACGGTCATCTGATTAGAAAATAAGGCAGAGCTTCTACCATGCTTGCTGCATATTTTTGTAAATACATTAGGTACTTATTTATATAAATAAATCCTAGATACAATGTAGGAATCGGGTAGCGGACACTGGTCAAACGGGCCCGTCAATTAATACTTTATATGATGTTAGTGAAAACGAATCTTTATTCTTTATTATTGTAAACTTCTCAGCGTATTTGATAAAGTTGATTTGGCAATTGTAACTCAGTGCAGTTATAACATGGGTAACTTAAATAAGACTAAGCGACCCATGAATTTACGTAACCTACAGTATCGTCCAACTTTTGAAATACCCAAATGTAATAATGCTTACGGTGAAAGAAATTGGAAATGTATTCTGCCAAAAATACTTAATAGATTGCTCAAATCCATACTTGAAAAGATTGTTAGCAAAAAACCAGGCCAAATTATAAAATCTTTTTTAAAAAAAAATTGAACCGACTTCAATATCACTGAAAAGTATAAAATAATTTAAATATTATTGAAGTTGGTGCCAAATATACACAGCCGGTAAGGGCGGTAAGTAGGGTTCCCAACCCTCCCGGATTGCTCGGGAGACTCCGGTGTTAATGGTTAATCTCCCGAGCTCCCGGAGTGCAATCATATCTCCGGTTTTTCTAAATATTATGTACGCAGTCGTCGCTCGCACGTGTCGCTACCGGTGTAAACCTGTTCGTCTCGCCGTCGACGTTGTCGATTCCTTGGAGGTCAATTCAGTGGTTTCTCATGCCTCCTCTACACCAGACCCTCTACACACAATACAATAAAGTAAGTAGCACCTCGCCCTCTACAGTGGAGGGCATACAAGAGTCATAGACATACTTTTACTACTTTATCATAGTATTTGTACAATCGATTAAGTACTTAATCCAACACAATGAGGTTGACTTTTGCGTGAGATGCGACGTGTGTTAAAAGTTGAAAAGTAGAGTTACAAATACTAACAAACTTCGATTTTTTATGAAAAAGCTTTTATGATTTTGTGGTGAAAAACACCGACAAGTATTAGATGCTGCTCAATAAATGATTGAGATTTTCGTAACAAACATTCCAACACACACCCCCCCCCCCCCCCCCTCTATTCGATTTCATAAAATTCTCCCGAGTTGGTCCTTTTGAGAGTTGGTAACCCTAGCGGTAAGCTAACACAAACTTCAATAATATTTAAATTATTTTATACTTTTCAGTGATATTGAAGTCGGTTCGATTTTTTTTAAAAAGATTTTATTTTTAACTTTTTAGTGATATTTTCATATATAAAGATTGAACCATCGACGACCGTAAAATGATCTAGGTAGGTTATGATCCCATTATCGTCTACATAGTTTTACATAATTCATGTTTCTTCAGAAAAAAATATCCGGTGGTAATGAAATTTGCATGGAATCATCATAGTAGTTTACTCTCTCGAATAAAAAAATAATTATCGAAATCGGTTCATAATTGTCAGAGCAATGTAATGGAGAACATCAGTTTTATGGTTTTTACCAGATAAATTCCTCCACATCGTTCATGGTCCTCCAGGAAGTTCTTATCCGGTTGTAATAAAATTCATACAGATTCAATACAGTGGTTTTTTCTTTCGAATAAAAAAAGAATCATTGAAATTGGTAAATATTTGCCAGAGTTATTACTATTTTTGTCCTTAAAAATCGACATAAAGTCATCTATATAGGCTTTCCTGCAGCTCTCAGTGCGCAGTCACCATTCTTGTTTTTTCAGGAACTACTTATTACTAAGCAATAATTTTTTTATGGGACCCAATCAATGGATTGAAGAATGGATGGAAGAAAGATTTTTTCAAATCGGTTCATAATTGCCAGAGTTATGCGCGAACATACATAAAAAAAAAAATATACAGACGAATTGAGAACCTCCTCCTTTTTTGAAGTCGGTTAAAAAGTATACTCAAGAGAGGTGTCTCTTGAGAGGTGTCTTAAATATGTAATAATTTTCAGACTTAAGCTGCTATTCCTTAACTGTATAATCTTTATTATTCATATCATTAAGATTTTAGTTAAGAAACATGTCATTTTTGTTATTATTATTTTTCCGTAACAATCAGTTCATTTATTTATTTATTTATTCCCTTTGTTTCTCTTTACCTAGCTTTTCTTTTTACCTAATTGTGTATTTGCAATTGTATTTATTGTACCTACTTAATCTTCTTACCTTCTATATACATAACTAGCGACCCGCCCCGGCTTCGCACGGGTGTAATTGAGAATAACAAAATGAATAGGTAATTTAAAGTTAATGCCTTTGATTATAGAATTTCTTCATAAATAATGTTTGTAGCTGACTTTTCGTAACGCAATATGAACAAATTTTGTTTAGAAGATGGCTATATAGGACGTATAGCTGTCTGTTCATGGGCAAAGAACTCAACGCTTAGGTTAAGCCTGTAACGTTGAATCTCTGAGCTTGTGATTTGTTAATTGTATTTATAATTTTATTAGAAACTGCAGACGTGTACCGGTGCACAATTTGGGTGGATTAAGGACAGGAACAGGACACCATTTCTTTAAAACCAATTTATGGAAACAATACGGGCTTCCTTGTTCGGTTTCATCGTTAAGACGTAAACGGGGGTCAACCGGGAAATTCTTACCCACTAAAACCCCCGCGGCTATCACATCGGCACATTAGAGGGCGGACCTGGGGTATCTGTCGGGATCTGCACCAGCTGATACCACTCAGTGCCTTGACTTTGAACCCGCCGCCGGAGAAGCACATTATAGTTCCCCGGGAACGGTGCTCACGGTTACAGGGGTCACGGGGGAAGCCTTTAATGGGATTTATGGGACCCTGTTGGTGGTCAAACGGGTATGTAGGATTCTTATACACTAAACCCCCAACGGCCGTGCCCGCTCAGTTCCGGTCTGTCTCGCTCAGTCCCGGTCAGTCCCGTCAGTCCCGGTCAGTCCCGCTCAGTCCCGGTCAGTCCCGTCAGTCCCGGTCAGTCCCGATCAGTCCCGCTCAGTCCCGCTCAGTCCCGCTCAGTCCCGCTCATTCCCGCTCAGTCCCGCTCAGTCCCGGTCAGTCCCGCTCAGTCCCGGTCAGTCCCGCTCAGTCCCGGTCAGTCCCGGTCAGTCCCGCTCAGTCCCGCTCAGACTCGGTCAGTCCCGCTCAGTCCCGGTCAGTCCCGCTCAGTCCCGGTCAGTCCCGCTCAGTCCCGGTCAGTCCCGGTCAGTCCCGCTCAGTCCCGCTCAGACTCGGTCAGTCCCGCTCAGTCCCGGTCAGTCCCGCTCAGTCCCGGTCAGTCCGAGTACCACACCGTACCACACCGAACCACTCACACACACTCACACACATTCACACACACTCACACACACTCACACACACACTCACACACTCACTCACTCACTCACTCACCCACTCACCCACTCACCCACTCACCCACTCAAACACTCACCCACCCACTCACCCACTCACCCACTCACCCACTCACTCACCCACTCACGCACTCACCCACTCACCCACTCACCCACTCGCCCACTCGCCCACTCGCCCAATCGCCCACTCGCCCACTCGCCCACTCGCCCACTCGCCTACTCACCCACTCACCCACTCGCCCACTCGCCCACTCGCCCAATCGCCCACTCGCCCACTCGCCCACTCGCCCACTCACCTACTCACTCACTCGGTGACGGCGTCACATGAGCGCTTTCATAACCTTAACAAATTTAACGCTTAACGTTTAACACTTAACGATCAACACCTATCATTTAACGGTCAACGTCTAACGCGTTAAAAAAATAACATTTTTGGAAGACGCATAAGAAGTTTCACTTCAATAATAAAATGATCAAAAATAAAATTTATAAAAGTACACAAAAACAACCCCAAAGAGAGATTTGAACCCGGACCCTGTGCTGTGCTTAGAAGACGTTTCCGTAACCTCCAGACCACGGCTGCTCTTATTTAATTAATCGAATTACTTGATCATATTATTGTTATTATGTCTGCTGAGTCCCATAAAACTGAATTAGGTTTTCTATATAAGTACATAGGTAAACCTTCAATGAAAAATTATATAACCGATGGTGAAAACCGCTGCGTGGTTTAGGAGGTGCTATCGGATATAGACAGACTCGGATAGTGACTTTGTTTCACACTATGTTGACTTCGATAGGGACAACACCAGCCAACCTGTAGAAAAAACCCTGACTGACAGACACAATAATTCCAATAAAGTTTTGGCTTTTATATCATACGTACAATACATGCATATTGTATTCCTACCGACACAGACATTTTGGAAATATATTTGGGAAACAAACAAATTATACTACTTATTACTAATAAGTATATCAATTAAGTTTCCTAACTAATAACTAAATCGTAAACGTATGCCTGATTTTAAATTAAAAAAAAAAGAATTAAATATAAAATATAGTAGAGATAAAAATGCTGGAGTTAATATGAGTTAAATATTTAAAACTGTTTAAAACATTGAATCTTAATATAAATAAAAAAATCAAAAACAAAGTTTAAAAATACAAAAAGGAAACCCGCACGCGGGTAGCGAACCCGGACAATACGTGTTTAGAGGACGCTTCCGTAACCACTTGGCCAAGGACGTTTTGTTTAATATTTCGAAATATCTTATCATATTTGTACCGCCATCGGTTGAGTAATAATACTCCTTTTTTTACCCTGTTAAGGGATAAATTAAAAAAAAACATGAAATACAAATTCAATTAATTTTCTTAACGAATGTCTGTGCAAAATTTCAAGTCAATAGGACCAAGGAATCGCGTTCTCCCATACAAACTTTGCCCCCCTGTTTGACCCCCTTAGAGGTTGAATTTCGAAAAAACCTGTCTTAGTGAGCACCTACGTCTTAAAAGGAACCCCCATGCAAAGTTTGAGACTCCTAGCACTTGTAGTTTCTGAGATTTCGTGATGAGTGGGTTTTTGTCTACTCTTTTATATAATAAGATTACTAATCTACTCGTTGTATAAACTTTATAATAATTACATATCAGCGCATTATCATCTTGTCCTGGTATTGACGTGTGTCATAACTTTCAAAACTAAAGATATAAATAATTATTAATTATTGTAAACATGTTTTGGTGACTATACTTAATCATAATTGAGACGTATGTGCATATTGTGTTTACACAATAATATAAGTATTATATTAATTGTCACTCTCTCGATATCATGAGGTTGATGATTGCTTCAACTCTTTCGATTAAAACTACCTACCTAATTAAAACAAAACTTTGTGTTATGTTCTTTATTTATTTAATTCAATTTCATCCATCCTGAATCATATATAAATACAAATATTTTATTATCTATGAGAATCCATCATCATCAATATCCATGTGTGTTTACTGAAAAAGAAATACTATTTCGAGTACAACCAATGCTATTATAAGTAATAGATACGTTACCTATTAACTTCCGGTCCCAATATCCTATCGATTCCTTGCTATGAGTTAAAATAGTTACCATCTATAGCTATAATTGCATATTTCCGTTTCAATAACATATTAACAGCTTACTGTTGGTTGTTCAAATGACAGTTTGTCAGGGTTTTACTAATCGCTTCATTTCGGAGGTTTATCGCGGGATATCGATGACTTGATCGATGATTTTAACGATCGATAGGATATTGGGACCGGCAGTAAGTAATCGGCGATTACATGTAGATAATAATAATAATAATATTCTGGGACAATGAAATTAAAATGAAGTGACACTGTCAATGCTTCCGTGGGTGGTGTGCTACTGATTCAAGTTGTGTTAATTAGCTCACCTTCGGATCGCCCATAATCTATTTATCTCTTTTTACTTTATAATATCATTGAGTACATACAACCATTAAAACTTATCGCATTTTGGCATCGTTAATGGACTGAGGTGGCCTGGTCGTAGTAGCCATAGCCGGAGGAGTCCACGTCAACAGAAGTGCTGGCGCTCACAGAGTGCCCGAGCACGGGCCCCGCTAAGCGACGCGTCATACCTGAGCTGTAACATCGAATTAAAAGTAATAAATTACTAAACCTACTTTATTTACATAATAATTAAATATTTACAGTTTATTTACAAATATACTTAAACAAAGTAAAAAACTTCCTCTAAGTTGTTGGCGCACTGGGATGAAAGGGTACTTAAAAGACTGGTTGGTGGTGTTACCTCTTTGTATGGTCAAGCTTATACGTTGTCAGAAAAAGGTACGGGGTGTGGGATGCAGCAAGTGGACACATGTCGCATCCCACACTAACGGCTTTCCATGTTGCGATTAATGTTGCTATACATTACTTAAACAAGAAAGTATAAATAATAATTACAAAAAGCCCGATTGCGAATAAACAAAATGATGAAGTTACATTATACATATGTATGTATATGGATTATGGCATTTATAGGGCTACAGTTTTATATAAATTCAGTTACAACATTGTTATTTTCTCATTTGAATTGTAACCTGTTGCTGTGCCTTTTCAATAAATAAATAAGTATGTATATTTGGCACAAAAAATAAATACATCATGGCGTTTCACGGCCGCCTTTTTATTCTTTTGGCACAGACCAGCGGGCCTAAAAAGGCTACATTAAGCAATTAACAAGTATCTAAAAGGAATCTAAAAGGTACAAGTATCTGGAAGGTATCTAAAAGATGTGTGAGTTGTCCCAGGATATTATTATTATTAATTCGTATTCTGCATTCCCAGCAGATTATTCTCAAATCCTGTAATTTTCGCAAAACGATCACTCATAACAGGTGAGCCCATATTCAATTTATGTATTAGCAGACTCATATTTGGTGGTAATGCTGTCATACGTATAAAAATTACACCGTAAGTTACTCATGATTCACCCTTCATTCAATGTACCCTTGTTAGACCCGCCTTGTCTTTTGGAAAAAATATATAGCCTATATCACTCCCACAACTAAGGCGAATCTAACAACATATTATAAGTCAAAATCCATCAAGCCGTTTAGACTTTAGGCCGAGCCAAATAATAAATATATATATACATACTCGTACACCCAATAAATATAGCCTGCCTTCTGGGGCAGTCGGTCAACAAAAATAACTAACAGAATCAACGAACTCCGACTCACAAGAGACCCACGCCACCCACCAACTTATACAGTCCGACCAGTATAAGTTGGTGGGTGGCGTTTTTGAGGAACTAGAAAAGTCACTGTAATACTTGCAATTTCATTGTAGAAATTGGTGCGTATTTTTTGAAAATTTTTATACCGTAATCATGCGTAAAGTGATTAAAATTGGTGTAAGAGGAGCACTTAGTAAAGGACATTCGTTTTGAACACAGTGGCGCACAGCCACGCCAAGTTATACTGGTCTCACTGTAATAACAGTTTTCAGCCAACAAAAATGCCGTCCATTTGCTCCTGAGCTACGTTGCTAGACACAGTCAAACAACCCAGTACAGTTACACTTGTATAAGTAGTACTAGCCTAAACGGCGTGATGGACAGTGACTTATGGTAATAATATGTCGTTAGATTCGTCTTAGTTGTGTGAGTGTGACAACAAAAGTATCCCCAGGCGGACAACACTCTTTTGAGCCATGATATAAAAGTATAAACTCTACCAATTGTCTTTGCCTGACCATCGGTGAGCCATCATTCCGGTATTCAAACATTTAGTGCTACGATTTTGATCTTGTAAAGAAAAACGGGGTATACATATATCATCAGCCGGAAGACGTCCACTGCTGAACAAAGGGAGCCGGGGAGACTTCTACTTCTCTAAAAAAGTAAGCTACAATCTCTCGGTATGTTACAATAAATGTGACTATATTAAATGGCGTCACAACGACTAAAATATAGTGTCATTCCGATCTGAATAGCGGCGTCATTTCTAATTCCATACATTAGATTTAAACGCGCGCCTTTTTCATAAGGTTTGTTGATCTCATATTCAACTGTATTTTAAGTACTTATATAATCTTAAATCAGAAAGAAGTTCATTCAGAACAAGTAATATGACCGATTCTAATGTACACACATCAAAAGTGTCTAGGGATCAAGCATTTTTGGGCAAAAAAATGGGCAGAAGAACAATGGCGTTTCGTGTGCTTTTCTGATGAGTCTCGTTTTGGTATGAGACCGGATACAAGACGTATACGACACTGGAGAACCCCTGGACGCCAACAGCGATTAAAATCCTGCCAGGAAGTCCATCCTTATAGTGGTGGAACCATCATGGTATGGGCGGGTATTTGGATCGGCGGAAGAACTGAGTTGATTTGGATCAGAGGCAACCTCAACGCTCAAATTTATGCTGAGACGATTGTATCAGACGTCATCGTTCCTCTACAAGTGCAAATCGGTCCCTTATTTCAGTTAATGCATGATAATGCACGACCGCACACCGCTAGAGTTGTAAGACAGACTCTCGCCGCAGCTAACATCAATGTCCTGCCCTGGCCTGCTCAGTCGCCAGACTTGAACCCGATTGAGCATGCATGGGATATGCTACAGAGAAGAGCTCTGCCGAATATGGAGGGTATCCAGTCGCAAGAAGACCTTTTTTTGTTGTTGCAACGAACATGGGCGGCCATTCCACAGCGTGATTTGGATGAACTCATTTTGAGTATGCCAAACCGATGTTCTTGTGTTGTTAGTGTTCGCGGTAGAAACACGGATTATTAATTGTTTAAGTTACCCAATAAAATTTTAAAGAAAACTGTTATTTCAGTCTTTTTTTCGAACTTTTGTGTTAGTGGTTCAAATGTCAAAAATCCCTTTATTAGGAAAATGGCAAATTTCTTTATTAATGCAAAGGTGACTTGGTTTATCGTTACTGTGACAAACGAAAACACTTTATTTGATGAATCCTTAAAGAAAATTTTAATTAATATCAATCAGGAGAAAAGTTATTGCAAAAATATATGTTGATCCCTAGACACTTTTGATGTGTGTATTTCAACTTATGTTATATTTTATCAAAAATTAATATGCATATCAGATGTTCTCAGAACGTCATTCTGTGATCTACTCGTCTTACTTTGCGCCCGCGCTATCCATAGTCCCTAACCACTACCAAACATATCTTCGTGCACTCTTCAGCGCACTCTCATTTGAGTTTTGGATATTCCTGTTTTTAGGGTTAGGGTAAAAAAGGAACTCTATGGTGCGACTTCGTCTGTCTGTCTGTCACACCTATATACATATTTCAGGAACCAATGACTATCGATTTGAAACAGGGAATAGTTTATGATCTTACTTACCCAACCTCATCGCAAATGAAAAATATATATATATTTTTTTTAATGGGCTTCGAATTGGGTCATCAAAATTTTAAGTGGGACTACTATATCGAGTGGGGTGTCAAATGAAAAGGCTTCATTTGCACATCTCAAAACAGAATTTTATATTGGTTTATGTCACGTAGTTTTTGACTAATAATCAAGCGGGTGGAAAACCGGTACTTTTAGTCCTCCAGAGGTTATTTAATTCCGTCTTACTCGAGGGTACAACGCCAGAAGCATGGCACAGGAGTGTGGTGGTTCTTTTCTTCAAAAAAGGTGATAACACTTTATTGAAGAATTATAGACCTATCTCACTCCTGAGCCATGTATACAAGCTGTTTTCGAGAGTCATTACGAACCGTCTCGAACGCAGGTTTGATGACTTCCAGCCTCCCGAACAAGCCGGGTTCCGAAAAGGCTTTAGCACCGTAGACCACATACATACGCTCCGCCAGATTATACAGAAGACCGAGGAGTATAATCGGCCATTATGTCTAGCGTTTGTGGACTACGAGAAAGCCTTTGATTCAATCGAGACCTGGGCAGTATTGCAATCTCTCCAGCGGTGCCACATTGACTATAGGTACATCGAAGTGTTGAAGTGTTTGTACAGCAACGCCACCATGTCGATCCGACTACAGGACGAGAGCACGAAACCAATCCCATTGCAGCGTGGTGTGAGACAGGGAGACGTTATTTCTCCGAAACTGTTCACAAACACATTGGAGGACGTTTTCAAGCTCTTGGACTGGAACGGATTCGGCATCAATATCAATGGCGAATACATCACTCACCTTCGTTTTGCCGATGATATAGTCATTATGGCAGAGTCGCTGGAGGACCTCAATACGATGCTCAGTGACCTCAGTAGCGTTTCCCAACAGGTGGGTCTTAAAATGAACATGGACAAGACGAAGATCATGTCTAATGTCCATGTTGCACCCGTACCGGTAATTGTTGGGAACGATACACTCGAAGTTGTTGACCACTATGTATACCTAGGACAAACTATCCAGGTAGGTCGGTCCAACTTCGACAAAGAGGTCGCCCGAAGAATCCAACTCGGATGGGCAGCGTTCGGGAAACTACGCGAAATCTTCTCGTCCAAAATACCGCAGTGCCTAAAGACGAAGGTTTTTAACCAGTGTGTGTTGCCAGTGATGACATATGGTACTGAGACGTGGTCCCTAACTGTTGGCCTTTTGGATAAGCTCAGAGTCACACAACGAGCTATGGAGAGAGCTATGCTCGGAGTTTCTTTGCGCGACAGAATCCGAAATGAGGAGATTCGCCGAAGAACCAAGGTCACCGACATAGCTCTTAAAATCTGCAAGTTGAAGTGGCAATGGGCAGGCCACATCGCTCGACGAACCGATAACCGCTGGGCAAGAAAGGTTCTCGAGTGGCGACCACGAACCGGAAGACGCAGCGTAGGTAGGCCTCCCACTAGGTGGACAGACGACATTGTGCGCGTCGCAGGTAACCGGTGGATGCAAATAGCCAATTGTCGGTCATTGTGGCGTTCGAAGGGGGAGGCCTATGTTCAGCAGTGGACGTCTTCCGGCTGGTGATGATGATGATGAATCAAAAATGTCAAAAAAATATTTTTCCCCACTTATCTCCGAAGTTTGTGGAGGAGTTTTAGGAAAACTCTAAAATAATTACGGGTTCTTTTACAGGAAAAATAAAATGATCTTTATAATTAGTACAGTTTTTTGGTAAGTAATTCTAAAAAAACTTGATAAGCAAACTCTGTTATGCGGTTTGTTTTATTGATATTTGAGGTATTAGACGAACCGTAAAATAACTTTAATAGGTCCATAGAATGTATGGAAGCCCCTTTGCGTGAGTCCGACTTGCACTTGGCCATTTTTTTATATTTCTGGTGATGTTTAAATGTAAATCTATTTGGAGTTTTTCCGCTTTAGTGCCTTATTATTGCAGTGATTTGCACGCAACCAGAAAGTTTGAGTTAAAGAAATCAATGAACAATAAAAGTTTGCTAACAATTTATTAGGCTTATTATTTTACGATACTTAATTACAATAAATTATAATGGATCTTCCGGCAGTTGCACTGCGTTGCGCTGGAGGCGCGCGCGTCGCTGGCGCTGGTGTGCAACTGATGGAAAATACGCGTTCAGGATGGATGAGCCAACACCATGGAGTTAGTCTAGATTAGGTCGGTGACGCCTTAATGCCTATGGAACACACAAAATGAATATGGTTAATAACACGTAACTAGCGACATGTCTAATGTACTTAAGTCCTACTCCTAGTTAATACTAGGATAATAATAATAAATCGGCAGGTGCTATAATAATTATAAGCAAACCTAAACAATAATGGCAGAAATTTATAGAGGTAACGATAATAATGCCTGGGGTCTCAAATTGATGCCTACATACCTAGTAACTACTAACATTTAAATTATTTACGGCTACCATATTATACATCGATGATGGCTACAGATTACTGATGTTAGCTATTAATTTATATTAATATCTATAAGCTAGAATAATAAACATACTTGTGGCAGGTACCTACCCACTAAATCTAGCGCATGACAGCCGTAATACTTAATAAGTAATAATAATAACTGTTTTATATTTATATATAAAAATGTAAAGAATATTGAAATCAAACTACTTTTACGGATTGTATCGCGAAAGGTCGGGATAGTAAAATCTAAAATAAACCGTGATATAATCCGTAAAAGTAATTTGATTTCAATGTGTAATATTCGCGTAAGTAAAAGACAACATAATGTAAAGAATAGATAAAAAAAGAAATGGAATAATAATAATTAAACCCGCAGGGCAGCTTGTGGCGAGCTGTTGGTGCGTAACGACACCACGGACCCGAGTGCTCCAGAGAGTCGGTCAGGGCCCCCACCTCGGCGAGTCTTCGTCGGTCGAGTGGAAACCGAAGAGGGCCCGCAGGACTCTCAGCTCTGGCTTGCCTTAATTGACCGTCCAGAGAGGAGCTGTTAGAGCTATATGCTCCAGGGGTGGAAGTGTTAAAGGGCATAACGCCGCGAGTAACTTCGGAGAAAGCGCAGCACACCTCTCGACACCCCTGAGTCACTCACACCGGTGTTGCTCTCTGTCGTCATCGGACGATCATTTGGGGAGGCCATCTAGTGGGTGGCAAGCCACCACTTGTCACAAAATAATTATGAACGTAATTATGCCGACCTTTGCAATAACCCAGTCGCCAGTCCACCAAATGCTCAACCCCATAAACCTAGAACTCTTTTCACATGCTTGCAATAGTGCCTACCACCTACCGAGGTCAACTGCTGTAATTTCATCATTGTGGCAGTTAACCGCGGGAGGTGTTTTACACACCATTTTCTTCTTCTAAAACAGGCCTCTACGTGTTGGATCCGTCCCCACGCAAGCCTCTTAAAAGACCGGGCTAAGCCCGTGAGTAAATAAAACATAAAAATAATAATTAATTTATTAATTATGGCAAGTGACCCCGGCCGTTTGCAATAGCCCTGGTTCCAGTCTACCAAGTATTGAATAAATAGACTAGGATTATTTCCACATACTAACAATAGTACCTACACCTGCCGGAGTCAACTACTGTTTATGATTTATGATTTTCAGTGGTTGATCCCGGGAGGTATTACACACCATTTTATTCTTCAAAGGGCCTCTACGTGTTGGATCCGTCCTCACGCAAGCCTATTAAAAGACCGGGCAAAGCCCGAGATATCAAATGATATACACTAAAATAATAATAATAGTACAAGCCCTTGTTTATGTCCCACTGCTGGGCACGGGCCTCCTCTCAAGATGAGTGGGCTTAGGCCATAGTCCACCACGCTGGCCAAGTGCGGGATTGCAGTCGTATATAAATATAATTACAATGATTGTTTTGCCGCAATTACAATATCAACCCATTTTATTCATGCGGCTACGATAATAATTAAAAATAAATTAAATTTACAATGACATAGCCAGGAACAGGATCTTACTAAAATTGATTTCGGTAGTTAAGCTTACCTCAGAAAGGTGGGATTCGAGGCTCCGTAGCTACCGGACGGTACATTCCATCCACCGTTGCCTCGGGCAATGGCGTTCGCATTTGCATTCGCTTCACCACCAGCTGAAAATGTAAATAAACAGTGGATTAACATATTTTGTTAAAAAAAATATCGTACTATATTTTATTTAACCTAATGACGAAACAGCAAGACGTTCGCCAGATGGTAAACGACATACCTGCCTATAAGTCTATAGTCAGAATAGGCACGCGCGTACTTCTGTGCACTGCCGCTCGTCACACGAGACTTATCTAGTCTCTTGAGAATGGTAATTTCACCAATACATACATTATTATTTTTGGTTCTCTCAACTGCAGTAATCCGGCAATTATGATCTAGTAAGGTATGCATGTACCTACTGATTTTTCTTTGTTTAAAATATTTACTAATTCTGTGGAGATGTGTTATCTACTGTAATTCTTCGTGCGAATCGTCTTTGTGCGATTGTTACTAGCTTTTAATGAAGGAAAACATCGTAAGGAAACCTACATTTCTCAGAAAGCCTAACTAGATTTCGAATGACGTGTGATATCCGCAAACACACACTTCGCCAGCGTGGTGGGATGCCCGTGCCCGTTGGACATAAACAATATTATTATACACAATACTATAGAAATATTCTTTGTGGTACACCAAAAGAGAAGATACAGTTTAAAAGGAAAACAAAAATATTTTTTTGTATCTATGATTGTTACTTAATGTGGGACACGTTGATTGTAACATGGCTAAATCATATTTATTTTGTATTAAGACACATACTGTACGTCTTCATAGACCGCTACAGATTTCTTTCCTTTATACATTCGTATCCACCTGTTTCACGTTAGGTAACACATACACATGTTGTACTAGAAGCTTTAAATTATTAACACGGTAAACCCTTAAAAAAACACGTATGAAAGAAATTTTGTATGTGGTTATAAACAATGCAATGTCATGATTGTCCCTTAAGCCACAGATCTTTTTATACCAAAACAAGAATGGACCTAATATAGAACCCTGTAAAACGATAGATGTGAAAAAAATCTGGAAACAACTATCCATACCCGTTTCTAAGGTCAACTGCTTGATTTTAGTCATTCCCATACCAGAGCATTCTCTTTACCATCGGGGCAGGCAATTTTAGCATACGTAAAATCTAATATTGTAGCAAAATAAGATTTATTTTCTATATACCTATATTTTTAAATTGCATGTAAGTAATCTCAAGGAGTACACAGTAAATGTATTACAACCAACTCTATAACAAAAGGCTACATATAAACTGCACACTACCTGGAAAATACCCACTAGGTACATGAAGAAGGTTCATTGACACATTATGTAGAGTCGTACGTTATCTACAGCTTCAAAAACGGTAATCTAAACTTAGTCAATATATAGACAGCAATACTTTATTTGTATCTCAGAGTCGAGAAAGTGAAATGTATCGATCATTTTTTGTGCTTCTAAAATGACCGCTTGACCGAAGTCTCAGGAATTTAGGACCGTTAGGCGAAAGGCGCGCACAACCGGCGACGGATGTTCTTTCAAGACGCTGTGTATGTTCTCGGGGCTTTTACGATTTCTCGGCACGTCGATGGGCTACATACAACAATAATGTCTGTCTGTGCAACAGATTTATGCAGAGCGCACTAGAAAGCTCCTTCACTGCATGAGAATGAACTTAGTATCACGTTATCGAATGTGAAAATCAATAATAATGTGAAGTATTTAACAATTTATTGGGAACTAAAAGTAGCGTTAACGTTTTACTAAACTTTCATCATGCGCATAAGTACGAGTATGATGTGTGTGCATAATAAACATATGTAAGTAAGTACATGAATTAAAAAAAAACAGTAGATACGTTTACATAAGAGGGATTAAAGGCGAAAAAATATAAATTGCAAAATAATGTAAGTACCATATCTATTTATTTACCCCCAAATTAAAAGTCGTGACTAGTATATATAAAAATGTACATAAATATGCAAAATTCAAGGATTTTACAGGTTAATATCAAAAGCTTTACAATTTTAAATGTATTGAAATTGTTCATTGATTTTAAGATGCAATGGAAAACCAAGCTTCCTTTGTAATTGTGTATAACTATTCATGTTTGATGAATAGGTGGATTTTATGTTTTACCTTGAGCATGTATGAAGTTACACCACGTCAAGAAATTGATTTGTTAACTAGCTTGCTTGCAGTTCAGAACAATGTATTGATTGCTTTAATAAAATATAATTATAGCTAGACCGGTAGGTAGTGGTCTGTCGCTTTCAGCATCCTACTTATAAACTCACATTCTATTTCAATCCATGTGGCCAAAACCGCTTTGTATTCTTTGTACAAAATTTGTACTAAACTATTTAATAGTTTTTTAAATAAGAATTGGTACGTTACGTATATAGGCACGTAAAATTATTCGGCAACGTTTTTATAGTCTTCACGTTTAATAATAGACGTCATATCGATCGAATTTTATCATACCGTACCATCAATATGCTGTACGCGTTGTTTAAAAAAAAACTAATTTCTACCACATCATCATTAATGTCCACCAAAATCACTAAATCTCAGTTCTCATTACTAAATACTCGTAAGTCCACCAAAAGTGATCCCATATAATTTCAAGGTCTACCTTAGAGGATGATCTCAATGAACGATATTGTTTTAAGTAAAAAAAGAAATAGACAACTTACTTCCGTCAGCGACAGCGTTGGCGTTGGCATTGGCGATGGCACCAGTGGCGTACGGGTAAGGCTGGAGGGAGCGGCGCAGACGGCGCAGCGGCACCCTCAACGACTCGTGGCCCTCAGCGTCGATCGTGTAATACGCACGGGGTACGTAGAACTGACCTTCTGGAATATAGAAGAGTAGAAGATACAAGAAATTTTTGGAAACACGTTTACCATATTCACGTGTGACGCTGATATAATTCTATAAACTAAAATAAAATAATAACGGGAGCTACAGACTCGCCGCCAACGACGTCATGAGAAAGCGTGTGGTACAATTTCATAGAATTATGCATCCACTGACGTCGGTGACGACGCCGGTGATGAAAAAATCTCAATGGAATTATCAAAGATTCAAAACTGACCGATCGAGATTTTACTAAACTGCATAATAAGTAAGTTCACAACAGACTTTATTTATAGGTACTTCTCCTGTTCCTCACGCAGGCCGATCTTTACGAAATACATAAAAGCTAAATTAGTTACACACTTATTTACTAATAATGCACTCAGTTAATGAGTCATCATCTTATTCCTTGGTACCTACAGTGTAAAAATAATCGTTCACGGTCCATTAACCTATACTTCTGAAGGAATTTATTATTATTATTGGTATTCCAAACGCAGAAAAAAATGGATTCCTATCAACAAGGAAGATTCATACACGGTAAAGTTGAGATCATCAGTTTAAATATACGCACGATTTATTCGGTATTTAACTAAGACCTCATCAGCTCCGCAATCGTGATTTAACAGACATGAACACTCATCATTATAACTAAACAACACACGACTTTTTTTATAATAAAGGATAAGTAAGTAAGTATATATTAAATATTACAAGATTTATTATATGCTGCAAACAGATAATTGTCGTATATAATAAGCACCTGGTTTGTCATCTTAGTGCCTTGGCATAATTGTGCTTGAAAAAACTAACTTTCGCACGCCAGTACCATATACCAGTACATATATATGCTATGTGTATGTAGCACTCATATTAAAGAAATTTCAAAAATGTATGTGTCAACCCAGTCAACCTGACGAACTGAGTACTATAATAATGTAAATAGGGTTACCTACCTACTTATAATTGAGGTTTTAAACAAAGGTAATGTTTATCATACCCCTATACAGTGTGTGGGAACCAGGGAACGCAGGAATTCCAAAACAACCTTATTTTCATGCGGTTATGAATTACGCGCAGGCAATAGCAGCAACGAAGTGGTATGCCTAGAGCTTGTGGCGTTAACTGAACAGGTTTCTGGATAGGTACCATGTCGGTGGCTATTAATTGACCATCAAGTTATATGGGAGATAAGTCATCATCAAATTATAGAAGTTTAACAGTATATTAACAATTGAATCTTATTACTTCAATATACGTAGGTAGGTACTATAACGGTTTATTATTTAATTATAGGAGCTTATATTTCAACAGGAAGTATGTATTATGAACGAACACTACCACGATAATGGGCATTACCGTGACTCTACATTGTATAAAAAAATTGAATTGTACAAAAAAAAATTAAACAGACGTGCATAATCAATTAAACGCTAGAAGGAATCTTGGCTGTATCAAATCAAATATAATCGACAAATGATGACACACGCCAAGTACCAAGAAAATCAAGTCGGCTCGGATGTTGTGGCGGCAAAAACTGGGGGGCACTAACCTGCAAAAGCCACAGCAAACACCGCCCCCAAGATGAAGAGAGTAATTTTGTGCATTTTGAATGTCGGTCGTCTAGACTCCACAGAAGGCAACTAAGAACTGGCTTCGACGCGCTCGCTCACACCTTTTATAAGGTTTATATCGCTTTACTAGCAGGCGTCTCGTCGGAAACTCACGCACATCTTGATTCTTAATGCACGGGACCGCAATAACGGTTTGTCACTGGCAAAAAGCTATCATCAAATTGAATGGATACCAAAAAGTACCAATTCAGCCATGAAAAAAGAACTGAGTTGTGAATTGAAAGTAACAGAAACCATTTACTGTAAGATTATGTACAAATTAAACGCTTTACCTTAGTGAGATTAACCTTTAGGAAAATTTAGGTACTGACATGAAAGAGTAATTAACGTTGGACTTGACACTGATATGTCTGGTAATAAAGTAGCCAATAAAATGGACCGAGGAAAAGGCTTCAGGGCTTTGTGTGCTATGGTAATATAGGTACATAATATATGAAGATGAGCATTGGATGACCGACAAACACACACACATACGAGCGACCATATTCTGTAACTAATCTCCTTACGGATGATGATCTAATCAAATATGATATGATGATGATATGATGGCCGTGGAGGAATCGGAAACTGGAAACTGTGCACGGTAAAGAACTAGTAATTTTGTTCTAAGGAACCACGTCATCGATGATGCAGGCCAAAACTGCATCCATTTCAAAAAATTTAATCCATCTATTTAAAAAACAGTCTTATACACGTCACAGATATGACTATGTGTCGAAGTTTCAATCGAAGCTGAAGTAGTTGCCTACCAGGCTGCGTCGCGACTCTTACATTCTTTCTCTTCTCTGTTTTTCAAAATCCGGACTCTCCTATTGATCTTCGGGAACGATTAAGGTATCTTGTTATAAGGGATATGATTTAGAATCTCACTGTGTACGCTTGTTTCTGTCCTCATTTTTCTTCGTTCCCTTTTACTCAAAGGTTTGCTGTAAGAGAAGTCATAATAGTGATAAGCTCGCCTTATTGTTGTTTTAGTGTAGGTATTTTTAATGTCTATAATAAAGAATTAAACTAACTAATACCTTTACAATTTCTCAAAAACAGCGTTGTTTTATTTTTATAACTAATAATTTAAAAACTGATGTTGTAACTAAAAAAACATTTACCATTGAAAATCTTAGTTTACAGTTAAACTAATTTAATATTACGCGTTTAAAACAAAACTCTATCTCTTTCTATTAGTTTCAGTTTGACCTATACATCTCAGTGGATCGTTATGAAATTTTTAGGGCTAAGGTACTTCCTAGTACCAGGTATAGACCTACAGATATAGACCTATGTACTTTCTTTCTTTCTTCTTTTCCTTTCCTTTCTTTCTTTCTTCTTTTCCTTTCCTTTCTTTCTTTCTAGCTTTTTAAAGTACTCATATTATTATCTGCTGACCCTTTAGCAGGAACGTTTATGAATGATTTGATTTTTTTTCTTGCGGGGAACCCTTCAATTAGTACCCGGAGCCTGTACCTACTATGAGGTCCAACGACGAATATCCTGAAGTAACTCATGGTCATGGGTGACTCATGTATTATAAATGTTTGTTTATGCATGCATTTTTTTTTTCTTTTATGAAATTCACAGCTTAAGGCTCTACTTTTTCTCTATCGTTTAATGTTTACTCCATCAAAAACGTATTTTTGGGCCAATATCCCACCCCGGGTAAGGCTACCCGATATATTGGACCAAAATTACAATAACCAGATGTTATGATTTGTCCCTTTTTAGTAGGATTTCGGCAGGTCTTATAAAATGACAGGATTATCTAAAATGAATTAATAACAATGACCTCAAATACAACCTCATGGCAATCACAAAAATACATAAAAGTAAATAACGATCCACTAGGGACCTTGCATTTAATTAATGTGACATCTAGGTAAATATGTTATTAGGTACTTATGTATACTCGTGCATAATACATTAGCAATCAATTACGATAAGTAGGTAAATCTATAGTTTACCTTTTTTATGTGAATTTTAATGTCTAAAGAATATGAATACATCTAATATTTAAGTGTCCCTACCATTATATCGCGAGAATTTAAGGAACTACATTTTACTCGCGGCGCTGCCTGCCGCGTCGGTTCCTTAAATTTTTGAAAAACCAAAGGTGGGCTTTATCGCTTACCAGCCAGTTTACATTTTTAACTGACTTCAAAAGTAGGAGGTTCTCAATTCGACTGTTTAAATGTACCTATTTTTTTATGCAAAATAATTATCACGACCATCCGTTGCTTGCTCCTACCCCTACCACTAGTTTTAATCGTACCTAAACGAAAGCAACTACTACCTACTTCTAAGTATTGAAGCCCCGACCAAAAAACGAGAAGTGTTCCAAGTTTAACGCCTCAAACGTTTATGTATGTCTGTATGTTTTCTGTGGCATCGTAGGTCTCTAACTGCCGCACTCACGAACGTCAATTGGGGACCTCCGATAACCGTTTGGGGAAGAAAGGTTCTCGAGTGGCGACCACGAACCGGAAGTCGCAGCGTAGGCAGGCCCCCCACTAGGTGGACCGACGACATTGTTCGCGTCGCAGGCAACCGGTGGATGCAAATGGCAAATTGTCGATCATTGTGGCGGTCTAGGGGGGGGGGCTTTGTTCAGCAGTGGACGTCTTCCAGCTGATGATGATGATGATGACTCTGTTAGTGTCGCCCGTGGTGTGTCCGGGTAAGAATAGAATCCAACGATCTCCTCCCGTTGGGTGTTCGTAAGAGGCGACTAAGGGAAAACAAGAAAACGGGCAGCAGCGTCTTCCTATTGGATTACCTACCATCTACTGCGATCCCCCTGCCTAACAAGCGTGGGGTTTATGGCAACCCCTCCCTTCTAAGGGGGTGGCCTTTGTTCAACAGTGGACAGCTTTTGGCTGCTGCTGATGATGACTCTGTTAGTGAGTAGAGATATAGACTATTCCGCTCTTAATAATGGAACATAAGCATAAACGGTTCCGAGACTTGTAGGTACTAATCAAATTTCAAAAAATCGCCTAATGTGAATTTACGCTAATTGATATTTAAAGAC
Organism: Furcula furcula; assembly: GCA_911728495.1. Taxonomy (NCBI): domain Eukaryota; kingdom Metazoa; phylum Arthropoda; class Insecta; order Lepidoptera; family Notodontidae; genus Furcula; species Furcula furcula. Next base: position 17,376,180 of record OU452244.1, read on the forward strand.
CGGCAGATCTTTTCCTGTCGATGTATATTATGTACCTACTTATTAGACATTTTTAATTACATCCAGTCATCCGAAAGGCATGAATTTTAGTAGGTACCTAGGTACTTACCAACTTATGTAAGTCCATTTCCAAGAATATGGTAACGTATTACCTATGATGGCGCATCGAGTTGGTCTTACAGATTCGTTAGAATTCGTTAGAAAGGTCACGAAGAGTTGGTAGTAGAAAAATGGTGATAAGCGTTTGATGATGGAGCAGAAAAGTGGTCACAGGATCTCTGCAATATAAACGTAAACCCGCCGCCGAATTTGGACTCGTTGGATAGGTCTAGACGAGTAATTGGTAGAAAAATTATGATCACGATCTGATGATGGAACAGGAAGGTGGTCACAATATCTCTGCACCAATAAACGTAAACCCACCAAATTTGGATTCGTTGAAAAGCTCTTGAAGAGTTTATAGTAGAAATAGGGTGATCAGGGTCTGATGATGGAGCAGGCAGTCTTTTTGACAGTACCTACCTTATCTGAAGTCTGGATACTGTTAAAATAAATAATTTTCATACATTCATATCCCTCATAAGTAGGTACTTTTTACTCCATTTCGATCTATACCTACTTCTACAAGGGGTCGGGGTCTCTTGGTGAAATACATACCTACAACCAACTTGAACCAACCAACACACAAGCGTTTTTTTTTAATTTTTGTCATTACATAATTTGAATTTGTATAGGTACAAATTATTATTCTAAGGGTACAAAAGTTTAAAGTAAAATACCACAGGCGTTTTTTTTTAACTTTAGTCATTACATAATTTGAATTTGTATAGGTACAAAAGTTTAAAGTAAAATACATACTTACAGGTTGCATGTGTGCACAATGACCTACTTACTTAAGATGGCCTACATAAGCACATAGGTAGGTACAACTCTATACAAACATAAATTACAAACTTTATTTCATCGAGATGGATTACCTAATAAAACTTTTTAAGATTATGCTGAAAGCCATAGGTACATAAATGTAGACATTTTTTCGCTGAAAATATGCTTCCTGCTTTCTTCTTGAAATTACTGGTACTTTAGTATAAATTTACACTTCACAGCTGGTAATGACTGGAAACATGTAGACGATCCAATTCAGCGATCATCCAGTCGTTGAATACAGCGCTGGTCAGAGGATCTAATATAGGTACTACACTGGCTTGACTATTAGATATTTTTGACTTTGACTTTGCATCGATTGACTCACTGAATTGGAATGTGAACCGGGCATTATAAATGTGTCTGTCCACAACACCGGGCCATACTATGATCGAGCTATAAACGACTTAAACTATATCGATGATATCAGGTTTCCACTTTTCCCGATTTATAGCAATTTGTGGCCAGTCTTTCCTATAATTGTCTAGCTCATCCCGCCATCTCCGTCTAGGCCTACCACGACGTCGTGTCCCAGTGAGTGGCACCCATAGTGTGGTCGTTTTGGCCCATGCAGTATCGGGCATGCGGCAGACATGTCCAGCCTAGTTCCACTTCAGTTCTGCAGCTGTGCGATTTGCGTTACAGAGCGCAGTATATAGTTGCTTACACGGTCAGTAAGCCTTACTCCCAATCTACTGCGCTCCATCGCTCGTTGACACACACTGCAAGTGCGGACTTTTGAAGTTTTGTTAATGAAGGCCAAAAAAATATTCTTTGTATAAAACAGTATGAAGCAACGCCCACCTAGAACTTTACGTATCCCACCGTGCCAGTAAAAAAATTTGAAACCAGGAAATGCCGGAAACGCCTGAGAATCTCTAGCCGGGAAAGTGCGAAAAGTCAGAAACCCGGAAACACCCATAGATTTAAAAAATTTCACTATATCTTTGGACCGGAACTCCAGTACAGGTGTTACGGTTTCTTAGCTTCCCCTAAGCCTATGATACCGCAATTCAATAGTTTATTCACGTTAGTTTACGGTTAATGGACATAATGTAAGTAAAGCAAAATACATATTTCGTCACATGTAGATATTTTTCGTTCGCTGTTTCAGACCGGATTAAAGCCTGCGCAGACGACGAGACTTGCCCATGGTGTATATTCGAATTCATTAAAACTTACGAGTCTTGTGTATTCTCTCTCTCTCTCCTTAGCACTTATGAATCCCATCTGATGATGGGGTCTGCTCTTCCCGTCTTGCTTTCCACTTACTTAACCTAGCAATATAACATTTGATCTGTAAATTGTATCGTAGTTATACATAGGCACCTAAATTAAGTTGTACTGTGTATGGTTATCATGTGTTATAATAGATCCAACCGTTTATTTTCTTTTTGACAGCACCAATAGAACGTAACTGCGTCATGTTACGCAAAAGTTCACTTTTAAAAGTTCACTTAAAGTGAAGTTCACTTTTAAAAGTTCATATCATTCGTAACATGACGCAGTTACGTTCTATTGGTGCTGTCAAAAAGAAAATAAACGGTTGGATCTACTATAGTGCGTGTGCTATTTGTGTTTTTAATAAATGTTTTTTCTTCTTCTTCACTTTGCTCTATCCGACGTGTCATTTTCAGAAACATTACAGAACTGCAGATCTTTTGCATTACGTATGGTAATGTATTGTATTTGAATGTATGTATGGGATCTCCTATTTTAATGGGCTGGCCATGGGCTGGCCCTTAGACGTGACGGTCCGCAAGCAGCTTTGGGAGCCAGGAGCTTGCCAGAAATTCTATTCTATTCTTGGTGGCTATAAATTTGGGCCCAGTAGATACCCACCGGAAGGCAGTTCGACCCAGTTGGCCAGGAAATGGACATGGGTAAAATTTGCAATGTTGAAGAAGTCGGTTAAAAAGAAACAAATATAATAATCTGTTCTTACAAAATTTATTTATTATGAAATAAAAATAACATTAAGCTTTTAAAATTGACACCTCTCATGTAAATTAGACAATAATATATGAGCACATTTTATATTAGGAAGAATAATTTCATTATTTCTTTTCTTTTTATGTAGTGTATAGACGCTCTGAAAACAAGTGACCCGATTTGGTGCGCATCTTGATATATCGACACAGTAACTGCCACGCGTGAGAAAGACGACACTGTCTGGTACTAGCTTTACAATAGCGGCCAATACACTAAATAAACGATTCCTATGTTAACAATAATTTTATGGATAAAAAACGTGTGTAGTCAATGGTTTTAGTCAAAATAATAGATATAATGTAATTTGAAAAAATAGCTGAACAGCACCCGATTTGAATCTTACAGCACGATAAAGAAAAATAAAGTATCATGTTTAAAAATAGACAATGTTAAATACAACAAAAGATATTATGTATAAAAATATAATTTCAAATGTAAAACGCTTATTGGAATCCATCATAACGAAAAAATTAATGACTTTAAATATCGAAATGCAACTTAAAAATGGAATTATTATTTAATGTGTATGAACACACAGTACTTCAATATTCTTATCAATATATTCATATAAACAACATTTAACCTAGACCTCATTTTTACACTTTAAAGAGATATTTTAACAACCCTGTATCCACTATATTTGTTAATGACGATAACCATGTTCCACAGTCTAAATCAATCCGATATCGTACGTGTTTGATACCTATATAAATAACATTCATCAATAGACACCGATTACATTACCATTATGTAGAGTTACGTCGAAATTAGTAGATCAAATACAGTTTGTGCTATAACATTCATATCTAATAAGATGAAGATTTTGAATGAACTTAAGGTGATAGTGGAAAGACTCAGTTACGACGGGATGACGACAACCTAACGTTATTTATTCTAGAGTAAGATGTAGAGTGAGTGTTCACTTCGCCTTAACGGCGGCGGGTTGCCGCTGGCGCAGAGTCTTGTTCGTGTTCTGGTCAACCTCGGGTAAGTCCGATTCGGGTTCCACCGGCGCTTTCTTCACTGTTAACAATATTACAAACATGAAACCATTAAGTGTAACCGCGGTACCTTTGGAGTCGCTGGACGTTCGGGGTGTGGGCCCTAGGTAGGGTTGCCACCCGTACTATGATATATAGTATCGTACTATAATTTAGCCAATTGTACTTTTGTACTATATAATATAGAAAAATGATATAGTACGAAATATACTATATTTTTATCGCAAATTCAATCGTAATGTGTGGGTTAACGCAAAAACTAATAATAAATACGAATGGAAATTAAAATGACCCTATTGTAATGAAACTACTCTTACGGAATATATCGCGGTTTATTTTAGATTTTAGGGAAAGTAAAACCCCGATATATTCCGTAAGAGTAGTTTCATTACAATGTGTATTAATCGCGTAAATAGAAGACAACATTATAAAATAAATAAAGGGAAATAAATTTGTACTATATTTTGCCTAAATTTGGCAAAAGTACTATATTTTTTCTTCAAAAAAAGGTGGCAACCCTAACCCTAGGACGTCTATTTAGTACGGCGGCGACTACGAGGACGGCGGCGAGGTTGCGACCCCCGTCCCCGTGAGCACCGTGTCTGGTTTCCGGGGGGCTATAATTCGCCCCCCGGTGGGCTATAATACGCCCCCGGTGGGCTCAGTAGCCTGAGGGGCTCCTGGTGCAGATCTCACCGGAGAGCCCGGGTGTCCCCACTCGTGTGCCGATGCGATAGCCGCGCGGGTTTTAGTGGGTAAGAATCCCACATATCCCAGTCGACCCCGACAAGACCCGGGGAACTTTTGAATGTTCCCCGGTAAAAAAAAAGTGTGACCGCGGTAACGCACTAGTAATTCTCGACAGTGTTCACAGTATGTACCAATCCGTGTATGGTTAAATAAATAATAATATAAATAAGCATTTTACCCTTATCTATAAGTTACATACCTTTTTCCTTTCTGGGTTTCTCTTTTTTCTCTTTCTTGGGCTTGGCCAGCGCCTGCTGGCGGGATTCCTGCCTTTGTTTGATGGCTTCAGAGATGAAGTTGAACATCAGGTATACCTGCCCCAAATAAGTGGTTAAAATAATGTTTACTCATATTAAATGATAACATGTGAGAAACTACATCATTTGTTAATACTTTTAGTCCTAAATTAATCATCATCAACAGCCACTAACGCGCCACTGCAGATCATCAGCCTCTCCAGCTTAAAAGGGAGGACTTCCATGATCCCCACGCTTGGCAGGCTTCTTGGGCTTGGCGTCCTAAATAAATGTATTGGATAACACCGGAAAACGTAACCAAAAAAAATTCAGTAGTAGAGTAGTAACACTAATATTACGCTACCGAGCGCGAGTCCTAGGTGAGAAATAAAGAAAAATATGCCATAAAAGCATAATGTTTGACAATGCCTATTATTTTAGTTGAAGTTTCAATGCACAACTGACTGTAACTTGTATATTTTATGTATCCTTCAAATAGTTATTAGTGAAGCTAGTACATCATTCTACTTTAAATAAGGTTATATCGCTTGCTCTTTGCTTTGATCATACAATTTAAAAAAAAAAAAGACTGGAACTACGAGGATAATGTTGGAGTGATTAAACAACTTGGCTGCAACCTAAAAAGAACGTGAGTTCGATTTCCACCCAGAAAAAAACAGTCGTGTGCATGAAGATGTCCATTTGTCTTGTATATGGATGTTATTATCGGCACATGTATGTATTCTGATTAAAAAGTATACAGTGATTTTTTCAAGTAGGCTTGGATCGCCAAACTAATTTTGGTGAACAATTCGATCATGAAGACATATTTTATTATAGGGAAAAGTGCCGTTCGCGATTTTGTATGGTTAAAGGTTTAATAACGTAGGTAACGTAAGAAAAATAAAATAGTATTTTGTTAAAAAAGAGCTCTTTCCTAGTTTGCCATATGTCATTATTTCCCAGAATTTGATCCTTACTAGCAACACTTTCGGATACTGTAATAATATAGGCTAGTCTTTTTTCAAATCAACATGTTCGATTCCTGGCTAGGAATATTAATTTTCAAATGTCCATATATATTCATCAAAATGGGGCCCGTGCCGCCCTTGGGTATTTACGCTATTCCATATAGTTTAGGAATTGGCCATGCACGCACACTTGAAAAATTCACCTGTATATGAATTTGTACCATCATCATAGTACGGCTGCCTAGACTGCAGACAAGACGCAATCGCTTCATAGCGATACTATTTCTTCATTCGCTAACGGTGTCAATTCCCTATTATTTGTCACGTGATTTTTCAATGACTTATGCCTTTCTCATACATTTTTATACTTTCTATTCCCGTTAACGCTTGTAGAATGTCACATTGTCTAGAGGGCCAGGTGCTGTCTACCTTAGAATTAGATGGACGTGTATGATAAAATAAATATATTTGAAATGCTTTGAATAATCTTAGATATTTACCTGGAATGAGACAAGCACAGAGAGCGCGGCGACCCGCAAAAGTAGCGGAGCGACTCCAGCGAGCCCGAAGTAGAATGTGAGCACGCCTAGTACCAACGAACAGAGCCGGACCGCCACGAACACTGAACCGTTTATCAGGCTCAGGACTGCAAATATTTTTTTTTCTATTTAATGTCATTCTTCCGGGTCGCACCTATGATTTCTTGAATCATGTGCGAATCGTCTTTGTGCGATTGTTACTAGCTTTCGGTGAAGGAAAACATCGTGAGGAAACCTGCATGTCTGAGAAGGCCCAACTAGCTTTCGAATGACGTGTGAAGTCCGCCAATCCGCACTTGGCCAGCTTGGTGGACTATGGCCTAAGTCCCGTCATATTGAGAGGAGGTCCGTGTGCAATAGTGGGACAAAAACAAGGGCTGGAATTATTATGTAATTATTGATAGCGATCCCACTTAATTATAACTGTTTTCTTTTTAAATTTAACTTAGTGACGAGACACGGAAGTCGTTCACCTGCTGGTAAGCGACAGCCTTTGGACAGCTGTAATTCACTAGTGACCGCCATTAGAAACGTTTGTTATTAAGTCTCGGTAATTTAACCAGCTACAATGCCTTTCAGGCATCTGCCTCGAATTTTGCGGGCAGCGGGGCGGCGGCGGCTGCCACGCCGCTGTTTTTGAGAACCGGTCCATTTGATTTTACGCATATGATCCTGCCGCTCGCGCGCCGCCCTCGCGTGAGGCAGAGGCCTCATAGTGGAACACGGCTTATACATTGCTGCTCTACAGCAAAAAATCTGACTCTGGTGGTACCTACCGAAGCAGAGATCCATCGGCTGCCCGAACAGAGATTAGAGCAGTTGTCGAAAGTGCTTGTAAAAATTATAAGGAACATTATTATTATTAAGAAAAAAAAAACCAAAGACATATTTGTTAGTTTTGGCGAAGGAACGAGGAGGAACAGTGAGAGAACAAGACGGAAGTCAGGGTTGCCATCATAGCGTGCCGCAGATATAGTGATGCGTCGAACATGACGTACGCCTGATGGTAAGCGACGCGCCTGCCCATGGTTAGTAGCACTGCTGCTGGTCACTTGAGACATTAGTTACAGCGTCATTCACACCGAAAAACCTCTCCCAAGTATAAAGAGTATTTATTCTATTCAGATTCTCCGATTCCGCTATATTACACACTGCGATGAGGCCTACCTGGACGGATCCTGCATAAGGTGGTAGGATTCTAGGTGGTAGGATTGTAGGTGGTAGGATTCTAGGTGGTAGGATTGTAGGTGGTAGGACCTAGAAAACATAATATTACGTCTGTACTTACATTTGTCTAAGAAATCTTCGCGCTCTCCCCTCAGAATGGTGTTCAGACGGTAGCTGTGTGCGACAAACTCAGCAGTAGAGTGTAGAACAACTAAGCACACACCCACGCGTTGGAAGCTAAGAAAAACAACATACATTTTAACAAAACAAATAAACAAATTTAACCAGTATCAATTTTCAGTAAGAAAAACATGTTATAATATGATTTCAGGTATTCACGCGTATACTTATATAACAATTATGAAAGTTATTATGCAATAATCTGTGATTCATGTGTCTATATTTTTAAGTAAATTGGGACCTTATACTCTTATAATACAGATCAAATCCGTTTAAATTTGTATAAAAGGTAGACAATTTTTTAACAAAACATTAGATTTTTACTTCGCCCAACCTTTTTTTTTCACATCAATGGTCACTAGAGTTCTCTCGTATAAGTTTTTTACATTTTAAAATGTAATATTGTTAAATAGATGCTTTTTTGATCTTACTTAAAACCATAGGCGGCGGCGACAAAAGCAAAGGCAGCAGTGGCGTGTCGGATACGGCCAATCCACTCTTCTTTCTTGATGCGTTGGAAATAAAGCTCAGGAATGGTGTGAATCCAGTATGCCGCCTGCACGATCCACCACAGTTTAAGCAGGAAACTCATGGGGTGGTTGGGGTAGGCTAGAATAAAATTAAGTAATTTAATAATGAGCAAGTATTAAAACAAAAGGCGTTAGTTAGTCACCACCTTCTTGAACAGTCACTGACGCTTTTGTTTATACAACAATGTGCGATAAGTTTTTGTATTCCTAAATAAATAGAATATTACTATCCCTCTATTCTATTAACCATGCCAATGAATCTTCGACCTTAGAAACACCGAATATGAAATACATACAATTGCACAATAAATCAAGCTGTTTTATAGAAAACGATGGTATCAAATGTGTAAGGCAGTATGTGTCTAATTTGCGTGATATAATTTAAATGTTTAATTAAACTTAAAATAAACTATATAAAAAAAAAGAGCTTCAAAGTAAATTATTTAAAAAGCTTAAAATAACGAAAATATATTGAAGTCGGTGCTAGCTAATCATGTTAACTAACACTATCACCAGCTGACACCGACTTCAATATATTTTCGTTATTTTATGCTTTTTAGATAATTTACTTTGAAGTCGTTTTTTTTTTTTAAATAGTTTATTTAACACTTTTTAGTGACATATTTTACCAAGATAGGTATCAGCACTATCACGCAACTCGAACGACTACATGAAAACATAAAAAGTTTATATCTCTTAAACTACTGGACCGATTTTGATGAAACTTGTACTCTACCCTAAGTTGAAAAATACTCTAACTATTTCAAAAATAATTTTCAAAATCGGACTTGTAGTTTCTGAGAAATCCGCGGACAAACCTACAAACACTCGTGAAATTTGGTAAATTTGTTTAGAAGCCCACATAGACTAACATGAATGACTGAACAACTATGAATATTACGCATTTTTATTAATATTATATACATACGCGTCGAATACAGAACCTCCTTTTTTTGAAGTCGGTTAAAAATACTTGCACAAATATTTGAACATATTATGTTCAAATATTTGTGCAAGTATTTTTAACCGACTTCAAAAAAAGGAGGTTCTGTATTCGACAGCATTCACCTTCCACACCTTAAAGGTGTGGAAGGTGAATGCTCACAGACAACCTTGAAACATTTGATTGTAAGAAGACCATAATAAAATTTGTCTTGAAACTACTAAATTTAGTTTACATAAAGTGTATTTATTTACATATGCAAACTAAAAATGCGCTTTTGAGTTAGCATTCAAATTATAGGCAATGAAATGTATATGTATGTACATAATTAACATTAAGTATTACTAAATCTGATAACATAATCTCTATTGTAATGATTGATTTCATAACACTACACAACTGTATTTTTTAATCAACTCAGATAAGCATCAGGTACTCTGTAATATTAAAGTGAAAGCATAATACAATAATATTGTATAATATTGTATTAATATTTTATTAATATTGTATTGTATTATCAATTTAGATCTGGCTAGGATATGTGACTGGAGTAAAGCTCATGGTCTTGCAGTTAACCCATCAAAAACTCAAGTAATTGTTGTTGGCAGCCCCAGGATGACATCCCGTCTTAAAGGAATGCAATTGTCCCATATTGTCTTTGATGGTAGTACAGTTAACCTTAGTGCAACAGTCAAGAACTTAGGTATATTCATCGACTCAAATTTAAGTTGGATCCCACAACTACAAGAGATCAGTCGCAAGCTTTTTGCGTCTGCAGGCAGTTTGAAAAGGTTGCGTAATTTCCTTCCTACGACCACTAAAATTGCGCTTGCTCAATCTCTCCTCCTTCCTATCCTTGACTACGCTGACGCCAGCTATCTAGACCTTACAGAGGAACAATTAAACAAACTTGAGCGACTCCAAAATTTTTGTATAAGGTTCATATTTGGTCTTCGCAAATATGACCATGTATCTGATTTTCGTAAAAAGCTCAAGTGGTTACCGATTCGTCTTCGCCGGAATGCTCATATTTTATCTTTACTTTATAATGTTCTGTTTAATCCTTCAACCCCTTCTTATCTTAAACAACGTTTCGAGTTTATGCATGAAACTCATTCAAGGTCCTTGAGGTCAGCAGAAAATTTGATGTTGAAAACACCAACGCATTTAACGATATTTTATGATTCATCATTTTCTGTTACAGCTGTACGTTGCGTGCGTTGCCTGTTCCTATCAGACTTGCTCAATCCCTACCATCTTTTAAAAATATGGTCAGAGATCACTATTACAGTCACTTAGATTATTAGTTTATTAATATTTGCTTCTCTATAGGTGTGTATTTAATAATATTTTAGTAGGATATATATATATATATATATATATTATACATTAATAGGTACACCACCATCATATTACCCATATTTAAAATAGTTTCTTCCATTTCAATAAGCTTGTCTGGAAGAAATCGCTATTAGCGATAAGGCCGCCGTTTGTACTATCCTTTATTGTTTATTCTATTTTGTTGTTATTTGTTGTTTTTGTTTGTATTAAGTCGTACCATTTTCTTGTTCATTTGTTTGGTGTACAATAAAGTATATTCTATTCTATTGTTATTACACAAATCTTATACAAATAATTTTACATTTATTATGATATAAAATATCCATAAGTTAGCAGATTGTATAGACATATTAATTTTCATTTAAAGACTGTAATAAGATTATTTAAAGGATCCATACACACAAAAAGACTTTGCCTACCCTAAGATTTCTCTAAATAATCATAATTTAAAAACATTTTGCTGACATGGTATTAACATGATGTTTTTAAATGTAAATGGATACATGTGTAATGTTAGTTCATTTAAGGATATTTGTGGTGGAACACTAAGCTTAGAGTACAGACAACTCGCAGATATTTTTGCCTACTTTCTGTGCATGGCTTGGGTAATGGTAAGTACTCTTAAAAGGCACAACTACCTACCAGCTCCCAGTGGCTTACAGAACTCTCCATTTGACAAACATAATCATTTTCTGAGATAAAGTAATTTACTTTCAAATATTACTTGTTTAACCCAATGTGCAGAGTCTGTTACCAGATTTTATGCATCAAAATTTATAGTACAGAAACTTACCATCCCACAACTGGGAGACATTGAAGACGAAACCTTCACGAAGAATGGCATCACCACCCCAGATAAGAGTGACAAGATGGAACACAACCAGCTGGCCAGATTCATTGAGAGCGCTCAGTCTTGACTTGGACAAGTGAAACTTCTTTGAAATTTTCTAAAACAGAATGTACTAGTCAAAAATCATGTATAATTATGACATATGAAGTAGATATTTTATTAAAACTTGAATATCTTTGCAAAAGCAGACATATTTTAAATACCATAATATGGTATGTTCTATATCTAAATACAAAATTTTTTATGGGTACATGTTTTAAACATCCATATTTATATAGGATCACCTCCAGCCCAATATGGTATTCCTTGGGTTTGGACTGTACATGGTACCTATTGCTTCTCAACTTGTTCTATAAAAAAATCATTTAACCACCAGCATCTGGATTGACAAAATTCCCAGATTGCTTAAACAAACTAGTAATACAGATGCCAAGTCCAAATAACAATTATTTCCCTTCTTATTGTCTAGAAACCAAAAGTTACTCACATCTAAGAAGTACTCCTGTAGAATAGCATGCATAACAATGCAGACTAGAGAGTAAAAAAATACTGCACAAGCATCTTTCCAGCCAGCTTCATAGAAGAACGGCTCGCCTTTTGGCGCCTCTCTAGATGGCTCTACTCCACTAACATTGTGATGTAAGCTTATAAATAAGCTCGCTATAGGACTCGTTGACTGTAAAATAAAAATATGTCTCATAATTATTTTATAATATATTATTTTATAATACATAATTACGAACAAAACATCTAATTATTTACGCAGACAGGTTAGTCTACGTGGCATACACTCATCAACGTACCTGAACCATTAGCCCAACCAAGAATACCATAACCACACACGAAACTATGTCAGCATGATTCTGGATTATAAATTCATGACTTAAAATAGGTGGGTTCTTGTTAGATTTTCTCCCAATTGCAGGTTTAACACCCATCTTTCGCGGCGGTAACCTGAGCCAAAAAAATTACTTTAAATAATGCTCATACAAATTCATGAGCAACACATGTTTCATAAATTAAAAAGTGATTCTACCACTAAATAGTGCAATAAAACATATAAAACAACATACCACTACACAAATGAAGTCAAATAAACTAGATTAATAAAATTTCTGACAGAAATCCGTTCGACGTGACACTTTCACTTGCTACGCGGTGAAACGTCAACGTCGTTTGTTGATTACGGAAATACGGAAATTGTTGTGTTGGCAGTCGCGGAGGTCAAATAACATTTTTCTAAAGCATATCCTAAAATTAAATGGAGTAATATTACAATGATAATTAAACTTAACTTCAGTAACGTTTTTCCAAATAATTATAATGAAACAAACACTTATACTTAGCATTTAAAATTACAGATCCGCTAATTTGATCTAGAAAGGAAATGATTTACCTACCATAGACCATCCATAGACTAAGATTATAGCATAGAGTTAACTCCCTCAGGCCTGGCTGCATGAAGCTAGTAGGTCAACAATGGAGCCCAAACTCCAAATACTTGATTGAGGCATACGCTATCCCTTTCATTGAGGTCCGATGTGTGGTCCATGTTATAATTGAAATTACCCGAGAAATGGATACCCTAATATAGAAATGCTTTACTTACACATCAAAAGAATGTTTTCCACCCGAAAACTTAAAATACGATGACAATCATGTCTAATAAAAAAATTATTGGTACTGTTCTGCGAGTTCGATTAGAATAATGCTCTATTGTGTTTTCGCCAATTATACTCAAATGCAATTTTAATTACCGATTTTAAGGGTTCGTATTTTGTGGCAACACTGTCGCTTATTGTCAGCATGAAACTGTCTGTCATATAAATCGATCAAACATTTAAATACCATAATTTCACGATAAAGTGAATTAAAATCATAAAAATGGTGATAAAATGTGCAGTACTTGGTTGCAAAATTATGTTGTATCCAGTATTTAATACCGAATATCACTCGTAAGTGCGATTTTGTTCAATAATTACCTACCGATGATCCCTGTGCATTATGCACCATATTTTCGATCAGTTCTTCTTTCGATAGGCACATAACACGTTTTCAGTTCGTTTGTTAGTATTGGGTTTAAGTTTATATTAATTTGTACTTGAATTATTTAATTTTAAAATATTTCACATTATTTTAATAGAGTAACCATGGTAAAGATTTTTTGAAGACTTTCCGTTTTGGGGATTTTTTACCGCCACTTTATGATCAAAAAATAAACGATGTATTTAGTTCAAAGGATTGATATTGAAAACATATTGTATGTTCATTAATTTTACAAGTGTGTAGGTATGTAGGTTAAGTTTAGGTACAGTTAGTTTTGTAACTTATTAGATACATATTATTAAAATCATATTTATTCTTGTCGCCTCCTAGTCCTGTCGCGTCTAGTAGCCTCCGTGGCGCAGTGGGAAACCGCTTGCTTGCATACCGGGGGTCGCAGGTTCGAATCCTGCGGGGAGCAACAACTATGTGTAGTTGTTCCTCACTGGCTAGGATAATGCAGGCCGGTCATTGTCTGTAAAGTAAGATGATCCATGCGTCGGATAGGCATGTAAAGTACACTTGTGCACTTGTGTCTACGCAAGCATTTGTGCACTGGATGATGGCTGATCTTGCGAAAGATTAGCCGCTGTGGTTGGATTGGCCGTATCGGCGAGAGTACCTATATTATTCCATAAATATACATACTGTTTTATTTACCCCTGGTCAATATTAATACATTTTTTATTTTCTTGTAGATTTCCTAAAAATATTGAGTGAAGGAATGTACCTATGACTATCCATTGTCCCATTGGAAAATAAATTTGATGAAGCTGCAATGATCTGCTGTTGGTCCAATGGAAAACTAAATTTACCGCGAATGCTTTTTCTATCGTCTAATGTGTTGGTTAAAAGGTGTTTTAGTTGTTTGCATATAATGCTAATTGCTATTCAGTATCTTGTGATTAATCGGAGATCGTTAAACGTACTGAATAAATGATTTTATAGCACAATATTTTTTTTAATCATAAGTTCATATGCTTTTATTTTCACAACCATTAGCTTATTATCTATCCCTTGATTTTCTGTAAAGTAAGATGCTCCATGCGTAAGATGTGCATGTAAAATGTTGATCCTGCACCTGGTCTCTCCCCGGTCGTGTCGGTTTTTCATCCCATCGTATTTTGAGAGGTAAACGGAAGAGAGAGAGAGAGAGTGCAGTTGTGTCTACGCAAGCACTTGCGCACTATAATATATTTTGCGTAGACTGAGATCTTTCAAAATACCCACTGTGGTCATATCGGCCAGAAGGAGGTCCTTATTTATTTATCATCTGTTTCCCTATCAATCACAGTTTGTTCTTCTTGTACACAGTTCTTCCGTATTTGGGCTGCTCCAACCCATAATCAGACTGATTAAGCAACTAGACATATTTAATCGGTTTAAACTTAAAGCATAATAATAATATAATAATAATATAATAATATCCTGGGACAATTCACACACGGTCATCTGATCCCAAACTAGGCAGAGCCTGTACTATGGAAACCAGACAACTGATACTAATACTTATATACTTTTTTTTTTGTAAATACATACTTATATAGATAAAACACCCAGACACTTGGTAAACAAGCCAAGTAAGTCGTATTATGCGACGAAGTTAAAAAGATGTCCTGATTTTTCATGAAACATTAAGGTTGCCCTCTTAGAAAGAGAGATCCGACCTCAATGAAAGGGATAGCGTTGACCTCAGGCATGTATTTGGGAGTGTTTCCTCCACTTTGACCCTAATAGCTTCATGCCTGGCTGTGTATTTTCCCTATATAGAGGGTAAATATTTTTAAATTTAATGACAACACCAGTTTCAATTATACCAACCTCAGAGTAATTAGAATGGAGCTAGTATCGCGTCGATTCCCCGAACAAATTTTTCGTGGCACTTTTGCGGGGTGCGGGAGGCGAAGTAAACACACACAGATACAATTTCACGGATACCCACACTATAATAAACTCGCAACACATTCAAAAAGATACGCACACAACTAAAGAATGACCTGACCATATGAACAAAATTTGACAGAGGGGTTAGCGCATCATGATCTCTCCAGTGGTATCTCCTCTAAGATACCAACTTAACCATGAAGGGAGGGAACAGGGAACTCTTTCGTGGAACGCATTACGCACTGACAAAAGAAACCATAGATATAAAATTTTTCAAGAAACAGACAGAACCATAGATATAAAATGTTTCACTGGACAGAACAAAGAAACTGTCAGCTGTCAAATGTTTTCTATCAAATTGGCACCGCAGTATAGTCTGTGGTGTGTGTGATTTGTTTGACATTTTGACATTAACCAAAGGTCACCTTGGTGAAGTTCAACAATTTGAATTCTGATTTAAAAATAATTTCATATTTTTTTACCAGGTACACTGTACATAATAATAATTCTTTTGCGGCCTTTAGATTAATTCAAAAAATGTGTTGTGTTAACAGTGATAAAACATAGCGATTTAAATGATGTAATAATATAAGAATTCTTTTTTTGTGATTTTAGGTGTCTGTTTAAACTGAGGGTGTAATTATGGAAGTAAATTCTACTCAAAAGTTTATTGGGCGAGGTTCCCATAAGGGGAAAGGCCTCGCAGTATTCACCAGTGGTGGTGACTCCCAAGGAATGAATGCCGCTGTGCGGTCGGTTGTACGAATGGGCATTTATCTCGGATGTAAAGTCTACTTCATCCGCGAAGGATATCAGGGTATGGTGGATGGAGGCGATCAGATCGAAGAGGCAAACTGGTCTTCAGTGAGCTCCATCATTCATAAAGGTGGAACTATCATTGGTTCAGCTCGTTGTATGGATTTTATGTAAGTATCTTTTTTATTTATTGTACAGAGGATTTCTTATTTACACATAGATCTTTGAATAAAAAGAGAAAAACGTTAGCTTAGTATTAATGGATATTAATATATACTTAAAACATAATAAAATTTTGAAATTACAGTTGCATCATATTAAATTAATAATTATTTTTTAATGGGCACTGGCTATTTCCATTTCTTTTACGTTTTTTTATAAGTAATATGTCAGGAAGTGTGCCACTTTCCTCATCAAAACTGGTAGTTAATAAAAATCGCTAATGTAGTAGTGTTCTGCCATACCATTCTGTATTGAAGGAGGAAACAAAAAAAAGTTATCTATTCAAGAATTTGTTATTTTACATATTTAAAACTTTTTTATTAAATTTTTTAGCAAAAGAGAAGGTCGCCTCAAGGCTGCTTATAACCTGGTCACTCGTGGCATCACCAATCTGGTAGTGATTGGAGGTGATGGCTCTCTTACTGGTGCTAATCTGTTCCGCCAAGAATGGTCTAGTCTACTTGATGAACTTCTGGAGAATAATAAAATAACTAAGGACCAGAGAGAAAAGTATAAGTTCTTGCACATTGCTGGCATGGTGAGTATATCATTGTGCAATGGTAAATGTAGTAGTAGTTATAACACAGTGTCAGACATTCTGCATTGCACAGTAATGTGTAAGTGTTACTGGGTTCTGGTTTTAATGTAGGGCCAATTTAATAGATCACATTTGACATCTGTCACATTTCTTTGTTCTGTCTGTTTCTTTTGTCATTACAATAAACATGTAATCGTAATTGAAGAAAGTTAAGCTATTGTGCAGTTCTTACTTTGAAAAAATTAATAATATTTTATATCCGCCATTACAAGGCTTTTGATGAAGTGTCAAATCTGATCTATAAATTGGCCCTATTTTAGTACACTGTAGCTGGTGAAGTTACTGGGTTCAAGAGGCTGTGAGTATCTGGGTTAACTGATAATCATCACATTGTGCAATACAGCTGTCCATGTATGCAGGTATATTGCTTACTGTCAGATGAACATAAGAATAGCACCCTCCCATCTCCCATTGAGTGTCTATAAGGGGTGACTAACAATTTATTTCTATTGGATTACCTACCACCTATATTCAGTAGCGTGCTCAGAAAGTAGGCAAAAATATCTGCGAATTATCTGGACTCTAAGCTGTTTGTTATGTCCACCACAAATATCCTTAAATGAACTAACATTACAGACATTTCCATTCACATTTAAAAACATCATGTTAATACCATGTTGGTACAAAATATTTTTAAATTAAGATTACTTAAAGAAATCGTAGGGTAAGCAAAGCCTTTTTGTGTGTATGGACCCTCTGAATAATCTAATTACAGTTTTTAAATGCAAATCAATATGTCTATAGAATCTGCCAATTTATGGTAAATGGTATACTAATTTACATATAGTAGATTAAACAAGCCAAATATGTGTCATTGCCTACCCTCTGTGCACGCCACTGTCTATATTACGATCCCGAGATGCCTGCCAAGCATGGTGATTATAATGATTTCTGATACTTACGCGAATATTACACATTGAAATGAAACTAATTTTACGGATTATATCGGGAAATTAAAATCAAAAATAAACCGCGATATAATCCGTAAAATTAGTTTCATTTCAATGGGGATTATGGCAACTCCTCCCTTCTAACGAGGAGGCCTTTGATCAGCAGTAGATGTCTTTAGGTTGCTGATGATGATGATGAAGTGAACATCCTGATTGTCTGGTAGGTACTGCGTTCACTAAGTAGATTTAAATATATTATATGTATATCAATATATAATTTTCCCTTTAATATATTATAACTTTCAATTTAATTTCACATTCATTTTTTCATTTTTTTTAGGATTGAAATCTTTAAAAATTGGATTTAAGAAATCTTTTTTTTTTTTTTAGGTGGGATCTATTGATAATGATTTTTGTGGTACAGATATGACAATAGGTACTGATTCCGCTTTGCATAGGATTATTGAAGCTATTGATGCTATAGTAAGCACTGCATACTCTCATCAAAGAACATTTATAATGGAGGTGATGGGCAGACATTGTGGGTAAGATTTAACTAGTATATTATTATGTTTATAAAAAGTGAGATACATGATTTATATCAAAGCTGGTTTACATTAAATGAAAGATATGCCCATGATTGTCATCTGTTATACTGGATGCTGTGGTGTGCCAATTCAGTTTGTCTCAGTAACATTTTATTAATTCTTTACTCTAGATACCTTGCTCTGGTTACTGCCTTGGCATCTGAAGCGGATTTTGTCTTTATCCCGGAAGCACCGCCATCTGTTGCCTGGAGAGATAAACTTTGTGATAAATTAGAACAGGCAAGACACAATATCCTAACCCAAATCTCCTTTTTAAGTATTGTTACGTCATCCACTCCAGCTTAAGCTAGTGACCATTTTTATTGTTTAACATGACTAAAACATCCCTTTAGTTTTTTTGCAGTGTACACAGCACTATGTACGGATGCTACGTATACTTTTGTTTGCGAAGACCGAGCGCCTCTCAATTGGGATAAAAAGTTGTGTGCGAAAATAGCCGAGGCAAGGATTTCATATTTTCCTAATATGGGAGCAGGATCACTTGTATTTATGAATGTTTTCATTCATTGAATTGGCAAACCCATTAGCTAGGATCTATCTATTTTGTGATCATAGCACGTAAGTGCAGAATAGGGATGTAAAATTGTTCAGTTGCATGGTACTATTGCAGTCACGAACGCAGTGCCAGTTTTCAATCAACACCGCACCGTGTGTGCGCTTACCCCGCACACACGTACTTAAGGACGGCTCCTGCAAGCGATTATCGTCATAAAGTCCGTCAAGCGTTCGTGACCGCAACCGTACATCACGGGTACTGCTTGTTGCAGTTATCTGGCACTAGTTGCCGCTCTGGCGAGCGAAGCAGATCAAGTATTTATTCCTGAGGACCCTGTTCCCAATAATTGGGTTGAAAAGCTTTGCAAAAGATTGCAGCAGGTACGCAGGCTTAATTGAGTGGCACTGTATATACTTATGACACACAATTCTAACGCTTCAAAAATAATGAATGTTCTAAAATTGATGTATTAAATGAAAAATGTATTTAAAATTGCATGGAGTATAGTTAACGATAGTTATGGACCTTAAACCTAACTTTATAATGAAATAGAACTATTTAACATAAGACTAAGGTATAGGTACACTTTTGACAAGACGACGACGAAGACAATACTAAAATATTACCTCATAATAAGTTAAATACCTTCAAGCGGTTTAGGCTGCAGGGTATGTATGCTAATGAAAGAAATAAGACATACATACACTAGAAAAAACAAAGACCATTTGGGACATTTGAAGCATTTGTCTGGTTAAATAAATTCGCAATCTAATATGAAACTAATTATATTGAAAAGGTGTAAATGATAATATACACAATTTTCTGAATCATTGATAATTTTAGATTCGTGTAAAAAGAAATTTGCCTGAAGATGAATGGGGAGGCGGTCTTTGAAACATTTTATTTAATACTACTTTGTGCAGCCCTTCGTACATAATTGTAAATTAATTGCGATCTCAGGAAAAAGGTACTTCATAATGGCTAATTAGGCAAACGATAAACATTCCATTCAAGGCATTCAAGGAATCTAAGATCGTCAGAAAACCTTGAACTAGCTATGCCCTTACACTCAACAAATTTTTATGGTAAATCATTTTCTGTACATGCAGTACGTTTATGGAATGCCTTACCAGTTACCATAAGGCGAGCTAAATCTTTAAACAATTTTAAAAATCTTGTAAAAGCTCATTACCTTACTTTATAGCTCATTGATACTTTGCTGGTCGTTATTATGATTTCGGAGTGCTATCTGTATATTTATCAGAATTGATTTTTATATATATAATACATATATTTATAGTTCGTATATATATATATATAAGTATATTGAATATATGTTGGTATGTAAGAAATATTTATATATATCTGTATGTATATTAATATATTATATGTAAATAGGTAAACTTATTATATGTATTTTTATTAGTGTATATTGTCTCACATATTAACTACCCCACTTTTCGTATTCCATGCAATCTTTTTTCCATCCCAAGGTTGCCTGTAAGAAATTGCGGATAGCGATAAGGCCGCCCTTTGTACAAATTTCTTCAAGTCCTTTTTATTTTATTTTTATGTGTGTACAATAAAGAGTATAAATAAATAAATAAATAAATAATAAATATATTTTAAACTGGAGACTTCGGAGTTCCGTCAACGTGTGGCTTTTGAATTACAATATCCTCTTATTAATATAGATCATTTGTAATTTGGTGCTATTTTATAAAGGGAATAATTATGTCTATGGTGTTTCAATGTTTTTAATTATTCTTATTTTCATTCAATACATTTCTACAATAGCCTATCTACACTAATATTATAAAGAGGAAAACTTTGTTTGTTTGGTTGTAATGAATAGGCTCAAAAACTACTGGACCGTTTTTAAAAATTTTTTCACCATTCGAAAGCTAAGTTATCCACGAGTAACATAGGCTAAATTTTATTTAAAAAAAAAATAGGGTTCCGTAAGATATTTGGGTTTTTTCGGACACAAGGTGTAAAAAATCAACCTATAAAAGTTACTTATTTGGCGTACGCTGCCTAAACTATAAAAGATAGAACCATAAAATGTTCTAATTAATTGTAGGTCTTATAAATATCTACAAAAAAGTCCGCGGCACACTATCTATGTCGAGGCCCAACAACCATTTTTTTATTTAAAAATCTTTAATTTTGTTTGGACTACATTTAAAGATAATATTTGGTCTTTGAATGATTAAAATTGGGCATTTGGTTTTGAAGTTATGGCGAAATTAAAATATTACGATTTCTGCTGCACGGCCCGTTGTGAAGTGAGCGTCACCAAGGCGGGGGTGCGCATGCGGGAGGCGAGTTTAGATCTATGAGTAAGGTACCCGCGCGGCTCAGACGCGAGGTCGGCTCCCTCTCGATCTTTTTTAGATTTCTTTCTTAAAACTACACCTACGCAAAATTTCTTCTCAGAGCTAAGCAACAGTTCTTTTCAGGGCTAACCAACAGATTTTTTCAGGGGTAACCAACAGTTCTTTTCAGGGCTAACCAACAGTTCTTTTCAGGGCTAAACAACAGTTCTTTTCAGGGCTAAACAATAGTTCTTTTCAGGGCTAAACAACAGTTCTTTTCAGCGCTAGAATATTACACGCTGTTAGCATTTTCTTAAACATTTGAAAATGCCTAAGAGAGCCATGTCTCAACTTTCTAAACATAGTTCTCAAGCACGGGCAGCAAGAATACGTCGTATGGGAGAATCTTCACCTGAACGTTCACAACGCCTTGCTGAACAAAATCAGAGAAACTCTCAGGTACGCGCACGAGAGTCGAGTGTCGAACGTTCGCAACGCCTTGCACAACAAAATCTGAGAACCTCTGAGTTACGTGCACGAGAGTCGGGTGAACCGATATGTATGAAATCGTGCGGGTAGGTCTGCGGGCATGATTGACGAGGATATATAGAACGAGAGGAGGGTGCAAGAGAGGGAGAGGGGAGGGTGATGGAGTGAGTGATCGGAGGAGTTAGGTGGAGCAAGGGGGGGAGTGAGAGGGAGCAAGTTGGGAGAAGAGACAGGAGGGAGAGGGTTCAGAGAGGACAACGGGCAGAGGAAGAGGGGAAGTGTGACGGGGACCGAAGCGGGAAGGGAGAGAAATAGCATAGAATTAGATTTTTATTATAAGAGAGAGAGATGGAGAGAGATAAATCAAGGGAGTAGGGAGAAAAGGGGAGCAAAATGTAATTAAAGCGCGGGCGGAGCTGCGCGGGTCAGCTAGTCTACTATAAAATTGCCTTTGATAAAACTAAATTGGTCTTGGCTAAAATCAATTGGCATTAATTAATTTTTTTTTTCACTTGTGCTTCAATTGTGTGTTGTTTAAATTGCTTATGAAGTCAGCTTATTTATTTTAAGTTCCTACTCATATTCTTGTATACGTGGATACTAATAAGCTAATAATTACTAATATGCAAAAGTTATGAACTGCATGCAATAAAATTATATACCCACGCTTTAAATTGTTACCTATTGAATTTGCATGCATAGCTATTAAAATAACAAATGATTCAAAAGTATTCATGTACTGTGAGTCATGAATGTCTCAGGACTGTATTTTCGAGCTGTTAATGATAAATATCGACGGAACTTTAGTTTGAACCGTCATACGTCTGTTTATACTAAAACCGTTATCAAGGTACGTGTCTACGTGTCAAGGTACATGTCTGTCCTACATTATCCCGATTACTAAAACCTTTTACAGAACCGTGTCTTCCATATCAACATAAGTTTTGTGAGATATTTTTTTAAATATATTATGATTAGATATAAAAATGAATTACGAAGTCAGGGACATACCTGTCTTCGTTATAAGGATTTCTTTTGCTTAAAATTTTTCGCAAATTTAAAGTCCTATTATTATATCTAACCAAATATTGAAAAAACAAATAACTTTATTTGAGGCAAAAAACATCCCTATATCATAAAACTAACTTGTGTTGAAACCATCGGTATATCGATGGTTGAAACTGAACAATACTTATCTACTTAAAAAGTTAAAACCTATATCTGACGTCTTCATTTATACTAATTTATTTCATTCCTACCCATTCACCATGTCGTATCCACCGAAAGCAAACAAGCATTAGGTACCTAACATGTTATTAATAATATGGTTAGTTCTAGCTGTATTACAAAAAATAAAAATTGTGCACTGTTATCTGTTATAGACTGAGTTCTCGACCCCACGATACAGGCTAGACCTCGTGTGCGATTTATGATAATATTTTTTCTGAATTTTGTACTTTTTCTTGGTAAATAAATTTATTATTATTAATATGGGTCTAGGAACGGAAATCAGGACAGCGTCTGAACATCATCATCGTGGCGGAGGGCGCTATTGACCGCGAAGGTAAACCTATAACGGCCGAGTTGGTGAAGAAAGTGGTCGTGGACAATTTGCAGCAAGATACACGTATAACCGTGCTCGGACACGTGCAGCGGGGTGGATCGCCTTCTGCTTTCGACCGAATTCTGGTAAGACCACTATCGTAACAAAGTTTCCATTTATGTAGGATTCCCGGCTTTGACTGGCTCAGGCGGGTTATGTTTTTCGAGAGTATGTATGTATATTTCTTTGGCACGGCTTACAGCCTAACGGCTTGATGGATTTTGAATTATAATGTCTTTAGATTCGTCTCAATTGTGGGAGTGACAGGCTATATATTTTTTCATAAAAGTTAATATGGCGGCCGTCAATCGCCATTTTTTTTTCTTCCAAAAACATCCATATCGGTATCAAATGAAAGGTTGTATTATGAGACGAGTTGTATTATGTATACATGTGTATAATTATATATTATGTATGTATAATGAAATAAACGTACATTTTGTTTGTCCCCAGTCGGGTTTTTTTGTACTTTTATAAGTATAATGGGGTTGAAGTGAATCAGGGTTCTGAAATACTGAGGGTCTAGCACTGGTTCTGATAATTTACGAGCTCGATCAAACTCTGTTTTCTTCATATATTTCTTCTAGTTACTCTGAGTATATTTCACACCAGCGCCCCTAGCGGTAACTATCAAAAACTAGTAAAATGTATGGGAGAAAACTGACAGTATGATCAAGCTCGCACTAGACCCCCTGTTATGTAAGATTACGTAGCGCAGCGTACAACCGCTTGCTTTGCAAGCCGGAGGTTGCGGGTTCAAATCTCGTGGCGTGCAACAACTTTGTGTAGTTGTTCCTTACTCACTCAATATGTGCCGATTGCCGTTCACAGGATTGCCTGGATAGTAAGTTGATCCATACGTCAGATGAACATGTAAAAAGTTGGTTCTGCGCCTCACCTTACCCTGCAGGTCTAGCACGACTTGCAATCTTGACAGATCGGTGTGGAATATGACGTAGTTGTCAACACCGAAATGTCAATTCTCCATACAAAAATGTGAAATACTACGTCATAGTGACGTCATACTCACATTTGTCTGTCAAGATTTGCTATGCTAAGCCGCCTGGTCGTATCGGTCTTTCGTCCCATCGGATTGTTAGAGTAAAAGAAAAGAGAGTGCATTAATGTTGCAAGGTCACTTGCAGTCGTGCACTGTAATACGTATATCCCGTGAGACGGCTGATCTTGTGAAAGATTGGCCTCTGTGGGCGTATCGGCAAGGAGGACATTATTATTATGTAGATGAAACTGGGCAGTTGATATTGGGAAGAGCTTACTATAGAATGGATTCTATAAAATAGATAGGCATGTAAAACGTAAAAGTTCGCGCGTAACTGAACTTTTCCAGGTTGTTAGTCTTCCGTCCCGTAATACTAATACTTAAAAAATTTCCTAGGATAGTAAGGGGAAAGTACACGCACAGATGTACTTTCCCTTCCCTTACGAAGGCAAGGGAAGAGAAGCACTTGGGCACTATAAATGCCTTGCATACTTGGCTACGAGTATATTATTATTATTGTTTTTATTGTGGTAGGGTTGTCGTATGGGTGCGGAAGCTGTGATGGCGCTGATGGAAGCGTCCCCCGACACGGAGCCATGTGTCGTGACCCTTGACGGCAACCAAGCTGTGCGCCTCCCTCTTATGGAGTGCGTACGTCGCACTAAAGCTGTTGCACAGGTAAATTTACCAAAACAACTTTTGATTTATTTAGCAAAATTATTTTTAAACTTCTAAATAGGTATACTTATTGTAGAGGGAGGGCGAGGTAAGGGAGGATCCTCCGACCGAGCGAGGTGTGATGCTCAGCTAGGGTCGAAGCCGCCAACAGTTGGTGTTGGGTTTTTGTATAATATATACTTCATGTACGTTGAAACTTCGCTAGTGCAATTCAGAAATCAGTGTCGCCATCTGTCTTGTTATGTGGTACTCGCTGCCTTGGTGTTCCACATGTGACGTACTCTTTACTAAAGTGCGGTCGCCGAACAGAAAGAATTCCGTACATTGACCTGTTTATACCTGTCTCTGTCGCTCTTGCGTAAGTCACATTGCATCACGCTCGCACAGATACAATGACCGCCGTCTGTGCGAGCGTGACGCAATGTATTTACGCGAGAGTGACAGAGACAGGTATAAACAGGTTAATGTACTGAATTTTTCCTGCTAGGTGACCGTACTTTACAGCGACATCTCTTCACTTGTGTTGCCACATTATTATCGTAATTACCAGTGTTGGTCTATGGTTTTGGTTATAGCCTGTTCTGGCGAGGACCGTTTAGTTACACTTGCCTGTATAATTAACTATAATAAAAATAATTCGATATTGATCGATTAGATTTTTTCCATTTAGATTATAATGTTAGAATAAATATTAATGAGTAAATCTTACATGTAGGCGTAGTTCCTTATGAGTCCGAATTTGACCGTCATTAATTTAGGCCATGGCGGATAAAAATTGGGACCTGGCGGTGCAACTGCGCGGGCGTAGTTTTGCGCGCAACTTGGAGACCTACAAGATGTTGACCCGCCTGAAACCACCTAAGGAAGCATTTGACGAATCTGGAAAACCTTCCGTAAGTAATATTTTAGTAGCTGGATGATATGACATTATAAAATCCATTCCATCCGTTTCCAAGAAATAATGAAAATAATACTAGTGCTCTACTTAATGACTAAGCACATTTTGTATTATTTTGTTACACCTACTTACATGATTCGATAACAAATACTTGTAACGAGTTACCCGTACGATACTGAATAACGTGTTTTTTTTTACTATTATAAGTAGTTATAATATGCCGTTCAACAGTCGTCAGTTTTAGTTAAATCTTATTAAGCCAAATTTTTAAATTGATTATTTCGACTCGAAGCCGTTTATACTAATTTTCCATTATTGAGTACTAGATAATCTATATCTCTACTCGCTGTCAGAGTATAAAGTTGGCTTCGTGTGTCGAAATAATCCGTTCGTTCGTACTTCCGTTTGTAAGTGCCGCAGTTAATCGATCATAGAGTTTATATATTAAGAATAGAGTACGCCTTTGTCTATGGTCCCCTTAAACAAAGCGTAGGAAGATTTTCCTCTAAGAGGTGAAGTGAATTGAACTATTTAAAGTATATTTTAAGAGTTATATTGATATGTGAGTGCTGGGTTTGATCTGTCACAAGCGAAAATGTCGATAAATACAGCTGACAGTATAGTACCTACTGTCGTGTACCTGATATTTATGTATTTTAATATTCTTACTGGTGGCTATATGTTCTTACTTGAAATAAGCATTCTATAGTACTTGTACTGATTCATATTCTAAGTAATCGATCTATTTATTACCACGGGGTACAGGAGGGTCTAACACTAGCGGTAATGCACGTGGGCGCTCCCGCGTGCGGTATGAACGCGGCGGTGCGCTCGTTCGTGCGCAACTGCATCTATCGCGGCGACACCGTGCTCGGCATCCACGACGGCATCGAGGGCTTCATTAGCGGCAACATTGTCAAGATGGATTGGTGCGTCCCTGATCCTTTTAGTACTTGTCACCTATAGTACTAGACTCCTTTAGTACGAGACCTCTTTAATACTAGAGTCCTTTAGTACTAGACTGCTTTAATACTAGACTCCTTTAGTACGAGACTCCTTTAGTACTAGACTCCTTTACTACGAGACTCCTTTAATACTAGACTCCTTTAATACTAGACTCCTTTAGTACGAGACTCCTTTAATACTAGACTCCTTTAGTACGAGACTCCTTTAGTGCGAGACTCCTTTAATACTAGACTCCTTTAATACTAGACTCCTTTAGTACGAGACTCCTTTAGTACGAGACTCCTTTAATACTAGACTCCTTTAATACTAGACTCCTTTAGTACTAGACTCCTTTAGTACTAGACTCCTTTAGTACTAGACTCCTTTAGTACTAGACTCCTTTAATACTAGACTCCTTTAGTACGAGACTCCTTTAGTACTAGACTCATTTAGTACTAGACTCCTTTAGTACTAGACTCCTTTAATACTAGACTCCTTTAGTACTAGACTCCTTTAGTACTAGACTCCTTTAGTACGAGACTCCTTTAGTACTAGACTCATTTAGTACTAGACTCCTTTAGTACTAGACTCCTTTAATACTAGACTCCTTTAGTACTAGACTCCTTTAATACTAGACTCCTTTAGTACGAGACTTCTTTAATACTAGACTCCTTTAGTACGAGACTCCTTTAGTACGAGACTCCTTTAGTACGAGACTCCTTTAGTACGAGACTCCTTTAATACTAGACTCCTTTAATACTAGACTCCTTTAGTACGAGACTCCTTTAGTACGAGACTCCTTTAATACTAGACTCCTTTAATACTAGACTCCTTTAATACTAGACTCCTTTAATACTAGACTCCTTTAATACTAGACTCCTTTAGTACTAGACTCCTTTAATACTAGACTCCTTTAATACTAGACTCCTTTAGTACGAGACTCCTTTAGTACTAGACTCCTTTAGTACTAGACTCCTTTAATACTAGACTCCTTTAGTACTAGACTCCTTTAGTACTAGACTCCTTTAGTACGAGACTCCTTTAGTACTAGACTCATTTAGTACTAGACTCCTTTAATACTAGACTCCTTTAGTACTAGACTCCTTTAATACTAGACTCCTTTAGTACGAGACTCCTTTAATACTAGACTCCTTTAGTACGAGACTCCTTTAGTACGAGACTCCTTTAGTACGAGACTCCTTTAATACTAGACTCCTTTAATACTAGACTCCTTTAATACTAGACTCCTTTAGTACGAGACTCCTTTAGTACGAGACTCCTTTAATACTAGACTCCTTTAATACTAGACTCCTTTAATACTAGACTCCTTTAATACTAGACTCCTTTAATACTAGACTCCTTTAATACTAGACTCCTTTAATACTAGACTCCTTTAATACTAGACTCCTTTAATACTAGACTCCTTTAATACTAGACTCCTTTAGTACGAGACTCCTTTAATACTAGACTCCTTTAATACTAGACTCCTTTAATACTAGACTCCTTTAATACTAGACTCCTTTAATACTAGTCTCCTTTAATACTAGACTCCTTTAGTACGAGACTCTTTTAAAAATAGACTCCTTTAGTACGAGACTCCTTTAGTACTAGACTCATTTAGTACTAGACTCCTTTAGTACTAGACTCCTTTAGTACTAGACTCCTTTAGTACTAGACTCCTTTAGTACTAGACTCCTTTAATACTAGACTCCTTTAGTACTAGACTCCTTTAGTACTGATCCTTTGGTACTAGACTCCTTTATAACTGGAGTCATTTAGTACTAGAATTCCTTTAGTACTTCGTGCGCAACTGCATCTACCGCGGCGGCACTGTGCTCGGCATCCTCGACGACATCGAAAGCTTCATTAGCGGCAACATTGTCAAAATGGATTAGTACGTCCCTTCTTCTTTTAGTACTAGATCCTATATTATTAGAATCACCAAATACCTACTAGACTTCTTGAAAACTAGACTCCTTTGGTGATACTGGACTGATTTACTACTAGACTCCATTAGTACTATTTTAGTCACCATATGTAATAAACTCCGTAAAAAATAGACTCCTTTATTACAACTAGCTCAGAGTTCGGAGTTTTGGTACTTATAGACTGCGACGCGACCGTCATTGACGGTTAGAATCTGAATGCACTCACCATATGATCTGCCCGTCACATTTATGCCTATTTATATAGACAATAATTAATCTGTGGTAGATAAATAGAAAGCTTTCAAAAAATGGATATAATTTTTAGGGTTCCTTACTGAAAGGCTAAATTTGGTGCGACTTCATTTATATTTTTGTCTGTCACACTAACATATTTCAGCAACTACTAATGTTATCTATTTTCATTTGAAATTGTTTTAAATGTTGGTTACCCGAGCACATAGCAAATGAAAAAAATATCTTTTACTTCATGTATTGCAATAGGGGCTGGAATGGGGCGTCGAAATTTCAAAGTGAGACTACTATATCAAGTAGAAAGGGCTATTGTTCACATTTCAAAACGAATGATTATTTTATGTTACGTAATTTTTTACTTTACAGGTCGGATGTGACCGGATGGGTCGGTCAGGGCGGTGCTTTCCTGGGCACTAAACGTACCGTCCCTGGTGACAAGAAAGGTGAAATAGCCGCTCGCATTAAACAGTTCAACATCCAAGGTCTTCTTATCATTGGTGGATTTGAGGTTAGTATATGTTTATTAGGTTATACTTATTCCCCCGCGTCAAAAAAAAAAGGTTATACTTAAGGACGAACGCCTCGAGCCTCTATTGCACAAAAGTAGACAATAAGTGCACAATAGTTTTTATTAACACTATGTTAAGGGTTTTCTTTGATCGCATTATCATCATTACTTATGTGTGGTGGTTTACCTTAGGTAAAAAGAATAATGTAACCACATTAAAAACATTTGGTAATAAAAACAGGAAAAGTAATGTAAAATGTTTCTGCACAACATAAACAAAATACACGTTTTCTTCAATTCGGTCACAGGATCGCATACGCTTTAATAAATAAATGAATTTCTAATGACGTCACATGCCAATACACAGATTGTAATAATACTCCTCCTACTCCTTGACACTTTGTGGGAACCGAACCCACCCCCTATTGTGTTTAGCTGCCACTAGACCAGGACCGTCAATTAAACAATATTTTGATAAGCGGTACAGTGTTTACTACCATATGACGTCACACAGTCACGTGACCTGTGCAATTTTTAGCTAATGTAGGGCCAATTTAATAGATTGCATTTGACATCTGTCACTTTCTTTGTTCTGTCTGTTTCTATTGTCATTATTACAATAAATAAGTAATCGTAATTGAAAAAAGTTAAGCAAATGTACAGTTCTAACTTCGAAAAAAATCATAATATTTTATGCCCGTTACAAGGTGACGTTGTTAAATTTTGATGAAGTGTCAAATGTGATCTATTAACATAATGTTGTCTTTTACTTACGCGAATATTACACATGGAAATCAAACTACTTTTACGGAATAATAATTGTGACATATGGACGTTCAACATCTCAGACCTCCCGTGACCATGCATGGGTGCTGCAAAGCATTCGAAACGTCGGGATAGTAAAATCTAAAATAAACCGCGATAAAATCTGTAAAAGTATGTAGTTTGATTTCAATGATCTATTAACGGCTGGTTAGCCCTACTAATAGTAGGACCAACCCTACTTTAGATTCCCCACTGACATACCTAAATAAACTTAATATATTTCACCCAGGTATACCTACGTAAACTTAATATATTTCACCCAGGCATACCAAGCCGGCCTCGAGATGTACGAGGCCCGTGCCCAGTTCCCCGAGTTCTGTATCCCACTTGTGGTGATACCGTCCACGATCAGCAACAACGTGCCTGGCACCGACTTCTCCTTGGGTGCAGACACTGCTCTCAACGAGATCACCGAGATCTGCGATCGTATCCGCCAATCCGCACAGGTACCATTAAACAGATATTATAATAATAATAAAAAAATAATAAAATAGTTTATTTTGCCCAAATTATAACATATAGTGTAACACCATGATTACAAACTAGTTTTCTTGCTAGTGTACATACTACATTTCTGTGAGTGCAATCCCTACTTCTTAAACTAGGTGTAAAAAATAAATTATGCGTGAGTATGTGTGTGTGTCAGTGAGTGGGTGGTGTGTATGTGCGTGTGTTAGCGTAACTGCGTGTGTGAGCGTACGTGTGTGAGTGGTGCAAACTTACGTTAAGTACGAAACAAGGTCTTCAGTTTTATTGTAGTCTAGTGTTAGTAGCCAGTTTGTAACTTTATGTATCATCTCATGCTTGTTTAATTGCATTATGGATAGACTTTTATTCACTTTGTTATAAACCCAATTACTCAGGACATAGTACTGATGCTTGGCAAATGTAGTCCTATGTGTAATAGCGGTTAAAGTGTTTCTTCTTTTACTTGGATCTGGCAGTGGTACATTACAATGTTTTCTGAGAATTAGTTTGAGCACAAAGAGCTGTCTTACAGTGAGTACTCCCCACTCCTTGTAAAGTTTCACTGTAGGGTATCTACGAGGTTTCTTGAGCATTATTTTTAGTACGCCTCTTTGTGCTCTCTCCAAATATATCATGCCCGTTTTAATGGAACCACCCCAAACATTCAAACAGTATGTGATTATTGACTGGCATAGTGCAAGGTAAGTGATTTTTAATATAATATCATGATTTGCAGAGTTCCTAAGGGATTTAAAAACGTATATTAAACGAATGATTCTCTTTGTTGTCAAGTTAATGTGCTTAATCCAGCTTAGCCTACTATCAATTTGTACACCCAGATATTTAATTTCATTAGCTTCAGTTATTTGTTGACAAGAACAAGTGAAGTTATTATTAGTATATGTATTACATATGTGAGATTTAATTATAAAATCATTTGGGGGTCTCAAGTTGTTACGGATTGAGAAAGGAACATAATGCGTTTTATTTAGATTTAAAGTGAGCAAGTTGTTTCTAAGCCATCTCATTACTTTGTGAAGAGCAAACTCTGCATTTTTTTTTACTGCATCCCACGTGCTACCACGAGCTAGAATAACTGTATCATCTGCATAAGTAATAATACGGCAATTTGGTAGTGACATACTGTACAGGTCGTTGATGTAGATCTGGAATAGAGTGGGTCCTAGGACACTTACTTGGGGCACTCCATAGGTGACAAGTTCTTCATCACTACAGTAGTTATTAATTTTGACTATCTGCTTTCTATGTTTAAGGTAGTCCTTGAAAATATTCAAGGGCAGTCCTCTTATACCTAAGCGTTCTAGTTTGGATATAAGTATGGGAACAGAGACTGTATCAAACGCTTTGGATAGATCGAGAAATACGCCTACGCATTTAAATTTCTTATCAAGGTTTTGTGCTATGTCTTGTGTGAAGTCCATTACAGCATCTTCAGTAGATACTCCTGTACGAAATCCATATTGATTTGTAGCTATTAGATTATGTTTGTCTAAGAATTTTTTTAATGATTTCTTTAGAATTTTTTCATACATTTTCGAAAGTGCAGTTAGTATCGAAATGGGTCGATAATTGTTAACACAGTCTCTTTTACCCGCCTTATATATTGGATATACCAGGGCAATTTTGAATAAGTCCGGAAATACTCCCGTAGTGATAGCACAGTTTAAGATATGGGTGATTGGCGGTACCAATATTATGTCTACATTGCTTGAGTAGTTGTGATGAGATTCTTTCCCACCCTGAAGCAGAGTCCTGACGTAATTGAAGGATAATTGATTCAACCTCCGACTCGTGTACTGGTAATATCACAAGAGAGGTTATTGGTGAAGGAAGGTGTCCATGATTAAACTTGCCATGAGATATTATATGAGGGTGTTCTAAGCTAATGTTTTGAGCTAGGTTTTTTCCTATGTTACTAAAAAACTTACCTACTAAATTAACTGAATTTTGGGGGTCTGGGTCTAGTTCCAAAAGTTCAACTGAGGGATTGCGCTGTTTCTGAGTATTTGTGATATCCTTGATGACTTTCCATAATGTTTTAGGGTTTTTTCCAGCTTGTAAAAGTTCTTTTTGTTCATACTCTCTTTTTAATTTCTTTAGGAGATTATTACAAAAATTACGATACCGTATATAAGTTGACCTAATTATAATGTTATCTGGAGATTTTTTTGCTTTAGTATGTAATTTGTCTCGGTTTTTGATACATCGTAATAATCCATTTGTTATCCATGGTTTTATGTTACGTTTTTTTCTAGGTATCTTAATTGTCTTTGTATGTTTGTCTGTGATTGTTTTGACTATCGTAATAAATTTATTCGTACTCAGATTGGCATCATTAACGGTAAAAACTGTAGAGAAGTTAGTCGTCTCTAATTCTAATTTTATTGCTTGATGGTCAGTATATGTTGCTGTCGTTGCAGGTTTCTGAGGTACATAATGTTTTTGTATTGCTAGAACAACTGGCTGATGATCTGTAATATGAGTGTCCAGAATAAGTGTAGTATGCTTCAATTTAGATTTTAACAAGACGTGGTCTAAACAGTTGTCTAATCTCGTAGCCAAGGTGTGAGTAGGTATAAAACCATGTGAAGCATTAAATAATAAATATTCTAAAGTTCGTTCATCTCCATTTGTTGTTTTATGTCAGGTCAGTGTTCGTTCAGCATCCGTAAAGAACGGCTGCGTTGCCTTTGCCCTAGTCCGTACTCGGGTAAAGCGCTTACGCAGCAGAAACACTGTCGCGCGTAATCGTCACCGGTCGCCGCGATGACCCAGATTTTTACATACCGCACCTTCGGTACGATATGTTGTGAATCATAATAATGTTATGCGTAAATATTAGTAAGGCAAAGTTCTACATGAATGAAAATGGCTTCGCAAAATACTGTAAGGCTCCAAACGGAAACCGAACATCTTCTCTATCAACGTTTTACCGAGCAACAAGCAGAGTGTAAGGAGTTACAAAGTCTAGTTAAAGACTTACATCACCAAATTGAAGAACTTCAGCGACAACTGGAGCACTACCAGCAGAAGCAGAAACCTGCACCTTCAGCTAAAGAGACCACGACTGAGAAGACCTCTGAACAAGTCCAGTATGAGACTGATGAAGAGGTACTCGCTAAGGAAACGGAGTGGATACGTCAACAGAGCCGAAAGAAAAGGAAGCTGAACCAAACACCTTCACCACAACAACAAGGAGCAAGCTCCAGTGAGAAAGAAGAAAAGACATCGAAAGCTAAAAGGGCTCCTTAGCCGCCTCCTATAATCGTAGAACAAGAACTACCAAAAGTTCTACGATTTTTTAACAACAACTGTATCCAATGACTCATTTTTAATTAAAATGCGAAACGGAGACAGTGTTAAGATTAATGCCAACAACGAAGAATCGTATAGAGCAATTACAAAGTTGCTATTGGACAGCGAAGCTCAATGGCATTCTTATGAAAACAAACAGGACCGGCCAGTCCGGGTAATGGCAAAAAATTTGCATTTCTCATGCAACCCCGAAAGAATAGTCGAAGATCTAACATCCAAAGGTTACAAGATCGAAGATGCTACGAACAAGCTGAATTGGAGGTCTAAAGAACCTCTTAACATGTTTGTGCTATTTTATTTTTATTTTATTTTAATAGAACAACCAACGAGACATACACTATTACAAGACATGTTTGTTACATTTTGAACTTATTGCTAAGTGCTGCCTCACTTAAAGGCTGTTACAACATGCACAAGGAGAAGTACCTATTTATAAAATTTGTCATTACTTTCCAGCTTGGTTAATTTTTTATGAGCTTAGGATCTAACTACTGTGTTCCATGTGATACAATTTTTGAACTTTACTGATAAAGGACTTGATTGTGTCGGAAAAAATGTCAGTTATATCGCTGAACTTATTGCATAATTTAGTCATGCGTGGAACAGGGGAGTTGGCACCTAGGACGGAAGAAAAGAAAGGAGGCGTTAATGGAGTTATAGGGCAGCGCGGACGACGATGCGGCACTCGGAACCTAAATTTTTCTAGTATTTGCGGGCAGTCAGATAAGCTGTTGAGAATTTTAAATGCGAACTTAATGTCTATTATGTCTCGATGTTGATCAAGTGTCAACATCCTGAAGTGTCTCAATCGATCCGTATATGATTTACCTACCCTACGAGTACGTGCCGAAAAATCCAAGTGTCTAGTGAACTTCTTCTGTAATCTTTCTATGCGCAACGTATGGGTTGCATAATGCGGACGCCAAACCTCGCTACAGTATTCCACTATACTTCGGACGAAACTATTGTACAGAATAATCTTAGTTTTTGATTTTTTAAATATTTTACCTGTTCTTATTATAAAGCCTAACATTTTCATTGATTGTTTAATTATGTTATCGATGTGCGGTACAAATGTCAATTTGCTATCATTTGGTAAGAGTGAAGATATTAATAAAATTTACAATATTAAGTATATCCTTGGTTGCAGAGTAGACATGCAACCGATCAAAGCGTCGAAATTGATCCCCCAGTGCAAAAGGTGTCAAGCATACGGCCATACACAGAAATATTGTTCTAAAGAGCCCAGGTGTGTCAAATGTACAGGTAAGCACCTAACAAAAGACTGCAATAAACCCGCAGACACTAAGCCAAAATGTGTCCACTGTGGCGAAGCACATCCTGCTAGCTATCGGGGATGCATAGTAGCAAAAGAACTGCAAAGTTTAAAAAATAAGGCAGTTAAGAAACACAAAGTCCCTACTCACCAGACCCCAAGCATTAATATCAGTAAAAAGGTACAGAGCCAGCCTGTTACAAAAAACCTGTCTTTTGCTCAAATAACAAAAGGTATTCAGGCGCAACCACAGCCACAGCAACATTTACAAACACAGAAAACTTCAAACTTAGATGATAAATTAAATAAAATCCTAAGCGTCATAACATCATTCGACGCACGGCTCAAGAAATTGGAAGCTAGCACTAAATTGGCTGGTACTACGCATAAATGATGGTTAACTCGCTGAAAATTATGGCATGGAATGCTAATGGACTACGTCAGCATCAACATGAGCTGCTACAAAACTGCTAAATACTAAATACAGCTGCAGTGCTGAGTCCTAAATACAGAAAACATCGACGTGTGCCTTATATCCGAATCACACTTTACGACTGAATCCTACATACAAATGAAAGGATACAAAATATATCACGCATTGCACCCGGACAATAAAGCGAGAGGAGGCAGCGCCGTCATAATAAAGGAAAATATTTATCAGTATGAGTTATTAAAGCACGAAGACTGTGGCTGTATGTGTCAAAACAAAACGTTTTCCAGTTACAGTATCTGCTATATACTGCCCACCAAGGTACTCGATAAAAGCAACGCAATATGAAAGTCTCTTGAAAAAACTCGGCAACAGATTCATTCTCGGAGGTGATTTTAATGCAAAAAATATCTACTGGGATCTAGGCTAACCACAACTAAAGGGAAAGAACTCTTAGGTGCAATCAGAAATATAAAATGTGACGTCATATCAACGGGTAAGCCTACCTATTGGCCCACTGACCCACATAAAATTCCTGACTTGATCGATTATTTCATATACAAAAACATCTCGTCGAACTTTCTTTTATTGAAGAGGGTTTCGATTTGAGTTCAGACCATTCACCAATTACACTTAGTATTAATGAAGACATATTATACAGAAAAAGACTCCCAACTTTGGTCAATAAAAATACAGATTGGGATAATTTTAAGCATGATTTGGACTCCCTGGTAATTCTGAAAGTTTCTTTAAAGAAACCAGAGCAAATAGAATTAGAAGTAAGAAAATTTATAACCGATATCCAACAACGTGCTTGGAAAAACACGCCTGATTTAAAAATTAAATCTAGTTCCAGAAACTACCCTATGAAAATTCGTAATCTTATATCTGAAAAAAGAAGACAGAGACAAAGATGGCAACGAACCAGATACCCACCCGACAAAACACTGCTGAATAATCTTACGAAGCAGTTAAGCAGGGACATAAAAAAGTTCCGTGATGAATCTAAGCACACTTACCTAAAACAGTTAACCAGTGATCGCGCAACAGATTATTCATTATGGAAAGCTACAAAAAACTTAAAAAGACCCACTACCCAAATTCCTCCTATAAAAGAAGTGAACGGTAAATGGGCTGTAAATAATGAGCAAAAGGCAATCAGATTTGCACATCATTTGGAAAACACATTTCAACCAAATAAACTTGACACTGAAGAGATCATGTTTGAAGAAATAATACAAGACGAAATGGATATAAAACTCGCTACACCAAAAGAGGTTCACACGGAAATTCAACATTTAAACAAGAAAAAATCCCCTGGCTATGATCTCATTACCGGAGAAGTCCTCAGTAATTTGCCACATAAAGCTATAGTGAAACTTACGACACTTATAAATGCTTCGTTCAGATTAAAATTCGTACCTGATATGTGGAAAGTTGCTGAAGTTATAATGATACCGAAATCTGGTAAACCACCTTATGAAGTAACTTCATATAGACCGATATCGCTGTTGCCAATAATATTGTAACGTGCGGGTGGGTAATTAAATGCCGAACTACGTAAAAGAAGATTTTTATTCCAAGTACACTCACACTGTATACACACAAGGCACAGTAGTCCGAGTCGCACAGTACTTCACAATAGTCCAAAGTCGTTGCAAGGGTCGCTGGTACAATTCTCTTCGATCGCTTCCTTAAGATGTTTCCGCTGTCGCTTGTAAACACAAACTGTCTGGGCGCCTCTATGCGTCGGCTTATATACCTAAATTAACAGAGGGGTGGAATCTTCCAGAATGTAGTCGTAAGTACTTGTATAGTCTAGCACTTTCACACAATAGCTGCACTTGTTCGAGAAAACGAACAATAGGCAGGGCAGTGAACCGAGCGCGAGCGTGTAGGTAGGTACATACGTAAGTATTTGCCGTATTGGAGGGAACTACTTTCTATTGAGAATTCGAGATCTTTCGGTACGGATCGATAGTAGACCTATAGACTAACAATGCATTTTGAGATCATTGCAATTAAGTAATAATTAACGGAGTAATTAACACTTTTATGTCCCGGTCGTAACAATATCTAAATTATTTGAAAAGATCCTATTGAAGCGTTTGAAACCTATCATAGAAGCTAGAAATCTTATCCCCGACTATCAGTTTGGTTTTAGGGAAAGACACTCTACAATAGATCAAGTTCACAGAATTAGGTTTAAAGGTAGGAAGATGCTTATTCTGATCTTAAGCAAATCAAAGCTGGAGTACCACAAGGAAGTGTTCTAGGTCCGGTCCTGTATCTATTATACACCTGCGATATTCCAGAATTAGAAAACAATACTATCGCAACCTTTGCTGATGACACGGCTATTATGGCTACAGGGGTCACTCACGCAGAAGCTGTGGAGAATGTACAAAGCGCCGTTAATACCATTTATAATTGGACAAGAAAATGGCGAATAAAATTAAATGAATCGAAGTCTGTTCATATTGATTTTACCAACAAAAAGTCTAACTATCATCCGGTAGACATAAATAATCAACCTATACCCTACGAGAATACTGCTAAATACCTTGGCATGACACTTGACGCAAAGCTTCGCTGGAAGGCCCATGTCAAAAAGAAACGCGAAGAGTTAGGCCTTCGCTACAAGAAACTGCACTGGCTTCTTGGAAAACATTCCGTGTTGTCTGTGCAAAACAAAATATTTTTATACAAGCAAGTCCTGATGCCAGTATGGACTTATGGTATACAGTTGTGGGGCTGTACCAAACAAAGTAACGTACAGACAATACAACGGTCAAATTAATATCACTCATTAGTCTTTAGGCTAGATTGTAATTTATATGGTGTTACCTTATGGTAGCAGCTTTATGAAAATAAAAAAAACCTAAAAGTGCAACATTAGAAACGGAGGATAATTCCTTATATATGTTCTAGGCTATTTAAAAAATTTGTAAGGTTTTGTTTAGTATTCAAGGATGAAGACCTGTATGTGGCTACTATTGCCAGTTGGTTACCTACTGTACCAGTGGCGTGCACAGACTTTTTGATCAGGGTAGGCAAAAAAAGCAAATTTCTTAGATCTCTAGAGTCGTAGGGTAACAGTCTTTTTGTTTGTACGTATTGACACTGTAACATAAGTAAGTCTATTTATTTGTACTTACTGATGTTTTTTTGAATAAATGAGCACTGCTATGCAATAATGAGTCAACAAAAATATAAATAATTCTGTGTTAACGCCATCTATCTCTTGTTATAGGCTTAGGCGACAAATTGCATTAAGATTTTTTTTTGTTAGATGGAGCTTTACTAACATACTGAGCTGAATTACCGACATGGGCATTTTTTTAAACGTCGCATGGGCCTACAAGACAAAAGAGACAAGAGATAGATGGCGTTAACACAGAATTATTTATATTTTAGTTGACTCATTATTGCATTATTGCTCAAATATTCCTAAATATATTCTATTTCACTCCCATAACTAAAACGAATCTTACGATTATGTAGGAAGTACCTAAGTATATTAAATTAAAATCCATGCAGCCATGTATTTTAATTTAATATGCCGCAGACCGTGTTCAAAAAATAAACATACCTACTATCGAAAAATATAATCCTATTTGGATAGTCGAAGAGAAATAAACATACCTACCTATCAATATGACTGTGAGTTACTTGTCTTGTAGATACGTACTAAGATGATTAAAACACATTACAACACACAACAGTAAAAATATATGTATGTTTACGGCTAAGCTACAACATGTATAAATTAAACTATAATAAGTGTGGACGCCAGGAGAGTTTTTTTATTGTTTGAACTCTTCCAAAACCAAAATCCCGGCCAGCTACGTCTCTCAGGATATAAGATAACTTTCTCTTTTGGTTATACAAATCCAGAAAGGGGCATATCCTTAGTCTGGAAGACAAAGGAAAAGCAATTACGATTTGTTTGTTTTGAATTAATACAACTCACCCCCTTTGTGCACTATAGCTTTAGATATAATAGCTAAATTATTATCTTTCGTAAAGTACGGCCTACGTGCTCACACGTCCTCTTTTCTTTTTCGTTCCTTATTATATACCCGCACCGCTTTATATTCTATTAAATAATTTAAAAAACATTACAAAAAGAAACTTCGATTCTAAGAGGATACGAACTCGCGTCTCGTGATTCGCTTCCGAACGCCTAACAAAATGATCTGCAGCTGCAATGTCTAATCGCGTAAAATTAGCATTCATGTCGTAACATAAATATCTATCGGGACTAAACTATATTGAAATGTCACTTTTGGTAGGCAGTGTCTCTCTGTGTCTCTGTCCTTTGTCTGTGTGCGTGATATTTCTTCTATTATACATGTCAGATTATTTATGGGTGCGTGTATCGGTGTGAGTCTGTGTGCAAGAAATCTGTTTGAATGTGTGAAATATGAGGCAACGCCGTATCGTGTCTTTGCGTGGCCCGCGCGCAAAATCTATCTTTACATTTATGAGTAGATAGGTATAGTACAGTGCATTTATGTTAAGTTCGTCGCGCATAGGCATCGATATACTATACCAACTAGATTAGCTGTCACGAACAAAATGACATCGAAAATGTGGTCGCGGTTACATATACTTACACAACTATACACGTACACGCAAAACAATAATATGTTCATATAAAAAGATAACTTACGAACTATAAAATAAGGTTCAATAATAATTGCAGACAATTCGGCACTTACACAGTTTTGGAGCTGAGAGTTGTGTGCTTCCATTGAGTTCCATTGTTTTTGAACGCTTAGACGTACAGTAAGCTAAGGAAAGGTATGGAGTTGCTTACGTTTATTTTTTCCAGAATAACCGTAATATAAAAATATGGTAAGTTACGTATAATGTTATGCTAGCCATAAAAGAAAGCATTACTTTGTACCCAACGAGAAGTTGGGAATGATTGTTATTTCTTTCTAGTAGTATATCTGCATTTATTTGTTACAACATTAAGCTCTCAACGGCCGATGATTCCGATCGCATAAGCACTATGACGCGTCGACCGCCAACAGATTAACATGCGTATCAAATGAAGCGAAGACGCTTCATTTGATACGCATGTTGGTCAAGAGAACGACTGGATGAAATAAGACATACATATAAATTCAAAATTCTTTATTATGCATAGACTTAAAATAATTAGGTTTCGTTAGGTACAATTTTACAAAAAGCGTTACAAATGTTACAAAAAGCGTTAAATAATGACAATAGTATTGAAGTCGGTACTAAACATGGCATATTTAACGCTTTCAAGTTTTTATTTTATTTTAAGTCTAATTTATCTACACTGAACATTAATAATTAATCAAGTTTAGTGACAATGTATTTGACATTATATTTTATATTTATATTTAATTGACGGGCCCGTTAGTCTAGTGGTTAGACACCCTGGTTGCTAACCGATGGGTCGTGGGTTCGATTGCCACCAAGTGTCTGGGTGTTATTTATCTATTTAAGTATGGATTTACAAAAAAAAATTACATAAGTATTAGTATCAGTTGTCTGAAAAAAGAAATGTTAATTACCTTTAAACAAATTTAATTTATTATAAATCTGTCTTTTTGAATCATTTTTTGTCTGAGCGGTTTCTTTTTTACAAACATAATGCAGTCTTACATCGATGAATTTTTCTACAACTAATCTCAGTAAATCAATGTTATGGTTATGCTCATTTTCTCCGACAAAAACATCTTTATTAATATATAATTTTAAAACTGCAACAGATATAAATATTTTGTCATATTTCTTGTGTATATTTTTACCACCACTTAAACGAACACAGTTGCGTATAACGCGTTCAGTGTTCATGCAAATGTCAAATACATCATTTGCACAATAAAATAAGCCATTCATATCTCGTAAATCCACTCGTTTGTGGAACCATAATTTTTCTTTTGCCCATAATTTTCTTTTGCAGTCCTCGCACCTAAGCTTTTTTACTAGACTACTTACCACAAAACCAGAAATGTAACCTACTATTTGGAAAACAATTTCCGGAATTGGGTTTTGTTCTAATTTTTGAATGAGTTCGTTGCAATTTATCTGGTATTTATCAAAATTGTGCTGTATAGATTTATTTTTTATGATTTCTATAGCACTTAAATTTTCTTCACATTCATCAAAACGATATCCCGTCGAAGAACTATTAATTTTTTAATACACGGAGCAACCACGTTCTTGTTGTAAAGTAATAATAATATTTGAGGACACACTGCCGTGTAATCCAAAACTGTCCAGAGTAAACTGAGTAAACAGAGTAAACTGTCCAAACTATGGTAACCAGACACCTAATATAAATACGTATATACTTTTTTGAAAATACATACTTATCTAAATAAATGACACCCAGAGAAAAAGTGGCAATCTGAACCACAACCTATTGGATAGAGGCCAGGATGGTTAACCATTAGACCAACGAGTTTTCAAATGATGGTATTGTTAGACTCCAAAACCGATATAAAATAAATTGTGGGTAGAATAGCCGAACGCGCCCAGCGAATGCGTATATAAGTCACTGCTCTAGCGGTACCGCAGTCATTCGTTTCTCAGATCTCGTACAGTGCGGAAGTCTCAGTGAAGTTGCTGCGTCATGGTGATTACAATGTATTCCTGCTGCAGGAGTGTGGTAATAATTCTTCAGTGGTATGTTCAGTTTTTATTTTACTAAGGTGGTCCAGTGACAATGGTTTCTAGACAGATTCTCTTTTTTTAAATAATCTTATTTAGGGTTTCTAATAGTATAATAATACAAACTTACACACATCTCATCACCACTTTTTCTATTTTACGCAGTTGTGAAAAAAATTGCACAATTTTATAACAATGAAACTCCATGCATTCTTTGTTCGAGAACTACGTAACGTTCGTGTACTGATTTACCAACTTATGTATGCTGGTGGCGTAAATGAGAACTAACTTTTTTATTGTGGTAGTGACGTGTAGTTTGACAGTTTTGCATAGACGGTAGTGACACTCTCTATCAGCAAAAATAATTTTGTCAGCCTGTGGCTTGGCAAATGGCGAACTACTAGCGGAGAAAATGTCAAATAAATAATTGTTATTTCGGATTTTAGTGATAACTTACTTATATTTTGTATTTAAACTAGTAGTAATAAGATTACTAACCGAAAAAAAGATATTCCACCTGTAATTTTAGTGTTGCGACGAGTATTTGGACAGTTTTTCAACGCGCAATAAGACATTTTGACACGTCTTACGCCAGCTGTTGTCGGCTCGTACTAATTTGAAATAGAGCGATAGCTGTCTCCGTAGCTCTTATTTTCGTGACCACTTTTCGGGTCGTGACAGCAAATCTTGTTTAGATAGTATATCGATGCGCATAGGTGATTGATTTCAAACATTATGCGTGCTTTTGTTTATTTACAATGGTGAAATAATTGAAAACGAAATATTACTATGCACACTTTATATTGATATGTCTGATTGGGAAAATCACAGGGTAGGCAAACACTTTTTGCCTATATGGACTGCACGCCACTGTACTGTACAAATTAAACAGTTACCATCCATAAAGTTTGGTTCTGTAACTTTACATTTGATCCCAGTTTTAGAATTATATTATTAGATAAGTGAATTACTTTTTATGCATGTTGAGGACTTATCGAGCAAGATCGCAGATGGTAAATGACACGCCAGCCCCATGGACAGCTACTCACTTATTAAGTCTCTTGGGTCCTGCAATTTCGGCGGCAGTGCTCTCCCCTTAACACGCTCACTGTTGCTTTGCGGCAGAATATTTGACGCTAAGGTAGAACCTTTTTGGTATCAAAAGGTGGTCAACCGGGTTATGTGAGATTCTTACCCACTAAATCCCCCGCAACTGACGCATCGGCACATGAGGGCAGGGGGCACCTTGGTTCTCTGGTGGGATTTATCCAGGTACGCCTCAGTGCCTTGCCATAGTACCCGCCGACAGTGGGCGCATTATATTCCCCCGGGAACCTTTTACGGGGACGGGGGTCGCAACTCCGCCGCCGTTCTCCCCGGCGTCGCCGCCGT
Organism: Furcula furcula; assembly: GCA_911728495.1. Classification (NCBI taxonomy): domain Eukaryota; kingdom Metazoa; phylum Arthropoda; class Insecta; order Lepidoptera; family Notodontidae; genus Furcula; species Furcula furcula. Next base: position 17,420,104 of record OU452244.1, read on the forward strand.
TCTCGACGGACGTCTAGGGCCTAAACCCCAATCTTCCAGCGACTTCGAAGGTCTAAGGTAGTACCTTATCGTAACTGTCATAGCAAAGTTTATCGATAGTTTTGAGCTTAATTAAAGAAAGATAAATTATTATTCAGCAATAACTTTTAAGTTCTTATCTTTATAGGGAACAAAACGCCGTGTATTCGTTATCGAGACAATGGGTGGTTACTGCGGTTACTTGGCTACGCTAGCAGGTAAATATTTAAAAATAATAATCTATTGTCTTAAAGATACAATATCTACGTAATAGAAGAAAAGACTTGTTTTATACTAAGGCCACTTATGCGTCTCGCAAAAATTGATTGGCGATCTTCCCACGAAATAATTGCGTCCATTTGTAATGTTTTCAACTAGAATAATACCTTCGAGTGTCATTATATTCCTGAGGGCTTAGACAAGACAATCGCTTGATAGCGGTTCTATTTCTTTATCCGCCAACGCTTTCTAATCCCTATAACAGGCTAGATAACTACAAAAACTATTTAGTCCGTCCGTCCGTCATTTAGTTATCAAAAAATATTGGACACGTATTTTTTCTTTTGTCAATTAATTAATAAATTTCGAAGATATAGTGCATTGAAATTCCGCGTGATGTCACGCCTGTATACAATATTTACTGCGGCGTGACGTCACGAGCCCCCACTCCCGATCTATGACGCTCTATATCTTTGACAATATCTATTGATTTCTTAAATAAATAAATAAGTGCCCATTGGTCATGTGATTCTTTAGGTCTCGATTCTCGTTCCCTCACTTCTGAGGATCGCGACTGTATTGAATATTTCTCAACCGGCAACCGATGGATGCAAAGGGCTAACTGTAATAATATTTTATACAATATATGTCATTAGCGCACGAAAAGTGAAACAATGAAATTCACCCAAATTTGGTGAACTAGCAGTAAGTCCCGCGTCGGTAAAATGTAAGGAACGTGGCGTATGCCGTTGAAAATCAAGTAAAATGCCTCCATGCATATTTAGAAAATGCACATAGTTCTGGACAAAAGTAAATAATAAGGAAAGGATCATACCTTAACTATATACAGAGTGTAAGGGACTACGTACCGAATTTTTTTTAATAAGATATCTCATATTGTCCGTTACAACATTACAGAAACCATTTATATGGAAAATGACTAACAAGTTAATTTTTGAGCATGTAATGAATACGTGCGGAATAATAGTTATTTTTTAAATTACATTGCGAATTTCAATCAAGCCGCCTGCCAAGCGTGGAGATTATGGCAACCCCTCCCTTCTAAGGGAGAGGCCTTTGTTCAGCAGTGGACTTTTCGGCTGCTGATGATTGCTAATTTTACACAAATAAGTAATTTATTGTTTTTGAATTGAAATTAGGCTTTATTATTATACCAATAATGATGTTATCCTAATTTTATTAGAAAAGCGGCTTTTTTTTTATTCATGAAAAAGCTGATGAAAAATCATGTACTGGATCCCTGGTATCAGTTTTCGGTACGATGTCGCTTACACCCCGTATGAGAAAATATCTTAATGACATATGTCACAATTTTGGGCGCGCATTGGTAGGGAGATAACAAACCTATGGTTTATAATATCATTGGCTAACTGTAGTTTATTGTGGCGTTTTAAAGGGAAGGCCGTTGTTCAGCTGTGAACGTCTTCCGGCTGATGATGATGATCTCATAGTCGCCCTTCCATGATGACGAACGATGAGCAGAACGACAAAAAGAGCCAAAGCTCGTCTTGTGTTTACCCCACTATTATTTTGTTATTCAAATTAAGCCGTGGGTATTTTCTAAGTAATAATACCAGCCCTTGTTTACGTCCCACTGTTGGGCACAGGCCTCCCCCCTCAAGATGAGGTGGCTTAGGCCATAGTCCACCACGCTGGCCAAGTGCCTGTTGGCGGACTTCACACGTCATTCGAGAGCTAGTTAGGCTTTCTCAGACATGCAGGTTTCCTCACGATGTTTTCCTTCACCGAAAACTATAGGCCGACCATTTAATACGCGTATCGCCTGAGGGGGTAGAAGGGAGCGAGGGGAGATGTTAGCGGATGGGTGAAAGGGGTGTGCGGAGCAGAGAGCTTACGTCAAGTGCGGCAGTGCGCTGGCTGTGCTCGCAGCGCGCGGTTGGTGTTTTTGTTACGGACGCTTGAAGATAAACGCACAAGGTATACGACTGCCAAGATAAATCTCAAGATGAATCGGTCTTCCAGTTTTGCGAACAAAATTAACAAGCAAGCTAAACAAATAGCATACAATGTATATTCCTTTTTTAAAGCCAGAAAACAAGATCATAATTCTACAGAGTATCTTGAAGACGTAAACCTAAACAAACTTGTTGCTAAAGCTACAGGACTTTCGGTGACTACCATATGTATAAAATCTTTTAAAAAAAAATTGAACCGACTTCAATATCACTGAAAAGTATAAAATAATTTTAATATTATTGAAGTAGGTGTTAGCTTACCGGCTGTGTATATTTGGCACCAACTTCAATAATATTTAAATTATTTTATACTTTTCAGTGATATTGAAGTCGGTTCAATTTTTTTTAAAAAAGATTTTATTTTAAACTTTTTAGTGATATTTTCATATATAAAGATTGAACCATCGAAAACCGTAAAATTATCAAGGTAGGTTATGATCACATTATCGTCTACATAGTTTTACATAAGTAATTCATGTTTCTTCAGAAATAAATATCCGATCATAATGAAATTTACATGGAATCATCATAGTAGTTTACTCTCTCGAATAAAAAAAAACCATCGAAATCGGTTCATAATTGTCAGAGCAATGTAATGGAGAACATCAGTTTTATGGTTTTTACCAGATAAATTCCTCCACATCGTTCATGGTCCTCCAGGAAGTTCTTATCCGGTTGTAATAAAATTCATACAGATTCAATACAGTGGTTTCTTCTTTCGAATAAAAAAAGAATCATTGAAATTGGTAAATATTTGCCAGAGTTATGACCATTTTTGTCCTTAAAGAGCGACAAAAAAGTCATCTATATAGGCTTTCTTGCAGCTCTCAGTGCGCAGTCACCATTCTTGTTTTTTCAGGAACTACTTATTACTAATCAATAATTTTTTTATGGGACCCAATCAATGGATTGAAGAATGGATGGAAGAAAGATTTTTTTAAATCGGTTCATAATTGCCAGAGTTATGCGCGAACATACATAAAAAAATAAAAAAAATATATATATACAGACGAATTGAGAACCTCCTCCTTTTTTGAAGTCGGTTAAAAATAATAAAAGAAGGAAATGAACTGAAAGATGAACAATATTATAATATACTATTATAAAATATTTGTAAAACTTAAAAATAAATACTTAAAAAAAAGATACTTTACCAACTTTACTTTACTTACTTACCGATTTTATTCTTTACCAACAATGTCTATCTCGAGATAAATCTTTGGATTATTGACTCCGTGTGTAGCGTTACCCGCCCCCGCTCCCTTCTTACCGCGCAGGCGATACGCGAGTTAAACGGTCGGCCTATAGTAACAATCGCACAAAGACGATTCGCACATGATTCATTAAAGAAATCAGAGGTGTGAGCCGGGGTTCGAACCTGCGCACCTTGTTTACAAGGCAAGCGCTCGCCCACTGAGCTGTTACCGCATTTTCTAAGTAAAACACTTGATTAACTTCAAGGTCTTGCGGGCGGTGCGGACGCCGCCTACATATACGAAGAGAAATTCTCCATCAAGGACCTCCAACAAGACGTGTATCACATGGCGTCCAAGATGACTGGCGGCATCCAACGCGGGCTCATCCTTCGCAACGAGAAAGCCAACGACAATTACAACACTGACTTCCTTTATCGTCTCTATTCCGAGGAGGGCAAAGGTCTCTTCACTGCTAGGATGAATGTGCTCGGTAAGTCCAGTTCATACATACGCTCGAAAACCACACACGTGCTCGGAGTTTCACAAAATAACTTCACTTGAAAATGTCTACAACAAGTGCAATGATCATGGTCACGAGAAGAAAGAAGAAGAAAAAGCGAGCGTTCGCCGCTTGCCGAGCCGATACCCTATCACTGTCGTGCGCATGGTCCGTAATTTTATGATGGAAAATTTAATACAGGCAAAAAATGTATATGATCTATTAACGACACTGATTACGTGATAAAAATATACGCATGCATAAAAAATAACCTATATAATTGCCGATTTGACGTTCGTAGTTTTACTTAGTTGTTGATAATTACACTGTGGAATATTCTTTGTGAAGCAGCAGGAAAAAATAAGCAATGTATCGTATGTAACTCGATACTATCGAGGCGGGTGTCAGGCGTAAAGGGTTTTTTTGAAGTGAAACTTCTTATGCGACTTCCAAAAATGTTATCACATAACGCGTCAAGCGTTAAATGAAGCACCTTAACGCGTTATCGCTTAACGCGTTAAGTGATAGGTGTTAAACGATAGGCGATAGGCGTAAATTTGTTAAGGTTATGAAAACGCTCATGTGACGCCGTCACTGAGTGAGTGGGTGAGTGGATAGTGAGTGGATAGTGAGTGGATAGTGAGTGGATAGTGAGTGGATAGTGAGTGGATAGTGAGTGGATAGTGAGTGGATAGTGAGTGGATAGTGAGTGGATAGTGAGTGGATAGTGAGTGGATAGTGAGTGGATAGTGAGTGGATAGTGAGTGGATAGTGAGTGAATAGTGAGGTGGATAGTGAGTGGATAGTGAGTGGATAGTGAGGTGGATAGTGAGGTGGATAGTGAGTGGATAGTGAGTGGATAGTGAGTGGATAGTGAGTGGATAGTGAGTGGATAGTGAGTGGATAGTGAGTGGATAGTGAGGTGGATTGTGAGGTGGATAGTGAGTGGATAGTGAGGTGGATAGTGAGTGGATAGTGAGTGAGTGAGTGAGTGACCGCCGACTCCGCCGACTCCGTTGATTCCGTTGACTTTGTTGACTTCGTTGACTTCGTTGCGCGGGGAGGTGGAATAGAAGGAGACAGAGCGAGAATGAAGTTTCACTTCTTCCGCGCGGAGGGACTCCACGCACGCACATTTTTTCTCAGATTCATCTGCAATCAGTCTTCACTTTTATCAGATTTGTTGGAGGCAGTGGCAGGTCGTGTGTGCCCTCCAGTGAGGACAACTACTCGGAATATAATTCGTGGCATATTTCGTTTTGTTTGAGTCGCTTTGCAAGCGTTAGTGCAGGAGTTCAGCTGCCCGTTCATTGGGGTGGTTTTGCAGCCGTTTAACAGAGGTCGCTTGGATTTCCTCTTTGACAGTTTTTATTTCCAGATGTTCGTGGATCTCTTAGTTAAGAATATAGGGATGGACGCAAGATATTTAGTAACATACGATCTATGTAACCCAGGTCACATGCAACAAGGTGGTTCCCCAACGCCGTTCGACCGTAACATGGGCACAAAGATGGCCGCCAAATGCCTGCATTGGCTCGTGGAGACCATCCAGAAGGGCCCCGCCACCTCGCCCGACTCCGCCTGCTTGCTAGGCGTCGTCAAACGACAGTACAAGTTTTCACCACTGGAAGATCTCAAAGCGCAGACTAACTTTGCGTAAGTTAAGCTTGTTTATTTATTCTCTATACTACTGCCATTGTTTTTTTTTATCGTGGTTTACCAAATCACAAAAAAGGCTTTTAAGCCTATATTTAATTGGGATGTCTTACATACCTAGAATGCAGTCTGCATAAAATTATTAAAAATATTTTTTACTCTATGTGTTCAGTAGTCACGACGGATCTTTGTGTGTCTGAAGTTGGCTGCAAGACGCCGCGCAGTAGCTATTTTTGTGTTTTTGTATTGACAACTCACGACTGTAGTTGCGCAATGGTTCGCCAAACCCAACTTCAGACACACAAAGATCCATTGTGAGTACTGTATGAAATTACGGTCTATATTAGAATATTCTGAACTAGAGAAAAAAAAAATTAGCATGAACTACCTACTTAAGAAAGAGACCTCTGCACAGACATACATTATTATTAGTCGTGGGGAGTCACGTGGTCACTTCACCTACCTGGGGGTCTAGTACGAGTTCTGGTAGTTTAGGAGCTCAGTCAAACTGTCAGTTTTCTCCATACATTTCACACCAGCGCCCCCTAGCGGTAACTATCAAAAACTAGTCAAATGTACGGGAAAAAACTGACAGTTTGATCGAGCTCGTAAACTATCAGAACTCGTACTTGACCCCCTGGACGGTTGCTTGCACAAAGAACCTACCACCTAGTAAATCAGACCGACGGAGTAATCGAACTAATCATCATCATGAGCAGCAGCAGCCGGAAGATCACTACTGAACAAATGCCGCCCCCTTAGAAGGGGGGGGTGCCATAGTAGGATAGTAGGTAATCCAATAGAAAGACGCTGATGCTTGTCTTCTTGTTTTCTATTAGTCGCCTCTTTCGACAACTAATGGGAGGAGATAGGTGGGTGCTATTCTTACCTGGACACCTCGCGGGCCGAACCAAATCGCTCCACTAATTGGTAGTATATATTTTTCAGGCAAAGAGTACCAAAGCAGCAATGGTGGATGAAGCTGCGTCCCTTGCTTCGTATCCTAGCCAAGCACGAGTCGACATACGAAGAGGAAGGCATGTACATGACCGTTGAACAGGGAGAGATTGATTCTGAAAACGTCATATAAAATATTGATCAATATAAACCATAAAAAAATATAAATTAGATTGTTTAAAAAAAATCTTAAACAATGTTTACTGTGTGCAAGCTTTATTTTATTTTTATCACAATATCGCATTTTAAAAAGCATCACTTATTTTTGGCGTGTACTGTATTTATGTCATCGTCTGAGATTTTCTAGAAAATATATTAGTATTACCATGTTTGGTATGTAGGTAGTGTTTTTATTACACACTGTTATAGTAGTATCTAGTAATTATTAACCCTAAATTATGAATATTCTAACTGATTATGAATATGATTATAGACTACGTTTGACACAATTAGTTTTTTAATAATTGTAATCTTGCTTGACCTTAGAAAAATTACTACAATAATTGTTTCATGACATTTATAATAAGAAAATAGTAAATATATTTTAGAACTACTTCAAAATTACACCAGTGACCACAGACCAATGATTTACCTAATTATGAGAATAGTTCAATACTCCGCTTTATTTATTAAATAAAATGTATATACTTACTTAATACACTTATATTCAGTAAAAATAATTAAAACATATTTTATAATTTAACAAACACCGGTAATATAAAACAAATGGCTGTGGAGAGACTGTGTAAAGATATTTTGCAGATATTATTTTATTTATCTACAATAATTGCGTAGGACATATTATAAGTGCTTGTGCACTTTTGTGAGATCTTTATTTTTGATATTAACTCAAATAACATTTACGTTATCGCGTCATATTGTTTTGGCATTGAAGGATTGTGTATAGGTGTATCCGTAATTTTTTTTAAGAACATTAGGCATGTAAGCACAATTTTTAGAGATTATTACCTTTAGATATAGTATTTAAATCATGATTATATTCTATTTTCGTGGATTGCCTCGATATATCGCAATCAAAATAAATTTTAAACGGTAGTAAAAGTTGAAGACTATAAAATTAAAATTGTAATAAAGTTTCTGTGTTACACAAATTGTTGCTTTTATTTAATTATTTGTCTAATGAATCCTAATTTATTAAGGAGTACATATTGAATATAATATGATACATTATATGCTAAATAAATTACGCATTTAACTATTCGTATAATCCATGATGTCGCACTGCTTGGCACTGCTGAGCAAGGTCTTTACTACAGCATTACTAATTTCTACTACAGCCATCGGCACGTAACTTGGCAAGATTCGTTAGATACGCAGAAGTCATTTTTTAGGTCTCTTTGATTATCAAGCGGGACGCGGGGAACAAGGCAACATAGTTCCGGGCGCGCTATTGGTTAGCTGGTCGAGCCTTGCTTTTGTTGCAACTAAGTGTGCGAACTTTCCCCCACTCTGGTAATAACTCTGGCAAATATTTACCAATTTCAATGATTCTTGTTTTATTCGAAAAAGAAACCACTGTGATGAATCTGTATGAATTTTATCACAACCGGATAAGAACCTTCCTGAAGGACTATGCACGATGTGGGGGAATTTATCTGGTAAACATTCTGGGTAAACACCATAAAACTGATGTTCTCCGTTACATTACTCTTGACAAATATGAACTGATTTCGATGATTCTTTTTTTATTCAAGAGAGTAAACTACTATGATGATTCCATGCAAATTTCATTACAACCGGATATTTTTTTATGAAGAAACATGAATTATGTAAAACTATGTAGACGATAATGTGATCATAATCTACCTAGATCATTTTACCGTCTTCGATGCCCCGATGTCTTAGACATGGCCCTCCTGAAGGGCGTGACCCTCCGGTTGCGCTCCTTAGAGGTTCTCCATGAGCTAGACTCTGACCACCGACCGGTCCTAATGGAACTAGGTCCGCCGCCCATTTCCCAGCCGGTCACTAAGACCGTTCTGGGGGCTTAGACAAAATCCAAGCGTTGGTTGTTCCGTTCACGCTCACGCTCACACGTTAGCGTGACTTAAACGGTAGACAAGTGACAAAACGTTAAGCGTGTCACGACAAACGCACGTTCCGCAGCATCACACGCTCAACGAACGGAATGTTCTTATTTCATTCATTCAATGGTCTCCGTTAGTGTGACACAGCTGTCAATTTCGCGTTTATGCCGTCGATTTTTAAAAGTTTTGAAGTGCTTGTTTTATTAAAATTTATTTAAATAATTAGATAATTGTTAGTTGATTGATAAGTAGGATAAGACTTAAATAGAGACGTATTTTAATACTTATGTTGTGTTACTGTTTCGTGTGTTGTGAGTTTCCTAAGTACAGTGCTTCAGTGTTTAAAGGAGGAAAGATAGCTAGATGGAACCTAGACAACGTACAAGCCACGAGCAATTTAATTTGATGCTGGAATTCATGGAAACGTAAGTTTATTCCGAAATTCATAATGTATTTCATACCATATTTAATATCGAGACCCAACTAATGCACAACGTATGTGCGCTATCAACATCTCAAGTAGGCACTTATGAGTGTGGAATGTAATGTAAATTAAGGGACTCTACAACGCCTCTTTTGTGTGTAGTTTTTGCAACTGCATTTGTTTTTAAGTTCTAAACTTAACGTCAACTAAGTACCTAAAAAAACTTGTGTGTTTTCGAATTGGTCTGATTTGTTTATTTTGTCTATTTTTAGCCATGGTGATCTTTCAAGGCCTCAACCTGGATGGTAGGGTAACGGGTGAACGGCAGTGGGAGGAGTTAACAAAGCCATAGATATATGGAAACAGGTAATAAAACATTATATAAATTTTTTAACAAATATTAATATGTTTGAGGTGTGTTAAACACAATATTTAAGGTGACTGACTGCTCATTCATATATTCACCTTGTCATATTACTTGTATTTAAGGTATGTTCCGATTCCAAAACTAAGACTAAGAGGTAGGCTTCTTTAATCAATCGGGACATACATGGCACTGGTGGTGGGCCTAGCAAAACAAAACCATTAACTGCGCTTGAGGAGAGGTTATTGCAGATTATTGGGTTTGCTTCAATTATCGGCAATCCAGTCATAGAAGCGGCGGGCTTTGAGGTTGATAATCCGACTACTTAATTAATTAAAATTTCCTTTTTTTTTCACATTTACTTTGTGTTAAAATATTTCTCCTGGTACTTCACAAATGACTTGGGCCTTAAGGAGTTTGTTATAATGGAATATTATAATCTTATATATTTACTAGCTGACCCACGCAGCTCCGCCCGCGCTGTGTTTACGTTAACTAAACTTTCAATAATATACATTCGCATAGAATACAAAACCTCCTTTTTTAAAGTCGGTTAAAAGCTTGGACCCACTTTGTACTTGCCCTCCGAAGCACGGAGACGTTTAGTTCAAATGGCGTTAAAACGGTCACCCATCTATTTAATGACCTTACCTAACGTTGCTTAACCCGATCGATTACAAAACCTTGATAACAACTCTCTATGAGTGTTCCCTTACTAATATTTATTATATTATAAAGAAAAATTGATAAAATCGGACCAAGCGTATAACCAAGTACCCGTTTTGACTTTAATCCCCTCTCCCAAAAGAACCATGCTAGATTACGGGATAAAAAGTATCCTATGTCCTACCTCGTAGTAAGATCTCAAATCATGCCAAGTTTCATTTGAATCCATTCAGTAGTTTCGGCGTGATGCTCAGCCGTGATACAGACAGACAGACAGACAGACAGACAGACAGACAGACAGACAGACAGACAGACAGACAGACAAAAATTAAAAAAATTACATTTTCGGCCTCAGTATCGGTTATAGAATGCCCTCCAAATATAATTTTCAAAATATCTTCAATGTACAGAATTGGACCTGTTACAGTTTTATTATAAGTATAGATTTAACATTTCAGGCACCTTCACACCCTCGGCCAGAGACGCAGAGACCCCCATCAAAACTAGTGCCACACCAGGTGATGGTAACACCACCAGTGCCTGATTTTACCTATTGGACGGCGGTCAAGGGAGTTTAACCACTAGAACCGTCGAAGTAGTAATGTAGTAGATTCTTTTTGTGGTGTACAATAAAGAGTTTATAACGATGTGGGTTGTGTAATTATATCATTCTTGTTATACTTAATTGTTTGTTGTCCTAAATAAAAATAATTCTAGAATTAAATAAAAAGAATACCAACATTTAGTGTTCTTATTTAATTTATTACATTATATAAAGCAGTGGTTCCCAACCTGTTTGGGCTCCGACCCACCCAACAAAAACTGCCAAATTCGGGACCCACCTCTTGGCCATCTTAAAAAGCAGCCAAACCCATCGGTCGGGTTATCTTATGTTTCAGGGCCCACTCAATAGTCTCCCGCGACCCACCAGTGGGTCGCGACCCATACTTTGGGAACTCCTGATATAAAGTATAGTTAAAAATCTAAAACAATTGTCACATGTCTATAAAAAAATAGATTAAATTTTAACACATATGGACAATATACTAATTAATACCTCATTATTTTTTAAGGCCGTGTAGGCCATGCCAATAAAATAGACATACATACAGACATAAGTACCTAATATACATACATACATACTCAAAAAACATTACCCTCCTTCTGGGGCAATCAGGCTATGAAAAAGACAAGAAAGAATTTGCAGTGTATAGAGTGAAACTCAAGTTATTAAAATATGTTAAACATTATTGTAGTCTTAACACGAGACTATTTAGAGCAGCTCTGTCCTGGATTAATTCGGTTTGACTGCCAATACTGACTGTCACTAGGACACTTGCAGAATTTGCAGTGCTATGCTGTAAATCAAATTCAACTATTTCAATAATGGGTGGACTAGGTAAATTGGCATCTAAAGCCATGTTGTGTAAAACACAACATGCAAGAACATTTTTTCCAGCTATGACGGGATGGTAATGTAAGGTCCTGTGTCTTAATAAACATCTCCAACGTGATTTCAATAATCCAAAACAGCCCTCTATACAATTTCTGGCTTGTATATGCCGCTGAGTATAGGTGTCTTCGGGAGAGCCAGGTGGTGCATTCAATATAGGCGCCATCACCTAAAACATTATATTATTATTAATATTATTAAGAAATTTGACCCGTGGGGTGTCCGGGTAAGAATAGCATGTTGGGTGTCCGTAAGAGGCGACTAAGGGAAAGCAAGAAGACGGGCAGCAGCGTCTCTATTGGATTACCTACCACCTATAATGCGATCCCCAAGCCACCTGCCAAGCGTGGAGGTGCAAACCCTCCCATCTAAGGGAGAGGCCTTTAGTTCAGCAGTGGACGTGTTTCGGCTGCTGATGATGATGATGAATTAAGAAATTTATAGCATATTAGTATGTTATGTGAATATGAAAATATTATCACCTAACAAAGCATACCTTTAAATTGTTTAAAAACATGGCAACAGATATAATAATAATAAACATTATCCTACCTAGTAACCATAGTTGTTCCCCACTTTGATAAAGGTTTCTAAGAAATAGCTCCGCTTTACTGGATGCCCATGTGAAAGAATCATGAGTGTCTCCACCAAATTTAGGATTAACATTAGTTATCCTCAAATTACCGTCGCATATCTGTAGGTAACAAAAGAATATATTACTTTAACTTTATTTTTTCTTCATACAACTTAGTAAAGAGACAATCAAGACGTTCACTTAATGGTAAGCGACATGCCTGCCCGAGTTATTAAGTCTCTTGTAACCGGTATTTTTACCAGCTACAGTGCCCTCCACACCAACACAAAGGGATGTTTACACACTGCTACTTGGCGGCAGAATATCTGACACTGAGGTGGTACCTACCTAGACAGTCCCTTGCACAATGGACTTGCCATTTACCCATTGGGAAATTTCTTTTTTCTTTACAAAATCATGTCAACTTACCATTTGGACATTTATTGAATGATAACCTTTTCTATTAAAATACAAATGTTCATCATGTGAGGGCCTCACAATAGCCACATGGGTACAGTCGATACATCCAACTACACCCGGCAGTCTGAACTTCCTCTGGAACCTAGAATATATTCAAATATAAATATATTTTAAAAAATATTAATTGTTAAAATATGTCCTTGCTTTAAATTAATAAATTATTAACAGTATTAAAATCAGGTAAAACAATTCAAACGATACTTTCTGAAAACACAATAGTTTAACTTTGAATAATTATAAATGAGTAGTATATTTAGTAGTATTATGAAACTATATAGACTGGTAGATGAGGCATTTTTAACATTATTTATTTGTAAAAAATATCTATCTATCATCTAACTTATAAGATTTATGCATGAGGGTCTGCACTGACAATAGGTACGTTAGGTACTTACTTAAGTCTTATTTGTGCTCGATCTCTTTGCGATTTTGGAAATACAATCCACTTATTTAGAATAGCCGGATGATTTAGTGCTTCCAAAACTTGACGTATGCACCGACTGGTTGTCCTTTGTATTAAATATTGTGGAAGTCCAATAATACGCTGATATGACCATGTTGTTATGCTTAGAGTGCACAGCAACTGAAATAAGAAATACCCGTAGGTATTATACACATTTGGCTTACTTTTTGCAGGTTACATGCTTGACATAATATACGTAGAAAACTTACTTTTACTTCCAAAAATTATATAGCGTGTGACCTATAATGAAGTCAGACGACGTAGATCATCACAAAGCACAGCAAAAGTATGTTTGTCTAGCTTAAATCGATAGATAAATTCTAATTCCGCCAACTCAAGAATTTGTTCAATTTTACACCGATTTAATCCTGTTTTACGTCTCTCTAAAGCTTTTTCATTATTGCTTGCCCATATCAATCTTAAACTATGCATTATAATAGAAGTATTTTTAAAGAAACACACAAACACTGTCACTGTTTACTTAGTTAAATACAAACGACGCCATGTTTTTATACTTAGCAGCAGGGTCTGCGGTCACGCTCGAGAAGCGTGCTGCGGAAAAGCTAAACTTCGGTTAGCACTTGTCAAAAGTGGCAATTGTCTACCATTTGTATGTAAATCATTCGGTCACACGTCACGCTAATTTCAACATTCCTTAGCGTGTGCGGATTAACGGACTTTGTCTACCAACATTAGCGTTAGTCACGTGACATCTGTTGAGCAATTGTCATTTTCATACATTTTGATCTTTCCGCAGGTATTCACGCTTACAGAAAAGGGATTTTGTCTAAGCCCCCTGGACTGGCATCAGCTAAACATCTGTTTAGCCGATGCCGACTCTCCGAATCTTGCCCGCTTCCCGGCGCAAATCTCGTCCCCTCAGGACACCGACCAAGCGATCGGCGCTTTCACCGATCATCTCAAATCGGCCATCAGCCAGTCCTCCCGGCAGGTTGAATTGTGGTGGTTGCCCGATGACATTAGGTCCAAGGAATTAGTCCGCGCTAAAAACGCGGCTATTCGCGCGTACGACTCCTACCCCACCGATGCCGATCGGGTCCGCATGCGTGCTTTGCAGAGGGACGTGAAGCGCAGCATCGCGGAACTCAGGGAGGCTCGATGGGGAGGGTTTCTAGAGGAGATCTCGCCGTCACACCAGGCTTACTGGCGGCTCGCGAGATCCCTCAAAACCGACACCGTAGCTACCATGCCCCCCTTGACCCGCCCTTCAGGCGACCCACCCGCGTTCGAGGACGACGAGAAGGCTGAGGTTCTCGCTGACTCTCTAGAGAGTCAGTGCACACCCAGCTCCGCTCCCGTCGATCCGGCGCACCTCGATCTTGTGGATAGGGAAGTAGAGCGCAGGTCCTCACTCCCTCCCACCGAATCCCTCTCCCCGGTCACGCAAACCGAGGTGGAAGACCTGATCAAAGGCCTTAAGCCGAAGAAAGCACCGGGCTCCGACGGCATCTCCAATCGCGTTCTCAAGGTTCTCCCTGTCCATCTGATATGTCTTTTAGTGACTATCTTCAACGCAGCCATGTCCCACTGCGTCTTTCCTGCCGAATGGAAAGACGCGGATGTAGTAGGTATCCCTAAGCCGGGTAAGCCTCGCAGCAGCCCTGCGAGCTACTGGCCTATCAGTCTTCTCAAGTCTCTCGGCAAACTCTATGAGTGCTTGCTATTAGCGAGACTCAAAGACTTTGTCAGTTCTAATAATATCCTTATTGACGAGCAGTTTGGCTTTCGAACCAGAGACTCTTGCGTCCACCAGGTGCACCGCCTCACGGAGCACATCCTGACCGGGCTCAACCAGCCCAAGCCCGTCTACACAGGCGCCCTATTCTTCGATGTTGCCAAGGCCTTCGACAAGGTCTGGCACAACGGCTTGATATACAAGCTCTTCCAGTTAGGAGTCCCCGATAGGCTCGTACTCATCATACGAGACTTTCTCTCGAATCGTACCTTTCGATACCGGGTCGAAGGTACGTTTTCTTCGCCCCATCCTATACAGGCCGGAGTCCCTCGGGGCTCCGTGCTCTCTCCCCTCTGGTTCAGCCTGTTCACGAACGACATTCCTCGTTCGAGCAGAGTCCAACTCGCCCTTTACGCGGATGACACCGCTCTCTATTATTCCCATAGGAACATGTCCTATTTAACGCGTGCTCTTCAAGCCGCAGTCGACGCCTTGGGTCAATGGTTCCGTACGTGGCGCATAGAGGTGAACCCGGAGAAGAGTGCCGCGGTGGTCTTCTCCCGGGGACCCGCCAATATGTTCTCCGCGCTTTCGGCCCAACAGACGACTAGCCCCAATATCTCTATTCAATCGCCCTATCCCCTGGACTAGGAAGGTTAAGTACCTCGGAGTCACCTTGGACTCCGCCATGACTTTCGGCCCGCACATTAGGTCCGTCCGCAATCGAGCGGCTTTCGTATTAGATCGCCTGTATCCCCTTCTCTGCAAGCTGAGTAAAATGTCGCTTAGAAATAAGTTGACATTATACAAAGCTTGCATTCGCCCTATCATGACTTACGCGAGTATAGTTTTCGCGCACGCCGCCCGCACCCATATTGATAGCCTCCAGGTTATCCAGAATCGTTTCCTCCGTCGCGCCGTCGGTGCCCCGTGGTACATGCGGGACGTAGATCTGCATTCCGATTTCAAATTAGATCCCCTTCGTAAGTTCCTCAAAGAAGCGTCGAAACGCTACTTTGAATCCGCGTCCCGTCACGCGAACAGTTTAATCCGCGCCGCCGCCGATTACGCCGCTAGTCCTTCTGACTCGCGCCGCAGACCACGGCACGTACTGCTCGACCCTCCTGACCCCATGACGGTCCTATTGGACCGGGATGCGCCGACCCCTCCCCGACAACCGTATGCTACACTAGCTATCAGACACCGGTCTCGCCGGCGAGGCTGAAGGGTCGTACGTATGCGACCGCAACGACGTGCATCACCCCACTGAGTTTCTTGCCGGTTCTTCTCAGTGGGGGCGCGTTGTGAACCGGTGGTAAACTCAGCCCTCTCTTAAGCGACAGCCCAAGCCGAGGCCGTGCCTCCCTGAGGTGCCCTTGTGCTCGTCGCTACTTCTGCCGTAAAGGCTAGAGCGCTTCAAGCGCTCGCCTCCTATTGTCCGGTGAAGCTGCAATGGCCATCTGCGGCCAAAAGCGTATATCATTCCCATCACAAAAAAAAAAAAAAACCGTCTTCGATGGTTCAATCTTTATGTATGAAAATATCACTAAAAAGTTTAAAATGAAGTCTTATTAAAAAAAAAATTGAACTGACTTCAATATCACTGAAAAGTATACACAGCAGGTACGCTAAAACCAACTTCAAATATATTTCAATTATTTTATACTTTTCAGTGATATTGAAGTCGGTTCAATTTTTTTTTTAAAGATTTTATTCTAGTAACTACTCGTCGAGACCTACCTAACGAGCCCCAACTAGGTGGGTTTACCTTTATTGGTGTAGAGATCCTATGACCACCTTCCTGCTCCATCATCAGACCCTGATCACCATTTTTCTAGCAACTGCTCGTCGAGACTTACCTAACGAGCCCAAACTATGTGGGTCTACATTTATTGGTGCAGAGATCCCGTGACCACCACCTTCCTGCTCCATCATCAGACCCTGATCACCATTTTTATAGCAACTAGTCGTCGAGACCTATCCAACGAGCCCAAACTCGTTGGGTCTAGGTTTATTGCGGCCGAGATCCTGTTACCACCTTCTTGCCGATCATCATCAGACCCTGGGGAAGGTTACCATTTTATTTAGTATCATCGGATTTACATATGTTCAGATCTTTCGGACTAATAGAAGTAACGAAAAATGTCTATTGTATACAAAATATCCCTACCTCGACACGGAAAAGAGCTGATAGTCTTCAAACAGCTGGACCGATTTTCATGAAACATAGCTAAGAACCATCTCGTTAAAACTAGCTTTCAAATAAATAAAAAAACGCATTCAAATCCGTTCACTGGTTGGACTGCTACGAAGCCACAGACAAACATACATACATACAGACAGTCTTCTGGACATAGGCGTCAAACTTATAAGTCACCTAGTTTTTGGTCGGGGGTTAAAAACTAAAACAACTATAGCTGAAGAGGTGAAAAAAACTTAACATTTCTTTTTTTTTCGCGGGAGAAACCTTCAAAATGTCCCCGGGAGCTGTTGGGCTCGACTGGGGTATGTGGGATTGTTACCCACTAAAACCTCTGCGCCTGTCGCATCGGCACATGAGAGGGGACCCCAGGGCTATCCGGTGGGATCTACACCAGGGGCCCCTCAATGCCTTGCCTTTGAGCCCGCCGCCGCATTGTAGCCCCCCCGGGAACCAATCACGGTGCTCACGGGGACGGGGTCGCAACCCCACCGCCGTTCTCCTCGAAGTCGCCGCAGTACTCAATGGACTTCCTAGTGCCCACACCCCGAACGTCTAGCGACTCCCGAAGGACATGTACATAACTACTTTATAACTCAACTCGACTTTAGTTCGTCAACGAATATTCAGGTGTTAGCACCCGAGGGTAGCACTTTCCATACATGCTATTTTTCATCAGAATTGCCACTCTGTCACTATTTATTTAATTTACTCTCTTGGACCGCTATACTTAACACTTTCCTTGAAGAAGGTTCTGTTTTTGAATGAGAACGAGAATCTCATCATCGGTGTGTGTCTCAGAGTAATTAGAATGGAGCTAGTATCACGTCGATTCCCCGAACAAATTTTTCGTGGCACCTGTGCGGGGTGCGGGATGCGAAGTAAACACACACAGATACAATTTCACGCATACTCTTGCAAATGTCTAATGCAAAGCATGCAAATTCATGTTTCTATGAACCCACACTATAATAAACTCGCAACACATTCAAAAGGATACGCACACAAATAAAGAATGACCTGAACATAATGAACAAAAATTTGGCAGAGGGGTTAGCGCATCATGCTCTCTCCATTGATATCAATCAATCAATTTATTTGCTAAAATGTGGGTACATTATGATGTCACAGTATTTAATAAGAGCGCAGCACATTTACCATAATTATAAATGGCATGTAAATGTGTATATATCTCCTCTAAGGTGTGTGTGTGTGGTGTGTGTATGCACCATAAGATACAAACCGTTTTTTTACCGTTTCGACACAGTCTATAAACCAATACAGTCGTCAAACGAAGCCGTCTAGACAGGGCAATCGTGAGGGGTGTGAGGGGTGAGACGAGGGTAGGCGTGCCCGAGCTGCGTACGCTGCTGCCACCCGAATTAGTTAGTAGCTCGGGACATAACTTTCAGGGCTGACGCGTATTTGTTTGTGTATGTATTTTTATGTAAGCAGTTATAATGGTTTATACTACCTGTGTGCTGTGTGAGAGAGATATTATTTTACACTTGTTCAATTCCAAAGCGGCGGAAAAATTTAATTTTTCAAAAAAAATGTCATTGGTGTTCTTTTCGAGGTTTCTCGGGGTGCTGATTACGAAAATGGCATCCATTTTCAAATCCAAAATGGCGAATATTTTCTTTTTTCAAAATAATGTTATTGGTATCATTTTCGAGGTTTCTCAGGGTGCTGATTACGAAAATTGCATCCATTTTCAAATCCAAGATGGTGAATATTTTCTTTTTTCAAAAAAAAATTTGTGGTGTCATTTTCGAGGTTTCTCAGGGTGCTGATTATGAAAATAGCATCCATTTTCAAATCCAAAATGGCGGATATTTTCTTTTTTCAAAAAAATGTTATTGGTGTCATTTTCGAGGTTTCTTGGGGTGCTGTATGTATTTTTATGTAAGCAGTTATAATGGTTTATACTACCTGTGTGCTGTGTGAGAGAGATATTATTTTACACTTGTTCATTCCTGACGCAGAGCCTACACTAGATAAATGTCAACCCGTAAGCAATAGTTTACAAAATAATGAATGTGTGAGCTCAGATGCCTACATTAATAACACAAACAGCTGTCAAAGGGGCAATTTTCAATCAGAAACCAAAAAAAAATTGGTTATTTTCAGTGATGAACTCGGTAAACATATGGGTACTATTATATCAGACATCTGCAGGGAGTACTCAGTTATTAATAATTGTTTTCCTGGCTTATCCTACCACGATATTATGAGAAGAATACTCTCTTATAACTATAGCCAGACAACTTCTGTAATTATACTTATAGGGAATAGGGAAAAAGTTGACAAAAAAAATATAGTAGATTATAATAATGATTTACTAAAATTAAATGTAGATAAAATTGTTATGTTTACATTTCCGTATTGCCATAGCTTGCCACAGGTGGAAAATCAATCTAGATATAAGTTAAATATGTTACTCCACAATTTGACATGTACTAATAACTTCTCTAAAATTGACAAACTACATTTAATTGACATTAACAATTATGTTAATAAGTCTTTTTTTATTAATAAAGATAGATGTTATCTTTCTAATTATATTAAGAGACAGATAGCTAGTTCGCTATTATATTTTTTTGATATATTAGCCAAAAACTTGGCTAACAAAGTTACTGCTCCTATTGAGCAATGCTGTACTGACATTTTGCCTAGTTCAAAAAAGAATCTGGCAATTAATAATATTGACATACAGAGTGATTTAAATTAGATATTAAGACAATAGAGATAAACTCTTGCTTAAATGATATAAAACAACATAATTTAAAGGACACTCTAATTAGGAAGGTGTCCTCGATCAACCTAGTGCATCAGAATATACAAGGCCTGATGGGTAAAGATTTACAAATTGAATTATTTATGTATGATTACAAAATAGACATTATGTGTGTTACTGAGCACTGGTTGAAAAGTAACCAAATTATATTCAATTTTAATAATCACCAAGTTGTCAGCTCATACAGTAGAGTAAATATGATACACGGTGGCTCTTTAATTATCCTCAACAAAAATATTAAATGTAAAGAACGCAAGGATATTGTGAGCCTGTCTGTCGAGCGAGTTATTGAAGTCGCTTGTATTGAATTTGAGCAGTTCATTATTATATGCGTTTATAAGCCTCCATGTTCGCCTTACGAACAATTTGAGAAATCCATGGAGGATATTCTATTTAAGTTGGCTAATACAAATAAATCAATTGTTGTCTGTGGAGATTTTAACATAAATTTACTAGAAAACACCACAATGAGTAATAGGTTTATCACACTTTTTAAATCATACAATTTGTACAAAACATTTTTGGAACCAACTAGGATAACTGCCACAAGCGCGACATGTATTGATAACATTTTTACCGACGTAAAGCCTGTAGCTAAATTAATTATAAATAACTTAGAATCTGACCACACCGGTCAATTTGTTGTTTTGCCTAGGAAAGCTGATAGGTTCCAAAGGAAAATAGTTAGTTTTGTTCCAATATCTAAAAGACGTTTAGAACTTTTTGAGGAAAGTCTGACCCATAGGTTATTAAAGTTATACTATCACAATAATCCGAATGTATTGTATAAGTCTCTGTTTGATATAATAACTGGGGTGTTTAATAATATTTTTCAACCGAAAAATGTATCTCTGCGTCTACATGCTGGGTTTAGTGAATGGGCGACTGTAGGCCTTAATAAGAGTAGACACAAATTATATGACTTATATGATGAGAAAACACATAACCACAATGTAGCATTTAAAGAGTATGTCAAGAATTATTCAAAAATTTTTAAAAGGGCCTGTGCAGTAGCTAAGTCTATATATATTAGAGATAAGATAAAAAGTGCAGGTAATAAAATAAAAATGACGTGGAATATTATTAATAATGAAACTGGCAGACAAAAAGGACACAATCGTGATTTTCAATTAAAAATAAATGACAAAATTGTAAAAGCGGACATAGAAGTAGCTACAGAATTTGAAAAATTTTTCAATAGTATTCCTCAAGTAACAACCACAACCCTTTCTTCATCTGCTAGTTCCGCTGAGTTAATTCTTAAGAATAATGTGAAGGGTTGCGCCATTACTTTTAAATTTTCTGAAGTCAATACAAAAGACATTGTTAATACTTTTAAAAGTCTAGATATCAAAAAAACTAGTGACTTATGGGGGTTATCTGTTAAGACAGTATCGTCCATCATACATGTTATTGCACCAAATTTGGCAGTTTTGTTCAATAGTTGTGTAGCATCTGGTGTATTTCCTGATCTTATGAAACTTAGTAAAGTGATTCCTTTGTTTAAATCAGGTTGTACTACAGATCCAACTAATTTTAGGCCGATTTCTATACTACCGACACTAAGTAAAATCTTTGAAAAACTGATGCTTAGTCAAATGTTAAATCATTTTAATAATAATAAATTATTTCATAGTAATCAGTTCGGTTTTACGAAGAATCGCTCCACTGTAGACGCAGGGATTGAACTGTTAAAAAATATCTATGATGCGTGGGAAAAATCGCAGGATGCTTTAGGTATATTCTGTGACTTATCTAAAGCGTTTGACTGCGTTGATCACATCACGCTTATAAGGAAGTTACACCACTATGGAGTAAGAAATAAGGCTCTTGACCTTTTGACTTGTTATTTAGACAATAGAATTCAAAAGGTAGATGTTAATGGAAAAATATCTCCTGGCGCTAAGGTCACAATGGGCGTTCCACAGGGCTCAATTTTGGGACCATTCCTGTTTCTTATCTATATTAATGACTTGCCTTATTATGTAGGAAAGAATCACGGGATTGTGTTGTTCGCTGATGATACTTCTTTATTATTTAAAATCAAACGACAATTAATTAATTATGACGAGGTTAACAATGCATTATCTAAAGTGGTTCATTGGTTTAGTACTAACAATCTTTGCCTAAATGAATCAAAAACTAAATTGATTAAATTTTCCACCCCTAATGTAAGACAGGAGAGAACCAACGTGGAATTAAATGGATCTGGGATAGATCCTGTTGAGTCAACTGTATTTTTAGGAATCACCATAGATAAGAAGCTGCAATGGGGCCCACATATTAAAAAACTGTCCGGCAGGCTTAGTTCAGCGGCGTATGCAGTTAAGAAAATTAGACTTTTAACTGACGTTGATACTGCTAGGATAGTTTACTTTAGTTACTTCCACAGTATTATGTCATATGGAATACTCCTGTGGGGTAATGCCGCAGATCTCAACGCTATTTTTGTGCTCCAAAAAAGAGCCGTAAGAGCTATCTACAATCTGGCTCCCAGAGATTCGCTTAGAGAAAAGTTTAAGGAGATAAAGATTTTGACAGTGGTGTCACAGTATATTTTTGAAAATTTAATGTATGTAAAGAAAAATATTAATAACTTTAAAAAGAGAAGTGATGTTCACTCGGTTAATACACGTGGTAAAGATGACCTTAGTTTACATGTTACTCGTCTCCACAGAGTAAGTAATTCTTTTGTAGGACAGTGTATACGTTTCTATAATAAGCTTCCCAATGGTATCAGAGATCTGCCTATAAATAAATTCAAATGCACTGTTAAATCTAAACTTGCTAAAAAAGGCTACTACAAAATTTCCGATTACTTGGAAGACAAAACAGCCTGGGAATGAACTGCTCAAATAGTTTTAGAATACTAATTTTAATTTTAAGACTGAATACAGCAAATGTCATAGTGAAAAGTGTTTTGCTGGATGATGTCTTATGTACTCGTATTTTTTTAATATATTTTATTTTTTATTTCAAGACGCAAGGCTACTGGGATTTTGGTTCGGTCATGCTCGCCATCGAAAAGTCTCTGCTTGTGGCGGCTTTGTGTGGCGGGTCACCCCCTTCCCTCTAATATGGTTGAGGGGAGTGATGGCTGCTGCTCAAGTCAACTCGTGCGCGGGTGCTGCTTGGGGGGACTGGTCCGGCCGCTGTCCTTTTATCCTTTTTTATTTTATTTTTTTTCTTTTGTAGTCTAGCAGCAAAATTGATTATTACTTTATTTACGTTCTGAAGGCAATTCACTTGAGCTTGTAAATTATTCTTGGTATGTATCTAACTTAGACGACTTGTGACAAAAGTTGGTAATATGTTAAAGTGCTTTGTGTCTTGCCTGACGAGGCACTGCTTAACAGCAGAAGGTAAATGTTTAACGTGTGCCACTGTGATTTTGGATCGGTCATGCTCGCCATCGAAAAGTCTTTGCTTGTGGCGGCTTCGTGTGGCGGGTCACCCCCTTCCCTCCAATATGGTTGAGGGGAGTGATGGCTGCTGCTCGAGTCAACTCGTGCGCGGGTGCTGCTTGGGGGGACTGGTCCGACTACTATCCCTTTGGCATTTTAGTTTGTTGTATTTTCGTCGTATTTTTTATTTTATTTGATATTTTGAACGGCAGGACACACTGTCGCTGGTGCTAATCTAATTGTAAAAAGACAAACTTTGTTTTAAAAAAAAATGTGAAAAAATGACAAGCCCGCTGAGTTTCTTGCCGGATCTTCTCAGTTGAGGCCGCGTTGTGATCCGGTGGTAGCTTTTAAAAAAAATGACCGTTCAAAAGTGCTAGCGTTAAGCCTATTTGAAATAAAAATTTTTGAATTTTGAATTTTGAATTTTTTTCAATTCCAAAGCGGCGGAAAAATTTAATTTTTCAAAAAAAATGTCATTGGTGTTCTTTTCGAGGTTTCTCGGGGTGCTGATTACGAAAATGGCATCCATTTTCAAATCCAAAATGGCGAATATTTTCTTTTTTCAAAATAATGTTATTGGTATCATTTTCGAGGTTTCTCAGGGTGCTGATTACGAAAATTGCATCCATTTTCAAATCCAAGATGGTGAATATTTTCTTATTTCAAAAAAAACTTTGTGGTGTCATTTTCGAGGTTTCTCAGGGTGCTGATTATGAAAATGGCATCCATTTTCAAATCCAAAATGGCGGATATTTTCTTTTTTCAAAAAAATGTTATTGGTGTCATTTTCGAGGTTTCTTGGGGTGCTGATTACGAAAATTGCATCCATTTTCAAATCCAAAATGGTAAATATTTTCTTTTTTCAAAAAAAATTTAGTGGTGTCATTTTCGAGGTTTCTCAGGGTGCTGATTATGAAAATGGCATCCATTTTCAAATCCAAAATAGCGGATATTTTCTTTTTTCAAAAAAATGTTATTGGTGTCCTTTTCGAGGTTTCTTGGGGTGCTGATTACGAAAATGGCATCCATTTTCAAATCCAAAATGGCGGATATTTTCTTTTTTTTTTTAAATGTTATTGGTGTCATTTTCGAAGTTTCTCGGGATGCTGATTACGAAAATGACATCCATTTTCAAATCGAAAATGACTGACATATTTTATACATTTCAAATCCAGGAAATGTACAAACCGAAAATATTTTTCAGTTGGCCATTTATAATAAACGATTTGGAAATTTATTTAATTACTATAATTAAATTATATAACATTGTAAAACTTTATTTGAATTTGTCTCCACGAAATGCCTTTTTATATTTCTGACTATGAAGACTTGAAACTACAGTGTACAAATTAATACAGTGGGTCGACGCCTTTGATGTTTGAGTAAAAGCCGCATGGCGTACTCCGTAGCACGTAGGGTTGTCACAGTTTGTTTTTATTACTTATTTGGTCATAGTAAAATACTAAGTAAAGTATATTTCTACTAGCGGACGGGATTTTAATGATTTCTTTGTTTATATTTACTTTATTTATTGAAGTTCTTCGTGGTTTCGACTCGAAACTTTCGAGGCCCTTTCTACTCAGAGCTTTGTCTATGACGTCTTTTGTCTGTGGATTTGGAATAATTTGGATTTCTAGGGTATATGTGTTCTGTGTTTTGATTGGATCAGTACGACCAACATAATAACACTAATAAAAGAACAAATAAAAGAAAAGAAAGAGAGAAACAGTGTTGTTTTGTTGTTTTAGGTTTATAGTTTGTAGAATTTATTCCATTTCACTTTCCTCATAATAACGCATACAGCAATGGATCATCTGTTCTCGTTTGGACTTCGTAACTGAGCAATGTATTTACTCTTCCTCTCGACATCTTCGTATTATATTGAGCTGCAACATCCAATCAGCTAACAAAATGTCTGCGGAATCTGATATGGAGTATTCTGACAATGATGGAGATGATTACGATTACTACGGAGAACAGGATGACTGCGACATGGAAACGGTCGATCTCACTAAGGCAGACCCTGAATACTTTTTATACGCCTGCCTTAAAGTAGAAGAAGTGGAAAAATTGTTAAACGAATCAATAGAACTGCTCAGCAACAGTCTTCAGATTACGCCTTCACTCGCCAAGGTCTGTTTGTCCAATGGTACGGCTGGTAAGCATTCATATCCTGTTCTAATATTGTTTGTAATTTATAGGTAACACTTCATGCATATGAATGGAATGCTCAAGATATTATTAATAAATATAAGGAGAATGCTAACGAAGTATTGGTGTATAGCCATGTGAAGCCGCGTGTCCCGTCTGCCCAAGGGAGCTCTAGCCGTATTATCTGTGCTGTGTGTGCAAGCACTCCTCAGATCAACAAGTACAGTGCACTTGCTTGCGGGCATTACTTTTGCAATGACTGCTGGGCAATGCATTTTGAAGTACAAATTATGCAAGGTATGTCCATTTCATCACATTATGTTGAGAGATTATGAAAAAAAAAACAGTATGATACTGTTTTACTTACATACACATATGCCATGTAGATTTTTTTTTAATTTAGGATAATGATAAATTCTGAATCTATATAACATACTAGCTATTCCTTGTTGCTATACTCCAATGAATTTCTGGACAAAAAAGTATCTTGCTCAAGGTCTTAATAACCCATTGTTTTGTAATTGCTTAAGTTTTATTTTCATAAAACTTGTGTTCTTTAGTTCCTCTGCTGTTTCTTCGAGAGTGTGTAATTTTTATAGAAAATTCATAGTGACTTGTTTCCAGTTAAGTAAAATTGTTCAAATGGCGCAATTGTTTCATTGCCAATACATTATAATATAATCTTATTGTAGTAGAAAACAATTAATATAATGCTTTTTTTTAAGAATCATGTTTTCCGGCCAATTCTAACAAACAGTATAAAAAAAACTGGTTTGTCATACTCTGCCACATACTCCTTGTTACATTTTTTCATCACACTCTCGCCGGGTTAAATGAAGGACAGACTCAAAAAACACTTTATAATGAAGATATAGAAGATTACTTATATTTAAATTTTGTAGTGATTCTGCATGTAAATGTCTTTTAAAGTCTTAATAGTATACTAATAGATGATTTTTATATAAATAGCTTAATTATACAATTGCTTTGATAGAGCTTTAAAGAAGTATTAATCTACAAGTATTAAGTGGTACATCTTTTAGCTGCTTAATGATGGATGATTCTGATTTAAACCATGTAAACGTGCACTGCGATCACGAGTTGATCACCTACAGCTTAATTACTTAAGTGATATGAGTGCAGATGGTTGTAATTCTAATCATGCTTAATTGAAATCCTTGTAGCAAATGTTTTTGATATTGTAACAATCACTTCGAGAATCTAAACAAGTAATGATAGCTACTAATAAGTATCTAAACAGGGAGTAATTTATAGATTTTTTTGGGGTGTGTACATATTTGGTTATTATTCTTTTTCAGGAGTTTCGAACACTATACAATGTATGGCACAGGATTGTGAAGTGAGAGCGCCTGAAGATTTTGTACTATCACATGTGACAAAGCCAACTTTGCGTGAACGCTATCAACAATTTATGTTTAAGGATCATGTTAAAGCACATCCACAACTTAGATTTTGTCCTGGACCCAACTGTCAAGTGAGCAAGTTACTGAATTCAATTTAAAAATTTCTCTATTATGCATAGGCCTCATGCAAAAGCCTTAGATAGTGTCATCTTTTTTTACAACTTCTGCCGGATCAAGATGGGGCTTCCTCTGAGAAGATTCCCTTTCCTTTTTTTTCAATACATGGTAGCTTTTAAAAAAAAAATTCTGTTCAAAAGTGCAATAAGCCTATTTGACTTTGACTTTGAACAGGCCATGTCGGGGAATTAAAATTAAACAGTGAGAGTATCATATAAAATGGCTTAATTTGTACATTTATTTATTCTTTATGCACAAAAACAATACATAGGCGGACTTAATGCCAGAGGCATTCTCTACTAGTCTTCCTTAGACACATTACATTTCCATTTTGGTTGCAAAATATGTGTAAATTAGAAGTGCCTACTGTAAGGTATATAATATGATGCTATATTTTGTAACACCTCTAATTAATTTACTCATATTTTACAATAAATAAATTGAACTTAATTAAATTTCAAAACAAATTTTATCTTTTTTTAAGTCATGTAATTTTAGTCAGAAGGTTTAAAGCTCCGTTTCTAAAAATGAGGATGAATATATTGCAATGTATTTGCTCAGACATGTATTTTATTTTTAGTGGATATTTCGAGCTTGGACTCGTGAGGGTGCCCGTCGTGTGGAGTGTCGTGGCTGTGAACTTCTAACTTGCTTCTCATGTGGTGCCCCTCACCATGCACCCACTGATTGCACCACTATTCGCCGTTGGCTCACCAAATGTGCTGATGATTCAGAAACTGCTAACTACATTAGTGCACATACAAAGGTATATGGAGATTGAAAATGTATTTTAATATTTTTACTCCATTAATAATGTCTTATGTGAAAATAAAATTTCTATAATATAATAAACAGGCAAGATATATTTTTACTGACATGTTTGTTTTTTACAGGATTGCCCGAAGTGCCAGATATGTATAGAAAAGAATGGGGGGTGTAATCATATGCAATGTGGTGCATGTAGATATGATTTTTGTTGGGTTTGCTTAGGTGATTGGAAAACACACGGTTCAGAATATTATGAGTGTAGTCGCTATAAAGAAGACCCCAATCTAGCCAATGATAACCAACATGCACAGGTACATAGAAATACAATATATTTAAAAAAACTTGCACAAAATTGTATCTTACTTCATTTTGTTTTAGGCGAGGGAAGCTCTTAAAAAATATTTGCACTACTATGAAAGGTGGGAAAATCATGCACGATCTCTTAAATTAGAGGAACAGACTTTAGCTGACCAGAAAAACCGTATTAATCGAAAGGTAACATACCCTCATTTAGATGCATAAGACAATAAAACAATAATTAGATAGTATTTTTCATATTATTTTTGTGCAGGTGATGGCAGGTGAAGGCACATGGATAGACTGGCAATATCTTTGGGATGCTGCAAAACTCTTAAAGCGCTGCCGCTACACATTGCAGTATACTTATCCGTATGCTTATTACATGGAAGTTGGTCCTCGAAAGGAATTATTTGAATATCAGCAGGTATGAATGTATCCGAAATAATAACGATTTTGATGTTGGGCAGCGCGGAAAAAAGCCTCCTCGAATCGCGTATTGATAATGGATAAGTGCAGCTCTGGAAGGTCTTTTGCTGATTGTCCAATCCTTCCTATTACGACGCGACATGAATAACTATCGTAGTATTCATGGCGACATGAAAACAAACCGGTCAAGTGCGAGTCGGACCCGCACATAATGTGCTCCGTACCATTTTTAATTAGTATCAATAAAGTTAGCATTGGTCGTTATAGTGGCACTAGAAATAGAAAATCTCAACTCTCTCTCTCTCTCTCTCTACTACGGTTCATGAGATACAGCCCGCTGACAGACAGACAGACAATGGAGGCTTAGTAATATGGTAACGTTGGCACCCTTCGCGTACGGAACTCAAAAAAAATAATAATAATAATAATTCTATCTTTCTCCCCGTGGGGTTCCGGGTTAGAATTGTATTCCCCCATCTCTTCTTGTTGGGTGTCGTAGAGCGACTAAGGGAGAACAGGAAGACGGGCAGCAGCGTCTTTGTTTTGAATTTATCTGTCACCGATACTGCGATCCCCAAGACGCCTGCTAAGCGTGGGGTTTATGGCAACCCCTCCCTTTTAAGGGAGAGGTCTTTGTTCAGTAGTGAACGTGTTTTCGGTTGCTGAGATGACAATGAATCCATCTTTTATTGGTTAAATTTATTTTTCAGGCACAGTTAGAAGCTGAAATCGAAAACTTATCATGGAAAGTAGAGAGAGCAGAGACAACTCATAGAGGTGATTTAGAAAATCAGATGGATATTGCAGAAAAGAGACGAACAACACTACTCAAAGATTTTCTCGAATTCAGCATCAAGAAAGCCTGAAGCAGAAGTATTACAAACCTCGTGATGCTTATAAATGAATGAATAACTCCAACACATTTGTATATTTCTGAAAGCTACAACTTTTTTTTCTGCCAAAGTATATTTATTATCAGAACTTTGCAATAAAAATTAGTACTAATATTTCTTTTACTCTACGATTTACCCGTATCCTAATAGAATAGTCATATGCGATGTATGTATAATGTATGCATTGATAAGCAAGCAAGTTGTATGCACTACGTGGTATTTAGGTTTCAATCAAGAAGCTTTTGGTTGTACAATATATTCTGTCATGTCATCGTGCTTAGCCCACTTGAAGCTTGGGCTTAGACCTTGACTTAGGTAGCCCGCACACACGTCCATTGAGTACGGCGGCTACTCCCGAGGACGGCGGAGGGGTGCGACCCCCGTCCCCGTGAGCACCGTGTCTGGTTTCCTTGGCTCAATGACACAAGGCACTGAGGGGCCCTGGTGCAGATCCCACCGGAGAGCCCTGGGGTCCCCTCTCATGTCTCCTCCACAGCCTCGGGGGATTTAGTAGGTAAGAATCCCACATACACCGGTCGAGCCCCACAGCTCCCGTGTACCTTTTGAAAGTTTAACCCGCGTTTAAAAAAATGGTAGGCACGATCAATATTCTACAACCTGCCCGACTTATTTCGCACGGGTTGTAGAACACAATATTTATCGACCGTGTGCTGCTAGCCAGAATTTCACGATATAACTTTCAATCGCCAACTGGCAATGCTGTCGGGATTCTTTCTATAGAAAGTATCCCAAATTATAGTCTAAGGGCTCCCACACATAACTGCGAATTCGCATCGCATCGCAAATATCTGCGAGAAACAAATGAATATTTCCATACAAATTCCTGCGATGCGGCGCTGCATCGCAGTTATGTGTGGGCCCTTAAAGCTAGTTCTTTTTTTCTCCTATATTATAATTTTCAACATAGCGAAGTACTGTTATCGACCGGGCGATCGTAATGTATTTTACCAACAGTGGGTATAATGTTAGATAAGTTATGTACTGTAGATTTTTATTATTCAGAACTTCTGTCTGGATAGCCCGGGATAGCCGAATAGCCCTACATAAACATTTCTCCTTTGTGTGGTAGCCGGCTGCCAGCTACATGCCGGACAATGAATGGTGCACTTTAAGCTCTACCTTCTACCGAGTAGTTTCTGGCTCTACAGTATTATGTGTACACAAATTTGTCTATGGTAGCACAGTAGCCAACAAAATGGCTACCACGAATGATTCGAAGGCGCCTTTGCGCCAAGTTAAAAGAGTACAATTCGGTATATTATCACCCGATGAAATTGTAAGTATTGTTTTCAAAACATTTTATACTCGGGACTATTAAAATAGTAATTGGTTTCGATACTTAGCTTACGGTGTATGGTGAATTAACGAATACAAAATTGGCACGCAGTGCTTTGCATATCTGCCATAAGTTCAGCTTTAGAAAACACTTTACCATTAAAATTTGTTGATATATTTTTATGGTGTAAAATTAGTTTTAATACTTAATGTAAAACGCAATTGACGCCATAATTTCTATTTGTATGATACTACCTAAAATATGGCACAATGAAATTGGAATATCCAGAGTAAACTCTTGCTCCAATGACAACAATGAGTTTATTATAATTATGCATTAATTTTGTTCTTAGAGTGAAGAAGACTCGCATTGTTCGTCCTGTCCCGTTGACTCGTAGATAATGCCTAAGGCATCAAGCACTATCTTTTATACATTTATTTTGTCCATATTATTTTATTCATGCATGTATACTACATATACTTAAAATTATATTTTAGCGACGGATGTCAGTCACAGATGGGGGCATCCGCTTCCCTGAGACTATGGAAGGTGGTAGGCCCAAGCTTGGTGGACTTATGGACCCTCGACAAGGGGTAATTGATAGAAGCTCAAGATGCCAGACTTGTGCTGGGAATATGACAGAATGCCCAGGACATTTTGGACACATTGATTTGGCAAAACCAGTTTTTCACATTGGATTTATAACAAAAACAATAAAAGTTCTTAGATGTGTTTGTTTTTATTGTTCAAAATTGCTTGTCAGTCCAGTAAGTACACGCCTTATGTTTTTAATATGCAGGTAGTATTTATACAGATAATATTATATTGTTATTGCCTGTTTTTAGACTAACCCAAAGATAAAGGAAGTTATAATGAAGTCAAGAGGCCAACCTCGTAAAAGACTCACATATGTTTATGACTTATGTAAAGGGAAGAATATCTGTGAAGGGGGGGAAGATATGGATATAGGTAAAGAAGGTGAGGAGGGCAAACGGGGGTCGGGACATGGTGGATGTGGGCACTATCAACCATCCATTCGAAGACAAGGGCTTGACTTGACTGCTGAGTGGAAACATGCCAATGAAGACACACAAGAAAAGAAAATTATAATTACTGCAGAGAGAGTATGGGAAATACTTAAACATATCACAGGTTTGTTACTATAACCACTGAATTCATAAATTATTTACTTTAAAGCTGAATAATATGAATTGCAGTGAAAACAGCATTAAAATTAGTCTTGTTCAAATCTATTGTAGGCTGTTTGAAGCCTTGAAGGTAATATTTAGATATCTGGAGACTGCCAATCATGGGATTGTTATATTTTAAATAATTATTAGCTACTACTTGGCTCTGCTCTTTGACATCTTTTTTATTTCATTCTTGATATTATTACACATGACAGTATTTTCAGTGTCTAAATAACAAAGAATAACAAGTATTTTTGAATTTTGTAGATGAAGAATCATTTATATTAGGAATGGACCCCAAATTTGCTAGACCAGATTGGATGATTGTGACAGTGTTACCTGTGCCACCTTTGTCAGTCAGACCTGCAGTCGTAATGTTTGGTTCTGCTAAAAATCAGGATGATTTGACACACAAACTGTCTGACATAATCAAAGCTAACAATGAACTCATGAGGAATGAACAGTCCGGTGCTGCAGCCCATGTACTTCAAGACAACATCAGAATGCTGCAGTTTCATGTCGCAACATTTGTTGATAATGACATGCCGGGAATGCCTAAGTAAGTATTCATGGGAATATGTATCTACCTACTTACTTTAGCATAAACTTCAGTTTATGCTGAAGTCAGTACTACAGTACAAATTATTAAATTTAATAAAATGGCTTAATAAAGTAATTTTTTCCCATTTTTTTTAGGGCTATGCAAAAATCAGGAAAACCTCTCAAAGCTATCAAGGCTCGTCTCAAAGGAAAAGAAGGAAGGATAAGAGGAAATCTCATGGGAAAACGTGTCGATTTCTCGGCACGCACGGTCATCACACCTGACCCAAATTTACGTATTGACCAAGTAGGAGTGCCCAGGTCAATTGCACAGAATTTGACATTCCCTGAATTAGTTACACCTTTCAATATTGACAGGATGCAAGAGTTAGTTCGAAGGGGTAACGCTCAATACCCGGGCGCAAAGTACATTGTTCGCGATAATGGTGAAAGAATAGATTTGAGGTTTCACCCGAAATCATCAGATTTGCATTTACAATACGGCTACAAAGTAGAACGTCATCTTCGTGACGATGACCTTGTTATTTTCAATCGGCAACCTACACTTCACAAAATGAGTATGATGGGTCATAGGGTAAAAGTACTTCCATGGTCAACATTCCGTATGAATTTAAGTTGTACGTCTCCATATAACGCTGATTTTGACGGCGACGAAATGAATTTACATGTGCCCCAGTCAATGGAGACGAGAGCTGAGGTTGAAAATATTCACATAACTCCCAGACAGATTATAACACCTCAAGCCAATAAACCTGTCATGGGTATTGTGCAGGATACACTAACAGCAGTTAGGAAAATGACAAAAAGAGATGTCTTCCTCACAAAAGAACAAGTTATGAATCTTCTAATGTTTTTACCGACTTGGGATGGCAAAATACCTCAGCCTTGCATTTTAAAACCACAACCCCTTTGGACTGGTAAACAGATATTTACTCTAATCATACCCGGGCCAGTTAATATGATACGAACACATTCCACACATCCTGATGAAGAAGATGACGGACCATACAAATGGATATCCCCAGGAGACACTAAAGTAGTTGTTGAACATGGAGAACTGCTCATGGGTATCTTGTGTAAGAAATCTCTTGGTGCATCAGCAGGTTCTCTACTGCATATTTGTATGTTGGAACTGGGACACGAAACAGCAGGTCGATTCTATGGTAACATCCAAACTGTAATCAATAATTGGCTTCTTCTGGAAGGTCACTCTATCGGAATTGGTGATACCATTGCTGATCCCCAGACTTACCAAGAAATCCAGCGTGCCATTGTAAAAGCCAAAGAGGATGTCATAGAAGTCATTCAAAAAGCCCACAATATGGAGTTGGAGCCAACTCCTGGTAACACACTCAGACAGACTTTCGAAAATCAAGTAAATCGTATTTTGAACGACGCTCGTGACAAAACTGGTGGTTCAGCTAAGAAATCACTCACAGAATATAACAATCTAAAGGCTATGGTGGTGGCAGGTTCTAAAGGATCCAACATTAATATTTCACAGGTTATTGCTTGTGTAGGTCAACAGAACGTTGAAGGTAAACGTATCCCATTCGGGTTTCGTAAAAGAACATTGCCACATTTTATCAAAGACGATTATGGTCCTGAGTCAAGAGGTTTTGTAGAAAATTCATACCTTGCTGGCTTGACGCCTTCAGAGTTTTACTTCCACGCTATGGGTGGTCGTGAGGGTCTCATTGATACTGCTGTAAAAACTGCCGAGACTGGCTACATCCAGCGTCGTCTGATAAAGGCTATGGAGTCTGTAATGGTTCACTATGACGGGACCGTCCGTAATTCCGTAGGACAACTTATCCAATTGAGGTATGGAGAAGACGGCTTAGCTGGGGAGACAGTAGAGTTCCAAAACATGCCAACAGTCAAACTGTCAAACAAGGCCTTTGAAAAGAAATTCAAATTTGATCCATCAAATGAAAGATATTTGAAGAGGATTTTCAGTGAAGACATAACTAAAGAATTGACAGAATCTGGCTATGTTATTGCTGATCTCGAGAGTGAATGGGCGCAACTATGTAAAGACAGAGAGGTGTTGCGTCAGATTTTCCCGAGCGGTGAATCAAAAGTCGTATTGCCTTGTAATTTCAAGAGAATGATTTGGAACGCACAAAAAACATTCCATATAAACAAGAGAATGCCAACTGATCTGAGCCCAATTAAAGTTATTAAAGGGGTCAAAGATCTTCTCACAAAATGCGTGATTGTAGCTGGGAAGGACGATTTGTCTAAACAAGCCAATGAAAACGCTACTCTGCTATTCCAATGTCTAGTGAGGTCTACCTTGTGTACAAAGTTTGTGTCTGAAGAATACAGACTCTCGAGTGTAGCCTTTGAATGGTTAATTGGAGAAATTGAAACCCGATTCCAACAGGCGCAAGTAAATCCTGGCGAGATGGTTGGAGCCTTAGCTGCTCAATCCCTAGGAGAGCCGGCCACTCAGATGACACTTAACACTTTCCACTTTGCTGGTGTGTCATCCAAAAACGTAACTCTCGGTGTGCCGCGTCTGAAGGAAATTATAAATATCTCAAAGAAACCGAAAGCTCCATCTCTTACGGTATTTTTGACTGGTGGTGCTGCTAGAGATGCTGAAAAAGCTAAAAACGTTCTGTGTCGACTGGAACACACCACACTACGGAAAGTAACTGCAAACACTGCAATTTATTACGATCCGGACCCTCAGAACACAGTAATCACTGAAGATCAGGAATTCGTTAATGTTTACTACGAGATGCCGGACTTCGATCCCACAAAGATATCACCGTGGTTGCTGCGTATTGAGTTGGACCGTAAGAGAATGACGGATAAAAAACTCACTATGGAACAGATCGCCGAAAAGATTAACGCTGGCTTTGGCGATGATTTGAACTGTATTTTCAATGACGATAATGCTGAAAAACTTGTATTGCGTATAAGAATAATGAACAATGAAGAAAGCAAGTTCCAAGACAACGACGAAGAAACTGTTGACAAAATGGAAGATGACATGTTCCTCAGATGTATTGAAGCTAATATGCTGTCAGATATGACATTGCAGGGAATAGAAGCCATCGCCAAAGTATACATGCATCTGCCCCAGACTGAAGCCAAGAAGCGTATTACTATCACTGAGCAGGGAGAATTCAAAGCTATTGCAGAATGGTTGTTGGAAACTGATGGTACCTCTCTGATGAAGGTGCTTTCAGAACGCGACGTGGATCCAGTCAGGACATTCAGTAACGACATTTGTGAAATATTCCAAGTGCTTGGAATTGAAGCCGTGCGTAAATCAGTTGAGAAAGAAATGAACGCTGTACTGCAGTTCTACGGTTTGTACGTGAACTACCGTCACTTGGCGCTGCTTTGTGACGTCATGACTGCCAAAGGTCATCTCATGGCTATCACTCGTCACGGTATCAACAGGCAGGATACTGGTGCGCTCATGAGATGTTCATTCGAAGAAACAGTTGACGTGCTACTAGACGCTGCCAGCCACGCCGAGGTGGATCCTATGAGAGGCGTGTCTGAAAATATTATAATGGGACAATTACCGAGGATGGGAACAGGTAAGATAACTTGGATTAAGAAAATCAATTATTAGAAAAATAATTTCTGATTGTTAATATTAAAAAATAATTTTAAGGTTGCTTCGATCTGCTGCTGGATGCTGAGAAATGTAAACACGGCATGGAGATGGGTGCTCTTGGTGTCGGAGGAGTGGGAGGAGGCATGTACTTCGGAGTCGGAACACCTTCCATGACACCATTGATGACTCCCTGGTCTACACAGAATACACCAGGATATGGCAGCAGTGCATGGTCTCCCGGTCAAGGTAAACACCCTTGTTTCATATTTTATTACATCTATACAAAGGCGCCTGGCTGTTGTTTTGACAAAATGGATTTTCATATTTTTTGACCGCCATTTTTACATTTTTTTTCCGGAATAATTATGTTATACATACACGTATTTTTCATTAGAAATTTTAACTGTGTGTGGAGTTGAAGATTTTTTACTTGACTACAACAAAGCCAAAAGGAAGGGTAATGATTTTAGAAGCCTACGAGTATGTATGTATGTTGTTGCGTATGTTTCACCGTAGCGCCTAAACTACTCATCCGATTTTGATGAATGAGGTATCAATCGCTTCATTATTATAGTCCAAGTGACTTAGGCTACATTTTACATCAACAAAATCAATATGACTGCCGTTACATCGAACCAATAAACATGCAGTAGTGTGTAAACATTGTGAAATTCTAGGGTGAAGGGCACTGTAGCCGGACTTAAGAGGTACTAATAAGCAATGTCTCGGGTGACGAGTGGCACCAGGGAATTGCAGTAATATAATAATCATTCGGGACAATCCACACATGGTCATCTGATCTCAAACTAGGCAAAGCCTGTACGATGGAAACCAGACAACTGATACTAATACTTACATACATTTTTTGTATAAAAAACATACTGAAATAGATAAATAACACCCAGACACTTGGTGGGAATTGAACCCACGACCCATTGGGTAGCAGCCAGGGTGTCTAACCACTAGACCATCGGGCCCGTCTGGTTGTGTAGCTGTCTACAGAACATCTCGATCATTGTCACAAGGTTGAACACAAAATATCTATGCACTGTATTTTTTTGTGCGAGGGTTACAGCTTTTAACTGTTTCTTTTTTTTTATAAACAGTGGGCAGCAGTATGACGCCAGGTGGTCCGTCGTTCTCGCCGTCAGGCGCGTCTGACGCGTCCGGCTTGTCTCCGGCGTACAGCGCGTGGTCGCCGCAACCCGGCTCACCTGGATCCCCGGGGCCACCGCTATCGCCCTACACCTCCCCGGCTGGAGCCTCGCCCTCCTACTCCCCCACCAGCCCCGTCTACGCGCCCGCCTCGCCTAGCCTGCCGCCCACCTCGCCGCACTACTCCCCCACCAGTCCGTCATATTCACCCACTTCGCCTAATTACTCACCGACGTCGCCGATATATTCGCCGACTTCGCCAAGCTACTCGCCGACGTCACCTAGCTACTCACCAACGTCGCCTTCGTACTCGCCGACGTCGCCGAGCTACTCGCCCACGTCGCCGAGCTATTCGCCCACTAGTCCCGCGTACTCGCCGACCTCGCCCAGCTATTCACCAACGTCGCCGAGCTACTCGCCGACGAGCCCGTCCTATTCGCCGACTAGTCCGTCGTACTCGCCGACCAGTCCGGCCTACTCACCGTCGTCTCCTGGATATTCACCGACTTCGCCTAGCTACTCCCCGACTAGTCCCGTTTACAGTCCCGCTTCACCTAGCTATTCGCCGTCGTCGCCGAACTATACGCCCGCGTCACCCGCTTACTCTCCCACGAGTCCGTCATACTCGCCGACGTCACCCGCGTATTCGCCGACTTCGCCTAGCTACTCTCCATCTTCGCCCAAATATTCGCCGTCACCGAACTATTCTCCCACTTCACCGTCGCTCGCGGGAACCAGTCCGACTTATTCGCGAACCAGTCCCCAATATTCGCCGACATCCCATCAATACTCTCCGACGAGCCCGGCGTACTCGCCCTCTTCACCGCAACACGTGCCAAGCAGCATTCGTTATTCTCCGTCGTCGCCGAATTATTCGCCATCATCGCCCAACTATTCACTGTCGTCGCCGGGCTACTCACCGTCTTCAACTAAATATTCGCCGACTTCACCGACTTCGCCGACCTATACTCCGACTTCACCCAACTATTCCCCATCATCTCCCGCGTATTCACCAGCGTCAGGTGGACCAACTACGTATTCACCAACATCACCAACTTACACAACTTCTTCACCTACGTACGATGATAGTGACGAATAGGTTTATGCATTTTAAGTTTGGTTCTATTTATACTTGGATATTTGTAAATAAGTATTCAAACTTCATTGGAAAACAAAAAAAAATTAAAATTAAAAATAAATACAAAAATTATAATTGTGAACGTACTTTAAGTTAATTTAGAACATTATATAAGATTCTTTGCAGTGTTAATATAAG
This sequence comes from Furcula furcula, assembly GCA_911728495.1. Lineage (NCBI taxonomy): Eukaryota > Metazoa > Arthropoda > Insecta > Lepidoptera > Notodontidae > Furcula > Furcula furcula. The sequence goes on from OU452244.1 coordinate 17,458,359, forward strand.
GACAAAAGAACTGTAGTTTATAGGGCTAATATATCAGCCTATGGCTGTGTATAGCTTTTAAAACAAATTGTTATGGTCATCAATGTTTTTTATGGTTTGAAATTCCAATAGTCATATTTCAGTGCGTTTGACCATACATTGATGATTTTCAAAACTTTAAATATAAGTTAAAAATTATTATTATTGATAATTATTACATACCCAATATTGTTAAAATTGGTCTGTGGTAAATAAATTTAGTTAAAAATATAAGCTTTTTCTTTTTGAGCCTGGGGTACCTTGAGTAACTGAATATTGGTCTAAAGTAAAACTGCTGCACAAGACAGTGCGTTCATGAATCATTATTTCACTTCGTTTAGATATTAATACAAAATAGCCATGGGTCATACTTGCAGAAAGCAAAACCAGGGCTTCAAGTAATTCGTACTTTTACTACTACGTACGCCTAGAAATACTAGGGTCAAAAACCAAGGGTCAAATACTTGCAAGTATTTTTCGTACGCATGGGCTAAGTTAATACGTCCGTCCGATCAGCGTCTCTTGATCGTTTATCCAAGTAGTTGTCCGATCATCGGACAGATGAGAAAAAAATTTACTTCAAAATTCCAGTCTGTCCGACTGGCTTCTGCGATCGAACATGAATCATGATCTGGGGGGCGATTCTCGCTTACTTCGAATCGACTTCGATTTCGAATTTGCAATACGAAGCCTATCTCTACTAAGAAATCTCGTAACTCGAAGTGATTTTCTCGAATCTTGTATTCTGGGCAACAATCGAAGTAAACTTCGAAATAATCTCTATTCGAATGAGGAAAATGTTGCCATTATGAACGATAAATGTCCCGCGAGTCATTCCGTTCAAGTAGTTGATACGGTTTTTTTACCGGATGGGATGTTTTTAGTAGAAAAACATATCTTTAAAGTGGTTCACGTCAATAAAATGGTAGAATGACATTTTGTACGATTTTTCACATAATTTATCGCAAATTAATGAGTAATAAATACACAAAGCTGTGTGTTCTTACCATAGATTTTTATAAATCTATGGTTCTTACTTAGTAGTCTGTGGCTGTATGATCCTAGTACCTTTGCCTGTCTTTCGGCGAAGTAAAATTAAAACAAAAATACCATATGTTTATGTCAAGAATCTTTAACCTCCTTGGTTTATGTATTTATGTTTACGATTTTGTTTTAGTATGTATGTTGTAAGGTTATTTATAAAAATATAAGTTTTATTATTGTTTTCCGTATTCTTAAAGGCGTTTATGTGATGTTTAGGTGTATACCTACTCTATCTTGTCGGCATAATGATTTTATCTTAATTGGCTGTCGATCGCAGTATCTCTTAATTTAATAGTCTGTGTTGTTGATTGTTTGTTTGGTAATTAATTAAGTTTTAATCAAGTGCGAGGACTTCGTAAAGTGTAGTTATAGTATATTAAACTATCCAATAATGTTATTTTGAATAAAATAATCTGGGAATACGGTACTAATCTTAAAATTATAATCATATTATACGGTAAGGTTTGACATTTGTTGCGATTCGAACTCGTGATGACGATTCGAATAGTCTTGACCAGTCGAAGCAGTTCGAGCGGCTAGCGTTCGAAATAGGTTGGGCTCGACATGTCGAGAATACGATTACGTGATTTTTAGTCGCCAATAGTTCGAATTCGAATATTTTTTCGAATTCGTGATTGATTCGAAAGTGCGAGAATCGCCTCCCTGATAGATTTTATTGATAGAGAGCTTAGAGGAAAGATCTCTATAGAGTACGCGTTTGTCTATGGTCCCATTAAACAAAGCGTAGGCAGATTTTCCTCAACGAGGCTGCTGAATTGAACTATTTAAAGTTATATTACAAGAGTTATATTGATAATATGTAAGTGATAAGTAGTAATAGGTTTGATCTGTAACAAGCGCAAATGTCGATAAAGACAGCTGACGGTATAGTACCTATTGTCGTGTACCTGATATGTATGTATTTGTATGTTCTTACCTGTGCCTACGGTTCTTACTTGCATTTTAGCATTCTATAGTACTTGTACTGATTTTTGTTCTGTGGTAGAGAGAAACGATTACATTGTACCTACATAATAACAAGCTCTATAAGAACGCTTCTTATCAAGATATTTTTGCGTATTTCACCTCGGTCAGGGGGCAGAAGGGTTTTGATAGTTTACAAGCTCGATCAAACTGTCAGTTTTCTCCCATACATTTGTGTAGTTTTCCGCTAAAGGCGCTGGTGTGAAATATATGGAGAAAACCAACAGTGATCGAGTTCGCTAACTATCCTAAGGGCTCATTTACGGAGGCGCGGAGCGTCGCGCGTCGCGTGTGGCGTGGCTTCTCGCATCTCAATCTGACTCCTACAACGCCATATGTTTTAACTCAGTGCGGGCCGCGCCGCCCATCGCGACGCGTGACGCCCCGCGCCTCCGTAAATGAGGCCTTAGGCCTCGTTTACGGAGGCGCGGGGCGTCGCGCGTCGCGTGTGGCGTGGCTTCTCGCGGCGCGTCGGACGTTTTTATTGTTTACGTAGCGGCGGCGTGTGAAGCGGCACGTATCATTGCACGCGTAAACACAGATTTATAGCAATATACGATGTTGTTTATAGAGACGCGAGGCGGGCAACGGCGGTGCAACTCACTTTTTAACATACAATTATCTTCTAAAAAAAATTGATCATATCATACTCCATTGCGATGGTGACTACGTCTGTGTTGCACGATTACCAAATAGACTGGCAGAAGGTTCCGCCACAGACATCGCTTCATCGAGAATCGCCGCTGCGTGCGCCGCCTGGGCCGATTAACGCCGCGTGGGACGTGACGATGCCATCCGCGGGCTCCGCCGTAAAACACGCTCCATTTCAAGCAAACGCGTGTAAAATCGCTTCTCCGTAAACGCACTCATCCAACGCCCTACATTTGAATTTAGTGCGGGCCGCGCCGCCACACGCGACGCGCGACGCCCCGCGTCTCCGTAAATGAGGCCTAACCCGTACTAGAGCTTCACACTTATGCATAGGTACTTCGTTAATTTTATAGACCATTGACCTTATTTTTGACGAATCATATTTTCCTTGATATGCCGAAATAGCATGCGTTTTGGTCTCCCTCGATAATGTGGTGCTAGATTCATAATAAAGTGTATAAATTGCTTGTCGACACAGTTCCGTAATGAGTAGGGACCGGATAATAAATAATAATAATAATAATACCAGCCCTTGTTTATGTCCCACTGCTGGGCACGGGCCTCCCCTCAAGATGAGGGGGCTTAGGCCATAGTCCACCACGCTGGCCAAGTGCGGGTTGGCGGACTTCACACGTCATTCGAGAGCTAGTTAGGCTTTCTCAGACATGCAGGTTTCATCACGATGTTTTCCTTCACCGAAAGCTAGTAACAATCGCACAAAGACGATTCGCACATGATTCATTGAAGAAATCAGAGGTGCGAGCCGGGGTTCGAACCTGCGCACCTTGTTTCCAAGGCAAGCGCTCGCCCACTGAGCTGTTACAGCTTACACCGGACCGGATAATATGTATTAAAAATTCCAAAATATGTAAGTACGTAAATATGGACAAAAAAAATCTAAAATATGGATAAAATATGGAGTTAAAAATAACTATAAGTTTCAGGTATATAGCAGTTCTTTTCAGTATTTGTATTGTTGCAGTACATGGATCTCATGTTTTGTAACCCCCAATGCAAAAAGGCATGTTTAAGTTTGACACCTATGTCTGTTTGTCTGTGGCATCGTAGCTCCCAAACGAATGTATGGATTGTTGATTAAATTTTCTAAATTCAACGTCGTTCTGTTTGGTCAAAACAAGGCTTTGTACTGGCTAAACAATCTTTCAACATCACAGTACGTGACAGGAACATACTTGCACACTGAAGTACCGGACCGCTATCCGCAACATTAATTTTTGATTGATGTATCGATGGGAATACGGGGAATGTACAATAAATTCAGCGGCGATAGCTGACTGTAACGACCCGCGATTGCGATGTGACACGTTAACAGAAAATAAAAATTTTGCTCATTTGCAAATTGTTTCTACCCCGTGTGAACATTTTTAGTGATTTACCTACGCGGAATCGTTAGTACTTTTTTCGTATACGTCCATTTACTACCCTTTTTAAAGAAATTTATCCATTTTTGTAAAAATATGGGCTTGTCTTTGAAATAAGGCAAAATATGGAAAATAAAAATTGCAGATTCTCGTTCTAAATGTCATGATTCGTGGAGAAAACAACATACAGAACTTAAGTTATAGAAATTAAAAATATGTATTTACATATAAATCCGGTCCCTAGTAGGTATAAATGAGTAATATACATAATGTACCTGTAGGTAAATAATAATATGGTGCGCAAAGAAAACAGCCAGTTATTGTTATTAAATACTGTATTAATTTATAAATGATCGTACTTAGTATATTGTAACAAAAAATTAGGCTTTAAATTTTTCTATTACCTACGTACTACGTAGTTCTTCACCGTTTTTATTATAACTGAGACAGAACATAAACAGTTTATCATGTTTATAGAGAACTACTTATGTTTATGCCTACATACGACCCTTAGTAGGATAATAAATTTTAACAAAAAAACCAAATAATTAACATACGACTTATTCTAAATTATCTATTGTGTTTTTTATAAAATCTCGAACACAGCCATTTTTATATTAATGTTACTTATAATCTAAACCAGATAGCTATCAATATTTTCAACACTCATCGCGACCATAGACAAAAACAAAACAAACGAAATAATTACATTAATTATTATTAATAATAGTGCTTGTCCTACCTACGAGTATGAGTTACACAAAAATTAAATATACCTCAATGTTCTAGGTATAACTATGTAACCTGACCTTAGTAAATACAAATGAAATAATAACTATAATGGAAGCCGTTTTTACGCTGTATTGTAAGTATAATTAAATTATTTTCCTCGATAAATTTCTATGATGCGGTCTTGATCCACATACTCGAAGATGTGCGGAGCATCCATGAGAATGCCAACCGTACCAGCTGTGGTGACGATGAAGAATATGTACAACTGCAGCCTGTCGATCACCATCGCCACGTACTTCCAATCTTCACGGGTCTGGAATATTTGAAAAAGATTTGTGAAAAACCGTATTCATATTGTAGGATTCGCGGCCGCTATCTTGGCGATAACGAGGACAAACCCAATTAGCCCATCTTCTTCTCAATGTTACTTGATAGGTACTCTAATTCCTCTCGGCGTATCAAAAAATTGGACACTTTTACAAGATGACATAATAATATAATAATAATACCAGCCCTTGTTTATGTCCCACTGTTGGGCACGTGCTTCCCCTCATGATGAGGGGGCTTTGGCCATTTTCCAACACGCTAGGCAAGTGCGGGTAGGCGGACTTCACACGTCATTAGAAAGCTAGTTAGGCTTTCTCAGATATGCAGGTTTCCTCACGATGTTTTTCTTCACCAAAAGCTAGTAATAATCGCATAAAAACGATTCGCACATGATTAATTAAAGAAATCAGGGGTGCGAGCCGGGGTTCAAACCTGCGCAACTTGTTTCCACGGCAAGCGCTCGCGCTCGCCTCTTGAGCTGTTATTGTAAGATGACATATAACTATTAATACACATAAAACACACACACTTCTTTTAATTAAAAGAAAGTTGTTAAGACCGTGAGGCTATAGGCACATGTTTCCACTAATAAATGGTATGTGCCACCATTACTTTGTAAATGTGCGCTGCTTTCCAAAATATTACTTATTTAGCAGACATTTAGTAGGCATATTTATGGATGGAATATGGATACAGTCAGGAATGATATCACAGCAAATATACGTGCATACTTACCTGAATATAAAGATCCTCATTGCGTAAATGTTCTGCAATGAATTCGACGGCCTCTGTCGCTTTAGCAGCCTCTGGAGACAGCAGCAGCGAGTCCGAGCTCTCAGATTCCCGGCGTTCACCTCCCAGTCCGAGGCCGCCTAGGGCTCCTAAGCCGCCGAGAGCGCCGACCTCCCCGCCGCCGGCAGCGCGGTTTATCTTGCAGTTCGGGTGATGCAGGTCTGACATCTCCATCGACTCCATTTTGCTTTGTTTTGCACCAATCGCACTAAGAAGTTAGTATGTTGACCAAGTTTTATAAAGAGATTGGAATATCCACTACTGACAGATATCATTGTTACCTGATGTGTTTCGGCAAGTCGTGGGGCGCTGCCGCGTGTGGCGGTGCACCCATGCCAGGCATTTCCATCATCCATCGCAGCCTGGTTTTGCGCGGTCGACGCATAAGTAACGCCGCCGGCAAATAGTGCAGGAATACACTTCGGATCCACAGCGGCATTCTATGAAAAAAATTACAGTTTTACTAAACTACTTACCTCCTCCTTCTAGTGATTCTCGTATCTTACCTATGTCTTTCTGCTACTATAGCTACTCAATTTATACACCCTTCTTTGTTCCGTGAGGGAATACTTCCTGACCACCTGATGAGATTGATGTCAACCGTTCTTACCCACCTAGACCCCCGTGGCTGTCACATCAGCACGCGAGGAAAACCTGGGTTCTCCGGTGAGATTTGCACCAGGTGTCCCTCCGTGCCTTGCCTTTGAGCCTGCCGCCGGATTGCGTATTATAGTCCCCCGGGATTCCGTCACGTTGCTCAAAGGGAGTGGGTTCGTTAGAGCTGCCTTCCTCGGAGTCGCCGCCGTACTGGTCGTCTAAAGCCCACACCAAACACCTATACCTCTATTGCAGCCCGAATGGGCAGACACCTTACAGAAGTCTGCAGTCATATACCGCCACTTATGAGTGGCGGTTTGAGTGTCCGGTGGGAAGGGCACTGTAGCTGAAATTACTGGGCTCCAGAGTTAGTAACTCATGTCACGGATGACGAGCGGCATTGTAATGCAGTTGTCTATAGGCAGGCGTGTGTCACTTACCAAGTTGAGTAAAACAACACAGAGACCTCTTCCTTGCTGTGATGCTGCCGAGAAAGAAAGATAGTCCGCATCCACTCATGACTGCATCACTATACAAGGTATGGTTAAGTACTACTTTAAATTGACTCCCTGTGGAATGCCCGGGTAATAATGGCATCCTCCTCTCTTCCCGTTGGGTGTCTTAGGAGTCCACTAGGGAGAAAGCCAGAAGTCAAACAGTAGCGTCTTCTGTGCGATATCTAACTACACGTATACCTACTGTGATCCCCATGACGCCTGCCAAGCAGGGGATTATGGCATTATGGGGGGCTATATTCAGCAGTGAACGTCTTCCGGCTGATGATGTATTATGTTGTACGTCTTCTTTTTCTTATTTGGAGATTCATTAAAATACAATCCCAAAGTTTTCTATATGAAGAAGTAAATTTTCCTACCTATGTGTTCTCGGGCCTCTGAAGTTCCAGTTGATGATAATGACCGTAACCAAGATACTGACGGTGTTCATGATGAAAGTGAACAGCAAGTACTTTGCAATTAGAGGTAGCACGAGCGATGTTGGCGGGAGAATCTTGGACACCAGGAGCAGGAACACAACCAGTGACAGCAAAATGCTGATGCCCAATGTCACCTACAAATAAAGGCAGTTTTTTAAGCAACGTATTGAAGAGACTACTATCCCTTTGGCCTTTCAGTTTGTTGTATCTTCCTCGTATTACTTTCTTTCAAAAAAATGACAAGTCCGCTGAGTTTCTTGCCAGATCTTCTCAGTTGAGGCCGCGTTCTGATCCAGTGGAAGTTTAAAAAAAAATACAATTCAAAAGTGCTAGCGTTAGGTAAGCCTATTTGAAATAAATAATTTGAATTTGAATTAGACATGCCATACATCCGCGATCGGAAACATTTCCACTCGTCATTGCTACACAACGACCTGTACGCTTTAATACAAGTAAATAACTATTATAGCTCGAAATACCATGGTGGCTTAGTTTATCACAGTTATGTCTTGTCTTGGAGTTCATTCTTCTGAAGACTGCACCCATTCGCCTCTTACCAGGATATCAGAGTACCTAAACTCACCTTTTCTCCAGCTTCGGCGGGTAAATAGAACACAAGGACGCAGAGGAATGAGATCAACACCGTAGGCAGGATCAAGTTCACTGTGTAGAACAATGTCTTTCTTCTGATGATTATATAAAATGTAATGTCCGTTTCAGTAGGATGATTTCCTTCGTAGATGTTCAAATATGCTGGCACTTCGATTATGTCCCACGTTCCTGACTTCCAGTAGTCTGAGAGGTCGACGAAGTTCTTATTATTGTATAGGGCAAGGGACACTTGATCTCCATTAAATGTCCATGAACCGAATTTCATTATACACGTTTGTTGGTCGAAAGGGAAGTAAGTTACATCAATCGTGCACGAACTCTATAATTAAGGAAAGAGAATTATGTTAAGTAACTTATACACTTGTTGATTTCTGATATTTACGTGAATATTACACATTAAAATTAAATTATCTTTGCGCTGCCTTTTTGTCCACCCGTGACCATGAATGCTGTAAAGTGTACGAAACGTCGGGATAGACCGCGATAAAATCCGTAAAGTTAGTTTTATTTCAATACCTTATACACCTATAAGTACATAAATAAACATTTAATTCACCCACTAGGATTATTTATTATTTTATTATTATATACACCGGTATATAGGTACTTACCTGATAAATAGCTGGTGGGACCCAAAGGACTTCTCCGTTAGGGTAAATTAGAACGTTAGACTTATATCGAACTTCGTAGTTCCCATCAGCGCTGGAAGATGAGAGAGAGAGATTTAAGACTCCTAGACATAAGAAACTAAAAAATAAAATGAAGTTTAAACAGATTACTTACTTATTGAAGAGTACAATATCAGGCTTCCACACCTTGTCAGGCGGTAAGCGCAGCACGCCTATACCCCCATAATCAGCTTCGTCCCACATCAATTGGTAGTCCATCCAAACCAGCCGGAGCCATACGTTCGATTTCATGATCTGATTTTTCTCGTTCTGAAAACGTAACAGTTCACAATTAAACATGTCTCGTAAATAAAAGCTTTTTGCAACTTAAGAATAAGAATTAATGCTGACATTCACTCCATCTCATACTTCATCATTCATTAGCAGCCGATAGACGTCCACCGCTGAACAAAGGCCTCCCCTTTAGAAGGGAGGGGTTGCCATAATACCCCACGCTTGGCAGGTGGCTTGGGGATCGCAGTACAAGTGGAAGATAAATCCAAAAGAAAAACGCTGCTGCCCGTCTTTCTGTTCTCGCCTTGTTACCTCCTACGACACCCAACGAGTGGTGATGGGGGGATGCAATTCTAACCCGGCACCTCGGGCAATCAATCGCATACTTAGATAACTGTATTACTTATTTTATATCAACTATGGATACAAGAATGTACGTACAACATTGATAAGCTGTACGAAGGCGAGACCAAATCTAACGTCGACTTTCTGTGTCATGTTCTGCACTGGGCGGATTAGTTTGTTGTAGCCTCGGAAAAGATCGCGTACAAGACGCTCTTCGTCTTCTGAACACCATCCTGCAGCGGAATATTTATTTAAAAAAATGTATACTTAGGTAAATATAGCCAAATGACTATAAACTAACATAAACTTTAATTTGTAGTCTACGTAAATGTTAGCGTATGGTTGGACCAGTTTACTATCATAACAAATCATTAGGAACTGTACTTATGTCTATTGTGTAGAAAATGGCTAGCGTTTGAATAGAGCATGAATAAATTGGTAGGTATGTTGCTAGCGATATCTAACGTTGGGAAGCTGCAGGGAAGACAGATCAATAAGGAGCAAAACCATGAGATACTGTTGTTTAACAACACATTTTCTATCATAATGAGAGTAGTTTCGCATTGTTATAGTTATTGTTTCATTTATTTTTTTAAATAATCTTGTAATGAGTTTTTATACCTGTATTATTATTCAGTCATTAATTAATTATAACTAAAAGACCCAATAACTTTGCCAAACTGATTTTTTGTTAAGTTTAAACTAATGAATTTATTTTTTAATTAGCATATTAAATAAATTTATAATCAATCTTATTTACAGTACGTTATTTACATAAAACACCGGCTTGTTTTTCAATACATCATTTGTACATTTTAGGTAAGTATTTATCTGTGTATTTTTTCCTGAAGATTTGTGGTAGTAGTAGGCCTTGCGTCTAGTGTGATGGATATGATAGTAAATAGCAATATATCATTCGCGGTGTACCTGAGTAGAGTAGTGTGAGTAGCGCGGCAGTGAGGAGGCAGGCGCGCGTCCCGCCCGACATCTCGACGCGCACTGCCGTACGCAGCTGACGCCCGGCCGCCCAGCCGCCCGCCCTACCGAAAGCCTTCTGTAAAGCTTTTTATACATTGATACGCAACAAGCGAGCTTTGTGTATAACTTTTTTATATAAGGAATTAAGCTATCAGTGAATAAAGAATTATGTCGTAGTTTAGTTGTAGTGCAAGATCCATACTTGATTTAAACATTCTAAACCATCTCAGACCCCTTGCTACCTAGTTAGAAATATAGGAAACTATAGAAAACACATAGATAACACTATTTCACGTCAAAATAAAATAAAACAAAAAACAAAGAATTATAATTTTTGTTGGTATACATTTGGATTGGTATACAATATTGGTTTAATTGTAAATAATTCTTTTTCTATTTGCATTTTCTGGTGATTTCAGGTAGATATATCTAATCTACACCTATGAGTGGTACGCTTTAGTGTATCAGTGGTCTAAATCCAGACCGCTACAGCAAGGCGCCCTGGGCCACCCGCCCTAGCTCCTTGCTCGTGCATTTCGCAACGTTGCAACTTGCAGGAGTTATGGCTAATAATTAGCATACTCAACCTGTAATTTATCGATCCGAATGAAGCTTAACCCTCAATATACAAACACACAATACTACACAATATTTTCCACTTTCCAAATAAGAATATTAAGGGATTTTAATTTGTATAGTCTATTATTATAATCGTGTAATAAGATGAAAATCCTGCCTATTTTAATATTGTGGAGCAGGTGCCGCCAGAAAGATGGTGATTCACAATCTTATATTCAACTAGCTGACCCACGCAGCTCCGCCTGCGCTATTTTTACGTTAACTAAACTTTTAATAATAGACATTTGCATCGAATACATAACTTCCTTTTTTATAGTCGGTTAAAAACTGGGACCCACTTTTTACTTGCTCTCCGAAGCACGGACCCGTTTAGTTCAAATGGCGTAAAACGGTCACCCATCTATTTAATGACCTAACCTAACGTTGCTTAACCCGATCGATTACAAAACCTTGATAACAACTCTCTATGAGTGTAACCTTACTAATATTTATTATATTATAAAGAAAAATTGATAAATCGGACCAAGGGTATAACCAAGTACCCATTTTGACTTTAATCCCCTCTCCCAAAAGAACCGTGCTAGATTACGGGATAAAAAGTATCCTATGTCCTACCTCGTAGTAAGATCTCAAATCATGCCATGTTTCATTTGAATCCATTCAGTAGTTTCGGCGTGATGCTCAGCCGTGATACAGACAGACAGACAGACAGACAAAAATTAAAAAAATTACATTTTCGGCCTCAGTATCGGTTATAGAATGCCCTCCAAATATAATTTTCAAAATATCTTCAATGTACAGAATTGGACCTGTTACAGTTTTATTATAAGTATAGATATAGATAAGATCATTCTTAATCTGTATTTTCTTTGTAAGATAATTCACGAAGATCCTATTAGTATTAGGAACCTGAGCGAAAAATCAGTATTGTTATAAGATACTCACGTCAGTGATTTTTTAAATTATACTGTTAGATGTATAATACAGCTATTCAGCTATTTATATCTAGAGATGTTTATTGTGCGCATGTGCAGTTATCCCGCGGGATAGAATCGATTGCTTCGACTCTCGTCTCTGGTCTTAACACCTCACACCAATATTATATGTAGGTCAGATAAGGGTACCATACATTTTAGCCTCTAATTGATGGTAGAGCCGAATCGAACTCATATTTTTGTTGTTCAATAAAACCCCTTTTTCAGATGAGCTAAAGGAGCGAATAGTTAACTTTACTACCTATAGAATGTATCAGAACCCTTTCGCTGCATCAGTACCACTACTAAAACAATGAGGTATTATAATAAAAATGACTACGTTTTAAAATGATCACTTTTTATTTTTTTCAATCGACTAATTCTTTTAATTACCTTTTCTGTATATTAAGGTATGCGTGGTATAATAAAGATTTCTCTGAAATAAAACAATAATCTGTTTCATTCGTTTATATTTAATAAACAAAGTGCAATTCAGAGTATTAACCCTAACAATTGAACAAACTTGGGGACATCTGGTTGTCCCATTGCCGGCGGCAGGATGCCGCACATAGTTCTATCCAATAAGAAGATATTATGCGCCCTCGCGCTTGAGCAACGGGGACATACATGCGCGGCGTCCACCGCCCGGGTCGTCAACCTCTAGCGAATTGTAAGTATTACGACAAATCGAACATGAACCGAAAACACTGCCTCGCAATAATAGACCTCCCGCAACTTCCAAAGGGCCGTCTATGATTACATACAGCGCTGCCTCGAAAAAGGAAAACATTAGGGAGCTTTGCGAGGGTACATTTATTTTCCCAAGTGTACCCGCACCTTCTCGCCATCTTCAGGACGTTTTCCTTTTAAGAGGCTTACAATGTTTTCTCTAAAACAATGGTAACAAAAGTAATAAAACCAAATCAACAATTATAGAGACACGTGTTTTTACACGATGATCGCCGGCAGATTGTGGCAGACGCATGATGCGTGGGAGACTTATGAGAATTGTTTTTGAACTTATCGGGAACTAAAGTTCACGTTCATGAACAAGCAGCATTTTGCCACACTATAAATAATTAACAAAACCTCGGTCGACTTAGCTTTTTGTACAAATTGTATGTTGTAAAATGACTTAAAATATATACACATGTATGAATTAAACGATGGCTTTAATTTGTATTAACTCCGAAGAAGAAACTTTTATAAGCTATATTACTTTCAGCGTTATGAATTTCTGTAACTGTATGGTAAGAATTATACAAACATGATATTAATTATGTATTTTAGTTAGTTGTATAAGTCATCCCGATAGACTCGGTTATGGCTTTATTAAAATAATATTTTGTTTAACTACAACTTTTAACGAACTTTTAATTAAGCTATAGCCATGGATATTATACCATTTATAACAATATCGACCCGTTCACAACGAGGCATATCACAACCTGTACCAATTGAATCAACATTGTTTGTAAAGTTCTATACTAGCTAATGACACAAATATATCCGAAAATAAAATTAAGGATTATAACCACGATTCATGGAATCGAATAAGAAGGAAACAAAGGGCCTTTGTTTACCGCCCATACTAAACTGTACAATAGATTTAGAGAATCGAAGAAGTACTAACGAATTTTAATTTATAAATGCGAACCAGGTCGTTCAACGGTATGAAGGAAGACGTATTTGTGCTAAAATTTGTGCAATAGCCACAGTCTTGTCTGACCGGCGAGCACTCGGGGCGCGACGTAGCGCCCCGCTGGGCTTGCCTTTCTGCAGCACTAATGCCACGATATCGGTCTGCCCGACTATTCTGGGGTATTAAAGACTGCTCATTAATGAGAGGTTTGCGTTGTGTTTCTATTATACTAAGGTTCAGTTGCGGTGTACGGTTTCTCTCGAGCGTGACGACCTTTTGCCTCATATTCTTGGAAGAAAAAGTACACAAGACGCTTAGTATCTCAGGGAGAAGAAAACGGATAGGCAGTCATCGTTTGAGCGTACAGGATCGGCAGTCAGCGGCAACTTATGTCTACAGGGGGAGGCGTGGGCGGCGAGGCAGGCGGCGGCAACTCCTACGCCGCGGCGTCGGCGCCCGCACCGCTTCGCACATCACAACTTAACAAGTATTCGCGGTATCACAGAACGTTTCGCATGCGCAGCCGCAGGCGGGCGGGTCGCTACGACACCATGATGTGTGGCGCGGACAGCAGCACGGCTAGGGTGGCGACGATTGTGAACAGGGTAAAGATAATAAGGCACAGTCTGTCCACGACCATGGCGGCGAACTTCCAGTCGCGCGAAATGTCCGCATCTTCGTCATCTTTGCGCATCTAGAAATGTAAAGCTTTATTATTATTTGATACTTTTACTTGTAAACTGAATGCTTTAGATTTTTTTTTTACCTGATCTGTGATGACTCGGATCTCTTTGAGTATGAGCGACAGTTCGTAGTCAACACCGAAGCAGCTATGTGCTGCCAGGCCCGCGCCGTTTTCCTCACCCCCCCTGCAACAATTACGGCTCTGTGGTTACCTGATAAATTTGCAGTCTACACTACAGGTAGAGCCGTGGGAACGAAGGTGACTACGGGAGTTATGCCGATTAGATGCCAAGACCCAAGACCCAGAGGTAGAAGGTATCCTTGAAAAGTGAAAATAATGCGATGGCGGATGACTAATGCCGGATGTTTAGACTCTTAAAAGCTGATGGGTCGGGTGTACTGCGGATCGTTCGAGGCTGGGGTGAATTATCGTAACCGTGCTATTTACGGCGAGTAGTGTTCGTGTAGATCGTCCAGGGACCTGTAGTATCGGCAGCAGGGCGGCTGCTGCGATTGCGCGTGGCGGAAGTCGTCGTCGATGTCGAGCACGTTAGCTAGGAGCGACTTGGAGGAGCGCTCGCGCAGCTCCAGGTCGGGCGGGGGAGGGGCGCGCGCTGGCGGCGGCGTCGTCGCGGAGCCCGGCCTCGACATGCGCAGGATCCACGGCAACCAGTACAAGAACACGCATCGGATCTGCACAACACATCATATAGACAATTTTTAGGGTTCCGTACTCGAAGGGTGCCAACGGGACCCTATTACTAAGCCTCCGCTGTCCGTCCGTCTGTCTGTCACCGAGCTCTATATCTTGAACTATAATAGGTAGAGTTGAATACTAATTAAGAATGGTACGGAACCCTTTATGTGCGGGTTTGACTCGCACTTGAGCGGTTTTGATTAACATAATTATTAAGCGCAAGTAGTTTGATCTGAATAAATTAGTTGATGGATTTAGATTGATTAGTTGATGGATAGAATTTTTTATATAAGTACCTATGTTATTTTTTTGTAAAATAAGACGTTGTAACTACCAAGTCCTATAGTTCAAAATTTTTATACAAGTCGTAGTAAAATTAGAACGATTTAGCTCAACCAAACCAAGATCTTCTAGGGTCGAATGTCCAAGGCGCGCTAGGTGAATACGAATTATTACGTCATTTTCCGGGAGATTTCTAATGGCAATCAAAAATAGATTCTTCTTAAACCAGTCTAAATAATCACAAACTTACATATTTTCCAAATAATAAATCATAACAGTAATCGGCTATGAAAGAGACGGTGTCTCTACAGTAATGTACTTGATACCCACCCAGTCACTCATTTCGTGAGTGTCCGCATGTCGATGGTGATAGTTGAGGATGAGTATTGTGGACACGACGGAGGAGGCCACCATGAACATGATGCAGTTGAAGTATGTGCCGAGCAACGGCACCGCGTCTGATGTCGCCGGCATCGTCTCCGCCACCATGTTGAGGAACACCGTCAACGACAGCAGAATCGTCACACCTGGACATAATTATTTATTAGCACCATCATCAGCAGCCGAAAGTTCCCTACTGAACAAAGGCCTCCCCCTTAGAAGGGTTGCCATAGATAGATAGATAGATACTCACACTCTTTACTGCACACCAAATAGAACAGGTATTCCTAAATAATGTTAAACAATGGTATATTCTATTCTATTCTTGGTGGCTATAAATTTGGGCCCGGTATTCCCGGAACGCACTTCGACCCAGTTGGATCCATCCCTAGCCCTTACTCTGTTGCTGGCGTATCGAAGAGCTCGCTCAGGTACGCAACGATCGCGTAAGCTTGGAGCTGTACATAATCATTTGGCGTAGGATAGGCTACTCCCAAATGATTCAACCTACGTCTCGCAAGAGCGTCGCAGCTACACAATATGTGTCGCATTGACTCTTTTTCATCTTCGCAGAATCTGCAAATGTCACCAGTACTTAGCCTCATTCTGTGTAGATGCTCGTTGGTGCCAAAATGTCCCGTGAGTGCACCTATTAGGTGCCTTATTTGTGATCTGTTAAGGTTTAATAATTTAACCCCACAGTCCACCCTTCCGCTAGAGAACGCTTTGCAGTGGTTTAAACAATGGTATACATAGGGAGGTCTTATCAAGCTGCAATTATTCCATTATTCATGCCATTATTCCCACACTTGGCAGGCGTCTTGGGAATCGCAGTATAGGTGTCTAGGTAGGTAACTCAATAGAAAGACGCTGCTGGCCGTCTTCGTGTTTTCCCTTAGTCGCCTCTTACAGACAGCCAACGGGAGGAGATGGGAGGGGGTGCCTTTCTTACCCGGACAAACTGACGCAGGTAAACTGTTCCAGTCCTTAGCTGTCCTTATAATGAATGACGATGCAAATCGCTTAGTTCGGACTGAAGGCACGTTTACCACATAAGGGTGTGTGCACGTTGTGCGTCTCGTTGTCCGATGATGGAAGGGGGGGATGGTGGTAATAATTATTATAAGGGGCTTATAAAAATTGGGTGGTAGGTGCCCTCTGTAAGGGACCGTGTAGGTTCGTGTGTGTGTCCGTGTCATCGGGTAGGACCTGTACCCAATATTCTTCCGCCAGGCAGCAGTGTGTATACATTGCTGTGTCCCGGTGGGCACTGTAGCTGGCGAAATTACCGGACTCAAGAGATTTAATAATTTATGTCTCGGTTGACGAGCGGAAATGCATTGCAGCTGTCTGTCGATCATACGCAGGCGTGCCGCTTTCCACTAAGCTAGGTCTTGTTGGTCTCGTTACCAGGTTGAGTAATAATAAAACAGGAACCTTTAGAAGATAGCTTTTATAGACCGAGACCAATATTTGTAATACTTTTTTAAGTCTTCGCAGTCATAAAAGCAAGGTTTAGTTTACACATAGGGAAGAAAATATTTTATGACCTTATATGACCTCATATCGACAGGGAAATATTACTCGATAAAAAAAATCAATTAATATTGAACGTACATGACTTACTTAAATTCTGATTATACATATAAATTAATACCTAATGATAGTTTCTCGCCAGAATCCGGGGGCAAGGTGAATCCTAATAAAGCCATGGACGCTATCAGCACACAGGGCACGATCAGGTTGAAGAAATAGTACAGTGTTTTCCGGCGGATCACCACCGCAAAGGTGATGTCGATGTATGGCTCCGGACAACAGTTGTAGTATATCTCATTGCGCTTGCCAGGAACACCTAAGAGAATTACATTTATTATCAGAATAACAAAAAGACTAATTAAAAAAGAATACTTAATATATTAATTAAATGTATGTAAACTTTTTCAATATTATTTATACTGAAAGAAATTCAAAAATTGCCAGAGTTCGAAGTAACGTTACCAAATGTACACAATGGCTAATTGCACATATTGAGGAAGATGCCCGTCAGTAAAATTATAAGACTGACAAATATTTTTTCTGTTGTAACCTTAACATATGAATTTTTGAACTATTTCTTGGTCTTAGAAAAAAATAATGTACCTATAAGTTCCCATTCGCCATTAGTAACAAAACTGCTTATATCTCCGCCCGCTTCGTCTTGTAACTGAAGATCCAACTGTAAGAAAAATGCTTATTGTAATATCAAGATACTATTACATACTATATTATGATACTTTACTATGGAGAGTGAGGTTGGGAGTTCTCTACTAGATTTTTTTAGAGAAAAACGACTAATGGTCTGGGGGTAGTTAAACATCAGTAATTGCAAGTGGCTTATTAAATGTAAGGTAATTATGAACTGCAAGTACGAATATGCAAAAAAAAAAACAGAAAGAACAGATTGAGACGTAATGAAGATGATTTTACCCTATTATAAGTAGCTCAATAGTTCGTAGCCCAGTTGTCGTAAAACGAGTCGGAAATCTTACTTAAGTGTATATTATTGAAGTTACCCTCACCTGATATCCATCATACGTCCAACTGCCGAACTTCATCTCGCAGCGTTGGTCATCGAACGGGAACCAGGTGATGTCTATCTTGCAGGTGCTCTTGAAGATGCCAGGAGGCACGTACAGGCACGAGCCGTTGTTGCGCACTACCACGTTGGTGGGGTAAGTGCTGTCGAAGCCTTCGTCCGCGCTGCCCAGAAAAAAATTCGATGAAACGGTAAAGTAGAGGTAAAAATACTCTATTTGTTTGACTTGTCTAGAAGAAATTTTACTATGTACAGATTTATATAAATTAAACTTAGATTAGTACCTACAACCCAACATTTCTTTAAAGTGTTTTACTCCTACGTACACCATGTTTTTTCCCATTCTATCTAATACCTTATTACGAAATTTATCAATTTGATTATTAATAATAGATGATAGGTTTAACGGTTACTTAAGATACTATTTAACGGTTAACTTAAATTATCTGTTAACATACCTGTTGTACATGAGAACGTCTGGTTTCCATAGTCTATGAGGCGGTACTCTTAAGTCTTTAACCCCTCCAAAATCTGATGTATTCCATCTCAAGTTCATATCATTCCACTCCTAAATGGACAAATTGCAAATGAATTAACAAAACATGATTAGAAACATCGGTAGTTTAATGTATAGCTATTATCCATTTATAATTTCTATCCGAATATATAAATTATTTCGTTTCTATCCCATTAAGAAATACCTAGTTGTATATTATGAAAGAAGTAGGTACTCACAAGTTTTAGCCAGATGTTTGTTATTAATAGCTGATTCTTCTCGTCCTGCGAATATAAATTAGTGTTTTATTACCAGATAATCTATCGACAGATACTATATCCAGTTTTACTGTACTTTAAAATCAAACTAATCATTATTGCATTGGAATCGATCGGCAACAAGAAATAAATAACCGCCGCAACTGGTTTTCGAGAATTAATTTAGACAAAAATATCTACATGTGTTCCAAATGCATTAAAAAACTTGAAAAATGAACTTAAATTCTTGGTCATATGTACGAGAAAGTATAATAAATAATTGGGAAGTCAGAATGAAGTTAAGATTTATTTGTCGTTTCTATATTTGTACGTGCAATGTTCCATACATGTTTGGCAAGAAAGTGTACCTGTTCAGATTGGATTTTAAGTTACAGAAGTTGCCTTGATTAATCCTACGTACCAGCAAATTACTGAGTCTAGCCACACTCAGTTATCTCTTCACATAACGTAGATTTTAATCCTAAGAGAGAGATAATGACATACTTATTGACAATATGAATGGATTTAGCCTCCGTGGCGCAGCAGGAAGCCAGTTTTACAATCCAGAGGTAACGAATTCGAATTCTGCGCGGAACAATAATTTTATGCTGCTTAGGTCAATACAGACCGATGACATGATTGTCTGAAAAGTAAGATGATTCATGCATCAAATGTGCATGTAAAAATCGATGGTCTTCCGACCCATCGAATCGCGAGAGTACAAGAAGAGGAAGTGCAGTTGTGTTTGCGCAAACACTGTTGTGGCCGTCTCCATTAACCAAGACATTAATAATAAGTGGACTCTGATGCGGCAGTATGTTACTGTGTGGCATCGGTGTTTCGTTTATGTGGTCAATGGTGCAGGGTGCAATACCACGTCAATGATCTGCATGAGCGTGAGGCCGAAGGATAGCTGCAGTGGGTCACTCTCGTTGACGACGGGCCGCTCCAGCACGTTGTAGTGGTCGAGCAAGTGGTGCAGCAGCCGCTTCTCGTGGTAGCCGCAGCTTGCCCCTGCACAAAATAATTTGAGGGGTTATGCATTAATGTACTAGAGACGTCATTTCAAATAAATTATGTCGAGTAAGCTTTAATGCTAGATCGCACCAAGCTCGCGCAAACTCAGTTGCGAAACTTTAAATTTTTATTCGACGTAACTTGTTTGAGTTAGCGTCCTTAAGGCTGCCTGTCCACCGGAGCGGAGCGAGGCAGCGGAGCGGAGCGGCGGAGCGGAGTTGCGTACTGTGTCTGTCCACCGGAGCGGAGTGAGGCTGCGGAGCGGAGCGTGAAAGTAATGCGGAGTGGAGTTTAGTACCTACGACACACTGCGGGCGCGCCTTGCGCCCACGCGCCCGCACTCGCTTCCCCGCTCCGCTGCCTCGCTCCGCTATCCCGCTCCGCTTACCGGTTTTGTATGAATTTTTAGATTAGTTCGCAACTCCCTGTCCACTAAAGAGGAGCGGAGGTTTTGTGCAATCTTATTGGTTAATATTTCTCCTTTTCTCCGCTCCACTGCCTCGCTCCGCTCCGGTGGACAGGCAGCCTAATACGTTGGTACATTATTGGTTCACTGTATAACAACGTTTGTTTTAATGATTCATATGTTCTTCTATATAACATTAATAACAATATTCGCGGGCGCAAAAATCAAACCACGTAGAGTTCTAATATTTAATGCAGTGAATACGATATTTATGATAACGAATAAGTTAGTGTTAATAAGTTATGTATAGCAATAGCCGATTCTGATTTAATTCTCGGTTTATCACTATAATAAAAACATAAAAAGTCCAATGTCCAAAATTATAATGCCGCATAAATATTCAACTATTCGGTTTTTGAGAAAAGTCGTTCTGGTGCCATGGAATTATATATCTATCAAATAACACTATAACATCTTTTTATATAGCATGATATTGAATTCACCCAGATTATTCAAGAGCAAGAGATCAAATCTTTTGAAGAATCTTGAATCGTAAAGTGTCAAGTGACAATGGTGACACTTTGTAGAGATCGACAAGAAGCTTATAAACGGCTTGATTGAAATGAAAGAAGAGAAAAGTATATTTAAAAAAACCAGATAATTTAGATTGAACTATAAATACACACATATACACGTAAAGAATATAGTTATAAAAGTAACAAAGAAAACAGTTTAATTTGGCAGCAATAATGGAATTATTTTACTAAAGATATAGTGAAAATAAAGCGTGTTAAAAAGAAATTACACTAACCATTGGGAAGTAAACTAATATTATAATGCTTGCTTAATATATAGGTGTACCCATTTGTACATACATTGATATTCCCGTCGTGACTTCGTTCGCAGATAAGTAGTCACTATAGAAATCCTAGCCACATTTCTAAACATGCATTGCTAAGTGCTAATGACTTGAACTCGGGACTAATTTGGTTACATTTTGCTTTTAAGAACTAAGTCGGTATGAGTTTAAAATTATACCTAGTAATTCTAACGTTTATGATAAGGTAGGATTGCCGCATAAAATGTCGTACTAAATGTATGAACAACTGTAAGTCAAAATTATGGATATATCCTAATTCTTTATTTAAAAAGATATTAATGTTATTTTACTCATTAGACCAATTATTTACTAGTTACTATATATTTTGTTTATTTTTTCAAAATATCTTATCAGTTACGAAAATACCACCTGTTGACACTTAACGATTCCACCCTATATAGGTAGTAAAATTTAAATAAAAAAATATAGTAATTATGTAGGTACTTTTGATCAAACATTGAACCCCTGCCTATCGGTAACCGCTATACACTACTTTGCTTGAAGCTCATTTATTAACAGGCTTCAAAAAGAAGGTTCTGTATTTGACGCGTATGTCCATATTAATAAAAATGCGTAATATTCACATATGTTAGTCTATGTGGGCTTCTAAACAAATGTACC
This sequence comes from Furcula furcula, assembly GCA_911728495.1. Taxonomy (NCBI): domain Eukaryota; kingdom Metazoa; phylum Arthropoda; class Insecta; order Lepidoptera; family Notodontidae; genus Furcula; species Furcula furcula. The sequence continues at coordinate 17,480,148 of OU452244.1, forward strand.
AAATCTCATGAGTGTAGGTATGTACATGCATACATATGCATGTACATACCTACACTGAAAAAAAATTACCACAATCGGATTTATACTTTCTGAAAATCGTTGGACAAACCTACATACATACATTATGTATGTAGGTTTGTCCAACGATTTCTCAGAAACTATAAATCCGATTGTGGTAATTCTTTTTGCAATAGTTTTAGTAGCTTTCAACTTAGGTACGAGTATAAGTTTCATCAAAATCGGTTGAGTAATTTTAAATAGTCCATATGTACTGTTATTGTTTCCAGTAAGTTATTCTAGCATAGCCGTTCGAGTTGCGTGATAACGTGAACACAAGTTATAATGATGAATAATAGTGAATCGCATTTAGATTGTTATTTTTGAACTTCACGACCATATTCCGAAAAAGGGTAGCCTGAGAAGTATATTTTTGTAAACATTTTATATTAACTGAGTTGATGACGACGACTAGCCCACGTACTGCCGATATCTTGGTAACATAAAATTCACTAAAAAGCGTCATAATAAAGTATTTACAGAAAAATAAAAACCAACTTCAAAGAAAATGATCTCAAAATCATTAAATAACAAAAATATATTGAAGTCGATCATTTTCGACCGATCATTTTTTTTGACATCGGTTTTTATTTTTTCTGAAAATATTTTATTCTAAATATTTTATTATTTTATTCCTTTGGGGTAGAATAACGAGGTATGGAAATCCAATACTGTTTGTTGAAATCCTTTTTAACCCCCCACCAAAAACTAAGTTTGACATCTACATATGTCGATCTGTATGTCTGTCTGTGGCATCAGAGCACTCCAACGAGTGGACGGATTTGAATGTGTTTTTTTTTATTTGAAGGCTAATTTAATCCAGATGGCTCTTAGCTATGTTTCATGAAAATCGGTTCTGCCGTTTGAAACCATCAGATCTTTTCCAAGTCGAAGTATACTTCCATTAATCAATCTGTAGGGACTTGTTAGTAGCAATTTATGTAATTTAATTTTAGTAACCATACACCTGTTATTAGTCTGTAAGTCTCTTTAAAATTAATAAAAAAAAAAAAAAAAAAAAAAAAATTAATCTGAAAGATCTGCAATTTAGTACATATGTAAATCCGACGATACTAAAGAAAATGGTAACCAGGGTCTGATGATAATCAACAAGAAGGTGGTCTCAAGATCTCGGCCCCAATAAACGTAGACCCACAAAATCTGGACTCGTTGGAAAGGTCTCGACGAGTAGTTGGTAGAAAGATGGCAAAGATGGTGATCAAGGCCTAATGATGAAGTAGGAAGGTGATCACAGGAACTCTGTTTCATTGGTCACAACTCTGATTCGGTGATGGTGATAAAATAATAGTGCAGGGCAGTAATTTTAAGAGTACGGCCTCCGAAGGGGACAGGAGTTTAAAAAAAAACAATTCATGATGACATTATTATGCCAAATTCTGAGCGGCACGCGGGAGCTAGCGAAGCGAGCTCGGGCTCACAGAGTACCCCGACATCGCTCATTGGACCGTTTCCCGTTTTCATAATGTAATCTATACAGCAAAAACAAAAAATAATATTCAGTAAGGCCAAATCAGGACAACATAGAGGGTGGCGCATTGCCTCAATTTACACTTTCTGGTAAGATGGCTTGTATGGCACGAACGTATAGGGTTTTATCGTATCGACATGGCAGTGAACATCTACTGACTATCCGTGGTTATTTCTATCCAAGTTTTTTTTGACAATAGAGCGTCACTATGGTTCTAGCAGATCTAAGAATTTTGTGGTGGATTACACCATGACTAAACCACCAATCGGCAGCAATTTTGAGTGTTTGCCACCGAAATTCAACCATTTTATTAATCGTAAAAAAACTTAAGAATATCTGTTACGTTTTAGTGCCCACGTTGTAGATTATAACGTTAGTCAAATTAAAATGTGGAAGGGTTATTTTATATGGTTTGTTTACCTACTATAGTAAAGTTACTCCAAAATTTTCTGTAGCCTGTGATGTATTGTTTTTAAGGATAACTTAAAGCTAGTTTTATATTCAACCTGTGTAGGCTATTGGTTGTCCTCGCCCATTGGCTTTTTCCCATTTTAGAATGCAACCCCTTTATGTACTTAAGTACAGCGTCACAACAACAATAATATATAATGAATGCGGTTTGAGCTTTAGAATGGAAACTTAGCCCCGGGGGCAGTAGAGGTGTATCTATTACTACACCCTAGTTTCGCCAGCTATGTGAGATGCTTCACAGGTTTTTATGTAAAAATAAACCGTGGGATAATTTTTAATTTTGGATATAATTTAGGTTTTCCGCCAAAGCTCAAGCATTGTGTTGATCATTCGAAGGTTAAATGATTAGCCATATAAATCCAGTTCACAAACAGTTTCAGTTCTGCTTCTTGTAGCTGTGACCAAGAAGGAAGTGGACGCTACTGGAACTATGTGAATGTATTGCTCACCCCTCGGCCAGAGCAGGCACAGCAGCAGCAGCAGGCCCGCGGGCGCCGCCAACAGCGAGCGGCGCGCCCGCCCGCACATGTCAGCGCCGCGACGCCGCCGCGCCGCGCCGCGCCGCCGCCGCCGCCGCCCCGCGCCGCGCCATTCCCCGCCCCGACCCGCGCGACACCGACCCCCGCCTTCCTACGCCACACTCTCGCCTCTACGATCTATCTAACACGTACGGCTTAATATTCAAACGTATGGTTTTCATATGTATATCGAACTTCACGAGCGCTCGCCGTCGCGAGCCGACCGGGCCACTGGCATCGCCGTCCGCGGCGCGGGTGTGTCGCTCGAGTCACGGCGTGTTTTTGAGCATTGTTGTTCAGCGGAGTGCGGCCGACCGTGGGGCAGCGGAGCCGCCGGTGTGCGGACTGACGGAGCGGCCGCGCGCAGCCGCGCCGAGCCGCGCCGCCGCCCATTCACGCGCTGCGCGGAGCCGACCTTGTCTCCTTCAGCACTGCCCGCATGAGGTCCTCGATCCGAGCCCCTGACACGGCGCACCGCCGCTACGCTTGCCACTCGTCATTGATGCCTTTTGTTAACATTAATTCATTTACTTAACAATAAATAATACTGACATCGAACACTTTCATAGAGGTTTTAATTTTATGTTATGGGAAACTGATGTGCAAAGACAAAAGAAGGTACAAAAACATTACAAAAATCATTGTTGACGACTTTGTTTTCAGTTTTCAGCTGAGGGTTTTCAGTAGCCGACAGGTTGTAGTAATGAAGGGAGATAAAAAAAGGTTTTGATAGATGAATCCATCTATGAAAATGTGTGTCGTTGGTACATAAAAAATGCATAATTAATTATATTGACAAGGTTTTGGTTGGTATTTTATAAGAATAATATTCAAATATTAAAAACACAGGAGTCTATAGACAGCATCATTCAATAGAATTCATAAAGCTTGACCATTTTCATGATGACGGCGCGGTGGCGTCGTCGTCGTTGGCCGAGGTTCGAGTGACGGCGTGGGGCGGGGGATGCGACGCGGCGCGCGCGGCCACGCTGCCACGGTGCGATCAATGAGACCTCTCTTCCCAGCCTCAATGCCTCCCTGCGGCCGCCCGCGCGCCCTGCACAACTCATCCCGAACTTTGCCTCTTCTAACTCAAACATTAATTTAAAAAATATCAGCTGACACGGTTTATTATGGGGGAGGACTAAGCAACGCTGAAATGAGAAATTGCGATAAAATTTAGAGGAGTCATTATTTGAATTCTGTTACAGCTATTACACTTGTTTGTTTTAAATTTTGGACCTGTTGGCATAATTAATGTAAAGTTTACACCTTTGTTGAACCCAAGGCCACAATCTAAGCACATACGTTGTGGGTTTCAAGCCTACTACTATTAGGAGGGGCAGTAATATTTACGTCATTTTTAGAATCAGAGGGCCTAGACAATATGCAATCGCTTCATAGCGAATCTATTTCTTCATTCGCTAACGGCGTCAATTCTCTATATTTTGTCACGTGATTTTTCGATGACTTATGTCATTCTCATACATTTTTATACTCTCTATTAGCGATAACGATGGTAGAATGTTACATTGTCTAGGGGGGCAGATTATTTTGATTCTTGGAGCCGTTTACGGTCGACTTTGATGTTGCATTACTGATTACGAGATAACCGATATCTCTACAAACTTACAAACAGAGTATAAAGTATGAATTGGCTTCGAGCTTAGAATATGAATTAAGATAAGTACTATAGAATGCTTAATTCAAGTAAGAACATGTAGCCACAAGTAAGAACATCAAAATACATAAATATCAGGTACACGACAATAGGTACTATACCTTCAGCTGTATTTACCGACATTTGCGCTTGTGACAGATCAAACCCATCACAACTTATCACTTAAATATCAATATAACTCTTATAATACAACTTTAAATAGTTCAATTCACCTGCTTCTTAGAGAAAAATCTGCCTACGCTTTGTTTAAGGGGACCATAGACAAACGCGTACTCTATGCTTAATATATAAACTCGAAGTGACGAAATAATCCGACTATAAGAACTGGATAAATGATAATTAATATTAATTTACGTTTGTGAGTGCGGCATTTAGAGTAGGTACATAAGTAGTAAGTAAGCGGGCAGGCACAGACGCGGAATGACGCGAGGCGTGTCGTGGAGCCGAGGCATGCCTGCGCCTAATGTGCACAACCTGATAATGGAGGGTGACTGTTTGCTCATTACCGCAAACACTTTACTCTCCCACACACTGAAATAGTTTGCTATTACATTTAGTATAATACAAAACATCTAGGACACTGTGGTTCAACCACTTATGAACATTTATTTATGGAAATCTATATAAGAATATAAGATTTCCATAAATAAATGTTCATAAGTTATACTGCCGCTAATGTAGACACTAGAAATTATGTTTTTTCTTGTTTTCTGTATTTAATGACGGTAAACAATATAGGTACCTAACATTTTACCAACATTTGATAGCCCTGTAGGTATAGTTAGCGACTGCTACCGAATAGGTCATGGGTTTGATTCCTACCCAGGGCTAACATTTATGTGTGAACTTGTTTGTATGGTGTTGTTTATTTATTTAAGTATATACTTATTTGGAAAACTTATAAGTAGGTTTATTTATTTGTACCAGTTATCTGGTCAGCATAGTACAGGGTCTGCCTATTTTGACAATAGTAAATAGTAAATACATACTTTAGAATAACAATAAAGACAAAAAGTAAATACATACTTTAGAATAACAAAGCAGCACCTTAATATAACGAGTAGTCGTTAGTCCAAGCCATTTAACCATTAGTCAGAAACTTGAAATTATCGGTCGTGTAATGCAGGCAATCAATTACCAGCAATAAAGGAAACGGCTGGAACAATACTATACGCGGGGTTCACGACTCAGCTCTGAGCCTTTATTAGGCATTGGATATGTTTTGTAAATGGCAAATGTGTTGAGAACTAGGAAGTTTGCGAAACTTGGAGAAAGCGACCAAGGAAGGAGTAGGTATGCATAGCTGAATGGCGCAGCACGAACAAAAGCAGTTCATTTGCTAGAAACTAGGCGAAATAATGACCATCCCATACCTGTGTGAAATGTCAAAAGTAAAGGTTAAAAGTTACGAGTGCAGCTCGGTAGTGTTTGCAGGGCGCGTAGGTTGCTCTACATTAAAAGTGACAGATGCATTTATGGTAATTACATGGATATACTTTGGAGTATGTGTAGGAATATATAGTATAGCTTTCAGAGTTGTTTACTAGTTTAATAATCTTGATTTCGAAAAATAATAGATAAATACCGACAGAAAAGTTTCTGAAATAAAATACTTCATTATGTAGCATAGTTAGGGGGGCATAGCACAAGCATATCGACCATTCCAATTGTTTAGAGGATTAATGTGATAGACTATTGACACAGCTCAACTTGAAAATTTTTAATATCATTTAAATTATGTCGTGGTTTTGGTTGATACACCAAAACATAAAATACTAAGAAAATTAATTTACATAGTAGGTGTACTAAGTCTTCGTGCGTCCTAAACCGTGTAAAGGACGTTTATTCAATAAAACACATATTCATATATTTATTCGTAATACAAGTATCTTACTCAGCAGTTCCTTAAGACTCAAGTTATTTTATGTAGCATCTAGTGTGAGATTGCTAAGGTAAAACTGTTAATTCATACATTCCAATATCACTGCAGTATCCCTGCTACTTCATTCGCGCATCGGTATTTAATATTGAAATACCAGCCACATAAGCGTCAGCATAGGCATGGGACCACTGAGATAGGAATCGATAACTTTTTCGAAAATTGGAAAATTTTGGGAAAGTCAGCTTTGGGGAACATAACATGTCTTTAATAACTATATCGCCATGCGTTGCGGCTGCTATGGACGTGTAGCATAGCGCGCGCCGGTGCGGTTGCGGCGCGGCGCAGCGCGGCAACTGCGGACTGCGGTGCAGCGTTGGGTGACCGTTCGATAGCTACTTGAAAATTGCACGTTACACTACACGCCGCTTTCGACCTGTAACTAAACATTAGTGCATTCCTCCAGATTACTTCATAGCGAACCGACCATGGAAACTATTATGATTTTTTTGTTGATTTGCATGTTTTGAAACCGCAACACAATGATTTCAGTAAATCAAGATTTAATATAATATCTTTCAAATGTATAGCACAGATTACCTAATAATCGTCTATCTTAAGTGTCAAGCCGTTACCGGTATTTCTAAGACATTTGTTACAACATTTTGCAGTTACTGTTGTTTTTATGCATGGGAGTTTCCGTAACATTTTATTTACGACAAATAATCAAGAAAGATTTTGTGTCAGTAAGTTTTTAATCCCTCTGTGTTAATGTCCATATCTCACTGCCATACAGAGGGATAGAGAAAGGTTGGAAGCATTTTGTGTTGGAGAAGAATGGAGGGAATAAGTTGGACAGAAAGGAAGACGAATGAGGAAGTTTTGGAATTGGTTGATGAAAAAAGAGAAATGTTAAGACCAATTGAGAATAGGAGAGGAAAGATGATTGGCCACTTGATACGACACGACACCTTATTTATAACGATAGTGGAAGGTAAAATAGAAGGGAAAAGGGGAAAAGGAAGACCAAGGTTAAGTTTCATGAAGCAGGTAGTAGAAAAAGTGGGTGGAGTGTCGTATCAAGAGGTCAATATAAAGGCATATAATAGATCGGATTGGAAATTGCTTCACCGACAAGAGCACAGCTCTGAAATTGAAGAAGAATAAGAAGTTTTGAATCCGTTCTCGTTACCCGTGGGGTGTCCGGGTAAGAATAGTACCCTCCCATCTCCTCCCGTTGGGTGTCCGTAAAAGGCGACTAAGGGAAAACAAGAAGACGGGCAGCAGCGTATTTTTATTGGATTGCCTACCACCTATACTGCAATCCCCATGCCGCCTGCCAAGCGTGGAGATTATGGTAATCCCTCCCTTCTAAGTCAGAGGCCTTTGTTCAGCAGTGGACGTCCTCCGGCTGATAAAGAAGATGAAGTTAAAAGAAGGGGTTTCATAATTTACAGTTTTTTTTTACAATATTTGTATTATTTTAACAACTCTTAACATCTTCTATACATATTATAAAACAAAGTCGCTCCCGCTGTCTGTCTGTCCCAATGTATGCTTAGATCTTTAAAACTATGCAACGGATTTTGATGCGGTTTTTCTTAATAGATAGAGTGATTCAGGAGGAAGGTTTTTATGTATAATACATCAAATACATGCATAATATATTAGAGTAACTCTGATAATTTTAGAGGTTTCTAATGTGATGTCGCAAATAAACACACTTTTTTGCGCTTACATTGCAACCGCTGGCTGAACCCTACAAGATAGATCAAAATAATGTACTACAATATTGTACACCTTAACAAGGTCTACAAAAAAGTCTGCGATGGTATATGTTTATCTTTTAGGGATAACCCACAATAAACATTTTTTGTCCTTTACTTTTTATGAGAAATAATTAACTATTAATAAATTGTTGTTATCATGAATTTGTCCCTTCTTCAATATAACGTAAACTTCACTAATATTTACACCAATGAAAAATAGCTGTGAACTTTGTTCATACCGCTAGGTTAAAGTTAAGCAACATAAGGCAAGGTCATTACATAGATGGGTGAACCGATTTATATGAAATTTTGTGTGCATATCAGGTATGTCTGAGAATGGGTCGTAAAGTATATTTCATGCCGCTAGGTTAAGCAACGTTAGACAAGGTCATTACATATTATAGGTATGGGTGACGGCGGCGACTCATGGTGCCAGGTTTAAGAGGGCCAGAATCCGCACCGCGGGGTATATGGTGCAGATCCCACTGGAGGGCCCAGGTCCCCCCTCTTATGTGGCGATGCGACAGCTTCATTGGTTTAAGTGAGTAAGAACCCCAAATACCATGATTGACGAGGATATATAGAACGAGAGGAGGGTGCAAGAGAGGAGAGAGAGGGAGAGGGGATTCAAGGAGGGGGTGATGGGGTGAGGGATTGGGGGATTAAGATGGAGCAAGGGGGGAGTGACGGGGAGTGTGGAAAAGCAAGGTGGGAGAAGAGAAAGGGGGACGGGGTTCAGAGAGGACTACGGGGAGAGGAAGAGGGGGAGTGTGACGTGGACCAAAGAGGGAGGGGGAAAGAGAGAGCATAGAATTAGATTTTTCTTATAAGAGAGAGATGGAGAGTGAAATAAATTGAGGGAGGAGGGAGAAAAGGGGAGCAAAATGTAATAAAAGCGCGGGCGGAGCTGCACGGGTCAGCTAGTATTCTATACTTTAAAACTGTAACTCATCGATATACTATGTATGCTTAGATCTTTTAAACTACGCAACGGATTTTAATGTGGTTTTTATTAATAGATAGAATGATTCAAGAGGAAGGTTTATATGTATAATACATGCATAATATAGTAGAGAAACACTGATAATTTTAGAGGTTTTTAATGCAATGTCGTAAATAAACACATTTTCTTGCGCTTATATTGCAAACGCTGGCTGAACCCTAAAAGATAGATCAAAATTATGTACAACAGTATTGTACACGTTAACAAGTTCTACAAAAAAGTTCCAGATGGTATATGTTTATCTCATATGGATAACCCACAATAACTATTTTTCCTTATCCTTTTGTACTTTTTATGAGAAATAATTAACTATTAATAAATTGTTGGTAGCATGAATTGGTCCCTCCCTTCGTATATATAACGTAAACTTCACTAATATTTAATGACAAAAAAGCTGTGAACGTTGTTCATACCGCTAGGTTAAGGTTAAGCAACATAAGGCAAGGTCATTAAATAGATGGGTGAACCGATTTGTATGAAATTTTGTGAGCATATCGGGTAGAATCTGAGAATAGGTTGTAAAGTATATTTCATGCTGCTGGGTTAAGCAACGTTAGGCAAATTCATTACATAGGTGGGTGACGGCGGCAACTCCAAGGAGGACGGTGACGGTGCGAGCCCAGTCCCCGTGATCAGGATGCCATGTTTCCGGGGGCTATAATGCACACTGAGGGGAATTTGGTGCAGATCCCACTGGAGGGCCCAGGTCCCCCCTCTTATGTCACCACATACCATGTCGCATCACCATGCGACAGCCGCAGGGGTTTAAATGAATCCCAGATACCATGATTGATGAAGATATATAGAACGAGAGGAGGGTGCGAGAGAGGAGGGAGAGGGGGTGATAGGGTGAGGGTTAGGGGGATTAAGGTGGAGCAATGGGGGAGTTAGGGGGAGCAAGGTGGGAGAAGAGAGAGGGGGAGGGGGTTCAGAGACCTCTTCTTCCTCTCCCCGTTGTCCCCACAACGGGGAGAGGAAGAAGGGGGAGTGTAACGGGGACTGAAGCGGGAGGGGGAAAGAGAGAGGAGAGAGAGAACATAGAATTTGACTTTTTTAAAGAGAAATGGAGAGAGAAATAAATCAAGGGAGGAGGGGAGTAAAGGGGAGAAAAATTTAATAAGAGTGCGGGCGGAGCTGTGCGGGTCAGCTAGTTGAAGATATTTTGAAAATTATTTTGTCTGTCTGTCTGTATTTCTGATTTGAGTTATTACTTACTACGAGGTGGGACATAGGATACGTTTATCTCGTAATTCAGGACGGTTCCCTTGGGAGAGGGGATTAAAGTCAAAATGTTTACTTGGTTATACGCGTGATCCGATTTTATCAAGTTTTATCAAATAATAATAAGGAGTTTAAGGAGAAACTCATAGACAGTTGTTATCAATTGCAATGTTTGGCAATCGATCAGGTTAAGCAAGGTTAGGAAAGGTAATTACAAAGATGGGTGACGTTTAATGCCACTTGAACTAAGCTTCTCCGTGCTTCGGTGGGCAAGTAAAAAGGGGGTCCCATTTTTTAACCAAGTTTAAAAAGTTGAAAAAAGAAAGTTAGCGCTGTAAGTCTTATGGCGTCAATTGCAAAATACTGATCTAGTATATTAGTTTCATTCCGAACAGAGAAGAGTTGCAAATCATGCCGCATGAGGGTGTCACTGGTAGCTTTTTCCATTTCTTCTAAGATACCTACAATGTAGTGAATTACTAGAAGTAGTTACTATAAGAGAATCTCCATAACTTTTTGGAGTAAGTAAATGAAATAAAACCTGTGCTTGATTGTAGGTACTAAAAATATATTTTTAATTCCATGATTGCTTTATTCGATTTATGATTGCGGAAAGGGTGACATTAATGCCGTATGGAGCATGGTATGTATAAACTGATATTTATGTGTTTGCAACTGGCGGGTGATGTAGGGCGACGGGGTTCCGATGCTGATTACTTATTAATGACCACAGACCTGTCAACCCACCCCATCAATAATTTCCGGGCGAAAATAAACACACTCTTACTTATTTTTATTCAGAAAAAACATCGAAGCTTACAAAGGAGATCTTAATAGAATTCTTTTTTTTTATACTAACAAGGTGGCACGCATGCGGCCCGCCTGATAGTAAGCAGTCACCGCAGCCTATAGATGCTAGCAACACTAAAAAAATCACTAGCGCCTTGCCGACCCTTGAGACATTCGATATTGTCTTTTGTGTCTAGTAATTTTACCAGTGTCCCTTCACACCGGAACACAGCAATGTTTAAACACTACTGCTTGGCGGCAGAATATCTGACACGGTACCTACTTAGAGGGTACTTTGCACAATTAACCGCAAAAAACCTAGAAGGTAATAAAAATCAAAGAACATTAAATTAGACCGAAAAATTTAAATCAGTAGCAACTAAACTATGTACTGTACCACCACCTCTATTAGCAGTATTATTATCATCTTAGGTAGAGCCGTCAATATAAAAAGTTCATAGCCCTGTCACTGTCTGTCTATCGAGAAAGTAAGGTGAAAATAATATTGCTATAAGGGGCGATGGTACAGGCCCTGGTCTGTGAAATCGTACATACAATTATCAATACATACACGTACACTGTATAAGTTGGTATAAATACCTATATTACTTTTACAAACTATAAGCTCATAAAAACGATTCATAACACTATGTCGCGCGACATGGATATAAAGCTGTGATACAAAGCCCCTCGAATGTCTAAAAAGGGTGTTGCCATATTATTTATTATATGCCATTTTGTGTCTTAAGTATTATACTGTCATTTACAATGTGTTTTGTTCGAGAACTCTTACATTCCATTACTATATCTAAGTACAAACATATAAGTTTTTTTACCAAAGTAGAGCAGGTCTCAAATAAATCTAATAACAAGATTCGTGGTCTCGAGAATAAATTTTGACACGTCGACACATTGGACGCGGAATGTGTTACCGATCTATAAATTACATACAAGCAACAGTTGACATGATTATTTAAATAACAATTGAATAAATTACAAGAGACTGTCTCCGTAGGAACTACCACAGTATCGAATAAGTACCATATTATGTTTATATATATTCTGCTGCAAACCTATAGGTAGCTCCGGTTTGGAGTGAATTTGAAGCAGCTGGCGAAATTACTATTACTGGGCATAGAGACTAACTAATGCTTCATGGGCACCTTCTGTGGAAAAGTATACCGCACTATCAGTCTATCAGTCGTATGCCTCCTTTGTCTCGCCATCTTTATATATACAAATTAATAGCTGTCCGTTAAACTCTCTAAATCTCAGAAACGGCTTGACCGATTTGAATAATTTTTGTGTTGTTCGATCTAACCAAAGATAGGTTTGAAAGAAAAAAAATTGGAATACCCGTAAAAAAAGTTATAATAAAACGCGGGTGTAACTGCGCGAGTTTATAAAAAAAATACTTAATCCCATTATCAATCAATGGGTTAAAAATATAGTCACACTACATCCAACATACTTATAACTTTAAACATTTTTAAAATTCAACATTAAAAAGACAGGGTTCAGGTATTTTAGAAAAATAAAAATACCATGGGAACATACATTGTACTTACCTAACCAAAGATTATGAAACATTTTTACCTTGTATGAATTTTTTTTAACAACCTATAACAATTAGTTACAAGCGGTTAAGCGACATAGAATTCGTGATTCATTAATGTGATGCGTTTGAAACCTATTACGTAGAATTATATAAGTAGGTATTTAAATAATACTGAGCCAGACTGCTAAGACAGATAATTATCTTTCACGGTTCAAGCGGAGATAATAAACTTGTCCATAAAGAAAATCTCGCCATATAACGCCGCATTGACTTGGATGTTTGCCTCCAGACAAGAGCGCCGGGTTCCGGATATGAAGTCCGTGACAAATTATGTAATGTTATGTGTCTGACGGTGATATATGATTCTTTCAGTACCGACAACAAATAACCATTTCAAGAAACTTACCAACTTACGTCACTGAAGTTCGGATCATGTAACTACTTAGGTTGTAACCTTTTTAGGGTTCCATACCTAAAAGGTAAAAAAGGAACCTTTAGGCTGCCTTTCCACCGGAGCGGAGCGAGGCAGCGGAGCGGAGCGACGGAGTAAGGCGGAGCGGAGTTGCGTACTGTGTCTGTCCACCGGAGCGGAGTGGAGCGAGAAAGTAATGCGGAGCGGAGTTTACGGTCACGTACGCACTGTTCGGACTACGACAGCACACTGCGGGCGCGCCTTGCACCCGCGCCCGCACTCGCTTCCCCGCTCCGCTGCCTCGCTCCGCTATCCCGCTCCGCTTACCGGTTTTGTATGAATTTTTAAATTAGTTCGCAACTCCCTATCCCCTAAAGAGGAGCGGAGATTTGGTGCAATCTTATTGGTTAATATTTCTCCGTTTCTCCGCTCCACTGCCTCGCTCCGCTCCGGTGGACAGGCAGCCTTACGGTGCGACTTCGTCTGTCTGTCTGTCTGTCACACCTATAGATTTCAGGTACCACTGCACTGACGCTATCGATTTGAAACTTGGAATAGTTTTAATACATCTATCTTTTACAGGAAAAATAAAATGATCTTTCTAGATAGTATAGTTTTTTAGCAATCCTAAAAAAACGACGTCAAACAAACTTAGTTTTGCGGTTCGTATTTTTTTTTGCTATCTGAGTAGTAAAATGACTATTACGTCCAAAGATGGTATGGAACTAGGGATTGCAATCCGGAAAACCGGATCCGGTAATTTGCCGGATCAGGCATGATTTAATGTTCACCGGATCCGGTACCAATATACCGGATCCGGCGTCCGGATTTAAAAAATAATAGAGCTGTTTGTGACACCTTCTTTAAAACGATAGTGGAAGGTAAAATAGAAGGGAAAAGGGGAAGAGGAAGACCCAGACGAAGTTTTATGAAGCAAGTAGCAGAAAAACTGGGTGGAATGTCGTATCAGGAGGTCAAAATGAAAGCATATAATAGATCAGATTGGAAATTGCTTCACCGACAAGAGCCCAGCTCTTATGTTGGAGAGAGAGAGAGAATAGAGCTGTTGCATGAGTAGGTACTTGTAAACTAAAATCCGTTGCGTGCCGTGCGTGCGGTGCGGCCGGCGCTGGCCAATGGACGCGTACCTTTAGACTTATAGCGGTATCGGTAAATAGGTTTGTTGGGGCGCGGGTTCGAATACCAGCCCGTATGAAATATTTTTTTATTTTATGCCTTTATAGCATGGATTAGAAGCTGAAAGGGCCTCTTTGGCCGCAGGCTATATTTGTAGCTCTATTAGAAGTCGACTAGGAGATGACACAATTAACACTATTTGTTTCCTACGATCCTTTATTCAAAATCAAAATTGATTTTCTGATAATATATAATTAATACTAAGACAATTAATAATTAAAATTCTATTTAAAATAATTATTTATCGTAAGTTGATTAAATAAAGAATTGCAATTATAAGACAAACTCATTATTGTGATAATTGACCTATTTATTAGACAGATTCATCTAACAGTTCATTTTGAAGCGAAAATCATCCTGATTTGATCACTTCCCATTGATCCGGCCGGACTGAAAATGACATCGGATTGCAATCCCTATATGGAACCCTCCTCGGTGCGCGAGACCGACTCGCAATTGACCGGTGTTTTTTTCATTTAACAAAATCTAGCGCTTGACTACAGTCCCACCTGATGGAAAGCGGTGCGGCAATCGTTTTGCAGTAGGTTCATGATGTTGAATCTATATTTGATTGATGGACCGGTTGGTTTAGCTCTAGTTGTTTGACATTCTGGCCCAATAGGTAGTGGATTCAATTCCGATCCAAAATCTAAGTGGTTTATAATTTTGATACAATGGTATACACTGGCGGTCTAAGAGCTAGTTGCGATTTAACTTGTTTTTCTAGTTGGTTTTGTTTGTAGTTGTATACATAACCTGTTTTTCTTTATAAGATTAAAATTGGAACATTATAGAACGTATAAACACAGGAGTGATGGCTGATCGGTGGACCGGTGGCCAACCAAAGACAAAATTGGTGGCGTTGAATGTGACATTTTCATAATTATTTAAAATCATTGTCTAATCTAAATCTACAGATAATTCGATAAACACAAGAACCTCCATTCACTGCTATTTATATATTACACTAGCTGACCCACGCAGCTCCGCCTGCGCTATTTTTACGTTAACTAAACTTTTAATAACAGACATTCGCATCGAATACATAACCTCCTTTTTTATAGTCGGTTAAAAACTGGGACCCACTTTTTACTTGCTCTCCGAAGCACGGACCCGTTTAGTTCAAATGGCGTTAAACGGTCACCCATCTATTTAATGACCTTACCTAACGTTGCTTAACCCGATCGATTACAAAACCTTGATAACAACTCTCTATGAGTGTTACCTTACTGATATTTATTATATTATAAAGAAAAATTGATAAAATCGGACCAAGCGTATAACCAACTACCCGTTTTGACTTTAATACCCTCTCCCAAAAGAACCGTGCTAGATTACGGGATAAAAAGTATCCTATGTCCTACCTCGTAGTAAGATCTCAAATCATGCCAAGTTTCATTTGAATCCATTCAGTAGTTTCGGCGTGATGCTCAGCCGTGATACAGACAGACAGACAGACAGACAGACAGACAGACAAAAATTAAAAAAATTACATTTTCGGCCTCAGTATCGGTTATAGAATGCCCTCCAAATATCATTTTCAAAATATCTTCAATGTACAGAATTGGACCTGTTACAGTTTTATTATAAGTATATAGATTTTATGGAAAGACAGACAAGTGAGGCGGTTCTCAAGGGAACATAGTTCTTCTTTTTTACAACACGGAAGAACTGGATGGACAAACATTTTTAATAGTATTTATAGTATTTGGCAAGACATTTAGCGCGCAATTTTTTTTCGATATTGCTGATTGCTTTAAAGCTAACTTTCGCGAGTATATCTTATCCTAAGATTCTGTATTGAAACCTATACTTAAGTGACGAGTGACGTAAAGAACTTTGATAGCGGCAAATGGGCTCTTCAATATAGAGGGTTAAAGAAAGTCCAAGTTCTAGATGCAACATAAACGTTTACAAGATAAGATAATTACAGGTAAAGTATAAAACGCAAAGATGTATTGCGATGTGCGAAGTATGCAGGTACTAGTCACTATGTAGAGAGTACGTAAGCGGTGAACCTTACGAGGTGTAATTGGGTGAGCCTCTCACACCGACTATGGAAGAAGCCGCCGTGGTTTTCATTAACCTCGAATGAGAAAAATGCAGCCATTTATGCGTTTGCTACCCGTTTAGGTGTGTTGCTAAACGACCAAAGAAATATTATCTTGATACAATCAAAGCTTTGCCATACGGCATAGGAGTTGTATAGTGTTGAATTCGAACTTTTAAAATAGTAACATATTGATGTTTTATTTAACTACTGTTGACGTAAGTAAAATGAATTAAACAATTATAAAAAAAATTACAATTTACGAAATCTAGGTCATTAGGTACTCAATTGATTTCCACTGTACATCAAACTTTATTTTATCGCGATTTACCTTATATTTTGGCTTGACGTTGCGGCCGGGTTACATCAGCCGGGGTTGGTTACAAGCAGATTAATCAAGTCTGCTTATGACCACCTTAATTCCCGATTAAAATAAAGTTTGTTATTGGAACGCGAAAGTCTAAAAGTATATATTCCACTGTATATAGCTAAGAACTAATATTAAAATACCAGTTTTTAAATAAAAAATAAAGTTATCAGAATCAGTTCACTACTTTTCGTGAAAAACAGTAAAATATACAAAAACATTTAATACATGTATAACAGTTGTGGTTCCGGTCGCAGGTAGGACAAATGTATGCGTGTTCAAAAGTAAAGAGTTCACGAGTAATTGGCTGTCACCTCAATTGACTATGATAAAATTTATGTTTTCGTCTTCGGTTTTAGTTAATTAACACTCCAACATACAATGTAAGCGAATGTGAGCGAAGCGAGTGTACATTAGACGACGGCAGCAATTTGGAACAGCCGTTAGGCAGCAAAACAAAATTAGCTATATCTAACTGCAGACAGTGTGTAAATATTATCATAAAGTTTTTGTAAGTATAGGCCATATACATAGAGGAAATGTTCATTTGCTTCCTACAGATTTTTTTTTTTTGACGCGGGGGAAATCTTCTAAAGATCCCCGGGAGCTGTGGGGCTCGACCGGGGTATGTGGGATTCTTACCCACTAAAACCCCCGCGGCTGTCGCATCGGCACATGGCCCAGGGCTCTCCGGTGGGATCTGCACCAGAGGCCCCTCAGTGCCTTGCCTTTGAGCCCGCCGCGGGGGGCGCATTGTAGCTCCCCGGGAACCTGACACGCTGCTCACGGGGACGGGGGTCGCAACCCCGCCGCCGTCCTCCACCGTACTCAATGGACGCTCAAAGGACCCACACCCTGAGCAATTTACCTTACCTATCATAACTTAAACTTACTTGTATCCAATGTTATAATACCTATTATTTTATTATTGCCTATGGTTTCAGTATCAGACTTTTAATATGTTAGAAAGGTATATTAACGATATACCTAGGCAGCCAGATTACTCTTTTGAGTTAATGTTAAAATGGGAACAGATTCGACTTTGATTGATGATCAATTTACTCCAACTATGATTTCGTGGTAATTTCTTATTTAATCGCTTATAATCAAAATATTTATGATATAGTAACCACTATTAGAAATCGTTAATATTATAACCTAGTGGTTATCCAGTGTCAAAACAAATATAAAGAGAATTAACAAAATCTATATAGGGTACGTAATATAGATAAATATAGGTATACTTAATAGTTATTACTGAAATGGCGAAGTATCTGCATCGCTCAGTAGCTGATTTTGAGAAATCTGAAGTTAAAATTACCGTCGATTGTTGTATCGTCAGTGTAATATTTTTTTTTTATTCTAGGTGGCATTCAATCGTGTGGCCCACCTGGTGGTAAGCAGCCACCGCAGCTTATAGATATAGACACCAACACCAGAAGAATTACTAGCGCATTGCCGACCCTTAAGACATTACAAGTATACTTTTATTATAAGAATTAGAGCTCATAGCTTCAAATAATTGAATTAGTGGTTGATTGCCTACATGACAAGAAGGAATAGAGGCTGCCAACTTATCTCTCGTATTATCTCGCAGAGAGAATTGGCCATTACTTTCACTGTCTTTCAGTTCGTCAAAATTCGACAGCGTGACGTAGATGGGTTGAGAAAAGAACGTGAATACTATCCATCCATCATGTCGAATAGGATACCTAATAGTGAAGTTAATCTTAAAGATTCCCACGGTTTCTGAAATACTTAATTGAATTAGAGCGAAGTAAAGTCGGCTTCGTTGTGTAAGCCGTGTGCCGCCTTCAGTCGAGTCGTTGCCGCCGTGGCGAATTTGCCTCGGAGAAGAATGCTGCACGGATCTTCGTGAGACTTTCCTTGCATCGGTGACATAGATATGTGAAACTTTCTTGTAGATCGAACGCGGCACGGTGTCAAGTGCGATTATAGCGAACATTGTGGCAGGGCGGCCGGCGCGGTGAGAGTGCGGCCCGGTTGCGACCGGTCGGCCCCACCGCCGGCGCGGGCGCACACGCCGCTCTGCACCGCCGACGTCGCGACGCTCGCTCGCGCTGCGCCCGTGTGCGCCACACCGCCGGACTGACACCGCCGCTATCGAAAGGATTTCGTACGAATTAGCGCGAAGCCCACGCACCCGAGGAGTCACGATGTTTTGAACGTTGTTATGTGCCGTGGGACGATTCCAAAACAGTGATATTTGCCGAAACTGAGTGGTTGAAGCATATACGAGTTTGGTGATTATCGGGAGATAATAAAATATATTGTGAGTATTAAATTATAAAATATATTAAAGAATAGCTAGACTTAAGATTAGTATAAGTAATATAAACAATAGTATTTGAGGTGTGATTATTATGCGAGTTCCCATGTCCGCGTGGTAAGGTCAGCCAGCGGGGCAGCGTGTGCGCGGTAATGAGATTAGGGGCGCGTCGAGGCTACGGATCTCGCCCGCGCGTCCCGGCGTACCCCCTGCACCCCTACACCCCCGCACCCTTGGTCCCGCACAGCACTCGCTCGCATTGCTCCTTGTTTTCTTTTCCCGCCCGCCCAATCTAAGCTTACACATTAAAAGTCAAATTGTTTGTTATTCTTTTTGTGTTTTCAATATTATCACGCGGTTATCCAAATAACATTGGAAATATAGGCCAATTAGTATGATCTTTTAAAGCTCTTGATAGTCCAGGGTGCACCTATCGAAATTTAAATTATTATACTGTTCCGGCAAGCTCTTTCCGCTCTTCACAATAGTTGTATAGTGTGATAAGAAAATATATGTACTTACCCACATGCGAAGTGTTTATTCGGAATTATAAGATTAATATTAAAGATCTTAATCAAATGGGTAATGCCACCAGTATTTTAGGTACCCTTCCCTCCCAGTGCGGCGACAACTTGGCGGAAGATTTTTACCTAGTTTTGTAAATAAACTGTAAATATTTCGTTTCAAAGATCTTAATAATATAAAAGTAAATTAGTATTTCTTTAGGTTTTATGATTTTACGAATTTCGCTAGCTAAGTGTGTTATATAAAAGTTATCTTGAGGCAAATTTAATATAGCATCGGTTCGTTAACGTTTACGTAAATCATGATTGAAGCTTACATGAAATAACAAACTCGGATAGGCATACGCTTTCTCTTATTGGTAAACTTTACGCGTTACAATTTATATTAAGACATAAAAATCTCCGTAAGACTCAAATAAGATTCCTTTTTTAAACTTTCGTAATTTTCTTTTATATCTCATCATAAACATCTGAGTTTCTAAAACAATTCAAATAAATGCAAAATTTTCTACCGCCGAGAGATGAAAATGTTGACCACGTTAATTTGTTATGTAGATTATACTTATACATATATTATGTGCCTTAAATAAGACTTCGCGTGGTTTCATAACTAATGTATACAAAGTGTAGACTTAAATTATAATTTTAGATATGAGTTATCTCAAAAATATGTATGCAACACTAAACGGATTCATTCATGCCGGGTCACAGAGAGCGATTAGCGGTGTCTGCGATCGCGATAACCTGCTAGAACTTATAGAACTGTTATAAAATCTTGTGGCGAACAGGCTTTGAACATTATTTGGGTGCAGAGGCGAGATCATTGGTTGATTGGTTGGGCACGGACGCTCATAGGATGTTAACCTCAAGGTGGCGCGGCGGTCTGATGTCATGCCGTCAGTCTCACTGGCTACTAGTTTCCTCAGTATATTATAACGAAACAAACTAATCAATTTTATCGATATTTAGTCTACTGAATTGATTAAAAAGCTTTCTTGAACCTAATGTCACGAATAACAAAGAATAATTGTATCGATGATAAGCGAGGGTGTGATAAGCCCCGTGGCGCAGCAGACGCTTGCTTTACGAACCGAAGACTGCAGGCAATAGTGACTGTGTTTTCCTTGCTGATAAATACAATACAAGCTGGTCTATCACTCTACCGATTACCTGAAAATTAAGATGATCTAAGTATGTATGTGTTGCATGGGCAAAAATTCGACCATAATTATACTTGATCTCTCCACAGTTGTCACATGTTTATTGTAATTTAAAGTGCAGTTTGTATGATATCGTGTAAACATGTAAAATATCAATCAATATGTATTTGGGTAACTAAGAAGTAGAAGTAAACTAGGAATATGTCTTTGGATTGAGTAGGTTACGAATTTCCAATATTCTAACGAGACTGATGTTGAAGACAGACGAGGGAAAAATGGTGTAGCAAAATTGTCATCTTATGCTCATTTATCATCTAAACGAAAATATGACGCGATTCATAATTGATAGGTTTGAACAAATTTACCAAATATCTACTCTTGAAAATATTATTTTTGCCTTACCTACTATGAATATTTTACTCGGTTGCTACCTACATTTTTGATTAATTTTTGCAGACTTCATCCACCTGGGCGAAGACGCTTTTAATAAATAATTTACTTATTAATCTGGTGGGCGATATTGCACCGCGGGAGTCCAACTT
The DNA here is from genome assembly GCA_911728495.1 of Furcula furcula. Classification (NCBI taxonomy): domain Eukaryota; kingdom Metazoa; phylum Arthropoda; class Insecta; order Lepidoptera; family Notodontidae; genus Furcula; species Furcula furcula. Next base: position 17,501,125 of record OU452244.1, read on the forward strand.
ATTAAGTTTCTTGTTTTGCGGCTGATGAAAAAAAAAAACTCATTCGCCTTTGAATATTGCTATGCTTTTCACTAGTAGTAATTGCTTATATTGTGTGCGTACTCTTAAAAAGAATTTGAAAATTTGTGCAATGCTCGGTCGGAATTCCATTTGTGCTATCAGAGATCGCGATCTGCGGTGTTCGTTTGTTACGCCTCGTCGGTCGCTGTTTTTGGCGACACATACGAGTATCTAGATAGTGTCCAGAACACGCCTTTTGCGGCCCGCAGCTTCTTTATAAGCGGAGATTTTATCAAAGTTATTTCAATTTCGTGTGAGATAAGGAGGGCGCTGTGTGGTACCGCGCTGGCTCTACCTACGATGGCTGGATTCGAGTGTTGTTGTCAGTTAGGCGAGAGCTCGCAGCGCCGCTGTGTATGTAAATGGCGCATGCCGATGGAGTCATAGGTCCCAAAACTAATATTTCGTTGCAAAATTGTTTAGAAAACGATGTTTTCACGTAACAACGTTCTCGTTTATCAAAAAAGGCATTAATTTGTTTTAGGCAATAGGCATATGTTCCTTGAAACAGACAATTTTGGTTACCTAATGCTACCCAAATAAAACGTAGATGGTCAAAAATATCAACATTTTCTTGCAACTAGCTTTTCTTGATAACATGGGTAACTTAAATAAGACTAAGCGACCCATGAATTTACGTATCCTACAGTATCTTCCAGCTTTTGAAATACCCAAATGTAATAATGCTTACGGTGAAAGAAATTGGAAATGCATTCTGCCAAAAATACTTAATAGATTGCCTAAATCAGTACTTGAAAAGATTGTAAGCAAAAAACCAGGCCAAATTAAAAGTGTACTCAAGAGACACCTCTTAAATATGTAATAATTTTCAGGCTTAAGCGGCTACTCCTTAACTGTATAATCTTTATTCTTATTAAGATTTTAGTTAAGAAACATGTCATTTTTGTTATTTTTTTCCGAAATAAACAGTTCATTTATTTATTTTATTTATTTATTTATTTGATCTAGGTATACTTGATTTGAAACAGTATTTTTTACAAGCCACATGTAGCAATAATATTGTTGTCATTAGATTGAATTATTGTTAAGTACTGGCTTACATAAATAAATAAAACCGGTCAAGTGCGAGTCGGATTCGCGCACTGAGGGTTTCATACCTTCTTTGCACCTATAAAAGTTATTATACCATTCCGTTAATACTTCAGATAGCAAAAAACCCAACCGCAAAATTTAGTTTATTTGTCAGAGTTTTTTTAGGATTACTAAAAAATTGTAAGTACCTATACTGTTTAGAAAAATAATATGATTGTTCCTGTATAATATAGATATACATCTATTACCTATAATTATTTTTCCCTCCACAAACTTTGGAGGTAAAGGGGGTGGGTAAAAACTACATGAAATAAACCAATATGAAAATCTGTTTTGAAATGTGATATAGTAGTACCTATAGTATACCTACTCGATATAGTAGTATCACTTTGAAATTTAAACACCCCATTTCGATCCCAAATAACTGAAAAGAATTTTTGTTTTCATTTGCGATGAGGCTAGGTAAGTAAGATCTAAAACTATTCCAAGTTTCAAATCGATAGCATCAGTGGTTCTTGAAATATGTATATATGTAGGTGTGACAGACAGACAGATGAAGTAACACTATAAGGGTTCCTATTATGGCCTTTTTGGTATGGAACCCTAAAAAAGAAATATTAAACTTAACCTTACACAAACAAATAAAACATAAAAAAAAAAAAATGAGTAATATAATATAATGTAAAATAAGTCATACAAACCATGTGGTAGAATACCGAACACCCACTACCATTGGCAGCCACCCTCGTTGAGTAGCTAAAGCCTAAAGCTACATGCTGTGCCAAGAAATATAGATCCGTGGTCACGTATCCTGTTGTGTTCGCCAACCTATTTCATGAGGATTTTTAATTAATATGATAAGATATGTTCTATTGATTGAAATGAAACTAATTTTACGAATTATATCGCGGTTTATTTATGATTTTAATTACTCAATCATTTTTCAAGCCACCAAAGAAGATTAGTCAGTTTTTACCATCAGTCAAGTGCCATGTACCTCTAAAAGATGCAGGAGTATACAAGATTGTGATTGTGATACATGGGGCAAACAAAGCGAGCAGTAAAAACCCGTGTAAAAGAACATATAAAAAATAAAATAAAAAATAAATAAGCCTTTATTGCTGTTCAGTTTACATTACATTTTTTTTTTAATTATCGGTAATCGGTTTTCAACTTGTCTTTCGAACCTGGAACAACTTGTCTTTCGACAAAGGCCTCCTCTAAAGATTTCCATCTTTTCCTGTCCTTTGCTATCCGAATCCATGTAGGACCGGCTATTTTCTTAAAGTCGTCTTCCCAGCGTTTCCTCTGTCTACCTTTATTCCTTTTATTTCCTCTTGGATACCATTCTGTAATTACTTTCGTCCATTTCTCTGTTGTATCCCTTAACATGTGTCCTGTCCATCGCCATTTCAATTCTTTGTAAGTAGTTTCAATGTTTTTGAATTTTGTATTACTTCTTATATCCAGTAGTTTTACTCTGTCTTTTCTTTTTACCCCTAACACGCTTCTCTCCATTCCATTCTGGCACACTTTTATTTTATGCAGCTGATGTTCTGTTAATGCCCATGTTTGACAGCCATATGATAGACATGGTAGAATGCATGAATTGTAGACTTTCCTTTTTGCTTTTATAGGCATTTCTTTATTTTTCATGACTTCACTTAGAGACCAGAATCTCTTCCAGCTGTTAGCTACTCTCCTATCTATTTCTTTCTTCATGGTATTACTTGTTGATATTTGTTGTCCTAAGTATATATACTCATTCACGTATTCTATTTGTACATCATTAACTCTTATGACTATTTCTGAATAATTTGTCATTACTTTGGTTTTAGCTGTGTTCATTGATAGACCTGCTTTAGCACTTTCATCACATAATTGTTGTAGCATTTCTTCTAGGCTATTTGGATTGTCCGAAAATAGTACAAGGTCGTCGGCGAAACGTAGATTGGTTAGATTTTCACCATCAATGTTGAGTCCAGTCTAAATTCCTAAAAATCATTTCTAGAACGGCTGAGAATAGTTTAGGTGAGATAGGGTCACCTTGTCTTAGGCCTCTTGTAATAGGAAATTCAATTCCTGTCTTGGCCTGTACTTGGCCTGTGGACTTTGAATAAATGTTCTTAAGTAACTGAATATATTTTGCTTCGACTCCCTGCGTCTCCCTCAGTGCCGTCCAAATATATTCATGTTCCAGAGAATCAAATGCTTTATTGAAGTCCACGAAGCCTATGTAGTAGACTTTGTTGTATTCGCTATACTTTTGGAGGATCTGCCCTAATACGTGAATGTGGTCTATTGTGGAGAACCTATTCCGGAAGCCGGCTTGCTCCTTAGGTTGGTTTTCATCGAGTGTTGTGGAAATACGAAATAATACTATTTTGGAAAATATTTTATAGATGTTTGACATGAGACTAAAAAGAACATATAGCTGACGTTAAACATCGACGCTATACGAAGTCTGCAGTCTGTGGATCGCTCTGGATCGCTGGATGTTCCAACATGACCCAACATGTTCTGGATCGCTCCCACCATTATATTAGATTTGACAAACCACAAATCCTCGTGAAAGAACAGCGATTCCTGCCAAGGATGATTCGTGAGGCTATTGAAATTAAAAAAACATCCAAATTTTAATAGAGAAGATGGCTGGGTGCTCCCACCAGCTTGAGATCCCGTCATAAATATAATCAAATCCAAAGACAAGCATTCCACTGCAAGACCTCAAGATACTTTAAGGTCTTTTTGCGTAGATCGGACTAACAATAATAATTAGAAGACCTGAGGGTACCCGAATACAACTATGACGTATGGACAGCTACCACCTCAGTCCGCCCGTGACCATGAATGCTGTAAACTATTCGAAACGTCGGGTAATTAAAATCATAACTAAATAAATAGCGATATAATCCGTAAAATTAGTTTCATTTCAATGTGTAGTAATAAAACCAAAACTTATCAAGGAGTTAGTGTATCAAATCTGGTTGCATCTCTCTTGTCATCGTACATTGACAATGGCAATAGCTCGATGGATGACGCGATGATGTCATCAGAGAGTCGCTGCGGAGTGGCACGGTAGAAGAAGCGACCGGTTCGATTAAATTTCTATTTTGAGTGTAGTGTGCACATGGTGTAAGGTAAGTTGATGCACGTACTGACTGTTGTACGCTGCAGCTTCGCTTGCGCAATATCGGGATACTCTAATTACATGAACAGACGAGATTGACCGCTGCTGGCATACCACGATTATTGCGTTATTATTATGATAATTTTTTCTTCTATTCGTTTTTTGTTTTAGTATGAATAACAAAAGATTTTGTGATTTGGCAAAATAATGACTTGGTCTGATAATGATTAAGTATACTTATATTTAGTATTGAACTTATAATACACTAGCAATTTGCTGCGGCTTCGCACGCAATTTTTTTTTTACAAAATTTACCAACCCCTAATATAACCCCAATTCTTTTTTTTTTATATTCGCAAAACTCGTATTGATTTATTTTATTTAGAGAATCTTTTCAGTAAATTTCAAGTCAATCGAACCATACAATAAAAAGTTTAATACAAAAGAAAACACCCCTATTTAACCCCTTTAGAAGTCGAATTTTCAAAAATCCTTTCTTAGTGGATGCTTACGTCATAATAAGAACCTACTGTCCAAATTTCAGCTTTCTAGGTTCAGCGGTTTGGCCTGTGCGTTGATGAATCAGTCAGTCAGTCAGTCAGTCAGGACAAGTAATTTTATATGTATAGATAGATTGTAGACGATTAAATATCACAGAGTCTTGGCCACCGATAATAAATGATGTCGTCTCTTCCTATTTTATGCAAATCTCTACTACGGCAGAGTTTAAAATTATCGTTAGTTCGATTCACGTCCACCTTCCTTCTAGTGGTGTATGACCACCAACTTGCAACAGCTATAGAGCTGTCCTATGTAGGACTCCAATAAAGGTGATTCAATCTATGTGTCGGTATGTATGTTTATCCGCGATTTTATAAAAAACTACTTAGTAATTTTAATGTTTTTTTGTACTAACGCGATCTTCATACTTTTAAGTAAAATTAAGTAATAAATTAGTTTATCATTCCTATGTAATAATTTGTCATCAATAATAATTCATAATCTACACTAATATTATAAAGAGGAAAACTTTGTTTGTTTGGTTGTAATGAATAGGCTCAAAAACTACTGGACCGTTTTTAAAAATTCTTTCACCATTCGAAAGCTAAATTATCGACGAGTAACATAGGCTAAATTTTATTTTGGATAAAAATAGGGTTCCGTAAGATATTTGGGTCTTTTCGGACACAAGGTGTAAAAAATCAACCAGAAAAGTTACTTATTTTGCGTACGCTGCCTAAACTATAAAAGATAGAACCATAAAATGTTCTAATTAATTGTAGATCTTATAAATATCTACAAAAAAGTCCGCGGCACACTATCTATGTCGAGGCCCAACAACCATTATTTTATTTAAAAATCTTGAATTTTGTTTGGATTACATTTAAACGCATTTATTTTAAACATGCTATTAATCCTTATCAAAATAAATTAATTCATCATTAAGTACATTGGTCTTTGAATGATTAAAATTGGACATTTGGTTTTGAAGTTATGGCGAAATTAAAATATTACGATTCCTGCTGCACGGCCCGTTGCGAAGTGAGCGTCACCAAGGCGGGGGTGCGCATGCGGGAGGGGAGTTTAGATCTATGAGTAAGGTACCCGCGCGGCACAGACGCGAGGTCGGCTCCCTCTCGATTTTTTTTAGATTTCTTTCTTAAAACTACACCTACGCAAAAGTTCTTCTCAGAGCTAAGCAACAGTTCTTTTCAGGGCTAAACAACAGTTCTTTTCAGGGCTAAACAACAGTTCTTTTCAGCGCTAGAATATTACACGCTGTTAGCGTTTTCTTAAACATTTGAAAATGCCTAAGAGAGCCATGTCTCAACTTTCTAAACATAGTTCTCAAACACGGGCAGCAAGAATAAGTCGTATGGGAGAATCTTCACCTGAACGTTCACAACGCCTTGCTGAACAAAATCAGAGAAACTCTCAGGTACGCGCACGAGAGTCGAGTGTCGAACGTTCGCAACGCCTTGCACAACAAAATCTGAGAACCTCTGAGTTACGTGCACGAGAGTCGGGTGAACCGATATGTATGAAATTTTGAGGGTAGGTCTGAGAATAGGTTATAAAGTATATTTTATGCCGCTGATACCATGATTGACGAGGATATATAGAACGAGAGGAGAGTGCAAGAGAGGGAGAGGGGAGGGTGATGGAGTGAGTGATCGGAGGAGTTAGGTGGAGCAAGGGGGGGAGTGAGAGGGAGCAAATTGGGAGAAGAGACAGGAGTAAAAGGGTTCAGAGAGGACAACGGGCAGAGGAAGAGGGGAAGTGTGACGGGGACCGAAGCGGGAGGGGAGAGAATTAGCATAGAATTAGATTTTTATTATAAGAGAGAGAGATGGAGAGAGATAAATCAAGGGAGTAGGGAGAAAAGGGGAGCAAAATGTAATTAAAGCGCGGGCGGAGCTGCGCGGGTCAGCTAGTTTTATAATAAAATCAATATTTATTTATTACAGACATGATTTTCTATAAAACAATAGTTAGGAAAACTATAGAACAAAAACAACTTAAAAAAATTGACCTAATTGACCTTAAAATTGTAAAAGAATAGAAATGGTATTGTAGTCAGTGCTAAGCACGGTATGTTAACAGAAACACCAGCTGACGGGTGGCAACTTCTACATGATATTCTTTTTATCCTTCATTATTTTATACACATTTCACATAGTAGCGCATACGAATCTCCTTATTTTTTACGTTATGACCAATCGATGCAAACTGTTATGACGTCAGTGTTTGTTTGCGCCCTCCGACTGTTAATTAGATTAGACTCGATGGTTACGATAACGACTATAACCATGCGAAATGATAGCATTGTTTACACGTCTGATAAGTAGTTCATTTACAGTGCAGTACCTCTATCTTAGCTCCAGCAGGCTCTAACAAAGAAGATGTCACTGCACTTCCGTGAAATGTTTGTATTTGAAATTCTGGACTATGTACACATTTGTGTTTTTAATGTAGTATGTTTTTAATGTTGTCATCAATTAGTCTTTTTGCTCCAGTTAGGACACTGTCTTTTTTTGGTAATTTAGATCAAATTCAACTTTGCGTTCTTGAATTATGCTGTTGCAAGGCAGGTAAATCGCACGATATTCCGTTAAAGTGTTTACAAAATGTATTAAGATACTAATTGTTGCGTTTAAAAAAAAACGATATTTATTTAAAATATGATGTTTTTTTTTTTTTACCAAAATACATGAGTAGTTCTTACATTGAGAACCTACCTAGATACCTACTTTTTATTATATTAATTCAAAATTAAAAATGGTTTAGAACCTCGGACGGTAAAGTAAAAAAAAAATGAAAATAGCGTTCTTAAATAATTTACATTTAATTTTGTCGCTGTCGGAACCGATTAGACAGAGTACGTCAGTACATCGTGACGTATATTTACTTCACAACTACATCAAACGTATTGGTTTAAAAATTCAAATAATTGAAAAGCAAACATTTAATTAATTTGAATATTTTATTCATCGACACACGATGTTTACAAGTAGTCGAAATAATACGTACAAAGGAGGGAACAATGGCACAACGTTATACTTCACCCACTTGTTCATAAGCTGTGTAATTACCCGTATTCAAAATTCGAATCTGAAACAACACACACCAGATTACAGCAATGCCGTGAGTGTATATTCATATGTAATTCCATTAGACCGGCAGTATGAATGGATTAGGCATAATATGTTATGGTGTTCCAAGTTCATGTCTAACTAACGGTGCATATTGGATACGTTCTATAAAGTAGAACCATAAAACTAAACAAGATTTACCTACTTTCTATACGTAGGTGTGTTATTTTTTATAACTGGCCGTCGAGCGTCTTCTAACAACGAAAACCTTTGCATTGTAGGTTACGGTGTAAAGATTCAATTACGAGATATCGCTAAACAATACCATATGCGATGCAGCAATATTTCTTTGTTTATCCGGTAACAGAGTGAAACGAGCCGTCGATGCTGCCTCTGTGTTTGTACTCCCATTCTACTCGGGGTCTCGTTAACCAAGGTTATGCACTAGTCAACTGCACCATTCAGGATAGAATACCTATATTATGTTTCCACAGATTGTATCGATTAAAAACCAGTTCGGCTGTTTACGTATTTTCGTGTTGCAAAACGTTGGACATCGGAATGTTTCAAGCTATATTGATATTATTTATCAGTTTGAAAATTAATGCCGCTGCTATTGTTGTGAGTGGTTTATTTGTTATCTTATTAAGACTTTTACAGGATATTTTCTCATTACACTTCTCAACTTTTTATGGATTATGAGTATCGTGTAATGTTTAGATTTTTCTTTCTAATCTAATGTTGTTAATCGTCGATATTTAAATGTAACATTGGTTTCTGAACCAAAATCACAAAGAATATTAAACATTTAATCTGAAGACAAAATGAATTAAAGCCATTATGACACGTGGTTTATATTGTGTAATGTTTAAAAGAAGAGAAAAATATACCTATTCAAAATTATATAAACCCAAATTGGGACCAGTAGCCCTTTGGAACGGGACTCAGGAGTAACGGGACACGCAGCTCCGGGCTATATGTTAATGCGATTCTCTGAGAAGCTTCCGACAACGACTGCACTGCCTCTGGTGCTACTAACCCACATCCCGTCCATTCCAATGATGCGACTATTAGTGGTCAACGCGTTCCAGCATCGTTAAGAACACGCTCGTTACACTTTCATATCGATCAACGAAAGTTTTGAACAATCGTGAGTAGTACAGTAGGTAGGTACCTCAGTTGGGCAAGAATGACCGTGATGGTCATACTAGTTGCGAAAGAATTTGTTTATTAAACAGTAGCTCGAGCCGTTAACATTTAGCTGCAATAAATTTTGTTACTGATTATACTGAAATTGTATTGCTTTGTGGCCATGCTTTTATTATTTAGTTGAGTATTTTCGCTTTAACAGCAATAACAGAGACCGTCCGGTTCTGATCTCAGCTCATCTCAAAACGTTCAAGTGCAACCCAACGGTGAAAGAGAGAGGCCGTGCGCAGTTCTTGTGTGCCGTTTGTCGCGCACGCAGCTCTAGACATTATTGCATTTTTTGTTGCGCAAGCTTATTAATATATTTTGTCTACAGATTCGAGGGCGAAAGCGGTGCGGGATTCGTGCGGGCCCGTTTCTCGCGGCATGGCGACGGACGCGGCTGGCGAGGACTTCGTCACCATAGTTCCGGTTGGCGAAGGCAGGCCCTCCGTCAGAGATCCTTCTTTTGTCACCGTACTTAATGTAGGCGCGGCAGCCGGTGCTGCTGAAGTTATTGTACGCAGACCACGTGGAGAGCGTCTTGGCTTAGGCTTAAAATTTGAAGGTGGTTCTGCTGCAGCAGAGAAAGTTCGGAGACTCCTCGTTCAATCATGTGCAGAAGATAGTCCTGCGGCTAATGCCTGTACTCCTTGGGGTAAACTTATACCAGGAGATGAAATTCTAGCAATCGACGGTGAGTCGGTATCAAATTTGACAAGAATAGATTGCGTTCGGAGACTAAAAGATTCTGATGAAACTTTAACATTGCTTGTACGACATTTTGAGCAAGAAGACAACAGTGAACTAAGTACTATGGATAAAACAGATTCTGCCACAAATATAAAACAGTCATCAGAAATTATACGGCCTACGACATTGCCACCACCAGTTCCACCCAGGAAACTAGGAAAGAAAAATTCTTTTAAAGATAAGTCGACACTGCAAACCGTTGGTGAACAAAATCTCGCCAATAACAATGACGGACAAACGTTTAACGAGAAAGAAAGTATTATTAATGGAAAACATAATGGTATTTCCACTATAACAAAATTATCCAGAAAATCATCGTTTGATAGTCATATACTGCGTCAAAATAAAGAAGGTATTGCGTATCTAAAAAAAGGTTCACCAGAAGAAGTTCGACGTTTAGTACGTCGTCTATCGGATGGCAAAGTAAAGCCCCCTGACGCCGAAGTATATATAGATCTGTTATCAACTGAGTGGGAGCGTTGTCTTGTATTGGCTGATGCTGAATCTGACGATACCGGGAGTTCTATATCAACAGTTGTCGACAGGTTAGGTTCAATGGCAAGTTCCGTTGAAAATAGTATTCCTTCAACACCAATAATGCAACCGAAAACAATTGATATACAAAAAGTGTTAAATTGTATTGAAAATATTGATACCAATATATTAAGAGATATGACTAACAAAAAGTTTTATATTGAAAAACAGAGTGAGTTGAATAGTGAATCAAAATTAACAGAGAAAAATCTTGCCATGAATGGATTTAATAATTTTGACAATTTGGCACTCAATGCTTTTTCTAATGACGACTTTATTCCAATTTCTAAAAAAATATTGCAAAATGATAAAAATAACAACAGCACAGTAGTTACAAGCAATTTAGAGATAAATCTTACAAAAAAAGGTGATATTAGATCAGAAAATGTTATTGAAAAGCCTAAACCTATGCCAAGAAACACAAAAGTTGAAAGGTCTGCTAGCGAGAGAAAACCAAGGCCAATCGTTATAAAAGAAACCTTATCATCGCCAATGTCTGAGTCCCTGTTAACGCCAACTAAGAAGACCTGCATAGAAACATGGCTGCAGCGTTCTGAAGCTGAAATGAACAACAAAACTGTTGAAAAGTTAGAAGATATTTCAATACCGGAAGCGTTGCCTCGGCTAATAGACTTCGTGCCTAAAAACCAGTATAAGGAAGGCAGTAACGAACCACCATTGACGAGGCCTACGACAGCTCCTCCGCCACCTCCAACTGAAACTCGGGAAGATGGTTCCGGAGCATCTCTAGATACCATTGGGGAACTCGACGAATCAGCAGATGTGACTGATAATGGGTAAGTATCACTTTGCTCATTTATTTTATCTATGCAACCGATATCTATTTACTAATAAATTATGTCTTTACTCAAAATTCTTAAATATTTACTTCAATCCCCTTGATTGAAGAAGGAGAAGTAGAAGAAGAATAAAAACATTTGTTCGACCACACAACTTAAAACAAAACTAAGAATATCTAAGCTACAAAAAACTGTGTGGGGCCAAAAAGGGCTCTGTCTCAGCATTTTGCTGCACCATAAAGACTATCAGGCAGCGCTGTTATTCTGACAGCACCTCTAAAAATTTGATTGAAGAAAACTTTACATTAAAATAAGCATTTAGCAACACATTACGTATTTTATACATGACGTGTGGGTACAGTATTTATCGAATGGTATTGCTGTAGGTATATAAGCTATTAAAACAATAACTGCTTAATGGCATGCATACAGAAATATGCGGAAAAACTGTGTTTGTTAATTATTTTAATTAAAAATACTAGTAACAAATATACAAAAAAAACAGAATAGTTGTATATTAACACGAAGCCATTTAAAACACGAAATGACAAAATTGCACATGAATTTAACATTGATATATTATATAACTAGCTGACCCACGCAGCTCCGCCTGCGCTATTTTTACGTTAACTAAACTTTGAATAACAGACATTTGCATCGAATACATAACCTCATTTTTTATAGTCGGTTAAAAACTGGGACCCACTTTTTACATGCTCTCCGAAGCACAGACCCGTTTACTTCAAATGACCTTAAACGGTCACCCATCTATTTAATGACCTTACCTAATGTTGCTTAACCCGATCGATTACAAAACCTTGATAACAACTGTCTATGAGTGTCCCTTACTAATATTTATTATGTTATAAAGAAAAATTGATAAAATCGGACGAAGCGTATAACCAACTACCCGTTTTGACTTTAATCCCTTCTCCCAAAAGAACCGTGCTAGATTACGGGATAAAAAGTATCCTATGTCCTACCTCGTAGTAAGATCTCAAATCATGCCAAGTTTCATTTGAATCCATTCAGTAGTTTCGGCGTGATGCTCAGCCGTGATACAGACAGACATACAGACAGACAGACAGACACACAGACAGACAAAAATTAAAAAAAATACATTTTCGGCCTCAGTATCGGTTATAGAATGCCCTCCAAATATAATTTTCAAAATATCTTCAATGTACAGAATTGGACCTGTTACAGTTTTATTATAAGTATAGACTAATTTATAACCAAACGCTGGTAATTTTTTTTTTACTTAATATACTTAAGGTAGGCAATGTTTCACTCTCCGGAGGCGCTGGACGTTGGGTGTGTGGGCCCTTTGAACGTCCATTGAGTACGGCGGCGACTCCGAGGAGGACGGCGGCGGGGTTGCGACCCCCGTCCCCGTGAGCACCGTGTCAGGTTCCCGGGGGCTATAATGCGCCCCACGGCGGCGGGCTCGGCAAGGCACTGAGGGGCCCCTGGTGCAGATCCCACCGGAGAGCCCTGGGGTCCTCCCTCTCATGTGCCGATGCGACAGCCGCGGGGGTTTTAGTGGGTCAGAATCCCACATACCCAGGTCGAGCTCCACAGCTCCCGGGGATCTTTGGAAGATTTCCCCCGCGTCAAAAAAAAACGGCAATGTTGAAACATTGCCGTTTTTTTTCTGCGATCCAATCGAAGTTGGTAAAGCACACTAGTTTATTTAAAGCACTTTAACTTTGAATTGACGGATTAGATTGAGAATTTGCTCGTAAGAGATACTAGTACAAGTACAAATAACGGTGGACAATAACCTTTCTTGCCACGACAAATGCACCATCAAAAGATTTGTTCCGCGTATTCGTCACTGAGACCGTTTACTTGTTAAAATAAATACGAGCCATTTTGAAATAAGCCTGGATATTCGTCGTTGTCAGTTAATGGTCGTATATCTCGTAAAATATAGTTGATGTCCGTAAGTTTACTGAGGCACGTATAAAACATGAATTACTATTTACGTATGTCGTATTTTAACAAAGAGTCTCTCTCCGTGTTTTATTTTTTTGGATTACGTACCCATAGGTGGTTAATGCTTATCAGTGAGAGTCCAGTATCAGTCCATCTAAATATCAAACTAGTTAACTAACACTAGTACTGTTTTGATCTGGGCACGTTGCAGAAGTCATTTGCGCCGCACTTGTACCTAGTGAGAGTTTTTAAAATGCTAATATCATTGACGGGTCTGTTGGTCTAGTGGTTAGATACACTGGCCGCTACCCAATAGATCGTGGGTGCGATTCCCACCAAGTGTCTGGGTGTTTTATCTATGTAAGTATGTATTTACAAAAAAAAGTATGCATCATAAGTACTAGTATCAGTTGACTGGTTTCCACAGTGCCTAGTTTCGGATCGGATGACCGTGTGTAGATTGTCCTAGAATATTATAATTATTCACAACATTTTTTTTTACTAATTATTGTACAAAGCCTGAGAATCCAGTCGTTTCCTTAGGTATTTCAAAATTGTTTTAATTTATTTTTGTAAGTATTTCTAATATTTGGAAATAGTCCTATCTCTGATGTCAGCAAAGCGAAAGACCTAAAATAATTTATTTGTAGTTAAAACTAAATCATATATTTATACAGGAAATATAACGCAGATTTTCTTCGGAAGCGAATATGTTTTGGTTATTTAAATTTAAAGTTTCCGAATAAATATAGTTATCTGCTTTCCCCGTCCCGTGCTATTAGTTTCCACGATCTCCAAGTAGTAATGGGACTAACGATGATCCTTCAGCTACCAGCACACGACTTCTTATTGAGTAGTGGTAGCAGGCAGCAGTGACACACAATGCACACAACAAATTGGACGTACTTCTACAAACAGGAACGCACCCACACATCACCTATGCTAACATTGAGTTACGTATGCATAAAGCTTTCAAAATGCGCCCTTTTTCAACCTAGTAAATCTCAAAATAATATGTAAGTAAATTGAAATAAAAGTACTTTTACGGTTTATATCGTGGTTTATTTTAGATAAAAAACATCCAAATTTCAATAGAGAAGATGGTTGGGTGATGCCACAGGCTTGGGATCCTGTGATAGGTAAATATAATATGTATAATTAAATCCAAAAATATCATCCTGGCAGTAAACCCTTGAGTCAAAATAATATTGTAAATTGCAGTGGAAAATTAAAACAGTAGTTAATAGTGATGAACCACAAACAGGACAAACAGGAACCAACCCACATAGTGAAGTGGGTTGGTTCCTGTTTGCAGAAGTACATCTAATGCCCCTTATTTGGGGTTACCCTTCTCTACTTTCATTTATTTATTTGGTTAGTAGCCACAACTCTAGTGTCAGAGTATTTATGCAGATCTTACGAATCTGGCTTGAATGAGTGACTGCTTTAAAGATGACGATAACCGGGGCGGCTTTTACGTATGCGTACCCTTCGAATACTACTAAAGAACCACCCATTCTATGGACTAACCTTATCTGACCAGGGGCCCTACCACCACCTCTATATTATTATCTCTCAGTTTTATTATCATCTTAAATGACATGAGGTAGAGACGTCAATATACGAAGTTTATAGTTCTGTCACTTTCTATCGAGAAAATAAGGTGAAAATAATAATGCTATTAGAGGTGATGGTACAGGCCCAGCTGATCTTTACCGCACAGTGATTATAATATCTTCCTGGCCGATACGACCACAGCGGCCGATTTTACAGTAAAATACTCAAATAATAATATTTTGGGACAATCCTCACACAGCCATCTGATTCCAAAATAGACAAAGCCTGTATGCTATGTCAGCCAAACTACTGATATAACTTTGTTGTTGTAATTGCGTTGATAGATAACACTAGTGTTTAGACTAGACCAGACAAGTTCATGCATATAAATGTTTGTCCTTAGGTGGGAATCGAATTAACGGCCTTTTTGGTAGCAGCCAGGGTATCTAATCATACGCTAATAGGCGCGTCATTACAGAACCTTAGTGTGATTAACGGTTGATCGGTTTTCTTTAGAAAACTTATAAGAACAACGTTTTAACGTTTTTCCTATAAAATCACGACGTTGGCAAACCGTCACAAGTAAGTCATTCGAGGCAATTAGTGAGAAGTAATTACGATTAGGTTACATGTTTGCAAAGTAATTTCCTTGCCGTCCTTTTCCTCTACTTTTCTGATAATTAACCACTCATTTATTGCGAGTTCGATGGCTAATTATGTCGAACAGAAAACGTAAGTCCCTACTGAAACAAACACTTTTTTCGGTCTGGCCCCTCAGCCGGCAAACATCAGAACGTGCGATAGCGAACTCCCTTCTAATAGCTTACAAAATCGTTCACTATTCAACCTACTCAATATACCTAATATAAACAAAGATTCTTAAATTTAGGTACCTATATGTAAAATTTCATAAAGAACATCATAAGTTTCATATACATAGCGAAAACAGTTTTCCACAGAAATCGGTCATCAATGCAAGAAAGTAAATTTTCACTTAAGGGGAAGTAATCATAGGTTGGAATTGAAAACTACTATTTATGAGTAAACCGAGTAGGAAATTAACGTAGATTTTCCAACTGGTAGTGACTATGATTTCTCTAGTTTCTCGTGGTGGGTGGACATTCGTCCCTAATAGTAAAGAATTTAACATGGTACCAATAGTATATTTTTTTTTAATTGTTATAATACAGTATACAGACAAAAGAATATAAAGAATTAATGGAAGATTGGTCTAATATAACACATATGAATTATTATTATATCTATGTAATATAACACATATTTCACACATAGATATATAACAGTGCTTACTTTTAGACAATACAATGCATATTGCAAAAAAACATTAGAAGAATTAAAAGGAAATTAAGTAATTTTTGATACAAGAACTTATTAAAATTAGTTAAAAATTAAACAAAAAAAAGTGAAATTAAATAAAAACTTTAGGAATTCACAAGAGAATAATAATAATAATAGATGTCAGAAATTCAATATTAGTTAGGTACGTATGCTTCTTATTTTCCTTAGATAATCTAAAAATTATCTTTTAATTATCTACATAGTTATTTGTTAAACATAAGTATTACAGAGGACAACTGCCGTTTTATATAAAAAACAAAACAAGACCAGCTCAGAACTGTATTAGAGATACTTAAGGCAATGGCCAAACTTTATTACCTACTTACATCTTAGGCTTGGACGTGACTTTACTGCAATATAGATTGACAAAGTTATTTGGCGCAAAGGTATGCTCGTGGCTTCGCCGTATTCGCGTTAGGCAACAATAAACAGGTAGGTACGTCGTTTCACTGCATATTTTGTGCTCTGAATATCTGGAAACAGGCTTGAGTATAATAATTCATGTAAGCGTGTATATTACTTAAATAATTACCAACGGTCCTTGCGATTTATTCCAGTAGGTGCGCTAATTATACCTTGCACGATTAAAAGATACAATAAAACAACATATCTGTTTATTACATATCATTATCGCTTTCTAAACAAATGAAGAAGTTAACACTTAAATAAGGTCGGTATCCTACAACCTAGTAATTTCATATAAAATACATTCGAACAATAAGCTTATAATAAATTACACATTTTCTGCTCTCAAGAGAAAGACTCCAAACGGATATTATTTAACACCTAATTTAATGAAAGTCAAAATAACGGCTGGGAACTTTTTACATAACCAAGATAAAATACCTAACTTCATTGTTTTCTCGGAACACAATACTTTTACTAGTTGCACAGGAACAACGGTTATAAACAAAGAAAATAATATTTTATTCGGAACGGCGACACACATTGGGAGTTTTCTCTATTTTCATGCAAACTAGCGGGTAACAATAGCGGGTGGCAGCGGGGGGTGTCGTCGACCAGTTGTGCCCCCGCCCTCCCTATGCTTTGAGAATGCTCCCAGCGCAACATCCACTGACGAACCTATCCACAGCATACTGGAAACACTGCAACTCTCCTCTTATACTCTTTGGAAAAATGTGTCGCCATAACCCCGAGTATTGTGATACGTGTGTTTCTAATAGTAGGGAGACACCTATAGGTAGCAGACTACGTATTCTTTTAAAATGATTGGTATATACTGTTATAATTTACAGTTTTTGATAAAGTAACTTCCAAGTAATGTAAATCTTTAAAAAGTCATTGATAAAATAATAAGGCACACATAGTCATCATTTTATGCGTAGGTATACAGATTTTGGTTAAATTCTATTTTATAGTTAATTTTAACATGTCCTGACGTGACTATTGGTATAACGACTACACTAATAAATACCTACTACTGACTACAATAAGCATATATTCTAACTCATTGATTGATGCCCATTGGTAATTTATGCACACAAGTTTACCGTTATTGTTTTTTTTAAAACATTGCCGATAGTTTCGAAAGATATTTCTACGTCTCCAACTAATGAGGAGGCGTTTGTATAGAGGTTAACGTCCAGTTGAATGGTCTAGCCTTGTTAAATTAATAGATGCAAAGTTGTATCAAACAACGATACTATCGATATTATATATATGCATAGAAAACACACTATCGAATATAACATTTACATCAATACGATAAACGTATGTACAGTTACAAACTTCATGTATTCGGTGTATAAAAACTGTCTAGTATCTTGCAATGTCAACGGTAAAATTGGTGAAATGAAGAGCTCTGTCAAATATTTGTGACCCAGTTTTGACAATGTTTGAGTTCGGCGTGTACACAAAACCCCGTGTCGCGAATACTTTTTAATTACGAGAACATACTTACATGGTTTGTTTGGTTGTTTACTAATTTTTCAAACACCGTTTTTGCTTTTCTAGTTGTCTGGTCTCAAAAATTCTACTTCAAGTTTTTTTCGGTTTCGTTTATAGACATTGTTAAATTAGGGGCGAGTTTCTTTTGGTCCATAAAGATTTTTGTTTGTCCTAAAGATTTTACTATATTAGACTTGGTTAATAGAGATTCTATCTGACTTGTTAACGTGTCTTCCGCACTAGTCCAGTTTAATAACTTTTTACGTAAGTATAATAAGGTTATGCCAAACTAACTAGCAAGTAAAATAAAAGGAAATCCCTAGGTATATTAGACATTTATTAGCAGAGACATCCATAATTATGAGTACGTAACTTTCTTGCAATAGATATCAGCACTGCATACGAGGACGAATCAACAAAACAATACAATCACAATGCGGCTTCTGACCATAAAATATTCGGTACTCTCGTCGAGTCAAATATTTTTTCAATCCTCTCAAGTCTTTTATTATAGACGGATGGGTGCATCTTCTTCTTCTGATACCAACTTGAATACCTTATACAAAAAAGGTTTTTCATTTCATGGTGGAAAGTTTCGTCAATCAGCAAGATTTTCTAAGAGGGATTGTCCAGGGTACGCTCGGCGAGCATAATATTATTATTTATTTACTAATTAATTCTGACATAATTTTTTATTAACTTCTTTTACATTTTGCTGTGGAGAGGGGGTATTTAAGGGGGATACCTTTAAATACCCCCTCTCCACAGGCCTGAATTATTGACACCCAGGATGCTCCTTTCGGGCAGCAAAAATGTGTCAATGCCCTTTTTATTGCTAGAGCTGTATTCATATGCTTATTCAGATACTCAAAGAGCTTGAACATTATACTTGTAATTACACTTCATCATGACCATGCTATTTTTATAGAGTTGAATTTTCCAATCTGTAAGTATAAATTATGGTACCTAAAAGAGAAACGTCTACCAATTTGTTTTGGTTGATTTTCTGTTACGCTTCACCAACCGTGCCAATACACTAAATATTTTTGTATTTAGCATCGTTTTAAAATCACAGACGCGGCTCGTTATGCATAGAATAAGCACTACCGACAGTGTTTTTAATTGTTTTAATCGAATTTCCGAGGAATTGTATCGCTAAAATCCAACACGTAAGACTTGTAAAAAAAATAGCATGAATAATATAGGTATTCGTTCTGGCTGAACAATTAAATAAAATTCGACAAATCTTGCATACCTATTTGAACTGAGGGATTATTCATGGGTAAAGCGAAGTCTTTGCGTGTTTCGTGTACCTACTAGACTGTGGATATTGCGTAACTTCTAACTGGAATTTCACGTTTCGAGTCGAGATTTAAACTCGATTAAATTGTTTGTGCAACGAATGCAGTATGCAACACTTATAGTTTTACGAATGTGTGTAAAGACATACTACGTATGTAGTGCATTATTTACATTGTGTAATACATACGGAGTGTAAGGGACATCGTACCGAAAACCGATACCAGGGATCCAGTACATGATTCTGAACATAGTGTTAAAATTTGCTATCGGCTTTTTCATGAATTTCCAAAAAAAAATGCCGCTTATTAAAAAAATTAAATTAGGTTAACATCATTAAAATTTGTATAATAATAAATCCTAATTTCAATTTAAAAACAATAAATTACTTATTTGTGCAAAATTAGCAATCATCAGCAGCCGAAAAGTCCACTGCTGAACAAAGGCCTCTCCCTTAGAAGGGGGGGAAAATAAATATTAAGGGAGGAGGGAAAAATAATATTTTTTAAAAATAAATATTATTCCGCACGTATTCATTACACGCTCAAAAATTAACAAGTTAGTCATTTGTCATTTTCCATATAAATGGTTTCTGTAATGTTGTAACGGGCAATATGAGAAATCTTATATAAAAGTTTTCGGTACGTAGTCCCTTACACCCTGTATAATATCAACGAGCTCTCTTCTAAGAGTACAAGTATAATTATGTACGAGTAAATATATAAGTGCCTATTTGTATCACTTGTCTAGTTACCATATTGGCTCTGCCTAGTTTGGGATCAGATGACCTCATTTAACAAAGACGATGTTCTGTCATAATTTTGAACGATCTAGACAAAAATAAATGTTTATCTGCAAATTTGGTCACATGTCTGAAGTAAAGTTTCCATTTCATACGTACTGATATTCCATTGTTCCTATTCAAATAAGAATTTGATTAATAACAAAATGAAGTCACTTCTAAAGTTAACTCAGGCTGGTGTTATTTGATTTAAATCTTTATAAGAATAACCTTTGACAAGTAGGTACTAATTGGAAAACGTAGCTTAGGAAGTCCCTAAAGAGTAAAGAATACGTAAAGGAAAGCCGTAGATCCAAGTTAGTGTCGTGCAATTAGGAAATGTAGCAATTGACGAATATAGGCTCATGATGACAACTTTACCAGATTTAATGACTCACAAAGTCCTTTAACTAGATGGACACTTCCTATGATGACTTGAGATGTGATATCACCAAAGCCGTGACAAACAACATGACATTTATACATATTATAGTTTGATTGCGATGAGTGACCGATGATATCATGCACTTTGCAATAGCGGGTTGTTATAACGTGTTGCATGAGGCTCTGGCAATGGACTGCGGTCAAGATAATTACCATGAAATTACACCTGTCACTTGGCCCAAATGCTTAACGTCCGTTATATCATATAGGCGCCATATTAGTGTCACATGCTCAGCATTCTAAAACATAAATTAGTACGTTATATTTAAAGTGTTATTAAATAACCATATAATCAGACACTAATTTGAATAATGATTGTCTTTTGTTTATTGCAAAATCTCGTGAAGATTAACCCTTTCAGAAATCGTATGTAGTTAAAACAGATACCTGAGGAAAAGAAATGGTGCCCGGTTTACAATCCTCTTCTTGCGTCACGTCCCTAGTGTCTCCTATTTCCAACCATCATCCAATTCTTATTACGTTCACTGCTGTTTTGCTGCTCAGATTTTCAATCACATGGTAACGACTTGGCTTCTGCTGCAGGGATGAGTGACTTTGAGAAATAAATTTTACATGAGTATTACATGGACTGTAGGGTGAATTATTAAAACTAAACAGATCACAAATAAGGCACCAAATAGGTACCCTCACGGGACATTTTGGTACCCAAGAGCACTTTCACAGAATGAGGCTAAGTACCGATAATAATTGCAGATTCTGCGAAGGCGAAAAAGAGTCAGTGCGACCCATATTGTGTGGCTGCGATGCTCTTGCGAGACGCAGGTTGAGTTATCTGGGAGTAGCCAATCTAACACCAGATGATTATGTATAGCTCCAAGCTGGCACAATCGTTGCGTATCTAAGGCAACTCTTCGACACGTTAGCAACAGAGTAACCGACCAAAGACCAAAGTCTACCACTCGTTTTTAGATTGACTCAATTTTTTTTTAATTTGTAACCACAGTATGGAAATGAATATGAGGTACTTATATACTACTGAGGTACTACTGAGGTACTATTACATGTTAGTAGTAGATATGCAATTTAAATGACAAATCTAAAATTGGGAAGTAAAAGTAGCACCAGCCGATTCATTGCAAATCGCACTATTAAGCGTTGCGCGTCTGGGCAATAAGTCTGTTATTAAGACATTATCCCATGATATAATAGAATTGAAATTACACTTTCAAACGCGTTAATGATTGATTAACAGAATATGAGTGCGACAATAAGTAAAATTAATATAATAATAAATAAGTTTTAAAAACTAAAACGGATAAAATCGCAGTCTAATAATGTGATATTATACTATAACCAGCGGACATTCAAGACGCTTCTAACGACACCCTACTTGTCAAATTATGTTAAGTAGATTAGAAGGTATGCGGGAACAGATGAACATGCATACATACATACATTCTTGTTAAAATCATAACCCTCCCTCCGTTCCGTAGTCGGGTAATAAACCTAATTGGGGTTGCATTAATTACCGCAATGCGCTGGATGCTATCTGCCCTGCGCCACGTCGCCGTGCAAACTACTCACTGCCTCTATACGACTCTATATACAGGGTGGAAACGATATGTGATCTCGGTAAATTATTCCTAACCTAAATATTATAAGATGTTGTAAAACTTTTTTAGTTCTATTGAAATTGCGCTTCTACTCAAAGTCAATAAATATTTAAAACTCACTAAAAAAAGAACACCTTATGTCCAAAATTTAAGTTTTTGTAAAAAATACTATATTTAGCGGAATAAAAAATGTCATTTAGGATAAAAAATGGATTTATCAGATTTAAACCCTAAGGCGATGAAGTAGATATTATTATATCTATTATGTAATTTTTATTTAAAATACATATAAATCATAATGAAAAAAATATAGTAAATGTGTGAAAGAAGGAAGACAATTAACATTTTGGACATTATGTTGTTTATATTTCAGATGTCAATAATGCCAATTTATTAAGCTAGTGACAAAGTTCAAATATCAGTAGGTACTTATTTATATAATATTTTCCATACCTTCAGTAGTTTAGTAATAAACGATACGTCTGTCACTTGTCAACAGCCGCTTCCACCCTGTATAACTAGTCTATACGTAGCCGTTTCTCTTAGAAACTTTAGCCGGACGGAAGCATTAGACGATATCTATAATACTACGTAACGTGTGCAACACACTACACGAAAGTTTATTTTCGTTTATTCAATAGTATGTAACGCGTAGTCAACTTAATTGGAGTGTCTATAATATGAAAGTTATTATTTATATAGTTGATATAATTGTATATGGCCTGGGTGGCGCAGCAGGTAACCGCTTGCTTTGCAAGCCTTTGTTTGCGAGGAGCGACAACTTTTGTAATTGTTCCTTACTAGCTAAGACAATGCAGGACGATCACCTCGACGATCGACGACGATCAAAGTAAGATGGTTCATGCGTCAGATAGGCATGTAAAAAGTCCTCTCAAACCTCTCCCCGGTCGTGTCGGTCTTCTGTCTCATTGGATTATGAGAGTAAAGGAAGAGCGAGTGCAGTGCAGTTCCAATATCTAACGCGTAGATGCTTGATCTTGTGAAAGATTGGCCGCTGTGGTCGTATCGACATCATATTGATTCGCCATGATTCCACCTGATGAGTTAGTTATACAGCTGCCGATGGGAACACACTCTAGCTTATAACAATAAAAAAGGCCCGTGTTTAAGGTATTACTGTGCCCCAAATACAACCATTTTAACAGTTACAACATGCACGCTGGCCACTGCACTGGACGTTAAGTCATTTCAGGACTATGTACAGCACTGCATGCAGTGTGGCGTCCTGTAATTCAGTACGAGACGTCTGGCAAGCTTAGTACGGCATGTAAATCTTGACAAGTCGATGTGCAGTGTGAAGTAAATTTGAAGACAGTTTTTTTTATACTACCAAGGTGGCAAGCAAGCATGCGACTCGCCTTATGGAAGCAGTCACCGCAGCCCAGTGGCGTAGCTTGTCAGAGACGGGCCATGTATCACAATTTGTTGGGGGGTTGAAATGAAAGTAAGGCCTAAGAGTTTAAGTTAGAATGAGACGAGGATAACTTTTTACAAACTTTGGCTTACACCTTTTCCGGGTCCCTGTAGCCCGGGGCCCCGTATAATTGATAGGGCTGATACGACGGTAGCTACGACCCTGCCGCAGCCTATAGACGCTAGCAATATTAGAAGAATCACTAGCGATTTCCTGATCCTTAAGACATGAGAACACACAAAATACATACTTAATACATACTCTGAGATATTAAGTATGTATTTTGTGTCTGGTAATTTCACCAGCTACTAAGGGTAGTCCTTAACACCGGAACACAGCAATGTTTACACCATAGATTTAGGATTTGTCACGTCTACGTTTACACACTAATATATTTGTCAATGTGGTGGCACCTGACCAATCCTTGCATAAGGAACCTACCACCTAGTGAAAGAGATAGAGAGGTAAAGGTATGCCAGTTACTGTAAAAAAAATACTTGTGTATGTAGAAAACTGTTATATGAACATCATTCTTGCGACGATCTTTCAAGATCTGCTCGTCATGCTACACATGGAGTAATTTACTCATAGCAGTGACACAACACCACGCGTACGTCAAAAGTCATTGGTAGGGTTGAATGTGTCATATTCGACCCTACTGGCCGATGGCCAACCATCACGCCTGCGTTCATACATCTATTCTCAAATTTTTAAATGAACTTATTCGAATGAAATTGCCACCACTTAAATAGTAATAAAAGTAGGTAATATTGTAGGTAATATATACTTATAATAAAACTGTAACAGGTCCAATTCTGTACATTGAAGATATTTTGAAAATTATATTTGGAGGGCATTCTATAACCGATACTGAGGCCAAAAATGTATTTTTTTTAATTTTTGTCTGTTTGTCTGTTTGTCTGTTTGTCTGTCTGTCTGTCTGTCTGTATCACGGCTGAACATCACGCCGAAACTACTGAATAGATTCAAATGAAACTTGGCATGATTTGAGATCTTACTACGAGGTAGTACATAGGATACTTTTTATCCCGTAATCTAGCACGGTTCTTTTGGGAGAGGGGATTAAAGTCAAAATGGGTACTTGGTTATACGCTTGGTCCGATTTCATCAATTTTTCTTTATAAAATAATAAATATTAGTAAGGGAACACTCATAGAGAGTTGTTATCAAGGTTTTGTAATCGATCGGGTTAAGCAACGTTAGGTAAGGTCATTAAATAGATGGGTGACCATTTAACGCCATTTGAACTAAACGGTTCCGTGATTCGGAGAGCAAGTAAAAAGTGGATCCCAGTTTTTAACCGACTATAAAAAAGGAGGTTATGTATTCGATGCAAATGTCTGTTATTAAAAGTTTAGTTAACGTAAAAATAGCGCAGGCGGAGCTGCGTGGGTCAGCTAGTAAGTAAAATATATACTATCCTCATATTGCTACAAAAGGAATTCAGCTCAGCATGTTCCAAGCCGAATGCCTGACGCTGATTTTCAACTGAGCCCTGCATGACCCTCGGATAGCAAACAATAGAAGTGTCATTAACTAATCTATTACAGCCTGCTTTGTCATCATTACAGTGTTACCGCAACTGTTTTTATTCAACCTGGTGACGAAACAAGGCTTTAGCCTGATGATATGCAACACGCCTGCCTATAGACAACTGCATTGCACTACCGCTCGTCAACCGAGACATTACTTATTAAGTCTGTTGAGCCAGTTAATTTCACTAGCTATATCTTTCACACCGAAACACAGCAATACACTGTTGCTTGGCGCTAGAACATCAATCTGGACCATGTCTTCGATATGAAGCTTACTATCTAAACGACTTATCAAATTGCTATACTAGAAAATTTAATAGTATGTGAAAATAACGTCTGCAGGCAATTATGAACGGAATAAGGTTTTGGCAAGTTATACCTCACTTAACGTAACATATTAATTATCAACATCAGCAGCCAAAAGATGTCCACTCAGCAGTGAACAAAAGCCTCTCCTTAGACGGGAGGGGTTGCCATAATCCCCTCGCTTGGTAGTGTCTTGGGGATCGCAATATAGATGGTAGGCAATCCAATAGAAAGTAGCTGCTGCCCGTCTTCTTGTTTTCCCTTAGTCTCTTCTTACGTCCGTGCGTAGGAGACGGAAGGGTGCTATTCTTACCCGGACACCACACGGGTAACATATTCAGATTATCAAAATTGCCTCGGCATATGTCATTACATAACATTACATATGGCTCTCGCATTCGAGAGCCATTAAATATCAGGCACACAGAAGCCATAAATATGCAACACCTACTGAAAATGAAATGTTTCTATTCGAGAAAGGAAAAATTTAAATTATTTAACCTATTTTTCTAAATATGCACTATAAATATTCTCCGCAATACTTCGCTATTGTATCCGTAATTAGTCTACGATTCACGAAATAATTTATTGCATTTATATCGATGCCAAACAATAAATGATTTCCAATTTGAAATTGTTTGAGCAATAAACATCTCAGGCAGATATCGAAATTGGTCTCAGTCCTACATATTTGTAAAGGCAATGTTTTTTTTATAGATAATCAAAGCAATAACGATCACGATACGACCCACATACTAGTTCGAAAGAGAAAACATGCTCAATAACGAATACAAAATAATGAGAACTTACAGAGCTTTCGATCGCCCCTTATAATGGATAGGTGTAATGTAAATGATCGTTGTAGGTACACAATATTGACTCGCCCTAGAATGCGACTGGGCGTGGTTATTGCATATAATCTATTATTAGAGCACAGTTTTATTTGACAGCAATGTGCAAGTCACCGCGCAAGGCGACGGCGACGAGGCAACGTTCGAGGTCACTCAGTCGTGTACTCTCTAACGGGCCATCTTCTCAGTTTTGTATCGTATTCTGTAAGCGTCTGTACGTGTAACACTTATCGACCGCGAATGTTGGTCGACGCAACCGAGTTTTGTCATTGAATTCCGAATGGCTGTAAATGCTGATTAACATTTAGCGAATTGAGAATCCGTACTACTTACTTACAAGATTTCCTTATTTCGATCGTAAATCGTAATTGGTGTTCGGTTACACATATAAATCTTGTCATTCTAATGAAGATTATCTCATATGACTGGTCCATTATCTGTTATTAAGTAGGCTGAATGGTCTGAGGTGTCCCGCGCTAACGGTACCCGCGTGGCCCGTCGCCGCCCGCACTGATTGGCCCTGCAACTCTCAGACGCCGTCTCTGCAATCCAATACATCTAATACTGTTATTAAATTTATGTATGTTTGTATCTGTCCATACTTTCTCTCATGTATGATGATAATCACGGACATCGATCACGGCGCTGCTATCGAGATTCTTTTTCTTATCCGCTTAACATTTTTACACCCACGTAAACATTCGAGTGACTTGTTGCGATTAAAGTAATGCGTGGTTTTGGGCAGTAATCCCGATTTAAGTGCGATCCACTCACTTCTTTCTTTTGTGTCAACGTGAACAACACCAAAAGATTATTCATATGTTAATGGAAAGATTCAATGTATTGGTTTTGTCAATCAGTCAGCTATTTGTCCAGGATGCAACAGGCGAACATATCTTTCCATGCACTCAAATGAATTACCTACTAACACTATA
This sequence comes from Furcula furcula, assembly GCA_911728495.1. Taxonomy (NCBI): domain Eukaryota; kingdom Metazoa; phylum Arthropoda; class Insecta; order Lepidoptera; family Notodontidae; genus Furcula; species Furcula furcula. The sequence goes on from OU452244.1 coordinate 17,528,179, forward strand.
TTTATTTACAATAGGAGTATTTACGATAAATAAATAGGTATGATAAAAATATTTTCAAGCTCTTGTCAAGGATATTGGTCTTGATGCTTAGACACTTTAGCCGCTACCTAATCAGGTCAAGGTTTCGATTCCCACCCAGGACTAACCCTTGTGGGCATGAACATGTCTGTTTGTTGTGTGTCTGGGTGTAATTCATCTATATGAGTACGTATTTACAATAAAAAGTATATTAAGTATTTGTATCAGTTGCCTGGAACTTCTATTAAGAGAGGTAGGGTAAAGAGGGAAACTAAATAACTTTACCTTACAGACGATCCCAGTAACATCTTCGTGTGTGTTGTGTTTCTGCAGTGAGTAAAAGATCCATTGCTCTACTCTATGAAAATGCTGGCATCTTAGGACTATCGACTGTCTATTTTGATTTTGCTGCCGGCAACCGGCACAGTGATACCTCGCACTCAGATTCATTGTCCTTCCTTGTATTTACTTTTATTCACGCCTTCATTACCATTATACCATCATAATATATCAAGGTGGGTTCAGTTGATCCCGATACGTGCACTGCTGAAAAAAGGCCTCCCCCTTAGAAGGGAGGGGTTGGCATAATCCCCACACTTGGCAGGCGTCTTGGGGATCGCAGTATATGTAATCCAATAAAAAAACGCTGCTGCCCGTCTTCTTGTTATCCTTTAGTCGCCTCTTACGACACCTTACAGGAGGAGATAGGTGAGTGCTATTCTTACCCGGACACCCTACGGGCAGTCAACTTCATCATCAGCTTATCACTCATTTGTATTAGGTATAAATTCAATTAGAAATGTATGAATTTATTTGTAAATAAACTGTAAATATTTTGTTTCAATAAACAAATTTTATGTATATTAGAAATGTAAAATCCTACGGAAATAAGCCTTCTATGCTTTTTACAATGTTCATTTCTTTTTTCGATGATCAAAGTATCAAAATAAATCAAAAATTAAAAATTATCCAGTTCCAATTTCAGTTGTTAAATTAAATACAGTTCATAAAATAATAACTTTGAAACAATAATTTGTTTTCACGGCACGTTAGATAGGAAAAAAAACCTATTCCGAAGAATTTCTTTATACGAAATTGGGTTGTAATCATAAAATATTTGCAATAGCTATCGTGGCTGCGGGTTACGCCGCATTCTAACTTTGTCATTTAATTTAACCTGTATCGACATGGTGTGTGCGGAATTTCGAACAGAGAGGCGGAAGCGGAGAACGAGGCGCCTTGATCTTGCCCATACACACCCAGCTATAGTATGTATACGATGCTCGTGTGTAGGAAATATCGCAAAGTGACGGTGTGGTGACAATAGCACGTTCGACCCTGTTCGCACGCCTGTCCTACTCTCCATTTATCGACTTGTTCGTTGCCCTGTTTAAATGGAGGATATTTTGAGACTTAGTTATGCAAATATCTGATAAACTAAACAACCCTCAATTGCTTTGAAACATACATATATCTATCTCTAATGCAGCGCGTAATTGTTCGATAAAATAGGAAATTACATATTTATCTACTGGGTTATTAAGTTGTTTATTAAAGTACTAGCAATTTCCTGCGGCTTCGCCCGCTAATTTTTTTACAGAGTTAACAACCCCTAACACGGGGGGGTTGGCTTTGGGGGCAAAGGTTGTTTTTGAAAATTCGGGAAACACGTATTGATTTATTTTATTTAGAGAATCTTTTCAGTAAATTTCAAGTAAATCGAACCACACAATAAAAAGTTTCATACAAAAGGAAACACCCCATTTAACCCCTTTAGGAGTAGAATTTTCAAAAATCCTTTCTTAGTGGATGCTTACGTCATAAGAAGAACCTACTGTCCAAATTTCAGCTTTCAGCAGCAAACTGCTGGACCTAGCCAGCAGTTTGGCCTGTGTATTGATGAATCAGTCAGTCAGTCAGTCAGGACAAGTAATTATGTATAGATTAATCTGAATAGGTAAAGACTATGCATAATTCCAATATAAACCATCGCGAAGGCGGGTTGCTGGATTAAATATCATTGTAAATAATATAAATGTAGTAACCTTCTAAGTTCACGTAGTAGATAGGTGCAGATACTACGTCAGTTAAACACGACCTTGAATTAAACGTTGCTGATTCCATCTCACTTTGGTGGGCGTCACTGGCTTGGTTAATAATATCCAAAAACAGCATCGTAATGACGGTTCATGTCTTGAATGCGGACGTTCTTATTGCCCTCCTTACACAAGCAGAATCCATAATTATGTGGTTGAGCTAAAATACATGTTTTTGTATTTGGAAGTGACTGACCATTCCATTGACTGGCTTTCGAGTTTTCGGAAAATTTTATGCGAATATCTTCATACATTCATTTCACTCATTTTATAAATAGAGGAGGTGGCGTTGCATGTATCGACAAAATTTTGCGAATAAATGGATTGCATTAAGATGATGGAAACCGAAGATGCCGTGGTTTTCTGACATTCAATGTTTCTCTAAATGGTGGAATACTTTTAGTTCAATTACATTTCTTAATAGCTCAATGCCTTAACTGTGATGTCACACAGGAGTGAGACACTGATTACAAATTATTTATTCCACCGATACTCAATTAAAATTCCTCTTTCGAGAATTTTAATTGGGCATCATTTTATATTCATAAATATCAACATCTTTACAAATATTATGGTCTCATAGCCATTAAAAGGTTATTAATGTTTATAAAAAATAACTCTTTTTATAATAAATCACCTACAATGTTTACTGATTTATGCGAAATGATTCAAAGGTCTCCCTTTACTCTTCATAAAACTCGTTTTTTAAGCATCGTCCTTGCCTGCTTGCTTATAATAATTAATGGTATGGTGAGATTGAACGGTAAACGTTGAATTTGTGTCGGGCAATAACTATACTGTAACTGGTGGTGTATAAGGCACTTGTAACAGATAATGAAGTGAAGGCTGCTGTTGATTCCGCGAAGTGCTGCGCGGGCGCCCGCTAACGGGATCTGGTCTGATCCCGGTAACCACTTGTTAACCCTGTGTTCTATTAAACTTCAGTAGGTACTAACCTTATACCTATGGTCTGGTAAGTATATTTGTTATGAAATGTAGTAAAAAATAAAACATCAAGCTGTCACCAACATGAAAGTTTTGAAGGTGTGGCGGTCGTGAGGGAGATCGAAGGAAACTACCATATTTGTTGGATATATTTTTGTATTGTGTGTTCTGTTTACATTTACATTACAGTAATAATGAACGATGTAAAAATTAATAATAGCCGGTAGAATTATAAATTAATTAACAAAGTTATGCACAGTACGATTGGTACGAGTAGATGCACGTAATAATCGTTAGCTTTGCGCGCGAATCTAGCTCTGACGTCTGCTTCTGTCAAATGTTATTACTGACAGGTTGACTGACAGTAGATGTCAAACGACAAGCCTGGGTTGGTCAGTGGCGAATGCCACAAAGGCTTTTTTTATGAGAAATGGCCATCATCCATACAGAGCATTACTATGCGTTTCAATCATGAATGTGACTGCCATGGTGATCGCGACTGCGGAACTTCACACTTTTTTTACAATTTTTGTACCGGCAGCAGGGTAAACACAAAATGAAAAATTCGCATCGGTTTTGATTATTTATTGTAATAAGTACTTATCTTATTTTGCAATCTATTTTTGTTAAAACATCATTTTTAGTAATTATATAGGGTTACAGGAAAAGTCGTGCTAGATCCGTTAAGGGCGTGGAGTACCCATCATTTTACCCCACCCTAAACTTAACCCATTTCGAGATTTTCGACTTTAAATTTTTTATTGAAAATTGCCGATTTTTAGGCTATTAAATTTTATTTTGTTTAAGTTAAGTTTATTTTTTTTTTGTCTTTTTTTTTATTTTGGTTAAGTTTAGGGTGGGGTGTTTCATAGTGAAATAAGTCAGAAATGATGGGCAGTGGCGGTCCTAGGGCGGTGCGAGCGGTGCGACCGCACCGGGCGCCATCATAGGGGGGGGCGCCAAAATCATCCGACGAGCGACGACGCGACGACGCACATAGGGGTATTTTCTAATCTATTCGGTCATAATTATTTTTTTCGATTTATTTACTTTTACTGATTTTTCTATAGGTGTACAGCTATAAATGCTTTTGAATAAAAAGAAGATTATAAGGAAGTTCATTAGCGTACTTAGTAAAAAATAAAAATACAAAAATTATAATTTATATTTTGATTAAACTTGATATTTTTTTAATATCACTAACTTAATTATTATAACTATGACTCTTCATCATTTTCCTCAATTAAGGAAGTAATCTTGTTGCCGTGTGGTTTAACAATTCTCTAAGTTTCACTTGAGCTAATATTTCTGTGATGAAACGAATTCTCAGGCGGATAGCAATCTTTTTTAACCGGCTTCAAAAAGAAGGTTCTCTATTCGACGCGTATGTATGTAATATTGATAAAAATGCGTAATATTAATATATGTTAGTCTATGTGGGCTTCTAAACAAATTTACCAAATTTTATGAGTGTATGTATGTATGTATGTAGGTTTGTCCACCGATTTCTCAGAAACTACAAGTCCGATTTCGAAAATTCTTTTTGCAATAGTTAGAGTATTGTTCAACTTAGGGTAGAGTATAAGTTTAATCAAAATCGGTCCAGTAGTTTAAGAGATATGAACTTTTTATGTTTTCAGTAAGTTACTGTAACGTAGACGTTCGAGTTGCGTGATAGTGCTGATACCTATATTGGTAAAATAAGTCACTAAAAAGTGTTAAATAAACTATTTTATAAAAAATAAAAACCGCCTTCAAAGTAAATTATCTAAAAAGCATAAAATAACGAAAATATATTGAAGTCGGTGTCAGCTAGTGATAGTGTTAGTTAACATGATTAGCTAGCACCGACTTCAATATATTTTCGTTATTTTATGATTTTTAGATAATTTACTTTGAAGGCGGTTTTTATTTTTTATAAAATAGTTTTTTCTTTTTGTAAGAGACTGTACCTGGGGTAGGTATATCTTTTTAGAGGCAATTCTAATAATTTCATATTGGCACCGAGAGAAGTCAGCTTCTACAAAAATAGCAAGTGCACACAACAGGGTCAGATTCGCATTCTGAAGCTTTCTTAAGCTTTGTAGCTCTAGTTGGAGATTCGGTTATATGCCTTAATATATACGAAGCATATTTGTGTCCAGATGTATTTAGTTTTATTGGTGCAGCGTGCATTACATGCCTTCACCTATCGCGCTCCGTAATTCAGTTCTTTCACTTAATTCTGTGAAAGATTTCGATGGTCGACCAGATCTCTGGTGTTTCACTATGGGTATTTCGAATGTTTTTTTCAACCAATCGTCATTACTTTGAAGAAAATGATTCTTTTCCGTTTGCTTTTTTCCATCTTTGCCTCAATTCTAAATTAATATAGGAGAAACTTTGTTTTAATTTTTTAATTCTTCATCAAAAAGTCTTCGCAAGACAACAAGTAATATTCCAAATATATCAACTTTTCTTAAAAATTGAGCAATTATTGCTTTTGCATTTGGTCGTAGATATTTGCGGATTACTACTTTGAACACTGGAGCCACTTGACGAACCTAAAACCAAATAAAACGTGGTAAAGTGACATACAAATAAAGGTTACTTTTTTCTTTCGTTAGTTTTTCAATCTTAACTCAAATAACCGCAAATATGCGCAAGGTTTTTTGCCATTCATTTGTTGTAAGAACTATCAACTAGCTAAAAAACATAAAAAAATAACTCGGACGGACCCTGAAGTAAAACAAAACCCTTTTTATGTTTCAAAAAATGATCAAAAATTTATTAAATTTAAACCACTTTTAGAAAAAATAAAAATCAATATTTCAGTAATGCCTAATACAGTTCAATATAATAAAAATACGGGTCTTTACCTGCTTTATCTAAAACCATGACTATAACTTCAAAACATTCACTTGAAAAAATAATATTTAAAATTGAACTGAGAAAGTCAAACTGGGACCGTCGAGAAAAATACGTGCACTTGAGCGATGGTAAAGTTCCGACTAAAATCACTGTGCAGGCGCAACTGAGAAGAAAAAGGGGAGGGTGGCCTATTCTTCTCTAGTTATCTGTCAATAATAATAACTAGTTTTTTTGGACCTAAGGCAAGTTCTAAGAAATGGACTTTTGACCGGCTAGATTAGCAAAATACCCCTATGTGCGACGGTCGGGCGCGGCGAATTGTGTCTCAATACTCACGAAACATCCTCAGATCACCGGGCTATGAACAGTTGGATAGAAGCGTTGATGAGATTGAAGAATTTCAGCGGAAGACAAACATATACAAAAACAGATTGAAGATGAGAAATCGAGATGGGTCGCTATTCTCGAACGAAAGATGTCCAGTGTTCTTCTTGGAAAGCAATAATTTGGCGTTTAGAGGGAGCTTTGGATCTTAAATTTTATACACACCTAATAATGGCAACGTTTTTGGTCTTGTGCAACTACTAGGAAAATTTGATACTGTGATGTACCTCCGCCGTATTGTAAAGAAAGAGACTAATATGCTAATATCCATTATTTCAGCAAACGCATTCAAAACGAATTAATTGATAAGTAGATACAATTGAGAATAAGTACATTGGTTACCCGTTTTCAACAATTGTCAAAGTTCAATGATACATTGTATTTTATATACGACATAAAAATAATTCCAGATATATCCATGTTGGAAAAAGGCTGTGCTGATTTGCAAATAATTTTAACCGATGACGAAAAATGTGATAATATATCTGGACATGAATTGGTTGAAGAACTTGTGAGCCTGAATCCATTATTAAAAGATCTTCCATCAGCAGTTCTTCAACTTATACGAAGAAATGATTGATAAGATATTTTCCCTGATATTTGGACAGCGCTTCGTATCTTGCTTACTATAGTAAGTAAGACAGTAACAGCGGTAAGTAGGTATACCTACTTACCGCTGTTACTGTCGCCAAAGGAGAACGAAGATTCAGTAAATTAAAACTAATAAAAACTTACCTGCGGTCTACTATGTATCAACAAAGACTGTCAAGGGTGGACTGTGTGGTTAAATTAATGAACCTTAACACCTAAACAAATAAAGCACCTAATAGGTGCACTCACGGGACATTTCGGTACCAATGAGCACTTTCACATAATGAGGCTAAGTATTATTGATACTTGCAGATTTTGTAAAGGTGAAAAAGAGTCAATGCGACACATATTGTGTGGCTGCGTCGCTCTTGCGAGATGTAGGTTGGGTCATCTGGGAGGAACCTATCCTACACCAGATGATTACGCACAGCTCCAAGCTGGAGCAATCGTTGCATAACTAAGGCAACTCTTCGACACGCCAGCAAAAATGTAACGGCTAAGACATGCACAATGGATCCAACTGGGCCGATGAGCGTTCCGGTGGTTACCGGGCCCGATTTTTAGCCACCAACTATGGCGACTAAAACCGTGAGTGACAAATGTTAAATCGAGTACAGTTTTATATTTGAAGGGGCGCCACTTTTAGATCTCGCACCACTTAAAAATATTGATAGGACCGCCACTGATGATGGGTACTCCACGCCCTCAACGGATCTAGCACGACTTTTCCTGTAACCCTGTATATTTGAAATGGCAAGATGGCGGCCACCTTCTTTGTTGAAACACATAGTAGGTAGTATAATTGCTCTAATATTTACGTATTTTAGGAATTCGTAGAAAGAAATCTCAGCAACGAAAAGAGGTGAAATTATTTACTTTTAGGCTACCCGCGCACTAGGCAGCCTGGCTGCACAGCCAGGAAAACATATGACGGGCCCGTTGGTCTAGTGGTTAGTGACCCTATCTGCTACCCAACAGGTCGTGGGTTCGATTCCCACCAAGTGTATGGGTGTTATATCTATATAAGTATGTATTTACAAAAAAAGTATATATGTATTAGTATCAGTTGTCTGGTTTCCATAGTACAGGCTCTGCCTAGTTTGGGATCAGATGGCCGTGTGTGAATTGTCCCAGGATATTATTATTGTATGACGTTGTATGGGAGTCCGCGCCTGTTTACACGGCAGCCAGCTGGCTGCGCGCAGCCAGAGCGTGTGTAGGCCAATGTATGTGCCGTCAGTCTCATAGATGATACTTAATATACTGAGATAGATGCGCAACTCTAGTTTTCAATTTTATAATTGAAGGTCTGTTTGCTAGATGTCGTTGCTTAGCATGTTATACCTTTAGCTCGCTAGATGGCGCTGCCTTGCCAATAATTATTTATATTTCTTGAACGTTACATAGTGTAAGAGTGTAATTAATCATAATTTTCAAATTTCCTTAGGAAATTCTAATATTCCAATGACAAAAAAAAATATATTACTGAAAAGACATAAATACTACTTGCAAATGTACTCTGGATATAAACGCATCCTCTGTTAAACTTTACTTGCGAGATATAATTACACACTAGCTCCTTCTAACGGCGTTTAGATAAAACTATATTTTTGGACACCGTAACACAGATGGCAGTAGCTTCTATTTACATTTTAATAACCACCAATATATGGGAGTTGCACCCCCCTGGTCAGTCTCCGCGCACTAGTTGTAGCAGCCAGACGTATTTCGGGTTCCGAACTTTTTCAAAAAATGACTCGATACAGAGAAATTTATTCGGGAAATTGAAAGCCGTAAAGCAATTTGGGATATAACATCAGAATAATACAGTGATCGTGATTTAAAGAAATGAATCCAGTGTCTTTTCTATGTTTTGCGTTTTAGGTTGTTTACCTAATAATAATAAGTTCTTCCACGTCCATATCGCTCGACGGAAGGATCTCTAATACTATAATAGAATTACTATTAGACTATTAGTCGTCGATTGGCTGCTATAACTGTCTGCGCAAATATTCTGACTGCCGTAGCCTGGCTGCGCAGCCAGGCTACCTAGTGCGTGTAAAGTACCTATTCTAATGGGATGTGGCATGTCACATTGGCCCGATAATATTGACCCTTTGCGGTTGGCACCATTGGGCCTTGGTCTTATGAGACGCATGGTTTGGTGAAAGAAATTTTATCCAAACATAACGAAGTCTCAGGGGACCGTCGGCTGGTAGCTTTTTCTGTCATCGTATATGCTTAGCTATACAAAAAGGGGAAATTCCGCCAATATTTTAGGTAGGTACGCTAACCTCCTAGTGCGGCGACACCTTCGAGAGTTTTTTAATTAGTTTATGTATATTTTTAGATAAACTGTAGGTACTTAGTTATGTAAAAAAAGTTCTTAAAATTAGATAATAATTAGAAACCCGCCCCATTTTCTCACATTACACACGTGATATTTAGAAGAAAATATTCTATTTTTTTTACTTACCTAAAAACTTAATTCGGTTTTTATATACTTATACATATAAATCTTCAGTGAAAAATTTATCTAACTGATCAGGAAAACCGCTTAAAAATCCGTTGCGTGGTTTAGGAGGATTAAGCTGTCTGTATATCCATACAGAAACACAGACGCGGAAAGATACTTTTTTTTACTATGTATGTACAGCAATTATATTAAAATGTATAACATCATGTTGACACCATAGCATATTTTAGACGTATTTAAAATGTCAATCGATACATTAAATCTTCTCAGCTTTTAAGATGTTGTATTTATTGCATCTAAGTTAGTGCTTAACTGCAATTTCATCTGATGGTAAGAGAAGATGCATTGGGAACTAGTTTATGAATAATACAAGGACAAGAATCTTGAATCAGGGAAATCACCGGCTAAAAAATCATAGGCATAAACGGTGATCCTTTAGAGACTCTAGCACAGCGACGTCATATAATACTGCCTTACTTACGTACCGTAGAAACGAAACACCCCTCGTAGAGTGGGGTTACTCAATAATAGTATAATAACACTAGCCCCTGTTTATGTCCCACTGTTGGGCACGGGTCTCCCCGCAAGATGAAGGGGCTTAGGCCATATTCCACCACGCTGGCCAAGTGCGGGTTGTCGGACTTCACACGTCATTCGAAAGCCAGTTAGGCTGTCTCAGACATGCAGGTTTCCTCACGATGTTTTCCTTTACCGAAAGCTAGTAACAATCACACAAAGGCGATTCGCACATGAGAAATCAGAGGTGCGAGCCGCAGTTCGAACCTGCGCACCTTGTTTCCAAGGCAAGCGCTCGCCCAATGAGCTGTTACAGCCGTAATCTAATCTTCTAATAATAATATCCAGGGGCAATCCGCACACTGATCCCATACTAGGCAGAACCTGTACTATAGTAACCAGAAAACTGATACAAATACCTTAATACCTTCTGTAAATAAATATTTATATAAATAAATACCACCCAGACGTATTTTGGGAATCGAACCTACGATTTATTGGGTGTTTAACGACTACACCAACGGGCTCGTCATTAGAATGCGGTATTTTGTAAAGTGGACGTACTATCCCAGCTGGGCTTCTCTTATTATGAACGGATGATTCCCACTGTGCCCCTTTATTTACCGAGCATGGTAGATCTCTTTCGTTGTTGGGAAAGTAATCTCTATTTGTATTCATATTTGGAAGCAGTTACAAAGCTTCAATCCATTTTCAACATTACAATCGTTTGCAATTAGTACAATCTAGGTGAATTGGGGAATTTATTTACAACAACTTCGATCATCAACGCTTTAGTGAAAATTGCTTAGTTCATTATAATTTATATATTTTTTCCTCTGTGTCACGGTTTATAGTTTCTAAAAGAAGAAAGTGTACATAATAGATCTATTTTTTTCAATAATTTAATGTTTCTGGTAACACTTGTCGACGGAGATTTCTCGATATTAAAATGCTTATCCGTGACCATCAACCGTCGTAATATAAAATTAGCCCGTCTAATTAGTTACTCAATTCTTCAGATCGATGAAGAAATATTTTGCAATGCGCTGTATTATAATAAAATTGATGAATAGTAGTAAAAATTGCTTTGTGGTAACGATTGCACAATAATATCAATAATATACAGTTTGTTTGATAAAATCCTTGAGAAACATCGATACCTACCTAGTGTCAATCAATGTACCTGAAGTGACAAAACAAGTTAACACTGAGAGTAACACACAATGCATTTGAGAGTGCAGTTATGGTTTGATAACCACTAATACTGGTTTGGACACAGAAGGTTTAGGTGATCAAGTAGTGCAATGTTTGTAACTTGATAATAACGTGAAGGTTTTCCGTTAAGCGGCTATCGCGCTGTAAGCTGCGCTTGCGCCGGCTCGCAGAGCAAAACGCTCGAGTGCCGATCGAGGGGAGTCACGATGTGGTTAGCCTAGCTTATATTCACTTAAACCCGATTCCATTATGCCTTTCGCGTTCGCTTATATACTTAACTATCTCCCCTGACCTCTTACATCCATACCGTAATACCATAAACGGATGGATTTACTAAAATGGATATTTGATTATGTCATTATGATTAAGATTTTTTCTATAATTGGTTATAGAAAAATTCCGTAGCATGAAAGCTGGTTATAAAACCTTGGCCCAAAATGTATTTCTTACATAAATCTCTAAAAAGTTTTTGTTTATTTTTTTTTTACTTTTGAAAACCAGATTTGGCTAAGTGATCTTGAATTTATTTAAATTGAAGGAAATCTGGTCGTATACCATCGCTCGCATTCACGTTCCAGCTTCGACAAAGTCTGTCGGCATTCTGAGTCTAGCCGCCGTCGCCGCTTGCGGACCCTGACATTTCGGTAAAGCCAACCGATGACCTGTTTTCGATGTTATTCGTTGTCAAATGTTTAGTATGAATTCTAATAATGTCGTAATGTTTTCGGCGTCAGCAAATTTCATACTTTTATTTACCTTGTGGCGGAATTATTAAAATTTATTGTGATAAAGTTGTGGACACCAGTCTTCAGCTATGTGGTGATTACTACTATTAAATGTTATGCTTAGGTAAGTTCGATTCTATTCCGATTTATAATTGTATTCTAAATCTCATAAGAGTGTATTCTAACCTATTTTCTTCAATAAAAACATTACAATCTGGTATGTGAAACTGTGATCATACTGTATGAAGTATTTTATGAGTATGGATTGAAGTGCAATGTCTTCTCGGCTGTGGAAAATGAACGAGATATTTTATTTGTATAAATGCAAAAGAAATTTTATTGGCTAGCTAAATAGATTGCTACGTAGATTTCAGTTAAATTATAATAAAATAATCTGGGTTTACAATTAATGCATAACCTCTATTGTGCCACATGGGATAAGGTTTATCTAAGCAAATAGATTAAATCGGAAATATAGAGGCCACATTCCATGTGGCGGATTCCAAATGGCGTTGTCACTTAATTCGTTGCTATTAAACCTACCTATATTGTTAATTTAAAAAAACTTTATCTATAAAATTCTAGTAGGTACCAACTAAATAAGCAACAGTATGAAGAAATACACAGATCGAAAAATTTCTAGGATAAGTTACACTTTTCCATCACTTATAGGTTTGAGTACCTAAAATTGAAGTATCCGTAACATTGGCACGTTATATTTTATTATTGAAATAACGGCCGGTACGAAGGCTGATAGTTACTATTACTAATATAAAAATAGGTAGTCACTTACTCTTGTCCGGTGAAGCTGTAATGGCCATCTGCGGCCAACAGTACTACTCATACAAAAAAAAAAAAAGGTAGTCACTTACTCTTTTTGGTGGAAGAGTACATACAGTGTCCTAGTTACGATGATATTCTCGTCGCTATATTGCTGGTATTAAAATACCGTGCATAATATAAAGCCACCGATTTAGAGGTCATACGGTTTCCTCCATAAGTTTTCTTACAGGTTTTTAATTTCGGAATATTGAGAGGTATCGGGGACGGAACTTTCACCCATTTTCATGTATCCAAATCGAGTTTCGATCACCTTATATTGACTATCATTGGGCTTATCATACGTGTATACCCATAAATGAATACGTGTTCCGCGAGTTCAAAGTACAAGACAACATTTTAATGAAATAAATGCCGTTGAAAGGTGCTGCGTAATAAATAAAATGCACGCTCGCGTTTTTATTGCAAAGCATTTCGTTACTCATTCATGTACACATACCGGTGAGGCATCGGGGCGTGACTGTGCTCACCCTCGATTAAATAGGCTTCATTACAAATTATGATATTTTGTACTCCATGTTGAGGATATGGAGCAACGATTACGAAAAAGGTTTCAATCTTTGGAACACTTCAATATTGGGTGCGGTTAAGTTTATGTATTTTTTACTATTTATTAAGTTTCCGTACCTAAAATATAAAAAGGAACCCTTACGGTGCAACTTCGTCTGTCTGCCTGTCGGACACACCCATATATTTCAGGAACCACTAATACTATCGATTTGAAATAGTTTTAAATAATGATTAACAAACCTCATCGCAAATGAAAACAATATATTTTTTTTTTACTTTCGGTGAACGGACTCCTTTTCGCGGTGAAGACACGCTTGAGTTTTGGTGGCATTGAATCGCACAAGGTTGGCATCACCCCATTCGGAGACCGCCTGAAGTGTGCAATTGGCACGCTCTACCATCGCTACTCTTTCAGACTGGATCACATCCTTACTGACCCGAGCACTCGGCATGTATCTCTCCACAACAGTGCTGTCATCTGCATACCTATAGATACCGGGTATTAGCTGATCATTGATATGCAGCAAGAAGAGGGTTGTGGAGAGAAGGACCCCTGAGCTGAGGAACTCAGCGTTAGTCGTCATCGACTCCGATGAGCAACCGTCGACAACTACTCGGAGAGATCGTTCACTCAGGAAGTCCTCTATCCAGCCGATCAGACCAGGGGATATGCTTGCTCAAAAGGCTAGCGTGTCAAACCCTATCGAAGGCCTTCGAGACGTCCAGGGACACGGCGAGCGATTCCCCATTTTTCTCGAGGGCCTCGGCCACCCAGAAGGTCCCCAGTCGAACGAAACAATACATAAACTTAACCGCACCCAATATTGAAATGTTCAAAAGGTTGAAACCTTTTTCGTAATCGTTGCTCCATATCCTCAACATGGAGTACAAAATATCATAATTTATAATGAAGCCTATTTTGCCTGAAAAAATCTGAAATAGTTAAAGGTAATATATGTTTATGTAAATGTTACAGGAAAAATAAAGTAATCTTTCTAAGTAGTATATTTTTTAGAAATCATAAAAAAGAACTTCGACAAACAAACTTAGTTTTGCGGTTTGGTCTTTTTGCTATAGAAGGTGTTAGAAAAATTAGCAAAGTAACTTTAATACTTCCAAAGAAGTTACGAAACCCTCGGTGCGAGAGTCCAACTCAAACTTGACCGGTTTTTTGATTTACTGCTGCCTGCACTTTGAGTCCCCATAATGGATCATTTCAGCCCTTAGAGTACAGTAAGTCTTAAGGCGGCAGTGGGTGTCACATGAGTGTCAATCGATTCAAATATGATTTGATTTATAATTACTATATGTATTATAAATAAAACATATTATATATTACAATTAAATGTAGTTGCTATGTTTTTTTATTTAATAATTTATGCACACGCAGAAACAATAACAGCTAAAAGAGATGTAGGTACTTACTTGTTTGAAATAATAGGTATTAATCAAAATGAAACAATAAAACTTGAACCTTACTCACAAGATGGAAAATCTAAACATTGGAGGATAAGTAAATTCTAACAAATTTGACTACCAAATTATACACAATTCACACGATTATTCACTCATTGAAAAGCATTTCGCTTGAAATAGTTTAGATATCTAACTTGTTTTCTTAGTACTGCTTTTATACTGATTACTACTACATTATGTATGGAAAGGACTCTGTAGCGAGGTTTAATATTTGTAACTTGCAGTAGTTTCGCGCAAATCTTTGTATTGTCCTCATTAAAGTTTAATGATGTGTTATGTGCGCTGTTAAGACACGAGCCGTTAATTTGGAGATGTGAAATGAATGACGTAAGTGATAATAACAAAACAAATATGCGGACGGACGGTGCGAAAGTCGAATTTAAAAGAAACGGCTTCCGCGTTGAAGTGTAGCCTCATTCTATTTAAATTTAAGTACTTATTCAGAAGTGGTTTAAAAAAAGGCAACCCTAACAAATCTATTTTGATCTACCACGAGACATTTTAAATTATACCACATTAAATTAAAATTCGCTATTCTGTAAATGCCGAAAAATCTCACTGTGTTTTACTTTTGTTGCAGGAAACAAATCGATGTTAACGAAACGAAAGAACGAAAGCCATCCTTTGAAAGGAGTTATTGGGAAGGTAAGAGTACTTACCTATTAATATAATAAGAATATCTTGGGACATTCCACACACGGTCATCCAACCCCAAACTATGCAGAACCTGTACTATGGAAACCAGACAACTGATACTGACTTCCGGGACTTATATAGTATTTTTTTTTTTTGTAAATACATACGTATATATATAAATAACACCCAGACAATTGGTGGGAATCGAACTCCAGATCCATCGGGTAGCAGCCAGGGAGTCTAACCACTAGACCAACGGGCCCGTCTTAAATTGCATTTTGGTCTAGTTACTCAATAAAATTTTGGTAGTTGAAATTCATAATGAAACCTGATAGGACAGGAGGAGGTACATGAATTAAGTTAGGACAGAGTTGATAATTTTTATGTTAGTTTGAATTCATTTAAAAGTTCGGAAAACGGAATCAAATGCATAACTTATCTATTTGGCATTGAGTTACAAAGTTACGTATTAATTTTTTGACGCACTTATATTTTTATTTTGATAGTTTGTAAGGTATTTGTTTGATGGGCCTTAGATGCCTGAAATAAAAGGTTAATAATAATAATGCATTAAAAAGTATAAGAAATTAATAATTAGAAAAACAATATCCTTGCTGGTGGTAAACACCTACTATAATAATATGCCAGTGTCGAATTGCAAAAGTATTGAGAAAACAGAACCAACACATCTTCCGTAGAATTGGAAATTCTCATAACGTAGAGCTTAATCGCGTGCAAAAAAATATCCAAGATTGGATTATGGTTGCCGATGGGATTCTATGATAAAATGGTAACTGCAGCACGCGTTACCATAGCTAGTGAGGTGCATATCAAGCGCAGTGAGTCTACGAGGAGGGGATTATGAATATCGGAATTTGTGCTATTCAGTTGATCAGAAAATTACAGCTAATTGATAAGATTTTGTTATCCTGTTAGTTCACATAATATCATCATCTTATAAGAAATATCTACTCATAAATATCGAATAATATTAGGTACAGGTACGGTAGCAGCTGAATGAGTTAGATAATTAGGTGCTATACTTAATAATATTCAAATTATTTCCTAATGTACCTTACATTGTAGGATTTTAAAAATAGATCGGTCATAGCAAGCGAAATTTTCCTCCTCAAAATTTGTTACCAGTGCTAAGTTTGTATGTAAATTCAGTCTTATAGATACGTGTGTACGCACTTAGCCAACAAAAAATTGTTTCGAAGGTAATATTATTTAAGTATATTAAATCTCACTACGTTAAAATGCCTAAATGAGATTGTGGTTTTTATTTATTTATTTTTAAGTGTTTTGTACATTTACTAAAGAATATAATAAAGGTGGCAGTTGTAGAAAGTGAGAAAAAGTTTCATGTATGAAAATGTTACCAAAGGCCACTCTATCTTTAATCTCTTTGTTCTTAGCTTATTCTAAATACTATACGTAAGGGTTTTAATAGTATTTGTAGCATCCGTGGTGCAATGGAAAACCACTTGCTTTGCAAACCGGAGGTCGCGGTTTCAAATCCTGCGGGGAGCAACAACTTTGTGTAGTGATTCCTTATTGACTAGGACAATGCAGGCCGATCTCCTAATTGTCTGTAAAGTGAGATGATCCATGCATCGAATGGGAATGTTTAAAGTCGGTCCTACGCCTGACCTCTACCCAATCGTTTCATCAGATTGTGAGAGGTAAAGAAAGAGAGAGAGCGGTGAGAGAGAGTGTAGACACAAGTCTATGCAAGCACTTGTGCTCTATAATATCTCCCGCGTAGATAGCTGATCTTGTGAATGAAGGCCGCTGTGGTTGTATCGGCCAGGAGAACAATTATCATTTATGTAGGGGTTTTTGCAGTTGTAATACATATTAAAATTTGTTATCAAAGTTTTAAGTTCAAATAATTAATATTAATATACATAAATGCTGCATGCATGCAATGCTGACCGTCTGACCCTAGACTTACAATTTGGAAGATGTATTCATTAGGTACCTTTTTTTGACACGGGGGAAGCCTTCAAAAGATCCACGAGATCTGTGGGGCTCGACCGGGGTATGTGGGATTCTTAACCACTAAAACCCCCGCGGCTGTCACATCGGTACATGAGACCCCTGGGCTCTCCGGTGGGATCTGCACCAGGGGCCCCTCAGTGCCTTGCCTTTGAGCCCGCCGTCGGGAGGCGCATTGTAGCCCCACGGGAACCAGAAACGGTACTACGGGGACAGGGGTCGCAACCCCGCCGCCGTCCTCCTCGGAGTCGGCGCCGTACTCAATGGACGTCCTAGGGCCCACACCTCGCACGTCCAGCGACTCCGAAGAATTAGGTACCTACGATAAGTACGGCGCACACTAAATAAGTAGGTAATCAATAGAGGCAATAGAGTTCCGAAGCATAAGACTTAATCTATAATTTCAAAACTAGACATAATATCGTTTGTGTTGACCAAATGTGCGAGCGCGAAACGTGCTTTGTAATAGGATCACCAGCATTCTTACCCAGCCTTGCTATATATGTAGTATATACCTATAAATGTAGAATTTCACGGGAGCTTATGAATGTTGAACATGTTACACAAGTAGGTATGTTATTTAGTTTGATGGACCTGTTGGTCTATGGTTAGATACCCTCTTCGGAGTCGCTGGAAGATCGGGATGTGGGCCCCAGGACGTCTATTGAGTACGGCGGCGACTCCGAGGAGAACGGTGGCGGTGCTGTGGGCCCCAGGATGTCTATTGAGTACAGCGGTGACTCCGAGGAGGACGGCGGCGGGGCAGCGACCCCCGTCCCCGTAAGCACCGTGTCTGGTTACCGCGGGGCTATAATGCGTCCCCTCGGTGGTGGGCTCAAAGGCAAGGCACTAAGGGGCTCCTGATGCAGATCCCACCGGAGAGCCCGGGTGTCCCCTCTCATGTGCCGATGAGATACCCGCGGAGGTTTTAGTGGGTAAGAATCCGACATACCCCGGTTAAGTCTCACAGCTCCCGGGGACATGTAGATGGTTAGAGGTAAGGCACTGAGGGACGCTCCTGGTGCAGATCCCACCGGAGAGCCCGGCTGTCCCCTCTCATGTACCGATCAGATACCCGTGGGGGTTTTAGTGAATAAGAATCCGACATACCCCGGTTAAGTCTCACAGCTCCCGGGGACATATTGAAGGTTAGAGGCAAGGCACTGAGGGACGCTCCTGGTGCAGATCCCACCGGAGAGCCCGGCTGTCCCCTCTCATGTACCGGTCAGATACCCGTGGGGGTTTTAGTGAATAAGAATCCGACATACCCCGGTTAAGTCTCACAGCTCCCGGGGACATATTGAAGGTTAGAGGCAAGGCACTGAGGGACGCTCCTGGTGCAGATCCCACCGGAAAGCTCGGCTGTCCCCTCTCATGTACCGATCAGATACCCGTGGGGGTTTTAGTGAATAAGAATCCGACATACCCCGGTTGAGACTCATAGCTCCCGGGGACCTTTTGAAAGTTTACCTCGCGAGAAAAAAATGTTTAAACTCATTATGAGTTAACCTCGGCTCCGTACGTCAAATTTTATTATTTTTTACATTATTCAATTTTTGTGTGTACAATAAAGAATTAAAGACACGCTGACCACTCCAATGGGTCGTGGATTCGATTCCACCAAGTGTCTGGGTTTTGTTTATCGATTTACTCGTATGTACTAGATGCATTTACAAAACAAAACTCTATAATAATAATCATAAGTATTTGTACCAATTCTCTGAATTGTACTTTTTCGTACAAGAACGCCGATTGGAAACTACTCCAAGTACAAGGTTTACAGATGCAAATTATGCAAAAAAGTATGTATATAACATAAGTATAATGTATAGTGCAAACTTTATCTCCAAAGTACAACTATACAAAATATTATGTTTAGTGATTTATAAGTAGGTATTAATAACGTAATTTTGAGACCAGCTAATATTATGCAGGTGTGTATTATTAAAACGACCGACGACCAAAAACTTGTTCTACCGTATACTATTAAAGAAACATCATCGTTGCAATATTATTGTTTATGCAAATTTCTTAATAACATTAGGTAATGGTGCCGAACTCGCGGAGGAAATGTTTTTTTTGTTTATTAGCTTTTAAAAAACATAGTATAAATTCTCATTACTTTTTGATACTTTTTAATGTTAGGAGTGATTCTGCTTTCTATCCACGATGCAAGAAGGATCCCACCTTGTACCCTTACCTTGTTGTTTTAAGTTGTATCAAACTTACTTACTATGTAAAGCTCCCAAACGATTAAAGGAATTGAATGCGATTTTTTCATACTGCTTGCTAATGTTTGTTAGCGAATGCCTGATAAGCAATTTTTTATGTTTTTAATTTGTACTTGCTCCTTATTTGTCTTTATAGTTTTTTTTTTGTTTTATCAAGTTTTATCTGTAGACATAATTTTAAGCCGTGAAGGCGTGCACCTTGCATGTTAGAGTTCCTCGCACCTGCCTGTGCGCAACACATGTTGTAATGCAGTTTCGGTGCCCGGCTTGGACGGCATTGCATACGTGCCTTAGGTAGGATAGAATATCGGCAACAAACCCTATCGTCTGTTGCACTTATACGATATTTTATGTACTAGCTGTTATAGGCAACTTTTGCCCCAACTTTGTCGCTCTTTGACGCTTGAATATTGGACTTTTATGCCCTAGCATTGAATGTGTAAGGAAAGTATTCCAAGGTGTATGTCCTCATTTTTAACACGCTTATTATTAGCTTGACCTGTATGTATGTATGTATGTATGTATGTATGTAACTATGTATGTATGATGGTAATGGAATCTTGCGATGCAATTTTGACCCACTTCTACATGTCCAAATAATTTGAAATTTTGCACATGTATCAAGAACCGGTGACAATACAATAATATGGTATCATCGAGCTGATCAGATGCTGGGGCTCGAAGGTGGATAAGGGAACCCTTGGATGGTAACTAGTAAACACATCGAGTTTGGGCTCATTTGATTTGTTTAAAAGAGTTCTTTTCACTTTGACCATTAATGAGGACCTGATGATGGAACAGGAAGGTGGGTAACGGAACCCTGGAATGGCTACTAGTAAACACATCGAATTTGGGCGCATTTGATTAGTTTTAGAGAGTTCTTTTCACTTTTACCATTAATGAGGACCTGATGGTGGAACTGGAAGGTGGGGGACGGAACCCTGGAATGGCTACTAGTAAACACATCGTGTTTGGGCTCATTTGATTGGTTTAAAAGAGTTCTTTTCACTTTGACCATTAATGCGGACCTGATGGTGGAACAGGAAGGTGGGTAACGGAACCCTGGAATGGCTACTAGTAAACACATCGAGTTTGGGTTCAATTGATTTGTTTTAAAGAATTCTTTTCACTTTGACCATTAATGAGGACCTGATGATGGAACAGGAAGGTGGGGGATGGAACCCTGGAATGGCTACTAGTAAACACATCGAGTTTGAGCTCATTTGATTTGTTTTAAAGAATTCTTTTCACTTTGACCATTAATGAGGACCTGATGATGGAACTGGAAGGTAGGGGAATTACGTAGTGCTTTCTTAAATTTAGCAAACTCATCGCGATGCCTATGCGTAGGTAATATCTACCCTGTAAATATATGTTTTGCAACAACCTGCCTACGATTCAAGCTACGAATAAATAAAAATTGCCAAGTTTGTCCGTATTTTAGACTAATATTTCTAAGACTAAAAAGTGTAAAATAAATTCATAGTTTAAAAAACTAAAAATACACGCTTTTATAAAGTACCTATACTGTACTAAAAAATAATAAATAATTTATGGAACTCGTTCTTTCTTTCTACCCCGTGTTTGTCATTAAGCATTATATTTAAGTGTGAAAGCGTGGGGCGCCTTTTCTGAATAACAGCTTAACATTTCTTTCCAATTTCAAGTAGGTAAGTAGGTACTTTTATCGACATGACAATAATTTGTAATCAGTGAATACAGAGAAAAAGCGCCCCACGCTTTCACACTTAAATATAATGCTTAATGACAAACACGGGGTAGAAAGAAAGAACGAGTTCCATAAATTATTTATTATTTTTTAGTACAGTATAGGTACTTTATAAAAGCGTGTATTTTTAGTTTTTTAAACTATGAATTTATTACTGATTAATTAATTGTATTAGAACCATTTTTCTAAAAGCAGTTTATGGACGTTAAAACAGACGGTGTAGTCGTAGTTTAGCTTTTTTTTTGCATAACACTGATTAATTTATGTTTTTTCTACCGTTTCATTTTATGTATATTTAATATCGGCTATAACTGTTGATGATAACTGTAATAGAGCGAAGTTTTTTATAAGTTTTGTAGTTGCCCGGTAATATGAAATGTTTATTTCCTCATCTAGCGTTAGACTTTTGAGAGCCACGCTTTTTTTTGTGTGAATATTTGAAACTTAATGAAATTACTTTCAAATGAAATTCCCGCGAGGAAAGTGAGGTGGGCTGGAATCCCGCTGCACGATCATTAAAGTGACGACCACGACCTGCCCGTCGGCATTCATTGTTCAGCCAGCGCTTTGCATGCTGTCTCTGCAAATTTATTTTATGATTGAAAGTGATTGTCAATTTTGTTAACCGACTTCAAAAAAGGAGGAGGTTCTCAATTCGTCTGTATATATATATATATATATATTTATGTATGTTCGCGCATAACTGGCAATTATGAACCGATTTAAAAAATTTTTCTTCCATCCATTCTTTAATCCGTTAATTGGGTCCCATAAAAAAAATATTGCTTAGTAATAAGTAGTTCCTGAAAAAACAAGAATGTTGACTGCGCAGGAAAGCTGCAAGAAAGCCTATATAGATGACTTTATGTCGCTTTTTAAGGACAAAAATGATCATAACTCTGGCAAATATTTACCAATTTCAATGATTCTTTTTTTATTCAAAACAAGAAACCACTGTAATGAACCTGTATGAATTTTATCACAACCGGATAAGAACTTCCTGGAGAACTATGAATGATATGGAGGAATTTATCTGGTAAAAACCATAAAACTGATGTTCTCCTTTACATTTCGACAACTATGAACCGATTTCAATGATTATTTTTTTATTCGAGAGAATAAACTACTATGATGATTCCATGCAAATTTCATTACGATCGGATAAATTGTTTCGGAGTTTCTGAAGAAACATGAATTATGTAAAAGTATGTAGACGATAATGTGAAATCATTATGATGTCATAACCTACCTAGATCATTTTACCGTCTTCGATGGTTCAATCTTTATGTATGAAAATATCACTAAAAAGTATAAACAAAATATTAAAAAAAAAAATTAACCGACTTCAATCACACTAAAAAGTATAAAATAATTTAAATATTATTTAAGTTGGTGCCCAATATACACAGCAGGTACGCTAACACCAACTTCTTTAATATTTAAATTATTTTATACTTTTTAGTGTTATTGAAGTAGGTTCAATTTTTTTTTTGAATATTTTATTACCAGCCACGGTTGTCATAATTTACTAAGCTTTCAATTCATCAGGTGAAGGTTACTTGCTCCTTGAATTATAGTGAATCTCCCGCCGACAATGGTTGACAGAAAAAAAAAACATTCCGAAATTACTCTTAAGAACTCCTCGATTGGAATGAATTTAACCACAGTTGTCATTAAAACTGGAACTGTCGGAATTTCTTTAGAGGATGGAACCAAAAAAAACATTCAGAAGTTGAGCTGATATGCATTCAAACATGAGGGACATAAGGGCGATATTTACAACTGAGGCTGTATGTGTCTTTAGTAGATTCCAGGGAGTTGCCTGCCTTTGACTCGCAGAAGTCAGTCATCTCGCTACATGCCGACAAAAATATTTTTATTCATTACGTAGCTACACGTATGGTCAGTAGAAGAGAGACTCTCTGCGTTTGCCATTCACTGCAAGAAAGTCTCAGAACAACTTTTTTGACTTTTTGTATTTTCAATCGTTTAAGTTCACACAGCACATGCGGGACTCGTTTATTACATTTGAGGTATGAATGGGTCGGTCCGCCTCAGAGACTTTCTTAAATAGCATCTAAATATTATACTATACATCTCGAGGCGATTGTGCGGATGATCAACTAGCTATATCTATTTATTATTGTTATTCGGCGCGGTGTTAGCGCAATGTAACATTGATAACTTTTGTTAATAAATGCTGCCTGACGACCTTTGCAGATATGCTGCGGTTATTGCCGACTTGTTTTGTTCAGATTATGTAAGACATGTCACTGGAGAAAGTTAATTTAGTTTTGAAAGTGAAATCGATTGCACTTTCTTTCACTTATCTATCCATTTCATAGTTTCGCTGTTGGTCCGTCAATTATGTTAAACAACAAGAACCACGGATCCCTCGGTATTAAGTACCTCGAAGATGATGTGGTTTTATTGGTGGGTCTTCAAATAAAATCTACCTTTTATTAGTACTAGATTGAAATAACTATGTTAAAGCTAAGAAATAAATTAATAGTAAAGTAAATGTAACAACATTATAAAGCGTCTATTTCTATATTGAGGTAGGTATTATAAGAGGGCTTAATAAAAGGACGGGAATGTAAAAAAATGTGCAAACAACTCCGCAAACACGTCGGAGCGGTTTAAAGGCCGCGTCCGGATTGCGAGGGGCGGCGGCGGAGGGCACAGCCAGCATTCCAGCCTCCCGTGGCCACGGCGACGTCACTCCGATGCCTACAAGGCGCATTCCGCGATGCCGCTCGTTCTTTCACCGCAAACATGAAAAGAAAGCGCTCATGGTGTGTGCTTCCAATACAGCACTTTTACCATGTAACATAAACATGGATTTACACAAAGTTGGAAGTTTAATTAAAGCTAAGCAACGGAAGTAAAATTTCAACAAAGGGCGCCGAGGCCCTGACATCTGTGGTGCGGTACGCAGGCGCCGTCTGCTCTGCGCGAGAGCTCACGGTCGGCGCCCTCCAGCGCCTACCGGCTATAAATAGCTTTCGATGCCGATCAATGCATACTGTGCTTATTGAGAGCAAACTGAGAATTCTATCATTAGCATTCCGTTTTAATGATTGAGGTTTCAGTGAGCGGTCGTTTCAGTTCATTGCATTCGTCGTCGTATAGGTTAGGGTGGCGGTTATAAAGGACAGTTTCAGTGGGTGGCGATGGGCGAGTGCGCGGGCGCTGGGCCGCGGGGAGCGTCGCGTGCGCGGCTCTGTGTCCGTCCCTGGCCCGGAGCAACGCCCCCGTCAAGGGCGGCGACGCTGCAAATTTCTGCAAGTCCACCGGCACTCAGTGCATCGCGCCATGTCGCGGCGGCACCGCGCTAGCCGCTCGCCGCTCGCACGCCGCAGCGCCGCCGTGGGCGCACGCCGCAGACGCACGCACCGCCCTATGTAAAATAACTGTTATTTCACTCGTTAATGGACACGTTCCGCATTCTTAACTCGATCCTCTTGCTTCGGACTTATTAACATCCGCGATATTTTGACAGTGCCAAATGGGCATATGGTTTTTGGGTGTTATTTTTTTTTAATTTATCCCGAGTGCACAATGAAAGTAAGTTTTCAGAATGAACAGGATCTAAAACTGGTTTGACGAACGAAAGTGTAGTGTTATGATTTGGTTCAAATGACGATCACCTTGGAAGTGTAATTTTTTTTTTTTTAATCATGTTGGAATCGAGGAAACTGCCGAGGCGATCGGTGTCCCTTCACGGTTTGTACCGGTGAACATTTCTTAATAGCTTGTACTGTATATATTCTGGATATAGTTTTTTTTTGTTAAAACCTTATTTAACATCTATTGTTGAAAAACAATCTTACAGCTAACCTTACTTAGGTATTAATATACTTATAAATACCACTTATACGAAGGGACATTATAGGGTTTGTATAAGTATATCACTAGAGCTTTATGCTGATAGAGCTTTATCTGTGCGATTCTGATCTACCAATCGCCTTCTTCAGAGTAACTTAGAAAGTATTAGATCGACGGACTTACATCCACATATAATGAAACCTTCATAGCGATAATCTGTTTTAAGATGAAATATATTTGAAATAATACTAATGTTACGGAATATATCGCGGCCTATTTAAGGTAAAACCTAAAATAAACCGCGATATAATCCGTAAAAGTAGTATTATTTCAATGTGTAGTATGCTCGTAAATAAAAGAACATTATGAAATATATTTTTAAACCTTGTGCTTAAAGTTTTAAATTAGTGAATTATCGATTCAAATATACACACATGAATAATCTTATTAGATAATTCAACTCACGTCACGTCCTTGCTAATGAGTAGCATAATATCTGGTTATATTATTGAAATTTGCTTTCACTGATACAAATACATTTGTAGAGTGAGAATGAACTTGTTTTACCCGATTACCCAAAAGGTCGCTTATGTTTTTCGAATTTAAGACGTACTTCTTTTGCACGTTCTGAGACCTAACCGGTTTTATGGATAGGTACCTATTAAAAGTTTTTAGAGAGGTTTCCTTAGGTTTGCCCTAAATGTGAGACAAAGGATATTTATTTTTCGCAAAATATAAATATAATAGCAGCCATCTGTATGTTATTTTTTTTGTTTTCAAAAACATAATTATGAGTATATCGATATAAGTATATACAATATATTTATGTAATAATATATCGATGTGGGTATCAAATGAAAGATAAAAATGTTTGAATGTGTTTCTCGAACATAATAATACAATGTAACGTACAAGTAACAAAATCATAAAAAAAAAGTATTCCCATTTTGGTTTGTGTATCATATTATCATTATATGGCTGGAGCGCTTTACGCGCTCGCCCTCTTGCCCGGTGAAGTAGTTATTGCCATCTGCGGCCAAAAGTACTACTCATACAAAAAAAACTCCCATTTTGGAAGTTAGCAATCGATTTTTTGGTTTTCCATTAAAGTTAAGTAAATGACATAGCTATATACCTACACAAAATGTCATTATTAAAATTACTACTAATTTAAAAACTATGATACATCTTTAGTGTAATTATATCTTGTTACAAATTAGAAAATATCTACCTTACCTAATATATATATTAAGGTAAGGTAAGGTAAGGTAAGGTAAATATTTTCTAATTTTAGTTCTACTAATTCTAGGTAAAGGACATAATAATGTCCTTTACCTAGAAGTAGTAGAACTTTATATTTCTTACCGGTAGTACTGTACCTAGTGTATGTAGTAAAGTGAGGCAAAATCAGTTAAGCAACGTCAGACAGGGCCAGTCCATAGATGGGTGACCGATTAGTAAAATTTTAACAAACCGGATAATCCGGTGCTTCCAAAGGGAACGTAAAAAGTAAATCTCGGTTGTTTTTGTCTAGACAGAAGTTGGTAGGCCAAGTTAGAGGCCTAAGGGTCTATGCACAGCGCGTTTGATGCGCGTTTTTCTTTCCACATAATCAGTTTGTTTGCCCTTGTAACGATACAAACGCGCCGCGTCGCGTCGACGGCGACCGATGGCGCATTTAAAAAACGGTGTGCATAGGCTCTAAGGACAGCTTGAAGAACAGATGGCCACTAACCAAGCGACAAGCAAATCCATGATACATATACTTTGATAAGTACATAATTGAGTGTATAATATAATTTTAATATCCTTAATCAATACACGCACGGTCATCTGATTCCAAACTAGATAACCAGAAAACGGATACAAAAACTTACTATACACTTTTGTACATTTAAACATGAATATCACTCGGACACAAACACAAATAGACGTGTTCATACACATTAATGAATGTCCTAGGGAACGCAGGACCCATTGGGTAGCAGGACCCCTACTACGAGACCACCCATCCCTGTAACTTTTTAACCGACTTCAAAAAAGGAGGTTCTGTTTTATAATGATTTTTGTAGGTACGCTACAACTAGGTCGCAAAATATAGGTACTTTTATCTAGGTAATTAATATCATCAGCTAAAAGACGGCCACTGCTGGACAAAATCCTCCCCTTTAAAGGAAAGGGGTTTCCATAATCGCCATGCTTGACAGTGCGTCTTGGGGATCGCAGTGTAGGTAATCCAATAGAATGACACTACTGCCCGTCTTTTTGTTTTCCCTTAGTCACTTCCAAGACTTCCAAGACTTCCAAGACTTCCAACGTCACCTAACGGTTGAAGATGGGTGGGTGCTATCCTTACCCGGACACTCTACGGGCAATATAATAACAAGACTTTTATTTGGCGTGATATAATATGTAATCGTATAAGTAAAATTTATATCGGATATGTTATTTAAAAGGAAGTTACACAACGGATTTCCTGTATAAAAATGAAATGTAAAGAGTAAACACGTACTGGTCTTTTATTTTATAGTAATAAGCATAAAACTGTAATGTTATCGGTAAATGGAGGTATGTGCGATATACGAGTACACTTCATATACATTTCTGGGTAAATATTTCTGTCTAATGCATTTTTGATACCATACACCGAAGCAAATACCTACTAATATGTATTTTCTCATAGACGTTTTATGCAAGAATTGCGTTTTTGAAATTCAACTTTGTGAACAGCCGCGCTCGCTTGATGGTAAGCGATACGCCTGCCTATAGACAGCTGTATTTCATTACCGCTCATCACCCAAGACATTATAGTTACTATAAGTTTCTTGAGCCTGGTATTTTCACCAGCTCGGCTACAGTGCCCCCAAACCGGAACACAGCAATGTTTACAGATTGCTGCTTAATAATAATAATACGAGTCCTTGTTTATGTCCCACTGTTGGGCACGGGCCTCTCCTCAAGAAGAAGGGGCTTAGGCCATAGCCCACTACGCTACGCTGGCCAAGTGCGGGTTGGCGAACTTCACACATCATTCGAAAGCTAGTTAGACTTTCCCAGACTTGCAGGTTTCCTCACGATGTTTTCCTTCATCTTTGATGCTTCGCTGCAGAGTATCTGACACTGCGATACTACCTACCGGGACGGTACGGTAGATACCTAGTATTCTATTCTATTTTTGTTGGCTATAAATTGGGCTCAGTTAACACTGGAACGCTCTTCGACCCAGTTGGATCCATTTTGCATTCCCTAATCCTTACGCTGTTGCTGTTGGGTCGAAGAGTTCCCTAAGGTACGCAGTGATAGCGCCAGCTTGAAGCGGCGTAAAGTAGGTGTAGGATAAGCTACTCACAGACGATTAAATTTACGCCTTGCGAGAGCATCGCAGCTGCACAACATACGTGTACAGCAACAGCATAGACTTTTTTCACCTTCACAGAATTTGCAAGAATCTGCAGTACTTAGCCTCATTCTGTGCACATGCCGATTGGTATCAAGATGTCCAGTAAGTGCATCTGTAGGTGCCTAATTTGTGATCTATTATGGTTACCACCTTGTAAATATGCATCTTAAGTATTGAAGTGTTTGCTATACAAAATATCATTGATATGATTTTTTGACGAGCCCGCGTTGGTCTAGTGGTTAGACACCCTGGCCGCTACCCAATAGATCGTGAGTTCGATTCCCACCAAGTCTCTGGGTTTTACTTATCTATTTAGGTATGCATTTAAAAAAAGTATGTAGGCTCTGCGTAGTTTGGGTTCCTAAAATATTATATATTATTATTATTCCATATTCACCCCATACCGTTCCTGGCACATAGTCAACCAACTGAATAAATTAATTCAATGTCTTTGTTCCAATTTAATGACGACACAACTCGAATGATATTGTACCGTTGAGGATGTCCATTCTATACTTACCTGAATTTCAGTAACAGTTGTTCAAATATATTGAAGCGTGCCGTATGTGCAAAATAGTGTACATATTAGGTATACTAGTAGTGATGTATGTTGGAATGCCATCAGTATCATCGCGTAATTCACGAAGTGAGCGCATTTATGGAACATTTTTGAGGTAAAGTGACCGTTTTAGATCTTGTGCCTCTTTCGGCTTTTATAATGGCCATCACTAAGTAGATAAGCTCGATTGCTACAGTTCAAAAGCGCCGAACTCTTCAAACGCGATGTATACTCAAAACGTGATAGTGTTGGACACAAAGTCTTATAGCGTCGTCAAAATCCGCCATTCTCGTTGCTTGCACCGAATTGAAGAGGAGAAAGAAGGTATACACTTGTATATAAAACCTTTGTCCTGAATATAACCGGTTTAAACAAAGGATATGTGATTCGAAATATAAGGTTTTGTGACGTATGATTTTCATGGCTGCGTTTTAAAGTATTTTTTTGTCTTGTGTGCATTACGACAGGTATGTGACTAAGTATTGGTTATGATGGAATAAGGTGACGCATCATCATAGCTAATATTCAATTGGTCAACTGTAATAGGACACCACGTGTGATTCATACACAGATTTGTTTTCCTAACTTTGTTAGACGTTCTGACTGATAAATTTATCACCCTTTCATCGGCGTAGCTCGCGTCGAAACGTGCACATCGATTGACAAACTTAACATTACTTTACATTAATGTAGATAACTTCATTATAGATAAAATAAAAGTGGTTATGTATGATTGCATAGTGTTATTTTGACCTAGTTTTTGTACAACTTTTTCGCTAACGTATAGAGTGATGTTGTATACGGACATAGGTATGTATTTTTTATTAAAATATTTCTGCTGTCTCACATTACCTTATATTAAAACAAGTAAACTTCATAGTATCGCAAATTGATTACAATACCTATGTAAATACAAGAATGAATGAAATTATTGCTTTAGAAAATTCGCCCCAGAAATGTTTAAGAAGCGCAGTGAAGTAAAAGCTGAATATTTTTTTGAAAATATAACTATTATTTAGTAGTCTTACAATATTCAATGTTAAATGTATCTCAAGTTACTATGTTAGCGTTTAAATTACATGTATAGAACCTTGTTTTTCATATAAAAAAATTAACTGACTTCAATAGACGCTACCCTATAAAGTATAAAAGAATTTAAAGAGATACTACTTAAGTTGGTGTTGGTGCAGTCGATTCTGGTGTTTATTGAGCATTTGTAGAATTCGCGTAAATTAAATAACCCATTATGTACTTCAAAATGCTAATAATAGCTACAATAGCTATACCTAGCTTAGCACATACTAGTTACTCACTAAACAAAGTTACAACAAAGTTAACCACATCAGTACTTAATCAGCTGTTCGTATAGACAACGCTCAGACACAGATCGCGTGCTAATAATAGCGTACCTGCGTAAAGAGAACTCAGTGGCTGCAAGGAGCCCTGTTATTCAAAATGATTATTTGATGCAATGACTTAACAACATAATTGATTTTAAAACATTTTTGAAGGTTATTAAGTATCTGTACAAATAACTTTTAATTAAGGAGTCAAAACCGTAATATTACAACCTAGCTTATTAGACCGAAGTGCCGAGCTCATCAGCTCATAGCATTATAATGCTATAGTTACAAATGTGTTAAATATATTTTTATTTACAGATCGCGTCAACAAAAGCGATGCTGAAGATAAAAGTCTTTCGAATGACGAGACGCCTCTTCCATCGTGTCCTAGACAACCGCCAGATGGAGTAGAGACTCCATGTGAGGCGGTGGAAAAGACGCCAGAGCCACCATCTCGGCTCCCCCCGCGGCTGCCGGCCGGCTGGCCAGGTGCCCGCCCCCGGTTCTCTTACACATCGAGAACACAAGATGCACGGAGTGAAGCAAGTGTTAAAGACAAAATCGCCATGTTTTCCAACGACCGAGCCACTTCATCAGATCGACTTGATAAATGCGGCACTTTGCCGGTTAGAAATTCTTCAAGTGTGAGAAAGAGTTCGGTGGCATATGCTAACAGCTATACGGATGTGTCTTCCCTGGACAGGCGCTTGACGAAGTCCCAAGACAACCTTGATGAAGTGCCTCGTACGTACAAAAGACCTACAGATAGACCTGAGGTTCTTGGAGCACTTGAACGGAGTCCAGTTACTTCAAACTATGGATCTATCAGGAGTAGTAACAATTCTCTCTATACAGAAAGTAAACCTTTGTTTTATGGAAGTACAACTACATTACCTTCCAATATTGATCCTTCATTTGCTAAAACTGTATACCATGCACGCAGTGTAAGTGATGACAATGGTAACAAAAGTACATCCGTCCATAAGTCCAATTTAGAATATTTGATTGAACAAAGAAAAAAATCTATGTCCAAACTTCGTGGCCTGGTTATACCCGAAGTTCATACTCCAATAGTGGATCTGCCGGAAATTAAAGTGCAAGATGCTCTTTCCAAGACCTTCCATTTAAAAGCTAATCAAAATAATTCCAGCAATAAGATCCCTAAAACAACTAAACCAATAACTTTAAATGAAACTAAATGGAGAGCCGATCTTTTGCCTAATAATTTACCGAAATATTCTCCTGCATTCAAACGTAAGTCATTGCAAGTATATACTCCTACATCTCTTTCTAAGGAATCAACTCCAGAACCTAACTTTAATGACAGAATCGAATCTTTGAACAAGTTCAATTATAATTCTAAACCTCTAAGAGGATCATTAGATACCAACAGTATTATAGGTCGGTTGTCTACTCCTACTTATATGACTAAAAAGACAATCACGGATAATACTAATGTGTCGAAAAAAGAATATAAGGACATATTGAATTATGTCCGTGATTATAAAAATGTTGATATTAAAATTTGCACGGCTACTGAAGTAGTAGACAGTGACAACGATTCCGCAATGAGTTCTACCCAATCTAGTTACCGATCATCAGCATCGTCTCCTATGCATACCATAGAAAATATTGAGTCTGACAATTCGCGGCTATCGCCAAGAGTATCTCATTATGCGACTTACTCCGTGGTTAAATCGGAGACTCCAAACAAATCTCCTATTACGGAAAAGAACTGTGAAGAATACGTTAAACGTAAAGTTTGCCGTTCTGTATCATCTGATACAAATATTTCACTCAGTTCCTCAGCGGGTTCGGCAGCTACTTCTGGATCGCAAGCGAGTTGTAGTTCACTTGAAAGTTCTGTCGCTGACTCCGACAAGAGAAAAGTTTCAAAAACTTACAATATAGACACAATAAATAGACGAAATATTTTGGCTTCAGCTAAATGCAGAAGCGGAAGAGATGCTAAACTTAAGTCACCTGTAATTGAAGCTAAATTCTCGCACGAGTCTTGCGACAGATCCCCGAGTCCAGTACAAAAAACGTCTGACCGTCTTTCTACACTCACGCAGTCGGTGAGTGTTATATCGAATAAAGGCGAAAACAGACGACGCAACAAAGTTATTGCCGAAACTGACTCAGATAGTGACAGTGACGCTAACGTTAGACAAAGGAAAAATGACT
Source organism: Furcula furcula (assembly GCA_911728495.1). Lineage (NCBI taxonomy): Eukaryota > Metazoa > Arthropoda > Insecta > Lepidoptera > Notodontidae > Furcula > Furcula furcula. The sequence continues at coordinate 17,560,735 of OU452244.1, forward strand.
ATAAAGTTACACGATTGAAGCGAAATTCTAGTTCAGCGAATAAAAATAAACAATCCGATGTCAATAGCTTAGAAAGTCCAAAAGTCGAGGATGGTCCCAAAGTAATATCAGAAAAAAATATTAAGGAAGTTAAAAAAGCTGGTCTTGATAATTATACAAGCAATAAAACTATCACCACTGTTCAAAAAAGTGATGCTGAAATTATCAAAACAGCCGCAGAAAAGACTGTTACCAAGCAAGAAAAAACTGTTAAAGATATTACTGGTGATAACAAAATAATTGATGTCGTACAGAGTAGTATTATCGTCTCAACGAAACAAAAGTCTTATCAACCAATAAAAAAAGTTGATACAACGACGACTAAAACTGTTAATAGTTCCGCCGAAGATGTTCAAATACAAACCAAATTTATTCGACTTAATCGCGGCGCCGGTACCGGTGTAGGAGTAATATTAGCCGGTGGAATTGACTGTGAAGCAAAGGATGTTACGGTATGAACACTTTTATTTTTCTGTTCTATTTCATGAATATCATTATCAACATAAAAAGCTGTCCCAGTTGTATTCGTCCAAGCTTTTATAATTTTCATCCTTGATGCGATGGGTATAATTATGTTGTTTATTTATCTATTTATTGTCTGAATTTAACTCAATAGTTTTTATGTTATATTATTACAAAACATTTATTGAAACTAAATATTTACACATAACAACAACTAAACATTTAAAGACTGGCAGCATTACCCCTTTATATATAATACTATAATGTTACTATAATAAAAAGAGAAATATTGTAAAAAAACTACTCTTACGAAATATATCGCGGTTTATTTTACTTTCCCGACGTTTCGAATGCTTTGCAGCACCCATGGTCACGGCCGGACTCCGTTAGAGTAGTTTTATTACAATGTGTAGTACTCGCGTAAATAAAAGACAACATTAAGTATCGAATATATGTCAAATCAATAACCCAGCAATATCAGCCGTAAATTTAGTATAGTGGTCACTCTTATTGCTAGTTGTATTAATTTGAAGTTGAATAGAAAAAAAAAAAATTACAGTAAAATTATGACTGTAACTGCCATTCGCCTTGTATTCGCAGCTGCGGCTATTGTAACCGTGAGGTCCGGTTCAATCCCCAGTCGGTCGTCCAAAATATTCATGGATATTTCTGTCACAAATATATAAGTAGCGATCCAGAGTGTGGAATTGCGATCTCTATGTTACTTGAGACCTTGTCATTGACGTGACATATTTGTACTTAATACATTTGTATTAAGAGTGTTTGTGAGTGTTTTTGCAGACAATTTTGTCTGCTGACCTTTTTAGGCTCAAATAATTGTTATTCGCGGATCATAAATTTAATACAATTTCTTAACTGCCATTAAGCTCCTACGATCTAAGTGATAAGGTATAACGGATGGCGTTGGGAAACTTACATTCGAAAAATCGTAATAACTTCTTTAAAGCTGAGATTTGTTCTTAGCGTTAGTATCCCAATGGAACGTAGGGCATTCGTAATGTTTTAATACACATAATTATTATTTGCTAGGGGATATCGCGCATAAGAGATGTGTAATTTATATATTAAATATAATGTTTTTTTTTTCAGGTTCATAGAGTTTTAGCTGACAGTGTGGCGGCTAAAGCTGGACTAAAGAGAGGTACCAAAGTTAGGAGTATTAATGGCAACGCTATGACAGGCTTGACCCACGCTCAATCTGTTACTATTCTTAAGGTATTTACTTTATATGTTAATTATGATTTGTTTGCGACTTCATGTAGTTTAAAATTCCATTATCAACTTTGCGTTTTGAATTGTTGAGATGTCATTGGCTAAAGCCTTGGTAGAATTCTTTCTTATATTATAAAAATATTCCATGTCCATTTTCAGGAACAACGTTCAGAGGTTGTAATTGAAATAGAGATCGAAAGTCGACCCAATGAGAATGGTGTGGCATGCGGCTCTGAAAAAGGTATCATTTCCAATACATAAAGTTTATAGACATACGTATTTAATTTAAAAAAAGATTAAAATATATTAGGAGGAATAAAACTATTTGCTAAGCCTTTTGATAAGCTCCTTGTGGTAGAGATTATCTACATTATAAATGCACATTGTAGAGTAAAATATTTTGTCACAAAGCAGCACTGTGTAAACAGTAGTGTGTTACGCTGCAAAATATACTATGATGGGAAACAAACAACTGAGCTCAAGAGGCTTATTATGGTTAATAAGGTGATTCGCTCTACATCGTAAAAATGACAATAGACTGGAGATATACATAAAAAGTAGTCCTAGAAAGAAAACAGATTGCGATACTTGTGGCGCCTCCGTTCTTGCAGCAATAATTACATTGCAATTTTTACTATAATGTTAATGTCCGTAAGCTTTATCAGTCGATAGTGTCAAAGGATAACCAGACCCAAGGAAAAACCAAAAGAAACCCAAACAAACAACAAAAAAGAAAGGATAAGGAAACCCAGACGTGTCATAAAAATATGAAAAGTTCACCTGCCCCACAATTAGTACAGGGTCAGCGTGAATGTTAAAAAATACTATTAAATGAATACTAAATAAAAAATAATGTTAACGTAGCCATTATCTGCAACATTAATTTCGCCCGAATTTAGGTCAAGAGATACATATTGAGTATATGTATTAATCGCGCCGTAGCGCAATTGCAAACTCCATTTAAAGATACATCTTTATTACAAAGTTTCTTATTGTATTTCAGCGGAGTCGAAGGCCTTACAAGAGGCTGAAAATAATGCACAAGACAGTAAAACTATTGGCTCAGTAGTTTCAGTACTGCTGGATAAAGCAGGCGGCGGAGCAGGACTAGGCTTCGGATTAGACGGAGGCCGAGACTCACCGCGCGGTGATCGCCCACTAACCATTAAAAAACTGTTCGCAGGTTTGTTTTTTTAATGATATTAATAATTTCATAATCCTCCTCTAATCTGTAAATAAATTTCATTAAATAATTCGTTAATACGTCACTATAATTATTACGAGGCGCTATTCATTATAATTATTACGGGATTTTAGAGGAGGTATTATTCTTATTTGTGTTAATTTTTCCCTCGAAGTTTGGGTAAATAAACTCTACCTATTCTGATCTCTGATAATACCGCTAAAGCCTTATATAGGTACTAAATTTTAGCATTTTTTTGCTCTAATTCATGAACGACACAATTTACAGAATTTATTTTTAGAACTTTCTTTGATTTCACTTCTAATTCCTTTAATAATACTCATTACGTATTTATATTATTGCAGGAGGCGCAGCAGCACAAAGCGGGCGAGTTCTAGTCGGTGCGGAGCTTCTGTCGGCTGGAGGGCAGTCGATGGAGGGATTCACGCGCACACAAGCCTGGGCAGCTCTGAAGGCTCTGCCTGCTGGCCCAGTTACCCTCGTACTTAGGAACCCTAAAGATATTTAAATTTAAGGTGGTTAAACAATGATAGTAGAGTCGGAATATTATTATAAAGATTAAAATAGTGTATTGGTGAGACCAGATTGGCCGAAGGATCTCTGATTTAATTAGTTTGGTGGTGCGTCCTACGAGTTTGTAAGACACTACGAGTACCACTGATATGTGAGTTTTAGTATAAGGAGGGGTAAAGCGGATTCATTCAACTCAACTGAGATAAGTGTGACGTACTTACGTATGTATGTAAAGTCAAATATATGAAGAATCTCACTCGTTGTATGCCTTTACTTACTAATAGTTTACCTCCTTCATTAGTCACTGTCACTTATAAGATTGTATAGTAATTTATATCGTATGTGCGAACCGTCGTAAAGATATTTAAGACTGTCTCCGTTGTTTGTTTAAACATTAATTTATTAATGAAATTTGTTTAATTTACTAGTCTCGGTTGTAAAAATAAAGAAAATTAATGTTGTACGTACTTAAAGTACTATAAAAGAAAATGTTAAAATCAATTACATTTAAGTGCCATTTTATGTATGGAGGATCGTTAGAGCCAGCGCTGACGACTGACGATCAATGGCGGAATTTTCAGTACATTAACCCGCATGTTTATCGGTAACCAAACGGTATGCCTACTAGTGCTTCAATGTATATAGTCCATTGTTGTCTGTCTCTCGTTTGCGTTGGCTATAAGCACACAGTAATCAATGTATGTACATAATAAAATGTAATGTAGTGGTAAACCACAGTATCGCTGATAAAGCTTAGCTTACATAAAACATAATTTACCTATTCTTGTTATTTTACAGCTTGTTCAGAAAATAATAATACAATACAATACCTTACGTTATGTTATATTAATTAAATTATGCTAAAATTTTAAATCGCTTTTAGCTATGTTTTTATGTCAACTATATGTATGTATATCATGCTTATCATTAATGCTTCAGATTGAGTCCAATAATATATATTGGAGATAATTTCTTGGATAATGAATATACGAGAAATAATAAATACGTTGAGTATATCAACAGATTACTTGCCATTTCAATAGTCCGTCGATACCGGTCCAAGTAAGCTTACCATTAATTAGTCCTAATGCAACGAACTATTTAGCCTAGAAATGTAAATATCACTGTTTTTTATGAATTATAGTTTTTATTTTATAGGTCCACAATTTATTGCCGTATTGTTTCGTTACAATGAGATACTTAAACTTGTGTTAAAAATATAACTATATTGATATCAATTATTTTTAATTACCCGACTACGGAACTTAGGGAGGGTTATTTTAATATCATGATAGCTTCATTCGTTTTCAGTGTCGTAATTTTATAAAGTTACAGTAAGAGCCCTAACTTGTTATCATTAACATCATCATGTAATCCATGTAAGGACACCGGTTTTAATTATTAAGGTGAAATATTATATTAATGTAATAACATTATTATTTTTTTTAATATAATTTAATCATTTTGATATTCGTGTTTCCTTTTAAGCAAGTATGTATACCCTATCCATTATCCCAAAAAATAAAAGGTAAACAAAGAAACCAACAATTTTCAAAATGTGCTTCAAAATATTCTGATTTCTCAGAACTCAGGTTATAAAATAATAAGTTTAGACAGATTGTAATGTAAAGCAATTACATTTCTAGCAAATACAATGAAAAAACAAACACGCTACTTCAACAACATAATCTCAAGTTGTTTACCTTTTATTTTTTGGGAAAATGGATAAGGTATAGTTCAAATATTAATCGCAGTCAAACTACACACTCGTCAATCATTTACACTTTTGTACCAACGTATTCGTTACATATTACGGTATTACGTATCTTGTGCCTATTTGTATCCAATGCTCAAATCCAATCCACAATCATGGTTATTTATTTGTTCAAAAATTATTTTTAAAAAGGCGGTGCTAGCACACCATGTAAACTAACATCAGCACCAGCTGACGCTGGCACCGACTTCAATATATTTTTGTTATTTATGATCATTTTATTCTTTGAAGTCGGTTTTTATATATTCTAAAAATAGTTTACTTACACTTTCTTCGAACTTTTATTTTACCAAGATAGTTATCAGCACTATCATGCAACTCCAATTTCATAAGAGTAACTTGCGAAAAACATAAAAAGTCTATATCTCTAACACTCAAACTATTACAAAAATAATTATCGCAATCAGGTCTGTAGTTTCTACATACACTCTTTAAACTTAGTATATTGGTTTAGATGCCCACTATACTACAATGTGAATATTACGCATTTTATTAATACACTAGCTGACCCGTGCAGCTCCGCCCGCGCTTTTATTACATTTTGCTCCCCTTTTCTCCGTCCTCCCTAGATTTATTTCTCTCCATATCTCTCTCTCTTACAAAAAATCGAATTATATGCTCTTTCTCTCCTCTCTTTTTCCCCCTCCCGCTTCGGTTTCCGTCACACTCCCCCTCTTCCTCTCCCTGTTGTCCCCTCTCTGAACTCTCCCCCCCTCTCTCTTCTACGAACTTGCTCCTTCTCACTCTCCCCTTACTCAACCCATCACCCCCTCCTCGAATCCCCTCTCCCTCTTTCTCCTCTCTTGCACCCTCCTCTCGTTCTATATATCCTCGTCAATCATGGTATCAGCGGCATTAAATATACTTTATGACCTATTCTCAGACCTTCCCGATATGCACACAAAATTTCATACAAATCGATTCACCCATCTATTTAATGACCTTGCCTTATGTTGCTTAACCTTAACCTAGCGGTATGAAATATACTGTATGACCTATTCTACCCGATATGCACACTTTCATACAAATCGGTTCACCCATCTATTTAATGACCTTACCTAACGTTGCTTAACCTTAACCTACCGGGATAAAAAGTATCCTATGTCCGTTTCCTGGTTCTAAGCTACCTCCCTACCTTTTCAGCCGAATCGGTTAGGCCGTCCTTGAGTTATAAATAGTGTAACTAACACGACTTTCTTTTATTTAAATAGATTAGTTGTATAGTGATTGTATGTTCAATTTCACCGATAGATGGCGCTGTTCATAATGTAAATCACGCTAACATCGTAAATTACTGTCTAATCATATTCGATAATGAAAGTTCTAAGTTTTACGCATCTTTTATTGTTGCGATTGTAATGCAATACCAATTATACACTACCTGGACTTGGGGAGTTTCATTAAGATTTCATGAAGAGTACAAATACTATTCTTATGTACAAACAATTAGGTTGAATTAGGTACACGATATCGAAATTTAGTAATGGGTAACTCGTAAATTTAAAATGAGGATGAGGGAGTACATCATTTTCGTTCGTGAGGCACTCGCGAGGTACACCTCATTTGAGGTGAGGATATCTTGACGGGGGACGCGTGAGTGAGGCCATGAATTGATATCTAAAAGATATCAATTCATGGCCTCACTCACGCGAGTCACGCGCCACAAACGAGGAAGCGAGGAGGACGCCGGACCGTTGCAGCTGCAGCGTGCTTCTCTGTTGCTATTTCTCTCACACACATCATTTTCTTTCGCTCAGTGTTTTAGTCCAAAATAAACAAAAAACACTCAATTACCAGCCTTATCACTAAATAAATAGATAATAATTTAAGAGAATTATGATCACGAAATTAATATTGATATTTCAATTCGTGATTTGAATAAAGTTTAAACAACTGGGTCATCGTCAATCATCCATATATCCTCACAAATTTTTACATTTATAATATTAGTAGGATACGATTATCTAAATACAAACCTAACTAGCAAAATTGTAACTCACGCCTCACCAGTCACCACGCTCACACAGATGGTCCTCACTAATTTGGTCGATTTGTTCGCTCACTCATTCAGTAATCCTCTCTCACTCGCCTTTCCCTCGCACGACGAGGTAAACGCGTGCGGCCTCAAACCTCAATCTCGCGAGCGAGAACGAGGAATGAAAGATAAAATGAGAATCATCGTTGAAAAATGAGGAACTCTTTCAATTTGTCCTCACGAGTACCTCGAATGAGGCGACTCATGAGTGAGGAACGCACCACTATATCGAATAGAAAGTATCGATACTATACTCATGAGTAGTACCGAAAAAAAGTATCGTACTCGTAAAAGTATCGAACCAAAAGTATCGACACTTCAAGGCAGCGAGTACTTTTTTTCTCGCCTCCTTCCTTCCAGTGAGCACTGATTGCCAAAAAAAGTAGTATCGCAGTTCAATGAAGTGAGTTAGTGAGTTTCTTTCGATACCGATCCCTACAGGCCTTAGGGGTCGGTATCGAAAAAAAGTATTATAAACGTAAAAATATCTATATGTACTTCAAGGTATTGAGTATTTTTTCTTTGCTCCTCCTATCCGGTGAGCACTGTGGCCAAAAAAGGTCAACACCTGTCAGTGTCGTCAGTTGTAAGCATAAGTTTTATGAAGGAAATTTTTAAGATTTATCGATACGATACCTGTCAAAAAGTACCTACTCATTAAGTAAAAGTATCGAATACAAAGTATCGAGTACAAAAGTATCGGTATCGAAAGGAAAAGTACTCGATACCACAAAGTATCGATACTTTTTTCGTGTCCCTAGGTACAATACAGAAATCTAATGAAAATGTCCTGGGTGTACCCGGTACCGGACCGGCTTACCCCTTACAAAAATTGACCCTTCGCCACTGCCATATATATCTTATGCAAACTAAATGTCTGCTCAGTCCCTATTGTATATAGCGTAATAATACATATCTTAATGATTAACTGATCAGTCTATAATTACCCTATTCACATACAAAGGAAATTACGTGGTAATATGTGCAAGTAATATTTCACTGCTTAGCCCCTATAAAACATAGCTTGATGTTTTATATACCAATTTATACCCCTACTTCTACACAACACATCAGTGAAAGTCCTGTCAAAATCCATCCACGGGTTTTCAAATGATACCTGGACAAACAGAACGACAGACAATAATTAAAAAAAAAAATGTTTTGGCCTCTGCGTAGATAGTAAAGTATCCCCACAAAGAAATTTTGGAAAATATTCAATGTACAGAAAAAGTGCTCTTTGAGTTTTATTATAGTATAGAAGAAGATACGCGTTGGACACAGTACCTCCTTTTTGAAGTAGGTTAAAAGTATGAAATAAATTTGGCATAGGTACTTGCGCAGCACATTCCGGAAGCTGTATAATATACCTAATTGATTTATTAAAAATACAGTTGTTAACACCACAGCGCACTAGCCTGCCATGATAATAATAATATGCTACCAGAGCGGTGTACGAGTAAGAACGATAAAATATTTATTGGCCTTCACTAAAACAACATCATAACAATAGTGCAGTAAGTTGGTGTGACTACGAGTACAGTCACCAAAATATAGACGTTGACGATCGCGAAATAATTCAGTTTTATATAAGTCCGGTAATCTCACCAGCTACAGTGCCCTTCACGTTGGAACATAGCAATACTTATACACTGCTGCTTGGCGGCAGATTATCTGACACTGCGGTGGCAACTTCCTGGACGGTTCCTCAACTATAGATATTTATATATTTATGTATATATTCCCAAAAGTATATATAAGTATTTGTATCAATTGTCTGGCTATCATAGTACAGGCTATGCCTAGTTTAGGCTCAGATGACCGTGTGTGGATTGTCCCAGCGTTCATGGACCATGGTGCACTTTCCCAGTATTATTTAATTTATCTTCTATAGTACTTGTATGTCCAAAGGTATACTCGTTTTTAATTCCTGTAGAAGTAGAACATCTACAAAGTATAATAATAATTATTGGTTCTAGTTAAACCACAATCGTAACAGTGTATTTACGACACGTCTACGGTCTTAAATATCGCACTTAATAAAATGCGTTAACTTTCTAAGTATTATTATGTTCAGACTGCAAGTTAAAATATGATAAACGTTCTTTAAAACGCTTACATTTTTAAAAGATCATTAGAGTTCTTCGTATTTTATTAAACTGGTAATGACCGAGAGATAAATTTTGACTTTTAAGCTCGCCGTCGACGTTCATAGGCCATTACAGTCGTTCTGCTGATGTGGCCCTAGTGTTTAATGAGGTTTGAACGAACACATACGAGTCGTACTAAGTACTTCAGACACCTCGTTTTCATAATGAACGTGTAGAAAATTACACGCTGGCTAATTTTTTGAGTATATAAATGTGATTACGGAGTATGTATTCTTGAGTGTAGGCGTCAGGTCACCGTAAAAATATTGTTCATCTCAAACGCGAAAACATTTTGATATGTGAAGTGATTTAGCAATCGAGTAACGCAGGATAATGTTAAGTAAAGCAAGGTCACATACGGAGTCGCCACAGGCGCCATGACCTCGTCTATCGGAGAAACCGTTGCTACGTCAGTGCACCACGCTAGCAGATCTTAGTACAGCACGTGTAGATCGTGATGCAAGGGCAGCAGCAGCCTCCGCAGCTGCCGCCGCCGCAGCAACCTCCGCACGGTTCGCAACACATTTTTGGCTATTTGGTGAAGAGTACTGGAACCTAAATTAAAATATAGTATTTCAAAATTATGCGGATTAAACCACTAGTTTTTATTGGCCTTTAAAGCTTTTAATATTTTTTTACTTTTTTGTGTTCTACTCGAGAGATTTTATATAAGTATTGTTGGCGACTGGCTGGTTTTAGAAATAATTGTATTTTTTAAATGCTTGTCAAATGTGTAAAATTTAAAATTAGGCAGTTGCCCTGTCAGTGCCGTGTTGTACATACGTGTATTTTCTAATATTTAATTATACTGAACGCGAGCTTGCGCGCTCACAGGCGGAACGCGAGCGGGAGCTTGCCCGCCTGGAGTTTGAGGCAGAACAGAGGGAGCTACATGCAAAACTGGCGGGTATCCACCTCCAGTCAGAAGGATTGGAGTTTTCTAAAATTTCGCCTAGTCTGTGGGAAACGAAAGGTTTAAAATTTCTAGCGTCGCTGCGGATCCATTTAAGGACGGTGGTCAAATGTTAGGGAGCGGTGGACTGTAATAATGATGATGGTGATGATGGAAACCACGTATTACCAGGGATTAAAACAGTATAATTAAATATTAGAAAATACACGTATGTACAACACGGCACTGACAGGGCAACTGCCTAATTTTAAATTTTACACATTTGACAAGCATTTAAAAAATACAATTATTTCTAAAACCAGCCAGTCGCCAACATACCGGACCCCCAGTGGGACACTAAAGACCGGTGGTGACTGGCTGTGACTCGGGTTCCAACGGTTCCAACCACCAACGCTCCGACCAAGGGGGCTTCCCAACGCCGCGACGTCGATTGGTGAGGGTGATGTGGTGCTCATCGCCGACTCCAACCTCCCCCGCGGATTATGGCCTCTGGGGAGAGTAACAAAAACTTTCACAGGCCCAGACGGAGCGGTTCGCGTGGCAGACGTCCTCACTAGGGGAGGCACGCTGCGCAGCCCGGTCCGTAAGCTGGTCCCGTTGGAACCCGAGTCACAGCCAGTCACCACCGGTCTTTAGTGTCCCACTGGGGGTCCGGTATGTTGGCGACTGGCTGGTTTTAGAAATAATTGTATTTTTTAAATGCTTGTCAAATGTGTAAAATTTAAAATTAGGCAGTTGCCCTGTCAGTGCCGTGTTGTACATACGTGTATTTTCTAATATTTAATTATACTGTTTTAATCCCTGGTAATACGTGGTTTCCATCATCACCATCATCATTATTACAGTCCACCGCTCCCTAATAAGTATACTTATTAAAAATTTAGCTTACCTATTACACAACAATATATACAACAACAATACCCAAATCTAAAGCCGCTACTGTAAACGTTCTAACAGAAATTCTAAATCACACTACCTATAATAGCTTGGAAATTGAGTCCTAATGGCTCGAAGCGACGCTAGGTCGACATTTATCGCTTTGTAATGTTTGTTGAAGGTGGCTAGCAACCCTGTGAACACGGACGAAATTACATTTCCTTTGGTGTAGTAGTTAGAGGCTCTGACTGCTACCCAACAGGTCAAGGGTTCGATTTCCACCCCAGGTAAACATTCATGTGCATGAGCCTTTAGAACTGTTTATTTATTTATTTATTTTTATTTATACTCTTTATTGTACACACATAAAAATAAAATAAAAAGGACTTGAAGAAATTTGTACAAAGGGCGGCCTTATCGCTATCCGCAATTTCTTACAGGCAACCTTGGGATGGAAAAAAGATTGCATGGAATACGAAAAGTGGGGTAGTTAATATGTGAGACAATATACACTAATAAAAATACATATAATAAGTTTACCTATTTACATATAATATATTAATATACATACAGATAAATATAAATATTTCTTACATACCAACATATATTCAATATACTTATATATATATATATATATATACGAACTATAAATATATGTATTATATATATAAAAATCAATTCTGATAAATATACAGATAGCACTCCGAAATCATAATAACGACCAGCAAAGTATCAATGAGCTACAAAGTAAGGTAATGAGCTTTTACAAGATTTTTAAAAATGTTTAAAGATTTAGCTTGCCTTATGGTAACTGGTAAGGCATTCCATAAACGTACTGCATGTACAGAAAATGATTTACCATAAAAATTTGTTGAGTGTAAGGGCATAGCTAGTTCAAGGTTTTCTGACGATCTTAGATTCCTTGAATGCGTCTCATGAAGGAATTTGAAACGAGCTTTAAGATATGGGGGGGTAATGGGATTAAAGAGAATATTATAGAGAAGATGAAGAATATGCGAGTTCCGGCGGAGGCGAATAGGTAACCACTCGAGCTTTTTACGAAAAATAGAAATGTGATCATATTTGCGCAAACCAAATATAAATCTAATGCAGAAATTTTGAAGTCGCTCAAGTTTATCAAGTAGGTCTTCATTTAGATCGAGGTAGCTGACGTCTGCATAGTCAAGGATTGGAAGTAGAAGTGACTGAGCAAGCGCAATTTTTGTGGCCACTGGAAGAAAGTTTCGCAATCTTCTTAATGAGCCAGCAGAAGCAAAAATTTTCCTACTAATTTCCTGAACCTGTGGTGCCCAAGATAAAGTTTTATCGATAAATATACCTAAATCTTTCACTTTCTCGCTTATTGGAATAATGTTGTTATTAAATAAAACTTGAGGTACTTGCGACCAATCCACTCTGGACATCAACCTCGGACTACCAATGACAATTACTGTTGATGACTGTTTTCTATGGTACGAACACTGTGGTGTTCTAGAGTGATGTCTGTTTTATTTATGTATGTGTACAGAAAAGTATTCTAGGCTATAGGTCCTTTGAGCAAAGGACCGTCCAGGTAGCTACCACCAGTTGACACTTCCATACATTCAATGTACAGACCTTGCGACTCTTTGTTACATAAAACCAGAATGGTTACAGTACAGTAATAGTACAATACCCAAAGTAGGGTAGATATAATAACCATAACCTACATAGCTGGGCTTTATATAGTAAACAACTTTTTCTTTGAGACAATCATGTTGGCGGGCAAGTAGCAATAATCTTGTAAAAAAAAAGGTATCAAGAATTTGAAATGTCAGGCGTGTGTAGTGTGGAGACACCTCCCTGTTTATATATGTAACGCCGGACCAACGGAGACATTAAACATGCATACGCCAAAGCATCGATATTAGTATATCGATGCGCCAAAGACACTGTTTCACTTAAGAGTCACCTAAAATCGTCCATTGCATGGAGACCCTGCCAGGCTCACGTTTTGATCAGTAGGTACTAAATCCTAGTACCTAATAGGTACCACCGAAGTGTCAGGTATTCTGCAGCCAAACAGCAATGTGTTTTCGCTGTATTCCGGTGTGAATAGCATTAAAGCTGGTGAAATTACCGCATCCTACTGACCTTATCTAATCTTATTCAATGTATCGATATCGGCTGACAACCAGCAGTGCAATGCAGTTGTATATACGCAGGCGATACGCTTACCATCAGGTGAACGTCTTGAATGGTTACTTTATTCATTGGTACATGACATAGGCTCATACCTAACCTTAATACTGAGTACCGTTTTTACTGAACATTCTGACAGTAGGTACTTGCCTAATATCAAGAAGCAACAAGATAAAGAAACACGCTTGATCTTTTAAAATAATTATATTTGCATATCAACATCTAGGTTATAAAACTGCAAAAAATATATCGTTAGCCACCTTATATTATTATATTTTCTTTAATTGGTTGAACGTTCACATTTACTTATCTAAAGCTACAATGTTGCTGCATTTGCGTTATACTCGTATGTTTGTGATTTGGTATACAACAATTCATTAAATCTAAAATGTTAGCATGCCATTGAACAAAGACAAATATTGTCTTATCTTTGTTGTGTTAGCTGAAAGTAATTTGTAACTAAAATTGTAGCATAAACACTTGATTTCGAAGGACCGAGATTCGAAGGACCTATAAAAGGGATCCAATATTCTGGATTATTCACATTACAAAAGATAAGGTTTTAGCAATTGCTACAATGTATTAAAAATATATGTATAGCTAAATATTTTTACAATAAATAAGTACTACATCATTTCTACAAGCAAATATATCTAAATGTATAAAAATAAGTTAGTACTACATATATTTGAAATCAATACAATACACTACACGCGCCATTCAACTTTGAATATATCACAGACAATTTTTAGAAAATTGTATCGAACTCTGTGCATTAACACATTTACTTTGCTTAATATCTAATATTAGATGTTATTGTTGTGCATTATTTCTCCGTTATTGTCCCTGAAAGAGTAGGCCGCAATCTTATTCAGTTCTATTGAAAGACCCAATAAGTAAGTATACCCGAAACAATGTGACACTATTCTTAAGTGTTGGGTGCATCGATATACTATCTAAACAAGATTTGCTGTCACGACCCGAAAAGTGGTCACGAAAATAAGAGCTACGGAGACAGCTATCGCTCTATTTCAAATTAGTACGAGCCGACAACAGCTGGCGTAAGACGTGTCAAAATGTCTTATTGCGCGTTGAAAAACTGTCCAAATACTCGTCGCAACACTAAAATTACAGGTGGAATATCTTTTTTTCGGTTAGTAATCTTATTACTACTAGTTTAAATACAAAATATAAGTAAGATATCACTAAAATCCGAAATAACAATTATTTATTTGACATTTTCTCCGCTAGTAGTTCGCCATTTGCCAAGCCACATGCTGACAAAATTATTTTTGCTGATAGAGAGTGTCACTACCGTCTATGCAAAACAGTCAAACTACACGTCACTACCACAATAAAAAAGTTAGTTCTCATTTACGCCACCAGCATACATAAGTTGGTAAATCAGTACACGAGCGTTACGTAGTTCTCGAACAAAGAATGCATGGAGTTTCATTGTTATAAAATTGTGCAATTTTTTTCACAACTGCGTAAAATAGAAAAAGTGGTGATGAGATGTGTGTAAGTTTGTATTATTATACTATTAGAAACCCTAAATAAGATTATTTAAAAAAAGAGAATCTGTCTAGAAACCATTGTCACCGGACCACCTTAGTAAAATAAAAACTGAACATACCACTGAAGAATTATTACCACACTCCTGCAGCAGGAATACATTGTAATCACCATGACGCAGCAGCTTCACTGCGACTTCCGCACTGTACGAGATCTGAGAAACGAATGACTGCGGTACCGCTAGAGCAGTGACTTATATACGCATTCGCTGGGCGCGTTCGGCTATCCTACCCACAATTTATTTTATATCGGTTTTGGAGTCTAACAATACCATCATTTGAAAACTCGTTGGTCTAATGGTTAACCATCCTGGCCTCTATCCAATAGGTTGTGGTTCAGATTGCCACTTTTTCTCTGGGTGTCATTTATTTAGATAAGTATGTATTTTCAAAAAAGTATATACGTATTTATATTAGGTGTCTGGTTACCATAGTACAGACTCTGGACAGTTTTGGATTACACGGCAGTGTGTCCTCAAATATTATTATTACTTTACAACAAGAACGTGGTTGCTCCGTGTATTAAAAAATTAATAGTTCTTCGACGGGATATCGTTTTGATGAATGTGAAGAAAATTTAAGTGCTATAGAAATCATAAAAAATAAATCTATACAGCACAATTTTGATAAATACCAGATAAATTGCAACGAACTCATTCAAAAATTAGAACAAAACCCAATTCCGGAAATTGTTTTCCAAATAGTAGGTTACATTTCTGGTTTTGTGGTAAGTAGTCTAGTAAAAAAGCTTAGGTGCGAGGACTGCAAAAGAAAATTATGGGCAAAAGAAAAATTATGGTTCCACAAACTAGTGGATTTACGAGATATGAATGGCTTATTTTATTGTGCAAATGATGTATTTGACATTTGCATGAACACTGAACGCGTTATACGCAACTGTGTTCGTTTAAGTGGTGGTAAAAATATACACAAGAAATATGACAAAATATTTATATCTGTTGCAGTTTTAAAATTATATATTAATAAAGATGTTTTTGTCGGAGAAAATGAGCATAACCATAACATTGATTTACTGAGATTAGTTGTAGAAAAATTCATCGATGTAAGACTGCATTATGTTTGTAAAAAAGAAACCGCTCAGACAAAAAATGATTCAAAAAGACAGATTTATAATAAATTAAATTTGTTTAAAGGTAATTAACATTTCTTTTTTCAGACAACTGATACTAATACTTATGTAATTTTTTTTTGTAAATCCATACTTAAATAGATAAATAACACCCAGACACTTGGTGGGAATCGAACCCACGACCCATCGGTTAGCAACCAGGGTGTCTAACCACTAGACCAACGGGCCCGTCAATTAAATATAAATATAAAATATAATGTCAAATACATTGTCACTAAACTTGATTAATTATTAATGTTCAGTGTAGATAAATTAGACTTAAAATAAAATAAAAACTTGAAAGCGTTAAATATGCCATGTTTAGTACCGACTTCAATACTATTGTCATTATTTAACGCTTTTTGTAACATTTGTAACGCTTTTTGTAAAATTGTACCTAACGAAACCTAATTATTTTAAGTCTATGCATAATAAAGAATTTTGAATTTATATGTATGTCTTATTTCATCCAGTCGTTCTCTTGACCAACATGCGTATCAAATGAAGCGTCTTCGCTTCATTTGATACGCATGTTAATCTGTTGGCGGTCGACGCGTCATAGTGCTTATGCGATCGGAATCATCGGCCGTTGAGAGCTTAATGTTGTAACAAATAAATGCAGATATACTACTAGAAAGAAATAACAATCATTCTGGAGAAGTTGGGTACAAAGTAATGCTTTCTTTTATGGCTAGCATAACATTATACGTAACTTACCATATTTTTATATTACGGTTATTCTGGAAAAAATAAACGTTAGCAACTCCATACCTTTCCTTAGCTTACTGTACGTCTAAGCGTTCAAAAACAATGGAACACAATGGAAGCACACAACTCTCAGCTCCAAAACTGTGTAAGTGCCGAATTGTCTGCAATTATTATTGAACCTTATTTTATAGTTCGTAAGTTATCTTTTTATATGAACATATTATTGTTTTGCGTGTACGTGTATAGTTGTGTAAGTATATGTAACCGCGACCACATTTTCGATGTCATTTTGTTCGTGACAGCTAATCTAGTTGGTATAGTATATCGATGGTTGGGTGGGAATATAGTTTCCACCCAAAAATTGTATATACCGATCTATGCAGGGTGTAAGGGACTTCTTACCGAAAACTTTTATATAAGATTTCTCATATTGCTCGTTACAACATTACAGAAACCATTTATATGGAAAATGACAAATGACCAACTTGTTATTTTTTGAGCATGTAATGAATACGTGCGGCATAATATTTATTTTTCAAATTACATTGCCAATTTCAATCAAGCCGCCTGCCAAGCGTGGAGATTATGGAACCCCTCCCTTCTAAAGGAGAGGCCTTTATTCAGCAGTGGACTTTTCGGCTGCTGATGATTGCTAATTTTGTACAAATAAGTAATTTATTGTTTTTAAATTGAAATTAGGCTTTATTATTATACCAATAATGATGATTGTTGTTTAACGATTTTATTTAAAAAAAAGCGCTTTTTTTTTGGAAATTCATGAAAAAGCAGATGAAAAATTTCAACACTAGAATGTTCAGAATCATGTACTGGATCCCTGGTATCTGTTTTCAGTACGATGTCCCTTACACCCCGTATATAAACTAAAACGTTAATATCTAATGGATCGGCGTAGACAAATTGGTTTGTCCTTAATTTTTATTTTTACGTATTCTACTTTACAAATGAATACAATAAAACATCTTAAATATAGGGTCGCAAACAGTGGTAATGCCCACTTAAAAACTAGAGCAGCACAACCATAGCGCAATTATTCCCATCTAGTCAGGCTATCCACCCCGTTAGAGAAGATCACAGCATAACAAAGCCATTTTCTAGTCTCGGTATGTAACGTTGACAGTGCTTTTAACCTCTTCGCCCTTTTAGCTACCAGGGGCGCTAGCACTACCTCTAATAGCAGTATTATTCTAATCTTATTGTCTCGATAAAAAGTGACAGAGCTATACACTACGTACTTGACGTCTTTATCCTGTGTCTTAGGCTGGTATCCCACTCTTCAAATGTCTTTGCCAATGTACACTTGATCAAAGAAATTGGATGACTTTATCCAATTTACTAGCAACACCGATGTTTATTCAAAGATTTTGACATTTCAATCAAAATGGCTGCAAATAAAATTCCATTGACAATTTGAATTTTTTGATAAATGTTAAAAAAAGCAATGATACTTTGATGATCTTATATCTTATGTATTAATTTTTCCTTTTTATTAATGGAATGATAATGGCAGCACATAAGGTTGCTCCACGTTCCTCCATTTTCTCAATACAAACAAATTACAAATAAATCTTGGAAAAAGATATTTGAGGAGTGGAATGGGCATTTGTCAAATAAATATCAAATATATGTCATAGAAATTGGACAAAGTAATTCGATGAGTGGAATACCACCATTAGTAACACATATATTCTTTATTGTATACCAAAAGAGAAGATACATAATACTGCTGAGGTAGGGCTCCAATACAAGGATACCTACATTCGCTTTTTTGGTTAGTTATACTCTACACCATTTACGAATCAGATTATAACTATTACAAGACTACTTTTATAAAAGAATAATAATAGCCTTTACTCTAAGCTGTTGGTTTATGTATACTTTGGCACAATCTTCTCTAAGAAGGATTTGTGGTTTTCGACTGGGATAAACGTTATACATACCGACGCGAGACATGTTCAGTTGTCTAAAACTATATAGAAAGCCTTTTTGAGAATGTGATACAAATAAGAGTCGGAGGTTTTAAAATTGTTAAATACTAAACTGGGTTAAAATTAGTTGCAATTCAATGGGTTAGATACTTTGTTAAGATTTTGTTGTGCGTTTAGATTCGGACGTCAGAGCTTATTTTTGATTACAATCTGTTTCGTGTACCTATACGACATGTTTTAATAGAGCTAATGCATCTCAGAGTAAATAGTAGTAAGGCATAATTGAAACATCCGTTTTTTTTTAAATTACCCCGCCAGTTGCTGTACTTAATCGAAGTGAATCGCAGGCAAACCACGGAACAATAATTTTCTGAGCAGGCAAACACTAATTAATGACAACACGATCAGTTAGTATAGTCTTCATAGTAAAAAACAATTCAAGATTGCTAATAAATTGGCACCGTTTGACATGCTACCATCAGTCGCGTGTTGACTTTCCATTCTAGCTAGAATTGTATATAATGTTAGGTACGCATCCAAAGACTAATTGGGTGCCCACTATTTCAACTTTAAACAGTTGTCTTTTTTGTCGTAATGGGTGACCAGCTTCAACTAGAGCAAACTATGGTGAAGTAATTTCTTTACATAAATCATCGAAGTATTATATATATTTTCCAATATTATTTTATCAGTATTAAAGTTTGCTTATCCGAAATTAGTAATTAAAAATAAACACGATCCATTTTGAAAATGAAAAAAAGTGATGACAAATGATAAGAAAAACTTTTATCTGAGGCGTTTTCAGTTTATGAGGCAAGCCCGAAATCTTAGTCGCTTTATTATCATTCAGTACATTTCCTTGTGCGTTCTCAAGACTAATAAAATCTTAGCAAGTAGGTATGTAGAAAATGGTTTCCAAAAAAGGAATATTTACTATTTTTCACCATTGGTTACGAAACTAGGTTCCAAATACGGCCGAAAGGAGTCCCATAGCCAAAACATTTTACGCAATACTACTTGGGATAGCGCATCAAGACTAATATTCTTGTAGGCTTTATCCATATTTTACGTAGTTCAATACCTTGCAGATTCATTTCAGCTAAGCATTCACGAAATTCTCTTACAAAGTAGAATAGGAGTCTGGGGTTGTGTGAGGCGCCTGCGGAACCGGGTCGCGTACGTCGGTGCAGCAGGCGCAGGGCAGTCAGCGCGCAGGCGCACGCCGCGTTACACGAAGCAGCACGGGTCCAGCACGCACGTCTTTGAACAGTCGGATCGCTTCCCCGTGCGTCAGGCCAGCAGTCCCACGCCCATTCACTGACAGTATCTCGTCTCCTGGAATGACAAATTTAACAAACTATTAAGACAAAATTCTTCGCGCGAAATATACTTATTGGTGAGACGGACAGACGAACTTGCACCATGAGGTTACCTTTTTTACCTTTTACGCAGGCCAGACACAAGCGGCGCGGCGCGCATCGGCCGCGCTACCGGGCGCACTGCCGGCGCGCATCGGGCGCGCCCGTGGCACGCTCACGGCGGGACAGTGTATCGGTGGTATTCAAGTTTTTGATTTTGATCTGACAAGATGTCTTCCTCTGATGACGAGGACATGCTAGCCCTGGTGCAAGTGGCCAATTTACAAAGGAGATGATATTGGGTGCACCCTGTGTGGAGAGGTAAGGGTGGGGCACCGCACCGAAGCCGTACCACGCCTGCGGTACGCCTTCGGTGCGCCTGCGGCGCAACCGTAGCGCAACCGTGCGTGCCGTCTCGACGCCTTTCCAATGTTCTTTCATACTGTAGAAGAAGGACGTGGTGCAAAACAGATACAAGAGGTGCGCTTATGGCACGCCCGCGCCCGCGCCGCTTGTGTCTGGCCTGCGCCTTAGGTAGGTACGTAATCCTAAACATTTATTCTGCATTTGACCTCTTACCGGTAGCGTAGGCCCGTCCTAGTAAGAGAGTATCTACGTAAGCATCATTATGCACATAATGTCTCCTGAGTTGGCTAACCTTGTCAACGATTTACAGCTGTGGTCGTATCAATGAGAAGGTCATTTGTGTATTAAAAATGTTCCGCGACCGAGTAAAATTTCGTTATTTATGTTTGTGTTTCTTTTAATACAGTATAGTAATAAAAAGAATAACAACGAAATGGTATAATTACTGTAATTACGAGGAACGAATGAATTTAGCACTGATTTCATAAACCTTGTATTGTTTGGAATACCTTCGCATTCTACAAGGGCGATCTAATTGCCACGGGCCGATGCTAATTAACTCAGTTTGTTCAACCTATAAGTTGTTATTTCAAGTCAGCAAGGTGTGGATGCAACTGCCGAATAGTATTCAGCTGTCGCGTAGCCGACGACGCCAAGGAATTCTGCACCTTGTTCGAGCTTTAATGTCATAGGCAATAAAAAATATGTTGATACCACTTACTGAAACTTAGTTTTTTATCATACGGATATGTAAGGAATTATGAATTAAGTGACTCCAAAAAAAGGAGGAGGTTCTCAATTCAACGGTATACGTATATATGTATATGTACCTATTATATATTTTAAACCTATATACAGGGTGTTACAAAATACCCCGTAAAAAATATACCCCAAAAAAGTAAAAAAATATTATTATTTTCACTAATGTGCAAACCCTATTCCAGTAAAAATAAAGAGTAAAACTACGCAGAATGTACTACATTTCTACCTAATTCGCGGAACGACAAAAAATTTAAAAGACCTAACCTAACAAAACAACCTAAAAACTGGTGGAAATGTCCAAACGTTGAAAAAAAAACTTGAAACAGTTGTAGGATATCGATTAGAAGATTTGAAATTGACAACATAATTTTTTTTTCAACGTGACATTTTCTGAAGCCAGTACTCGAGTATAACGACATTCCTGTATTGAGATAGCACATCTATATAATATTATATGAATGAATAATAGATAAACGATTAAAGTATACAATTATTAGGTAAAATAGGTACGTAGGCCTTTCTGTTAAATAATCTGGTACCCTGACAGCTTACTAGGGTTGACAAAATTTTTGGCTTTGATAATTAATTATATTTTTTACGGGGTATTTTGTAACACGTTGTATATCTAAACATATTTTAAATGTTTATATGTAGATATTTTTCTTTATTATAACCATCGATAGGTATATTGTATAAAACCATTGTATAAAATAATATATCGATGATTATGACTAAGATTTCAGCTGTGGAGCATAAGTAATGCATACGAGCGAGGTTCTCATATCTTACAAATTACCGCCGGGTGATGTCGCTGGGAGATGATAAAAATGGGATCGATCCCTATTGAGGATATTCCGTTTACGGAAGATGGTAAAATAATAACTCTGTGATAATTTCCCTAAAGAAAATAAGTGACTCATTAAATCCTCTAACTGATTAATTTAAAAAACAGTCTTATTTTTTTTTTTTTTTGTAGTAGTAGTACTGTTGGCCGCAGATGGCCATTACAGCTTCACCGGACAAGAGGGCGAGCGCCTAAAGCGCTCCAGCCAGTCAGTTTTATTAATAATATGATACGTGCACGCTACTGATGCGGACGGCTCGCTATTTCTGATCACAGTTCGAATCTAACCTAACCGACCCAATATAAATACAGTGGGTCTGTGTAGTAGTAGGTTATCCCTGCGGCAACTATTTTATGAAGGTTTCATCTATACTTCAAACGAAATTTTCAAATTGGAATACCTGCATGGTTTTCCAATTCGCTGTTTCCACATATTATTTAAACTAACCTTCTCGGAGCGCAGATTCAGCCGCTTGACCGTTGTTGAAAATGGTTTTGACGAAAATCCCCATATCACCGCGCGGGGAATCTCGTCCGCCCACAATGCTGAATCCGAGACCTTTGCCGCCCGCCGACTTCGTAAATCGTACCTGGAAAACATTTAAAAATTAATTTTACAACGAGAATATTAAAAACTTATTATGTTTTTTTTTTTAAATAATCCAATGAAACATACTTCTTCTTACACCAAACTGTCTTCTTCACAAAACTACTTGATAAATACATTAATTATATCAATATAGTAAAATAAAATACATATTTTCTAACCTCAAAATTGTGAGTATCTCTAGGCTCAGGCGCCGGTGGTCGCTTGCCTATCGGGCCAGAGGTCGGAGGAGCGGGCGGTGGCCTGGATGACCTAGGAGTTGCGCTCACTCGTAATTCTGTAACGCCGTTTCGTAACTGCTGTATTGGCTCTTGCCTAACTTGGACTCGTGGGAGTCTGTACGGTTCCTCCCAAAGTCTCTGTGACGTTTCTGGTGGAAGTCGATTATATCCATTTCTGTATGGAACATCTAACTCAACATTCTCACTGTATGGTCTGCGACTACGTCCCTCTGAATTATTCTTTCTCCTTTCAGGTATATAGCCGTAATCGATTACATCGCGGTCCTCGTCTTCTTGACTTATAAGAGGCGCACAATCCCTTGGCGAAGGCGATCCATTAGCTCTATAGACGTTTGGAGAGCTACATCGCCTTCTGATAGTCGCTGATTGTCTTGTAGGTGATGGCGAAGGTGGATGTCGTGTCGCCGTCGGACTAGGAACATAAAATGTGGAAGGTTGTTGCTGTGGTGGCGCTAACACATCGTGTGCTGATAGAGCTCTACGACGAAGTCCACCACCGAGCTTTCCTAAAGCACGGAGTAAATCCGGGGCACCACTCGTCACTCGCAGAGATGCTGTGGTGTACACCTTTCCTCGGTGTCTAAATGACAGTTTAGATGGCGGCGTCGGGGAGCAGTGCATTGGGGGTCTCGGTGGCGATGGAGAACAACGTACCGGACTCGGCTCGCGGTTTCCTGAGCCGGGTCGCAGACGGGAGCACCTACGACGTAGCTTTCGCCATCTCTGTGACAAGTTGGCGTTCCAGCCCTCCTCTGGAAATGTTAAAAATATAATTTAGAATTATAATTTCATTACGTGAAATTTTCACGGCATGGCACAAAAACTGTATGTTTATAAATAAAACAATTTACATGTAGCATTCAATACGTTTCGTTTTTATGTTGTCTATTTAACGACGCACGTAACATTAAGAACAAACAGGTCGTATACACGAACCACGAATGAAATTTAAGGATTTAAGAGAGTCATGAGGAAATCACCTTTTTTGTTGGTGTCCGCGTCGGAGGCGTAGTCATGTGCGCGCGGCGGGGGCGGCGCGGGCGGCGACGAGGGCGCCGCGAAGCTGTGTCGCAGGGGCGTCATGCGCAGCAGCCGCGGCCGGTCCCCGCCGCCGCCGCGGGTACCCCATGCTGGGGCGCCCATTCCCTAGTTCCTGGAAAAAAAGGACACATGGATTGTATATTTTTTTGCTTGTAAAAATATACCATGTCGGTAAACAACACTATAAAAACCAACACTATAAAAACTAAGGGTTATTATGAACTTATTTATTGACATTTATTTTGATTGAATTGCTATATTACTATGGTTTTTTGCCTGCATGCCCCAGAAGGAGGGCTATGTTTTTTCAAGAATGTTACTATCGCGGACACGAACGGTGTACCGTTTTCAATCAAAATCGTTTGAACATCATTACGTGCGCTTACCCCGCACGCACGTATTTTTGGGCCGGCTCGTACAAGCGATTGTTTTAAGACCATTTTATTAGTTCGCAGACGGGCTTTTTAAGCTTTTATAATTTATACCGGTTTATTAATTTATTATGTGTTTCTCTTAGTTACGAAAACGAAAACTTGTTTCGGTTTAAAGTTGCAAGGTTAGAAATAGGAGGCCTAAGTACCTACTTAGGCCTACACCTGTATACATAATATGACGTTACTGTAGTGACATCATTATACGATTTCGTACCATCGCCCTTTGTTGACTTCAATATTTTCATGTAACCGGTAGCACAATGCCAAGTTTATGAAACCACCATAACCATCTCCATAAAAAAAAATTCTAGAAGGCATGACATAATCCTAGCTTCTATAGTTTTGAATGAATTACTATAAAGCTTGAATACTTTAAATCCACTTTCAACTTAAACCGGTAGCACAATGCCAACTCTCTGAAACCACCATAACCATCTCCATAAATAAAAAAAACATTTTACTAGAAAAAGGCACGACATAATCCTAGCTTCTATAGTTTTGAATGAATTACGATAAAACTTGAATACTTTAAATCCCCTTTTTACTTAAACATCTACTATCATAAACCAAGTAAAATAGAATTAGGTAAGTAAAATAGCATTCATCATCTCATCTATTAAAAACTCAATGTGCTCACTTAGTGTATGCTTCAGATCCACTTTTGCCTTCATTGTTGCAGCTAGTTCGAGTTAATAAACTCGGGTCATCACGCACCGCTAAATATAGGAGCCACTTGTGCTTATTAGAAGCTCGATATAATTAGATATGACTTTACAACCATTTAAATACCAAGACCATCTGCATTAGTAGAGGCTGTTCCTGCACAAATAAATTATAAACTGGTAGACGTAGGATGATGGGCGCGTAAACATTGACCACGTTGACTCCCACTCGGCGTGGGCTTAGGTCGGCAAACAGCAGCGTCCGGTCACCTGAGCCCTACCGCATAACTTGGACAGCTACGTCTAGTCGTGACCTACATACTACGAAATATTTTTGTTTGATTCGAGTGAGCTGTGTCAAGTCCTACTACTGTATAGTTTTATGAAAGGGAGATGACACAAAGTACATACGCTATTTATTTTTCTTATTGTTCCAGCCTCTCAATGCGCTCTTTAATTATGTACCTAGTAGTATTCAAAGCATGAATTAAAAAAATGTGTTAGTAATAACAATCTTTATGCAATTGTTAAAAAATAAATTACAATAAAATCTAGTTTAATCGTCATTTTGACGTCATTATCAATGCCCGTATTAAATGCAATAAATTATTACAAATTTATCCTTAATTGGAATAACTGGGCTTGATTGCAATAAAAATAGCAAAACGCGGATGTTATTAATGTCAAAATGGAACCTAAACAAGCCACCGTCTGACTTGCGCAGGAGACGTCGGGTACCGTTGCGGATATCCGCTCCAGCGAGCGGTTACCCACCACTCATACTAAATAGTAAATGGTGAATACACACCGCACCGCAGTCTGAGACGGCCATCGTTTTTATTTTTTACAACCATGAAGTAATTGTAAGCGCTCATTTCAAGCGGGAGATTCTACGCTCGCGTGCTGTTAGATAATTAACATGTTTATATTAGTGTGTAAAATAAAAACAGTTATAAAAAAAAACGGTCAAGTGCGGAGTCGGACGCGCGCACTGAGGGTTAACTATCTTCTTCGCACGTATAAAAACTACACTACTAGTCAAAAAAAGCTTTAAAGCTAGAATTTTAATAAACAAGACTGCACATAACATCTAGATATTGGTTTTATAGTGAAGGGTTTCGTGTTTGATAGGACAATATTTCCGAGTCTCTGGGGGCGCAGTGGACACTGCCCAGTAATTAAATTCCTGCCTGCCCCGTCCCGGGGCGACGGTTACGGTCGTGTGGTGTGCTCGAACGAAACAAGGGGGAATACGTTTATTTTTAAAGACAAACAATAAACTAGAATGTAAACGACCACATAACCCCAGTCTATTAACCCCCCTAGATGGCATATAGATTATGTGTTGTTAGGTGTATCCATTTCAATATTAAAAGTTATTACATTTATGTATTACGTTCACTCACACGACAGAGATTGTTTTGCAGATTTCAAGAATTTTGTTCTCATACAGTAATTATCCCGTCCTTGACTTCAAGATTACTTGTAGTCCTGGTACATATACGTTCCGGTCTAGTTGCACAAGTTTAGAGAGGTTTTATAGAGAAAACAATATTATTGTCTCCCTCTCAACCACCCCGCTCCAGCAGAACGGCAGACACCTCATTCTTGTCCGTGCGCTCACGGCGTTCGCACGAGTTCAAGTACAAAAGATCTTTGAAATCATGAAAAAAAACTAAAATAAATAAGAAAAGTAAAGGAAGTCATAAAACTAATAGTGGAACATTGTTCGTGTCGCTGTTAACGAAGATTTATACTCTCGAGCTAAAGTGTACCCTTTGAATTCATTGGGAATCACTAATGTTTATTATCCGTTGAATTCTTCGGATATTATTGTGCCCATGGATGAATTCATCCATGATTGTGTCTAAATATCATCCTGCCTGCCTGCTGTTGCTGCACTGTTGTACCTCCTGTACCTGCGAAGATTTCTACGCTCGAGCTGAGTTTGTGTACCCTTTGCATTCATTGGGAAGCACTAATTTTTATTATCCGTTGTATTCTTCGGATATTATTTTGCCTAATTATCACAATGTCCTAAATATGACAATTGGATTCATCGCAAATCGTGCAGCTTATCTGTTGTATTCTTCAGATAATGCATTTTTTCTTCGTGTCCTAACTACCCGCATTATTTACTACAAGTAAGTAAGTATGTCTATTTTAGATAAAAGCGAATAAATATTCGCTGGTATTGTACCCTCAATTATGATTTAAAAAAAAAAAAAAAAAGCTATGTAAAGATACCTAATGGTATTCATTGGTCAAATGTAATAAGCTTCGCGCTGAAACGGGATTTGTGCTCGAAGGTGCGGAGGCAACAAAGCACGGTAACAAATGTCACATAATAGTCCCTGATCAGATGAGATTTTTGTTCGTGAGGCGGAAGGAATCTCTAACGAAGTTGATTCACTTGGTTTTATGAATCTTTATTCCTCAATTTGTAATAGCTACTCTGAACCTGGAAATTGGCACCATGCTAATTGATAGTTGTAAGTCTATTAGTCAGTAAAGCTCTTTTGTCTTCAGGGAAGGTGGACAAGCCTATACATCATAAAAAAAAAAAAATAATATCCGTACTCTAAACGAAGGGGTCTTGGCTTATTCTCACTATGCCGAAACAGATACCAGTAGGTCGGTTATCATATCAACTGATCGATCAACCCTTGACAGATCCCTTTAAAGATAGTGTAACAGATTTCTTTCTTTTTTATTAGATTTTATGGAGAATATCTAGGAAATTATCAAAAAAAAAAAAAAAACAGGGCTAGATATATGATTAAAAACCAGTAGTAAGTTAAGTTAATACTTGCCCAGATTTCATACTTACTGTAAGTTTAAACGGGAAAGGCTCCGAAGACCTAAGTTGAATCCTAGCACCAGCATGATGGCCAGAACTACACTGATATAGTCCGTAGACTGAAACCAGTGAGGTTTTTAGTGAGCACTCTAACCGCCGCCAGCGCGGCGTCGAGGACTGCCATCTTCGCCGCTTGACTGATTGCCGACCGTGTCCGCCACGAGTCACAGCACCGTTATGCAACTCAATCTATCTCTCAGTTTAATCACTAATAATTATTAATATAAATGGTTGTTTTGAAAACTTGTAGTAAAGTAAGTTTTATTCTGGGCTCCATAATTTTGCTTGTTTTTTCCCGCAACAGTTAAACTCAAATACAAAATAAAAACAATTAAAATAATAATAATACTAAAAAAAAAAAAATGAGTCTGCACCTTTTTAGACTTATTTCGGCAAGTCCCATTACACTATGTAGGTACACTACATTGTGACAATGTGCGTTGTACTATGTCGCTTGAGCAAGTTAGATACTTAGCTCCTGCTTAAATGAATGTTCTTACTGTGTGAAATGTGTGAACTTTTTGATTTTTTTAGATGAATATATTCTTCAGATTTTCACGGACGCCTTTCTAACGAGTGGCATACTCCTCTGCACTCAAACCTTAAAGTTGAAGCGTAGCAATTGGTTTGAAAAACTGGTGAGCATTGGTCCACATTGAGTGTGTTAAAACGAATGGTAATCCATTGATTTAGTCTCTGGAGACAAGAAAAATTGTGACTATCGTGTGTATACCTAATACCACTGCCTTTTCTTATTAACACAGAATAAGCAGTTTATTACCCTAGCTAGTATTAGGATAGGCTAATATTTGGAAGTGAGGTGCACATATTAACAAACTCATTAGTTCAAGTACAAGTTTATTATATTATGCAGGCCGATATAATAGTAATAGGATAAACAAAGACACAGAACAAGAGATCGGGTGTAAACAATTATAACAATATATGTATAACAACATTAAAAGAATCATATTAAAAGAAAAAATATTTTGAATAACATAGGGTACCCTCATATAAAAAAAAAAATAAAAAAAAACTAAGGTAAGGGCACAAAAATACAAATGTAATTTTTTTTCCAAGACTATTTTTTAGCGATAACGATCGAAATGAGGCATTTATTATATATCGAATAAAGGCCATATTCATGATCCTCAAAGTTAGTTGCAGATGGAGATTTTATAAAAAAAAAAAAAAGGCTGGCAATCGTAATAACCATTACCAAAATTATTACAAAGGGCTGTCATATAATAAAAGTTGACCTCTAAGAGGCCTTTATCTTATATCTTATTTTATGCCTCCGTGGCGCAGCGGTAAACCACTTGTTTTGCAAACCGGAGGTCGCGGGTTCAAATCCGTGAAATCCCGTGGAGAGTAACCACTTTATATACTTGTTCATTGCTGGGTTGGACAATGCAGGCCGGTCATCTGATTGTCTGTAAAGTAAGATAATCCATGCGTTGGATGGGCTTGTAAAAGGTCAGTCCTGCGCCTGGCCTCTCCCCAGTCGTGCCAATTTTTCATCTTAACGAATTGTGAGTGTAAACGAAGATAGAGTGCACTTGTGTCTACGCAAGCACTTGTTCACTATAATATCTCTCGCGTAGAAGGCTGATTTTGTGAAAGATCGGCCGCTGTGGTCGTATCAACCAGAAGGGCATTTATATTATTGTTTTATAATTTATGTACACACAGTAACAATAAAGGAAAGAAGAAATATAGGCAAGATACTATTCTTTACCACAAAGGCACAGCTTATTTCAGAAAGTTCTGCCTTTAAAAGTTCTATTATTACCTACTATTATAGACATAATTTTTATTATGAGCCTCAAATGTAATTAATATCTACGCTTGTGTTCGGTTCCCGTATATTATCTGCAGTCTCAGGCTTTTTGCTTTCTATACTCTGCCCGGATGGAATTAAATGCCTAGGAAAATCTTTCCATCTTATATTTTGGAAACGTTAATAAGCCTTTATTAACCTGATTAGGATAAACCCTAATAACTTGATTAGGAGTTTTCCTATTATAGTTGTCTTAACCGTGGTACACCATCTTTAAATCCTGAAAATATTTACTTATATAGAAATTATTTCCAAAGCATTCACTACTCTGCCATCTTCCTCTAGCAGCATATTTGTTGTTCTGGTATGTTTTCGAAGACAACACATACAACGATCAGCTTTTGCGGAAGTTATTCTCTCTTGTTTCACAGAGAACTTGTAAAATAAGTCTAATTTCAAGCAAAGAACATTGATTTTATAATGATATTAATGTCTCATCTCTGATAAGTTCGTTAATAAGTAGTTTTTATAAATTCTATACTTATTTGAAGGGTAACAAATTAGCTATTTCTTTGATATACATAAACAAAATAGGCAATATTATTAAAAGTTTTAAATGTTTCTTTCAAGGAATCTGTTAACTGAAACCAATATTTCCTCGCTATGACATTGCATAGAATCTAATTACTATATTACATACAACCATAATATCTTTGGTTACTTATAAAACATTACTTACAGTAGCTGATTTTATTAGTTTAGAAAATATTATTCAAAACTTAAAAGTACATAGCTATACCGTTAACTCTCTGCCTGTAGAATAAACAAAAGCTAAACTATTAGAATATATCAAACGTAAGGCCAGTTACAGACTTAAAGCCTTAGGAATTTGTAAGTAGATGTCAAACCATTTTAAATATGCATCAATTCATTCGAAGACCTGATATTTGTCTGGCACCAACACCAACTTTTCAGATATATCCTCCATGATATGGTCTTATCTTGTCACTCTAGCCACTGTTCTATGTATCGAGGGTTCGATTCCTAGCTTGTGTCTGGGTGTTGTTTATCTTTTTAGTTTATATTTACAAGGAGGAAAGGTATATAGTTATATACCTTCACTACTAATACTTATTAGTATCGGTTGTCTGGTTGCCATGACGCAAGCTCTACCGTATTTGGATTGTCTCAAAATATTATTTTAAGTATATTATTAATTAATATAATAAATGTATCAACATCTTCTCAAACCATGGGACGATGAACATATAAAAAAGTGATATTATTAAACAGCACAATTGATGCTTCTATCTTTACTACTTACAGTAGATACGAGAAATGAAGTCATGACTTCAGCGGCTGTCCAGAAAGGCTTTATTATTAAAACCATTATAAAACTGTTTTCAGGATGGTCTGCACAATTAGCAAGCAGTCTCTAAGTTTCTATAATGGACCTCAATTGCTACTTGGGTAACAATGTCGGAATTAATTGTTCAACAATGTTAAGGTAAAAGTTTAAACTATTGAATAGATAAATAATAAAAATAAATATATTTAAAGAAATATATAAATATATAATATAATGCGGTAACAGCTCAGTGGGTGAGCGCTTGCCTTGGAAACAAGGTGCGCAGGTTCGAACCCCGGCTCGCACCTCTGATTTCTTCAATGAATCATGTGCGAATCGTCTTTGTGCGATTGTTACTAGCTTTCGGTGAAGGAAAACATCGTGATGAAACCTGCATGTCTGAGAAAGCCTAACTAGCTCTCGAATGACGTGTAAAGTCCGCCAACCCGCACTTGGCCAGCGTGGTGGACTATGGCCTAAGCCCCCTCATCTTGAGGGGAGGCCCGTGCCCAGCAGTGGGACATAAACAAGGGCTGGTATTATTATATAAATATAAATATCAGAAATCATTAAATATATAAACATAACTATAGTAATTAATTTAAATGTATGTATGCATTTTGCAATTTCTACTTTGGTTTTATTATAACTAATAGCTTAATCATCAAATTAAGAAAACTTTATCTCATCCTGGAATCTCATTAAGTGCAACATTGATTTTTTATCTCTAAACATCTACAAGTAATCTTGAAGTCAAGGACGGGATAATTAAGTGATCAAACGAACTTAAGGTCCCTCCCTACCCTAAATGTCCCTGTTGAATCAATGTTGCAGCTGTATTTCATTTTACTCTAAAGATAATGAGGTGTCTGCCGTTCTGCTGGAGCGGGGTGGTTGAGAGGGAGACAATAATATTGTTTTCTCTATAAAACCTCTCTAAACTTGTGCGACTAGACCGGAACGTATATGTACCAGGACTACAAGTAATCTTTCGTCAAGGACTGGATAATTAGGATCGAACTTCACTTAAGGTAAGTTCGTTTGATCACTTAAATATACGATAAATGCAGATAATAATATAATTATTTCGGTAAAGTGATGCTTAGGTTTAGCCGCTTAAGGTTCTCCTGTTTAAAACTTTAATAACATTCAAGTCTATTTTATTACCTACATCATCGATAAAATATATAAACTAGATAAACATTCCCTAACAAAATGACATCTAAAATGTGGTCACGGGGGCCGCAGACTTATCTGTGCTGGTGGTGGAAACGTGAAATAACGGTTTTATTATGATTCGTGTATTTTGACAGTTTCATATATACAATAGCGACACTCCTATCGGCAAAAATATTTTTGTAAGCCTTGACTTGTAAAGAAATAGCGACACAAGGACGCTATTTCTGTGTGCCACTTTTTGGACCGTAACCGCTAATCTTGTAGTTTAAATATTATATTGATGACCTACATTCATAGTTCCTTTTACGTCCCTTTTTAATAAAATACTTTAAATCTCAATACTTGTTATTACAGTATGTCTAAAATTCTAAATGCATACAAATACTAAATGTTCAATTTGGCAATTCCTTCATACGTCATTTCATTTCACTACAGTGTCAGATATTCGAACTCCAAGCAGCAGTATGTAAACATTGCTGTACGTCGGTGTGCACTGTAGCTCTCAAATGTTGAGCAACAGTGCAATGAAGCTGTCTATAGGCAGGCGTAACGCTTACCATCAGTCAAACTTATTGCTTGTCACGCCAATAGGTTGAATAAACAAAAATTATATTCTGTGAACTTAATTTTATAACTAACATTTTCTAATCCAATTTTTTTATACTAGCTGACCCTTGCAGCTCTAACCTCGCATAATACATAATATAAACCTTTCTCTTGAATCACTATATATTGCTGAAAACTGTATTAAAATCCGTTGCGCAGTTTAAAATATCTAAGCGTACAAAAAGCGGGAGCGATTATGTTATATACTATTTAAAGACAATACATCAATTAGATATAAAATATCATCGGTCGCTATTCAAATATTTTAGTATCCTAGAGTACTTTATATAGTGTGATTCTTTTGTGCGTCTGGTCGTTCATTCATCTAGGCAGAAGAGGAAACTGACGGTAATTTGCCCCGACGCGCAGCGGCGGGCATGTACCGTTGCGGGACGAATTTGGCGGCGCCCGCGCCGTGTCGCCGTGGTCACTGATCTTCCGGTGAATTCGCAACACAGGCCATTTACGCCGTTTTTTTAAATTAAAATTATAAATAACGAGTACGAAACACTTATACATTTTAATTGCGTACTACAGTGGACGCTTTTGGTATAAGTCTGCGACTTACAGATAACCTTTGCGTTGATAACTTTCTCGCTTCGTTAATCGTAAAAATAATGTTTATTTATTACAAGCACCTAAACTTTAATAAAAATAGATCCCAAAAAACCGCATATGTAAAAATAATACTACAAATTATGATTACTAGTGGTTTCACCTCATATACAAAAAACTAATAACAAGCACATGTTCCCAAATTCCTAATACGTTCATGGTATCAAATACATAATTTATTTTGTGTCCACGGCAGAAGGGCCGAGCGCCCCAATCGTTCGCCCTGCGGCGGCCCTCCTTTGAACTCAAGTGGGCGCCCATTTAAGCCAGAATCCATTAGTTTAGTTGTTCATTCCATGGAGGTTGAAGTGGGCCCGCTGCACAATACGTGGCGTCGTGTGAACCAAAGAACATCGCTATACAACACGTAGATGCTATCATATGATCAATTGTTTCGTTTGTAGATCAGAAAGCTGTGTGTCTAGTGTTTAGAAACTTAATAATTAGAGACAACAGTCCACTTTCGCGATGAGATTTTTATAATTAGTTAAAAAACTTTATTGAATAATTCAAATAGAAATAATTACAAAAACAAGCAGTCCAAGGAATTTGGTCATGGCGTCATTACTAGTCAAAATCCTAAAAATAAATTAAATTAAAGCTTGTAATATTTACGCGAATGTTGCACATTAAAATAACATAACGATCTATAAAAGTAGTGATAGGTATCAGCAATTAAGAACTTATGTACAAAGCACCATCTTATATTATGTATACCATATTATATGTATATACACAGAAACCAGGACAGATATGATAAACAATAATCTCACACAAATTCCTTAAGAAAAACACTAATCCCTACCGAAAATACGCCTGGTAAAGATATCTTTATTATATAAAAGAGTAAGCAAAAACCCACTCATCACGAAATCTCAGAAACTACAAGTGCTAGAAGTCTCAAATTTTGCATGGGGGTTCCTTTTAGGACAAAGGTGCTCACTAAGACGGGTTTTTGCGAAATTCAATCTCTAAGGGGGTGAAACAGGGGGGCAAAGTTTGTATGGGAGAACGCGATTCCTTAGTCCTATTGACTTGAAATTTTGCACAGACTTTCGTTAAGAAAATTAATTGAATTTGTATTTCATATTTTTTTTAATTTATCCCTTAACAGGGTAAAAAAGGAGTATTATTACTCAACCGACGGCGGTACAAATATATCACAAGAATAAGATAGGGTAATTCGAAGAATAATATCAAAGTTCCTTGGTCAAGTGGTTACGGAAGCGTCCTCTAAGTATGGACTGTCCGGGTTCGCTACCCGTGTATGGATTTTTTTTTGTGTTTTTAAACTTTGTTTTTTTATTTATATTAAGATTCGATGTTTTAAATATTTAACTCATATTGACTCCGGCACTTTTTATTTCTAATATATTTTTTAAATTTAATACTTTTTTTAAATTTAAAATCATGCATACGTAGTTAGCTTCTCTCTAATGTTATGATTTAGTTATTAGTGGAAACGTAATTGATTTTTGTACTATTGGATCTTATATTAGTAATAAGTAGTATCATTTGTTTGTTTCCCAAATATAATAAAAATAAAATAATGAAAATATATTTCCAAAATGTCTGTTTGGGTAGGAATACAATATGCATGTATTGTACGTATGCAGATGTCACCGGAGAACCCTGGTTCCCCTCTCATGTGCCGATATGACAGCCACGGGAGTTTTAGTGGGTAAGAATCCCCCACAGGATCCTGGGGACATATTAAACGTGTCCCCCGCCACCGCTATAACTGTGACAACGGTGACAGATTCCCGGAGGGCTATAATGCGCCCCCGGCAGTGGCTTCAAAGGCCCTTGCCTTGCACTGAGGGGTACCCGGTGCAGCCCCATATTTTGTGCGGACAGCCGTGAGGGGTTTAGAGGGTAAGAATCCTACACACCGCGGTCGACCGCCCGCAGGATCCTGGGAGCCTATTGGAGGTCTATCCGTAATCCCCGAAACTTTGAGCACGGTGACAGGTTATTTTTTTATTGTGCCCCCCGGTGGCGGGCTGAAAGGCAAGCACTGAGGGGATCTGTTTTTAAATTTATCCCTTAACAGCATCGATATACTATCTATATCGATGCTTAACAGGGTTAAAAAGCAGTATTATTACTCAACCGGTGGCGGTACAAATATTTTCACTTAGATTAGCTTAGTACGTAAATTAGGTACTGTACACGTATAACTTTAATACATAAGATAAAATATCACGCTACATGCAATAGGGACTGAGCAGACATATAACAAGAATATGATCAAGTAATTCAAATAATAGAATTAGAGTAGCCGTGGTCTGGAGGTTACGAAAGCCTCTTCTAAGCACAGCAGAGTCCGGGTTCAAATTTCTCATTGGGATTTTTTTGTGTACTTTTAAACTTTTTATTTTTAATAATTTTTTTATTTTTTCAAGGTTTATATATTAACTGAATTTATTTAGAAGTTTTATCTAAGTAAGTAAAAACCTAAAGAGGTACATACTTAACAATCAAGTACTAGAGAAGTTTTTTCTACATATATATCATTATCATTCCAAATAATATAAGGTAAATCTGGGATATAATATGCTTGCCCCCCGGTGGCGGACTCAAAGGCCAGGCACTGAGGGACACCTGGTGCAGAACCCACCCGAGAACCCAGGTTTCCCTCTCATGTGCCGATGTGACAGCCACGGGAGTTTTAGTGGGTGAGAATCCCAAATACCCAGGTTGACTTCCCCATGGGATCCGTGGGACTTATTGGAGGTTTCCCCCGCGATCCCCGTATCTTTGAGCACGATGATAGTTTCCCAGGTGGCTTTATTGTGCCCCCTGGTGGCGGGCTCAAAGGCAAGCCACTGAGGGATCTTGGTGCAGATATCACCGGATAACTCAGGTCTCCTTCTTATGTACTGATTTAACGGCCGTAGCAACGGGGTTTAGTGAATAAGAATCCGACATACCCGGTTGACCACCAACAGGGTCCCGTAAATCCCATTAAAGGCGTCCCCCGTGACCCCTGTAACCGTGAGCACCGTGACAGGTTCCCGGGGAACTATAATGTGCCTCTCCGGCGGCGGGTTCAAAGTCAAGGCACTGAGTGGTATCAACTGGTGCAGATCCCGACAAATATCCCAGAACCGCGCTCTAATGTGCCGACGTGATAGCCGCGGGGGTTTTAGTGGGTAAGAATTCCCCGGTTGACCCCCGTCTACGTCTTAACGATGAAACCGAACAAGGAAGCCCGTATTGCTTCCATAAATTGGTTTTAAAGAAATGGTGTTCTGTTCCTGTCCTTAATCCACCCAAATTGTACACCGGTACACGTCTGCAGTTTCTAATAAAAATAAAAATACAATTAACAAATCACAAATTCAGAGATTCAACGTTGCAGGCTTAAACCTAAGCGTTGAGTACTTAGCCCATGGATAGATAGCTATACGTAGGTCGTAGCTCTTTCACGCGTCACTTCTAAACAATTTTTTTTCATATTGCGTTACGAAAAGTCAGCTACAAACATTATTTTTGAAGAAATTCTATAATCAAAGGCAGTAAGTTAAAATTAAACACTTCTTTTTTTTCTCAATTACACCCGTGCGAAGCCGGGGCGGGTCGCTAGTAAAGTATAGATTAGAAAGATTGATTTCAATATGGTAGGCGGCGCGTTTTCATCGACTTGAGATTATTGTTCTTTTTGGTAAATCCAAATCGTTTATTAAATCCAAATCAAGGAAGAACTAAATATATTCTAAAATAGTTTTACTTTAATCGGCTTCAAAGATACGATGGAACAATTATAATTTAGGGACGCAGACATAAAACATAGAAAGTATCGTAAAGTTAATGAACTTCTTAATTAAAAATTAGTACTTATTTCCATAATCAATACATTACATACATTAAGTAAAATATTCCTCGAAGTTGCCGCTCTACAAGGACTTAAAAGAAAAAATACATACACGACGAATTGAGAACCACCTCCTTTTTTGAAGTCGGTTAAAATATATGTAATGTATGTTAAATACGGTATGGTTGCATAGTTTTAGCGTATTAGGTATCAGAGTTATGTAAAATGCCTTTCTATTCTATTACAACAAGTTATGAACTGTTTAAAAATATCTATAGTATAATTACATTACATTCAATGATCATATCGTCAAGGTTAAGAACACTAGTTAAACTTGTTATTATTACAGTTCTATTACAAAAAAAATATATTATACAGCCATTGTTTATTTTTAGTCCTGATTTATATTCAGAGTATTCAGTTATAAACCGCAAAATAGAGTTGTAGTTTATGGGTAACATGAACGTTACTGTTTGGTGGGCACACCGCACTGCGCCCACACTTATTAACCGTAGTAAGATTTATGCGTAGCCAAGAGAGCGATAGTGGCACAATAGGCCCGAAGGAATGTGGCCCGGGTTTTGTTTGTTACCTACATCAGCGTGAAGCTGCGTGTGCGCATAGTTTTGAACAAAATTACGACGTTGCGGTGCATGATATGGATTGCTGGATTCATGCAGACGCCAAGTTATGTAACTAGGTATAGTGGGTATCGGAATTCCCCTCGCGATTGTACGAGTACAATAGAAAAATAATATAGTTTAACTAACATCAGACTTTAGAGTTTCGTAATAGGTATTAGTAGGTACTTATTTCATCAATGACGTTATATAACTTACACATAGTAGTAGTATATTATCTCGCTGAATTTCATTAATCAATTTCTGAAATTAAATTCTCATATTTTTTTATTAAAGCACACAATTGGGTGCATACTTCATTTACGATACTGAGACATATAGATAGATAGATAATTCTTTATTGCGCACAAACAAACAGATACAAAAAGAATAAGACACAAATTAATAAAAAATGCAACAATGGGCGGCCTTATCGCTAAAAGCGATCTCTTCCAGGCAACCTTTGGATGGAGAGGAAAATAAAGAAGTTACAAAGAGCAGAGGGTGCGCGCACTCGACATGAATAGGTAACATTAACACAAAGACACATAAAAACACATATGTTGTAAACTATAATAATATATATTCATATGAGTATAATATATAAACACACATCAAATAATACTATTATAAACATACATAAATCAGTACGTACTAATATAACAAGAAAATTACACAAATACCAATTAACTTATTCCGCCAAATAAAACTTCTTCACTAGATCTTTGAAAATTGGCAGTGACGAAGCACGCCTTATAGAAACGGGCAAGGAATTCCACAGGCGAACCGCCTGCACCGTGAAGGATTTGTCATAGAAGGAACTGCTATGTAAGGGCATCGTAAGACAATGGTTTTCCGAGGACCTAAGACTATAGGTGCTAGAATTCGACAAATAATCGAAACGTTAGAGGGGGTGGACGGGTTAAACAATATATTATAGAGAAGAGATAAAATGTGAAGATTTCGTCGGAGACGAATGGGTAACCATTTGAGTTACATATATATACTGAGATAGAGATACATTGTGCAATACTAAATACACATAGTTATATTTATGCTTTTTGCATTATACTGCCTCGACAGCATCACATTTTTATCTACGTACGATAGGGGGGGGGGGGGGGGAATAAATATCCCGTGTGTAAATCTGTCTACGGACTATCACTGTTTGTCATTGGAATTGTCTGTCCTGGTTTTATTGTATATGTAGGGCGACTTAAAATTTGCCGCAAAGTGCATCGACGTGTCAGTTCATCGATGGACTAGTGATGGCGCGCACGTAGTTGTTGTTCAAGAATTTCTCGATGTGCTTGAGAGTCGTTTTAATAGTAATACTAAGATCAGCGTTTTTTCTTCAAAGCCCATCGTAAAACTAAATGTACTACACAATGATGCTCGAACGTAGAGACCGCCGCGCGGCATTTTGCGGCAAATTTGAAGTCGCCCTTAACATTACGACATTTGTAGAGTACCTACTAAACTTCATAATGTCAATATTTTTTAAATAATTAATCTACATGCTAAGAATAAGATTTATTTCTTGCCAAACCACTGCTTATTATTAATTGTTTATCTATGTATACAAATACATAATAAATCGGCAAAAAAGTAGCAAGTTATTAAACCAGCTGATCCAGCTGAATGATGTCATAAATATAGCTGAAAATGACATCAAGTCAATAAAAAATAAATGAGCATCGTTGAATAGCAAAATACATGACGTGGACATAAAATATGAACAGAATACAGAGTGGTTATTCTGTAAGAAGATTTAACAAACTCGAAAGCTAAATAAAGCTTTCGGGTTTGTTAAGTGTTCTGACAGAACACCATATCACTACAGTAGTGCCAACCATAAGCCACCACCACAGGATACAATACCACATAATTTGCCGGTGACCTTCTGTAAGATGGAGGTGCGAGGTGCTTCCCCAAGATGTGCTCCTCTAATATTCTTTCTTGCGTCTCTCGCTTCTCTGTCTCTTAAAACACGTTTGCTTTGAAAATTCTTACACATTCATAATAATTATGGAATTAATGAATATTTCTAGAATTAAATACCACATACGAGTAGATGCAACCACATTTACTAATCGCTTTGATTATCGTGAGAAATATTTAATAGGCCTGTAGTAGAGCTGGGTTTTCATCTGATTATATACTCGTAAAATATACACACAGTTGTTTAAGCATTATTGTAAAAGTAAAGTAGTGATTATGGTTGTCATTTTTACGCCCGGTTTCCGAAAGGATGATCAACGCAAAAATCAACTAACAAGATGTCAAATCTCCTGTCAAGCGTATTTTGGGTTGCAGAAAGCTTGATCAACTATTTTAATTTGAACATCCTGTCAGTTGACATGGCTGTTAAATTTTGCTTCAGAAAGTTCATGTCAAAGCCAATTTGGGTTTCTGAAAGGCTAATTAAGCCATGATCATAGATTATTCTCTTGTCAAATACAATGTCAACTAATCGGTGTTGGTCGACCAATTAAGTATTAAATTATACTATTTGTTTTGGATAATCTACTAGTTTATGACAGATTACGTAATTATTAGGTATAAAAAGTCCTTTGCAACAAAAATACCAAGATTGTATTAACAATTGCTACTTTTGAAAATTACGATAGTGAAATGCGCACTCCAGATCCGCGCGCCCACGAAGTGAAGGCCCACGAAATAAGAGTGTGGAGCCGCTTGACAATCAAAAATATTTTCTCTATGGGGTACCACTGGTGCTTTTCCTTCGAATCTTGACACATGGTGAAGGACAAAAAATACTCTGTTTCTTTCTATCACATGTAACCTATATAAATTCATTCTTTTCTTGTGCGAATGAGAAAGAAAGTGACCATCCCTCCTGTAGATCCTCCATCTATGGTTACAGATTATAATATCTTTGAATTGAATGAGCTATTGAATGAAATATTGAACTAAATAGGAAATGTAGCCATACTTAAATAATATTCTTCATGTCAAATTAAAATGATCATACACACATCAAAAGTGTCTAGGGATCAACATATATTTTTGCAATAACTTTTCTCCTGATTGATATTAATTAAAATTTTCTTTAAGGATTCATCAAATAAAGTGTTTTCGTTTGTCACAGTAACGATAAACCAAGTCACCTTTGCATTAATAAAGAAATTTGCCATTTTCCTAATAAAGGGATTTTTGACATTTGAACCACTAACACAAAAGTTTGAAAAAAAGACTGAAATAACAGTTTTCTTTAAAATTTTATTGGGTAACTTAAACAATTAATAATCCGTGTTTCTACCGCGAACACTAACAACACAAGAACATCGGTTTGGCATACTCAAAATGAGTTCATCCAAATCACGCTGTGGAATGGCCGCCCATGTTCGTTGCAACAACAAAAAAAGGTCTTCTTGCGACTGGATACCCTCCATATTCGGCAGAGCTCTTCTCTGTAGCATATCCCATGCATGCTCAATCGGGTTCAAGTCTGGCGACTGAGCAGGCCAGGGCAGGACATTGATGTTAGCTGCGGCGAGAGTCTGTCTTACAACTCTTGCGGTGTGCGGTCGTGCATTATCATGCATTAACTGAAATAAGGGACCGATTTGCACTTGTAGAGGAACGATGACGTCTGATACAATCGTCTCAGCATAAATTTGAGCGTTGAGGTTGCCTCTGATCCAAATCAACTCAGTTCTTCCGCCGATCCAAATACCCGCCCATACCATGATGGTTCCACCACTATAAGGATGGACTTCCTGGCAGGATTTTAATCGCTGTTGGCGTCCAGGGGTTCTCCAGTGTCGTATACGTCTTGTATCCGGTCTCATACCAAAACGAGACTCAACAGAAAAGCACACGAAACGCCATTGTTCTTCTGCCCATTTTTTTGCCCAAAAATGCTTGATCCCTAGACACTTTTGATGTGTGTAGATTAGTAAATTTTTCTCTAATTAACGTTTCAGAAACCCGAATTGATTTGAACAAGCTGTCAAGTTAACAGTCATGTTAGTTGAATATCCATTTGAATAGCCTTTCAGAAACCGGGCGTTAACCATACATTTAGGATTTTTCACTACGTTAAATATAGTTTTTTACCCTAGTTGAAAAAATTGGGCGGGGCTTACACCTTACGCATTTGTTTATCTGTCTGCATATTTGCCCTCATAAAAATTAATAGATTTAATGCGTTTCTCCATTTTACTTTAACATTTGTCAGTTCTTAGCTATGTTTGAAAATCTTGATCATCAAAGTGTATTAGAAACATGGTATCGTTTTTTAATTTATTTTAGTTACACTTGTGTGAAGCGTTTATTGTCTTTCAAAGAGTATTATTAAAACTGAAAGACGTTATTATATTATCAGCGTAGATAATTTTGAGTAAGTAGGTCGCCGACAATATTGCTACTGTGGTGACTGTGGCAATCATCATCACATTGTTTACAATCGAATTATGAGACCGCTCCACATCTCAGCTCATCGAATCAAGCTGGGAAATTGCTTCTTACTCTTCCTATTATGTTTGATGTTATTTGTTGTATTTTTTTCTCAGGAGAAATCGCTCTGCTCTGGTTTCATTTTGTCAAACGAGGCAGTATTGTACTCTTTGCAAAGGAAACACATTTAAAATTGATCGTTTCCTCTATTATTAGTGGTAACCATTATAGTAGTATATTAGTGGTAGAGATGTTTAAAACAGGTGAGCCAAATTATTGTCGGGATACATAAATCTTAATTATTCTAGTTCCCTAATGTGGATGTATTTTATGTTCTACTTGCCAATATCTTAGGTTCAATGACCGGTGTTTTACAAGACAAAACTAAGAAATACCGTGAGAAAACATCACTTTATACGAAACATGATGTCATGAAGGATAATTTAATACATTTCGAAGCTGCATACAATTTGTGAATACATATATAGTTACTACTCTTTGATGTGTTTTCCATTAAGCCAATGGATGACAGGTAGAGAATGCCTCAAGGCATTCAGTCCACCTTATGTTTAAATAACCACAAGAAAGTTTAAATAAATAAAATGTTATGATAAGTAACTCGGTTAAAAACATAGCTACAAATGATACTATAATGCATTCTGTACTTCTTTAAAGGCTAAAATAAACTGGAAACGCGTGTCCGGTCGTGGAGTTGTTCTTGCCTAAAATAAACATTGCAAACTTGATCATCAGACACTGTTTAAAATATAGGATTATTAAATGTGTGTGTTTCCGCTATTGAGTTAAAGTTACTTGAAATAAGTATATTATTGGCGATAAGGCCGCCCATTATTGCATGTCTTATTAATTTGTATCTTATTCTTTTAGTATCTGTTTGTTTGTGCGCAATAAAGAATTTTCCATTTATTATTATTAATATCAAATGAGCATTCAAGACATTTTATAGATAAGATACTTGTAGGGTGAATGAAATTGTGTTAACGAACGAACAAATTAGCCGTGGTGTTAATAAAATAAACCAGCGTATTTAAAAAAAACATGTGTAGAACTATGTGGAACACCGATGTAGATGTGTTTAAAAAAGTATTTGGTAAACTAGTAAATGTTAATGGCATTTCGACCATGGAATGTAAATACAGCCCTCTTGGATATGCCGGCGAGTTTCATTTTTCAATTGATGGACGAGTTACGACCGCAATTTTTGCTGTACGACGAACTTGTATGTAGGACAGAGTTTCACAAGAGTAAAATCATGGTAAATGTGAGTTTATATACGGCTCAGCTTATTGTAAATGAATATTTCATTTAATTTATCATTCAAATAGTAAGTACATATGTATATTTACGAGAATTACGTACATTTCCGCGTTTACTTTTTTCATTTAGAATACCATATTCTTTTATATCCTATATTTATTTTTTTATACAACCAAGGTGGCAAGCAAGCATGCGACCCGCCTGATGGTAAGCAGTCATCACATCCTATAGACGCTAGCAACACCAGAAGATTCACTAGCGTTGCCAACCCTTAAGACATTAGATATTAAGTCTTTTGTGACCATTAATTTCCCCAGCTACAGTGCCCTTCACACCGAAACACAGCAATGTCTATACACTGCTGCTTGGCGGCAGAATATCTGACACTGCGGTGGTACCTACCTAGACGGTTCCGTGCACAAGTAAAGTATATCATGGGTTCGTATTCATA
This sequence comes from Furcula furcula, assembly GCA_911728495.1. Lineage (NCBI taxonomy): Eukaryota > Metazoa > Arthropoda > Insecta > Lepidoptera > Notodontidae > Furcula > Furcula furcula. The sequence continues at coordinate 17,604,761 of OU452244.1, forward strand.
GACACACTGTCGCTCTGATCTAATTGTAACATGACACACTGTTTAAAAAAAAAGTGATAAAATGACAAGCCCGCTGAGTTTCTTGCCGGATCTTTTCAGTTGAGGCCGCGTTGTGATAGCTTCTTTTAAAAAAAAAAATCATGACATTTCAAAAGTGCTAGCGTTAAGCCTATATGAAATAAACTATTTTTGAGTTTGAGTTTATAAGTACATAACTTATACAATATATATAATATATATAAGTCTGACACCTACGCAATGCTAATTCAAATAATAGAAATAAATAACGCATGCATCATGATGATCTATTCTCATGTAGTTAAGACGTGGGCATAGCTTTCTCATCCATCTGCTATGATTTCTAATTAAGAACGGTTAATGTAACTTTTATCTAGATCTGTTTAATTATTCAGAGAACACAGATAAGGTTCCAAAGTTTATCTAATAGTGGAGCGTAATTGGCCCCCGAGGGCCTCCTTATATTTCAGTCTGTTACTCAAAGACGACATTGTCCGCAGTTCATTATCTGGCGTGGGAGACCCGGAATATGTAGAGGTGGCTTAACACTCCTACTCTATCTACTATTTGTAGATTCTTTAAAAGACGAATTGAATCTTTATGATGATATCCTTAAATACTTATACATTTTGCCAGGAGTTTACTATAAATTACACATAAATATTTTTATCTTAGTACATTTTGAAGAATTTCAAAAATTTCATAAGGCTGCGGTTATGACTACACCTTGTTCTTTCGAAGTGCTATCTATTTAACCGACCTAAAAAAAAGGAAAAGGTTCTAAAATCGACTGTATATATACATTTAAGCGAATAGTGCGCTGCGATAGTGAATGCGCATATAATGCAAAAAAATCATGCGGGCTTATTAATTAAATTTCTTAATTTCCAAAGTAGGTATATTGTTAAACAGTTACGCTTTACCACTACATATTTCCTATTTGTATGTAAATGATTGGTATTTTCTATCACACGCTGTTAATTTATATTATGATAACTACATAAATTCGCGTAAATAAGTTTTATAATATCATAAAATTAGAAATTACTGTTTACAGGAATCTAATTTAACTTACATTTCGTAGCTGCTAAGTAGTTTTAAGTTAACCGTAAATGACTGTTTTTTAAACGAAATTGAATATAATTCTGATTTTAATTTTGCAGTTGTTGTCTACAAGTATATGTTTATAAATTACTATAAATAACTGAAAACTTTGAACGATAGTAAGGGATGACACATAACCATTGTTAAACCTATTGTGGTTTAAGGAAACATCAATTATGAATGAAACAATGTTGCAGATCAAAATTCATTCCAAATGACTGCTATAAGTACATAAATATTTGTTTTAAATAAATATTACTTTAAAAGGAATAAAAAATGGGACTAATCCCACCACCCATTCCATTATTTTATTCATTCCTACTACTGTTAGGTACTCTTGTAAGCCAGAGGGCCTAGACAAGATGCAATCGCTTCATAGCGAATCTATTTCTTCATTCGCTAACGGTGTCAATTCCCTACAACTTGTCACGTGATTTTTCGATGACATATGTCATTTTCATACATTTTTATACTTTCTATTAGCGATAACGATAGTAGAATGTTACATTGTTTAGGGGGGCTGGACCTACAGTGGTCACCACGGAAAACACCGAGGTTTGACCTTCGGCGAGACCCAGGTGAACGCTAAATTGTCTTGGAACCTGCAACTTTAAATAAAAAGGTAGATAGGAGGAGGTGGGAATGTATTAATTCCACTTCCCTCCTTTGCTAATGCCACTTCCCTACTATTAAAGTAAGTAAAGCACTGTCAACACAAAACTTTTTAGAAGAAGAAGAAGAAAACTTTTTATTCGAAGCAAACAGGTTACATACATAGTTTAAACAAAAGAAAACAGTATAAGTAGCTTGCAACTCAGCATAAGGCGGCTTGCAAGCAGGTCGCGCTGGTGTAGGTTTTAGGTCTGGGTTTTAGTTACAGTAGCATCTGGGGCGTAGCCGAAAATCGCTTGCGTTGTAAACCGGAGGTCACCGGTTCAAATCCCGTAAGGAGCAAACAACTTTGTGTATTTATTTTTTACTGGTTAGGAAATTGCAGGCCGATCGCCTAGTTGTCAGGAAAGGCAGATGATTTATGCGTCGGATGGGCATGTAACAGTCGGTCCTGCGCCTGACCTCTCCCCGATCGTGTTGATTTTCCGTCTTATCGGATTGTGAGAGTAAAGGAAGTGTGAGTGCACTTATATCTACGCAAGCACTACACTATACTATCTCCCGCGTAGATGATGATTTTGTGAAAGATTTGCCACTGTCTGTGGTCTGTATAAAATATAGATATTTGTCCTTTTTTTATAGATTATAGATAGATAGCGCCCTCTTAGGGAAAGTCCCTCCACTAAAGGGCTAGAGGTAGGCCTCTTGGCTCTTTATAAAATAGTTTACAGTGAGTACACCCCGGACTAAATGGAGTAGTCCTAATGGGGAAGTGCCTTCATCTTGCAGAAGATCGCAGCCTAGTAGCACCACCTTCGAGTGTTTTGAGTTTTGCAGTAAGTGCTGGTAAGTATGGTTTAAAGAACTCTATGAGGACTCACTGTAGTGGCGGATGGAGGACCATGTTCAGTGTCTTTGCCTCTTGTTGGCAGCAAAGCGATAGGTACCTTTGATACAGAGTCTAATTCCCTATGTTTTTAATAAGCCAAAGCTGCGTCACCACTACCAAACTTTGGTAGTTTTCACCTGTACTTTTTACTAGTTTCTAATAGTTAACGCTAGAGGTGCTGGTGTTAAATGTATAAATATATCTGTCAGATATCTTTCGTTTCGTTTAGTTGATTTCGATAACCTATCAAAACCCCAGGTGAGATTGAACTAACAAGCCAGTGGCTTAAATGGAATAAAATGTTTTATTTTTTCTGTATATTTCTAAAGGTCTCTTGTCTGGTCTTGTACCCAACTTAATACTTCTAATTACTTCTAAAGTTTAGCGTCCCTACTTCGTAGTACCTATTAATATGTGTTGTTGTCTGGTAACGTGCCCCGTCAAATGTTGCGCGGTGCATTCTCACCGATTGCTATAGATCAAGGACTTACCGAACATGGAAGTAACAATCGAATTATTCACGATTCAACAAATGCGAAGTTTCTATCATGGTTTTAATAGAGGGTAGCAAATTTTTATATCTTTAATGTGTTAGTGACTTTCTCAGCAGACATGCACAGACTCTGGACGGTTCAATAGCCCGATTAAATTATCAGAAAGTGTGAAATTAAATATTATGAAACGGCAAAATTCAAGTGAATATCGGATCAGATCTGTACTTAAATCTAGTTTTGGGTTTATTACTAATCACGAAGCCCACACACAGTGACTATAATTGGTGGATCTTGGCCATGTCCGCGATAATGAGACCAGCTTCCTTTAAAGGTGGCGGAGATAAAGCCAAAATGCTGATATTAATATATTACAAGTGATTCAAGTTTGCTATCTGAATGGATTTAAGACTCAACCGTTTTAATGAAATAACGGTTGTTTTTTTTCGATTCGTACTTTATTTTATCGCCCAATGCCTTATTAAAAAGCATTAATTTGCCTTTATTATTTGCTTAATTAACGATTATTCCCAGTCGTCACCACTGGCAACGTTCCCACTGGTGACAAACGGGAAAAGAATTCCCATTTGTCGCCAGTGGTGACGAATGGGAAAATGAAGTCCCAGTTATCACCAGTGGTAACAATCGGATATAGGAAGTCATCATCATCAGCAGACGGAAGACGTCCACTTTACCTGTTACGTGGTATCTTTTCCATATTTTTTTACGGTCACGTCTATTGTGTGGACTCGCGAATGTAATACTAGATATATCTTAGAAGTTTTATCTCAGAAGCGAAAATGAAAAGATCTCAGGAAATCGATCGAAGAGTTACCAGCGACCTCAACGAAGTTATTGTACCAGAAGTACTAGGACAACAGAGTGCACAAAGAGGTTTCATCTCTTTTGTGATATCAAGTACCTAGTTATCAGTTTGTACCTGTGGTTCGTATATACCAGAAGTACCTACTACTAGAGCAGGACAGGTAATTAGAAGGTTTTACCACATAAGTGAGGTCTGGTGTTTGATATCCAACTGTGACATAAGGAAGCCTGATGATGAATAATGGTCTCTCAGGTGCCGATGCAACAGCTGCGAAAGTTTTAGTGGATACTAATCCGATATACCCTGGCTGACTACCACCGAGTGAACTTATCAAAGGTTACCTCCACGAGAATAAAATAAAAGTATTCTGCTCACTAATAAAGTTCCAATTTTCTAATACGTCATCGTGTAGAACTACTAGGAATGAAAAAATAATATTTAATGCATTCCACATTCAGTCATCCTACTAGTTCTACACTAGTAGGATTTTTTTCCCTCGTAATCATACATGTAGAACAAAATGTAAAACTACTGGGAATAGGCCCCTATATTCAGCAGTGGACGTCTTCCGACGAAAGAAAGAAAATACATTTATTTGACACTCAAAATAACAAAGTAGGTAAAAATTAATAGTAAAAAAATTCCAAAGGTGTCGGGTAAAAAAATATGCTGCCTCAGCATGTTGCTGTGCCAAAAATAAACTCTGACGATCTGATTGATGATGGTGATTATGTTTTTTATTTTATTTCAGTGGCGACAACTGGGAATTAAAAGTCTCAATTGTCGCCACTGGTAGCAACTGGGGAACTGGGACGGGCCTGTTGGTCTAGTGGTTAGTGACCCTGTCTGCTACCCAACAGGTCGTGGGTTCGATTCCCACCAAGTGTCTGGGTGTTTTATCTATACAAGTATGTATTTACAAAAAAAAAGTATATAAGTATTAGTATCAGTTGTCTGGTTTCCATAGTATAGGCTCTGCCTAGTTTGTGATCAGATGATCATGTGTTAATTGTCACAAGACATTATTATTATTATTATTATTTAATGTTTCATTCGTCACCACTGGCGACAAATGGGATTTTTTTTCCCGTTTGTCACCAGTGGGAACGTTGCCAGTGGTGACGACTGGGAATAATCGCTTAATTAATAGTGTATCATCAGCATACGAAAGATTAATCGCTCTAATGGATTGATGCAAGTAACAATAGAACCGCAACATGCATACGGTATAGGTAATAGACGAGGGTGCGGGATGAATGCACGGTGCTGACTGTGAAATAACATCGTTGTTACTTGGTTCATAGCAATATATACCTTATGCTTTAGTTACCATGGTTCTCGAAAACCGCACACATATTTTGGTACCCCTGTCTGCCGGAGTGTGGAGAGCGAGGGTTCAAAGTATGAGGGAACGAAAGAAATCAACGAACTATGCAATGTTTTTTTCTAAAAATGTTACTAAAGCATTTAATAAAATGTATATCTTTCCAGCTGGTTGATCACACGTAAACTTATTATACTTACTTACTTATCGAATAATGTTGATATTATGTTGAATAAATACATAACGTCATTTTTTAAGTCTTTTGAAATAGTTTATCGGGAATTAGCAAAACCAATATTTTTATTCGATTTTTAAGTCCATAGTTAGTCTGTAGAAAAGGCAATCAATGTAGTTGCAAGAATGCAAATCTAATGCAAAACAAAAGAAAAATAGCAAAAATTTTACAGCAGTATTTTTTTTTAATTATCTGTTTATTACGTTACAGAAAACGCTCTTTGTAGTACTGTTATTTTACCCATGTACAAAGATAATCCTCTATAAGTCTTTTCTATAATAAAACTCCGCATGACCTACCATTAACCAAAAGGGTGTTTTACAAACCCAAGGTTAAAGTAATTATTAGGTAAACAACAATATTCATCAGGTGACTTAATCACTATAACCTATATTTATTTACACAGCCATTCATTAAACAAACAGAAATTATCAGTTAACGAATATATGTAAGTTACACCCACCTTAAAATGTTTTTAACTTAATTTATCCAAATCATGTGTGTCCGTTTCGAACGTTAATTTGAAAATCGCTATCATGGCGGTTATTTAAACTTGAAAAAAAAAGCTTAATTGTTATGCACTGTCTACACGGGCACTGCAATTTTGCACTCGATTGTACAAGATATCGATCGTGACGTGACGAATATGCACACGATCACAAAGCCGGTCCGAACTGCAACGCGACACGTTCGCCTCAAACGAATGTTGAATTAATACTAACATAACCTCAAATTTACGCGCGCCGCTCGAGAAATTGTTTATGCTGTCTGTACACTCATAAATGGGGTTCAGTTGTGAAGAAGAAGGAAATACTAATGCCCCCATGGCAGACAAAGATCGAACATCGACAAAGGTGGTATTATGATGGGGGGAGCTCACAACAATACGATAGAGTAGAGTTAACGGCTGCGTTGAACTATCAAAAAATAAAAATACAACTTTATTCAAAGCGCTTTTAGATTTATGTAGACCATCTTAATTGGTAGGTATATAACTGTTTCGCAACAACGGACACCTGAAAATGTGAATAGTAACAGTAAACATGAGATATCGCTATTTGTCTTTTAAACAATCAGAGTAAACAATGAACGTGTATATAAATAATGGCCACGTTCATTACTAGTAATTTCAATAACTTATCAATACAAACATTTACGAATTAAAGAAGGACATCATAATATGGAGTTTTTACTCCTTCTTTAATTCTATATTATATTATATATATATTCTATATTATATTATAATAACTTATTTACTAAGGTATCAATGTCTACGACATTTTTATAAGTTATCATAACACCATGAAAAAAACTTCAGAAATGGGTAACTTAATAATAACACACCATTGAACTACAAACACTTGACCCTATAGACAAGTAGATTTAAAAAAAAATGGGAGACCATACTTGAGTAAGTACCTGCGTGCCCGGCGCCACCCTTGGGTCCCATTCCCATCCCATATAAACTATTGAAGCGAGACGAATGAATGATTTTAAACAGTCAGCTAACAAGTACCTGCTATGAATTCTTGCCACTTGCTGCAATCTGCCGTGACTGCTTATTATAAAATGAAATCATAAAAACTTACAAAAATTTGATTAATTTACATAATCTAGTAATAAGCTATGTAAAAACCATGGATTTAGGATTTTTTTCACTACGTTCAAGTAAAAACCTTGAAATAAAAAATGTAGAGCTTCCAGATGTTTAGCTTTACAAAATGGATTTTAATTAATTGGTATGTATAAAAAAGATGAGTAAATATATACAATTCAATTGTTTAGAGAAAGATAAGGACAGGTTCTTGAGGAGTAAGTAGGTGGGAAGCCCACACCGTCTTGCGCCTCTCGTCGGCGCCTGCAAGGCTGAGAGCGTTAAATATTTCATTGATGTACAAATAAATCGTACAGAAGGGGATTGGTCTTTTATTATCTATAAAAGTGAGTTAACCACTGATTCCTTATTCCTTAAATTCCAAATTCCTTAATAATAAGGAATTTGGATGCAAGTTTCAGTTTTATAAACTTACCATCATAAATTCCACTTTCGCTTGTTTCACCTAAGGATTAAAGATTGATTGAATGGTTTGTCAGGAAGATATTATGTAGAAAATTAAAGCCTGGAAGTATCATTTGGATTGTCTATTACTGAATATAAGCTAAGCTCTAGACGACAGATTCTATGGCAGTGTTAATGACAAATAAAAATTCTGTATAATAATATTTATCTTGGGACAATCCACACACGGTCATCTGATCCCAAACTAGGCAGAGCCTGTACTATGGAAACCAGACAACTGATACTAATACTTATATAATTTTTTTTTTGTAAATACATACTTAATTAGATAAATAACACCCAGACACTTGGTGGGAATCGAACCCACGACCCATCGGTTAGCGGACAGGGTGTCTAACCACTAGACCAACGGGCCCGTATTATTAATAATTTATGACACTTTTAATGTCTACACTTAGATGAATTATATGTCTGAATGTGTGAATGACATATAATTCATCTAAGTGTCTTTGTAGACACTTTTTGTTTGAAAAAATGGCCAAAATGCATTTGTATGCATTTTGGCCATTTTTTCATACCAGTAAAAAAAATCTGATCTTAAATACAAATATGGATGTAAGGTTATAAAAATAAACAATAACATTATCTGCGCGACTCTACCTTTCTTTCCATTCATAGCTCATACTACAATGGATATATGAGCGATTAATATTTAGCAGACCACCTTGACCTGGATGAACTTTATAACGCATTTGTCAAGTCTATAAAGGTAAGGGCTCGACGTGTGTCAACGGCGAACGGTCGCCATAAAGCGTGTTTCCTGCGCCTGCGACGGCCCGCGGCGAAGGGGCACGCGCACGACAGCCGAATGCGTGTCATTATCGTGAGGCAAGGCATGCGACTTACAAATATAGAATGTTTATTTTATATTGTGTAGATAGACTGTGAATTACACTTTAACGATAGAGGATTCGGTATTGGAATGATGTGGATGCATGAGTAAAAGGTTAAGGTCGCGAGTGGGGTTACACTATTTCACCTTTGCTATATGTGCAAGGAGTCTGAAGTGTGTTATAAGGATAACAAAATAAATGCGAAAACGAAGAAGTAATTATTTTTTACATTTCTAGCATTCCGCTATCGCTTCGCACAAGGCGCGCACGGCTTTCAAAAAGGCTGTTGCAAAATATTGCTTTCTTTTCGACTTACATAAAAACTTAACCGAGTTTTTTTATGTATACAAACCTTCAAAATTCACCCATTGATGGTGAAAATAACTTAAATATCCTTTGCCGTGTTTAGAAAGTGTTAGCGGATATACCGACAGACAGACGCGGAAAGCGATTATGTTTTATACTACGTAAAGAAGATAATATGAATTTGGTTTTCCTAATATATAGTAGTGCTTGACCCCAAAACCTCGACTATAGTAAGTGGTGCTGCAGTCGTAGATAAAATCCAACGAGCTTAATACACAATTAAAAGAACCTGTGTCAGAAGTCTCGCTGTGCGGGGCGCAGCACAGGAACTAAGTATTCATAGGGTACCAATCTTATGACTACAACGGCATTGAAACTTTTTACCGGGCGTTCTTGGTTTCCTTACCTTTTTCTCGCTCTTACGTAATGTTACAGCTGAACCTACAAAGAACATAGTATTCGCATTCTGATCTTTTATTAAGTGTGTGTTGAGCTTATTTGTTACATTGTAGATAATGTTCACTTGTATTTTCTTGAAAATATAATATATTATACATTTTGAACAATTTTTATAATAATGTAGCAGTCACGCTGTTGACCTCCTTGTGGCATGAGCGACAGGCTGTAACACTCAGTACGATGTTGTGGTTTTCAAGCACGATTTGGGTGTGGGTGCCCGTTTATTTTGTTTAAGCCCTTCCAAATACCTGCCAGTAAAGGCGTCATGACGCCTGGCTAATGCTTGATGAAATTTTGTAATATTTATTTAACATTGAGTTTATATTACGGTTATAAGAATTCCACTGTGGGCTTTCAAAACATACATTGTGTGCTGTTGCTACGTATACCTTGTTTTTCTTTATAAGATCAATTTGATCCTGAAAAACCGTCCAGGTAGGTACCACCGCAGTGTCAGATATTCTGCCACCAAGCAGCAGTGTGGAAGCATTGCTGTGTTTCGGTGTGAAGGGCACTTTAGCTGGTGAAATTACCGGACACAGAGACTTAACATCTAACGTCTTAAGGGTCGGCAACGCGCTAGTGATTCTTTTGGTATTGCTAGCGTCTATAGGCTGCGGTGGCTGCTTACCATCAGGCGGGGCGCACGCTTGCTTGCCACCTTGGTAGTATAAAAAAAAACCAAGGACGTGTTTTTTTATTATTTAAAACCAAGACCATATCAATATTTTTGTTTTACAAATAATCTTCTGTGTGTGACAAAAACATAAATTCGGTGCGATTAAATGTAAGGTGGATTCAAAAGTTTGGCATTGTGCTACCGATTTATATGAAAATTTTGAGTTGTCAACACAGTGCGTGGTTGCGCTGGCTTATTAAAACACAAGACGGGCCCTTTGGTCTAGTGGTTAGACATCCTGGCTGCTACTCGATGGGTAGTGAGTTCGATTCCCACCAAGTGTCTGGGTGTTATTTATCTATTTATATAAATACTTACAAAAAAATGTACATAAGTAATCAGTTGTCTGGTTTCCATAGTACAGGTTGTGCTTAGTTTGGGATTGGATGACCGTGTGTGGATTGTCCCAAGATATTATTAATATTACAAGGAAAGGCAGGTTCTCTGTGGCAGGAAAACCGCAGTGCTGACAGAGACTAGGAGGGACGGAAGACCTTTAGCCACCCCATATCTCTGGTAAAGTCTCCGTTATTCATTGCACTAACGACGTTAATCACCGCAGCCACACCACTCCACTCTACTCGAAGGCGGCTGACGTTGTTTTGACTTTTGTCTTCTTCACAGTGAATACGCGGTGAATACACTTGCCTGGTTGGGCTACTTCGATGTTAAGCTGTCAATGAGTCGGCTGACGGGTGTTGTGCGCTAGCTCTCTCAACCAAAATACATTAAGGTTCCAGTGAATTCACTTGCGAATTATCTACATTAGATTTTTTTATAAATACTTTATTAGAAATTAAATTCAAAGCTCTAAATATACTTCCTTACAAAATTTACAGTAATTTTATATACTTACACTGGTTTTATATGGTTGAAAGCAATATCTTACACTCCACTTCTCACTCAAGAAAATCAGTGACGTAAACGCACAACAAAACAAGTAATATACACACATCAAAAGTGTCTAGGGATCAAGCATTTTTGGGCAAAAAAATGGGCAGAAGAACAATGGCGTTTCGTGTGCTTTTCTGATGAGTCTCGTTTTGGTATGAGACCGGATACAAGACGTATACGACACTGGAGAACCCCTGGACGCCAACAGCGATTAAAATCCTGCCAGGAAGTCCATCCTTATAGTGGTGGAACCATCATGGTATGGGCGGGTATTTGGATCGGCGGAAGAACTGAGTTGATTTGGATCAGAGGCAACCTCAACGCTCAAATTTATGCTGAGACGATTGTATCAGACGTCATCGTTCCTCTACAAGTGCAAATCGGTCCCTTATTTCAGTTAATGCATGATAATGCACGACCGCACACCGCAAGAGTTGTAAGACAGACTCTCGCCGCAGCTAACATCAATGTCCTGCCCTGGCCTGCTCAGTCGCCAGACTTGAACCCGATTGAGCATGCATGGGATATGCTACAGAGAAGAGCTCTGCCGAATATGGAGGGTATCCAGTCGCAAGATGACCTTTTTTTGTTGTTGCAACGAACATGGGCGGCCATTCCACAGCGTGATTTGGATGAACTCATTTTGAGTATGCCAAACCGATGTTCTTGTGTTGTTAGTGTTCGCGGTAGAAACACGGATTATTAATTGTTTAAGTTACCCAATAAAATTTTAAAGAAAACTGTTATTTCAGTCTTTTTTTCGAACTTTTGTGTTAGTGGTTCAAATGTCAAAAATCCCTTTATTAGGAAAATGGCAAATTTCTTTATTAATGCAAAGGTGACTTGGTTTATCGTTACTGTGACAAACGAAAACACTTTATTTGATGAATCCTTAAAGAAAATTTTAATTAATATCAATCAGGAGAAAAGTTATTGCAAAAATATATGTTGATCCCTAGACACTTTTGATGTGTGTATTTTAGAGAAAATAGCACGCTCATATTTTAGAACAATAAGGAACGGAGTTCTGAATTAGTATTAGTTCAAAGGAAGTATTACTCTACATAAGTTGATGTATATTTCCACGTCGCATGTGTGAGTAATCAGCTTTGTTTTAATTCAGTTGCCGGTCGTGTTATTGTTCCGGGCGGGCGCGTTACACGGAAGCCGTTTGGCCGTTGGCAATCTCGATCACCCCGGTGCGGGCTCATGGGTTCTAGTACAATATACATTGTGGTACATATACATACACTAAGCCAATGGTGGATTAGTCTCTATCATCGTTATTTTGTCGCTAGCAGTAATGTGTAGTCATTGCTAAATAATATTTATTAATCTATATATCTATACTATAAGTATAATAAAACTGTAACAGGTCCAATTCTGTACATTGAAGATATTTTGAAAATTATATTTGGAGGGCAATCTATAACCGATACTGAGGCCGAAAATGTAATTTTTTTAATTTTTGTCTGTCTGTCTGTCTGTCTGTCTGTCTGTATCACGGCTGAGCATCACGCCGAAACTACTGAATGGATTCAAATGAAACTTGGCATGATTTGAGATCTTACTACGAGGTAGGACATAGGATACTTTTTATCCCGTAATCTAGCACGGTTCTTTTGGGAGAGGGGATTAAAGTCAAAACGGGTACTTGGTTATACGCTTGGTCCGATTTTATCAATTTTTCTATAAAATATAATAAATATTAGTAAGGGAACACTCATAGAGAGTATTTATCAAGGTTTTGTAATCGATCGGGTTAAGCAACGTTAGGTAAGGTCATTAAATAGATGGGTGACCGTTTAACGCCATTTGAACTAAACGGGTCCGTGCTTCGGAGAGCAAGTAAAAAGTGGGTCCCAGTTTTTAACCGACTATAAAAAATGAGGTTATGTATTCGATGCGAATGTCTGTTATTCAAAGTTTAGTTAACGTAAAAATAGCGCAGGCGGAGCTGCGTGGGTCAGCTAGTCATAAATATAAATTCACAGTTGGTGTATACCGGCGTGGATACTACAGTAAGAAAAGATACTGAGCTCAAGAGACTTAATAATTAAAATTTCAGATGACGAGTAATGCAGAGGAACTGTTTAAGGGCAGGCGGGTCGTTTACCATTAGGTGAACGTCGCAGTCATCATTACGTTGTATTAACCAAAACCACTTGTTCTTACATTAAAAGAGGTACGAGACAGCTGTTTTCAATGAAGGTCACTATTGCGCATCGGGCCTTTTTGTATATATTCTTTGTACATATTTTTATACTAATTACGTGTTTGGGGGGCGCCGAACACAGGAACTCCAATAAAATAATTGTTTAGATGAATAAAATTTTATAATTAATCTTCCACAAATTGTTTTAATTTAAAATATTACTTAGTATCTAATCTTAAAGTCTAAGCGTCTGTTCCCACCGATGTTAGGTAAGGGAAAGCGATCCCATGAAGCCGTGACGTCCGCGTCATGAGCTGGGTGTCCGATGCGCGGCAAATGTCCCACGGTCTAGGTATATGCTGACGAGGCATGCTGGCTGGCTCGTAACATACTTTTCAATGTTTAATATGGTATTCTTTTGTTTTCTATTAATATTTTAATGTCTAAACCGCGGCAGTAATGATACACATTCGCCTATCTTTCCCTATTTTTCCCTCAAATATCCCTAGTTCCCACCTGAGCTATACGTTATTTATATTATTATTGGCCGCATATGGCCATGACTGCTCGATGGTACAAGGATGACCAATCTTAATATTGCTTAGATACCTTACGGTAGCCACATTTTTTTTAATATACTTGATTAAGTCAATTGAATATGTTTTTTTTCACGGTGATTTTATCATTTGTCATGCACTTATCAAATTATTTTACTACTATAATCTGTTAACTCACAGCTATACATTTGGTATATGTATACAAATACGTGTTTATCGACATAACATGCAGTAGGTACCTACATAATTTCTTGATACAACTAATCCCATAAACGACTAGTACTACACAATACTAAAGAGCGTAAGGGGAACTTCAAAAAGATTTTTCCCAGTTGGTTTTATTTCTTTTGAACCAAACAGGAAAAAAACAAGAAAAGCTTGACAGTTCTTTGATATATTCGGACGCTCACATTTCGTCATTTCATCTTGAGTTCAACAAAAGATACATCAATAAACATCTTTAAAGGGGGTTCTTAGAACGACTCTACGCCTACCTACTTACAATTTACAGAAAGCGAAATCAAAGAATTTTGTTAGCTACTTACTTACCTAAACTATTTCCGTTATCATAAAGATCGTTCCTATTGTTAGTATCAAGTGCAAACACGTGTAGTTCAGACGGGGAACGGCTTTTCGAAGGTCACAACACATTGTCCTATTATGCTATTTGTGTTTGCATGAACTTTGTACCAATCAAGACGTTGTGGCTTAACGAGCCTAATACAGAATAAAACTGCAACCTAAAATGTTGAAATAAAACTAATTTTACGCAATATATCGCAGTTTAGTTTTGATCGTTACTTTCCCTACATATCGAACACTTTACTTAAACTCTTTCTGCTTAGATTAGACTAAAAATAATAATTGGTGACACTAGGCCAATCTACAAAGCCCATAGTCTGTGCTGTGTGTGTGTGTTTAGTACAGGCGCAGAGTAGCCAGCCTCTCGGTATTCTCCAAGATACATTTTGGGGAGTATGCGTAGGAATTACATAATTCCTCCATTCCCTTCTATCATCGGACGACAAGACGCACGGCAAAGCTACGCACCCTGACGTTGTGAAAGTCCGGACCAACAGATTTGCTTCCTCATTTATAATACGAATAGCTAAGGACTGGCATAGTTTGCCTGCGTCTGTTTTCACATCCGATTATAATGTGGGTGTGGGTGTCTTCAATGCAAGAGTAAATAGGCTTTTAATAGGCTAGTGTGCTTTACCATCATCGATTGCATCATCGCTTTCGATCGGGTGGGATCGCAATCAATGGTTGACGCTTATAATAAATTAAAAAATATATAAGACGCGACTATCCCGAGACAACTATGACATATAGACCTCTTGAACGTTAGGCTTCGTGTGTCCATGAATATTGTAAGTGTTCGTAACATTGATAAAGTAAACATAAAAAATAAACCCGTCTAATATAATCCGTCAATATGTGATGTCCGCGTAAACGTTATGAAATAATTTTGTGAAACTAAAATGTGTATATTTGAATGCACCTAAATACTTGGTTATAAAACACGTATTTAGGTTTCAACATAACACACCTACACACAGTTGTTTGTTTTCACATGTGATGCTGATTTGAATACCTATGATGTGGGCAGTTCGATTGGAAACGCGATTTTAGTCGTACAACAAACAACTTTCTCAACTTTTTCTTTCCAGTTTCAATTAAAAGTGTCACTTTTAGTTATAATAATTATAAAGATGTATCATTAATAAGTGTGTCAATACCACAAAGTAGGTGTAAGTAAAAAGTATAAGTCATTTGTATCTCAATAACTCAATAAAGGAATCATTTAGGTACCTACCTATTATATCACCGGTTACCGGATATTACTGAATATAAATTACAATTAACGTGTTGGTACAAAGAAGTGAATAACCCCCAAAGTATCGAAAAGTATGATTAGTAGAACGATTAATGAGCGTGAAAGACATAATCCCACGGTCACAGTTCAGCTATGTAATCACTAGACTAGATCTGGATGATATCATTGCTCTCCGATCCGGGTCGCCTTGACTGCTAAGCGTTAAATTACTATGTATCTATGTAGTAGCCGTTACAAGTATCATGTATACATTTATTTTAAAACTAGCTGACCCACGCAGCTCCGCATGCGCTATTTATACGTTAACTAAACTTTTAATAACAGACATTTGCATCGAATACATAACCAACTTTATTATAGTCGGTTAAAAACTGGGACCCGCTTTTTACTTGCTCTCCGAAGCACGGACCCGTTTAGTTCAAATGGCGTTAAAGGGTCACCCATCTATTTAATGACCTTACCTAACGTTGCTTAACCCGATCGATTACAAAACCTTGATAACAACTCTCTATAAGTGTTCCCTTACTAATATTTATTATAATTATGAAGAAAAATTGATAAAATCGGACCAAGCGTATAACCAAGTACCCATTTTGACTTTAATCCCCTCTCCTAAAAGAACCGTGCTAGATTACGGGATAAAAAGTATCCAATGTCCTACCTCGTAGTAAGATCTCAAATCATGCCAAGTTTCATTTGAATCCACTCAGTAGTTTCGGCGTGATGCGCAGGCGTGATACAGACAGACAGACAGACAGACAGAAAGACAGACAGAAAGACAGACAAAAATGATTAAAAAATACATTTTCGGCCTCGGTATCGGTTATAGAATGCCCTCCAA
This sequence comes from Furcula furcula, assembly GCA_911728495.1. Classification (NCBI taxonomy): domain Eukaryota; kingdom Metazoa; phylum Arthropoda; class Insecta; order Lepidoptera; family Notodontidae; genus Furcula; species Furcula furcula. The sequence continues at coordinate 17,620,904 of OU452244.1, forward strand.
ATATAATTTTCAAAATATCTTCAATCTACAGAATTGGACCTGTTACAGTTTTATTATAAGTATAGATTACTATTACATCATTCAGTTTGTCAAAATTAAAGCTATGCATTATCTTACTAAACTCAAACACATTTGTGTAATTATAATAAAACTGTAACAGGTCCAATTCTGTACATTGAAGATATTTTGAAAATTATATTTGGAGGGCATTCTATAACCGATACTGAGACCGAAAATGTAATTTTTAAAATTTTTGTCTGTCTGTCTGTATCACGGCTGCGCATCACGCCGAAACTACTGAATGGATTCAAATGAAACTTGGCATGATTTGAGATCTTACTACGAGGTAGGACATAGGATACTTTTTATCCCGTAATCTAGCACGGTTCTTTTGGCAGAGGGGATTAAAATCAAAATGGATACTTGGTTATACGCTTGGTCCGATTTTATCAATTTTTCTTCATAATTATAATAAATATTAGTAAGGGAACACTCATAGAGAGTTTTTTTATCAAGGTTTTGTAATCGATTGGGTTAAGCAACGTTAGGTAAGGTCATTAAATAGATGGGTGACCGTTTAATGCCATTTGAACTAAACGGGTCCGTGCTTCGGAGAGCAAGTAAAAAGTGGGTCCCAGTTTTTAACCGACTATAAAAAAGGAGGTTATGTATTCGATGCGAATGTCTGTTATTAAAAGTTTAGTTAATGTAAAAATAGCGCATGCGGAGCTGCGTGGGTCAGCTAGTTTGTGTAATTTTGCAATATAAACAGTTACTAGTAACTCGGAGATAATGTTTAAGAATAATTGATATAGTGGATCGTGTGAAAAGTTAATACTTAAAGAAAATGAAAATTTTATTTCTTTTTTATTGTAAACCAGCAGCGCAGCTCTGCCCACGCTCTTTTACGTTGACATTATTTCTTTAGGGCTCCCGCACATAACTGCGAATTCTTATCGCATCGCAAATATCTGCGAGAAACAAATGCATTTTCAATACAAAAATTAATTTGTTTCTCGCAGATATTTGACAAAATAAACATTATTAAAATCAACAACAAATTATTTACACTTACTATATCGATTCATAGATCTCGATTATTTATGAAATACTATTATTTATAAACTTTAACACAAAATTTTTTTATACAGGTAATTATGACAAATTCTAGGTCTAGTTTTTTAGCTGGAAATGTTATATCCACATTACCTACTTAGATTAGATAATATATACACGGAGCTTATCGTTACAACATGACACACGGTAGTGTAATTGGTATCGGTTTTATTTTAAAGATTGAGAAATTTAGGTATAGTAAACCCTGTTTTTCTTTAAAAGATCAAAATCGTAGCAATAAATGTATGAACACAGGAGTGATGACTGACCGGCTGATGGACCGGAAACAGGGTTTCGTTTTTCCCCGTTTTTGGAAAACAGGGTTTAGGTAGTCGCTTGCTATTCATATGCACGAATATTGCTATTCGCAGGCTTACACGCTACTCATCGCGCAGGCACAGTGAGGAGAACTATCAAAGCGACTACGATAAATCTCTATTTGTCTCTCGCCACTGAATAAAACCTTTTTAAAAATAAAGAGAAAGTTATATACAGTACGCGACAGGTCGACATGGCAATCGGGGAGGGGATACCCGGCACACGCACACATGCCCAAAGTAAGGTGGCGCGGGCGATGCACGGGTATGCGGGGTGTCCCCTCCCCCGCGTCTCAACTCATACCCCGATTGCCATGTCGACCTGTCGTGTACTGTACACACTAGACGGCGAAGTCTTAGCAGGCCAAGGCTTATGTGGTCAATGAGAATTAGGGCCCATATAGTCATTACACGTCATTTTTAACAAGCAGTGGTACAGTGCAATTATATCATGCCAAGTCTAAAAGTACAGGGAGGCGGTCAAAAGCGAGCGTATACGACGCGCATGAAATAATTGTAGAGCTACTAGCAAGTAGAATAGTTAAGGCACTAAAGAAGCTTAATATCAGTGACGATAATTTATTAAAGTGAATAATAGTGTGCTAGAATAATTTAGTTAATTTAGTAATAATTAAGTTCATGTATATCAGGTTTTGCATTAGGTATTTCATTAACACGTTGTATAGGTCAACGTTGTAAACGTCTGAGCTGGCGTTGCCACAGTGCAACGTAATCGCTCGCTTCAAATCTCATTCATGCATCTAAGCCTAGTAATATATAAATATTCTAAACATCTTAGTGTATATCTTGCCGAGACCTATATGGATGTAGGCAAAAAACACATACTTGGACATTTTGCGCAATCGATATGTGTACACATTGTATTTTCTAGGCCGTCACGACGTGGTCACGACAGTTCAAAATGACATTGCATTGTGCGTATATACACGACAGTAGAACTAGAGTTTTCCATTACCGGCGTGGGTTCAACGTTACGCTTAATGATTCGTGTGAAGAAGAACAACCATATTACTAAGTTAACACTTCCGTGAGAAGCGTTTGTACATTCATTAGTGTACGGTACTTGCTTATTCTTATTGCTAATTCCATTATTATACTCTTTTTTTTTAAGTTGGGAAATACTTTGAGGATATCCTCCAGTGGGATAGAGATTAGATTAAGTGTGATTCCGGTCTTGTCTTCAATGGCTAGTAGGTATTACATGAAGACTTATAGTTTTTTTTAAATTATTTTCTTTGAGGTTTTTAATTCCTTTAGTATTATTATGTTAAGTAATCTCTATTATACGTGACATACGATGTTTTTAACCCGTATCAATTGTTTTATGAAAAGTCACCGTCTCCGTGTCGTCTAATAGTGTAAAGTTTCATCCTGGGAACGGATAGCTCGTTACACTTGAGTGAGCCCACCATCGCATGTCGACAACTTGTAGATAAATGTCACGCCGCTTTTGTCGATAGCATATTTATCACAAATACCTATTTAGCGGTTGCAACCGCAAACGACATGGTTGAAGAAGGTCTAAAACTACATGAGGGAGATGGGACTCAAGGTAGATGACGCACAAGACCGAAGTATATGGCGTCACATGATTGGGATAGCCGATCCCGCGTATCGGGAAAAGGCGCGGCCAAATAAGAAGGCCTATTTATTGGTTGAAAATATTTTAAATTTAAGCTAATCTTGTTCTAGATAAAAAATTTGAGTTCGAACTTCTGGTTATGAAACTATAAAGTAGACGACGTTGCACCACATCAATATTCAAACTGGTAATTTCGTTATTTTTACTATTTCAATTTTGTGTGTCTTCTATGCCCGAACATGAACTTGGTTTCTGTTTAACAAAATTAGATGATTACATTGATATATTTATTTGTTTCTCTGCCACAAATGAAACTTAGTCTAAGAATTAATTTAGGTACATACAAACTTAAAATTAAGAGAAAATCACATGTAAAAATAAAATGTACATTTGCGAGAGACTGGTGCCCAAACTAAGCCAAGGCCTGTATTTTAGAACACCAGGACCCCCATCACAAAAATGAGGATAGTCTGTGATAACAATGATGATTTAAGTAGTATGTACATCTATCTATTCTATACTTATAATAAAACTGTAACAGGTAGGAAGATATTTTGAAAATTATATTTGTAGGGCATTCTATAACCGATACTGAGGCCGAAAATGTAATTTTTTTTGTTTTTGTCTGTCTGTCTGTCTGTCTGTCTGTCTGTCTGTCTGTCTGTCTGTCTGTCTGTCAGTCTGTCTGTCTGTCTGTATCACGGCTGCGCATCACGCCGAAACTACTGAATGGATTCAAATGAAACTTGGCATGATTTGAGATCTTACTACGAGGTAGGACATAGGATACTTTTTATCCCGTAATCTAGCACGGTTCTTTTGGGAGAGGGGATTAAAGTCAAAATGGGTACCTACTTGGTTATACGCTTGGTCCGATTTTATCATTTTTTCTTTATAATATAATAAATATTAGTAAGGGAACACTCATAGAGAGTTGTTACCAAGGTTTTGTAATCGATCGGGTTAAGCAACGTTAGGTAAGGTCATTAAATAGATGGGTGACCGTTTAACGCCATTTGAACTAATTGGGTCCGTGCTTCGGAGAGCAAGTAAAAAGTGGGTCCCAGTTTTAACCGACTATAAAAAAGGAGGTTATGTATTCGATGCGAATGTCTGTTATTAAACGTAAAAATAGCGCAGGCGGAGCTGCGTGGGTCAGCTAGTATGTTATATGTATGGTTTTTTTTAGTTACATTTCCAAGAAAATCTAAAAAGTATGTTTTTAGTTACAGAATACGTGAGGCGAAATGTGGTGTTACAAATATGTGGTAAGTATAGTGAAAAACCTTAAATCTATGGGTAAGTATTAATATGGCATGCACATACTTGAGTATTTGAGGATGACTCGCGCATGTATAAACTAGCAGTCCCCCGCGACTTCGTTCGCGCAAAGGTAGTTAATGAAGATATACCGACAAAATAAACTCAACCCGATAACATTTTGCACGACTTGGGAATCAAAATCAGGTCCAAGCGATCAAAGGTCATACTCGCGCCCATCGTCACCGAGGCAGTCCAAATAAAAATCTAAAATTAAATACAAAATATTTTCCCATGAACAACTTGGGAGGAAACTTAAGGTCAAACAGTGAAATTTGTTAATACAGCGGGAATATTTTTCCAAATAATAAACTAAAATACACGTAGTTGTCTTTTTAAAGCATCCAAGAACACTATGCCGAATGACACCATAATCCATTCAGCATGTTTTTAGGTTTCCATACCTAAAAGGTAAAAAAGGAACCCTTATGGCGGTACTTCGTCTGTCTGTCTGTCTGTCACATGTATATATTTCAAGAACCACTGGCGCTATCGATTTGATATTTAGAACAGTTTTAGATCTTACTTGTTGGATAAGAATACTTATCGCAAATTAAAAAATATTTTATCTCTTTTACTGTTATTTTAATGGGGGCCGGTGTCAAAATTTCAAAGAGGCTACTATATCAATTGGGGTATCATATGAAAGGGCTTCATTTGCAAATTTCAAAACAGTTTTTTTTTGTTTATGTCTCGTGTTTTTTTGGCTTATAACAAAAAATGTCACAAAAAATACCGTTCCCCCCTTATCTGCGAAGTTTGTGAAGGGAAAAATCTGAAATAATTATAGGTAATAGAGGTCTATCTATATTTTAAAGAAAAAATAAAATGAAGAAAAAATAAAGTGGTACAGTTTTTTAGTAATCCTAAAAAACCTCTAGAAACAAACTTAGTTTTGCGGTTGGGTTTTTGCTATAAGAGGAATATTAAAAGAACTTTAATACGTGCAACGAAGGTAGGGAACCCTCGATGCGCGGGTCAGACTCGCACATGAGCGGTTTTTTTTTAGATTTTTTTTGGTTCGATTCGGTACTTTTTTGTTTCGCGGGGGAAACCTTCAAAGGGTTTCCGGGAGCTGTAGGGCTCGACCGGGGTATGTGGGATTCTTACCTACTAAAACCCCCGCGGCACATGAGAGACAACCCCGGGCTCTCCGGTGGTATCTCGATTCGGTGCCTAGCTTCGAACCGGAGTATCTTCCCTACTAAAACGCCCAGTACTCAATGGACATCTAGCACCCACAACCCAAACGTCCAACCGACAACTCCAAAGGTTGCCCGTTATTTGTCCGGGCTTATGGCTGAGGAGAAAGGCGGCAGCATTTTTTTTTTTAGGCGGCACTACTAAAAATGTAAGAGTATTAATAGGACGAAGTTGAGTTTGAGAAATTTTGAGTGTCTCTAGGTCAAAGTGGAACCCAAAGTCAAAATCTCGAGTGTGATGTCTTACGATTTTCATGATAAATATGTGGGATATTTCAGGGACAAAAATGGGTTACTATAAAAAAACGTTATCATCATCATCAATCAATATATATAAAAGGATAAGTCCTGACTGACTGATTGACAGACAACGCATCGAGGGTTCCATACCTTCTTTGCACGTTTTAAAATAACTTTAATACGTGCAAAGAAGGTATGGAACCCTCGATGCGCGAGTCAGACTCGCACTTGACCGTTTTTTTTTTAGTTTTTTTTTGGTTCGATTCGGTACTTTTTTTTTCGCGGGGGAAACCTTCAAAAGGTTTCCGGGAGCTGTAGGGCTCGACCGGGGTATGTGGGATTCTTACCTACTAAAACCCCCGCGGCTGTCGCATCGACACGTGAGAGGGAACCCCGGGCTCTGCGGTGGTATGCTTAGATTCGGTACCTAGCTTCAGAGTCATAAAATAAATTAGTTTTTGTTAAACTCTTTAAAACTGTTAATTTCGATAAATTTGGTTGGGTTCAGTTCGGATTTTTACTATGTGAGGTATTAAAAGAATAGGAAAATATCATTTATATGTGCAAAGCAGGTATAGAACCCTCGGTGCGCGAGTCCGACTCGCACTTGACCGGCTTTTGTTTTTTGGTTCTATTCGGTACCTAGCTCCGAACCGGAGTATCTTACCTACTAAAACGCCCCGTACTCAATGGACATCTAGGGCCCACAACCTAAACGTCCAACCGACAACTCCAAAGGTTGCCCGTTATTTGTCCAGGCTTATGTCTGAGGAGAAAGGTGGCAGCTTTTTTTTTTAGGCAGCAGCTTGACGCGTGTGCACGCGGTGCAGGATACGCGCGTTTGCGAACACTCTCGACAGCCTCTTATTGAATTGAAACCTTGCGTGCATTTAGAAGCCACACTCGCGCTAACGCAGCAGTTAGCATAATAGTTTAAATAACTAATATAATCTTTTCCCATCACTTTTAAAATCATATCAAATTCAAATGTTAAACATCGATGTCGTATTTTAGTTTTAAAACCCATGATATAACGCATACCTGCCGCTTATATCATAAATAAATACCAGTCAAGTGCGAGTTGGACTCGCGCACCGAGGGTTCCATACCATCTTTGGATGTATTAAAGTTATTTTACTATTAATGTAATTAACATCTCAGATAGCAAAAAAAAAAACAAACCACAAAACTAAGTTTGTTTGTCGAGTTTTTTAGTATTACTATAAAACTGTACTATTCAGAATGATCATTTTATTTTTCCTTTAAAATATAGATATACATATTATAATTATTACCCATAATTATTTCAGATTTTTCCCTCCACAAACTTCGGAGATAATTTTTGGTGGTATTTTTTTACATTTTTGATTATCAGCCAGAAACTACGTAATATAAACCAAAATAAAAATGTGTTTTGAGATGTGCGAATGAAGCTCTTTCATATGATATCCCACTCGATATAGTAGTCACACTTTGAAATTTTGATGATCCATTTCAACTTTAAAAAACTAAAACAAAAAATATATTTTTTTCATTTGTGATGAGGTTGGGTAAGAAAGATCGAAAACTGTACCAAGGTTCAAATCGGTAGCGTCAGCTGATCCTGAAATATATAGGTGTGACAGACAGACAGACAGACGAATTCAGACCATAAGGGTTCCTTTTTTACCTTTTAGGTATGAAACCCTAAAAACGGTTTTCAATTACCTTTTAAAAGACACCATACGCGAGATTTTTAACTTAAAATAGGACCCATTTTGACCTTAAGACCCTCATAATTTCTTAAATCTGACTTCGTCCTAATAATACTCTTTCATATTGTATCGGAAAACAGTGATAGGTGTTAAGAAATGGTAAAATATTTTTTTTTATTACCGAAATTGAGGTCCTGTGACTTTCGAGAAATGCAAAAATACGTAATTGTTTATTTTATTTGAGGCGTATGCGTGTGAAAATTCAAGGCTCTAGTACCAACCATTCATGAATTATAACGATTTTTTTATAAAACCCTCTATTTGGACCCCTTAGGATGCGAATTTCGAAAATTCCGTTCTTAGTGTGCGTTTACGTATTGTGAAGAATTTATACACCTCCCAAATTTCAAGTCTCTAGGGCCACCGGTTTAGGCTGTGCGTTGTCTGTCAATCAGTTTTTTTCAGGACTTATCCTTTTATATATATTGATTGATGATGATGATAACGTTATTTTTATAGTAACCCATTTTTTGTCCCTGAAATATCCCACATATTTATCATGAAAAACGTATTTCATTTACCTTTTAAAAGACATCACACTCGAGATTTTGACTTTGGGTCCCATTTTGACCTTGAGACCCACAAAATTTCTCAAACTCAACTTCGTCCTATTAATACTCTTACATTTTGTGTCGAAAAACAGTGAGAATTATGAAAAAAAATTCCAAATAATATTTTTTGTAAGTTTGTGGTCCTGTATCTTCTTCTATATATTTTGTTTTGAAAAATTCTAAGACAGGTAACTCTTTATTTTCTTTAAGGAATCTACGTGTTCAATTTCATGGTTCTGGTACCACCCGGTTCTATAAACCATAAAACCCCCTTTTTGGACTCCTTCCGATGTGAATTTTGAAAATTCCGTTCTTAGTGTGCGGTTACGTATTGTGACGAATCTACTCTCCAAATTTCAAGTCTCTAGGGCAAGCGGTTTAGGCTGTGCGTTGTCTGTCAATCAGTCAGTCAGGACTTATCCTTTTATATATATTATTAAAAACCCTAAGTAGAAGTATTAAAAAAAATACAGCAAAACAATGTACATACCAACTTTCCTTTAATGATCACATCACTTACACAAAGATTATACAAACTGTGAAACATTGGCAGGTAATTATACAAATGTGGGGACTCCCCCAAGTAGTCTCCGCCATCCCCAACAAACTACACCAACTCCGTCCTTATTACAATTTAAGAAATACATTGACACAATTTAACAGTATGACTGCATTGCAACATATCTAGTGACAGAATAACAGAGTGACCGCACTATACAACTACTGGAACTAGCGTTCCGCACGAGATCTAATAACTGAATGTCCCTGCACCACCAGAGCAGTGCCTTATATACGCGTTCGGTCATTCTACCATTCTAACTACCCCTTTTTTTTATAAAAGTATCGGAATATCTAACAATATAGATTAAAATAACATTAATACGTGAAAAGAAGGTATGAAACCCTCGATGCGCGAGTCAGACTCGCACTTGACCGGTTTTTTTTTTGGTTTGATTCGGTACCTAACTCCGAACCGGAGTATCTAACCTACTAAAACGCCACGTACTCAATGGACATCTAGGGCCCACAACCCAAACGTCCAACCGACAACTCGGAACGTTGCCCGTTATTTGTCCGGGCTTATGGCTGAGGAGCGAGGCGGCAGCTTTTTTTTTTTTAGATGGCAGCTTGACGTGGGTGCGCGTGGTGCAGGATACACGCATTTGTGAACACTCTCGACAGCGTCGTATTGAATTGAAACCTTGCGTGCATCTAGTAGCCACACTCGAGCTAACGCAGCAGTTAGTAAAGTAGTTTAAATAAACAATATAATCTTTTCCCATCACTTTTAAAATTATTTCAAATTCAAATTGTATACATCGATGTTGTATTTTAGTTTTAAAACCCATGATATAACTAAAACCTGCCGCTTATGCCATAAAAAAAACGGTTTTCAATTACCTTTTAAAAGACACCACACGCGAGATTTTTAACTTAGGGGTCCTATTTTGACCTTAAAACCCTCATAATTTCTTTATCCTGACTTCGTTTTAATCCTGTCTATCATATTGTATCGGAAGACAGTAAAATGTGTTAAGAAATGGTAAAATATTTATTATTTACAAAAATTGAGGTCCCGTGACTTCTACTTAGAAAATTTCGAGAAATACAAAAACCGTAATTGTTTATTTTCTTTGAGGCGACTGCGTGTAAAAATTCAAGGCTCTAGTACCAACCGTTCATGAATTATAACGTTTTTTTATAAAACATAAACCCCCCTATAAAAAAAAAAAATAGAAATAGAGGCAAGCGGTTTAGGCTGTGCGTTGTCTGTCAATCAGTCAGTCGGGACTTATCCTTTTATATATATAGATTAAAATAACATTAATACGTGCAAAGAAGGTATGGAACCCTCGATGCGCGAGTCAGACTCGCACTTGACCGGTTTTTTCTTTGGTTTGATTCGGTACCTAGCTCCGAACCGGAATGTCTAACCTACTAAAACGCCCCGTACTCAATGAACATCTAGGGCCCACAACCCAAACGTCCAACCGACAACACCGAACTTTGCCCGTTATTTGTCCGGGCTTATGGCTGAGGAGCGAGGCGGCAGCTTTTTTTTTAGGCGGCATCTTGACGCGGGTGCGCGCGGTGCAGGATACGCGCGTTTGCGAACACTCTCGACAGCCTCTGCGTGCATTTAGTAGCCACACTCGAGCTAACGCAGCAGTTAGCAGAATAGTTTAAATAAACAATATAATCACTTTTAAAATCATATCAAATTCAAATTTGAAACATCGATGTCGTATTTTAGTTTTAAAACCCATGATATAACTCATACCTACCGCTTATATCATAAAAAAAACTGTTTTCAATTACCTTTTAAAAGACACCACACGCAAGATTTTTAACTTAGGGGTCCCATTTTGACCTTAAAACACTCATAATTTCTTAAACCTGACTTTGTCCTTTATCCTGTCTATCATATTGTATCGGAAGACAGTGAAATGTGTTAAGAAATGGTAAAATATTTATTTCTTACAAAAATTAAGGTCCTGTAACTCCTACTTAGAAAATTTGGAGAAATGCAAAAATACGTAATTGTTTATTTTCATTGAGGCGTCTGCATGTGAAATTTCAAGGCTCTAGTACCAACCGTTCATTATATATAACACTTTTTTATAAAACATAAAACCCCCTATTTGGACCCTTTAGGATGTGAATTTTGAAAATTCCGTTCTTAGTGTGCGTCTACGTATTGTGAAGAATACCCCTGCCAAATTTCAAGTCTCCAGAACCAGCGGTTTAGGCTGTGCGTTGTCTGTCAGTCAGTCAATCAGTCAATCAGTCAGGACATCTCCTTTTATATACACACATCAAAAGTGTCTAGGGATCAACATATATTTTTGCAATAACTTTTCTCCTGATTGATATTAATTAAAATTTTCTTTAAGGATTCATCAAATAAAGTGTTTTCGTTTGTCACAGTAACGATAAACCAAGTCACCTTTGCATTAATAAAGAAATTTGCCATTTTCCTAATAAAGGGATTTTTGACATTTGAACCACTAACACAAAAGTTCGAAAAAAAGACTGAAATAACAGTTTTCTTTAAAATTTTATTGGGTAACTTAAACAATTAATAATCCGTGTTTCTACCGCGAACACTAACAACACAAGAACATCGGTTTGGCATACTCAAAATGAGTTCATCCAAATCACGCTGTGGAATGGCCGCCCATGTTCGTTGCAACAACAAAAAAAGGTCTTCTTGCGACTGGATACCCTCCATATTCGGCAGAGCTCTTCTCTGTAGCATATCCCATGCATGCTCAATCGGGTTCAAGTCTGGCGACTGAGCAGGCCAGGGCAGGACATTGATGTTAGCTGCGGCGAGAGTCTGTCTTACAACTCTTGCGGTGTGCGGTCGTGCATTATCATGCATTAACTGAAATAAGGGACCGATTTGCACTTGTAGAGGAACGATGACGTCTGATACAATCGTCTCAGCATAAATTTGAGCGTTGAGGTTGCCTCTGATCCAAATCAACTCAGTTCTTCCGCCGATCCAAATACCCGCCCATACCATGATGGTTCCACCACTATAAGGATGGACTTCCTGGCAGGATTTTAATCGCTGTTGGCGTCCAGGGGTTCTCCAGTGTCGTATACGTCTTGTATCCGGTCTCATACCAAAACGAGACTCATCAGAAAAGCACACGAAACGCCATTGTTCTTCTGCCCAATTTCTGTGTTCAAGAGCCCATTGATATCGAATCCTACGATTGTGCATTGCTATAGGTGGTACCCGTAGCGGTCTTCGGGAATGAAGGTTCACTTCATGCAAGCGGTTTCTGACTGTTTGGTCGCTAATTAAGTTCCCTGAAGAGTGATGAAGCCTCACGGCTAACAACATGGCAGTTATTGTTGGAGCTCTTCGAGTTAAGATTTGAATATATCGGTCTTGTCTCCGTGTGGTGCAGCGATACCGTCCTCCATGGCGCTCAGCCACGGTACCAGTGCTTCGGTAACGTGTCCAAAGTCGACTGATAACACTCTGACTTGTATTCAGAGCTAAAGCCACAGTACGTTGCCGGGAACCAGCTTCTATCATTCCCACGGCTCTGAGCATTTCTTCCCTGCTTAAATGACGTCGCCGCTCCATAATAACGTTGGTTTTAATCAGTAGTAGGGAAACAGTAGCACTAATAATGTCTTCAATGCGTTGTATGTTTTTATAGGGAAAATATTGACAGCTGATTTTCATCTTTTACTCGAATTTGATTCACAGTTCCTGATTCAAATTATGAAATGCACCAAAAAGGATCCATATAAATTTATAAAATCATAAATTTATTACAAAGCCACATCTCAATCTCAAGAAATCCGCTTAAAAATGCTTGATCCCTAGACACTTTTGATGTGTGTATATTGATTGATTGATTGATGATTAAAATAACTTTAATACGTGCAAAGAAGGTATGGAACCCTCGATGCGTGAGTTAGACTCGCACTTGACCGGTTTTTTCTTTGGTTTGATTCGGTACCTAGCTCCGAACCGGAATATCTAACCTACTAAAACGCCCCGTACTCAATGGACATCTAGGGCCCACAACCCAAACGTCCAACCGACAACTCCGAACGTTGCTCGTTATTTGTCCGGGCTTATGGCTGAGGAGCGAGGCGGCAGCTTTTTTTTTTTAGATGGCAGCTTGACGTGGGTGCGCGTGGTGCAGGATTAAAATAACATTAATACGTGCAAAGAAGGTATGGAACCCTCGATGCGCGAGTCAGACTCGCACTTGACCGGTTTTTTCTTTGGTTTGATTCGGTACCTAGCTCCGAACCGGAATGTCTAACCTACTAAAACGCCCCGTACTCAATGAACATCTAGGGCCCACAACCTAAACGTCCAACCGACAACTCCGAACTTTGCCCGTTATTTGTCCGGGCTTATGGCTGAGGAGCGAGGCGGCAGCTTTTTTTTGTAGGCGGCATCTTGACGCGGGTGCGCGCGGTGCAGGATACGCGCGTTTGCGAACACTCTCGACAGCCTCTGCGTGCATTTAGTAGCCACACTCGAGCTAATGCAGCAGTTAGCAGAATAGTTTAAATAAACAATATAATCACTTTTAAAATCATATCAAATTCAAATTTGAAACATCGATGTCGTATTTTAGTTTTAAAACCCATGATATAACTCATACCTACCGCTTATATCATAAAAAAACTGTTTTCAATTACCTTTTAAAAGACACCACACGCAAGATTTTTAACTTAGGGGTCCCATTTTGACCTTAAAACACTCATAATTTCTTAAACCTGACTTCGTCCTAATCCTGTCTATCATATTGTATCGGAAGACAGTGAAATGTGTTAAGAAATGGTAAAATATTTATTTCTTACAAAAATTAAGGTCCTGTAACTCCTACTTAGAAAATTTGGAGAAATGCAAAAACACGTAATTGTTTATTTTCATTGAGGCGTCTGCATGTGAAAATTCAAGGCTCTAGTACCAACCGTTCATTAAATATAACACTTTTTTATAAAACATAAAACCCCCTATTTGGACCCTTTAGGATGTGAATTTTGAAAATTCCGTTCTTAGTGTGCGTCTACGTATTGTGAAGAATACCCCTGCCAAATTTCAGGTCTCTAGGACCAGCGGTTTAGGCTGTGCGTTGTCTGTCAGTCAGTCAATCAGTCAATCAGTCAATCAGTCAATCAGTCAGGACATCTCCTTTTATATATATTGATAAAGGAAAATGAACGATATTACATTACAATATATTTAAAATGGCAAAGTAGTTACTTTATTATACCTGTTTCTTACTTAGTAAGAAGAATGATACTGGACTGGATAGTTTCTTTCTTTCCTAGTTAAAGAGCTTACTAGGTGCTGGACGCGTGTTCAAGAAACCGTCCAGAACCAATCATCTACCGCAGTTTCAAACATTCTGTCGTAAAGCAGCAGTGTGTATACACTGCAGTGTTACTGTATATGAAGGGAACATTGTAATTGGAAAAATAACTGGTTACAATAATGTCTCAACTCACAAATGACATTTGCCCATGGGCCGGCGAAGTGTCGCTGGTCATCAGGAGAATCTGCTCGTCTAGCCACTAAGTTCCATAATGAACAAGTAAGTATAAATTATAAAAACACAAAAAGACCGACTGCCAACTAACAAGACGATCTTAAATTACATTACACATACATAAAACCATTGAGGTATTATTTTATATATACATGCGTATATATTGAAACTCCTCATTAAGACCATTCATTTGATACCCATATTGATGTTTTTGGAAGCAAAAAATATAAAATGCGGCTGGGGGACGCAATTTTTTTTAAAATATATACGTACTCGTATACTATGTTACTCCCACAACTGAGGCAAATCTAACGACATATCAAAATCTATCGAGCCGTTCAGACTGTGGGCCATGCCAAAGAAATAAAAAAAGAAAAAGAAAGAAAGAAAGATAATTTTATTTGCCTGACATAGATAGGTAATTAATACAACACAAGTTCGAAAAGTAACAACAACACACACACAAAAGTAACAAACAACAACAAGAAATACAAAAAACAAAAACACATACCCATGTCAGTCACAAAAGGACGCACTCAGCTCATGCCGGAGGTCTTGTGTGACCACCGACGCTGGTTTTCAGTGCGCCCTTAGGTTTTCAATGCGCCCTTATAGTAGACATATACCTAATACATACATACTCTCCAAATACACAGCCCTCCTCCTGCGACATTCAGGCAAAAAGAATACCTACCGTAGAGACTTTTGGAAACGATGTCATCGACATCCCCGTAGCAAGTGACGTTCTAACTCAATATAAGCTAGTAAGCTAGTAATTAACTGCAATTCCACATGATGGAAAGCAGCGATACTATCGGGGATGAATAAGTACACTAGCTTATTAAAAGCCTATTTAGTCTAGCCTTTTATACACCCATATTATAATTGGGCGAGCAAACTGATGCAGGCAAACGTTCTAGTCCTTATGTGTACGTATTATAGTTGAAAAAGCAAATCGCTTAGTCGTGTCTGAAGGAACGTTCACTACTTTACTAGATTATTTCTGTTATAATGAGCAGGTTTAACTTGTAGTTATAAGATTTGTTGCCATGTGTCACTTTAATAACAATGGTTCACTTTCACTGCAGCTTGGACGGCGCACATCTAGGCCGGACGCAGTTTCTGGACCATAAAGGATATTGCCTGTGCATTGTTCTCGTACACACATTCGCCCTACAACACGTACCGAAGTTACGTAAATCCTTTCATAACGATACGGTGGGTGTTATATCTTACAACCTCGACGGTTGATGATGTAACTAACGACTGTTTTTCTCCAACCTAGAGAAGATTGTGGCTAAATAATGTCAATTTCCACTGGAGTTGAGAACAACTATTGTTTGTCCATTTTGGTGACATCCCAGCGATAACTGTGAGACAGGGTTATTTTCTTTGTATTTCGATAAGCTAGTGCGCTTTGCCAATGCTCTATGAGAAGTCGCTTTGCTTACGACTAAGGACTATTATTCGACCCTTTTGATGACGTCACAGAAATTGGCTCACAATGAGTAAACGAAAATTGATCAGAGAGCCTAGACAAGATGCAATCGCTTCATAGCGAATCTATTTCTTCATTCGCTAGCGGTGTCAATTCCCTACAATTTGTCACGTGATTTTTCGATGATTTATGTCATTCTCATACATTTTTATACTTTCTATTAGCGATAACGCTTGTAGAATGTTACATTGACTAGGGGGGCTGGTTCGATCAAGTCTAATCGAGCTTAAGATGTGGTGGGGTTGGAAATGGTGCCAAGTACCAAACAGGATCCTTAGCTACGTTTTTTTAAACCTAGTGACGAGACAAACAAGTGGTTCGCCTGATGGAAAGCAACACGCCTGCCTATAGACAGTAGCACTGCACTGCCGCTCGTCTCCCTAGACATTAGTTTTCAGACTAGTGTCCAGTAATTTCATCAGCTACTTCTTACCTGAATACAGTAATGTTAGACACTGCTGCTTGGCAGGTGAATATCTGACACTTTGTTGGAATCTACCTGGACTACACAGGGGACCCTTTTTTGTTGTTGCACAAGTGACTTACCCAGAAGAACATAGCTTGAATTTAAATTTTTAAGTATATTGTGAAAATTACTGGCTGAAGAAGAATACGTGGGTATATATATCTAGTATAGAAATATGTACGTTACTAAAGGCCTAAGCAATGGGAAAATTGACACAGAATATTATCACGTTTGCTCGTGTGAGTCACAAAGTGTTTACCGTTGGCGGAATATTAAAATATCGTGTAGTTCTGACTCATTCGTTTAAATAAATAATAATAAAAACCGTTGAAGGCGCTGCGGTTTTAATTCATGGTTACGATGCGTAATGCTTATTATTTTAATAAGTTAAGTACCGTCAAGGTTTCTAATTACATTTCCACGCTCCATTATTTTACCCCTCTCTAAGATTTTGTCATTTATTACTGCAGTACAGTATTTAGGACCTTATGAAATTCGATGTGTTTAAAAAATATATTACTTTTTAACCGACTTCAAAAAAGGAGGATTTTCTCAATTCGTCTGTATATATATATATATATTTTTTTTATGTATGTTCGCGCATAACTCTGTCAATTATGAACCGATTTGAAAAAATCTTTCTTCCATCGATTCTTCAATCCATTGATTGGGTCCCATAAAAAAATTATTGCGTAGTAATAAGTAGTTCCTGAAAAACAAGAATGGTGACTGCGCACTGAGAGCTGCAGGAAAGCCTATATCGATGACTTTATGTCGCTTTTTAAGGACAAAAATGGCAAATATTTACCAATTCCAATTATTCTTTTTTTATTCGAAAGAAGAAACCACTTTATTAAATCTGTATGAATTTTATTACAACCGGATAAGAACTTCCTGAAGGAACATGAACGATGTGGAGGAATTTATCTGGTAAAAACCATAAAACTGATGTTCTCCATTACATTGCTCTGACAATTATGAACCGATTGCGATGATTCTTTTTTTATTCGAGAGAGTAAACTACTATGATGATTCCATGCAAATTTCATTACGACCGGATAAATAGGTTCTGAGTTTCTGAAGAATTATGAATTATGTAAAACTATGTAGACGATAATGTGATCATAACCTATCTAGATAATTTTACGGTTTTCGATGGTTCAATCTTTATATATGAAAATATCACTAAAAAGTTTAAGATAAAATATTTTTAAAAAAAATTGAACCGACTTCAATATCACTGAAAAGTATAAAATAATTTAAATATTATTGAAGTTGGTGCCAAATATACACAGCCGGTAAGCTAACACCAACTTCAATAATATTTAAATTATTTTATACTTTTCAGTGATATTGAAGTCGGTTAAATTTTAAAAAAAAAAGATTTTTAACTCTACACCCTGTTTTTCTTAACAAGATCAAAAATGGAACAATAAATGTATTAACGCAGGCATGATGGCTGATCGGTGGCCAGCCAAAGATAATTCGTATGGTTGAATATGTCATATTCGACCCTACTGGCCTATAGGGCCAGTTACTGGCCCTATACCTACTTAATTCTATTAGCTCAAAGTCAAAGTCAGAGCTGCGAAGCAGTTATCTAATAAAAATACCTATACTGTGTCATTTCATTTGTTATTGGGGCTTGGCTAGGGTTACAAACGCTAAACGCGTCTTTGGAGTCGCTGAACTTTGGGGTGTGGGCGCTAGACGTTTATCAAGTACGGCGGTGACTCCCAAGAGGATGGCGCGGCGGCGGGGTTGCGACCCCCGTCACCATGAGCACCGTGTCAGATTCCCGGAGGTTTATAATATGTACTCCGGCGACGGGCTCAAAGGCAAGGCACTGAGAGGTTTCTGATACAGATACCATTGGAGAGCCCAGGCCCCCCATGTGCCGATGCGACAGCCGCGGGGGTTTAAGTTGGTAAGAATCCCACACACCCCGCTTGACCCCTACAAGTCCCGGGGACCTATTGCAGGTTTCGCTCGCGTCAGTAAAAAACAAGAGTTACAAACGTAATTGTTTATTGGTGCAATAATGCTTTTAATTCTATAATGTACACACAGAAATTCAATAACGTAAATAACAGTAACATTTGATGTACAGAGACAAGCTTAACTCATAATGTTTTAAAATTTGTTCAGTGGATTTAAGAACTGTACATGTTTATATGATTGCCATACAGAAGATGATGTCACATTAACTACCTTGCTGACGTCAATTTAACTAAATCAAATATAACGTAAATGCATAGAAACTACACTTATAACTCATGTTACAAACTAAGAATAAACAACATCAAAACTACTAGCCATCTATATGGTTGCACTAAAACCAATTGGCCTTGCGGTTAAGCAAGTGTTAAGCAAACTAAACATGGTGTAAACGCAGTACCAGTATTTCTCACTAGTATACGATAATGCTACTAGATGTCGCTAGTAAATGTTATGTAGAGTCAGCAGGTGACGCCACTGCTCGCAACTTAAACATGGAGCTCCAAATACTAGCGAGCTTTTCTCTCCCACGCAGAGCTTACACGTAGCGTTCAATTGTGGAAACTTATTTTGATTCACTATCCATTGCCGTATTGCACTGTAAGTTTTCGATCTCTACATATCGAAACGGCAATGTATAAAGTATAATTCGAAATATGCGGACGTGCTATAAGTTGGTAGAGCGTCATGGTGATCTGATGTTGTGAGCGCGGGACCGGCAAGCAGCCGCTGGCCAGCCGGCAGTAGATTCGTGTTCGCGGAGAGTGACAGGTGGTACGTCACCCCATACGAGCTCTTAACTTACGTTCGCGATAGCAACCCCTTTGTACAATAACACTTGTTGTCTCCGGTGTCAAGTTTACTAACTGACAACTTTAACAAAAGTTCTCGTCATAACATTGTAAAATGTGAAATTAAAAAGTCTTAAAGTGTCGTGAAGTGTTCGGAGAAATACCGGCTTCGTCAGTCATGTCAAGTACGATTTAAGTGCAAAAATTTTGTTGGTTTAAACTGGCAGTGCTTGAGATTACTGTATTTTTATGGTGAATCTTCAAGCGGTGGTCTTCGGGATATATTACTAGTAAGCAATATTTTAACAACGTCTTTACTTTTATAACAGTTAGGTAGATGGTGATGATTTCTTCAATATAACTTTACTATTAACCATAAATGTACGTTAGCCTCTGTCCACAGTGCAAGACCTGAACTCGTAACTTCTATTGATACGGCTATTAAACTATTATTTTATAGCGCGTGAACTCTCCATGACTTGGCGTTAAGTGATGATTTTAAAGTGTTTCATATTAATTGGTATCCGTGAAAGGAAGCTGTATATGATAAATGGGTGCTGGGCTATAGTCTCTGATGGTGCGGAGTATCCCCGGAGGCCGGCACGGGCACTGCGAGGCCACGGTTGCCGGCTGGGTTGAATGGCCGTCGCGCCGAGCGGGCGTGCATCCATCGAGCCCCGTACTTACCTCACCTTGGCAATAATCTCATTTTGTTTCTTAGCGGAACTGATTATACAGAAGTCTCATGTACATTTCGATCCTATATCCCAAGTTACACCACAAATGATATAAATCTTTTGTAGTTCTTATGGCTTTGCCCGTATTTGTGGTATACTATTCCACATTAAAAAGTAGACTTGTAAAATAATTTTCGACATTTGGCGTTAAAATATATCTTGTATTTATGGCGGGCTCGTTGGTCTAGTGGTTAGACAGACACCCTGGCCGCTACCCGATCGGTCGTGGGCTCGATTCCCATCATGTGTCTGGGTTATATCTATATAAATATGTACTTTTAAAAAAAAGATATAAGTATTAGTGTCAGTTGTCTGGTTACCATAGTACAGGCTCTGCCTAGTTTAGGATCAGATGACTGTGTGTGGATTTTCCCAAGATATTATTATTACGTGGTATTAAAGAAGAAGTAATGTTTCATAAGTAACGATTGTATTGCTATCTTCGATAGGAGTTTCCCCGGAGAAATTGCCATTTCTCTTTCTATCAGCCAGTTGTGATATCGAGATCTTATTTATAGCTTTCCGGGTGAAAACATAATTCAATGTCAAAGCAATTTATTCTCTATTCTTATAATACGTAGGTAAAAGTGTTTCATTGTATTTATCATGAAAATAACAATTGAATTCGAACTAAATTTACTATCTATGCACTTTGTTTAATTAAGTGGAATATACCTTGATCGTAAAAAAAAACAATAAAAAAAAAGCTATAAAAATGTAAACTGTTATACATAACAGCTATACTTAGTTTTTTTCAAAATGTGACGTAAGCTAGTCAGATGGGCTAATTAAAAGTACCTGCTCCAGTAAAATCATCAATCAAATAAAATTATAAAGTCACTCTTTAAAGCATAAACTTGCAATGATTTAAATAAATGAGTCTGAGTTATTAAACAGTTGCCTGTTATAAAACCTTTCGTAAAGAAATAAATAATTTGAATAGAATTTTAATTACTTCGATGTGGTAGATCCATAAGTAGGTTGCATTATTATTTATGGTACTTAATAAAGAAAACGTTAGAATTAGACATACATTATATTCTTAACCGTCTAATATTGAACCATTCTTTGTAATAAATTATATTCCCGAGTAGAAAGCTTGAAATTGGAAGCATCACAGCTACCTTTACGTGAGGGTCGAGAGGATCAAGCCGCCTCTTGTCGCGGTAGAGATTTGTAAATCGCGGTTCTCCCATCGAACCGCGTACTTCAGAACCTCTTAATGCCTACAGATTTCGTATTTCTTTTGTCCCTTGGTTGCTAAGATATTTCGAGGGTCCATTACTGTGTTTTACTAAGGGAAGAAGTAACTTATATGGATATAGTTTTGTACTTGATTCATAATATTTGTTTGGATTGATATAAGTACATACTAATGCTACCTATCTCTACTCGTGGGGTGGTGGGTTAGAATTGCATCCCCCCATCTCCTCTAGTTGGGTGTCGTAAGACGCGACTAAGTGAGAACGAGAAGACGGCAGCAGCGTCTTTCTTTTGGATTTATCTTCCACCTATACTGCGATTCCAAGCCAACCCCTCCCTTCTAAAGGAGAGGCCTTTGTTCAGCAGCGGACGTCTATAGGCTGCTAATGATGATGATGAATGATACCTATACAAGTACGACCCGATGATCGCCGAAGTCAGCAGACCAAGAAAAAGATGGCGGAACGATTCATTATCATACCTATTCTCAGATAGACCAGAGATAGCATTAAAAAAAAACAAGTACTGATTAGTGGAATTTCTTTAGCTTATTTATTATATATATATATATGTAGTCCTAAACGTGGTCTACCTTTAGATATAATGCAGGAAGTGATTGCACACGGGCATTTTAAGACCTAGTCGTCCTCATAACTTTCCTCAAGCTTGATACAATATGTGCATTTGGATACCACGTTCATACGGAGCGGGACTCTAAAATGAGATACAACATTAATGTACTAACCGCTAAAATGCGCAATTGCAATGCAATGCAACGTAGAGTCGTCATAAAATTTGTATTATAGAAATATTTTTCTCAAATCCTCCAATGTTATATTCGCGCATAACTCTGGTAGTTACAGAAACTACCAGAGTTATGCGCGAATATAACATACATAAAAATTTACTTAATGTAGCCGCAAAATCACAAATCTCTAGCTTAGAGCATTTTCTAAGACCGCTAGTGTTCAAGTTATTATGTGTGCTACGGCTACAATTAAGAATGTTTGATAATGTCACTGCCACTGCAAATGTCATGCAAATATCGGCTAATACCCATAAAATGTATTATGAGTTTCAAATGAAAACTCAAGCAAAGGATTTAGTAGTAAATAATATATTCTGATAATAAATACTAATTTATTCAATACTAAAATATAAGAGAGTAATAACATAGCAGAATTCCGCGAATCAGGGCAGCCTAACAACAGATAAATAATAAGTATCTAATAATAATGAGGAGACTCCTAAAGGAAGTCGCTATTCTGGTCAACGGAAATAATCATGTAAAACAAGAGTCCCTGGTTTGGTAAGCGATAAAGGGCACTCCTTTATCATCCAGGACTGCATCATCATTTAGGGATGGACCTGTACAAGGGATTACAATACAGAATTATACATAGAACCACTACAAAACATTATTGTTATGATTTTAACATTACAGTTATACCCAAGTAAAAAAATCTAAATGTATGG
The DNA here is from genome assembly GCA_911728495.1 of Furcula furcula. Classification (NCBI taxonomy): domain Eukaryota; kingdom Metazoa; phylum Arthropoda; class Insecta; order Lepidoptera; family Notodontidae; genus Furcula; species Furcula furcula. The sequence continues at coordinate 17,643,214 of OU452244.1, forward strand.
TTATACTTGATACATACATAGATACATAGCGTCATGTTAGGATGAAAAGCAGGGAAACTTAATTATGAACATATGTACCTACATCATAAATATTTTATACAAGCACGAGACATCTATATGTATCCTATGATTAAATCACTAGGCTCATAGGTATGTATTTATTGTGACGGCCATGTCGACATCTGTATGCGCAGTGTTGTATTGTTCGCATGAATATTCGCGAGCAGAGGCCGGCCGGCCGGCGAGGCGCAATCGGCCAGTGCGCCTCTGCCGGGGACAATAGGACCTTTGTTACAACAATGCCCATTTCCGATTACCAGATTCAATTGCGCCAGCCGAAGCGCTCCCATTCCAATAATCGTGTGCGTCTGTGGGATAATACTAATTCATATAGGTACGTGTTTATTTGGGCGGTCGATGTTACATTTATACATGTTTTGTTTATTTTATACATGGTATATACAACGTGTTACAAAATACCCCGTAAAAAATATAATTAATTATCAAAGCCAAAAATTTTGCCAACCCTAGTAAGGTTAGGTCTTTTAAAAATTTTTTCGTTCCGCGAATTAGGTAGACATTCTGCGTAGTTTACTTTTTAATTTTACTGAAATAGGGTTTGCACATCAGTGAAAATAGTAATATTTTTTAATTTATTTTTAAGGGGTATTTTGTAACACGTTGTATATCCGAGATTAGATCCCAACTCAAAATATAATCCATTAATGGTAATCCATATTAACCTTGTTTTTATATTTTTCCTTTTTAAGCCTTTTTTACCTTAACTTTTTTATTTTATTTATTTTCGCACAGTATTCTTTACTTTATTTTAATTACTGACCGTGGCGTCACCTTTCAAGCTACTGCATAGCACAACAATATGCTGAGGAAGCATCTTGTTTGACCCTAAAAACACGACTTACCCTTTCTGTTTTTTCAGCTTTTTTTGTGAGACTGTCAAATAAATGTACTTTCTTTCTTTTCCTTTATTTATAAAATGAAAATGGGCAACTGTTCGCGCTTTTCATCCTTTCATCTTTCTATAGAACTATTTCGATATGATTTACAAAAACAAAGGCCATTATAATAAAGGGTTCGCCGAGCCTTTTGCGGTCAGAAACTTCCAATACAATTCGAACTAATAATAATAGCACCATATTTCCGGTGGCACTAGACTCCGAGAGTTCTCAAAGTTTCGTTGTTATTTAATTTAACCTCTCGTTATGCGGGCGGATGAGTAACGCGCAGTCTCCGAAACGACGCCTGACGTACTTATTGTTGCGGAAATTTAGACGAATTTGCGATGATCGCGTTTCATTAAGGGGCGTTTTATTGCTAAAGCAGCGCCGCTTTTAATTCACAAAGCGAGTGCGGTGCGAACGTAAAACTTAGTTTAAGAGGGGTTCTTCGTTAGTTGCTCACTCATACAAGGTGCAGAAGCGCCGGGTGATACGCCGTACCGCGCCTTCAAATGCACGCGTTATGATACGTCCATTCATTTATGTATGTATGTACATCCTAGACCAGACTTGTTTCAACTTCATTATAACTCTAACGTGCGTGGGGTACCTTTTAGTTTCCTAAAACGTAGATTACACATAACAAAATTCTGAGAAAATTGGTGTAGCGGTTTCCAGCGGTTTGTAGCTATTTCCAGCTTCATCCAGCAGGACGCACATTTATATGCTTGTTTGACCTGTATATGGGTGTTATTTAAGTATTTCGGATATACTCAAGCGAGTATTTACAGAAAGTACCTATACCTATCAGTCTAGTTATCTTAATCAGTCTCTACCTAGTTTGCCGTTTGTGGAACGTGTCAGGATATTATTATATCGTTTATGTATTGTATGTTTTGTTAATTTGTAGTATTTTCGTTTGTATGTCAAATATATACGTAATGTATTAAATAATAGTAAGTTTAACATTGTGGCTCTCGAATCATTTCTACAAATGTTTGTGACTTTATTGTAAGGTATTTCAATTCTAATCTCATGCATTATTGTACCGCACTATTCGAAGCTGACGATGTCATACGTCTGTATAACTTCGTATCGCAAACACGCAGGACGAGGAAAATTTTAAGCATATACGCCTACATAATATTCTAGTTAAATAGCTTATTTGTAACTTTACACCGCTTGTAATGCTTAGTCATACTAGTCATAATGCCGTGGTATTCATAGTTTGTTTATGAAGACCAAAGAGATTATTTAATATCAGCTACAGAGAGCTTCCACTCTCTCAGAATAAATGTTGTAATAACTACTGCTTTTTAATTAAAACCGGCTTCGCCCCGCCTTATTGATGTTCTGAACCTAAAAGGTCATATTTATAAATTACATAAACTCTTTATTGTTTATTGTACGCACAAAATTAAATAGGATACATTATAATAAACTCTTAATTATTAAAACGGTATTAACATCTATTACATGGACACGGATACTAACTAACTTTTTTTTATATCTACTGATTAGTTATTACAGTAATAAATGAAATTAGTTTTTTTTTTAAATAACCCACCAGACATTCGAAAAAGATTACAACGTTATTCTTATTTGGACAATAATTAATTTCTGGTTCCAGTACAAGTCCTTATTTTATACTGGTTGGTCACTTACCATACGAAGACTAAAAAAAACATGTTTGATGAAAGCTAAAAATAAGTAACTATAGTCCGACAAGCTTGTGTAGTTTTTTTTAATTTAGAGTTCACGTTATGACGTCACAAAAATATATATCTTACGGTTATCTGGTTTGTACTATTTCCTCTCTAGCAGATATAACAGTTATGAGCGTGCGAATTTTATGCGAGTCTGATGCTAATGTACCCACAAAGCGTCATTATGAAATGAGAACACAAGCCAAAAGTTGTAAATTACATTTTATTATCTTATTGATGTTAAAACTTAGAACATAAAAATTCAGTGTATTTAGAAACAGGGATGCTTGTTTTTAATGGTTGATAAAACATTTACTATAGCAGCATTAACAAAATTTACCTCAAAATAATATTAGATTTGATTTTGTTAAGTAATCGACCTCGGTCTTTCGAAGAACAGTCCATCTCGGTTCACATTGATGCATATTGCAGTGAATCAAGAACCAATGTAAGCTCCTACTTTTTATTAGGTAACAAGTTAAATATCGTGACCTTCTTCTTCCCGCGACGGTATGAATACCATATTCACGATAAACAAGCAAGATATATGGCTAACTGTCTAGCGTGCGCACGGAAAGCAGATATTGTTACATCGTAAGTGTAAGCTCTCTCTAAGAACTTCCATAGTAATATTACCTTAAAATTTAGGCATGCGGAGGGACATGCTAGATCCAACAATTCGCATTAAGTAGGTAAGTGTGGATAAGAAGCTTCATCCTTTCAGCTATTTCATCATAATCTGAAAGACATCCACCGCTGAACAAAGGCCTCCCCCTAATTGGGTAAGAGTTGCTATAATCCCCATGCTTGGCAGGTGTCTTGGGGACCACAGTATAGGTGGTTGGTAATTCAATAGAAAGAGTCTGCTGCCCGTCCTCTTGTTTTCCCTTAGTTGCCTATTACGACACCTAATGGGAGGATATGGGTGAGTGCTATTCTTACCAGGTCACCCCACTGGAGGTTTAAATAGTTAATATACATAGAAGACCCTTACATGTCCTTACCCAGACGTGAAACATTACAGAATTACAACAGAACCTGTTCTATTTAAAACAATGTCGTTGCTCTCCAGTACCGAAGGGGTAAGGTAATAAAAAACAAATCTAAATTATCACGTTGGACTTAAATCGAAAATAATAATGACAGTATAATTGGCGTCCTCTAGAAACAATACACAGATCTACTATTAATTTCCAGGCGAGTCGAAAAAATGTTAAACTGGGGGCGGGGTAAGCTCCGAGCTGAGTTCACATCACATACATTGCCCGCTCCACTGATTGTTGCCGAGAGCGGGACCGCCGCGGGCTACCTGCCGCAATTTGGCCCAAGTAATTACTAATAATAAATGCACCTACTAATTTTTGAGAGAAAGAAAAATAACATTCGTTCGACTGCCTGGGAGTAGTCGCTACAGATTATGCTATGAGTCAGTTTCAAACAATTTTAAGTATGTACTTGGCACTTTCAAAATAACACGACTGTTTTTTATTAAATTTCTATCGCAGTGGTACTGCACGGCACTGTCTGACTATGATGTCATACATGTAGTGTAGTTTGCACTATTCGCACGCCATTTGCTACTCCGTTTTGGAAGGCTTCCAACTACTCGGATTCTAGTCATCTGTTAAGTTTATACCTATACTGCCTGTATAATGCGATACATTTGCTGAAATGTTGCTTTTGAAAGGAGTCTGTAGTCATAAAAATGTCGAATTTTCTTAGCCACAAAAGAATGCAACATTCTTGACGGTAGTCAAGCAACATTGTTGAAACTTTAGGAATATCTATTCTGCTTTTCTTTACGAAAAAGCGGACACAGTATTTTTATGAAGGCTTGGTTTATCGGGATAATGTACCGTGGGTTTGTCGGCTCGAAGCGCGAAAAGTGCGACCGGTGTACTGCGTCCGCTTTACGACATCCGTCCGCCGAGATAAGTACGGCCTCTGATCAATTTGTTTCCCAACTTTTATATCGCAGGTGTAGTAACTACCTACTGGTACATCACAAGAGCAGTACGGGCATTGCGTGTGGGTTATTACCGTATAAAATTCGAGCTGGGTCACTTAATAGGAAAATGTATGTCATTGACCGGAGGTTTTCGATATTTTTAGCTGCAATAGTTATTGTAGAGCTAGTGAACCCAGTGGCGTGCACAGAAAGTAGGCAAAAATATCTGCGAGTTATCTATACTCTAAGCTATTTGTCAGTGTGCCACTACAAATATCCTTGAATTAGCTAACATTATAGACGTATCCATTTACATTTAAAAAAATCACGATAATACCATGTCAGTACAAATATTTTTAAATTAAGATTATTTAGAGAAATCGTAGGGTAGGCAAAGTCTTTTTGTGTGCCTGGACTCTCTGAATAATCTTATTACAGTTTTTAAATGGTAATTAATATGTCGATAGAACCTGCTATCTTTTGAATATTTAAAATGGTATAATAATATACATATAATAGTTTAAATAAGCCAATTGCGTTTATTTGCCTACCCTCTGTGCACGCCACTGAGTGAACCGGTGACGTTTCCACAAGCTTAAGCGTGACAAAAGTATGACTCGGCTTCATAACGCACACACACACACTTCTATACATATTGATACAGATCTTAGATCTAAAAACGAAAATGAAGACACCAGAGCGCGCTTACTCTACTTTGGACTTAGGATTCCCAAGTTATTCCAAGTAATTGTGACTGGACTGCAATCATTCCTTCGCACAGTTCGCTTCGATTATGAGACGTGACAGTGGCAGAAACTTTTTCGGTCCAATGATAAAATTAATCCGAGCACGCTAGCTTTTTTAACAGTCATCAATAATCAATCCAATTTACTTTCAAACATCAGCTTTAATTCATGAATTGGTAAAATACACGCTTCAAATATAAAATGTACTTACAACATGAGTAATTGGAAACCATCACAGCTGTTTGCTCGACTCTCACATTTGGTTGCGTTGACTAGTGTCTGTAGGTTATCTCTAAAAAAAAAACTTTTTAACTCTCTTTGGATTTCCCTTTTTTTAGACAAGTAGGAAGGTTTGTCTGATGGTAAGTGAACACGCCTATAAGTGGATATTTGTATGTTTCATGTCACCTCAGACATCGGTTACTCTTAAACCCAGTTATTTCTCCTGCTACCTTTAGCCCTTTAATTCGGAACAGAAGTTATCATACGTTTACACATTTTTGCTTTGCTTGAATATATCTGACACTAAAGACGGTCATGGGACCTATAGCGTATCGATAAAATACTAATAATACCCCAAGAAGATTATACCGAAGCATTGAAATTCATAAAACGCAGTTTGGGCGTCATTTAATATCAGTCGCTACAAAGCCACCCATTCATGCTGTGAAGTCGGACGAAATATTCACGTTCCGTTAGTCAAACGAGTACTTGCCTGCTAAGTACATAAAAGCCAAATGATTGCCTCCTGTTTTGGAAATTTTACATACCTACTTTCGGGTAATCCGGTAATGGATGTTGCTATATTGTATTTTGAGTAAGCTCTTCATGACTTGTATTAGATTACAGCAAATCTGTAGTTAGCCTTAATTGTATATCAGTAACAGTTATATTTATGCAGTTAACAGTTTCTTGTCTAGTCATTTGGTTGACAATGTTATCTGTGTTGGTATCATAATTATATACTAGTAGCGTGCCCACACTTTTATACAGGGAAGGCAGTTAGCAAAATGAATGTGACTATTTCGATTTCTTAAGCTTTATGATGCTTTTATTGTGCTTTCTCAAATACCTATAAATTGACTGATATTAAAGACATTAATGTCCATTTAAAAACTAAGTTCATTATTTATACAACAATCATTCAGAGAATATGCAAAATCTTTTGCCTGTATGGACTGCATGCTACTATATTACGCAGACACATTTTGTTATTTTTAACCCCCGAAATATAAAGTAAGAGTGTTATAAGTTTGTCGTCTATTTGTGTCTGTATATCCATCTGCGGCGTCGTAGCTTCCAAACGAATAATGAGTATTAATTTTAAAAAAATACAGTAAGATTAATAATAATTAATTTTAAATGGTTAAACATTCTCGTCAAACATGGCGATTAATCCAACTTTGGTCACAATATCAATGGTTCTCATTTTACAATTTTGGTTTTATATGTTATTTTCATATAGGTACATATTTGAGGTTGCAATTATGTTTTTCATGTTTATGTACACATATGTGCCGAGAGTTGTCAATTCAGCAGTTTTGCTAAAACTTTACTGTTTCATACGGTTGTTGGATATTATTCCCTTAGATTATAATCTCTGGTATTTCTGGTATTTTTACTTTACGAATATACATACACAAACTTTTTTTTTGTTTTTTTTTTTTTACTAATATAATTATACTTCAAAACTGCCTAAGTATGTACATATATATTTTCTTATGACTATCACAATAATCAACACGGTAACTCATGTGCTGATGCGACAGCCGCGGGGGTTTTAGTGGATAAGAATCCCACATACCGTGGTTGAGTCCCACAGGTCCCGAGGACCTTTTGAAAGTTTCCCCCGCGAAAACAAAAAAAAAAGGTATTTAAGAGATCAACGTCTATAATGCTATAAACCTACGTTTATTTTTCCTTTATACTTTGTTAATAAACTGCCCAACCAACGATAGCTCATAGAGGTAAAATTTATTTGAACACATATAAGTTGTATCGTAACTACTACCTTTAATACCGTACATATAGTACCTTCGACCTCGACATAGTGCATGCACAAGTTGAGGCCGGCACGACGCACGACAAACTTTTCAAGTGTTGAATTGATGATGAGCAGTATTTACTATTATAAAGCGGTATAGATCGTGTTTGGTGGGCGCGAGTGCTGCGCAGGCGTCGCTAGGCTCACGCGTCGCATCAGTATGCGCGAGGCAAGTGCGTGCTGGCATGCGCCGGCGTCCGCTCGCACCTTCCAATCTGTTTATATCTCCAACAACTGAGAAACGAACTGAATAGAACACACATTTCAAATTACGTTTAAACCAACAAGTACATTTTTGTCAGATGGATACACAAACTTCATTCATTCGATTCTTAGGCATTCCATTGCAGGCGTTTAATCATTCAAGATGACCAGTAACGACTTTATAATTTCCCCGTCTGTCGTCTGTCTCCACCAATGAAAAGCTTAATAATGTTCAGAAAAACGCGTACTTTGACATTATATTCATTATATTTGTTTTCGGAGACAGAAATTACGAAAGTCAATGTGCTCGTAAAAAATAGAAAAAAAAGTAGGAAGATATTCCCGGAATAAATAAATCCTCTCTTCCTTTGTCTCATAAATCCTTTGTCCTTTGCTTTATAAATTATGTTTCTTATAAATCGCTTGTTATGCGTAACAACAAGTATAATTCTAAACAGACAAACTGCGCGTCGCTTCGTAAATCTTAAATAAAAAAAACCTTATTAAACTTTTTGTGGAATGCTGTTAAATTTCCTTTACCGCGATGTACCATGGGAAAACATACGTGAGAACAGAACAGTGTGATTATTGTGAAATATCGTTATCGTCTCACGAGCGAACATTGGTGCAGTACAGTATAGGTATGTACGAGTATCTGTAGCACTCGTATTAGATCGCTATCTCGTGTGTATCTTGTAAGAAGAACAAAGGGAAAAATCGAGATCAAGTGCGACCACGCGGCGGCACCCAGTCCCGCTGCAAACTCCCCTCGCGTGTCGCACAGCCACGATGTCAATCGCGACTCCTCTTTTTACTTCCTGTTCAGTCAGACAATGGCGGGAAAATGTTTTCTACGTGTGGGGATGGGGTGCGGGGTGTGGGGTCAATAGCGGGAGCACTAATCTCTGTCGGGATCGTCCGGATTAATGGCTCGTATTGCCGTGTCTGTTGTTTGTTCCGCAGTTCTTGGTTCATCTAGTTGTTGAAACTTTCTCGTGATACGCTACATTTGTAGCATTAGGATGCGTTCGCGAGAGATTGTAATGTTTATTTATATTTTCTTAATCTTAAATTAACATAATCTTACCGTGACTTTGTTGGGCCTTAAGTAAAATTGCTTTGTCTTTGTTGGGCCTAAAGTAAAATAATTTCGATTAACTTAAACGAAATTTTATTTGTTGACAGTGTTTTATGATGGTTTTATGTTTAATATATTCTTTTGATCCGTTCATTTGTTTCTATAGCGACAACGCTTTCTCAAATAATCGAGAGATTGTATCTGGGTAGTACGGACGTACTTACCTACAGAAAGCCACTATCGCTGCCTAACTTTAGAATGACGTTTTATTCCTAAAGCTAGTGCTCTATGAGGGATATTGAGGAGTCAATGTGTTGGCGCTGTCATCCTGTTTGTACATCGATACCTTTTTCAAAGAAAAGGACCCTGGTTCTTTTTCGACATTGGTCCTTTTCCGACATTGGTCATTTTCCGACATTGGTCCTTTTCCGACATTGGTCCTTTTCCTACTATGGTTATTTCCCGACTCTGGTCCTTTTCCGACTCAGGTTCTTTTTTAACCTTGGTCCTTTTTTGACCCTGCTCCTTTTTTTACTCTGGTCCTTTCCCTTGTCCTGTTTATAAAAATCTCTTTTACGAGCACGAAATTATAGCACTGTTAAATTGAGCAGTTATTTTAATCTTATATTCTATCTTTATCTGGAATCCCATTTAGACCGTTATTCATATGGATTATTTTAAAAGCTTTTTTAGCATGTTAGCTTACGAATATCTTCCTAAACTCTGAACCACATATTAATAATAATAATATTTTGAGACAATCCACACACGGTCATCCGATCCTAAACTAGGCAGTGCCTGTACTATGGAAACCAGACAACTGATACTAATACTAAAATATTATTTTTTTGTAAATACTTACTTAAATAGATAAATTACACCCAGGCACTTGGTGGGAATCGAACCCACGACCCATCGGGTAGCAGCCAGGGTGTCTAACCACTAGACCAACGGGCCTGTCAAAAATTAACAATAAATTAGAAAGTAAAGGATTTTTATGATAATGCGAACCAGTTTTAGTGCAGTGTATATTTTACGAGAACTCTACATAACGTAATAAACTTATTTTTACCACTGATTTTTACTAGGATTTATCGTGATTAACTCGTACTTTTGTTTTATAATTTCATGATGTCAGGATGTGGGTGAAGGTCAGGGGAAGACTGAAGCATTTTAACACAATAATAATTAAGAAGTCCTTATGGTACACAGGGATCATAATGACACAAGGACGTTCATCACTGTTCAGTTGTTTTAGTAAATAATGGGTGTAGGAAAGCATTTGAAAGGGGATATTAAAAATAAACTGTTTAAAAAACAACCACAACCAAATAGGTACCACTTTTTAGTGTCAGGTTATTTTTAATTCCAGATATCGTATCATTTACATATTGCATAAAAATAGAGATTCGAAAACTAAATGTAATATTATAATACACCAAGCTTTCGAATCATTAATTAACTTGCAATAGAAGTTTGCACGTTGAGAAATCTAAAACAGAGGTTAAAAGTTAATTTATTTAAAGTAACTGCAGGTAGCCCTGCACCGCCAGTAAGTACGACATTGAAAAACAATGAAAATGAAAAGCCGTCGAGTCAGCCAGGAGCGCGTCCGAGCGCACTTGACCGACTTGGAATGAACACAACGACGTGAGAACTGGGAAACTGTTTTTTTTTAAATGAGTTGTGAGCCGCTATTCTTAAATATTTATACGGTTATATAACAAAAGCTCATTTACGGTTATATATAAATACCTTTTTTTATTAATAGAAAATAATATCTGTTTCTGATATTTCAAATCATTTTTTTTTAACTCTGAGTATTAGAAGTTAAGTATTAGAGTAAGACAAAATGTTTGACTATGTCTGAGTTCGAGGCACTGTTCTACAAGTAGTTTGGTTACTAAAACTAAAACGAAAAAATTAAAATGCAAAACTTTGAAATGAAACGTCGGGTAGTCAAAATCATAAATAAACCGCTATAACGGGTGTAAGGGACATCGTACCGAAAACCGATACCAGGGATCCAGAACACGATTCTGAACATCCTAGTGTTGAAATTTTTCATCGGCTTTTTCATGAATTTCCAAAAAAAAAATTCATTTTTTTTTAATAAAATTAGTATAACATAATTATTGGTATAATAATAAAGCCTAATTTTAATTTAAAAACAATTAAAAAAATATTTGTGTTTTTATTTTATTTTTATTTATTTATTTATTCTTTATTCACAAAAACAGTGCATAGGCAATTAAATAATAGGCAATTAGCTATTATTATTTTAGAAAATTAGCAATGTAATTTGAAAAATAAACATTATTCCGCATATATTCATTACATGCTCGAAAATTAATAAGTTAGTCATTTGTCATTTACCATATAAATGGTTACTGTAATGTTGTAACGGACATTATTTGACGTCTTATAAATTTTTTTTCGGTACGATGTCCCTTACACTCTGTATAATACGTAAAATTAGTTTCATTTCAATGTGTAGTATTCGCGTAAATATCAGAAATCATTATAGAAAAGTTTGTAAACAATCATCAAGTGATAACTTTAAACCCAAATTACGAGTTAAAGCTATTCCGATAAAAAGAAATGTGCACAGTAACATTTTTTATTCACCTGAAAACACCAGTACGTACTATTACCATCTGTGCTATTACTACGTACACCCCAGGTCTGCCAAAAAATAACTTTTCCTTTTTGTGTACGTTAAAAATCCAGCCGAATCAAATCCGCCTATTAGGGCGGGAGCTGCTACTAATTAAAATAAAATTGTTAAAACACAGTGCCGGGTGCGCGCCCGCTCCCCCATCAGACTAACTTTTAACGAGGATATATTTGGTTTCGACCAACCCTTTGGTGATTTTACTATTGAGTCTGACTGCAAATAACTCCTTAATTGACTTCAAACAACTTCTGGCTTTGTGGATTGAATACCGCGTTTGCCTGTTTCTTGTTTTCAAATATCCAATATACCTGAAGGTATCTGAACATAGCAGATAATTAATACTTTTTTTAAAAAAAAAACATCATTCAAAACATTTACCTAGTTAATTTATGTTTTATAGATAAGGTTTATGCTAAAATGAGCAATTATTATTAATTTTAAATGCAGTTCGCTTTCTTTTAATTTTCTTCTATAACTACGGGCAATAGGTAAATTCAAAATTATATTAAAATGATGTTGAAACATTTAAATTAAAAATTAATGAGGAGGGAAAATCGATAGGGAAAACAGAGGAAAATATACTTTCCTATATAAATTTCTGAAAGAATTTTGATTAGTAGTCAGAACTACTGCTATATTTTTTTCCAAATTTATTTCTAGCCATCGGGGCTCAGTCTCAAAGCCGGTTTACAATTTGAGGTCGTAGGTTCGAATTCCGTGGATAGCAATAACTTTGTGTAATTTAGTTGTTAGGACAATAAAGGCTGATTGTCTTAAAAGTAAGGTGACTTTTTTTTGTAAAAATAGATAAAACCAATGGCCAAGCCGCCTGCCAAGCGTGGGGATTATGGCAACCCCTTCCTTCTAAGGCGTTGCGGCTGCTGCTGATAGATAAAACACCAAGATACTTACTTGGTGACGTCCTGGTTAGCCGCCAGAGTGTCTAACCACTAGGCCATCAGGCCCGTCAAATATAAGTTCTCATAACGGCTATTATTTACGAGTTGTGTTTAGTAATTGCTTGTCGTTTGTTTCAGGAGGCGTCCATCGGTGGGCGGCGGCGGGATGATGGACTGCCTGTGCCCCGCGCCGCGCACGCTGGCCTGCCGCGTCGTGCTGCTAGACGAACGAGAGCTGCTGCATGAGATACAGGTAATCACTCCAAATTATTCCTTTTGTGAAACTAATTTAAATGGAAATGTTCTTCTCAATTATCCGACCACGGCGGCCAATGTATTTTTCTTTACAAAGTTGATTGAAAAATGTTGTGAATAGAAAAAACGTTTTGCAATCTGAGTTGTATTTTGAAAACGGTGTGTAATATCTAATACTAGGTATAATACTAATTACCAGCCCTTGTTTTGTCCCAATAACTCCCCTAAAAATAAGAAAGAAAAAAGAAAAGAAGGAGTAGATAAAGATAATTAAGATGAAGGGGCTTAGGCCATAGTCCACCACGCTAGCCAAGTGCGGGTTGGCGGACTTCACACGTCATTCGAAAGCTTTCTCAGACATGCAGGTTTCCTCACGATGTTTTCCTTCACCGAACTAATACTATATTAATAGAGCATTGAATTTTGTGATTATATTCATGATCGCACTACAAGACTACTATTTTTTATATCTACTTTCATAATACGAAGAGAGAATCCGGATAAATAAAACGTTAAAGAGGGTTTTATCTGAAACTTTCTTTAACCACGATTCACGCCGCAACAATGGCGGGTCTCGCAACATACAGAGATAGGATTTTCAATTTTCCCATATCTATGAAACAACGTGTGGATTTCGCTCCATTCCTCAACCCTCACTTTTGAAATGCAGCTATTCCGAGACGAATTGCTTGAAGTACACCCAGGGGCTCAAGGAAGGTCTTTTATATGCGAAACTCGGGTCCAAGGTGCGGGCGATGAATTCACTGAATCGTACGTCGGCTCTATGAATATTAAATTGTATTTGGCTCGCATTGTCGCCGCGCGGTGAATGTGAGACTGGCTCGCGAACGATGTGCGGGCCGCGCCGCTTGCGCCTGGCTTGCACTCGCGCCCTATCACCGATGTTTACTCACGCCTCACGCCATTATTACTGGCCCGATTACCAACTAATAATTTATTAACTGCCAGTACTAACTTGAAGAGCTTAACACCACAACCTCCTTTGAGTTAACCATTTCTGCCAGTTGTTGACCCTTTACAAAATTGTATTGTTATTTCACGACTGAATCATAAATAAAGGCTTACTTACCATGGGCTTACCATACCGCATATTCTGACATAATATCTCATAAATGTATGTTGTAACCGTAAACAACGAAGGAATTTGCGCCAGTAATGCTTTGTTCGGTCTGCAAGAGACCCACAACTTGCTCGTCAAACAAATTCTCAAGATATATTGGGCTAGAATCATCCAATTTGGGCAAAGTGGGAGCGACGAGTTCGACATTTCTTGCTAAATTGTATGGATATTTTAGATAAATCACCGGCCTTTGTAAGTTTTCCCCTATCTGCAGTGGGGCATTTGTCTTTTACGGATCTAGTCACAACTTTTTCTTACCAGTGATGAAAATAATAAAAAGATTTATTGTTTTAGTCACTGCTCCGCTTAGTTCTTTGCACACACATTCGCTTGAAATCAATAAGCCTACTCTGTAACCGTTGCATATTGTAATTAATTTGTTTTGAAATCTACACTAATAGCCTATTAAAGAACAGTTTTCTTAAAATTTAATGTCGAATTCCAGTGTACCCCATAATTGGATGAGCCTATACTTACGTTTATTATAGAAAATTATAGGTAGACGAGGCGGTCGGATAATCGTCATCGCCGTAGTGGTTCGGTGAAATCATTAACTTACTACTTCAAGTATAGTTTTCCGATAGATACTAATGGTCAAATCACCAATGGCATGTTCTATTATTTTGCAATCTTTAAATTTGGCATTCCAGAAATAGTATCAATTTCCCACAAATTTTAGTGTGAGCTAAAAGTAACAAGATTTTCTTTTGTGCCGAATTTCAGCGTCGTGACTTAGCGTTTTATTTAGCGCAGATAGTGAATGAAAGGGAACAAGGAATTGCACAGCAATTTAAGAGGCGAGACTAGTGTTGGCGGCAAGTGGTGCAGTGTATTGTCGCCTTGGAAAATTGACTCGACAGTATTTCACGGTCTACTGCATTGATACTCCGCGTTCCTGCTTTTGCTTTATTGACGGCGTCTTCATTGGATCCCTATCAACAATCAGCCTGTCCCGAAAAGCAATTAGCCATCAGCTTCGGTCAAGTACTTAGTGATTTTAATAAAGGAGATGTTTAAGGTTACAATGGTATTCTGCGAATACATGTTTTTCTTTAAATCGTATATGTACCTACCTACATATTCAGACGCTCCAATTGAAAAAGGAATAATGGAATTTGTTTTATAGATATACCAATTCCTTTTAGTAAATCTATGATTATAATAGGTTTTAAGTACTCGTAAGTACATTGATTGCCTTATTGATCCTCATCGTAAACAGGACTTACATTTTAAGCTGCTGCGTCCACTGCTGAACAAAAGCCTCTCCCTTCGAAGGGAGGGGTTGCCATAATCCCCACGCTTGCCGTATAGGTGATAAGTAATCAAATAGAGGGTTAATTCCCGTGGGGTGGGCGGGTTAGAATTGCAACCCCCCATCTCCTCTCGTTGGGTGTCGTAAGAGGTGACTAAGCGAGAACAGGAAGACGGGCAGCAGCGTCTTTTTTTGGATTTATCTTCTACATACACTGCTATCCCAAACTGGCTGCCAAGCGTGGGGATCATGGCAACCCCACCCTTCTAAATGGAAGGCCTTTGTTCAGTAGTGGACGTCTATCGGCTGCTAATGATGATGATGAATGATGAATCAAATAGAAAGTCGCCTCTTGTGGACACTCAGCGGGAAGAGATAGGAGGGTTCTATTTTTACCCGGACACTCCACGGGTTTATTTATGTTATCAGGTGTTATTTATAGGTTTTGAATTGTAGACTCTAGTGATATGAAACCTGCTTTGAATTAATACGCTCTCTATCGCAAAAAAAGTCTCTTATTGCAATTTTATTTTAATTATTATATACTAACATTATTTAATTGTCTTTACACTTTTTTCAAACATTTATAAAAACTCATGCCTCAGTACTGCCCAGAAGGCAGCACTGGCAGGGTCGCCATGCAATGAATGAACTTGTTGCGACTCAAGATATTTATTACTGATCCTAAATCTAATGCGATCCTCGCCTTATATACTACTTATTACTAACATGCATAAGGAAAGTGTCACTACACACTACAACATAATACTAAACTATCAGAGAATCGAGATCATGGGTACCTACTTACTATATTTACTGAAAATTACTTATTAATTAGTACAATGATTCTATCTATAATCAAACACACATATTTGAAAGAAATAATTTACCGTATTATACGATAATTAGTTACATATATTATTCAAATATGATACTATGAATTCTCAGTCATTTTATAGATTTTTGATTAGCAGTGCTGACCTACTACTACATATAAGTTGCAAAGATTTTAGACGATCACCTGCAATCCCAAAATCGGCAGTGTCCATTAATTACGATTGATGATAGAATGGTATAACATTTGAAAGATAAATTGAAGTAGGTAGGCAGACATGTGCGGCGGACAGCGATGGCCTACGGCGAGTATCGCGTGATCGTCCCCCTACATCCACGGCGGGCGAGCCAATTGGCCTGAGCTGCCAGATTTTGAAATAGTTTGTAATTTTTTGAGCTTCACATACGCTGCTGGGAGCAACCGCGCTCTGTTATTAAATCATTTATTATTCAACCCAACGAACTGTTTTGCAATTTTCCCACAATCAGGAGGGCCTCCGACAAAATGTATGTGCACTTTATGGTAATATTCGTTCGTCTGGAGGCCTTTTAATTAAGATCATTTTGCCGTTTGATTTAAATGATTATAATTGTATTTCGACAGTATTTTATTGTATTTTATTTATTTGTAAATAAACTGTAAATATTTTGTTCAAAAATATATACAGTAAAAAAAAAAAATTTTATGAAACAAAAATATTAAATATAGGGTAAAAGTGGATAGTTGCCACACTTTTTGAAATTACTTTATATCTCTCAGTTATAAAAGCAAAAATTCTTTACTTGTAATACGGATAGATACTTTGGTTTATTATCTTAAAACTTATGAAAGGAAAAACAATTATCTTTGATATTTCCAGAGTATTGGCGATTTTTGCGGACCTCTAAATTTTGGGGCATCTATCCCATATAGGGGATAATTGCCTAATCTATGTAAATTACGTTTAGGATAGATGCCCTGCTGAAAAAAGAGGCCATCTATCCCGCAAAAACTTTGATTTCACCTTGCCTTTCCATGCAATCGCACAGAGACATGCAACACGGTCAACTTAGTGGTACTTGTAGAGTCTTTCGAAAGATAAATAAAATAACATGTGGTCATCCCCCAAACTAGAGAAATTACAATCGAGGCAACTATACCCCTGGGGCAACTATCCCACTTTTCCCCTACCTATTAAGTGCTTAATGCACTTACCTATTTATGTCATACCTAAGATAACTCCGTTTAAATCATTACAAAGTATAAAATAAAAAGTCGCTTAAAGTGTCTGTTTAGAACTGTGTAGTATTGAGTTTTTTTTAATAATCTTTGTTTTTGTCCCACTGTTGGGCACGGATCTCCAGTCAAGATGCCATCATCTTAACTGGAGACTACGGTCTAAGCGACTACGGTCTAAGCCCCATGGCTTAGACCATAGTCCACCACACTGACCAAGTATGGGTTGGCGGACACGTCATTCGAAAGCTAGTTACTTAGCTTTCTCAGACATGCAAGTTTCCTCACGATGTTTTCCTTCACCGAAAACTGTAACAATCGCACAAATACGATTCGTACATGAAGCTCTAAACGGCCGGTGATTCCAATCTGCACCATGTTTAACACGCGAGCCGCATAGGTACGATCACTCATCGATCGCCGACGGATTAATTAAAGAAATCAGAGGTTCGTGCAGGGGTTTATACCTGCGCACCTTGTTTTTAAGGCAAGCGCTTGCCCACTAAGCTGTCACTGCTAGGATAAAAGATTTAGACCTCAGATTTGGACTAATAATTATGTTGGTATCGATTTTTGTAAATACATAGTTGAGAAATTCTTTGCGCCAGCATTCTTAAATTTGTAAAAATAAAATTTAAAATAACCTTGCCTTTGCGAATTATTTAAATTGGAGAGGTTGCCGATGAGTCAAATAATGCGCGTAGCGTGCGCACGCAAGTCTGATGCGCGTGAGAGCCGCCAGCCTACTCCGCGAACCCGGTCATTATACCGCCAATAACATTTCAAGACGAAGACTACTGGTCTTACTGGTCCTGCTCCCATCGTGTGCCTATTACCCTAATTGTGGAAACCAGAGCGTTGAGAAAAGTAAATTAGAGATATAGGCTTGCAATACACGTTGAATACTGCAAATTAGAGGTACAACTAGCAACACATTGGCTAGTTTATTTATCCGCATAATAGCTAATATCTAACATTACTGTACTAAATTACGTACTCCGATGAGTTTCTTCTTTCATCACAGAATTATTCTCTACACTTATGTAATAGCTATGGACTCTATATAATTAGATAAGTTGTTGTATTTAAAGCGGTAACGGCTCTTTGTAGCTTTCTAATCAAAATGTAATTGTAGCCTTCGAGTAGGATACCACGACATCAAAACAGAGCACCCCATAATCTTTGAGCGCACCTAAACAAAATTAAATTACAAACGGGCAAGTATTTCTAAGAAGACATTCCGGGGCGTTAAGCGAATAATGAAATCTTATTTTCGGCAAATTAAATTAGGATGAACAATCAATTTTGATTACAAGTTTCTATCATCACAGTTTATCTAGCTTTGTTATAAGGTCTTTGACATTTTAACTGCACTTACCATTAGGTAGTGAAGCACTAGTAGTTTAGGTATATCAAATTAAAAAATATAACGGGTGTAAGGGACATCGCACCGAATTTTTTTTTATAAGATGTCAAGTAATGTCTGTTACAACATTACACAAACCATTTATAAGGAAAATGACAAATGACTGACTTATTAATTTTCGAGCATGTAATGAATATATGCGGAAGAATATTTATTTCTCAAATTACATTGCTAGTTTTCTAAAATAATAATAATTAATTGCCTATTAATTAATTACCTATGCATTGCCTGTTTTAGTGCATAAAGAATAAATAAATAATTAAATAAATTTTCCACAAATAAGTAATTTATTGTTTTTAAATTAAAACTATGCTTTAATACCAATAATGTATACTAATTTTATTTATAAAAAGTGGAATTGTTTTTGGAAATTCATGAAAAAGCCGATGAAAAATTTCAACTCTAGAGTGTTCGGAATCATGTACTGGATCCCTGGTATTGGTTTTCGGTACCATGTCCCTTACACCCCGTATACAGGCAACTTAAGAATATTTTTTAAGCAAATGAAAACGAGGATAAGATTATATTATACATAGCATTATTTATAGTAATTAAGTAATACGTGTGTGAGTATGCAAAATATACAGGTAACATAGTATTGGTTGTTACAGGACAATAACACAGGCCAAGCGCTGTTGGATGTCGTGTTCAGGCATCTGGATCTCCTGGAAACAGCTTATTTTGGACTCCGCTACGTCGACCAGGATAACCAAACTGTAAGATCTAGGCTCATTTATTAACCGACTTCAAAAAAGGAGGAGGTTCTCAATTCGTCTGTATATATATATTTTTTTTTTTTTATGTATGTTCGCGCATAACTCTGGCAATTATTAACCGATTTGAAAAAATCTTTCTTCCATCCATTCTTGAATCCATTGATTGGGTCCCATAAAAAAATTATTGCTTAGTAATAAGTAGTTCCTAAAAAAACAAGAATGGTGACTGCGCACTGAGAGTTGCAAGAAAGCCTATATAGATGACGTTTTAGTCGCTCGGACTCGCTCGGTCGGACAAAAATGGTCATAACTCTGGCAAATATTTACCAATTTCAATGATTCTTTTTTTATTCGAAAGAAGAAACCACTGTATTGAATCTGTATGAATTTTATTACAACCGGATAAGAACTTCCTGGAGGACCATGAACGATGTGGAGGAATTTATCTGGTAAAAACCATAAAACTGATGTTCTCCATTACATTGCTCTGACAATTATGAACCGATTTCGATGATTCTTTTTTTATTCGAGAGAGTAAACTACTATGATGTTTCCATGCAAATTTCATTACGACCGGATATTATTTTCTGAAGAAACATGAATTATGTAAAACTATGTAGACGATAATGTGATCATAACCTACCTAGATAATTTTACGGTTTTCGATGGTTCAATCTTTATATATGAAAATATCACTAAAAAGTTTAAAATAAAATCTTTTTAAAAAAAATTGAACCGACTTCAATATCACTGAAAAGTATAAAATAATTTAAATATTATTGAAGTTGGTGCCAAATACACACAGCAGGTACGCTAACACCAACTTCAATAATATTTAAATTATTTTATACTTTTCAGTGATATTGAAGTCGGTTCAATTTTTTTTAAAAAGATTTTTTCTAATAGAAAAGGCGGTTAACTGTTATAAATTCAAAAGGGAAACTATCTCGTGTAATTGCATACAATTGGGGCTCGTTGGTCTAGTAGTTGTCTAACCACTAGACCAACGCCCTGGCCGCTACCCAGCAGTTCGTGGGTTCGATTACCGCCACACATTGTACCGTATGTATTTACAAAAAAAGCACATAAGTATTTGTAGCAGTTGTTTGGTTACTATAATGTACAGCCTCCGCCTAGTTTGGAATTCGAGGACCGTGTGTGGATGTGTAAACGTATTTGATTTTCGTAACGAAGGAATTTCGATCCTCGAGTTTACTTGAAAATGAAATCTGGGGCTAGAATTATTGTTGCCCCACCAAGATGATACAAGGAACGGGGAACCCGGCAATATCATAATATATTGAGGTGTATTTTTTTAACTTCAGTCTGATGCTTAGGAGCTTATTTTTGGATTAAGTCGCTAGACAGATGAAGTGTAGCACTGCCCAAAATGTTTATGTTTATGCGGTCTTCATTAATTTTGTAAATGAATAGCACATTGAAATTAAAAATGTTGTCTAGGATGTGTCTAACATAAATAAAACAAGCTTGCCGTTAATCTAGAATACTTTTTCGTATAGCACTGGTTGGACGCTGGCAAGAGGTTGCGCCGGCAGCTCCGAGGCGCTGATCCCCATACCTTCTACTTCGGAGTGAAGTTCTACGCAGCAGATCCTTGCAAACTCCTTGAAGAAATCACAAGGTAAGACTCAAATTGTACTCTTTGTATTAACGATTGTATGATTTTTTTCTTCTATTTCCGGTGTGAGGCATTGCTCCTTGAATCATGATTTTAGGTTAATGCTTGTAGGATTAGTTATGTGATTTGCTGAATATCAGAATATTATTATGTAACATAAATCATATGTTTCAATTGTAGTGACTTAGTTCTTTACATCTCCAAAGGAGTAACCGTATTACACCTTCTTTTTACCCGACTACGGAACGGAGGGAGGGTTATGATTTTAACAAGAATGTATGTTGTGAAACTCCGTTTCTGTAAACGGCCGAAGCGGTATGTATGTATGTATGTTCATCTGTTCCCGCATATCTTCTAATCTACTTAACATAATTTGTCAAGTAGGGTGTCGTTAGAAGCGTCTTGATTGTCCGCTGGTTATAGGCTATATAATATCACATTATTAGACTGCGATTTTATCCGTAGTCGAGTTTTAGTTTGTAAAACTTATTACTTGTTATTGATTTGTAACCTAAATTTCGATTATAACTTAAGTCAAGTAATGTTAACGATTTTATAAAATTTGTTCACTTGTAAATTGTACGTTGAAAGTTTGAAACAGTTTCATAACTCAGGTAAGCATTATATTTCGAAACGCATCGTTACGATTGGATGCTACATACCTCATTTAAAATTTTATGGAACTTGTTAATGTTTTTTCAATAACACGGATCAGGCTCCCATTACTTCTAAACATATGTAGTTCAAACATGTTCGGATCTTAATAAAAACACACCATTGCCCGCGCCTCTAATTCAGACGAACCGAACGGTTAAACAGTTTTGTACATATGTGTTCCCATATGGGTATTAAATTTGTTATTTTATTGAGTTCCAGCAAAACCGCTACATGTGAAAATCAAATTAATGTTCAACCATTAACAAATTATACAGGGCGATATTTATTAATGTGGTTTTCCATCAAAGCGTTGAGTGCGGTGTACCTAGTATATAACATTTTACGTGTCGAAGCAACGCTCGTGTGAGGAACGTTTGCAAAACATCGTTCATACTATAACACATTAATTCCGGAGCGCGGGATGAAATACGAAGTGATATAATAAAACACATCTGTGCCCTACGGCGCCACGTCAGCAATTCACCGGAGCGGCGACAGATTTCTATCCAACGTCCTTTGTCACAAACACTAAACGGGTACAAAAATATCCTTTTTAGTATTCAGTGCAGCACAAGACGTAATGACGACACCGAGTTATTCATAGGCTAGTGTTATATAAAGTTTATCCTTCCGCGTGTTTTTCCAAACACTAAGCTACTAACGCATTAAACAGTTTTATTCGTTACGGGGGAAATATACGAGGGAAGTGGCTCATTATTTCCCCAAATAACGAGATTAAGCTGACAGACAGAGGGACATAATTAGTGTGGCGGTCGGTGGAAGAGCATGGAAGGACATTCGTATGTAATGTATACATTTATGATTATATTCATGTACGTATGTATTTGCTAACGTTATTAACCAAAAGCGCTGTGTAGTAGTGCAAGCCGTAGCGTAATAAATGTGGTAACCTGACTTTAGTATACCCGTATATGTATGTAGGTATATTAGTGTAATGACATTCATTACGATAACAAAATGGTGAAAATAATGAGGGAAATATGTATTTTTTGGGCTGATAAGTAGTACACTTTCACGTAACATTCCTCGTATGTAGGATAACTTATAAATAAATTATCGAGGATCTGTTATATATGGTGAAAGTTTCGTATGATTTCACGTCGCTTTCTTACTGCTATCTCAACTTTTTATATGTAAGTCCTCGAGTGTTATTGTTTTACTTTGATTATTTTTTTAATATCCTTAATTGTGTTAAATAATAATTCTACGCTGTGCTACCTTTAGTAATTAGAGATAATTCCGGTGTGTAGGCCACTAGCTGGCGAAACTATTGGGCTCAAACGACTTAATACTTCAGTTAATGAACGTTACTCACCATCAGACGAACGCCTCCTCTTTTTGTCATAAAATTGGAGCAATTCACCCAAAAACACAGGCTCAATTTTATAGCATACTAGCTGACCCGCACAGCTCCGCCCGCGCTTTTTATACAAACGATAGATTTATTACCTAGCGGTATAAAAGCGGCCCTTGGGCTCTGTCTACCCCTACGGGAAAAAGGCGTGATTTTATGTATGTATGTATAAAATATACTTTGCGACCTATTCTCATGCCTACCAAATATACATAAAAAAAATATCATAGATCGAGCAGTTTCGGAGGAGTGCGACCATAAACACTGTGACACTAGATATTTTTATATAAGAAGGATAAAACAATTAATCCAATCCTGTTTTTTAAAAGCCAAATTAATTAAGCCGTACTTCCTATTATCACAAAAAAAGTTAAAATTTCATAATCATAAAACACAGTGAAGTACGGGAAACAAAAGGAGGTGTAGTGCTCTCGACATAAACCCGGTGAGATCGTAAACTGACGCCCAGTGTGCAGCACTCATGGAATGAATGGCACGCCCGGGCCGCCCTCTCCTGTCAATACGCAGTGCCGCACTCACAAAATTAAATATCATCTAATTGTGACATTTTTTAAAGCTGATTATTTCTACTCTTGGAGCAGTATATGCTTATTTTTCATTATTGACTACGAGTTAATCGATATCTCTAATCACATTCAGAATAAGTATAATGTATTAATTGCCTGAGGGTCGAAATATTCATCAATAAATACAAATCATCATCAGCAGTCGAAACGTAATAATCATAATCCCCACGCTTGGCAGGCGGCATGGGGATTGCAGTATAGGTGGTAGGTAGTCCAATAAAAAGATGCTACTGCCCGTCTTCTTGTTTTCCCTTAGTCGCCTTTACCGGACACCCAACGGGAAGAGATGGGTGGGTGCTATTCATACCCGGATACTCCACGGGGGTATATACAAATAATGATCTATAACTTTAATTGAAGTTTGTAAGTACGGCAGTAAGTAAAGGATAGCATGAGCTAAACGGACAAAACTAATTACATAGTGTTTTGAAAATAGCTTTTCCGTTTATTCGTTTGCCATTCGCAGCAAAGAAGCTAGAAATTCTATCTTTTAACGTCCGTAATCTTTTACAGGTAATACTTTGAGAGGGTTGTATTTCCTTTATAATCATTTCGAATATAAAGCTACACAATTGAAGTCAGTTAAGCGGAATTTCGAAGTTTCTATTTATACTTTATTGTTTAATGTTGGCCAAATACGGGGATGTTTTATTAAAATTTGGTTATTACGGTGTGGGAGGCGCGGCGCCCCCGGCCGCGCGCTCTTTCCGCCTAGCTCTTTTTACCTATGTATATCCCTATACATAGGGAACGTCTTCTTTAGGTACGAGTCGCAGCTTAATACTCGTAAATTCTTTGAACACCTTTGCTGGGATGGTGTTTTAATATTTAATTTCCCTTTAAGGGTAGGTAATACTATTTTTTGCAAAGCTTGCTTATACTTTTTGCTCTCCAGTGAGTGTTGTTTTTGTAGAAAAATTAATAAGTTATATCATATCTATTTTCTGTATTATTAGCATAGGTTAAAATAGGAGGCATTTGAGTGTTCAATATAATTTTTTGCAAGTGCTATATTATATTTATATATGAATTCTGTTTGTTGACAGGTACCAGTTATTCTTGCAACTGAAGCAGGATGTTCTACGCGGCCGGCTGCCTGTCAACTTCGACCTCGCGGCTGAACTCGCCGCCTTCGTCTTGCAGTGTGAGTACTCGTAATCACTTTCAGGGCCCTTATAGCTAACTTAGTGTCTTATATTACTAATAGAAGACAACTGCTAATAGACTATTACCAGTTAAGTAATCTATTACCGTAGCTAAAGAACCCCCGACAAGAAAAACACTCATAATTCCTAAGTTGCTGCGCTAATAAATAATCTTCATGCAACATAATCTCTGTTTAGTTCATTATTTTGGGAGCTATGTTCTACAGTAAAACAGACAAAAACTGAAATTAAAACACTGAAATAGAATCTGACACAGGCGTCTACGTTAATTAGAAAGTTCATTAATTAAATAGTTAAGTCAAATCTGAAAATCAAATCAAATCTTGTTCTGAAAATCAAAATACTCCACCATTATTTCTCATCACTCAAAACAGAGAACAATAGTAAAACTGCCTTCAATGACGTACGATTTGCAACTAAAACCTAGATGACTAAGAATTAACGTTATGGGCAGTAGGTGCCTATACTAAAGCTTTGATGTAAACATTTATTGTAAAACTAGTACTTAGTCTTAAAGAAAGTTTAGTACTGCATTTGCGCTATTTGCAGCTTTGTAAGTCTCCCATAAAGCGTGCCATACAATCCACTCAAGTTTTAAAACTATTAGATCAAACAAATAAACAACTCGGTACATTACTTCGAACGACGCGAAACTGCTTCGCAGAGACCAATAACGAAATGCGATGTGGACTTAATCCAATGGCACTTGGGGAGTATACTTGTTGTAAACATCGACACAAATTAGAGTTTGTGGAGAGCTATAATGCTCGCACAATCTGCAAAACTTGCTCTAGTTTCTTCCAATAAGTGTATATAAATTACCTGAATACTAAGTACGTTGAAGTGCGGTCGCCGCTAGTTCGTACAGCCAATTAAGCATCAGACTTTGGGACTTTACATGCATTTAAAATAAATAAATTGAAAATCTCAAAAACTCGATACGAGAAAGTATACTCGTAATAAGCGTTTATTAAATTTGTTTGAAACTATGATGCCACAGCAATACAGTATTTTAGACGTCAAGCTATCATTCCTTTTTTTGCTACAGAATCGAGAATAAAAATAATCAAATAATATAATTACATACTCCTTATACCTATTTAATACAGTTGTGAAAAAAATCTTAATCATGGAGTCACCGTGTTAGAACAAAAATATTTAATTTGAACCTAATTCTGAAATTAAAGATAAAAGAAACTGATTTTGATCGACAATCCTGATTTAGCTGCCATTTGAAATCTCAGCCTTGTAGGAAAAATGACAGTGAATTAACCTGGAACCCCTGATTTTAAATTATAATTCATCAGTTCTTTACGCGTTCTTTAATTAGTCTGCTAATCACCAAAGTAGCAAGCTTAATTAAAATATCTTTATTAAGTAGCCAGCTAGTATATTTTTTTACTATAGTTGGTCATGAGTAAATTAAAATAGCTAAGTTATAAAGACATTATATTTCAAGGTGTTTAAAAAACGTCTTCAAACGGCGAGTATTTTAGTAAAGAAAGCGGCGAGTATTATTCAAAATTAATGTAATCAAACTTTCAAATAATTATGATTATAGTGATTGAGGTCAATGTTACGATATACCTAATTATGTATCTGCATTATATTTCTGTTAAAACCCCCGATTCCTGATTCTTACTTCTTGATATAAAATATCATTAATATATCATTTAACAAGTATAAATTATAAAAGCACAAAAAACCCTACTGCGAATAAACAAAATGGACTTAAATTACATTTGACAACATAAAACGTATAATAATAATAATAAGCCCGCAGGGCAGGCCGCTTGTGGCGAGCTGTTGGTGCGTAACGACACCACGGACCCGAGTGCTCCAGAGAGTCGGTCAGGGCCCCCACCTCGGCGTGTCTTCGTCGGCCGAGTGGAAACCGAAGGGGGCCCGCAGGACTCTCAGCTCTGGCTTGCCTTAATTGGCCGTCCAGAGAGGAGCTGTTAAAGCTATATGCTCCAGGGGTGGAAGTGTTAAAGGGCATAACGCCACGAGTAACTACGGAGAAAGCGCAGCACACCTCTCGACACCCCTGACCTGAGCCACTCACACCGGTGTTGCACTCCATCGTCTTCTGACGGCTATATGGAAAGCCCATCTAGTGGGTGGCAAGTCACTGCTTGCCGCAAAAATAATTAATTTATTAAGTATGGCAATTGACCCCGGCCTTTTGCAATAGCCCAGTTTCCAGTCCACCAAGTATTGAAAAAATAGACTAGAATTCTTTCCACATACTAACAATAGTACCTACACCTGCCGGGGTCAACTACTGTTTATGATTTATCATTTTCAGTGGTTGATCCCGGGAGGTATTACACACCATTTTATTCTTCAAACAGCCTCTACGTGTTATGTTCGTCCCCACGCAAGCCTATTAAAAGACCGGGCAAAGCCCGAGATATCAAAAGATATAGACTAAAATAAATAATAATAATAATAATACGGCTGGCGGCCACAATATTTTTTTTTTTGTAAAATATATAGACTATGTCAGTCATTGATGTCAGTCCCACAACTAAGACGAATTTAACGACATATTATAACTCGCAGTCTTTCAAGCCATTTAGGCTGTAGGCTGTGCCAATGAAATAGACATACATACATACATACTTATATAGTCTCGAATAACATAAACCTCTTCCTGGGCAAAAACGAATAGATTACAAAATTCGAAATTTCAAGCATAAAGCATTGATTAATTAACGTTGTACCTACTAATTTGCTTAAAATAATTATGCATTTGAATCAAAGCATTTATTATTCATAGATTTACCAATCATGGCAAACCAAATCTCTCATTCCTAACAAAATAATTTCGTATTTGTGTACTGAAAAGCAAATATCCAAAGCCTTCACATCACGCTCGCCCGTTCGTGTTCTGGTTATTGACTGCGGATGAAGCGATTTTCAAAACTCAATTCTTGAAATTAATAAATTAATTGGTTAAAATGTAGCTATATTTTTTGGATATGTCATTGTTTTGATTTCCAAAGGGCTGATTTCTTTTACGATTGATTTTGTGGTATTATGGGATATTTTCTTATTTAATGTTCACTAAGAGAAGATGCGCAAAGTGTGTAACATTTAACATAAAAAAATCAAATTAGATGGAATTGTCTCTAAAGCATAATAATGTACTTGAGTATAAAGTATTTTTATGGAAAAAATTCTATGGCTGGTAGATAAGTTTCAAAGTGAATTGGGATTCTTCAGTACGCACAGTACCCACTACACGCAAAGGTAAACTATTTTGTAAGTACACTGACACACAAATGGGTCATATGATACTAGCCACATTTGTCACACAATATGTTCGATAATTCTTAAACTGTTTTGAAATTGTAATAAAAAAGTAATGGTTTATAATCCTTGAAATAATCCGTAAAATTCGCCTAAGGACGTCCATTGAGTAGGCGGGGTTGCGACCTCCGTCCCCATTGGTCATGTGGACGGAGGTCGCAGGTGGCCGTGTCTGGTTCCCGGGGGTTAAATTGCGCCCGGCGGTGGGCTCAAAGGTAAGCTACTAAGGGGCTCCTGGTGCAGATTCCACCGGAGAGCCCTGTTGTGGGTTTTATTGGGTAAGAGTCCTACATAAGGGTATGTAGGACTCTTACCCACTAAGCCCGCTCATTCCCGGGGCCTGTCAACCCCCTGGTTGACAGGCCCCGGGAACCTTTTTCTCCATCTCCCCCGCGTGGAAAAAGAAATTTTCACACAAACTTTAAAATTCCGGTGCATTGTGATGTCTACTTGAGTAGGTGCATTAGATTATAATGAGTATTACTTTAATGTTAAGTAAGTGCACTGAATTTCGTACCACACCACAGTGACCAATACAAAATTAATTTAATTTTCTTTATTTCTTTTAAAAGACAGATAAGTATACAATTTTAGTATAGTGATGACCATTTACTACATAATATAGATAATAATATAAGTATAAAATAAAAATAATGATAATAACCTATGATAGTTTACAAAATCAATTTGATAATTGACGTATACGAGTATACATATAATATGTAAATGATTAAGTTTTCATGTGAAAAAACCTTAATTAATTGCGTCTGACTATAGTATAAATATATGCCAGGTCACGAGTCATCTACCTAAAATGGTTAAAGTTTAAAATCAATATTCTATTCAAATTTACGTAAAAATGGAAAACGTTGGAAGAGACGCATGGCATGGAATGCACAATGATACTGAATTTTTTCATGCCTGCCTGCCTGCCTATCCAAATAATGTGTCATAGTCAGTTTTGTACCTCTTTTTGTTATCCACCTTACTAATTTGAATAGAATTCGAAATGAGAAAATTTTTCGCACAGAATTTGGAATCCCACGGTTTTTAGGAATGTTTATAATAGTCTTCCATAAAATGCTAATTGGACTGTAGTCACTGCCGCTATACTACTATTTTTTTTCAGTAATAAGATGAGAAATTATCTGAATGTAGACTCTATACACATACAAATACAAAATGTTTTATTGAGCAAACAAGTGTTTTTACAAATAAGAATACACTAGGCCCCACACTAGGATACCATGTGTTGTGGGATCTAGTCTCTTTCGTCGCTAAGGAACAGAAAAAGTATTTAATTAATGTGAAACAAAACAAAGAGAAAGAAAAAACAAATAATGTGTGTGTGTGTGTTATTCGGATACTTTGATAATGTTTTCAGTGTAGTCCAAATCTAAAAGCCATTCCATTACTCGTTTTTTGCAAATATAACTAGACAAATGAAACAAGTTGAGATCCTCATTTAATTTTCTGTAAAAAAATCCATAGAAATATTAATTCACTTCCAGTTATGTATATATATCAATAGCACAACTTTCCACTTTTGAATTTAACGAAGACGAACTAAGTGATTGATACATGCTAGCTAAAACGTCATAACACTTTTAATTCGATGCACGTCAACATGCATAAGTTTTACTTATATTTTTTTTTCGTGTTGTGTTCGTGTTATTGAATACACCGAGATATAATGTTGGCATAGAAAGAATTGTCAGTCATCAGTTAAAGTCTTTTAAGGCTGCTTGTGCAGGGCGCACCAGGTAAACTATTACTATTTCATCATCCGTGTAGGCTTTCCTCTGCGTAAACCATAATAATCCCCTTGGCCGATAGTGGCTACAACGCTTTCTAAAAATTCTGCACATCTAGATTTCGCACGATGAGCCCTAATATGGCGTTTTTGTCATTAAACGCACAAGCGTACTAATAAAATAAGTAATATATGGAAAACGCTATAAATTATATAAAAAAGCTGATAGTTACTTTCTGAGTTTAGGTAACTGGAAACACATTTCATTAAGTTTTAATTTAAGCAATCAAAGTCATTTTTATAAACATTAGAAATTAATAATGTCTCGTCTCGACCTTACCTTTGAAGATTCACCTAATTAATTACTCCCCCGGTTTAATATTTCTTCGCTTTAATATTTATAAATGACATTGGAACATAATTAACTTTGTTGCTATTTTCTTATGATGTCTCTATTTTGTGTATGTCTTATTTATGGAAAGATAAAAACAAGCATACCTATAAATTATTTGTATAGGTAGTAGGTAATTCTGATTTATAATTATTATTAACGTTTATTTTTTTCTGATTGAAACATACGGAGGCAAGATTATCATAATTCATGTCCGGGTTTATAAAGGAGGGGTTGCCATGATCCCCATGCTTGGCAGGCGTCTTGGGGATCGCAGATTAGGTGGTAGGTAATTTATTAGAAAGACGCTGGTGCCCGTCTTCTTGTTTCCCCTTAGTCACCTCTTACGGACAGCCAACGGGAGGAGATGGGAGGGTGCTATTCTGCCCCGGACACCCCACGGGGCGAGATTATAAGCATTTTCTTATCGGTCCGTTTTTTTGTCTAGTGGTTTCAATTTATGCACGTAGTTTGAAACTACCAACCAAGAAAAAATAGTATGCAACCAATAACACTGCATAAATATACTTGAAATTCATTCTTGGTGTAAGAGTTTTTTTTTCATAACTAGCTGACCCACGCAGCTCCGCCCGCGCTGTGTTTACGTTAACTAAACTTTCAATAATGTACATTCGCATAGAATACAAAACCTCCTTTTTTAAAGTTAGTTAAAAACTTGGACCCACTTTGTACTTGCCCTCCGAAACACGCAGAAGTTTAGTTCAAATGGCGTTAAACGGTCACCCATCTATTTAATGACCTTACCTAACGTTGCTTAACCTGATCGATTTCCAAACATTGTTAACTGTCTATGAGTGTTCCCTTACAAAAATTTATTATAATTATAATGAAAAATTGTTAAAATCGGAGCAAGCGTATAACCAAGTACATATTTTGACTTTAATCCCCTTTCCCAAGGGATGTCGAATGTCGGGATAAAAAGTATCCTATGTCCTACCTCGAAGTGTTAACTCAAATATGCCAAGTTTCGTTTCAATCTATCCAGTAATTTCGGCGTGATGCTCAGCCGAGATACAGACAGACAGACAGACAGACAGACAGACAAAAATAAAAAAAAATACATTTTTGGCTTTAGTATCGGTTATAGAATGCCCTCCAAACATAATTTTCAAAATATATTCAATGTACAGTATTGAACCTGTTACAGTTTTATTATAAGTATACAGTAGTAGTACATTAATGAGGATAATATTGACAGGTAAGAATAAATATCAAGATTACTTACAGCAATTACTTTCCGACGATATAAACAATTAAACCAAACCCAGAACGTATAACGCCTACGAGCACAAATTTCCAAAAAAAAAATACCAAATTACATTTAATGCATGTTCCGTAGGCAATCTAGCGCGGTAAGTAGGGGCGGAGGTCTAATATCGATGCGTTATTCAGGAGGTAAATGAGCCATCAGCGGGGGGGCATCGTTTGCATCTAATCTCGCCAACATCAGCGGCCCTTGTGCCCGATCCCAGGGGCCACATACCAGCGATATATTAAACGTCCGCTGGCTCAAAACTGCTATAGCAGATTACGCTTTTTAAATTTAGTAATCGAAATAGGCTTGACATCTTGTGTTAGTGTCTTGTCTTGCCGGGCGCGAGTCACGAAACGTATGATATTATGTGCACAGATGGATATAAAAATAATGATTCGTCGTGTCGCGTCTTAAAAAGCGAGAAAATTTTATCAAAACGATAATTATTCTTTACTGGTCATCGTCTCGTGCTTGGCTAGACACGTCGCGTGTTAAAAAAATTCTTATTTATCCTTAATGGTATTCATAAACCTACAAAAACTCAGTTTAATAACTCTGTGTTATCTAAAAATTTACCCGGATAGTTAAATTACCCAATTTTTTAATTACTCGTACGATTACATTCACATTTGACATCTGTTTACCTCTTTGTTCTGTCTATTTCTTCTGTCATTATTACAATAAATATGTAAACGTAACTGAAAAAAGTTAAGCAGTTGTAGTTGTAACTTCTAAAAAATATTTTATGCCCGCCGCTACAAGGTTACGTTGTTAAATTTTGATTTGAAAGGTCAAATGTGATCTATTAAATTGGCCCTACTTTAGTCTCTGTTCAGCATTATCCCATATGGATTTTAAAAAAAACGAGTCTGCCGAAAGTGTATTGGTAAAGGGTTAAGTCCAGTAAATCCAGTAAATCCTTGTAATTTTCGTATTTCCAAGCGTTTGGAACGCCCGTATGCATGTTCATAAAACAAGACCGTAAAATATTTGCGTTTTTCCGCCTCTTCGCGCCCAAATGATCCAGTCCCATTACAGACGTTATGACGTACGTACCTACGTCTATTATGTTATCAAACAATACATGGTGCCGGTAAATCACCTTTTTTATGTGCGCCATATACTCGTAACATAACTCGCGTAGGGTGTGAGGAAAGTATAAAAAACAATGTGTTTGATACCACAATTCATTCGCAACTTACTACGGTGTAGTAGCAATTCGTTACGGGTTTTCAGGCTCAAGGCAAACCTTTATTAATTTAAACTTCTGTATTCCTTAAGTTTATTATTATTTTTGTTTTATATTTTGTAAATAACCTGGTGAATGTCCAGTTAAGGTGTGTATATACATAGATACACATAATATCAACAACAACAACACTGAAAAATAACTCAAAATACGACTAAATATAATGTTAGTATTTCAGCATGAGTATATTCTTCTATAATAAACTACCACGGGGTAAAACTTAGAAGAAGCTTGCATTAAAAGCCATTTGCGTAAAAATGGCTACAATAATGATAATATAGAATTCGTAGTAAATTATATCAGAAAATTATGCAGCAATAGTAAAAATAGTAATAGTACCACTAATAGTGGTCTAAATATTATCATTTGTTATTTACCTTTCCTTTTTCTAATGTGTAATTATTGTAATTTTAACCAAAACATATAATAACTTTACCAGTCAATGTAAAAGTTATTGTGTGTTTCAAACACTAAATAAATTAGTTTGTAATAAAACTTTTCTGAGAAAATAAACCATAGCTCCTATCAATCACCGCTGTATTCTCTATGCTTATTTTGTCTAGTCTAGCGTCGGTTTTGTAGAGACGGATGGAGAGAAACAATCCTTCGCTCGCAACAAGTTAACGGACTCGTATTACGAGGCCCACATTAATCAACAAGATGGACAACCCACAGGCGCCACGCCAAATGAGACGCAGCCACAATGTAGGAGTATATAGGTCCACCTGAGTATATCAGTCGTTGTACGTTATTTATTCATAGAGTACACAATTTTACCCCAAATTAATAACAGAATACAACACCAGATAAGAAGTTCCCACGTCTGATTTAATTTCATTTAAAGATGTTCCGTTTGCGCCTTTTTTTTCTCGCGGGATAACCCTTCAAAAGGTCCCCGAGAGCTTTGGAGCTCGACCGGGGTATGTAGGATTCTTAGCCACTAAAACCCCCGCGGCTGTCGCATCAGCAAATGAGAGGGGCCCACGGGCTCTCCGGTGGGATCTGCATCAGGACCCCTCGGTGCCTTGCCTTTGAGCCCGCCGCCGGGGGGCGCATTGTAGCCTCCGGGAACCAGCCACGGTGCTCACGGGGTCGGGGGTCGCAACCCCGCCGCCGTCCTCCTCGGAGCCGCCGCCGTACTCAATCCTAGGGCTCCGTTTGCACCTGTCGCAACATTATGGAGGAATATTGAATAAATATGTATATTCTATTTTATTGTTGATTAAAGATGTACAAAAGAAACTATTATCTAAACATATTCGCTACTAATAAAAGGCCAATTAATATAAACATTTTAACATAATTACCACGAGGATTTTTAGTATTCATATTTCTTTTTTATAGCTTATCTGATTTTTTTGTCTAGCTAGCAAGCGTTCTCGCTGTGCTCTTAGTTATATTTTTTCCCTCGTATGGTTAGTGGCCGACTTGGTGTCAGTTTTTTGAGCTGCCCTTAGAGCTATGACTTGACTTGACAATTACAGTCTATTTGACACATGCCTTATTCTATGTGTTCTTCAAATGCTACTAAAGGGTAACCCATCTTAGGACTGGTCTGGCCTTCTTTTTTTTTCCCCGGAAAAAACGGCTGATGCCACCGCGCCGTGCCCGCGGGGCAATGTGGGGCTCGAACCCACTAAAACAACCGGGGTGTCCTCATCCCGCTTTAGTGGCGGTCCCCGGGAACGTACGTTGTACTCGTCCGGTTCCCGCCAGCGGCCGTCTGCCTTGCGGTGGACTCTACCTCGTCTGTGGGTGTATAAAGCCCACAGACTCGTCCACGGGTGTATAAAGCCCGCGGACTCCTCAGCCTGGAGGCGTGCCGGGATACTTCGGCATGCCTTCCTACATCAGGGCGTTCCTGCTGCCCGCACGCCCTTTTACGGGGGCATGAGATCGGCGTGGGCCCGTCTCCTACGCCCGGGCCTCCTGCGGCGGCGCGGATCAGCGAGAGGATCGCTCTCCCTGATCCGCTCCGCCGCTTCCTTTTGCGACATTACGCACTCGCAGAAGGAGACCACCGCTGACCACGACCTCTCGCTGCCCACCATGGATTGGATCACGGCGGACAGCGACAGGTCGGCCCCAACCGTGGCACGCAGCAAGCTGCGCTCCGCCGCCCACGCCGGGCAAACCTCGAGTGTGTGCTGCGCCGAAGATACGGCGCAGCACACACTCGAGGTCCCACCCAGTCCTTTAGAACCGGGCGCACCGCCGCTATGGTAAGGACTGGCCTGGCCTGAGTCAACTGGTCGGCTACAGTGATTATAACTGGCTATGAGTGTCTCTAGACCTCTAGATCGATTACAACCTCTACCTCTAGGACACTAGAGGTAGAGGTTGTAATCGATCTAGAGGTCTAGAGACATCTAGATCGATTACAAAACCTTGATAACAACTCTCTATGAGTGTTCCCTTACTAATACTTATTATAATTATGAAGAAAAAATGATAAATCGGACCAAGCGTATAACCAAGTACCCATTTTGACTTTAATCCCCTCTCCCAAGGGAACCGTGCCGAATGTGGGGATAAAAAGTATCCTATGTCCTACCTCGGAGTATTAACTCAAATCATGCCAAGTTTCGTTTCAATCCATCCAGTAGTTTCGGCGTGATACTCAGCCGAGATACAGACAGACAGACAGACAAAAATAATAAAAATTACATTTTTGGCTTTTGTATCGGTTACAGAATGCCCTCCAAACATAATTTTCAAAATATCTTCAATGTACAGAATTGGACGTGTTACAGTTTTATTATAAGTATAGATACAGACTAATCTGATATTTAGTAGGTATATTTTTAGTTCACTGTAGATTTAATATACTTACCTGGGATGGAGGGTAAAAGTGGGATAGTTGCCACACTTTTTAAAAGCTTTTATTTATGAAACTAGCAGTACCCGCGGCTTTGCCCGCAGCCAGTATTTTTGATGAGCTCAAGCAATGTTAACGTCATTGCCAAGCAAGCAAGTGGTACACCGTAAGGTGCTCGTTTAAACCTCACCCTGGGGTGAGCCAAGGCCTTGGCTTGATTCAACTTAAGCCATTCCTTTTTTTAACGTGGAGAAATCCCAAGGGTTACCATCACGGGAGTGACAGTGTGGGTTCAGTATGACTCCTACTGACTCAAACCCTTCGGGTCCAAATTCGGCTATGGCACCGGAAACGTATCTATCTGTATACAATTTCGAGTCCCACCAGCGGCTGGCCAGTCCATCGTCTTCCGTGGGTGTAAGTAAAGCCCACGAACCTGCCTGTCGCTATAAAAGGTCCGCAGAATCTCATCAGGTGGCATGCCGGAATACTTTAGCACGCCATATTAGCGAGAGTGAAATATAGTGGTGCACAGGCAGCAGTTCCCTCGTTCCTGCTGTCTGCACATTCTCGATAAGGTTGGCTTTGTTCCGCCTTCTGCCCTTCAGAGTCGCGGGACGTTCGGGGTGTGGGCCCCAAGACGTCCATTGAGTATAGCGGTGACTCCGAGGCGGAAGGCGGCGGGGTTGCGTCCCTCGTCCTCCTGAGCACGGTGACAGGTTCTCGGGGGCTACAGTGCGACCCCGGCGGCGGGCTGGTGCAAGGCAAGGCACTGATGGGTTACCCTGGAGCAGATCACACCGGAGAGCCCTGGGGTCTCCTCTCATGTGCCGATGCGACAGCAGCGGGGGTTTTAGTGGGTAAGAATCCCATATACCCCGGTCGAGCCCTACAGCTCCCGCGAACCTTTTGAAGGTTTACCCGCGTCAAAAAAAAGGTCCGCCTTCTGCGCCCGGACCTCTTGCTGCGTTGCGAATCTCGGAGATCACTCTCCTTTATCCGCTCTGTTACATGAAGCTCGAGCTGCCCTTTTTCCTTCAAAACCTCAAACCTTTAAAGGTAAAATCTATGATATTTGTACCAGGTACTTACTCAGTACCTTGCTTTTGAGCAAGGTACGTACTCAGTAGGTACACTGCTTTTGAGCTTGCTACCGGGGAGCGCATTATAGCCCCCCGTGTACCTGGCAAAGTGTTCACGGGAACGGGATTCGCAACCTCGCCGCCGTCCTCCAAATCACCGCCGCCGTACTCGATGAACGTCTAAGGTCCACATCCCAAACATCTAGCGACCCCTAAGAGTAACTGGATGTTATTATCACTGTTCGCAAACGATCAGTTGGTTAAGAAACGTCATTCCTTAGATGGGTGACCGTTAAGGTATCATTTGAACTGAGCATTTTTATGGTTCGGCGGGTAGATACCTGCGTAAAAAGTCAGTCCAAGTTGTCAGCTAGACAGCAGCTTGAACTTTTAATTAAACTTTGAGCTTGACTCGTGTGTGTCATTTGAAAGGTGAATTAATAAATTGGGATACTGACCTCTTAAAACACTACAGACTTTTGAAATTTCCTAATGTTCTTGTATACGTTAGCAAAACGTATAACTCATGTTAGAAAAAAAGAGAGGAGACCCTCTCTTTTTTCATGGTCAGTGAAGTTAATAAGTAACATACCTATGTATGTAGATAAAAACCCACTCCTAACTTTCTCGACCACTTCTCTTCTTCAACTTTGACTAAGGTTAGCCATCCGAACGACGATACTCGGATTCATCATATAACTTGTCCACGGTAAAGAGTCTAATACTGTGCACATCAGATGACTACTGCCTATGTCTATAATATATACTATAGACATTGGCAGTAGGTATAATCTGCAATGTATTCTGTTTAGACTGAGTATAACGCAGAGGGCCTTAGGCCATTTGAACTTGACACGTCATTATCACGTTCTTGTAACAGACAGAACCCCAGTAGGCCTACCACGAGTTTTAATAACTAATTTACGACAGTAGAATACTGTCAAGTGTCTATACAGACTGAAGTTTTCTATACTTGCTCTACTACGAGTTTTGTGAAACGGTACAGTTTAATAATGTAGTTGGCAAAAACGAAACGTAGCTAACGTTTTCGAATACGATTGTATAGTAACTGATGTTTGTGCTACCATGAGTTAATAATTTGACACTTTGTGATAGAATAAACAATAGATTACTATTACGTACTCTCGTGTGGCTCTCACTGTATTTTATATGGGTGAAACAAGTATAGTAAAAGTAAAATGGCGTCTTATTTTTATTTTGTGTGGCATTTTGACGTATTTATTGAACGTTTTGGATCGGAATTTCATACTCCAGACGTATAAAGGAATACTAATCCAGTGATGGGTGGCCACGACAGCGATGGGCAGTTTTTAAGACGCCTACATCCCTCCGACCTGCCCTGACGTTTTGTCAGATATTCTACCGCCAAGCAGTATTTCTGAATTCCGCTGTGTAGCTTTCGAAATAACTGAGCTTTGCTTTATTAATGCAAATTAAGGGATTTAATAACTAATGTCTACGCAGTAAAATGCAGTTGACTATGGGCTGGCATGTTGCTTACCATCGCAAGTCCGGCTAGCCTTCTTACTAAGTTGCTTAAACTAAACAAATAGTCCTTATCTTATTTGATTGTTTATATAATATTCACTGGCGTTCCCGAATACAATCCTCATTATAATAAGTAACTTATAGCGGGTTATTGTTGTAGAATGCCTTTCATGCAAATGTGATAAAGTCTATTTTGCTTAAACAATGCTGCGTCATAGTTTCTTTTGTTTTAAGGACTTACTTTTTGACGGTAACGTAGCGGCGATAGCGTAAACATTAGATGTGAAATGATCCCATGGTAGATATGAAAACGTAGCCTTGGTGTAGTCGCGTGAAGACGTAACCGTTCTATATGGCGTTTACGATCTCATGTTGATAAACTCATGGTAGGCCTACAGTAGTGTCGACTGACACGCGTATGGCGATAATAATGCTGTGCTGCGGCACGATGGTGCTCACGTTGACAGGGAGTATTATGAACTGAAGTGCGCGGAAAGAGCCTCTTCAAATGGCAAAATATTATATTCAGTTCAACGGGCGCAACCTGGCCAACAATCTAAGATATTTTGGTGATTGACCATTCCTTTC
The DNA here is from genome assembly GCA_911728495.1 of Furcula furcula. Classification (NCBI taxonomy): domain Eukaryota; kingdom Metazoa; phylum Arthropoda; class Insecta; order Lepidoptera; family Notodontidae; genus Furcula; species Furcula furcula. The sequence continues at coordinate 17,681,720 of OU452244.1, forward strand.
ACTAAGATATTCAATTGACCGTGGCGCTTTCGATCATAACTGAGTTAAGCTTCACACTCGCCACTGTTACCAAGGAATCGATAAGTAGGTACACAGTGTGTACCGCTTAGCAAAACAGAAGGTGCTCGTCCTTGTGAGGAGATGTTACAGGCGCAAGCTTCACTGTAGCGTTCCCAATCGCTTATAACTTACAATTTCCTTACTTGGTTACTTACTTTCTTTAAATCGAGATGCAGCAGTGGGAACTCATATTTTATAATCTAACTGAGACTGGAGCTATTAAAAAAATGAACATTTTAATTTATTTTATTAAAAATTGAAAGCAATACCTATCGTTTTAAGTTGTAGAAGTACCTCGTAATGTACCGGTATGTCGTAATAGTACTATAAAAATAAAATAAAAATGAAAAAAATACTGAGTTCATCCGGGATCGAACCCGGAAACACAAAAATACCGGAAGACCGTTCAACCGCTACGCTGTATCAGCCGTTAGGATACACCTCGGAATTCCCTTCCTTATGTAGCATTATAGAAAGTTTTCGCGCAAAAATTAAGAAGAAGAAGTGCTTATTACAATATTGCTCATTCCCTGTAACAAATAGCTTGATATTACTTATGTTAAAGTCTGATCAGGTCTATAGTAAACATGTCCGTTTAATATCAACTAAATCTGTTGAACAGTATGTGCACAAATCTTCAACACAAAATAATTTCGCGGCAAATTGTAGTAGAAAAAGTACTTATTTTGACACTGCTCATTCCCCGTAACAAATAGCGAGATAATTTATATCCTATAAGTTTTCTAGGTTATCAATAAATATTTTTGCCAAATAGCAACTAAATCTGTTCAGCGGTTTTGATGTCAAGTCTACACAAAGCCACAGACATACAGACAGACAAAAATTCTAAAAATCATATATTCGGAATCAGTATCGTTCCTAGAACACGTATCAATAAATTTTTTTAAAAAAATATTCAATGTACAGTTTTTACTTTTCTACGATTTTATTATATGTATAGATTACTTTATATCTCTGTAAAAAAAAGCAAAATTCTTTATTTGAAATAGGGATAGATACTTAAAGATACTTTGGTTTATTATCTTTTATTTAAAGGGGAAAACCATTATCTTTGATATTTCCAGAGTATTGCGGATTTTTGCGGACCTCTAAATTTCGGGCATCTATCCCATATAGGGGATAATCCATGTAAATTACGTTTAGGATAGATGCCCCGCTGAGAAAGAGGACATTTATCCCGCAAAAACTTTGATTTTACCTTGCCTTTCCATGAAATTGCACAAACATGCAACACGTTCTACTTAGCGGTAGTTGTAGTCTCTCGAAAGATAATTAAAATAAAATGTGATTCATCCGCCAAAGTAGAGAAATTAAAATCGAGGCAACTATACCCCTGGGGCAACTATCCTGGTTTTACCTTATGTACCTATAATGTAAAATAATTGAAATCCTGAATTTAATAATAGCTCGGAGCTATGTAAGTTAGCTCGTTGCGGCCAGTGCCATTCAACCATCCATCGTACGCGACGTGTGGGCGGTCCGGCTCTTCGCCACATGATAAATGATCTCTTCACAGATCACTCACATGTACAGACGTAAAACAGATTCCGACTGTGATATATGCCGATCGACTATCTGAGGAAAACCATTGGCCAATGAATTCTTTGAACTAGTCGTAATAACTTATACCTCTGGTGGCCATATGTGTTATGTGCGGATCTTTTTTCACACGCTCCACACTCGTGAAGATCAGATGCTACCTTGCGATACGTTTTAAGAATAATTAATTTATAAAAAAACTACGTAGCAATCTGTTTTAAATAACTTCTTTACACCATACGATTGTGAACATCATTTTTCTACCAGCTTTAATAATATTCACATTAGTTGCTCTATATGGCTATAAAGAAATAGTGTGACACTCGGATAGATTCTTGCGACCGCGAAGATTTATTTGAACGTTACGAGCAAACATGTTCGTAAAAATTCGACTTAAACGTCGTTAAGATGCATAGAAGCTAAGAGTTTATTAGTATTTCTAATTCCAATCTGTATACTACCTATTCCTCAAAATAAATCACATTCCTTGTTCTGGAGTTTGGGTATAACTAAGTGTAAAACAATTTTCCTTGAACCTAATGTAATGAAAAATATTCTTTAATCTAACTCAAATGGATTCGAAGCAAATTAACATATTTGAGAAGCTTTAAATACTAACTACAAATCGATGTCTTCATTGTTAAACATAATTTCTGTTGATACGGTGCAATTTTGTTTGTACGATGACTTTAAACGTGCCCATAGAGTAAACCAAAACAAGATAGTATAAAAATAGTCAGATTTATGAGTGCACGCAGCTACTTGCATAGAAATTAAACGACAAGCAATATACTTTGTTAAACATAAAAGACCGCTTGTATAGAGAGGAAATTGCTTTATTTCAAACGTCGTGAAATCTCTTTGAACGTGAAACATTATACGAGATAAGAAGATATTTGTGTCTCGAGGAGAAAATAAAATAGCAGATTTAGTTAAACTTCAGTTGATATATCGATATATATCATTATTAGATACAATTTTTGAGATCAATTTAGATTTAATGAGAATTTTTATTAATAAGTTAATTTTACTTTAAATAAATAAATGCTCATTTATTTCGGATAACAGGATCCATAAAGAATAGTGACAAATTAAAATTTAACTTAAAGTAGGATCGTTCAGTGAGGTACCACTGTAGAGCCAGATATACCACTAAGCAGCGTAGCGTGTTGCAATTCTGTGCTGTGTGTAGGGCACCGTAGCTGATGGAAATACTGGGCTCAAGCGGCTTAATAACTTATGTCTCGGGTGACGAGCAGAAGTGTGTCTCAGTCGAACGTCTTGCTTCTCTTGTCACTAGGTTGGATAAAAATTAGTCAAACAGAGATTTCATTGTTATAACTACACAGTAGGAGGTAGCTTTTACAATAACTCACACTATCATAACAACAGTGTTGGGAACAGATGTGTTGAATATTAAAAGCGTGAGATATTCCTAACGACGCGACGACGACGTTCTGTTCTCCAGACAAGCGTAAACGTAATGTATGAAAGGTCCGAACGTCGCTGTATATTCCCGCTGGCACACCAGATGTTGCGATTTCCGAGTGCAAAAAAAGATATATACGACGGGAAATGACTGTCAGGCTCGTTCACTACTCATAGTTTTTCTAAGCCCGGTCCTCTACGTGGAAATATTTCTTTCTCGGCCTGCCTAACGTGTCCAGCGAAATGCGTAGAATGACCGAGTATTTTCTCTTCAGCTATGTAACCGGGTGTTCCAATCTAAATGTGTATGAAAAAAACTAGGATAGTTTATTTACACTGACTGTATTGTAACATGTTTGATCTTATCCTAAAGTGACATCATTCACGCGTGGACCTTAATTTTGTAATCAAGGTGTTGTCATAAAATTTATTGTGTTTACATAGTGTCGTCTATTTAGTTGGGATACGGCACCCGCCCTTATTGAATTAGTTGTGACAGTTAAGGTCTGGGTAGCTGGCATAATAACGCTGAGACTTTTAGTACCTACTCACAGGCGTGAAATATGTATGTGTACCGGATTATTAACGGTCAAGTGCGTGTGTTAAACTCTAAACATGGCATTTGTTCCAAAAATGGAGTGGCGTCGTCGCCCGGTTTATTTCTATCCCCTGTTTGAAGTATCCTGTCAGTTAAAATGAGAGCACCCTGATGGATATTATATTTTATAGTTGCATAGTTATATTACCGGTACTTATTTCTATAAAATTATTTTGCGCAATGATAGTGTGTTACAAAAGTGTTCCGATTACGTTTTTTTTTCATTTGCTATATATTCTCACGATGCCTGCTTAATTTTCTACCAAATATTGCTAACTTTATGGAGGAAACTTAAGTAGCATGTCACGTTTACGACACGCAAACCCTTGACAGGTTCTTTGTAATCACTTCGTTTCCTTGGTTCCTGCTCTGGTTGTCTTTAGTTAGTAACTTAGTTATTGTTTATTTTTTACATAGCGGAATTGGGAGATTATGACCCTCGGCGACATGGCCCTGGCTACGTATCAGAGTTCCGGCTGATGGCACACCAGACACCAGAGTTAGAGGCTCGCGCGGCTGAAATACACCGCACGCTTACGTAAGTATCTCAAATAATGTAAGTAAATATTTAACTAATAAGACTGGACAGTTGGTGTGATGATTCTCTAACAGCTAAGCATGGTCTCAACTTTTACCCCCCAAAACTATGTGCCTGAACATTTTTGTTTGTTTTATGACGGTAATTTAGCCATCTTAGTTTTGGTTTATATGCCTCTTTTGTTCCGGGATTATTGTTAGTTCGTTGTTAAAGTTCATCGACATGAACATGACAGTTATGCGAAAATAGCAACCACTTCCCACCCTACATTTGCATCGAAATCGAGAATATTGTAACACTTTCACGGGCTTAATAAAATTTCTTAATTAAGAGACAGCGGGATGCTAAAATTAAGATTTTAAGCAGACGCAGTACTGTGCGCGTCTCGCCGCGCCGCGCCGTCCGGAAATTAAACTTTGTCGCCTTTCGCCTAATTGAGTGAATTTTTAACTGTGCAAAGATGCAGTCTGCGGCCGGTTGGCGCGCCACAAAGCCGCAATTACATGCAAATTATGTGTACGTACCTACTTAACACCAAGTGAGCCGTAGCTAAGCCCGGTCGGCGTGGCGCGGCGCCCTCGGCACCTCGAGATTATTCATTGTTGCTTAGCCTTTTGTGGTATTCCACCCTTAATGCCGCCCGTTAATTAAGAAGAACAATTTAATTGACTTTTAACCGTTATTTCTTCTGGAAAAAAATTAAGAAATTCTAATTTGCAGGGGTATTTCACCGGCCCAGGCTGAGTTAAGTTACTTAGATAAAGTAAAATGGCTGGACATGTATGGTGTAGATTTGCATCCGGTACTGGTAAGCTCATCTTTGTATTTGAAGAAATCTGCATAATTTATACAATATTTTTATATTTAGTGAAATGCTTAAATTGTGCGTAAAGGTTACAAGTTAGTAAAGCTCAGTTTCTGCAAGGGTTCAATGGAATGTTACATAAATATTTGAACTAACTTTAGGATAATATGTTAATATGAAACTTTTATAATAGGGTGAGGATAGCGTCGAATATTTCTTGGGCTTGGCACCAAGTGGTCTTCTGCTTCTACGAGGCAAACACACAGTAGCGAACTACTACTGGCCTCGCGTCTCCAAACTTTACTACAAGGGACGTTACTTCATGCTTCGGGTAGCAGACAAAAATGTAAGAACAAATTTTATAAATGTTGTATAATTAAACTACTACTAGTTTTAGTTCTTTGGTATGCATTAATGTTAAAGATAAGAGGGGTACGTACGAGGTACTCATAGCCAGTTGTAAGTTCTGTCCGGTAAACATCAGTTGGTTAAACCGTTGTTTAACCAGTTGATGGAATCGTGACAGGCAAGGTTAATCCTTAGATGGGTGACCGATTAGTGGCATTTAAAATCAGCGTAAAAAGTCGGTGCTTATTGTAGTCATCAGCAGTCGTGAAGCCTAAGGGGAACTTGAACAATTCTAATAACAGGTTGGTCACTAAGCATATGACAAAAATGAAAAAGCTTGGAATGAGCGAAAATCATTCCTACTTTTTATAATTAGAAACTGTCTGTTGGACAAGCAAACGTACAAATCAGGCGGTCCTCTTGACCCATTTCCGTTTGGGATCGCAGCGAGTGATAGCGGGCACTTTGAATAGTGGTGTAGCATAGAGTCCACCTTGCGTCGCTTCCTTGAAAGACATTCGTAAGCAGGCAATTATAGATAAGTCGCGCACAAGTGAGCCGAGTATTTACAGCGTCGTGGGTGCAGTGATAACGGGCAGACGCCAGCCGCGCTGCGACGCCTTCCCGTTGATTTACCGTCGAGAAGTGGGATAGAGTTACCCCAATTCTTCTTTTATTTGAATAACATAACTATTTATAATGTATGAAATACAGTAATTACCACATTTAGAGTTCGTACTTACATAAGTAATGAAAACTTACATACGAGATAATGATTGTTAGGTAACTGAATGCAGCAGTAAATGGATTCAAGTCGATTTGACAGAATTCAAGTGCCTGATGTAAAAAGGAGGAGGAGATAATTTTGACGCCTTTCTCTTTCTTGTTAAATGCCTGTCTACAACCTCGTAGCTTACAAACGGATGTAAGGATTTTAATATGGATTTTATTTTGATATAATCTAGATAGTTTTAGCTATATTTGATAAAAAATATAAATATCTGTATATTTATTGTCGGTGTAAGTTTTTTAAATTTAATTTTGTACTGTATATTGTGTTTAAGCGCGTGAAACTGTAAGGTTTTCTGCTCAATTCCATTGATTGAGGCAACAGAATGTTTTCACATGCTTCTAAAATGTGCTATGTAATTTCAACTACTGAACCACTTTTTGGCGAGCATTTCCCCTTCTTTATCATAAGATTAATTGAGTTACTCATTAAAAATTAAACAAAATAATTCTCAATTGTATAATGTGTAACAGAATGACACATCCACATACGGGTTTGAGTCCCCAACAAGGGCAGCGTGCCGTCACCTATGGCGGTGTTGTTCCGACCACCACACCTTCTTCCGGATGCAACAGACCTCACCCGCATCGGCGGACATTTTCACTCTAGGAACTAGATTGAGAAACAGGTTAGTTGTAATGTATGGTAATAATAAAAATGTCTTTTATATAAAGCCTTTGCCAAGCTACCGAATATGGTACAATACCATATTAAAATAGGCGTTGGTACATTGTTTCGACTGCACGCCATATAATTTTATGAAATGTTAGCAATTTAAGGAGGTTTTAGTTGGGTACGTACATATCTTTTTTTTTGTTGTTTACGAGGAAATCTCGTAAAGGTAGCCTTTTCCGAGGGGGTGGAGGCCGGGTTGCATGAGATTTTTACCCATCAAAACCTCCCCAGTGGCCATCATCCACGCTATGGAGATTCTGGGCTCTACGTTCGGACCTTCTCCAGAGTCTCTTCAGTGGGTACCTACATAAGTACCCACTGAAGAGACTACCATCATAATGCGTGCCGTAAACATTTACGGCACGCATTATGATGGCCGTTTTGACTTATATTTTCATTGTTTCGTCGAAGTCGGCAAATATTTTGAAGGAACAATTTATTGTTTTCAAACGTAGTTGCCAACTTCGTCGTTCGTTTTTAATCGACTTCATTAGTTTTATTGTGTACCTGACGAGCTATGTTTTCGAGTGCATGTATGTATGTTTATTTCTTTAACACGGCCTAAGGCCTTAACCGCTTGATGAATTTTGACTTATATTAGTACATATCTTCGTTAGATTCGACACTTCTTTCCAAAAATAGTTTTATTATTATGACAATCAACTTTATTTATTTTTATTAAATAAACCGATATGGGTACAGAGTAAGAGGTCTTAATGGCCTTTTTTGGCCTTTAGTTTGTAGTGATTTCCTCGTATTTTTTTCTCACTCTTGTTTTATCTTTCAAACGCCAGGACACATTGTCACTGATGCTGATCTAATTGTAACAAGACAAACAAATGTTTAAAAAAAGGGAAAAAATTAAAAGACTGATAAGTTTCTTGCCAGATGTTCTGAGTTGAGACCGCGCTATGATGCCGGTGGTAGCTTTTAAAAAAAACTCTAAACTAAACTCTAGCAGTTTAGAACGGAAAATTTTTCGTTAAGAAATAAATACTTAATTTGAATTTGAATTGTGTTTACTACGTACATGTCTATACGTATAATGTAATTTAAGTCCATTGTATTTGTACGTAGTCGATTTTTTTTATACTTTATTAAATTGTAAAAGGTTGCTCACACCATTGATAGCTGATGTTTTCAAAGCGTTATGGAGGGTTTTTATTTTTATTTGTTTTATCCAGTGGGCGGGGAGCGAGACCTCGGCCTCCGCCAGCTTTTACGAGGACACCATCACGGCGGATCGGCCGCCCGCCTCACGCTTCACACGTATCCCTAAATGACGGTATTTATATGCTAATTTATTAAATTTTATAGATTTTAAACTAATGTGGTAGCGTCTTTGTCTGAGGGCGGTACAACATAATACTGGGTGTCCCGGAAAGGGTTTATCAAGACACAAGGTATGTATAGTATTGATAGAAAAATGTACAAGGCAGATTAATAAAGAATATTATTATTATTATTAAGACCCCGAAAAAATGTTAAATGCGCAAAAAAATTAGCTCACTGCACTTGACAAACTTGACTATTTTCATTGTTTTCTTTCAGAAATTAATTTGTTTTTGGGTTAAACAATGCTCATTGCCAAGATATTGCCATCTTGATACCCTATTTCTAGGACACCTTGTCTAAGTACTATGAAACTTAAATAAATGACATTAAGAATTATATTTTTCTTTATTATTTGAATTTTTAAGCTAATATTTTATTCCCAGTGCCAAAACTAGAAGACTTGAGAATAAAAGACTGCCAACCGGAAATGAAACAACCTACCTCAGTGCATCGACCGAACTCGTAAGTCAATAAAAATTGTATTGGATTAGGCTGTAAACATAACTGACTAATAAATACTACGTAATCAGATCATGTTAGTTTTATCATATCTGTGTTACCAGTTTTTAAAGGTTAAAATTCGAATAACCTTATAAATTATCGTTCAACTTCAGTATACCGGTAAAATATGTTGAATTACTTTATAGAGAATCGTGTTTAACTTCAGTTTACCAGCACGATGAAAATCGTGATCTTTATTGATATGTTTAATCCCTTGTGCATTCTATTTTGCCTTGACCATCCAGGAATATACAACACAGTAGCATAAGTTTTGCCGCATAGCTGCAATGTCTAAACGTTGCTGTTTTCTGGTGTGATGGGCACTATACTTGGTAAAATTACTTAACTCAAAATTCTTAATAACTCTTGAGTAATGGGCGGCACCAGTGTGTGTTGATAGTGATTACATTTATACTGAGAAGTGGACCTTAACAGCTGGCCTTTTTGATAAGCTCAGAAACACACAACGAGCTATGGAGAGAGCTATGCTCGGAGTTGCGCGACAAAATCTGTAATGAGGAGATTCGCCGAAGGACCAAGGTCACCGACATAGCTCTCTGAATCTGCAAGTTGAAATGTTGATGGGTAGGCCACATCGCTTGAAGAACCGATAACCGATGGAGAAGAAAGGTTCTCGAGTGGCGTCCATGAACCGGAAGACGCATCGTAGGTAAGCTGGTTTCAGACTACGCTATAATATATAGCTATATTGTATAGCAAAGAAGGACCTAAAGCTATACTATATAGCATGGCGTTCACATTACACGATATTATCGCAAGCATTTAAAGTATATCGCTCGTTTCGCTTGCGGGACGCCCGGGGGTGAGGGAGGAAGAAAAGGGGACCGCGCGATATACCACAGCATGAACTCAGTACATCGCACCAATTTATAGCGTATAGTAAGCCAATAATATATAGTACAGTACAGTGTGAACGTGTCCATTACAATGTATGGTGCGCGATATTGTTGCTATATATTATAGCGTAGTCTGAAACCAGCTTTAGGACAACACTAGGTGGACGTACGCCGTTGTGCGCGTCGCAGATAACAGATAACCGATGGATCCAAATAGCCAATTGTCGTTTATTGCCTATGTTCAGCTGTGGATGTCTTCCGGCTGGTGATGATGATGAACGGGCAGTGAAGTGCATCTGTCAATGGGCAGGCGTGTTGATTATCGTGCGAACGTCCTCGACACTCAATTGATTAAAAAATATTACCAGAAAATGCCTACATTTTCACCTTTTTCTCTTCCATATACCGTGGTAAAATTTTAACTTATCTTGCTAGAATCGGCGGTGAAGTACTAGGTGGCGAAGGTGCAGGTCCCGGTGGGTCACCGCGGTCTACTCGGTCAGCGCCGACGCGACGTGGCCTCTACTCCGCATCACCTACGGCTACGAGACCACCACCAGCCCCACGAAACCGTTCCGCCTCCGTGGACTCGCAAAGCTCAAATGATTCGAGATCGAATCGCAAGTTCGTTTTTAACACTTTTATTAAGTTTCTCGTGAAATTGAAATGATCTACATAATTTGTTTATACAAATGAATATTTAGGCATAGTAGAACGCCATAACTTGGGAAAGATCTCATTTTTATTTTATGATGAATATTAATGATTTAGCAAGTTTTAAATAGGTTTATAGAAATTACAAGACAAATTATAGTATCAAATAAAATAAGAAAACGAAAATTAGAAAATTTGTGGCCGCGGCAAACCAAATCCAAGAACAATTTAACTCAGCTCATAATAAAACTTTTTGTTTCCACTTGAAATGTTCTTGCAAAGTGAATAATCATCGCACATCATACTTTAAACTTTGCGTTCAAGATCCATCTTTTACAATGTGGTAACTTGGAGGACTCCGTTTTTTGTGTCACTGATTCTCTATTAAAACTTTGTGTCATTTGGATCATTAAATACTTTCTTTTGATATTAGTTTATTTTCTAATCTCTACATTTACATAATATAATATGTATGTACATAACATTCATTAATTATGGAATCGACTTTCGTTGATATACATACATACATACATTAAAGCCATTCTTCAGAGATTGCTTGATGTAACCATAGATTTAGGATTTTTCATTTTGGATATAACTATAAGCATTTTGGAATTATCGCGGAGCGATGCTAATGGGAAGATCCTCCGACCGAGCGAGGTGTGAGGCTCGACCAGGGCCGAAGCCCCCAACGGTTGTTGTTGGGATGTTGTATATATACTCAATGTACTTTGAAACTTTGAAGCTTGCGCGATTCAGGAACATCTTTATTTTTTACTAGCTGACCCACGCAGCTCCGCCTGCGCTATTTTTACGTTTAATAACAGAAATTCGCATCGAATACATAACCTCCTTTTTTATAGTCGGTTAAATACTGGGACCCACTTTTTACTTGCTCTCAATTGTAAGAACAAAACAAAGATTGACTGAGTAATAAGTTTATTGGAAAGCAAGACTAATACTTAACAAAGGAAAAAATATGGCGTCCACACGAAGTACATTTAATTAAAAAGATCGGGGTTCTCATTGAACACAGAGTTGCCAACTTTATAACATTTTATATTGTTACCAACACCACCCCTCAATATAAAATGTCTAAAAAAAACTTAACTTTTACTCTAATACAATATACTTACTACCTTTCTATTAGTTGCTACATCACATTATGTATGTAATATGCTGATCTACATTAAACTAAGTCTAAACCAGTTCTTAACTTACTAAATAAATTAGGTGAAAGGGGCTTGGTCAGGATATCAGCAATCTGATTTTTAGATTCTACATATTTTAATATTACAGTACCATCCATGACCCTTTCACGAACAAAATGATGTTTTATGTCAACATGTTTCATCCGCTTATGCAATACCGGATTCTTGGCAACTTTAATAGTACTTTGATTATCCTCATTTATAGTTACAGAGTCAATTCTAATGAAAAAATCATTTAGTAGTTGTTTCATCCAGCAAGCTTCAGCGGTTGCCATACTTAAAGCCATGTATTCAGCTTCAGTAGATGACAGAGCCACTGTAGGTTGCTTACGTGTACACCAAGAAACAGTTGAACCATACACTTTAAAAATATACCCAGCAGTTGATCTCCTATCTCCTATGTCACTACCCCAATCAGAGTCAACATAACCTTCTGCAATAGGTAAGATATTGTCTAGTCTACGCTTATAAATTAAACATAAATCAATTGTCCCCTGAATATATCTTAAAACCCTCTTTAACATACCCCATAGTTCCTGACTTGCACAAGTTTGGTACCTGCTTAAGATAGAAACACAAACGCAAAGATCTGGCCTAGTGCCTAACATTGCATAAATTAAAGAACCAATTAGTTTTCTACATCTAGACTCTAATTCTGTACTTTCAGAACAATTTATCATAAGTAAATCACAATTAAACTTAGGATCCATAGGTGTACATGTACTTTTACACAAACTCATATTGTATTTACTAAGTAACTGTCGCAAGTAACTTTTCTGACTCAATTTCAATATGCCATTTTTAACATCATGTTCAATATATAATCCTAGATAGTATTTAGCAATACCTAGGTCTTTCATATCAAAGTTAGACTTTAACATAATTTTTATTTCAGAAACCTGATCTGGATTTGAACCTGCTAACAACAAATCATCGACATACAACAATAAATAAATAAAATCATTAACATTTTGTTTTACATACAACCCATAGTCATTTTGACTTCGAGTAAAACCTAAAGATAACATTACTGATGTAAATTTGTCATTCCAGTTCTTTGGAGAATTTTTTAAACCATACAATGATTTTTTAAGTTTACACACTTTATTCCCATTTACTAAATACCCATCTGGCAATGACAAATATACCTCATCTTTAATCTCACCATGAAGAAAAGCACATTTTACATCCATTTGGTAAATTGGCATACATTTTTGATTACATATAGCTAAGAAAGTACGAACCGTAGGCAATTTTGCAACAGGTGCGAAAATATCTTCGTCCAATAACTCCGATTGTTGGAAGCCTCTGGCCACAAGCCTCGCTTTGTATGTTGTTGGGTTACCTTTTTCATCATACTTTCTTTTAAATACCCATTTACTTTCTATTATTTTACTGTGATTCTCAGGCTTGTCTACTATCATCCATGTTTCGTTTTTCTCTAAGCTTTCTAATTCTTCTTTCATTGCCTTTTTCCAATATTCTCGTTCATTACACTCAATGGCTTCTTTGTAGGTTACTGGATCTGTATAGCTTAACAGACAGGTATCATAGTCTTTAAACCATTCTGGCTTTTTAATATTTCCTCTTGGTCTCAATCTATGTCTAATATTTTCTTCATTAGCTTCATTTTCAGAACTAGACTCTAAAGACTGAAAACCATCTTCTTCTTCTACACTTTTTGTTTCTACACACTCCTCAGACGAGTCTTTATTAGTATCATCCTCCTTCGCTAAAGATTCATAATGTGGCGACGGTGATGATATCTCAATGGAAGTAGTTTCCTCTTTAGGCATACTGTCTTGAATTTCATCCTGAATTAATCCAAAGGTATTTATTGTCCTTGTGTTTTCAGTTTTAGTATCGGTATGTACCTGTGACTTCTCAATTTCTGACATTTTAAAAAATATTACATCCCGTTTAATATCTACTTTGTTTTCTTCTTTATAATACACTCTAAAACCTTTTGTATCTTCTCCATAACCAACGAAGAATCCTTTCTTACCCTTTGGGTCAAATTTTCTTCGTTTTTCTTTTGGTTCATGAACATAAACTGGACTCCCAAATTTATGCAACTGCTGTAAATTAAAACTGGTTCCAAACCAATATTCAAAAGGTGTTTTACCTGCTGAAAGACATGAACGGTTAATGGTATAAACAGCAGTGTTTACCGCTTCCGCCCATAATATCTTTTCAAATTTTGCATCACTCAACATCGTCCTGGCTGCTTCAACTATTGTCCTCATATCTCTTTCAATTTTTCCGTTTTGCTCAGGGGTATAAGGCACAGTTGTTTGATGATGAATACCTTTATTGTCTAAGAATGTTTTTAACTCCCTGTTAACAAACTCAGTTCCATTATCTGTCCTTAATATCTTTACATTCTGTCCAGTTTCTTTCTCAGAATAAATAATAAACCTTTTAATATTTTCTGGTACTTCAGACTTCTGTTTCATGAAGTACACCTTCCTATAATTAGAGTAGTCATCTTTAATTAGGAGGAAGTATCTTGACCCTCCTATAGATGGGACTTCAATCGGACCTCCAACATCAGCATGTATTAATTCACATAAGGTTGTTTTGGTATTACTATCAGGAAAGGGTAAGCGATGAGCTTTACCATCCATACACGCTTCACAGTTGATATTCTCAGAGTCGATAAACTCAATATTATTATTATTCAAAATCTTTCTGACATAATCAAAGTTTTGATGAGCTAATTTATCATGCCACTCTTTCAAAGTATATTTTGTTTTAACCACATTGGCCTGATTTGTACTTCCACAAAAATCCATAATGTAAAACTGTCCTAAACGACTGCCTTGAGCACAAACTGTATTGTTCTTTGTAAAAATACACTTATTTTCTGTAATGTTCATAGAATATCCATTACTTATTGCACTTGTCACTGAAAATAAGTTTGTTTTAAGTTCAGGCACAAAAAGTACATTATTTAAGGTTATATCACAATAACTCTGTCCATCATATGCTTTTAATTCAATTTGGCCAATTCCTGTGACCTGTAGTGACCTTCCGTCTCCGACAATCACTGACCTTTCACCTTCTATTTTGGAGAAACTTGTGAAAATATTAAACTGATAAGTCATATGATCACTAGCACCCAGTGGCGTGCACTGAAAGCAGGCAAAAATATCTGCGAGTTGTTTATGCTTTATGCTATTTGTTCGTGTTCCAGCACAAATATTCTTAAATTAACCAATATTACCTACATATCCATTTACATAAAAAAAAAATACGTTAATTCATGTCCAAACTAAGATTTTTAAAAATTAAGACTGTTTATAGAAATCCTAGGGTAGGCAAAGTATTTTAGTCTGTATGGAGCCGCTGAATATACTTATTAATGTTTTCAAATGCAAATTAATATGTCTATAGTATTTGCTTGCTTATGGATATTTGAAATGGTATAATAATATACTTAAAGTAGGTGAAACAAGCCGAATACATTTTTTTGCCTACCCTCTGTGCACGCCACTGCTAGCACCGCTGTCTACTATCCAACCTTTGTCATTAATAAAGGCCTGTTTGACCAGTGCAGTTGAAATAAATGCATTACTTTTATTATGACTACTTTGTCCTTTGTTCATTTTATAACGACATTGTTCAATTACATGTCCAAACTTTTTACAGTAAGCACACCTTTTGTATTTTCTGCATTTATACTGGAAATGTCCAAACTCTCCACATTTAAAACACTTAAGTCCCTTCTTCATATCATTCTTGACTGCAAAAGCAGTTGTGGGTTCATTTTGTATGTGCATTTCCTTTAGGCGTTCTTGCTCTATCAGTAATCGAGCAACAAGATTATCATATGTTTGCTTATTGTCTGGGGCTGACTCCCAAGCCGATATGAAATGTTTATATTCTTCAGGCAAAGACATTAACACCTTGGTTATAATAAATTTCTCTGATATCTCTTCTCCCATTTGTTTAAGATTATTTGTTATTTCTTGAATTTTTGAAAGAAATGTGGACATGTCTATCCCTTGTTCAAACTTATACTGAAAGAAACGTTGTTGTATTATGTGTATTGACGTTTCTGATTTGTGTTCGTATACACTACATAATTTGTCCCACATTTCTGCAGATGTACTACATGAGATTATATGAAGCATGGCTTCCTCGCTCATTCTAGTAACGAGCATACTTTGCGCTTTGCCATCTTGAGTCATCCAGGCAGCTTTTTCCACTTTTTCTTCTGGCATAGGGCGTTTGCCCTCTACAATGTCAAACAAGCATTGGCCACGCAACAAAACTGATAGTTGGAATTTCCATATATTCCAATTATTGGCCCCTTCGAGTTTTATTATGTTCTCCATCGTACCGAATGTTTTTCCACCTTGTCATACAAACAAGTATTTTCGATATAAAATCGCTGGTATCGTTTGCTTTTCCAAACTTCCTCACCGGACACACCGGATATAAAAAAAACACTATCACAAAACGTGATCACCTCAAGCCAATCTATCCTCATTTACATTTAATTACAAAAGGCGGGACTGGGCCCATAACCAATTGTAAGAACAAAACAAAGATTGACTGAGTAATAAGTTTATTGGAAAGCAAGACTAATACTTAACAAAGGAAAAAATATGGCGTCCACACGAAGTACATTTAATTAAAAAGATCGGGGTTCTCATTGAACACAGAGTTGCCAACTTTATAACATTTTATATTGTTACCAACACTCTCCGAAGCACGGACCTGTTAAGTTCAAAGGGCGTTAAACGGTCACCCATCTATTTAATGACCTTACCTAACGTTGCTTAACCCGATCGATTACAAAACCTTGATAACAACTCTCTATGAGTGTTTCCTTACTAATATTTATTATATTATAAAGAAAAATTGTTAAAATCGGACCAAGCGTATAACCAAGTACCCGTTTTGACTTTAATCCCCTCTCCCAAAAGAACCGTGCTAGATTACGGGATAAAAAGTATCATATGTCCTACCTCGTAGTAAGATCTCAAATCATGCCAAGTTTCATTTGAATCCATTCAGTAGTTTCGGCGTGATGCTCAGCCGTGATACAGACAAACAGACAGACAGACAGACTGACAAAAATTAAACAAAATACATTTTCGGCCTCAGTATCGGTTATAGAATGCCCTCCAAATATAATTTTCAAAATATCTTCAATGTACAGAATTGGACCTGTTACAGTTTTATTATAAGTATAGATTAGAATGCTAAATGTACGTGTAGTTTATCTTAAAATGTCATTTTAAGAATTGCAATTACCTGTTTAACCTATAGGTACCTATTAAATCCGAGGCTCGGATCAACTATTCGACTCGCGCTCTTTTGATCGAAGGCGGGCGTTCGACCTATTCCCCATCACCGTTTTCACATAAAATCCCCAATGTCAGTGTAAAGGGTGTGCGATATAAAAGTAACATTCTTTCTCGGTTGTAGACATAAACATCGTTCGCGAAGGCAACAGTCAGACGCGGAGAGCGAGTTATCCCGGGGGTCGGGTCGATCTGGGCGCCGGCACCGACGACATCGGTCCCGACACAAGCACGAGTCGGGCTCAGAGAGGGACGATTCCCAGCCAGATACCAAGTCGGTTACGCTTCACACAAATTTCAATTGCCATTTTCAATTTACATATTTTATAGAAGTATTGGATTTTCAGAGAATATGAACTGGTCGATTCGGAGTCTCAGTGGAAAGAGGTGCTACGGCAGACTACTGTTGGAAGCGGGGTTCAAGTGAGTGTAGTATTAATTTTATTATACGAGAAATTTTAGTAGTTTTAACCAATGTGGAATATTATTTTTTCTATTGGCTGTGTGTCATTTATGCAACACATTTTCATAAATTATATGTGTTTTAAATTAACAGTGGTTGGAATATTTTGACAACAAATCAGCTTTGAAATTATTTTAATTTAATTATTAAATTTTTATTTATTTATTTCCTACTTAAATGATAAATTAAAAAAACACGTTATCTTTAAATTTCGTTAAACGGATACCACAATTATTTTTCAACGTTATTATATTTTTAGGTTGCTAGCGTACGTCGTTCTCAATTAGAACCAGACACAGGAACGCACAGATCATCCCACCGACATAGAAGACACAAGAAGCATAGGTAACTACTTCGTTTTATATCTGTTTTTTTTTTAATAATTACCTACCTATACATTTTAATCATCTCCTAAAAGGTCCAGATCCGGTTCGCCCAACGATAAGAAATGGTTGCCAAACGAACTGAAACAACATCTGGAGTTCTCTTTAGTTGATACGACAGGCATGACGGAAGAACAACTGAAAGAAATACCTTACACGGTTGTTCAAACAAGTCATGCGAGGCAGACTAAGCTTCGGACATCATCAAAGCACAGACAGTAAGAATTGTCAGCTAGCTTATTTAAATTTATCCTAATCAAGCTTCTCACTTAATAATACCAATGTTTGTTCAATAGAAATGAACACGGATCTTTAGCCAGGCGAGAAAAGGGTTCCTCATCCCACAGCAAAAGTAGTCATGACAATCTAACACACGGATCTCTAATATCTAGCTCTAGCACGCTTAGCACACATAGAGCCAGCAACGACAAACATGTAAGGTGAGTGTCCTACCACAAGACCTTAGTGGTGCCCAAAACTATTGATTTAGTGCCTAAAACACGAATGATTTACATATGGGTTTTTGCAGACGTGTTTATCCGAGCTATGATGGAACGGTCGGACGAGCGAGTGATGACTACTTAACAAACAATGGGTACAAGGGCAATGTGACTCCGATCTCTAACAATAATAACCCTTATAGCCCCGTGACCAACAGCAACAGTAATAGCTCAAGCGGAGAGCTCATATCTGGAAGCGCTCGCGTGTCTCATGAACACACCGACTCGGGTCTCGGTGCCGATCAGGACTACGCGTATTCTTCGGAGAGGTGATTGTATTCAGCACTACAATTTAGTTGTTAGATAATATAATAATAATATGGGACAATCCACACTAGGCAAATCTTTTACTATGTTAACCAGACAACTGATGCTAATACTTATATAAGTACTCTATTTTTGTAAATACATACCTATTCTATTCTATTCTATTGGTTGCTATAAATTGGGCCCGGTTTCCACCGGAACGCACTTCGACCCAGTTGGATCCATTGTTCATGCCCTAGCCCTTACTCTGTTTCTGGCGTGTCGAAGAGTTCCCTCAGGTACGCAACGATTGCGCCAGCTTGGAGCTGTGCATAATCACCTGGTGTAGGATAAGCTACTCTCAGATGACTCAACCTACGTCTCGCAAGAGCGTCGCAGCCACACAAAATGTGTCGCATTGACTCTTTTTCACCTTTGCAAAATCTGCAAGTATCGGTAGTACTTAGCCTCATTCTGTGAAGGTGCTCATTGGTGCCAAAATGTCCCGTGAGTGCACCTATTAGGTGCCTTATCTGTGATCTGTTGAGTTTTAATAATTTAACCCCACAGTCCACCCTTGTGCTGGAGAAAGTCTTGGAGTGGTTTAGGCCTGGCGCTTCCCTCCATTCCTTAAAAAAAAATAGATAGATAAATAACATCCAGGCACTTGGTGGGAATCGATACCACACCCGATTGGGTAGCAGCCAGGATGACAACCACTATACCAACAGGCCCGTTAAAGAATTAAGCAATCAAAATAGCAAGAAGCGATGTTTTGTTTGTACTCTGGTAAAAAAGAGATTTAAATATAGAATTAATAGATTTATTAGATGGAAGATTTCTTGTGTAAGATACCGACCATCATAGTCTCAGATATTCTGCTGCACAGTACGCTGAGACACTGAGCCTATGAAATTACCGGGCTGAAGAGACGTAAAAATTGAATCTCCGACGACGAACGGCAGTAACTGCAAACCACCAAAAACACGTTCAGAGCCATCCATTCGGGAAGTTACTATGCTACTGACAGACCACAGGCGTCAAACTCGTAACATTCTATGCGTTATCGTGTGCAGATCAAGCGACAGTGCCAAGTGCGGGGCGGGCGGGTCGTCGCGCACGGCGCCAGTGAGTAGGCAGTGGTGCGGTGTGGAAGCGGTAGCGGGAGCGGGCGCGGGGGGCGCGAGGATCGCGCGGAGCGGAGCGGGGGCGGGGGCGGGCGCGGTGACGCGCCGTCCGCCGGCCGCGCCGGGCCGCGCGCGCCCCTCGGCCTCGGGCTCGCAGCGCTCGCTGCTGTCCGTCGCCAGCGACAGCGCCGCGGCGCGCCGCCCGCGCGACCTCGCGCCGCGACACTACCCGCACCCGGCGGACGGTGGCTTTTCTCTCTTCGTGAGTGGGCGCTTCGCTTTCTAACATGTCTTCCGCGATCCGATAGCCCTTGTTTCCGCGGACCAGTGTAGCGATTGATTTGATTCTAAAGTTGACTAGTTTACGAAAAACTTAAAATTAGGTTCTTTTGGCGTTTCGAGAATTAGCTCGGCGCTCTATACCTGTACTGAATCATATTAGGTATATCTAATATATTCTATAAAAACGAACCATTCTTGATTACTGGAAAAAATAAGGTTCTTTGATACTCTACGTTTGGATACGGATTTCTATTACAATTACGTAGATCAGCATAATAGCACATTTAATGTTGTAATTTCCTGTTTGTAGAACGACTCATTTTAAAAGAGACGTGGGCCGAATTTAACCGTGTTGATGTAAATATCGCGAGGTCTGAAACGCCAAAAGACCTAAAAATGTATACCTTCATAATTACAGTTTAAATTAAGTACACAACATTATTCTGTGTTAATTTTTATCGTTCCCATATAAAAAATTGTTCAAAAAGCTTACGAGGGCTATCGGTGTAATCCGCAGCTCCTGTTTCTGGGTCGCTGAAAAGCTAACAGTGTACAGGCTGCTGTAAATGGAAAATATTTTGAAGCTATTTCAACAATATTTATGACAAAGTTCACAATACTGTAACGTTTTCTTAGCCAAAAGGTAGACAAAAATACAAGTACATGTAGAGTCGTATACGGTAGGTAGTCTAATTAAACTGACGAACTATAAAAAATAATTATTATGTAGATGTATGTCTATATATTTTCTATACTTACTTAAAGATTTTCTAAAATACTTCTGTCTCGCTTCAGGGGCTTGTATTTACACAAAGTACTACAGTGGTGATTACGAAAACAAATTTTATACTACATGAACTATTTATTTTTTCCCAAAAGAGCACAATAATTATTACGTAGGAAGGT
Source organism: Furcula furcula (assembly GCA_911728495.1). Lineage (NCBI taxonomy): Eukaryota > Metazoa > Arthropoda > Insecta > Lepidoptera > Notodontidae > Furcula > Furcula furcula. The sequence goes on from OU452244.1 coordinate 17,702,302, forward strand.
ATTCATTTACCTGAAGAATGACGAGAAATGTTTGAAATACCTTCATAAAAGCACCACCTGAGTCCTGACGTATGCTTCACAACGCCGCAGGATACCACAACTCTTCACAATAATTTTACCAAATTATTGTGAAGAGTTGTGGTATTCTACTTCAAGAAAACATTTGAATTTGTGAATCAGACAAATATGAACTCTAATCAAATAGAAATAAAATATACATTTGAGGTATTCCGGCTTAAAATCACCCCCCTTGTGCTTGTCGGTGTATCGGATACACCACTTTAGTACATTGTTAATGCGCCTTTAATTTGGGAACATGATTTCTACTTCATGAACTCTTCACTATGTATAAAGCTTTAGGGTGTGCACAGGTAGCGTTGACTAGCGTGTATGATTATTGGGATACGCAGAGACATGCTAGCAACAACAACATATTGGTCGGCGAGAGCGGGTCGCTGGCGCGGCGGTACGCGCGTCCGTCGCGGGAGTCACGCGACCACAACGCGAACCTGGCGCGCACACACTCGCGCCTCGCGCACGCACACGCGCACGCGCGACATGACAACACCCTCGACATTATACTTAAACCTCTTATAGAAAGCACGCAGTAAGTAAGGCACGGAGGCATCGCCTGTATGTGTCGCATCACGTAGCGGAATGCGTAGCTGCACGCACCCTTTGGTTTGTCCGTATTTGTTTTGTTGTGCATGCTGGTGCCGGGTCTGTGGGACGATGAACTAACCGATGACTAACCCACGACTAAAATTTATTGAAAAAAATTGTGATAATCTCGAATTGTCTTCAGTTTGTGTTGCATTTGTTGTGTTATAATTTTTGATAACATTTTTTTTGTGTGTCAAACAGTGATGATTGTTTCAATTTTATTGATGTAGGTAGAGATTGTATATGTTATTAAATATTTTTAAATATGCGTCCAGACTGCAGAGCAACTGAGTTCGCCAGATGAGGTATCGTCTGGCAGCGGGAGCGGCGCCCACGACGCGTCCGTCAGCAACCCTGCCCCCGCCGGCGCTGCCGAAATGAGCACAGAACTTTGAATCTTCTCAAAGAATATAGTTAAATTGTTTTTGTTTTATGTGAATAATTATAATAAATATTATTATCAAATTATTTAAATACTCACAGTAATATTAAATCATTATTTTGATGAGTTAATGTTGATTTATAAAGAGTCTACAAGTTTGTAGATAAAATAATAATTTTAGTTGCTGTTAATTGTTTCATAATTAGGTGGTTACTGTGAACAGAAAACATGATCCCGTGGCTGCTTTAGATCTCTGCATGTAAATGTATTTGTTTCATAGTTTAGATGTTTTCTTAATCGATTTTAAATTAAGCTTATTTAAATAGCATTGGTCAATAGATTTTGAACCGTATTTTCTGTACCTATGTACATATTTCTTTGTAAATAAAGTACTTCAGGAATATAATTTTTATAATAATTGGTTCTAGAAAAAAAAATATTTCGTGCCAAAGATTTTGTGTAAACAAAATGACTAATCCATTCGAAGGGTTAATTTTATAAAAAGGGTCTTTGAAGACAGTATTACCATTTTTGATAAAAATTGTGTATTTTACGGTATTATTTTGTATATTAAAAGTATGAAAACCTCCTTTCATGACAGAAAATGGAAAAATAAATCAAGAAGAATATAGGCAGTTATTAATTAGCAGACGGGTAATAATTAAAATATTTTACCATTTTATTAATTTATGTACGAGACTTGACCTAAAAAAAACAAAATTGTACAGTTGTTATGTAGCTTAGTGTTTATTAACTTGAAGTAGATGGTACTCTAGCTACGTTATAATAAGTACGTAGGTACTAAAATAAAAATCCATTGGTCGCAAGTATTTAACATAAATTATATGCTCTTATTATATTTTGTAATTAGTGTGGACACATTGAGTCACGACGTCATTCATTAGAAAATATATTATGATGACACTGAACGGGTTAAGTACCATAACTCCTAATTCGCAACTTTCTTTTGCTGCAATATCGTAATATTGACTGAATTAATCTAAACTACAAAATTAAATATACTATACATATATGTATATACCCAACAAGACTGAAGACTTCTCACTAGTTGACATATTTAATTTCATCATGCAACAAAAATACACACATCAAAAGTGTCTAGGGATCAACATATATTTTTGCAATAACTTTTCTCCTGATTGATATTAATTAAAATTTTCTTTAAGGATTCATCAAATAAAGTGTTTTCGTTTGTCACAGTAACGATAAACCAAGTCACCTTTGCATTAATAAAGAAATTTGCCATTTTCCTAATAAAGGGATTTTTGACATTTGAACCACTAACACAAAAGTTCGAAAAAAAGACTGAAATAACAGTTTTCTTTAAAATTTTATTGGGTAACTTAAACAATTAATAATCCGTGTTTCTACCGCGAACACTAACAACACAAGAACATCGGTTTGGCATACTCAAAATGAGTTCATCCAAATCACGCTGTGGAATGGCCGCCCATGTTCGTTGCAACAACAAAAAAAGGTCTTCTTGCGACTGGATACCCTCCATATTCGGCAGAGCTCTTCTCTGTAGCATATCCCATGCATGCTCAATCGGGTTCAAGTCTGGCGACTGAGCAGGCCAGGGCAGGACATTGATGTTAGCTGCGGCGAGAGTCTGTCTTACAACTCTTGCGGTGTGCGGTCGTGCATTATCATGCATTAACTGAAATAAGGGACCGATTTGCACTTGTAGAGGAACGATGACGTCTGATACAATCGTCTCAGCATAAATTTGAGCGTTGAGGTTGCCTCTGATCCAAATCAACTCAGTTCTTCCGCCGATCCAAATACCCGCCCATACCATGATGGTTCCACCACTATAAGGATGGACTTCCTGGCAGGATTTTAATCGCTGTTGGCGTCCAGGGGTTCTCCAGTGTCGTATACGTCTTGTATCCGGTCTCATACCAAAACGAGACTCATCAGAAAAGCACACGAAACGCCATTGTTCTTCTGCCCATTTTTTTGCCCAAAAATGCTTGATCCCTAGACACTTTTGATGTGTGTACTTATGTACTCTCGCGGTCATGAACGGTGTACCACAAGAACGACAATCGCTTCCACGAGACGGCCCGAAATGCGTGCGGGCGGCGTAAACGCACATAATGTTATTCAAACTATTTTGATTGAAAACTGCTACACCGTTCGTCTCCGCGATAGTACACATAGTGTGACTACTATGCGTTTCAACTAAGGATGTGGCCGCCATCTTGCCATGACAAATATATAATTACTAAAAATGATGTTTTATCAAAAATAGATAGCAAAATAAGATATTACAATAAATAATCAAAACGGGGGCGATTTTTCATTTTGTGTACTCTGCTGCCGGTACAAAAATCGTAAAAAAACGAGTGAATTTTCGCAGTCGCGACCATCATGGTGGCCACATTCTTAGTTGAAACTCATAGTACTTATGTATAATGTCTAATTAGCTGTATAAATAAAACAGTAAAAATGGAACAGCATATAACCCTAAAAGCATTAGACTTGTTAGAAGAGGTATAAAGTAGGCAACGTGCTAAAAATCTTTCAATTTTACCAGTAAGAACTCGCGTCGTAAAAATGTAATAAAATGTTTATTACACTCGTGTGCTTCACCATGAATTCAACTTTACTGTAAATAGTTTATATCCATTAAAGTGTAAATAAGTTATTGCACTAGATGCAAGGTTTGTACCTATTTCAAACTTAGGTACTTAAGTACATTTAAATATTATAACAAATTTAAAAGTAAAACCTCATTGCGTTTACGTACATTATATTACCCAATAATAAATAAAATTAGTCGGTCAAATTAAGCGATAACAAGACTGATTGCGATTGTAATGTAAAACGATTTTTTTGTAACCGATGTGAATTCGTATGTATTTTTTCAGAATTGTTCCATTGTTCGCATTAAATGATCTACATAATATGAATTGCTTATTATTTACATACATACGTAACCTCGGAAAATTGTTCATATCTTAAAACTACATATTAACAATCCAAGAAAATTGTAGCTGGATTTTAGTTGATACTGGCTATTTTAATATATTTTTTATTCCTCTTTAGTTTTCTTCCAATACAATGTCTATCTGTTTTATAGTAACTTTACATCTGTTATTGAGACGCTCATAGCCAGTTGTAACTACTGTTTGGTAAACGATGTCGGGTAAGCCACGTTAAGCAACGTCAGTCCTTAGATGGGTGACCGTTTAGTGGCATTTGAACTGAGCGTCTCCGTGCTTCGGAGGGCACGTTGTAAGTCAGTCCCGGCTATTGTCATCTAGACAACAGTCGTTAAGTTTAGTCAGAGGCCTATGGGCCGCTTGAAAACTCTGACACTAGGGTGGCCACTATGCATACGACAAAAAAATTATTGGAACTTTAATTGCAAAAGAATTTCTCAAATCGGTTCATAATTGCCAGAGTTATGCGCGAGCATACATAAAAAATAAATATTATATTTATAGGTAGGTACAGTCAGGCCAGATCTTCTCAGTAGAGGCCGCGTTGTGATCTGGTGGTAATTGTAAAAAAGTTGACAATATGTAAGTGCCCTCGTTAGGCCTATGCATAATAAAGATATTTTGAGTTTGAGTTTGAGTTTTGAGTCGAATTGAGAATCTCCCCTTTTATGAAGGCGGTTAATAAAACTTAAAATCACAAAATGTTTGTTTATTAAAGCTTCATAGTCTCTGGCACGGACAGTATGTTAGGAACCAATAGTTAACAGGTAACATATTATCGGGTGTAAAATCCGGCTAATTGACCGGACGTCACTGGGGCCCAATTTGTCTGCACGAAAGCAACGCGAAATAAGGCGACGGGCAGTCGATCAAAGCTCCGATGTCCACTATTCGGCGAAGGGTAAAAACTCATTACCAGTTAATGAAAGGGTTCCCGGGGCGTGTATGATTACTGGTTAATTGGGAGGCGGGAAATCAGAGAGCACCGCGATAAAGTTACCATGTCGTCGTGACGTCCGACAACGTTGATAAAGGTTATAAAATTAAATGGCTTGGTAACTGGCTTGCTGACCTTTCCAGTTAATAGGTTCATATATAATGTCCTATTTTTATAACTGCTCCAAGGTACTTCCTTAATCGTGGTTGTTTATATATTTTGCTCGTAGCTACTTTTTTTTATAGTCCCAACCAAATCATTCATCATCTAAGTTCATACGTCATCGTAGACCTTGCACAGCTGTAATAATTAGGTATATAACAATATTCTGTGAAAATCCACACACGGTCATCAGATCCCAAAGTAGACACAAGCTACGATAGTAACCAGAAAACTGATACCATCGATATAGGGTAAATGTGGGATAGTTGCCCTAGGGGTATAGTTGCCTCGATTGTTATTACTGTAGACTCTACAGTCTCTCGAAAGATAAATAAAATAACATGTGATCATCCGCCAAACTAGAGAAATTACAATCGAGGCAACTATACCCCTAGGGCAACTATCCCACATTTACCCTACTATAAAATAAATAAATAAGTAAAAATATTTTATTTCAGACACCATAGCCCATATAGTTAGTAACAGTTACTTAAACAAATTTTTAGGGTTCCATACCTAAAAGGTAAAAAAGGAACCCTTATGGTCTGACTTCGTCTGTCTGTCTGTCACACCTATATATTTCAGGAACCACTGATGCTATCGATTTGAAACTTAGAATAGTTTTAGATCTTACTTACCCAACCTCATCGCAAGAAAAAAAATATATTTTTTCTTTTACTTTTTTTTATAATGGGGGTCGAAATAGGTCATCAAAATTTTAAATTGAGACTACTATATCGAGTGGGGTATCATATGAAAGGGCTTCATTTGCACATCTCATAACAGATTTTTTTTTGGCTTATGTGACGTAGTTTTTGGCTGATAACCAAAAATGTCAAAAAAAATACCGTCCCCCCCCCCCATATCTCCGAAGTTTGTGGAGGGAAAAGTCTGAAATAATTATGTATAATGCATGTCTATCTATATTTTACAGGAAAAATAAAATGATCTATCTAAGTAGTACAGTTTTTTAGTAATCCTAAAAAAAACTCTTCAATCAAACTTAGTTTAGCGGTTTTTTTTTTTGCTATCTGAGGTGTTACATGAATAGTAAAATTACTTTAATACGTCCAAAGATGGTATGGAACCCTCGGCGCGCGAGCCCGACTCGCACTTGACCGGTATTTTTTTTATTATTATTCTAATTTATTTTCTACATTATCGATTTGCCTCTCAGTGCAACTCGACGAACCGACTTAGAATGGCTGAGTCCATTCTGTCCGCAAACACCTTCAGGATTGTGTTGGTACTCCCCTGCAGTCTGAATACGACCGACGCAGTTTTCTTGCGTATGATCGCATAAAAATCATCAATATAAAACTCATCACAAAAAATCGTACTAGTATATCGACTGATACTAATATTTATATAGTTTTTTTTGTAAATACATGCTAAAATAGTTATATAACACTCATACACTTGGCGGGAATCGAACCCACGACCTATTGGGTAGCGGCCAGGGTGTCTAACCACTAGACCAGGCCTGTCGCAGGATAATATTTTAAAAAGTTTCCTACTTAACCTGAAGTGACCTAAATATCATGTTTTTAGAAAAACATACATATATTTCTTTAAGCAAATCTTGTATATCTTATTATAACAGTGAAAGTACGGCCTCTAATCACGGAGAGTGGTTGTCGCCATATATTAAGTTCGGGGCCAGGATTTCGCAGACGCATTCAAAACACTCCCGGCAGAATGTGATGAGCTCTTGCAATTGTATTGTTACCATGCCGCGCGTAGACTTTTGAGCAAACAAATAGGTTAGATATGCAAGTGTATTTATAAAGTAAATAAAGTTTTGTTTTGATTCTGAGGTTTAAATGAAGGTGATAAAAAGAGGAAAATATACTTACAAGTAGGTATAATGTTGTCTTTTATTTACGCGAATACTACACATTGCACTAAAACTAGTTTAACGGATTATATCGCGGTTTATTTAAGGACGGGAGTGTGTCCATGACCATGGTGTGAAGGGGCAGGTGAAAATTAAAATAATGATGTGGTTTTAAGCTGATTATAATTATATTACAGTTTCTTAAGAGCACGTATGTCGCTCTACGCTTACAGTACAGAGTCAGTGTGTCGCCCGGGCTGAGAGCCCGCTACGTCAAGAACGTCACTCGAAGTTTGGGCGCAAAAAATATGTGACGCACACTCGTTAAACTAAATGTAAACGAAGATACCATATGTCTGTAACAATGGGTCCTGCAAAGCATTCGAAACGTCGGGAAAGTAAAACCTAAAATAAACCGCGATATAATCCGTAAAAGTAGTTTTATTGCAAGTAGGTATATTTTCAGCTGTACCTAAAGGTTGTAGAATATATTAGGCGACTATATCATCATCAGCATATAATAACAGTATATTATAATATTTTTTGTTATATTTAGTATCTCAATATACTGAATATATAATATTCATAGTGTCCAGTAATTAGCCTTTGATACAGTTCGTCACAAAATCGTATTATTGCCATGGTGTTTCCTCTGTTGAAAGCAATTTAGTGAGACCATATTGAAACACGAGTGAAATTTACTTTGCACGCATTTTCGAAACATTCGTTTAATTTAAATGTGTTATTTATAGCAATTTCATTCATAAAACACTTTCCACTCTACGTGTTCAAATTTGATTGGAAATCAATCTACTGAAACTTTTATTACAGTCCCAGTTTAACAATTTATTTTGGCAGGTAAAAGGTAACTTTATCTCAAAGTAAAATCAAATATTAAATATCTTAGCTTAAGAGAGTTTTTAAAACCAAAAGAGTAAATATGCTCGCCTTTGAAGTGGAACTTAGGCGGCGTAAACGGAAAAGTTTCCCAGCGGTACATAAAATAAATACGCTGAGAATGATAGTATTGCAAGCGAAGCTAGGGGGTAAAATAATTTAAAGTAATGTAAACACGAAAAGGTTGCTTTCAAGTTGCGGCAACTCAAGTAGGAAGCGCATTCGAACTCAACTGCCTGGAAATATTAATCCCAAGCTGTAGCGGCGTCCGGCGCGGCTGCTCCCATCCTAAACAACAAACTCGCAGGCTTGAGCCCTACACATTTCAGTCTCATTTTAGTATTTCATAAACATATTTCAAAACGTACTCTTAATCCTTATATTAGAGAAGTTCAGAGTCACACAACGAGCCATGGAGAGAGCTATGCTCGGAGTTTCTTTGCGTGACAAAATCCGAAATGTGGAGATTCGCCGAAGAACCAAGGTCATCGACATAGCTCTCAGAATCTGCAAGTTGAAGTGGCAATGGGCAGGCCACATCGCTCGAAGAACCGATAACCGTTGGGGAAGAAAGGTTCTCGAGTGGCGACCACGCAAGACGCAGCGTTGGCAGGCCTCCCACTAGGTGGACAGACGACATTGTGCGCGTCGCAGGTGGATGCAAATAGCCAATTGTCGTTCATTGTGGCGTTCTAAGGGGGAGGCCTATGTTCAGCAGTGGACGTCTTGATGATGATGATGACTCTTAATTCTTTTGAGTTAGATATAAATACATTACATTTTTACCAGTAGATATAATAACCTTTTATTAATAATCTGGTCTGTATTCTGGCCAATATTGCCCTGTAAATACCTCATTAAAGTTTTAATTAAAACAGCTGGTAATTTCGGAAATTGCACATGCATCGGGAAATAGAGGTATTGTAAACGTATGTAGATGCATGGGGTGCGGGTGGCGTCGCAGGCTCGTGCAGTCGCCGGCAATTAGCTGGGTGACAATGACATTCAAAACGTGTGCAAATAGAGTAGACAGACGACATCGCGGCGTGTGGGAGCAGCCTCCCAGCTCCCCACACATCCGAAGCTGAAACAATATAATAGTTTATGTCGTGGCACTTGATTTGTCTGTATAATCAAAGTTATTAGAATAGAGTTCGTAAGAGTCTACAAACTAACGCGTTTGCGGAAATATTTTAAACTACAGATTCTTCAGACCAAAATAATAAAAAAAACAGAGACGAGACGCACAGTATGATTATGTGAAGCCACTCAGGGTTATGTATTCCGAAGTATTAAAGTAAGGAACATAGTGTATATAATCTACAAATATTTTGCCTCAATCGAGAATACAGTCGAGATACGCAATCTGTGATATTTGGCTTTATAAACGTCAATACCAGTAAGGATCACTTAGCGGCAGTTTTTCGCAAAGAAATAAATAAAAAATCAATACGAGTCGCAAGGCGTGCTAAAATTTATAATCCCATTAGCGCGAGCTTTGCTTCCCTTACAAATATATATATATATATATATACAGATGAATTGAGAACCTCCTCCTTTTTTGAAGTCGGTTAAAAATACTTTAGCATCAAGTTAATTCCATGGTGAAGAAAGGAATAGGACCTGTTAACTTTGCTTGTGTTCGGATCATATTTAAAGAATAACAAATATCATCCGGTATCTAACCCGTTTAAAATAATAATTGTCATTAACAATTTATTAATTAGGTACGTGATTGTAATCATTCTGGTTATAACGTGTATTTTCTCATGTGTCAACTATACCTTACCTTCTAGCTATACTAATAATAATATTCTCCAGGTCGTATCCGGCCGCGACCCCCAATATTTTTTATTAAAACACGATTAGCCAATTACGCATGACATATTATTATATTGCACAAGTGCTTGCGTAGACACAGGTGCACTCTCACTTTGTCGCGGGGAAGTGTGCTGGGCGTAAAAGGGGTGTAAATACAAAATAAAATTGCTTTTCAGAGGCACACACGAATTAACTTATTAAGGTGCGGCGGACACGTCCGATCCACGCAATGGTCAGTCAACAGTACGGGGCAAGGGGAAAAAAGGGACAGCACCAGTTAAATATGAATATTTGAGGGTACGGAGAAAACTATCTGGCAGGCCGTTGCATTTTCTACCTACATACTACATTATAAAGCAAACACACTTCCTTTACTAAAGGTAGGAAGACCGACACGTCAGGCGCAGGACCGACTATTTTCATGGCCATCCGACGCATGGATTATTTTACTTTACAGAAATTCAGGTGATCGGTCTGTGTCCTGGCGTATAAGGAACAACTAATTTAAAATTGTTTCTCTCTGTCTGTCGTCTGTGATTTGAACCTGCGATTTCTGGTTTGCAAAGAGAGCAGTTCCTCGCCGCGCCACGGAGGCTACAACATAGCTATAATATCATTTTAGATATAAGGCTGGAAATGTTAAGTATCAACAGACGATATTTTCTTAAATTGAAGTATAAAGATTCATCATCATCATCAACCGGAAGACGTCCACTGCTGAACATAGGCCTCCCCTTAGAACGCCACAATGAACGACAATTGGCTATTTGCATCCATCGGTTACCTGCGACGCGCACAATGTCGTCTGTCCACCGTCTGTGACTGTCGTCTGTGTGGGAGGCCTGCCAACGCTGCGTCTTCCGGTTCGTGGTCGCCACTCGAGAACCTTTCTTCCCCAACAGTTATCGGTTCTTTGAGCGATGTGGCCTGCCCATTGCCACTTCAACTTGCAGATTCTGAAAGCTATGTCGGTGACCTTAGTTCTTCGGCGCATCTCCACATTTCGGATTCTGTCGCGCAAAGAAACTCCGAGCATAGCTCTCTCCATGGTTCGCTGTGTGACTCTGAACTTCTCTAAAAGGCCAGCCGTTAGAGACCACGTCTCAGTATCATAATTATGTCATCACTGGCAACACACACTGGTTAAAAACCTTCGTCTTCAGGCACTGCGGTATTTCGGACGAGAAGATTAATATCGCCTAATCGTAAATAGTTTGCTATAATGACTTGCCACCTAATACCATTCCAAAATATAATAGAATAGTTATTTATATTATAGAGCAGGTACCAAGTAATTCTCAAGTTAATCTAATCTCCTGTATTCCCAGAAATCCTCTTACAGACGAGAGGTAATTTCGATATAATATTGATTCCACGCTAACGAAAGATATTTTCTATCTTTCCATTGACTGATTCTTAATTTAAATTCAATTAATATTTTCTTTTATAAGCATTGGAACTGATCAGTGACTTAATTAATGCTTGAGTCACGGGTTGGTTATATTTAAATTGATTTCTATTGTTTTCAATTCGCGAATAGCAATTGATAATTAGAATTAGGTACCTATCCTGGTGAATAAGGTTGTTTATCTAAATGTTTAAGCATTGCAGTATTCTAGTGGTAAGGCCACTATAGCTGGTGAAGTTAACGGGTTCAAGATACTTATAATAGCTAATGTCACGGGTGACGAGCGGCAATGCAAAGCAGCTATGATTAGGCAGGCATTGTTAAGCGTATCCTACCTGAATACTCCTACTATCACATCACGCGTCACCAATAACCAGCCTAATAATAGTAACCAGCATTATGTTCCAATTATTTACATAAACCCTGTTACATACTTTACCCATTGTATATTACCAATTCGAATTCAGTTTAACAGTTTAATTCAATAACACCACACGACTAATAGGTACCTGTTATGCAAGGCGTACACACCCACTCTGGTAACAAGCTCAGTTTATCAAAGGCTTGCCGGGTGATTAAGGGCTTCAGTGGGAATGACGTTTGATTTAGCTTTGTGGCAGCGAACACGCAGCGACGTAACGAGAAACCACTCGTTCCTGTAGCCGTAACACGGGCTCAGGATTACTACCCGTAGAGCTTTGGGATTAACAGACCCGGGTGTACAACTGAGGCCCAAGTGTATTCATTTTAAAAACAATACTAACTAATCGCGTTATTGAGACGTCCATATTAACTAAATGGAGAAACGCTGACGTGTTCGTTATTAATTGTAAACTAAGGCCCAAGTGCACCTACAAAAAAACGTCCGTTAATTTTAGCAAAGAATCGATTATCTATTTAACTACTCAACAGTGCTTAACGGTGACCGGGGCTGTCGGGCTAGGTTAAGATAGTGGACTGTTAAGGGTAGTGAAAAATAGATAATCGATTCTGAAAAATAGATAACAGACGTCTTTCTGTCGGTGCACTTGGGTCTAAGGCATCTGACTCCCAAGGAAACATGGCAGGTATACGACGTATTGGAACTATTCGTAAAAATATTTGTTGTAATCATTTTCGTAATTATTCAATCCACACACGGTTATCTGGTCGTAAGCTAGGCAGAGCCTGTACTATGATAACCAGACAACCGATGCCTACAAATACTTATATACCTTTTTTTGTAAATTATAATATACATACAATAGATAAATAACACGGTAGAGGCTAGGGAGTCTAACCACTACACCAACAGCCCTGTCAATAATAATAATAAGTACTTACAGAGTGAGTAGTATCTATCTATCTATATTAATAAAAGAGCAGGGTGTTTTCTAGGAATCACGATACAGCAAAAACCATATAACGTACAATCTTGATATTTGGAACCAACATTATTCAAATAGTCTAGGTGAACAATAAGAACGGATTTTTCGAAATTCCATACTTAAGGGGGTCAAATGGGCTCCCAAAGTTTGTATGGAAAAAAATATTTTTTTCGTCACACGGACATGAAACTTTGTCAATGTACTAAACAAAAGAAATAAAGAAACACGTGTATCACACTTTTTGAAAATCAACCCTTACAGGGGTTTTAGCATCGTTTTTGAGTATGCAACGCGGAAAAAAAAATTCATACTGCATTGCTGAAACTTTGCGAATACATTAATCAAATTATAGCGATCCAAGTGCAAATAATAATTTTTTGAAAATCAACTCCTAAAGGGGTCCAATTGGGGTCCAAAAAATGTTTCTCGACCTACAGTCATAAGACTTAGTTTATATATTGCACACAAGAATCTAAGAAACTTAAATTCGGCATTTTTCGAAAAACTACCCCTAAGGTCATTTAATGGGGTTTCGAAGTTTGCGCAAAGAAGGATTCCCATTTCATCATATGATGCTGCTAGAGTAACGAAACTCGGTAAATAAACTCAACATAACAATTGAAAAAACTAATTTTGAGCATTTTTGTAAAATCAACCCCTAAGTGGGTCAAATGGGCTCCCAAAGTTAGTATAAAAAAAAAAAATTTTCGTCACACGGAAACGAAACTTTGTTACAGTACCTAACAAAAGAAATAAAGAAACACGTATATTACAACTTTTTGAAAATTGACCCTTAAAGGGGTTATAACATGGTTTTTGAGTAAACAATGTAAAAAAAACATACTTACTGCATCGATGAATCGTTGCGAATATATTTATCAAATTATAGCAATCTATGTGTAAATAATCATGTGTTGAAAATCAAGTTCAAAATGGGTCCAATTGGGGTCCAAAAAATGTTTTTCGACCTACAGTCATAAGACTTAGTTTATATTTTGTACACAAGAATTTAAGAAACCTATTTCAGGCATTTTTCGAAAAACAACCCCTAAGGTCATATCAAGGGGTTGCAAAGTTTGCACAAAGAAGGATTTCCATTTCATGCTATGATGCAGCTAGAATAACGAAACTCAGTAAATAAACTCAACACAACAATTGAACAAACTAATTTTGAGCATTTTTGAAAAATCAACCCCTAAGTGGGTCAAATGGGCTCCCAAAATTAATATGGAAAAATTGTTTTTTCATCACACGGATATGAAATTTTGTCAATGAACTAAGCCAAAGAAATTAAGAAACAAATGTATCACATCTTTTTCAAATTCGACCCGTATTAGCATGGTTTTTGAGTATGAAACGCGAAAAAAAATATCATGCTGCATTGATGAAACTTTGTGAATACATTATCAAACTAAAGCAATGATTGTATAAATAATCATTTTTTGAAAATCAACTCTTTAAGGGGTCCAATGGGGATCCAAAAATGATTTTCAACCCACAGTCATAAGACTAAGAAAGAAATCTAAGAAACCTATATGCGGTATTTTGCAAAAAACAACCCCTATGATCATTTAATGGGGTTGTAAAGTTTACACGTAGAACGATTTCCATTTAATCAATACATATAAAATTACTTGTCCTTACTGACTGACTGACTGATCCATCAACGCACAGGCCAAAACGCTGGACCTAGAAAGCTGAAATTTGGACCGTGGGTTCTTCTTATAACTTAAGCATCCACTAAGAAAGATTTTTGAAAATTCGACTCCTAAAGGGGTTAAATGGGGGGTTTTCTTTTGTATGAAACTTTTTATTGTATGGTTCGATTGACTTGAAATTTACTGGAAAGATTCTTTGAATAAAATAAATAAATACGTATTTCGGGATTTTTCAAAAACAATCATTGGGGGTGCGCTAGGGGTTGTTAAACTTTGTATGGGAAATAATTATTACTTAATTCAATTGATTTGAAAGTTGGTGAAAATACCCTTAAAATAAAAAGATTGAACACGTAGCATTTATTTTTCAAAAATCTACCCGTAAAGTGGGATAAGAGGGATTTTTTTTAATCTATATTAATAAAAGAACAGGCTATTTTTTCTAGAAATCACCATACAGTCAAAACCATTTAAAGTAGAATCATGAAATTTGGAACCAACATTATTCAATAGTTTAGGTGAACAATAAGAACGAACTCGAAATTTCGCACCTAAATGGGTCAAATGGGCTCCCAAAGTGTGTATGGATTAAAAAAATACTTCAAACAGACACGAAACTTTGTCAGTAAACTGAGCAAAAGAAATAAAGAAACACGTATTTCATAACTTTTAAAAAAAATGACCATTAGCATGGTTTTTGAGTATAAAATGCGCATAAAAAAATTCATGCTGCATTGATGAAACTTTGCGAATACATTTACCACCGCAAATGCAAATCCATGTGCCATTAATATTGTTTTGATTATCAACCCCTAAGAGGTTCTAATTGGGGTCCGAAAAATGTTTTTTGAACTACAGCCAATACTTAATTTATGTATTTTGGTTTCGACACAGATACTGTCAAATGGTTCCAGAGTTATTTAATGAACAGACAGGAAGTGGTTGAGTTACGTGCAAGTGATGGCAAGACGAGTATGTCATCCCCATTAAGTTTGGAACGTGGACTGCCACAGGGCTCTATTCTTGGCCCCCTGCTGTTTGTGTTGTATAGTGCCGATGTTGTGCATTGCATACGTAACTGCAAATATCATATCTATGCAGATGACATACAGTTGTATATTTCCTGTAGCCCAGAGGATATTGTTACAGCTCTAGATAGTATAAATGATGATCTGCATAGACTGGCTGACTGGTCTGACCAAAACTCGTTAGTACTAAATCCCTTAAAATCTAAGTTCATGATAATTGGAAGTAAGCAGCAAGTAAAAAAATCAAGGATACACAGCCAGTAATTAAAATAAGAGATCAGGTGATTAATATCGTAGATACAGCTTGCAGCTTAGGACTTATTATTGACTCTGAACTTCGGTTCGAAAAACATATAAATAATATTTTAAAAAACTGCTTCTATCGACTTAAGATTTTGTATTCAATTCGAGATTATATTAGCGTGGAGGTCAGAAAGAAGTTGGTAGAAACCTTAGTCTTGTCTAAACTAAATTACTGTGACACTGTGTATGGTCCCTGCTTACTTTCAAGGACAGTACAGTTAATACAGCGCATACAGAATGCATGTGCCCGGTACTGTTTCCACATTCCTAGACGAAGTCATGTTACGCCATATTTAAATGATAATGACATGTTGAAAATGGCTGCTAGGAGGAGACTGCATTTATCTTGCTTGTTATTTGGAGTAATTGCCACAGGGAAGCCTAAATACCTGTATAATAAACTTAAATGGAGACATGGCAGATCCATGGAACATTCCATTCGGTCTTGTACCGATCCCTTGGGAAGCCATAGGCATGGGACAGCTGCTTTTAGGGGATGTTTTAAGTATGCCGCCACTCACTGCTGGAATAATCTTCCACCACCAATGAGAGACCTAAAATCAATAACTTCATTTAAATATCAACTTAAACAGTAAGTACTTGTTACAAGAACAGAAAAATGACCCCACCTATTCTTAGTCATTTAATTAGTGTTGTTTAAGTCTAATATTCATTATAATCTTTATTTTATGTAGTTTAAAATCTGTTCATTAAGTAGGTATATTTATTTACTCAAGTTAAGTGTTATTAATTTCTAATAGTAGAATAATAGATTTCTTTCTTCATATATTCATTTATAATAAAGGGGTGGTATGTACAATTAGTACAATTATGAAAATAAAAATATATTATTATTGGTACTTAACACAAATGAATCATTAGTATTATATTAAGATTTACAGACTAAGTATTACATTCTGTCATATAATACATGAATTATATACATTTAGGGATTATTATATTATTTATACTATGACAATCATATAATGAATCTAAATCTTACATAAGGGGTCATCTCCTCTAGGTTCGGTGGTGTGAGAACTAAAGTGAAGCAGTCGGTTGGTAGTCTCTGTGTTGGTTAACTGGATATTATATTTTTGGTTGATTGTATGCAGGTACCAATACTAGGAGAGGTAAACTGTGCATCTGTTGCCCTGTAATGTAGATTTAATGTTAATTTGTTAGTGCATGCAGGTAAGGTTTCATATTTTTGTAGGTTATGTTTTTAGCTACTAGTCCGGTTGTTTATTCTCTTACCTATACCTGTAAATCGCAGTAAAATTCAGAATATTCTGCAATTCTATAGTAACAGAATGTATTCAGATTTGTTCCAGGCAGAACTACAGAAATTTATGTAACTCTTAGCGCTGCCTACGCTGCCCATTGACAATTGTTTGTATTTAACACAATGTATTGTTTACACTCTAGGCAGGCGGCGTATGGTAAAATATGCAACATACTTATTATCCTATTGTTGTTTTTCTTGTTTTTGTTCGTATTATTTTAAATGTATTAATTTAATAAGTGATGCGGCATGGAAATGTCAATGAGGTTGACACTGAAAAACAGCGCTGCGCCGGGAATCTGGATTTCCGGTGCAGCATATCGCTGAGTTGCCAGCCTCGTTTGGCGGAAGCGGGACGCACAGTTGCCACATTTATCTCTTATGTTTTTTTAGTTAAGTTTTTTTGTTTTATGTAAGTAGTAAGTTTGTAAGTTTTTATTTTGTATATTTTTGTGTGTGTCGTTGTCCGCCGAATAAATGTACTTCTTCTTCTTCTTCTTCTTCTTCTATTGCACACAAGAATCTAACATACCTATTCCGCCAAAAACAACCCCTAAGTTAATTTCATGGGGTTGAAAATTTGCACAAAGAAGGATTTCTATTTAATGCTTTAATGCAGGTAGAGTAACGCAACTCGGTAAATAACCTCAACACAACAATGGAAGAAACAAATTTTTGGATTTTTTTCTAAACCTTGATCCAACTTGAACCAGTTCTATGCAGTTTGATAATCCGGCTTGATTCATCACGATCCACTTTGTTTCACCTTGACCCACTTTGACCCACCCAGACATAACTATTTCGATCCACCTCAGTTCATCTCGATCTACATCGATCCACCTCAATTTACTTCGCTTTAGCTCGATCCAACTTGATCCTGCTTGATCCAGTTTGATCCAGCTCAAACCAGTTTTATTCAGCTCAATCCCGTATTATCCGGTCAATTGAGTTTGATGATCCAGCTTGGCTCAACTCAATCCACTTTATTCCAACTTGACCCACTTCAAACCACCTTGACTTATCGCGATCCACCTCGGTCTATCTCGATGCATATCAATCAACCTTGATCCAACTCGAACCAGTTCAATGCAGTTTGATAGTCCAGCTTAACTCATCTCGATTTACTTTGTATCACCTTGACTCACATCGACCCACCCAGACTTAACTATATCGATCCACCTCGGTGCATCTCGATTCACATCGATCCACCTCGATTTACCTCGCTTTAGCTCGATCCAGCTTGATCCTGCTTGATCCAGTTTGATCCAGCTCAAACCAGTTTTATTCAGTTTAATCCGGTATTATCCGGTCCAATCGAGTTTGATGCAGTTTGATGAACCAGATTGACGCAACTCAATCCATTTTATTCCAACTTGACCCATTTCAAACCACTTACACTTATATCGATCCACCTTGGTCCATCTCGATCCACATCGATTTACTTTGATCCAGCTCGCTTTTGCTTGGTTCACTTTGATCCTGCTTGATCCGGTTTGATCCAGCTCAAACCAGTTTTATTCAGCTGAATCCGGTATTATCCGGTTCAATGCAATTTCATGATTGAGTTTGGCTTAACTCAATCCACTTTATTCCATCTTAAACCACCGAGATGGATCGATATGCCAAGGTGGTTTGAAAACCACCTTGGCATATCGATCCATCTCGGTCCATCTTGATCCACATCGATCCACTTCGATTTACCTCGATTCATCTTGATCCTGCCTGATCCAGTTTAATCTAGCTCAAACCAGTTGTTATTCAATTCGGTTCTATCGAGTTTGATGCAGTTTGATATTCCGGCTTGACTCATCTCGAACCAGTTTATTTCACTTTGAGCTACTTCGACCCACCTTGACTTATCTCGATCTACCTCGGTCCATCTTGATCCACATCGATCCACCTGGATTACCGAGGTAAATGATCCAGCTCGCTTTAGCACGATGATCCGGCACCACCCAGGCAAAATAATTTACCAAATCGGATCAGTGGTTCCGAAGATTACCCTTAGATTACACATACTTACAAACACACAAACATACAAAAATACAAATTTAAACTCTTTACAATATTATATATATATAGATCTAGATAGATAGTATTAGATAGTATAGAAGAAGTAGGAAGTATCAATTGTAAAACAAAGTCATGGTATTATTTTCAACAATGACGAAATTCCATTCTAAATTTCATTCCCTATTTCATTCCCTATTTCAACCCCTTCAATCTTTTTGTTCGGGATAAAAGGTAGCCTATGTCCTTTCTTAAGGTCTAATCTGTCTCTGTACCAATTTCATCGAAATCGGTTCAGTGGATTAGGCGTTAAAGCGTAGCAGACAGACAGACAGAGTTACAAAAATACAGGCTATGTCATCAAGTATGTATATTTGACGATGACACATAATAGGTCCAGATTTAATAAAAGTGTAAACAATATTTTTAAAAACCTTCATCCTTGATTTAAAACGCGTTTTACTTACAAAACCAACGCGGGCGAAGCCGCGGGCTACAGCTAGTAATAATATATACCTCTTATAAATTCTAGATTATTATTTACGTGCGTTTTATTACCATATTTCCTTCACCGTTATTTAATTTTATGTAGAGCTGCCTACCTAAAATAGAAATTACGCTTAGAATGCTAGGCTGGGGATTGGACTATTCTAGCAAAGGCAAATTTAATTCAGCTGTCTCCTTTATAAATGTAGGCTTCCTTATTCGCATAATTTTTCTCACTTGGGACTTATATAATAAAAACGTAGTATATATTAATCGTATTACATACATAGTTATCTTACATTGAGAAGCTTTGACAAAACAAACAAATATAATTTCTATTTAGCACCCTGTTGTACATACGAAATGTAATATATCTAAGTAGTATTTGTAGATGGCAACATAATCGAATTGGTCTGTGACGTGTCCCACTGTCACACCGCGTGCCTTTGAACCACAACCTGGAACGGTTTTCCTTAAAGGAATGAAAATAGCTTGGGATCTTTTGGAACGATATTGAAAAATTAAGCTTAACTCTAAAAAAACAACAGTAGGAGTCGTACGGCTGCACTTTCGTTAATAATACTAATTATTATTATATTTAGATACATCACGATTAAAAAATCATAAACTAACTTAACTACTTACTACGGATTTTATAGAAGAATTTGTTAATGTATATTGTTATAATAAAAAAATACAAGGTTTTAATTCGTAGAGGGCGAGTTAATATGCATAATTAAGTCTAATATAATAAGTGAATATGTTTTATGTCATATACATTTTGTACATATCTTTTGCAGTCGTCTTTTATTATTTTCGTTTATCATTATGCTTTTAATTTTTTCTACATAGAAACATAAGAAAACACCGTTGTTTTCTATTGAAACCTCGTTAGTCTTACTTATAACTATTCCACGTGAAACGAATCTGTGTTATCAGCCCCTTAACAATATTACCGAGCAACCGTCCTTCCCGTAACTTTATTACAATTTCCTTGTTTCGCACATAACGAGCGGCAGGGGTCCGGAACCCCGCGTCTAATAGTTATCTGTTTTGTTATTAATACCCGTATACGGATCTCCAATTATACCGTCGGCGAACCGCGTCGCTTCACTGGCTTTTACTCTGTTTGGTATCACACTAACGTAATTAATACGAGTCAATATATCTTATACGACATTTCGTTAGATTCTGATTAATAGCAGAACATAAAGGTATATTAGACTTGACTATAAAATGATACTGAAAAAATATGGTTTATTATCGTAACAAGCATACCTCAACATGCAGCGTGTACATTAGTATAGCAGGTACTCTCGCGGTAACAAGCGGTGTAACACCTTTAGGACGGTAATCGCTTGCACGAGCCGGCCCAAAATACGTACGGACGAGGTAAGTGCACGTGACGTCGTCGTTCAAACAATTTTGATTGGAAACTGGACACCGTTGGAACACCGTTCTTGTCCGCGATAGTGCGTCCACTAAAAACACTGAGCAGGCAGATCTGGAAAGTCTCCGCTTTAAGGGGGTAACATGCGCCAATGACCTTGAGAATCTGGCCGCTCCGACCGAGAGTTGTCATCGTAGAGGGCGCTACCAGCAAATATGAATATTACATTTGAAAAATCATAGACTAAAAATATGCAGATGTGTCGAATGGAATTTTGTTAATTTTGCCTATTCCGTTATAGAATGAAATGATGCAGTTTAATAACGATACCTAACCCACTGTTTTATATCTTGATTTATACCTTGGCGTGCCACCTAATTACAATCTGACAACCCAACCACTTACAATGGTAACGTAGTTGACGTGTTGCATCAGGATACGGATTATTGCATTTCATATTCCAAACTTCTTTCATATTCAAAATCTGTATTCTACGCAAATAAATGATTCTTATTCTTATTCATATCAAAGTTTCAGTCCGTCTATTATAGAATGGTCAATGCCTGACTAGTGAGACTTATACATACTTCTATTCTATTGTTGGTGGTTATTAGGTCCGGTTACAACCGGAACGCACTTCGACCCAGCTGAATACATTGTGCCTGCCATTCGGAATCCATATACATTCGTACTACTTATAACTTACAATCACAGCGAATTTTTGTGTGTCTGAAGTTAGGGTTGACGAACCATTGCGCAAGTACAGTTGTGAGTTCTGAATACATAAACATAAAAATAGCTACTGCGCAACGTCTTGCCGTGACTACTGTAAGCGTACTTGAAATGAAACTATGCACAAAGTTCTAAGGTTTCTGTTCTGCACGTCAAAACGAAAGCGTTTAACAGAGCCTTCAAAATATAGTTTTTTTTTTAAAGGGACCTTTTTAACATATTTCCTAAATTAGTTCCAAATTCTCTAACCAATAAACATCCATCTGATAGTTGAGCTTTTTGATTCCTGGAAAAATGAACTGAAAGCAAATTGATGATTAATTGCGATGTTCGAGAATGACAAAGAGAGTGACTTATGGTGCTGCAATGCAATGTTGTAATGTTTCCTATTCTAATGCGTATATTATCTTTAAGAGGGGCACAAGTACTTCTTGGAAGCTTGCTAGCTTCCAACCTTACTCAAGACCAGATACCCAACGTCGACCCAAGTCGTGCAGACCCAAAAATCATAAATTATTTTTATTGTGACAATTAGTTCCATGATAAGAATAATAGCACCCATCCATCTCCTCCCGTTGGGTGTCCGTAAAAGGCGACTAAGGAAAAACAAGAAGACGAGCAGCAGCGTCTTTTTATTGGATTACTTACCACCTATCTGCGATCCCCAACCGCCTGCCAGGCGTGGGGATTATGGGAACCCCTCCCCTCTAAGGGAGAGAGGGCCTTTTTTCAACAGTGGACGTTTCGGCTGCTGATGATGATGTAGATGAGCTCCGTGATCGACTCCGTAATGGCCATCGAACTGAAACTATGATAAGATACTTAACTTTTTCCATAATTAAGTACAGGTAAAAACGACCCAGACCCAATACAAACAGATTATGGTCATGCACATGAATATTTTTCCTGTGTGGGAATCGACCCCAAGATCTTAAGGTCAGCGGCCAGGGTAGCAAACTACAATATCAACGGACCTGTGTTGTTATTCAATATATGTGGCCGCCAAAGGAATCCGTAGCACTGTTTGTTTGAACGCACGAATTCAGTAATAGTCTTTTTAGTGTAAGTTTCAGTTTTCAAATGTTAATAGTTTGAACGACGTTCCGGGCGCTTACCCCACCTGCATGTATTTTGGGCCGGCACGTGGAAGCGATTGTCGTCCTAAAGGTGATAGGTGATCTCAGATAAACCGTTCGTGACCGCGAGAGTGCGTAAGGTAACTTCGTCTTGAGTTCTGTACCCATCGCGGGGTTTGAACTACGTGGAGTATTTGACATTTTATTTTATTTATTCTTTAGCACACTTAAATATGTACAAGGCGGACTTAATGCCTTAGGCATTCTCTGCCAGTCTACCTTTGGATGATGCAGAGGGTAATAGTGGTAGGTGCATAGGTAATGTAAAATTTAAATAGATATTTAATTTTATTTATTTTATTTACATTGATTCTAATAAGCAATCTGGTTTTAGAGTAACTAACATTTTAACGCGGTGGTATTTTTTCTCGTGCCTGCCAACAACACCATCAGTTTATTGTTACTTAAGTAACAAGGTATTACCTGATAGTAATCGAAGCACCCACCCATAGAAAAGTCTCTTCCTGTCCCTGTCATCCAAAACTATAATTATAGCCTTTTGGTCCGATAGTTATTTTGCCAGCTACAGTGACCTTCTACTTATGTTACATAGCGGAAGAAATCTAAGATTAAAGTGGCGCCACGCAGATAGCACACGAGTACCCTTCCAACTTAACCATCCAGATGTCTCAAAAGACGAGCAACTGTCCAATGCAACTGTCCGTAGGTAAGCGTGTCGCTCACCACCAAGCCAACCACCCAGGTACTGGACTCGTTGCTAAGTTGCAAAAACCAACATGATAGTAATAATAACACCGTTAATGTTTTGACAAAAAAAATCATAATGTAAAGGATATCATAATGTATGTCATTTTGTTGACCCACACAGTATTAAATACGATTTCAATTAATAAGATCATATATGACTCTGATACGCTTTAATAGTTAGGCATAATACTCGGCGACGATACTTTCGCATACTCTATGATGAACCAAAAATATGGTATTACTATAAAAATATCTTTAATTAAATATAGAAGTATAGATTTCATTTGAAATGATTTATAATGTTATAATTATACCATGTGTAACATATCTTAATTAAAAATATGTTCAAAATCATTTAAATTAAATTCGTCTTGTCAAAAAAAAAATCGAGCACGTCCACCCTCCATAACAGTCCACGAAAGACTGATGAAAGGCGATCGCGGGGGTGCTGCAAGGGGAAATGCATCGCGTACTTGGTTTTCCTATAATTTCTTGTAAAACATGAATGAAATTAAGAAATGTAATCAATACAAATTGTAGAATAGGTTATGATGCTTTTTATAGTCCAAGTTTGACGTCTATCCGATGAACGGATAATGAACGCTAACACAATTCATATCCAACGTAGTACATTTTTTAAATACATATTGCTTGAAAACGTTATATTTAATCCAATATCTAATCAATAAAACTATTTGCTGAAGATCTGAGGTATAAGTACATATAATTTTCATAGCTAATGCAATAGCGGATTGATCCATTGAACTCTTTAAACAAAGGCTATTTTTGCAATTTTACCGTTGTTACCCCCAAGATCGTCTTTATATAGCTATTTATACCCTGCTTTTCTTTTGAATATAACATATTGAACCCTACTAACTCTTTGGCTGGGATATTGATCAGCTATCACTCCTGTGTTCATACATTAAATTTATTGTTCCGAGGTTGATCTTGTAAAGAAAAGCAGGGTATACGTCGTTTGACTGAAGGTCACATTGCATTAGGAACACTTTTCTCACGTATGCTAGATAGACTGCTAAGATCACAGGGGTGACAACGGGCAAGTGATTCTCGTTGAAAGACGTACACCCGCACTCACAAACGTCAATTAGCGTTTATCCAGTGTTTTTGAAGTGAAACTTCTTATGCGACTTCCAAAAATGTTATCAAATAACGCGTTAAGCGTTAAATGATAGGTGATAGGCGTTAAGTGATAGGTGTTAAACGATAGGCGATAGGCGTAAATTTGTTAAGGTTATGAAAGCGCTCATGTGACGCCGTCACTGAGTGAGTGGGTGAGTTGGGGTGAGTTGGGGTGAGTTGGGGTGAGTTGGGGTGAGTTGGGGTGAGTTGGGGTGAGTTGGGGTGAGTTGGGGTGATTTGGGGTGAGTTGGGTGAGTTGGGGTGAGTTGGGTGAGTTGGGGTGAGTTGGGGTGGAGTTGGGGTGAGTTGGGGTG
The DNA here is from genome assembly GCA_911728495.1 of Furcula furcula. NCBI lineage: Eukaryota > Metazoa > Arthropoda > Insecta > Lepidoptera > Notodontidae > Furcula > Furcula furcula. The sequence continues at coordinate 17,726,941 of OU452244.1, forward strand.
AGTTAGGGTGAGTTGAGTTGAGTTGAGTTGAGTTGAGTGTGTGTGTGTGTGTGTGTGTGTGTGTGTGTGTGTGTGAGTGAGTGAGTGAGTGAGTGAGTGAGTGAGGGACCGACCGAACGACCGATCGACTGAGCGAAAATGAAGTTTCACTTCTTCCGCGCGGAGGGACTCCACGCACGCACATTTTTTATTTGAATCGTCGAAATTCCGTTATTGAGTACGATATAATCGATAGCACTACTCACCAACAGATTTCGATAGTAGAACAAATCATATTTAATTACTGGATTAGTAATAGTTAATAGTAATTGATGTTTATGAGTGCGGCTGATAGACGTAGATAAATTTGATTTGTTTACTTATGGAAAAACACGCAGCATCTTTAAAAGTTATAATGAAGGCTCCTCAAGAATTTGTTGAAAAGTTTTAAGAGGTTGTAAATTACAGCCATAAGCCAAAAGCCAAAGTTAGACAGATGGGTTGGTACATACAGTACAGAAATATGTATACGGTGGTCAGTTGTATTTTTAAACCAAGTTTAACGCCTAAATGTCTTTCTGTGTGGCTATCTGTCGGTGGCATCATAACCAAAAGGATGGATTGATTAGTATGGAGTACTTTTATTTTATATTTACAATATTTTTTGATTGAGTTGGTTCTGAGCATGGTTCATGCTAGTAGGTATGTTTTATCGCTGATGAAATTTGTTCATATGCTTATTATCAATTCTGCTTTTAATTTAATTCTGAGTTTATTGAAACTAAATATTTACAAATATTATAGTTACTTACTTAAACTAGGTATTTAATTCTCCTTCGGAGTCGCTGGACGCTCGGGGTGTGGGCCCCTTGAGCGTCCATTGAGTACGGCGGCGACTCCGAGGAGGACGGCGGCGGGGTTGCGACCCCCGTCCCCGTGAGTACCGTGTCAGGTTCCCGGGGGGCTACAATGCGCCCCCCGGCCGCGGGCTCAAAGGCAAGGCACTGAGGGGCCCCTGGTGCAGATCCCACTGGAGAGCCCTGGGGTCCCCCCTCTCATGTGCCGATGCGACAGTCGCGGGGGTTTTACTGGGTAAGAATCCCACATACCCCGGTCGAGCCCCACAGCTCCCGGAGATCTTTGGAAGATTTCCCCCGCGTCAAAAAAAAAGGTATTTAATCCTTGCATATTTTTATCTGCGGCACGTTATAATTAGTTTTGTCTTTTATCATCATCATAATCCCAACGCTTGGCAGACGGCTTGGGGATCGCAGTATAGGTGGTAGGTAATCCAGTAGGAAGATGCTGCTGTCCGTCTTCTTGTTTTCCCTTAGTCGCCTCTTACAAACACCCAAAGGGAGGAGATGGGTGGGTGCTATTCTTACACGGACACCCCACCCCCTGGTTTTTATATTAGCTGATTAAGGAAGGCGTCAACTTCCTTAGTAGTTTCTTGGAACGAAGTATATACATTTATTTGTCGATGTTTTCCAAAGTTCTTATTGCCAAAATTATCCTTTATTTGGGGTAATCGCTTGATGGCTGAAATATGGCTTGATATTTAATAAAAATAATATTCTGGGACAATTCCACACACGATCATCTGGTCCCAAACTAGGCAGAGCCTGTACTATGGAAACCAGATAACTGCTACTAATATACTTTTTTTTTGTAAATACATACTTAAATAGATAATTAACACCACTTGACGGGAATCGAACCCACGACCTATCTGGTAGCAGCCAGGGTGTCCGACCACTAGACCAACAGGCCCGTCAAATAATGTAGGTAAGACATTTCCATTTAGGTTAAATATGTAATGTTAATATACCGAGTAATGTTTTTTTTTTCTGATATACCTACTTAAAGGTACCACAAATTGGTACCTACTTTACTATAGAACACATTTTTTAATGTTAGCCGTTAGAATATAATAAATAGAATGTCACGATACTCTCAACTCTTCAAACAATTCACATGAGAGCGCGAATCGTTGTATGAACGTAACAAAGTCGAGTCCAATTTGTCTCGCGCCGCCTCCGGCGCCGTGATTGGGATTCCTAGCGCTCCTTACTCCATACGATGCGACGTGACTCCGACGCTGACTCATGGTAACTGAGCACCCACATACGGACAATTAATCTCTGGTTTTTTTCTCTTATATCCACCGAGCCTTTAAAATCCTTATCAAAATTCTTATTGCCAAAACTATCCTTTATTTGGGGTAACAATCGCTTGATGGCTGAAATATGCCTTGATATAGGTATAATAATAACTCTCCCTGGGCAGCGTAGTGTCGGCTATGCTGTCCGGGGATGCGGCGTGGGGAGCGATGGCCGCCTTCTGTGAGACTGTCATGTCCCAGAAGGAGGCCGCCGAGCGGGAACGCGAACGCGCTGATCCTGCTCGGCGACGAAGGCGCAGGCCGCCACAAGCGGCCGCCCAACGTCTCGCTCCCCAGCCCTGAGCCCGGGGCTATAAACAATGGGCAAGGCACTGAGGGGCCCCTGGTGCAGATCCCACCGGAGAGCCCTGGGGTCTCCCCTCTCATGTGCCGATGTGACAGCCGCGGGGGTTTTAGTGGGTAAGAATCCCACATACCCCGGTCGAGCCCCACAGCTCCCGGGGATCTTTCGAAGATTTCCCCCGCGTCAAAAAAAAAAAAAAAAAAAAAAGTATAATAATAAACGACATTTCTATTTAGGTTATGAGTACCATGGTTTCCATAGTCTCTGCCTAGTTTGGGATCGGATGACCGTGTGTGGATTGTCCCAGGATATTATTATTTAAGTTGTGTAGATGTGAGTAATATGAACTCTCTCCCGTCATGTTATTAGTAGGTACATGTATTTTCGTCGAACTGCCGAATGGGTTACAAGTTTCATTTAAACAGAAAAAGTTGTCATTCGATTTTGGAATTACAATTGCGTTTAGCATGAAATACTCGTATTTTAGTTGTTTCATGGTTATATTTAAGATAAAAGAAGCACTTAAGTGGGCCAATGGTTATCGGACCCCGGCCAAAATATTAAGAGACTTATGTCCATTTGCGAAGTTCGTATTAGTCGGTGAAACAAATGGTTTTTGGAACTGGCCAAACAGTAATAAATAATTTACAAATGCGGTCATGTGAAAGAGGACCCCCGTCCCCTCGGCGGGCGGCCCCGCGGTGGTTAGGTATTTGAATTGCTAATGACTTTCCCGCTCGAATAACTTGGCGAGCTATGCTAACTGGTTTCGGAGACACTCGATACATTTCCACGAGTTGTTCTGGAGACAGCCTCTTGAACCATTATTTGTTGCAGCTGTAATAGCCATGACAACACCGTTTACTACGACATTGCTTCATCTTTACCGTTCCATGAATTTATCAGACAATATGAGAGTAATATTATTAGTAAGTGAAATGCGATCTTAGCCACTAGCCACTGGGCTAAGGGACCTGCTTGGCACATCGTGAGACACCGCTTTGAATCCCACCCCAAACTGGGCAATACCAATGTAACCTCCACTTTGTCTATAGTATGTATGTAGGTACTAATTGAAAGATTTAACAAACGCTATTGGTAAGTATAAGTAATAAGAAAACATAGGTAACAACAGATATTATTCTAAAGGTGTGATCCATCTATCCACACTTATCTTTCGAGTAGGAGGGAAAACCAACAGTGGGACATCATCAGTAGCAGCCGAAACACACTGCTGAACAAAGGCCTCTCCCTTAAAGTGGAGGGGTTGCCTTAATCCTCACGCTTGGCAGGCGTATTGGGGATCGCAGTATAGGTGGTAGGTAAACCTATAGAAAGACGCTGCTGCCCATCTTCTTGTTTTCCCTCAGTCACCTCTTACGAACACCCAACGGGAGGAGATGGAAGGGTGCTATTCTTACCCGGACACACCACAGTGGGACATTGCCAGTTAGTAAAGAACAATAATAATAGCATAAAGAAGCATCTTCAATATGCATACATAATTTGTATATTAAGAAGTTGGATAAAGTGTAGCTACAGTGTACCTACTGTACTGTAGCGATCAATTGTTTGATATTAAATGGCTGCCGTTTAATCAAGATAGGATCATATCATAAATGTTCGGCTTGTTGAATGATAATATGAAAATCATTTGGCACTCAGCCATAGTGTGTGAATACCAATGCTAGTCGGAGACTTAAGCAAATATACCTATCCGGCCTGGGATTGGGCCCGGCGAACTAGATCGACTCTTATATAAATCGGGCCGTGTACTCTGATGAAATGAAGGTCGTATAAATATTGTTTTGAGACTTTGTCTAACATATTAGGTACTTGTTTATCTGAGCATCTTTGAGGAATAACATTTTGATTAAAATGTGTTATTGCTGAATGTATGAAATGTATTTTCTGGAAATCTTTTGTGAGTAAAAATAGTGTGATTGTTACAATGTGCCTGTTACTGTTGGATTTTTTCAAAGGTACAAGCTTACCTTGAAGGCACAATCGTCATTGAACCGCATGTAGTTTTTGTTTTTACTCAATTTAATCTAGTGCTTGATTGCGATTCCACCTGATAGAAAGCGGCGATGTGATCGGGGATGGTAAAACACACTAGTATCTTATTAAAACCCATTCACTCTAGCTTCTGACCCCCAAGCCGTCTGCCAAGCGTGGGGATTATGGCAACCCCTCTCTTCTAAGGGAGAGGCCTTTCTTCAGCAGTGGACGTTTCGGCTGCTGATAATGATTCACTCTATAGTTAAAGACTAGAAACGGTCAGAAAAACTGACGCAGGCATTATTTTAGTCCTTAACTGTGCGAATCATAAATGACAGTGTAAATCGCTTAGTGCGAACTAATGGGATGTTCACGACGTAAGGGCCGTAGTCGCCGTGCGTTTCATCGTCCGATGATAGAAGGTGTAAGATGGAAACAAATCATATAATTCCTGCGCACACTCTCCAAAAAGTATCCTTTAGAATAACTACCAAGACGCTTCCTATTCTGTGTCTGTGTTCTAAGCTTTGAATTTATTTGGTGTAGATTTTTGGTCATGGATGTAGCAGTAGTCACACTCGTATTGTATCGATCAAAGATAACCAAATACAAAGGAAAGGTGAAAACAGACTGAGGGCCTAGACAAGATGCAATCGCTTCATAGCGAATCTATTTCTTCATTCGCTAATGCCCGGTACACACGACAACGATATAACGTAGCGATCTGACTGCGCAGACCGTTTGTGCAGTTTTATCTAACGTGTGTACGAAAATTGTCTCAGATTTTTCTGGTTGGCGCAAACGATCGTGGCAGTTGCAAAATCTCATTCGATAAATGCGATAAATCGTTGCGATCGCGTTTGCACAGTTTTTTCATAGTGTGTGGACGGAAGTCGGAGCAATCGTTCAGTTCGTTCACAACCCTTTCTGTACGACAATTCCCTATAATTTGTCCCGTGATTTTTCGATGACTCATGTCATTCTCATACATTTTTATATTTACTATTAGCGATAACGCTTGTAGAATGTTAAATTACCTAGGGTGGCTGATGATGTTACGCATGCTACGCCAATGCTACGCCGCGCCCGCCGCTACGCTACTACGTAGCCGGAGTCGCTAATTTACTGTCAATACTTTAACAAAACGTAAACTTTGAAGGCAAAATGTAAATAAGTAAGTACAGAGTTGAAAACTTCGTTTAAGTTATAGTTTAAAGAGTTACGTAAACGTTAGTCCTTTTTTAACAACCTAATAATGATTAATTTTCTAAAAACTTTACACATTTTATATAGGAAAATGGAGCTTGAACGTCGTTTAGTTTATATTCAAAGTTTCCCAATATCTCGGATAGTTAATGGAATATATGGCTTCATTGTGACCGTGATGATATCGTATATTAACCTAATGTTACAATATCTATTAACTTTGGTTGTTTTCCGCCATTTGCGCTCAAATAGAACCATAAAAGCGATAACAGAGAACTTATGAAAATGGCTGTGACCAATGTGGTGCCAAATAAGTGCGGGCAATAAACAAAGTTATAATTATCTATTATAAGTATAAATAAGTAGGTAGGTACCTACTTATTTATACTTAAACTTAGACAAAAAATATTTGTAAGTGTTATGGAAACTAAAAATTTACAGTTTATTTACAAACATGTACACTTAAACTAGGTAAAAAACTTCCTCAAAGTCGCCGCACTGGGAAGGAAGGGTACCTAAAAGATTGGCGGCAAGTGTTGTTAAATAAAAATTAAGTATAAACTTCATACAAAGTGTATCGCAGTTTTCGCCTTGACTCTACTTATTTCACTTACATGTATCTCTCGGCACAGCCCAATTAAAATTTTAATCATTTTCAAATTATATTATCCAGAAAACCTTGTAAATGTCCAAAATGAAGAGAAAAGGCTTCGTATTACATGAGGCCCTCGTTAATGAAACACGAAATTGGAAATTTAACCGACTAAACAACATTGGGCTGCGGTCTGTATTGTTTGATTAATTACGGAACAGTATTTTATATTTGTTTTTACATTTATAGTTTATAATTGTTGCATAAATTGGTTTGTGCAAAGTGTAAACGTACGTTTAAAAACATCATCAGTCGGTCACCACTGAATTTGGACTCATTGGATGGGTCACGACGAGTACTTGGCAGAAGAATGGTGATCAGGGCCTGAAGATGGAGCTCACAGGATATCTGCACCATTAAATGTAGTAATGCAAGTTGAAGTGGCAATGGGCAGGCCACATCGCTCGGAGAACCGATAACCGTTGGGGAATAAAGGTTCTCGAGTGGCGACCACGAACCGGAAGATGCAGCGTAGGTAGGCCTCCCACTAGGTGGACAGACGACATTGTGCACGTCGCAGGTAATCGGTGGATGCAAATAGCCAATTGTGGCGTTCGAAGGGGAGGCCTATGTTCAACAGTAGACGTCTTCCGGCTGGTGATGATGATGAAATGTAGACCCACCGAATTTGGACTCGTCAGACAGGTTTTGACGAGTAGCTGGTAGAAAAATGGTGGTCAAGGTATGAAGATGAATCAGGAGATGATCACAGGATCTCTGCACCATTAAACGTAGACCCACTGAATTAGAAATCAATGGTTAGATTGATTTTGACGAGTAGTTGATTGACTACGAGTCTAATAATAGATCAAGAAAGTGATTTTCAGAGGTAGTTCTTCAATTTCGGGGGTTTTTAAGAAATTTTAAATTTGCACTTGTTTAACTTAAATATAAATGGTCTCGACTTTTCGATGAATCTGCAACTAATAATAATATTAAATATGATACTGTTTGATACAATACTACAAGCATAACTGCACAAAAGATTCAATCGATTAAGAAATCAATGGGTACGACCTTATCGGAGGCGAACCCTTCCTTTCAGCGCAGCGGCGCGGCGTCTGAATTGAATTGTAGCGTGTCGGTCGTCCGCCGCCCGTCAGCGCTATCTCGCCACGACTCACCCCGACCTGCACCCCTGGAATTTTCGTCACGTCCCCTAAATACTTTCTGTTTTATTGTACAATACAAAAGCTGGGTACAATGCGCGAAAGTACAAAGTGAGTGGTGAATAGGGCCCATCAATGAAAAAACTGTAAAAACTTGGGAAAACTGAGCGCCTATTTCGCCAACAAACTGTGCAGTGCAGTTTGGCGAATATTTGTTTACATTGTTTAGATTAAATTCTAATAAATCTTTTATGAAATTAATAAATAAATAAAAAACTAACTATACTCTTTAAAAACAGTTACAATTATCTACGTACTTTGTTTTACTGCATTACGTGTTTCATGGTCAACTAAATGACTGTATAGTATCCCCAGCCTTATATAACGGTCCAATAAAGCTTTCATCTTTGTGCGCTGTAATAATGGCATTTAGTGCAAGTACAAGAAACTCCGGATGAACGTCAGCTCGCCGTGAAACTCGCTGCAACTTGTTTACTCGCCGTCTTCGTCGCCCTTTGTTCTGCAACTTTGTAGACGGACTCCTCCTATAAATACAATTTACATTCATTACCCACCGAAGCTGCTACAAAATAGGTGCAATAACACTTAGGTACTTACCCGACGTACACTCAAGACTGTAATAACCATTGAAACAGAACATCTTGTGGTTTTAGGTGACTTCAGATATGTACCAACTAATGCGAATTCGGATGCGAATGCTGTGGTTCTAGTCAAGAAAATTATGATAAAACGTTGAAATGAAACTAATTTTACGGATTATATCGCGGTTTTTTTTTATTACCTCAGTCCGCCCGTGACCATGAATGCTGTAAAGTATTCGAAACGTCGGGTAATAAAAATCAAAAATAAACCGCGATATAATCCGTAAAGTTAGTTTCATTTCAATGTGTAATATTCGCGTAAACATCAGAAATCATTATGATTAAACGTGTTAGCTCATATTTGAAAAAATCTGATCTAAAGCATTGGAGTCAGAAAAGACTCGTTTCTTTGCCGTTTCGCGATATTATCAGACTGCTTGAAATTTTATGTAGGGAGGTACTTACACAGAATTATATTAGCAATAAAAAAAAACGTATCGCATATCAAGTTTAGCGGCCGTAAAACATTTCTTCAAACGACATTATCTTTGAAAGCAGCCTGCGTGAGCCTCGTGCAACAGAAGTTATCATCAAAATTTACTACGTTAACCTCGACATGAGAGTAATATGGCATAAAGAATATTTCACTGCAAATGTGTGTTTCCAAAATCGAATAAGAATGAAGAGCCTTTAATGTTTCCTCTAAATGTATGTAGCTAAATAAAATCTCGCGAGGGGAGAATTTATTAGCAGCAATAACGCTAAATCAATCTTATTGAGGAAGAGGGATCTCGATCAGCCCTTATCGCACACGTCTCTTGACGAAGTCTGGTCCCCAAAGTGGCCTAATTCGTATTTACCGTGGGTGAGAACTGCGTACTACCTTGGATCTGATACGCAAGCGATACGCGCAGCACAACTACTTTGAACTGATTTCCTAGACAATGGTCTCCCTAAGCCGATACAGTACCTATTATTAATTCACTAAGCTCCCATCGACAATATTAACCTCAAACATGTTAGTACATCATTTAATAATTGTGAAAGCTTTTTAAGTCTTACGGTCTTAAAACAGACAACGTAGATCCGAAGACTAGATGTCGCCATACAATATAAAAGTTTCGACGTTTTACTATTAAACATAGGGTTCCAGTTCCATACTTAAAAGGTAAAACAGGAATCCTTATAGTGCGCCCAGATTCTATCAATATTCCACTCCCTTCAAAAACCCAGATTATATCAAACGAGGTATCTTCTACCTTAAATGTAAATACTTTTTAATAGAAGAAGAATATAGAATATTTATTTAATCAAGCAACCAGGACTCATTATTATAAATAGGAAAATAAAAATATAAACTTCTAAGATTAAGTCTAATATTAATATAGATTGCACACGTGAATCACCGCTGCAATAATCCATGAGAAATTTTGCAGCAGTGATTCACATAAGGACAGTCCAATCTACTTGCAATCAGCATTAAGATAGGTACTGTTTTTTACAAGTTATCGTAGAATTATGAAATTTGTTAGCAGTTATTTATCAGTTTTAATAGGTATCTATTATTTATCTCACATGGTGACCGCTTCAACCGGAAATATACTTCAGTAATATCTAATGTTAATGATTTTTGAATTCGAAAATGTAAAAAGTAAATACGATAAATACTTTAGGGATGCTATGTAAACCGGTAAAACAAAACATAGAGTGGAAAGCATTTCCACGCGAGTGGTCCCCGGATATCAGCGTAATGAAGAACACTCGGCACCATCTCACGATGTGGCTCTGATACTTAACAGGATCGCGGGCTATTTGCGTGGATAAACCCCACAGACATTAAAAACTCTATTTAACTCCCAAGTATTCAGCAGGAGGGTTAAAATCTCACTATCATGTTCAGAGCTTGAATGAACGGACTGCTTGCCGGTTTTATTTTATGGTTCTTGCAAATTTTACTTTAAAAAAATCTAAGTGTGCATTTCCTTCATACATTTTAATATTGCTGATTAACTGTAAAAAATGCTTATCATTTAATTCCCATCTTGCATGTCAAGGGGCCTCAGTCCAACACAATCAGGTTCAATTAAAAAAGCAACTAAAATCAGTCCAGATACTTACGAATAATAGTGTCTGGCACGTAAATCATGTAAAATTAAATTTATATACTTCTACTTTCTTTTTCCGTTTCATTTATTTTCCGGAACATCAATCAAGCTGTAAAGTATGATCTAAGATATGTACATAAGATGTTCTATATATCATTATATTTAATTCAATTCTAGTACATACACCACCTCCAATTCTTAATTAGCAACTACTGGGTAAGTATGTAAGATCCAGTGTGCTTACCGAGCTGCTTAGTTCTCGTTGGTCCGGCTGAGTGGGTAGTTGATAGGCTCCTCGCGTCGCTATCAGGGATCGACTTAATCAAGTGCACTACGAGGGCAGCCCCATTACCTTAACATATGGCCCCCGTCCTTCCGTCGCCTACGTAACTATGTTACATAAAAGCACAATGTTTAAGTTCGTGAACGTTTCACTACCTTCTCGTAAACTGGAATTATACGTTAGAATTTATTAGTGAATAGTCAATATTTTCCAGATGAACACAATGTGTATCTGAGTATACATACATGTTAAGCTAAAAATATGCAGCAGCATTTAGTTTTTCATTAGAACTTTAAGCTTTCCTCTTTGATCATATTACTGAAGAATTAACAAAAATAAAAGTGTAAATTCCCAAATAACATTGAGTACCTACATATTACCTAAATGGAAAATACAGAAGATAAATGTATACAATCTGTCACTAGTCCTTTTTTCAACCTGTTTATTTAGTATTCATTGCATTATTTTCTCAACGTTGTGTTTCAGCAAAATAATTACGAAGGGTGTTGAGGGTGCTTGAGGTCTCGTTTTATCAGCTTGCTCTAAAAGACAGCCAATAGCTTAATTGCAGGAACGTGGTGTATAATGTGCTTGTAGATTTTTTAATGTTATTTTGACACTGTCTGTCTGTGACAGCGTTGCTTTCAAATAAACAGATGATAGTTATGAATGTAAGTTTCGTTATTAAACAGGAAAGTTCTTAGCAAGCATTGATGAAAATCTTTTCAACCGTTTATTGCCTGTTTTAACGAATCTCTTCTTTCTTCTTTCTCCTCCCCATTTCCCATTTCATTTGGGGTCGGGTCTCCTCGTACGTTTGCGCCAGGACAATCTGTCCTGAGTTGTCGTGTCATCCACATTGATTTGATCTGTTTTAACGAATCGATGTTATTTATTTTTTTCAATTTACTAACGTGGTTATTATTTACCTCAGTAAAGTGAAAATATACTATTTACTCCATAGGTACCACTAATACTATTTTTATATACTTAAATGATTTTATGAAGACAAAGTTAATTGAGTAATACTGCTACTAATTATTATTGAAATTAATAATGAATAGGTAAGTCGTTAAGAAATAGAAAACTTACACATAAGAAGCTTTACTTTCGTTCTGGGGCAGGCTGGTAACAGAGTAACGAACAATTTTAATACCTATTGGTACAATGAAGGATATTTTTGTAGGTACCAATAAAACAAAAATGGTACCTTTTTGTTACGACTCACGGGTCACCAAGTCCAAACATTTAATAATACTTTCCGCATGCTTTGGTAAAGGGTTCACCATGAAAAACGTAATATTTTTTCAGGCTTTATCATGGTCTGGGGACTCGTGCGTGGAGGGGCGAGATAGCGTTCGCAAATTAATTCCCGTACCTTTGATCTCGACGGCATTGTCGGTCTGTTGTACAAATAAGCAGAGACCGGTGCGGGCCGAGAGTGCTTTGGGACCGCCGGGGAATTTCACTGTGATGTGTAGAATTATGAGCTAGTATTGTACCACATCCCAAGCCACCTGCTAAGCGTGGGGATTATGGCAACCCCTCTTATTTAAGGGAGAGGCCTTTGTTCAGTAGTGGACGTGTTTTTGGATGCTGCTGATGATGATGATTGTACCACAAGCACTGAGTCTGCACCGACAGAGCCGATCATCGCCGATAATTTATTTTATAACCTAAGTAGTCTATGAGTACCTACGTCGAAGACGGACGTCTGTCTTATATTATTTGGATAATAATACAAATAAATTCTCACTGAAACTGGAGTCCTTTTAGTAAAGTTAACAAGTTCTAGTTAGATCGCTACACGAAACTCCGAATTGCAAAATTCTCGGTTTGTAAGGGTCTCCCCACGTAATACATAATATATCGACGCGGAATGGGTATAATCTAATTGAAATATACTTTATGTATACGGAATAAGGGTGCAAACGTCGATAGTCGCTTTGGTTCACATCGTCGGAACCGAACTAAGCAAAGTCGTTATAATAGTTTAGGTATTATGTAACTACATAAGAGCAATATCTGAGAGACAGGCGGGAGTTCTTTTGTCAAAATTGAAAACTGAGTTCGATTCAATATGACTGTTAATTCTTATCGTTCAGACTATAATATGAAAAAATATATCGTCAAAAGTTAGTGGATCGCTGAGACAACTTTTCAAAGTCTTGGTGATCGTCTGTATGATTGTAATGACGGCCATCCTATTTGGGAAAATGTATATAACAGAGTGAAGTTTACCGACTGGCAGGCGCCAAACCAGCACGTGCTCATAGCGGCCAATTGGCTACAATCGCGCCGATATCTGCCGATATCATAGCGATGAATGCGGCAGAAGCCACCAAAGCGACCTCGCATTTTATGCAACCATAATCTTAATAAAACGATAGATATCAACGCAAAGAACCGACATTATTATTCGTTGTTTTTTTACAGACTACAGAAAGAAACGCTACATTTGTGAAGAGTGATGTGAACAGAAGAATTCTTATAGTAAGCTCTTTTTTTTTCAATTTGTACGATAAACAAAGTACACGGTAGATTTGTGAATATAATTATTATAGGCCAAACGCCACAAAGGATATTGTTAATCTGATAACAATCTACTTATGTAATAACAACAAGCGAATTTCCTAGCAATATAACGGTTTCTATACGGAACTTGTATTTAGCATTCGTGTTTTGCCACAGTGATTATAATACTCGTATTAGCTTTATTGTATGACGACATGACGAACTAAAGTTTGTTATAAATTAATATAATAGTTTTAGAGGTTTCTGTTGTGTATTGTTTATAAGCTTTCATACTTTATGTTATTAGGTATAGGTAATGTAGTTCCCGTATAGCACCCTCCTATCTCCTCCCTTTGGGTTTACGTAAGAGACGGCTAAGGGAAAACAAGAAGATGGGCAGCAGCGTCTTTCTATTAGATTACCTACCACCTATACTGCGATACCCAAGCCGCCTGCCAAGCGTGGGGATTATGGCAACCCCTCCCTTCTAAGGGGGAGGCCTTTATTCAGCAGCAGACGTCTTTCAGATGATGATGATGATGAATGTAGTATGTACCTACCTACCTATAGATATATAATGGCAATAACTGTTAGTGCTAGTTTTGCAATGTTCTATTGAATGGGTTCTCGATACATGGAACCAACGTAAAACGCCGAGAAATATCTACAAAAATACCTATAAACCTAGTTTAGGCAACACAAGGAAGAGACTATGCTACTTGGGGAAACGTGTGTTGCTTTGTGATTTCCCCAGAGTTACTTAACGTTATTTTGATACAATTTCATCAAATAGATATATTCTTTCCTATATGACCTAGTCCTACAGCAGCTAATAGCTATGCTGCTACAGCATCTATACTCCATACCAAATAAGCCTGAACACGATTACAAGTTCGTTTGCGGCTCAATAACTACATGTTAATGCGTTAGCATACAATGTCAACTAGGCGCGTCAGCAAAAACAACTTTGTATTACCAACCTTTTCTTGCTGCCGCGTTAACTGTCAAATATACAGAGGGGGTGTTTTATGACTGCATAATAAAGTTCTAATCGCGTTCAAGCTTATTTGGTATGGAGTGTATTCTATTACAAATGACGTACCTTGTCCACTCTGGCGAGGTCCAAAAGGTGTGTTTTAGTGGGTAAAAGTCCCACATAAGCCGGCCTCCGCCCCTATGGAGACCAGGTACATTTTAAAGGTTTCGACGATAAAAAAGGTCCTTTGTCCAAAGGAGTTTACCCGGATGAAAGGATTTTTAATTGTTAGTACGATACGGAGCAACTCCACATAATAAAAAAAAAATGAGAAAAATATTGAGCGTAAAATATGGGGGAACAAATGGAACAATCTGAACAGTCTATTTAACTTCGTACTAGTTCGTTTGCGCTGAGGTTGTAATTGAAAGGTAGTTAAAACAAAATTACGACTATAGACAGAAGGAATAGTGGAAGCATAATGTGCAACTAAAGTTAATGAAGACGACGGCATGCAAAAAGTTTTTCTCCAGGGGGCGCTACACAAGAGACTTTTCAGTGTTTTGTTTTCTTTATAAGTATGTTTTGATGAATCCTTTTAACATCCTTGCGTTCATTTTCTTTTAATTTGATTAGAGTAACCAAGTAACAACATACATATGTACCTATATGTATATTACGCTTTTTTCTTAATATTAGCTACCTACGTGTGCGTCAAATACAGAACCTTCTCTCGGTTAGAAGTCGGTTAAAATCAAAATTCAGAATATCTGAACGAAAACACATAGCCTGAAATAAGGACAAATAGTCTAATCAGAACCGGATCCCGGGAATCGTGAACTGAAGATATTGAAGTATCTTTTAGGTAGGGATAAGCCGGCAAACGGGCCGCATTCACTTCGCCACCACTATCTCCCGAGCCACGAATAGCTAGCTCCTCTTAAGTCGTGTGCGCCGTCGCGTCGAGGAATCCTCCATTATCCTCGGTCACACATCCCTCAATAATACACATGAATATAGCGAAATCCTGGCGACTTGTTATCATCTTAAGCAGGATAATTTAGTGTGGGTGTAGGTATATATTTTTTGTAATAACATGACCAGCGTAATAATAAGTAATGGCAATAATAAGTAACATTATTACCCTGTAGAAGATAAAATACAATACATAAAAGAAGTACAAAGGCGGGCTTAACTCATAATTGAGTTTTCTAACAGCAAACCCCAGAGTGGTAGAGGAAAAGGAGAGTAAGGAGAGCAGAGACATTTCATTCCTATCATAGCGATATTCTATACGATCGTAACAACAGCTATCCTATTAGAGAAATATACACGAATTTAGCTCGCAGGCGCCAAACGAGAACGTGCTCATTGCGGCCTGTTCGCTACAATAGCGCCGATTTCCTGTCGATAAATGACCGCCCGTGCTTGTGCATTTCATTGAAAGCTTGTTGATAATACTGCACGATAATTAGATAGCTTTCGTGAATTGTTGGATTAGTTAGCCTCTCATTTTTTTTACATGGTTTAAGGATACACATCCGAAATGAAGATTTAGAAATACAAAACCCTGCACGATACGATAGGTACAAGGTAGGTAGGTACACGCTCAAGTCGTGACGCGCTTTCAAATGTTTAATCATACCGCAGCCCAGTTTCTTATATCTCTTTGTTTCTTCTTATTATACTCTGCCACGTTTTAAAGTGTGTACGTTACTTTTCCAGTAACGTGTAAAAACCCCCTTTAAGCTCTTATTGACTGATTGACTATACATGCCACGCTACACAAAGTAAAATTAATTTATACACCATATTATACACTATTTATGGAATTTTAATATAGTTATGTGCACCAGCGGTGCCGCATTGACTATAGGTACATCGAAGTGTTGAAGTGTTTGTACAGCAACGCCACCATGTCGATCCGACTACAGGACGAGAGTACGAAACCAATCCCATTGCAGCGAGGTGTGAGACAGGGAGACGTTATTTCTCCGAAACTGTTCACAAACGCATTGGAGGACGTTTTCAAGCTCTTGGACTGCTACGGATTCGGCTTCAACATCAATGGCGAATACCTACATCACTCACCTTCGTTTTGCCGATGATATAGTCATTATGGCAGAGTCGCTGGAGGACCTCAATACGATGCTCAGCGACCTCAGTAGCGTTTCTCCACAGGTGGGTCTTAAAATGAACATGGACAAGACGAAGATCATGTCCAATATACATGTTGCACCCGTACCGGTAGTTGTTGGGAACGATACACTCGAATTTGATTGTTCGACAAAGAGGTCGCCCGAAGAATCCAACTCGGATGGGCTGCGTTCGGGAAACTACGCGATATCTTCTCGTCCGAAATATCGCAGTGCCTGAAGACGAAGGTTTTTAACCAGTGTGTGTTGCCAGTGATGACATATGATACTGAGACGTGGTCTCTAATGGCTGGCCTCTTAGAAAAGTTCAGAGTCACACAACGAGCCATGGAGAGAGCTATGCTCGGAGTTTCTTTGCGCGACAGAATCCGAAATGTAGAGATTCGCCGAAGAACTAAAGTTACCGTCATAGCTCTCAGAATCTGCAAGTTGAAGTGGCAATGGGCAGGCCACATCGCTCGAAGAACCGATAACCGTTGGGGAAGAAAGGTTCTCGAGTGGCGACCACGAACCGGAAGACGCAGCATAGGCAGGCCTCCCATTAGGTGGACAGACGACATTGTGCGCGTCGCAGTTAACCGGTGGATGCAAATAGCCAATTGTCGTTCATTGTGGCGTTCTAAGGGGGAGGCCTATGTTCAGCAGTGGACGTCTTCCGGCTGATGATGATGATGATGATGATGAATATAGTTAAATGGAGAATACAAAGTGAAGAAACTGTCGGTCGGGTTTTCGGGAAGATACTGAGATCGTGAGTAGTGTACTGATGTGGGCTGATTATGATGATGGAAAGAAAAAATTCTCTCACTCTAATGGTTCTTAACAGTGAGGAATTTATGCGTAATTTAGGGTATCTCGTTGTTAAAAATTATCTGAAAAATGTTACAATGTGAAGGCATCAGGGCGGCAATAATAACGAGGTGCTTATTAAAAGTTATTTGAATCCGCTCTCTGCGGTTTTCGTCTGGAGCTGGTTTCATGTTGTTTACCGGTTGTTCACTAAAGTATTTTAATTTACATCTAATATCTAAATTCCGAAAATACCTCGTGTCTTTTGTGTTATTGCAATAGTATTTGTATTATGCAGTTAGGAGTAAAATTAAATGATATTAATTACATAGTACTACGGTATGGTACAACTGCAAGTAATTTTCGTTGTCCGTTCCGTTGTTCAATATTTATAAAAAAAAAAGTAGATAGTTCCAAACCTCTTTAGCACATCACAATTTCCACCACGAAAAGTCTATTAAAATTGAAAAACGTTATGATTTTGCTATCCCCATTCTCCATTCACACATACTAAGTACAAATTCGCGTCCCACCTGACACATTTGTGCATTGTGCACATAATTATTTTATTGTGAATAGCTCTATAGACTGTAGTAGTAAACACGACATGCCTTACCGTCTTTCTGCCTATAAGAGTCGTCACAGTTGTCCAAAGCCTCCAATAAATCCCTGCTTACACACTGCATACTTTTAATGCCGGCAGCAGCTTTAGAAATTCCGTATTTGCATATCATCATCATTAGCCGAAAGGGTCCACTGATGAACTAACGTCCCTTAAAAGGGAGGTGTTGTCGTAGTCCCCACGCTTGGCAGGCCTCATGGGGATCGCAGTATAGATGGTAGGTATAATACCAGCCCTTGTTTTTGTCCCACTGTTGGGCAAGGGCTTCCCTTCAAGACAAAGGGGTTTAGGCCATAGTCCACCACGCTAGCCAAGTGCGGGTTGGCAGACTTCAAACATCATTCGAAAGCTATGTTAAGCTTTCTCAGACATTCCGGTTTCCTCACGATGTTTTTCTTCACCGAAAACTAGTAACAATCGCACAGAGACGATTTGCACATGATTAATTAAATAAATCAGAGGTGCGGAGCCGGGGTTTGAACCTGCGCACCTTGGTGGCAGGTAAGTAAGTAGGTGGTAGGTAATCCAATAGAAAGACACTGCTGCCAGTCTTCTTGTTTTCCCTTAATCGCCTCTCATGGACAGGGAGGAGATGAAAGGTTGCTATTCTTATCCGGACACGAGCAATTGCTTAAAAGCAAGATAAAAGGCAGGATTTATTATTTTTATCTACATAATTTTTTATTTCGACTAATCCCACCACTCATTCCCACCACTGTGACTCTTGTCAGCCAGGATCTACAGTGGTCACCAGCGAAGACACCAAGGTTTGACCCTCAGCGAGTCCCAGGGAAACGCTAAATTGTCTTGGAACCCGCAACAAATTTAATTAGAAAAGTATATAGGAGGAGTTGGAAAAATAAAAATAAATAATAATATTATAATTTTCTATTTGTGTTATGTTTTAGAATTAAGAGGCTGTACTGGCTAAAAAGCCAAAAACCTTTTTTGTAGTCAGTTCAAATTTAGAAGCTGCTTGACTGGAGAAGTACCATCATCCATCATCTTATCGAAAACCGCTGCTACCACAATCAAAAAAATGCTTATATCTTTGAGTGTCGTTTGGTTCTTGTGGCGAATGGAAATGCCACGGCTCTATTAAGAGTCTGAGGGACGTGCGTTTTAATTCTGACCCTGCTACTGCTGGCGCAAAAATCCGAGTGTGCTTCACCATCCACGGCCTTATCTGTCCGACTGAAATTTGTGTTTTTTTTTTAAATATGGTTGATAGATAATATCAGAGTCTAAAATCCGTACTAGTTATTAAAGTCATAGTTATTCCTCTTTATTTATCCATGTTTTCTATATTGCTCAGTGAATACGTAAGCCCCTTTCACTCAGCAGGGTTTTTTAAAGAGACGCACTCCAATTGTTATCTGATCTGCCAACAATATAATAAAGTTTGTAGGTGGATGTGAAAACACGGATAATAGGGGGAGGGAGTCTCCATTCAATAATAGATGTAGAGCCACAAAGGCTTTGTCGTTTCGCTTTTAATCTGATAATAATTGAACTCAGTCTCGTAGTTATTATAACAGGAATGAACCCTCGAGCGTGTCTCGTTTTTCCCTTAGCGTGGAAAACGGTGTGTTGCTATAGTGATTGTGTTAGTGTTACACGAAATTTATTTAAGTAAGACTTTTAAAATATGTTTGGATACCGTAATGAAATGTAGTATTTGTTACGAGTACCGTATAAATTTTAGTAAGTACTAAGCTTGAGATCTTTTAAATTTATTTGTGTTACTTACTGGCTGAGAAAAAACTACATAAAGAATGGCTGGTAAAAAAAAAATATATATACAGACGAATTGAGAACCTCCTCCTTTTTTGAAGTCGGTTAAAAACTACATATGCTGGAAATAGGTACTTCCCCAATGTTTACTGTACAACCCAACTAAAGCCAAAAAATAAATGTTAAAAAAGTGATGAAAAATAGATCCAGTAATTTTCGAGAAATGGTAACTGCGTCCTTCCGTCTCTACAAAATTTTATAAATAATAATACATACATACAAACAAGATATTGCACATTACAATACAATATTAGATAAAGACATGACGTGACATGACAAACATGACATGACGTGACATGAGAAACAGCTGGCAGGAAAGAATAAAAACAGTTTTTTGAAAATACAATGATTAATTATTATTTTTTCCTCAAGAATGTTTACACTGAGTTAAAGAAATCAGTTTTTTTGCTATTGAATAGCTCGTAAAAATACAAACCCAATGTTTTTCCTTTTCAATTCCGGTGATCGGTTGATTGATTGGTCACTACTCGCGTATCCAATATATAGACACAGTCAAACTCACGGTCCGTCGGCAATCGGGCTTGTTCGTTATGCATTCGATTTACCAGATTCCTTTGATGCATATTTCGACAGCAGCATATTGGTTGTGTTGGAGACACTAATGTATCCGCCTGAATATCTATCAAGTCATCATCATCATCATCATCATAATCATCAGCCGGAAGACGTCCACTGCTGAACATAGGAACCCTTAGAACGCCACAATGAACGACAATTGGCTATTTGCATCCATCGGTTACCTGCGACGCACACAATGTCGTTTGTAGGTGGTGTCGTCCTAGTGGGAGGCCTGCCAACGCTGCGTCTTCCGGTTCGTGGTCGCCACTCGAGAACCTTTCTTCCCCAGCGGTTATCGGTTCTTCGAGCGATGTGGCCGGCCCATTGCCACTTCAACTTGCAGATTCTGAGAGCTATGTCGGTGACCTTAGTTCTTCGGCGGATCTCCACATTTCGGATTCTGTCACGCAAAGAAACTCCGAGCATAGCTCTCTCCATGGCTCGTTGTGTGACTCTGAACTTTTCTAAAAGGCCAGCCGTTAGAGACCACGTCTCAGTACCATATGTCATCACTGGCAACACACACTGGTTAAAAACCTTCGTCTTCAGGCACTGCGGTATTTTGGACGAGAAGATATCGCGTAGTTTCCCGAACGCTGCCCATCCGAGTTGGATTCTTCGGGCGACCTCTTTATCGAAGTTGGACCGACCTACCTGGATAGTTTGTCCTAGGTATACGTAGTGGTCAACAACTTCGGGTGTATCGTTCCCAACAACTACCGGTACGGGTGCAATATGGACATTAGACATGATCTTCGTCTTGTCCATGTTCATTTAAAGACCCACCTGTTGGGAAACGCTACTGAGATCGCTGAGCATCGTATTAAGGTCCTCCAGCGACTCTGCCATAATGACTATATCATCGGCAAAACGAAGGTGAGTGATGTATTCGCCATTGATGTTGATGCCGAATCCGTACCAGTCCAAGAGCTTGAAAACGTCCTCCAATGCGTTTGAGAACAGCTTCGGAGAAATAACGTCTCCCTGTCTCACACCTCGCTGCAATGGGATTGGTTTCGTGCTCTCGTCCTGTAGTCGGATCGACATGGTGGCGTTGCTGTACAAACACTTCAACACTTCGATGTACCTATAGTCAATGTGGCACCGCTGGAGGGACTGCAATACCGCCCAGGTCTCGACTGAATCAAAGGCTTTTTCGTAGTCCACAAACGCTAGACATAATGGCCGATTATACTCCTCCTTCTTCTGTATAATCTGGCGGAGCGTATGTATGTGGTCTACGGTGCTAAAGCCTTTTCGGAACCCGGCTTGTTCGGGAGGCTGGAAGTCATCAAACCTGCGTTCGAGACGGTTCGTAATGACTCTCGAAAACAGCTTGTATACATGGCTCAGGAGTGAGATGGGTCTATAATTCTTCAATAAAGTGTTAATCACCTTTTTTGAAGAAGAGAACCACCACACTCCTGTGCCAGGCTTCTGGCGTAGTACCCTCGAGTAAGACGGAATTAAATAACTTCTGGAGGACTAAAAGTATCGGTTTTCCACCCGCTCTCAGAAGTTCTGTTGTGATCAAGTCAGCATGATTAAAATATAAACTTTGACAACCATTTCCTAATTTGCGGCTATCAATTATCTTATTCAATTATTAGAAAAATAGTGTCATTAAAATCTCTTAAAAAAACACTTCATACTTGTTGTAATTTCTGATACAACGGCCACTGAATTCAATGTGTGGAACACATTGAATACATTGAATAAAACAAATACGTGAAATAGCAGTTTATATAGTGAAATCATAAATATGTGAAATCGCAATCTCGACGTTTCGTACATTTTGCGTCTGTGGTCAAGAGAGTACGAAGGTGTCAGACGACCTTGTCTAGTACATAGAACATAAGACCTCATTTACATAGAAATTTAAGACTTAAAAAGTACCTACCGCTTGTATGGCCTACAATCGTATCTACATAATATACATGTATCTTAAAACAAAAAAAAAAAATTTGTAAAGAAACGTCTTTGATAAAATTTTGTGAGTTAATGTGACAAAAATTAAATGCTGTGAGAGTAAAAGGATCTGAACGGATCTCGTGTGAATGAAGACAGTGTGCACAAGTCCACACACACGCGAATATTTGGTAGCTTCATCGTCGCTGCGACGAGCGTGCATAGTTATTTTTTTTTAACCGACTTCAAAAAGGAGGTTCTGTATTCGACGCGTATGTATGTAATATTAATAAAAATGCGTAATATTCATATATGTTAGTCTATGTGGGCTTCTCAACGAATTTACCAAATTTCACGAGTGTATGTATGTATGTATGTATGTATGTATGTATGTATGTAGGTTTGTCCGCGGATTTCTCAGAAACTACAAGTCCGATTTCGAAAATTCTTTTTGCAATAGTTAGAGTATCTTTCAACTTAGGGTAGAGTACAAATTTCATCAAAATCGGTCCAGTAGTTTAAGAGATATAAACTTTTTATATTTTCAGTAAGTTATTGTAATGTAGACGTTCGAGTTGCGTGATAGTTTTGATACCTATCTTGGTAAAATAAGTCACTAAAAAGTGTTAAATAAACTATTTTAAATAAAATAAAAACCGACTTCAAAGTAAATTATCTAAAAAGCATAAAATAACGAAAATATTATTGAAGTTGGTGCAGAATATACACAGCAGGTACGCTAACACCAACTTCAATAATATTTTCGTTATTTTATGCTTTTTAGATAATTTACTTTGAAGTCGGTTTTTATTTTATTTAAAATAGTTTTTTAATATCGACCTGTCCAAAGTACACGCAGCAAATAAAAAAGTCGTATAAAACAATAACTCCCCTATTCGCAGGCTTTTGCCGTAAATTAAAGGTTAAATTGTGTAAAGTATTTTGGTACTGAATACAAAATCTATTACTAGTGTAACTATGTACAATATGTATAAAATTAACGAACCGTGGATAACGAAAATCTCCGATGATAAGGAAATGCAAGAAATAACATACTTATAATAACGTATGCAATAAAATAACGAATGCAAAAAAAATAACCGGCAAATGCTGTCCTGGTGTTAGTATAAGTTTTAAAATTCCACTTAAAAAATTATGATTACAATTTTTTTTAGCGAATTTATTAATAAGTTCCCATAACAAGACTCCTGTTTATACATCTGCGCGTATAGTTTAATTGAATCTCGCTTTCTCACTTAAACAACAAAGCACTTCAATTATTGGAAAATTCCAGTAAAGCTAAGAAAATATCAGAAATAGGTAAGTATGTAGGCAACGGGTGCAATGCACTTGCAGCCAAGAACGATGTACTCGTAATTCGATAGCCATTGCTGTAACGTACCCGTCTTGTTTTTTTAACCGACTTGAAAAATGGAGGAGGTTCTCAATTCGTCTGTATATATATTTTCTTTATATGTATGTTCGCGCATAACTCTGCCAATTATGAAGCTATTTGAAAAAATCCTTCTTGTACGGATTGGCCAATCAACTGATTGGGTCCCATAAAATTATTACGTACGAATAAGTAGTTCCTGAAAAAACAAGAATGGCGCGTCAGAAAAAATTATAAAATGCCTAAAAGATGACATCTTTCTAAGGAACATAAAATCTTTTTAAAAAAAATTGAACCGTCTTCAATATCACTGAAAAGTATAAAATAATTTAAATATTATTGAAGTTGGTGTTAGCTTACCGGCTGTGTATATTTGGCACCAACTTCAATAATATTTAAATAATTTTATACTTTTCAGTGATGCTGAAGTCGGTTCAATTTTTTTTAAAGATTTTATTTTAAACTTTTTAGTGACATTTTCATATAAAAAGATCCATCGAAGAAGCGAAAAAAAACCGTAAAATGATCTAGGTAGGTTATGATCACATTATCATCTACATAGTTTTACATAATTCATATTTCTTCAGAAACTCAGAAACTATTTATCCGGTCGTAATAAAATTTGCATGGAATCATCATAGTAGTTTACTCTCTCGAATAAAAAAAGAATCATCGAAATCGGTTCATAATTGTCAGAGCATTGTAATGGAGAACATCAGTTTTATGGGATTTACCAGATAAATTCCTCCTCATCGTTCATGGTCCTCGAGGAAGTTCTTATCCGGTTGTGATAAATTTCATACAGATTCATTACAGTGGTTGGAATCATTGAAATTGGTAAATATTTGCCAGAGTTATGACCATTTTTGTCCTTAAAAAGCGACATAAAGTCATCTATATAGGCTTTCCTGCAGCTATCCTGCGCAGTCACCATTCTTGTTTTTTCAGGAACTACTTATTACTAAGCAATAATTTTTTTATGGGACCCAATCAATGGATTGAAGAATGGATGGAAGAAAGATCTTTTCAAATCGGTTCATAATTGCCAGAGATATGCGCGAACATACATAAAAAACATATATATATATACAGACGAATTGAGAACCTCCTCCTTTTTTGAAGTCGGTTAAAAAATGGTCATAACTCTGCAAATACTTACGTGAATTATATACACTTCTATAATTATAACGAATTATATGATGGCACACCACTGTAATAAGACTGTACCTACTTTTAAACAAAATCCATCTCAATATCTAAAAACGCATGGGGCCTACATTTTTATATACCAATTTCTTTATCTAAACTATGCACCGTGCATCTTACCTAGGAGGACCTTTCAATTTTAATTTGGTTTAGTGAGCCATATTCGGTTGCGTATCCGAAGTTAGCCAGGGCATACATTGGCATTGTGAAGGAATACATCACATTTGAGATTAATTAAATAGTCGACTTCGAGAAGCTGGTAGTCACAGTATCTATTATTATGTTCATTTTACATGTTTAATTGCAGTTAGCGTTATCTAACAACCGCTTACCTATCTACAATTACAATTAAAGTTTTATTATAGAATGTTAGCAAATTGGGCCCGAAAATCCGAAGGAAGCGATTTGCTTCATTCGGATTTTCGGAGCTTAATACTGAAGATATTTAAATTAATCTGGTTTGCTTATCTAAAGTCGTACTTACTAAGAACATTCCGATTAAATGGTTGGCTTAATAGGTAGACAGACAGGATTGTACCTGTACCTTTATACTTCTTATATGATTATTTTGAACCATAACTATAATTATATTTTTTTTTTTATATTAAATAGGTTTGCGCTTGACCACAATCTCCCATGATGGTAAGTGAAGATGTGGTCTAGGATGGACTGCGCTTACCCATAAGATGCCTGTTCACTCTAGACTTGAGTACACCCAAGTTATATTTATCAGGGAAAACGTTGTCCGGGAGGGTATTCCACAGCTTGGCCGTGCGCATGAGAAAAGAATAAGCGAAACGCTTAGTGCGGCAAGTTGGAGTGTCAACGACAAAGCGGTGGAGACCCTGCCGGCGCCTGGTAGTCCTGTAGAAGAAAGGGGATGGTGGTACAAGGTCAAAAAGTGCTTGAGCGCATTCACCGTGGAACAATCTGTCCAAATCCAATTGTTGCAGTTTTTCATTTGTTAGGTCGTTATCGTCAATTATCCTGCGAGCGCGTCTGTCTAGCGAATCCAAAGAGTCAAGTTGATATTTGGCAGAGCCAACCCACAAGTGAGAACAGTACTCCATGCAGGGTCGAACCAGAGCTTTGTAAAGAATGAAAAGCTTTTCCTTTGTGAAATACCGCCTCACCTTATTCAAGATACCAAGTTTTTAGCGAGATTTTGGCTTTTGACTCAATGGATCGTCCGAAATTAAGGTCAGAGTATAAATTGAGACCTAACAAATCTAGATGGTTAGATTTCGGTATAGATATTGATGTTCTGAACCTACCTACCTACGTAAAAATAATGTGGACTATCTTTTAAACAAGCGGCAAAATGCGGCCTTGTTTCTTAATTCGTAACGTAACCTTTGAAACATTTTTATTTTATTTTGATGTCTATATTATTGCAGTTTAACTGTGCATCTATGCAAAATTTAAACTATAATTTAACTACAGTTTAACTGTGCATCTGTGCAAAATTTAAACTATAATTTAACTACAGTTGAACTTAGTATTTGGTATTTATTAGGCTCATGGGAGTTTTACTTTTGGCTTCAGAATTATCCGTTCTATCCAATAAGTGAATAAAACGACGAAGTCTGATTTTTGGTTCAAAAACATACCGTTATGTCGGTCTGGCACACTGTATCGCGTCTGAGTTCTTCATGTTTAGGCACTGTTTAGGTGTTTTGTCACTTGACCCGACCATCGTGTAAGACTACGTCGTCCTGCTTTCTTTCCTGCCACCTTATCGCGTACTATGGTTGGCTACATACATGCTCAAAGTATTGCAGCACCTTTTGCAGGCATATGCTTGACAGCCTCTGATGTGCATACATATTATAATGAAAAAAAAAAACATTTTTCTTATCCGTAATTGCAATAATAAGCACAACAATTTAACGATATTTGTCTACTGACTGGAAAATATGCCTTTACAGGTAAGACTGACACTGGAACTGACACTGGAAAATATGCCTTTACAGGTTGATTCACAAAGTTGTTGATAAATACAGCTCAATGCAGTAAGCATTAGAAAAGTTTCTTTAAAGCTGCAGGTCTCTTTCATCTCATTCAGAACACGTACCGTAGCTTTCATTCACATAGACGTGTCGAATTTTCGTTGGAGTTCGAATACTTTGTCACAAAGTGGGAGATGTTTGGATTATTCAGGTGGTGATACGTAAATTATACGTGTAAGACGTCCGAAAAATTATTGTAGTATTTAGATGAAATACCTGCGGTACCGTATAGAAGTTCGTAAATTACAAAATATTATGTATGTATACTAAAATAATACATCTAAACGACAATTTACAGATTCAGTACCTTATGTATTTATATTCTCTACCTTATTTGTATACACTGGAAACACATTAATAGGAGCAGTTAAGTATGTATGACTCATGTAAGGCCTTAGACTAATGATCGAAGTGTAAGGCTTGCAGGAGTGCAGAATAATAGTAATTTATGAAACTGCTGCTATGGGTTATTAATTATACACGAGTGTGTTTTTATAAATCAAGCCGAAGGCGAGGTTTATAAAAGTATCACACGAGTAAATACTTAATTATGTGCAGTTTCGTACACCACACCATCTAAACTCATGAAATACAATTTTAAACTGCGCTATTGGAATATGTAAAGTAGCTCAATTGTTAATCTAAACTAATGTTATTTTGCCACCGCCTATACCGTTGCCACTGACGTGCCACCAACCCTATTTTTATTTTCATTCTACCTAGTGAGAAGACAAGCAAGACGTTCGCCTGATGGTAAACGATACCACCGCCTATAGACAGCTGCATTGCGTTGTCGCTCGTCACCCTTATGCCTGGTAATATCACCAGCTACACACCGTCCTTCACACCGGAACACAGCAATATTTACACACTGATGCTTGGTGGTAGAGTATCTGACGCCTATATGAACGGTCCCTTCCACAAGGAACCTTTTTTTTCTGTCGGAGAGGAACCTACTACCTAGTAAAAAACGGTATAATTAATGCCACTTTTGAGTCCAGACACGTTACGCTTTCTTTGGTGGTTGACGAAGGATGGAGTTATCATTCTTTTCACGATTGGTATTTTGAAATTAATATCTGTTATAAATAGCCCCAGCAAAATTAAGTTTGTTTACACATGCATAATTATACGAAATTATTATACTTCTCTTACAAAGTTTTTAATCGTCGGACCGTCTTAGTACTTGTATCTGATAACCTAGTATACGGAGACATTACGAAAATAAAATGAGATTAAGATAAAAGGAAAAACATTTGTTAACAATAAACTCAACAATAAACCAATACCAATTAGATAGAAAGTACAATAAGAACTAATAGTAATAATAAAAGTAACAGCAAGGGTACTGATAAACAAAGGTAAATGTTGCAAGAATGGTACCACGAACAACCATTCCGCTGCGGTAAACCATCAATCTTGAGGACGGACGGCACAGGGGTCCACTTCGAAAACTCTTTCTACTAAACTTTGGTAACAACCACGTGATTAATAGTCGAAACAGATAAAAGTGCTAGAAAATAAAAACACTGTGGCCAATAAACATGTCCCAATTATGTAATCAATTAAAAAAAGGACATTTTTCATGCACAGACTAGCATCTTGAAAATTCTTGTGTTCGTGCGTGTCTTGCTTGTGTAGTAACAATAATAAAATGCTGATGCTTACGCTATGAAAAAATTAAATCAGAATGGTTATGTATATATTGGTCGCATAAAAACGTCGCTATCCTTGTTTGTCGGTCTGTTTGTTCCCTTACTGCTTCACAATGGGTTGAATGTTATCACCATCATTAAGATAATTTATTTGGGAAGGTTTATGTATATAAAATATAGGTTTAGAACTTTTAAAAAGCCAGGCGAAGCCGCAGCGTACTACTATTATTAAACACTATATACATGCAATTCTTTTTTCTTCTGTTTAATTCTGTTGTAAATGTAAGGCTTGATTGTATGGAGCTCAAAATAATAATTTAGAATACCCCAATTTAATAAACATTTTCCTCCTTGTTATATAAATTAATCTGAATTTGGATAATTGACTTCGTCAGTAATAAAGAAAATTGCGAGCAGAATGTATTTTATTTTGATTAAAATTTTTGTATTATAATAACTTTCCCTCCATTCATCATCAGATCCATTTTCATGCATTAAATTTAAATTAGGATTTTTTAATTTCCGTTGCTGCAATGGATGTGGTGCTAATATAGGAAAAATCTAAAGCATTAGGTGCTAATTAGGAAAGAAAAAAGTGTGATGAGTACCAAAAATGTCAAAATGAAATAAAATGTTTTTGTGGCCTTGAACCTAATAAATACACCAGATTATTGTTCTTTAACAAGATCGAAAGATGCCCTGAGAGAAGGATGCCCAAGTATTCTTTAGATACACACTATATGTGACTATTACTAAATCCATATGCCTTTTAACGTTGATTACAAAAGTATTTGCCAAATATAGTATACTTTTTATTATTGACCAAATGAAAAATGAAAATAAGAAGAAAGCAAGTACAGCAATTACCTAAATATGCAAAGACATCTCTTGTAGTAAGAAGTTATTGCAAGAAAGAAGAAATATTAGAGGAAATATTGATGTCACATACATATATTTGGGGATTATGGCAACCCCTCCCTTTTAAGGGGGAGGCTTTTATTCAGCAGTGAACGTCTTTCGGCTGCTAATGATAATCATGATAATAATATAGATATACTTAGTATGTGAAGAAAAATGAAAAAAAATGATTAAACGATACATACGAGTATAAACAGTTATAATTAATCTTATTAGAGATAGGTTAATTTTAATCAAATTATTAACATAGGTATATAAGTCCTTATACATGACAGGGGCCTTTTATGAACTACAGGATGATCTTCACCCTGACGGGTTTACGTTTAGTTCGATGCTAACCAACACAATGTTCCATTGTGTATGAGGTGAGGTAAGATCTCGTAGAGGCTGACAATATAGTAAGAAGCGTAGCTATAAATTGCTTTGGACAGCCTGCTCTCCGATTATGTGTCACAGTCATTCTTAATCGAGTGATTTGGATGGATTTGTTTTTTGTTTTTTGCAATACACTGATGAGATTTTTTTTCTCAATTAAATTATATAAATATTAATTAATAAAATTAAGCATTTTTAATGTTAACGTAGTTAAATTTCCATACACTAATCATTATTATTACCTACAAAGTTAGACTGAAACTACACTAAAATTAAACAATAGTAGTTAAGTGTAGTTTAATTGTAGTTCTGTCGTAGATCAATTGTAGTTCAATTGTAGTTCAGTCGTATTTCAATTGTAATTCAGTAGTAGTTAATTTTTTTAGTTTAATTGTAATTCGATTGGATTTCAATTGTAGTTCAATAGTAGTTTAATTGTAATGTAATTTTAGGTTAATTGAAGTTCAATTATTGTAGTTCAATTGTTGTTTTATATTTTGCACAAAGTTCTCAGACGTATACCTGAGTCGTTTACCTACCTATATAATTTTTTTGTTTAAATAATTTTGTTTTGTTTTTGTCTACTATAAAGTTCAATTATAGTTTAGTCGTAGTTCAATTGTAGTTCTACTACTACGACTGAATTACAATTAAACATGGCTGAAGTTTCAACGGCTTTTTTTTTTGGAAACAATAGAAAAAAAAAATCTTCAATTTGGAACAAAACAATTTTTCAGTAGATAATGTTCTTTTAATACCAATACGATTTTTCAACCAAAATTATTTATGAGTTTACAATAGGTAAGTACAGTACTAGATAGGTACTTCTTATTATCCCGTGATCGTGTAAACTACGCTGAAATGTCAAAAACTTAAAATATAATCCTGGCAGAAAATACGTAAGCCATGAACTCAATAAAAGATCTACATTTTTAAAAAAATCTGTGAATCGCTAAAGAACATTCACCGTGTGATACCTACTTCATAGTAGGTATTTATGCGTTACACAGGAAAACGTTTCAGTACAAAGCAATGGAGTGAAGTCGAGCAGACAGCGACGTCGATTTTAAAGTCTATAAGAGCTCGCATTTCCTTTGAGATTCTTTCACACCACATTACGTTTGCATTATTCATGTTGTAAGTAACGATCTATAAAATCAAATAAATACGCTATAGCCACACGGGACAATTACAGTTTATAAAGTATGTACTTGCAATACCTATCAGCATTCATCATAAGTAGCCGCAATACGTCCACTGCTGAACAAAAGGCCCTTTAGAAGGGAGGGATTGCCCTAATCCCCACACTTGGCAGGCGTCTTGAGGATCGCAGTATAGGTGGAAGATAAATCCAAAAGAAAGACGCTCGCTTAGTCGCCTCTTACGACACCCAACGGAGATGGGGGGATACAATTCTAACCCGGGACCCCACGGGGCCAGCAGTACAATAATAAAACAAATTACATTTTAATTTCTTAAACAGGTAGGTACTTGGGACTTGTAAATTAAACGATATTATAGTCAAAGCCTTAAAATTTAAAAGAATAACAATATAATTATGTATTGACGATAAATTATCATAGATTGCTGAAATTAGATAGAATTGGATAGATTGATAGAGCTCTATGTTTCGTTTATGAACTACTAGTACCTAATAATGTTCTAAGTTCAAATAAATAAAAAAATTGTGATAAATTTGAATGTCCTTAGAATTACTGATAGATACTGTTTAATATTAACTCAATACAATAAAATCACAATTCTTCTACAGCATATAGACCTATAATAGGATTTTTTTAGTTAAATTATATATACACTTAATATATTTCTATAACCACTTAAATAAAGAAAAACAATTTTTAGTACCTACCTAAAACAATATTTATAAAGTACAGTCTCCGTGAAGAATGTAGTCATTTATCAGTTCTCAATTGTTTATACAATGTTTTTTTTTCATTTCAATTAACTTTAATCTGTTTTTTTTATTACAGATTTTTTAAGGCATTTTACTGAAAGCAGTAAATCAGTCATCATCATCATCAGCAGCTGATATACGTCCACTGCTGAATAAAGGCCTCCCCCTTAGAAGGGAGGGGTTGCCATAATCCCCACGCTTGGCAGGCGGCTGGGGGATCAAATCAGTACCTATATTATAAACCCTATTTATACTAAATGATGTTATAATACGTTAATGGTACTAATTATTATAACTGTTCTAACTTTATGATTTTAATGACATAAATTCATAACCAATATCATGAGTAAGTCACTGTATTTTAGGTACATAGTACATGCGTAAAAATGAAAATATATGCATATTAAAGCATTATTCTATCTAAATAAGGGAACAAAGCATAATTCAGGTACCTAGATCATTTCCAAATTTATTACATGATATTGGAAATAGTTATAGGAGATTTACTTGAAGGGCCGTTATTAAATTTAACAGTGTAATTTCCTTTGCGGGTGATTGGATGCCGCAGGGGTCCTGGGCTCTGCGCTACTGAAAGCACGTGAAATTAATCTGACAATCGCTATTTTATATCGTTTTCTATATACCTATGTTTACTAACAACGTTTATTCCCTAAATAAATTATAAGATTTTAAGGAGTCTAAGTCTAGTGACGCTGATTACAGCGTCCACTACCAAGGACCACAGCGACTAATAAATAGTCTTAACACAACATTTTCATAATTCGGTTTTAGTAATCTAGTGTTTTGGATTCAATTCATTCTTTCTACAATCCGTGTCGTAACAAATTTTTTACCGCCGTATTTTTTTATATACTAAATAATTCTAATTGAATTAAAACTTGATAAAACGCTAATTAGGTAATTGGATCTGCTTTTATTAGGTTTTCATTATTTAAAGTGTCATTCCATTATTGAGTTTGTGATCCGGTGGTAGCTTTTAAAAAATTGACCATTCAAAAGTGCTAGCGTTAAGCCTATTTGAAAATAAAGATTTTTGACTTTGAATAATGATGATTGGTAAGTATATAAAAAAAAAAATAGGTAGATGCCATCAGCACACTACGTGGAGACACAAAATGAAGCCAATTGCAACCACTTGCAGTTAGTCTGAAATATGCAAGCAACGCTACCAACGCAACGTGAGGTTTACCATTGGAAATCATATCAGTGAAATACCGTCGTCCGTGCGAATTTAGAAAATGCACAAACCGCGACACTATTTTCACAATTTTTTTTAGATTTGTTCAATTTATTTTCGTAATAATCTAATATGATACTAGTTACTCGTAAAAAGAGAAATGTTACGGCTAAGATATAAGATATAGACGTTATAAGCTTGATGACATGGTAGGTTACAACGGACCGGACAAAATATCGCTCGAAGAACCGATAACCGTTGGGGAAGAAAGGTTCTCGAGTGGCGACTACGAACCGGAAGACGCAGCGTTGGCAGGCCTCCCACTAGGTGGACAGACGACATTGTGCGCGTCGCAGGTAACCGATGGATGCAAATAGCCAATTGTCGTTCATTGTGGCGTTCTAAGGGGGAGGCCTATGTTCAGCAGTGGACGTCTTCCGGCTGATGATGATGATGGACAAAATATATTTATCTCGTTTTCTTCTACTGTTTTTTTTTATCCCCGTCACTTGTTTCTTTATCATTATCTTTACTTACTTAAATTTCCCTTTAAGTTGACCTCAATGTGCCATTACGAATCTAACAATTGTGTCCTCTGCGCTCCTCCTACAATACTAAAACTGTTTGGCATCGTTCTATAATGTACCTACACCAATCATAGTAAGTCAACGATACCTACTCACTCATAGATAAATGAACGTGAGCTAAAAGTGCCTATTTCCATATTAACGCTGGTGTCTTTAGCTTTTAATATCCTATTTAAATTTCTACTGTGTCACTTTGTTTTTATCAAGCATCTAAATGACTGATAATTTGTAGGGTTCCACGAATAATGTGGGAAAAATGTATGTACCTAATGTTTTATATGATACGTCTAGAAATAATATTAAATCTTCGTACCTATAGGTACAGTCCTATCCCAGGTACCTATGTCTGCCACTGTACTGGCCTACTTACGCTATTAGATAATACTGGAATTAGTATGACATACATTTTACACGAATATAAGTGCCGACTATTATTTAGAGTAATAAGGAATGACTCATACAAATTAACACATTACGTATATTCCTAATAATATATTTGTATTTATGTACCATACATACCTATACCCTGGATAGGAAGAATACAATGACTGTTTATTTTAGAAATTAATTTCAACAACATAATCGCATTAAATATTGTATGAATTCGGAAACAGATAAGGCAATTCCTTTGTTGGCGCAAAGGGTTTATAAATTGTCAAAGGCCGACGAAAACAAAAGGTATCCAACGCCATAAAGCCTCAACACCAATTGTCACCTGAATCCACCTACTGCTTGTAGGTACCCCGGATTATTACTTGAATTACGCTCTAAATTAATTTATTCAACAACATTATTAAGGCAAACCAAGTCAGTCAAGCCCCATGCCACTTCATATCACGTTACAGCTCAATCCGTTAAGATCGGTGAATACTTTTCTATGAATGTCTACACTATTACATACCCTCTTCGATTATTTTCTATCAATCCAGTAGTCCAACAGGGCACAGTAGCTGGTAATTACCAAGAGACTTAATACCCCGCGATGTCTTCGGTGATGAGTGCAAGGCTACAAAGGTCCACAGGGCGACGCGACACTTACTATTAGGCCAAAGCCTTGATCTTCTCGATGTATAGTAATATGGTCACAGCGGTCAATCTTTTAAAATATCAGCCAATACGGGAGAGATATTAATGTGCACAGATACAAGTGCACTCTCTCCGTTTACACTCACAGCCGATAGGACGGAAGACCGACACGATCGGGGAGAGGACAGGTGCAGGACCGACTTTTTACATGCCCATTCGATGCATGGATCATTTTAGTGTCCGGACAATTAGGTAGGCCTCTATTGTCCTAAACAGTTCGGAACTACTACAAAAAGATATTGGTCCACGCAGAATTTGAACTTGCGACCTCCAGTTTGCAAAGCAAGCGGTTTACCGCCGCGCCACGGAGGCTACGTGGTTGTGAAAAATACCTAATAAGGTACTTTGATTTGTAAAAATACGAATAAGCCAGTGAGTAATCCTACACATATAATAATAATAATATCTTAGGACAATCCACACACGGTCATCTGATCCCAAACTAGGCAGAGCCTGTACTATGAAAACCAGACAACTGATACTAATACTTATATAATTTTTTTTTGTAAATACTTACTTAAATAGATAAATAACACCCAGACACTTGGTGGGTATCGAACCCACGACCCATCGGTTAGCGGACAGGGTGTCTAACCACTAGAACAACGGGCCCGTCAATATAGATATGTACATGTACACAGAAATCTAATTTTGATATAATATGTGCGTATTTATACATGGCATGTAAAGTTTGAATAGGTACAATCTAATTTCGTTTTTAATTCCCAAGTATACGAGTACCTACCTACGTGAATAGCCTTTAATCTGAAAACGGAAAGAACAAAATAAATAGAATAAACCGCCTTTAATTGTACCCTCAGTTTCTTTGCCTCCAGCCTCTATTACATTGCAGATTATTTTTTTGTTCCCTACATCCAGACGTTATACCGGGAAAAATAACAAACCGAGCGAAAACGCTTTGTTTTTATAACAGTTAATACCCACATCAGGTTTTATTGTAAGAGTATTTGCTCTGATTACAAAGATGACTAAAGTACATAGAGGCTTGGCTTCGGGCTTTACCCTCATCAACTAGGTACTCGACACGTAGGGATGTTACTAGATTCAAAGAGTATTCGAGTATCTGTGGCGATCGTTCTTGGAGCTCCAATGTGTTGTACTTATATGAACACGTTGCACGGAATGGAAGGTGTTTGGTCACCATGGGGGACCAATCCAAGACCAGGTTATCAATGTATCCCCGTTACTCCGACCACTTGTACAAGAAGTGCTGGAAGATTTTCTTCGAGAATGGGACGTGTGAGGATATGGCAGGGCCCAAAAAATCAATTACCTTGCCCTAAAGATTTATTCAAGCTACGTGAGACTAATCAATGATTCCTCTTTCTGTTAGCTAAATTGAGCCGCCATTTTAATAAACTCGACTTCCTTAATTAGTAATTTATAATCCTGGAATCGCACGGGTATATTAGGTACATATAAACCTTCCTCTTGAATCACTCTATCTATTACTGGAACCTGCATTAAAATCCATTGCGTAGTTTAAAAGATCTAATCGTAACGTAAACAGCGGGAGCGACTTTGTTTTATACTATGTGTATTAGACTGAGTCAGTTTTTTTTAGTAAGTACATCTAAAAAGTTTCTCTGTTAGACAAAATAAACCTAAAAGATGAGCTTGATAACTTGAAAATTGAACTGGCGCATTTGGGTTGAAAATACATTGAAAAAAAAAACTTTTTTCTTTATTTTCATTGAATTTTTTTTTTTTTTAAATTTCCCTTTTGGTTATCTTGTAGGAAATTAAATTCTCTACATACGCCCATGCGCCAGCTCAATTTTCAAGATATCAAGCTCATCTTTTAGGAGTTTTTTTTTAGGTCTAACTAAGAAACTTTTTAGATGTATATACTCAAAAAAAAAAAACTAACTCAGTCTAATGTATATGTAAAGACAAAGAAGATTACCACCACAGGGATTTGGAGAGGTACATTGTACACTACAGATAATTCTGAATCTGAATCTTATAATCTGTGTTTGGCAGGTGTATTTTCATAAGGAATATTTAGAAATTTACGAACTAAAATGTAGAAATATTGAATATTTTATGTAGTGTCACACGTACTGATATCTTAATTTATAGTTATTATTCAGAAGATAAGATATTCCATGTAAAGTGAGAATACAACATTTTCTTAAGATTTGAATAGCCTAATAAGAAAAGAAAATATTAGGAAACAGATTGCAAAACCACTACTACGACTGTACATAGACGACGTACCTACTAGGTACAATATTTCTCAAAAAAATATTACCTTCGAATAATTTTACTGCCCTACTTGAGCATCTTATAATTTCATTCAAGAAATGAATATTGAACCTACACTTGTTACAAACCTTCAGTAGTTTTTTTTTAGTTTTTTTACCTAAGCTTTACTCACATACCTATCCCAATATTATTTCAACTTAACATAAATTACAAGCGATACAACTAGGTCTGCCTAAAGACGAGCAAGGGTCTGTTATCCAAAAAAGAACATCCGCCATCACTATCTACTACAAACCATAAATCGCCGCGAAATAATCGTACCATGGGTCATACCATGGTAATATACCCACTACAGCCATGTAACTACTATTCTAATTTCAATACTACACTTTGTAATATTTACGTTTAATTACCAGACTTTAGTCATGATAATAATTATCTAGATAATTACCCACTAAACTTAGGTAAGTATAGCGGTATTTGAAAGATTTGATCCATGTAGAAAATACATTTCAACAAGCATCCAAAAATGTATAGAATAACGTTGTTATTTTTAAAAAGCTTAATAGCTAGTCCAACTTATACATGAAATAACATAAAAGACGAAATATAAGCTCATACATTGTATTGTTACAAGCATTTGCATTCAGACTTGCGACGCCACTAATATTTTTGGGGCATTATAAAATGTGCTGTTTATCTAGTTCCAAAAATAGAAATTATTTTATTTTTGACTTAGATAACAAATATATAATGTAAAACGGTTTACATTAATAGCAAACGTCGTCGACGGATGGGGGATGATTTAAACTAATGGCTGCCTTCGATATGCACTTGATTAAGTCCATCCTATCAACTGTACCCGATGAGCCTATTAACTATACACTCGACCGAGAAATCCCGAAGTAGCAGTGCGAGTATCGAACTGTAGCTCCTTGATAACGTCTTAATTAATGTTCTATATACAAATGAACTAAGATAGGAAGAAATTTATAGACATGAAATTTATATACATTTGTAAGCAATACCAGTCAAGCCCTAACGACATACGAAACTTAACCGTCGTAACTTTAAATGTAAGATAAAAAACTGTGCAAAAAAATAATTCTTTTTTCACTACTTCACTTTCAGTCTTAATGCAAATTTTAATGAATAATTACGTCTTCTACTAGGTCCCAAGAGTTAATCCTTGTGAATGGCCGGCCATACCGAAAGTAGCCACATCGCTAGATGGTGCTGAGTGCGCTTCATTAAGCTGGCATCCGAGCACTCGGTGAAAATGTTTTCTGACCAAGCATATTTATCTACGTTTCCGCAGTGCGCTGGCGTATATTTGTAACCATTATTGAAACCAGTTCAAATTCATTATCATCTTATGAGTTCTTTTGTCTTAAAATATGTCAATTCGTCTCATAAAATACATTGAAATGGTTGGTGGTTGAGTGTAATTTCTTTGTTTTTTTTTAATGCTGTCTTCACAGTCGACACCGGTATTCTTTAAAAGTGATTGATAGACATTTTGGTGGCTTTTTTATATATACCCTTCAGGCTACTTAGTCTCTATGGAAACAAAGCTGGTTTTATTAACCACATGAACATATTCACATATGAAGAATCATAACAATCGTTTTATTCACATTTAACTATAGAAGCCGAGTCAATTATCTCATTGTTAACCATACGCTTTTATCTCGTGGCACAAAACAATTATTTACTTAATCATTATTTTATTTACTTCATTTTCGTCCTCTTTCATAGCTGCCAATAGTGTCCGGCCTTACCTTATTGTTCAATCTATGCATTCTTTATCTGTGGAAGTCTGTTTACCCCATTTGAACTTCATAAGTCTTTGTAAAAATTCATTAAGATTGCACTGTGCTGCATTCAAATCTTTCTCACAACTGACTTCTTCTCCTCCTACGGTGCTACTCCCCCTTGTGGCCTGCTGGACAGAAATTTTCCAATTATCTCTTTTTTGCCTCTCTCCTCTAGTTAGTAAACTTCCCCATAGCTTTTAAGTCTTCTCTTTCTCACAGCAGAGAGCATAATATGCCAAAGTCAAGTCGAGTCAAGTTATGGCATGATCATGTTATGTCTGATAGAGTTTTCAATACGCATTTTTAAAAGAATATTTTTGATTGGAATAACGTTATGAAAAGCAGAAACAATAAAAGTACACTAACTTAATAACTGTAACTTTATGTTAGTACATAACGAAAATAAATGTAGTCCGTATTTAAAGTGAACGACAATGGGCTTGCTTTGTCTACGAAGTTATACCGGAACAAAGGGTGCCTTAGACGAGTAAATTACTTACAGCAAGTTACGTAGGTAGCCTGAGATACTTTATCTGCGCAATGCCAATGAACGCAGCCCACGCAGCCGCTTCTTTAAATGGCTACCTACCTACCTACTATTTAAAATCACTAAAAATTTAAAAGGTCATAATTATACATAATTGACTGAATTCAATAAGACTAATTTCTGACAGATATTTGCGCCTACATGCTGAATAAAGTTTTTAAATTAATAAAATCTGAATTGGAAACTATTCTAAACGTGATGAAAAATACTGTAGATATTGGCGAGCCTTTGGTTGATAACTATGTTGCAATAACGACGAGGGGTCACTTAAATAACAATTTTATTTTCTAGCTCCGGGGCCTCGCGACCAGATTTTTTGTAGTTTACATACATAATTACTACTAAATATTACAAAAGTTTCAATTATATTCATTGGGTACTTTTCGAGTCTCAGCTGGCTCCTCAGTTCAGATACTTAGACTGAGGAGCCACTTTTAAATTGATATAACTTTTTTTTGAAATATTTTATTACAAATTCCAGAATTTGTCCTACAAAATTATCTGCAGTACTACTAAATAATGGTGCAAGTTTTATTTTAATATCTGAAGTGGCTCCTAAATTCATACGGACATGTAACTATATACACACATCAAAAGTGTCTAGGGATCAACATATATTTTTGCAATAACTTTTCTCCTGATTGATATTAATTAAAATTTTCTTTAAGGATTCATCAAATAAAGTGTTTTCGTTTGTCACAGTAACGATAAACCAAGTCACCTTTGCATTAATAAAGAAATTTGCCATTTTCCTAATAAAGGGATTTTTGACATTTGAACCACTAACACAAAAGTTCGAAAAAAAGACTGAAATAACAGTTTTCTTTAAAATTTTATTGAGTAACTTAAACAATTAATAATCCGTGTTTCTACCGCGAACACTAACAACACAAGAACATCGGTTTGGCATACTCAAAATGAGTTCATCCAAATCACGCTGTGGAATGGCCGCCCATGTTCGTTGCAACAACAAAAAAAGGTCTTCTTGCGACTGGATACCCTCCATATTCGGCAGAGCTCTTCTCTGTAGCATATCCCATGCATGCTCAATCGGGTTCAAGTCTGGCGACTGAGCAGGCCAGGGCAGGACATTGATGTTAGCTGCGGCGAGAGTCTGTCTTACAACTCTTGCGGTGTGCGGTCGTGCATTATCATGCATTAACTGAAATAAGGGACCGATTTGCACTTGTAGAGGAACGATGACGTCTGATACAATCGTCTCAGCATAAATTTGAGCGTTGAGGTTGCCTCTGATCCAAATCAACTCAGTTCTTCCGCCGATCCAAATACCCGCCCATACCATGATGGTTCCACCACTATAAGGATGGACTTCCTGGCAGGATTTTAATCGCTGTTGGCGTCCAGGGGTTCTCCAGTGTCGTATACGTCTTGTATCCGGTCTCATACCAAAACGAGACTCATCAGAAAAGCACACGAAACGCCATTGTTCTTCTGCCCAATTTCTGTGTTCAAGAGCCCATTGATATCGAATCCTACGATTGTGCATTGCTATAGGTGGTACCCGTAACGCTCAAATTTATGCTGAGACGATTGTATCAGACGTCATCGTTCCTCTACAAGTGCAAATCGGTCCCTTATTTCAGTTAATGCATGATAATGCACGACCGCACACCGCAAGAGTTGTAAGACAGACTCTCGCCGCAGCTAACATCAATGTCCTGCCCTGGCCTGCTCAGTCGCCAGACTTGAACCCGATTGAGCATGCATGGGATATGCTACAGAGAAGAGCTCTGCCGAATATGGAGGGTATCCAGTCGCAAGAAGACCTTTTTTTGTTGTTGCAACGAACATGGGCGGCCATTCCACAGCGTGATTTGGATGAACTCATTTTGAGTATGCCAAACCGATGTTCTTGTGTTGTTAGTGTTCGCGGTAGAAACACGGATTATTAATTGTTTAAGTTACCCAATAAAATTTTAAAGAAAACTGTTATTTCAGTCTTTTTTCGAACTTTTGTGTTAGTGGTTCAAATGTCAAAAATCCCTTTATTAGGAAAATGGCAAATTTCTTTATTAATGCAAAGGTGACTTGGTTTATCGTTACTGTGACAAACGAAAACACTTTATTTGATGAATCCTTAAAGAAAATTTTAATTAATATCAATCAGGAGAAAAGTTATTGCAAAAATATATGTTGATCCCTAGACACTTTTGATGTGTGTATATACATGTAACTTTTGGTGTACAATGAAGTGTATTTATTATTATTATTATATATGGGTACCTACATATACACCTATATATAAAGTTAAAATTCATATCTCACATTAATGAGGACAGAAACTGTAATATTTAATCAATCATCGGAAAACTCATATACAAATCCAGAAAGTTTTTATCTATCTATACTTATAATAAAACTGTAACAGGTCCAATTCTGTACATTGAAGATATTTTGAAAATTATATTTGGAGGGCATTCTATAACCGATACTGAGGCCGAAAATGTATTTTTTTTAATTTTTGTCTGTCTGTATGTCTGTCTGTCTGTCTGTCTATCTGTATCACGGCTGCGCATCACGCCGAAACTACTGAATGGATTCAAATGAAACTTGGCATGATTTGAGATCTTACTACGAGGTAGGACATAGGATACTTTTGATCCCGTAATCTAACACGGTTCTTTTGGGAGAGGGGATTAAAGTCAAAATGGGTACTTGGTTATACGCTTGGTCCGATTTTGTCATTTTTTCTTTATAATGTAATAAATATTAGTAAGGGAACACTCATAGATAGTTGATATCATGGTTTTGTAATCGATCGGGTTAAGCAACGTTAGGTAAGGTCATTAAATAGATCTTCGGAGTCGCTGGACGCTCGGGGTGTGGGCCCCTTGAGCGTCCATTGAGTACGGCGGCGACTCCGAGGAGGACGGCGGCGGGGTACTCACGGGGACCCCCGTCCCCGTGAGTACCGTGTCAGGTTCCCGGGGGGCTACAATGCGCCCCCCGGCGGCGGGCTCAAAGGCAAGGCACTGAGGGGCCCCTGGTGCAGATCCCACCGGAGAGCCCTGGGGTCTCCCCTCTCATGTGCCGATGCGACAGCCGCGGGGGTTTTAGTGGGTAAGAATCCCACATACCCCGGTCGAGCCCCACAGCTCCCGGGGATCTTTCGAAGATTTCCCCCGCGTCAAAAAAAAAAAAAAAAAAAACGGGCCCGTGCTTCGGAGAGCAAGTAAAAAGTGGGTCCCAGTTTTTAACCGACTATAAAAAAGGAGGTTATGTATTCGATGCGAATGTCTGTTATTAAAAGTTTAGTTAACGTATAAATAGCGCATGCGGAGCTGCGTGGGTCAGCTAGTTTCTAATAAGATGTACCGCACCGCACTGTTAATAATACCTGAGCAGATATAAAAGACACGTATGAATTATGGGTCAGGACCGGCACGTAAAGCGACACCCGGCTCGGCCGCAACGAGCGAGTGTGGTGCGGTTACGATGTAGCTCTGTCATACAGCGGCTGCGTCGTAGCCATGTGTAGCGTACCTAGCGGCGTAGTGAACGGTCAGCCGCCAGGCGTAGTCGGCAATTACCACAATTGCAAATAATTACTACGCGTTCCTAACCGCCTCTAACGCACACGAATTTTGTACACACTTTGAATATTGTCATGGATGTCAAACGGATAAAATTTAGCCTAACTTAACTAAACTTTAAAAAAGCGTTTAATATGCCAGAATGTTTCTCTAAAAGTAATCATTAATTAAGTTATTAAGAAAACATTTTAATTGGTGATGAAAATAATGGTTACATAAAAATGCAATTTTCGTTGTCTGTAACGATAACTTATGTAATATTAATACTATACAGTAATTTGAACTAAGATAGATAATAAAGAAATCGATAAGAAGATAGTTAGCGAATAAACTACCATTTAGGTAATTACCGCGAATTACCTTATATTTTGCATAAAATTAAGTTTGTTATTGGAACGCAAAAGTCTAAAAGTAATATCGTAGAATATCCATTTAGGTATTCTACGATATATACCATTACCTGGATCTCTAGCATTCCAAGCAGAGATTCATCCATTACCAAGTTTCATTGAATTTATAAAGTGCACTCTTCCAATAATGAGCGTCCTTCATTGCGTTCAATGTTCTATTGAACTGCGGGACATGGTTGAAGTTTTTATAAAAAAAAACGTCGCCGTCCATGGAGCCCTCGCCGTATTCCTTTCCATTATCCAGTCTTCGGCTGTGAGCTTTCCATTTGTGAATTGAGTTCGTTATTGATCCCAAATCTTTACTTTCCCGCCAATGTTTTTTCAGCGACTGGCTTTTTGTTATTTCTGTCACAGAGTAAAGTAAAACTTTTCTTTTCCTTTTCTAAATATTTATCTACTTTACGGAAGGAAAACAACTACATTACTCCATATACAAGGAAACAAGCTACCATTGAGAAAAGTACCTACTTATAGATAGATTTGTGAGTGTGTTGCAGGAGACTGTATTTTTGTTTCAGCTTATTTCTTGAAATGATAAAACAAGGGAAACTAATATCAGTCATTTATTATTAATAAGTCACAAATAAATCACACGGCAATCCTAAACTTATTTACTTGTCGGGGAATCTATTTATATTTTATGGACGACTTAGATTACAATAGTTAACAAAACACTGTAAACATCCTAAACGTATGTTAGGCTAACTTCTTTCTCTTATGCGGCTGCCTGTTACCTGACTTACAGGTTTGTTCCAAGTTTTGGCACGGAACTTCGCACGGGGAGAGTCTGTCCACTGTTTGTACTTTCTAAATGTATTGATAACCTATGAGTGCTATGTAATTTTTTTAATTCAATAAATCTTATTTATTACTATATTATTTAATAGAAGCTCGTAAGTACCTAAGTGCCTGCTCGTAAGTGCCTGCCAAGCGTGGGGATTATGGCAACCCCCCCCCCCCCCCCCCAAACAATGATAGACGCAAATTGCATACGGCCCCCAGTCCCCGGCGGCTCATCTATTCCTCGCCTTGGTAGCAGGCGGGGTAACGGTCGAGCAGGGGGTGCTAAGAATCTCCGGCAGATGCCCCGCTACCACCCCCACCGAACTTTGGCCCTGGCAACACACAACATCCGCACGATGAGGACCGATGAGAAGATTGTCGAGCTGGAGGAAGAATTGAGCAAGTTGCGTTGGGACATCTTGGGATTATCTGAAATCCGGCGAGAGGGACAGGATACGATAACCCTTGATTCTGGCAACATGCTCTTCTTCCGGGAAGGAGACCGGAAATCCCAGGGTGGTGTCGGGTTTCTCGTCCGTAAGTCCCTTATTAACAACGTGGTAAAGGTCGATAGTGTGTCGAGTAGGGTAGCGTACCTTATACTCCGAATAACCAGTCGGTATTCGTTGAAGGTTATACAGGTTTACGCGCCGACCTCGGCACACCCTGACGATGAAGTAGAGGCTATGTATGAGGAGATAGCAGAAGCCATACATACCTCCAAAACACACTTCACCGTTGTTATGGGGGACTTCAACGCGAAGGTGGGCACACGGAATGGCGATGAGTTGAGAGTGGGGTCATATGGGTACGGGCAGCGGAACCAAAGGGGCCAGCGGCTGGTCGACTTCATGGAGAAGGAGGGACTCTTTGCGATGAACTCCTTCTTCAAGAAGCGACCATCCAGGAAGTGGACGTGGATAAGCCCCGATGGTTTAACCAAAAATGAGATAGACTTCATCATGACGACCAAGAAGCATATATTCGATGATGTCTCCGTGATCGGCAGGGTGAAAACCGGGAGTGATCACCGTATTGTTAGAGGCACATTGAATATCAATGTTAATCTCGAAAGGTCTCGTCTGATGAAGTCCACGCTCCGTCCAGGATCCGCCCAAATCCAGAACCCCGAAGACTTTCAACTCGAACTGCATAATCGCTTCCAGTGCCTCGCCGAATGCGAAACTGCGGACGAGATAAACAATGGGTTGGTGCAAACTGTCCACGCAGTGGGGTCCAAGTTCTATAAGACCCCACGCCGTACAAAACCTCAAAAGCTCTCCAATACAACCATTAAGCTAATGGAA
This sequence comes from Furcula furcula, assembly GCA_911728495.1. Taxonomy (NCBI): domain Eukaryota; kingdom Metazoa; phylum Arthropoda; class Insecta; order Lepidoptera; family Notodontidae; genus Furcula; species Furcula furcula. The sequence goes on from OU452244.1 coordinate 17,771,673, forward strand.
AACCGGACTGAGATGAGACTGCAATCTTCAGCTGATATGTCGGAATATGCCGAACTCAATAGACGAATCTCGAAATCCATGCGACACGACTTGCGTTCCTATAATACAGCATGTATTAAGGACGCAATTGAGCGGAACCAAGGCTCTAAAGTGTTCGCAAAGAATTCGTCTATTGGGCGCAGCCAAATGACCAGGCTGAAGATCGACAACGGCAGTGTCATCTCATCGAAACCGGAGATATTGAGAGAGCTTGAGAGGTTTTACGGACAGTTATACACCTCAACACAGGAACCCATTGCCAGAACAGCTCAGGACACCCGAGCCAAACTAACCCGACACTACACTGAGGACATCCCAGACATCAGCCTGTACGAGATTAGAATGGCTCTCAAACAGCTTAAGAACAACAAGGTGCCGGGTGAAGACGGAATCACAACAGAACTTCTGAGAGCGGGTGGAAAACCGGTACTTTTAGTCCTCCAGAAGTTATTTAATTCCGTCTTACTCGAGGGTACTACGCCAGAAGCATGGCACGGGAGTGTGGTGGTTCTTTTCTTCAAAAAAGGTGATAACACCTTGTTGAAGAACTATAGACCCATCTCACTCCTGAGCCATGTATACAAGCTGTTTTCGAGAGTCATTACGAACCGTCTCGAACGCAGGTTTGATGACTTCCAGCCTCCCGAACAAGCCGGGTTCCGAAAAGGCTTTAGCACCGTAGACCACATACATACGCTCCGCCAGATTATACAGAAGACCGAGGAGTATAATCGGCCATTATGTCTAGCGTTTGTGGACTACGAAAAAGCCTTCGATTCAATCGAGACCTGGGCGGTATTGCAGTCCCTCCAGCGGTGCCATATTGACTATAGGTACATCGAAGTGTTGAAGTGTTTGTACAGCAGCGCCACCATGTCGATCCGACTACAGGACGAGAGCACGAAACCAATCCCATTGCAGCGAGGTGTGAGACAGGGAGACGTTATTTCTCCGAAACTGTTCACAAACGCATTGGAGGACGTTTTCAAGCTCTTGGACTGGTACGGATTCGGCATCAACATCAATGGCGAATACATCACTCACCTTCGTTTTGCCGATGATATAGTCATTATGGCAGAGTCGCTGGAGAACCTCAATACGATGCTCAGCGACCTCAGTAGCGTTTCCCAACAGGTGGGTCTTAAAATGAACATGGACAAGACGAAGATCATGTCTAATGTCCATGTTGCACCCGTACCGGTAGTTGTTGGGAACGATACAGTCGAAGTTGTTGACCACTACGTATACCTAGGACAAACTATCCAGTTAGGTCGGTCCAACTTCGACAAAGAGGTCGCCCGAAGAATCCAACTCGGATGGGCAGCGTTCGGGAAACTACGTGACATCTTCTCATCAGAAATTCCGCAGTGCCTGAAGACAAAGGTTTTTAACCAGTGTGTGTTGCCAGTGATGACATATGGTACTGAGACGTGGTCTTTAACAGCTGGCCTTTTGGAGAAGCTCAGAGTCACACAACGAGCTATGGAGAGAGCTATGCTCGGAGTTTCTTTGCGCGACAGAATCCGGAATGAGGAGATTCGCCGAAGAACCAAGGTCACCGACATAGCTCGTAGAATATGCAAGTTGAAGTGGCAGTGGGCAGGCCACATCGCTCGAAGAACCGATAACCGTTGGGGAAGGAAGGTTCTCGAGTGGCGACCACGAACCGGAAGACGCAGCGTAGGCAGGCCTCCCACTAGGTGGACCGACGACATTGTTCGCGTCGCAGGCAACCGGTGGATGCAAATAGCAAATTGTCGTTCATTGTGGCGGTCTAAGGGGGAGGCCTTTGTTCAGCAGTGGACGTCTTCCGGCTGGTGATGATGATGATGATGATGAAGTACCTAAGCCCAGTGCCATTTATGAAGAATAATAATATTTCGGGACAATCCACACACGGTCATCTGATCCCAAACTAGGCGGCGCCTGTACTATGGTAACCAGACAACTGATACAAATACTTACATATATACTTTTTTGTAAATAAGAATAACTTTATTTAACTTAAATTACAAGACAGTTGTATACATTTTAAATGCTCGAGTATTAAAAGTACTTACAAAATAGTGAAGGAATACAGTTTAAAAAATCTTCATCTTCCTTGCTAGTTCATAACTGTGTTACGGCAAGGTGATGATTATCGCACTGTCTTTATGAAACATTTTTGTATGCACTGCTATGTTGAGTACATTAAACATCGATGAACGTAAACTAATGTAGTGCATGCAAAGCAATACATACTTATATGGATAAATAATACCCAGCCAAAAGGGGGGAATCGAAGCCATGACCAAATGGGTAGCGGTCAGGGCGCCTAACCACTAGAACACCCGACAAAGTCTTAACTAAGTTATTCCAAAACTAAGTGTGATGGTCTGTTTTAACAACCTAACCATTAGGCAGTAGTCCTAAACATATTTTAAAATATTTTTGTTCCTTAAAAGAAAGCACTTGAATAACTTTACATAAAAAGTAATTCTCCCTCAAGGATAAACTGATTTGGCCTTTTATGCCCGTCGTCTTTTAACCCCTCGTCTTTTAAGGTTTTTATTTAAAATTCATTTTAACTTACGTCATTGTGATTATGAGTGTGATAAAACATTTGTACGCCGGAAACGGTAGAATATTTGGTACCATCTATTATCTTCTAGGTATATATAAAAGGATAAGTCCTGACTGACTGATTGACAGACAACGCACAGCCTAAACCGCTGACCCTAGAGACTTGAAATTTGGAGAGTGGATTCATCGCAATACGTAACCGCACACTAAGAACGGAATTTTCAAAATTCGCATCGGAAGGGGTCCAAAATGGAGGTTTTATGGTTTATGAAAACGGGTGGTACCAGAACCTTGAAATTGTACACGTACATTCCTGAAAGAAAATAAAGATTTACCTGTTTTAGCATTTTTCAAAAAAAAATATATAGAAGAAGATACAGGACCACAAACTTGCCTAACTGACTAATTGACAGACAACGCACAACCTAAGCCACTGACCCTAGAGACTTGAAATTTGGAGAGTGGATTCATCACAATACGTAACCGCACACCAAGAACGGAATTTTGAAAATTCGCATCGGAAGGGGTCCAAAAAGGGGGTTTTATGGTATATAAAAACTGGTGGTACCAGAACCTTGAAATTGCACACGTAGATTACTTAAAGAAAATAAAGAGTTACGTGTTTTAGCATTTAAAAAAAATGTATATATAAGAACATACAGGACCACAAACTTGCTAAAAATATTATTTGATTATTTTTTTAGCAATTCTCATTGTTTTTCGACACAACATGAAAGAGTGTTATAGGATAAAGTGAGGTTTAAGAAATGATGAGGGTCTTAAAGTCAACATATGACCCCTAAGTTAAAAATCTCGCGAGTGGTGTCTTTTAAAAGGTAATTGAAAACCGTTTTTAGGGTTCCATACATAAAAGGTAAAAAAGGAACCCTTATGATCTGACTTCGTCTGTCTGTCTATCTGTCTGTCCGTCACACCTATATATTTCAGGAACCGCTGACGCTACCGATTTGAAACTTCGAATAGTTTTAAATCTTTCTTACCCAACGTTATGACAAATTAAAAAAATATATTTTTCGTTTATTATTTTTAGAGTTGAAATGGGTCATCAAAATTTCAAAGTGAGACTACTGTATCTGTATCATATGAAAGTGCATCATGCGCACATCTCAAAACAGATTTTTATTTTGGTTTATGTTATGCAGTTTTTGGCTGATAATCAAAAATGTAAAAAAAAACTGGTTGGTTAGAGCGCGTATCCTGCACCGCGCGCAACCGCGTCAAGCTGTCGCCAAAAAAAAAAAGTGCCGTCTTGCTCCTCAGCCATAAGCCCGGACAAATAATGGGCAACCTTTGGAGTTGTTGGTTGGAGCGCGTATCCTGCACCGCGCGCACCCGTGTCAAGCTGCCACCTAAAAAAAAAAGCTGCCGCCTTGCTTCTCAGCTATAAGCCCGGACAAATAACGGGCAACCTTTGGAGTTGTTGGTTGGAGCGCGTATCCTGCACCGCGCGCACCGGTGGTCAAGCTGCCACCTAAAAAAAAAGCTGCCGCCTTACTCCTCAGCCATAATCCCGGACAAATAACGGGCAACCTTTGGAGTTGCTGGTTGGAGCGCGTATCCTGCACCGCGCGCAACCGCATCAAGCTGCCGCCTAAAAAAAAAGGCTGCCGCCTTGCTCCTCAGCCATAAGCCCGGACAAATAACGGGCAACCTTTGGAGTTGCCGGTTGAAGCGCGTATCCTGCACCGCGCGCACCCGTGTCAAGCTGCCGCCTAAAAAAAAACCTGCCGCCTTGCTCCTCAGCTATAAGCCCGGACAAATAACGGGCAACCTTTGGAGTTGTTGGTTGGAGCGCGTATCCTGCACCGCGCGCACCCGTGTCAAGCTGGCACCTAAAAAAAAAAGCTGCCGCCTTGCTCCTCAGCCATAAGCCCGGACAAATAACGGGCAACCTTTGGAGTTGTTGGTTGGAGCGCGTATCCTGCATCGCGCGCAACCGCATCAAGCTGCCGCCTAAAAAAAAAAGCTGCCGCCTTGCTCCTCAGCCATAAGCCCGGACAAATAACGGGCAACCTTTGGAGTTGTCGGTTGAAGCGCGTATCCTGCACCGCGCGCACCCGTGTCAAGCTGCCGCCTAAAAAAAAAAAAGCTGCCGCCTTGCTCCTCAGCCATAAGCCCGGACAAATAACGCGCAACCTTTGGAGTTGTCGGTTGGACGTTTGGGTTGTGGGCCCTACCCTAGATGTCCATTGAGTACGGGGCGTTTTAGTAGGTAAGATACTCCGGTTCGGAGCTAGGTACCGAAACAAACTAAAAAAAACATCCGGTCAAGTGCGAGTCGGACTCGTGCACCGAGGGTTCTATACCTACTTTGCACATATAAATGTTTTTTTTTTTAATATTCTTCTAATACCTCAGATAGTAAAAAACCGAACTGAACCCAACCAAATTTATCCAAATTAACCCTTTAAAAGATTTTAACAAAAACTAATTTAGGTTATGACGTTGAAGCTAGGTACAGAATCGAAACAAAAAAAACTAAAAATAAAAACCAGTCAAATGCGAGTCGGACTCATGCACCGAGGATTCTATAACTTCTTTGCACATATTAATGTTATTTTACTATTCCTCTTATACCTCAAATAACACAAAAACCCTACCGCACAATTAAATTTGTTTCACGAGGTTTTTTTAGGATTACTAAAAAACTGTACTACTTAGAAACGGTGGTATTTTTGTGACATTTTTGGTTATAAGCCAAAAAAACACGAGACATAAACGAAAAAAAAACTGTTTTGAAATTTGCAAATGAAGCCCTTTCATATGATATCCCACTTGATATAGTAGCCTCTTTGAAATTTTGATACCGGCTCCCATTAAAAAGAAAGTAAAAGAAATAAAATATTTTTTTAATTTGCGATAAGTATTCTTATCCAAAAAGGAAGATCTAAAACTGTTCTAAATATCAAATCGATAGCGCCAGCAGTTCCTGAAATATATAGATGTGACAGACAAACAGACAAAGTAAGGGTTATAAGGGTTCCTTTTTTACCTTTTAGGTATGGAAACCTAAAAACATAGTGAGTGGGTTATGGTGTCATTAGGCATAGTGTTGGATGCTTTAAACCAAAGATATTATATATAGAAGATAAACATAGTCCGATAAAAAATGAAACCAAAAAAGAAAAACCTATGTGTGAGTGAATTGTTTATGTGTAAAGGAAAAAAAGTGTTGTTAAAAGTACTACGTACGTAATCGATATCGATGATATTTTGTGTGAAGATTTACACGATTATCTGTTTAATTTAAAATTGATGTTGATTTATAACAAGTTACTATAGGTCTACCAGAATCTCATGGCATAAAAAAATAATAAAAAAATGTGATTTTAATATCGCAATGTCAATTGTCACCTGTCAAATCAAAGTACGTGATTTGTCAACCGCTGCTAAGATTTTGTGATTTCTTCAAGACAATTAGTTTCTTTTTGTGAAAATGTCGAAAAAGCCACTTCGATCTCAAGCGAGAAATATGGTTTTCAATGTGTATCGTAAAATAAGGGAAGAAGAAGGCGTAAATCAAACTCAAACGTTGATTTTAAAGCGCGTCGTAGAGTTGACCAGTAACTTGGGCGGAGTTGTTAAGATACTTTTGGTTTATTTTATATTTTTCTTACATAATTGTAGCTTCTTTATAGGGGTTTACAGTACTACTATACGGCGAATCGTAAGTGAGGGCACATCAAATGATGGTGTATTTTCCACGCCTGGTAAAAAGAGGAGAGGGGGGAAGAAGAAAATCAACTTGGACAGTTTCGATTTAGAATTGATTAGAAATAAAGTAAATGAATTCTATACAGTTCGGAAGGAAATTCCAACAGTAATTAAACTGTTACAAATTCTTTGACAAGATATTGATTTCAACGGAGGGAGAGACTCTTTGAGGTAAGAAAAATATTAAGTAATAACCCCTCTAACTGTCACTGATGATGATGATGATGAATGACTAAGCTATCTTTTGAGTAATATGATATATTTTACTATTTTATTACAGACTTATCCCTAAGGAGATCGGTTTTGAATATGTTAAATGCCAATCAAAAAGGACCATTTTGATGGAGAGAGATGACATAAAACTATAAAGATTCAAGTTTTTGAAGCGTATAAAGGAAAACCGCGAAGCTGAAGAGCATAATAAATTTGATGTGATTTATTTAGATGAGACTTACATTCACGGTTCATGTTCTGTGAACAAGTGCTGGCAAAGCAAAGATATTGCAGGTCCATCTAAAAGTATTTCACTTGGAGCGAGGTGGATCATTGTTAACGCTGGTGGAGAAAATGGCTTTGTACCAAATTGTTCTCTGGTGTACAGGTCAAAAAGTGTATCTGCTGACTATCACCACGATATGAATAAGGAGAATTTTACAAAATGGGTGACAGAGAAGCTAATTCCAAATCTGACAAGGCCTTCACTAATTATTATGGATAATGCTAGTTATCATTCCGTAAGGATAAACAAACCGCCCACACAAGCTAATCGTATCGTTGATATAAAAGAATGGCTTCATGCAAACGATGTACATTATGATGATCTTTGGCGTAAATGTCAACTTCTTGAAGTAGTGAAACAAAACATGTCTGCGCCCAGGTATGAGATAGATGAAGTATTAAAATCGCACGGTCACGAAGTTTTAAGACTCCCACCTTATCATTGTACTTTGAATCCCATAGAAATAATTTGTGGTATAATGAAGCAAAAAGTTGCTGATAAAAATGTAAATAGGCCTGCAAGTGACATTAAATTATTAATTATAAGTGTGTCACCAATTTGTGAGAAAGCTTCTTCTATAATAATAATTATAGAAGAAGCTTTCTCACAAATTGGTGACACACTTATAATTAATAATTTAATGTCACTTGCAGGCCTATTTACATTTTTATCAGCAACTTTTTGCTAAAAATGAGTTTAAATGTTAAAAATGATTTTAAAATGTAAAAGTTAAAAATGATTTTATCAAGCAAGATAGAATAATTGAAATGCTGGAAGAGCGATTTATACTAAATACCTCTTTATCTTCATCATCTGATGAAGAACAAGAAATGCAAGTGGAGTTCTTGGAATCGTTTTCTAGTTCTGAATGAAGTGTGAAGTTATTCTTATGATTTAAATGATATATAATAAATTAGCACATAAAGTAATATAAAATTAATTTATTTTTCTTATGTTAAGAACCCGATGTATAACAACAGTTTTCATTCACATACCTAATATACTTCATGTTCATTAATACTAAAGAGAAATAAAAATCAAACAGTATCAAGACCGTTTAATCCAATTTCCCTAGTATTGCACACAACAAATTCTTATTTCCCCATTTGCCATGAGATTCTGGTAGACCTTACTTTAGTATTGCAAATCTTATAATGATAAATTGTCAAAAGTGGTAAAAAACTCGTTCTAAACAAAAAAATTAGTTTCTTTTTGCTTGAAACATCGTAAATTAGATCATGTAAATAAGTTATCGTTACGCATGATAAAATTACTTAAATCAGCATGCATTATAAACAATAATTATTAACGTTTTTCAGTATGGGTGAAGGAGTATCCCCTGAGATCCTTGAGAAGTATGCAATATTTCTAAATAGTATAAAACCAAAACATTTGGCGGACGTGTTGGTCTAACAGTTCAACATCCTGGCTGGCTTATTGGGTAGCCAGCTGGTGGTTCGATTTCCACCAGGTGTCTGGGTTTTATTTATCTATTAAGTATGTATTTACAAATAAAAGTATATGATTATGTATTAGTAAAAGTTGTCTGGTTTCCATAAACGTGTAGCGCGCGGAGCGCGGAGTAAAGGCTCTGCCTTGTTTGGGATCAGATCACCATGTGTGGATCGTACCAGGTTATTATTATAAAGACAAACAATATACTTCTATTGTAAAATACATAAGGTAAGGTCCCCACCTAAGACTGTCACCGGTGTAAGACTGTCACTTTCAAATAACTCGAAAAATTCTGCGTTTTTTTTCAATTTAACTTGTCGATAAAACAGTTATCATGAAATGGTTCTCGGCTCAAAACACAGTTGTCACTTTTGCTGAACTATTTGGTCAATATCACACAATTAAAATGTCAGCTGTAAGAAAAAAAAGGCTAGTTGGTGGATCTGAAAAAAAAACATAAAAAAATTTGTGATATTAAATGTTAAATTGAGATATCTTTGCTGTAAGTAGCATCATACCAACATAGAGTTTAAAATTATCTTGTTATTATCACATAAAACAAATAAGTTTCCTTAATATTTAACAAAATAAAACCATAATATAAAAATGTCAAAGTGGGGGAAGACTATCAGTTTACCAGGGGCAAGACAAACGTATTTTAGTCTTGCCCCAAGTCAGATATTCTAAACATTTTCAAAGCGGGTATCGGCTTTAACTAGGTGCTAAAAAATAATTATTAGTTGCTACCTAGAAAAACTAATTGTAATAACCCTAATAGCGACGTCCCGCGCTTTTACTCACGTATACAATTAAGAAAATTGATGACAACAGAGAGACAGAGATACATACGCATTTATAAATGTGCATATAACATTCTTTCGAAAGCTTCCTATATTGTTTAAAGGAAAGTTTGTGAGAGTTTGTGTTTGCTCCTTCTTTATACTTTAATAGCTGAACTATTTCATAGTGACAATGAGGTTTTGATGTCGATAAAATAAACAATTCAAAGGTTTTACACCCCTGTTTTCGATTGTATATGCAATTATGCTAATGTATTCATTGTTTTATATAAGCTTATAGTGTTAATGTACCAGTGGCGTTACTGTCTTAAAGGTAGGGCATAAAAGTAAGTCAGAAAAATACAGTTTGTTTGTCCGACAGTAAAGTATGTTAGCACCTTACCTTACTTATTTCAGCATTCATAAAAATATATTGTAAATATATACTTCAGCATCATAATGACGACAGTAATAGAGCACGTTTTATCTGGTAACATCTTAATATTATTTAAATCACATGAATACGAAGTAAATTATTTGTTGTGAAGGATCGAATAAGAAATGTCATCACCAGAGAATCAAACTTGCCGACGTAGGTCAACGAATTACCAGACTGGAGTGGCTGGTCATATTGGCTGTAGAACCGATGATATGGATGGATATCACAGACAGAAATCAAAATCTTTATCACAGACACTGGAATATTGTAGGGATTCCACCCATCCTCGTCTTTAATCCGCATCTATTTTTGTCATAACAAAGAATTATTTTGATAATCTGAAAGAATACATTTGAATTATTATTATTATCATATCAATTTACATAAAGAATATAGGGACGGCAAAATATTTTTAGACCGAATAAATATAAACTCCTTGAAACTAAAACAAAAAGACGTAGAATTTATATTTGTTCTATTAAAACTATTTGCTTTATTATCGATATCGATACTCATGACGTCAGGACTTTTTCAAGCCCTATTGTAAACAAATCGTTTTACATTTTACACAAAATATCCCGCTATTCTTCTTATAGAAGTAATAAATTATGATCAGTTTGAAGAAAAACATGTATTCTACGATATTATTACGATTTTCAACCAAAGTTTCAACCAAAACCATAAAAATATAGCAAGCAAAAATGCAGTCAGGAATAGTAATCAATTACCTGTGAAATGTTTACTTAATCGTTTTATTACGATTTGTAACATCACACGCACTTATTGCACAAGCCACCCTAATGGAACAATGATATTTCATATTATAAATTTGAGATCGTGCTAAATTATTATGATTTACTTTGACAGTAAACAGACCGCGAGGCAGCGTTGCAGTGGCTAATGTCAAAAGTGATGCGGAATAAAAAAAAAGAATTTTATCTCTGCCTCTGTTGCACTCGTGCAGTTTGTATTTGATTAGAACTTCTCCTTCCCACGCTATGTTCATCTTTTTGAACGTAGTGAAAAAAATCTTAAATCTATGCTTTAAACAGACAACTACGTGTATTTTAGTTTATTATTCGGAAAAATATCTATAACGAATTTCACTATTTGACCTCAAGTTCCCTCCCAAGTTTATTGTCATTTAAAAGTTCATGGGAAAATATTTTATATTTAACTAGCAACTACCTGTGGCTACGCCCGCTATTATTTTACCACCCTATTTAACCCTTTAGGAGTGGATTTTTAAAAACCCTTTTTTGTGGATGCTTACATCTTAAGAAGAACCTACTCCAAATTTCAGCTTTCTAGGTCCAGTGATTTGGCCTGTACGTTGATGAATCAGTCAGTCAGTCAGGACCAGTAATTTTATAAGTAGTATAGATGTTTAGATTTTACATTTTTATTTGGACTGCCTTAGTGACGATGGGCGCAAGTACGACCATTGCTCGCTTGGACCTGATTTTGATTCCCAAGTCGTGCAACATGTTATCGGGTTGAGTTTCTTTTGACAAGACATTATCAGTAGGTATTAGTCCAATTCTTAGGAATGTGGTCGGTATTTCTTCATTAACTACCTTTGCGCGAACGAAGTCGCGGGGGACTGCTAGTTGTAACATAAAAATATTCTGATAAATAAATTATTCTTAATCTTTTAAAAATAAAAGAGTAGCAACTATAATAAATTGAAACGAAAAAATCATCGAGAAACGTCTTTTCATCTATTGGGGCCTGTTGGTCTAGTGGTCACGCCGGCTGCTACCCAATAGGTCGTGGGTTCGATTCCTGCCAAGTGTCTGGACGTTATTTATCTATTTATGTATGTATTTACAAAAAAGTAATCTGGTTTATCATAGTATAGGCTCTGCCTAATTTGGGATTAGATGACCATGTGTGGATTGTCCCAGAATATTATTACTAATATTCGTAGATAATTACGGTAATTTTTGACTTAAATTTCAATTCCTTCAATAAGTTGACATAAGAGTTCTGTTTGCTTTTCACCACTGTCACGGTGTCGTCGTTTAATATCCTTTTCTTTAATAAAACAACGCTACGAATTAACGCTACTGCGTCGAGGTCATGCGCCGCTGTCGGGGCCATGGTTTCAACTGAGAGTTTGTGCAGGTTCACCGCTACGTGTATGGTCTCTATGGAGCTCAATTATACCTGTACAGTTTAACTGCACAGGTATACCTGTCAGGTAAACCTGCGCGTGTATGGCTAGCTTTACTCATTTAAAATTTGGTTTAGCTGCAAAGCTGAGCTTAAAGCTTATATTTTTAGTGCTAAGGATCCAAAACTTATTTTAAAAATGTAAACAAAATGTAAACAAAATTCAAACAACATTATTGTTTCTTTTCAAACTTTGCACCATTTGTCTTGTTAATTTAATCTCGAAGCTGCCAACGAGTCGAGTACACTGTATTTTGTCGTGATAAAACATTTTTTCTGCGTGTGCCGAGCTTTTAGAATTGTTATCGAGTCTATTGTGGCTGTAATGAGTGCCATTTCACGGGAAATTCTGCCTGAATCAAGATAAGTTGCCGGCGTCGGCGGCCCAAGGCCTGCTGTAATTATAATGTAAATGTAAGTATAATTTTGTTTTATTAAACCTAGTGACGAGATCAACAAGGTGTTCCCCCGATGATAATCAACACTCTTGCATTTTTTTCCGGAGAGGAAACCTTTAAAATGTACCCTATCTCTGTAGAGACGGAGGCCCGGTTATGAGGGATTTGTACCCACTAAAACCTCCCCGCTGGCCTTTATCAAATCTATGGAGAGATTTTGGGCACTCCGTTAGGACCGCGCCAACTGCTTCTTGACGGTCCCTTGGGTCATAAAGGTGGAATCTTTTTCTTCTTCCTGCGGTGCCTCTTCACTACTGAAGGTTGGCCGTCAGCTCATCAAACCTAGATCGGTCCCTTGCCAAGCGAAATAGATGTTCCACGCTGGCAATGCCGGTCCACTGTCTGATATTTTTAAGCCACGATAGCTTGCGTCTTCCGACTCGTCTTTTCCCCTCAATTTTACCCATCATTATTACCTGAAGAAGATGGTATCGGTCATGTTTAAAAATATGTCCAAGGTAATTCTTTTCTTGAGTAGGTTCATGAGTTCTCGGGATTTTTTAACTAGTCTTAAAACTTCGTGGTTTGTTACTTTTTATTAACACGTTTTTATTAGCTTGACCTGTATGTATGTATGTATGTAACTATGTATGTTTGTAACTATGTATGTATGATGGTAATGGAATCTTGCGATGCAATTTTGACCCACTTCTACACGTCCAAATAATTTGAAATTTGGCACATGTATCAAGGACCGGTGACAATACAATAATATGGTATCATCGAGCTGATCAGATGCTGGTGCTCGAAGGTGGATGAGGGAACCCTTAGATGGTAACTAGTAAACAAATCGAGTTTGGGCTCATTTGATTTGTTTTAAAGAGTTCTTTTCACTTTGACCATTAATGAGGACCTGATGATGGAACAGGAAGGTGGGTAACGGAACCCTGGAATGGCTACTAGTAAACACACCGAGTTTGGGCGCGTTTGATTAGTTTTAGAGAGTTCTTTTCACTTTTACCATTAATGAGGACCTGATGATGGAACTGGAAGGTGGGAGACGGAACCCTGGAATGGCTACTAGTAAACACACCGAGTTTGGGCGCATTTGATTAGTTTTTGAGAGTTTTTTTCACTTTTACCATTAATGAGGACCTGATGATGGAGCTGGAAGGTGGGGGACGGAACCCTGGAATGGCTACTAGTAAACACATCGAGTTTGGGATCATTTGATTTGTTTGAAAGAGTTCTTTTCACTTTAACCATTAATGAGGACCTGATGATAGGACTGGAACTTGGGGGACGGGACCCTGGTATGGCTACTAGTAAACACATCGAGTTTGGGCTCATTTGAATTGTTTTAAAGAGTTATTTGGGTCATAAACAAATGGTGAATTAAAAATTAAAAATTTATAAAAGACACTTCTTTACTTGAAAATTAATGTTTATTAAAAGAATATAGTAATAGAATTATGCTAATAATAAAATCAGAGATCGAAACCTATTTTTTTAGAAAATAGGCCATGTTTTAATTTTTTTGTATCCACCGAAAAGACACTCAATTCCACGGAAAAGATTTAAATTAGGATTATAATCCACAATTCTAACTAAAAAACTCTGTATGCTTCAGAATTTTAATAATTACGCTGTAATGGACGAACTTGTAATATAAACAAAATAAAATATTAAAACGTTACAAAACCAAAAATAAAAACAGTTATGTCAACAGAAGTGACTTCTCTTCCGTTGAATTAATTACGATAAATGAAAAGAAGAAAAATAAAACACAAAAGTTTTACCTAGGTCCTTAACTCTGTGTCTAAATATATATTTTTTTTAAATGATTCATCCTCACTATCGGTGTAAGAGTTAAGGGTTTTTTTATTAAATTTCGCGAAGGAAAAATAATATCTGAATCATCTGAATATGAATTTTAATCGAGTCTTAATCTTTTCATTGGACGAGGAGGGAACATCGGGAATATTCTATCTTCAGGTGTACCTGAACTTAACCTCTATACGATACTGCAGAAGTATCTGGCTACGATTATTGGAGATAAGCTTCCTACATCAGAAATTACACTTAAAGGACTCTTTGATCGTGTATTTTCGTTCATCTGTCCGATTTCGAAATGTGGACAAATAATATTTGCTGCACAAGAAAGACAACTTAATCTTCTAGCATGTAAAATATTTGGTTCAAATCGAGTATAAGACAGTTGGTGTATTTTGACAAACCTTTAAAAGGTCTCATTGTGTACTTATCCATAATATCTTAAATATATTGAACATTCGGGTCACCAATAACATAAATCTCTATACCTTTGCTTTTTTGTTTTACACTTGATAAAAAGACAATCGTAATTAGAAATATCCGTGCCCATTTCTAACGAGTTGTCCCAAACCCTTTGACGCATCAACCTACTCCATCAGGGGCACCTTTTCCATGCCCTTTTTGACTGTAGTGCCAAAAAATATTTCTTACATCCTTTAATTCATTACCTATAAAGTTTGCTATTAAAAAAAACAATGACTTGTTCCGATACTGCGTAGTTGGACCATCACTTAGTATATGTAACTCTGTTTAGTTTGGGCTAATTTCGGCTATTGTATATTGATTAATAGTCTTGATTCCTCCTTCTTCTTATGGTACCTCTCTCCCGCAACTAGCAATATGCTGAGTTAAGACCTTTTTGTGACACGACCTTTTTCATTGTACCTACTCATTGTTTTGTTTCTACGTGTCACGAATAAACGTTTCTTCTTCTTCTTCTTCTCTATATTTCTTGCATATTTCTTCAAGTTCCGTTTCGTTTAGTTTTTTACGCGCTCTCCGAATACTATTTTTTTTGTTCAAGTCGTCTAATCTTTTTTCTTCACCATTAAGTTGCTACTTAGAGCTAATTCCTCTTGGCATTATGAACAGGAACAGTGATACAAATAGCCCATACACACCGATGCAAGCATAGCAAGACCATAGTAGCTAAAAAGCAAAACATTGTACTTAATGGTTTTATTTAACAATTCTAATTAAATCACGCCAAATAAACAAATACATCATAGATATAATATAAGATTAGCTAAGCAACACGTGCTCAATAGTAATAATCTATTAAATAGATTTGTGCAAAAAGTTCAGCTCATTAGGGGTCACTGTCGTGGACATTGTCTTTTCCGTGGACACATTATCCACAGAAAAGAATGTCCACGGAAGGGAAAACATGCCAAAAAATACACATAAAACATCAAATTTTGAGTTTAGACAAAAGCACATATATTACTTTGCAATTGCATCCCACGTTGCACCAAGTTAATTGATCTCTGGATTTTTTATGATAATACTTGCCGAAATATCCACGTAACAGAAAAGTTGCAACGATCTTTGACAAAAACCACTTCACTTCGCTTACGTAAAAAAATTTTTGATTAATTTTCATACAGAACAAACGCACCACGGCGAACATTTAGCTTCAACTGTAAACTGTATAATGTTGCTAGTTAAATTAAATAAACATAGGTTGCGTTAAAGTTATAAAACCTTGTGTATAAATTTTTGGTGGACCACGGAAGGGGACACAGTATTGGTAACAGCGTGTTTATGTCTAATATTTCCCGTTTATTGCGTGTATTTTTTTCTAAATAACGTTTAGTATAATCTATAAGAGGTAAGTAAGTAAAAGAAGTAAACAATATATTCAAAATATTGGTTTAAGCTTTTTTTATCTTTACTTAAACTTCTGAGCATAGGTTAGACACGGTCCACGGAAGGGGATACACAAGGACCTCGTTTTATTTCTTTTTTGACATGCAAATTTTTTTTATAAAAAAAGTCGATAAGTAAACCTTAGCAGCCTTATTAATAAATTATGATTAGCGTCAGAACAACTTTACTCCAAGACTTACGCAAAGATTAGGCAATTATTGTATTAATAAACTAGGAGTAAGGACGGAGTTATCTAATCAAAATTTACTCCCGGACTAAAAGTTACTCCGCGGAGCCCCATGGTTTAACGCTTGAGTAAGCATAGATTTGTATTGTATTTCTAACTTCCATTGAGATATATATACTAAACATAAACTAAATATATTTTCATATTTGTTTGGTATTCGTTCAAGTACTTACTAGTGTAGTTTTAGTGTTAGTGGTATTTTGTAATTATTGTAGATTAAAATGAATAGAGATGACGATGATTAACGATTTGAGAATGATAGAAATAATTGAAGAAATATTACCATTAATAGCTGCAAAAAGGAATTGGGCACGTGGAGAGGTAAATAAACTATCTCAATAATGATTTCTGATATTTACGCGAATATTACACATTGAAATGAAACTAATTTTACGGATTCTATCGCGGTTTATTTTTGATTTTAATTTCCCGACGTTTCGAATACTTTACAGCATTCATGGTCATGGGCGGACTGAGGTGGTAGCTGTCCTTATGTCATAATTGTCTTAGGGTACCCTCAGGTCTTCTGATTATTATTGTTAGTCCGATCTACGCAGAAAGAGCTTACAGTATCTTGAGGTCTTGCAGTGGAATGATTGTCTTTGTATTCGAAACGTCGGGAAATTAAAAACAAAAATAAACCGCGATATAATCCGTAAAATTAGTTTCATTTCTATCTCAATAAACTAAACTATTGGGCTAGTTATGTAGGCTACAGCCGGATGATTGAGAAATAACTAGAACTGATTTAAAACTAATTTTTATTAAATTAAAATACATTTGTAATATCTAATTTAAATTTGTAGTGACCGCTTCGATGTTAGAAGCTAAGTGAAGAGCCGATTCCGTCGGTATGGGTCCATACAATGGATCTTATTGTGCGCCGTCAGCTGGTTTTCGGTACACGTGCTGGATAAGTCCATACAATAGCCCTTCTGTTCTTGGATAGGTTGCATTGTCAGCAAGTTTTGCATTACACGCGCCGGCTCGTGCTTGAGGCCCACCGTGGTTTCTGCTCTTACACGCGTCCTTTGAGGTGCACTGTAGTTTCTTGTTAGGGACGGTGTAGCGGTATGTAACAGGCTAGATCCGCGGCGTAGTTGTTATATACTTTTTTGCTTTATAGATAATATTCTGCTAATAAAAAAAACACAAATTTTAAAACCACTATCTTGAATTCAACAAGAGAAATACAGAATCATGCCAGTGGCACTCTCCTTAAAACAGGTGACAAAATTTTAATGTATGGAAACTAGCACACCTTCAGACAAGGGAAGGAACTAAATTTTAAGATTCTACTATAATTTGCCTAGATGGCGTTAAAAACGCAGTTTATATATTTTTATTTATTTAGTTTAATATTGTTTTTGTATATCTTCAATATATTTGAGTAATGTTATATTTCGAATATTTATATTAAACTTCCATAATGTAATAATACCTATGCAACTGCCGGCCTCAATGGATTATTGTTGTGTGTGGGCCCCAAGTGGAACGCGCTCCGTATAGTATTGTACTATATCTGTGGTATTGTAAATTGCCTTTGGCGGTTACTATGGCAACTTAGGTTGTTAAGTCATTTTTTTAAAAAGACTTGTTTCATTGAAGATAAAAAGCTATAAACAATTATTGAAACTAAATATTTACAGTTTATTTACAAATATGTTTTTGAAGAATTCTGTTTGTTCTGTGTCTGGGTGTTATTTATCTACTTAAGTAGGTATGTACTTATTTACAAAAACATTTATAAAAGCTTAAACAAGTCATTAAGAACATGGCATAAGTATTTATTTATAATAACATTTATACTACTCGTGAACTATTTCAGGTCCACTACATCATTGTCCTAACCACAATGGCTTGAATTGGAAATATTTAATGCAAAGCTGTACTGAAACAAGAAACTCAAGTTAAGGGGATTGGACAATATATGTAAATAAAAGAGTACGATTGTGCGTCAGATATGTTTAGATAAATTTATTGGTTACCAAGTAAACTTTTTACAATAAATATCTCTTTGTTTTGCCTTTAAACATGTTCCTTACAAATATTCATTCAACATAAAGCTTAATTTCCCTATAGGTAAAATGATTATCAAAAAAGCGCCATCTGTTGGCACATTTTGGATTCCTGTGAAGTTACGCCATCTTTTGGCGAGGGTAAAATTAGCTTATTAAAAGTTGAACGTGAGTGACCCATCTATTCTTAAGTATATAGTGTATTATCTATGTACAGAACATTATGATGTAAGAGAAATATAGAGTGAAAGTTGTGATTGTCAAATAAAAGTGTCAAATATCAAAATTTACCTAACTGCCAGTGTCTTTTTAGTCATTTTCTTCATTTTTTTTACTATTAATTTCAGTGGGTTGCGATAACATACACCTTAGTCTCAGTGTAAGAATTGTATTGTTACTCCGAACCTACTTCGTATTTAATAATACCGTTATTAAGACGTAGCTATTCCGTGACAAATCTAGAATTAACTACTTCCGGTGTAACTTTGGAGTAAGAGAAAAATAAGCAATTTTTATTAATAAGACAGTAGATGAATTATATGTCTAGATAAAGTGAAGAAATCGCAAGCGCGTCGAAAAAAATAGCGGCTAACTGTTGTTAGCCCCTAAACAAATTCCCGCCGCTCAGTGTCAGTGTATATACTATTCTTATCTATGGTCAGTCGTGCCGTCACTGGGTGGGAACGTATTATTCGCTAAACAAATTAAGTTGTAATAAAATCTTTTTAAAAAAAAATTGAACCGACTTCAATATCACTGAAAAGTATAAAATAATTTAAATATTATAGAAGTTGGTTTTAGCGTACCTGCTGTGTATATTTGGCACCAACTTCAATAATATTTAAATTATTTTATACTTTTCAGTGATATTGAAGTCGGTTCAATTTTTTTAAAAAAAGATTTTATTTTAAACATTTTAGTGATATTTTCTTATATAAAGATTGAACCATCGAAAACAGTAAAATTATCTAGGTAGGTTATGATCACATTATCGTCTACATAGTTTTACATAATTCATGTTTCTTCAGAAAAAAATATCCGGTCGTAATGAAATTTGCATGGAAACATCATAGTAGTTTACTCTCTCGAATAAAAAAAGAATCATCGAAATCGGTTCATAATTGTCAGAGCAATGTAATGGAGAACATCATTTTTATGGTTTTTACCAGATAAATTCCTCCACATCGTTCATGGTCCTCCAGGAAGTTCTTATCCGGTTATAATAAAATTCATACAGATTCAATACAGTGGTTTCTTCTTTCGAATAAAAAAAGAATCATTGAAATTGGTAAATATTTGCCAGAGTTATGACCATTTTTGTCCGACCGAGCGAGTCCGAGCGACTAAAACGTCATCTATATAGGCTTTCTTGCAGCTCTCAGTGCGCATTCACCATTCTTGTTTTTTCAGGAACTACTTATTACTAAGCAATAATTTTTTTATGGGACCCAATTAACGGATTAAAGAATGGATGGAAGAAAGTAAATATATGTTTTGCAACAACCTGCCTACGATTCAAGCTACGAATAAATAAAAATTGCCAAGTTTTTCCGTATTTTATTTATTATTTGTGAAAGCGTGGGGCGAATTTTCTGAATAACAGCTTAACATTTCTTTCCAATTTCAAGTAGGTAAGTACTTTTATCGACATGACAATAATTTGTAATCAGTGAATACAGAGAAAAAGCGCCCCACGCTTTCATACTTAACTATAATGCTTAATGACAAACACGGGGTAGAGAGAAAGAACGAGTTCCATAAATTATTTATCACTTTTTAGTGCAGTATAGGTACTTTATAAAAGCGTGTATTATTAGTTTTTTAAACTATGAATTTATTGTGTCCAGCTTATTCGTAACATACGACGGCAGCACCACATTTCAAAGGCCTCTAGTTTTTGGCGCAACTTCTCCTTCATGGTCCAAGCTTCGCAACCGTAGAAAACTATCGGCCAGATGTAACATTTTGTTAAAGGAATCAATGTTTATAAATTTATCTTTTCTTTAAAGAGTCCAAGAAGCATAGCATGCTTCAAAGTCTGGCTGGACGTTTGGGTGTGGGCCCTAGGGCGTCCATTCAGTACGGAGGTGACTCGGGAGTCGCGGCGGCGCGGTTGCGACTCCCGTCCCCGTGAGCACCGTGTCTGGGTTCCGGGGGGCTATAATGCGCCCCCCGGCGGCGGGCTCAAAGGCAAGGCACTGAGAGGCTCCTGGTCCCATCGGAGAGCCCGGGTGCCTGCTCTCTTGTGCCGATGCGACAGCCGCGGGGGTTTTAGTGGGTAAGAATCCCACATACCCCGGTTGAACCCCACAGCTCCCGGGGAACTTTTGATGTTTTCCCCTCAAAAAAGAAGCATAGCAAATGGCTGGTTATCTATTTAAATAAGCAAATTGCTTTCCATTAATAAGTATGTGTATGATTTTTTCAAATCGGTTCATAATTGCCAGAGTTATGCGCGAACATACATAGAAAAAAAAAATATATATATACAGACGAATTGAGAACCTCCTCCTTTTTTGAAGTCGGTTAAAAAATGACGAGTTCTGCAATAAAAGTGTGCAGAAATTACAAAGACCGATTAAAAACAACGAAAATAGGAACATATCACCGGTAAATTATATTATTGTGTATTTTTACGCATAAATAAGGCCACTAAAATATTACGTAAATAAATTAAATTGTAGCTGCCATTTTTTATCAACCGTGTGGTGTTGCCAGTTTATGAACTCAAGATTCCCCTAATAAATAAATGAGGTTTTGTGTGTTATGCCGTTTTTATCCCCCGAAGGGTGTTATAAGTTTGCCACCTATGTCTGTCTATCTGTATGTCTGTCTGTGGCATCGTATCTCTCTGAGTAGGCAGTAGCTTGACGAGTAGTTAGTAGACAGATTAGGCTCTGATAATGGCGCATGAAAGTCATATTAACAGTTCGTTCACACATGTCAGGTTTTTTTTTTAATTTATATATTTTTATGTATATACTTAATAATAATGATGTATATAATTTTCACAACTATAAATTAAAGATAATATACATAATATTAGTTTGTTTTGTTTTGGTAGATAATCCCTCACCGTAAATTTACAGGGTTATATAGAATTGTAGTACTAAGCCAAAAGGACTCATTATACATAATAATATCATTGTTGTAAACAACATTTACATGCATGATTTTTTTTTTCCTAGATTACTATCGTTCCGCGTAACCTGGATATAACCAGGTTAGAGTAAGTATTTCTATTACATTGCACTATTTTTATTAAAATTATATTTTCTGGACCATAAAATTCTCCCCTTTTTAGTTGTAATTTCTTAAACAACTGGTATCATTATGCACGCACACTAGAACAATGAGACTGACGTAAAGCGAGTGTAAGACATAGCTGCCAGACATATATTTCATCTAAGAAGTAAACTAAGATCTTTGATTATATATACGTCTAGATAGCGTGTTCGATGTTCAAACACTTGACAATATCAAGTATACCAAAACATCAAATTGGTATACTTGGTTGTTTAGTATCACTTGAACTCTACCGATGGTTTGTGCTCGCAAAAAAAAAACTTTTTGCCGAATTGTGTAATCAAATCGTGAAAATATTAACTAAGTAAAATTAATAAAGATCCTAACTTAATTTTCCATTCATAAGTCTTAAGATTCTGTGAGGGATTATTATAAAAACTCGATTGTTTTTTACGACAATTTGTACATTGTCCGACTAGACTGGTGTGGCTAGGTAATAATGGGGGAATATATCTTAAGTCTGGGGTAATTTTTCTTTTGACAAAAATGAATTCAATGAAACTTAATACGTGACCAAAACATGAAATAAATCAATTATAATAATTTTAATTTATTTTTTTGATAAATTAATTACTTTTATATAGGTAGGGCTTAGAAGTATTTTTTCTTCCTGGACATGAGGCAAATAAGACGTTCACCTGATGGTAAGGGACACGCCATTTAATTTAATTTCAATTCATTTAAATTCTTTTCAAATATTTTGTTTTGTTTTGTTTTGTTTTGTTTTGTTTTGTTTTGTTTTGTTTTGTTTTGTTTTGTTTTGTTTTGTTTTGTTTTGTTTTGTTTTGTTTTGTTTTGTTTTGTTTTGTTTTGTTTTGTTTTGTTTTGTTTTGTTTTGTTTTGTTTTGTTTTGTTTTGTTTTGTTTTGTTTTGTTTTGTTTTGTTTTGTTTTGTTTTGTTTTGTTTTGTTTTGTTTTGTTTTGTTTTGTTTTGTTTTGTTTTGTTTTGTTTTGTTTTGTTTTGTTTTGTTTTGTTTTGTTTTGTTTTGTTTTGTTTTGTTTTGTTTTGTTTTGTTTTGTTTTGTTTTGTTTTGTTTTGTTTTGTTTTGTTTTGTTTTGTTTTGTTTTGTTTTGTTTTGTTTTGTTTTGTTTTGTTTTGTTTTGTTTTGTTTTGTTTTGTTTTGTTTTGTTTTGTTTTGTTTTGTTTTGTTTTGTTTTGTTTTGTTTTGTTTTGTTTTGTTTTGTTTTGTTTTGTTTTGTTTTGTTTTGTTTTGTTTTGTTTTGTTTTGTTTTGTTTTGTTTTGTTTTGTTTTGTTTTGTTTTGTTTTGTTTTGTTTTGTTTTGTTTTGTTTTGTTTTGTTTTGTTTTGTTTTGTTTTGTTTTGTTTTGTTTTGTTTTGTTTTGTTTTGTTTTGTTTTGTTTTGTTTTGTTTTGTTTTGTTTTGTTTTGTTTTGTTTTGTTTTGTTTTGTTTTGTTTTGTTTTGTTTTGTTTTGTTTTGTTTTGTTTTGTTTTGTTTTGTTTTGTTTTGTTTTGTTTTGTTTTGTTTTGTTTTGTTTTGTTTTGTTTTGTTTTGTTTTGTTTTGTTTTGTTTTGTTTTGTTTTGTTTTGTTTTGTTTTGTTTTGTTTTGTTTTGTTTTGTTTTGTTTTGTTTTGTTTTGTTTTGTTTTGTTTTGTTTTGTTTTGTTTTGTTTTGTTTTGTTTTGTTTTGTTTTGTTTTGTTTTGTTTTGTTTTGTTTTGTTTTGTTTTGTTTTGTTTTGTTTTGTTTTGTTTTGTTTTGTTTTGTTTTGTTTTGTTTTGTTTTGTTTTATTTTATTTTATTTTATTTTATTTCGATAACGCTATGGCTATTTATGGGAAAAATATTTATAACTGGAGATCCCCAAACACGCACACAACCACAGATGACGCGAGTGTACAACGAGGCCTGCACGCACACACGAATAATGAGGTTGTTATGCTTATTAACGTAACGTTACAAGACTATTAGACGTATATATAATCAAAGACTAAGATACTGTTTAAAAAGCTATATATTTAATAAAAAATAATAATGTAAAAAGGGTGTTGTGATTATATTTCATGGAAAGCACAGTTTTTTTAAATGTTCTGTTTATGACCCATTTCCACTTTAATCATTAATGAGGACCTGATGATGGGATTGGAAGGTGGTGGATGGAACCCTGGAATGGCTACTAGTAAACACATCGAGTTTGAGCTCATTTGATTTGTTTTAAAGAATTCTTTTCACTTTAACCATTAATGAGGACCTGATGATGGGACTGGAAGGTGGGGGACGGAACCCTGGAATGGCTACCAGTAAACACATCTAGTTTGAGCTCATTTGATTTGTTTTAAAGAGTTCTTTTCACTTTAACCATTAATGAGGACCTGATGATGGAACTGGAAGGTAGGGGAATTACGTAGTGCTTTCTTAAATTTAGCAAACTCATTGCGATACCTATGCGTAGGTAATATCTACCCTGTAAATCTGTAAATATATGTTTTGCAACAACCTGCCTACGATTCAAGCTACGAATAAATAAAAATTGCCAAGTTTTTCTGTATTTTATTTATTATTTGTGAAAGCGTGGGGCGAATTTTCTGAATAACAGCTTAACATTTCTTTCCAATTTCAAGTAGGTAAGTACTTTTATCGACATGACAATAATTTGTAATCAGTGAATACAGAGAAAAAGCGCCCCACGCTTTCATATTTAACTATAATGCTTAATGACAAACACGGGGTAGAGAGAAAGAACGAGTTCCATAAATTATTTATCACTTTTTAGTGCAGTATAGGTACTTTATAGAAGCGTGTATTATTAGTTTTTTAAACTATGAATTTATTGTGTCCAGCTTATTCGTAACATACGACGGTAGCACCACATTTCAAAGGCCTCTAGTTTTTGGCGCAACTTCTCCTTCATGGTCCAAGCTTCGCAACCGTAGAAAACTATCGGCCAGATGTAACATTGGAGCATTCTTACGCGTAGTTTTACATTCATTTGTTTGTTACAGAGTACCTTACTCATTTTGTTAAAGGAATCAATGTTTATAAATTTGGGTTGGAATTTATCTTTTCTTTAAAGAGTCCAAGAAGCATAGCATGCTTCAAAGTCTGGCTGAACGTTTGGGTGTGGACCCTAGGGCGTCCATTCAGTACGGAGGTGACTCGGGAGTCGCGGCGGCGCGGTTGCGACTCCCGTCCCCGTGAGCACCGTGTCTGGGTTCCGGGGGGCTATAATGCGCCCCCCGGCGGCGGGCTCAAAGGCAAGGCACTGAGAGGCTCCTGGTCCCATCGGAGAGCCCGGGTGCCTGCTCTCTTGTGCCGATGCGACAGCCGCGGGGGTTCTAGTGGGTAAGAATCCCACATACTTCGGTTGAACCGCACAGCTCCCGGGGAACTTTTGATGTTTTCCCCTCAAAAAAGAAGCATAGCAAATGGCTGGTTATCTATTTAAATAAGCAAATTGCTTTCCATTAATAAGTATGTACCTGTAAAATAATTTTGCTTTTGATTTGTATTAAATTATAGAATACGTGCACGTAGCAACGCAGTGTTGTCATAATTTAATATAAATTTTCGCAACGTTACAAAATGCCTAAACGAGGATATTTGCGGCGAACTCAACAAGTCTTCTCTCAAAAGATATTATTATTACACATAGCGTTGGCGTAATTAGTATGTTGTAACTGCATTTTCCTTATTATGAATTCCACTTGCGTAACCTTACAGTCGACACGTGGGGGTAGACTAATTAAATATTCACAACACCTCCAGCGTTCTATACAACTTGAGATAAATGAAGTAATTATTTGATGGATAGTATTTTAGTAAAACAATATGTGGTAATTAGAATAAAAATTAGCAAGCAATATCTAATATATATAAATAGACTTAAATTACATAATACATACATAAATCGTATATAAGTGTATTGTTAGGAATTATGAAGCTCTCATAAAATAAATTGTGGGTAGGATAGCCGTACGCGTATATATGCCATAGCTCTAGCGGCACCGCGGTCATTCGTATCACATATCTCGTAATTAGCTGCGTCATAGTGATTACAATGTATTCCTGTTACAGGAGTGTGGTAATAATAATTCAGAGGTATGTTCAGTTCTTGTTATACTAAGGTGGTCCAGAGACAATGGTTACTGGACAGCTTCTCTTCCTTTTATGTACCTAATCCTACCTAGGATTGCTAATAAATAATATGTATGTTTTATATTTAAACTCGTCTCGTTGAAATCTTTAATTTGATAACCATATTGATGTTTTTGATAGTAAAAAAAAAATCTAAAGGGCGGCTGACGGCTGCCACTTTAATTTATTTTTTAATATATAGCCTATGTCACTCCCATAACTAAGACGAATCTAACAACATAATATAGGTCAAAGTTCATCAAGCCGTTTAGGCTATAGGCCGTGCCAAAGAAATAGACATACATACAACCATACTCTTGAAAAACATAACCTTCCTTTTGGGGCATTCGGGCAAAAATAATGTTTATACTGTTATGATTTATACGGTTTACCAGTAGCATAATGGATTATAAATAATAGGACCCCTGACACTGGCCTGTCACCCCTATGACCCTAGTTGTCATATCCCTATGAATATACCTATTAGGTAAGTAACATTATTAAAAAATGTTTTTTCAAAGCACTTCAACATACATATGTGCGTTATCAGAACATTGCGCCAAGTTTTCCAATATCAGTGATATTGTTCGTATCCGCGCTTTTTATGCAAATTCCCTTTGAACGCGCCACAAGTCGACGCCTCATTATAAGCAACACAACTTTTCCGACAGGTGAACGTTCTTACATAATGATGTCTAACTTTGTGTTGCAGAAAGTTATCAAAAATTGAAGCAGAAACGATGATTGAAATATCAGATAGATTTTGGGAATAGCGGTGCTTGCGTTTCATAATATAGCAACGGCACTTAACAAACTTACAAAAATCCTAATATCTTATCTGATAAATTGTTAATTTGAAAATGCTTTTAAACTGTTGCATATTTTATCGTCATAATTGTTATTTTTATAACTGGTGTAAGGTACCGAAAACTGATACCAGGGATCCAGTAGGTACATGATTCTGAACATCATAATGTTGGAATGTTTCATCGGCTTTTTCATGAATTTCCAAAAAAAAACACTTATTTTTTAATAAAATTAGTATAACACCATTATTGGTACTCGTACAATAATAGAGCCTAATTAATTTAACAATAATAAATTAATTATTTGTTGTGGATTTTTTTATTTATTTATTTATTCTTTATGCTGTAACAGCTCAGTGGGCGAGCGCTTGACTTGGAAAAAAGGTGCGCAGGTTCGAACCCCGGCTCGCGCCTCTGATTTCTTTAATTAATCATGTGCGAATCGTCTTTGTGTGATTGTTACTAGCTTTCGGTGAAGGAAAACATCGTGAGGAAACCTGCATGTCTGAGAAAGCCTAACTAGCTTTCGAATGACGTGTGAAGTCCACCAACCCCCACTTGGCCAGCGTGGTGGACTATGGCCTAAGCCCCTTCATCTTGAAGGGAGGCCCGTGCCCAGCAGTGGGACATTAACAAGAGCTGGTATTATTATTATTATGTTTGTTTTAAAGCATTTTTTTTCTCTCCGGAGAGGTGAAATAAGCACGGGCCAGAGCCAAATGCGTCTATTGTGGTCCAGTTAGGGAAAGGAACTTTCGGACTATGCGGCAGGTATTTAGAATGACTGCTTTTTGGGCGAGAGCAAGTGTGGATGAATGCATGTCGAGAATATTGAGGCTGGTGTGAAGTGTTTTGGGGATAACGCCTGTACTAGATAGGATAATGGGGATGGTTTTGACAGTGCTTACCTGCCATTGTGTCTTTATTTCTATCGACAAATCAGTATATTTAGCTATTTTATCGGTGTGTGTTGTGAGGAGATTATGTGTGTTACAGATAGCTACATCTATAAGAAATACTGTATTATTGGTTTTATTTAGGAATGTAATATCTGGTCTGTTGTTATGTATAGTTTTGTCGGTTATAATAGTCCGGTCCCAGTAAATCCTGTAGTTGTTGTTTTCAAGAACATTCTCTGGTCTGTATTTGTAGTATGGCAGCTTTTCGGTTATGAAGTTACATTTGTATGCGAGATTTTGGTGAATGATTGCTGCTACCTGGTCATGCCGATGCTTGTAGTCAGTCTGGGCTATTGATTTACAAGCGCCTGTAATATGCTGGATGGTCTCGGAGCTGCTATGGCAGTGTCGACATAAGTCTGTTGGAAAATTGGGTAAACGTATTATGTACTTGATGATGCGTTAAAGCGTAGGATAGGCGTCCCCTTGAGGGGAATCTAAAGAGTATGCGCTGTGAAGGCAGAGAGCCACGGAAAGAACAAACTGCACTCACCTTTGCCGTCCGCGCCTCTCTCTGGGATGCTGATGACTAGATCCTCGCGTGCCAGCAGCAGATGAACAGCGTAAACACTGTGCTCTCAATGCGCGGGCGCACAACCGAAACTTGCGCCTTTTCTAAGTCGCGATCGCTTCTTTTAAGGTGGAAGCGTAAGTACATATAAGCGTAAACGTAACGGCGCGTGAGATTCAAAAGCGGGTTCAATTGCGAATGGTAGGCCCAAAGAGGATTTAACACTACGTATAAGAGTCGGCACTCCCATACAAGCCCCTGAATCGAATCATGAACGTACTTTTCCTAACTTAACAAACATAAAATTTAATGGCTACCAGTTGGCCAACCTGCCATTTTTTTTTTAATATTGTATACCACTAGGGCTTGCCACCCCTTAGTATGTTTGTCTATCGATATCGATGAAAATGAAAACACAATATACGGGTGTGTGTATTGTTAAGTTTAATTCACGCTAAGTTACCTATGTACAATAACTATGTTTTCAAAATAAAATTAAGCCATTTTTACAATTTTTGAATGCTTTACGATCATTTTACGATCATTAATCTCAAAATTCGATTCACAATGGAGTCGTCATACTAGATATGCTTATTTATATGCTGTATTAGTTATTCTTAATCCTGATAACACGTTGTGCCATATCTTTGTATGGAGAAATACAACAAGTCTTCATTTCCAATTAACTTCACCCATCTGAAGAAAAAAGCATAATATTAAAAAAGCACAAAAAACAACTACAAATAAAAACATACACACACACGCACTCATATACACACACTCGGAAAATATAGCCCTCCTTCTGGGCTAGTCAGGCAATAATATCGATATTTATGGACTTATCAGTATATAATTTGTGTACATCACTATTTATTTTGTTCAACAACTAAGTTTTATGAATAAATTCATAATTCAATTAGAAAACTTGCGATCGACTACTAAATAGGATTCAAAAGTAATGTAACTGCTACACCACAAGAAATATTTACATTTTTATATTAATTTATCATAAAATTTTACCTTGCCGGGTCATGTGGAAATCTGGCCAAAAATATCTCAGAAAACCTTTTTGTGACTCGCCTAACACCACATATTTCACATTTTCTTAACGATTTACCACCCATAATATTAACACAACGCCCATTAAGGCTTAAATAAATGTAAATAATATAATAACTTATTAGCCGCCAAAATTCAAACCAGAATAAAATTTTCAAATGTCAAGTTACATCCACAGGTTAGACAACAAAAAAAATAACAAATTCGTATTATAATATAATACGTCCAAATTAAAACAGAACTTCATACAGTTGAAGCCAATACGTATTAGCGGTCATTTTAATTTGGTAACTTTATATTGCCTACCTAATTACTGCCATTATTTCTAATAAGTACGTTCATAACTCCATACAAATATCGGTTTCTAGGCAGTGTCGACGGCCTGGGTAGGCCGTTGACACATTCGAACAGAGGGGGTTGGCGTACCTCCCCTCCCTTCCTCACCCCGCGGACACCAACATCAGTGAGCGGGTTCGCGTTGGCGGCTTGCACAGCTGATCCCCGAGCCCCTACCTTTTACAGCGCAAACATATTGCCCCGGCCTTGAAACCCTTGGGGTTTCAACAAAACAGCCTAAGGGAACTTCCTTAGAAATTCAGATGAACGGCATTACAACCGTGCGAAAAAGCGTGGGATCCAGGTAGTAGAGTTTAGGATGGAAGGATAGAGCTTGGGTATGTTAAGGGTATATCTAGTATATGATACAAGCACGTGTGCGTTAAAAAAGTGATGAGTTGCTATAACTAGTTAAAGTGAAAGAAATGATTAACTGCGTATGATATTATAATAAAATGACTACAACTAAGTGAAATCTTAAACTATTGAAATACGTTTTTTTTAATGTATTTACTGCGACGGAAGTGGGCATAACTTCACCACCGGTCGCTTGAACGTACCAGTGGCAGTTCGCACAAGTACTACGCGCGTAACCCCATCCGTTCCCGGGAACACCTGCTCTACTATACCGGTCGGCCAACGCAATGGTGGCGTATCGTCCTGATGTACCAGAACAAGTGTTCCAGGCCGGATCGGTTGACTCGGAGTGTTCCACTTTTGCCTAGTTTGAAGCGTGTGTAAGTAATCGGCGTGCCACCTCTTCCAATAACTGCGTACTAAGCTGTCTAGTAACGCTTTTCTGCTGGACAAAGTCATTACTCCATCTGTATCGCATACGGGTAGTGACTGCAAAGGCGTAGTGTTTAGGAAATGCGCAGGTGTGAGGATCTCATGTGGCTGGTCGGTCAGCAGGCACAGAGGTCTGGAGTTAAGAAGACATTCAATCTGCGCTAGGGTTGTTAAAAGTTCCTCATAGCATAACAATTGAGTTCCTATGCAACGATACAGATGCGTCTTCACACTCTTTATGTTGCTTTCCCAGATCCCCCCAAAATGCGGCGCTCGGGGGGGAATAGTTTTCCAGGTAATCTTTCGCTTCACTAACTCCGTTTGGAACGCGTTAGATGTGTCTTTTGCGGCTAAGAAAGCGTACAATTCATCTAGGTGACGTTTAGCACCGATGAAGTTAGTGCCGTTATCCGAATAAATGCAAGATACGGGACCTCTCCTGGCCAAAAAACGTTTCAGTGCGTCAAGGAACGTCTCCGTACTTAAGTCTGATGCTAGTTCGATATGTATTGCTTTCGTGGTTAGACATACAAAAAGACAAATGTATGCCTTCTGGCTCTTCACGCCCCGTCTACGAGTAAGCGTAATATTTATCGGTCCTGCGTAATCCACGCCCGTGTGCGTAAATGCCTTTGCTTCCTGTACCCGCGCGGGAGGTAAGCTGGCCATCATCGGCGATGGATGCGTGGGAGCCAGTTTAAAGCACCAGTTACATTTTCGAATGCGTTGGCGTATGATATTTCGCGCGGAAATAGTCCAGTATCGTTGCCTAAGCAACGACATGAGAAGGTGAGAGCCTGTATGACAGTTGGATTGATGATAATCGTCTATCAATAAGTTGACAATATGATCGCGACGAGGTAACAAAACAGGATGCTTGTTCTCGTAAGGTATGTTGGCATTGGTCAGACGACCTCCAACGCGAATCAATCCGCTATCGTCTATAAACGGATCGAGTTTTCGTAGCGCAGGCGACGGTAAAATACCCTTTTTAATGGCCTCAATATCGTCGGCGAAATACTTGCGTTGTAATTCGCAAAGGATGGCTTTCTCAGCGACATCCAAGTCGGCGCTTTGTATGTGCGTGGATCGTGGTAATTTGCGCGTAAATCGAAGGACATGTACCACAATCCGCAGTAACCGCTTCCATGATGATACCCTAAGCGCAAGTTCAAGCAGAACGGAGGTATTGGCATGGGACACGGTGGTGAGAGTCACTGATGACTTCATCTCTGTTACTGGACCCTCTACACGTGAAGCGTCAAATGACTTGACTGGCCACTCGGTGACTGGCAGGCGAATCCACTGTGGACCATGCCACCAGAGTGGATTTTCTAATAATTGCGCGGGAAGTGCACCTCGTGATACACAATCACTTGGATTTTGTTCTCCATCGATGTGGAAGAAGCGATCAGGAGGCAGGAGTTCCTGAATTTTGCTCACACGGTTGGCCACAAAAGTCTGCCAACGGTGTGGCGATGAATGAATCCACGCTAAAGCTACCGTGGAATCAGAGAACGCGTAAATATCCATTACGGGATAGCGGCTTTCTAAAGTAGGGAGAACTTTGTTTACTAAATTAGCTAACAGTAATGCAGCGCACAGTTCTAGCCTAGCAAGCGTAATAGTTTTTAAAGGAGCAACTTTCGATTTCGCACATACCAAATGAGTAGATATGTCTCCATTCGGACAGGTAACATGTAAATAAATTACACAACCATATGCTTTGGTACTAGCATCTCCAAATGCGAGGAGGCGTACATCGCAGCCAGCGGAAATACCCAGGTGGCGCGGTATCTGCAGCGACGCTAAAAGTGGCAACTCGTCCTTTAGCGTGACAAACCTATCGATAATTGACTTAGGGGGCTCCTCATCCCAATCCACCCCAGCTAACCAGAGCTCTTGCAACAAGAGCTTGGCGTAGAGTGTGACGGGTGCAGCAAATCCCAAAACGTCAAAAAAGCGCGCGATTGTAGATAATATAGCACGTTTAGTATTTCCTTCAGATGTGCTAGCGATTTTAAATGAAAACGTGTCTGACTTGGGCAGCCATTGCAGACCGAGGACCTTGAGCGTGTCACTATCATCAGTGAATTCAATTGGCGCGCGATGAGACTCTGGCACCTTAGCGAGAAGCTCCTGCGAGTTGCTTGCCCACTTTACCAGGTTAAATCCTCCAGATTTAAAGAATGTGATTAATTCATTTGCTAAATGAACGCCATCCTACACGGTCTGTACTGATGTAGTCAAATCGTCCATGTATAACTCTTGCTTCGCAACTTTAGCAGCAAGAGGAAACCGATCTCGCTCGTCGTCAGCCAACTGGCGGACGACGCGCATGGCCAAGAACGGGCTCGAGCGAAGCCCAAATGCCACGGAATTGAACTGAAAGGTTCGAATCGGTTCATTATCATTAAAACGGTATAGTACCTTTTGATATTTGCGATCATCTTGTGCCACATGTATCTGCAGATACATCTGCTGAATGTCTGCAGTTATAGCGACTTTAAAATGACGAAATCTTAACAGAAGCGTAAATAGGTCCGCTTGCAAATTCGGCCCTATATGCAAGAGGTCGTTAAGCGAAACCCCAGTGTCAGTCTTAGCACTGGCGTCTAAAACCACACGGGTCCTGGTTGTTGCCTTATTTGGCTGAACAACTGCGTGATGCGGTATATAGTAACCCTCACTAGTTACTGCGTTAGGAGATAAAGGTATTTCGGATAAATAACCCTTACCTAAGTACTCTGTGAAAACCTCATTGTAAGCGAGACGCAATGAAGGCAAAGCGGAAAATTTTCGCTCCAACGCAGTCAGTCTACGTTGAGCTTGCGTAAAAGAATTCCCTAATGTCGCGGGATCACCTTTAAAAGGCAGCGAAACGATATAACGGCCCCCGTCTTCCCGAGTGACCGAAGATTTAAATATATTTTCACACTCCTGGTGCTCTGGGTTCATGGAAACTGTGTAAGGTACTTCCTCGAGTTCCCAGAACTTGGCTAGATCTTTGCTGATGTCATTGATTAAAGGACCGAAAGACCACGCGATTTCTTCACGACGCGAGACAGGTGCTTCACCCAAGACTATATAACCTAGCGCGGTTTCCAAAGCGTACGGCGCGGGAAGCGGCGTGTCCGCATTCCTAGACAAAATGTCGCGAGACGGTGGCATTACTTTTCCCCCTAACACAATGCTTGCGAATATTTGGGCCCCAAGGATCGCATCCACGACCCCTTGGACGCTCCATAACTCATCAGCCAATGGGAGATGGCTGAAGTGTTCTATAAGTGAGGTATCCACCTCATGAGTAGGGAGCCGTTCGGTAATGTTTTCCACTACAAACATCGTTATTTTATATTGTGCGTCGGATACCCTAGACTGGATAGTTATTGTAACGTAACCTTTAATCGGCGCCGAAATCGAACCCACTGACTTCAGCGACGAATTGACCAGCGGGCGAATAGATAAGTTCAACCGTTGGCAGCAAGCGAGAGTGATAATATTGTTTTGCGAAGCACTATCTACAATGCAACGCATCGTATCCCGACCGCTTTGTGTAGGTACCAATACCGTAGCCGTAGGCAAAATCACAGTTGTATTGGTTTCGTTTGCGACTGTCATATTACAAGCGTGCAGTGTAATGGAGCTGTTCGGTGCACCAGCAGTACCTGCGCGTGCGTTGAGATGTGACGACGTGTTGTCGTCCTGCCGTTCACCACCTATTGAATGAGCGCTGGAGTGCGCGATCGGCGGCGCCGCGGCCGCTCCGATCGTGTCTAAGTGCAACAATGAATGATGCCTTTTTTTGCAATGTTTACAGGTGTTGTGCGATCGACAATCTTTGATGTGATGGTATGCACCCAAACAATTCATACATAAATTGTTGTCCTTTACGCAAAGGACGCGTTCCTGCACAGGTGCAGATCTGAAAGCGGTGCATTCATATAAACGACTGTGGTTTAATGTTTTGCAAAATACACATTTAACACTAGAATTATTTACGTTCTTAGTGATAGCGAAAGAGTGAGATACTTTTTGTGTCGAAACACGCGAGCGAGGTCCGGGGTTCGATTCCCGGCCGTGCGTCTTGCTCGACCGCACGGTGCTCGTTCTTTCTAACACCTTAACGTGATGTCTTAGAAAATCTATTAAGACTTTGCTAGTCGGTATATCCGAACCACTAAGTGATAATTCAAACGTTTGCATTATTTGTGTGTCTAATTTTTTAATTGCGATGTGGGTAAGAATAAAATCAGATAAGTCTTCTATATCGAGTTGTTTTAAAGCGAAAATTGACGAGTGAATGTTTTCTATGAATTCGTTTAATGATTCGACTGAACCGGGAACCGGTTTCATATTCAATATGTTATTTAAATACATAGCTCCCAGCATTCGATTGTCTTGGTACCGAGTCACTAGGGATTCCCAGATCGTGTTATAATTCTTTTCGTTGGGAATAATGCCTGCGAAAACATTGAGTGCTTTGCCAGTTAGTTTACCTACCAAATATTGCACCCGTTGCGCGTCTGATAAATTTTTGTTTTCGTGTACCGCCGTCTTAAAATTCTGGTAAAATAGCGGCCAGTTTTCTGGCTCCCCTGAAAAACCTTTTAATTCCAAGGGTGGTAAGCGACATGCACCGGTGTCCTCCGTGACCTTCGCAGACGAGGCTTCTCGCCGCGATGCCAGAAGGCTATTACGAGTATGGCGGATTTTAGCGACCAACGTTTCGAATGCACTCCAGTTACTGAAGTCTAACTGGTGATTGGGATTTTTAGTAAGCAGTAAATCGTTATGCTCGTCACACAACCTATTAAAATCATCGTATAATTTATCTAAATTGGAAGAGGTCGCCAGAAAATTCTCTTTTGATCGCGTATCCATGCCTGACAAACTAATATCTTTGGCAGAATTGTATAATGAGTTAATATGAGCAAATATAGCTTCCTTCTTCGCAATAACTACTTTCAATTTTACATCCATGGTGGACAAATTTATAGAAGAAACTCGATCAAAGCGTAAATATTAAACTTGATCACACGGTAATCACTACTTTTGTTATAAACAAATGCGAAATATAATAAAACTTTGCACAAAACATAAACCTTGCACAAAATACTAAGGGATTTAACGGATTTACAATGATTTTCTTGAATTTGATTTTTAAAATTCACTACCGTCAGTATGGAAAAATAACTATAGATTTTTTCCAAAGCGTATTTAAAAGCGTGCGTGTATAATATACAAAGGAAATGAGAAATCCAAGCGATTTATCAGATTGGATGCGAATTTATGGACTGTAGAATGCGTTTAGCGTGATTCAAATCCGCTC
Organism: Furcula furcula; assembly: GCA_911728495.1. Lineage (NCBI taxonomy): Eukaryota > Metazoa > Arthropoda > Insecta > Lepidoptera > Notodontidae > Furcula > Furcula furcula. Next base: position 17,806,910 of record OU452244.1, read on the forward strand.
GTACGGACCACTTTTTGATGATGCGTTAAAGCGTAGGATAGGCGTCCCCTTGAGGGGAATCTAAAGAGTATGCGCTGTGAAGGCAGAGAGCCACGGAAAGAACAAACTGCACTCACCTTTGCCGTCCGCGCCTCTCTCTGGGATGCTGATGACTAGATCCTCGCGTGCCAGCAGCAGATGAACAGCGTAAACACTGTGCTCTCGATGCGCGGGCGCACAACCGAAACTTGCGCCTTTTCTAAGTCGCGATCGCTTCTTTTAAGGTGGAAGCGTAAGTACATATAAGCGTAAGCGTAACGGCGCGTGAGATTCAAAAGCGGGTTCAATTGCGAATGGTAGGCCGTTGACACATTCGAACAGAGGGGGTTGGCGTACCTCCCCTCCCTTCCTCACCCCGCGGACACCAACATCAGTGAGCGGGTTCGCGTTGGCGGCTTGCACAGCTGATCCCCGAGCCCCTACCTTTTACAGCGCAAAGACCCAGCGTTCACGAAGGAGGAGCTCAAACATGCGATGGAGAACTTCAATCCCAAAAAGGCACCCGGGTCGGACGGCTTCACGGCTGATATATGCTCCCAGGTCATAAATGGGAACCCTGACCTGCATCTGGCCATATTAAATAAGTGTCGAGAATTGGCACATTTCCCAACCAAATGGAAAGAAGCTACTGTAGTTGTATTAAGAAAGCCGGGGAAAGACGATTTTACCAACCCAAAATCATACAGACCTATAGGGCTCTTACCAGTCATGGGCAAAGTGCTAGAAAAAATTATTATTCAGAGATTAAATTGGCACCTAGTACCTAGAATAAGCCCTCGCCAATATGGCTTTATGCCACAAAAAAGCACGGAAGACTCCCTCTATGATCTTATGAAACATATCCGCGATGAGCTAAACAACAAGAGATTAGTTACGATCATATCGCTAGACATAGAGGGAGCTTTCGACAGTGCATGGTGGCCCGCCATTAGGGTCAGATTGGCAGAAGAACAATGTCCACTCTCCCTGAGGAAGATGATAGATAGTTACCTTAGTGACCGTAAGGTCGGAGTAAGATATGCCGGCTTCGAGTACACAAAGGGGACCAATAAGGGATGCGTACAGGGATCCATAGGAGGACCCATCTTGTGGAATCTCTTATTGGACCCTTTGCTGAAAAGTCTTACGCAAAGGGGCGATTATTGTCAAGCCTTTGCGGATGACGTTGTGCTCGTCTTTTCTGGAGAAACAGCAGTGGATATTCAAAGACAGGCAAATACCGCCCTCGAACATGCCCGGGCGTGGGGGGTCACGAATAAGTTGAGGTTTGCACCTCATAAAACATGTGCAATGGTACTAACCAAAAAACTCAAGTATGACGTACCACGCCTGAGCATGGGCGGGGTCGACATCGCGATGAAAGAAGAGATGAAGATACTCGGATTAACTCTTGATAGCAAACTGACGTTCAGTGCCCATACTGCAAATGTGTGCATGAAGGCACTGAACATATACAAACAACTTTCAAAAGCTGCCAGAGTTAGCTGGGGCCTGCACCCAGAAATAATTAGGACTATTTACACCGCCGCAGTGGAGCCAATAGTTACCTATGCAGCCAGTGTCTGGGCCCCAGCTACAAACAAGAAAGGCATACAGAAGCACTTAAATGCAGTCCAACGGGGCTTCGCCCAAAAGATGACCAAGGCGTATCGCACCGTTTCCCTCAATGCTGCCCTGGTGCTGGCCGGGTTACTCCCTCTCGACATAAGGGTTAGAGAGGCTGCCTCTCTATACGAAGCCAAGAGAGGAGTGCCCCGACTAGCAGTGGCTGACAGAGAGATGGAGCGTAAAATGGCCTATACAACTAAGCCACACCCCTCGGAAGTTACAGACCTGCAGTTTTTAAAACTTACCAATCAAGATGACATACAGAACCATGTAAATGATTCGATATGCGTATACACCGACGGCAGCAAGATTGAGGGCAAGGTCGGAGCAGCACTATCGATATGGGATGGTGCGGCGGAGACCAAAACCGTCAAACTTGCCTTGTCGTCGTATTGTACAGTATACCAAGCAGAACTGCTAGCAATTTGCCAAGCCACAGAACATGCCCGTAAAGGTAGAGCCACAAGATACGCAATCATAAGCGACTCAAGATCTGCTCTAGAATCTGTAGTTAACCCTCATTCGTCACACCCGCTAGCCGTAGAGGCAAGAAGTAACATACACAAGACCAAACTCCAAAACAGGGAAATATCCCTGTTTTGGATCAAAGCGCACGTAGGTCTTGCAGGTAATGAACGAGCTGACGAACTAGCAAAACAAGCCGCGCTTAACACCAAAGTAAAGCCTCACTATGACAAATATCCGGTTTCATTCATCAAGCGAGAAATTAGAAACAACTCGCTTGAGGAATGGAACCGTCGATACAAAGAAGGCGAAACAGCTGCGGTAACAAAGACATTCCTACCAGATGCAATAAAAGCATATAAAATAGTAAGAGGAATTGAAACTAACCAGATCCTAACGCAAGTCATGACAGGACACGGTGGGTTCTCCGCATATCTGAATAGATTCAAATGTAAAGAGGACCCATCGTGCCTCTGCGAACCTGGAACACCAGAATCTGTACTCCACGTCCTGTGTGAATGCCCTGTATACATGATAGACCGGAATAATGTAGAAAATAAAATAAACACCAAAATACATATAAATAATATACATATAATTATTGAAAATGAAAAAATTCGAGAAATATTTTTAGACTATTGCAAGCTGATAGCTAAAAAAGTTATCAATAGAAACAAAACATAAAAATAATATTAGAAAATAAACTAAATGTAAAGAAAGGAATTATAAGATAGCAAAGGTCTCTGGGCGAAATGCCTAGAGGAATTAGAACAAAACCAAAAAAAAAAAAAAAAAAAAAAAAAAAAAAACAGTACTTCTGGTAATTTCTGGTATCTATTATCTGATCCTGGATTGCAATCATGAAAGCTTCCGTCTCTGGGAAGAGTTCACCCCTCCGCAGCCAGTCGTTCGATGCAGATTTATCGACATGCGGCTGCAAGAGGTCGTGTCGGTGTCTACCGTGTAGCGACTTCTGCTCCCATGAGGCAATCTTGGTTTTGTCATCAGTTATTCGTTCATTATGCTGAGGGTTAAACTCGTTTAGGTTAAGTGGAGTGAGTCGTTGGTCGGCACGTGAGACTGTGTCATGTAATATGGACTGGTGTGCTTGTGTATGAAAGTAATTTCTTAATGTTTTTATTTGCTTATTGTGTAGGTTTATGATGTCTATAATACCTCTTCCTCCTTCTGTTCTTGGTAGTGTTAGTCTTTGTGTGCAAGATCTAGGGTGGTGCTTACGTTGTAAGCACCTGACCTGGACCTGTTACAGTTTTATTATTATTATTATTCTTTATGCACAAAAACAGTGTATAGGCAATTAATTAATAGGCAATTAACTATTATTATTTTAGAAAATTAGCAATGTAATTTGAAGACTAAATATTATTCCGCATATATTCATTACATGCTCGAAAATTAACAATTTAGTCATTTGTCATTTACCATATAAATGCTTACTGTAATGTTGTAACGGACATTATTTGAAGTCTTATAAAAATGTTTTCGGTACGTGGTCCCTTACACCCTGTATAACTAAGCGCCTGTGGGGTCCGGGTCAGAATACCACTCGTCCATATCCTCCCGTTGGGTGTCAAGACCACCACTTATACAGCGATCCCCATGACGCCTGCCAAGCGTGGGGATAATAGTTTAGTGGTTTTAAAATATTTATCTATATATTTAGTTTCACTTGTTTTGCTTGCACCTACCACGATTTGTCTCTGCATCACCCTAAGGTAGACTGGTAGAGAATGCCTCTGGCATTAAGTCCGCCTATGTACTGTTTTGTGCATAAAGAATAAATAAATAAATAAAAATAGCAGACAAACCCTCTCTTCTAAAGGGGAGGCCTTTGTTCAGCTGTGGACTTCTTTCGGATGTGATGTGAAGCGTCAAGTAAGCAGAACGCTCTGATACATCTGATATTAAGTAATACGCTTGCTTATGGGCTGATACATATCAATCCCGCTCGTCATCACTTATGACATTCATTTAAATCAGTGTTCTTTTCAGCGTCAGTGCTTAGACTGTACTGAGGAGCACAGCATTGTTTACAGCCTGTTATATCTTATACTGAGGTGTTATTAATTACCTGGATGGTCTCTTCCATACCTAAGTGATTCGCCTGCACCAATCATCTGTGTGGAGTAGGTACTCCAGGTACCTACCTACCTAGGTAGGCACCTACATTGAGAAATAATTTATGTTAGTTTGCGAGTTTGTTTATTAAAGTCAAAGTCGAAATTTAAATTTGCATTATAATCATATTTTATACGATTTCGATTTGCATTGCATTGCATTAAGTATATACGAACTACACACATCAAAAGTGTCTAGGGATCAAGCATTTTTAAGCGGATTTCTTGAGATTGAGATGTGGCTTTGTAATAAATTTATGATTCTATAAATTTATATGGATCCTTTTTGGTGCATTTCATAATTTGAATCAGGAACTGTGAATCAAATTCGAGTAAAAGATGAAAATCAGCTGTCAATATTTTCCCTATAAAAACATACAACGCATTGAAGACATTATTAGTGCTATTGTTTCCCTACTACTGATTAAAACCAACGTTATTATGGAGCGGCGACGTCATTTAAGCAGGGAAGAAATGCTCAGAGCCGTGGGAATGATAGAAGCTGGTTCCCGGCAACGTACTGTGGGTTTAGCTCTGAATACAAGTCAGAGTGTTATCAGTCGACTTTGGACACGTTACCGAAGCACTGGTACCGTGGCTGAGCGCCATGGAGGACGGTATCGCTGCACCACACGGAGACAAGACCGATATATTCAAATCTTAACTCGAAGAGCTCCAACAATAACTGCCATGATGTTAGCCGTGAGGCTTCATCACTCTTCAGGGAACTTAATTAGCGACCAAACAGTCAGAAACCGCTTGCATGAAGTGAACCTTCATTCCCGAAGACCGCTACGGGTACCACCTATAGCAATGCACAATCGTAGGATTCGATATCAATGGGCTCTTGAACACAGAAATTGGGCAGAAGAACAATGGCGTTTCGTGTGCTTTTCTGATGAGTCTCGTTTTGGTATGAGACCGGATACAAGACGTATACGACACTGGAGAACCCCTGGACGCCAACAGCGATTAAAATCCTGCCAGGAAGTCCATCCTTATAGTGGTGGAACCATCATGGTATGGGCGGGTATTTGGATCGGCGGAAGAACTGAGTTGATTTGGATCAGAGGCAACCTCAACGCTCAAATTTATGCTGAGACGATTGTATCAGACGTCATCGTTCCTCTACAAGTGCAAATCGGTCCCTTATTTCAGTTAATGCATGATAATGCACGACCGCACACCGCAAGAGTTGTAAGACAGACTCTCGCCGCAGCTAACATCAATGTCCTGCCCTGGCCTGCTCAGTCGCCAGACTTGAACCCGATTGAGCATGCATGGGATATGCTACAGAGAAGAGCTCTGCCGAATATGGAGGGTATCCAGTCGCAAGAAGACCTTTTTTTGTTGTTGCAACGAACATGGGCGGCCATTCCACAGCGTGATTTGGATGAACTCATTTTGAGTATGCCAAACCGATGTTCTTGTGTTGTTAGTGTTCGCGGTAGAAACACGGATTATTAATTGTTTAAGTTACCCAATAAAATTTTAAAGAAAACTGTTATTTCAGTCTTTTTTTCGAACTTTTGTGTTAGTGGTTCAAATGTCAAAAATCCCTTTATTAGGAAAATGGCAAATTTCTTTATTAATGCAAAGGTGACTTGGTTTATCGTTACTGTGACAAACGAAAACACTTTATTTGATGAATCCTTAAAGAAAATTTTAATTAATATCAATCAGGAGAAAAGTTATTGCAAAAATATATGTTGATCCCTAGACACTTTTGATGTGTGTATATACTCCATCCCAAATAAGCTTGAAGGCGATTACAAGTTCGTTTGCGGCTCAATAACTACATAACGCATACATTGTCAACTAGGCGCTTCAACAAAAACAGCTTTGTATTACCAACCTTTTTTTGCTGCCGCGTTAACGGTCAACTATACAGCGGGGGTGTTTTATGACTGCATAATAAAGTTGTAATCGCCTTCAAGCTTGTTTGGTTTGGAGTGTAGACAAAACAGCTGCCTTGTTCGTGCATGCAGGAATTTTAATAAACTCTGTAAACTCCATAATATAGAACCTTATGCAGCTAACCTTTTATCGGCAAGAAGGTATTTAACGTAGACAGAATATAACAAGACATCTAGCTAGCGTGCCGCCGATAAGGACAAAAAATAATCATTCGTACACTTAACACACGTTATGGATATTTATTCAAATGCGCCTATTATGTAGTTTATACGATACTAGCAGTAGCCCGCGGCTTCGCCCGCGTTTACTTTTTTACTCAAACGTGTTTAGAATTATGGATCGAGGTTTTTTAAAATATTGTTTACACTAATGTTGTCTTTTATTTACGCGAAGGCTACACATTGAAATCATAGTTTGATTTCAATGTGTAGCATTCGCGTTAGTTAAAACGTACGTAATAAATTGTTACTTACCAATCTATCGTCCATGTATTTGTGGAATTCCATTAATCCTTTAGGCATTGATAATCTTTTTGATATCGTGCATTCCCAGTTTTCAAGGACAACATTTACCATTTCTGTATTTTGAAGCCAGCTTCATAAACAGTAAGCTTATTATCTTTTACTTACGCGAATATTACATATTGAAATCAAACTACTTTTACGGATTTAATCGCGGTTTATTTTAGCTTTTTACTATACCGACGTTTCGAATGCTTTGCAGCACCCATAGTCACGGGAGAACTGAGATGTTGAACGTCCTTATGTCACAATTATGCCGGTGTACCCTCAGGTCTTCTTAGTTATTATTGTTGGTCCGATCTTCGGACGATCGATTTCAATATTTTCACACTTTTATTAATTCTGATCTAATTAAGTATGTAGCCTGTATTTTTGTGTAAGCTATCATAGCTCCAATTTCTTAAATATTTATTTCGTTATTTAAAAAGATACTGTACTTATTTTGCAATTCCATTAAAAAAACATATGTGGTTGTTAAGGCCTTAATAACTCTGAACGACCTTGAGCATTCGAGCCCGCGGAACCCCGCCGCCGACGTCAACGCCATCTAGCAATTTCACTCGGTACTGCTTACACAAAGTCTAAATTTGTCCGAAGAATATGAAAATGCAGAGAGAACAATCATTTTAAGTAGGATATTGCCTATTATTGTAACGCATCACTGAGTCTTATCATGTACACACGATTTAAAGCGTTTTTAATTCCAATGGACGGTTTGCTGCTGGAGCTTACAGTAGGCTATCATGCAAGTGTCTGTGCTTGATGTGTTTTTTTTTATATGCACAGTTTAAGTAATTTAAATTGTGTAATATTCAACCTAGTGGTAGTATGTCTTTATTCAACCTAGTGATGAGAATAGCAAGATGTTCGCCTGATGGTAAGCGAAACGTCTGCCTATAAACAACTGTTATTCTCTTGAGCCCATTAATTTCACCAGCTACAGTGCCATTCACACCGGAACAAGGCAATCTTTACACTATATGACTTTTGACACTGCGATTGTACATTTCTACCGGATGGTCTCTTGCACAAGGGACCTACTATCCTAATAACAACATAGTTTTACAGAGTAATTAGTAGTATTAGTAAAATAAAGCATAGTAGGTAAAAAATATGTTCAATTTGTCATTTTGTAGTGTGTGTATTTGGGAGCGTTTAGTATGAGTGAGCTGAGCATGAACCTATGTCTAAAGAACGTATGAGAATACATGATATGCAATGCAATGCAATTCCGATTGTTTGTTATAGGTATTTATGATTCATACAGATCGGATAAAATAATTTGGAGGAACATAAACGATATGGAAGAATTTAACTGGTGAAAACCATAAAATCGACATCTTCCGTTATACCTACTCTAACGAATATGAACCGATTTCAATGAGTTTCTTTATTTGTGAGACTAATCTACTACAATGGTATCATACCAAGTTCATCACGACGATTTATGAATGAAAAAAATACTAATAAATTATTTAAAAAAAATAACCCGACCGATTGTAACCGATGGATGCAAATAGCCAATTGTCGTTCATTGTGGCGTTCTAAGGGGGAGGCCTATGTTCAGCAGTGGACGTCTTCCGGCTGATGATGATGATGAACCCGACCAGTATACAGGTCACTAAAAAATATAAAATTATTTGGTGCTAAATTTATACAGTAGGTATGTACGCTCGCGGTCACGAACGGTGTACCACCTTTAAGATGAGAATCGTTTGCACGAGCCGGCCCGAAATACGTGCGGACGAGATAATCACACATAATGTTTGTCAAACGATTTTGATTGAATACTCCGTCCGCGATTGTACGTACAGCTAACACCAACTTTAATCATATTTAAAACTAGCTGACCCGTGCGGCTCCGCCCGCGTTTTTGCTCCCCTTTTCTCCCTCCTCCCTAGATTTATCTCTCTCCATATCTCTCTCTCTTATAAAAAAAATCTAATTTCTCTCCTCTCTCTTTCCCCCTCCCGCTTCGGTTTCCGTCACACTCCCCCTCTTCCTCTCCCTGTTGTCCCCTCTCTGAACCCTCTCCCCCTCTCTCTTCTACGAACTTGCTCCTTCTCACTCCCCCGTTACTCCACCTAACGTTGCTTATCCTTAACCTCCTAGGATAAAATGTAACCTATGTCCGTTTCCTGGTTCTAAGCTACCTCCCCACCAATTTTCAGCCGAATCGGTTAGGCTGTTCTTGAGATAAATAGTGTAACTAATACGACTTTCTTTTTATAGATTAAAGTTCTATAGTGATTGTATGTTCAATTTCACCGATAGATGGCGCTGTTCATAATGTAAATCACGCTAACATCGTAAATTACTGTCTAATGATATTCGATAATGAAAGATCTAAATTTTTCGCATCTTTTATTGTTGTGACTGTAATACAATACCTATACACTACCTGGACTTGTGGAGTTTCATTAAAATTTCATGAAAGCGCAAACAAAGGCCTGACCTTGAAGTGTTTTTTGGGAGCGCTGTTCATTGTGTGTAGTGTGACTGTGAATTGTAGGTTGTACATTTTATTGCGTTAGATCATTTCGAGTCATTTTAGGTCTTTTACCTAAGTAAAAATTTAGCACTTTCGTATTCTCAATTTCTACCTACCTATACAAATGTAGCCTTGGTGGTGCAGCGGACCTAACCGCTGGCTTTTAAATGTAATGAAATGGTATTATTCCCTTGCCTATTTCTTTCCTAATCTAGTTTGGACTCGCTCGGGATTTACAGATTTTATCTTTTCAAAGATATAATGTCATATTGCTATCAGCAAAGTACTTAGAACAATACAGAAATCTAATGAAATTGTCCTGGGTGTACCGGACCGGCTTACCCCCTTACAAAAATGTACCCTTCGCCACTGCCATATCTTATGCAAACTAAATTTCTGCTCAGTCCCTATTGTATATAGCGTAATAATACATATCTTAATGATTAACTGATCAGTCTATAATTGCCCTATTCACATACAAAGGAAATCACGTGGTAATATGTGCAACTAATGTTTCACTGCTTAGCCCCTATGAAACATAGCGTGATGTTTTATATACCAATTTATACCTTGACTTCTACACAACACATCAGTGAAAGTCCTATCAAAATCCATCCACGGATTTTCAAATGATACCTGGACAAACAGAACGACAGACAGACAGACAGACAGACAGACAGACAATAATTCCAAAAAAAATAGTTTTGGCCTCTATGTCGATAGTATAGTATCCCAACATAGAAATTTTGGAAAAATATTCAATGTACAGAAAAACATCAAAAAGTTTTTTACGGTACACGTGTATCGTAAAAAAAAACGTTTGATCAAAACGATGCCGTAAAATCTGCTTAAAAATATATTGTAATAGAGAAACTTTTCTATATCAAAATATTTTTAAGCCAATCTAGTAGGCCGCTATGTCATCTAGTAGTCCGCGATCTAATCCAGCAGGCCACGATACATTCATTGGGAGGGTGGGACCCAGATGTACGCATGCCCTATGGAGTTATTTGAATGAATTGAGTGCCATAATATTATAGACTGGAATAGAATTTTATTCCACACAGATTACATACTATTTGGTACAACAAATTTAACTATAGTATAGAAAGCACGTCGTCTGTGTGAAACAGAGCTCTCTCTGTCTGTATTATATGTTTTGTAATGTAGTTTGGCGGTATAAAATTGTATTTCATGAGTTTAGATAAAGTAGTGTTTGAAACTGCACATAATTAAGCATTAAAACACTCGTGTTTTAATAACTCCTATTGTGCAGCAGTTTCTAATACTTACTATTAACTAATAATAATAAATAATCATGTCTGATTATTATACATGCAAGTATGTATCATCAAGCAGAGAATAAAAGAAGTCGGTTAATAATCACAAATTGACTTTTTTCATAGACTTTGGAAGTTGTATATCGCAGATATCTTCAAATTATAAAATGTCAAATTATTCAAAAATGGTTGATATTTGCAAATGATCTCTACAAACCCTTAACGGATTGCTGTGATATTTACCAGTAACCCTGTATATACAGAATTCTAGATAATATGAATAGAACATTAAATATAGAACACAAAAATATTATGAACAAAAGATATATTATATACTAGCTGACTCGCGCAGCGCCTCCCGAGCTCTTTTACGTTAGCTAATTTTTAATATCATACATTTGCGTTGAATACATAACCTCCTTTTTTACTTGCCCTCCGAAGCACGTAGATGCTTACTTCAAGTGGAATTAAACGGTCACCCATCTATGTATTGACCTTGCCTAACGTTACTTAACCTGATCGATTACCAAACTAACAACTGTCTATGAGTGGCTCCTTATTTTTAATAGTATTAGATACATTCGCGTCGAATACATAACCTTCTTTTTTATCGTCGGTTAAAAACTGGTACCCACTTTTTACTTGCCCTCCGAAGCACTGAGACGCTTACTTCAAAAGGCATTAAACGGTCACCCATCTATGTAATGACCTTGCCTAACGTTGCTTAACCTTATCGATTGCCACACTTTGATAACAACTGTCTATGAGTGGCTCCTTATTTTTAATAGTATTAGATACATTCGCGTCGAATACATAACCTTCTTTTTTATAGTCGGTTAAAAACTGGTACCCACTTTTTACTTGCCCTCCGAAGCACTGAGACGCTTACTTCAAAAGGCATTAAACGGTCACCCATCTATGATATGACCTTGCCTAACGTTGCTTAACCTGAACGATTGCCAAACATTGATAACAACTGTCTATGACGGGCTTCTCATTTTTTATAGTAATAATAATATCCTGGGATATATCACACACGGTCATCTGATCCCAAACTAGGCAGAGCCTGTACTATGGAAACCAGACAACTGATACTAATACATATATACTTTTTTTTTGTAAATACATACTTTTATAGATATAACACCCAGACACTTGGTGGGAATCGAACCCACGACCTGTTGGGTAGCAGACAGGGTCACTAACCACTAGACCAACGGGTCCGTCAAAATCAATAATAAAAGTCAGTATTAAATACATTTGTGTTAAATACATAACCTCCTTTTTTAAAGTCGGTTAATAACTGAGACTCACTTTTTACTTGCCCTCCAAATCACGGAGACGCTTAATTCAAATGGCATTAAACGGTCACCCATCTATGGAATGACCTTGCCTAACGTTGCTTAACCTGATCGATTGCCACATATTGGATAATAACTGTCTATGAGTTTCTCTTTATTATTAATAGTACCTATTAAATACATTCGCGTCGAATACATAACCCCCTTTTTTTAATTTTAAAGTCGGTTAAAAACTAGGACCCTCTCCCAAGGGAACCGTGATGAATTACGGTATTTAAGACCGTTCCGAATTCACAAACCGACGTCACCCACCGGGGGCCCCAATGCATTGGCATAGTTTTCTTAGTCTTTGCGTACTTAAAAAGTTAATTTATTTCCAAAAAAATATTTACCGTTACTAATGTATAGATATTATCTAAACTAAGTACTTCTATTAATTTCAATATTTTATAAATGCGCATAAACTCTTTAAAAAATTAAACGAGTTAAACAATATTGCTCCAACACCGACGTGCAGTCCTCCCTCGACAACGCCGCGAAGCGGACTGAATCAAAGCTCGGAGCAGGCATACTTGCGCAGATGTATTAAATTTTGGGAAAAATAGATATTTCTCTAGTAAAATACGGAATAAAAATAAATCTTTCAAGTAAAGACATTCGTATTTTCAAGACCTTTTTTCCTGTGTAAACGCCAACACCATAGCTTGAGCGGTTTTAGAGAACATTTGCAAATTATGACATAAATAGGTCCTTTTTAGATCTTTTTTTCCTAAAAAGTGGTTATCAAAAATAAATTTTTATTCAAGTAAACGTATTTATCGAAACTTTAACTAACGTTTTATATTTTTTCTATACAGATTAAATCAACAGTTTTTGTGAACATTTAACTTAAAATAACAAGAATTCAGGCATTTCACCGTTATTAGCGCCTTAAGTGGAAACCATTTGGTAACCCCATTGGTAGATGCTGTTATATATCCCTAGCATCACAATTACATATAATAATAAATGCTGTGCTTGCATCATCCTTATACGTCATTGGCATTAGCGTCATTTCAATATTTTATTGTTAGAGTGATTTTGGCCTTTGTCGCGGATGGACTCATTTCTTGTTAACTGCTATTTTCTATTTCCTTTCAATTTCATCTTAAATAAAGTCAAAGTTATCTTCGGTGAAATAATTGTTTTTTTTAAAAAGAGCTCAAGGACCCACTCCGTAACAATGCCTTTAGCGGTTGATTTTCGAAAAATGCTGGAAATAAGTTTATTCAACAGTTTTGTTTAGTTCATTCAATGAGTTTCGTTACCATAGTTGCAATAAAGCATTAAATGGAGATCTTTCTTCACGCAAACTTTAGGGATTCTTGTATGCAGTACTTAAAATATGTCATGTGGCTGTAGGAAAAAAAAAATTTTTGGAATTCAATTGCACGCTTTTAGGGGTTAATTTAAAAAAATGACATGGATTGCTTCAATATGACGAATGTATCCGCAGTGTAATTTTGCAGCATGATTTTTTTTCGCGTTTGATACTCAAAAACCTCAATTTGTTTTGAAAATAACCCTTAACGGGGTTTTAGCACAACCCCGTTAAGGGTGATTTTCAAAACAAATGTGCTAGACATGTTTCTCAATTTTTTGATGAGTACACTGACAAAGTTTCGTGTCTGAAAAAATATTTTGTTACATACAAACTTTGGTACCTCATTTGTCCCACGGGTTGATTTTCAAATAAAACATTGCACACGACACAACAAAAAAAAAAAGAACCAACTTCAACAACACTAAAAAGCTTAAAATAATTTAAGTGTTATTGAAGTTGATGTTGACGTACCTACTGTGTATATTTTCTGCAGGAACACTTTATTCGGTCCTAATGAAATTTGCACGAAATCATTACAGTAGCTTACTCCCTTGAATAAAAAAGAATCATCGAAATCGGTTCATATTTGTCAGAGTAATGTAATGGAGAACATCAGTTTCATGTTTTTTTAACCGACTTCAAAGAAGGAGGAGGTTCTCAATTCGTCTGTATATATGTATTCTTTTTTAACCGGCTTCAAAAAGAAGGTTCTCTATTCGACGCGTATGTATGTAATATTAATAAAAATGCGTAATATTAATATATGTTAGTCTATGTGGGCTTCTAAACAAACTTACCAAATTTTATGAGTGTATGTATGTATGTATGTATGTATGTATGTATGTATATATGTATGTATGTATGTAGGTTTGTCCACGGATTTCTCAGAAACTACGGGTCCGATTTCAAAAATTCTTTTTGCAATAGTTAGAGTATTTTTCAACTTAGGGTAGAGTACAAATTTCATCAAAATCGGTCCAGTAGTTTAAGAGATATAAACTTTTTATGTTTTCAGTAATTTACTGTAACGTAGACGTTCAATTTGCTTGATAGTGCTGATACCTATTTTTTTATCCTAAAATAAAAGTCACTAAAAAGTGTTAAATAAACTATTTTTGAAAAAAATAAAAACCGACTTCAAACTAAATTATCTAAAAAGCATAAAATAACGAAAATATATTGAAGTCGGTGTCAGCTCGTGCTAGTCTTAGTTAACATGATGTGCTAGCACCGACTTCAATATATTTTCGTTATTTTATGCTTTTTAGATAATTTACTTTGAAGTCGGTTTTTATTTTTTTCAAAAATAGTTTATTTTACCAGATAAATTCCTCCATATCAATCATGGTTCTCCAGGAAGTTCTTATCCAGTTGTGATAAAATTTATACATATTCACTATAGTGGTTCCTTCTTTCGCATAAAAAAGAATTATTGTAATTGGTAAATACTCGTATTTGCCAGAGTTAGACCAGACCACTTACGTCCTTAAAATGCGATAAAAATATCATCTTTTAGGCATTCCTACAGTTTTTTCTGAGTCGCCATTTTTGTTTTTTCAGGAACTGCTTATTCCTAAGTAATTTTTTTATGGGACCCAATCAGTGGAGCGGCCTATCCGTACGAGAAAGAAGTTTTGAAATCGGTTCATAATTGCCAGAATCATGCGCGATCATACATAGAAATTTTATATTTTATTTTTATTGACATCTTATTATTTATGACATAAAGATACTTGGATTTATATAATTTAATTTTTACTTTTAAATGATGTTAATGTTATTATTATACAATTTGCATACCATAATTAGGTTGAATATTTTGGACTTCTTTATTATGATTGTAATTAACAACTAATCGGACAATATTCATGCAAATAAAGAATTTGAATTTGAATTTGAAAAAAAATATGTACAGACAAATTGAGAACCTCCTCCTTTTTTTGAAGTCCGTTAAAAATGGTGAAAATTAGTTTGTTAAATTGTTGTGTTGAGTTTACTTACCGAGTTTCGTGACTCTGTATTATAAATTAAATGGAAATCATTTTGCATGCAAACTTTGAAACAATTAATTGATCTTAGGGGTTTTATTTTTCGATGAATGCAGGAAACTGGTTTCTTAGATTCTTATGTGCAATGCATAAAATAAGTCCTGTGACTGTAGGACAAAAAATATTTTTTGGACCCAATTAGACCCTTTTAGGGTTTGATTTTCAAAATAATTAAATTGCTTTAACTTGATCAATTTATTCACAAAGTTTCATCAATGCAGCATGATTTCCTTTCCGCGCTTGATACTCAAAAACCATGCTAAAACCCCTTCAAGGGTTATACACGTGTTTTTTTTATCAGTACACTAATAAAGTTTCGTGTCCGTGTGCTATGAATATTTTTTTTCCATGGTAGTTTTGATACCCCATTTGACCCAGGTAGTGGTTGATTTTTGAAAGTGGTGAAAATAAATTTGTTAAATTGTGTTGAGTCTATGTACCGATCTTCGTTACTCTAGCTGCATTATAACATTCAATGGAAATCGTTCTACGTGTAAACTTTCCAACCCCATTATATGACCTTAGGGGTTGTTTTTCGCTAAATGCTAGATATGGGTTTTTTAGATTCTTGTGTGCAATACATAAATTAAGTCTTATGACTGCAGGTCGAAAAACATTTTTGGACCCCAATTGGACTCCTTTAGGAGTTGATTTTCAAAAACTATTTACACATGGATTACTTTAGTTTGATTAATGTATTCGCAAAGTTTCATCAATGCAGCATAATATTTTTCTGTGGTTCAAACTTAAAAACCATACTAAAACCCCTTTAAGGGTCGATTTTCAAAAAGTTGTGATGCACGTGTTTTATCATTTCTTATGTTTAGTACGTTGACAAAATTTCGTGTATGTGTGGTGAAAACAAAATGTTTTCCACACAAACTTTGAGATCCCATTTGACCCACTTAGAGGTTGATTATCGAAAAATACGGAAATTAGTTTATTCAATTTTTGTTTTGAGTTTATGTACCGAGTTTCGTTTCTCCAGCTCTATTATAGCATTAAATGGAAATCGTTCTACGTGTAAACTTTACAACCCCATTAAATGATCATAGGGGTTGTTTTTTGCAAAATGCTGGATATAGGTTTCTTAGATTCTTGTGTGCAACACATAAATTAAGTCTTATGACTGTAGGTCGAAAATCATTTTTGGACCCCCATTTGACCCCGTTAAGAGTTGATTTTCAAAAAAATAATTATTTTTACAATCATTGCTTTAGTTTGATAAATGTATTCTCAAAGTTTCATCAATGCAGCATGATATTTTTTTCCGCGTTTCATACTAAAAACCATACTAACACCCCTTTACGGGTCGAATTTGAAAAAGATGTGATACACGTGTTTCTTAATTTTTTTGGCTTAGTACATTGACTAAATTTCTTACCCGTGTGATGAAAAAAAAACTTTGGGAGCCCATTTCACCCACTTAGGGGTGGATTTTACAAAAATGCTCAAAATAAGTTTGTTCAATTGTTGTGTTGAGTTTATTTACTGAGTTTCGTTACTCTAGCTACATCATAGCATGAAATGGAAATCCTTCTTTGTGCAAACTTTGCAACCCCTTGATATGACCTTAGGGGTAGTTTTTCGAAAAATGCGGGAAATAGGTTTCTTAGATTATTGAGTACAATATATAAACTAAGTCTTATGACAGTAGGTCGAAATACATTTTTTGGACCCCAATTGGACCCATTTTGGTGTTGATTCTCAACACATGATTATTTACACAGAGATTGCTATAATTTGATAAATATATTCGCAAAGTTTCATCAATGCAGTAAGTATGTTTTATTTTTTACGTTGTATACTCAAAAGCCATGTTAAAACCCCTTTAAGGGTCGATTTTCAAAAAGTTGTAATATACGTGTTTCTTTATTTCTTTTTCTCAGTACTGTAACAAAGTTTCATTTCCGTGTGACGAAAAAAATTTTTTTTCCATATAATCTTTGGGAGCCCATTTGACCCACTTAGGGGTTGATTTTACAAAAATGCTCGAAATTAGTTTTTTCAATTGTTATGTTGAGTTTATTTACCGAGTTTCGTTACTCTAGCTGCA
Source organism: Furcula furcula (assembly GCA_911728495.1). NCBI lineage: Eukaryota > Metazoa > Arthropoda > Insecta > Lepidoptera > Notodontidae > Furcula > Furcula furcula. The sequence continues at coordinate 17,824,137 of OU452244.1, forward strand.
TCATACGATGAAATGGAAATCCGTCTTTGTGCAAACTTTGAAACCCCATTAAATGACCTTAGGGGTAGTTTTTCGAAAAATGCTGGAAATAGATTTCTTAGATTCTTGTGTACAATATATAAACTAAGTCTTATGACTGTAGGTCGAGAAACATTTTTTGGACCCCAATTGGACCCCTTTAGGAGTTGATTTTCAAAAAATGATTATTTGCACTTGGATCGCTATAATTTGATTCATGTATTCGCAAAGTTTCAGCAATGCAATATGAATTTTTTTTTCCACGTTGCATACACAAAAACGATGCTAAAACCCCTTTAAGGGTCGATTTTCAAAAAGTGTGATACACGTGTTTCTTTATTTCTTTTGTTTAGTACACTGACAAATTTTCATGTCCGTGTGACGAAAAAAATATTTTTTTCCATACAAACTTTGGGAGCCCATTTGACCCCCTTAAGTATGGAATTTCGAAAAATCCGTTCTTATTGTTCACCTAGACTATTTGAATAATGTTAGTTCCAAATTTCAAGATTGTACGTTATATGGTTTTTGCTGTATCGTGATTCCTAGAAAACACCCTGCTCTTTTATTAATATAGATTTCATAATGCAATTCAATTTAAAACTTCAAAGCTAGGTCGTGAACTAGAAAATTTCATGAGTACTCGAAGAAAACGCACCGTAGGTGCGCCAGATTTTGAACACTCGCTGAGGGACAAAAATCATATGCTCTGTTTCTTTCTATCACATATAATATATATAAATGCATCCTTTTCTTGCGTGAATGAGAAAGAAAGTGCCAGCTCTCTATTGGTTTCTTTCTCTAAGGTGTTTAAGCTCTAAATTCTTCAAATAACAGTTCAGTTCTTTGTATAGTTATTAGTGCTGTCTTTAACATAGGTACTGCTACTCATACTAGTTCATACACTTTTGTTATTATATTCTGTCGCTATCAGCGAAGCTTTATCAGCTTTCTGGAAACTAAAATAATACTATGTTAATTTTTTTAGCAGTAAGTTTTCCATATCTCCAATAAATATATATATATATATATTTAATTTATTAACTGAACATATGAAATAGATTCGATTCTTAGTACAAAAAAGCAGACGAAGATACGCCTATCTATACCTACAGGTTAAAACGTAATAAATGTTTCCCTCTCAACAAACAAGCTCGAGGGCATGGTACATTAAATCGACATATCCAAGCCAATTTCATACTTGCCGCTAAGCTTATTTCAGACTTCCACACGCAAACATTCCCCCCATGCGCAAATAGATTCGATTTGCATTTTAGGTTATAAGACGTCCAATAATACATTTGGAATTTGCAGATATTGCCATACGTTATTTGACAAATAGGTTCTCGTACTTTAATAACTGTTGTGATAAAGTGTATGATGGCCTAAAAGTGGGGTGTATGTTTTTGAGTCTGTCTATACCGAAAAACAAAGTTATAACTAACTTTTTATATTCAGAAGATAAAAAAATAGGTACTTACTTAAATATAATATTGACGGGCCCGTTGGTCTAGTGGTTAGTGACCCTGTCTGCTAACCAACAGGTCGTGGGTTCGATTCCCACCAAGTGTCTGGGTGTTTTATCTATATAAGTATGTATTTACAAAAAAAAAAGTATATAAGTATTAGTCTCAGTTGTCTGGTTTCCATAGTACAGGCTCTGCCTAGTTTGGGATCAGATGACCGTGTGTGAATTGTCCCAGGATATTATTATTATATTATTAAATATAAGTAAGTGACCTTGTGTGTAATTATTCTTTACGAACGAAATGAAAAGACTGTAACCCGGTATGACGAATATACTTTACGTTAGATAATTTGAAGAAAAGGGATGGTTTAAAAAAGAAGTTTGCGTCTAGAAACTATCTTATTTCCGTATTGATCTATTTAGGTCACCAATATAGATTTTATACTATTACGTCGATAGTTTAGGTTAAGAACAGTCAATCTTCCAGGATAAAAATCTAAAACCGATTTCTCATGCTCGTTCAGAACTTCCACGCTCTAATACCTGCCATGATATTAATACCTTTAGCAAAAGTGCTTGAGAGTATCACAATACATCTAAAATATACTAATACCGATTATGTAGTAGTGAGTATTAAATTAAATTAAATTAAATTGTGAACGCTACTGTATTAGGTTAAGACCTGTAAAAGTAGTTGTTTAAGTTTAATAAATACTTACAATAATAAATAAATAAATTCATTCTCACGCGTTTGTATACAAAATAAAATATAATGATAAATTTTAACATTACGAAGTATCAGTACAATACTTCACAATGTAATAAATATTGAAGTATAATAATTACAAATTCCAGACCATCAGTGAATCCACATACCAGTCATCTGATTCCCAACTAGGTAGAGCCTGTACTACTGTAACCTGACAACTGATTCAACATGCTAGACCAACAGGCCCGCAAAACATACCTAATAAAATGTAACTAATATTTTAGGTGTACTTATATAATAATGACATGTATTTATAAATACTAAGCAAAAATATTGGGCTTGACATTTCTATCAAGTGAAAGACTTCAGCGGGAAAGGCAATTTACCTGGAAATTACTTTTGGATGATTCAATAAATATGTTGAACCTCTTGGCGCCCACATCAGCCCTCGCGGGTTGTATGGGCTTAACGACCCCTATTAGATAATCTCATTTAATATGGGCAACCACGGTTTGCATAACAAGTGAATTATAAGTTGTGACTATAGGAACTTAAAATACTAAAACAGGATGTATTGCTTTAGCAAATTTATGTAATTAATCTGTGATCATAACTAATAATACCTACCACTGTAGGTACCTTTTCAGCGTCTTTCATTGCTAAAATGTTTTGAAGCTACGTAAAAATATGTGTTTGATATTAACCAAATAATTAATTTTAATTAAGTACATGGAAATCTTATTGCCGCTTAACATTCTCTACCGGAATTAAAGTTCAGCTAATTTCATTAAGATTGAAGCGACTTCTGACACATTTCTGGCGATTTATACAGATAAGGGCCATAACGATAATTGTGAAACTCGCAACAAGGGCACAAACAAAGAGGGAGTGTGGGATGAGGATTGCCATAGTAAACAACCGCCGACCGAAAGAAACCATCAATCTTGACGAGAGAGTCCACTCCGAAAATTCTTTGTACTAAAACTCTTATAACAACCAAACGAAAACGGAAAAAGTTGGACAAGGAGGACAACTTTTATTGTAAACTTATAAGTAAAAAAAGATAAATAGATTCTTAACAAGTAATAAGTTTTAAAAACTAAAACCCGACTAGGTGCGGATAAAATCGCAGTCTAATAATGTGATATTTATAGCCTATAACCAGCGGACAATCAAGACGCTTCTAACGACACCCTACTTGTCAAATTATGTTAAGTAGATTAGAAGATATGCGGGAACAGATGAACATACATACATTCTTGTTAAAATCATAACCCTCCCTCCGTTCCGTAGTCGGGTAAAAAGAACACTAAGTATATTCACACCCCACACCCCACACACACACACACACACGCACACACACACACACACAAACACACACACACAAGCACGCACAATAAACAAAAGACATCACAAGTTAGTTTAAATAAATTAAATTAAATAAAGTTTTCAAAATTACAAGTAATACATATTTGTTTTATGATTGTTTTACTTTATTATTTTTTCTTTTCCTGTTTTTGTTTTTTTTTTCTGCTTTTTTCTTTTATTTTTTTCTTTCACATACAAACGAATATTTTGTTATAAAAGAGCGATGTCTCCTAACACAGGTATCTTAGGATACCTAATAGGAGACATCTACCTTTATATATGTTAATGTACCTTTTGAAGAAATAAATAACTTTTTTCATTTTTCATTTTTTTTTTCATTTTTTATATTAAATTCCACCAGTCTACATGTAGGTACTCTCGCGGTCACTTGCGGTGTATCACCTTTAGGACGGATAATCGCTTGCACGAGCCGGCCCAAAATACGAGTACGTGCGGACGGGGTAAGCGCATGGAACGTCTTTCAAACGATTTTGATTGAAAACTGGTACACAGTTCGTGTCCGCGATAGTAACTACTTCATCACCGGAGTCACTGGACGAGTGTGGATCCTAGACATCCATCGAATACGGCGGGGACTGCGAGGAGGGCGGCGGCGGGTTTGCAACCCCCGTCCCCGTGAGGACAATGGCAGGTTGTCGAGAGCCTACAATGCGCTCCCCGGTGGCGAGTCGATGATCCCCATGTGCTGATGTGACAGCTAAGGGAGTTTTAGTAGGTAAAAATTAGTTTTTTGAGAATAAATGTCTATAAACCTTCTTAGGTTTTGGTTGGGATTCTTATCCCATAAACCGCGGTTGACCCCCCACAGTGTCCCCGGGACCTTCTGAAGGTTTCCCCGTGAGACAAAAAATAATGGTACCTACTTCACAAACCAATTTGATTAACTTCAGTGTAAATCAAATTGTTTTTCTTTTTACATCTTAAGATGAACTTCATCTGTTTTTCTCCCAAAAATATCCTACCTATTTATCGGAACGTCGAGGAAAACGCGGAATTTAATTAACTGTTGCCATGTTTACCTGTAAGAAAATTATTATCCTGTAATATTAGCTTCACCATTTTCCTGGAGTTTCTATCTTATCAAAATATTCTTTAAATAATCGTAATAACTTAGCTACAACTTTATTTTAATTTGACTGCTTAGTAATACATAGGTATACAACGAGTTACAAAATACCCCGTAAAAAATATAATTAATTATCAAAGCCAAAAATGTTGTCATCCCTAGTAAGGTTAGGTCTTTTAAAAATTTTGTCGTTCCGCGAATTAGGTAGAAATGGAGGTACATTCTGCGTAGTTTACTTTTTAATTTTACTGAAATAGGGTTTGCGCATCAGTGAAAAAAATAATAATTTATTTTTTATTTTTACGGGGTATTTTGTAACACGTTGTATATTTCACGACATGTTTAGTAATATTTTACTAACGCTACGATGTAGTACATTAATATAATAATTATCTAAATCATTAACATATATAACTGGGTTTTAAGATCAAATAAATTACTTTCTTGTTATAATTAGAAAACTTGGGAACCGGGCCCGTTTATTAATGAACCAAACTTTAAACAAAACTCGTGTTTTTCATTTATCTTTAGTTTATTTATAAAAGCCTAAGAAATAGACTTGCCATTTCTTATTAATGTAACAGTTGCGTCATAATAATAGCCTATAAAAAACTTATTGTACCATAATCCAATAAAACACAGTTATAAATGTTTAATGGATTTGAAAATAATATAATCAAAAATTAATGGCTTTGATTATAATAAAATCAAAGATTCGCAAATGAACATAGAAATGTAGAGATAAAATAATTAATATGTATTACGGAGACCTAAAAATAGTAGCCGAAAACATATAAGTACAACTTTCATTGCGGATTTGTCTAGCCTGCCAATAATTAGCTGGATGAAGCTTTACAGTATTATAAGTTTCTCTACTGATGGAGTTAACCAACGCGCGAGTCAGTCAGCTCGTGAAAAGCTATCGCCACATAAAGTTCAGCTCGTATCTACCTTACTTTGTACACCTTACTAATTTGGATAGAGTAGTTGCATTAGCGTGAGATCACAATAATATGACCTTTAATCTATCAAACCGAGAAAATCCATTATTTTATAAGTAGTAATTATTAATTAAATCTATACTTATAATAAAACTGTAACAGGTCCAATTCTGTACATGGAAGATATTTTGAAAATTATATTTGGAGGGCATTCTATAACCGATACTGAGGCCGAAAATGTAATTTTTTTTAATTTTTGTCTGTCTGTCTGTCTGTCTGTCTGTCTGTCTGTATCACGGCTGAGCATCACGCCGAAACTACTGAATGGATTCAAATAAAACTTGGCATGATTTGAGATCTTACTACGAGGTAGGACATAGGATACTTTTTATCCCGTAATCTAGCACGGTTCTTTTGGGAGAGGGGATTAAAGTCAAAACGGGTACTTGGTTATACGCTTGGTCCGATTTTATCATTTTTTCTATAAAATATAATAAATATTAGTAAGGGAACACTCATAGAGAGTTGTTATCAAGGTTTTGTAATCTATCGGGTTAAGCAACTTTAGGTAAGGTCATTAAATAGATGGGTGACCGTTTAACGCCATTTGAACTAAACGGGTCCGTGCTTCGGAGAGCAAGTAAAAAGCGGGTCCCAGTTTTTAACCGACTATAAAAAATGAGGTTATGTATTCGATGCGAATGTCTGTTATTCAAAGTTTAGTTAACGTAAAAATAGCGCAGGCGGAGCTGCGTGGGTCAGCTAGTTAAAGATAATACATACTGTGTTTACAAACTATACAACTCATACCGAAACAAATTATACAACTCATACCGAAACAAATTATACAACTCATACCGAAAAAGCCTTACATAATTGTTGATATAAAAAAAAACTTATTATTTTATTTTCATTTAATGCAAATTGCAGTCTCGGCTTATTTACTAAAGTTACACCCAGAAACGGATTAACATTATTTAGATAAACGTAATAAACAGACAGTCAATGTTGAGAATGATGAAAAAAATGGAGCAGATCACATGGAGCTTGGCCACGATGAATTATATTGTAGTTCCACTGTATATCTACATGCACAGAGAGCATCAACACTATCACTGCATATTATATAAAATCTTTTTAAAAAAAAATTGAACCGACTTCAATATCACTGAAAAGTATAAAATAATTTAAATATTATTGAAGTTGGTGTTAGCTTACTGGCTGTGTATATTTGGCACCAACTTCAATAATATTTAAATTATTTTATACTTTTCAGTGATATTGAAGTCGGTTCAATTTTTTTTTAAAAAGATTTTATTGTAAACTTTTTAGAGATATTTTCATATATAAAGATTGAACCATCGAAAACCGTAAAATTATCTAGATAGGTTATGATCACATTATCGTCTACATAGTTTTACATAATTCATCATGTTTCTTCAGAAACTCAGAACCTATTTATCCGGTCGTAATGAAATTTGCATGGAATCATCATAGTAGTTTACTCTCTCGAATAAAAAAAGAATCATCGCAATCGGTTCATAATTGTCAGAGCAATGTAATGGAGAACATAAGTTTTATGGTTTTTACCAGATAAATTCCTCCACATCGTTCGTGTTCCTCCAGGAAGTTCTTATCCGGTTGTAATAAAATTCATACAGATTTAATAAAGTGGTTTCTTCTTTCGATTAAAAAAAGAATCATTGAAATTGGTAAATATTTGCCAGAGTTATGACCATTTTTCTCCTTAAAAAGCGACATAAAGTCATCGATATAGGCTTTCCTGCAGCTCTCAGTGCGCAGTCACTATTCTTGTTTTTCAGGAACTACTTATTACTACGCAATAATTTTTTTATGGGACCCAATCAATGGATTGAAGACTGGATGTAAGAAAGATTTTTTCAAATTGGTTCATAATTGACAGAGTTATGCGCGAACATACATAAAAAAAAAAATATATATATATACAGACGAATTGAGAACCTCCTCCTTTTTGAAGTCGGTTAAAAAAGTTCTCCGCCGTGATTTTTTTTTATACTACCAAGGTGGTAATGCAAGCATACGGCCCGCCTGACCAGACCTGAGCAGTCACCGCAGCCTATAGACGCTAGCAACACCAGAAGAATCACTAAAGCGTTGCTGACCCTCTCTCGTGTCTGGTAATTTCACCAGCTTCAGAGCCCTTCACATCGGAATGCTTTATTTATAGCAATGTTTACAAACTGCTGCTTGGCGGCAGAATATCTGACACTGCGGTGGTACCGACCCTGCTGGTTTCTTGCACAAAAACCTACCACCTAGTAAAACTTAACACAGGATGTTCTATTATGTTACGGTTCGTAGTTTTTTACTTATAACTTAAAAAGAAAACAGATTTAAGTAAAATAAAATTAAATAGTTAGTTTAGCCTCCTTCAAGAGCACAGTGATTCGACTTTTACTACATCTCATAAATAATATAAATCCCGTTAGCAACGTTGACCGCAGTCTGGTATCAAATAACTTGCAATAAGCCAGTTGTTAGAGGCAGCCGCCGCCACCGCACCGCATGCGGCCACCCAAACCTGGAGCATTATTGAATTTTCTTGACCTTTACTAGTACTTTCCAATATCTATTTGAGCTTTATTGCTTTAAATACGTAATTTAATTTCTAGCCCAATCTCCGAGGTTGGTGGCGGACCAAAAAGAGTCGCCTGAGATAGTAAGGCCACGTTATACGGGCCGAAAGAGTATGTCTGGTAGAAGATGCCTTGATAAATGCTTCTCCTTGGAGCAAGACCTAGAGGTAATATAAGAAGCGCTGGCTGGACATCATACAGAATGACATGAGAGCCAACAATCTCACAACCGAGGATGTTGAAAATCCGGGAAAACATAAGGAATCATAGTTAGAATTAATTAGGCCAATTACGGATTAATTACGCCAGGTGGAAGAAGAAGATGTAGAATACATGTGTAAAAGCATTTAATGCATAAATGAAACAAAGTGTAGTTCCGGAAAAACAAAATCTAATTATACAATACGAATTTGGAACAGGAAACAAAGAAGTTTTTACGTGGACACCTAAATATACAGATTTCACGAAACAATTCTTGAATTTAGAAATAGACAAAGCGATCCTTTGTACCAAACGAAGGGCTTATGAATTATCGGGGGACGGAGGCGACAATCGGTAAAGTCTCAAACACCGATTGTCACCTGATCCACCCAACGACAAACACACAATAACATCGTGTTAACAGCTAAACACCAGCACTCAGAATTTCTACGCCATGACGTGCTAAACAAGATAGGTGATTATTTTAACTTTAGTTACACTTTAAGAATATTGTTTTTTTATAAAAGTAGGTAGGTACTATATTCTTATTAATCCACCAAGCCAGACTACATATAATTTATTTCGTATAGTTCAATCGTATCACGTGTAACATTTTTAAATCAAATCACCAGAATTCTTTGAAACGACAGACTGAAAATACTTATGAAAAAAATATCGTCGTAAATATCGTAGAAATTTCTTGAGCTCACGATTATTAATAGGGTGTCTGAACAGAAATTCTAAATAACACATTCCCTGAATTTTATGATACTCTGGAGTTCTTGTATCTAAGTAATCACATCACAGTCTAAGTAGGTATACGTAATAAATTACGCAGTCGTTTGAGATGCTGCGTTTATGGGTCTACACTAGTCTTAAACTTTTTAATATAATCGTTGCCCTTATTTCATTGAGAATATCGATCTTGCTATAGATTAAGTAGACATTATGTATTTTTGTAACAATGACATTGCAAATACCTGCTACTTCTAACTAACATTTGTGAAGACTAAAGATTTAAGTTTAAATTCTACACTAATTTCGTCCAAGTTATCATTGTTACTAGGTATTGGTTATTTTAAATTATTTGACCCACCTTTACACATGTCAAAAAAAAAATATTTCATTATTTCAGTAACTCTTGTCAAAATATTTTTGTTACTCTTGACAGTTAGATCGATTAATGGGAGCTTCCATTATATAACTTTATAAGAACGTTCTGTCGTCTTATCTTACGCACAATCGTATTCTCTGATCCGCTTAAGGAACCCCCGTCACGGGTTTAGCTAATGGACTCAAGCAGCATTATTACGTACAAACATAAACATAGCCCTCCATCACTGCTTTTTGATGTACTATTTCCATGAAAACAATATCTGAAACAGTAATTACGTTCCTATTATTCATAGCAGGTACCAGCTGTATACAATTTCAATGTCCATTATGTGATTTGTAGTAATCGAATAGCAAATTGATTGTACGCTGTTTGGGCATATTACACATATATGCCTATGTTCATTATCCGTATAGGTGCATACGCGGACATTATATCATCAGCCGCAATCACGTTCGTGCTATCGACAACAAAGGTTCAATCATAGTGACTATGCGTAAATATTGAACGAGCAAGCATTTTTAATTAAGCTAAAATTTCAGTGTTTCAGTCCGTGTTACGCCGTCGGAGTTACTAAAATATGCATCAAAGGAAACAGACAAATTGAACGCATTGCCGGCAAGCCGCGTCGGCGATGGAGCGTGAATTCGCGGTAACTACGTATAATATGTATATACACACATCAAAAGTGTCTAGGGATCAACATATATTTTTGCAATAACTTTTCTCCTGATTGATATTAATTAAAATTTTCTTTAAGGATTCATCAAATAAAGTGTTTTCGTTTGTCACAGTAACGATAAACCAAGTCACCTTTGCATTAATAAAGAAATTTGCCATTTTCCTAATAAAGGGATTTTTGACATTTGAACCACTAACACAAAAGTTCGAAAAAAAGACTGAAATAACAGTTTTCTTTAAAATTTTATTGGGTAACTTAAACAATTAATAATCCGTGTTTCTACCGCGAACACTAACAACACAAGAACATCGGTTTGGCATACTCAAAATGAGTTCATCCAAATCACGCTGTGGAATGGCCGCCCATGTTCGTTGCAACAACAAAAAAAGGTCTTCTTGCGACTGGATACCCTCCATATTCGGCAGAGCTCTTCTCTGTAGCATATCCCATGCATGCTCAATCGGGTTCAAGTCTGGCGACTGAGCAGGCCAGGGCAGGACATTGATGTTAGCTGCGGCGAGAGTCTGTCTTACAACTCTTGCGGTGTGCGGTCGTGCATTATCATGCATTAACTGAAATAAGGGACCGATTTGCACTTGTAGAGGAACGATGACGTCTGATACAATCGTCTCAGCATAAATTTGAGCGTTGAGGTTGCCTCTGATCCAAATCAACTCAGTTCTTCCGCCGATCCAAATACCCGCTCATACCATGATGGTTCCACCACTATAAGGATGGACTTCCTGGCAGGATTTTAATCGCTGTTGGCGTCCAGGGGTTCTCCAGTGTCGTATACGTCTTGTATCCGGTCTCATACCAAAACGAGACTCATCAGAAAAGCACACGAAACGCCATTGTTCTTCTGCCCAATTTCTGTGTTCAAGAGCCCATTGATATCGAATCCTACGATTGTGCATTGCTATAGGTGGTACCCGTAGCGGTCTTCGGGAATGAAGGTTCACTTCATGCAAGCGGTTTCTGACTGTTTGGTCGCTAATTAAGTTCCCTGAAGAGTGATGAAGCCTCACGGCTAACATCATGGCAGTTATTGTTGGAGCTCTTCGAGTTAAGATTTGAATATATCGGTCTTGTCTCCGTGTGGTGCAGCGATACCGTCCTCCATGGCGCTCAGCCACGGTACCAGTGCTTCGGTAACGTGTCCAAAGTCGACTGATAACACTCTGACTTGTATTCAGAGCTAAAGCCACAGTACGTTGCCGGGAACCAGCTTCTATCATTCCCACGGCTCTGAGCATTTCTTCCCTGCTTAAATGACGTCGCCGCTCCATAATAACGTTGGTTTTAATCAGTAGTAGGGAAACAGTAGCACTAATAATGTCTTCAATGCGTTGTATGTTTTTATAGGGAAAATATTGACAGCTGATTTTCATCTTTTACTCGAATTTGATTCACAGTTCCTGATTCAAATTATGAAATGCACCAAAAAGGATCCATATAAATTTATAAAATCATAAATTTATTACAAAGCCACATCTCAATCTCAAGAAATCCGCTTAAAAATGCTTGATCCCTAGACACTTTTGATGTGTGTACATACATCACACGTGAAAGTCAATCAACCGAACCCAACAACAGTAAAGGAAAATGCTCAATGACTAATTTATTTTCCTCTACGTTGTTGTTAAGGTATGCGTCCGATTTTGTAACAAAATAATTTACCTTATTCATTTATTTATTATTCTTTATTATGTACACAAAAAAAAAATACAATAGAAATATTAACATAAAAAAAAGTAACATAAAGGGCGAGCTTAACTCAACATGTGAGTTCTCTTCCAGCAAACCCAAAGTGAGCGTGACAGAATGAATGCGGGCAAAACCAAGTGTACTAGCAAAAAAAAAAAATTATAATTTACCTTAAATTATACTATGTAAATGGAAGGTATTTATTTCAGTGTAAGATCTCGGAGCGAATAATTTCGTTGCTCGACTTGTTTCGCCCTTTTCCACTGCATGTTTACCGCCTCATTATTTTTATACCTTCGCAAAGATTACAAACCAGTATCTATTTAGTATGTACTTATTTAAAAAAAATGTATTTATGTATTTGTTTCAGTTGTCTGGTTTCCATAGTACAGGCTCTGCCTAGTTTGGGATCAGATGACCGTGTGTGGATTGTCCCAAGATATTATTATTTATTATTATTATTAAACATCAAGTAACGTGTACGTAACATTATTTAATGAGTTCGCTCTTCCAACTATTTTCGCCTAACTACACCGGACTAAACATCACGCTTTATCTATAACTATTAAGTCTTACATAATATTATAAAGTAAGCCTATTACCATTTAGTGTACAATTTTTTTTACATCCAATCCAGAATTTAGTGATCAAAAAACCTAATAGTACCTACTTTGCCTGCCCTGGAAATTAAACTTAGGACCACGTGGTGAGTAGCCACGCTTGATAGATAGATAGATAATACTTTAGTGTACAACCAACATAAAACAAAACAAGAAAGTTCCAATGGTTCCACGAGGTAGAACTATTTTCGTGGTCCCATTGCTCTCTACGGTTATTAAAATATTCCTCTATACATGGTGGCCAGAACAGTGACGTCATAAATTTTTTTTTAGGTTCTACGATTTTTCGTAGTTTTCGAGTTACGATTTTATATATGAATTTTTGCATAATTGCGACTGGATGACTTTGAAACATTTCTAAAAAAAAAAGTAGGTTTCTCGATTTTTTTTCTTGCAGCTAAATCTCTATGACCTGTACATTTATGCATAATAATAAACAGCCTCATAACATTAATGGAAGTTACTACAAAATTGAATTAAAATTGAGAATTTATGTTATGTGAGTTATCATTTATATTTTCAACTGAAAATTAAAAATCTGAACTGATAGTTTCTTAATTTCTAAGTAGCTTCAGAGAATGCGCTGTTTAGATTTTGATGAAGATGAAAATTTAAATGATAACCACTTAACATAAATTCTCAACTTTCAAACTGAACCGGTCGCAAGTTTGCAAAAATTCATAAATAAACTCGAAAACTACGAAAAATCGTAGAACATACATAGGGGTGATTCAGATACCCCTCAATACGAGGCACCTAAAAAAATTTTATGACGTCACTGTTCTGGCCACCCTGTATAGGCTGTATAGCACCTTTTTGCATTGTTAAAATTTATCTATCGTATAGTGGCAAGTGGCAGACATAAAATACAGCAGCGCCGCCCATTGTACGATCGGCGCTTGGTGCGACCATTAGAGCAGAGCCCTTTAATATCTCACATACCTATTATTCATTGGAAAATGTAAATCCAAAACCAAAAAGGTATGCGGTTAAAAACCACATCATGCTATAGACTTAGAATTAAACGAGATAAAAAAAAATTTTTCTTGTTGCGTTATTGAAAATGTAATACACATTAGGTGGTTGTAGATGTGCAAAAGAATTTGTTTGATACAGACTAATAAATGTTTTGTAATTGCAAACTATGCATAGACACGAACCAATAAAACTAAAAACAAAGCTTTGCTGACACCATGGATAAATATTTATCCATGCTGACACTAATATATTATTCTAATAATGGTCTTCTGACCGATACCATACCAATCTTTCACAAGACCTTTGCTTCCTTTAGGCCCAAGTGCACCGCCATTTAAACGTCTGTTATGTATTTTTCAGAATCGATTATCTATTTTTCACCACCACCATAACCCCGGTTATGGACCCTTAATAGTCCATTATCTTTTTTTTTTGACGCGCGGGAAATCTTCGAAAGATCCCCGGGAGCTGTGGGGCTCGACCGGGGTATGTGGGATTCTTACCCACTAAAACCCCCGCGGCTGTCGCATCGGCACATCAGAGGGGTCCCCAGTGCTCTCCGGTGGGATCTGCACCAGGGGCTCCTCAGTCCCTTGCCCCCCGGGAACCAGTCACGGTGCTCACGGGGACGGGAGTCGCAACCCCGTCGCCGTCCTCCTCGGAGTCGCCGCCGTACTCAATGGACGTTCTAAGGGCCCACACCCCGAACGTCCAGCGACTTTAAATGTCGGTGCACTTGGGCCTTAGTCTCTCACAATCGGATGAAACGGAAGATCGAAACGAGCAGGTTGAGATCTGGCGCAGGACTGACTTTTTACATGCCCATCCGATGCATGCATCATCTTACTTTACAAACAATTAGAAGATCAGCTTGTATCTATTGACATTGTCAAAGTTGTTTTTTACGTTGTTGGTCCCCGTAGAATTTTAACCCGCAACCTCCAGTTAGAAAGGTAAGCGGTTTATCGCTGGGCCACAGAGACTAAAGTGCGCAATTAATCTAAGTAAAACTTTATGCATTTTTGGTACTTCTTAATATTTATACGCAGGTATATTGTATACGCAGGTACATAGGTACAGATTGTACCTACTCTATAACAAAACCAGAGAACGCGCAATGGTCCGGATAAATTTCTTAACTACCATTTGATTGGTTCGTTTGTTTACAACAGAAAACTCGAAAACTTCACCTATTCAGATCCCAATATAATTGACTACGATGTTACATTTGAACAAGTTTGCTACTAAAGGGCATTGCGAACTTTCGAGTTTGTCGATCGGCTACCGACGCCCAGCCTATTCAGGCCGTACGTATACTTACATAGGTACTATAGTTTCCTTTCATTTAACGGGCGTGACGACTTTTCACTACTAATAAAATACTGATAGCTAGTTTTTTGCACAGAGTTGCTTTTGTAAACGTTCAAAAAGTGGACATTTACTTTCTACTTTTAACTACAGTTTTTTGTAAAATGTCAGATGCATACAATCAATGTTGATCTACATATAGAGCAATATTCATTTTAAAACTAGTTCAATGTTTCCTACGCTATTTTCTGCTGACATATTGCATACTAGCTGTAGCCCGCGGCTTCGCTCGCGTTTACTTTGTTACTCAAATGTGTTTTGAATTATGGATCGAGGTTTGTTTACATTAATGTAACAATATTGTTCACACTTTTATTAACCCTGATCTAATTAGGTATCAAGTATGTAGTCTGTATTTTTGTGTAAGCTATTATATGTGTAAGAAATGGGATTCTTAAATATTTACTTATTTATTTAAAAAGGTACCTACTGTACTTATTTTTCAATTCCATTAAAAAGCTTATGAGGTTGTTAAGTGGAAACCATTTGGCAACCCCATTGGTAGACGCCCTTAGCGGTTGATTTTCGAAAAATTCTGGAAATTAGTTTATTCAATAGTTTTGTTTAGTTCATTCACTGAGTTTCGTTCGCAAAGTGTCATTAGTGCAGCATGAATTATTTTTTCGCGTTTGATACTCACAAGCCGTGCTTAAACCCCGTTAAGGGTTGATTTTCAAAACAAATGTGTTAGACGTGTTTCTCAATTTTTTGATGAGTACTCTGACAAAGTATCGTGCCTTTGAAAAAATATTTTTTACATACAAACTTTGATACCTACCTCATTTGTCCCATGGGTTGATTTTCGAATAAAACATTGCACACTTTATCCGGTCCTAATGATATCATTAGGACCGGATAAAGTATGCAAATATTTGCATGAAATCATTACAGTAGTTTACTCTCTTGAATAAAAAAAGAATCATCGAAATCGGTTCATATTTGTCAGAGTAACGTAATGGAGAACATCACTTTCATGGTTTTTAACCGACTTCAAAGGAGGAGGTTCTCAATTCGTCTGTAAATATTCTTTTTATTAACCGACTTCAAAAAAGGAGGTTCTGTATTCGACGCGTATGTATGTAATATTAACAAAAATGCGTAATATTCATATATGTTAGTCTATGTGGGCTTCTAAGCAAATTTACCAAATTTTACGAGTGTATGTATGTATGTATGTATGTATGTATGTATGTATGTATGTAGGTTTGTCCACGGATTTCTCAGAAACTACAATTCCGATTTCGAAAATTCTTTTTGCAATAGTTAGAGTATCTTTCAACTTAGGGTAGAGTACAAATTTCATCAAAATCGGTCCAGTAGTTTAAGAGATATAAACTTTTTATGTTTTCAGTAAGTTACTGTAATGTAGACGTTCGAGTTGCGTGATAGTGCTGATACCTATCTTGGTAAAATAAGTCACTAAAAAGTGTTAAATAAACTATTTTAAAAAAAATAAAAACCGACTTCAAAGTAAATTATCTAAAAAGCATAAAATAACGAAAATATTATTGAAGTTGGTGCAGAATATACACAGCAGGTACGCTAACACCAACTTCAATAATATTTTCGTTATTTTATGCTTTTTAGATAATTTACTTTGAAGTCGGTTTTTATTTTTTTTTAAATAGTTTATTACAAACTACCACCGGATCGTAACGCGGCCGCTACTGAGAAGATCCGGCAAGAAACTCAGCGGTCTTGTCTTTTTTTTGTCTTTTTTTTAAAAACAGTTTTACAAATTATACATAAGTCAGCCCTAAAATTCTAAGCTTGCATGAGTTGAGCAGTTCAAGCCCATGCAGCTTTATCATCTAGGAAATCCGAGATTTTATAATAAGTCTTTTTTGACAATTGGCTTTTTATCAAAGGTTTAAATTTCTTTATTGGAAGATCTCGGATATCCTGTGGCAGTTTGTTATAGAAGCGTATACTTTGGCCCATTAACGATTTGCCTGTTCTGTGGAGACGCGTGGCATGTACAACAAGATCGTGTTTGTTCCGGGTATTAATATTATGTGTATCACTATACTTTTTAACCGACTTCAAAAAAGGAGGTTCTGTATTCGACGCGTATGTATGTAATATTAATAAAAATGCGTAATATTCATATATGTTAGTCTATGTGGGCTTCTAAACGAATTTACCAAATTTCACGAGTGTATGTATGTATGTATGTAGGTTTGTCCACGGATTTCTCAGAAACTACAAGTCCGATTTCGAAAATTCTTTTTGCAATAGTTAGAGTATCTTTCAACTTAGGGTAGAGTACAAATTTTATCAAAATCGGTCCAGTAGTTTAAGAGATATAAACTTTTTATGTTTTCAGTAAGTTACTGTAATGTAGACGTTCGAGTTGCGTGATAGTGCTGATACCTATCTTGGAAAAAATAAGTCACTAAAAAGTGTTAAATAAACTATTTAAAAAAAAATAAAAACCGACTTCAAAGTAAATTATCTAAAAAGCATAAAATAACGAAAATATTATTGAAGTTGGTGCAGAATATACACAGCAGGTACGCTAACACCAACTTCAATAATATTTTCGTTATTTTATGCTTTTTAACCGACTTCAAAATAAACTATTTTAAAAAAAATAAAAACCGACTTCAAAGTAAATTATCTAAAAAGCATAAAATAACGAAAATATATTGAAGTCGGTGCTAGCACATCATGTTAACTAACACTAGCACCAGCTGACACCGACTTCAATATATTTTCGTTATTTTATGCTTTTTAGATAATTTACTTTGAAGTCGGTTTTTATTTTTTTTTAAATAGTTTATTACCAGATAAATTCCTACACATCAATCATGGTTCTCCAGGAAGTTCTTATCCGGTTGTTATAAAAGTTATACATATGCATTACAGTGGTTCCTTCTTTCGAATAAAAAATAATCATTAAAATTGCTAAATATTTGCCAGAACTTGACCATTTTTGTCCATAAAAAGCGATAAAAACATCATCTTTCTACAGTTTTTTCTGAGTCGCCATTATTGTTTTTTAGGAACTGCTTATTCGTAAGTAAATTTTTTTTATGAATCAGTGGAGCGGCCTATCCGTACCAGAAATAATTTTTGAAATCGGTTCATAATTGCCGTAGTCACATAACTCCGTACTTGAATGATGCGTCTATACTTAATATGGAATCGCGTAGACAGCTACATCTAGCTACTTTATTGTTTGGTGTAATTAAATTTAAACAACCAAGATATCTATATGATAAGTTAAAATTCAGTGACAAATGTGGCACTAGATTCTGTCGACCGCCTTTAGCAGGACATTCACATAAGACGGCCGCATTTAGGGGCAGTTTCCGTTATCAGGCAACGAATTGTTGGAACAATCTACCCCCTCCGATCAGACACCTCTCTTCGCTGTATTCTTTTAAAAGTAACTGTAGGTCTTTTTTATTAGAAAAACAAATAATAGGCATTCCATCACGTTACCTGTAATGGTTACTGCTGCTAAGCGATTGTCCTACTTCGAATCATCTATTGGAGTCAGAAATTATTTTGTAAATCTATCTGCCTACTCGTAGTTTATTGATTTATCTATTATTATTTATTTCTATATTATTTTTATTTAATTTTTATATTTACCATATTAGTGTACACCTACATCTTATAACAGCACCAATCACACTAGTATGTATGTATCGCGCATTAATTCATGCATCTGTACCTCCCTTGGCAATAGCTGAAAATCAGTGTTTTTGCTTCTTGAGCAATATCCCCACTGAGCTACTGCCTTTTTGCATTGCCACAGCACACACATATATACAAATAATCAAAATGTGTATTTTGTTGTGTATCATTGATAGTTACCTATGTATATTACTGTGTTGTTTGTATGTGTGTGAGCTTGGTTGCAAATAAATGTTTTATCTATCTATCTATCTATCTAATTGCCAGAGTCATGCGCGAACATACATAAAAAAAAATATATGTACCTACAGACAAATTGAGAACCTCGTCCTTTTTTAGAGTCGGTTAAAAATGCTGAAATTTAGTTTGTTAAATTGTTGTGTCGAATTTACTTACCGAGTTTCGTGACTGTACTGTTAAATAGAAATCTTTCTGCATGTAAACTTTGAAACCATTAATTGACCTTAGGGGTTGTTTTTTGATGAATTCAGGAAACAGATTTCTTAGGTTATGTGCAATACATAAAATAAGTCTTGTGGCCGTAGGGTAAAAAACATGATTTGGACCCCAATTAATCCCTTTTGGGGGTCAATATAAAAAACTAATAATTTGCACATGGATTTCTTTAATTTCATGAATGCATCAGTGTCATCAATGCTCAAAATTCGTATAATAATTCATACTCAAAAACCATGCTAAAACCCCGTCAAGGGTTGATTTTCAAAACAAAATGTGTCAGACGTGTTTCTTAACTTCTTTTGATGACAAATTTTTGTGTCAGTCTGAAGAAAAATATTTTTTTGCAAACTTTGATATCCTATTTGACCCACTTAGTTTCCAAAAATTTAGAAAATTTGTTTCTTGTTATGTTGAGTTTATTTATTGAGTTTCGTGACTGTAGCATCATAGCTAAAATGAAAATCCTTGTTCATGCAAACTTTGCAACCACATAAAATAACCTAGGGATTGTTTTTTGAAGAATGCCTGAAATAAGTTTAGATTATTGTGTGCAATGCATAAAATAAGTCCTGTGACTGTAGGCCAAAAAACATTTCTTGGACCCAATTGGACCCTTTTAGGGGTTGATTTTCAAAATAAATGGCTTTAACTTGATAAATTTATTCACAAAGTTTCATCAGTGCAGCATGATTTTCTTTCCGCGTTTGATACTCAAAAACCATGTTTAAACCCCTTCAAAGGTTGATTTTAAAAAAATAATGTGATACACGTGTTTTTTAACAGTACACTGATAAAGTTTCGTGTTCATGCGATGAATATATTTTTTTCTATAGTAATTTTGATACCCCATTTGGCCCACTTAGGGACTTATTTTCGAAAAACGCTGAAAATTAGTTTGTTAAATTGTTTTGTTGAGTCTATGTACCGAGTTTCGTTACTCTAGCTGCATGGAAATCGTTCTACGTGTAAACTTTCCAACTCCATTATATGACCTTAGGGGTTGTTTTTCGCTAAATGCCGGAAAAGGGTTTCTTAGATTCTTGTGTGCTATACATAAATTAAGTCTTATGACTGCAGGTCGAAAAACATTTTTTGGACCCCAATTGGACCCCTAAAGTCACCTCGACTTTTAAAAAAATATTATTTATACAATAATTCCTTTAGTTTGATAAATGTATTCGCAAAGTTTAATCAATGCAGCATGATATTTTTTTCCGCGTTTCATACTCAAAAACAATGCTAACACCCCTTTACGGGTCGAATTTGAAAAAGTTGTGATACACGTGTTTCTTCTTCGTCTTTGGCTTAGTACATTGACAAAATTTCTTATCCGTGTGATGAAAAAAAAATCCGTAATAACTTTGGGAGCCCATTTGACCCACTTAGGGGTTGATTTTACAAAAATGCTCAAAATTAGTTTGTTCAATTGTTGTGTTGAGTTTATTTACTGAGTTTCGTTACTCTAGCTGCATCATATCATGAAATGGAAATCCTTCTTTGTGCAAACTTTGCAACCCCTTGATATGACCTTAGGGGTTGTTTTTCAAAAAATGCAGGAAACAGGTTTCTTAGATTCTTGTGTACAATATATAAACTAAGTCTTATGACTGTAGGTCGAAAAACATTTTTTGGACCCCAATTGGACCCATTTCGGAGTTGATTCTCAACACATGATTATTTACACATAGATTGCTATAATTTGATAAATATATTCGCAAAGTTTCATCAATGCAGTAAATATGTTTTTTTTACGTTGTATACTCAAAAACCACGTTAAAACCCCTTTAAGGGTCGATTTACAAAAAGTTGTAATACACGTGTTTCTTTATTTCTTTTGTTTAGTACACTGACAAAGTTTCATGTCCGTGTGACGAAAATTTTCTTTTTTCCATACAAACTTTGGGAGCCCATTTGACCCACTTAGGGGTTGATTTTACAAAAATGATCAAAATTAGTTTTTTTAATTGTTGTATTGAGTTTATTTACCGAGTTTCATTACTCTAGCTGCATCATAGGATGAAATGGAAATCCTTCTTTGTGCAAACTTTGAAACCTCATTAAAAAACCTTAGGGGTAGTTTTTTGAAAAATGCTGGAAATAAGTTTCTTAGATTCTTGTGTGCAATATATAAACTAAGTTTTATGACTGTAGGTCGAGAAACATTTTTTGGACCCCATTTGGACCCCTTTACGAGATGATTTTCAAAAAATGATTATTTGCCCTTGGATTGCTACAATTTGATTAATGTATTCGCAAAGTTTTAGCAATGCAGTATGAATTTTTTTTTCCGCGTTGCATACTCTAAAACCAGGCTAAAATCCCAATATGGGTCAATTTTCAAAAAGTGTGATACACGTGTTTCTTTATTTTTTTTGTTTAGTACACTTACAAAGTTTCATGTCCGTGTGACGAAAAAAATTTTTTTTTCCATACAAACTTTGGGAGCCCATTTGACCCACTTAGGTATGGAATTTCGAAAAATCCGTTCTTATTGTTCACCTAGACTATTTGAATAATGTTGGTTCCAAATTTCAAGATTGTACGTAATATGGTTTTTGCTGTATCGTGATTCCTAGAAAACACCCTGCTCTTTTATTAATATAGATAAATAGTCTACCGACTGAAACAATTCAGCCAATTTTCCGGTTGTGAAAAATGGTCATAGATTCCCAGGACCAAATATATTTGTTTGCATGAACATGTATGTTTGTCTTATGTTTGGATATTTATTTTCTTTACGTTCAATAAAATTCAAGAACTTCTACTACTAGTTCTACGTAGTAGGTCCCTTTCGGTGCTGCGCCCGAAGCTTGAAATTCGGGAGTCGCTGGATGTTTGGGGTGTGGGCCCTAGACGTCCATCGATTAAGCGTTGACTCTGAGGACAGCGGCGGGGTTGTGACCCTAGTCCCTGTGAGGTGAGCACTGAGCACCGTGATAGGTTCCCGGCGGGCTATAATGCGCCTCCGATGGTGGGCCCAAAGGCAACAAAAATTAGTAGGTCCCTTGTGTGTAAATAAATCGTCCAGGTATGGCCCACTGCCGTAAAAATATACTTACCTACCTATTTTTGTCGGGGATTAAACGTTTAAACGTTACCCAGTCGCCGTAGGGGCGGAGGCCGGGTTATGGGGGATTTTACCCACTAAAACCTCCCTGATGGCCTTCATCCACGTTATGGGGAGACTGGGCACTCCGGTCTGACCTCGCCTGTCTCTGCCAGATACTCTAGAGTCTCTAGAGTGCTAGAGCATGGTCCAGGGGAGTGCAGAAATGCACGCTCCTTGGCAGATATACCTACTGCAACTTTATAAAATGTATGATTCTGTGCTATAGAGAAAGTTTGGAAGCATTTGAGATGTGGTGTTGGAGAAGAATGGAGGGAATAAGTTGGACAGAAAGGGAGACGAATGAAGAAGTTTTGGAATTGGTTGATGAAAGAGATATTTTAAGACCAATTGAGAATAGGAGAGGAAAGGTGATTGGCCACTTGATACGACACGACACCGTCTTTAAAACGATTGTGGCAGGTAAAATAGAAGGGAAAAGGGGAAAAGGAAGACCAAGGCGAAGTTTCATGAAGCAGGTAGTAGAAAAAGTGGGTGGAGTGTCGTATCAGAAGGTCAAAATAAAAGTATATACCTAATAGATCGGATTGGAAATTGCTTCACCGACAAGAGCACAGCTCTTAAATTGGAGGGAGTGATGACTCTGTGTACCTAAACGGTGCGGAAGCTGATGAAATTACCTGGCTCACTTAACTGGTGACTCGGGTGAATAGCGGTAGAGCATCGTGTATCGCAGACCATGAGGCGAACGTCTTGCTTGTCTTGTCACCATCAGCACATATATAAAAAATCTTTTACAATTTGACAACGTAATTTTAATTAAATTGTTAAAAGTATGGAACTACATTTTGTTAATTAAATTACTTTTAGTACCATCCACGCTCACGTTATGTCTATCTATTATGTTTTCATTCTCCAGAGACCTACATAATACTATTTTAATTACGCTTGCTGGTAATTACTACTGAAAACAGTCCCATTTTAAAAGATTTCCTTTTAATAACCCGAATACACACACGATACTACACACCCAGTCGTCGCGTAACCATGGATGCTGCGAAGCGTTCAAACGTTGGGAAAGTAAAAATCCCAAATAAAACGCGAGATGTACCTAATCCGTAAAAGTAATTTCATATTAAAGCCCCTTTTTAAATCGTTCGTGTCATATATTTATTTGTGTTGGATGATAATCTCGAAATATCACTGTAAGTTTATTCAGTAACGTCGAACTCTTTCTGTCATTTTAATAACATCATAACTTTGTTTTGCTAGGTAAAATATTCAGGTATAAATAGTATACAGTTCCACATTTTCAATTATCGTATTATTAACCGACTTAAATATAATCTTTTTAAAAAACATTGAACCGACTTCAATATCACTGAAAAGTATAAAATAATTTAAATATTATAGAAGTTGGTTTTAGCATACCTGCTGTTTATAATTGGCACCAACTTCTGTAATATTTAAATTATTTTATACTTTTCAGTGATATTGAAGTCGGTTCAATGTTTTAAAAGATTTTATTTTATACTTTTTTGTGATATTTTCATAAAGAATGATGGAACCATCGAAGACGGTAAAATGATCTAGGTAGGTTATGATCACATTATCGTCTACATAGTTTTACATAATTTATGTTTCTTCAGAAAAAAATATCCGGTCGTAATGAAATTTGCATGGAATCATCATAGTAGTTTACTCTATCGAATAAAAAAAGAATCATCGAAATCGGTTTACATTTGTCAGAGTAATGTAATGGAGAACATCAGTTTTATGGTTTTTACCAGATAAATTCCCCCACATCGTTCATGGTTCTCCAGTAAGTTCTTAGCCGGTTGTGATAAATTTCATACAGATTCGTTACAGTAGTTTAATCTTTCGAATAAAAAAAGAATCATTGAAATTTGTAAATATTTGCCAGAGTTATGACCATTTTTGTCCGTAAAAAGCGACATAAAGTCATCTTATATAGGCATTCCTGCAGTTCTCCTGCGCAGTCACCATTTTTGTTTTTTCAGGAACTACTTATTCGTATGCAATATTTTTTTTATGACCCAATTAACGGATTAAAGAATGGATGGAAGAAAGATTTTTTCAAATCGGTTCATAATTGCCAGAGTTATGCGCGAACATACAAAGAAAAAAAAAATATATATATATATACAGACGAATTGAGAACCTCCTCCTTTTTTGAAGTCGGTAAAAAAAGCAAGAGGTTCTCAATTCGACTAAGTATATTTTTATATACTACTAGCTGACCCACGCAGCTCCGCCTGCGCTATTTTTACGTTAACTAAACTTTTAATTACAGACATTCGCATCGAATACATAACCTCATTTTTTATAGTCGGTTAAAAACTGGGACCCACTTTTTACTTGCTCTCCGAAGCACGGACCTGTTTAGTTCAAATGGCGTTGAACGGTCACCCATCTATTTTATGACCTTACCTAACGTTGCTTAACCCGATCGATTACAAAACCTTGATAACAACTCTCTATGAGTGTTCCCTTACTAATATTTATTATATTATAAAGAAAAATTAATAAAATAGGACCAAGCGTATAACCAAGTACCCGTTTTGACTTTAATCCCCTCTCCCAAAAGAACCGTGCTAGATTACGGGATAAAAAGTATCCTATGTCCTACCTCGTAGTAAGATCTCAAATCATGCCAAGTTTCATTTGAATCCATTCAGTAGTTTCGGCGTGATGCGCAGCCGTGATACAGACAGGCAGACAGACAGACAGACAGACAGACAGACCGACAGACAGACAAAAATTAAAAAAAATACATGTTCGGCCTCAGTAACGGTTATAGAATGCCCTCCAAATATAATTTTCAAAATATCTTCAATGTACAGAATTGGACCTGTTACAGTTTTATTATAAGTATAGATTTAACAAAATCTCAAAACGTATAAAATTTAGCAAAATACATATTCATATAATATCATATTTTTTGACAAAATGCTGTTACTGTTAACATAATGTGTTTTAAGTAAATTGAACTTTTAGTACCTATTGCCTAATTGGACTATTGTTTCACTGGCTTGACGCTATATACGGCGACCCCACACAGCGCCACCCTCAGGGTTTATTTCATTACGTACGTGAAGCTATATCACACAAGCATTATGATGTATGAGCCCATAACCTGCAGGGTAAGCTCCCTCAAAATTGCTCCATTGCATGTTGAGACGGATAAATACGAGAAGATTTGGGTAGTATTGAAATAAATTACTCTTAGGTATCACAAGGCGATGTGTGGGTAGAAAATCATTAAGCTGCCTGTATAGGTAATTCCACCATCCCTAGAATTCTTACTAGAGAGAACTTCAACACTCCAGGAAATATAGGATAGGTAATTATTTACATAGTATTAGGTTTGCACACACTTCATGAAGTTTGAAGCATCCGCGACGTAGCGGGTGACCAGTGACTTGTTTTGCAAACCGGAGGTCACGGGTTAAAATCCTGTGGGGAGCAATCTTTTCATACTGGTTAGGACAATAGAGGCCGATTACTTGATTATTATTGTCAGGAAAGTAAGATGATCCATGCATCGGATGGGCATATAAAAAGTCAGTCCTGCGTATTAATTCTCCCCGGTCGTGATCGTCTTCCATCGGATCCCATCGGATTTTAAGAAGAGAGAGAGAGAGCACTGTTGCACCATAATAAAATTTCAATTGATGGCTGATCTTGGGAAAGATTGGCCACTGCAGCCTTCTTGCATGTTTAAAATGAGAGATGACCTATGGAATAACGAAAAAGAAATCAAACTAACAAAACAACTTTTCCGAATCGAAACTGGTACACCGTTTGTGTCCGCGATAGTACATCCAACATACAGAAAATCACATCCAGAAAACGCCATTAGCTTCTTTTTTTTTGTTTTCGCGTGGGAAACCTTCGATAGGTCCCCGGCACCTGTGGGGTCAACCGGGGAATGTGGGATTTTTACCCACTAAAACCTCCGTGGTTGTCGAATCGGCACATGAGAGGGGAGACCTGGGCTCTACGCTGGAAGCATCAGGAGCCCCTCAGTGCCTTGCCTCTGAGCCCGCCGCCGGTGGGTGCATTGTAGCCCCCCGAGAACCAGACACGGTGCTCATGGGGACGGGGGTCGCAACCCTGCCGCCGTCCTCTTCGGAGTCTCCGCCCGTGCTCAATGGATGTCCTAGGGCCCACACCCCGAACCTCCAGCGACTCCGAAGAACGCGGTTTGTTCCTGCGACTAAGTAAGTTGCCATTGCTCTATATATAGTACCTAGTTTTTTATGAGCAGAAGTACTACTGAGACGAAAACTGGCGTATTCCAACCAAGTAGTTCTACATGTAATAACTACTTGGCAGAAAAATTCCAACTAGTTCTACACGGATTTATACTAAGTGCTCTCACTTGTAAAACAACGTTTGTTCCAGGGTAGGATGTATTTCATTGTGCTATTAATAATCTGGTTCGCTTCCTTCCTCAGTCAAGTACCAGCTTATAATCCTTAACAAAACAAAGCGAATATAATATCAACAAAACGTCATTTTCTGAACAAAAATGGGTATCAAAGTGTCTGCCCACTACCCCGAACCGTGCCATCACCGTGCTATGAACGTATCAGGCACGGAACAGTAATGAAGGAGAATACTTGCGCTCAAAACGTATGTCCATATCGTACCAGGCACCCCAGACTGTCAACTGTACCACAGACTAAATAATATACTTACTATGAACTGCTCGGCAACGGCAACTTTGCCTTACATGCACAAGCCATTTTGTAAATTTTGACAGACATGTGATATAGTGTATTATCTATGGACATGTTAATCATTGTAATTAAGATACTCGTATGAGTAGGTCTCCCGCGATACAGGTCCAACCTAGTGCGGGGATCACAAGTACTCGAATAAGGTGCCCAATTAATGTAATGCATTTGTATGTTAAGTATTGTACGGTCAGCCAAAAATATGGTTTACCACCCTACGGTTGAAGTTCATATGCATATTATAAAACAACAAGGTTGATTTTCTCTTGCAATTATTCATACTGCTCTCTTTATCATTGATTGTAGAAACGTCAACACTTTGCCTTGTGTTCCTAGTTTAAATTGTAGCATCTGACTGATAGGTAACCCTGACATTTGTCTAAAAATTATTTATACGGTGCAAGGCGAATTTTGAGCCAAATTTCGTCATACATTTCTATTTATCAGCTTAGCTTATATCAAGAGGTTAGATTGAAATAATCCTAATTTTCTTGCAAATAGTGCTCTTTATCATATTATATCTATATTATTATTAGTAAAAAGTTAGTAGAGGTATAGTAGGTAGCATTTTGATGTATAATAGGTATATAATAACTAGCTTTCGCTCGCAGCTCCACCCATATGAATGTCGGTTATAGCACCAAAAGGTAAGCTGTCCTTCTCCGAAGTTCAAACAATATTTAAACCAAATTTCATCAAAATCGGTTCAGTGGTTCAGTCGTGAAAGGTGGACAAACAACCTAACACACTTTTACATTTATAATACTAAAGTATGTATTAATAGGGATAAGAGTAAAAGAAGAATACGAGTCTTTCCAAAAACAACTTTATCAGTAATAAAATAAAAATACAATTAGGTATACCTATCTATATTAAATACAATAAAGCAATACAATACAATTAATAAATAACATAACTTATAAAAATTGAGAACGAACTAGTTGCTGGTAAATGGAAGAAATTTAATAGAAACTTTCAATTAAATAAAATCTTATTAAAAAAAAATTGAACCGACTTCAATATCACTGAAAAGTATAAAATAATTTAAATATTATTGAAGTTGGTGTTAGCGTACCTGCTGTGTATATTTGGCACCAACTTCAATAATATTTAAATTATTTTATACTTTTCAGTGATATTGAAGTCGGTTCAATTTTTTTTTAATAAGATTTTATTTTAACCTTTTTAGTGATATTTTCATATATAAAGATTGAACCATCGAAAACCGTAAAATTATCTAGGTAGGTTATGATCACATTATCGTCTACATAGTTTTACATAATTCATGTTTCTTCAGAAAATAATATCCGGTCGTAATGAAATTTGCATGGAAACATCATAGTAGTTTACTCTCTCGAATAAAAAAAGAATCATCGAAATCGGTTCATAATTGTCAGAGCAATGTAATGGAGAACATCAGTTTTATGGTTTTTACCAGATAAATTCCTCCACATCGTTCATGGTCCTCCAGGAAGTTCTTATCCGGTTGTAATAAAATTCATACAGATTCAATACAGTGGTTTCTTCTTTCGAATAAAAAAAGAATCATTAACATTGGTAAATATTTGCCAGAGTTATGACCATTTTTGTCCGACCGAGCGAGTCCGAGCGACTAAAACGTCATCTATATAGGCTTTCTTGCAACTCTCAGTGCGCAGTCACCATTCTTGTTTTTTTAGGAACTACTTATTACTAAGCAATAATTTTTTTATGGGACCCAATCAATGGATTGAAGAATGGATGGAAGAAAGATTTTTTCAAATCGGTTAATAATTGCCAGAGTTATGCGCGAACATACATAAAAAAAAAAAAAAAAAAAAAAATATATACAGACGAATTGAGAACCTCCTCCTTTTTTGAAGTCGGTTAAAAATGCAAAAATCTAAAATAGTCATAATAATAACTCGTGTAACCGCCATTTGCGTCTATGTCAGCTTGGAGACGGTCACCCATTGAACCCACAAGCCTTAAACAGACATCAGATCCGCGGGTTTCCTCCCATATCTCATTACAGTTTCGTTTCAGAGCTTCCTTCGTTCTTTCGTAGCGGTTGGACACAGAACTCAGTGTTATTCCAATCAAAATTCAAGTGTTCTCTAACCAAATTCAGTCAAGCAATTTTATGAGCGTCAGTCATATGTATTTTTTTTTACATAATGCCTGTAATGCAAACCCAAGTAAACATTAAACATTTCGGCAAAATGTTCAGTCGGTGTGAAACCATTATTTTCTTATATTTTATTTTCTTATATTTTACCAATATTTTCTTTTCGTCGAAGCGGCCGCTTCGACGAAGATCATTTAAATTTCCTTCTTCGCCATCACGTGTAATCCAACGACGAACAACTTGTATCTAAAATTAAAGATTAACTAAGTAAATGCTTATAGAAAAAATAGAAAATGTATAATGTTTATACTAAGGCACGGTGAACTTAATAAAACTTACCGACACATTTAAAAATCTCACTTATATGAGGCTATTGTTAGTAGTGCAATTATACTCGCTCTTTCGGCTATTGATAAATTGCGAGGCATTTGCAAATTCGAGAAATAACAATGTAATCCATATTTACATATAAATAAAAATGACAAATCTTGATAGTTGTTGTCAGTGATATTTTCTTTTTTCAGTTAAAAAGAGGTTTTCACCTAAATTTACTTACATATTGGAATCCTCACTAAAATGATGAAAAAAAAGACTAATGGTTGTATTTGTTGAAAATCTTAGCTTATTGCATTGAAAATAAAGGTCAAAATAACATCTTTAACCCATGACTTCAGATGTTAGGCATCTCAGATAATAAAAAATACGTCATGATTGTGCATCTCTTTCATTATTAGAAATGTTCAACCTTGATGTTATTTTGATTGCATAGGAAGATTTGTCAAAACTGGTAAACCACTTTCTAGGCCGACCGTACACAAATTGTAATCTGTTTTGGAAATAAATATATTATTATTATTTCATGTTTTCTTTACTCACGGGCTTAACCCGGTCTTTTAGAGGCTTGCGTGGGGACGAATCCAACACGTAGAGGCCCGTTTTAGAAGAAGTAAATGGTGTGTAATACACCTCCCGGGATTAACTGCCACAATGATGAAATTACCGCAGATGACCTCGGCAGGTGGTAGGGACTATTGCAAGTATGTGAAAAGAATTCTAAGTTTATGGGGTTGAGCATTTGGTGGACTGGCGACTGGGCTATTTCAAAAGGCCGGGGTCACTTGCCATAATTTTATTTCAAATTATTTTGCGGCAAGTGGTGACTTGCCACCCACTAGATGGGCTCCCTAAATGATCGTCAGCGGACGACAGGGAGCAACACCGGTGTGAATGGCTCAGGGGTGTCGAGAGGTGTGCTGCGCTTTCTCCGAAGTTACTCGCGGCGTTATGCCCTTTAACACTTCCACCCCTGGAACATATAGCTCTAACAGCTCCTCTCTGGACGGCCAATTAAGGCAAGCCAGAGCTGAGAGTCCTGCGGGCCCCCTTCGGGTTCCACTCGGCCGACGAAGACTCGCCGAGGTAGGGACCCTGACCGACTCTCTGGAGCACTCGGGTCCGTGGTGTCGTTACGCACCAACAGCTCGCCACATGCTGCCCTGCGGCCTTATTATTATTATTATTATTATGTGCATTGCACGGCTGGATACTCAAGGGTCTAGACCTGTTTCAAAGAATATTTACTGCCTTATACGTTCATAGCATTGTCATAACCTGTTCTGGTGTAGTGGCAGATACAATTTTTTGTTGATCATTACCAAACCTGTCAATGTTTTGTTTAAAACAAAATTCATTACTGTATGTTGCAGTATGTAGCCATCTATTGTATTCTATTCTTGGTGGATATAAATTTGGGCCCGGTGCCCCTGGAACGCACTTCGAACCAGTAGCATCCACTGTGCATGGCCATGCCCTTACTCCGTTGCTGGTGTGTCGAAGAGCTCCCTCAGGTACGGAACGATCGCGCCAGCTTGGAGCTGTACATAATCATTTGGCATAGGATAGGCTACACCCAAATGATTCAACCTACGTCTGACAAGATCGACGCAGCTACACAATATGTATCGCATTGAGTCTTTTTCATCTTCGGAGAATCTGCAAGTGTCATCAGTACTTAGCCTCATTCTGTGTAGATGCTCGTAAGTACCAAAATCTCCCGTGAGTGCACCTATTAGGTGCCTTATTTGTGATCTGTTTAGGTCTAATAATTTAACCCCACAGTCCACTAGGCCTGACGCTGCCCTCCATTCCTTCATGTGTTCGTTACTAGCATGTGCATATAATGCTTGGTGAATCCCCACAAATGGTTCGGGGCAAACCAAATGTCTCAGTGAGCCGGCCCTCGCTAGTTTATCTGCCTTCTCATTGCCCTCAACGCCTTCATGTCCAAGTACCCAGATAAGGCTGACACTATGTAGCCATAATATCCATGTTTTCTTGCCGAGTATTCAGGCGACATTCGTTAGCATTTACGAGGGATGTATTAATTTATGGGTTTAGGTATACACACGTATGGTTTGCTACACTGTTTGCTCATTGAAGGGCTGAGGGTGACATAAATCACAGCACGCATTCGTCACTCGAACGTGCCGTAAATCGTTTCAATGACGTCACATGTTTGTTTTATTCAATCCGGTCCAATCACATGAATCTAAATGTAAATACAATCGAATATGTGCTCTGATTTAGGAATTAATCTTTATCACTGATGTGCATTAACATATTCAGACTAACAAGAAAATGAATAAATACCTACTTATTAAAAAAGGCGGGCCTGTTGGTCTAGTGGTTAGACACCCTACCCTCTGACCAATAGGTCGTGGGTGTGATTCTCACTGCGATACTGTTTTATCTATATAAGTATGTATTTACGAAAAAAGTATATATGTATTAGTATCAGTTGTCTGGTTTCCATAGTACAGGCTCTGCCTAGTTTGGGATCAGATGACCGTGTGTGGAGTGTCCCAGAATATTATTATTATAATTATAAAAAAGTTTACCTGAAAATAGTGAACAACATTCTGTGATCATTGTGTTCTGTGTGTGTGTGTGTGTGCGTGTGTTCGTGTGTGTGTGTGTGTGTGTGTGTGTTTAAAAAGTACCACCAAAATGATGTACCAATTTACCAGTGTAGAATATAAGCATCTGATAATCTGACGCGCTTAGCGGCAAGGACGAAATTGGCTGGGATATATCGGCATTATTTAATGTACCGAGTCCCAAAGGTTGTTTGTCGAGCGAAGAAAACATGTTACATAGACTGACATTTTCATTCGTTTCTCTTACTCGGTAAACACACGAAAAACATTCACAATACTCTTGTTTGTAATTAGCAACATACGCGTAAGTATATTAAAAAATATATATATAAATACTTGTAATAATCGTGGTGGATCCACAAACATGCAAGTTGAGTCCAATCCGTTGTTGCCTTGCAGATGCACTAAACCATTAATCAGTCTGTAAGTCTTCCTTTCTGCGGTTAAACCGGCTTATAAATTTGTTGTTTGTCTCCTGCTTTGCCAAGGAGGGAAGTGAAATTTGTCTTTCCTACTCCTCGTTCACTTTTCTGATTAAATTTGAAGCAGGTTCCAAGACAATTTAGCGTTTCCCCGGGACTCGCCGAGGGTCAAACCTCGGTGTCTTCACTGGTGACCACCGTAGATCCTGGCTTACATGAGTCACAGTGGTGGGAATGAGTGGTGGAATTAATCAAAAAAAAAAACTGTCTGATAATCTATCTAGAATACACAGAAGACATGCGAGGTAAGGAATTTGCATAAAAGGCGCTGAAACGAACAGTATCTTTGATATTGGGAAACTTGGGGCCATGTTGTAACACACACATCTAATAACATGCGCCGAAACGGTTCAGTGTTTGCTCTCCTTGTAGGGTTGACCGACGGTGAATTGTATTAAGTACCTAATAAAAATAATAAAGAACTAACGATTGATAATTTGTTTTTTCAGCTGACGGCCTAGACTAGCTAGAATACGGAACGCTAGAGAATAGAAAACTACCACATACCCCAAATGCGGTATGTGGGACTCTTACCCACTAAAACCCTCGCGGTTGTCGCATCGGCACATGATCGCCACGGCTCTCCGGTAAGATCAGCATCAGGAGCCTCTCAGTGCCTTGCCTTATTTAATATATCTTCTATCTTCTATACTATAATAAAACTCAAAGAGCACTTTTTCTGTACATTGAATATTTTTCAAAAATTTCTATGTGGGGATACTATACTATCGACATAGAGGCCAAAACAATTTTTTTTGGAATTATTGTCTGTCTGTCTGTCTGTCTGTCTGTCGTTCTGTTTGTCCAGGTATCATTTGAAAACCCGTGGATGGATTTTGATAGGACTTTCACTGATGTGTTGTGTAGAAGTCTAGGTATAAATTGGTATATAAAACATCACGCTATGTTTCATAGGGGCTAAGCAGAGAAACATTACTTGCACATATTACCACGTAATTTCCTTTGTATGTGAATAGGGTAATTATAGACTGATCAGTTAATCATTAAGATATGTATTATTACGCTATATACAATAGGGACTGAGCAGACATTTAGTTTGCATAAGATATGGCAGTGGCGAAGGGTCAATTTTTGTAAGGGGTAAGCCGGTCCGGTACACCCAGGACATTTTCATTAGATTTCTGTATTGTTCTAAGTACTTTGCTGATAGCAATATGACATTATATCTTTGAAAAGTTAAAATCTGTAAATTTGTTTCATGAAATTTTAATGAAACTCCCCAAGTCCAGGTAGTGTATAGGTATTGTATTACAGTCGCAAGTAAAAGATGCGAAAAATTTAGAACTTTCATTAACGAATATCATTAAACAGTAATTTACGATGTTAGCGTGATTTACATTATGAACAGCGCCATCTATCGGTGAAATTTAACATACAATCACTATAGAACTTTAACCTATTTATATAAAAGAAGAAGAAGTCGTGTTAGTTACACCATTTATAACTCAAGAACGGCCTAACCGATTCGGCTGAAAATTGGTGGGGAGGTAGTTTAGAACCAGGAAACGGACATAGAATACTTTTTATCCCGGTAGGTTAAGGTTAAGCAACGTTAGGTAAGGTCATTAAATAGATGGGTGAACCGATTTGTATGAAATTTTGTGTGCATATCGGGTAGGTCTGAGAATAGGCCGTAAAGTATATTTCATGCCACTAGGTTAAGGTTAAGCAACATAAGGAAAGGTCATTAAATAGATGGGTGAACCGATATGTATGAAATTTTGTGTGCATATCGGGGAGGTATGAGAATAGGTCATAAAATATATTTAATGCCGCTGATACCATGATTGACGAGGATATATAGAACGAGAGGAGGGTGCAAGAGAGGAGAAAGAGGGAGAGGGGATTCGAGGAGGGGGTGATGTGGTGAGGGATCGGGGGAGTTAGGTGGAGTAAGGGGGGAGTGAGAAGGAGCAAGTTCATAGAAGAGCGAGGGGGAGAGGGTTCAGAGAGGGGACAACAGGGAGAAGAAGAGGGGGAGTG
Source organism: Furcula furcula (assembly GCA_911728495.1). Classification (NCBI taxonomy): domain Eukaryota; kingdom Metazoa; phylum Arthropoda; class Insecta; order Lepidoptera; family Notodontidae; genus Furcula; species Furcula furcula. The sequence continues at coordinate 17,858,479 of OU452244.1, forward strand.
TGACGGAAACCGAAGCGGGAGGGGGAAAGAGAGAGGAGAGAAAGAGCATATAATTAGATTTTTTTTTATAAGAGAGAGAGAGATGGAGAGAGATAAATCTAGGTTGGAGGGAGAAAAGGTGAGCAAAATGTAATAAAAGCGCGGGTGGAGCTGCGCGGGTCAGCTAGTATGATATAAATCTTTATATATATAATTCTACTGTACGTGTGTATGTCACTGAACTCCTCCTAAACGGCTGGACCGATTTTGATGAAATTTTTTGTGTGTGTTCAAGGGGTTTCGAGAATGGTTTAGATTCACAATTTGGTTCATTGGAAAAGGTTTTTTTAATTATTTTTTTATAGTGCGGGTGGAGCTGCGCGGGTCAGCTAGTATATTATAAATATTTAAACAGTATTTAATTAAAGAGGGCTTAACTGTATGCCTGAAGCATACAGTCGTTTTGCCTTGTCCAGATATTTATCTGACGCCAATTATTCACACAAGGCACAGCCCTACCATCGCCATCGTGCACAAGGCAATTCGCTGTTTGAGGTTCTGCTCTGACTTCGGAGACTTCTAATGCTAATGTATTGAAGCAATTACAACTAATATGGCCTTTATGCCCTAAATAGCTAGCTAATTATGTATATTATAAACAATCACGTTGTCCTAAAATAAAAAACGTGTGAATACGATTTTGTTACTAAATTTTCATGGAATTTGTATCCACAATGTATTACTAAGATGGGATGATTCCCAGTAGTAGAAAAAAGTTAGTTAGTCAAATATGATATATTAAATTGGGGCCAATTGGACACTTCATCAAAATTTAACATCGGGCGGGCATAAAATATTATTAATCTTTTCAAGTTAGAACTGCACAATTGCTTAACTATTTTCTAAAAGTAGGTAAGTAGTAGGGCTACTTTAGTGAGCTAGTCTACTAGTCTTCGCGATTCTGGGGTTTATGGATCTTATCTGCCTACGGGGTGGGGTTTAGTAAGCGGTTAGAGCCAACTCGAACGGCGAAATGATAGGAATATTTTTTTCCTAACTGTCCGATGATCGAACTACTGATCGGACTACTTGGAATTAACAATAATAGGGATGAGGACTGGGTAAAAAAAAAATTATGAGTCCGTCAGATAGATTATCAAAAATGACCAACACACGTATTTTTTTTAATTTAACAATTCAATGAAAATTGGAAAATATATAGAGCGTCAAAGATCGAGTGGGGGCTTTTGACGTCACTCCAGAGTAAAAATTGTATACCTACCGGTGTGCCGTCACGCGTAATTTCAAAGCACTATATCTTCGTTATTTTTTGTTTAATCGACAAAAGAAAAAATACGTGTCCAATATTTTTTGTTAATTTAAATGACGGACTAAAAAATTTTTTGGTCATGTAGCCTATTCTCGCCAAGCGCACCCTGGATAATCAACCCTAGAAGATACTCAGAATCCATCACGATATGGTTAGTAATGATAGAACGAACAACTGAATGTCAAAACGATAAGAAGAAAAAGACTACGGCTACTGTATAGGTATATAGTACGAGTAAAAGTTGTCCATGGTATTGCCTAGCCATACCACCGTCTATGATAGCAGTATTACTGTAAGCTTACTTTCACGATAGAAAGTGAGAGAGCTATAATCTACATCTGAGAACTACATAATATATTGACGTCTCTACGTGTCTCTACCTAGCTAGCGTCGTAGAAAAACGGGGTGTTTTCTCGTGGACCCACTATTTTGTCCCACCAGTGGGTCCACGAGGGAGAACTATTTCTCGTGGACCCACTGCACTCTACGGTTATTAAATGTTCCTCCTGTATAATAAAGATGTATAGCACCTTTTTGCATTGTCAAAATTTATCTATCGCATAGTGAAGTGACAAGTGGCAGACAAAAAATATGTGCTTCCGCTGGTCGGTGTAAATCGTTTCATAGTTTTTTAGGCTTCCACACCCATTTTTTCACTACAACTACATTCTTAAAGGGCATTACTAAGTTATAAACACGTTATAAACGTCCCATTAAGAAGTTAACCATCATTCATGATGAGACCACCTTATGTCCTATGCTACCCTGGTACTTCTGGTATAAATATTGAAGCAGTCACAGTTTGGTAAAACTAGATGTCTCACGAAAGGGGAATCCCTCTTTGTGTCCTCTGTTGCCCTAGTACTTCTGGTAATAATGTTTAAGAATGCGCAATTTTGCGGTTTTACGCGCTATTTCGTGGATGCCCTTTGAAATTCCGTCTGGAGCTACCACATTCAGCCGGTGTAACTACTTGGAATATTTACACAAAATTTACTTCCAAACTGTTCGAACGTAGAAGTATATTCGAAAAAAAAAAACCCCATCTGTCTGATGATCGAACTACTAATCGGACTAATTGGAACGGATAATCCAATAGAAAGACGTTGCTTCTTGTTTTCCCTTAGTCTGTTGTCTAGTCTTCCCGGACATCCATACCATTAAACAACTCATACCAGAGCTTATTACTGGATGGCAAAATGCGCTAGGCCTCCTTGTACTTCTGGTGTAATATTATGTGGTGTTTAAAATGTCCGATATTATAGATTTCATTTAATAAATTATAGTTGATATTTATTTATTCATATGATAATTTCATACTATTATTGAAATCAAACATACTATTATCAATTATCCCAACCCTTGCTATAACTATATTTAGGATGTTAATAAACAACAGTGGGTCCACGAGAAATAGTTCTCCCTCGTGGACCCACTGGTGGGACAAAATAGTGGGTCCACGAGAAAACACCGGAAAAACGGTCGATGTGCGATCGCGGTGCGCGCTTCACGTGTTAAGGGGGTAACATGCGCCAATGACCTTGAGAATCTGGCCGCTCCGGCCGAGAGTTGTCATCGAAGAGGGCGCTACCAGCAGATATGAATATTACATTTGAAAAATCATAGACTAAAAATATGCAGATGTGTCGAATGGAGTTTTGTTAATTTTGCCTATTCCGTTATAGAATGAAATGATGCAGTTTAATAACGCTAACCCACTGTTTTATATCTTGATTTATACCTTGGCGTGCCACCTAATTACAATCTGACAACCCAACCACTTGCAGTGGTAACGTAGTTGACGTGTGGCATCAGGATACGGATTATTGCATTTCATATTCCAAACTTCATATCAAAGGTTCAATCCGTCTATTATAGAATGGCCAATGCCTGACTAGTGAGACTTATACATACTTCTGTTCTATTGTTGGTGGTTATTAGGTCCGGTTACAACCGAAACGCACTTCGACCCAGCTGAATACATTGTGCCTGCCATTCGGAATCCATATACATTCGTACTACTTATAACTTACAGTCACAGCGGATTTTTGTGTGTCTGAAGTTAGGGTTGACGAACCATTGCGCAAGTACAGTTGCGAGTTCTTAATACATAAACATAAAAATATCTACTGCGCAGCGTCTTGCCGTGACTACTGTAAGCGTACTTGAAATGAAACTATGCACAAAGTTCTAAGGTTTCTGTTCTGCACGTCAAAACGAAAGCGTTTAACAGAGCCTTCAAAATATAGTTTTTTTTTAAAAGGGACCTTTTAACATATTTCCTAAATTAGTTCCAAATTCTCTAACCAATAAACATCCATCTGATAGTTGAGCTTTTTGATTCCTGGAAAAATGAACTGAAAACAAATTGATGATTGATTGCGATGTTCGAGTATGACAAAGAGTGTGACTTAAGATGCTGCAGTGCATGCCAGTGGCTCTGGTGAGATGTTAGCGGTATTATTAAAGAAGCGTGTAATGTTTCCTATTCTAATGCGTATATTATCTTTAAGAGGGGCACAAGTACCCGAATCTTGAAAGCTTGCTAGCTTCCAGCCTTACTCAAGACCAGATACCCAACGTTGACCCAAGTCGTGCAGACCCAAAAATCATAAATTATTTTTATTGTGACAATTACTTCCATGATAAGAATAATAGCACCCATCCATCTCCTCCCGTTGGGTGTCCGTAAAAGGCGAAAAACAAGAAGACGAGCAGCAGCGTCTTTTTATTGGATTACCTACCACCTATCTGCGATCCCCAACCGCCTGCCAGGCGTGGGGATTATGGCGACCCCTCCCCTCTAAGGGAGAGAGGGCCTTTTTTCAACAGTGGACGTTTCGGCTGCTGATGATGATGTAGATGAGTTCCGTGATCGACTCCGTAATGGCCATCGAACTGAAACTATGATAAGATACTTAACTTTTTCCATAATTAAGTACAGGTAAAAACGACCCAGACCCAAGACAAACAGATTATGGTCATGCACATGAATGTTTGTCCTGTGTGGGAATCGACCCCAAGATCTTAAGGTCAGCGGCCAGGGTAGCAAACTACAAAATCAACGGACCTGTGTTGTTATTAAATATACGTGGCTGCCAAAGGAATCCGTAGCTCTGTTTGTTTGAACGCACGAATTCAGTAATAGTCTTTTTAGTCTAAGTTTCAGTTTCAAATATTAATAGTTTGAACGACGTTCCGGGCGCTTACCCCACCTGCATGTATTTTGGGCCGGCACGTGGAAGCGATTGTCGTCCTAAAGGTGATAGTCCGTTCGTGACCGTGAGAGTACGTAACGTAACTTCATCTTGAGGTCTGTACCCAAAGCCGGGTTTGAACTACGTGGAGCATTTGACATTTTATTTTATTTATTCTTTAACACACTTAAATATGTACAAGGCGGACTTAATGCCTTAGGCATTCTTTGCCAGTCTACCTTTGGATGATGCAGAGGGTAATAGTGGTAGGTGCATAGGTAAATATCTATTTAAATTTTACATTAGCTATGGTTTTAGAGTAACTAACATTTTAACGCGGTGGTATTTTTTCACCTGCCTACCAACAACACCATCAGTTTATTGTTACGCAACTTAGTTAAGTAACAAGGTATTACCTGATAGTAATCGAAGCACCCACCCATAGAAAAGTCTCTTCCTGTCCCTGTCATCCAAAACTATAATTATAGCCTTTTGGTTCGATAGTTATTTTGCCAGCTACAGTGACCTTCTACTTATATTACATAGCGGAAGAAATCTAAGATTAAAGTGGCGCCCCTTAGATAGCACACGAGTACCCTTCCAACTTAACCATCCAGATGTCTCAAAAGACGAGCAACTGTCCAATGCAACTGTCCGTAGGTAAGCGTGTCGCTCACCACCAAGCCAACCACCCAGGTACTCGACTCGTTGCTAAGTTGCAAAAACCAACATGATAGTAATAATAACACCGTTAATGTTTTGACAAAAAAAATCATAATGTAAAGGATATCATAATGTATGTCATTTTGTCGACCCACACAGTATTAAATACGATTTCAATTAATAAGATCATACATGACTCTGATACGCTTTAACAGTTAGGCATAATACTCGGCGACGATACTTTCGCATACTCTATGATGAACCAAAAATATGGTATTACTATAAAAATGTCTTTAATTAAATATAGAAGTATAGATTTCATTTGAAATGATTTATAATGTTATAATTATACCATATGTAACATATCTTAATTAAAAATATGTTCTAAATCATCTAAAATAAATTCGTCTTGTCAAAAAAAAATCGAGCACGTCCACCCTCCATAACAGTCCACGAAAGACTGATGAAAGGCGATCGCGGGGGCGCTGCAAGGGGAAATGCATCGCGTACTTGGTTTTTCTATAATTTCTTGTAAAACATGAATGAAATTAAGAAATGTAATCAATACGAATTGTAGAATAGGTTATTATGCTTTTTATAGTCCAAGTTTGACGTCTATCCGATAAACGGATATTGAACGCTAACACAATTTATATCCAACGTAGCACATTTTTTAAATACATATTGCTTGAAAACGTTATATTTAATCCAATATCTAATCAATAAAACTATTTGCTGAAGATCTGAGGTATAAGTACATATAATTTTCATAGCCAATGCAATAGCGGATTGATCCATCGAACTCTTTAAACAAAGGCAATTTTTGCAATTTTACCGTTGTTACCCCCTTAACGTGGTTTAAATCGAAATCATCCGTCGTCGTTGAGCTGTATTGTTTTTAGAGGTTGTGGTAGGACCCCAGATCGCGTTTTTAAAGTGATCCTGCTACTAGCTTCTTATAATTTTTCCCGTTGTAAGTAACTAAGTATATATATATATATATATATATGGACTAAATTTGTTTTGAATAAATGTATATTATTAATACAACCCAATTTTATTACATTTTGCTTGACGCTGCTGAGTATATTTACTGAATAATAAATGAAGTTTCCTTGTTCTATGAATATATAATAACATTTTGCTAGCGTAATTTACATTTTATTCAACTCATTAAAGCGTTTGAGTGGAAAAATCTGGTCAGTTTTACGTAAAACATTTTTACAAATCACTAAGTGTTCCGGGGCTTGTTGTGTCGACATAATATGTTCCATCGTCGCTGCCGTTACATGTAGCACGACGCCTACGTTTGACGTCGAGATCTTCAAGGGCGCATCAAAGCAGCTTTTCAGAGGTCTAACTCTGAACCCCTTCAATCCGGTTTATCCGAGCGCCCGCCGCGCTGGAGCGAGATACTGTCCCATTCCATTCTACGGTATCTGACATGACAATTGACGGGCCTTTTGATCTAGTGGTTAGAGAACCTGGCCTACTCAATAGGCCATGGGTTCGATACCCACTTTGGGTCTGAGTGTTTGTATTTACAAAAAAGTAAGTACCTAATGTTAGTGTGATTGTAAAACTCTATGTTTAAGATCACAGATTTAAAGTTCTGTGGCAGGTAGTTTTATAATTGTGAACTTGTTGAGGGTATGCAACTCAAAATATTTTGAGATGTATTTTAAAAATAACAATTTGGAAGGTAGTATTTGTAATGTGTTATGAATTGGTTGTTGTAACGACATACAATGTGGTGAGATCGTTCCTTTTCTGTTTTCATAAAAGACGAGTCTTCTCATCCCAAAGTCATCCATGCTGGCGTGCCTCAAGGGTCAATTCTTGGTCCGTACCTATTTATCCTCTACCTAAATGATATACCTAAACAAGCTCACACTCATCTTGCTATCTATGCTGATGATGCGGCAACATATACCACTGACAGTGATATCAACTTAGTTATTGGACGACTCCAACTTTCTGTAGAATTGCTAAATGAATTTTTTACTATGTGGAAACTTAAAGTTAACATCACTAAGACAGATGCTATTCTCTTTACCACAAAACGTAAATTACCAACTAGACGAGTTAGAATAGATCAAGTCCATATCCCCTGGTGCCATACTGTGAAGTATTTAGGCGTCATTCTAGATAAAAAATTAAACTGGAACAAAAATACAGAAAATACTATACAAAAATCTACCAAGGCTATGAACTCCCTGAAACGCGTTATGAATCGTAAGTCGCATCTTAGCCCATCTACCAAATTACTTATTTACTCAACACTTATTAGACCATGTTTAACGTATGGCGCACCGGCTTGGTGTAGTTTAACTGAAACTAATTATAATAAACTCCAAGTTATTCAAAACAAAGCGTTAAAAATATCGTATAATACCCCTTTTCGTACCAATCTTAAAAGATTGCATAACCGTTTAAAATACCCATTAATAAAAGATTATATATTTAAATTATCTCGTAAATTCTTTTTATATAAAAATCGGCATCATCCAAACCCTCTTGTTCGCAATATAGGTAAAAGTAGAATTAATACGATAACATACTCACGTACATACCATCGATATCGACTTCCACATCACTATTTCTTACACGAGTCATGACGTCAGCTCGCTTACCGGCCGACGCCGCATTCGGTATCTTGTGAGCCATTTAGCGCAGAACTACCTGCATATTCTTTTCCTTTAATTTTGTTTACCAAATATTGTACATTTGTGTACTGGTTACCTGTTTATATAATGTGGGTCACTCCTGAGACATACACATTAATACTACGCTTTCATAACTTTTTCTAAACATATGTTATACAGTAATGTTTTTTCACGTATCAAATGTTTGTAAAGGCGCTGTAGCCTAAATAACGATTATGATTTATCTTATTGCATGCAAATAGAATAAGATCATTTGTAATGCAGCAGTGACAATGTATGTTTAAATAAAGACTTTGTTAATCAATCAATCAATGTGGTGGGGGGAAATGTCTAGTAGTATTTAAGGTGGAACCTCATTGTATTCTATTCATTCTATCAATGCGCGTGGTGGAATAAAGACGTACCACGTACTCCAGTGTTTTACTCAGAAATTATAATTAACACTATATTAGTATCAGCTGTCTGGTTACCATAGTTGGTACAGGTTCCACGGCCTCTTCGGAGTCGCTGGACGTTCGGGGTGTGGGCCCTTGAACGTCCATCGAGTACGGCGGCGACTCCGAGGAGGATGGCGGCGGGGTTGCGACCCCCGTCCCCGTGAGTACCATGTCAGGTTCCCGGGGGGCTACAATACGGCCCCCGGCGGCGGGCTCTAAGGCAAGGCACTGACGGGCCCCTTGTGCAGATCCCACCGGATAGCCCTGGGGTCCCCCCTCTCATGTGCCGATGCGACAGCCGCGGGGGTTTTAGTGGGTAAGAATCCCACATACCCCGGTCGAGCCCCACAGCTCCCGGGGATCTTTGGAAGATATCCCCCGCGTCGAAAAAAAAAACCAACTGGTCAAGTGTCTGGCCAAGTGTCTGGGTGTTGTTTATCTATTTAAGTATGTATTTACAAAAAAAAAAGTATATAAGTATTAGTATCAGTTGTCTGGTTTCCATAGTACAGGCTCTGCCTAGTTTGGGATTGGATGACCGTGTGTGGATTGTCCCAAGATATTATTATTATTATTATAACTACAACAACTAGGCAACTAGGTAGGCCGTGGTGGTTCCACGGCCTACCTAGGAGCCGGGAACCACCACCCAACTTGCACGTCCGTGTGGGTGAGTCGGAAGTCAGGGTGGGGCCTTACATGAAATATCTTGGCCTCACCCTTGACAGTCGCTGGGGCTTCGAGGAGCATTTCGAGCGCCTGGTCCCCCGAGTCAACAGGGTTGCAGCGGCCTTGTACAGACTGCTCGCCAACCTCGAGGGGCCGAGCGAGGAAGTTCACCGCCTCTACGCCGGAGTCATGCAGTCCGTAATCCTCTACGGGGCGCCCATCTGGGCGCCGAGGCTGGCCATTAGACGCTGTAGAACGAAAATCTACAGCGTCCAGCGGAGGATGGCACTGCGGATTGCATGAGGATACCGAATGGTGTCCTTTGAGGCGGCGACCATACTGGCACGCTTTCCGCCCTTAAATATCCTGGCGGGCATGTATGCGAGGGTCTATGACCGGATCCGCATCGCCCGCCAGAGTGGCGGAGGCGAGCCGGTGGCGCTCGAATCCATAAAGCGGCGGGAACGACACAACGCACTCACGACGTGGCGCGAGCGGCTCCAGCCGGAGCACATAGCGCGCAAACGCGTCGTTGAGGCATTCCTGCCGCATCTCGAAGCCTGGATACAACGACGGAGCGGACGACTCACCTATAGGCTTACGCAGATAATCACCGGACACGGTTGTTTCGGTGATTATCTGCATAAGATCGGACGTGAAGCGACGACGAGATGCTTCCACTGCGACCAGTCTGACTCCGCCCAACACACGCTAGAAGCTTGTCCCGCGTGGTCGTTGGAGCGTCGAAACCTGGTCGCAGTCATCGGATCCGACCTTTCCCTGGGCAGCGTAGTGTCGGCTATGCTGTCTGGGGATGCGGCGTGGGGAGCGATGGCCGCCTTTTGCGAGACTGTCATGTCCCAGAAGGAGGCCGCCGAGCGGGAACGCGAACGCGCTGATCCTGCTCGGCGACGAAGGTGCAGGTCGCCACAAGCGGCCGCCCAACGTCTCGCCCCCCCAGCCCTGAGCCCGGGGCTATAAACAACGGGCAACCTTCGGAGTCGCTGGACGTTCGGGGTGTGGGCCCTTTGAACGTCCATCGAGTACGGCGGCGACTCAGAGGAGGACGGCGGCGGGGTTGCGACCCCCGTCCCCGGGAGTACCGTGTCAGGTTCCCGGGGGGCTACAATGCGCCCCCCGGTGCCTTTCCCCTGGTGCAGATCCCACCGGAGAGCCCTGGGGTCCCCCCGCTCATGTGGCGATGCGACAGCCGCGGGGGTTTTAGTGGGTAAGAATCCCCCACCCCGGTCGAGCCCCACAGCTCCCGGGGATCTTTGGAAGATTTCCCCCGCGTCGAAAAAAAAAGGCTTTGCCTAGATTGGGTTCAGATGACTGTGTGTGGATTGTCCAAGGATATTCTTATATATTGATAATAGTGCAACATCATTATCAGAAATCACATTTAAATTGATGATCACAAATCATTGATATATAAAACTTTCGTAGTTGATGCTGAAAATAAGTCATCTTCTATTCGTTCTGTGAAAACGCTTAAAAGCTTAAAGCCACGACTGTCATTTAAAGTTTAAGTATACACTGGAACACTATTTTATATAGACCTACGTACTTTGTCAACAAAATGTAACTTAAAATGAACCTAGACTCTGAAAAGACGAGTAATGTGGTACGTCATCCAAGTTCTTGTAGAGAGCGAAATTACTAGCTGTGAGTAATGCCCTAACTTTATTAACATCTCAAAATATTGCTGTGAGAAGTACACGCCCGCCCTTGATAAAAACAATGTGATTACCTGTGACGTTCTACAAAAAAGGAAATACGTTGCGATCTTAAAATGTGAAGAAAAATAAACAGACTCAATAAAAGTCACGTAAATGATTAGCGAAATGAGTCGATATAATATAAGTCATATAAAAAGACCCGGTTTAGTACAATATAACATAAGTACATAACCCTTATTATTCCTCTATTCTATGTACTTACGAATTATGAACAAGTGCTCAAAACTGTCTGCGAACAAAATGGACTCGTTGCGGACCAACAATATGTAAGTATATCAATTTAAACTCGTCTCACAAAGACCTTTGACATGTTAAATAAGAAAAAAAATGAGCGACTATCATAAGACTTTTATCTTTAAACTCATTGGTCGAAAGTAGGTACTACTCCCACAACTAAGAAGAATCTAACAACAAGATATCTTGTATGTATGATAAAATACATCATCCTGCAAGCTTAGCCTACAGAGCGTTCCAAGTATCGTAGAATAAGTGAGAGGGTCTGCCAAAAAATATACCTAGCAGTAAAACGTAACGCTGGAGAATAGGTACATGTAAAATAATAGTGTTCTTTTTTAGAACGGAATGGTTGAGATTCCATGGCAAGTAGGTCGTATGGTCTTACAAGAAAATTTCAAGAAGAAGAAGTTTTATGGACTAAGTCGTCTCTTCAGTGTACCAAGGACCAAGGCTTACATGTAACGTTAAAGTAGATAGCGAGTAGGTATTCATTATATAGAAATAATAGTGAGTATTTGTAAATTTTAAAGTAAAGGCGATGGCAATTATCGCATTTATTGTATGACTTTGTAAGATAATTTATTAAGGTTCTAGATCTGTGTACTTATTATACTTACACATCATTTTTTTTAAATAAACTTTTAACATATTGTGATGATATCCACATCAATCTATCATATAGTTTATAAGAAATAGGCGATAAAAAAAAAATTAAAATTTAAAATTTCAAACTATTTATTTCAAATTTTGTTAATTAGATTTACAAAAAACTCACCGCTTAATCTAGTTAGAAAAGATTATGTGCTTGAGTGATTCAATACACGCTCGATACATCCTACTTTACCAACTTACAATTCAAGACTTATTTGCATTACGTTATGTTACTTATGCAGAGGCTGTAAGGTTTGGAAGTATATATTGTCCTACAGTAAAATGGTGTTTTAATATACTTTTAATTTGTTTGGGGTTCTTATCTCTTAATTTACTGACTAAAGTCTTGTCTTGTGATTGTGACAAACTTCGAAAATGCTTTTTATCTTCTTTTTACTATAGGTAGCTAACATAAATATTATAAATCAATAGGGTTATGCATCGCTGTTAAATACAGTTTTGCATCTACCTTAAAACAAACAATTTTCTGAATAATACCACGTTCACTAACAAAAAAATAGGTTTCTTGGCGCGTTAGTAGTCACAGTTTGGTAACACTAGATGTCTCACGAAAGGGGAAGCCTCCTTGTGTCCTCTGTGCCCTAGTATTTCTGGTAAAAATGGTTACGAATGCGCAATTTTGCGCTTTCACGCGTTATTTCATCTTATTGGATGCCCTTTGAAATTCCGTCTGGAGCTACCACATTCAGTCGGTATAAATACTTGGAATATTTACACAAAATTTATTTCCAAACTGTTCGATCGTAGAAGCCAGTAGGACAGACAGGAATTTTGAAATAAAAATCATTCCATCTGTCCGATGATCGAACTACTAATCGGACTACTTGGAATAAACGGAAGTAACAGCCTTACAAGACCTGGGGCCCTACCACCACCTCTAAGAGCAATATTATTGAAGTGAAACTTCTTATGCGACTTCCAAAAATGTTATCACATAACGCGTTAAGCGTTAAATGATAGGTGATAGACGATAGGCGTTAAGTGATAGGTGTTAACCGATAGGCGATAGGTGTAAATTTGTTAAGGTTATGAAAGCGCTCATGTGACGGCGTCACTGAGTGGGTGAGTGGGTGGAGTGGGTGAGTGGGTGAGTGGGTGGAGTGGGTGGAGTGGGTGGAGTGGGTGGAGTGGGTGAGTTGGGGTGGGTTGGGGTGAGTTGGGGCGAGTTGGGGCGAGTTGGGGTGAGTTGGGGCGAGTTGGGGTGAGTTGGGGTGAGTTGGGGCGAGTTGGAGCGAGTTGGGGCGAGTTGAGTTGAGTTGAGTGTGTGTGTGTGTGTGTGTGCGTGTGTGTGTGTGTGTGTGTGTGTGTGTGAGTGAGTGAGTGAGTGTGAGTGAGTGAGTGAGTGAGTGAGTGAGGGCCGACCGAACGACCGATCGACTGAGCGAGAATGAAGTTTCACTTCTTCCGCGCGGAGGGACTCCACGCACGCACATTTTTTTCACCTTACTTTCTCGATAGAATGTGACAGAACTATAAACTACGTATATTGACGTCTCTATCTCGTGTCAAATAAGATGATAATAACACTGCCATTACTGGTTTCTAGTTTTGGAATTCTAGTTTTCGATATGTTCAAGCTGACTTTAGGCCTCTGACTTGGCTAACGACTGCTTTCTAGAAATAACTATTCATATACACACATCAAAAGTGTCTAGGGATCAACATATATTTTTGCAATAACTTTTCTCCTGATTGATATTAATTAAAATTTATTAAAGTTTTCGTTTGTCACAGTAACGATAAACCAAGTCACCTTTGCATTAATAAAGAAATTTGCCATTTTCCTAATAAAGGGATTTTTGACATTTGAACCACTAACACAAAAGTTCGAAAAAAAGACTGAAATAACAGTTTTCTTTAAAATTTTATTGGGTAACTTAAACAATTAATAATCCGTGTTTCTACCGCGAACACTAACAACACAAGAACATCGGTTTGGCATACTCAAAATGAGTTCATCCAAATCACGCTGTGGAATGGCCGCCCATGTTCGTTGCAACAACAAAAAAAGGTCTTCTTGCGACTGGATACCCTCCATATTCGGCAGAGCTCTTCTCTGTAGCATATCCCATGCATGCTCAATCAGGTTCAAGTCTGGCGACTGAGCAGGCCAGGGCAGGACATTGATGTTAGCTGCGGCGAGAGTCTGTCTTACAACTCTTGCGGTGTGCGGTCTTGCATTATCATGCATTAACTGAAATAAGGGACCGATTTGCACTTGTAGAGGAACGATGACGTCTGATACAATCGTCTCAGCATAAATTTGAGCGTTGAGGTTGCCTCTGATCCAAATCAACTCAGTTCTTCCGCCGATCCAAATACCCGCCCATACCATGATGGTTCCACCACTATAAGGATGGACTTCCTGGCAGGATTTTAATCGCTGTTGGCGTCCAGGGGTTCTCCAGTGTCGTATACGTCTTGTATCCGGTCTCATACCAAAACGAGACTCATCAGAAAAGCATACGAAACGCCATTGTTCTTCTGCCCATTTTTTTGCCCAAAAATGCTTGATCCCTAGACACTTTTGATGTGTGTATATAAGACTTTTTACATGCCCTCCAACATACTATTTACGTGCCCTCCGAAGCACGGAGGTGCTCAGTTCAAATGTCACAAAAGGGTCATCCATCTATGGACTAACCTTGCCTAAAGTTGCTTAACCAACAGATACTTTACAAACAATAATTACAACTGCATCTCACCAAACATGTACACGAACAGAAGATTACTTTGTCATCTTTGTAGCGATACTAACCAAAAATACATACACAATGAATACAAATCTATAAGATTTTCTGAAAAACCAATAATCTTGGTAGGTATGGTAAGATTGAGATGCGATTATGTAATAGGCACATAAGTCTCTTTAATTAGCTACTTAAATATGTACTTACTATATTCTCGTAGTGTTAATAAACAATAACAATAAGTTTGACAACCCGTGATTCCTAAAACGAGCGTGCATGGGATTTAAAACTATTTTCAAAATATTCCCTTGATAACATACACGCGCAAACCTCGTAACTTATTCACACGACATGTGTATTGGATAATATATAAAAATACCACTCCACGCTTTTCGATAAGCCTATTTTATAGATACCCTCCCAATTTTATAACCCTCCCCTTGATGTGTTTATATAATACGACCAAATATTCGTAATATTCATATTACGAATATTTGGTCGTCAAACTACGAGTAGGTACACTGAATTGTGATTCGTATGTTTTTAATCCTATTGAAGTATACCTTTAACATTATTTTATTCACAATATTTTTTACATATATTTCTATATTTATTGTTAGTTGATAGAAAATATATATACTTAAGTACGTTGAAACCTGAACACCAGTACTCGGAAGTAGATATAAATATACAGAAGTACGTCTGTAAACCTTTTACATTACGAATAGGAACCTCGTTTCAATATATTTCACGGTGTTTTCTCGTGGACCCACTATTTTGTCCCACCAGTGGGTCCACGAGGGAGAACTATTTCTCGTGGACCCACTGTTGCTTATTAACATCCTATATATAGTTATAGCAAGGGTTGGGATAATAGTATGAAATTATCATATGAATAAAATAATATTAACTATAATTTATTAAATGAAATCTATATTATCGGACATTATATAACACCACATAATATTACACCAGAAGTACCAGGACGGCATAGGATACAAGGAGGCCTCGCGCATTTTGCCATCCAGTAATAAGCTCTGGGTATGAGTTGTTTAATGGTATGGATTATTTATAATACCCGTGAGATGTCCGGGTAAGACAACAGACTAAGGGAAAACAAGAAGCAACGTCTTTCTATTGGATTATCCATTCCAATTAGTCCGATTAGTAGTTCGATCATCAGACAAATGGGAAAAAATTTCTTCGAATAGGCTTCTACGATCGAACAGTTTGGAAGTAAATATTCCAAGTAGTTACACCAGCTGAATGTGGTAGCTCCAGACGGAATTTCAAAAGGCATCCACGAAATAGCGCGTGAAACCGCAAAATTGCGCATTCTTAAACATTATTACCAGAAGTACTATGGCAACAGAGGGCACAAAGAGGCCTTCCCCTATAGTTATACCAAACTGTGACTACTTTGCTTCAATATTTATACCAGAAGTACCAGGGTAGCATAGGACATAAGGTGGTCTCATCATGAATGATGGTTAACTTCTTAATGGGAAGTTTATAACTTAGTAATGCCCTTTAAGAATGCAGTTGTAGTGAAAAAATGGGAGTGGAAGCCTAAAAAACTATGCAACGATTTACACCGACCAGCGGAAGCGCATATTTTTTGTCTGCCACTTGTCACTTCACTATACGATAGATAAATTTTGACAATGCAGAAAGGTGCTATACATCTTTATTATACAGGAGGAACATTTAATAACCGTTGAGTGCAGTGGGTCCACGAGAAATAGTTCTCCTTCGTGGACCCACTGGTGGGACAAAATAGTGGGTCCACGAGAAAACACCCATATTTCATAGGCACAACACGGTATACACGATACGGTAACGAACAGGTATGACTTATTCATGTACTTACTGGGGGTAGAGACGATAAGTTGGAAAACTTCAGATGGCGAGCTGTATAATAAAGGAGACAATAACGAAGGCGTCGAGTCACCGACCGACAGCACTCGTCACCGAGACTTTCTTGTATCAGTCGGAATGACTAATAAAACACCCATTCTGAATAATGACAACACGGCAGTACCTACAGGAAAATGATAATTTATTTTGTAGATATTTACAAAACAACAAGAGTAGACAAACAAAATGATTCTTCAGATCGTAATATGTAAGAGATAATGTTTAGGTCGATTTTCTGTACTTAAGGTACTTAAACTTTTTTAAAAAACTCCCTGAAATATTTTTATGCACTCATTAACTAGCTATCGGTGTGTAAACTTGCCAAATGTTATTTGGCAATTCCTTTCCGTAAACATCTAAGCAGGTTTTCATTAACGGAGCGCACAGCTGTAATGAGACATAAAAGAAACGTTAATTAATATTTCTTATTGTGAAAACATCAAAATAAACTTATTACTAACTTTTCCGTAAAAGCCCATTGCCCAAACGCCAACATTTATCCCTAAATTAAGATTTGTCGCGCAATGATTTATAATGACATCTGTATTGACCTGGAAATTAACAGACGTCAACGTTGATTGGATTCTGGCTTTATACTAAGAGTTGAGTATTTAATAAATAATACTTAATTAAAACTGTGTATATTAAAAAGCTTTGTAATTATGAACCGCAATTGATTTTAATTTACCATAATTTTAAGGTTTGCTTTTATTACTGTTTATTCTAAAACATACATTATAATCATTAAATTCAGACTATTCAAGATGTGAAGTTTACATTATCTTATTTATGGCGGGTGAATCAAACCAAAAAACATGTCCATTTATGATTATAAATAGCATTAGACGATTTTGCGTAAATCGATAGTTAAAGAACACTTACACTGATAGGGTTACCTTCCTGTTCAAATCTGGTGAGATCTGGCTTTTGCACGGGCAGCACTCGCCATCGCGTATTAGACACAAAATGCTTGCTTAGATACAGTGGGAACATACCGCACAACCCAGGAATAGGATTCGGATCATATCTTATGTATAAACGCTGAAACATAGAGCACTTTTCAAACACAGTTTACATAGCAAACATATCTACCTACTTAAATAAAAAGGGGCAGAACTTATTGACATGAAAGAATAGAACTTTCGTCCGTTACAAAATACGCTTCTATGCGGGCGGGATCTTCATTTGAAGATTAAAAACCAAGTGCCTATTCTACTTTCTTTTTTTGTTCCACTAAAAACCATTTTTTTAGGATCATAATTTATGTCGATTATTGAATAGTAGCTGGAATCCATCAATATACCTACTCTTAAAACTGGAATTAGATTAGCATATTATGTACTTAATAGATACTGGTATTTTAATCCAAGTTATTCATTGTTATATTATTGTGTAGGTGTATAGTTTATTTATACATTAATACTACTTATAACCTGGGACAATCCTCACACGGTTATCGGATCCCAAACCTGGCAAAGCCGTACATACTTTGTGTTATAATATATATATGTATACAGTCAACTGACACAAATACTTTATACTTTTTTATATACATACATAAATAGATAAATAAGAGCCCGATACTGGGTGGGAATCGAACCCACGTCCTACTAGATACCGGCCAGGGTGTCTAACCACTAGTCAAACAGACCCGTCAAAAATTAAGCAACTTTAATAATTATATACCTATATAACTTTAATAATATATTTTTACCTCCTTCATCATAGACGAAGAAAGAGTTAAAAGAAACTCTTGGTTGTACTTAAGCGGTTCACCTTCTCGGTTACAGTAATCAGCACTGGTGATCACGAAGGTGCTCCTTTCAGCTGGCTCTAGTGACGGGAGGCCTACGACCGAACAACCGTCAACTAATTCTTGAGAGTTCGTAATATCATTTGAGGATATCCGACCACCGAGAAGCAAGCCTTTCTTATCTTCAGAAGGGGGATCAGAAGCTGGAAGTGGAATGTACTCCTAGTTAGTATCGGACCAACAATGATAACTAAGAAGACCTGAGGGTACACCGGCATAATTGTGACATAAGGACGTTCAACATCTCAGTCCTCCCGTGACCATCGGTGCCATGGTATGGTATCTTAGAAGAAATGGAAAAAGCTATCAGTAGCACCCTCATGCGGGGTGATTTGCAACTTTTCTCTGTTCGGAATGAAACTAAGATAGTAGATCAGTATTTTGCCACTGACGTCATAAGCACAGATTATAGGATGTCATAAGACTTACAGCGGAAGCGGTAAATTGGTTGGAATCAAATTAATACGAAGTCTAGGGGGGCGCGGGTTCGAACCCCAACCCGTATGAAATCATTTTTGTTTTTTTTATGTCATTCCTTTATTACTTATGCATATACTATTGACGTCCGCGTACTTTATATCGAATAATACAAAGTTTTAGCTATTTTTTTTATTAAAAATGCTCGAGGCTATTAGAGTTTCAAATCACACCGCTGGAGGCGCTGGTGTTAGGGGGCGCGTTTTGACTTGGGAGTTACCTATCTATTTCTAAGTAATATACTCTTATCTATGATGGGTGCTGCAAAGCATTCGAAACGTCGGGATAGTAAAATCTAAAATAAACCGCGATAAAATCCGTAAAAGTAGTTTGATTTCAATGTGTAATATTCGCGTAAGTAAAAGAAGACATTATTTTTCTAAAGCTTCAAATAGCTATAGTACCTCATCATCAGCAGCCGAAACGTCCACTGCTGCGCAAACGCCTCTTCCTTAAAAGGGAGTGGTTGCCATAATCCCCACGCTTGGCAGGCGGCTTGGGGATCGCAGTATAGGTGGTAGATAATCCAATAAAAAGACACTGCTACCAGTCTTCTTGTTTTCCCTTAGTCGTCTCTTACGGACACACAACGGGAGAAGATGGGTGGGTGCTATTCTTACCCGGACACCCCAAGGGGACTATATAGGAACAGTAGGTACCTACTGTTATCAATTTTCTAGTCAATTAAGAAATAATAATCTGTTGTCTGCAGTGGGACTTTTCACAACTGTCGGAAATTTATTCGGATTCTATTGAATACATTATCGACGATATCTTTTAAACCCTTTTTACAAATCTATCATCAAAGTGTTTTGATAACTCTAGGTATATGGAATGATGATGCAATTGCATAGAAACTATCGGATTTGGTCTAGAATTAGGATTCTATACATACTTCGATCAATTCTACAACTATGATGAATTTCAAACTAAAGTGATTTCTTTGTTGGAGCCGTGATGAGATATTTAACTTTATATTAAAATTTATAATAATAAAATAATAATAATAAAATGTTTATTTATTGAAAAAGAAAAATTGTACATTGAACAGCATGCTCGATAACGTCTACATTAGTATACACTGTGTCGTAGACGCTAACATCAAATGAATAGTAGCAATATTTTCATTTAGTAACAATAAATTATACTGAAACAGAATGTTGTTTTCATCTTTAATTAAACAAAAAAATACAAAAAAAATTAACTATTGAAAAAATAAATGTTATTATAATACCAACGTAGAAAGGTATGTTCCTGGTGAATGTGTGTTTGTGTGTGTTTGAAGGTGTGTGCGTGTGTGTTCATGGTGTGGTGTGTATGCATTCTTGCTTGTATGTGGTAGATGAATTTATTCGCAAGTCCATTAGTTATCTAATAATTTTAAGAAAAGTTTCGGTGTCATCATATGTGAGACTTAATAACCATTTGGTAATTATTATTTTGCATTCACGTAGGGTATGGGAATAAATATTCAGTATTTTGTTTGCTTTATTGTAAATTCTGGGAGCAAGGCAGTAAAAGTGTTGATTAGAGAGAATTGTTCTACTAGTTTCTCGTTTTAGTCGTTTGTTAGTAATGTGAAGGAAAGGCAATTGTGAATGTTTTCGAAGAATTAGATGCATTATAAAGAGTTGTCTTACAGTTAATACATTTGCTATATTGAAGAGTTCTGTAGTAGGGAATAATATAGGTTTAAAATAAATGATTTTTAATACTGCTCTCTGGGCTCTTTCTAAACTTAATATTTTGGTTTTACCTGTGCTACCCCAAACAGGGATACAATATGATATGACTGATTGTACTAATGTAAAATAAACTGTTTTAAGAGTTTTTTGGTCAAGAATAGGTCTAAGCTTTTTAAAAACATACATTAATTTTCTGGTCCTATTTGTAGTTACTTTTAGTTGTTCATGCCACATTAAATGATTATCAATCCATACTCCCAGATATTTGATTTTCATAGTAGGTAGAATTTGTGAACATTTACAGATTGAGCTTGAGTTACAATTTTCATGAGCAATTAGCGTAAACGTAGTAGGCAGTGTTGAAGATTTAGGTGCAAAAGACATGTATTTAGTTTTGGATAAGTTTAAGGTCAGTAAGTTGTTTGATAACCATTTTAGGACTATTGAAAGAGCTAATTCAGCATTTGTTTGAGTTTCTTGCCAGTTCTTTCCATGAACTAGTAAATCTGTATCATCAGCATATGTTATGATTTTACAATGGGGTAAAGATAGTTGGCAGAGATCGTTTATATAGATATTAAATAAGGTCGGACCAAGTACACTGCCCTGAGGGACTCCAAAAACTATTGACTCATCTTGACTAATTAAATCTCCGATCTTGACACACTGTGTACGGCCACTAAGGTAGCTTTTGAAGATATCGAGGGCAATGCCTCTGACACCTACTATTTCTAGTTTCCTAATAAGGGTATTTCTAGTTTCCTAATAACAATAGGAAAGTAAATAATATTTGTAAATGGAAACAATAAAGGTACCTAGGTAACTAGATCAATTAGTTATTACCTGGGACATGAGGTGCAAGTAATGATATTCTAGCTCCGAATGCAATGCTTCCTGATGACTGGGTCAACACCGTTGGCTTATTAAGGTTTTCAGTCATCTTTCGAAACCTTGCCAACATCAAATCACCTTTCTTCATTTGCTCCAGAAACTTATTTAATTTATACTAGGTAATAAATGAACAGAGAAGAATCAACATTACAGTTTATTAAAAAAAAATACTGTAACGAGATTTAATTTTATGTATAGGTAGGTACCTATACATAAAAATTAACTCTCGTTACAATGTCACTAACTTTTTTTTCGACTTAGATTTTTATTTTTCGGGGGAAATCTTCAAAAGGTACCAGGACTTGTGGAGGTCAACCGGGGTGTGTGGAATTCTTACCCAATAAACCCCCGCGGCTGTGGCATTGGCACATGACACCCAGGAGCAGGACTCTCCGGTGGGAACTGCACCAGGAGTCCCTCCATGCCTTCCCTTTGAGCCTGCCACCGAGGGGCGCAATAAAGAAGGAACCAAACACGGTGCTCGAGGGGACGAGGGTCGCAACCCCGCCGCCGTTCTCCTCGGAGTCGCCGCCGCCCTCCTCAGACTCACCGTCGTACACAATGGGCGTTCTAGTTCTAGGGCCCACACTCCGAACGTCCAGCGACTCCGAAGGACTAAGGTAAACCTTTTTTTTTTTGTTTTTGACGCGGGGGAATTCTTCAAACCATCCCCGGGAGCTGTGGGGCTCGACCGGGGTATGTGGTATTCTTACCCACTAAAACCCCCGCAGCCGCCGCATCGGCATATGACCCCTCACCTAGGTCTCTCCGGTGGGATCTGCACCAGAGGCCCCTCAGTGCCTTACCTTTGAGCCCGCCGCCGGGGGGCACATTGTAGGCCCCCGGGAACCTGTCACGGTGCACACGGAGACGGGGGTCGCAACCCCGCCGCCGTCCTCCTCGGAGTCGCCGCCATACTCAATGGACGTTCAAAGGGGCCACACCCCGAACGTCCAGCGACTCCGAAGGGGACTTAGGTAAACCTTTTTTTGTTTTGACGCGGGGGAATTCTTCAAAACATCCCCGGGAGCTGTGGGGCTCGACCGGGGCATCTGGGATTCTTACCCACTAAAACCCTCGCGGCCGCCGCATCGGCACATGACCCCTCACCTAGGTCTCTCCGGTGGGATCTGCACCAGAGGCCCCTCAGTGCCTTACCTTTGAGCCCACCGCCGGGGGGCACATTGTAGGCCCCCGGGAACCTGTCACGGTGCACACGGAGACGGGGGTCGCAACCCCGCCGCCGTCCTCCTCGGAGTCGCCGCCATACTCAATGGACGTTCAAAGGGGCCACACCCCGAACGTCCAGCGACTCCGAAGGGGACTTAGGTAAACCTTTTTTTTGTTTTGACGCGGGGGAATTCTTCAAAACATCCCCGGGAGCTGTGGGGCTCGACCGGGGCATGTGGGATTCTTACCCACTAAAACCCTCGCGGCCGCCGCATCGGCACATGACCCCTCACCTAGGTCTCTCCGGTGGGATCTGCACCAGAGGCCCCTCAGTGCCTTACCTTTGAGCCCGCCGCCGGGGGGCACATTGTAGGCCCCCGGGAACCTGTCACGGTGCACACGGAGACGGGGGTCGCAACCCCGCCGCCGTCCTCCTCGGAGTCGCCGCCATACTCAATGGACGTTCAAAGGGGCCACACCCCGAACGTCCAGCGACTCCGAAGGGGACTTAGGTAAACCTTTTTTTTGTTTTGACGCGGGGGAATTCTTCCAAAGATCCCCGGGAGCTGTGGGGCTCGACCGGGGTATGTGGGATTCTTACCCACTAAAACCCCCGCGACTGTCGCAACGGCACATGAGAGGGGGGACCTCAGGGCTCTCCGGTGGGATCTGCACCAGGGGCCCCTCAGTGCCTTGCCTTTGAGCCCGCCGCCGGGGGGCGCATTGTAGCCCCCCGGGAACCTGACGCGGTACTCATGGGGACGGGGGTCGCAACCGACGCGTTTGCGCGCTATGTGCTCCGGCTGGAGCCGCTCGCGCCACGTCGCGAGAGCGATGTGTCGTTCCTGCCGCTTTATAGATTCGAGCGCCACCGGCTCGCCTCCGCCACTCTGGCGGGCGATGCGGATCCGGTCATAGACCCTCGCATACATGATGCCCGCCAGGATGTCTAAGGGCGGAAAGCGCGCCAGTATGGTCGCCGCCTCAAAGGACACCGTTCGGTATCCTCGCGCAATCATCCTCCGCTGGACGCTGTAGATTTTCGTTCTATAGCGTCTAATGTAATGGCCAGTCTCGGCGCCCAGATGGACTGCACGACTCCGGCGTAGAGGCGGCGAACTTCCTCGCTCGGCCCCCCGAGGTTGGGGAGCAGCCTGTGCAAGGCCGCTGCAACCCTGTCGACTCGGGGGACCAGGCGCTTGAAATGCTCCTCGAAGCCCCAGCGACTGTCAAGGGTGAGACCAAGATATTTCATGTACGGCCCCACCCTGACTTCCGACACACCCACACGGACGTGCAAGTTGGGTGGTGGTTCCCGGCTCGAACCGGCGCGAACCGCAGCGCCTCGGTTTTCTGAGGCGCTATCTCCATGCCCAACTCGCGTATTTTCGCGACGACGATTTCCGCCCCAAGCTCGGCGGGCTCTTTGGTCCTCTCGAAGGTGTCCCCCACCGGCCACGATCAACGTGTCGTCCGCATAGCAGACGGCACATACGCCGGCAGGGAGGTCGACACGCAGAACCGCGTCGTAGGCGAGGTTCCATAGCAGGGGGCCTAACACTGACCCCTGCGGAACCCCTCGCACTACTTCTCTCCGGATCCTCGTACCGTCTCGATCCACGTACAGGATGTACCTGTCGCGCAAGTAGTCCCTGTTCAGGGCCTGCAGGTAGGGAGGCACTCCATGGTAGACCAGTGCCTCCCAGATCGCATCCCAGGGTAGGGAATTGAAGGCGTTGACAATGTCGAGTGACACCACCAACGTCACGCCACCCTGGGAGACCGCCTGATCCGACAGGGCGCGGACGCGAGTTATCGCATCTACGGTCGAACGGCCCTGTCGGAAGCCGAACTGGCTGTCGGCCAGATCGGGATCGACGCGCGACAGATGCCCGCTGAGACGAGAGGCAACTATTCTCTCGAACAGTTTGCCAACCTCGTCCAGCAGACATATGGGACGGTACGCGGAGGGAGAATCCGCGGCTCTGCCTTCCTTCTTTATGAGGACCAAACTAGCCTCCTTCCAGGCCCTGGGGAACGTAGCTTCTCGGAGGCAACTAGTGAATAGCTGCCTCAGCACGTCCCCTAGGGCTGCCAGGCTCAACACCAGCACCCTATCCGGAATACCATCGGGTCCAGGCGCGGTGTTTCGGGCTCTCAAGCGGCCAACGGCCCAGTCCATCTCCTCTATGGTCACCCCCAGATCGTCGCGCCATTCGGGCAACTGAAGGGGGTGGACCTACCACGTTTCCCAGCAACGCCGGATCGAGAGTCTCCGTCACCGGGGGCATCCATGGGCGTAGTTTGGCCAGCACCATATGGTACGGGCGCCCCACGGATCCTCGTTGAGTCCCTCGAGGAGTTCGTCCCAGGACTGGTCCCTAGCGCTCTTGATGGCATTTTGGAGCGCCTTGGTGGCACTTGGTAGACTTAGGTAAACCTGTATCAACCTATATTAAAGTTTAAATTTTTACTAATCACGTGAAGCACGTGGGCAAAATCAACCTGATTTAATTCAATTAAAACTATCACCAATTAAACTACTTTTAAAGACGGGTGATAGGTAAATATTTAAAAATCGGTTACTTACTTCTTCTAACTGTGTAGACTCATACCAATTACCGAGTCGTACGCGGTTGCAATAAACTATACCTTTATCTTCATCAAGTTTTGACATTTTTGTGGAAAAAATAATATTATAAAACAAACTTTTCGTCCAAATAATCTGCACAAATTTGAGCAAAATAGTAATCACGGAGCAAGTACCGATACAAATTTTAAAATGTCAGTTTTGATTGATTGGATTGATTAAAAAAAATATCTTGTCATAAATTACTTTATTGCCACAATTTGAAAACAAATGAGGTTTTGTTCATTACCTATTTTGTACTGATTCATATTCTGAGGTATTCATTTTTATGTCTCAGGTCTGAGGCCTAACCTCAGGGTCCAACAAGGTCTTGGTTATTGGTTATTGTAATGCAAAGTAAGAGCTTTTAGCATGGTTTATTATCATGGACATACTTAATTTACATTTACGTGAACACTATACATACACGGCTGCTGCTCGAGTCAACTCGTGCTCGGGTGCTGCTTGGGGGGACTGGTCCGACTACTATCCCTTTGGCCTTTTAGATTGTTGTACTTTCGTTGTATTATTATTTTCTCTTATTTGATCTTTTGAACGGCAAGACACACTGTCGCTCTGATCTAATTGTAACATGACACACTGCCGAAACTTCTCCGTTGAGGCCGCGTTGTGATCCGGTGGTAGCTTTATTTTTTTTTAAACATGACCTTTCTAATGTGCTAGGCGTTAACTGAGGTTAAGCCTATTTGAAATAAACTATTTTTGACTTGACTTGACACATGATCATGCTAAGTCAAGTACTTAGCTTATTTGCTATTCCGGTACTGGTAATAAAGTTATGTAATAAATATATTTTACACCAAAGATTTTATTAGACTCAATTTCTTTTTACATTAAGCCAAAGTAATGCTTCGAAATTATAAACATACTAACAATTTGTAAAGTTACCAAAGAAATTAAATATTTATTCTTTGGTCTTCGTAGCTACATCACTGACTATGGTAAAAACATTTTCAGCTGTATGTCTACCATGGATGTCAATATGAGTGCGGCACGTGACTCCACATTCCTGCGGAATGGAAAGTTAAGTATTTTATAAAAACTATACTTAATGGTCTATTCCACTTTGATCACCTGGGTGATTAAAGTGGAACAAGTTATTCCACTTTGATCACCTCGGATTCAAATCACCTGGGTGATTTGAGCTGGGTGATTTGAGTGGAACAATTCATTCCACTTTGATCACCTCGGAATCAAATCACCTGGGTGATTTGAGCTGGGTGATTTGAATGGAATTAATTAGTCTACTTTGATCACCTCGAAATCAAATCACCTGGGTGAATAGTAGTGACTACGATTTTTATTTTTTATTTTGTGTCTTTAAATCACACAACCGATGAATCCAACTCGGATGAGCAGCGTTCGGGAAACTACCTGATATCTTCAGCAGTGGTCGTCTTCCGTCTGCATGTCGTCGATAATTACTAATGTAGTGCTTGACACACTCACGCACTTTGACTTACCATTTTTTTCTTTTTTTTTGACCAGCGGAAACCTTCAAAAGGTCCCCGGGAGCTGTGGGGCTCAGCTGGGGTATGTGGGATTTCGTGCAGTCGAGAACCTTTAATTCCCATCGGCTATCGGTTCTTCGAGCGATGTGGCCTACCCATTGGCATTTCAACTTGCAAAGTCTGAGAACTATGTCGGTGACTTTAGTTCTTCGGTGAATCACGTCATTCCGGAGTTTATCGCTCCAAAAAACTCCGAGCATAGTTCTCTCCATAGCTCATTGTGTGACTGAGCTTCTCTAAAAGGCCAGCTGTTAAGGACCACGTCTCAGTACCATGTGTTATCACTGGCAACATACACTGGTTAAAGAAATTCATCTTCAGGCACTGCGGAATTTCGGATGAGAAGATATCAGGTAGTTTCCCGAACGCTGCTCATCCGAGTTGGATTCATAGGTCGTGTGATTTAAAGACACAAAATAAAAAATAAAAATCGTAGTCGCTACTATTCACCCAGGTGGTTTGATTCCAAGGTGATCAAAGTTGACTAATTAATTCCACTCAAATCACCCAGCTAAAATCACCCAGGTGATTTGATTCCGAGGTGATCAAAGTAGACTAATTAATTCCATTCAAATCACCCAGCTCAAATCACCCAGGTGATTTGAATCCGTGGTGATCAAAGTGGAATAACTTGTTCCACTTTAATCACCCAGGTGATCAAAGTGGAATAGACCTACTTAATTGGGGGGGGGGGGAGGGTGCTCATGTAAACAATAAACTAAACTTCTTCAAATAAGATCGTCCGTCCAGGCTTACGAGGTATATGAAACTTAAAACTAATGTCTCGGGTGACGATCTAGTGCTTACCATCAAGCGAACGTCTTTCTGGACTCGTCTTTATTTAAATGAAAATAATAGTAATATTATGAATGAAATCATTGAAAGGACCCAAAACTAGTAGGTACTGAGTTGGTTTATGTTCTGACAATTTATATTAGGTAAGTAGGTATTCATTTACTTTAAGGGGTATAATAAGCAAGCAAATATAGTACATATGAACTTCAGCTCGCTTGTGTTTTATAAGCTTATCAAATATTTTGGATAGCAAAATTCCGAATGTTATAATAATACGCAAGAGTAATTTAAAAGGCACACTTACAGGACCGAAGAATGTCTGCATCCAGTTCTGATTCATAACACACAAACTCTTGTCTGCGACGCAATTTTTAATAATAAGCCTAGCCCCAGTCTGAAAACAGTCAGAAACGAAAACATAACTACAATAAGCTATCTTTATCATTACATAGTATAAAACAAAGCCGCTCCCACTGTTTGTAAGCTTAGATCTTAACGGAATGACCCGGAAGATGGGACGGCCCTTGGTATGGGACGCAACTTGCATCGATACTTTGACTACGCAACGGATTTTTATGTAGTTTTCAGCAATAGTTAGTGATTCAAGAGGAAGGATGCATACGAAGCCAGGGCGGATCGCTATTGGATTTATAAAATTGAAACATTGAATATTAAGATTCAAAAATTAAGCAGATCATGCTATTTTGCTATAAAAATATAGGTAGGTAGGTACATACTCCATCCAAGAACTTATATTTATTTATAATCTCTTACCTTCACTGCGCTACCTAAACCTTCTAAGCGGTCGCAAGCCAATAAAGGCATGGTTGTCCAGCGACAATTGCTGTCCTTAGTAGCGCTGAGACAAATTGGCATTCGATCTGCTGGAGCTGGCGTGCCACTTGGCGTGTACCGTACGTACAGCGGCGCTGCCTGCAACAACGTATACCTACCTACACATCCAAATGGAACAAGGTTTTACGGACGCCCGGAATCTAGCAACGAGACAATCAAGGACAGCCGAACGAATATTTACTATTTAGATAACATAATTATGTAAGTAGCAGTAACAGCTCAGTGGGAGAGCCTTGGAAACAAGGTGCGCATGTTCGAACCCCGGATCGCACCTCTGATTTCTTTAATTAATCATGTGCGAATCGTCTTTCAAACGGCAAACGTAGCGTGGGACGTCCGCAAGCTAGATGGAGTGACGATATACGTAAAGAGGCGGGCAGAAATTGGATGAGGAAAGCCGTGAATCGTAGTCAGTGGCGTGATATTGGAGAGGCCTATGTCCAGCAGTGGACGACTGTAGGCTGACGATGATGGTGAAGAAAAACATCGTGAGGAAACCTGCATGTCTGAGAAAGCCTAACTAGCTTTCGAATGACGTGTAAAGTCCGGCAACCCGCACTTGGCCAGCGTGGTGGACTATGGCCTAAGCCCCTCCATCTTGAAGAGAGGCCCGTGCCCAACAGTGGGACAAAAATTGCTGGTATTATTATATAACATATCCAAAGCAGCAACATCTTCATAGATCTGACAATGTTTAAGTTGCATCTTTACCCCAAGCAATCTCGAATAGTATTCGGGTTTAAGTATTTAGGCAGTGGCTAACGAATGCTTGCGGTGACGACGCGACCTAGGGACAACTAAGTCTTGGAACTTTAACTTTACTATGCAATCAACTAGCGTGTTAAAGAACTTTAACAAATATTATTAATGGTATATGATATATTTAAAGAAAAAACCTCAGGGTCTCCATAATTCTCAGCCTTTAGTAAAAATTCGTCACCGTAATTCATTTTCCCTCCACGATAATTTTCACCTTTAGCGCTGTGGACAAATCAAATTTATAATTAAAGTTAAGTTCCATACATTTACAAACCAAATATCAAGTGAATAACCAGACAGTGCCCGTGGAGTGTCGGGTTAAGAATAGCACCCTCCCATCTCCTCCCGTAGGGTGTCCGTAAAAGGCGACTAAAGGAAAACAAGAAGACGGGCAGCAGCGTCTTTCTATTGGATTACCTACCAGGCTACCACCTATATATACTGCCCCAAGCCGCCTGCCAAGCGTGAGGATTATGGCAACCCCTCCCTTCAAAGGGGGAGGCCTTAGTTCAGCAGTGCACGTCTACGGCTGCTGGTGATGATGATGATGAACCAGTATCTAATGACTCTCCTAAACTTTATTTACCAACACCGGAAAATACACTGCACATAAATCTAATCTGTATGCTCACCTTGAGAAAGATAGCAATGCATATTTGAGGCGAATCTTGAAGAGGTTTTAAAATTTAAACGCAGCACTTGGTGTAAAAATTAATGAACGTACTAACATTACCTACATGTTTTCCTAAGACACAAAAACTCTTTAAAAATATTGATTCAAGTAATTGTATAATATTAATACAATTGCGGGGTGGTGTGCCGGGTTAGAATTGCATCCTCCATCTCCTCTCGTTGGGTGTCGTAAGAGGCGACTAAGCGAGAACAGGAAGACGGGCAGCAGCGTCTTTCTTTTGGATTTATCTTCTACCCATACTGATTGCAGTATTGCCGACGATTGGCAACCCCTCCCTTCTAAGGGGGAGGCCTTTGTTCAGCAGTGGACGTCCATCGGCTGCTTATGATATGATTCGATGAATACAATTACGAGAAAGCGACAAGACAAGTGAGCTGTTCGCCTAAAAATGAGCGACATGCCTGCCTATGATATACTGAAGCCACCGTTTGGCACCTGAATCATACTTCTTAAGTGTCTTCAGCCCTATAATTTCACCAGTTACAACAATAAAAGCTAATCAAAGATGCATTAAACCTGAGTATCACGAAGGTATTCCGACAGCAAGGTGTGGTGATGGGCGAGAGGGTCATAAGACAGCCGTCATTAATGTTCTGCATGAAGTCCACCTGCCGTTCTTGCACCAAGCTTGACAGAGCCAGCCCGTATTGTTGCTTCCCACCCGCCACTGTTGCCTTTGCTGATCATACATATAAGGAAAAAACTAATGTTAGTCAATCAATAAAAATGGATGATTGTTGAAGTAAAATACCTTGAGGCGCGGTGACTAGCAGAGCGTGCTCTCGGCGTCGATGTCGAAGTCGTTTATCGCCCTTTACTGGTGGTTCAGGATCGAAGCCAAGAGACAGTGATAATGACACAGCACACTTGCACCACTTACATGAACACTAATCGCAATTATGATAGTGAAAATACAAGGCGTTAAGTTAATCCATGATGCCAAGAGAAATATTTCTGTGCTTTATGTAATAGGTACTAATCAATCTGATGTCTCTATGAACATTGAAGCTTGTTTTGGAGCCCGTCTACGTTCAAGCCTTTCGATTTTCTATTCAACGCGTGGTTTAATAAACCTCGTAGACAGTGAGTAATAGAAATGTTAAATAGGTAGTTAACAATACCCGGCATATCGGAAGCAACCAGTTGAACATTAAATCCGTAATTCACGTAAGTTCCACTTATGGCCAGCGGTCTCTGGAAATAAAAAAATAAATTAAAACCTACATAAACGTCTAGCTAAGTTTAGCTTCAAAAGAAACCAGTCATTGGTTAGAATCAGTTGATTCTAGCCTATGACTGGTTTCTTTTGAAAATATGACAATATATTATATTGGTTTATTATGAGGCTACCAACTTGTAGCCTGGAACTTCAGAGCGTATAATGAGTAATCTTACACAAATTTTATCAAAATCCATTGAGCAGTTTCCACGTTATATATAGCTACTAGGATAATAAAGAAAACATTAATACCTTATCTAATTATTGTCTCATCTACTATAGTAAGTATACATACAATACAATACAATTACCTCTATTGAACACCTTAGAAAAGAAACATTAAATCTTACAATATTAAAGTAGACCTAGTGTTGTAACAGGCGGTCTTATCGCTAAAGCGAACCAGACAACCTTATACTATAGAACAAAACATTAAAAACGATAAAGGGCAGGTCTATCAAAGCAAAGACCACTAAAAAAAACTATTTATTCACGTTATAATAAACTAAGTACATAGTGTAGTAGTTTTGTAGTACATAGTGTACGTATAAATTTAAGATATATATATATAAATATGTATATATTATTATATTGGTTTTAATATTGGTATTTATAATTTATAACTTTGTTTTTCTGTTATATTCTCTTTACTTTCTTTCTTTTTTTTTTGTTTTCTAAGTATCATAATTGTTGCACTAGCTAACTACCCCACTTTTATGTTTCACTAGCTGACCCGCGCAGCTCCACGCGCGCTTTTATTACATTTTGCTCCCCTTTTCTCCCTCCTCCCTAGATTTATCTCTCTCCATCTCTCTCTCTTATAAAAAAAATCTAATTATATGCTCTTTCTCTCCTCTCTCTTTCCCCGTCCCGCTTCGGTTTCCGTCTCACTCCCCCTCTTCCTCTCCCTGTTGTCCCCTCTCTGAACCCTCTCCCCCGCTCTTTTTTACGAACTTGCTCCTTTTCACTCCCCCCTTACTCTACCTAACTCCCCCGATCCCTCACCACATCACCCCCTCCTCGAATCCCCTCTCCTTCTTTCTCCTCTCTTGCACCCTCCTCTCGTTCTATATATCCTCGTCAATCATGGTATCAGCGGCATTAAATACACTTTATGACCTATTCTCAGACCTCCCCGATATGCACACAAAATTTCATACATATCGGTTCACCCATCTATTTAATGACCTTTTCTTATGTTGCTTAACCATAACCTAGTGGCATGAAATATACTTTACGGCCTATTTTCAGACCTACCCGATATGCACACAAAATTTCATACAAATCGGTTCACCCATCTATTTAATTACCTTGCCTTATGTTGCTTAACCTTAACCTAGCGGTATGAAATATACTGTATGACCTATTCTCAGACCTACCCGATATGCATACTTTCATACAAATCGGTTCACCCATCTATTTAATGACCTTACTTAACGTTGCTTAACCTTAACCTGCCGGGATAAAAAGTATCCTATGTGCGTTTCCTGGTTCTAAGCTACCTCCCCACCAATTTTCAGCCGAATCGGTTAGGCCGTTCTTGAGTTATAAATAGTGTAACTAACACGACTTTCTTTGATATAATATATAGATTAAAGTTCTATAGTTATTGTATGTTCAATTTCACCGATAGATGGCGCTGTTCATAGTGTAAATCACGCTAACATCGTAAATTACTGTCTAATGATATTCGTTAAGAGGCCGTTCACGTAATTTCTCCGGAAAAGCTATAAAAATGGTATTTTACTTGCTCTAAATCTCAGAAATAGGAATGTTTCTATAAATATGAATTACAGATTTGCTTAGAGCATATATTGATCTTTTGGAATACGGCTTTAAATTTTAAATATATTGTATTTTATTGACTGATTTCTACTAATCTTTGAAAGTAGTTTTTCATAAAACGCTCGGAAGGGTGAACTTAGAGTTCTTAATACTCAGTTAACTTGACGCTTACTTCGTATTAAAACATCAGGTTATATGTAATATGTACTCCTTTAGGAGAATATGGCCTCACTTTTTGAATTTTTCGTTCAAATAATCATATAAAAAATACTTTTTATAGACAAGATTTTAACAAATATTGTCCAAAACCACGGCCTATTTGCTCGTAAATGCTATAAGATCCATAAATAATACTTACACCAAAATAAAGTTCGTGTCTTTGGCAACAGTACATAATACAAAAAAATCTGTTTTTTTATATAAAATAATAGCAAAATAAATAATCAAAATATATATAAATTGCGTTGCGCTCGAGTGGATAGCTCAGCAGTGTTGCCAGATCGGCCCCTGGGGGGCCGATTCTCGGCCTTTTCGAAACTATGTCGGCCTTTGGCTGCCATCGGCCCTTCTTCGGCCTTTAAACCTCCGACAGCCAATCTATCGAAATCATTGGTTCGGTTGACCAATTCCTATTCTAAAAGCATAGCACTTTATATAAAAAGAAATAGACATAAGTCATATGTTCTAAACATTAAAGATTAAAGATGAAGGATGGGCTTTAGTAAAATAGAAAAACTAAAATTTTCGATGTTTCTTTTTTTTTTACATCTCTTTTTTCCCGTTTTCTAGTACCGTTTCTGATGGAGAGGGCTCCCCTCTTTCCCTCAAAAAACAGGGGAGAACCTCAGAGTAATTAGAATGGAGCTAGTATCGCGTCGATTCCCCGAACAAATTTTTCGTGGCACTTTTGCGGGGTGCGGGAGGCGAAGTAAACACACACAGATACAATTTTACGCATAACCACACAATAATAAACTCGCAACACATTCAAAAAGTTACGCACATAAATAAAGAATGACCTGACCATATGACCAAAATTTGGCAGAGGGGTTAGCGCATCATGATCTCTCCAGTGGTATCTCCTCTAAGGGGGAGAACCCTTGTTTTTTACACATATTACTAATTATAATTCATAAAATGAGGAAAAATTCCTCAGGTTAAAAAATTAAAAAACGCGAAAATGGGGGGGCTCCGCAACTTTTCTTTTAAAGGGGGGGGGGTTAGTACACCTCCCCCTACCTCCCCCAACCCCTTTCCACCCCTCAATTCGACCGACGTCAATGGAAAGTCGTACTTCGGCCTTTACTGCCTAAAATCGGCCCTTGCCAGCACTGCTTTCGGCCCATTCTTAAACTGTCTGCTGGCAACACTGTAGCTCAGTGCCGCGCTAGCGCTTGTCGAGGAAGGACCTGTGTCGAATCATTCGAAATTCGAATTTCCCGTCACGACCGTGATACGACGTAACCGTATAGTGCGACCATATAATTTTGATTTGAGGTAATTATTAACTTATTTTTAAATTAAATATTATTGTATTATATATATTTATTTAAGATGGATTATTTGTTCAAGGTTTAATTAATTCCAGGATGGGTAGAAAAAACCCTAATTACAGCTACAGCTGTGTTAAAAAGAGAAGGTATACATCTAATCTAAGAAATGCAAACGATGCAAGGTAAATAATTTTAACGCCCTATTATTGTTTTTAACCCCCGACCAAAAAATAAGGGGATTTATAAGTTTGGCGCCTATGTCCGGAAGTCTGTCTGTCTGTCTGTATGTATGTATGTCTGTCTGTGGCATCGTAGCGATCAAACCCGTGGACGGATTTGAATGTTTTATTATTTAAGAGCTAGTTTAAGCGAGATGTTTTATGAAAATCGGTCCAGCGTTTGAAGACCATCAGCTCTTTTCCGAGAGGAGGTTCGGATATTTCGTATACTTCTATTAGTCCGATAGATCTGAAATTGGGAACATATGTAAATCCGATGATACATAATAAAATGGTAACCTTCACCGGGGTCTGATGATGATTAGCAAGAAATTAGTGACAGGATCTTGAAACCCAATAAACCTAGATCCATAGAGTTTGGGTTCGTTAGATAGGTCTTAATGAGTAGTTGCTAGAAAAATGGTGAGCAGGGTCTGATGATGGAACAGGAAGGTGGTCACAGGATTTCTGCACCTATAAACGTAGACCCACCGAATTTGGGCTCGTTAGGTAGGTCTCGATGAGTAGTTGCTAGAAAAATGGTTATAAGGGTCTGATGATGGAGCAGGAAAGTGGTCACAGGTTCTCTGCACCAATAATCGTAGACCCATTGAGGTTGGGTTCGTTGGATAGGTCTGGATGAGTAGTTGCTAGAAAAGTGTTTATCAGGGTCTGATGATGGAGCAGGAAGGTGTTCACAGGATCTCTGCACCAATAATCGTAGACTCATCGATTTGGGCTCGTTGGGTAGGTCTCGATGAGTAGTTGCTAGAAAAATGGTGTTCAGGGTCTGATGATGGAGCAGGAAGGTGGTGACAGGATCTCTGCACCAATAATCATAGACCCGGCGAATTTGGGCTCGTTGGGTAGGTCTCGATGAGTAGTTGCTAGAAAAATGGTTATCAGGGTCTGATGATGGAGCAGGAAGGTGGTCACAGGATCTCTGCACCAATAATCGTAGACCCATCGATTTGGGCTCGTTGGGTAGGTCTCGATGAGTAGTTGCTAGAAAAATGGTGTTCAGGGTCTGATGATGGAGCAGGAAGGTGGTGACAGGATCTCTGCCCCAATAATCATAGACCCGGTGAATTTGGGCTCGTTGGGTAGGTCTCGATGAGTAGTTGCTAGAAGAATGGTTATCAGGGTCTGATGATGGAGCAGGAAGGTGGTCACAGGATCTCTGCACCAATAATCGTAGACCCATCGATTTGGGCTCGTTGGGTAGGTCTCGATGAGTAGTTGCTAGAAAAATGGTGTTCAGGGTCTGATGATGGAGCAGGAAGGTGGTGACAGGATCTCTGCCCCAATAATCATAGACCCGGTGAATTTGGGCTCGGTGGGTAGGTCTCGACGAGTAGTTGCTAGAAAAATGGTTATCAGGGTCTGATAGTGGAGCAGGAAGGTGGTCACAGGATCTCTGCACCAATAATCGTAGACCCACCAAATTTGGACTCGTTGGATAGGTTACTACGAACGATTAGTAGTTAGATAAATGATAATCAGAGTTTGGTGATGGGAGCAAGCAGGAAGGTGGTAACAGGAACTCGGCTCTATTAAATGTAGTTCCCACCAAATTTTAAAACTATGGTTAAATCTTGATGGGTAGTTAGGAGACATACTGATCAGGGTCTGAATGGCGCAGGAAAGTCATTTTAA
Organism: Furcula furcula; assembly: GCA_911728495.1. Classification (NCBI taxonomy): domain Eukaryota; kingdom Metazoa; phylum Arthropoda; class Insecta; order Lepidoptera; family Notodontidae; genus Furcula; species Furcula furcula. The sequence continues at coordinate 17,894,346 of OU452244.1, forward strand.
GAGATCGTTCTCCTACGACGGAGGCTTTTTAAAATTTTTAAATTTATTCATGTTATATTTTTTGATCTGCAATACTTATTCACTTTGTATACATCTGTTTCAGAAAATATGGCGCGCGCCACGGACCTGTCACACAAATTATGATTAGAATCACAGTTCACACGCATTCGTTCATTCTTCGCACCACCCTGCTAATAATTTAACGAATTAAACAATCACAAACATTCATTCAATATACGACCCTTGCTACGTTAGGGTGTTTTTATTTAAATTAAACCACACCCTAAGTGAACATAATAATATATATTATTAAAAAGAAAAAAACAATGAAGGTAGTAGGTCCTTTAGCCCGTTGCAGTACTACGGTCTGCCGTTCCAATTAAGTAGCCACTGTATAATTACTGCCCTGATGGTGACGGACGAAACACGGCGTTCGGTAAGTAGGAAGACCGGAACACTCAGGCAGCACCCGTAGTAAACGGCCACGGAACGTCGATAGTCCGGCCGGCAGAGTATAGTGCCGGCTCGTAGGGCTTGAGCCGCGACGTAACACCCTGGAATTCACACCGAGGAGCGTGTCACCTAACTGTCCTTTGTAAACTCCCCTGATATGTGACCATGTCAGCGCAAGCAGAGCAGAGAGGCATAGGTGGTGTGTGATTGTCACAATCAGCGCGGAGTTTACAAAATTAAAGCACAAACTATATAAAAGCACTATCATAATCTATCTATACAGACAATAGAAGTAACTAATGAGGTGATGAAACTAATTATTAAGTATGAACCTAGATGAGAACATTTACATGTGCAGCTACATTACTGAAATGCTAAATGACTTGCAATATTAGGTATGACAAATAACGGTCATTTAGCAGTATGCATTTAATAATTGTTCAACACTTACCCAATTTGGGGTTTTAAACACACTATTTAACTATTATTTTGTAGTAATAAAACAGTTATACTATGTTTTATAATAATCAGCACGACGAAAATTATGTTTGTTAATGTAAGTAAATAATTTTAATAATAACGTGCGTCCACCACGAAGACAATCAATGTGTGACGCCGACCGGTTTCCGAGACGGCTAGGCTGCTTGCACCGAGACATGCATCGATCACGTGGATCGGCTGTGACGATACACTGTTCGCATAGCGCGCGCGCATTTAAAATGTGGAATATTATTATTTAAAATACTTTTGTAACGTTTTTACGTTACAATACCCCCTCGCTCAATGAAAGGATTTTATGTATCTAAAAATAAAATCCGCAAAAAAAAAAAATATATGTAAGTAAGTAAATTATTGAAGTATGGGCTAAGGAAAATTATTTGTTTAAACCAATTAGTTTTATGTCCTTAATATGCCAGGTACCTAGATCTTTGCCAGACATATCCTGTAAAACATAAACAAGAGGAGATTTTTTGGCAATAATTTTAGCTTTAATAAATTTTGGGGCCAACTTCTTCGAAAATTTAGCTTCTTTGTCACTTAAAAAATAAGCCCGTTTCATAACCACGTCGCCTACATTAAATACTGCAAATTTACGTCGCAAGTTATAATGAGAAGTATTTTTTACATGTCCTTGCCATAATTTAGTTTGCACAGAATCAAATATGGTGGACAAACAACCTAAGTTTTCGGCGTATATGTCTCGGGGTATGAACAGAACTTCGTCACCTAGATCGTTATCGGTATAATGACTACCGCAGGTGACAAGTTCTCTTCCAAAAACTAAAAATGCTGGAGTATAACCAGTAGCTTCGTTGACTGAGCTGTTTATTGCGAACTGTACCCTCGGTATATACTGATCCCATGATCTATGATCATCGTCTACATACGAACTAATGCAGGTAATTATAGTTCGATTATATCGCTCTACTAAATTCACCTGAGGGGTGTACTTTGGAGTATAGTAAACATTCGGAACGTTATATTTCTTAAACAAGGCATCCGCAACCTTCCCTGTAAACTGAGTACCATTGTCCATCAATATTGTTTGAGGTATGCCATGTATAAGAAACACAGATTCCTCTAGGATCTTTGTAATGATATCTGCAGTAGCTCGTTTAATAGGGAAAATTAAACAAAATTTCGAAAAACAACAAGTGACAACTAATATAAAGTTATTCTGTTTTCTTGTAGTAGGAAGTGGTCCCATTAAATCAATAGAGATCATCTGGAAAGGTCTTGAACAATGTTTAGGTCGACCCATTTCTCCTAGCAACTGATGATTTTGAGATTTGTATGATAAACATTTCTCACAGGTGCTTATAAATTTTACAGAGTCTTTGTACATACCTGGCCAGTAATAACGTAAAGCTAGACGTTTATACGTCTTGAAAATGCCCATATGCCCAGCTGTAGGCTCGGAGTGATTTTCTTTAATAATTTCCTCACGGTATTCAACGGGAATGACCTCCTTCCATATAAATTCAGTGGTTAATGTATGGCTCTTTTTTGACAGTCTAAATAATTTATCGTTGCTGATCATAAAGTTAGGGAATTTTGAGGCGTTATTCTTACAGCCATCATATATTCGTTTGTACCATGAATCTTTAGTATGTAAAGGAAAACTACTCGTATTGATGGAATTTACAGGAACTACTCCAGATAGGGCATCTGGGATGACGTTATCAACTCCGCGTCTATGTTTCAAAACAAAGTTGAAGGCGGACAGACGTACTCCCCAACGGGCTAAACGACCAGTAGGGTTACTAAGTGAGAGAAACCACTTGAGGGCACTGTGGTCAGTATAAACTGTAAATGGCTGACCATTTTCAATATAACAGCGCCAATATTCAAGTGCCGTAACAACAGCCAAGGTTTCCCGTTCGGTGATACTGTAGTTCTTCTCAGCACCCGTAAATGACTTACTCATGTAGGCAATGGGGTGCTCCTTACCATCTATAGTTTGAGTGAGCATCGCACCGATTCCATAACTACTTGCATCAGTATGCACCTCGAACGGTTTGTTGAAATCTGGGCATGACAGAACAGGGGCTGAAACGAGGCATTCCTTAAGTTTGGCAAATGCTGCATCTGCTTCGGGGGTCCACTTGAAGGAAGGGGTGCCCTTTTTAGAAGAAGTTAATTTATTTAGCGGTCCAGCTATGGTGCTAAAATTAGGCACAAAGCGCCTGTACCAAGTAGCCGTTCCAAGGAAACGTTTTAGGTCTTTACGACAAGTTGGTGTAGGAAAATTAAGAATCGCTTCTACCTTTGCTGGGTCTGTACGAAGACCCGCCCTATCTACTACGTATCCCAAGTAATTAAGTTGGGAACGAAAAAATTTGCTTTTCTCAAAATTGATAGTTAAGTTCGCTTGCTTAAGTTTATCTAATACACGTAAAAGTAAAGTCACGTGACTGTCGAAATCGTTCGATACTAAAATAATATCGTCCAAATATGCAAAAACCTTAAGATCAAATTCCGTAAACAGGAAATCTACAAGTCGTTGCTGAGAAGCAGGCCCGTTGGTTAAGCCAAAGGCGGTTCTTTTGAAACGAAACGTGCCTCTACCAGGGACGTAGAATGCCGTCTTGTCGCGATCTTCTACAGCGATAGGAATTTGCCAAAATGCTTTCGAAATATCGATGCTGCTCAGATAACGTGCATCTCTTAAGTTGTCTAAAATCTCTGAAATGTACGGAAGGTTGTATGCATCTCGTTTTGTGACGGAATTTAATTTTCGGCTATCAAGGCAAAATCTTGGTTCTCCGTTTTTCTTATTTACTATTAGAACTGGAGATGACCAAGCGCTTTCACACGGTTCTATCACATCTAAGGATAACATTTCGTCTACTTGTTCGACTAAAATTCGCTGTTTTTCAGGTGATAAACGATAATATCTTTGACGAATCGGTTTGTTATCTCCAGTATCAATATAATGTGTAATAAGATTTGTGATACCTAAGCCCTTCCTTTTAGAGGATATATCCTCAAATTGTTTAATTACCTTGTCAGCCTTTTGCTTTTGTGTGGCATCTAAGTTTTCATAATTTTGAATAAATGAGTGATCTGAAGGATTTATAATATTATCATTGTTATTATTATTGGTTTTAATACTATTAATAAATTTAGGACAAAGTTGAAATGCACGCCAAAAGTCAATGCCTAAAATTAAATTTGGTTTGATGCCTGGTATTACAAACGCTTTCAAGATGTGTAACTGTTTTTCAAAAGTAATTGGTATATTAATGTATCCAATACTCTGTAAAACTTGACCACCAGCCGCAGTAACAGAGATGCAATCCTCTTTAATAAGTGACAAACCTAGTTTCTCATAAAGAGAGTAAGCACCATCGCCTAAAATAGTGACAGCAGAGCCAGAATCTAAGAGACCAGAAACTGTAATTCCATTTATCTGAACGGTTACGTAAGGTCTGCTGTCTATGTTATGTTTTTGATCTAGAATTGTGTGAATATTATAAGATTTAAAGAACAAGCTAATCGTGTTTAGCCAATTCTTCCAATCTTCACTATCGTGCTTATTGCTCACACAATTCTGCCTTATTAGTTTTTTGAAGAAGTGGGTTTGTTTTTACCACAATTTGGGCAATCCGGTATTTTTACACCTTTGTGACCACAAATAAAACAGAATACCTCACTTTTGTCAGCTGTACACTGTCTTAAATTATGTGTATTAGAACGACACCTGGGACAGTAACGAGACTTATGATCAGAAGTACCAACAGCATGAACATAATTATTAGTTAATTGTTTATTTGTATTATAATTTAAAAAAGTTTTATTTTTGTGTAAATTATTATTATTCGGATTAAAAGCAATATTATAATTTGGTGTATTTTTAATTGAACGAGCAGAGCTACCGGAGTATGCTAATTCTGGAGCTAATGTATCCGCTGTCGATCTTGGAGGTTCCTTAAACTGAGAAATCCTAGATTGTACAATCTCATAATTACGGCATAAGTTTTTAAGATCATCAATGGTTGCAATCTTGGAAGCAGAACATAGCACACTAGCATAACATGGCCGAATGTTATGCAAAACTATCTCTAATTTGTCGTCCTCCGGTAATTTCTTTGATAGTCGCGAAAAATAACCGTTCATGATAGACAGGTAAATCACAATACTTTCTGTCTCGCCCTGTGTACGAGATCTTATTTCTGAGAGTAATCTGTAATCGTAATCAGATTGATCAAAATCTTGCTTTAAAAGAGATTCTAAGTCTTTCCAACTAGTAACTGAGTCACGAACGCTCCTGTACCAATGAATAGCATCCCCAGTAAAAATGTCCAAATCGTGACATAGAACTTTATCAGGCGAATAATTATTAGTCTGACAAAACTCTTCAACGCGCTGAATAAATGCACGCACGCATGTCTTGCCATCATATTTCAATTTTGAAAACCGGTTGACGTTGCCCTCACAAGTGACCGTAATGTTTATTGGTGTAGAAGATTTGGTAGCAGTAGAAGGTACGCTACAACTAGTAATAGCTAGAGGATCAGATGCTGTATCTTTAAGAGAGATAAATTTGGCCATATACTTCTTATACAGGCTAACACACTGTTCGTATTGGTCTCTAGACTTATCATCGCAAGTGATGCGGTTAAGTCGATGGTATAAATGGTTGAGTAAATTTTCACCACGAAGCAGTGTGTTTTTATCTAAAGGCGTGGAATTTAGAGATACATCAATCTTTTCCAAAACATCTGTGACGGTTTTCAAGTCCTCGGAAACATCAATTGGACTAGTTAAAATATCCTCCGATGGAAACAATGGACCGCACTTAGCTATCTGCTTACGGAGTTCTTGTACCGTAGAAGCTGGGCTTTCACCCCTAATAGTAACTTCATACTCAAGTTCTGATTTTTGGAGAGACATAAACTTGACTGGGTACGCCATATCACCTAAATTGTATACTTAACCGAGAAAAAAAATAACCGAAAATATAGGTAAATGTTGAACAATAAAAAAAAACTAACTAATTAAAAAAAACTAATTACTCCGTCTGTTACAATTTACCTTAAATTAACGTTTTGGTTGTTACTAAAAAATGGCAACAAAAAACATATACATATAAACTACAAAAAAAATGAAATATACAAGAACTATGCAACTAAAACAAAACTAATTGCACAAAACAAAAAAAGCTCTACAAAAATAATAAAGTTGCAACTAATGTGTACGAACACCCTGTATAATCTTAAAAAAAAAATTCTCAAAAAAAAAACTTGTTGCAGACAAAATGTGTGCATGAAATTAAATTGTGTAACAATTATTATAAGGTAAGCACACGTTTACAACAATGTTCCTCAAAATTAAGTGGGAAAACACAAAACGAGAACAAAAATTGAGAAATTGATACTTATAACGAATAAAAAAATAACGAACAACGGAAAAAAAAAATATTACAATCAACATACAAGTAGTTATTGGTAGTACTAGTACACTTTAGTTGCGGGCAACCAAAAAAAAAACGTTTCACAAACAAAAGAAACCACAAAACACCAAAGATACTACTTAAATGGAAGGCGTAGATATACTGCAACGTAAAAATCCACGATACGGGCGCCAATGCTACGTTAGGGTGTTTTTATTTAAATTAAACCACACCCTAAGTGAACATAATAATATATATTATTAAAAAGAAAAAAACAATGAAGGTAGTAGGTCCTTTAGCCCGTTGCAGTACTACGGTCTGCCGTTCCAATTAAGTAGCCACTGTATAATTACTGCCCTGATGGTGACGGACGAAACACGGCGTTCGGTAAGTAGGAAGACCGGAACACTCAGGCAGCACCCGTAGTAAACGGCCACGGAACGTCGATAGTCCGGCCGGCAGAGTATAGTGCCGGCTCGTAGGGCTTGAGCCGCGACGTAACACCCTGGAATTCACACCGAGGAGCGTGTCACCTAACTGTCCTTTGTAAACTCCCCTGATATGTGACCATGTCAGCGCAAGCAGAGCAGAGAGGCATAGGTGGTGTGTGATTGTCACAATCAGCGCGGAGTTTACAAAATTAAAGCACAAACTATATAAAAGCACTATCATAATCTATCTATACAGACAATAGAAGTAACTAATGAGGTGATGAAACTAATTATTAAGTATGAACCTAGATGAGAACATTTACATGTGCAGCTACATTACTGAAATGCTAAATGACTTGCAATATTAGGTATGACAAATAACGATCATTTAGCAGTATGCATTTAATAATTGTTCAACACTTACCCAATTTGGGGTTTTAAACACACTATTTAACTATTATTTTGTAGTAATAAAACAGTTATACTATGTTTTATAATAATCAGCACGACGAAAATTATGTTTGTTAATGTAAGTAAATAATTTTAATAATAACGTGCGTCCACCACGAAGACAATCAATGTGTGACGCCGACCGGTTTCGCAGGACCTATCGTAAATCAAACCATTTGTTTATAATCAACGTTTTGTAAATCGAGCGCTAATCCCGCCGACAAACTGTTACGCAGTTTGGCGGGTTACAATAGAATGTATACCTTTTTGATTCAATAAAAGATTTATTTATTTATTTATTTATGAAGCGAAGAATTCGCATTTCACAGAATTTCACAACTACATTTGTGAAATGCTAATTAAGCGTTAGCATCATCGATATACTATACCAACTAGATTAGCTGTCACGAACAAAATGACATCGAAAATGTGGTCGCGGTTACATATACTTACACAACTATACACGTAGCTAGAAATTGTAGAAAATAGTTTTAAATAATTCGGAACGTCGGACTAATAGAAGCCTTCATATGTAGTAATAAAGTCTAATTCTGTATGCAGTAATGTTGGCACATAAAACCTTTACATCGGAGACAAAGAAAAATCAATAAAATCGCCAACGCTATACGAAAAAAGTTGTTGTTTTGACTTAAACAAAAATGTACTCATTTAAAAGAAAATCTTAACCACTATAAAATAAGGTTCAAAACAGGTGTGTTTCCATTGTGTGTGTACTGACTTACAAACTTATCCGTGCTGGTGGCAAAAATGAGAACTACCTTTTTTATTATGGTAATGACTTGTAGTTTGACAGTTTCGTATAGACAGTGGCGACACGCCTATCGGCAACATTAATTTTGTCAGTCTCGGCATGGCAGTTGCGAACTACTAGCGGAGAAAATATCAAATAAATAATTTTTATTTCGTATTATAATGATATTTACTTATATTTATTATTTAAACTAGTAGTAATAAGAACACGAAACGAAAAAAAAAATCTCCATCTGCAATTTTAGTATTACGATAAGTATTTGGACAGTTTATAAACGCGCAATAAGAAATTTCGATACGTATTTACGCTAGCTGTTGTCGGCTCGTACTAATTTGAAATAGAGCGACAGCCGTCTCCGTAGCTCTATTTTCGTGACCACTTTTCGGGTCGTGACAGCTAATCTAGTTGGTATAGTATATCGATGGTTAGCATACTAACAATGAATGTGAATGCTAATTAATCCATCACTACTAGTTTGTATAAATTTCAATATTTCATAATGACATCCATTTTTGTTGGATTTTTTCATACTTATATTAAACAAGTGACTGCTGCTGCTCAAAGGTCATGCAAGTCATTGTAAAACTAACTAATTGCCGTAAATCGAAGATATCTAGGTGTTATCGTTCTCGAGATCCATGAAGTGTGACCTCGGCTCGGGCTTCATCAGATATGCAGAAATTATGATGTGACAATAACTCAATCAAACTAAACATTGGACAAAAACCACTCTACTTTGGCTATTATATTAATCAAGATCCATGGAGTAGGAACTTAGTCATAATCAGATCTATAAAGATTGTATAAAAACTGCAGTCTTCCAGCTATTATAGTTCTCTAGATGCATGGAGTGCGACCTTGATTCATCAGATCTTCAAAAGTTATAATGTGAAAATAGCTGAATGTGTAATTCAACATTTGATGAAAACTGTAGGTCTCTAGCTGTTATAGTCACCGTGCTGTAGGTAGCTAATCTTTGATCACCTAAACCATTATCGGGGTCAAGGTAATCACTGACCATTAAAAACCGTGTATAGGCTGAGTGCATCTCATGACAATTCCAGACATAGACAATAATGTGATCATAACCTACCAAGATCAATTTACCGTCTTCGATGATTTAATCTTTAAGTATGAAAATATCACTAAAAAGTATAAAATTAAATATTATTAAAAGTCGTTACAGTCGAAAACACACTAAAATGTATAAAATAATTTAAATATTGTTGAAGTTGGTGTACCTAGCGTACCTACTATATATATTTAGCACCAACTTCAATAATATTTAAATTATTTTATACATTTTAGTGCGCTGCCTATGTCTGTTCAATTTTTTTTAAATATTTTATCGTAATAGTATTTATTTTAATTTTAATAATGTAATAAAACTATTACATTATTAAAATAAAACTATTAGTTACAGATTTAATTTCTGTACATTAACGGTCTTATTCATAAAAAGTTATCACACACTTATAGGCTCGCTATAGTATGATTTTCAAAAAGTATTATTCATAAACGCATTTTAGCACTAAAACGTTCTTTAGCTATGTTATAAAGTTATAGAGGGCAGACCCCTACTATAACAGTGCTATAAGCGTGATATAAGGTAAAAAATGGCCGACTTCCAACAGCTGATTATTAATTATTAAGAAAATGACATTTGTGTCAGTGTCACATCCATCAGTTCAATTTTTTCTTTAGTTGAGCCTTATTATGAAGGCAAAGAGTTCTAGCACATACAGGTTTCATATCCGTTCAATTTCGTAAGAAATCAAAATAGCAGTTTAGACACTACAAACTATTATGATTTATTATTTTATTCAGTACTTAACGTTTATTTTATTATTATTATTATACAATTTAATATATTTTAATATAATTTAGTTTATTTTAGGTCAGTTATTATTACGCGCTTGTTACAACATTACCAAACAAACATTAACAATCAACTAACAATGACAATGATCGATGGATGTATGACGAATTCCGCATGGGCCTTAGAGGAGATACCACTGGAGAGATCATGATGCGCTAACCCCTCTGCCAAATTTTGGTCATATGGTCAGGTCATTCTTTATTTGTGTGCGTAACTTTTTGAATGTGGTGCGACTTTATTATAGTGTGGGTATGCGTAAAATTGTATCTGTGTGTGTTTACTTCGCCTCCCGCACCCCGCAAAAGTGCCACGAAAAATTTGTTCGGGGAATCGACGCGATACTAGCTCCATTCTAATTACTCTGAGGCATGGGCGTCATAAATACAATAAATAAATAAATATTCTGAGACAATACACACATGGTCATCTGTTCCCAAACTAGGCACAGCTTGTACTATGGAAACCTGATAATTGATGCTTATACTTATATAAGTACTTTTTTTACTGTAAATACATAATTAAATAGATAAATAACACCCAGACACTTAGCGGGAATCGAACCCACGACCTATTGGATAGCAGCCAGGGTGTCCAACCACTAGACCAACACGCCCGTCAAATCGACAGTCGTTATCGTTTCGTAGACAATAAAATGTTTTATAATCTGTAATAATGTCTATGATCACACCTAGGCGGTATGTAGACACATATTATCTGTGGGCGATTGGGTGTATTCGGTCAATTTGTTGACCAACTTCATTATAATGGCAATACTTTGATTGAAAAACGTTCTATAGAGACGTATTAGTTATAGATGGTTTATGAAACGTTTAAGAATAAGCAACTTTATAGAACGTTTTATAACCTTATAGTTTTATAACGTTTTATAACACTATAACTAATCAATGCTTAAAACCTTTGATAAGCTTTTTTTATGAATAAGACCGTAAGTATTTAAATAAAATATAAAAAGTATCAATACTGTTTTGTTTTATTATCACCCAGGTGCACTATACGGTCGTTGTTCGTGGACACGCGGGGAGTTCTCGCGTCGAGCATAAAATGCCTAAACTTGCATTAGTTAGACGATTTTGTGATAGGCCTCATCTAAGTTTTTCCGCATCTTTTATTGTTGCGACTGTAATACAATACCTATACACAACCTGGACTTGGGGAGTTTCATTAAAATTTCTTGAAACAAATTTACAGATTTTAACTTTCAAAGATATGTCATATTGCTATCAGCAAAGTACTTAGAACAATACAGAAAGCTAATGAAAATGTCCTGGGTGTACCGGACCGGCTTACCCCTTACTAAAATTGACACTTCGCCACTGCCATATCTTATGCAAACTAAATGTCTGCTCAGTCCCTATTGTATATAGCGTAATAATACATATCTTAATGATTAACTGATCAGTCTATAATTACCCTATTCAAATACAAAGGAAATTACGTGGTAATATGTGCAATTAATGTTTCACTGCTTAGCCCCTATGAAACATAGCGTGATGTTTTATATACCAATTTATACCCCTACTTCTACACAACACATCAGTGAAAGTCCTATCAAAATCCATCCACGGGTTTTCAAATGATACCTGGACAAACAGAACGACAGACAGACAGACAACAATTCCAAAAAAAAATTGTTTTGGCCTCTATGTCGATAGTATAGTATCCCCACATAGAAATTTTGGAAAAATATTCAATGTACAGAAAAAGTGCTCTTTGAGTTTTATTATAGTATAGATAGATTCTCTCTTTTTTCCATCCCAAGGTTGCCTGGAAGAAATTGCGAATAGCGATAAGGCCGCCCTTTGTACATATTTCAGTTTTTAAGTGTTTTTATGTGCTTTATTTTATGTGTAGGTGAGTTTGTGTACAATAAAGATTATATCTATCTATCTAAGTACTTACTTACATACATAATTCTTAATAACATACTTTTTTTTTTTTTTTTTTGTGTAGGAGTAGTGCTGTTGGCCGCAGATGGCCATTACAGCTTCACCGGACGAGAGGTTAATAACATACATTACATACATAGCTAAAACATCTAAAGCTATAAGCCTTTATTAAAGACATGGATAATAATTATATTCTTAAGTACATTATTTGTATTTTTCGTATCTCATACTGTGTTTATTTAAATTCACAAACCTCTTTAAGTAAATTACTGAATAGAGTCCTCGACTTCTGGAGCAATAACTCACGTCTATCGCGTTTACGTAGAAACAACATGAATTCATACTGTAAATTAAATAATTAATTATAAAACAAAATATTTGTGTGCATGGTCATAATCAGGCACACATGCCTTAGAGTCATAGGTAACATAATTATGTAAATTAAACAGCCCTGGATCTTCAAACCAGGGCACCGGCGGCCCCGGGCGGCAGTTACAGGGGGCGCCAAAATCATAGTATTATTAGCAATTCTAGGTAGGATTACTTTAACAAAAGATAGGCTGTCCAGAAACCATGGGCTCTGGATCACCATAGTGAAACAAACAGGCCCACACCACAAGTAGACTCGTGATCCCAAACTGAGATTTGAGTTTTTTAACGTAATTTTTCAAACTCTGGAGAGAGGGGCGCCAGTCCCGGTTCGAAAAATTCGTAGATCCGGGGCTGATATTAAAAAGGACTCTGAATAGTCATTAACTCATTATTATTAGTTTTATGCATTGTTACTAATTTAGACCGATAGGTATTATTAGTAGGTACGTACCTCATTTTTAAGTCTTTCTTCACTCCAGTTTCCAATGAGAACTGAATTGTTATAAGACATAATAATATCAGAAGTTAGTTTTATACAGCTCGGCAGTTATCTAAAGTTTTGATGACTATTTCCTATGCAAAGTTGTTTATAACGAGGTCAGTTTTCTTGAATTTGATTTAAAACTACGTGAACTACAGTAACAGTAGATATAGGTAGGTAGGTATCTTTTTACATAAGTATATTTATAATTAGTAAGTATAAGACAATCAGAGAAATTCAATAACAATGAATAAAGATTTAATATTAGTTAATTATATAATGACAATGCAACAGCATTGTCATTATAAAATGTACTTATGTGTCACTTGTCAATTTATTCAAAAGACAAACAGCCTTATTAATAAACTATGATTAGCGTCAGAACAACTTTACTCCAAGACTTACGCAAAGATTAGGCAATTATGTTATTAATAAACTAGTAGTAAGGACGGAGTTAACTAATCAAAATGTAGTCCCGGAGTAAAAGTTACTCCGCGGAGCCCCATGGTTTAACGTTTGAGTAAGCATAGATTTGTATTGTATTTCTAACTTCCATTGAGATAATTATATATACTAAACATAACCTAATTGTATAAACCTCGCAATATCCCTTTTGAAGACCTTGAAGACGAGTTTAAATATAAATATAGATTTACACGCTCAACTGCATATTACATTACTGAAATGGTAGAATGATTTGGCTGGAGATGCAGTAGGCTTTATACCACCTCACTTGAAAGTTTTAGCTGCAAAAAGGACTTGGGCTCGTGGAGAGGTAAATAAACTGTCTCAATAAACTAAACTATTAGGCTAGTTATGTAGGCTACAGCCGGATGATTCAGAAATAACTTAGAACAGATTTTAAAACTAATTTTTATTAATTTAAATTACATTTTTAATATCTAATTTAAATATGTAGTGACCGCTTCGATGTTAGAAGCTAAGTGAAGAGCCGATTCCGTCGCTATGGGTCCATACAATGGATCTAGTTGTGCGCCGTCAGCTGGTTTTCGGTACACATGCTGGATGCGTCCATACAATAGCCCTTCTGTTCTTGGATAGGTTGCATTGTCAGCAAGTTTTGCATTACACGCGCCGGCTCGTGCTTGAGGCCCACCGTGGTTTCTGCTCTTACACGCGTTTTTTGAGGTGCACTGTAGTTTCTTGTTAGGGACGGTGTGTAACAGGCTAGATCCCCGGCCTACTTGTTCTATACTTTCTTGATTTATAGATAATATTCTGCTAATAAAAAAACACAAATTCTAAAACCACTATCTTGAATTCAACAAGAGAAATACAGAATATTATGATGTAAGAGAAATATAGAATATTATGATGTAAGATAAATATAGAGTGAAAGTTGTGATTGTCAAATAAAAGTGTCAAATATCAAAATTTACCTAACTGCCAGTGTCTTTTTAGTCATTTTGTTCATTTTTTTTACTTTTAATTTCAGTGGGTTGCCATAACATACACCTTAGTCTTAGTGTAAGAATTGTATTGTTAGTCCGAACCTACTTCGTATTTATTAATACCGTTATTAAGACGTAGCTATTCCGTGACTAGTCTAGAATTAACTACTTCCGATGTAGCTTTGGAGTAAGAGAAAAATAAGCGATTTTTATTAATAAGACAGAAAAGGTTTACAGAGCGAAGTTAATCTAATGCTATGTAATTCTATTTTGAGTGCATTCTTTCATTGAGCGGAAAAAACGTGCCCTAATCGCGCTCACTGCGGTGTGAGATATTATTGTAGTAAAAGCACAATAAAATCATGCGTTCTAGTCATTGAATCTAAATAACACTCAGAGTGGTACCTCCTCTAAGAAATAACAAGAGAATAGACGAAGAGCTTTTATCTCTCTCGACTACATAGAACCTTATTTAGATTTTTTTCACTACCTACGTTTTAAACGTGATTGAACTGAATTTACCACCGGTTCACAACGCGCCCCCACTGAGAAGAACCGGCAGGAAACTCAGTGGGGTGATGCACGTCGTTGAGGTCGCATGCGTACGACCCTTCGGCCTCGACCGCGAGACCGGTGTCTGATAGCTAGTGTAGCATACGGTTGTCGGGGCGGGTTCGGCGCATCCCTTTGAGTATTAAACCAACATCCCGGTCCAATAGGACCGTCATGGGGTCAGGAGGGTCGAGCAGTACGTGTCGTGGTCTGCGGCGTGAGTCAGAAGGACTAGGGGCGTAATCGGCGGCGGCGCGGATTAAACTGTTCGCGTGACGGGACGCGGATTCAAAGTAGCGTTTCGACGCTTCTTTTAGGAACTTACGAAGGGGATCTAACTTGAAATCGGAATGTAAATCTACATTCCGCTTGTACCACGGGGCACCGACGGCACGTCGAAGAAAACGATTTTGGATAACCTGGAGG
The DNA here is from genome assembly GCA_911728495.1 of Furcula furcula. Taxonomy (NCBI): domain Eukaryota; kingdom Metazoa; phylum Arthropoda; class Insecta; order Lepidoptera; family Notodontidae; genus Furcula; species Furcula furcula. The sequence goes on from OU452244.1 coordinate 17,909,377, forward strand.
CTATCGATACGGGTGCGGGCGGCGTGCGCTAAAACTACACTCGCGTAAGTCATGATTGGGCGAATGCAGGCTTTGTATAATGTGTAAAGGGTGATACAGGCGACCTAATACGAAAGCCGCTCGATTGCGGACGGACCGAATGTGCGGGCCGAAAGTCATGGTGGAGTCCAAGGTGACTCCGAGGTACTTAACCTTCCTAGTCCAGGGGATAGGGCGATTGAATAAGGATATTGGGACCAGTCGTCTGCTGGGCCGAAGGCTCCGCGCAGAGAACATATTGGCGAGTCCCCGGGAGAAGACCACCGCGGCACTCTTCTCCGGGTTTACCTCTATGCGCCACGCACGAAACCATTCGCCCAGGGCGTCGACTGCAGCTTGAAGAGCATGCGTCAAATAGGACATATTCCGATGGGAATAATAGAGAGCGGTGTCATCCGCGTAAAGGGCGAGTTGGACTCTGTTCGAACGAGGAATGTCGTTCGTGAACAAGCTGAACAGAAGGGGAGAGAGCACAGAGCCCTGGGGGACTCCGGCCTGTAGAGGATGGGGAGAAGAAAACGTACCTTCGACCCAGTATCGAAAGGTATACTAACGCGGATACAGTGCTGTGGCCATATACACTCCTTTGCAAAAAAAAACGGGCACCTTACAGTCATTGGCTTTTCTATGGATAATATTAATATTTTTAGTATTTCATTAGCTTAGATGACTAGAAATTTCTTATTATCAATGAGAATATAGGCTTTAACACTTAAATCCTGGAATTGGTGTTTCAGTCAATGAAAACAAAGAGCCGTGTTAAAATGAACATTTTTATGGGTATAGTGAAATTAAGACTACGAGAATTTTTATGGAATTTTAATAAAAAAAGACATTAAATAATAAAAATTAATAATGAGTGTGACCTCCTCTTGCAGCAATTACGGCATGTAATCTTCTTGGCATGCTTTCCACTAGGCTTTTGATGGTGTCCTGTGAAATGTGTTCCCACTCAGCCGAGACCACACGTTTCAGCTCCCTGATGTTTTGTGGAGGTGGTTGGACAGATCGTAGTCGCCTTTTTTGGAGGTCCCAGACGTGCCCAATGGGGTTAAGGTCGGGACTCCGCGCTGGCCAATCCAAACGACGAATACCGACCTCTTGCATATAAGCATCTACAGCGCCAGAACGGTGGGCCCTAGCATTATCGTTTTTTCTGCCATTGCAATAGACACAACGATATTTGTTTGAAGTCACAAAAAGGCAGGATTATGCGCCAAACATAAATTATTCTACTAAAAACACAAGAAGTTAATTTTAGTTACCCTTTAACCTTTTACCCGAAAACCCGCGAAAAGTAAGAAAAAATTCACAAACTGAAAAAGGGATTATTATTTTTAAAAACAAAGGTTTCGAATTTGGAATGAACTTTTTTTCATACGCAGACTGACTTTATTATGTGCCAGTAACATAGTTTGGCTATTAAAACCTCCTTAGAACTAAATTATTACCAATAATGTAGAAAAATCAAAATCGCCCGTTTTTTTCTCAAAGGAGTGTATATATATATATTCTCATCATCTGAGAAACTTCGCTTGCGAGATTCAGTATTCGGAGGTGTCGCCATCTATCGCGTTGTATGTGATACTACTCGCTTCACATCGCGTCGCTGTACTAGGGATGTGAGATTAATGGAAAAGAATCGATTAAATAAAAATCGATTTGTCTAAAATCGATTTTAATAAAAATAAATAATCGATTTCTGCGAAAAAATTGTTTTTTTTTATTATTTAAAGTAAGGTAAAACCCCAATCATCGACACTTTAAGGATGGCAAGTGAACATTTTTTTAAATATCTAGTTTATTTATGATATTATACGATACTTTCATGCACTAGGTATAAGTTTAGGGTTCATTCTATATTATCTTAATGTAAAAACGAGTGTAATACCAATAAGTAGATCAATAAATCAAATTAGATTTAGGCTCTTTTTGGCCTAGTCATCGACAAGGAAATTCTATATATCGACATCCAGTAATCGACATGATCCAATAATCGTGATCTAGTAATCGACATGTTCTATTTATCGTCACCCAATTATCGACCGAATCTTAACACCATGCCCAAAAAAGTCTTATTAAGTACATTAATTATTTTAATTAGAATAAACAAACAGGGACATGTACATGTGTGTGGCATGCTTAAACTCATCTAAAGTTAAGTAAGTAATGACTTTTTAATGCTATTATAACAATATTTTTTTATTAAAAAATCGTAAATGATCTTATCCCGTTACGTACTTCCACTATTCTTTGTCACGTATGAATTATTTTAACTTAACTAATCAAATATTTAACATAAATTGTAGGACTGTTTTTAGTTAATTGGTATTCATCATCATCATCACCAGCCGGAAGACGTCCACCGCTGACTATAGGCCTCGCCCTTCGAACGCCACAATGAACGACAACTGGGTATTATAATAAAGATAAATAAATATCGACTACCCACCTAGTAGGAGGCCTACCTACGCTGTGTCTTCCGGTTCGTGGTCGCTACTTGAGAACCTTATTTCCCCATTGGTTGTCGGTTCTTCTAGCGATGTTGCCTACCCATTGCCACTTCAACTAGCAGATTCTGACAGCTATGTCGGTGACCTTGGTTCTTTGTCGAATGTCCTCATTACGGATTCTGTCACGCAAAGAAACTCTGAGCATAGCTCTCTCTCTATAGCTCGTTGTGTGACTGAGCTTCTCTAAAAGGCCAGCTGTTAAGGACCACGTCTCATTACCATATTGTCATCACTGGCAACATACATTAGCGAATGAACTTTGCCTTCAGGCACTACGGAATTTCAGATGAGAAGATGTCACCAAGTTTCCCAAACGCCAGGTTGGATGCTTCGAGCGACCTCTTTGTCGAAATTGGACCCACTAAATGTATCCAAGGTAGACATAGTGATCAACAACTTCGTGTGTATCGTTGCCAACGGCTATCGGTATGAATGCAACATGGACATTAGACATATTCTTCGTCTTGTCGTCATGTTCATTTTAAAGACCCACCGGTTGGGTTAACGCTACTGAGGTCGCTGAGCATCGTATTGAGGTCCTTCAGCGATTCTGCCATAATTACTATATTATCGGCAAAGCGAAGGCGAGTGATGTATTTGCCATTGACGTTGATGCCGAATCCGTACCAGTCCAAGAGCTTGAAAACGTCCTCCAATGCGTTCGTGAACAGTTTCGGGGAAATAACGTCTCCCTGTCTCACAACTCTCTTCAATCGGGTTGATTTTGTACCCTCGTCCTGTAGTCGGATCGGCATGGTGGTCGTTGCAACAGTTCGATACCTATAGTGAATATGGCATCGCTGGAGGGACAGCAATACTGTCCAGGTCTCGATTAAATCGAAGGTTTTTCGTAGCCCACAAACGCTAGACATAATGACCGATTATACTCCTTAGTCTTCTGCATCATCTGACGGAGCGTATGAATGTGGTATATCGTGCTAAAGCTTTTTCGGAACCCGACTTGTTCGGTAGGCTGGAAATCATTACCCCTGCGTTCGAGACTATTGCTATTCCTTCGTTTCGAAAACAGCTTACATATGGCTCAGAAGTGAGATATTATGTCTATAATTTTTCGATAAGGTGTTATCACCTTTTTGAAGAGAAGCACTACCACACTCCTGTGCCATGCTTCTGACGTAGTACCTTCGGAACGGATGAGACCTGAAGACGGAATTGAATAACTTCTGGAGGACTAAAAGTACCTACCGGTTTTCCATCCGCTCTCAGAAGTTCTGTTGTGATTCCGTCTTCACCCGGCACTTTTTTGTTTTAAGCTGTTTGAGAGCCATTCCAATCTAGTACAGGCTGATGTATGGGATGCCCTCAGAGTAGTGCCAGGTTAGTTTAACTCTGGTGTGCGTGTACATTTTAAACACATTTCATTTGGTCAAACTATTTTTGAAAACATAAGGACCTGATTGGTCTGGATTGGCCTAAGGGCATTTTTTTCACGTGCTGGTTATAACCAGCATAGTTTATAAGCTATGACGGTCTCTTCCGGCCCCGTAAATATCATGACAGTAGCCATATTTTCTCAGTGACCGCAGTTGAGAGCCGAACTTCACGAATTTTATCATGGAGAGGCGGCCTCGATCAAACTCTGCGTACCAACGCATTACGGTGCTCAAATGACGTGCTTTCCACCCAATAGCATTTTGAAGTCGATCAGACTGACTGCTTCTATCGCCTGTGCCATTTGAAAAGGCGTGTATGTTTTTAGGCGCCATTTTTGCAAAATATGTCGGTTATTGGAACACATGGAATATCCAATCATCGACACAACTGTTGATCACTGGATGCAGTTTGATGTTTTAAATGAAAGAACTATATTTTAAGAGTGCTGAAGAAACATAGCCAAGTAATAAAATAAAGTGCAAAAAATAATAAACAAAAATCTTTCGACATGTGTTGAAATTTGGAACAAGCGAAGAAAAAAACTCCAATTACCGACAGGCGTATTTTCTTATTTTATTATAACCACACCCCTGTCAAACAATTATTAACAACTAGTCAATTTATGTCTTAATTTTATAAATAAATAACATTTTCGATACAGCAAAACAATTAAAAGTTATGAGCAATAAATCTTACTCACCTCCTTAACGATTTTGCTAGTAAAACTAGACTTACGATGGAGGATCACTTGCGGTCGAAACTTATACCAAGCCATTTTCTTAAAAATGGCTGAAAGTGTGAAATGTCATTTGCAATGACAACTAGATAATCCGCGTTTATTGTTTATTCTTGAAATCCATTCAGAAAGGAGAAACTGCTCTTATTTTTTTTAATAAACTTTTTAAATGTCGGACAATGGTGCGTTGTCGGACACTGGGTGTTTTACCTTACATGCTTTGTACTTTAAATAATACAAAAAAAATGTACATGCTGACTTCCGGTTACGAGCTGTCAAGTGAAAAACGTTACGATTTGTTACTGTGAGAAAAAAATAGTTTTATAGAAAGTTTCCGTCTTTTTTGGATTGGTTTGCGTAGTAACCAACAATCAATCTCAAAACCTATCGTAATAAACTTAAGAAGAAACAAAATACGTGATTATAGTGAAGTTAAAGTGATAAACAGTGCGATAAATTATCATACATATGTATAAATATAAATGCCAAACATCACACGTTTGACATTTTGACACTTCAACCATAACTTCCGACAGTGACATTATAGACATTATAATCCAGAGTTGCAAGATTAAAAAAAAAACTACCACCAATTAGTAGCTTTTTAAAAAACCACAACTACTTATAATGGAGCAACAAATAAAAATGTTATACGATAATCTTAAAGAACAAATGCAGATACAAACAATAACTTTAACAGAAAATGTAGCGAAAACCATCGACGAGAAAATGAAACCGCTCTTAGACGAAACAAAAAATCTCAAAATTGAAGTAGAGTATTTAAAAAAGAAAGTACAAACATTAGAAAGAGAAACGCGCGGAAATAACATCATCATGCATGGCATAGGGGAAGAGGAGGAAAACAGCAGCGGATTGATGGAATTAGTTTTGAATACACTTAACAAAATGAGTGAGGAGGCAAATCTAGACAAATGGGACAAATGGGAGATCAGCAAGGTTCAGAGATTAGGACCCAAAGAACATAAAACCAGACCAGTCTTGGTGACACTAACTCTGTATTGGAGAAGAATGGAAGTCTTGCGGAACAATAAAAAACTTCCCAAAGGAATCTATGCTACCGAAGACTATCCAAAAGAGGTTTTGAAAAAGAGACAAGAACTTAAAGTGCAATTGAAGGAAGAAATTAAAAACGGGAAAAATGCTTTTATACGATATGATAAACTTATAATTAGAGAAACAACTAATGATAAAAGGAAGCGTTCCCCCACAAAATCTCCGAGTACTTCACAAAATCCAAATCACGTCACCCATAAACAGGCAATAAAGAAAAACAAGGTTGACGCCTTCTCTGTTATGCGATCCAAAACGACATCCATGCAAAAAGATAAAGAAACCCAATAGCAATCAATAGACAACCGGAAGATAAAAAAGGTAAATGATAATAAAATACAATTAGTACTAAGTAACCCTCCAACCCGGCTGGTCACCGTGGAGGTATGTGACCAAACCAACCCAAATTTAGAACAGGATTTAAGAGTCGAAAATAACAAAACAAGAAATAAACTAAACACCCTCAATATTTTGAGTTTAAACGTAAGAACACTGCTGTCAGAAGAAAGATTAGATGAACTAAGTTATGCCCTTCAAAACATAAAATGGGATATCATAGGATTATGTGAAATAAGAAGAGAAACTGAAATGATCGAAGAATTTCCTGACTTTATTTTTTATCATAGTCATGGTTTCAAAGAAACGGTACAGGTTTTCTGATTAAGAAATACCTAAAAAACAAAATAATTAGCTTGAAAACATTCTCAGACCGCGTAGTATCGCTAGAAATAGAAATTTACCGCAAAAGGTGGACCATCATACAGGTGTACGCGCCCACAGAAGCCTACAGTAAAGAAGATATTGAAGCTTTTTATCAAACCTTGGATCGAGCTATGACATCATTAGACACTAAAAATCTTATCATAATGGGAGACTTCAATGCCCAAATAGGAGTGGTACAAAAAGGAGAAGAACGTGTTTTTGGACAATACTCCCATGGAAAAAGGAGCACAAATGGTCGAATACTGGTTGGATTTTTATTGGAGTCCAATTTAAAAGTTGTAAACAGCATGTTCAAACAGAAAGCACGCAAAAAATGGACCTGGCGATCTCCAAACGGGGAATACATGAACGAAATTGACTATATTTTTACTAATAACCCTAAGTGCATCACTAATTTTGACATCATAAAAAATCTGAATTTCAACACAGACCACAGAATGATAAGGTGCACACTAAATAATAAAGCGAAAAAAAAAGGTTAGCAACAATGTCCAGGCCCTCAAACAGATGCTTCATAACACTTGAGATAGAAAGTGAAAAACAAATAGAAACAACCCTTCTTAACTCCATGGCATCATCTGAACAACTACAAACACAATATAATAACTTGGAAAAAGAGTTAAACAAAGTAATACAACAAAGAAGTAAAACCAGAAGAATAGATCACAATTTTCTAAGCCAAATAACTAAAGAACTGTTAGAAGAAAGAAAAAGAGGAAAAGAAAGAAAAGAACGAAGATAGTACAAAAACAAATAACAAACGTTAGCAAGACAATAAATAGAAACATATCAAAAGACAGAAAATTTAAACAAAGAAATACTTTTGAAAGTTATATCCAGAATTCTGGAGCAATCCGAAAGGCATTCAAAGAACTCCGAAATAAGAAGGAATGGGTAACTAGCTAAAATCCGCCAGTGGAAATAAACTTTTGAACCGACCAGACATCATAGAGGAAGTGACTCTCTATTATAAAAAATTGTACAATTCCAACAAACATACAAGACATAAAGAGGTAGTCAGCATTAAGCCTGCAGTCGCAGATGTACTGCCTTGTATTCTTAAATCAGAGATAGAATACGCAATTCGAACCCAGAAAAACGATAAGGCACCGGGGGAAGACAACATCACTAATGAGGCTCTGAAATCTCTGAAGGAACCCCTACTAAACCCTTTACAAAACCTATTTAATAACATCTTACAGACTTATTCTCATTCACAAAAAGGGTGACAAGAGGGATGTAAACAATTATCGTCCAATAAGTCTCATGTTCAATTTGTATAAAATATTTTCAAAAATTTTGTTGCACCGCTTATCCTTAACATTAGACGAACAACAACCTCGCGAACAAGCTGGCTTTCATTCGGTAAGCATTATTCGACCATAGACCACATACAAGTAATAACACAACTTATAGAAAAAACAAATGAATATAACATCAAATTTTATATGTGTTTCATTGACTTTACGAAGGCATTTGACTCTTTGAATCACGACACAATATGGGAAGCTCTCAGGGAACAAGGAATAAACGAACATTATATCAAAATTATTTACAATATTTATTCGAAGTGTAAAGCAAAGGTAAAACTAGAAAGAGAAGGAGAAAGGATCGAAAAAGGAGTAAGACAAGGAGACCCACTGTCACCAAAAATATTTAATTCTGTGCTGGAATATATACTTAGAAAACTAGAGTGGTCGAAAAAGGGCTTAAAAATTGATGAGGAGTACCTTAGTCATCTCCGATTTGCGGATGACATAGTAATATTCGCTCGAGAAGCAAAAGAACTGAAGGACATGCTAAATGATCTGAGTACTGAGAGTGGAAAAGCAGGCCTTCTAATAAATGCATGAAAAACAAAAATCTTAACCATTGCATCAACACAATATGTAATACGATTACACGGGAAGGTAGTAGAATACACCACAGAATATATTTATCTAGGTCAGTCAGTTTCTTTTAAAAACTGTACACAAACAGAACTACAAAGAAGAATTTCAGTAGCGTGGAATAAGTGAGCTTGAGGCGGTGTGAGTGGATTGGAGCTTGAGAGATATTTTCAAAAACAAAGATATAAATATTAGTACAAAGAAGAAAGCTTACGAAGTGGCCATATTACCATGTCTAACATATGCTTGCCAGACATGGTCACTTAGGAAGGAAGACGAAGAAAGTTTAGCAGTCTGTCAGAGAAGAATGGAAAGAAGCATATTAAACCTCAAGTTAAAAGATAAAGTAAGTAACAAAAAATAAGGAAAGCAACTAAAATAATGGATGTAAAGGTCCGAACTAGACTCTTGAAATGGAAATGGGCAGGTCACCTTTGCCGAATGGATGGTAAAAGATGGACAAGAAAGGTAACTGAGTGGATACCACGAGATAGGAAAAGAAGGAAAGGGAGACAAAAGAAACGATGGAGAGATATATTTTCAGATAAATATGGAAAAAATTGGATGCAAGCAGCAAGAGGGGGGATGGAGGAGGCCTACGCCCAAGAGGCGACTTCTACATAAAGGAGCATTAATATTGTTAAGAAATATTATATTTAAAACTAATCGAAGTGTAGTAGAAATAAAGGCTTTTTTATTTTTTTATTTTATTTATTTTATTTTTATAAAGTACATGCTAAATGCAAAAAATCTGGATGTTATCTATTCATCTATTTAAGTACATATCAGTTTATAAATACTGTTTTATTTATAAATTAGATATCAGCATATGATACTAAATCAGGTATAAACCTGACCCCCTACGATGTATAAACATCGTACTGGCTAAAGTTGAATATAAAACAAGAAATTGAGGTAAACGCAGTTTTAGATTGTTGAGTGCAACACATACTATTTCCCATTACTATTTTCTATAGTGTAGTACGGAGTTTTAGTTTAAGGAGTGGCAACTCCGTCTACGTCAGTGTCTGTAAAAATGTTTGAAAAAAAAAATGTCGGTGATTTTATGAGTTATGATGAGACACGAAGTTTAATTTAAAAAAAATGATTACATACGTTGCAGGAATGTTGTGATTTCTGGCTTTTGCCTAGCATCTTGAGATTTATATTTTACTAGCTGACCCGCGCAGCTCCACCCGCTCTTTTATTATATTTTGCTCGTCTCTCTTTCCCTCCCACTTCGGTCCTCGTCATACTTCCCTCTCTTCCTCTCCCCGTTGTCCCTTCTCTGAACCCTCTCCCTCTCTCTTCTCCCAACTTGCTCCACCTAACTCCCCCGATCCCTCACCCCATCACCCCCTCCTCAAATCCCCTCTCAGTCTCTCTCCTCTCTTGCACCCTCCTCTCGTTCTATATATCCTCGTCAATCATGTTATCAGCGGCATAAAATATACTTTATGACCTATTCTCAGACCTACCCGATATGCACACAAAAATTCATACAAATCGGTAAACCCATCTATTTAATGACCTTGCCTTATGTTGCTTAACCTTAACCTACCGGTATGATATATACTTTATGACCTATTCTCAGACCTACCCGATATGCGCACAAAATTTTATATTAATCGTTTCACCCATAAATTTAATGACCTTACCTAACGTTGCTTAACCTTAACTTACCGAGATAAAAAGTATCCTATGTCCATTTCCTGGTTCTAAGATACCACCAATTTTCAGCAAAATCGGTTCAGCCGTTCTTGAGTTATAAATAGTGTAATGTTGTCTTTTATTTACGCGAATACTAGACATTGCAATCAATCTATTCTTACGGATTATATCGCGATTTATTTTATTTTTCCCGACGTTTCGAATGCTTTGCAGCACCCATGGTCACGGGCGGACTGAGATGTTGAACGTCCCTGCGCTCTATTTATACTGTCATAATTTTCGGTGTACCCTCAGTTATTGTTGTTGTTTTTATTGATGTACCCTCAATTCTTATTGGTTATTATTGTTGTTGGTCCGACCTACGCAGTAAGAGCTTACAGTATCTTGACGCCGTGCAGTGTTTTGTCTGGTTTTGGATTTAATTATATTTATCACAGGATCCCAAGCTGGTGGTAACACCCAACCATCTTCTCTATTGAAATTAGGATGTTTTTTGATTTCAATAGCCTCACGAATCATCCTTGGTTGGAAACGGTGTTCTTTTGCGAGGATTTGTGGTTTATCAAATCTGATATAATGGCGGGTGCGATCCTGAACGTGTTCACAGACTGCAGATTTTGTACAGCGTCGGTGTTTCACATCAGCTATGTGCTCTTTAACGCGAATTTTTATTGCACGCTTTGTTTGCCCAATGTAAAGGTATGTGGCATTTGACAGGTGGTAAATATTGACTAATCTTCTTTGGTGGCTTATAATAAGTTTTGATTGAAGCCCGCTTTAAGATGTAGCCAATCTTGTCAGTAACCCCTCTAACATGTGGTAGGACAGCAGGTTGACGCTCCACTGTGGCTGGTTTGACACGTTCACTATGATGGCGGCGCGGGATCCGGAGCTTGTTGTCACGCAGTACTTGCTTGACATGTTGAAGCTCAGGGCTCAGATGGTCATCATCACAGATTCCGCGTGCTCTTTGAAACAAAGATTTACCCACTGTAGCTAGCTGTGTTGGGGGATGATGAGACTCACCATTCAAGTACCTATCTGTATGGGTTGGTTTTCTGTACACAGTATGGCCCAAGGTATTATTAGGATTCCGCATTACTAATACATCCAAAAAGGCCAATGAGTTATTTGACTCCAACTCCATTGTGAATTTAATTTTTGGATTAATGGAGTTAAGATGGTCCAGGAATACTGTTACTTTATCAGATGGTAATATTGTAAAGGTATCGTCTACGTATCGCTTGTAGAATCTCGGAGTAACAGGTGAAGTTCTGAGGGCTGTCTCCTCAAAGTCTTCCATGAAAATGTCAGCTACTACGGGAGATACAGGTGAGCCCATCGCTACTCCATCTACTTGCTTATAGAATTGCTCCTTCCACAATAGATAGCCAGATGTAAGGCAATGTTCTAATAGTTCTGCATATTCCTTTGGTATGTTTTTCTCGGCTAGCCTCTTTTTTACAATTTCAATGCAGTCCACCACAGGTAGGCATGTGAATAGGGACTGGACATCAAAACTGACCATAGTTTCATTGTCAGAAATACTCAGATGTTTGCTGTGTGATGGCTGCTGCTCGAGTCAACTCGTGCGCGGGTGCTGCTTGGGGGGACTGGTCCGACTTCTATCCATTTGGCCTTTTAGTTTGTCTTAATTTATTGTTTTCTTCTTTTCTCCCTTGCTTTATGTTTCAAATGGCAGGACACAATATCGCTAATGTCGATTCATTTGTAACAAAACAATGTTTAAAAAAAAAAAGTGAAAAAATGACAAGCCCGCTGAGTTTCTTGCCGGATCTTCTCAGTTGAGGCCGCGTTGTGATCCGGTGGTAGCTTCTAAAAAATGACGATTCAAAAGTGCTAGCGTTAAGCCTATTTGAAATAAAGATTTTTGAGTTTGAGTTTGAGTTTGATTTCATTGACAAAATGGTATGAATCCCTAGTATGCGCTTGTGTGTGCCCTCTTAGTGATGAAAGCACTTTTGCCACGTGATGAGCCAACTTGTAAGTTGGTGTGTCGATCTGGCTCACAATTGGACGTAGCGGAGCATTGGGTTTATGTACTTTGGGCAACCCATACAACTTCGGCGGCTTTGCACAAGAAGGTATCTAGTGATTCGTGAGGCTATTGAAATCAAAAAACATCCTAATTTCAATAGAGAAGATGGTTGGGTGTTACCACCAGCTTGGGATCCTGTGATAAATATAATTAAATCCAAAACCAGACAAAACACTGCACGGCGTCAAGATACTGTAAGCTCTTACTGCGTAGGTCGGACCAACAACAATAATAACCAATAAGAATTGAGGGTACATCAATAAAAACAACAACAATAACTGAGGGTACACCGAAAATTATGACAGTATAAATAGAGCGCAGGGACGTTCAACATCTCAGTCCGCCCGTGACCATGGGTGCTGCAAAGCATTCGAAACGTCGGGAAAAATAAAATAAATCGCGATATAATCCGTAAGAATAGATTGATTGCAATATAAATAGTGTAACTAACACGACTTTCTTTTATATAATTTCGTATTCTCAATTTCTACCTACCTTTACAAATATAGCCTTGGTGGTGCGGCGGACCTAACCACTGGCTTTTAAATGAAATGAAATGGTATTTTTCCCTTGTCTATTTCTTTCCTAATCTAGTTTGGTCTCGCTCGGAATTTACAGATTTTAACTTTTCAAAGATATAATGTCATATTGCTATCAGCAAAGTACTTAGAACAATACAGAAATCTAATGAAAATGTCCTGGGTGTAACGGACCGGCTTACCCCTTACAAAAATTGACCTTTCGCCACTGCCATATCTTATGCATACTAAATGTCTGCTCAGTCCCTATTGTATATAGCGTAATACTACATATCGTAATGATTAACTGATCAGTCTATAATTACTGAAAATAACACAAATAGAACAGGACGGGGAAAAATCTATAAATTAAAGGCCGGCTCGTGTTCGTCATAGCACATTTATTCGCAAAACTGGTAAAAACAAAATAATCTTGCAAACAAAATATATAAAAATGTTCCACTATAAATTTGAATTATAAAATAATTATAAAAGTGGCCAAAAAGGTTTGCAACGATGCAGGTCGCCAACAATTACCCTATTCACATACAAAGGAAATTACGTGGTAATATTATGTGCAATTAATGTTTCACTGCTTAGCCCCTATGAAACATAGCGTAATGTTTTATATACCAATTTATACCCCTACTTCTACATAACACATCAGTGGAAGTCCTATCAAAATCCATCCACGGGTTTTCAAATGATACCTGGACGAACAGAACGACAGACAGACAGACAGACAATAATTTAAAAAAAAATTGATTTGGCTTCTATGTCGATAGTATAGTACCCCCACATAGAAATTTTGGAAAAATATTCAATGTACAGAAAAAGTGCTCTTTGTGTTTTATTATAGTACTAGCTGACCCGCGCAGCTCCGCCCGCGCTTTAATTACATTTTGCTCCTCTTTGCTCCCTACTCCCTTGATTTATCTCTCTCCATCTCTCTCTCTTATAAGAAAAATCTAATTCTATGCTCTTTCTCTCCCCTCCCGCTTCGGTCCCCGTCATACTTCCCCTCTTCCTCTCCCCGTTGTCCTCTCTGAACCCTCTCCCTCCTCTCTCTTCTCCCAACTTGCTCCCTATCACTCCCCCCCCCCCCCCCTTGCTCCACCTAACTCCTCCGATCACTCACTCCATCACCCTCCCCTCTCCCTCTCTTGCACTCTCCTCTCGTTCTATATATCCTCGTCAATCATGGTATCAGCGGCATAAAATATACTTTATTCTCAGACCTACCCGCAAAATTTCATACATATCGGTTCACCAGACTCTCGTGCACGTAACTCAGAGGTTCTCAGATTTTGTTGTGCAAGGCGTTGCGAACGTTCGACACTCGACTCTCGTGCGCGTACCTGAGAGTTTCTCTGATTTTGTTCAGCAAGGCGTTGTCCACGTTCAGGTGAAGATTCTCCCATACGACGTATTCTTGCTGCCCGTGCTTGAGAACTATGTTTAGAAAGTTGAGACCTGGCTCTCTTAGGCATTTTCAAATGTTTAAGAAAATGCTAATAGCGTGTAATATTCTAGCTCAAAAAAAAATCGCACGAAAATTATTAGAATTTGCGCACGACCGCTGCGTAGGGAGCCGACCTCGCGTCTGAGCCGCGCGGGTGGGTACCTTACTCATAGATCTAAACTCCCCTCCCGCATGCGCCTTGGTGACGCTCACTTCGCAACGGGCCGTGCAGCAATTTATATGCAGTAATATTTTAATTTCGCCATAACTTCAAAACTAAATGTCCAATTTTAATAATTCACAAACCAAATATTATCTACATAAACTGTATTTAATGATGAAATAATTTATTTTGATAAGGATTAATAGCATGAGTAAAATAAATGCGTTTAGTTGTAGTTGTTCAAGATTTTTAAATAAAAAAATGGTTGTTGGGCCTCACTCGACATAGATACGCGCGTGTGCCGCGGACTTTTTTGTAGATATTTATAAGATCTACAATTAATTAGAACATTTTATGGTTCTATCTTTTATAGTTTAGGCAGCGTACGCAAAATAAGTAACTTTTCTGGTTGATTTTTTACACCTTGTGTCCGAAAAAACCCAAATATCTTACGGAACCCTATTTTTTTCCAAAATAAAATTTTGCCTATGTTACTCGTGGATAATGTAGCTTTCGAATGGTGAAAGAATTTTTAAAAACGGTCCAGTAGTTTTTGAGCCTATTCATTACAACCAAACAAACAAAGTTTTCCACTTTATAATATTAGTAGTTTAGGCAGCGTACGCAAAATAAGTAACTTTTCTGGTTGATTTTTTACACCTTGTGTCCGAAAAAACCCAAATATCTTACGGAACCCTATTTTTTTCAAAATAAAATTTAGCCTATGTTACTCGTGGATAATGTAGCTTTCGAATGGTGAAAGAATTTTTAAAAACGGTCCAGTAGTTTTTGAGCCTATTCATTACAACCAAACAAACAAAGTGTTCCACTTTATAATATTAGTAGTTTAGGCAGCGTACGCAAAATAAGTAACTTTTCTGGTTGATTTTTTACACCTTGTGTCCGAAAAAACCCAAATATCTTACGGAACCCTATTTTTTTCAAAATAAAATTTAGCCTATGTTACTCGTGGATAATGTAGCTTTCGAATGGTGAAAGAATTTTTAAAAACGGTCCAGTAGTTTTTGAGCCTATTCATTACAACCAAACAAACAAAGTTTTCCTTTTTATAATATTAGTGTAGATAGATTACGTGTTTTGAGCAATTATTCAAGTAAAACCCTGATAATTATTGTTTAACTACAGTATTCTGTTAATGAACTTCAGCAGAAATTTAATGCTGCTGATATAAACTAAAATATTCTATTCTGCGACATAATCTGCTAAACCCTAAAATGATGGTTCTATTCTGCTAAAATAGCAGAATTCTGCTAAATCTGATCACACTGCACTGAAAGTACTTTACCACGCATACATACATACCTACAGATGGCGCCGTTTATGTTTAATTAACTTATACGAACATAATTCGAGATTTCTTATCCAACGCATAGATGGCGCTGTTTATAAAATTGAAACTTACTGCAAGATTTTTTCATCCGAAGCATAGATACGAGTTTTTATGAAAATTGATTTTAACACGTAATTTTTATAATCGATTTACTAAAAATCGATTTATATTACTATAACAATCCATAATAAAAAATCACTATTAGAAAATAATAATCGATTTAAATAAAAACCGATTATTTTTTAACATCCCTACCCTCAGAGGAATGACCTGACCTATTTACCAAACAAGATAAAAAAAATATTAAAGAGGTTATCTATCGGGGCGGAGTTAAACGCTTAAAAACTCTAGTTATAATGTAAAGTTGTATAAAGAACAATTCAATAAAGATTATTTTTTGATTAGATAGATTCTTCAATTATATTTGTACCTAGTACTTAGTTTGAAGAAGAGAAAACATGAATTCAATGGGAGTAAAGTTTGTGTTTCTTATATTAACTGCTTTAACGTATTATTGCAAATGCCAGAAATTAGTGTCTCTTGATAAAGTTTTTCAAAAAGGTGTTAAAGCGTATGCCGACGAAAGATGGTCAAAATGCATTGATCAATTTGAAGAGTCCATGCACCTGTACAAACTTTATAAATCTGTTATCATCAATTGCAGATTGAAATGTAACTCAGAAACTATGGAATCTCGAATAAAAGAAAATATAGATGATCTCAAGATTTACGAGCATTTTTTTATCAAGAAAGATTGTCTGAATAAGTGTCACGATGTTGGATTTCAGCATGTACACATAAACGGCACTCTAGAAGAGGACACAATGTACAACCTGCAAAATTTAAAACCGTATGAATACCTCCACATCTGTTACTTCCAAATGCGAATGTTTCATAAAGCTGCGTCATCTGCGTACACATACCTGGTTGCTAACCAGAATGATGACACCATGAAATCCAATCTAAAATACTACATGGAACAACCTGAAATTGATGCTAGTGAAATAGTTGATCTTGAGAGTGATGACTACAAAATCTCATACATATTGGGTCGGAAATCATACAAGAACGATAATTGGGCAGAAACTATAGCTAATATGGAAGAAGTAATAAAAGACTACATTGCTACAGAAAACAAATGCCGTGTGGAATGTGAAAGACAACCAGGTCAAGAATGGTCATCTGAATTTGTTATAACAGTATCAAACAATATAGCATCTCTTCTACATTGTCGCCAACAGTGCCAAGATAAACTTAAGCTTCTCGAGTATAATTCAGGTGTAGAATTTCTTGCTGATGTTCTTAATTATTTGCAAATATCTTACTATCATCTAGAAAAACATGATAATGCTGCACAAGCAGTTGCAAGTTATTTGCTTTTGATGCCTCATGATGAAGATATGTTAGCAAATGAAGAATTTTATTCAACTCATGTTGATAAATCAGAATTCACCCACAGATCTGATATAGTATATTATTTTAAAAGGGATACCTATGAAAAGAGCCTTCTTAACTTTTTTCATCAAGAAAAAAATATCAGCACTGATAATAACTCTGTCTGAATATTTATCATACAAGTTACAGATGTGAAATGCCTTTAATCATTTAGTACACAGGCAATTAAAATGTTCAGATTTTCTTACTAATATTTTACAACACTATGCTTCCAAATTGGATCTAGTAGATAAGCATTTATTATATTTTCATACTAACTAATAAGCATAGAACTAGTTTTAAGATGAAAAAAAATATTAATGACTGTGCCATGTTACCAAAGATATTATTATATTTTTATATAAATAAATTGCAAGCTTTTATAAAATGGTACCTCTAATTTACTTCCCTACTTACATTCCAAAATATAAACTGGTGGTTAAGAACAAGCATCCTAAGCCTAACTAAGAACCTATGTTCAGAATTGGCACATAAAAATATTTAAGTACCAGTGTTGCCAGCAGATAATTAAAAAAGGGCCGAACGCAGTGCTGGCAGGGGCCGGTTTTAGGCACTAAACGCCGAAATTGAAAAAATAATGATTATTATGTTTTGAACGTATGTATATCTATTCCTTTTTATATAAGCTTATACAAGAGGAATTGGTCAACCGAACCAATGATTTCGATGGATTGGCAGTCGGAGGCTTAAAGGCCGATGGTAGCCGAAGGCATAGTTTTTAAAAGGCCGAGAATCTGCCCCCCAGGGGCCGATCTGGCAACACCTATATTTTAGTAGGTACCTTCATAGATTATTCAAAAACTTTAGGATTATTTGGGTCGCGCCGCTACTATAGGATTATATTCCAAGACCCACAGAGGGCTTCATAGATTATACACTATATACTTATGAGGGTTTCATTCAGTCCATCGGCGGCGTCGCGCTGAGTTGCGCTATTAAATTTTTATACCTAATAATTTTAATGGTCATTCCAGAATCAAAGGCACTTAGGACCTCATTTCAAAGTTTTGCTGCGCACAGTCTTAATAATGATGCTAGGTTTAGTTAGTTCTTATATTACAGTATTTTCTAAATCTATTTCTGCGAAATAATTATTAATTGAAAACTCTGAAATAAAAACATTATCATATAATATGGCAATACTAAGTAAGATAGATAGTAAAGTAATTTGCTTTTACGTTCGGTAGAACGTAGAAATAAAATAATTTGATAACCTATATTTATAAGTTAAATGTTACTTTATCACCAAGCGTATTACAATACATTTTGTATAAAAGAAATTCATCTAGAATTGAATGTTTTAACTGCATAGCATTTTTCTTTTACTGGCAACATCACTGAATTTTATGAACTGGCGATACTTATATAAGTTTATGTTATGTTTCTTCGCCAGGTAGCGCTTTTACGGTCCTGTCAAACGTGGAAAAAATGGTTTGCTATTAATTTATAATTGCTATCATAAAAGACGATGAATTGGAAATAAATAATTCGCTGGAGAAGGTAAGATTTGATGTTAAAAATATTCAATAAGTAATATTATCTAGTACCTCAGTGTGACCCATAATATATTACCAAAATGCCCTCAAAATGGGCCGAGCTGTTTAAATGATGGTAATTTAAGTATCATGACACTGTAGGAATTGCTACACCATTGATTGGGCTACACTGAATTCCTCATACTTTGTGAGGGCAAATATTCAGAAGTTGGTAGGTACATGTTCATCCAGCTAATTATGCCTATATTTAGTTATAGTATCTTTTAGTAGTTCTTGGTTTCATTAAATCTCTGCAGTGATTGTATAATACTAAGTTATGTGCCTACCTCACAAAGGTGTATGTACCTATTGCCTGTATTCATGTTTAGTTCTGTCTAAGTAGGTATCATGATTTTAGTCCCTTAAAAGCCTTGTAGATTTGTCGACAAATTGTTAGATATGTCCACTTATTTATAACAATCTTGCAATGCTGATATTATGCACCTTCATTTAAACATAGCTACTTGCTTTTATAAGTAGCTATAGAAAAAATGTGATAGGAATTTAAAAAACTAAGCCAATCCATCGGTATAGAGGTCAATACCCTTGCTGCTACCCAAGTTCATGGTTTTGGTTCCCACATGCCACCACAAATATCCTTAAATGACTAATATTACAGACGTATCCATGTAAAGTAGGTAAAGTCTTTTTGTGTGCATGGACCATCTGAATAATTTTATTACAGTTTTTAAATGCAAATTAATATGTCTATAGAATCTGCTAACTTATGGATATTTAAAAAGGTATACCTACTAGTATAAATATAATAGGTTAAACAGGCTCCATACGTTTCTTTGCCTACCCTCTGTGCACACCACTGAAATCTAAGTATATATGAATGTGTACCTATCATTGCCATAATATGTCCGACAGCCATAGTTCAAGCTGTGCTAGTTTGAGACGATGACACATGGTTGGGATTGTACCAAGATATTATTCAAAAGTTTAATTTTATACTAAGGACCTAGCAGGTGCTTTAATAAGTTGTATTCAGCCGCGTTATCTGTGGATAGACTTAAACAGACAAATAATAAAATTCCACATTGTATATATTTGTGACCATTTTGCTAAAGTAGGGATCACAATTTATGTCTATTTTGATGTACCAAACTATAGGATACCACTCAATCACATGTACAGTTTTATATACCTACTTATATAAGATATATTTCTTTCAGAAAAAGTGGCAACTATGGATGTTGTAAGTGAGAAACATAGCATAAAAAATCTACTATTTACAAAGGCCATACCAAATTATACAATACCAGTGCCTGTAAATGGTCACAAAGTATATGGATGCACTGATTGTGGGGACAAGTAAGTAAACATAATTTATAATTAATCTTATAACCCACCCATATAATTAATCTTATATAATGCTAATATAACATTTTAATTTTGTACCTAAAATTCTGACACATAATTTAAAATAAAAAACTTCAGGCTCAATTCACAACAAGATGGCAGTGACCGGCAGCGCATTTTCAATGTGAAAGAATTTTAAACTTTATCTGCAATACGTAACAGACCAGTATCGCAAGAAAAAAGATAGTGGTCTGTTACGTATTGCAGATAATGTTTAAAATTATTTCACACTGAAAGTGCGCAGCCGGCCGCTGCCATCTTGGTGTGAATTGAGCCTTACTGCCATGCTCATGCATTTAATGAATCATTATCTGGTCATTATGACATCAATTAGGGATGTCGATTCTTTCCGAAAAAGATCGATTTTTGAATCGATTCAAATCGAAGTCTTTTCGATGAATCGATTCACAAAAAAATCGAGGTCTAAAAGATCGATTTCTCAGAGATAGATCTTCGATTCGATTGATATTTGGTGTGCTTTTCAGGTTTGTACTGTGCCACCATGTGCAAGCCCCACCACAGCTTTTGCTCGTTCCACCTCAATCAATAATTCAAAACCGATTCCTTCGACATGCCGTCGGTGCCACGTGGTACATGCGGAATTTCGACCTTCATTCTGACTTCGGTCTAGTCCCTATCCGCAAATTTTTCAAAGAAATGTCCGAACATTACTTTGAAAAAGCGTGCGTCCACCCAAACCCGCTCATCGGCGCCGCTGCCGACTATACCCCCGACCCCGACCCTGGTCCTGGTCCCTCAGATCGTCGAACTACCGTACATCGCCGCCGTCCGCGGCATGTACTGCTCGACCCACCCGACCCGATGTCCGTCCTCCTGGACCATGACACAACACCTACACCAACACCGACAACGACGTCACTAGTCGTACACACACCTACACACAGACACCGGTCTCGCCGGCGAGGCCGAAGGGTCGTACGCATGCGACCTCGACATGCATCCCCTCGCTGAGTTTCTTGCCGGTTCTTCTCAGCGGGGGCGCGTTGTGAACCGGTGGTAAACTCACACTCTCTAAGCGGCAGCCCAAGCCGAGGCCGTGCCTCCCTGAGGTGCCCTTGAGCTAGTCGCTACCTTTCTGGCTGGAGCGCTTAAAGCGCTCGCCTTCTTGTCCGGTGAAGCTGTAATGGCCATCTGCGGCCAACAGCACTACTCCTACACAAAAAAAAAAAAAAGTTCCACCTCAATCGAGCAACTCGATTCGGCTCAATAGGCATGATGACTAATTTTGAAAAAAAATATCTATAATCTTTGATTATATATATATAATCAAAGATTATAGATATTATTTTTTTCATGCTATCTAGACGTATACGTCTAGATAGCATGTTGATGTTCAAACACTTGACAATATCAGGTACATCAAAACATCAAATTGGTCGACTTGGTTGTTTAGTGTCACATGAACTGTACCGTACCGATGGTATGAGCTCGCAAAAAAAAAACATTATGCCGAATTGTGTAATCAAATCGTGAAAATATTAACTAAGTAAAATTAATAAAGATCCTAACTTAATTTTCCATTGATAAGTCTTAAGATTCTGTGAAGGATTATTATAAAAACTCGATTGTTTTTTACGACAATTTGTACATTGTCCGACTAGACTGGTGTTGCTAGGTATTAATGGGGGAATATATCTTAAGTCTGGGGTAATTTTTCTTTTAACAAAAATGAATTCAATTAAACGTAATACGTAGATAGTGACCAAAACTTTAAATAAATCAAATAAAATATTTTTTTTTTTTTTTGATAAATTAATTACTTTTTTATAGGTAAGTACTTAATTAGAAGTATATTTTTTCTTCCTGGTCATTAGGCAAATAAGACGTTCACCTGATCGTAAGGGACACGCCATTTAATTTAATTTAATATTCTATTCTATTCCAGTCTATTCCAGTCTATTCCAGTCCATTCCATTCCATTCTATTCCATTCCATTCTATTCTATTCCATTCCATTCTATTCCATTCCATTCTATTCTATTCTATTTACACAGTATATATCAAAGCATAGCTCACAACGCTATCGCTATTTATGGGAAAAATATTTATAACTGGAGATCCCCAAACACGCACACCACCACAGATGACGCGAGTGTACAACGAGGCCTGCACGCACACAGGAATTATGAGGCTGCGATGCTCAGTAACGTAACGTTACAAGACTAATAGGTAGCTAGACGTATATATAATCAAAGTCTATAATGTACTTACGGGTCTACTGTTGCCGAAAATAATCATATTTTTGTGTTAAATTTACAATTAATAGCAATATTGTCAATTTTTAACCGACTTCAAAAAAGGAGGAGGTTCTCAATTCGTCTGTATATATTTTTTTTTATGTATGTTCGCGCATAACTCTGGCAATTATGAACCGATTTCAAAAAATCTTTCTTCCATCCATTCTTCAATCCATTGATTGGGTCCCATAAAAAATTATTGCTTAGTAATAAGTAGTTCCTGAAAAAACAAGAATGGTGACTGCGCACTGAGAGCTGCAAGAAAGCCTATATAGATGACTTTTTTGTCGCTTTTTAAGGACAAAAATGGTCATAACTCTGGCAAATATTTACCAATTTCAATGATTCTTTTTTTATTCGAAAGAAGAAACCAATGTATTGAATCTATATGAATTTTATTACAACCGGATAAGAACTTCCTGCGGGGCTATTACGTATCTCGTTTGACAACTAAAGTGATGATCACCAAAGCTAAGTGGCTATCAAATAACTGTCAAATGATGCATTCGGTATTGCCTAACTTGAGTGACCAACTGAAATGACGTCATGAGCACCGATTCTCGGTGATGATCACCGTAGACAATATTTGACAGATGTTTCTGTATCGATAACCTATAGTTGGTATTATGTAAGTAAAGTGTACATCAAACTGATGGTCACCCAAGTTGCGATGACCATCGTGAAAGCAACTAATAAGAAGCAGTGTTTTATACAGTTGAAGGTGATTGTCACTATAAGCCGGCTATTTGAAACGTTGACTAGAAGCATTATCAACGTAGGTAAAAATGTGACAACTATTTTCGCAGGATTATAACTTTTTTTTGTGACCTAAAGAAAGTATTTGGTTGGAGTGTATCCTTGGGGGCTATGGTGAGGGCGCTGTGAAGTTGAGATTTAGATGAATCGTTGAAGATTTTTTTTCGTGCCGCGAGTGTACCTACTACTCTCGCGGTACGAACGGTGTACCACCTTTAAGATGATAAATGCTTGCACGAGCTGGCCCAAAATGCATGCGGGCGGGGTAAGCGCACGTAGGTAACGACGTTCAAACCATTTTGATTGTAAACTGGTACAGCATTCTTGTCCGCGATAATACATTGAGCTATAATGTACTGAAGTAGGTACATAGTTATTTTTGATTAATTTCGGATGCTGCCTTTCTCTTGTCACTGACTTATAGTTTAGCGGCAAATTGCATGAAAAGATGTAAAACACCTCGAATTTCTTGAAAACTTTATTTTAATTTAGTGAGTTTTTTTTTTTCATAGAATTAGGATTTTTCACAATATCTTTGGGTTTTTTTTATTAAACTTTTGTTGTCTATGCTCCCAATATCCACTAGGCGAAAATACCTGCAAATTAAAAAGTACCACTAAATGTTCTTTGTATAATGGTTCGGGGGGAAATTCAACTTGGTCGCATAATGTCGATAAAAAAGTAGAGATGGCTAAAAGACAAGTGATGAGCACCGTAGTACACCGTAGGTTGATGTCCACCGAAAGCCATACGTAATACCAATGTTATCACACTTTCGGTTGACATCAAATTTCGGTGGACAACTGAAGCTTGATAGTCACTTGGGTGGCTAAAGATACGCAATAACCCTGCTGGAGGACCATGAACGATGTGGAGGAATTTATCTGGTAAAAACCATAAAACTGATGTTCTCCATTACATTGCTCTGACAATTATGAACCGATTTCGATGATTCTTTTTTTATTCGAGAGAGTAAACTACTATGATGATTCCATGTAAATTTCATTACGATCGGATATTTTTTTCTGAAGAAACATGTATTATGTAAAACTATGTAGACGATAATGTGATCATAACCTACCTAGATAATTTTACGGTTTTCGATGGTTCAATCTTTATATTTGAAAATATCACTAAAAAGTCTAAAATAAAATCTTTTTAATAAAAAATTGAACCGACTTCAATATCACTGAAAAGTATAAAATAATTTAAATATTATTGAAGTTGGTGCCAAATATACACAGCCGGTAAGCCAACACCAACTTCAATAATGTTTAAATTATTTTATACTTTTCAGTGATATAGATGTCGGTTCAATTTTTTTTTTAAAAGATTTTATTAAAATAGATTTTGAATTTCGTTCCAAAACGAAGGCTGGTGCATGGCGCCATTTTGTGACGTCACGGTAAAAATAAACAGCTGTTAGTAAGTATAAAAGTGAATAAAGAAAGAAAAAGTTGAGATGACAGTTTGACAGTTGTTTGTCCATACCGGGATGACGTCAATCACTCTGTTCGGTGTTTATTACAAAATAATTAGCTGTATTTTAGTAATTTATTTATTTGAAAATCTCTCTATTATTATGAAAATGAGATTCATTTTTGGAATCAGTGCAATTTTAATATTCAAAACCACGGTTTCATTGGTATTGTGTTGAAGTCATCATGCCTATTCGGTTCAAGTATGCTCGATTCAGCTGGATTTGACCTGTTGGTATAGTGGTTAGACACCAAAGCCGCTACCTGATTTGTCATGGGTTTGATTACTACCCTGATTATTTTGATATCTCGCGTTTGGGTGTTGTTTTTCTATATAAGTATAAGTATTTATAAAAAAGTGTATAAATATTAGTATCAATCAGAGGTCGAAACATTTATGTATTTTAAGTTAAAATAAAAGTACGAACGTACTTTAAATCAAATTGATATCCATTCAAGAGACATTTTTCAGACAGACAGGAAAAAATAGTCAATATGTATTCTATTGCTTTTTTAAAGCCTCCTTATCTTATTTTGGTAAAAAAACGTTCAAGTTAGTTACCTACTGTGTTTGGGTACATTTCATTATTCTATTCTATTCTATTGTTGGTGGCCATAAAATCGGGCCCGGTAACCACCGGAACGCACTTCGACCCAGTTGGATCCATTGTGCATGCCCTAGCCCTTACTCTGTTGCTGACGTGTCGAAGAGTTCCCTTAGGTACGCAACGATTGCGCCAGCTTGGAGCTGTACATAATCATCTGGTGTGGGGTAGGCCACTCCTAGATGACTCAACCTACGTCTCGCAAGAACGTCGCAGCCGCACAATATGTGTTGCATTGACTCTTTTTCACCTTCGCAGAATCTGCAAGTATCAACAGTACTTAGCCTCAGTCTGTGGAGGTGTTCATTGGTACCAAAATGTCCCGTAAGTGCACCTATTAGGTGCCTTATTTGTGATCTGCGGGGCTATTACGTATCTCGTTTGACAACTAAAGTGATGATCACCAAAGCTAAGTGGCTATCAAATAACTGTCAAATGATGCATTCGTTATTGCCTAACTTGAGTGACCAACTGAAATGACGTCATGAGCACCGATTCTCGGTGATGATCACCGTAGACAATATTTGACAGATGTTTCTGTATCGATAACCTATAATTGGTATTATGTAAGTAAAGTGTACATCAAACTGATGGTCACCCAAGTTGCGATGACCATCGTGAAAGCAACTTATAAGAAGCAGTGTTTTATACTGTTGAAGGTGATCGTCACTATTAGCCGGCTATTTGAAATGTTGACTAGAAGCATTATCAAAGTAGGTAAAAATGTGACAACTATTTTCGCAGGATTATAACTTTTTTTGTGTTGAAGATTTTTTTCGTGCTGCGAGAGTACCTACTACTCTCGCGTAGAAGTGGCAGTAATGGCTATATTTCAATAATGAATTAATCTGTTATGTTATTTATAAATAACTGTTATTGTAAAGTGTTATGAATAATCCTGTTATATCGACCAGAAGGTGGACGGCTGGCTGGAAGTTCGGTGACGGTCTTTTCACGTGACCTGGCAACTGAACTCGTCTGTCTCTCTAAACGGTTATAGTTGTAATTTATGTATTAGTTCCATATAGGAGCACTTGTTGTTATAATTTTGGATATATTGAATATTTA
The DNA here is from genome assembly GCA_911728495.1 of Furcula furcula. NCBI lineage: Eukaryota > Metazoa > Arthropoda > Insecta > Lepidoptera > Notodontidae > Furcula > Furcula furcula. The sequence continues at coordinate 17,935,486 of OU452244.1, forward strand.
TTTACCTAAAACTAGACAGTACTTACTAATCCTATACCATTTTAATTATTTACAAAAAAAAAGTCAATCACTAAAATCACTCACTGACACTGATACCAGTTATGTACATTTACATAAATATTTACAGTTAAAGAACACAAATATTACACTAGTAATTAGTAAATTACCAACTTTACCACTTAAAACGTAAATAATTTTACGCATAAATTATCGACGTCAAACTGCAAGGAGTTCAAATCGCCAATGAAAACAAAAATTCAAAGCGTTTAATTTAACAGTTTCAACTCTAAGGCTGTTAGTCTATTGGAAAATAAAATAAACTTTATCTCGCTATAGTCAAATGTCAAAATCGTATGCAATGCAAGGAAGTTATTTTATTATAACAGTTTTTAAACTGACTCGCAATTTAATAAAGGCCATCGGAAAATAAAATCAACTTTATTTCGATACTGTAAAAGATCATAATCGTATGCAATGCAAGGAAGTTACATTTATTATAACAGTTTTTATATTGACTCGCAGTTTATTAAAGGCCATCGGAAAATAAAATCAACTTTATTTCGGTACAATGAAAGATCATAATCGTATGCAATGTAGGGCAAGTGTTATAACTTACAACTAAACTATATTGACTAAACCGGATGTTATGTTCGTTTGTGAAACAAAATGAACTTTATTCCTGTTAAATAAGAGATCATAATCGTACGTATGCAATGCAATATAACACTGTTAGTTATCCAAATGAAGTTATATTTCGTGAAGAGTGAATGAAAAATTTTTGTATGCCTATGCTATGCATTCTGATTTCTGACGTTGTGTGGGTGGGATTGCGGTGAAAATTAGACGTCAGAGTTGGTTGATTGGCAGATCGATATAACAGTGTGTTATTTTTAGTAGGTTATTGATGAATTCAATAATGTGTTAAAGATTATTTATGAATAATGAATAAAATTAAAAGCTGTTGATTATAACGACCATCACTACACTCTCGCGGTACGAACGGTGTACCACCTTTAGGATGATAAATGCTTGCACGAGCTGGCCCAAAATACATGCGGGCGGGGTATGCGCACGTAGGTAATGACGTTCAAACCATTTTGATTGTAAACTGGTACAGCATTCTTGTCCGCGATAATACATTGAGCTATAATGTACTGAAGTAGGTACATACTTATTTTTGATTAATTTCGGATGCTGCCTTTCTCTTGTCACTGACTTTATATATATATAGTTTAGCGGCAAATGGCATGAAAATATGTAAAACACCTCGAATTTCTTGAAAACTTTATTTTAATTTATCGAGGTTTGTTTTTTTTCATAGACAGGATTTTTCACAATATCTTTGGGTTTCTTTTATTAAACTTTTGTTGTCTATGCTCCCAATATTTACTAGGCGAAAATACCTGCAAATTAAAAAGTACCACTAAATGTTCTTTGTATAATGGTTCGGGGGGATATTCAACTTGGTCGCATAATGTCGATAAAAAAGTAGAGATGGCTGAAAGACAAGTGATGAGCACCGTAGTACACCGTAGGTTGATATCCACCGAAAGCCATACGTAATACCAATGTTATCACACTTTCGGTTGACATCAAAGTTCGGTGGACAACTGAAGCTTGATAGTCACTTGGGTGGCTAAAGATACGCAATAACCCTGCTGCTTAGGTTAATAATTTAACCCCACAGTCCACCCTTGTGCTACAGAACGCTTTGGAGTGGTTTAGGCCTGACGCTGCCCTCCACTCCTTCATATGTTCGTTCCTAGCATGTGCATATAATGCTTGGTGATATGTTCCATACGGAATCCCTACAAATGGTTCGGGGCCAACCAAATGTCTCTGTGAGCCGGCCCTCCCTAGTCTGTCTGCCTTCTCATTACCCTCGATGCCTGTTGTGTCTTCCCAGGTTATTCAAACCTGTAACACCTTCTTTAACCAGTTTGGAGACTCCTTCCGAGTTGGGAAGGAGTTTAGAGCCTTCAGAGCTGCCTGACTGTCACTGAGAATGTAAATGGTTTTACCTTTGACATTTCTCCTCTGCATTTCTTTAATGCTGGCAATTATAGCATAAGTTTCCGCTTGGAACACCGACGCATAATGCCCCATGCTGTGACTGATACTGCAGTCGTTGGAATAAATCCCTGCCCCTGTACCTGACTCCATTTTAGAACCGTCAGTGTACCTTAGGAGGTGAGTTCCACCAACCGGTTTGAGTCCCCGCGTCCACTCTTCCCTTAATGGTATGTGTACTCGGTACCTCTTATTAAACATGTGCACTGGATTTATTTTATCACAGGGCATGTCCATTAGATCATCCAATTCTTCCACGGGATCCAATAATGTGTGTTTTGTACAGGGCTTGTTGCGATTCCAAGCTCCTGCTTTTGCAGGTCTGTATAGCGACTTCCTTGCCTCTGTTTGTATAGTGTGTAGTGGGGTTAGTACCAGTATCCACTCAAGAGTACTGACTCTTGAGTGGATACAACGCCTACACTGGTAGGCGTTGTTTTGAAGGCACCTGTAATTGCCATGCAAACTAGTCTTTGTACCTTCCTTAGAGAATCCTTGCAGATGTTTAGTTTAGTCCTGGGCCACCATACAACGCTGCCATATCTAAGAATAGGCCTCACCATCGTAGTATATAACCAATATATTACCTTTGGTTTGAGTCCCCAAGTTTTGCCATAAGCAGAACGGCACATATTGAAGACTCGTAAGGCCTTTTTTTATTATATTTTCAACATGACTATGCCACTGTAGTTTCCTATCGAGAGTTACCCCCAGATATTTAACTTCCGTAGCCCATTTTAGTTTTGTGCCGTACATTTCTAGTTCCCGAAGGCCCTCTAAATGTATTTTTCTCGTAAACGGCACTATAACAGTTTTGCTTGGATTTATGGAAAGGTTATTGTTTGTACACCATCTTTTCACCCTACCCAACGCACCTTGCAGCAAATCCGCTACTACGTTTGGAAATTTGCCATTTACTTGTATGAATATATCATCTGCATAGCCTACCGTTTGAAGTGGTCCACTGTTTAGCTCTACTAACAACGAGTCCACCACTAGACTCCATAGTAGTGGAGATAGTACGCCTCCCTGTGGACATCCTTTAGTTGCCTTTACGGTAACCTTATCACTTAATAAACTGATTTCAATAACTCGTTCCTGTAGCATAATGTTAATCCATTTAACAATTGGCGCTTCTATGCCATGACTTTGTGCTGACGATCTTATTGAATCGAAGGTCGTTCGGTCGAACGCCCCTTCAATATCTAAAAACGCTGCAGCGCAGATTTCTTTAGTCTCCAATGCATGTTCTGCACGGTTGACTACGTAATGCAGTGCCGTTTCCGTAGACTTGCCCGGTTGATACGCACATTGCATCTTATGGACCGGTCGTCTCCTAAGTGGCCCATCCCTTATATATCTATTTATCATCTTCTCCAAAGTTTAAAGAAAGAATGAAGTGAGACTGATAGGACGATTAGATTTGGCATCCTCATAACTTTCTTTCCCTGGTTTGGGAATGAAGATTACTTTTGCCTGTCTCCAAGCTAAAAAGCTGGCAGGTAGGGCATGCCTAGCCTTTGGGCATGCCCAAAGGCTAGGCATGCCCTGTACAATCTGCATAAGTGAGGTATAAGAATACTTTTCCCCTCTTGTAGTAAGATCGCATATATATCATCAGATCCAGGTGATTTATACGGACTGAAGCTGTTGATTGCCCATCGTAACTTATCTGTGTCAACGACTTTCTTTGCTATACGCCAGTCGTATTTGGAAGTTTTTGCAATTTGTTCTTCCATGGTGATGACATTATCAGTCACATTTTGTATCTCAACTGAGTCCGGAAAGTGCATTCTTAGCATGTGCGTAAGAGTTTCCTTCCCAGTTACAGTGAGCTTACCTTGGTCATTCCGGATAGATGTAAGTGGATTGACTATTGAGATTGGCTATTGATGCTACTGCAATGAGATCTCCATGATCTCCGCTTCGCCTTGCGCACTTTCTTATTATAGTGCGTAAGAGCTTCGGCATACACCGTAAAGTCATTATTTGACTTCGCCTGCCTTAGATTCTCAAGGGCAGGTGACCACCACGGCTCCTTTTGCGTCACCGCCTCTTTCTCCGGGCAGTTCTTGATCCAGCTGGCCTTAACTGCCTGGGTAATTCTGTCAGACTCAAACTCGATATCTATGATTGAGTTGAGTCGCTCCGTAGGATCCCCGAGGTGTTCCTTAAGGTCTCCTGAAAGATTCCCAATCGGTTCTCCTTGGGTTCCTCCTTCGTACCTTGCCATAATTATTGGAAGTTACATACCTAAAGCAGATGTAGTTGTGGTCAGATAAACAGACCTCTTCCGACACATGCCAATTACGGATCGCTTTACTCGTTCTATTGGATACATTTCATTAACTACTAGCTGACCCGCGCAGCTCTGCCCGCGCTTTTATTACAATTTGCTTTCTCCGTCCTCCCTTTATTTATTTCTCTCTCCATCTTATGCTCTCTCCTCTCTCTTTCCCCCTCCCGCTTCGGTCCCCGTTACACTACCCCTGACCCCCTTAGGAATTGGAGAAACAAGGTGCGCAGGTTCGAACCCCGGGTCGCACCTCTGATTTCTTTAATTAATCATGTGAGAATCGTCTTTGTGCGATTGTTACTAGCTTTAGATGAAGGAAAACATCGTGAGGAAACCTGCATGTTTGAGAAAGCCTAACTAGCTTTCGAATGTCGTGTGAAGTCCGCCAACTCGCACTTGGCCAGCGTATTGGACTACGGCCTTAGCCCTCTCATCTTGAGGGGAGGCCCGTGCCCAACAGTGGGACATAAACAAGTGCTGGTATTATTTATTATTAATATTTTTTGTATTGACAAATACCACAATACGGGTATAGTTAGGTATATGCATAGCTGCATGCCCGACGTGTCGACTTGGCACGTGTAGTCCGTCTGATGATTTTAGGTTGATTGTACGTGAAATACATAAGTACTTCATTTAATCAGTGGTGGTATTTTCCTCTGAGGTATTTTCAGTAATAATTTCGACCACCCAAAATGTATGATGTTTGTAAACAAGTCCTACTAAAATAATTGTAACATCACGAGCAAATTTATTATAAGAAAGCTTAAGTAGGTATATATATATATATATATATATATATATATATATATATATATATATATATATATATATATATATATATATATATATATATATATATATGTATATATATATGTATATATATACTATACATATTTTGTAACACACAAAATACCCCGTAAAAAATATAATTAATTATCAAAGCAAAAACTTTTGTCAACCCTATTAAACTGTCATATCAGGGAACCAGATTATTTAACAGAAAGGCCTACGTACCTATTTTACTTAATTGTTAATACACCAATCCTAGCCCGCGGACCACCACTGCAGCATCGACGCATCGCCCAATCAGAGCGCGGTACCGAACACATTCGCGGATAGCTAACCCACATAATTTATTATATTTTTATTAAGATTTTTCTGTTAACAAGCATTACACGTTTTTTCACCGAAGAAGCTGCTGTATTATTTATCGCCAATGATTATTCAGCGTGTTATGTCTATCTAATTGACATAATTTGATCCTACGGAGCCAAATAAATACTGCAGAGCCCGGAGACCTATGGAAAAGACATAAACGCATCGTCCAGTGAAGATAACTAAAACGCAAAGGTTATTGAAGGCTGCAGTGAGCGCGCATTTTGGTGAGACGTGCCAATCATCACTATCCCAAACCTATCCCAATCATTTGTGTTAATACTGTGTACTGTAATATTCCAGCGTTGGATTTTCTACGATCGGCAGTGAGTGTGTGTGCCCGCAACATCAGAGGTCAAAGTCCAATTCTAGTTACAAAACCCAACTGTAAGTACATTTTAAACACTTTGCTTCCTATTAGTTGTCAAAATGACTAGCGTAGACGGAAGTGCAGACGAGGACATCCGCGAATATAATAAACGTCGTGGAATAGTAAAAGGTCGCCTTACTAACTTTAAAAAGTACATTAGTTCGTTTAAAGGCCAGTCTGCACCCGCTAACGTTCAAACTGAGTTGAAATTACGTATTAAAGGAGTCGAGACGTTATTTACTGAATTTGACGACGTTCAAAATCGTATTGAAAATTTATGCTCAGACACTGAAATTGAAAATCAACTGAGATATCGAGAGGAGTTTGAAAACGATTATTATTCTTCTTTAGCTGAGGCTCAGTGCATAATAAGTTCCGATGAAAGGTCACACCAAAGTTCAAGTTCGACGCATAATATTGTTCAATCTGTGAAACTACCTACTATTTCCTTGCCAACATTTAATGGTTCTTGTGATCAGTGGTTGGAATTTCGCGATACATTCGTGTCACTTATCCACAATACTAAGGATCTCACAGATATTCAGAAATTCCACTATTTAAAATCTTCTTTGTCGGGCAATGCACAGGTTGTCATTGATTCGTTGGCGTTTTGCTCGTCTAACTATAACGTAGCATGGGAGCTATTACTGAATAGGTTCAATAATAACAAACTCCTCGTACACAATCATGTAAAAGCGTTGTTTTCGATGCAAGCCTTGTCCAGTGAGTCGCCAGTTTTAATAAGAAGACTTATAGATACAGTGTTAAAAAACCTACGCGCGCTAAAGTCTCTCGGCGAGCCCACGGATCAGTGGGATACCTTGCTCATTTACATGATCGTTTCTAAATTAGATTCAGTTACCGAACGCGAATGGGAACAGTATAAATTATCATTATCGGGTCATGCAGTCAAATCCAACTCAACAGCCGATATTGGGTTGGTTCAAACCTTATTAGATTTTCTAAGGGATAGGGCGGAAATGTTAGAAACTCTTATTTTAACGCACAGTAAAGGTAATACGCAAAATTCTAAACGGTGTGGACAGGTGCAAAATAGCTCCAAAGTACACTGCAACATTGTTACAAATAATAATAAGCGCAAAGACAATTTAAAGCCTAATTTACAGAAAAGATTATGTCCTATGTGCAACGGAAAACACCCGTTATATTCCTGCCAATTATTTCTCGATTGTAACGTGCAAAATAGATTAAAGTTGGTGCGCGATAAAGGGCTATGCGAAAATTGCTTTAATTTAGGACATACATCTCAGGACTGTAGATTTGGCCCATGTAGAAAATGCGAAAGAAAGCACAATTCGCTAATTCATTATGACGTAGACAGCGTCGACGAGAGTCCGGCTAACAAGCACACAGTTGCATTGTTATCGATAAAAACATGCAATGAAACCGGTTCTCTCGGCCGAGCTGCCACTCCCGCTGCTGCCGGCTCAGCTGTTGATTCACATGTAAACAATGCACACACCGACAATATAAACGCACAATTGTCTAGTGCATGTCATGTTTTGTTATCTACGGCGTTCGTTGATATTCGTGATAGTTTAGGTAATTATGTAAAGGCGCGCGCAATCCTAGACAACGGAAGCGAACGTTGTTTTATTACGCAATCACTATGTGATAAATTAAATACGCAAATTAAACAGTCCACTTTGCTAATACGGGGTGTAGGAAATTCTGTCACACAGTGTTCGCATACTTGTGATATCGAAATTCACTCGGTTTATGGCGACTATAACACACGCATAGAATGTATAGTGCTGCCTCAAATCACGTCGACTATGCCACGCATTTCTTTGAATAGAAATGACTTTCTTATACCTGAGTATATCCAATTGGCCGATGTAAGATTTAATTACTGTCAAAAAATCGATTTATTAATTGGTTCGGATTTGTTTTGGGATCTTATGTTAGAAGGGAGAATACGTCTGTCGAACGGCCCGTATTTACAAAACACAAAGCTCGGTTGGATATTATCAGGTCCGGTATATTCTAAACTACCTACGGAATATGTTAATTGTAATTTCGCGCAATCTATTGATTCAGAATCTTTGGATAATTTGGTACGTAGTTTTTGGGAACTTGAGGAAGGTCCGATCAATTCGCAATCGAAACCTATCACGGATGAGGAACTTACTTGTGAAAATCATTTCATGCAAACAACAAAGCGCGTTGCTGATGGAAGATTTTGTGTACAAATACCATTTAAAGAATCACCCGAATGTTTAGGGGAAACCTTACCTCAAGCCCAGAAACGGTTTTTAACACTTGAAGCCCGGTTACAACGTAACCCAAATTATAAAAAATTATACACAAAGTTCATGAACGAATATATGTCCTTAGGTCACATGACTCGTGTTCCCAATTACGGCAATCCACACTACTTTATGCCTCATCACGGCGTGTTTCGTGAAAATTCTAGTAGTACGAAACTAAGGGTGGTATACGACGCTAGTACACGTTCGAGTAACGGTAAGTCATTAAATAATTTACAAATGAAAGGGCCCCCGATTCAAGGTGATTTATTTGCGATTTTGTTACGGTTTCGAGAAAATAAGTATGTAGTATGCGCGGACATCGAAAAAATGTATCGACAGGTACTCGTTGACGAGAAACAGCGTGACCTACAGCTTATTCTCTGGCGTGAAAATCCATCTGATGAACTGGGTGTGTATAAGTTGAATACAGTGACGTACGGAACAGCATCTGCGCCGTTTCTCAGCTGCCGATGCTTAAAACAACTAGCAAATGAATGCACAAACGCAGACATAGCCACAGTTATCAATGAGGACTTTTATGTGGATGACGTAATTTTCGGGGGCTCTGATATAAACGCACTAACTAAGCTTTGTGAGGAAACCGCAACAGTTTTAAAATCAGGCTGTTTCCCTTTGCGCAAATGGGTTGCTAATTTTAATTGTCCATCCTCTGAAAACATCCCCAAAGAATTGTCGTTAGGTGAGTATACTCACAATAAAACACTAGGATTAGGGTGGTATAATTACGATGACGAGTTGTATTTTCATGTACAAATCGATCATAAGCCTGAAATCGTTACGAAACGAACTATTTTCTCTCGTACGGCCCAGATTTATGACCCGTTAGGTTTACTAAGTCCTGTCATCACCGCTGCTAAGTTATTAATACAAAAATTGTGGTTAATGAAGTTAGACTGGGATGAGCCTGTCCCAGACGATGTTCTACACATCTGGAATCGTTTCGTAGATGAATTATTGTTACTCGACACCATTCGTATCCCGCGTAACGTAATGTGCAATAACCCAACGCGCATCGAATTGCATATTTTCACAGACGCTTCACAAGTAGCATACGGCGCTTGTGTTTACGTGCGTACGAGCGGTGACGACTCACCTGTTACTATTAAGCTGCTATGTGCTAAGGGTAAAGTTGCGCCGGTATCCAGCCCAATCACAATTCCCAGATTGGAATTGTGTGGTGCGCTATTAGGTGCTAAGTTATACGATAAAATTATTAAATCATTACGTTCTGAAATACACGAAATTATATTCTGGACCGATTCTACTATCGTTTTAGGTTGGCTCCGCACGCAACCTTATTTACTCAAGCCTTATGTACAAAATAGAATCACACAAATACATAGTTTGGCAAAGGGACATTCGTGGCACCATATCAGTGGGAAAATTAATCCAGCTGATTTAGTGTCACGTGGTCAAAATTTAAACGCCACCATTAAATCCCATTTATGGTGGAACGGACCAGAATTCCTACTAGATAGTAATTATAAAAATATGTACGATGACATCAATATTAGTTCAACTGAAAATCTACCGGAAATTAAATCTGTAAAAGTAAATACACTAACTGCGCTTGAATGTAATGAGTCGTCATTATTTCCTTTCGCTAGATTCTCACAGTTCAACCGCATGAAGCGGGCGGCTGCATACGCACTTCGTTTTATATATAATCTCCGTAATAAAAATAATAAGCGGACCGGCCCGCTTGATGTGGATGAACTGAACGAATCTATTCAAATGCTCGCGAGACTGTCGCAAAGGGAATCGTTTCCTAGCGAGTACGACAGTTTAATGAAAACCAACAGCATTAAAAGAAAACACGCATTGTCAAAACTTAATTTATTCATAGATGACAATAAAGTAATTAGGGTTGGCGGACGTATCGAAAACTCACGTAACTTTAATTACGACATGAAGCATCCTATTTTATTATCATCAAAACATCACTTCACGGGTTTGTTATTTAAACACGAACATAAACAGTTACTTCATGCTCCTCCACAGCTACTTTTATTCACCATACGAAATACCTGGTGGCCGTTAGGTGGCAGAAATCTGGCAAAGAAGGTAGTACATAGTTGTGTCACCTGTGTACGTATGAGAGGAAAGGTATTGACTCCGATCATGGGAAACTTACCTAAAGAACGTCTGGAACCAGGATTTCCGTTTTTTCGCTGCGGAGTTGACTACGCCGGACCTGTTTATACATTGAAGCACAGGGGTAGGGGCGCTAAAACAACTAAATCTTATATTTGTTTATTTATCTGTTTTACAACACGCGCTGTCCATCTGGAACTTGCCAGTGACCTCTCATCGGATGCTTATTTACTAGCATTAAAAAGATTCATTTCTCGACGCGGAAAACCGGTCGAAATTTTTTCCGATAACGGGAAAAATTTCGTAGGCCTTAAAAATGAATTTAAAAAATTCCTCTCGTCTTGCTCCGATAATATCATAGAGTATGCAACGTCTCAAAATATAAAATTTTCAATGATTCCACCATACGCTAGTCACTTTGGTGGCCTATGGGAAGCCGGAATTAAGAGTTGCAAATATCATTTGATTCGCGTAATTGGGAGCACACACTTGACGTACGAACAGATGGCCACAGTATTATCACAAGTGGAAAGCATTCTTAACTCTCGTCCTTTATACTCCCTCTCTACCGATCCCTTAGACTTCCTGCCTCTGACCCCCGGTCATTTCCTGGTTGGCCGTCCACTGACCGCGCCTGTAACCGAAGTACTCCACGATGTTCCGGCCCACCGTTTAACACACTATCAGAGGGTAGAACAAATTCGGCAGCATTTTTGGAACCGCTGGTCCAAAGAATATGTGACCGAACTTCAGACGCGATGCAAATGGACCGAAAATAAAGACAACCTGATAGAAAACACAATGGTTTTGATTAAGGATGACAACCTGCCGCCTTTGCGATGGAGTTTAGGGCGCATAATACGAACCTTCCCTGGCAAGGACGGCGTCTCAAGAGTAGCTGACATTAGGACGTCTAAAGGAATTATTCGACGAGCATTTTCAAAAATATGTCCGTTACTGATACAAGAGTAGTAACGATAAGATTACATAATTGATTGGATTTTGTAAGCTGAAGCTTCCAAGGCCGGGAGTATATGTTAATACACCAATCCTAGCCCGCGGACCACCACTGCAGCATCGACGCATCGCCCAATCAGAGCGCGGTACCGAACACATTCGCGGATAGCTAACCCACATAATTTATTATATTTTTATTAAGATTTTTCTGTTAACAAGCATTACACGTTTTTTCACCGAAGAAGCTGCTGTATTATTTATCGCCAATGATTATTCAGCGTGTTATGTCTATCTAATTGACATTAATAATCGTCTACTTAAATAGTTTTTCTATTTTTCATTCATAAATGTTTGCTACTTCAATACAAGGATGTCATTATACTCAAGTACTGGCTTCAAAAAATGTCAAGTTGGAAAAAAAATGTTGCCAATTTCAAATCTGTTGAGGTTTATTATGAAAAAGTAAGTGTTCGTTTAGGTTGTTACGTTAGGTTAGGTCTTTTAATTTTTTTGTCGCTCCGCGAATTAGGTAGAAACGTAGGTACATTCTGCGTAGTTTACTCTTTAATTTTTCTGAAATAGGGTTTGCACATCAGTGAAAATAATAATATTAATTAATTATATTTTTTACGGGGTATTTTGTAACACGTTGTATATAGGTATCTCAAATGTAATTGTAATCGATTTTTCCTTTTTTTCAGGTTTGTCTTCGAATCAAGTTATAAGGACCATATCAATAGGAAGTCGGTAAAAATTTCCTACATGTGCAGACACTGCGGTCTTCTACAAATATTTTATAACAGATGTAATTTGTTATGTCATATTAGATCACATGCCTTCAAAACCGCCACAATCAATGTCACTGATCTAAAAGTCGAACCGTTGCCATTGTCAGAATTAAAAAAGTATGCTGTTCCCAGTTCAAGCATTAAAACTAAACAAGCAACGGTAGCTAACTCGGGTAAGAAGAACACTATAAATTGTCCAGAATGTAAAAAGAATATAACTGTCACTGGTATAGCTTATAAAGATCGAGGAACTCATTTGATGCAACATACAAACGAAGTTCATTCATGTCCAGTTTGCTTATTCGCACTTCCTAATATTTGTGGCCTAAAAATACATTTGCGACTTCACTTAAAATTTCCTCCGTATTATTGCCCAGAGTGTGGCGTCCATTTAGCTTTCAAAAACGTGCAATATCCATATAATCACGATTGCGAAGGATTTAAAATGATGAGAGCAACAGCTAGACAGAATTGTATTATCTCGACTTGTTCTATTTTTCATCCTAATGATTATAAACAACATATGACAGAAAATCATTTAAAAAAGGTATTTAAATGTCCGTTTTGTGTAGTTGCATGTTTTAGTGAGACTACTATGATAAATCATTTAAAAGGGCATTCTTTTAACTGTGAAATGAAGCCGTTAATATTTTATCAATGTGAAGCGTGCCCAGGCAGGTTTATAATGCATAACCATGTAAATCAACATTTAAAGAGTCATGTCAACTACGTAAATATTTATCCGTGTTGGGCATGTGGCACGGGTTACAAAGAAGTCTCCATGTTGTTAATTCATTACATTAAAGACCATACGGTCAGCGATTTAATAAAAAAATCGGTCTCGGAACTTTTAAAAATTACTGAAACTCAATACAGCCCAAACAAATCAAAACGGATATATCGCGTTGTGAAAAGATGCGATCAATGCAAAAGAAGTTTCAATTACAAATGTAAATATGAAGAAATAGGTATTTTGCCTAATGAATGTCCCTACAAATGTACTCCGTCACAGAAATCAAACTCTAAGGACATTACGTGTCATTTATGTAAAACAAAAATACCACAAGATTGGCAAGTTATTAAAAAACACTACGCCGAAAACCATACATCATATCGTTGTTTGGATGCTGAAATTCGGTTGACTAGAATGGATATAAATAATGTAACTCAGAATAAAAACAAGAAGCAAAATCTTAACAATCACACCTTAAATAAAAAGATATTAAAAAGAACTAGAAAACGAGCAAAAAAGCTTACATCATTAGCATCTGTTGTAGACAAAACTGTTGAAAAAAATCAGATTACACGCCCGGAAAACAATGATGGCGTATGCAATATTTGTGGCCAAAACTTTGATAGCAAAGAATTGTTGGAACGTCATATAGTAAGTCACAGAGATCCTTGTATGGCTTACCAGTGTATGGAATGCGGCCAAAGTTTTGTAGTAAAACCAACGTTTTCAAAACATCTATTATTGGAACATGATATAAGAGATTCCGAAGATTACATTAAAAATAAACAATGCTACAATGAAAATGCTCTATTAAAGTTTCAAGACAGTGTTGTAACATCTAATGAGCCACTTAAAGAAAATCAGTGTAGGATTTGTAGAGAACAGTTTAATGACTTGGATGAGTTGGAGAAACACTTTAGAGTTCACGGAATGGCATTTTTAATGAAAAACACCTCAAATAAAAATGTACACCAATAATTTTAGTATACAATTACACAGATAATTATATGTGTACTTACACCTGTATCTTATTTTAAGTGCATAGCTGGTGTCTATTAACCTTGAATTATAGTTAGAGAAAGGAGAAATAAGCCCGCCTTTGTGATATTTTTCAGTCTAGATTTCTATCTCCTCTGTCTAGGTCTTGTTTGTGTACGTGTACAGTTCTGGTATGTTTAAGTATTTTTATACGTAGTTTTTGTCAGTGACAAAATTAAGCCATAAGTTTTTTAGCCCATGTAGGTTTGTTACAGTTCGATTATTGTTAGATTTAGATTGTAATTAATGGTAAATTATAATTCAAATAACGGAGATGACGACAACCTATTGCCAGTACACGCTAGGTCTTTAGAGAAGTAAATTCTTGTCTTGGATAAAATCATAATTAGTATACGGGGTGTAAGGGACATCGTACCGAAAACCGATACCAGGGATCTAGTACATGATTCTAGAATATTTTTTTGAAAGCATCTTCCAATGACGAAATAATAAATCGTACCCTAATCTAATAAATAAATATGTAATACTGGCACAAGTTAAAAATATACCTACTATTTATGTACCTATATTTTGTAGGAGCGCCATTTAAAGTGTTGAAATTTTTCATCGGCTTTTTCATGAATTTCGGAAAAAAGCGATTTTTTTAATAAAATTAGGATAACATCATTATTGGTATAATAATAAAGCCTAATTTCAATTTAAAAACATTAAATTACTTATTTGTGCAAAATTAGCAATCATCAGCAGCCGAAAAGTCCACTGCTGAACAAAGGCCTCTCCTTTAGAAAGGAGGGGTTGCCATTATCTCCACGCTTGGCAGGCGGCTTGATTGAAATTACCAAAGTAATTTAAAAAATAAATATTATTCCGCACGTATTCATTACATGCTCAAAAATTAACACGTTAGTAATTTGTCATTTTCCATATAAATGGTTTCTGTAATGTTGTAACGGACAATATGAGAAATCTTATATACTTACAAGTTTTCGGTACGCAGTCCCTTACATCCTGTATAGTGCAGGTAATAAAACACGTTTGTTATTCTTAATAGACATTTCTTTAACTTGTAACTAGAATCAAGAATAACAAATATATTAAGTACGTCTATATATTATTAGCACACTGAGTTAAGTACAATATTACCACTATCGATATAATATTTAAACTAGATAAACATTAATTAACAAAATGACTGAGGACTTAAACGAGAACTATTGGTTTTATTATGATAATGGCGTGTACCTAGTTTGACAGTTTCATATAGAAAGTAGCGACACTCCTATCGGTAAAAATAATTTTGTCAGACTTGAAAAGTAATAACCACACAACCGCCTCGGGGGCGCTTTTCCTGTGTATGTTTAAATTCTGAGGTTTAAATATTACATCGATGATTACCACACTTAAATATCACTTGTCATTTGTAAATAGGATTCATAACTTAAGAATAAAAGTATTAAAGTAAATATTTTCTAAATAAATAATTTTTATTCCCTATTATATTCTGGAATGGCCTTATTAAATGAATACGAAACTGAAGTGCTAGCTATGATAAATCTGCACGTAAATGGACGTTGCGTGATAAGACGTCTTGTGTGTGACTGGTGTGTGGACTTGGCGGTATCCCTTTGTTGAAATCAAAAGAACGAACGGATGACTTCTCCTAAAGCACTGGCAACAGAGGCAGGCAGCTTTGCAGAAACGCCACTTGAAACTAAGACTTGAAGAGGAATTTATTTTCCTGCGATCTTCTGCAGTTTTTAGAGAGCGTCTTCGTTTTACTTTACCTCTCTTTAAATGGTCTGGAATGTTGGTATCAATGTCCTAAAGTGCTAGCACTGCAATGTAGGTTCAACATGTAATTTAACTGCTCCGTATTCATTTTAAATTTGGACCAGGGAACACGTCTATAATAGTACTGATAGGTATTTATATTTCTGTGGAAAAATTGTAAAAAACTTCAGCCACTGCCTAAGTATAAAGGATGATATGAACTTTTATTTTTTAAACTTTTTCTACAAGTCGGGCATCTTTTTTCTAATTTAAGACTCTGTTCAAGGCAAATAAAACAAAAAACATGTCCACATAATGTCGACGCTAAGCGTTTTTTACTTAATTCATCCCAGCAAATAGGACAGTCACCAAATGTGTATGTCTTTTGATCGTGAGCCAATTCTGTAGGTTGCGTCTCGTTCTGAAACATAAACAAAGTGCAAATAAAACCTAATCCAAATCCTAATTTTGTGCGCGATAAGAGCCTGCTTGAGTGTTAAATAATACCTAAGTACCTATATCGCACTTTTAAAAGTTAAATCGAATACTTGGCTGTAGGTACGAGTATAGTGCTAAAAATATAAATAATGCAGAAGTGCCATGTTTAAAAACATTTAAACTAAATCTGCCCGTGGGGTGTCCGGGTAAGAATAGCACCCCCCATCTTTTCCCATTGGGTGTACGTAAGAGGCGACTTAGGGAAATCAGGAAGACGGGCAGCAGCGGCTTCTGGTTTTGTCATCCATCTCATCACTTATACTGCGATCCCCAAGACGCCTGCCAAGCGTGGGGATTATGGCGACTCCCCACCCCCCCCCCCCCGTGAGGGGGCGGCCTATGTTCAGCAGTGGACGTCTTCCGGCTGGTGATGATGATGAAACTAATTTTTTTTGAAAGCATCTTCCAATGACGAAATAATAAATCGTACCCTAATCTAATAAATAAATATGTAATACTGGCACAAGTTAAAAATATACCTACTATTTATGTACCTATATTTTGTAGGAGCGCCATTTAAAGTTTTCAGAAGATTTAAGAAGGAAACACACTATAGCTGAGGAGGAATTGATGCTAAATGTGTATTTAATCGAGCGTCGTCGTGGGGACCTAATAGCTTTTGTAGATTAGTTGATAAGAAGAATAAAATGTTATATAATGTTCCCCTTTTAGTGGTTGGGAAAGCGACTACAGGGCCTGTACCATCACCTCTAATAGCAATATTATTTTCACCTTATTTCCTCGATAGAAAGTGACAGAGCTATAAACTATGTATATTGACGTCTCTATCTCATGTCAAGTAAGATGATAATAATACTGCTAATAGAGGTAGTGGTAGGGCCACAGGTTAAGATAAAGATGTAAAAAAAATTTGAACATACACTAGCGTGTCACTGACACGCTAGTGTATGTTCATGTAACAAATTTTTGACTGACACGGTGTCAGATATTGATAGTTTAGATGCCCGAACGTATCTCTGATACCAAAGGATATACCTTTGGTACCCCCACCACGCAAGTCGGCAGATGAATATTCATCTGCCGTCTTGCGTGGTGGGGGTGGCCATCAGGAAGGGTAGAAAAAATAAAAATTAACTGGCGCGTCAGATATTCAGAGGGATGTTAAGTGGACCCTTAAAATGCTCCCATTCAAAAGACCGACGATTCGGTAGTGACGCAAACTCTTAGTGAATTTCTGAAAATGCAAGAAAAAAACGTCATATTGAAATACTCCAGCGTGTCAGATTTTTATATAGAAGGTTCAGCTCGATGTCCCAGTTACGGTAGCCTAAAATCTGACGATTATATTGGGTATTCTTAATCTGACCGATTGAAAATACTCTACTCGTGATAACCTTGATTTATTGTATTTTTATTAAATGTAATGTTTTAAATTATAGCATATGTTATTCCCACAACTAAGACGAATCGAACGACATATTACAAGTCAAAATCTATCAAGCCGTTTAGGCCGTGCCAAAGAAATAAAGAAATATTTAAAGTTTATTCACAAATACTGTAGTCACATATGGGCTGGTGCTGCGAAATGCCATCTTTCAGCTTTGGACTCGGTGGAGAGACGCGCTAAGAGGCTTATTGGTAACTCTGGGTTAGTAGAGACCAATTTACAAAGCCTGGAGCACAGGCGCAGAGTAGCCAGCCTCTCGGTATTCTACAGGATGCATTTTGGCGAGTGCGCAGGAATTACATGACTTGATTCCACCATCCCCCTTCCATCATCGGACAACGAGACGCACGGCGCGCACACACCCTTATGCGGTAAACGTGTCTTCAGTCCGAACTAAGCGATTTGCATCGTCATCTATACTATAATAAAACTCAAAGAGCCCTTTTTCTGTACATTGAATATTTTTCCAAAATTTCTATGTGGGGATACTATACTATCGACATAGAGGCCAAAACAATTTTTTTTGGAATTATTGTCTGTCTGTCTGTCTGTCTGTCTGTCTGTCTGTCGTTCTGTTTGTCCAGGCATCATTCGAAAACCCGTGGATGGATTTTGATAGGACTTTCACTGATGTGTTGTGTAGAAGTAGGGGTATAAATTGGTATATAAAACATCACGCTATGTTTCATAGGGGCTAAGCAGTGAAACATTACTTGCACATATTACCACGTAATTTCCTTTGTATGTGAATAGGGTAATTATAGACTGATCAGTTAATCATTAAGATATGTATTATTACGCTATATACAATAGGGACTGAGCAGACATTTAGTTTGCATAAGATATGGCAGTGGCGAAGGGTCAATTTTTGTAAGGGGTAAGCCGTTCCGGTACACCCCGGAAATTTTCATTAGATTTCTGTATTGTTCTAAGTACTTTGCTGATAGCAATATGACATTATATCTTTGAAAAGTTAAAATCTGTAATTCCCGAGCGAGTCCAAACTAGATTAGGAAAGAAATAGGCAAGGGAAAAATAACATTTCATTTTATTTAAAAGCCAGTTCATGAAATTTTAATGAAACTCCCCAAGTCCAGGTAGTGTATAGCTATTGTATCACAGTCGCAACAATAAAAGATGCGAAACACTAAGAACTTTCATTATCGAATATCATTAGACAGTAATTTACGATGTTAGCGTGATTTACATTATGAACAGCGCCATCTATCGGTGAAATTGAACATACAATCACTAAACAACTAATCTATTTTAATAAAAGAAAGTCGTGTTAGTTACACTATTTGTAACTCAAGAACGGCCTAACCGATTCGGCTGAAAATTGGTGGGGAGGTAGCTTAGAACCAGGAAACGGAAATAGGATACTTTTTATCCCGGTAGGTTAAGGTTAAGCAACGTTAGCTAAGGTCATTAAATAGATGGGTGAATCGATTTGTATGAAAGTGTGCATATAGGGTAGGTCTGAGAATAGGTCATACAGTATATTTCATACCGCTAGGTTAAGGTTAAGCTACATAAGGCAAGGTCATTAAATAGATGGGTGAACCGATTTGTATGAAATTTTGTGTGCATATCGGGTAGGTCTGAGAATAGGCCGTAAAGTATATTTCATGCCACTAGGTTAAGGTTAAGCAATATAAGGAAAGATCATGAAATAGATGGGTGAACCGATATGTATGAAATTTTGTGTGCATATCGGGGAGGTCTGAGAATAGGTCATAAAGTATATTTAATGCCGCTGATACCATGATTGACGAGGATATATAGAACGAGAGGAGGGTGCAAAAGAGGAGAAAGAGGGAGAGGGGATTCGAGGAGGGGGTGATGGGGTGAGGGATCGGGGGAGTTAAGTGGAGTAAGGGGGGAGAGAAGGAGCAAGTTCGTAGAAGAGAGGGGGAGAGGGTTCAGAGAGGGGATAACAGGGAGAGGAAGAGGGGGAGCGTGACGGAAACCGAAGCGGGAGGGGGAAAGAGAGAGGAGAGAAAGAGCATATAATTCGATTTTTTTTATAAGAGAGAGAGATATGGAGAGAGATAAATCTAGGGAGAAAAGGGGAGCAAAATGTAATAAAAGCGCGGGCGGAGCTGCACGGGTCAGCTAGTTCATAATAAGGACAGCTAAGGACTGGAACAGTTTGCCTGCGTCAGTTTTTCCGCCCGATTATAACTTGGGTGTCTTCAAAGCTAGAGTGAATAGGCTTTTAATAAGCCAGTGTGCTTTACCATCCTAGATTGCGTCGCCGCTTTCCATCAGGTGGGACTGCAGTCAAGCACTGGCTTATAGGTAGTAAAAAAAATACTTTCTATTTTATCGTTGTGGCTAAAAATCGGGCCCGGTAACCACCGGAACTCACTTCGACCCAGTTGGATCCGTCCATTACGATGCGGGCGGCACGGATAACGGACGCGGCGCTATGTAAAATCATACAAAGCAAACTAAAATCCGTTGCGTGTGGTGCGTCCGGCGCGTGCCAATGGACGCGTACCTTTAGTCGCTAATTAGTCGACAAATATTGGAATTATCGGTTTGTGCCAATAAAAAAAATCGTAGAATCGTAGTTGTACCCCGGACAAGCCAGGGTGGATTATTTCTGGCCGGGCCATCACTACATCTTGACAATGAAATCAATCTACGATTTTTTTACGAAAGTCCATAGTAGTTGCAGGACGTTGATGGACGTTTAAAGCCCACACCCGCTTCAGAGCCTTGCCCTTGAGCCCGCTGCCGGCATTATAGTCCACCGGGAACCTGACACGGTGCTCATGGTGACGGGGGGTAATCCCGCCGCGCCGTCCTTGGACTTGGAGTCACCGCCGTACTCGAACTGAGGGGTACCTGATGCAGATCCTACCGGATAGCCTAGGTCCCCTCTGCACCTTCGGAGTCGCTGGACGCTCGGGGTGTGGGCCCCTTGAGCGTCTATTGAGTACGGCGGCGACTCCGAGGAGGACGGCGGCGGGGTTGCGACCCCCGTCCCCGTGAGCACCGTGACAGGTTCCCGGGGGGCTACAATGCGCCCCCCGGCGGCGGGCTCAAAGGCAAGGCACTGAGGGGCCCCTGGTGCAGATCCCACCGGAGAGCCCTGGGGTCTCCCCTCTCATGTGCCGATGCGACAGCCGCGGGGGTTTTAGTGGGTAAGAATCCCACATACCCCGGTCGAGCCCCACAGTTCCCGGGGATCTTTCGAAGATATACCCCGCGTCAAAAAAAAAAAAAAAAGGTCCCCTCTGCAGGCTTAGCACGATTTACCAAGACTTCGTAATCTTGACAGTTCGGTGTGGAGTATGACGTAGTTATCGACCTAGCTAATACCGAAAATGACGTTTCTACGTCGATAACTACGTCATACTCCACACCGAACTGTCAAGATTACGAAGTCTTGGCAAATCGTGCTAAGACTGCTGATGTACCCGGTTGTGAGTCTGCGGGCTTTTTACACCCGCAGACAGGTCCGTGGGCTTTACACCCGCGGACAAGGAAGAGCGGCCGCTAACGGGACCCGGACGAGTACCAGGTAGGTACGTTCCCGGGGCCCGTCGACACAGCGGGTTGAGGACACCGTGGGGTTTTAGTCGGTAAGAGTCCGACATAACCCGCACTGTTACCCCCGTGGCAGCGCGGGTATCCTATGAGGATTTCCGCACGTAAAAAAAAAGTCCCCTCTGATGTGCCTATGCGACAGCCGCGGTTGTTTCAGTGGGTAAGAGTCCCACACGCCTCGGTTCAATCCCACAGGGTCCCGGGGACCTATTGAAGGATTTCCCCGCAAGAACAATAAAAAGTTTTTTTTTTAGATAATACATAGTCACTTCCTATTCACCTCTTTTTTTCTAAATTTCACCCGTGCGAGGCCGGAGCGGGTTGCTAGGTAGGGTATAATATTTATATATCAGGTGAATTGTTCAAGTACGCGTGGATGGTGGTGATGTTGGTGGTAAATAGATTTACTCTGAGGGATAACCAAATCCGAAACTTTATACGATTTTGATAAAAACTAAAACTGCATCATTGGATTTTGTAATTTATATACATATGTGTCTATATATTACAGGTGAATAATTCACCTGTAGGTAAACAGGGGAGGTAGGGGTGGTATTGGCAGTAGGGAGGCATAGTCACCCTCTCTTAATTCAAATTTCGTTGCGTATTTCAATTTTATTGCAGGTTGATAAGTTAGTTTATTTGGCAACAATGCTCATCCATAGGTATATTGTATGTTATTTCGTATATTTGAAAAAATATATAATCGTTTATGTGCTTGCTAAAGTAAGTATTTAGTGTTGATTACGGAGTTAATATAAAAGAGACCTTTGAAATGATAAGTGTGTCTTTGTTTGCTATATATTATTATGTATTTACTTTACTTTTACAAAAATATTAGACTAAAAATATATAAAATTTAATTTATTTTAAAAAGCATATGGTGGAAGCAATGGGCAGTTATTTTAAAGGGAGGTTTGGGCATGCCCTATGCTACCTCGCCTTCTATAATTATTCATACTTGTATTACGTTTTTTTCTTAAATTATTACATTATTATTTGACTTTTAGGAAAATGCAGTTTAAATTTATAGGGTTAGCGACTCAATGGTGCCGATTCTGTTGTCACCACTACACTAAACTAGACTAAATTTTAGTTTAGTCGTGTCTTTCCTATTCAGAGATCCATGACTTAAACTAAATTAGGTATAGTTTGAATTAGAATATAATGGTTTTAGTTACTCAACTTAGTTTTAAATGTATTTTGCTATTCTGTTGTGCACAGTTTACGTCATTTATGCCTAATATTAGAAACTTCAAACTAAAATTAGATCAAAATAGTCGGCATCTAAAAGATGTCGATTAAAATAAAATAGAATGAATTGTATTCCTAAAAATAATAACGCAATATTAAAATAACGCCATGACAGAAGTATCAGAAAGTGGTTATTTATTCTTGCTAGGCGATTTAGGCTACTCGGTAGGCAAAATTAGGCGAATTGAGTTAGCAGATATCTGGCAACCCTGCCACAGAGGTGCCCAAACCTTCGGTCTTGGGCACATTTGACGTGTTTCAGAAATTACCTTATAATTTTGAGGCTAATTGTAATCTGTATCTACTACTCGTTCATTTCAAGATTGCCGTCGTCGACCGTTGTGACGTCACAGCTAACGGTACTGTGTGCAAAAATAAAAAACTAATCATTTTTTCCCGAATGCCCTAAGGGAGGGTTATGTTTTTAGTTTAAGGTAATAATTTTTCATAGCTGTGATATCTTTGCCATCATATTACGTTATCAAGGTACCTAAGTATATACTTTTCGTATTAGTACATCATTGTTATATCATCAGCCGGAAGACGTCCACTGCTGAACAAAGGCTTCCGTATTAACGATACGTCGATCAATCCAAATGGAGTTCTTCCAAAATTGTTCCGTTAATGTGAAAAACGTTTGCCAATTTATTGGACGTCGTCCAGCTTTGGATTTCCAAACGGATTGAAATCCATGCATCCAATCCAAATGGACGTCATCCGCGGCCGACTGTCAATGTGAAAAACGTGCGCCACGCCATTTGGAAGACGTCCGAATTGTGTGTGAATGGGCAAAACACGTCCAATTTTTTTAAATTTTGCTCTTAGTTTATGTTCTGGCGTTGGCGGCGGCACATGTGCAGGATTATAAGAGCTCTGTGGCTGAGTCTATGAAACGTATAAATAAAATCCCCGGATTGCATTAATGTTATCGCAGGCTTGCTGGAATATGTCTTTACAAATAAGTAGTGCCTCTGTACTATTATTTCCTTAATAATATTCTAGGACAATCTACACACGGTCATCCGAGCCCAAACTAAGCAGAGCCTGTAATAGTACAGGCTCTGCCTAGTTTGGTTGATTGTCTGGTTTCCCGACAACTGATGGACTGGAAACCAGACAACTGATACTAATACATATATACTTTTTTGTAAATAAATATTTAAATAGATAAGACACCCAGACACTTGGTGGGAATCGAACCCATGGATAGCGGCCAGGGTGTCTAACCACTAGACCAACAGGCCCGCCCTATATTGCTGTGAGTACAAATAATATGAAATGATTACAAATAAATATTAGGTTTGCTGACTTTGTATTAGAAGTCAGTTGAAAATTAAAAATATAAATCGCATCCATGTTTATGGCAAGTGAAACATCCTGATTATCACGCTGTTCATCGTGCATTTCTTTTTTTTCTCTGTGGAGAAATGCAGCAATGAATGCTTTGTTAGATCGTTTAAAAGAAAGGGCGGTCCTGGCGCTAACTTAAATACGGTTAAAGAAAATATCCTTTAATCCATGTTCTCTAACGTTTTTCCTATAGCGTGCAACATTCGAAGTGACGGTGCGTACGTCCAAATGGATGTATAGTCAATGTGCGTATAATATGGAGTGCTTCCATTCGGAAGTATTCCATTCGGAAGCATTCCAAATGGACGTATCGTCAGTGGCTACCTTTAGGGCTCCCACACATAACTGCGACGCGATGCGGCGTGAAACAACTGAATTTTCGATACAATATTCCTGCAACTTGTATCGAAAATTCATTTATTTCACGCCGCATCGCATCGCAGTTATATGTGGGAGACCTTAGACCGCGACTTTTCGTAAGGAACCCTAAAATAATAAAACTTACCTTTTTATGAGTTGAGACTTTTCTTTTCAATTTTTTATTCATAGAACCATTCTTACAGACTTTTTTCGTGGGAGTATTTAAACCAACTGAAAAATGTTTAAAAAATCGTAAGATTTTAAGCAGTACAGGTTAGCCTGGGGCTAATTAAATGACAAGAAAACTATGCACACTAGGTAGGTACTTACTGAACGAATCATCTGTATCCAAATTTATTATAACATTTGCTAAAGTTCCAATATCAGCCCTCGTGAAAGATTCGGTCAAATCAATTATTTGCGACATGTTTGTTACAAAAGAAACACCTTGCGTTATAATATTGGTAAATAGGTAGATCTCCACTAAAAAGAGCCTAGTCATAAAGAGTGTAAACCAATAATATTACAAAGTGTAGATACTTAATTAAAACTAAAATATAATTGATACGTAGGTGCCTGGCTGGTTATTATGTTCGGTACTTGGGTAAATTAGTTAGTTGAGCTGAGTACCTTCAAAATTTCAAATATTAGTAACCTATCTATGCTCTGCCTTCAATCGTTAACATTCGAAATTAACGTAGGTATCTCTTGTCGATTTCTAAACTTATTTGTCTTTGGTGGGCAGAATCAGTGTGACCAGATTATATTTTACGAAAATACCGAGGCCTCGACAAAATAATGAAATATACCAAGGCCACCTCGAAAAAATACTGATTAAACTTCGGTGTACACCGCGGGTTCTGGTTCATCTTTGACGTTAGTTTCCTATTCATATTAATTTCATTCGAAAGTTAGTTCCTCCTCAAAAGACCAAACCGCACACCTAAGTTTTGTTTATCAAAGTTTTTTTCAACATTGTTTTAACTTTTATTTTTCCGAAAAAATATACTTACATCAATATTTATTGCCTGTAATCATTTCAGATATTCCAGCCAAATAAATTTAAAAAAATGCCCAACTAGTGTTTTTGTTGGTTCCAAGATTTTGTTCATACGCAAAATTAGTTCATGCATGGAACCTAACTACCCATTTGTACAACTAAAAATTTAAAGCCCAGATCCTGTTTAATTGATTATCCATTGTGTAATTATATAACAATACAACGCAGCACCCATAATGTCTTGTCTCTAATTTATTGATCCATGCCCTTTAATGTATAACATATGTTTGAGAAAGTCCCTGAACATCAATATTCGCTAGAACAACGGCTTACAGTGTTACTTTATTCTATTTCTACAAAAAATACTCAAAAATACTGACTTCCAGCAAAATACCGATAATACTGATATTCAAAATCGACGTTAAAAAATTCTGAAAAAGTATTGAAATACTGAATCTGGTCACACTGGGCAGAATTATTATTATTGATATGGAGTGCGTTCCACTTGGCGCCCGCAACGATCAAAAGTTCTTCAACTAATGACTGTGGTCGCGGCGAAAACGTCACTCATAACGTCATGACACGCTCACGCAAAGCTCACGACGAACCATCTATTCCATTCCAAGAGCGTTTTGAGCTTAGAGAAAGAAACCAATAGAGAGCTGGCACTTTCTTTCTCATACGCGCAAGAAAAGGATGCATTTATATATATTATATGTGATAGAAAGAAATAGAGCATATGATTTTTTGTCCCTCAGCGTGTGTTCAAAATCTGGCGCACCTACGGTGCGTTTTCTTCGAGTACTCATGAAATTTTCTAGTTCACGACCTAGCTTTGGGAGTTTTAAATTGAATTGCATTATGAAAAATCGTTTAATAACTACATAATAGGCGCATTTGAATAAATATCTATAACGTGTGTTAAGTGTACGAATGATTATTTTTCGTTATTTTCTGTCCTTATCGGCGGCACGCTAGCTAGATGTCTTGTTATATTCTGTCTACGGTTTTGAGCGTGGAGGTAAATAATACAAACGGCAAAAGATTTAAGAGGTTGGGTTATAATCTGTAATAACTTAAATAATTATTGTATATATCGATTTATATTCAAAAAATCTATATATATTTTTTTAATATTAGTGGTAATTTACATTCAAATGTAATTAAAATGTCTTTTGCTGCAGAAACATTCACTTCTACTAAAATATCTCTTTCCGCACGGTCGCCATCTTTGATGCCGCCAGTTTTGAACATGCCTATAATTTTCTCAACGATCACTTCGACCCACCTTTTTAGATGGGTCGTCGTGAACTTCGCGTGAGCGTAAGTCATGACCACGAATTTATATTTACTTCGTGTCATGACTTCATGAGTGACGTTTTCGCCGCGACCACAACGACGGCGGTCGTTATGTGGAACGACCAAAGATATTATATAAAGAAGATCAGCATAGTCCAAGAAGCTTTTGTATACTTAAAAGCTTCTTGACGAAACCAAAAAAAAAACCCCGTGTGTGTGAGTGAATAATTGTTTATGTCTAGTAATAGAAGAAAAAGTCTTGTAAGTACTGCGTAAATACTCAAAGACTGCGTACCGCATACGGAATCGATATCGATGATATTTGGTGTGAATATTATAAACGATTATCTGTATAATTTAAAATTAAACCTTTAGGTAAATCAGATCATGAAAATAAGTTATCGTTCCGCATGTTAAAATTACTCAAATCAGCATGCATTCCACTCGAACGCCTGCGGTAATAAATGTTACCGGATACGTAGTATCCTATAATCTGTGGTTACCGGTACCAATTTTCGACCAACTGCCAGCAGCAACGTATTATGTTGCCGCAAAAAAAAGCACGCGATCACGCACGAAATATATTTTCTGTAGTCGACCAGAGTTTCAATCATGAAAATAGACTTTTATAGGCGTTGTGATGTGGGTGCTAAGTGGAACGCACCCTACTACGAATGATTGTGTCACTGTCAAGTGTTAACTGTCACTCATATTGAACGTCTGTGGTCTGTGCTGTAGAAAACAAAAACGTCAAAAACGGCAGAGGCAGAGAGCACAGACTATTAGGATACTACGTATCAGACGGACAACTGGCCTCTCTAGGTCGCTAGACACAAGCTGTTGCTTCTGATTGGTTAGAGCAAAATGATGTATGACATTTCTTTTTTTTTTTAATTATAAAATTTGCAAGCTTAGGCAACTTAGGTAATGCCATATTTTTTGATACACGCACTAGGCCCTTCCTTACATATTACAATTCAAATTTTCATACCCACTAAATAAAATGAACAAAATTACGCTTTATATTATTTATTTTTCCTTTTCAATTTTTTCTTGTATTTACAGAGAGCTTTCATTTGCATTCCTGGCAGATTACATCTTGTTTCTAATCTTATAATATCCGTGCCCTTTAATATTTTGTTTATGACTGCACACCAGTTATGTATGCACAATTTAATTATACTATCAAGCAATCCGTGAACCACTTGGTCCTTATGGCTTTGACATGATATTTGGCTAAAATCTATTTTGTTTTGGACTTCTTTTATGATACATATGGAAATATTTTTATGGTGTGGATTTTTTTCAAGATATTGATTTGATAAATCAAATATCTTGCCAAAGTACCTCACAATGTGTTCTGCAGGGTAGGTCAATTTTTGCTGGGTCAATCTTTTATATTCTCTATAATTGATCCATTTGTGGACCTCACTGTTTTTTTCTACAGTAAGGTCTTTTTTGCATACTTTACAATTGACTTTCTGAAGTATTTTTCTAACGACCCAACCAGCAGTGTAAGCACGAGATTGAATTGTCAAGCGTTCACGTCTTGCATCATGTGAAACTGGATACATATGCACACAGGATTCATCAAGTTTCGAACCAGAAAAGTCGTCACCCATGTTGATTTGACTTTCTTTTGGAATATCAAATAATGATTTTATTTTCAACAATTGATTGCTGTTGTCACTTTCACAATTGAAAGATGTGTGGTGAAATTTGATAAATCCTGTGATCAATAAGGACTTGAATGTTGATGTGAAGTTGTGGCAGCTTGGATTATTATCCCTAAAGTTGTATGATCGCATCTGACCAAAGAAGTTTTCAATTGCATCAGAATTTAAATTTCTTGGTTTCATTATTTTAATGTTTTTGTTTTTCAAGATCTGCCACAACCTTTGCATGCTCTGAAGGGTACTTATCCAGTTTTTCAAACTGGGCACGGTTGATTCTCGACCATTTTGGTCTACAAATTTTAGCTGTCGTAATTTTAAAATAGCCTCCTGCCAAAAATCATGATGTTTGCTGGTAGCTGTAACAGCAGAACGAAGCTGTTTTCCTTTTTTTTTCAAATTATAAATAGCACTTCCATTGACGCTATCAAACAGGTCGTCGAAGAATGACACCACTTCTGCCGTATTTTTCAGTGTTTTGCTGACTGGTTGTCCATCAGAGTAATGAGCTGAAAGTGATTTAATTATTATCAATATTACTAGGCATGCAATTAGATGTTACATAATTATTGGCTTTATTAAAAAATACCATCTTGATTGGTATCATTAAAGTACCGTACCATTAGTTCTGCTTTTAGAAGCATGGAAATTTTGCTCTTTAGAATAATAAGATATAGCATGAAAAATTACAATCCAAGTGAGGTTTAACTTGTGTTTTCTCAGGTGACTGATGCAATGCAGTACCCCAGAGACTACTTTGTGTGTTTTAAGAAAAAGCATACAAAACAGACTGCAGTTGTCATGGATAGAGCTAATGGCTAATGTTACACTTTCATTTCTGTAGACTTGTATTGTTAAATAAACACTTACAAAATGCTGAAGTGAAGTTTAAAGCTCCAGCTACAGTCTTACTGAAAACCCGAACACAATTTTTTACCTGTGAAAAGTAACTTATTTTAGCTATCTCATCTCACTTGTATTATAAAGGCGGAAGTTGTCTATATGTTTGAAACTTATAACACCCTCAATTTGTGTTGGAAGTTAATAATAATTTTTTACAGAAATAAAAAACCTTTTAGTTTTATTCAAATCATTCAGTTCATAAATGTTGTTTGTTATGCCCAAACATCCACAAAAAAAAATAAACATACTGGTAGGGCACCACAGGGAATAGCTGAGTAGTACCATACACATAAAAATATAACATTTATAGGCACTATACCTTCATTTTTTTTATTTTGTCTGGAATAACGTGTTCATCATTCAGTTTGTGTAGCAAACGAGATTCAGTGTGCTGGCAGTCTGTCTTGTATACGTCAACAATATCAGACCATGTTGCAATTTTTTTATTAAAGGATATGTTTTTTGTAAGAAAATTATTTCTTAACCCTTTAATTAAATGGCATGGGTCATAAATGATGCTCATGTTGAAACCCCCAATGTGAATTGTGTCATCTGAAACAAATTTATTAATTTACTGCTATACAAGATGAATTAACGTAGAAATTTTATAAGATGACTTTATAATAATTATGTAATTATATATTGTACAGTAGGGTATGAAAACCTTCATCAGTTTTCAAATTCATTCCTTTATCAAGTTGTGGACTCTTAGTACCTTTTGAAACTAAAGCACTAAACAGACAACTGCATATAAAATAATACTTGATATGATAGATAACAAGGGTCAATCAAATCTTACTATCTTTATTAGGCAATCTGTCAGTCAACTAATTGCAAACGTCAATATGATATTGTTTCATTTGAAATAAAATGTCGGCATGACTAACAATTGCCCTGGCTGCAAGCAGGTGTCGATTTTAAGGTGACCTTTTCTTACCCGATTGTATAAAGGAAATTTACCTGTGATTTTATTTTCCAGTATCTGAGACCGTCTTGTGTCTTCTTGTAAATTTTTTAAAGCCGATTGAAATGCAGCTCCCTGATCCGATACGAGAGCTAGCGGTATAAGCCCAGTTTCACCAACTGCAGTAACTATTTCTTTTAAAATTTGCTTCAATTTTATTGCTGAGGTTGCACCTTCACAAAAATAAAAGGCAACGGCTTGTTGCCACTTATGTACCACACCCTTAATCATAAACACTAGGGCATGGTCAGCAAACGCATTGGTTTTTTCTGTTAGGTCAACTAAGCCACATATTTCATCTGTATGATTATATGTTAATCCAGTTTCGAGTGCCATTTCATCAAACACAATAGTGCAGAATTTTTTATCTTCTTTCCACATGTTGACCTATAATGTGAGAAATAAAAAACAGTTTATTTTGTATAGAGTACAAAACACAAACACATACATACAAACATATAAATATACTAGCTGACCCGCGTAGCTCCGCCTACGCTTTCATTGCCTACATTAAAAATAAAAATACTCCAATTTCCAGTTTCTGGTTAAATATTTAAAAAAAAATCGATTTCTCACTCTTTTTTTCTCTCCCATTTGGTTCTCTCTTTTTCCTCCTTTCTTGATTTATTTCTCTCTCTCTCTTCTAAAAAACAGACAGACAGACAGACAGACAGACAGCCAGACAGACAGACAGACAGACAATAATTCCAAAAAAAATTGTTTTGGCCTCTATGTCGATAGTATAGTATCCCCACATAAAAATTTTGGAAAAATATTCAATGTACAGACAAAGTGCTCTTTGAGTTTTATTATAGTAATATAGATTTATACCTCTTTCTTTATGGCTTCAAAAACTTGAGCATTTATGCCAGTTTCAATGTGTAATTTTGAGACCATTTTCTTTAATGTTGTCTCAGATGGCAAAACAAATATCTTCTGTAAAAACCGGTACGATTTTGGGCCTTGTTTTAAAATCGAAAGGGCAATCAGTTTCTCATCAAGTGTGAATCGTCTGGCTTTTTTTTCTTTGGTGCATAATTTTAGTTGCATCCACAATACTTTTTTTGCAATAGGGTTCATCCCGACAGCCATTTCTTCAAAAGAATGTGACTGTGAGAAGCGTAAAGCTTTTTTGGCTCTTCGAGTAAAACTTAATAGCTTACGAGATTTTCGAAACTCATTATATAGCTTACGACATTTCGGAGTCAATGCTTCAACTTTTGCAACAGTTCTTTTGGTGTGTTTCAGTTTCTGAATTATTTTTGGATCTGAAATTAGTATTTTTGTAACAATTAACTAATAATTGAAATGTAAATTATTATATAACTATTTTATCATGAGTATTGCTGCGCAGCCCCACAGTGTTATACTCTATTGGAACATATTTTTGGGATAAAAAGTAGCCTAAGTTTATTAACTACCTTTATACCCAATGTTATCTAAATCTTTTCAGCAATTTTAGTGTGAAGGAATTACAAGTACACACAAGAATTTTAATTTTTATAATATTAGTGAGATGAGATCTAATCATTATAATAATACCTGATGGTAATTGTTTTTGAATTACAGGATCATTTATATCTTTCAAAAGTCCATCTGTAGATGTAGAAGGAAACACGTCTGGAAAATAAAAAGAAGTGTCTTAATTGAGATTTGTGGCACTGTATATAATTGTGGTATAGCACTCCTCTACACATTGAGACATAGGAAATATTTGACCATTCAATTCTGCCATTTACTTGTGCAAAATCACTAGTATGCTCAGTAATTATTAGTACTTGAATGAAATAAACATGTCTATTACATATTATGTAAAAAAAAAAAAATTGGTACTCAAAATCGATTAGTAACTGACAGAGTATTCTCTATTATGCCACAAGGGAAAAAACAATTGCAAAATATTATGATAAAAATTGTAAAACCACCAAAAATTACAGATTTTTCATCAAACAAAACAAGTAATTGCTTGGGGTTTTATAATATTAGTGGGATGTGCATAATCCTATTACTAAATTACATTATATACAATAATTTAAGCATTTTTAACCTGTAGACTTCTGCATTTCATCAAAATGCGATTTGCAATAACTGTGATCAGAATGCATTTTCTTTGCATATTGGTGTTCAAGAGTATGGTCCGGTGCTGTAAAATAAAAATACAAAATCAGTATGATGAAAAATTTCGAGAAAATACAAATAAACAAATACAACGGGTAAGCTTAAACGTACCAGCAGTTTCGGTAGGATTCAGTGGTATCCCACTGAGTATTTCAGTTTCAAGAAATAGAGTAGGATATGCAGTGGCCAGAAGACGTGACTTCTGAGTCACGAAACGTGGTTCAAAATGTTTGTGGCACACTTGTAGACTGCCGAAATCACCTTTCTGTCGCAAAGATTCGCAGTTAATACTGTCAAGCCACTTTTGGAGTCTTTTCACGCACTTCGGAAATTTGTGTAAAATAGCGTCCTGTCGCGAACTTACACAACCCGGCACAGAACACTTGAAGTACATCTTGATTTGCTCAAGAAAACAGTTGATTACTATAAATGTGGAACAGAAATATACGGAAAATACGACGCAACTACTTCGCTCAAAGTAAGCAAGCAATCTATTTTGAGGTTATATTTTTCACCGGTTTCAATGACATTAAAATAAATATGGCGGTGTGCTGGCGGGTGGTGCGGGGAGTATAAATGTCAAACATCATTTTGCTATGCGTCTAGTTTTTTTTATAGGCAGATTACGGCCCGTGGCAGAGAGAGATTACATTCACAGAACGAACACAATTTGTAGTGTGGATTTGTGGAACATAAACAAATAATATAAGGTTAAAATAAATGTTAAATGTGCGTTCATTAGTTGAAGTGATCTTCCCTTATGCACTAAACTAAACTAGGATCTGTATACCTACTAGCATCAACCAACCAACATCATTAAAATAGAAAGGTACAGCCCGTCCTTACAGTCATAGCATAACAATTAATACTTAATACCCATTATTACTATGGGAATACATAGAAACGATTTATTTTTGCTTTTTAAATTACAGCATGCATCTGGGTGTCAATATATCGAATGCTTTACAGCAACTGGAAAGTGTTAAAGCAGCTGTAGACCAAAGTGACGACCCTAAGTTAAAGGTAAGCTTAATTGACTGATTTTTGCTATAACCAACCCAAACAACTGGTTGGGCACCCAGTATGTTACTGAACTTGACTTTTTATTCACTACAACTTAGTATTGACACTAGGGGGATGAAACAGAGCGGTGTTTACACTGCTACTATGACAGTGTTGGTACCTGGACAATTGCATCCTTAAGAACCAATGCATTTAAACTAATTGGTGTAGCAGTAGTACCCTGGCTGCCACCCAAAAGATTCAATATCCTTGCATTTATTTGCATGTATGGTGACCCAAACAACTGATGCCCTTATTGTTTTTTTTAATACACCACAATCTATTGGGGAGTGGCCAGGGTGTCTACCAATAGGTAGACACCCTGCATAATAATAAGCATATCAATGATTGCATAGTTGTTCTAGATTTCTAAAATACACATTAATGATTTTCATTGCAAATTATAAAGCAATAATTTATCAAAGACAATAGTTATTTTTTAGGTTTTATTATAAACAATTGCAATTACTTTACAAATGATATGAAATTACCCTATTTGGAACACACATTAATTTTTTAGGCAGCTACAAATGATGACTTGAATATGCTGATTAACTTACTGGAAAGTCCTATACTGAAGAGTATTGCAACTTTACATGATTCAGTGGGAATGCTAGCAACTCAAGTGGCCCATCATCCTTCAATTCTACCTGGAGATTTTGATATCACTCCTGCAGGTGATAGCTCTATAGCACTTGTACCTACTTTGTTAACAATTTAGTATGTCAATAACTTAAAAAAATATTTGGTTCATGTTTGGTAAAAAAAAAAATTATCATTCTGTTTGGTCAAAATAAGGCTTGGTACTGGCTGAATAATTTTTCAACATTGCAGTATGTAACTGGCCTCCTATTGTAGCCTCAGTGGCGCAGTGGGAAACCGCTTGCTTTGCAAACCGGAGGTCGCGGGTTCGAATCTGATGGACCGCTATTCGCGACAATGATTTTCAAAGGTATATTTATAAGGTGAATACGGGGAAAGTACAATAAATTCAATGCCCATAGCTTACTGTAAGGACCCGTGACTGTGATGTGACATGTTTACAGAATAATAAATATTTTGCTCATTCGCAAATTGTTCCTACCCCGCATGATTATTTTTTGTGGTTTATCTACGCATAACGTAAGTCCTTTGTTTCGTATACATCTATTTAATTAATTTTTACAGAAATATATTAATTTTTGTAAAAATATGGACTTATCTTTGAAATATGCCAAAATATGGATAAATATGGAAAATAAAAATTGCATTTTATTTGTCATAATTTGATTCACACTCCAAATGTCATAATTTGTGAAGAAAACATACTGAGCAATAACTATTGAAATTAAAAATATGTATTTAAATATAAATCCGGTCCCTATTCATGAGGAAGGTTTAGATATATAATTTACGTTTTC
Source organism: Furcula furcula (assembly GCA_911728495.1). Lineage (NCBI taxonomy): Eukaryota > Metazoa > Arthropoda > Insecta > Lepidoptera > Notodontidae > Furcula > Furcula furcula. The sequence continues at coordinate 17,969,862 of OU452244.1, forward strand.
TGTATGGTTGACATATCCTATATTATAAGTCTAGCAGCTCAATTAGTTAGTTTAAGACTGTTACAGTGAAAAGTTTAAAGTAGTTAGGTTAAAATAAGACAAACAACCAAATGGCTATTATCTAAGAAGTATGACCAAAGCAATAACATTTTGTCTGGTCTTTTTGAAAACTTCAGGTGATTTAGCACTTCAAGCAAGGAATCTGTATGGTAGCCATGAAGGTGAGGAAGAACAGCGTGTTCCTCAAGTGTCGCCACCACATAGCCTGGAGTTTGGTTCCAGTTCTGATAATGAACGTATTTTGGGATTGGACAGTGGTTCTGTGGATTCTAATATGTCTCCGAAACAGGTACAAATACAATTTTATAAAAGTTCTTACTAAAAATGTTCTTTGTATGAACTATAAAATAGCCTAATACATATAATATTTTGAGGTCTAAGAACTTGGCCTGACCTGACACCTAGTTCCTTTGATGGCCTTACTGAGTTAATGATATTAATAGATAATGGATTTATTAAAGTCCTTATGAATTTGTTTATTACAAAAGTTAAAAGCAAACCAACACTCAACTTTTCTAATAAACAAATTTGTCATTTTACTGAACTGAAATTCCGAAGTTTGTATGTCAGACCTAACTAGTTAGTCATCTGGATCCTAGTAATCAGATTTTGTTTCATGTATTATTAATATTTATTTATTTAATTCTTCATGCACAAATTTTGTACATAGGCGGACTTAATGTTTTAGGCATTTTCTGCCAGTCTACCTTAGGGTGGTACAGAGAGGGTACAAGGTGGGTGCAAAAAAACAAGAAAGTATAGGAATAGAATAAAAAAAGAATATTGAAAGCTAAGATAATACATATAAGATATTCCTTTATGCAGACTCGTGGTTTGTTGGATTTGTCGCGACATGATGACTCTATTGCATCAGCGTCTAACAATATAGTCGCAAGTGATTGGGCACAGGTGGAAATCATCAACCTTGTCAATGATGGAACTGGACTTGGATTCGGTAATTGGTTTAATATTTCATTGATTTTTAGGCAATGGTAGTGGCATGTTTTTATAGTTTGGATGAGTCAAAGTCAATATTATTTATTTCAAATAGGCTTCACTGTCAACTTTTGAATCATCAATTTTTTAAAAGCTACCACCGGATCACAATGCGGACTCAACTGAGATGATCTGGCAAGAAACTCAGCGGGCTTGTCATTTTTAACTTTTTTAAACATTGTTTGTCTTGTTACAAATGGATCAACATCCGCTATAGGGTAGGGTAGGGGTAGGGTAGGGTAGGGGGTGGGTAGGGTACAGAAAAATTACAATCGAGGCAACTATACCCCAAGGGGTATAGTTGCCTCGATTGTAATTTCTCTAGTTTGGCGGATGATCACATGTTATTTTATTTATCTTTCGAGAGACTGTAGAGTCTACAGTTGCCGTTCGAAAGATAAAACAAAAAAGAAAAAGTACGACAAAATTACAACAAACTAAAAGGTCCAAGGTATAGTAGTCGGACCAGCCCCCCAAGCAGCACCCGGGCACGAGTTGATTCAAGCAGCAGCCATCACTCTCCTCAACCATATTAGAGGGCAGGGGGTGTAACTGAGATAAAGTAACCTCACATAGAGTGTCTGAGAGCTCAGCTAAGTAATATTTTCTGACTAAACGTACATTTTTTTGTATATATTTAAGGTATAATTGGTGCAAGAACTAGTGGCGTTATAGTGAAGACTATTTTGGCGGGTGGCGTCGCTGACCGTGACGGTCGTCTGAAATCTGGAGATCACATTTTGCAAATAGGCGACGTGAGTTTTGTTTCTATAAGATTCCATAATAGCCTTCAGTTCGTCAGATTGTAGTCTAGTCATAGCGTCTTTGCCGACCATGTCATTTATAAGTGCCACTGCACTTATAACAAAAGGCAAGGAGGTCAAAGTCAACTTGTCTGCCGATACAGTGAATTACCAATGAGCTTTGTCAAGTTTACTCATCTTAGCAGCGGAAGTCAGAGATACCAACATTTTGCTGCAGTCCTCTATTTCTTCCAGAGAACACCGTTAGAGTTCTACTTAGTAGGTATATCTCTTAATATACAAAAAAAATACATGTCTTTCAGTAACAATTCAGTTTACTGTCAATCTTATGAAACAGAAATGTGCAAGCAATTGTAGAGGTGGTACAAAGTCCCCCTGCACATAATTATGCATAAAGTTAAATAAATAAAATCGATAAGGTTTCATATTGTGTCCATCCAAAGGTTGTCTGAGGAGATCGCAGTTAGTCATAAGATCGCCTATTGTACTAGAATGTTTGCAGTACTTGTAACATTATTAGATAAATGGATAGACGATTCTTTATTGCGCACAAAAAAACAGATACATGCAACAATGGGCGGCGTTATCCTTCTTCTTCTTCTTTTTTGTTCGCTGGCAATCGGCTACTACTTAGTGCCACTACTGCCAATGTCCAGTTCTGTGTTCTTGTTGCAACTGTTTGATTTGATCCGGAGAAAACTTTATGCTTCGTGTTTCGGATAGATCGACGGGTTGGGGAAATGGATGCGGTTTGAGGATGTGGGCAATATATAATTAAATTTAATAATATGGAAAAACATATAATATATTAGGGAAGAGATTATAAACAAATATTATAGTGATGGATATATTTCGTGATAGATTTAATATATAATTTATTAGATAAGGATAGAATAGAGGAGATATTACAGGGAAGTGGAGCTTTATATTTTATAAGGAAGTCATATAAAAAAGGGGAACTATAATTTGGACAAAAGAAAAGGATATGGGTAATGTCTCCAAGGCGTTATCCTTTGGAGGGAGAGGAAAATAAAGAAGTTACAATAAATAGTTTATAAACAAATAAGTTTATGCGCAGGTGAGCTTAATAGAGATGGGGTCGGAGCAAGTAGCGGGCGTGCTGCGCGCGTCAGGGTCTCGCGTGCGGCTAGTGGTCGCTCGCCCCGCGGATCCAACCGCACCCGCTCCCGCGTCATCCTCTGAACCCGCGCCGCTCGTGCCCGCCAGGTAGGTAACTAGAGCCTTGCAGTACGCTGCCGCGTCTGAGATGCCTCTGTAAAATCATAGGAAAGTCATCATCATCAATGATATTATAAGTAATAGATACGTTACCTACTAAGCAATCGGCGATTACAACTGGCACAGCACTCACACATAGCAGTGGCGTGCACTGGGTTATATGACAGGGTAGGCAAACACTTTTTGCCTATATGGACTGCACGCCATTGACACATAGTAACATCTGATGTTGCAGCGTACTAGATTTATTTATACAAAACTAGCTGACCCGGCAAACGTTGTTTTGCCATATAAAAAATGGCTATTAAAAAATAAGGGTTGATCGTAGAAGGGTGAAAATTGAGGATTGTATGTATTTTTGTATGTTGTATCATAAAAAAATAGAAATTAAAAATTTTGTCTAAAAAATAAAAAAAAATTTTTTTGGGGTGGACTACCCCTAACATTTAGGGGGATGAAAAATAGATGTTGGCCGATTCTCATAGATACCGGATAAGCACAAAAAATTTCATCAAAATCGGTCAAGCCGTTTCGGAGGAGTATGGCAACGAAAACTGTGACACGAGAATTTTATATATTAGATTTGTTTATGTATTTGGATAATTTACATAATAATATTTTCGATTGATTTGATGCGATTATGCAATAAAATTAAAACGAAATAACACTGTCAATGCTCCCGTGGGTGGCGTGCTACAGATTCAAGTTGTTTTAATTAGCTCACCTTTTTCCGCTACTTTTGGATCGCCTATAACCTATCTGCCTCTTTTTACTATAAAATATCATTGATCAACTTCATCATCAACAGCGGAAATACGTCCACTGTGAACTAAGGCATCCCACTTAGCAGGGAGGGGTGGTCATAATACCCACGCTTGGCGGGCTTCTTGGGGATCGCAGTATATTGTAGTTTATAATAATAATAATAATATCTTGGGACAAATCCACACACGGTCATCCGATCCCAAACTAGGCAGAGCCTGTACTATGGAAACCAGACAACTGATACTAATACTTATATACTTTTTTTTTTTTGTAAATACATACTTAAATAGATAAACAACACCCAGACACTTGGCGGGAATCGAACCCACGACCCATCGATTAGCAGGCAGGGTGTCTGACCACTAGACCAACGGGCCCGTCAAGTTTATCCAATAGGAAGGCACTCCTGCCCGTCTTCGTGTTTTCCCTTAGTCGCCTCTTACGGACACCCAACGGGAGGAGATGGGGGGTCTCGTTGGGTGCCCGGGTAAGAATAGCATACAAAGTAATCGAACAGAATTCATCAGAACTTTAGGCACGTGAGGAATGATACTGCGGCCAAAGAGAAACGTAATAATGTCCAGAAGATAGTCGTAGATTTTTGTTAACTGGTGGCACATTAATCAATCTTGCGCCCTTATTATTAAGAAGCTTTCTCTTTGGTTCTAGTGGTTACATATACGCTACCTTATTATTCTCGATTGAATATTGATTTCGCTAGACATTTTTTCTGTAAGTTTTGTAGTAGAAAATTAGGTCTGTAACAGGATGAATAATCTCCGATAATTCTCCGATTATTGTTACATTGCTAGGTATCCAGTTCACAAAACGGCACTCCAATGTAAAGCTCCACAGAACAATAAAATGGACTTACTATTATTCTGTGATGCTTCTATTTTATATTTTTTTATAAAAATTAAGTAAATCCTTTTTGTGCAGTCTACCGACAAGACCAGAACTGCTTTTTTTTTTGTTCTTTTGCTTTTTTTTTTCTCTTTTTTTTCTTTTTCTGCTTTTTTTCTGCTTATCTTTTTTTTTTCTTTTCTTTTTCTGCTTTTTTTTTTCTTTTTTTGCTTTTTTTTTTCAATGTATCGACTAGTTACGACTAGTCGATACATTGTTAAATATAATCACGAGGCTCTTTCCCGCGCACGCTGCGGTATTGGATAATAATATCTATTTATGAATTTGATTTAGGCTCCTATCAGATCCCGAGGCGCTCGATCGTTACCTAATGGAAGCCGGATTTGAACAAGTCTTCCACACGCAGCCGACGCCAATATCACACAATCTGAATACTTCGAGATTCATCTTTGATCAATCAATCACGCCACCACCCGACACCGGTATGATATTTTAATTTAAGTTCAAATTTGACTGCAGTATCAACTATATTTTAATGCTTGACCCTCATTACATGCTCTGCGATTTACTATTTACTTATTTGTTCACAGACGCGGAGTCACCAGAAGTCGATAGATTTACTGTGCAACTAAAGAAGGATGAGAATGGTCTAGGGATAACGATAGCCGGTACCTACAGACTTACTGTTAATTTATATTTGTTTTTATTCAACATAAGCTAGCGAGATAGTTAGCTTAGTTCGAACCCTGGCTCGCACCTCTGATTTATTTAATTAATCATGTGCGAATCGTCTTTGTGCGATTGTTACTAGCTTTCGGTGAAGGAAAAACATCGTGAGGAAACCTGCATGTCTGAAATAGCCAAACTAGCTTCCGAATGACGTGTTAAGTCCGCCAACCCAACAATGAAACATAAAACACGGGCTGGTATTATTATTATAAGCTAAACTGCTTCACTTGGGACTGCACCACCTGATGGATAGCGACGCAATCGAGCCGAACCGAGACCCGATATGCCCAACGTCCATAAGTTTTCATTTTAAACGTTTATAATCGAAGGTTACGTGTGCGAGAAGGAGGAGTTGTCCGGTATATTCGTGAAGTCCGTGACGGCGGGCAGTGCGGCGGCGCTCAGCGGCAAGGTGCGGGTCAACGACCGCATCGTGGCCGTGGACGGCGTCTCGCTCGCCGGCAAGTCCAACCAGCGCGCCGTCGACGCGCTCAAGCAGAGTGGGAACGTGGTCACACTCGAACTGGAGAGGTAACCACCATACATTATATGACTTATAATAATGTATTAGCATAGTAACAGACAGCGTTGTGCTTAGCTTCAGACACCATAAGCGGCCTTTTAACACGCGCTCTTGAAGGCAACAAATAACATCACTTTGGATAATACGTACGAGGTTTTGGGCTGCCTAGGCTGTTTAAAGAGGACTGCGTTATTGCCAGATCACAACGCGTCCTCAGTTGAACTTTTATTTATAGAAATATGGTGTAAACTACAGCACAACTGCGACAGGGGTAGCGTCCACTACGAAATAACCTACAAGATCTCGTGGTCCTTCGAGCCGGTTTTGACTCAGCGACCTACGGATATAATGACAGAGACCATAATATGCTCCATTCGTCGTGCGTTTTCTATCTAACTGTAATGTAAAGTCATCATCATTAGCAGCCGAAAGACGTCCACTGCTAAACAAAGGCCTCCCCCTTCGCAGGGAGGGGTTGCCATAATCCCCACGCTTGGCAGGCGGCTCGGGGATCGCAGTATAGGTGGAAGATAAATCCAAAAAAATGATGCTGCTGCCCGTCTTCCTATTCTCGCTTAGTCGCCTCTTACGACACCCAACGAGAGGAAATCGGGGGATGCAATTCTAACCCTTGCACTCCACGGGGTAATGTAAAATGGACCCTGTTTATTATTGCAATGGGTACAATTCGGCAGTGGTATGCGCAGATATCTCCGCGGCCCGAAGTTCGAGCAGCTACAACAAGCGATCGCGGCGGGCGAGTCGGCGGCGACGGCGGCGCCCGCTCACAACCCGTTCCTTCACATGCACCGCGCCGAGCCCGCGCCTGAACACGACATACCGATGACGCAGATACACACTACGTGAGTACAAACACATACATCTATACCCTGCTTTTAGGGTTCCATACCTAAAAGGTAAAAAAGGAAACCTTATGGTGTTACTTCGACTGTCAGTCTGTCAGTCAGACACCTATATATTTCAGGAGCCACTGATGCTATCGATTTGAAATTTTGAATAGTTTTAGATCTTATTTACCCAAACTCATGACAAATGAAATAAAATCTCCTGTTATGTTTTTTAATGGGGGTTGAAATTGGACGTCATAATTTCAAAGTGAGACTACTGTATCGAGCAGGTTATCATATGAAAGGGGTTTATTCATTTGCACATTGCAAAACAGATCTTTATTTAGGTTTATGCCACGTAGTTTTTGGCTTAGGTATACTAGTCAAAAATGTCAAAAAATTACTATTCTACTCAATATTTTACAGGAAAAATAAAATGATATTTCTAAACAGTATAGTTTTTTAGTAGTCCTAAAATAATAATAAGGTATATGGAACCCTCGATGGACTCGCATTTGACCGGTTTTTTTCTTTACAAGATCAAATTCGGAACAAATGTATGAACATAGAGAGAATGTATGGAAATGACATATCTCTTCGCTAAGTTACGTGAAGTGATATGTCATTTCCACACATTTGTTTTCTATTCTCTAGCGTTTCGTATTGTAGAACGACAACGTGGCTAAGGGGACTGGTCTACTGTGTTTTAGAGTGGAAAACATACCTGAAGAAGTAGTGAGTGTATCGCCGCCGCCGACTCCTGCGCCTCGGCCGAGTCCTCCGTTCGAGATGCCGCGCACGCACGAACAGAAAGAAGCCATCAAGAGGAAATGGCAGGCGATACTCGGTATTTCTTTCAAGATCAGTCATCTACGCGGGAGATATAAGCGTTTATACATTGCACAAGTGCTTGTGTGGATACAGGCCACGGAACCGCCCGGCCACGAACACTACGAGCGAAGTATAAGTGCGGTGCGACGGGCGAATGGAACAAATGTACTATGCGTTTCACCTAAGAATGTGGCCGTCATGATGAACGCGACTGCGGAACTTCACTCGTTTTTTACGATTTTTGTACCGGCAGCAGAGTAAACACAATATGAAAAATTCGCCTCGGTTTTGATTATTTATTGAAATGTCTTGTCTTGCTATCTATTTTTGTTAAAACATCATTTTTAGTAATTATATATTTGAAATGGCAAGATGGCGGCCACATTCTTAGTTGAAACGCATAGTACAAAAATGTATGAAGTATGCCACGAGCCGCCGCTCACAGCGCCAACGCGGGCTATTTTCGCTGGGAGACTGGCGACGGTGGCGGCGGTGCGGGGTGCGCAGGGAATAAATGTACATGCGAAAGAGAGAGATGCCACGAAACAGAGCGACAGCGGCGTGCCTCTGTCGTCGCCGCCAGTCGCAACTGAGTGTACGTGGCATGGCTATCGCACCGCCGAGTCGCTTAGACCAAAGTCGTGGCCGGGCCGGAAAGCCGACATCCCTCACCCCGGCCGTATTGGCCTTCTATCCCATCGGATTACGAGAGTAAAGAGAGCGCACTGGTGTCTACGCAAGCAAATGTGCACTGTAATATCACCCGCGTACTTAGATGGCTGATCTTGTGAAAGATTTGCTGTGGTCGTATCGGCCAGGAGGACATTATTATTATTTGTGTTCAGGCGAGGACGTGGAGATAGTGGTGGGCGTGGTGGTCCGCGGCGGCGGCGGGCTCGGCATCTCGCTGGAGGGCACCGTGGACGTGGAGGGGGGCCGCGAGGTGCGCCCCCACCACTACGTGCGCTCCGTGCTGCCCGAGGGGCCCGTGGGGCGCGCCGCCGTGCACCGCCCCGGGGACGAGCTGCTCGGTGAGTATAATGTGGAGGGGGGCCGCGAGGTGCGCCCCCACCACTACGTGCGCTCCGTGCTGCCCGAGGGGCCCGTGGGGCGCGCCGCCGTGCACCGCCCCGGGGACGAGCTGCTCGGTGAGTATAATGTGGAGGGGGGCCGCGAGGTGCGCCCCCACCACTACGTGCGCTCCGTGCTGCCCGAGGGGCCCGTGGGGCGCGCCGCCGTGCACCGCCCCGGGGACGAGCTGCTCGGTGAGTATAATGTGGAGGGGGGTCGCGAGGTGCGCCCCCACCACTACGTGCGCTCCGTGCTGCCCGAGGGGCCCGTGGGGCGCGCCGCCGTGCACCGCCCCGGGGACGAGCTGCTCGGTGAGTATAATGTGGAGGGGGGGTCGCGAGGTGCGCCCCCACCACTACGTGCGCTCCGTGCTGCCCGAGGGGCCCGTGGGGCGCGCCGCCGTGCACCGCCCCGGGGACGAGCTGCTCGGTGAGTATAATGTGGAGGGGGGCCGCGAGGTGCGCCCCCACCACTACGTGCGCTCCGTGCTGCCCGAGGGGCCCGTGGGGCGCGCCGCCGTGCACCGCCCCGGGGACGAGCTGCTCGGTGAGTATAATGTGGAGGGGGGTCGCGAGGTGCGCCCCCACCACTACGTGCGCTCCGTGCTGCCCGAGGGGCCCGTGGGGCGCGCCGCCGTGCACCGCCCCGGGGACGAGCTGCTCGGTGAGTATAATGTGGAGGGGGGCCGCGAGGTGCGCCCCCACCACTACGTGCGCTCCGTGCTGCCCGAGGGGCCCGTGGGGCGCGCCGCCGTGCACCGCCCCGGGGACGAGCTGCTCGGTGAGTATAATGTGGAGGGGGGCCGCGAGGTGCGCCCCCACCACTACGTGCGCTCCGTGCTGCCCGAGGGGCCCGTGGGGCGCGCCGCCGTGCACCGCCCCGGGGACGAGCTGCTCGGTGAGTATAATGTGGAGGGGGGCCGCGAGGTGCGCCCCCACCACTACGTGCGCTCCGTGCTGCCCGAGGGGCCCGTGGGGCGCGCCGCCGTGCACCGCTCCGGGGACGAGCTGCTCGGTGAGTATAATGCTCTAGCGAATAAGCCTATACAGAGTGTTAAACCCTGTCCAATCCATGAGGGTATTATTTGATGTATCAATAGGTACAATAACATGTATGTAACTCATTCCGATCTTGTATTTCTGGTACAAACTAGAATAAAAAAACATTTGAGATATTCAACAAATAAGTTATTTATTTATAGTACTGATCTCTGTATGCACGTATTTGACGATAATCATTATGTCGACATTTAACAATGCCTCTTTATTTTTGTATCACTTTAGTTTTTGCGAGGTTTAATGCTTCCCTTTTTGTTCGTCGCTCCAGCGGTCCCTGAGACATCCAACTAGTTGCCATCCATTCTGCAGTGCCAAATGCACTTTGTTCACCGCGCTGTTCCCCGTACTAGAAACTAGTATTATTCGGCGAACGAAAATATCTCGAGTTTTACTATGCGTTTCAACTAAGAAGGTGGCCGCCATCTTGCCATTTAAAATATATAATTACTAAAAATGATGTTTTAACAAAAATAGATTGCAAAATAAGATATTACAATAAATAATCAAAACTGGGGCGAAGTTTTCATTTTGTTTTCACTCTGCTGTCGGTACAAAAATTGTAAAAAACGAGTGAAGTTCCGCAGTCGCGATCATCATGGCAGTCACATTCTTAGTGGAAATGCATAGTACATTACTGTAGCAGTCATTCCTCTGATAGAAGTACAAAAGGAGTTTTATTGTGTGTTTCAATGTTTAATGGGTGAGAACTACATCATAGATTTTATTATTTGTTATTTAAATTATAATATACATTTTTTTATTATTATTTATTTATACATATATATACCTGTCTAATCTTGTAATTACACCTGCCTTTCAACATACTGTCCTGTACCCCAAGGTTGTCTAGAAAAGATCGCTATAGCGATAAGACTGCCTTAAGCTGTCACACAGCAATTTTCTTTTTCTTTTAAACTGTATCTTCTCTTTTGGTGTATAATAAAGAATATTTGTATTGTATTGTAATGTGTGTAACGCTTGCATGCAGAGGTGAACGGGCACCGGCTTCTGGGCATGAACCACCTGGAGGTGGTGTCGATCCTGAAGGAGCTGTCGAGCGAGGTCTGCATGGTGTGCGCTCGCCCCCGAGCCGCGCCTCCGCTTGACCTGGCGCCGCCTGCTGCCACGCTTGTAAAGGTAGCTACTTTTATTTTTTCGCGGGGAACCTTCAAAAGATCCCCAAGACTGTGGGGCACCTGCAGGGGTATTCAGAACCGTCGGAAGGTCCCGTATCCGAATCCGATAGAAAAGTTTCCGAGGCTCTCCTTCAAACGCTATTCACAAATCCTTAATCGAAAAGTTTTGACAGTTCGATTCGATAGCAAAACGATAATTAACGGAAACTATTCCGCGAGCCTTTTTTTGTCGGGAAGGTTAATATTTCACAAGAATATTATGTTTTAATACAACTACAGTTTAAAAAAGACTACAACAACAATAAATAAAGACACTCACTTATCTGCTGAGTTTCTTGCCGGATCTTCTCAGTTGAGGCCGCGTTGTGATCCGGTGGTAGCTTTTTTTTTTTTAAAAACATGACCTAACAAAAGTGCTAGCGTTTAAGCCTATTTGAAATAAACTATTTTTGAATTTTAATTTGAATATCTAAAGAATATTCGCGACTCGCGTAACTATAATAATAATAAGCCGCAGGTTAGCTTGTGGCGAGCTGTTGGTGCGGAACGACACCACGGACCCGAGTGCTCCAGAGAGTCGGTCAGGGCCCCCACCTCGACGTGTCTTCGTCGGCCGAGTGGAAACCGAAGGGGGCCCGCAGGACTCTCAGCTCTGGCTTGCCTTAATTGGCCGTCCAGAGAGGAGTTGTTAGAGCTATATGCTCCAGGGGTGTTAAAGGGCATAACGCCGCGAGTAACTACGGAGAAAGCGCAGCACACCTCTCCGACACCCCTGAGCCACTCACACCGGTGTTGCACTCCGTCGTCTCTATCGGACGGCCATATGGAGAGCCCATCTAGTGGGTGGCAAGTCACCGCTTGCCAAAATATAATTAGTACACTAATTATGGCAAGTGACCCCGGCCTTTTGCAATAGCCCAGTGTTCAGGCGACCAAATGCTCACTTAAAAAATCTATAAATCTTTTCACATACTTACAATAGTCCCTACGCCTGCCAAAGTCAACTGCTGTTTATATCTAATTTTCAGCAGTTGATTTTGGCTGGCATGTTCCATTTCATTAATTTCTCCCAACAGGCCTCTACGTGTTGGATTCGTCCCCACGCAAGCCTTTTAAAAGACCGGGTGTAAGAAAGCCCGTGTCATCATAAAAGACAAAATAATAATAATAATACCAGCCCTTGTTAATGTCCCACTGCTGGGCACGGGCCTTCCTTCAAGATGAAGGGGCTTAGTCCATAGTCCACCACGCTGGCCAAGTGCGGGTTGGCGGACTTCACACGTCATTCGAAAGCTAGTTAGGCTTTCTCAGACATGCAGGTTTCCTCACGATGTTTTCCTTTACCAAAAGCTAGTAACACAAAGACGACTCGCACATGATTAATTAAAGAAATCAGAGGTGCGAGCCGGGGTTCGAACTTGTGCACCTTGTTTCCAAGGCAAGCGCTCGCCCACTGCGCTATTACAGCAATACTCGCGTAACTAGTAAAATTAAATTGAGAATTTTATTATAGTGCATTCACACTACGCCAATAAACTACTCATTCACTAAACGTCCAATAGGATCAATAGAAGCAAAGGAACACATTAGCTGGTTTATTTGGTAATCTATACGTAGAAAAGCAGTAATCAATGGTTAGCTTTCGCCGAAATATCCTTAAAAAACCACCGAATCCCGTCCGTTTGCCCGGCGTGTACATTCCTTCATCCAAGATGTACACGGCACTAAAGGGAAAGATGACTAAGCGTTTACGACGCAAGTTTAGAAGAAAATTCGCAATAATGTAATGTCAATAAAACACATTCCTATAAATTACTAAATAAGCCACAATATATAAATGATGTTATTGCCTTTATGATATGTTACAAAATACATTAAAATTACAATAATAAACATTTATTTAACCACTTTAATACTATCTACCACTATAATCTGTTTTTCTACCATTTTATAATGTTCTCCGCAAACACACTCTTATCGAAATCGTAAACTCCCTTTCCGATAGGAACTGTGAATAGCGTTTGACAATCCGTCGGATTATAATTCGACATGTCATCTGACTTTCCGATCCGATACGGAACGTTTCCGACATTTATGAATAGCTATGCTGGGCTCTCTGGTGGGATCTGCACCAGGGGCCCCTCAGTGGCTTGCCTTTAAGCCCGCCGCCAGGAACCAGTCACGGTGCTCACGGGGACGAGGGTCACAACCCCGCAGCCTTCCTCGTAGTCGCCGCCGTACTCAATGGACGTACTAGGGCCCACACCCCTAACGTCCAGCGACTGCGAAGAAGGTACCCACCTGCACCACAAAATAATCGGTGTACAGAAGTCAAACTGCATACAACGTGCGCTCGAGCAATGCACACATAGGCTCAATTCACACCAAGATGGCAGCGGCTGGCAGCGCACTTTCAGTGTTAAAGAATTTTGAACTTTATCTACAATAAGTAAAAGGCCAGTATCGCTTGAAAAGCGCACGGCTGCCAGTGCTCACGGACACGATATCTCGGAACGGTTGGGAACAATGCTAGCGCGAGTGCCAGCCGCTTCAGGCACTTTTTATTTCCGTTCTATCTGTATTATTCTCAACAATCAATGAAACAACTAGATACGAGTGCCACTACCACGTTAGTTTTTTCCCATAAGCCAGAGTTGATAACCCTAGCGCGACCGCCGGGCGTAGGTTTGCAAAGTTAGGTACATACATGAGCTCTTTTACCTACACACCTGTATCTCCCCGCGCTTAATATTAGTCGAAGTACACCTCACCACTAATTCGTATAAAAAAGAGGTGGCCTTGAATCATCATACGTTCTTGAAAACCGCCGCTAATGATTAGTATCTAACATGAATTAGTTATAAATGATAATTATTTTCGACTTTGTACCTATAATTGTATATGACACACGTTATTTCCTTATTATTTACTTATAAATCGTTATTAGCCGTAATCATCATCATGATAGAATTCAATTGCTAGAACTCGTTTATTTTTTATCAGATACGTTGTAGAATAGATTCAATCAACAAAACAAAATGTCTAAACTGATTTTAGACAAAACTGATTTTCAAGATGTTATCATTTAATTTCTATTATGTATCAAATATTCCACTAGGTTATAGGTATATTGAATACTAGCAATTCCCTGCGGCTACGCCCGCAATTTTTCTTTCCACCCTATTTAACCCCTTTAGGAGTGGAATTTTCAAAAACCTTTTCTTAGTGGATGCTTACGACATAAAAGAACCTACTGTCCAAATTGCAGCTTTTCTAAGTCCAGCAGTTTATCCTGTGCGTTGATGAATCAGTCAGTCAGTCAGGACAAGTGATTTTATATGTATAGATAGATTACCTTTTTTTAGATTTTTGATTATAAGCCAAAAAGTACGTGACATAAACCAAAATAAAAATCTGTTTCGAAATGCGTTAAAGCCCTTTTGTGGTACCGCACTTAATATTAAATCTCGAAATCTTCTCGTCCAAAATACCGCAGTGCCTAAAGACGAAGGTTTTTAACCAGTGTGTGTTGCCAGTGATGACATATGGTACTGAGACGTGGTCCCTAACTGTTGGCCTTTTGGATAAGCTCAGAGTCACACAACGAGCTATGGAGAGAGCTATGCTCGGAGTTTCTTTGCGCGACAGAATCCGAAATGAGGAGATTCGCCGAAGAACCAAGGTCACCGACATAGCTCTTAAAATCTGCAAGTTGAAGTGGCAATGGGTAGGCCACATCGCTCGGCGAACCGATAACCGCTGGGGAAGAAAGGTTCTCGAGTGGCGACCACGAACCGGAAGACGCAGCGTAGGTAGGCCTCCCACTAGGTGGACAGACGACATTGTGCGCGTCGCAGGTAACCGGTGGATGCAAATAGCCAATTGTCGGTCATTGTGGCGTTCGAAGGGGGAGGCCTATGTTCAGCAGTGGACGTCTTCCGGCTGGTGATTATGATGATGACTTAATATAATAGTCTCACGTTGAAATTTTGACGCCCCATTTCGACCCCCTTAAAAAGAAAACAAATGTGAAATAATATTTATTCATTTGCAATGACGTTGGGTAAGTAAGTTCTAAAACTATTCTAAGTTTCAAATCGATAGCATCCGTGGTTTCTGAAATATACAGGTGTGACAGACAGACAGACAGACGCAGTCGTGGCATAATGCTTCCTTTTCTACCTTTTAGGTATGGGACCCTAAGAACAAAATAAATGTTAAATTGAAGATTATTTTTTAGGATATTATTGTTTTTCAAATCAAGTATATGTATCGCTTTTTATTATTATTATTTATATTTTATTTCAGACAGATGTCCATAGAATGTTAGTATTATTAGTAACAATTTTTTATCTTAAGCCTACTAGCTTTAGTTATTATAGTTTCTTTACCTACACATGTAATAAATTCAGCAGTGAACAAGAAACCACTGCATATTTAAGTTTTAAACAGCTGCGAAATCCTAAATCATCATCATCAGCCGGAAGACGTCCACTGCTGAACATAGGCCTCCCCCTTAGAACGCCACAATGAACGACAACTGGCTATTTGCATCCACCGGTTACCTGCGACGCGCACAATGTCGTCTGTCCACCTAGTGGGAGGCCTGCCAACGCTGCGTCTTCCGGTTCGTGGTCGCCACTCGAGAAACTTTCTTCCCCAACGGTTATCGGTTCTTCGAGCGATGTGGCCTGCCCATTGCCACTTCAACTTGCAGATTCTGAGAGCTATGTCGGTGACCTTAGTTCTTCGGCGAATCTCCACATTTCGGATTCTGTCGCGCAAAGAAACTCCGAGCATAGCTCTCTCCATGGCTCGTTGTGTGACTCTGAACTTTTCTAAAAGGCCAGCCGTTAGAGACCACGTCTCAGTACCATATGTCATCACTGGCAACACACACTGAAATCCTAAATACATGTGAAATATTGAGCTACCAGAGACACATATTGTACATTTGATAGATAACACGTAGTTACAAGTGAAATATTGAGCTACCAGATACACATATTGTACAATTGATAGATAACACGTAGTTACAAGTGAAATATTGAGCTACCAGATACACATATTGTACAATTGATAGATAACACGTAGTTACAAGTGAAATATTGAGCTACCAGATACACATATTGTACAATTGATAGATAACACGTAGTTACAAGTGAAATATTGAGCTACCAGATACACATATTGTATATTTGATAGATAACACGTAGTTACAAGTGAAATATTGAGCTACCAGATACACATATTGTACATTTGATAGATAACACGTAGTTACAAGTGAAATATTGAGCTACCAGATACACATATTGTACGTTTGATAGATAACACGTAGTTACAAGTGAAATATTGAGCTACCAGATACACATATTGTACATTTGATAGATAACACGTAGTTACAAGTGAAATATTGAGCTACCAGATACACATATTGTACATTTGATAGATAACACGTAGTTACAAGTGAAATATTGAGCTACCAGATACACATATTGTACATTTGATAGATAACACGTAGTTACAAGTGAAATATTGAGCTACCAGATACACATATTGTACAATTGATAGATAACACGTAGTTACAAGTGAAATATTGAGCTACCAGATACACATATTGTACATTTGATAGATAACACGTAGTTACAAGTGAAATATTGAGCTACCAGATACACATATTGTACATTTGATAGATAACACGTAGTTACAAGTGAAATATTGAGCTACCAGATACACATATTGTACATTTGATAGATAACACGTAGTTACAAGTGAAATATTGAGCTACCAGATACACATATTGTACATTTGATAGATAACACGTAGTTACAAGTGAAATATTGAGCTACCAGATACACATATTGTACATTTGATAGATAACACGTAGTTACAAGTGAAATATTGAGCTACCAGATACACATATTGTACATTTGATAGATAACACGTAGTTACAAGTGAAATATTGAGCTACCAGATACACATATTGTACGTTTGATAGATAACACGTAGTTACAAGTGAAATATTGAGCTACCAGATACACATATTGTACATTTCATAGATAACACGTAGTTACAATCTCATATCTTAAGATTGTACTGTATAGATTTTGTATTGAAATGTGATGTTTCAATGATTCATTATGGGATCCGATGCCGTATCATAATCTGAGTGCGGCACTCATTCTTAGTACTATGATGACGTGACTGATATTATGAATAAGGTTGGCTTGGGCCAACAAAAAACCCAATCGTTTGGGCTTGAATTGCTTGGGCAATTCACCTCGAAATTACCAGTGTATTCATCGTCACCATCAACAGCTTAAAGACGTCCGCTGAATAAAGTCCTCTCCCTTAGAAGGGAGGGGCTGCCTTGCCATAATCCCCTCGTTTGTCAGGCGTCTTGGGGATCGCAGTATTGGTGGTAGGTAAATCCATTACAAAGACGCTTCTGCCCGTCTTTTTGTTTGCAACAGGAGATGGGTGGGTGCTATTCTTACCCTTGCGTGTTAACAGATTTAATAATTAACGTATCTTCGAACCGTATGGAATAAATAGATAAAGTGAGAACTAACTATGCAGGCTAAGTCGGACGGCAGCCTCGCGGGTGCCGGCGCAGAGGAGGGAGGTTCACTATCAGCGGGCGGCAAGGTGCGCTCGCGCAGCCTCGAGCCGCTCACGGGCCTGGCCATGTGGTCCTCCGAACCACAAATAATAGGTACTGCTATTATACGGGGTGTAAGGGACATCGTACCGAAAACCGATACCAGGGATCCAGTACATGATTCTGTACATTCTAGTGTAGAAATTTTTCATCGGCTTTTTCACGAATTTTTTTCAATGGCTTTTTCCACTTTTTTTAGTAAAATTATGATAACGTCATTATTAGTATAATAAAAGAGACTTTTTTACTTTTTTTAGGTTTGTCCGCCGATTTCTCAGGAACTACAAGTCCGATTTCGAAAATTCTTTTTGCAATAGTTAGAGTATTTTTCAACTTAGGGTAGAGTATAAGTTTCATCAAAATCGGTCCAGTAGTTTAAGAGATATACACTTTTTATGTTTTCAGTAAGTTACTGTAATGTAGACGTTTGAGTTGCGTGATAGTGCTGATACCTATCTTGGTAAATAAGTCACTAAAAAGTGTTAAATAACCTATTTAAAAAAAAAAAACCGACTTCAAAGTAAATTATCAAAAAAGCAAAAAATAACGAAAATATATTGACGTCTGTGACCGCTGGTGATAGTGTTAGTTAACATGATTAGCTAGCACCGACTTCAATATATTTTCGTTATTTTTTGCTTTTTTGATAATTTACTTTGAAGTCGGTTTATTTTTTTTTTAAATAGTTTATTATTAATATTACATACATACGCGTCGAATGGAGAACCTTCTTTTTGAAGCCGGTTAAAAATAAATATTATTCCGCACGCATTACATGCTCAAAAATTAACAAGTTAGTCATTTTAAATATAAATGGAATCTGTAATGTTGTAACGGACAATATGAGAAATCTTATATATAAATTTCGGTACGTAGTCCCTTAAACCCTGTATAAAACGTCCCTTTGTAAGAAAACGTTCAGAGCCCTAAATCTCTATGACCATTTTAAGATTTCACGCTCAAGTCTAGTCTACGAAATCACGTTTAAACCGATCAAATAAATTTTCTTTGTTATGAATTTATAAACGATGAATACAATAGGCATGATGACTGTAACACAATACCAATAAATCTGTGGTTTTAAATATTAGAACAGATTGCACTGATTCCAAAAATGCATCTCATTTTCATAATAATATAGAGATTTTCGTGATATTTAAGCAAATAAATTACTCAAATACAGCTAATCGCCATTTTGTGATAAACGCTGCTCAGAGTGAATGACGTCAATCCTGTGTAAATAAACAACTGTCAAACTGTCATCTCAACTTTTTCTTTCATACAATGATTCACTTTTATACCTAGACAGATGTTTATTTACACCGCCGTAGTGACGTCACAACTAGGGCATGTAACATCGGATGATTTTCGATTCCGGAACTGAGTTACGATACTACTGCTTCGATTCCGGAATTCCGGAACCGGTTCCGGAATTAGAAAAAAGTATAGGAAATAAAAAAAAAACAATAAATAGGCATTAAATTGTTTTGTTAAATCGAATCTTTATTATAAAAACTAAATAAATCGACAAAACTCTTGACTGAGATCAATTAAACAGTCTTCTATTAGGTTTTTCTTAGTAAATATAACAAAAAATAATAACTGTTCAATAATATACATTAAATAGCAAAATCAACGTGTGCTAGCTATTTGCAATTGCAATGTAGCTCATTAACTATCTAATAAAATTATGATGAATATAAGATTCAACAACTCACAATGAACAAAATCAACAAGTTCTCTTCTTCTGAGATCATGAAAATAGGGTAAAATATCATTGGGTTTAAAGAACAAAACTTAAACATAAATTAAAAAACTCTAAACCTACGTTGTATTTTTTGGAAATTGAGATCTCTAAATCAACTTATACTAAAAAGAAATATAAAGTAAATAAGACAAGAATCACTTTATAAAAAAGATCGCTCTTCTTGATAATGTTTTCTCAAGAGTATCAGAGCATTTAACATTTTGTCTGAGAGCGAGGAAGTGGGCGTGGATAAGCCCCGATGGTTCAACCAAAAATGAGATCGACTTCATCATGGCGAAGCATACATTCGATGATGTCTCCGTGATCGGCAGGGTGAAAACCGGGAGTGATAACCGTATTGTTAGTTAGAGGCACATTGAATATCAATGTTAAGCTCGAAAGGTCTCGTCTGATGAAGTCCATGCTCCGTCCAGGATTAACAATGGGTTGGTGCAAAAAAAAAACTATCCACGCAGTGGGGTCCAAGTTCTTTAAGATCCCACGCCGTACAAAGCCTCAAAAGCTCTCCAATACAACCATTAAGCTAATGGAAAACCGGACTGAGATGAGACGGCAATCTTCAGCTGATATGTCGGAATATGCCGAACTCAATAGACGAATCTCGAAATCCATGCGACACGACTTGCGTTCTTATAATACCGCATGTATTAAGGACGCAATTGAACGGAACCAAGGCTCTAAAGTGTTCGCAAAGAATTCGTCTATTGGGCGTAGCCAAATGACAAGGCTGAAGATCGATAACGGCAGTGTTATCTCTTCGAAACCGGAGATATCACGAGAGCTTGAGAGATTTTACGGACAGTTATACATACACCTCAACACGGGAGCTGTATGTATAACGGGAGGGACAGCTCAGGACACCAGAGCCAAACTAACCCGACACTACACTGAGGACATCCCAGACATCAGCCTGTACGAGATTAGAATGGCTCTCAAATAGCTCAAGAATAACAAGGCGCTGGGTGAAAACGGAATCACATCAGAACATGTGAACGTGATAACACTTTATTGAAGAATTAAATACCTATCTCACTCCTGAGCCATGTGTACAAGCTGTTTTCGAGAGTCATTACGAACCGTCTCGAACGCAGGTTTGGTGAATTCCAGCCTCCCGAACAAGCCGGGTTCCGAAAAGGCTTTAGCACCGTAGACCACATACATACGCTCCGCCAGATTATACAGAAAACCGAGGAGTATAATCGGCTATTATGTCTAGCGTTTGTGGACTACGAGAAAGCCTTTGATTCAATCGAGACCTGGGCGGTATTGCAGTCCCTCCAGCGGTGCCACATTGACTATAGGTACATCGAAGTGTTGAAGTGTTTGTACAGCAACGCCACCATGTCGATCCGACTACAGGACGAGAGTACTAAACCAATCCGATTTCAGAAAGGCGTTAGACAGGGAGACGTCATTTCTCCGAAACTGTTCACGAACGCACTGTAGGACGTTTTCAAGCAGCTGGACTGGTACGGATTCGGCATCAGCATCAATGGCGAATACATCACTCACCTTCGTTTTGCCGATGATATAGTCACTATGACAGAGTCGCTGGAGGACCTCAATATGATGCTCAGCGACCTCAGTAGCGTTTCCCAACAGGTGGGTCTTAAAATGAACATGGACAAGATAAAGATCATGTCTAATGTCCAAGTTGCACCTGTACCGGTAGTTGTTGGGAACAATACCGTCGAAGTTGTTGACCGCTACGTATATCTAGGACAAACTATCTAGTTAGGTCGGTCCAACTTCGACAAAGAGGTCGCCCGAAGAATCCAACTCGGATGGGCAGCGTTCGGGAAACTACGCGAAATCTTCTCGTCCAAAATACCGCAGTGCCTGAAGACGAAGGTTTTTAACCAGTGTGTGTTGCCAGTGATGATATATGGTACTGAGACGTGGTCCCTAACAGTTGGCGTTCTGGGTAAGCGCAGAGTCACACAACGAGCTATGGAGAGAGCTATGCTTGGAGTTTCTTTGCGCGACAGAATTCAGAATGAGGAGATTCGCCGAAGAACCACGATCACCGGCATAGCTCTTAAAATCTGCAAGTTGAAGTGGCAATGGGCAGGCCACATCGCTCGGCGAACCGATAACCGTTGGGGAAGAAAGTTTCTCGAGTGAGGACCACGACCGGAAGACGCAGCGTAGGTAGGCCTCCCACTAGGTGGACAGAAGACATTGTGCGCGTCGCAGGTAACCGGTGGATGCAAATCGCCAACTGTCGTTCATTGTGGCGGCGTTCGAAGGGGGAGGCCTATGTTCAGCAGTGGAAGTCTTCTGGCTGGTGACGAGCTTCGTAGGCGGTTACAAAAGCACACGTAAATACTCTTTCGCTCTGAGCACTTGTGGGAAGAACATCTTAAATATAATTGTATGCCTTTGTCAAATAAATACCACGTTCTCCACCATTATCGTACATGGCTTTCTCAACTTTAATGAGTATCGGATTCCGATATTTAATGTAATATCGTATAAAA
Source organism: Furcula furcula (assembly GCA_911728495.1). NCBI lineage: Eukaryota > Metazoa > Arthropoda > Insecta > Lepidoptera > Notodontidae > Furcula > Furcula furcula. The sequence continues at coordinate 17,991,655 of OU452244.1, forward strand.
TATCGTAATTGTAAATCATCCGAAATTCCGGAGTTACGAAATCTCGGAATTCCGGGATCCATGCCCTAGTCACAACATGGCGCCATGCACCGGCCATCGTTGTGGAACGAAATTCAAACTCTATTTTAAAAATTGAAAATATTGCTATTAACTGTAAATTTAATACAAAATATGATTATTTTCGGCAATAGTAGATCCGAGAATAGGAGTAAGTACATTATAGAGTATTTTTTCAAAATTAGTCATCATGTCTATTATCAACTTTTATCATTTTTCTTTTAAATATTGCTCTATCAGTCGATATTGGCATGTCTTTAGCAGGGCAAGAGATTAGCGCGGAATAATAATATAATAATATGTTTATTACCAAAAGACACATTCATTATACAGATATCAAAAGGTATAAGAAAAAAAAATACAATTCAATTAACAGTACAATCTTGATCAATTGGGTAATTTAGAATGTTTATTAGAAAGTTTGCCAAAACTTCTCGCACTAGGTTACGCCTTTCTCGCGAGGAGTTTTTTTTTCTTTGAACTATTTTGCTAATCAAAAATAAACCGCGATAAAATCCGTAAAAGTAGTTTGATTTCAATATTTTGCTAATACAATTTTAGGCATTTAGTTATAAAATACTAGCGGCCCGGTACGTGCTTCGCTACGTAAAAAGTGAAATATAAAAAAAAAATTGGAACATCAAATTCATTTATTCAAACAAAAAATGGCATTTTTCCTTCAATTAAAAAAAGAATAAATCAAATTAAAAACAAATTGCTACATTAATAGAGGTACACAATATGTTTTTAAATATTGAAAACACACATGCATTCATGTTATTCACTTCAACAGTTCAAAACTTACCGTTTGTGTAGATGCTTTTGACAATTTAATTCAAATAAAGCCTGTAAACGATATGAAACACCGACGGCTCGCTAAAAAACTGAGAAAAGTACACGTACACATTAAATACATATTACATTTGAAAAAAAAATATAAACACAAAGCAATAATTATCGCTGACAATTTGCTTTATTCGAAGCACGTCCAAAATGAATTGACTGCATGAATGACATAACAACATGCTTTTACTGTCAACACGAAAAAAAGTTTTAATTCTGAAAAAAGGTTCAATTTGACAGCAAAATCCCCATTTACGAAATGTGATAAATGAAGAACCGCTCTACCGAATTTGTGCAAACTTTACATAAACCATCTACTAAATAGTCCGAACAAAGGCTAAACATTTGGTTTGGATAGGTGAGCCCGTTCTTGAGTTATAAAATTACAACGAAAAGTGCCATTGATTTTTATAGATATAGATATGTAAATAAAACAAATAAAAATCAAAATAATGTGATTGATCATAGAGAATTAAGACCCTGGTATGACCACCGCAGTGTCAAACCCGGCTTCACAAACAACCCTTCTTGTACCCTTGGCACACAGTGTTTAATAAGGCGCTGTGATTGGGTAAAGTATTGACTCTAGCAAAACACAGTATTTAATAAGGCGCTGTGATTGGGTAAAGTATTGACTCTACCAAAACACAGTATTTAATAAGGCGCTGTGATTGGGTAAAGTATTGACTCTAGCAAAACACAGCGCCGCATTCAGTAATAAGTGCTAAGGGTACTTCGATTGTTGATTGTAAATACGGGCGTCAACCAGCAACGTGTGTATACATGTTGTGTTCCTTTATGAAGGACCGATGTGCATACTTCACCGAAGTAACTAATATATTTTCGTTGTTTATTGCATTTTTGGTCCATTTCTATGAATTTGTTTTTTATTCTTATTAAAAATACTACACTAGGCAGCAATGAAAGCTTGTTGGTAACAAAAGCCTTATTAAAGACGCGCACAATGTCGTCTGTCCACCTAGGGGTTGTTTAATACAATCACCAAAAGGAAATAAAAAAGTTAAAAAATATTACATCTAAAGTTATTTCATTACAAATATAGGAATATATTTGTAATAAAAAAACTTTAGTTTTTGTCATAAAAGGGGGGTTGCTCAATTTTTCAAATAGTTATTGTGTTTTTTCTAACCGACCTGCTTTGTTTGCGGGCCGGTGTAGTTTACTGCAAATATAATATGATGTGTATATTTTGTATGTTATGTAACAGAGTTAGTAAAGGGTGAACGTGGCCTCGGCTTCTCTATCCTGGACTACCAAGACCCGCTGCGGCCGTCGCACACGCTCGTAGTAATCCGCTCCCTCGTGCCGGGCGGCGTCGCGCAGCAAGATGGCCGCCTCATACCCGGCGACCGGCTGTTGTTCGTCAACGATCAGGTCGGTTATCTTAATATTATTCATGACGTTCTATCACACTGACTTGATTACACCATCGGACGATGATGAACGTGCCTTCAGACGGATTAAGCGATTTGCTTCGATACATATTATAAAATAAAGTCGCTTTCAGAGTCTATCTGTCTGTCTGTATGTTCGATAGCTCCTCCCAAACTTTGCAACCAATCTTTAAGCGGTTTTTACCATCGGTTAGAGAATTTTTAAATGAAGGTTTATGTATATAAAAAACCTTATTAAGTTTTACGTAAGTAGAAAAAAAAAATTCGCCGAAAAAGGCGAAACCTAAAGAGAAACTTAACAATGATGTAGGTACTAAAGAATTTTGTTTTATGTATAATTCTATAAAAAGCGCGAGAAGTCAGCTGCAAGCATTACATTACGTAAATTGAAACGTAGTTTTAAACGTCACGTGAAGACTCTTATCCGGATTATCTTCTCTGTGCCATGAAAACTTGTGAAGTCTTATTACGGAGAAGTGACGTCACAGTCAGTCATATCACGATCGTGAGCGTTTTCAAGCGAATTTTGAGGACTCACATTTCTTGTTTTCGGAATCTTCAAAATCTTTATTATTCACAAAAAAAAATGTATTGCGTTTTACTAGGTGGTAGGTTCTTTGTGCAAGGAACCGACCAGGTAGGTACCACCGCAGTGTCAGATATACTGCCGCCAAGCAGCAGTGTGTAAGCATTGCTGTGTTCCGGCGTGAAGGCCACTGTAGCTGCTGAAATTACCGGAAAGTCAAAAAGTTAATGATGATTAATCCATTTTTTGAAATCGGATTATTTCGACACTCGAAGCCAATTAATAGAAGCGTTTTACCTACCAATAAAACGCATATTAATTTACTTACCTTATTCGAAGCTTATTTAATTGAGACACGCACTATGTTTTCCACCTGCTAGTTCTATCTCTTTCTTTCTTATAACTCTCTCCTGCTCTATCTCGCTGACGTCACTTCCACTTGGCAGTGGTGGAGTTTAGATTTTTCGTCTCCGCCATATTTAATTCATTGCGTTTTAATCACCAGGCAGGAATTGAGTATAAGCTTCGAATAAGGTAAGTAAATTAATATGCGTTTTATTGGTAGGTAAAACGCTTCTATTAATTTGACTGTACCGTTATTCGAAGCTTATTTAATTGAGACGTGTTTGTTATCGCCTGGTGGGAGTGACGGACGTGACGCCAATGTGAGAGTAGTAGATAGTTTAAAGCGTGGTATATTTAATATTGGTTTACTTTTCTAGTTTACCAGGGCAATTTATGATCAAATGTAAAGGTAGTAAAAAGAGTCTGGATGGTGTAAGTACAAAGTACTTATAAAATCAGCAAATATCCAAAATCATTAATTTAATTTTTATTTATTTGCGTTATATACATACAGTCTTAGGCTAAGGTTACAAATCACCTAGAACTATACTAGACTAGTATGAACATACCCTGGTAGGGTGTCGCAAAGAGGAGGTACAATATTTACACAATACATGTACATTTCATTATATTGTAGTGTATGTATAGAAATTAAACATTAAAGTAAACGGGAAAGATCAGTAATTCATAATCAACCGGATTAAAAATTATGTTATAGAAGATCTGTTCAACTAGTAATAGTCACCTCTCGTTTTTAAATTTATAAAAATATTCTGAGAGCACAAATTTTCTATAGTCAGTATTATTTTGAGCTTACAGCAGGCCTCATACAGCCAGGTGTGTATTGTCATTATTCCTGTTGCTACGAACAAGGATTTAACCCCTGCAAGAACCGCGGTGCATTCCTGGGGCTCACTATGTATATTATTCAAATTAATAAATCATAGCAGTTTCCGGCAATAAAGATTCTCTTTATTATATATAATTATCAGCCCGACTGCCTGTTGGCGGAATCGGTCTTTAATCCGAAACTTGGGCAAAAATTAAATCACTCAGCATTAACAGCAAAAATGTCTAATTTTAAGTAATATGAGGTCTTTAATTATATCCTCTAAGAACATAAAAGGGCAGCTGTATGCTTTTACCCCTGGAAATGTTCAAATTATCGATGGCAGAAACGTATACATTTAATGGTAAATCATTTGTATTTCTAACTGAAGCCTTAGTATGATCAATGGGCTTACGTAGTTACATAGACTTTAAAATAGGTTTCTATAAGTGAACTTAACTGACTGCCTATTACTTTACAAAGTAGTGAAACCATTGATTTGTGTAACGACACGAAGACAATTTATGAATTAAATAAAGATCAGACAAACATCTGACCAGGTCACCTGGTTTTGAAAAAGAGTGATCCACAGACTGTGACTCACACTATGTAGGGAATTCATATTTTCCATGCGCATCAATTTTCTAGTTGAAGGATGCCATGGTTTCTTAAATGGCTGACTACTTGAAAATGACCGTGTAAGGATTTTCCCTAGGATATTCCCTAGCATAACAAGTATGCTACAATTCTATGGGAATAGACGTGATTCTATACTTTCTGGGAAGAATTAGTAAGTACACCTATCCAAACCACGATGGAATACAGAGCTTTCAGGGCTTATGATTGTATATACAAACGCCAAAAAGGAATACGGTCTCATCAAGGAACTTCAACTAAATATATAAGTACTATTCGCCCGATTCAAGTCGGAGATCTTTGGAAATCAGAAACGTAGGGTTGAAAATCTAAGCTAAATTGTAACTCCACGCCCGCGAAAAGGCGTGGGCCAAAGCTTGGTAGTCGGTCTGATCCAGGTATACGTCATTTGACACTATATGTGTCTGGCTGGATTAAAATAAATCGATTATCGGAATCACCATTTTGGTAGATATTTTTCTTGTACATCATGGATCAAGATACCATTCCGGGGCTGTCCGGAGTTTCAAATTATGGCAGATAGCATGCCTGATGTAGGTAAATCAAAAGATATGTAAAATTGTGTATTCAAAATTTGGAAAAATTATCAAATTAGGTTCAGAAGGAATGACCTAGTTCCTTCATCGTGACAGTGATATGCTATAACTGACTTGCTGTTCGCTTTGAATTATACGCCACTGTGAATTAGTCTTAGTCTTGTACTACACAAGTTGTACATGTACGATATACGTACAGATGACGTTGCTTGGCACCACATTCTGAGACTACACTAAAAGAAAATTTCTGAATGTCAACTGTGAATCGACATTTCGCACTACTAGCACCCTGTGCCTAAACTCACCCAAGTGTTGGAATGATATCTATGTTGCAAGTGTTGCAACATCCATAGCCACGTGAGTGCTAAAGCGCGATAGCACGATGCTGTAAGTAGTGAGACAGCAATTTTCGTGTATCTTGAGTGTTCAACTCAAAAATGTAAACAGCGCTGTTCTTCGCTTACAATACTAATGTATAATCTAGAAACGTTCCAGCATGCAATACAATTGCTTTATAGATTTGTGCGTTAATGCACCTTATATCGATTAAAGCGCTTTAAATGCTTGTCACGTTTGGTGACAAACCCAAACACGACAACGAGCTTCGAAAAGCACTTTTTGTTCGTTGTGCAAACATTTACAATTCACCAGGTGACTGAAGTCGTGTGAGTATTAATAGTACTAATAGTAGGTACTATTAAAGTGTACTAGTACATTTGTCGTATGTGTCGTCCTATTACGGTGCGAACCGAATAGGTCCGATTAAGTACAAGGCTACTGTAACTTAAGAGCCAACAATGATATCAAAATACGTCTCAAAATTTACGACAAATCCTCTGTTGCACAGGGAGATATGGTATGTAATTTCCTCAAATTTGATATGAAGGTTTTGTTTAACAGATTCAAAAGACCTCCAGTAATGGATTCTGCCTTGGTACAGTAAAACTAAACTTCAGTACGCTACACGTATATACAAGGTTCGGTGATTATATTCAGTTTCAAAACCATCTGAATTTCTAATATGTCCAATGTGGCACATGGAGATTGGTCCCGATGGCGTTGGAAACAATAATAGGCGGCCTCTGGCGAGACCCAGAAAAAACAATTTCTGTATGTGTAATTAATAATATAGTAATTCGCATATGTAAAAATTTATTCGCTATTTTCGGTCCTGTTTTTGTCGAAGGGATGATGTATCGCCGATAGTTTATATGGGTCTATTGCCCTGCATTTGCTAGCATATTTTCTCGAAAAGTCATTTCGCGTTGAGGTAATATGTGCATGAAAAGTCTTCTAAATATTCTATTCAGTGCATGTGCAGCTGAACGATATTGATTTATAGGCATGACCACCCCTGAACAAGACCACCTGGCGGTGGGAGCTTATATTCGAATTCAAAATTATTTATTTCAAATAGGCTTAAAGCCTGTCACATACCCTGCCATAACATACATTAATATACCGTATTATGATCACAGATATACGAGGGTGAATCAAAAAGTTCTTAGAAGTGCATATATATGAAACCTTTTTGGATCAAGTTCGATATTCAAATTAAAGAGTGTCTATCACACTATATTTATGCAGACTGTCACTTGTTTTTGTCAGTTCGTTCGCATGTAATAATTTTTTTTGTGCAACGAGTTGCTAAAAAGTCAAAATTATGGATAAAAGTGAGTTACGTGCGGTGATAAAATATCTCAGTTTGAAAAAAATGTCTACGAAGGAAATTTTTTTGGACATTCAGCAGACATTAGGGGGTGATGCTGTACCCTATTCTACGGTTGCGTACTGGGTGGCTGAATTTAAAAGAGGTAGATCAAGCTGTAAAGATGACCCGCGTTCTGGGCGGCCTTCAACCTCCGTTACAGAAGAAAATGTCAAAAAGGTTGAGAATCTGGTTTTGGAAGACAGAAGAATGACTATAAAACATATAGCTGAGATCCTAAAGATATCTTTTGGTAGCGTTCAATCCATTTTAATTGATTCACTGGGGTTCAAAAAAGTGTCTGCAAGATGGGTGCCACGAATGTTAACCGACGAAAACAAAAAGCGACGTTTGGAAATTTCCAAGCGTAATCTCGAAATGTTCCAGCGTGATTCGGATAATTTTTGCCGTCGTCTTGTCACCATGGATGAAACGTGGGTCCACCATTTTGATCCTGAAACTAAAAGACAAAGCATGTCTTGGAAACGACCATCCTCTCCATCCATTAAGAAATTTCGAGTTGCTCCTACCGCTGGCAAAGTTATGGCCTCTGTGTTCTGGGATAGTGAAGGAATCCTTTTTATTGATTACATGCCAAAAGGCCAGACGATTACTGGACCCTATTATGCAAATTTAATCCCGAAAGTGCGTGAAGCGATTAAAGAAAAACGTCGTGGAAAACTGTCGTTGGGCGTGTTGTTCCTTCAAGATAACGCTCCTGCTCATCGATCGGAAGTTGCGCTCAACGCAATCCGCTGTGCTGGCTTCAATCTCCTTGACCACCCACCATATTCTCCGGACTTAGCCCCAAGTGATTTTCACTTATTTCCAAAATTAAAAGAGGAAATTCGTGGAACAAAATTTCACGATAATGACGCGGTTATAGCTGCCGTAGAGGACTTTTTCGAGAGTCAAGAAAATATTTTTTTTTCACAAGGAATAAGGAAGTTAGAAACGCGTTATTCTAAATGCATTGCATTGGAGGGAGATTATGTAGAAAAATAAAATATTATTATTTAAATCTTTGCATTATTTAATATTGATTCCAAGAATTTTTTGATTCACCCTCGTATATATCATAACTGCGTATGCGGTCGCTGGAAAATTAGTATAGAAAATACTGACATATTTTCTAAATTATATTATAAATCATAGCTAGGCATATTATGACATATTAGGCAAATTTGCCTAGCTATAATTTATATCATAGCTAGGTGTGTGACGGGCTTATCGCTAGTGAAGCAACCACATATCCTCATATATAGTATGTAACCACCTTGCGGAGGCATATATGTAGTTTGGACCACCTTGCGGTGGCATATAATTGGGACCACCTTGCGGTGGCATATAATTGGGACATCCCTGCGGAGGCATAACCTTACAAATGTAACCACCTTGCGGAGGCATATATGTAGTTTGGACCACCTTGCGGTGGCATATAATTGGGACCACCTTGCGGTGGCATATAATTGGGACCTCCCTGCGGAGGCATAACCTTATAATTGCTAGCGTTTGGCATACTTTAAATAGGTTTAAAGAAAAACTCCCCTGCGGGGAACCTTAAATTTTCCTCGAGTACAGCTGAAAGCGACTTCTTGTGTTGGCCAAAACGGTTGTTTACATGTTTTGTAACAGAATGACTCGTCATTTGTATTGTTTCAATATATAGCTATAATCATCTGCACCAAATCTGAAATATTTCTAACAATCCCCTGTGGATCTTTATTATGTATATGCCCCACGAGGCTTTTACACAAAAATCTTCTACCACCGGATCGTAACACGGTTTTTTAAAGAAAAATCCATTATATAAAACACCAAAGATATGGAATAAGAAAAATAAGAGTATACATATACGAACATCTCGGTTTTGAGAAGGTCATGAACATGGTTCACGAATTTAAGTATTTCCGTATATAAATTTATGATGTCTACCTGCGGAGGCATGCTTTCGTTTGCCCCCCCTTTTTCACACTGTCGAAATTGTATATACGATCCCGGCAGATTTAAGTGAATCACACACAGATGACAGAGAAAGATCATTTTACTGTTCCATATTTTGTGTAGGTAAACAACAAAAAATTCTAGAATAAATAAAGATATTTTCTATAAAAAATCATATTAATAAAATTAGATGTGGGTAGACTGGTTACCCTCTAACTCCTGAAATAAAATATTAGATATTTTCTGTAAAAAATGATATTAATATAAATAGATGTGGGTGGACTGTCTACCATCTTTAACACTGTAAAAAGTACACAAACTTTTTTATATAAACGGAAAAATCGTTAATCTAAAAGAAATGCAAACACATTTACCAATTGTAGAACAGTCAAACCTTCTAAAATAAAATAAGATATTACTAAATAGATGTGGGTAGACTGGTTACCCTCTAACACCTAAAATAAAATATAAGATATTTTCTGTAAAAAATGTGGGTAAGTAGACTGTTTACCATCTTTAACACTATAAAAAGTACACAAACTTTTTTACACGAACGGAAAAACCGTTTATCTAAAAGAAATGCAAACACATTTACCAATTGTAGAAGTCTACAATGTAAAATAACACTAATAAGAAAAAATTTGCTTGTGGCACAATCTTTTCATTATTTATCCAATATGAATATCAAGTAGGCAGGTACTTACATAATTATTCCTTAGAGAAAATTATATTCAAACCTGATGATCCTATTTATGGGTATTTGTACACATAAATCTTTATAAATACACTTTTTCTTCAGTTGTTGAACCAAAGTATAGTGTCGTCTGCGCTAGCAGACATCTGAACACGGTGGAAAACACGACGCCAATGAATTAAATATGGCGGAGACGAAAAATCTAAACTCCACCACTGCCAAGTGGAAGTGACGTCAGCGAGATAGAGCAGGAGAGAGTTATAAGAAAGAAAGAGATAGAACTAGCAGGTGGAAAACATAGTGCGTGTCTCAATTAAATAAGCTTCGAATAACGGTACAGTCAAATTAATACTTAATACGCTAATAGTGAGTAGAGATAACAATTATCTCGTATTCAATTAATCATAAATGGCTCCGACAGTCGAAATAAATAGATTTTAAAAAGTGACTTAATTAGAATTAAAGTTAATTGGGGTGTGAGTGCGGCAGTTAATATCTAATGTCTTAACGGCGGTCGGCAACGCGCTAGTGATTCTTCCGGTGTTGCTAGCGTCTATAGGCCGCGGTGGCTGCTTACCATCAGGCGGGCCGTACGCCAGCTTGCTACCTTGGTAGTATAAAAAAAAATGTGCGTGCGTGGAGTCCCTCAGCGCGGAAGAAGTGAAACTTCATTCTTGTTCTGTCTCTTTCTACAGTCAGTCAGTCAGTCAGTCAGTCAGTCGGTCAGTCGGTCAGTCGGTCGGTCGGTCGGTCGGTCGGTCGGTCGGTCGGTCGGTCGGTCGGTCGGTCGGTCGGTCGGTTGGTCGGTCGGTCCCTCACTCACTCACTCACTCACACACACTCACACACAGCCACTCACAAAAACACACACGCTCACACACACACACACGCCGAAACTATACGAAGAAGCGTAAAGTATCGCATGTTAGGTGTATGTATGAATGATGACGCAGAACTTGGAGGACGCGAGCCTGGAGCAGGCGGTGGCGGCTCTGAAGGGCGCTCCGCGGGGCGTGGTCCGCATCGGCGTGGCCAAGCCTCTGCCGCTGGCCGACGCGCCGCCGCCACTGCCCGCCTCCGCGCCGCCACTACAACACTAGCCGGTATCGTAACCACGTTATACGCCACAGATATAGTGTCGCCGCACACGGGCCACCGGCCACAACCACGAAACGCAGCCACCGACCTATTTCCTGTTGTTTTCATACATTTTGCATGGACTCGCCGCACACTGTAAACGCCGGTGGTCGCCACACGCCACAAATCGCCACAGCTCGCCTCTAGTAGTCGGCTCGGCCACAAAACGCCGAAACAAGCCACTCGCCCACCCCTCTCTCCCTTAATTTCACTGCAAGCACGAGTTAAAAAAAGTAGCGGCCTCCGACCACAAGTGTCCAACATGGACCACAAGTGGCTGTCGCGCGCGTCAGCTTCTTTTGTAGCCTCTTCTAGCTTCAAGTGGCGGCGATTGTGGATGTGGCCCGTGTGCGGCGACACATAGATTTACATAGATAACGCAAGTATCACGATTTGTATTGAAACCAAGCGTGCCGACTTTTGTACCGAGTTTTTAACACGTTCTGTGACGTCACGGCCAAATTTAGTGACGGGAAGTCCAAACCGATTCAAAGACACTGATACCGCCAATGCCCCACCGATTTTCATTAGTTTTTGCGGTCGACCGGCTGCAAGGCTGCAACAACAGACGCGCACAGACTGTAAGTTAGCGGCGACCAACCCCGACGTTTCGTCGGGGTTCAGACACGCGAAGTACATGCATTTGCGTTATCTATGTAAATCTATATCTGTGTTATACGCACACGTTTAAAGCTCCTGCTCCTTCACCGTTCTAAGTTCTGTATGCACTTCTTCGTCGCGCGTAATACGACGACGGCAATACTAAACCATATTGTTTATTTTATTTAACTTCATGCACTGTGTACATGGACGAACTTAATCTCTGAAGCATCATCATTATAATAAACCCTTATCATTATAATAACTCATGCCTGTTGCAGTAATTTAAAGTAGCAACTAACTTTCGCGTGCCGCGTTCTACAATATGTACGTACCTATATTAATAATAGGTGGCCGTTCCAATCTGTACACCGTCGACATTTTAGTGCTAACATTATTAAAGCATTCTACAAAATATTGAATGTACTATCGCAGTCAGGAACGCTTAGCCAGTTTTCATACAAAATCGTTTGCGACATTCCATGCGCTTACTGCGCCCACGCGTATTTTGCCCCGGCATTTTTTAAGCGATTATCGTCCCGTAAATATCTCTTACTGTACGATGCGTCCCTAACGAGTGTTTTATTTCCTACACAGGCAGAGATTGCAGAACGTGGTGGTGCAGATAATACTGATTATTATGATATTATACTATGAGAAATATTTAAATAATAACAAGGTGATAGTAAAATATGTGAGATTTATGAAAATTGAATTAATGATATATTTTGCCTCTTTCTACCAAAACTATTTGTTGTACCTACATTATATTGTTTTTATTACCTACTTTAATTAGTATCGTGTCACTTAAATGCACTAAGTACCTACTTACTAATATACCTCGTCTCAAATTTAAAGTTAAATGTATTATAATTTTATCTCTCAAAAGTATTATCGTGCGTGACAATTTAAGATATTCTTCTATTAAATATAAGCGGTCGATAATCTTAACGAGTCGTTTGGGTGCCTGCTGTAATTATTATTAATAAATAGCCATTCCAATGGCTCGTTAATATTTAGTATTTTATGTAGCAATTTAAACATTGCCTTGTGATTCATTCCAATTATAATTATGAATTTATTGTATAAATATTATATTATTGATAATTAAAGTTTACAATAAAACATGTTCAATTTAATAAAAATATATAATTTATTTTGTAACAAAAATATAACCTATTTACACCTTCGCCTAATTTAAGTACTACCTATTGATCACAATTTTTCTGATGCACTAGTCCCTATTTGAGCAATGACAAATTGTATTTCATAATTGTGTAACCCCCTCTTTTATTTGGCTTATGCGTATCTACAGTTAATCCTTGTAAAAATCTTCTATGATGTCTTTGTACTTCTCGTATACAACGTTTCTCTTAATTTTTAACGTCGGTCCTGTGAAACAAAACATATTTAAATATGATAAAAAAGTAACTCAATTTACTCATGCGATTATCAAAGGACTACATAATTTTAACAAAGATGTACATCTAATTCTGCTATGAAAAGGTAATAAACTGATGGGTTGAGAGTTACATTCGCATTTATACATATAAATTAGTAACTATTTATTAACTGATGATTATTTGCCACCTTACTGCTTTAATATAGATTTTTTAGTAAAAATCTACACTTAGTGACAAGATAATGGTTCATTAACAGACTTTTTGTGGTAAATAGTGATTTATAAAAAAGAGGAAATTTTAATTACATATATTGGAATATCTTCTACAATACTTGGAGGAGTAAGGTGTATTTGTTGTAAATTTGTATAACATACCTAATTCCCCGGAGTGTACAGAGAAGTCAGATGGCAATATGGCGAATTTCTGAATCTTCTGCGCATTCGATATGGCCTGTTTGTTAGCTCGCATTATGCCAGCTTCGATAGCCTTGTGAACCTAATATAAACAATAGTTAAAACAAACATTATTGACTGTATTATAATTTTGAGTTATCATACATAAATTAAACTAAGAGCTGTACTTAAACTAAAGAAAATGGCTGGCTTCATATGTGGAGAATTTATCGCAAAAATATCCAGAAAATATTGTTCTTACACTTTTATTCTGAAGATAATATTGAGTTCAAATTGGGCCTTAGCCGTGATCAAATACAGACTGTTAATTAATTATTCCCTGCTCAATTTATCTGTTTAAATAAATAATAGTTAAATTAATGTTTCATTTAATATACTAACCGCCGGGTCTTTGGTGTTTACAATTTCACTAATCTTTGTTGCTGAACTGCCAAGACTCGCCACCCATTTCCTCGTTTCGTTGTCCAGTTCGTCTAGAGCTTCTCCAGTCTCCGAATTTACTTTGGCCTGTGTTAAATTAAACAAAATTATACGTACCTACTACTACTGGTCTGAATTATATCCCTGACTTGTAGCCCCCAAATTGTTCATAAAATTGTTCATTGTTCAATTGTTCATGTTAGTTAATTATAGCCTCAGATTATACAGCAAAATTTTCTCGATACGAATAACTAAGTTGAGGGTTAAGGTTATCAACATAAGGTTTAAAATATAATTGTATCTGTTTAAAATAATACTGTCATTTGTTGACGGCTGTCGTATATCCACGTTAATTTATGTGGGAATTATATGGAATAAAAATATAGTATTAATTTCACGACGTAGTTTTATTTATTTCCCAGTGAACAGAGACAAAGTAAAAAAACATTTTTTACCACAGACATTATAGAAACAAGAATAAAACTAGTGATGTATTACACTCTTCCCCACACAATAAGAATATAACATAAGTATGTAATATTATATATACTAAACTTATAAAAAAAGAAAAATAAAACTTACAATCTTCTTATTAAAATAATATATACTACACGGCGCAGCCGCGGCTAAATACTAGTTCAAACAAAAGTATAATATGTTATTATATAGAACAAAAAACTAAGATTCATACAGTTAATCAGCTGTTAGACTATATTTAAACTTATGATTTATATGTCTTCCCAATTTAACCCATCTTCCTCAACATCCTAATATAATTTAACTACTTAACCCTTAACTTATAAACATTCATGAATTAACTTAACTTATAAACATAGTATTTGATACATTTTCGCTTTTAATTTAAAGTTTGATTACATTCCAACATTTGGTTGACATGTCTTTTCCATTTTAATCCATCAACATCTATATAATAAGTTAATCCTGGTATGGACTCACCAACTATTGTTCCTAGAGCCCAAGGTTTCTTTCCTTTCCTATAATCCCTAGTCATAACTTTTAACCCAACACTAAAATTTACTTTTCTATTTTTCTCCTCCGGTACATTTTGTCTTTTAACAAAAGTTTGGAAGATTGGAGTAGGTCTCATTAATGAAAATCTATTTCTTAATTCTCTACCTAACATCAGTCGTGCTGGAGTCACACCAGTTGATTTCTGTGGAGTGGATCTATAATCTGACAAGAATATGCCTATGGCATAGTCAAGCGATTTCCCACTCTCCACAATTTTTGTTATGTTTGATTTAAAAGTCTCTACGAACCTCTCTGCAGCACCATTGGTTGCAGGATGGTATGGAGGTGAGTATGTATGGTTTATCCCTGCTAACTTACAAAAATCTCTAAAGTCTTGACTTGTAAATGATGTACCATTATCAGTTACTAAATGCACTGGATATCCAAAGGTTAGAAATAATTGTTTAAATTTAATAATAGTGAGATTTGTTCCAATATTTTGCATGTGAAATACCTCTGGCCATTTACTGTAACTATCTACCACTACCATAAACATTTTACCAAAAAATGGTCCTAAATAGTCAGCATGTATTCGATACCATGGAGAAGGCGGTATAGGCCAACTGTTTAAATTAGTTTTAGCTGGTGTATTCCTATAAGATAAGCATGATATGCAAGTCTTTGTCAATCCTTCAATATCTTCATTTAATTTAGGCCACCAAAAATAACTTTTTGCTAACTCTATCATTCTTGTACTACCAAAATGACTTTTGTGTAGATCTTTTAATACAGAATCTTTAAATTTATTAGGTATAATTATTCTATGACCCCAAAATACACAATCTCTATCAATACTAATTTCATGTCTTCTAATATAAAAAGGCATTAATTCTTTGTCTATCAGTTGTCTGTCTGGCCACCCATCCTGACAAAACCTTATTATTTTGGACAAAATTAAATCTTTCCTACTTTCTTTCTGAATCATTTCCCAGTATACATTATCAATGTTTTCTATACAGTTTATATTTATAACTTTTAATTTTTCTTCTATTATTTTGTTTACAATACAATATTTATTTTCTTTTATATCAATTACTGATCGGGACAAATAATCTGCTGGGTTCCTAGATGTTGGTACATGTTTAATTTGGTACTGAAATGCAGATAAAAAAATAGCATAATGTGTAAGGCGCTTAGCAGCCATTTTAGGTATTCCTTTATAAGGTCCCAGGATTCTTACCAGTGCAGCATTGTCTGTTTCTAGCTCGAAATACCTACCATAAGTATAGTTGTAGAATTTAGTAATGCCAAAAATAATAGCCATTGCCTCCTTGTCTATAGCGCAATACTTTTGTTCCCTAGTGTTTAATTTTTTACTAGCAAAAGCGATAGGTCGCACTATACCGTCCAACCCACGATTTGATATTACAGCTGCTAACCCATATGCTGATGCATCACAAGTCAAAATTAATGGCAACTTTGGATCATAGTGTGATAAGTTTTGTGCTGACATTAATTTATGTTTTATCAATTCGAATGAGTTTTGGCATTCATCAGTCCACAAAAATTTACCCTTTCTCGTACAATCGTATAGTGGAGTTAAAATGGTAGCCATTCCTTTTAAAAAACGGGAATAATAGGTAATTTTACCTAAAAATGATTTAAGCATGGTTAAATTTTCAGGAGGGGGCAATTTTAGTAAAGGTTCAATGTCCTTTTTTATAATACTTATTCCCTGCTCATCAATAGTATACCCGAATACCTGAATATTTTTCCTAAAAAATGTACATTTCTCTGACTTTAATTTAAAACCGGTTTCCATTAATTTTGTTAAAACCTGATTTAATGTATTGTACATATCTGTATAATCTTTTCCACACATATAAATATTATCTATAAATACAATAATATTTGGAATGCCCTGTAACTTTTTACTCATCAATCTCTGGAAAGAACCTGGCCCTGTACTTACTCCATAGGGTAAGAACAAGTATTTAAAGGTTCCTAATTCAGTGACAATGACCGTAAGCTCCTGTGAGGCTGAATCTAAAGGTGCTTGTAAATAGGCCTCCTTTAAGTCCAGTTCACAGTAGTATTTGCCTCCTCTCAACTTTTGAAAAATATCCTCTACCGATGGCAAAGGGTAATGGTCAATTTCCAAATGAGGATTTAACGTTACTTTATAATCTCCACACAGTCTCACAGAACCATCGGGTTTTAATATAGGGACAACAGGTGTACCCCACTTACTGTATTCAACTGGAGCGATTCTTTTGTTAGACAATAATCTATTAATTTCTGTGTTTACTTTTTCTTTTAAAGCAAATGGTACCTGCCGTACTGGCAAACATTTTGGTACAGCATCACTCTTTAATTTCAAAGTGATGGTCTCACCTTTAAAATTGCCCCAGCCCGGAGAAAATACATCTGAAAACTTAGATTTTATTAAAGTAACAGGATCTTCCAACTTATTGTTATATATATTGTTACCTTGGATATTCAAAGGCCACATGTTAAAAATCTGAAGCCAATCCCTACCTATTATTCTAGGTTTCCCATTACTAACTACATAAACATTTACATTTTTAATCAACCCATTTAGTGAAACTTGTATATCTTTTAGAATACCAACTGGTTTTGAAACACTCTGATCAAAATTCTTAAATAAAGTTTTACACATTTCAATATTTCTATGAGGAAAAAGTAGTTCTTTGTCATCTAAAACTATGGTACTTACTTCTGACCCAGTGTCTAACTCGAACTGCATTTTTTTTTTACCAACAATAACTTCTAAATACTGTGGTGGAATCTTACCCAGTGTATTGGAGTACATACTATATTTGTTAACCTCCTCTTCTGGCATTACAAACAATTTCTGTATACTATTTTCAACCTCCAACTCCTCAGGAACGGCCTCCATCCTATGACTGTGTCGCAACGGGCACATGGAGTAAATATGTCCCTGTTTTCCACACTCCGAGCAGTATTTGTTCCTTAAGGTACATTCAGGTTTGATATGATTATCCTTCCCACACACATAACATTTCAATCCACTATTGGATTTTTTTTTTAAATCTGACTTCTTAAATTCTTTATAATTATTTTGTTTCTTTTGCTGGTTATGATTTGGTTTGTATTTTTGCTTCTCCTTTCTATCATGTTTAGGGTTTTCTGATAGCCGAAAAATTTCTTTTGAAGTCTTTGTTTCTAATTCCGACTGGTTGAGCGCTACTTCCACAGTTCTGGCTAAATTTATTAATTCCTCCAGGGTTTTCTCACCATTTTTCAGTAATTCAAATTTTATTAAAGGTTGAGTAACACCATCTATAAGTTTCTCCTTTATCTGGTCGTCCAGGTCTTTAAAATTACATTTACGAGCCAATTTTCTAAGTTCAAATATGTAGTCCTCGATAGATTCATTGGTATGTTGATTTCTTTTCCTAAATTCTGACCGATCCAATGCTGAAGATGTTGATGTATTATATTTATTCGCAAGTAAGTCTATTAGGTGATTATATTCTAATTTGATTGCTTTATTGGGAGAGCACAATTGATTAAGGGTTTCAAACACTTTTGGGGCTAATTTAGTTAGAAGTAGTGGTGTCTGTTTTTCCTGAGGCACATCATTTAATGTAATTAAGCATTGTAATTGTTGCTCAAATAAATCCCAATTATTTCCATTGAATGTTTCTATGTTATAGTTATTCATTGTTTTTTGCAACAGTGACGTTGTTTTCTTTACAGTTGAAACTACGGTACACTTCCCGGCAACCACTGCTTTTCGAAGCAATTTCCTCAGTTGTTCCACCGTACTTTGTAGTTCGAAGTCTATTGTTAGGAATGTTAGCACATCACTTAATTGTTGTTTGCTTAGTTCTTGTATCCAGCTTGTGCGTAAATTGGTTATTTCGGTGCTATACCTTGATAATATTGAAGACATAGATAGAACTCCTAAGTATAAATTATTATTTTTTCACCACCACGCTGACGGTTTGAGGTTATATCCAAGCCGGGCCGGTCAATCGCACACCGTGAACTCGAAAAATAGATTCGTTCGTTTTGGTCCTCCCTTCTTCATATATAATATGTCGTCGCCAAAATTTGTCGTATATCCACGTTAATTTATGTGGGAATTATATGGAATAAAAATATAGTATTAATTTCACGACGTAGTTTTATTTATTTCCCAGTGAACAGAGACAAAGTAAAAAAACATTTTTTACCACAGACATTATAGAAACAAGAATAAAACTAGTGATGTATTACAACGGCCATGAGTTACCTTCAGCGTGAGCAAAATCGAGAGGAACTTCCTCTTGTCTCCGATGAGCACCGCGTAGCCGACGTGCAACAGCTCCGACTGTACCGTCTGCTCGATCAGAACCGGTGCCACGTTCTCACCACCAGCCGTTATCAATATTTCCTACAACAAAGTGGTGTTTTTAATCAAATTTAACTTTACTGTGTTTTATTAAAGCGATAACGATTTCATTAATGGCCAATATTCGCTTAGAAGGCACGGTTTGCCACAGAAATTATCAAATGCTATTCAAAGAGGCGTTTACAACTACAATAGGGTCAATTTAATAGATCACATCTATATCTGTGGATCAGATTTTACACTTCATCAAAATTAAACATTACGTAACCTTGTAGCGGTGGGCATAAAATAATATAAATTTTTTCGAAGTTACAACTGCACTATTACCTACTTAACTTTTTTCAATTAGGATTACATATTTATTGTAATAACTAGCAATTTCCTGCGGCTTCGCCCGCAATTTTTTTTACAGAGTTTACCAACCCCTCACCCCCAAAGGTTGTTTTTGAAAATTCGCGAAACACGCATTGTTTATTTTATTTAGAGAATCTTTTCAGTAAATTTCAAGTCAATCGATACCATACAATAAAAAGTTTCATACAAAAGAAAACACCCCATTTAACCCCTTTAGGAGTCCAATTTTCAAAAATCCTTTCTCAGATGCTTACGTCATAAGAAGAACCTACTGTCCAAATTTCAGCTTTCTAGGTCCAGCGGTTTGGCCTGTGCGTTGATGAATCAGTCAGTCAGTCAGTCAGGACAAGTAATTTTATATGTATAGATAGATGACAAAAGAAACAGAGAACAAAAAACTGACAGATGTCAAAATGAACTATTAAAGTGGTCCTACAATATGAGTATTGTATTGTATGCCTTTATAACATGGGACTATTTTTTTCTACCTTTATTCTTCCAGTTATGTATAGTAGGCTGTTGCTGTCGACACGGCCGACGTCTCCAGAGTGTAGCCAACCCTCGTCGTCAAGTGCCTCTATGGTCTTCGCCTCATCGTTGAGGTAGCCCATGAACACGTGGCGACCTCGCATCATTATCTCCCCTGGACCGTTCGGACTTTCCGAACCACCGAACTTCGTTTCCGTTCCATCTAGGAATTGGCCAGCTGAGTCGAGAGAGAATCTATATAACAATAAAATAGACATAATTATCAAGGTTATTTTAACTGAGACACAGTGCGTAGGTTTAAGAAAGTAACTGATCCTACTAGGTGTCGTGTGTTCGCCGATTCGTAGTTTACATTTGAGGCTTTCGTTGCTTCATATAACTATACTTGCCCCATTCACCGATCCGGTGCGGTGGGCTAACTGCCGGTCCCAATATCCTATAGATCCGTAACTATAAGTTAAAATCATCGATCAAGTCATTGATATCCCGTGATAAACCTCCGAAATGGAGTGATAGCTAAATCCCGGACAGAGTGTCATTTGAATAACCAACAGTAGGTTGCTAATATGTTAATACTAGCTGACCCGCGCAGCTCTGCCCGCGCTTTTATTACATTTTGCTCCCCTTTTCTCCCTCCTCCCTAGATTTATCTCTCTCCATATCTCTCTCTCTCTTGTAAAAAAAATCGAATTATATGCTCTTTCTCTCCTCTCTCTTTCCCCCTCCCGCTTCGGTTTCCGTCACACTCCCCCTCTTCTTCTCCCTGTTGTCCCCTCTCTGAACCCTCGCCCCCTCTCTCTTCTACGAACTTGCTCCTTCTCACTCCCCCCTTACTTCACCTAACTCCCCCGATCCCTCACCCCATCACCCCCTCCTCGAATCCCCTCTCCCCCTTTCTCCTCTCTTGCACCCTCCTCTCGTTCTATACATATATCCTCGTCAATCATGGTATCAGCGGCATTAAATATACTTTATGACCTATCCTCAGACCTCCCCGATATGCACACACAATTTCATGCATATCGGTTCACCCATCTATTTAATGACCTTTCCTTATGTTGCTTAACCTTAACCTAGTGGCATGACATATACTTTACGGCCTGTTCTCAGACCTACCCGATATGCACACAAAATTTCATACAAATCGGTTCACCCATCTATTTCATGACCTTGGCTTATGTTGCTTAACCTTAACCTACCGGGAAAAAAAGTACCCTATGTCCGTTTCCTGGTTCTAACTTCTAAGCTACCTCCCCACCAATTTTCAGCCGAATCGGTTAGGCCGTTCTTGAGTTATAAATAGTGTAACTAACACGACTTTCTTTTATAATTTCACCGATAGATGGCGCCGTTCATAATGTAAATCACGCTAACATCGTAAATCGATAATGAAAGTTCTAAACTTTTCGCATCTTTTATTGTTGCTACTGTAATACAATACCTATACACTACCTGGACTTGGGGAGTTTTCACGCCACTGCCATATCAAGCAAACTAAATGTCTGCACTCTGCCTGCTCAGTCCCTATTGTATATAGCGTAATAATACATATCTTAATGATTAACTGATCAGTCTATAATTACCCTATTCACATACAAAGGAAATTACCGTGGTAATATGTGCAAGTAATGTTTCACTGCTTAGCCCCTATGAAACATAGCGCGATGTTTTATATACCAATTTATAACCCTACTTCTACACAACACATCAGTGAAAGTCCTATCAAAATCCATCCACGGGTTTTCAAATGATACCTGGACAAACAGAACGACAGACAGACAATAATTTCAAAAAAAATTGTTTTGGCCTCTATGTCGATAGTATAGTATCCCCACATAGAAATTTTGAAAAAATATTCAACGTACAGAAAAAGTGCTCTGAGTTTTATTATAGTATAGATTGAAACGGAAATATGTCATTATAGCTATCGATGATAACTATTTTAACTTATATTAAGGGATCGATAAGATATCTGGACCGGCAGTAAGTCGATGAACGGCTGAAATCAGTGGCTCACTGATCATTTTGTTTCGGATACGACTTTCGTAAGAAACTCCATTGTCTGTGAACTCAACTATACGTTGTTTGTGGAACTGGCAAAGAAACCATGTCTCAAAGCCTAATAAAGTTTCGATTCGAATCTTCTATAAGTAGTTCGTGCAACTGGTCATGCTCGTGACGTTTTGAACGAAACTCGCGGCGTGGTTGATCCATGAATTAATAAGCGGTGGAATTTTATACGAACTTATTTTTTTTTGGGGTATGCTACCTCTGCTTCCCTAGCTATTACTGTCCCAGCCCTTGCCCTCCTGGGCGGTAATATCCTACTTTTCCTATTTCCCGCTCTAACTTGCCAATCTTCCTTTTCACAACACCTATCCTTCCCTTTCCCCCTTATTCGTGAGACCGCAATGGTCAATATATAAATTAACCAAAATGGCGGCGATGTGGTTCGCCACCCAGCACGTCTCGTTTCTCACGGAGGCGAAAAGCGGCCTTTGGGATCTGCCTACACCCCTACGGGAAAAAGGCGTGATTTTATGTATGTATGTATGTGTAATTTTACATTAGAAGTGTGTAGACATTGTTGTTTCAGAATGAACCGCCATGTAGCTGATGAAATTACTGGCTCAAGAAACTTAAATGACAAGCGGCGAGCAATGCAGCTGTTTATGAACAGGCGTATTGCTTGTCAACAGCTGTCCTACAAAACTTAGGTAAGACAATATGTGTAGTGTCTCCAGAAAGGACCTACTGATCCATTTCGGCCACATTTCCAAAAGAAGTAATGAAAACCAGTGGGAAAGTAGCAGGTAAAGGGCTCAGAGGTCATAGTCTCATGCGTTAGGTGGATCAGGACAACAGGATCCGCAAGACTATATACAGCATTTTCTATAATGCGCCACACTCCGCCGCTGACAGATGGCGTCAAATTATCATATCGAGTGTGTCATTCGAGGGTAGTCGCAACCATCAAGAATTAGAAAATACGACGCAGGGAAGAGGCTAAAGACAATAATATGCCTAAAAATGACTAATAGTGTCGCCGTCGCCCTGAAGTGGTCAGGGGAATATACCCCGTGTTTCACTAGGTCAGTTAGAACCCAGATTATAGCGGGAGAAAGTATTGCCATATCCTTAAAGAAAATCCCCGCATCTGGCAATCTAAACGGACACCGCGCAGTCTTTACTTTAGTACTACTAAATATAATTTACGACAATGATAGCCCATTGGTCTAGTGGTTAGTCACCTGGCCGCTACCCAATAAGTAGTGGGTTCGATTCCCACCTTCTGTCTAGGTGTTATTTATCTATATTAGTATGTACAGCCAAAACAAAGGCTCAACAAACAAACAAGTTGATACAAGTTAGACCTTGTCGCAAAATGTATGTACTTACATTCTTTCTCTCTGCAACTTCGAATTGTCGAGTGTTGGACGCCGATAAGTTCGAATTAACGCGTCGTTTTGTTATATAGCAATGATTTTTTCGTACGAATTATCAAGTGTTTAAAAATGTGTTGATTTAATTCGAAATATAAAGAGATTTTGTAGGGAACTCGTGATAACTTTGAATTATAGAGAGGTTCGAATTATCGCAGGTTTGAATTAACAAGAGTCGACTGTATTTACAAAAAGTATACTATAAGAATTTATCAGTCAGTGGTCTGATTACCATAGTACAGGATATGAGTTTGGGATCAGATGACCGACATTGTACCAGAATATTAATATTATAAAATTATACCTGGGGTAAATACTAAGTGTATGAGCACCGGAAGCTTCGCTCATTCCGAATGCGTCGACAAGGGGCACGTCAAGCGATAGGAAAAACTTCTTGATGTCTGGTGATAGTGGCGCCGCCGCCGTCACGAACGTGCTACACTGCTCCAAGCCAAGTGACTCGTGCACCTTGCTGAACACCAGGGACTTCGCCATCTTGTACCCGAGAGACGAGCCCTCCACCCTAGAAATGATTAGAATAACACTTAGTCACAGGCGCATAACAACTATACCTGCGGGCTTCCTCCTCGCTGCTTCGAAGAAACTGACAACCACGTTTCAAGAAACAATGATTTTTCCCAGCTTTTAGTTGCCAGCTTCCAGAAAACAATGAAGAGAAAAGAACATGACAGAACAAAACGGCTATCATAGCAGCGTGCGGCCGATGGCACGCTGCTATGATAAGCTTAGATACAATACGGCAACGTGCGCAGTACAAACTGAAGCCTCAATAGACTTATAAAAAATTAAGAAATTAATGATTCCGAGACAATAGTTTTATAGCATGGACTTCAATGTGGGGTTAGTTTCTACTTGTGGAATCACCCAAATCAGAGTAAAGATATCAAGTATTGATCTTCGCTATTCTTACAGAATTGTAAAATTGGCATGCATTATAAGAAAGTAGGGCCTTATAATTTCATGCCAAAAACCAAACAAAGGTTTTTAATGAACTCCTTATGAAATAGCCTTTATCCGGCACTACATTTATATACGGTGTAACTAAGTAACTAACTTACCAGGTACAATATAGAGTTCATCTGCTTGGAATCAAAAGCCAAATATGTATAGGTATCATCCAATGGATCAGTGGGGACAAAAAAAACATAGGGGGATTTACTTGGATTTCACTTATTGGATCCTAATAGGTGATCCTAGTGACTAGTAGTTTGAAGTGTTGTATAAAGAGCAGCTAAGGACACACGTTTGTCCCTGTGATACTGCAGTGGTCTACCCCTCTTTGTTTATTACAAGATTGGTTAAAGAGAACCTTCCCTGTCCTCGCCTTTTATGACTTATCAACATGCACATCTAATCATGCTAGGTAGCGACTAGAATCATACAACCAAATATTATGTATGGAACAAAACTACGAACTCTAACTACGAAGTATTATGTCCATAACTACTCGTGCTCAACAGATGATCTAATACATGCCAAATTCCAGGACACCATAAACTTTACATACCACAAGTTAATCAATTCGCTAGCGGAGAGATCTATCGGCAGACCATACATTCCACTCGATAGCGCACTGATTAGAAAAGAAACAACTTCTTATATAATTTTACATAAGTACAATTTTTATATGCAACATAGACGAGACGAGCCTGATGGTAAGCGAGCCGCTAGCACATGCTGCACCCCACTGCCACTCGTCTCCTAACGCATGAATTATTTCGACTCCGCCCGGTAGCGTCACCAGCTATGGTGCATGTTGTGCTTACACATTGCTGCTTTTCAGAATATCTATGTGCGATGGTACGTAGGTAATTACCTAGTAAAATATTTATTGGAATACTCAGGCTAAAATAATAAGGTCTGACGGGGTGCATGCAAAGTAGATTACGTAAGTGAAGCCGGCGTATGTCCAAATCGCAAAGTAAGGACCACGGTATAAATACGTAATAATAACAAAGTCTTCCTGGCCGATACCACCACAGCGGCCAATCACAAGATCATCCATCTACGCAGGAGAAAAGTGTACCTATCGCCATACACTACACATACTACCGACCTACAGTACAGTATAAATAATACAGTAGGTACAACCAGTTGCTCCAGTGCTGTAACTGTATTATTTGTACTGCTGCTGTGCTATTTAGTATTAGGTACCTACCTGCTAACTTGAGAAGGCTTTACATACCTACTACCTACGAGGAGTACCTACCGTGGGCCTCGTCTATCCTTATTTCTTTGATGTGAGTCGGAGAATATATAAATAGAATTCTAGTTTATGTTTGATAATCTTCAAAGGTTTTAACATTGACATTAAATTACTCACCCATTGATTCTTGCAGTGTGGTACTTAAGCCCCTTGTCTCTGGCCCATGCCGCTATCTGTTTCTTCATGTAGCTATTGGCGGCTCCCACCGCCACTATTTTTTCATACATTTTCTCCCATACACGCGGGACTGCCAAGAATCTATAAAATAGGAATGTAACCACTCTTTGTTGTCTTGTAACCACAGTAGATCTTATTTTATATAGGAATGAATGGAAGGATCAGTAATTACCTCGTGGGTCGCACTTCCTTAAGGGTCTCTACGAGGCTGCCTTTGAGAGCATCTGGCTGCGCGAAGTACACGGGCACTGCGTTGGATAGTGTTGTGTAGATATCCACCACCTGACGAAAAGAAGTGTTTTTTTTTTTATTTCAATTTAGTGACAAGTGCGTTTCTGCTCATTGAGACATTAGTTCTTAAGTTTCTTGAGCTCTGTAAGTTTTCACCAAGCAAAGCATTGTAGGCTTTCACTGTAACAGCAATATTTAGGTAGCCTACTAAACATTACTACTTGGCGACAGAATCTCTTAAGGTGCGGTGCTAGTTCACCTGGACGTGAACGGTAAGTACCTTCGGTCCTTAGCACAAGGTAAGTACCACCTGTTAATGTCTTATTTACTATGAGTATTTGCATTCATCCACGCTTACATAAATACCTACCTATAAGTTACCAGCGTGTGAATGTTGTATGAATGGAATTGAATGATGTTATATGTTTACACTATATTATTGTAGTATATTATCTGGATGTATTGAACCCTACCAATTGTCTTTGGATCACTTCTGTGTACATACATTTATTGGTCCGATTTTGATATTGTAAAGAAAATCAGGGTACCTATACGTTCTACGTGACAAACGTAGATAGGTAGGCTTTGTGAAACCGACACCCTCGTCGATCTACCCTTATTCTGGATATTATCATGTGGTTTGGTGAAAAAGGATTAAGTAAACAATGTTTACCTTACTGTATTTATTATGCACTAGCTGAACCGCGCAGCTCCGCCCGCGCTATTTTTTTCCTTTTAAATCGCCCCTGGATTAGATAGAGCGAACAAAACAATTCGGTTAAGCCGTATTTGAGTTTTAGCAAGACTAACAAACAGCTATTCATTTTACATCATTCATATGCTTACTTAATATAGATTATTATTGTTATGTTGACATAGTGTTAGGTGCATTGATTGGCGTTGGGGTTGGCGTGGCTAAGGGGGCGGTTGGAGTCCACTGTAGGGTATTACCCTACTTTTACTGGATATTCTGATAGTATTAGAAGTTCTACAATATTTATGTTACTAACATTTAAATAATTCTTATATTTTTCTTACTAGTTCAGTTCAGTTTTTCAAACTATAAATATACCAATGGATACTTACCTACAATAACTCTTGCTTAGTATTAAATCCTGTACTGAAAAAATGCAATATACTTATAGGTAATGTTTAGTTTACCTGTGCGGCGACATGACTGAGTGGTAGGAAGGACACCAGTCTCTCTCGCGTTGGTTTGAGATCTCTGCACCGTTCCCCAATGCTGAAAGCATCCCAAGTCAAGTTGTCGTGTGACAGCATGACCGCCTTTGGGGGACCCACCGTGCCCGACTGCATATTAAAACACAAAATTATTAGTATTAAGTAGGTAATTAGTAGATTAGAAAACCAAACTTCGTGACTTTTGTAAGTAAAGTCTTCCTGGACGATACGACAACAGCAGCCAATCTTTCACAAGGTCAGCCATCTACGCGGGAGATATTATAGTGCATAGATACGTTCTCGCGTAGGCACAAGTGCACTCTGTCTTTCTTTACCTCTCACAATTTGATAGGACGGAAGACCGACACGACATCGGGAGAGGCTAGGCGCAGGACCGACTTTTTACATGCCCGCACGGCGGCGCATGGATAATCTTACTAAACAATCAGGTGATCGGCCTGCATTGCCCTAGCCAGTAAGGAACAACTGCACAAAGTTGTTGCTCTCCGCAGGATTGGGACCCACGACCTCCGGTTTGCAAAGAAAGCGGTTTCCCACTGCGCCGCGGTGTCTACAATACTTACTAATTATTTATAACTAGCTGACCCACGCAGCTCCGCCCGCGCTGTGTTTACGTTAACTAAACTTTCAATAATATACATTCGCATAGAATACAAAACCTCCTTTTTTAAAGTCGGTTAAAAACTTGGACCCACTTTGAACTTGCCCTCCGAAGCACGGAGACGTTTAGTTCAAATGGCGTTAAACGGTCACCCATCTATTTAATGACCTTACCTAACTATGCTTAACCTGATCGATTTCCAACATTGTTAACAACTGTCTATGAAAGTTTCCTTACAAATATTTATTATAATTATAGTGAAAAATTGTTAAAATCGGAGCAAGCGTATAACCAAGTACACATTTTGACATTAGTCCCCTCTCCCAAGGGAACCGTGCCAAATATCGGGATAAAAACTATCCTATGTCCTACCTCGGAGTATTAACTCAAATCATGCCAAGTTTCGTTTCAATCCATCCAGTAGTTTCGGCGTGATGCTCAGCCGAGATACAGACAGACAGACAGACAGACAAAAATAAAAAATAAATACTTTTTTGGCTTTAGTATCGGTTATAGAATGCCCTCCAAACATATTTTTTAAATTATCTTCAATGTACAGAATTGGACCTGTTACAGTTTTATTATAAGTATAGATTCTCCTGACAGATATAGAAAAAGTTGTTGCTCCCCGTAGAATTGTAAACCACGACCACGATTGCAATGCGAGTGGCTTCCCGCTGCGCTACCATGGCTAGAAACTTACCAATAGCAAACAATGTTCTATAAAAACTTACCGTATAAACTAGTGTGCAGCATTCGTTAACAGATATACTTTTTAGGATATTGTTTAGTTCCGTGTCTGGTTCTTTTTCACCTATTTCAACAATTTGTTCCCACTGAAAAAACATAATTATTATACTCGTTAATACAACTGGTTAGGAGATAAAATAATTTAATAATAGGTACTCCTGGTATAATGTTGTTTCTTCATCGTCAGCCGGAAGACGTCCACTGCTAAACATAGGCCTCCCCCTTGGAACGCCACAATGTAAGTACGACAATAATTGCCTATTCGTATCCACCGGTTGACTGCGATTCACACAATGTCGTCAGTACAAAAATATTGTTTAGGGGAAAAGTGGGATAGTTGCCCCAGGGGTATAGTTGCCTCGATTGTAATTTCTCTAGTTTGGCGGATGACCACATGTTATTTTATTTCTCTTTCGAAAGACTCTACAAGTACCACTAAGTTCACAGTCTTGCATGTCTCTGTGCGATTGCATGGAAAGGCAAGATGAAACCAAAGTTTTTGCGGGATAGATGGCCTCTTTTTTCAGCAGGGCATCTATCCTAAACGTAATTTACATAGATTAGGCAATTATCCCCTATATGGGATAGATGCCCCAAAATTTAGAGGTCCGCAAAAATCGCCAATACTCTGGAAATATCAAAGATAATTATTTTTCCTTTCATAAGCTTGAAGATAATAAACCAAAGTATCTACTTACCCGTATTACAAGTAAAGAATTTTTCTTTTATAACTGAGAGATATAAAGTAATTTCAAAAAGTGTGGCAGTTATCCCACTTTTACCCTAAGTCTAAATAGGGCATCGACTATCCGTAGATCCCCCAGGGGGACCAAGTGTAATAGTGGGTATCTGTGGAACCGCTAGGGGATTCAAGAGGAAGGCACGAAAATTTCCAACTGAAATAGGCATAGGTAGGTAAGTAGTACCTAAATCTGCAGTTACTTATAGAAAAAAGAGGTAATAAACGAGTGCAAATCGCCGTACGAGATTGCAAGTTACTGGGTGTATTACGTTCGACCGGCACTTAATCAAAGGGCCGGCAATGGACAAGATACTGAACTTACGCTATAAACACCGGGGATAGAGGTATCGACGGGTCCCTCCCATTGCACGATAACTTTGAGGTTCGGCAGTTTATGCCGGACGGAGAGGATCTTGTCCAGCTGCTTTTTATCCTGCACCGCACAGATGTTGGCTCGGGACGACAGCAGGCAATGGTAACACGCGTCCGCTGAATTTGTCGTGTAGATACCTGCCGCGTAACCGCTGTAAATGATATAACGTCTATGAGTTTCTTAGAACGCTAGTAGTAGTTTACCAGGTGAACGCTGGACGTTTGGTGTGTGGACGTACGGCTAAGGCGGCGATTCGGAGGAGCACAGAACAAGCTACAAGCGGAGGACGACGGCGCCTGTGGGGTTGCGACCTCTTCCTTGTGAGCACCGTGACAAGTCCCCAGGCGCATTATAGCCCTATATAATATATTACTTAGATACTGATTGCTGCCTACTTAATTTGTTCGTAAATTTTTTTCTTTTCACATAAGTAGGTAAAAAAGAAAAAAAGGTATGTAAAAGTCATAAAATCATAGGTCATATACCTAACAAAGCACCTACTCTGTGGTATGCGTGGGTATCTGTGGGTATGTTAGTATTAACGGTGGATATTCTTGATCTCGACCTTGCCTATCATTTAAAATGTCATTCTCAGAAATCGTAAAAACGTCTGAAATAACAACGAATCGATTCTAAATCTGAAGATTTTGAATCCAAATCAATATGAATTTTGCATGTAAGTCAGACAACCAAAGCCTTGCTGTGGAAAACATACTTTTGCCAGGACTTCGTACATATTTTTGCAAGGACTTTTTAGTTTTACGTCCGGTTCTCTCAGACATCGCTTTGACCTCGGTATAAGTACCAGGTAGAAACTGATAGAAGTTTTTAATCACCACACAACTTTAATTACACCTGAGCGACTGTGGGAATGACACTGCGAACCACAAAATTAAACAATAGCTAACTACGTACGTTAATTACCTAAAATAAATGGTATTTTTTAAATTAGCACTATCTGTTAGGTAGCTGGTACCTAGGTCCTGCGATCCCCAAGGTGACTGACAAGCGTGGGGATTATGGCAACCCTCTTTGTCTTTCGGCTGCTGATAAGGTGGTAGGTCTGTCCTGCGTCATCGGGACCACCGCGACCGTGCCGATGGGAGCATTCAATTCTGCATGGGGCGTGTTCTAGCGAGTATCTGGCGCTTGAGAGACTCTAGCGAAGGTCTGAACGGAGAGCCCAGAGTCTCTCCATAGCGTCAATGAAGTCCACTGAGCAGGTTTTAGTGGGTAAAAGACTCAAAAAACCCGGCCTCTGTACCTACGCAGACAGACAGTCAAAAAGTACCCTTTTTGACAGTTTCCTCCCCGGCAGCAATAGGTGGTAGGACTATTGTTTCTAGATTGTAGGTTCTAAAATAAGGGACCATCCATGAAAGTAGGTATATCTACCACTTTTAAATATTCTGCGCAAACCATCAGTGTTTAAACAATGCTGTGTACCGGCGCGAAAGGCACTGGTAAAATAAAAAAAATATGATCGTAGATGTTCATTTCCAGACATGTACCATTTTTTATTTTGACGCGGGGGAAATCTTCGAAAGATTCCCGGGAGCTGTGGGGCTCGACCGGGGTATGTGGGATTCTTACCCACTATAACCCCCGCGGCTGTCGCATCGGCACATGAGAGGGGAGACCCCAGGGCTCTCCGGTGGGATCTGCACCAGGCGCCCCTCAGTGCCTTGCCTTTGAGCCCGCCGCCGGGGGGCGCATTGTAGCCCCCCGGGAACCAGTCACGGTGCTCACAGGGACGGGGGTCGCAACCCCGCCGCCGTCCTCCTCGGAGTCGCCGCCGTACTCAATGGACGCTCAAGGGGCCCACACCCCGAGCGTCCAGCGACTCCGAAGTCCAGACATGTACCTAACCTAACCATTAGGCAAACGAGCTGTTTGTTTAACTAAGATTTTATTTTATACCAAACATTTTTTAAAGTAGTTCAGCAAAGGGCAACTTCAATTCCAATACGAGTAACAGCCAGCGAGACACGCAGTTGCCTCGTTACTGAGTAGGTATACCCTGTTTCTCTATACAAGATCGGAACAACCTGCACTCCACTTTGTTCCGATTTTGAACTTGTAAAGAAAAACATAAGTATACATAGGTCTACTGTTTTACAGGTTGTTGGTATAGTTGAATTACTCACCCAGCGTGTATGGCCGCTAAATCAGCGACCAACCATTGCTCGCAGTTGAAACCGATAATGCAGACAGAATGGTATCGCTCTAATCCAAGCTTGAGGAAGGCCTTTGCTACAGTACGCACCCGCTCCTGATATTGTCTAAAAATTAAAAAAAATATTTGTCTTAAAATTCAGCAAGAATGTTTGCATTTTGATTTATCAATTTGTTAGAAAAATATAATCCAATGATTGATGATCAAGACGAGGATTTCGATCGATCGATTTCACCAGAATTTTGACCAGCAGGGCTATTGCGTATTTTTAGCCACCCAAGTGACTATCAAGCTTCAGTTGTCCACCGAACTGTGATGTCAACTGAAAGTGTGCTAGCATTGGTATTTATCGGTCATTCAAGTTAGGCAATACCGAATGAATCATTTGACAGTTATTTGATGGTCACTTTGCTATAGTGATCATCACTTTAGTTGTCAAACGAGATACGTAATAGGGGGGGCAGAACTGTGACATAGGTATCTAGCTTTCACACACTTCATTTCATTTCATTTATTTATTAAATATTTCATTTACACAATTATGATCTTGGCGCTCATAAACCACCAAGGGTTTGTCCGAGCGTCGCACATTCCTCATTTGAGTAATAAATTAATACTTCTGACAGTTATACTTGGATATAGCGGACAAATAAATTATCAAGAGAGGTGGAATCGAAGCCAAAATGTCTGATCACCAATGTCTCCATCCAACCAAACTGACCACTACATACCTACATACATTTTATTAATTCATTGGTTTCTTTCTATTATGTCGGAGAGTTCTAGAAGACTTCAAATCATACAATTGTACAACTTAATAAATAAATGCCTATTGGATCTCTGATGTAGAGCTCTTATGCAATAATCATTTCTATTATAAGGCATGTAATAAGATGGATTAAAATTATTGATAAACAGCAACTTATCAATTTTATTTTGGGATATTATACCTATCATAAAGTAGCTACGGATGTTTTAAACCTACCTACTAAATAAATCGGTCTTTAATCCATAGAAACAGATAAAAATGGTTATGCTATTCGTACCTACATTACATTATAACGAATTGGTGTCTTATCGGTGTTTAATATTTCTTTATTTAAACACCGATACGGGTCGGGCGGGTCACCCCCTTCCCTCTGATATGGTTGAGGGGAGTGATGGCTGCTGCTCGAGTCAACTCGTGCGCGGGTGCTGCTTGGGGGGACTGGTCCGACTACTATCCCTTTGGCCTTTTAGTTTGTTGAAATTTTTGTCGTAATTTATTGTTTTCTTCTTTTCTCCCTTGCTTTATGTTTCGAACGGCAAGACACAATATCGCTAATGTCGATTCATTTGTAACAAAACAATGTTTAAAAAAAAGTGAAAAAATGTCAAGCCCGCTGAGTTTCTTGCCGGATCTTCTCAGTTGAGGCCGCGTTGTGACCCGGTGGTAGCTTTTAAAAAATGACCATTCAAAAGTGCTAGCGTTAAGCCTATTTGAAATAAAGATTTTTGAGTTTGAGTTTAAGTAAACAAGGTCAAGACTATCAAAACTATTTTTACGGGTTATATTAATATCGCGGTTTATTTTCAATTTTAACTATCCTGGCGTTTAAAAACCTACCATTACTGGAAGGCTTCAAGATACTCTGATAGCCCTTTCTGGGTAGATCGGACCATCATCAACCGAAAGACGTCCACTAGGTACTAAACAAACGCGTCCCCCTTACTAGAGAGGGGATACCCCACGCTTGGCAGGCGGGATCTCAGTATAGCGTAGTAGGTAATTCAATAGAAAGACGCTACTGCCCGTCTTCTTGTTTCCCTTAGTCGCCTCTTACGACATCCAACGGGAGATGGGTGGGAGCTATTCTTACCCCATACCACATGGGCAAGATCGGACCAACAATAGTAAAAAAGAAGACCTGAGTGTAAACCGGAATATTTAGGCTTAAGGACGTTTTACATCTCAGTTCTGAATCTGAAATCATTGGGAAACGTGTCGGGATAATAAAAATCAAAATTAAACCGCGATATATCTGTTACAGTAGTTTTACTTCAAACGAGGTTACTATAGCTAATGTGATCTGGTGGTAATTGTAAAAAAGTTAACAATATGTAAGTGCCCTCGTGAGATATTTTGAATTTGAATGATATAAAAACTTACTTGTAGGTAATTTTGTGCCATTTACCATCCGCCTTCTTAGTGGCCAACGCTGTAGCGTCAGGGTATCGTGCAACCGTTCTAGTCAGAAGGCCGGGTACCGAGATAGGAGGCTCTGCCGCTAGCCCCCGGGATTCGACTCTTAGTTTAACGTGATCTCCAGGTGTCGAAGAGAATTGTTTGTCTGACGGCACCACCTGGTCTGGCCCTGGAAGTTGATTTCAACAATACTGATATTATATTATTATTTGCCATGTAAATATTTACACTTCGACCTCCTTCCGACAGACAGCATAAGTAGGATGTTTATCTTTTGGTTATATTATGTAAGTATATTTAACTAATATTCAATGTTGAAACCATAACTAAAATTAAATTTGGCTGATTACCTTACAAGGGTTTGTTGAAGTGTTTTTAGCCCACATTTTGCCAGCTACGGTACCTTTTTCGGGGGTATGTATGTAAGTATGCATTATGTAGGTATGTCTATTGCTTTGGCACGGCCCACAACCTAAACAGCTTAATAGATTTGATGACTTGTAATATGTGATTCGATTCGTCTTATGTGTGGGAGCGACTTATATTAAAAAAAAATAGTGGCCGTCAGTCGCCATTATGTATTTTTTTACTTCCAAAAACATCAATGTAAACAAACGAAATTACAACTAATAAACGACTCTTATTAAGTGACGAGGTAAAATATAGTCCATTTGTTAGCAGTAGGTACTTAGTTACTAAGTACGCAGTCAGGTTTTTGTGCTTTTATAATGTTCGAAACCCCGATCGTTGTCTCACTGAGAATTTCTTGACATAGTAATTTGCCCGACCCTTGAATCAAAGCTCGCTCCGGACCAGAGAGACAGCTCTCTCTTGTAGCTTCATAAAGCCATACTTAGTTGGTATATATTTTAAGAACCTAGCCAGTATGTTTTAAGAATTGCTTGCTACAGAAAAAGTTCAGGAAGCTATACTTTAAGTACCTAATAATAATGATTTCCTCCTGGTCGATACGATCTCAGTAGGTCTCTCCTTCAGGTCTAATCTTTCACAAGATCAGCCATCTACCCGGGAGATATTATAATGTACAATTGCAATCTCTCTTCTTTTAGTACTCTACTTACTCTCATTACCTGATGGGAAGGAAGACCAACACGGCGCACAGGACTTACTTTTTACGTGTCTGTGTTTTTACCGTCCTACTTACGCATTTATACTTAATCTTACTGTCCAGATCATCGATATTGTTCTAGATAATCAAGTGATCAGCCTGCATTGTTCTATCTATTAAGGAACAACTAAAGTTGTTGGTCCCAGCGGGATTCGAATCCGCGACCTCTGGTTTGCAAAGCAAGCAGTTCCCCACCCCATCACGGAGGCATAGTAGGTACATTGATAACTCACCATTCATGTATTTATTGCTACTGATCCCGTTAGGTACTTGCATATTTTTAGTCTTCTCTAGTTCGCCGTTCTCCAACATATGAGTTGTGTTGTTCTACAAAAAAACATATGTAGTTATGAAAAATATATCTTTGCACAAGGCAATGTTTTGATGTTTTTGGTCGTTTTGTAAAGTCGTACTTCGCTCCTCGTACGACTGTACAAAACGACCAAAAATGACGCAAGGACGCGGACGCTGAGATAGAAGAAAGAAATGTATGTACCTATACTTTTTGACTTTCGTTCCATTATCGAACATTAATTTAAGAAAGAATTCTCATACTCCTGTATTTGGTGTTCTCTTGGGGAAACCTCAAAAAGTCCCTGTGACCCTGTGGAGGTTCAACCGGGGAATGGGGTAAGTATGTGGATTTTTTTCTCACTGACGGCTGACGCATCGACACATGAGAGGGGGAGGGGGGAGAGACATTAGTTCTTCGTAAGAATTGCACCAGCTACCCCTCAGTACCTTGCCTTTGAGTTCATCGCGGAGGGGCACATTAAAGCCCCGCGGAACCTGTCACGGTGCTCACGGGAACGAGGGTAGCAAACTAGCTGCCGACCTCCTAGGAATCGCCGCCGTACTCGATGGACGTATATAGCCCACAGTTCAAACGTACAACAACTCCGAAGGTAGAGTGGAACCATGGTACGGTAAATCGAACCACGATCTAAATAGGGTTGCGGCCAGGGTGTCTAATCACTAGACCAACGGGCCCATAAAGTGGAGTGTTTCCTTAATAGGGCTAATTAATTTAAGCGGGTGTTTAGTGTTTACCTAGATTAGTTTTACTCCTATTAAAACCACTATCCAAAAAACGTTTTTAAACTAACATGAAAATTAGAATAGAGAATTATTATTAATAAGTAATCGTTAATGTTGTCTTTTACTTACGCGAATATTACACATTGAAATCAAACTACTTTTACGGATTTAAAAAAAAAAAAAAAAATCGGATAGTAAAATCAAAAAATAAACCGCGATAAAATCCGTAAAAGTAGTTTGATTTCAATAAGTAATCGTTATTTTGCGTGGCATAAAAATGTAAAACAATCGATCATGCAAGCACCTAGGAAAGTAACAGGGAGCAATGAACCTGAACTTGTCACTAGGGAGCCTTTAAGGTCCGATAATAGTAATAAATCATCTTATTTCCAGATAATCAGGTGATCGGCCTGTACTGTCCTCGCCTCGGTAAGGAAAAGTACTACACAAAGTGGTTGCTCCCCGCAGGAATTGAATCCGTGACCTTCACTACGGTGGCTAAGGATTTTACCGATAATAGTGCAACGACGTCGTTAAGGTGGTAGCTTGGTTGGTTAATTCCTAGTCTTATGCCGTCTTATTACCAAAAGCAGTTTAACAATAAGCCCAGGTTTAAACTTAGGAAATCGTTCTTTAAACTTGAGTCTAAACCTAGGTTTATCTTTAAACTGTTTTTCGTAATAGGACGGTTTGAGCTTAATTTGTTCACCTTGTTTGTTCATCATCACCAGCCGGAAGACGTCCACTGTTAAAGATAGGCCTTGTAATTTAACATGTTGGTATTTGCAGACGAATCGCAAACAGCATTATCGTTGAACTTTTATACTTTTAAGAAAAAAAGGGTAAATTTTCTGTTGCGTTATATGACCAGCGACTCGTGCTAGTGATATGCAGATCTAAATCGATTAAATTGTAGCTCTTAGAATAATTATTCTAAGTTGTAGCTAATTTAAATTCGACTAAAACAAGACAGTATAGATCCATTCTATACTTTGTGATCTAATTGGGCATAAACTAGTTTAGTCTTTTCGTTTACGATAACCGATCGGTGGATCAACGAATTTTATTTACAAATTGAATTAAGTATATAGTGTCTTTTTTCAAGTCTACATATGTAAATCATCATCACCATTCATCATCTTTATCATCATCATCATTCACATCTTCGTCACCATTCATCATCTTTAACACTATTCATCATCATCACAATACACATCTTTAACACCATCATCAAAATTCATCATCATCATCAGTCACATCTTCATCACCATCATCACACATCATCACTATCCATCATCATCATCTTTGACATCTTCATCACCATCATAACACATCGTCACCATTCATCATCATCATCATCATTCACATCTTCATCACCATTCATCATCTTCATCATCATTTACATCTTCGTCACCATTAATCATCTTTAACACTATTCATCATCATCACCATACACATCTTTAACACCATCATCAAAATTCATCATCATCATCCACATCTTCATCACCATCATCATCACACATCACCTTTCATCGTGATCATCATCATCATTCACACCTTCATCACCATCATCACACATCATCACCATTCATCATCATTCACATCTTCATCACCATTCATCATCTTCATCATCATTTACATCTTCGTCACCATTAATCATCTTTAACACTATTCATCATCATCACCATACACATCTTTAACACCATCATCAAAATTCATCATCATCATCCACATCTTCATCACCATCATCATCACACATCACCTTTCATCATGATCATCATCATTCACACCTTCATCACCATCATCACACATCATCACTATCACACATCATCACTATCCATCATCATCATCTTTCACATCTTCATCATAACACATCATCACCATTCATCATCATCATCTTTCACATCTTCATCACCATCATCATTTGAAATTCGAAATAACCCCCCACACATTTCCTTTATACGGGGTGTAAGGGACATCGTACCGAAAACCGATACCAGGGATCCAGTACATGATTCTGAACATTCTAGTGTTGAAATTTTTCATCGGCTTTTTCATAAATTTCCAAAAAATAATCCACTTTTTTTTAATAAAATTAGTCTATTATCTTTATTGGTAATAATAATAGAGCATAATTTTAATTTAAAATTTTTCAGTAGAGGCCGCGTTGTCATCCTGTGGTATTTCAAAAAAACTTGACAATAATGTATAAGTACCATGGATATATAGTATATCGATTAGTGCTCTCGTAAGGGCTATGCGAAATGATAAAGTAATTTTGAATTTGAATTAAAACTGAATAGGTACACAAATACATTGATTCGTAAATATTCGAACTGAAAGCACTAGACTATAAACTAGCCACGTGAGGCAATGCGCACTGCTGTTTTAGTTGGACAGACTCCCCTTGATAGTTAATTCGCACACCCGTTGTGCTACGCGTTCGACTTCCCTGGCCACTACCAGTCGCATAGCCGTTGTGTCTCGGCGGAACTCGCTTGTCTAGTCGAAGCCGCATACACGTAATGCCACCGGCCGACTAGACTAGTGAGTTGATGCGCATAGCCATCGCGACACGCTCGACTCGAACGTGTTAGACGGTTAGCACACGCGTTGATTGAGCAAACGGCTGTGCGCAAAACTCACTTTGTCTATATTGAACCGCATACGCCGAGCGCCCGATTTT
Source organism: Furcula furcula (assembly GCA_911728495.1). NCBI lineage: Eukaryota > Metazoa > Arthropoda > Insecta > Lepidoptera > Notodontidae > Furcula > Furcula furcula. Next base: position 18,030,339 of record OU452244.1, read on the forward strand.
TGCTTAGCAGCGGAAGTGTTAATATATGATAATGTCCTCTTGGCCGATACGAGCACAGTGGCCTGTTAGTCGATCTTTCATAAGATCAGCCACCTACGCGGGGGATACTCGTATTATAGTGCACAAGCGCTTGCGTAGACACAAGTGCACTCTCTCTTCCTTTATACCTCTCACAATCAGATGGATGAGACGGAAGACTGACACATCCGGGGGAGAGCTTAGGAGCAGGACCGACTTTTTACATGCCCATCCGTCGCATGGATAATCTTACTTTACAGACAATCAGGTGATCGGCCTGCATTGTCCTAGCCAATAAGGAACAACTTGACAAAGTTGTTGAAGCGCGATTCGAACCCGCATTCGGTTTGCAAAGCAATGTGTATGATATACAACAAATTTGTATCAGTAATTTGAATAACAGTTATTAGAATTTTATTAGTTTAAAGTGTCTTACTGCCGCACTCATAGTCACTTAATGGGTCATCAGCACACACTTAGTATGGTCAGGTTTTTCAATGAAATCTTAAGTGACGAGATATTGCTTCATTAACAGGCCTTTGGTGCAGCATTTAGAGGTATAAGAAGTAGATGGATTTACCAGTGGCATGTTGTATAATTAGGATTTATCTGAATGACTGTAATACAAAAGAATACATTTCTTTTTATGCCTACCCTGCACACATACATGCACTCCATCAAGATTTGCCATCATATTTCATATTTAAGGTTCCTATGAAATATACCGAACACTTAGATGCTATTTTATGATAATACTATGATAAATTCGAGCTAGTCTTCGAGCAGTGTGTCCTGCCGGTATTCACATTCACGAAAAAGTCCACTGAGAAATTCAGAGTTGCGCAAAGAGCAATGGAAAGGGCGATGCTCAGAGTAAGCTTGCGCGACCACAAAACGGTGGAGCAGAAACAAAACCAGACCGAAGGATGTCATCCACATACCTATGTGGATGACATCCTTCGGTCTGGTACTTAATTTCCCAAAGGAGATGGACAGGACACGCATATATACGACTACGCATATATACGCATATATATTGGACTGCATATATACGAGCTATAGCTCGTATATATGCAGTCCAATAGGTGGACAAGGTTTCATATGGAGTGGAGGCCCCGTACGAACAGGAGATCGTGGGGCCGGCCACCTAAACGTTGGTTGGACACGCAGGCCCAGACTGGATCAGAAGGGCACAAGATCGCGGGAACTGGAGGGAAATAGAGGAGGCCTATGTCCAGAAATGGACGACCGACACAGGCTGAAGAAGAAGAAGACTACAGTAAATTATGGAGATGTGTGGTTGTCGATGTCAGAGTGAATCTGCTAGCTAGACTATGGACTGTAGTTAATTTGTATTCGTGTGTGGGTATAATAATAAACACAGGTTATACCAACTTCACTTATGTATAAAAGTATAATTTATTTGTACATTGATGTTTCCGTATAATGGAGGTCAGCGCTATGAACTGACAAAGCGTTGTCTTACTTTGTCGGTTTAGTTAGTCTATCCGGAGATTTTGTGTTTTTTTTTGGATTTCTTACATTTAATCAAAACTCTCATGTGCGAACTCAAAAATAGTCTCATGTGCGAACAGACTCACATACATTGGACAATGCTCATGTCAGGAATCGCAGTGCTGGCTGCATCTATATAATATTATATCGATGGCTGGTAGCAAAAGCTACAAGCCGGACCTGCATTGACACTTCCTTTAGAATGCACTGGCTACAACTGGTTGCCTTTCCAGTCATTCAAATTCATTAATTTTTAACTAGGTATTAAGTACCTGTGGCACACGGTCGTCCAGAGGCCTTACCATCAACTTTGATAGCAGGGCAGTTTAATACGGAAAGTGACCTATCTTACAAACGTTAAGCGCACTAATTAGCGTGACAATAGTATTGTCACGTGACCACTCACCTGTTTGGGTGACGTAATAGCTGGGTGCCCTGATAATTAGTGCGCTCATGGTAAGTACACAGGTCACTTTTATAAAGAGTTCATGGTAAGACCCCCATGGGTGCTTAACATCACAGTGTCAGATATTCTGCCTCCAAGCAGCAGTGTGTGTTGCTGTGTTCCGATGTGAAGGGCAGAGTAGCTGGTGAAATTACCGGACACAAGAGACTTAATAACTAATGTCTTCTAGCGTAGGTCTATAGGCAGGCGTGTCTCTACCATCAGGCGAACTTCTTGCCTCTCTCGTTATTAGGTTCAATAACAAAAAGTAGTTTTACTAGTTTCTTGACAATAATATCTTCCTAAGATAAATATATTAATAAGGTCAAAACATTTGCAGTGGCCAATCTTTTGCGAAATCAGCCATCTACACGGGAGAGACATTATACCGCGAAAGTGCTTGCGCAGACGCGTGTCCACGATCTTTAAAGTCTCTTCTCGTTACCCTCGCCATCTAATAGGATGGAACGGAAGATCAACACGACTGGGGAGAGGTCAGGCGCAGGATTTTCTTTTTATATGCCTATCCGACGCATAGTATGATGATCCATCAAACGTACATGCCCATCCGACGGCGTCGCATGGATCATCATAAATTACATCACCCTTAACAAGCTATCCCACACTAAGTACAAATTGTCGTTTCAGAGAGTATACAGTCTGGTAAATCTCATCTAACCCGATCCGATATATGCATTTCGTTGCCAGCTGATAACCCGTTTTATTTAACCTTTGATTATATTGAATACTAGCTGACCCACGCAGCTCCGCCTGCGCTATTTTTACGTTAACTAAACTTTTAATAACAGACATTCGCATCGAATACATAAACTCCTTTTTTATAGTCGGTTAAAAACTGGGACCCACTTTTTACTTGCTATCCGAAGCACGGACACGTTTAGTTCAAATGGCGTTAAACGGTCACCCATTTATTTAATGACCTTACCTAACGTTGCTTAACCCGATCGATTACAAAACCTTGATAACAACTCTCTATGAGTGTTCCCTTACTAATTATTTATTATATTATAAAGAAAAATTGATAAAATCGGACCAAGCGTATAACCAAGTACCCATTTTGACTTTAATCCCCTCTCCCAAAAGAACCGTGCTAGATTACGGGATAAAAAGTATCCTATGTCCTACCTCGTAGTAATATCTCAAATCATGCCAAGTTTCATTTGAATCCATTCAGTAGTTTCGGCGTGATGCTCAGCCGTGATACAGACAGACAGACAGACAGACAGACAAAAATTAAAAAATATACATTTTCGGCCTCAGTATCGGTTATAGAATGCCCTCCAAATATAATTTTCAAAATATCTTCAATGTACAGAATTGGACCTGTTACAGTTTTATTATAAGTATAGATATAATTTATAATGAACATATAATTTATAATTCTGGGGATAAAATAATTCAAATAGCTATTCAAATTCATTTTATATTGTTTGGTTGCAATGTTTTATGTAACTACACACATTCTTATCTAATCGGACATCGATTTACGTATCTTAAGATGTATGAAGTTTTATATATTGTACCATAAATAGCTTCATAAAACCTAAAACTTTAATCGTTGCTGTAAATACCTGTGTAACTTTGTCTGAATTATAGTGACACAAACTAGCATACGAATTAAAAAATTCAAACAAAACAATAAACAATTGATGAAGAAAAAAATATAGTCAAGAGCACAGTTATAGAATAGTTAGAATAGTAGTATTATTTCTACAGGATATATCTATTGGAGAGTATACGCAGCAATTACGCGAATTGGTGGCACCTTCCCCCTTCTATCATCGGACGCCGAGACCCAAGCTAATGTGTTTTTAACCGACTTCAAAAAAAGGAGGAGGTTCTCAATTCGTCAGTATATATATATATATATTTTTTTTTTCTATGTATGTTCGCGCATAACTCTGGCAATTATGAACCGATTTGAAAAAAATCTTTCTTCCATCCATTCTTTAATCCGTTAATTCGGTCCCATAAAAAAATTATTGCTTAGTAATAAGTAGTTCCTGAAAAAACAAGAATGGTGACTGCGCACTGAGACTTGCAAGAAAGCCTATATAGATGACGTTTTAGTCGCTCGGACTCGCTCGGTCGGACAAAAATAGTCATAACTCTGGCAAATATTTACCAATTTCAATGATTCTTTTTTTATTCGAAAGAAGAAACCACTGTATTGAATCTGTATGAATTTTATTACAACCGGATAAGAACTTCCTGGAGGACCATGAACGATGTGGAGGAATTTATCTGGTAAAAACCATAAAACTGATGTTCTCCATTACATTGCTCTGACAATTATGAACCGATTTCGATGATTCTTTTTTTATTCGAGAGAGTAAACTACTATGATGTTTTCATGCAAATTTCATTACGACCGGATATTTTTTTCTGAAGAAACATGAATTATGTAAAACTATGTAGACGATAATGTGATCATAACCTACCTAGATAATTTTACGGTTTTCGATGGTTCAATCTTTATATATGAAAATATCACTAAAAAGTTTAAAATAAAAACTTTTAAAAAAAAAATTGAACCGACTTCAATATCACTGAAAAGTATAAAATAATTTAAATATTATTGAAGTTGGTGCCCAATATACACAGCAGGTACGCTAACACCAACTTCAATAATATTTAAATTATTTTATACTTTTCAGTGATATTGAACTCGGTTCAATTTTTTTTTTAAAAGATTTTATATCATCCTCGATCACATCGCCCCGTCTATCAGCTGTGATTTCGGTCAAGCACTACCTTATATTTAGTAAAAGATAAAAACATGTGGGGTAAGTATAATATCATCATCCTAAACGATGCATGTGGCTAGTCTTCGAAAAGATTAGGAGATAATAGGCAGCGCAATTTTTTTTGCGCAAACACATGTGAGTGAACCTATATAGGAGACTCGAGAGACTCCTATACATATAGGAGTCAATTATTTTGTATAGACTCATCGATGCGTTATACATTTTGTACGATATGGAATTAGCGAGACACAGTTGTTGGCCTGTTGGTACACAACAAGTCGGCCGAAGGACAGCATTGCACTACCGCTGGTCACCTGAGACAATTACCTAGTTATTAATTCTCTAGATTACAGTAATATCTCGAGTTGCAACGGCCTTCACACCGGAGCAAAGTGATGTTTACAAACTACAAATTCAGGTTTGCGGCAGAATATCTCGGTCCTTTTTTGCATGTTTTACGTAAATCCTTATGAATACCCACACTGCCACCCGTGCCATCCCGCCCCGTGGCGGTATTATATTATATCGGACTCCTACCAACTAAAATCCCACGGTGTCCCAATTCCGCTCTGTTGACTGGCCCCGGGGACGTACCTGTGGTAGTTTTTCGTACGGTATTTGCGTACGAAAAACGCGCGCGCGCGTGTTAGCGTACCTGCTGTGTATATTTGGCACCAACTTCTAAAATATTTAAATTATTTTATACTTTTTAGTGTCTTGAAGTCGGTTCAACTTTTTTTTAATATTTTATTTTATACTTTTTAGTGATATTTTCATACATAAAGATTGAACCATCGAAGACGGTAAAATGATCTAGGTAGGTAATGATATCACATTATCGTCTGCATACTTTTACATAACTAATGTTTCTTCAGAAACTCAGAAACAATTTATCCGGTCGTAATGAAATTTGCATGGAATCATCATAGTAGTTTACTCTCTCGAATAAAAAAAGAACCATCGAAATCGGTTCATATTTGTCAGAGAAATGTAATGGAGAACATCAGTTTTATGGTTTTTTAACCGACTTCAAAAAAGGAGGAGGTTCTCAATTCGTCTGTATATATATATTTTTTTCTATGTATGTTCACGCATAACTGGCAATTATGAACCGATTTGACAAAATCTTTCATCCATCTATTCTTTAATCCGTTAATTGGGTCCCATAAAAAAATGATTGCTTACGAATAAATAGATAAATTCCTCCACATCATTCATGATCCTCCAGGAAGTTCTTATCCGGTTGTGATAAAATTCATACAGATTCATTGCAGTGGTTTCTTCTTTCGAATAAAAAAAAAATCATTGAAGTTAGTAATTATTTGCCAGGGTTATGACCATTTTAGACCATAAAAAGCGACATAAAGTCATCTTATAGGCATTCCTGCAGTTTTCCTGCGCAGTCAACATTCTTGTTTTTTCAGGAAGTACTTATTACTAAACAATATTTTTATGGGACCCAATTAATGGATTAAAGAATGGATGGAAGAAAGATTTTTTCAAATCGGTTCATAATTGCCAGAGTTATGCGCGAAAAAAAAAAAATATATACAGACGAATTGAGAACCTCCTCCTTTTTTGAAGTCGGTTAAAAATTTAGCTAACGTAAAAAGAGCGCGAGCGGAGCTGTGCGGGTCGGCTAGTTAAGAATATAAAGCATAATAATATAATTATTTATCATATAATTTAATTTTCATGTTAAAACTTAATATTTGTTGTTGTTAGGTAAGTAAGTATGTTGAAGGACGCTGAATGTCGCCAAATTGTAAAACTAATTACACAGTGTTTCTGTGGTAGTTGTTACCGTAGTCGTCAAGTCGTAGAAATATGTTATTTTTATTATAAATGCATAAAAACAAATAAGATCAGTGGTGTACGCGGGAGACGATATTTTAGTACACAAGTGCTTGCATAGACACAAGTGCACGCTCTACCTTTACTCACACAATCATATGGGACTATCGATGGAAGACCGATACGACCAGAGAGAGACTAAGCGCAGATGTAACATGCTCATCTGAGCATGTCCCATCTGATTGTGTGAGTGATTGGGTCAGATGACACATGGATCATGTTACTTTCCAGACAATTGTTGGGTCCGTCCGACCGTTGTTGGGTCACAAAATATCTATATTTTGTGGTTGGGTCTCCCCGTGATTAGTTGGCTAACGCGTGTGTTTGGCGTGCAGTTTGCGGGTTGGGCCATATAGTGATGGCCAACGCTGAGTTGCTTACAAAATACCAACGACATTAGTAAAGTAAACTTAGGTAAGCGATTTGATGTTGATTTATTGGAAACGACATTTGGTTTAATTTAAAATGATGGAAAAAAAATTATAAAGTCATAATAAAATTCCATTACTTACCTAAAAACATGAGAAAAGGTAAGTATAAAGGTTATAGTTAAATATCGATTTACGTTTTTAGTATTTAAAACTTTCGAAACCACTGAGAATTTTTTATACCTAGGTACTGTGTACAAAAATCATAGATCGACATCTATCGATAACATTTAAAATTAAAAGAGTAAATAACATCCTGCGTTTAAGCCAATAATTATCCGACAATAGCAGAGGCAAAATATGGCCCATTATACCCAAGATACACAACTATTGACCTACAAAATTTACCCGTGCGGGCGCGATAAACGCACGTAACGTCGTTTAAACTATTTTGATTGAAAACTGGTACACCGTTCGTGTCCGCGATAGTACATTTACCTTTAATTTGGTATTAGAATACTATTCTACTATTGATACTAAATTGTGATAAAAGATTGGTATAATTACATAATTAACATCGTGCGTGCTATTTATTTATTCGGTTCGGTAACATGTGCAATAACATACGGTGCGATGCAAACTTATAAAAGTTATAATCTCATAAGTAAACATGATTATTGGGACTTATGTAAACATGATTATTGGGACTTGTATCAGCAATAAATTATTAAGGAGGTTCGATAATTTTCCGAGATAAAAATTGTGACGTGATTAAATTGGTATACCCATACAGGGATTTAGTAATAACAGTAAACATGATTATTGGGACTTGTATCAGCAATAAATTATTAAGGAGGTTCGATAATTTTCCGAGATAAAAATTGTGACGAGATTAAATTTTTATACCCATACCGGTATTTTTAAAAACATGCTACAATCATTCATATTTTAAAGAACCCCATCCTGTATTCAGTCGGCATTCTTTGTCAGGTCAGGCAGTTTTATCCGCAAACTAAGCATGCGCGAACAGCCATGTCGCAAATAAGCAAAATATAGAAAGACAGCAACATAAGCAAACGAACAGAATTGCATCTAATTCGAACACTCGTTTTTTCCATTTTTAGGTTCAATACCTAAAAGGTAAAAAAGGAACCCTTAAGGTGAGACTTCGTCTGTCTGTCTGTCACACCTATATATTTCAGGAATTATGACGCTATCGATTTGAAACTTGGAACAGTTTTAGATCCTTTTTACCCAACCTCATCGCAAATGAAAAAAAAAACAATATTTTTCCTTTTAGTTTTTTTTTTAATGGGAGTCGAAATTGGTCATCAAAATTTCAAAGTGAGACTACTATATCCAATGGGGTATCATATAAAAGGGCTTCATTTGTACATCTCAAAACAGATTTTTATTTTCGTTTATGTCACGTAGTTTTTGGCTGACAATAAAAAATGACAAAAAAATACCGTTCCCCCATTATCTCTGAAGTTTGTTGATAGAAAAATCTGAAATAATTATGGGTAATACATGTCTATCTATATTTTACAGGTAAAATAAAATAATCTTTCTAAATAGTACAGTTTTTTAGTAATCCTAGAAAAACCTCGACAAACAAACTTAGTTTTGCGGTTTGTTTTTTTTTTTCTATGTGAGGTGTTACATGAATAGACATAAAATTACTTACCTTAGTACGTCCAAAAAGGGTATGGAACCCTAAGTGCGCAATTTCGACTCGCACTTGACTGGTATTTTTCTTTATGGCTCAGAAACTTGCAAAGAATAGACGCATTTGAAATGTGGTGTTTAAGCCGGTTGCTAAAAATTTCTTAGATGGCGTACCGGACTAATGAATTGATTCTAAAAGAGCTGAATCGAGCTTGAGGACCAAAAACGGCTATCTACGATCTGCCTTTACCGGGTCGTACAGTAGTAGCATGGATGAAATCCATGGTAGTAGGTACTTCGGCCATGTAGCGCGAAGAAATGCTAACGACCTGGAAAGACTAATTAATAGTAACCGGCAAAATTGAGAACAAAAGACCCAGAGGCCGAAGTCCAAAACGATGATCTACGTTGCACTTCACGAAGCAAAAGACGCATTAAGACAATTTGATAAGAAGTCACGATCCTCAACAATGAGCGAGCAACTGAGGAGGAGGAGGAAGCATGTAAGCAAATATTATTTAAATGTTTTATGCGAAAAAGGTTTTTGCCGTACAGATTAGTTATCTTAATTTTACTTTTACTGCCGCACTCAGAGTCTGTAAATTAATAAATATTTGGGCACTTAGGTGTAAATTTAATAAATAATGATTTATTACCGAACTCAAAGCGCGGCAACCTTTAAGCGTTCGCAAATACAAGCAAGAACTTACACCAAGGAGGTTCTATCTATTCAATTCTATTGTTGGTGGCTACGGTAGCCACCGAAACGCACTTCTACCCAGTTAGGTCCATTCTGATATACACAATATGAAACTCCACACTCATGGTACATTTTTCAGACATTTAAATTCCTTGCAATTGCCTTGCTGTGATCCGTGGTATTGTGATGGAAGTATGGATTATTATCAGGCAGGTGCTTTCGATTAGAACACTGAAAAATATATTTAGAGCGGATGGGAATAACCGGAGTGTACCTTAGCGAGTTCACACCTGTCCAGTTCATCAACTTTGTTGATTACTAATAAATTCAAAATCTTCTATTGATGACGTTCAAACAGTCAAATTAAAATTCATTCGATTTTATCGCGACAGGTTTACAGGTCGACTCGCTTTCAAGAACAAAATCTGGTTAATTTTTATTGAATCGTTTATTATTGCTTCAATTTGCTTGAAAGTGTTTTCACGCGGTCACATGGAATTTTGCAGCGGTTTAACTAAAATCGAAGTGCGTGAGTGAGCCCGCTATTATTATGCCGCCAGCAGCGGTCAATGACATAACGTACCGGTTTGCCGCTACAATATCAATATACTTTGGCCGTTACCTACATTTGATGTACCTACAACATTACCTAATATATAAATAGAGATACATGTATATATGTATGGTCAAGCGTGTAGTGTAGAGCTAAAAATAAGGTAGAGGTTACGAGTAAGTATATATTTTACACATAAAAGAAACACTAACCTAATAAATATTACAGACATAGATGATATGATGGTCTCTATCTATTTATTAGGGTTCCATTCCTAAAAGGTAAAAAATCTACTCTTATGGTGCGACTCCGTCTCTGTCATACACACCTAGGTAGATATATATTTCCGGAACCACGATGCTATAATAGATCCAACCGTTTATTTTCTTTTTGACAGCACCAATAGAACAGCGTCATGTTACGCAAAAGTTCACTTTAAAAGTTCACTTAAAGTGAACTTTTAAAAGTGAACTTCACTGTAAGTGAACTTTTAAAAGTGAACTTTTGCGTAACATGACGCAGTTACGTTCTATTGGTGCTGTCAAAAAGAAAATAAACGGTTGGACGCTCTATAGTAAATTGAAATTTGGAATTTTAGATCTTACTTACCCAACCACATCGCGAGTAAAATTTTTTTTTTTTCATTGAAATCAAACTATGCTTATACTTACTTTTACAGATTTCATCGCAGTTTATTTGAGATTTTACTAAGTTTACCGACATTTCGAATGCTTTGCAGCATTCCTTGGTCACGCTATAAATGCGTAAAAGTAGTTCGATTTCAATGTGTAGTAAGTATAATTAAAAGACAACATTACATATATTATTTTTTATTTTACTTTCTTTCAATAGGGCTCGAAAGGGGTCATCAATATCTCAAAGCCTGGTGGTTCCAGAAATTTATAGGTGAGACAGACAGAGGGAGAAACGATCTATAAGGGTTCCTTTTTTATTTTTTAGGTATGTATCCTAATTGGAAAGAAAAAACAACTTGTGATGATCGTATATCAATACGATAGGTAAGAAAGGTGTCAAATTCGTACATCTATTCTGTACTTATTTCTATTACCTATCTCCTAATCTGGTAATACCTATTAGTAGTGTGATTGATGTCAAGAAATAACTTTGTAGATGTAGTATGCTCAAAGTGTTGTAATTTTTTATTATGAGTAGTTTTTCATACAACAAATTTTATTTTTCGGATACGTACAAATATAATTTCGAACATAAATAGAAGCCGTTTAATTTATTTGTTCACTGCAGCAGCTAAATGAGTCGTATGATATGACAGTATACTTAATAAAATAGGTAGCATTATATTTTGCTTTAATCGTGGGCAATCTGCATTTCACTTCCGCTGATGTAAACATTTACAAATAATAGCGGGTGAAGACGTGTCTAGAGTTTTAAGGAGACTGTACTGGTTACCGTGACTCTTCATTGGAAAGGTATTTGAACGTAGTGAAAAAAATCTTAAATCTATGAATGAAACACTGGTGAGGTCAGGGCCGTAGCAACCGCCGTATCAGTCGTATCAATGATACGGGGCCCCCAGCCTACAGAGGGCCCGAACGTGCATAGCAAAAAATTAATAATATTCACAATATCACTTAAACTCTTAGACCGTACCTACATATGAGCCCCCAACAAATTTTGATAATTTTTTTTTTTTTTTGACGCGGGGGATGTCTTCGAAAGATCGCCGGGAGCTGTGGGGCTCGACCGGGGTATGTGGGATTCTTACCCACTAAAACCCCCGCGGCTGTCGCATCGGCACATGAGAGGCCCCCCTCTCATGTCCCCACCCCAGGGCTCTCCGGTGGGATCTGCACCAGGTTCCCCTCAGTGGCGCATTGTAGCCCCCCGGGAACCTGACACGGTACTCACGGGGACGGGGGTGGCAACCCCGCCGCCGTCCTCCTCGGAGTCGCCGCCGTACTCAATGGACGCTCAAAGGTCTAGGCGTCCAGCGACTCCGAAGGTTGATACTGGGCCTACCTAAGGCAAGCTACGCCACTTGGTGAGGTTATCTATTTTTAAGCCTTAACCGTATACTAAATTATAAATCATGGATGCATAGTCCATGCTATAAATTAAGAGGCCCTAAGAAGTGATGCTCGGATAGTTTTTTCTTTGTATTAGTAATTATTATTTGTTCATGTAATTTTTCAATAATATTCCATCTACTACACAACACAGAAATACATAAACAGATTGTTAAACACATTCAGTGTATCAATACAAACACGTGTAAGTATATAAGTAACTCATTTGTTGAATTTCTCATATATTTATACCTACTTTGTTCCATAAAAACGAAACTGATCTTGTATTTCTGGTACAAATCCGAAAAAAATTGAGATATCTAATTAACAAAATATGAGATATACTTAAATGTATTTGTATTGATACACTGAATAAGACGCTCACGGATCGGACACATGTTTTTTTTACTATCTGTGTAGACTAATTCCGTGATCTCGCTAGATTATTATCTGGTTTGATTCCCAAGTCATGCAGATGATTTATTTGTCAGACTTTAATCTTAATGGCAACTCAATGAGAACTTAAAATTCATTAAGTATATCAGTTGTTGTTGCAGGTGATAGGCACATTATCATACATTCGTGGACATAAATTAATAATACCAGCCCTTGTTTTTGTCCCACTGTTGGGCACGAGTCTCCCTTCAAGATAAAGATATAAATTACATATAGTAAAATATGTTTAGTAACAGAATTATTAGAACCGTCAGAAACAAGTTAATAGTAATTTAGTGTCGTTAATTAATTCATAAATTAAAAAAGTCCTGGTAGCGACTGTTCGTGTCACTTACCGTATGCAGATTTGTTGTCAATAATTACATACTTATCATGTCTACAGTTCCTGCATAATGGATATTATGTTCAAAACGGTACATTTATATAAATTTTAAGTTTTCAGTTTAAGCACACAAACATCCAACTCATCTCGTCAAGTGCGAAAAATGTATAAGTATACATACTTACTTATAAGTATATTGTGATCATAATTGAGAAGTTATATGCTATAATATACATATATTTAATACCGGGTGAGATCAGGTCACAGTTATCTTTAGATGTCTTTAGTTATCATCAACATATATTACATAATAAGTATAAAAGTGATGAGTAGGTAGGTGTTGTTACCAGAAAACGTAGCTTTAATTCATATACTTGTTTGATAAATGGTTCAATTAAAACCTGGCGTTTCGAATGCGTTTATCCATTTGTGGTGGCTAATAAACCAAACCAAGTAATAATTATAACCGTTCGGAATCTATTTTTGGACATTACTACATTTTACCCTAACGGGGTAGTCAGGGTAAAACGTAGAGTCAGTAGAGTAGAGTAGAGTTATGTTTTAAAAGCATAAATGTCCCGTGTACAATGCCCATTATAAAAGATAATACCCTGCTATGAACGTATCAGGCACGGGAAACAAATGACGGAGACTGCTATGCACACAAAATGTTTCATGCCCGTATACAACGCGTTTATTCACCGTACCATACGTCTTACTGCCAGTCCCAATATCCTATCGATCCATTGAAATGAAACTAATTTTACGGATTATATCGCGGTTTATTTTTGATTTTAATTTCCCGACGTTTCGAATACTTTACAGCATTCATGGTCACGGGCGAACTGAGGTGGTAGCTGTCCATATGTCATAGTTGTCTTAGGGTACCCTCAGGTCTTCTAATTATTATTGTTAGTCCGATCTACGCAGAAAGAGCTTACAGTATCTTGAGGTCTTGCAGTGGAATGCTTGTCTTTGGATTTGACTATGTTTATCACGGGATCCCAAGCTGGTGGTAGCACCCAGCCATCTTCTCTATTGATTGAGATGGCTGGGTGCTACTGATGCTGGGTGAAACGTCGGGAAATTAAAATCAAAAATAAACCGCGATATAATCCGTAAAATTAGTTTCATTTCAATGTGTAATATTCGCGTAAGTATCAGAAATCATTATCCTATCGATCCGTTACTATGAGTTAAAATAGTTACCATCGATAGCTATAATGACATATTTCCGTTTCAATAACAACATATTACTTAACAGCTTACTGTTGGTTGTTCAAATGACAGTCTGTCAGGGTTTTAGTTATCGCTCCATTTCGGAGGTTTATCGCGGGATATCGATGACTTGATAGATGATTTTAACTTATAGTTAGGGATCGATAGGATATTGGGACCGGCAGTTAAACGATAGGTGCGCGACACCTAGTTCCGAGGCGCTGCCGATTAGCGCGTAACGGAATGGGGCCCCGTCGCCGCGTCGTGTCGCCGAGACATTTTGTGAATATTTGAACGGCCTGGTCATCATAGTACCATTATGGCACGGCTGGAGACGGTAAGTTCCAGTGGACATGACTTCGTATTAATTATACAAATACATTTTATTTTTGGTAAAGATCAGTAACAGTATAACCCATCGATATGCATAACCCCTCCAATTGAAATTTCTAAAAAAAATATTGAATGTAGATGAAAGCGGTGCACTCACTTATTATTTTAACATATCTACACGAGTAGGTCTAAACTGGCCTGTTTGAAGCTCTACCTAACCTTTAAAACAGCTTCGATATGATGCAGCAACGTTTACGAACTGCTGCTTGATGTCTGAATATCTGACACTGCTGTGATACGAACCTGGGTGTTTCATTGCACTTTTTTGGTAAGGGACTTACCACCCTTGGATTATATATACGTCTATATAATCAAAGCTACCACCACCTAGTAAAAATGTTTTGACCTTTCAAATATAGAACCATAAACAAATAGTTGACTACATAGACGACTAAACATTATGAGAAAGTTAATCCGCCAGTATCTTATCCCTTATTAAGCATTTGTAAATAAACCAACAGCTAATTTTACTGAATTAATTACGGACTGAGTGCGGAAGTATGACATTTACAGACATCTCATAATTATACACTGTCTTATAGTAATACTAATTACGATGTCGTAATGTAGGAAGATAACATCTTTTCCTATCTCAAAACATCGCACTTTGTGGCACCACGCTACGCTCTTGCCGTGTAATAAAATGATAACAATTATCAATTTAATAAAACCACCTAATGACGTCTTAGTAACCGGTAATACAAATGACTATATCCCTTATATAGGTGCGGTGTATAATATGTGATAAGAACACTTATCACTTTTATTAACATTTGTGAAGTTAAACAGCAGTTATTATATCATTATCTATAAAAATAATGTACCTATAAATTGAATAGTTTGGAAATAACATCCGGAGTTGTATATTACTCGGACCTTGTGGCGACTACGGACAATTTCCGTGCTTTCAAGCGTTTCTGCCATGCCTATTATTGGAAACTTAAAGTTTAAAAGTAGAAATCTAAATATAGGTCCCTTCAAATCAAGTAACTTCCGTGGTGCCTTACAGGTGGACTAACTAGTTGGTGCACCTGTAAGAATCTTTCGTTCTGAGGTTATATCGACCTGTGCGATTTTTACTTGTCTCCCGCTTCGCAAAGGAGGGAAGTGGAATTTATATTTTTCTAACTCCTATAAACTTTTCTAATTAAATTTGTTGCGGGTTCCAAGACCATTTAGCGTTTTCCCCGGGACTCGCCGAGGGTCAAACCTTGGTGTCTTCACTGGTGACCACTGTAGATCCTGGCTAACAGGAGTTCCAGTGGTGGGCATGAGAAAAAAAAAAGTACCTACTTATAAATTACTTATAGGTGGTACTGCTAGTGTAGTATGGTGGTGCTAGTGAGCACCGTGTCAGGTTCCCGGGGGGCTGTAATGCGCCCAGCGTACCGGGCCCAAATGTAACAGATCCTACGGGAGAGCCCAGGTCTCCGTTCTCATGTGCCGCGGGAGGTTTTAGTGGGTTACAATGCCACATACACCGGTTGTCCCCCACAGGTCTCGGGGACCTATTGAATACCCCGCGAGACCAAAAAAATACCGCGAGTTGGACCAAACGAGCCATTTGAGTGCCTTTAGTTTTAAACCCCTTTTCTGTTCTAATACTAATATTAAATGGTTAATGATTTCAGTGAGAACTAAGTTGTTATCACGATCAGACTGGTGCCGAAACGGTGCGCCTCACGGTCGCGTCAACAATGCATGAGTCTTTTATTACTTTGAAGTACTTTGGACTATGTAGAGAGCGTCTTTTCCTAAGTTCGACTGATTACTGGCTTGTGCATATTATTACATTTTATTATTTGTCCATACCATAGGTAATAATAGGATCTATAATACCTAATTAAATGGTTGTCCTCATCATATGGCTCGTGTTATCAGAATTCCAAGCGTTCCCAGTGAAATTAATAAATAATATTCCATGGTAGGTGTACCTACCTACCTACCTATTTAAAATAAAGTTTGAATATAGATGGATGAATAAATACATATTTATCCATATACCTACTTACATAGTAAATCCAATAGCAAGCATAACATTATAATATCTATTAGAAATGAGTAGGATAAATGATATTAAATTATTTATTAATCCCGGATAAATGTTGCGATGATTGATTAAAATAGAAGTGAAGGCATCAAGGAAAAATATACTCACGTTATAAACATATTACATATATAAAATAAAATGAGTTTATTACTAATAATATCAATAATAATATACAATAAAGCAAAAACTTATTGGGTATGTTACCTACAAAACATTTAAGTGTTCAAGCGTTTCTTTGACAACCAAGAATCGTTGCCAGTACCAGCTCCTTCATAAAGTCTTATTACTGAG
The DNA here is from genome assembly GCA_911728495.1 of Furcula furcula. Lineage (NCBI taxonomy): Eukaryota > Metazoa > Arthropoda > Insecta > Lepidoptera > Notodontidae > Furcula > Furcula furcula. The sequence goes on from OU452244.1 coordinate 18,047,003, forward strand.
TACGAGTAAGTATGTGAGTAATCAAATATGCAAAGTATCTCATGGTTATGTTAATTTGGGCAGACGTCTTGGCCATACGTATATAACTACCTATACACGTTGCGCTTTACTAACTCGGTGAACCGCCAGCTAACGGGTTACTCCTCACTGAATGTAAACGAACGAGACGAGACCTAATCTTCCAAACGTTTCCTATAAACAATTGGAGATTTATAATCAAGTACGGAATTAGTAACACTACAGATAGAAAGGACCAACCTACATATTTTGTAACGAGGAAAAAACTTCGATAATGAATTCTAACTGGTATAGTATTAATATAAGGTAGGTAGCTAAGTAACTTTATAATGTTCATGTAGGTAAATTAAAAATGTATAGGCTCTTGCTTACCTAAGTTAATAAATAATAAACAAGTAGGTAATCGATATAGTTCATGTACTTTCGCACTGCACTTGTTAAATCACTACCTTATATGAAACAATCTTGACACATAAATTGTGTGAACTAGTACATTTATTGGAAGTAAGTTAATGTTATTTTTTAGAAAATAACGTATAGGCTCAGAGTCGCGACTAGATTATATTTCTGTGGTCGCGACCATCAGCTGACCCCGTGTAGGTCGCGCGTAAACGGAAAATGTACGATATCGTAGCGACCGAGGCGACGCGACGACGCCAACTGGCGACTTGCCCTGCCGCTCTATCACGTAAATGTAAAGTATAAAGTTCACTTTACTATTTGCAAAGACATGGTAAACACCTAAATTTTCGCGCGCTAAACATATACACGCGAGTGCAAAGTACTAATGCTAATTATATTATGGTGGGGTGATCGTAGCGCGTGGGGAGTGGTGTAGGTAATTACATAGCAGATCAAGACAAAAAATACATACGTTACTGTGGTTATGTTGGTCCACGTCCATATCGCGATCTCTCGAAGCCACTCGGTATCACGCACGAGTATCACGACCCACGTGCTCCGTGGCGGCCGCACAGATGACTGAGGCGTTTCGCGACCAAGCCTGATAAACAACGTAGCTTCGTCGGCTAATCAGAGCTGTATGCCTCATTATTTGTCAGTTTAGTGTGAAGTTAAATTATCTAATCTTTCATGAATCGTTAAGGTCAAGAACTGCACAAATTGTACCTACCTACTTATACTACTTATCAAATTATCTACAGCTAGTAGATAATTTCCTGCTTGAAGTTTCGTGGCGGTTGATAATCTGCTTGTAAAGGCGAACAAAACACAAAATGGTTAAAACGTTGATTTGTTTAATTATCCAAAAATATATTTACTTACATTAAACATATGAATGTCAATGGACCCCGCACTAGGCGAACCATGGTATATAATCTATTATGTAACGAAACGTGGTATTAATCAGCTAATACAACAATTTGCCTAAACGGATTTTGTTGATGAATCAAAGAAATAAAATATTATAGAGCGCCTTTTGTCTCTACATTGTGTTGATTAATGCAAAATTGTGTGTGTATATTTAAATGGTTACTAAATATTTTAATAGTAATTTATACTTATAAAAATTAATCCTTATTTCCCTTTGGTCGCGCTATTACTTGAGAATGACTTTACCTAAGTATTTCATCCATCTTTATGTTATTGTTTTCAATAAAATTAAAACGTTGCGCAGGAAATTAGAAAATTACACGGGTGGAGCTGCGCGGGATAGCCAGCAGTAAATACATCATGATATCAAAACCGTCACGCCCTCTTGTATGATTATACAAAACTACTACCTATCTCTACAACTGCAGTAAATGTTGAATGTAGAGTAATAATTTAGCGCTTATGTGATCAAACCAAGGAGATAACGCTTAATCAGGAGACTGAATTTTCTACCAAATACTACAGGTGGCGCTAATAATCTACTAATATAAAATATTAAAAAAAAAATCGAACCGACTTCAATGACGACACTGAAAAGTATAAAATAATTTAAATAGATGTTGGTGTTGGCGTACTTGCTGTGTATATTTGGCACCAACTTTAATAATATTTAAATTATTTTATACTTTTCAGTGTCGTCATTGAAGTCGGTTCGATTTCTTTTTTAACCGACTTCAAAAAAAGGAGGAGGTTATCAATTCGGTTATATGTTTTTTTTTTTTTTAATATTTGTTACCTCAGAACTCTGTCGTTTACGAACCGATTTGGAAAATTATTTTTTAATTGAAGGGATATGCTTCCAGATTGGTCCCATTTTTTTCAAAATCAAGTTCTGATGATGGAAACCATGAGTAACTGAGGGAACTCCTTAAATATTATAGGCATACATATAGCGTTTTTGGTATTTTTAGAAACTAGTCGAGCATTTTCATTCAGAAAGTATCATTTGGTGAAGTGGATCTGATGAAGAAGGCCATAGATGGCCACCGGAACTCTATAATAAAATTAACAATCCATCCTATCCTAGCCGTGCCTACTAAACGTAGAACTACCGAATTTGGACTCGATGGATAGTTCTCGACGAGCAGTTGCTAGAAAAATGGAGATCAGGATCTGATGGTGGAGCAGGAAGGTTGTCACGGGATCTCTGCACCAATAAACGTAGATCCGCCGAGTTTGGGCTCGTTGGGTAGCTCGCGATGAGTAGTTGCTAGAAAAATGGTGATCAGCGTCTGATGATGGAGCAAGAAGGTCGTCACGGGATCTCGGCACCAATAAACATAGACCCACCGAGTTTGGGTTCGTTGGGTAGCTCTCGACGAGTAGTTGCTAGAACAATGGTGATCAAGGTCTGATAATGGAGCAGGAAGGTCGTCACGGTATCTCGGCACCAACAAACGTAGACCTACTGAATTTGGACTCGTTGGATAGGTCTCGACGAGTAGTTGCTAGAAAAATGGAGATCAGGGTCTGATGATGAAGCAGGAAGGTCGTCACGTGATCACTGCACCAATAAACGTAGATCTGCCGAGTTTGTGCTCGTTGGGTAGCTCTCGATGAGTAGTTGCTAGAAAAATGGTGATCAGCGTCTGATGATGGAGCAAGAAGGTCGTCACGGGATCTCGGCACCAATAAACATAGACCCACCGAGTTTGGGTTCGTTGGGTAGCTCTCGACGAGTAGTTGCTAGAACAATGGTGATCAAGGTCTGATAATGGAGCAGGAAGGTCGTCACGGTATCTCGGCACCAGCAAACGTAGACCTACCGAATTTGGACTCGTTGGATAGGTCTCGACGAGTAGTTGCTAGAAAAATGGAGATCAGGGTCTGATGATGGAGCAGGAAGGTCGTCACGTGATCACTGCACCAATAAACGTAGATCTGCCGAGTTTGGGCTCGTTGGGTAGCTCTCGATGAGTAGTTGCTAGAAAAATGGTGATCAGGGTCTGACGATGGAGCAAGAAGGTGGACACGGGTTCTCGGCACAAATAAATGTAGACCCACCGAGCTTGCAGTCCATGGTTCTCGAGAACTACGAGTATAACACCTAGATATCTTCGGTTTATGGCAATTGGTTAGTTTTATTAAGATATTGTCCCATGTACATTTTTTAAAATTTTTGCTTAAGCTTATATTTTAGTGATGGTCCATAGTTGTGTTATGTAGTGGGTGTTTTTAAAATAAATATTAAACTGGCTGTTAGTCAGAATAAAATATAAGTTGTTAAAACTTAACCTAATAATACACCAAGGGAACCACTAAACAGAATAAAATAAAAATAATATTTACAATAAAATCTTTTTAAAAAAAAATTGAACCGACTTCAATATCACTGAAAAGTATAAAATAATTTAAATATTATTGAAGTTGGTGTTAGCGTACCTGCTGTGTATATTTGGCACCAACTTCAATAATATTTAAATTATTTTATACTTTTCAGTGATATTGAAGTCGGTTCAATTTTTTTTTTTTTTGAAAAAAAAAAAAAAAAAAAAATATATACAGACGAATTGAGAACCTCCTCCTTTTTTTGAAGTCGGTTAAAAAAAAAGAACCGCCTTCAAAATGCAACTAAAAAGCCTGAAATAATTTCTAAGAATTAGTGGTTTTTACATCTACATTGTTGGACTTGGACTACAACATATTATAAATACATATTACTATCGAAGTCGGCGCCTAACGTCTAGCAAATACTTATAAGGGCAGTAGGTACCTAACTGTTTTCTAGTTTGGCGCCGTCTTTGATAGTAATATGTATTTATAATATGTTGTAGTCCAAGTCCAACAATGTAGATGTAAAAACCACTAATTCTTAGAAATTATTTCAGGCTTTTTAGTTGCATTTTGAAGGCGGTTCTTTTTTTTGTAAAAATTATTTTTTTAATATTTTATTTTATACTTTTTAGTGATATTTTCATACTAAAAGATTGAACCATCGAAGACGGTAAAATGATCTAGGTGGGTTATGATCACGTTATCGTCTACATAGTTTTACATAATTGTTCTTCAGAAACAATTTATCCGGTCATAAAGAAATTTGCATGGAATCATCATAGTAGTTTACTCTCTCGAATAAAAAAAGAATCATCGAAATTGGTTCATATTTGTCAGAGTAATGTAATGGAGAACATCAGTTTTATGGTTTTTACCAGATAAATTCCTCCACATCGTGCATGGTCCTCCAGGAAGTTCATATCCGGTTGTGATAAAATTCATACAGACTCATCACAGTGGTTCTTTCTTTCGAATAAAAAAAATATCATTACAATTGATAAATATTTGCCAGAGTTATGACCATTTTTGTCCTTAAAAAGCAACAAAAACGTCATCTTTTAGGCATTCCTGCAGGTTTCCTGCGCGGTCTTCATTATTGTTTTTTCAGGAATTACTTATTCGTAAGCAATAATTTTTGAAGTGAAACTTCTTATGCGACTTCCAAAAATGTTATCACATAACGCGTCAAGCGTTAAATGAAGCACTTAACGCTTAAGTGATAGGTGTTAAACGATAGGCGATAGGCGTAAATTTGTTAAGGTTATGAAAGCGCTCATGCGACGCCTTCACTGAGTGAGTGGGTGATTGGGTGAGTGGGTGAGTGGGTGAGTGGGTGAGTGGGTGAGTGGATAGTGAGTGGATAGTGAGTGGATAGTGAGTGGATAGTGAGTGGATAGTGAGTGGATAGTGAGTGGATAGTGAGTGGATAGTGAGTGGATAGTGAGTGGATAGTGAGTGGATAGTGAGTGGATAGTGAGTGGATAGTGAGTGAATAGTGAGTGGATAGTGAGTGGATAGTGAGTGGATAGTGAGTGGATAGTGAGTGGATAGTGAGTGGATAGTGAGTGGATAGTGAGTGGATAGTGAGTGGATAGTGAGTGGATAGTGAGTGGATAGTGAGTGGATAGTGAGTGGATAGTGAGTGGATAGTGAGTGGATAGTGAGGTGGAAAGTGAGTGGATAGTGAGTGGATAGTGAGTGGATAGTGAGTGGATAGTGAGTGGATAGTGAGTGGACAGTGAGTGGACAGTGAGTGGACAGTGAGTGAGTGAGTGAGTGAGTGACCGCCGACTCCGCCGACTCCGTTGACTCCGTTGACTCCGTTGATTCCGTTGACTTTGTTGACTTTGTTGACTTTGTTGACTTCGTTGACTTCGTTGCGCGGGGAGGTGGAATAGAAAGAGACAGAGCTAGAATGAAGTTTCACTTCTTCCGCGCGGAGGGACTCCACGCACGCACATTTTTTTTATGGGACCCAGTCATATATCGATGGACCCAATCAACGGATTAAAGAATGGATAGAAGAAATTTTTTTTCGAATCGGTTCATAATTGCCAAAGTTATGCGCGAACATACATAAAAAAATATATATATAAGTACAGACGAATTGAGAACCTCCTCCTTTTTTGAAGTCGGTTAAAAATTGATATATAACGCACAGCATTAAAAATATATAAAAAACAGTAATAATTCAAATCATGTCCACAACATAACCCTAATCCAACGCGAGAGAAGTCATGTAAAAATCCGTTAAGCCGTGAAACATATTGAAAAACATAACTACTTCTGAGGCTGTCGGGCAAAAAATAACCACTCTGGCTTGACCCTCGTCGACTTTCGGAAGGCGAACATATCAGATTTCCTCTAGGATTTCCTTCTGCCGCAGCGCAGGCTGGACTTGTACAATTCTATTACAGGGTGTAAGAGACTACGTACCGAAAACTTTTAAATAAGATTTCTCATATTGTCCGTTACAACAAACAGAAACCATTTATATGGAAAATGACAAATTACTAACTTGTTAATTTTTGAGCATGTAATGAATACGTGCGGATTAATATTTATTTTTCAAATTACATTGCTAATTTCAATCAAGCCGCCTGCCAAGCGTGGAGATTATGGCAACCCCTCCCTTCTAAAGGAAGATCTCTTCCCTTACCTTGTTCAGCAGTGAACTTTTTGGCTGCTGATGATTGCTAATTTAGCACAAATAAGTAATTTACTGTTTTTAAATTGAAATTAGGCTTTATTATTATACCAATAATGATGTTATCCTAATTCTAAGTATAAAAAACAGCGGGTTTTTTTTGGAAATTCATGAAAAAGCAGATGAAAAATTTAAACACTAGAATGTTTAGAATCATGTACTGGATCCCTGGTATCGGTTTTCGGTACGATGTCCCGTACACCCGTTATAAGGGACTATACACGGAGTACAGTAACTAGGGACTATGGGACTTAAGATGGGATTTGTGTCAGCACCGGCCAGGCACTCTACCACTTGTAGTATTGTATTATTGTATATATTACATCCTCTTTGGTATTGTTCTGTGCTCTACTCTGTGTGTGCTCTACTTATAGCACTCCAGCCTTGGCACTTCAGCCCGGCGTCTGTGGTCGGTGCAATGTCGTGATCCAATAGAAACCGACATTAGGTCTGGGGGTCTCTACCACGAAGATATAGGGTCAAAGTGGAGCCCAAACTCCAAATAGTTGATTGAGGCATACGCTATCCCTTACATTGAGGCCGGTTCTCTCTTTCTAAGTGGTCCAATGTGTGGTCCATGTAATAATTTAAATTACCCGAGAAATGGATACCCTAATATAGAAATGCTCTACTTCAACATCAAAAGATTGTTTTCCACCCGAAAACATAAAATACGATGACAATCATGTCTAATAATGTTTTTTTTTGGTATTGTTCTGCGAGTACGATTAGAATAATGCTCTATTGTGTTTTCGCCAATTGTACTCAAATGCAATTTTAAATACCGATTTTAAGGGTTCGTATTTTGTGGCAACACTGGCACTTATTGTCAGCATGAAACTGTCTGTCATTTAAATCGATCCAACATTTAAATACCATAATTTCAAGATAAAGTGAATTAAACTAATAAGAATGGTGATAAAATGTGTAGTACTTAGTTGCAAAAATATGTTGTACCCCTTAGATGATACCGAATATCACTCGTAAGTCCGTTTTGTTCAATAATGTACCTACCGATGATCCCTTTGGATTATGCACCATATTTTCGATCAGTTCTTCTTTCGATAGGCACATAACACGTTTTCAGTTCGTTTGTTAGTATTGGGTTTAACTTTCTATTAATTTGTAGTTGAATTATCTAATTTAAAATATTTTACATTGTTTTCATAGAGTAACCATGGTAAAGATTTTTTGAAGACTTTCCGTTTTGGGGATTTTTTACCGCCACTTTATGATAAAAAATATACGATGTAGGTATTTAGTTCAAAGGATTGATATGGAAAAAATATTGTATGTTCAAGTGTGTATGTAGTTTTAAACATATTATTATAATATATTTATAGGATAGGCATATAAAATTCGTTCCTGCGCCTGACCTCTCCCCGGTCGTGTTGATCTTTCGTATCACTAAATTGTGAGAGGTAAAAGGAAGAAAGAGTGCACTTGTGGCTACGCAAGCATTTGTGCACTGGCTGATGGCTGATCTTGCGAAAGATTGGCCGCTGTGGTCGTATCGGCGAGAGTACCTATATCATTCTATAAATATACATATAATCACGCCTCTTTCCCGTAGGGGTAGGCAGAGACCACTTCTTTCCACTTGCTACGATCCTTACATACTTGTTTCGCTTCGTCCACTTTCATTATTCCCTTCATACATGCTCTTCGATTTAGGGTACTCTTGACCTGGCCTTTTTTCAAGACGTCCCTGATTTGGTCTTGAAACGTCCGCCTAAGTCTACCCCTTCCAACACTTTCATTCACACCCGCCTTATACACTATTTTCGTCAATCGTTCCTCATTCATTCTCTCGACATGACCAAACCATCTCAGCATACCTCAATTTTTGTCACAACATCTTCTTTCATACCACAACGTTTCCTTATGTCACTATTTATTAACCTGTCACTATATCTGTCACTATACATACTGTTTTATTTACCCGTGGTCAATATTAATACATTTTTTTATATTCTTGTAGATTTCCTAAAGATATTGAGCGAAGGAATATTATGACTATCCATTCGAAAAGAAATTTTATGAAGCTGCAATGATCTGCAGTTGGTCCAATGGAAACCTAAATTTACTGCAAATGCTTTTTCTATCGTCTAATGTGTGGGTTACAAGCTGTTTTAGTTGTTTGCATATAATGGAAAATGCTATTCAATATCTTGTCATTAATTGGAGATCGTTAAACGTACTGAATAAATGATCTTGTAATACAATTTCTTTTTATCATAACTTCATATGCTTTTATTTTCACAACCATTAACTTATTATTTATTTATTACTTGATTGTCTGTAAAGTAAGATGCTCCATGCGTCAGATAGATATGTAAAATGTAGGTCCTGCGCCTGGTCTCTCAACGGTCGTGTCGGTTTTTCGTCCCGTCGTATTTTGAGAGGTAAACGGAAGCAACTAGACATATTTAATCGGTTTAAACTTAAAGCTTAAACAAACCAAGTAAGTCGTATGCGACTAAATTAAGATGATGTCCTGATTTTTCATGAAACATCAAGGTTACCCTCTTAGAACGAGAGATCCGACCTCCATGAAAGGGATAGCGTTGACCTCAGGCATGTATTTGGGAGTGTTGCCTCCACTTTGACCCTATATCTTCGTGGTCTCTACCTTCTTTGGTCTCTACCGTAGACAGAATTTCCTCTAAGGTACCTATCCTCTTTCCACCTCAGTTTCTGAACGAAACTGAACGAATGGAATGTACTAATTCCTTTTCTTGTTAGTTCATTCGTTCATTCATTGTTAGGGTTGAACATCGCTCATAAAAACATCGATGTTCGCAACATCGATGTTTCTCCAAAAAAAACATCGTTCATACAATCGATGTTTTGAAATACCTACCATAAAATAATATTATTTGGAAAATAGTATCCTTATTACTATTTCTTAGAAATATTAAAATCTCAGCTCCCATGCCTCACTTATGGTTGCCAAACTTGGACGTTGACCACAAAACAAAAAACAAAATCCAGACTGCACAGAGAGCAATGGAAAGATACTGTATAAGACTGAGTGACAAAGTAAGAAATACTGATTTACTAACAAAACAAATTTTACCGATGCATTGGTCTTTTCACGTCGCTTAAAGTGGAAATGGGCCGGTCACATCGCTAGAAATAATGACAACAGGTGGACAACAATGGTTACAACACAGTGGAAAGGACCACAAGGACATAGAGTCAGAGGCCGGCCATACGCTAGGTGGAAAGAGGAGATTGTAGAGACTGCGGGAACAAACTGGGCAACTATTGCAAAAGATAGAGAAAAGTGGCTTTCTTTGGAGGAGGCTTTTACTCGGAAGGGGTCCATACCAAAATAAAAATCGAATTTAGCAAATTATTTAAATTATTTATTATGTAAAATAAACTAATTTCTCTTTTTAATTAATAATCTCATAATATTATATAATTTTTAATTGTCAATATAATTTTATGTAAGGTATTATTTTTTATTTGTATGCTAATGGTATGGAATTAATAAAAGCTTTTTTATTTTATTTATTTATTTATCCATATTACTTAATTCATAGCTTATTTGTTTAATCCACCAATTATTTTACAATAGAGAGTTTTTTTCTATATTACAAAACTTTATATCTATGACTTTTTTTAATGAATTTTATTTCAATGCCTTAACATAAATTGGTTTAATTAAATAGGTATTAAGTTATGGATGGTAATTATTAGGTTTTAATTTTTATTTTTATATCCAGGTTGAACAAATAAGTACAGCCGTAATTATTATTACAATCGTGGAGATTAAACATAACCAAAATTATGATAGTACAAAATGTACATTCCTTCGTACGTGCTTCTATGGGAGTGTCCTAATAGAATAGCGATCACGCGATCATCGCAAGTTCGCGCGAACGAAATGAAAAACTCTGACATTACTATGCAACAATCTAATAAAGGGTCTTTCAAATAGAGCGGGTCGATGTTAATAATCTGTGGCGGCCATTTTGTTTTGGCGGCATCTGTTAAATCTGTTTTTTTCTTATTCAGTCACTGATGCCAAATCACCATGGCAAGTTACACGGTTGAGCAGCATGTGCAAATGATAAAACTTTATTATCAAAATGAGTGTTCATTAGTGCAAACGTTGCGCGCATTGCGCCCATTTTACGGCAGACGCGGTGGCCCTTCAAAGTCCACTCTCCAACGATTGGTGACTAAATTTGAGACGACCGGTTCGGTAAACAAGCAACCAACACCTTTACGTCAAAGGAACGCCAGATCGGCCGAGAACATCGCCGCTGTACGTGAGAGTGTTCAGGAGACTCCGAGGCAGTCGATTTCTCGCCGTGCTCAAGAACTCGGCCTTACGCAGATCTCAACTTGGAGAATTTTGCGTCGGGACTTGGGTCTGCATCCGTACAAGATCCAACTGACCCAAGAGCTCAAAGTTAATGACCATAGACAACGCCGCCGCCGTGTGTTCGCTGAATGGGCATCGGAACGCAGGGAAGAGGACCCCGATATTGGCCGAAAAATAATCTTTAGCGACGAGGCACTTTTTTGGATGTGTGATTTTTGTGGGGTTTTCTGAAGTCGCAGGTCTATGCCAATAAACCACATTCGACCGTTGCCCTGAAAGCCAACATAACGCAGGCCAAGGCTCGGATTCAGCCGGATCTATGCAGCAGAGTCATTAAAAATTGGATTGGACCTCTCGGATTCGTGCCACCATACGAAGCCGCGGCGGACATTTGAACGATGTCATATTCCATCCATAATGGCATAAATGGGCCTTTTAAATAAAAAAATATCTCACACACATCTTGTTTTATTCAATTTTAACATCGACCCGTCATTGTTGAAAGACCCTTTACTTACATTATTTTTCCTTAGAATAAAAAATAACTAAATGCCAGAAGCTAAAAGCCTTAAAGCCATAATTCAGAAAAAAAAGATTTTTTTGTTGGGTAGCGGTTGTCTCGTTGATGTATTGCTCTTTAGAACATCGATTTTACATCGACTTTAACATCGATGTTTTTAATTAAATCGACAATCGTTTTCATCCCTATTTATCGTTCGTCGGCCATGTTTTGCACAACAACATCACGTCGCATCGCAAACGTCACTTTTCGTTTACGTATTTCTAAAAGTAACTACATTATTTATATTTGTCTAATAAATCAATTTGTTTATACCCTTCAATTCAATTAAATGTTACAATGAATCGAACTGAGGGTCTGGTGCAAAGAAGAAACGTAATAAAAGAAAATGCAGAAGGTGGACCAAAGGAAAATCACGATGTCGATGATAAGAAAAATGATAAAAATTATGATGACGGAGATTCGAAGGAAACTCGATTGACATTAATGGAAGAAGTATTGCTTTTAGGGTTAAAGGACAAAGAGGTAAAGGCCGATCGAACTATTTGTAATTATCTAGGCACATTAGGAATTCGTGACTTATTCATTTCATGTGTTCGAATTTTCAGGGTTACACATCATTTTGGAATGATTGCATATCCAGTGGCTTGCGAGGGTGCATTTTAATCGAACTTGGTCTAAGAGGCCGCGTAGAGTTAGAGAGAGCTGGCATGCGTAGAAAGGGATTGTTATCTAGGAAAGTAATAGTTAAATCAGGTAAAAATGCATCACATTTCTATACTAAAATTTACGAGATGATAACATTTGCATAATATTCATTAATCAACTACATTATAAAACTAGAATTTAGATCTTGTTTAAATCAGGACTGTAATCTGTAACATGGACTTTCTAATTTAGAGTTTGGTAACTTTTTTATCAAAATAATAAGTTAAATACTTTTAAATGGGCGATTGCTTGATTTATGATAGGCCATTTGCACCTCGCAAACAGTAAAAAATTATGATACGTATGAATAAATTTTAACATTTTTAGACAAACTATATTATGTCTAATAATTTAAAAATGTTTTGATTAAAGTAGTGATCTCTATTATATAGACCTGTTTTAATCATTGCTAAGCTACAATAGGGAGAAATAGTCCAAGATACACTACCCAAACCAATAAAATAATAATAAAAGCCCTTGTTTTGTCCCTATGTTGAGCACGGGCCTCCCCTTAAGATGAAGGGGCTCAGGCCATAGTTCACCATGCTGGCCTGCACTTGCAGGTTGGTGGACTTCACATGTCATTCGAAAGCTAGTTAGGCTTTCTCAGACATGCAGGTTTCCTCACAATGTTTTTCCTTCAACAAAAGCTATTAAAAATCGCACAAAGAAGATCCGCACATGATTACTATTACAGCTGTGTTTTTGTCAGTACTATTTCACAAACTTGCCAGTTTATGTATATATTCAGGATGCCAATGTAATTACTGGCATATACAGTATACAATGTGGTACAAAATACCCCGTAAAAATACAGTTAATTAATATTATTATTTTCACTGATGTGCAAACCCTGTTTCAGTAAAATTAAAGAGTAAACTATGCAAAATGTACCTACATTTCTACCTAATTTGCAGAACAACAAAAAATTTAAAAGACCGAACCTAACGAAACAACCTAAACAAACACTTACTTTTTCATAATAAACATCAACAGATTTGAAATTGACAACATATTTTTTTTCCAACTTGACATTTTTTACCATTACTTGAATATAATGACATCTTGTATTGAGGTAGCAAACGTTTATGAATGAAAAATAGAAATACTATTAAAGTATACAATTATTAGGTAAAATAGGTACGTAGGCCTTTCTGTTAAATAATCTGGTTCCCTGACATGACAGCTTACTAGGGTTGGCAAAATTTTTGGCTTTGATAATTAATTATATTTTTTATGGGGTATTTTGTAACACCCTGTATAACACAATGAAATTCAAATGTGAAACTGGTAGGTGAAGTCTACTAAAAAACACTTTTTATCATTAAATATAGGGTATTATTAAGTACTATTAGTTATGAAATTTCTTGAGAATTAGTTTACCAATCTCTGGGGATACATAAATTACTTTATATCCACAGTGAAATTTCAACAACTGCCATTTAAAACTACTAGTAATAATATCCTGTATTCAAATTAAAAATAAAGTGGATGGCATGGATGGTGATAAAAACTGTACCATTATAATTATACTCCACCTACTCATTAACCAGTTTCACGGTTTGAATTTCATTGTGCTCATACTGTATATTAACTTATAAATAATCAATTAAACATTGTAATTAAACTATTAATAAAGTGTATTTATTATTATTATTTTTACGGAATATATCGCGGTTTATTTTTTCTTTAATTACAATGTGTAGAATTCGCGTAAATAAAAGACAACATTAATTAATTATATTTGATTTGCTTCAGATACACCCACAGGTGATGTTTTGTTAGATGAGGCCTTGAAACACATGAAAGAGACTGATCCTCCCGAATCAGTGCAGAGCTGGATCGAGTACCTCAGTGGTTTGTTCTTAAATATTTTTTATTTTATGTAAATGAAACACAGCATATAGATTTTTGTAGACAAAATTTAATGATGCTCCAAATTCTATCTTGGCTTTAGTTTTAAATTGATACAAATCTAACTTGTAGGTGAAACATGGAATCCTATGAAGTTAAAATATCAGTTGAAAAATGTTCGTGAAAGGCTTGCTAAAAATCTTGTTGAAAAAGGAGTATTGACTACGGAGAAGCAGAACTTTTTGTTGTTTGATATGACAACTCATCCGCTAACAGACAATGTTATTAAATGCAGGTTGGTTAAGAAGGTATGTAAAATAATCACTTACTTGTCCCTATATCGTCACTTTTAGATAAAGATTATAATATGTTGTAGCATCTGCTATTTATTTGCTGTGTTTACTGAAACAAAATTCAATAAAAAAAATATTTTTATTGAAGTGCACCATCAGCTGCCCATTATGTTTCTTTTCCCGATTTTTTTAGTATGTTGTCTTTAGCGATAAGGCTGCCTTTGTACATTGATATCTTCAACGTATTGTTCAATTTACATGTAACTTTTGGTGTACATTAAAGTGTATTTATTAAGTGTTAATTTGAGCTAACTAGCCCAAGTTAATTATTTAAAATACCTTATAAAGAAATATCGGTTTTAACATAACACTTATAGAGCGTCCAACCGTTTATTTTCTTTTTGACAGCACCAATAGAACGTAACGCAAATGAAATACGCAAAAGTTCACTTTTAAAAGTTCACTTAAAGTTGGATCTATTATAGTAACTGAAATATATCCACGGCGTTGCCATAATCCCCACGCTTGGCAGGCGTCTTGGTGATTGCAGTGTAGGAGGTAGATAATCCAATAGAAAGAAGCTGCTGCCCGTCCTCTTCTTTTCCCTTAGTCACCTCTTACAGACACCCAATGGGTGGTTAAAATGAACCCTTATGATGCGACTTTGTCTGTCTGTCTGTCACACTGATATTTTCGCAACCACTATTGCTATCGATATGAAACAGTGTATATTATTTTAACTAATACTAGCATAGATTGGCACCAACTTCAACATATTTTCGTTATTTAATACTTTTTAGATAATTTTCTTTGAAGTTGTTGTTTTTTTAATATTTTATTTGACACTTTTTAGTGAATTTTATCTCAGAATGATGTGGGCAACAAATCAATTGATACAAAATTTATACAAATAAATTTAAAGTAAAAAACTTTTTAAAAACCAAGCTTTTATTTAAATGCGCTAAAAAGAATAAAATAAACTTTTCCTTTAAAACTTTTAATATCTATTTATAACGTCATTACACAATTTATATGATATAAAAGCTTGTCGCGAGATTATAGTACCTACTCGTACTTACATAGTTTGCTAATTTTAAAACTTAAAGTCAATAAAATCTAATTATTAATTTTCTTGTTTATATTCTTATAGGTAAATCTCGCGACAAGCTTTTATATCATATAAATTGTGTAATGACGTTATAAATAGATATTAAAAGTTTTAAAGGAAAAGTTTATTTTATTCTTTTTAGCGCATTTAAATAAAAGCTTGGTTTTTAAAAAGTTTTTTACTTTAAATTTATTTTTTACTTTTTAGTTTTTGCTGGATAGGTTTCTCAAATCAAATCAAATCAAATCATCTTTATTTTCTGACAATAGGTATGCATGAACTAACATGGGTGTTTTTATTATTTTGATTATGTCCTCTATGGTCTACCTTATTAGGTATGCAAAAATTGGTTTATATAAATCTACAATTTACTATACTAATAAATAATTAACTAAGTATTGGAAATTATTGAATAATTGCAATAATAGTATTGACGACGACCAAACTCGATAGGTTTACTAGTGGCTGTTCCAGGGTTTCGTCCCGTCACCCACCCACTTACCAAGTCTATTATCAATTCCGCTTATATAGGCAAAGTGAATAGAAGCTCCTTGAAGTAAATCAAATGTGCCCAAACTCGATGGGTTTACTAGTAGCCATTCCATGGCTCTATTACTCTTACGAACCGTCTCGAGCGCAGGTTTGATGACTTCCAGCCTCCCGAACAAGCCAGGTTCCGAAAAGGCTTTAGTATCGTAGACCACATTAATACGCTCCGCCAGATTATACAGAAGACCGAGGAGTATAATCGGCCATTATGTCTAGCGTTTGTGGACTACGAGGAAGCCTTCGATATAATCGAGACCTGGACAGTATTGCAGTCCCTCCAGCGGTGCTGCATTGACTATAGGTACATCGAAGTGTTGAAGTTTGTACGTGTGTTCGTACAGCAACGCCACCATGTCGATCCGACTATAGGACGAGAGTAAGAAACCAATCCCATTGCTGCGAGGTGTGAGACAGGGAGACGACATTTCTCCGAAACTGTTCACAAACAGCACTCACAGCATTGGAGGACGTTTTCAAGCTCTTGGACTGGTACGGATTCGGCATCAACATCAATGGCGAATACATCACTCATCTTCGTTTTGCCGATGATATAGTCACTATGGCAAAGTCGCTGGAGGACCTCGTCCTCAGTACGATGCTCAGCGAGCTCAGTAGCGTTTCCCAACAGGTGGGTCTTAAAATGAACATGGACAAGACGAAGATCATGTCTAATGTCCATGTTACACCCGTACCGGTAGTTGTTGGCGGGCCTGTTGGTCTAGTGGTTAGACACCCTACCTGCTGAACAATAGGTCGTGGGTTCGATTCCCACCAAGTGTCTGGGTGTTTTATCTATATAAATATGAATTTACAAAAAGAAGTATATATGTATTAGTATCAGTTGTCTGGTTTCCATAGTACAGGCTCTGCCTAGTTTGGAATCAGATGACCGTGTGTGGATTGTCCCAGAATTGAACCTACACTCGAAGTTGTTAACCACTACGACAAACTATCCAGTTAGGTCGGCCCAACTTCGACAAAGAGGTCGCCCGAATAATCCAACTCGGATGGGCAGCGTTCGAGAAACTACGCGATATCTTCTCGTCCGAAATACCGCAGTGCCTGAAGACGAAGGTTTTTAACCACTGTGTATTTCCAGTGATGACATATGGTACTGAGACGTGGTCTCTAACGGCTGGCCTTTTAGAAAAGTTCAGAGTCACACATCGAGCCATGGAGAGAGCTATGTTCGGCGTTTCTTTGCGCAATGGGCAGGCCACATCGCTCGAAGAACCGATAACCTTTGGGGAAGAAAGGTTCTCGAGTGGCGACCACGAACCGGAAGACGCAGCCTAGGCAGGCCTCCCACTAGGTGGACAGACGACATTGTGCGCGTTGCAGGTAACCGGTGGATGCAAATAGCCAATTGTCCACTAGTAACCATTCCAGGGTCCCGTCACCTATCTTCCAATTCCATCATCAGGTCCTCATTATTAGGCAAAGTGAACAGAACTCTTTAAGACGAATCAAATGAGCCTAAACTCGATGTGTTTACTGATAACGATTCCAGGGTTCCGTCACCTACCTTCCAATTCCATCATCACGTCCTCATTATTAAGAAAAATGAACAGAACTCTTTAAAACGAATCAAATGAGGCAAAACTCTATGTGTTTACCAGTAACCATTCCAGGGTTCCATCACCTACCTTCCAATTCCATGATCGGGTCCTCATTATTACAAAAAGTGAATAGAACTCTTTAAGACGAATCAAATGAGCTTAAACTCTATGTTTTTACTAGTAACCATTCCAGGGTTCCGTCACCTACCTTCCAATTCCATCATCAGGTCCTCATTATTAGGATATGTGAATAGAACTCTTTAAGACGAATAAAATGAGCCTAAACTCGATGTGTTTACTATTAACTATTCCAGGGTTCCGTCACCTACCTTACAATTCCATCATCAGGTCCTCATTATTAGGTAAAGTGAATACAACTCTCTAAGACCAATCAAATGAGCCTAAACTCAATGAGTTTACTAGTAGCCATCCAAGGGTTCCCTTATCCACCTTCGAGCTCCATCATCAGATCAGCTCAATGATACTATATTATTGTATTGTCACCGGTCCTTGACACATGTGCAAAATTTCAAACGAATAAAACATGTAGAAGTGGGTGAAAATTGAGTTGCAAGATTCCACCCGAACAAATTACATACATACATACATAGATACATACATACATACATACATACATACATTGCAAGTTAAATAAAAGCTTTTAAAATATACTTCTCTGGCTACCCTTTTTCGGAATATGGTCTGATATTTTCAGTAGCGGCGTAACTTCCGGTGGTAGTATGTAAAAAATATTTTTTGTTTAAGTGCCTCCATGAGGCCTATACATAATAAAGATATTTTGACATTGACTTTGATCATGAAGTCCAAAAAATTACAAGCTAAATGCGATCCACTATTATTCCTTATTATAACTTGCGTTCACGTTATCACGCAACTCTAACGACTATGCTAGAGTACCTTACTGGAAACATTAACAGTCCATATCTTTAAAACCACTTTTGATGAAACTTGTGCTCTTCCCTAAGCGGAAAAATACTAAATCTATTGCAAAAAGAATTACCACAATCGGATCTATAGTTTCTGAAAAATCAGGGCAAACCTACATGGAGACATGAGATTTGGTATATTTGTTTAGAAGCCCACATAGACTAACATATCTGAATATTACGCATTTTTATTAATACTACTATACTGCATACATACGCGTCGAATACAGAACCTCATTTTTGTAGCCGGTAAAAAAAGTGATAAGGCAAATATTGTTTAGTACATTGTTAAGAAGTTAGGTACTCTGACTGAAGAGGTTTGAGGATTTTTTAGACCAACAATGGTCTAAAAATTATGCCTTATTTGTCACTAAATGAATTACTCTCATCAAAATTTGGTATGGTTAAACTTACAATAATCTATGTATTTATCATTTTGGATCATTTCGTAAAATATAAACTTATCCTTATCATAGCATTTTGGATTCTTGACTTGAAATCTATACGGAAAATCAATGTAATCAGTAACATACCACAACATTCACTAATGGTTATATCTTAATTTAATTTTAAAATCACTGATAGCACTGTTGTTACAGTACATTTAATCTTCTTAAGGTTATACAAGTGTTTTATATATTTTGTTGCAACATTACGAAAAGACATAGCTGAAAATTTTCAAACTGTAATATGTAAATAATAAGCAATTATTAATGAATGCTTCGTTCAAAGTTATTAATAACATGAAAACATTACAGAAATTTGATCAAATAATTGTCTTGTTGACATTCCATGTGTACACGCGTTATGCCAAGCAAATGCGAGTTTATTTAAACAAATGGAATGTGATTTGCAGGTTCAGGAAGCGGCCCTTCGGCGCTCGATTACGGACGTGGCCCACGCTGATAAGCGTTCTCTGGCGCTACTGATGCTCGCACATTCGGCTGATGTTTTAGAAAATGCTTTCGCGCCTCTCTCTGATGAAGACTACGAGTTGGCGACGCGACGCGTGCGTGCGCTTCTAGATCTAGACTTTGAGGCGGAGGCCATGCGGCCCGACGCTTGTGAGATTATGTGGGCGGTGTTCGCGGCGTTCACTAAATAACGGTGACGCGCGTTTCCATCGCCGTCGGTAATAGAGAAATGGTAAAATTCGCTTGGTGTATTTTTAGTCGATTTTATATTATAAAGTATGAAATATGAGTTCAAATAAATTCCGGTTTATATAAAGCTGTCGGCGAATCATAATCATCATGATGTTTTCAGTATGTAAGGTACCTAACTTTGACTGGGTTATATGGAGAAATGAATTTGTACAAAAAATGTTTTTTTTTTTATATACTTACCTACTTTAAAAGTTATAATTTAATAAACAGTATTAAATTATATAATTCGAGTAATTTCAAATTGAATGCATTATATTGGGTATGGAACTTTCTGTAGAAACTACTGCTAAATACCTATTTGCATTATAGTTCTATAGTGTTTAATAATATCAATCATTGTGATTTATTCTTTTATTTGTTTGCCATTGCACAAAAGCTACAAACTTCCCGTATTACTTTTTATCACCTTATAGAAAGCGATATTAAGTATGAAAACCATTAAAATTTTTTAAATAAAAGTATTTTTTTGATCGTATTCTCTAAACGCAAATCTGCTGTTAACGTGTTAGCGCTACCATTTTTTTATTCCATCTGTCATAGCAAACAATTTTATTTAAATCGAAACTAGAAATAATAGCTTGTAAATAAAATATAATATGAAGAATCGTCTGTTTTATGTGAAGTACGATGGGTACTAATACATATTATGCGATTGCATAAAAAAACTAGTTAGAATGGAATTAGACAGCCTAGGTCTGATTATTTGTGTTGTCGATAATAATACACATAAAATATTATGTCTCCCTTACCTTATGACCTTAGTTCATTTTGACCTGGTCTACCATGTGTATAATAATTATATTTTAGTATAAACGTATATTTGCTATATTATTATAGGTAGATGAGTAATTCCTATTCAGTAGTACTTAATGCTATACGTTTCAACTAAGAATAGTAGTCAGGACGCCGATTTTGTTTCGTATTTCTTGTCATCTTCAACTGTGTAGGATGTCCAAAAAAACACTAAATCAAATCCTTTACGCTTTTTATAGCAACGTTGTTGCTGTCATCACTCAGCTGTTGTGTATTATGTGTAGGTACATAAATAAAAATAGTATTACAATGAATAATAAGAACCACGTAGGCATCCCAATAAGATAATAGAAATCGTGTCAGCTCAAGACGTCGCTACGCATGTGTAGTACTAATACTACAGGACAACTTCGGGACAACTGTTGTTCAAGAGGCGTCATCCAGGGTACCCAACTTGGGGGTTTTCCCCCTAGATTTAGGCGGAAATGATATCTGTAGGGGTTAAATATTTTTAGGGGTATCCCAAATGCTTTAAATAAGTATATTACAGAACGTGGCTTTTTATATGTAAATTACCGTATCTACGTTAAAAAAATCTGGATTAGGCTGTTCAAATCTTGCAGAGTATTAAATTTACTCCAACGAATAATTTTTTTGGAGCTTTTACCCCGGCCTTGTATTCCGATTCGAGTTTGTTTATCAAATCATCAAAACTCAGATACGCGGTATTTACAAACTGCTCTTCCGCGGTCTTACACGCGCACGACGAAATATCCTCTACTTATTCGCAGCATTTTACGAAAGTTACTAAATGCAACGTATTCATCGAATTATATGATTGGGGATGTATACATTATAAGGGCAGGCGTAATAAATTACGCCAAATAATTATTTTAAATTATTTGTGTAAGTGTTTGTAGATGGTGACATCGGTACTTGAATTTACTATACCTACCTACTTCTGTGAAATTGAAATTAATTTCTCTGAAAAACCGTTATGTAATTTTTTTGTGTCTATTTTGCTAGCCGTACGAAAACCGTAAACAACGAGTTAAGTTGTCCAGTTGCAAGTGCGATCCTATTAGTTGAAACGCATAATAATAAAGTGTTACATTTAAATGATTGTTACGTTTCATTTTCTTTGTATTTAACATTTTAATTTTAGATAATTTTATTAAATTGGGTTAAATAAGAAGTATTTAATATTAAATTTATCTGTAACCAATAAGTGTTAGGACTATCAAATAGAAAGGTGTTTAGGCCCTAGCTCATTTCCCTCTTATTATTCTTAAAAAAGTTAAGATTAAATTACAGTTTAAAGTAAATGGAAAGAGAAAAATGCACCCTGACCCTCGCTGCTTTAGTGTGAAATGACTGACTGCATAACTCAAATAACATTTTAAACTGTTTTAAACAAATGTTGTATGTGTATTACGTTAGCACACACATTGTTAACGAATCAATTATAATAGACCTTAAACGAGTAAAAAATATCGTAGTGTTTGTTTTTGAAACTTAAATCCTAGACTAAACTAGATTTTATGTAAGTTAATATTTATTTTATATGTTTTCATTATTTAGATATGAATAGTTTCTGTGTAAATTATGTATCTACGTCGTTTATATACTTATTGACGTTATGTTTGTGTTACGATGTTATATAATTTGTCAAATTAAAAATCCAACGTTTGTTAGTTTAGGTTTTAAATTATGTTGCTTACGAATTTCTTATCTACCCTATGTTGAGAAAATTAATCATTATTATTTTAAATGTGGTCATGATTTCTGCAGCAAATTTTCTTCGATGACATATACATACACATTTTTCAATTAGTGTCAACAAACCAACCAACAGATAACGACCATGGTTGTAACCATGTGATCGTACAGCCTGCGTATCTATACTTTAAATAATATATGACTTACAAGTATATTGGGTTATTCTGTTAAAGATTAAACTACTGTTATGCATAGTTGTAATCAAATTCACGAGATTTATAGCCCAGTAAAACTTATTAGCTGTTTTTATTATAAATATTTAATTTTAACTGAACCTTGAGACAGTCAATCCTAGAATTTTTGTTTTTAATATGCAGAACTTACAAGTCGAAATATTGGTAAAAATACAAAAGGTCTCAAGTTATATTTTTAGCAGATATGTACTATTAGGCATCGTTCACACCAAACGTATTGTCCGACGCCGATTGTGAGTATGCTCACTGTCAGCCCCAGTGTCAAAGTGGATCAGTCTCCAGCATGCGGTCTCACCAAGCCGACAATACCCTATAGCGTACAATACGCTACTTGTGTGAACAAAAGAGTAGACTTGTGTACGTTCACACTGGATGCGTACGCTGAGCGGCTGACACATATAAATACGACTCGGTATTGTGAGCTGCGGCGTGGCGGCGCTGCAATCTAATACGCTGTTACGTTCGGCAATGTAGCCAATCCGTGTCCGTCGTGCAGAGACGCGTAGTACAATAATAGGCCAACGAGAGTCAGCGATACCGCACTACGTACCGAATAGCGTATAGTCGGTTCGGCGTGAACGAGAAGTTAAATATAGTACCTATATGGAAAAGCGATAAGCTGCGTACCGTGCGCTCGAAGTCAGAGGTTGACTATATGTTTCGTCTGAATATGCCAAATTTTAAATTTGCTTCTTTTTTTTAAATGTCAAA
Organism: Furcula furcula; assembly: GCA_911728495.1. Classification (NCBI taxonomy): domain Eukaryota; kingdom Metazoa; phylum Arthropoda; class Insecta; order Lepidoptera; family Notodontidae; genus Furcula; species Furcula furcula. The sequence continues at coordinate 18,069,874 of OU452244.1, forward strand.
TTTTCAAAACAGGATAAGTATAATTATTAATAGTTTGATATTTCTGTCATAAGATATATTTTTAAATTTATTGCATTAATGTTTCAAATGGGAACCTTGTAATGAATATAATGCTTAAATTATTATAAGATTTGGTATTGTATATAAAATAGTACTGTTTTGGTTTGTATATAACCATGGATCCGCAACTATGAATCATTATTAATAAATTCAAAAGTGATGAAGATATATATAAAATTAAGATAACTAGTGTATCATACATACATACTTTAGTATTAAAAATTACTCAAATATATTCCTTAGTAATATTAATAGTATTTTATTATAATCAATACTAATAAAAATTCTCCAATATTATCTTAGGTCTTGGGTAGCCTGTGCCAAAAAGTATAGAAGCATAGGTATGCTAATATAACACAATATTCTTATAATCTAGAATGCGTGTCATACATAAACTAACGCATTTAAGAGTCACTGCCGCACTCCGAGTCGCTCTTTACCCGCGACATTAGTTTGCCACAGTGCCCTTCACATGCCAAGTATCTCGTATTTGATTACCAGAGATATTAAACAAGTGAATGTTATTTAATTCAATGTACTTAGTCGTGTATTTGACGTTTTGTATAAGTACTTGATTAGGATGAGAGGGGGAGGGAAGGGAATTAGAAAACTTTGGCGCTGACTGTACCTACCTACAATAAGAAGATTTATAGAAAAATAAGTCCGTTTAGGTATAAATAAAATATTTATTTGTTTTTATTATTATTTTATTAAAAAACTCACACTTCCGACTTCACGTGTTAAGTCTTGTATCTCTTTAAATGACGTACTTACCTAACTTAAGCAATAATTCGCGTGCTACGATTTGCGTTCATTATAAATTACAATAGTGAAATAGAGATGTATAGTTATTTTGGAATCTATCTATAAATAAAAATTGCATTATAGTAATTGGCGTCCATCATAGAATTTTGTACCTACGTATAAATAAATATTAACTAATAGCGGGTACACGTTGATTTTAGTTGATTAATAACAAAATCTAATGCGAGTGTTTCCTACCCTCTTAATTTGAATTTACCAGAATTCAAATTGACCCAACATTGCCAGTGTAACGCGATAGTTCGAATATCAGCATAGAAAAAATCAAACCGAATTAAACTACTTAACTTACAAACAACAAAAGTGGATTTTAAAGTGAATTTTTTGTTTATGTTAGAAAGTGCACATCAAAGAGAATCTACAGATAAGGCGCATTAACATCGCGGTAGGTACAAGTAGCATGCGATTTAACGATAAGTCAACTAAAATCGAACCCGCTATAATAGATTTCCGGCCGATTTTACTTACACGGTCTCAAAATCATAATGAGATTACAGTGCAATATACGAAATCCAGTATTTTCGTGATTATCCACATATTAACATCTTGGTTTTTCAATCACCAGCTATAGCTGGTGAGATAAGATGGCGGTACCATATTATACCTACTAGAATTGATAGACCAGACATCACACTTAAATTTGCCTATAAACAACTAGGTATAATCTAAGTATCGATTCTTAAAATTAGGTAGTCAACAAATAAGATAGGCATAAATAGGTGGGTATCTTATTGCACATTAGGTCTATAATACATACACAAGTGCGGTTGCAAATACATTCTTATAACATCTCCACAAGATTATTCACACTATGGATTGATGGTTCTTTTTTATCACAGCCCAAAGACTCCTAACGTGACAATACTAAGTTGAAGCGTATTCTATATAAAACTAATTATCTCCTATTATTATGTACAAATATCGTGACTAAATGCGTTATATGTGCGTAAATTATAAATGATCGTATACCTACTTACTTACTTACCTAAAATAAAGTGGCTGTAGCAAGCCCTAAAGCGTAACATGGCAAGCCTAAAAGACTTTTAGGCTTAGGTATGTTATTATTATTTGAATTGCCTAATATTCTAATATTTCAATTATTTTTGTAGTAATTGATCCATTTAAGTAGGTAGATAAATTGTTTAAAGTGCAATCGTATTGTGAGGAATCTAAATATACTACCGTTCATTATTATCTTTGATTATAAATGCCATTATTATAAATAATTTAAATTGAATTATTCAATATTACTACATCATATGTACTGGGGCAGTGTATAGATACCAAATATTTACAAATTATACATAATTTGGGCAAGGATTCTGACAATGTACTTACCTACTACACTGCCCCAGTGACAACCAGATTATATTATTATTCATACTTAGGTATAGTTAAACTATTGCATATTTCAATTTACAGAATCAAAGGACAGTAACAATCTTATAAGAAAAGGAGACACCAAATTCAAATATTGAAAACAGGTAGGTATTTATTACATAGAAGAGTGTTCATAGTTAGAAATTACTTAGTAACCTACATCAGTGATTAAAATATCCTGTTGACAATAATATTAAAAAGTAAAAAGAGGTACCTACAGTACGCCACTTTTGGATCGCCTTTAACGTATCTACAACGGATCTTTGTGTGTCTGAAGTTGTTTTTGGCGAACCATTGCGCAACTACAGTCGTGAGTTGTCAATACAAAAACACAAAAATAGCTACTGCGCAGCGTCTTGCAGCCAACTTCAGACACACAAAGATCCGCTGTAGATACATACGTTAAAGGCGATCCGAAAGTGGCGGTACCTTAAAGGTGAGCTAATTAACTAACACAACTGAATCAGTAGCACACCACCCACGAAAGCATTGACAGTGTCACTTTGTTTTAATTTTATTTAATAATCGAATTAAGGGCGATGCGATGCGGCGCCGCATCGTAGGAATTTGTATGGAAATATTCATTTGTTTCTCGCAGATATTTGCGATGCGATGCGAATTCGCAGTTATGTGTGGGAGCCCTAAAGGAAACAAAAACATTATTACTCATATAAATTATCCAAATACACAAACAAATTTTCCAGAAATAATAAAATCGTATTTCATTCGTTATAGTAGACTGTAGAGGTATAAATTAATTCTGTGCCGCTAGTCATCGCCGATTACTTAGTAGGTAACGAATCTTCCTCTTTTTACTTAGGTATAAGTAATATCATTGCCGATTGTACCTAATATCTAATAATTATAATTATAATAAAACTGTAACAGGTCCAATTCTGTACATTGAAGATATTTTGAAAATTATTTTTGGAGGGCATTCTATAACCGATACTGAGGCCGAAAATGTATTTTTTTTAATTTTTGTCTGTCTGTCTGTCGGTCTGTCTGTCTGTCTGTCTGTCTGTCTGTCTGTATCACGGCTGAGCATCACGCCGAAACTACTGAACGGATTCAAATGAAACTTGGCATGATTTGAGATCTTACTACGAGGTAGGACATAGGATACTTTTTATCCCGTAATCTAGCACGGTTCTTTCGGGAGAGGGGATCAAAGTCAAAATGGGTACTTGGTTATACGCTTAGTCCGATTTTATCAATTTTTCTTCATAATTATAATAAATATTAGTAAGGGAACACTCATAGAGAGTTGTTATCAAGGTTTTGTAATCGATCGGGTTAAGCAACGTTAGGTAAGGTCATTAAATAGATGGGTGACCGTTTAACGTCATTTGAACTAAACGGGTCCGTGCTTCGGAGTGCAAGTAAAAAGTGGGTCCCAGTTTTTAACCGACTATAAAAAAGGAAGTTATGTATTCGATGCGAATGTCTGTTATTAAAATTTTAGTTAACGTAAAAATAGCGCATGCGGAGCTGCGTGGGTCAGCTAGTATCTAATAATTGCTTGTAAATGACATTATGTACTGGCATATTTAGGATAAATATCAGAGAGTATTTAGTTTATAGTTATTAACCAGAAACGTTCGAATGAACACTACTAATCTAAATCGTATAGCACCCGTCACTAAGCATCAGGCCGGGACCTGGCAAACATTGTTTTTATTGAAAATTTAGCCAATCTTAGCATTGGGGCAAGTTCATTTCGTTATATATTTTCTGGTAAGCAACTCGCCAACCCAGTTACAACTGCACTGTACAGCCACTTAAGTATTACCTAATAATGATAATATCCTGTAACAATCCACATAAGGTCATCTGATCCCATATTAGGCAAAGCCCGTATTGTTTAACCAGACAACCGATACAAAAAGATACTTACCTATATAATTTTTTGTTGTAAATAAATATATACATTTTTTGATAAATAACACCCAGACACAAGACAAACATACATGTTAATGCATACAAATGTTTGTCTGGCCAGGGTGACACACCACCAGAGCAACGGCTCCCTCCCTTAACTCAAGTCTTTTACACCGGACTACAGAAGTTCATACACTTCGGTGCTTGGCGGCAGAATCTGACTATGAGGTGGTCACCTGCACAAGGGATAGGTCCCACCAAGTAATAAGTAAATAATAATAAATCGATGCCCAGGATATTGTTTATTTAACGAAGCAGTGCATCTTAGTCCCTACTAGGATGCTAGCTAGAGCGTAGATGACAATCGTCTGTGACCGGGCGCGCGCTGTCACCACGCCTCTGTATAGCGGATATCGTATTCCTGCAGTTGCGGCAGCCGCTGTCGAAGCACTTCGAACGCCTCCGCTGATAGCTTGGTGCTGTTTAAGTTCAATCTGCGCAAGTTCGGCAAACCTGGGAACAGATGATCAGTTAGCAAGAGGAGTATGGCTCCTCTTCGTGTCGTGAAAGACGCTAAAAGATTTTGTTCGTGTGGTATCATCGTATAGTAGGTATATCGATGTGTGGTATGAAAAAAAATTAGGCGATCAGAAAAAAATATTCAGATTCAAAGGCGCGTCAGACACGTAAGGTATCTATATATCGCGACATTCCATCGTATATTTTGTTTTCTGACTTATTATTTGATACCATTTTGTAACAAGCTAATATTTTTATTTCATAAGACTGATGACTTACGAAATGAAAATATTGGCTTGTTAAAGTTTTAGGTACTTACTTACCCAAGTACTTACCTACCTAAAACTTTAATAAATTGCGGACGGTAGAGTGCATGGATATTTAATTGAAATTAAGTATTACCTGAAAGTGCTTCAATTCCTTTGTCAGAGACTGGCGTCTCGCAGAGGTTGAGGACCTGCAGTCGAGGCAGATGTTCCGCTATCAGTTGCACGCCACTGTCACCGAACTTTGTTGCCCACAGGTTCAGGTAGCGTAGCGAAGGCAACTAAACAAAAGGTTGCATTTTCGAAACATGTCATTTACGACCAAATAAGACCCGGAGTATGTAAAAAACTAATTAAACTTAATTACGATAAACTGGTAAGTATTGTGGTTTGTCCTTAGAAATCTAGAAAGTTATAAATATTTAAAAAGTACTGACAGACGATCGGTGTAGGTATATTATTCATTGGACATTCATGCATAACTACGAGTACTTATATAATTTATTATTATTTCAGTATAGGTACACATGAAACAAGTTACATAAATTTAATCTGCTACGACATTTTTGTTGTCATCCGTGGCGCATTGGGAAACCGCTTGCTTTGCAAACCGGAGGTCGCGGGTTCGAATTCCGCGGGGAGCAACAACTTTGTGTAGCTGTTCCTTACTGGCTAGGACAATGCAGGCCGATCACCTGATTGTCTGTAAAGTAAGATGATCCATGCGTCGGATGGGCATGTAAAAAGTCGGTCCTGCGCCCGATCTCTCCCCGGTCGTGTCAGTTTTCTGTCCCATCGGATTGTTTGAGGTTAAAGGAAGAGAGAGTGCACTTGTATCTACGCCAGCACTTGTGCACTATACATAATATCTCCCGATCTTGCGAAAGATTGGCCGCTGTGGTCGTATCGGCCAGGAGGGCATTATTTTTATTATTATTTGTCGTCATTGCGTTCGTGATTATAAATCTAGTTTATAATAAATAGATGTAACGGTCACCTTAATGAGATGATGTGCGCAGGCGCTGGTGACGCTGGTGAAGGCGAGCGAGAGGCACTCGAGGTTGCCGAGCGCGCCGGCCTCCAGCATCGCGCCCACGTCCGCGTCCGTCGCACGCACCGGCAGCGCCAGCCGCCGCGGACCACCCTCCGCCTGCTGCAATAACACAGCATTTGTAATACACCTGCTCGGTAAGTAAATTCAACTTTATTCAAAAATCGGGCAGTAAAAAGGATGTAAATTTTTGCCGGCTATATTTTTCAAGAGTACTTATACAGGTCTTAATAGAGTAGAGTAAATATAAAATAGGTATGTAAGTAGGTAAGTATGTGTCTATGTTCCATTTTTTATATTTCTAAATAAACAATTTTTTTAACATATTTTTCACTAAATTATTATTTAAATTACCCAGATTTGAGCTACATATTTACCATCATCAATGATAAAAAAATGCTGGCTGGTAGAATGGCACTAAGGGAAACAAAAATACTTAATAAAGAATAAAAAATAAAGCGGCAATTCGATCTTCGAGTTGTTTTGTCGAGTGCTATTATTATTATTACGTAGCTACATAGGTACACAAAGCGTATACAGATATTTATATAAAATGAGTTCTTCAGATTCAGATATGGATTTAACGCCTGATTTCTATAGATAAAAGGCTAATAAAAGAGTAGTGCAAAACCTTTTCTATTTCAGCAGTAGAAAATTACAAAATATTGCTTTCTCCAACATTTACAGCAGAAACGCAAAAAACTCAAGTTTCGCAAGAAATATCCAACATTAATATACCGGGAATGAACCTTTTGGGCTAATATTAATTTTAAGTAGGTAAGTAAATGTAATCTAAGAAAAATATAGATTTTTTAATGTTTCAATAAAATATTGTTTAAATAATCAGGTTTTTATTTACTTTCCTCATATTCGAAATGAAAAGCAGTGTTTACCTCGGCTTATTTAGGCACTCGAACTATTAGAGCCATCGCTACGCTCGTGCGCCAAACCATCTCATGCCTAAATAGGTCACTTTAATCCCTTGTGTAACAATCTATATAACCTTCAAGAAGTTCGTTTGCGGCTTAATAACTACAAAACGCATACATTGTCAACCAGGCGCGTCAGCAAAAACAACTTTGTATTATCAACCTTTTTTGCTGCCGCGTTAACGGTTAAATATACAGCGGGGGTGTTTTATGACTGCATAATAAAGTTGTAATCTCATTCAAGCTTATTTGGTTTGGAGTACATCTAAAATAGATTTAGAACTCTCGGTACGCGCGTCCGACTCGCACATGACAAGTTCTTACCTTTAGGTGCAGAACTCTAACAATGCAGTGACACTGAAATTAATTAAGTCTGTAATTGAAAACAGATTCAGATCCCACTTTGTATTGTACAACACTATCTAACGCAATTAACAGAACATAACAAACTCACAATACAACACGTATGGAAACCATTTCAGAGATTTCAGTACCTAAGTTAATTTGTGCTACCTTGTGCTTACTTATTAGGACCTACCTAAGTACATAAAATATACTTATAAATTTCCTTTATTACGACTGACTCTTCAGTAATATGCGGTAATTTATTTTTCATTCCTCATACTCGGAAAGTACGCTTGAAGTTACCTAATCAGAGGGATGAAAACAGTATTTTTCGTCCCTGGGAAGCGAATAGCGATATTCCCTGTTGTCAAAAAAATTAAAGCCTATGCAAACCATGTCCCAACCTTTGATTATATATATATAATCAAAGCTCCCAACTTATACAGCCACGGTTAAATCGCGGCGTAAAATTGTCATTATAATTTTTGTAACACGTCTTTAACTACTTTACATTCATTATTATTTAATTTACCCAAATTTAAATATTTACAATCATAAAAGATACAAAATATTGGCTGAATGCCACAGAAAAAGAAACATACCTACTAAATAATAAAAATGGCAACTCGATCTTCAGTTGTTTTGTCGAGTGCTAATATTATTTCTTTAGCTAATCAGGTTTTTATTTACTTTCCTCCACGAACCTAGTAAATATAAATCCGTGCTTTCCTCATATTCGAAATCACGACCAGAGTGTTTACCTCGAGTGAAAGACCTTTTTAGGCACTCGAACTATTAGCGCACGAGCGTAGCGAGGGCGTACCTAAATACTTCACTTTCACCCCTTGTAATAATCTACTAAGGCCCAAGTGTACCGAAAAAAAGACGTCCGTTTATTTTAGCACTTCTTCTTCGGCGCACTTGGGCCACAGAATACATATCTTGGGCCTAAGAACACGTACCTATAACTTTTTTTTTATTAAAACAACAACAATGATATATTATACAATATCGTTGCTTAACAAGTTATAAATGTAGACGTTTTCTACATTATAGAAGGATTGGGCGGTAATTTTAAGCTACACTTACCAATCTCTGTAGGTTTTGTTGTCTATCGCATAGGTCTTTATAATACTTTTGCCCCAAATCAGTGCCTTGCAGTGCCGCGATTATTTCCAGTTGAGTCTGTTCTCCGCTGACGACATCCCATTCTAGCATTAGACATAAAGCCTCCAAGGCACTTGGCTGTAACGAAAAACATTTAACTACTTAGCCCAAATATTTAATCTATTTGGCTGAAAGATAAATCTCAGCGTTACGTACAACGAATCAAATAGTACGTTCGACCGTGTTGGGTCTCTAAAGTATGTAGCATTCGTAGATTGTTATTTTTCGACCATAGGTAAGTAGCTAAAGGGAAGGTAAGTGCTGGTAGCCTAGTGGCTATGAGACTTCCTTGCGACGCCACAAGTTCCTAACTCGGAACGAACGCACGCCAGCCTTGCCAATAGAAATGTGATTTCAACTTTGTGTCGGTACCTACTCGTAGGTAACCGAAATAAACTGTGTTCCTGATCCACATCTCATGTGTCTTCATAAAGGCCAAAAAAGAATCAGTAATCCAGCCATAAGAGGTTTTAAGAGTTAAAAAAAGATGATAAAAAATACCGTCTTAGTAAACTCCCAACTAAAATACTTATTAAAGTTACTTACGTGTTCAGTTAAAGCCACAAGGACGAAATCTGGCAGTTGTTTGCTCATACTTTGTAAAAAGCTTTTTCTCTTACAACAGCAGTTCAGTAAACTTCCAAGCTAAAAGAAAAGAGCATTGAAAATTACTTAACCTTTTGCAGAATAATCACACAGTTCAAATCGCAAGTCATTTTTGCCCGACCAGCTTCTATATTTATGAAACTACTGGTTTGAGTAACGGATAGTAAAATTTTCTACAAGACTGTTTCAGTAGTAGCCGTAAAAATACTGTAGAATGCTAAGTGACGCTTCATGAGTAGTTTGTAGATGGTGGTGGTATTTTTCTGGCAACCTCGTCAGAATCTCACCAATGCCTGTTCCCGGGGGCTATAATGTGCCCCTAGCGGCGGGCTCAAAAGATAGGTTACAGATCCCACCGGAGAGTCCAGGTCCAGGTCCAGGTCTCTCATGTGCAGATGCAACAGCCGCGGGAGATTTAGTAGGTAAGAATCCCACATACCCCGGTTGACCCCTCGTGGCATATTGCAGGTTTCCCCCGCGAGAACTAAAAAGGTAATTGTGATGAATGACGTCGATTCACGACATGTCGACGATTTACTAGGCGGTAGGTTCCTTAGGTAGGTAGGCAACATTGCTCTGTTCCGGTGTAAAGGCCAATGTAGCTGGGGGAAATTACCGGACACAAAAGAATGACTGCTGCACTATAAACATTAATTAGAGTTAATTCTAATTAAGCCATTGTTTTTAATATAATTAATTACTTAGCCTCTCGAAACCGTTTATGCTTATTTTCCATTACTGAGTTCGAGATCAAAGTAAAAAGTATCAATTGGCTGCAAATGTCGAAATAAGCAGATGCCATAAAATTACCAAATGAGTATTAACTGTAATTTGAAAGTGCATTTGTAAATGCGGCAGGTAAAATCTATTGTCTCTAGTGATTCTTCTGGTGTTCCTAACTTCCATGGGCTGCGATGATTGCATAAAAAATGTTCGTTAAATATAACAACCGGCATCAGCAGTCGATCAAATAAATTCGAAGCATGTGAATCCTTTTGTTTCGCGGGGGAAACCTTCAAAAGGTCCCCAGGGCTCTACCGGGGTATGTGGGGTTCTCACCCACTAAAACCCCCGCGGCTGTCGCATCGGCACACCCAGACTCCTCGGTGGGATCTGCATCAGGATCCCCTCAGTGCCTTGTCTTTGAGGCCACCACCGGAGGGCGCAGTAGCCCCCCAGAAACCAGACACAATGCTCACAGGGACGCGGGCCGTCGTCCTCCTCGGAGTCACCGCCGTATTCAATGGACGTCCTAGGGCCCATACCCCGAACATAAAGTACTGACCATGTCGCCCCAGAGTTGCGCTAGTTGTGTCGGCGGCAGCGCGAGCATCGGGTCGGAGGGTGCGGCGGCGCGCAGCCACGAGGGCGGTTGCGACCGTGCGGCGCGCGCGGGCGCTAAGCACGCGTGCGCCGCACAGCGCGGGTCGCTGGCCAGCGCGTGTAGCGCCGCGCCCAGTCGCCGAGCCGCGCGTGCGCACGACGCCGCGCCCACGCACACCGGCACCGGCTGCAGCACCGCGCCAACCACCGGCAACCAGTCCGCGTACCCGCACCTGACGCGACACGTGCTTGAGGTCACTCACACACATCGTGGGTACCTTATCGACTTTGGTTTACACCAAAGTGGATTTAATACTACGTTTTTAAGAGTCGACACTTCCTTATCAAACTCCTGGAATTATTAATGTACTTTGTGCCAACATCACCAACTATAAGCTAGATTAGCCAGAAATAACAACAAAATAACAAAGGTACGTCCAAATTCAACAGAAGTTCATACAGTTAAAGCCGAAACGTAGGTATCAGTAGTCATTTTAATTTGGTAAGATATTATTCATAATTCTTGTTGTTATGTACCTTCATAATCCAATACAAATATTCGTGTTAAGGCAATGTCGCCAAGCTGGTTTACACTACCTACTTGCTTTGCTATTTAAAAAATACATACGCGACGAATTGAGAACCGCTTCCTTTTTGAAGTCGGTTAAAAAAAAAAAATATGTCGGCCATATTTTGCCTAATGCAAAGGTACAATGCATAGCCAGTTGACATTCCTCAAGCACATTTTCGAGCGCAGTTTGCGGTGCAGTCATACTCATTTTATTGCGATATCAGTATTCCCTCCATAACCATTCGTCCATGCAGTTCTATAAGAACATCGATATATTTTGTGAACGCAAACATGTGACGCGCATAGGAGGCCTTGCATGATCGACGAAGTAGTTCATCGATCATTATTTGTTTTGTATTAACTTTTTAACTTTGGCTTAAAAATAAATTGATAATTATAATTAAAAATAAAGATACTATTTTTATAAATGGACTCAGGTAGGGTATCGTTGGGTGATTCAACCTGTTTACGCATGCAGGTGAATAAATCAGGGGGTATAGTACCAGTTCTGATACGTTATGAGCTCGATCAAACTGTCAGTTTTCTACATACATTTTACACCACCCCTAGCGGTAACTATCAAAAAACTAGTAAAATGTACGGGAAAAAACTGACAGTTTGATCGAGCTCGTAAAGAACTGGTACTAGACCCCCTGCACTCGGTATATTCATAAGTCACCATAGTTTCCTTTTAAACTCACATGTGCTCCAAAATATCAGCGAAGCAGAGAACCGCCTCCTCAGTGTCATCGCAAACATGAGGCAAGGCGGTATCCCTGTAGTAGTCGTCGATCGCAGCCAGCGCGACGGCGGCCAAGTTGGGAGCGGCGCGAGGGTACGGACACGTCTCTCGACTGCCGTGTGTCACCTCCACGAAACGACGCACGAGGGCGCTCCCGGAGTTGTGCGCACTCAGGGCACTGCCAAATCGTATTCAACATTTAGTCGAAAGGAATATGCAATTACCAAATATAATTACAAATTCCGTTATAAACAATTAGGTTACAAAATTTTTGTTTCAATGACATTGACCTTAGGCTAAAGCGTCATGAATGACTGGGTCACCCGATATTTAAGTGTTTACTGTTACTAATACACAGTTAAAATTTTCAATTGTTCACTAGACATATACCTAAAGGTGATTACAAGTTACTTAACTATAACGTAAAATCAATTGACGTCACTTCGTACCTACTTTGCTGGCTATGAATTTTAAATTATACCCTGTTTTAATGTGCAAAATCAAAATCGGAACGAAAAGAACTAAATCTATGAACACAGAAGTGAAGGCTGACCGAGTGGCCAGCCAAAGACAGTTGGTAATAAATTTAGGCATTGTAACGATTTTGATCTTGCAAAGAAAAACAGGTTATAGGTAGGTACAATAAACACATGTGGTTATTGCACGGCGAATGACGGAAAATAATACGTTGATTATCATTTATTATGTAAGTTGCAATCATAAATTATTTGCTTACGTAAAAATATTTATAATTCCAGAAAAAAATATCTGTGTCCTTAATCAAACTTTTTAGTCATTTAGTCATTTTACTTTTTAGTCGTACCTACTTAATATCCACGCAATCATCGCAATATTAAGGAATCCATTTTTACACCACAATCAAGTTCATACCACAACCTTACCCTGTTTTTCTTTACCAGGGTACTAATCGGACACTAAATATATAAAAACTGGAGTGATGGCTGACCAGTGGCCAGCTAAAGACAATTGATATGGTGTCATATTCACTCCTGTGTTCATTCATTTATTGTTACATTTTTGATCTTGTGTAACAAAAGGTATTTCCTAGTGTGGGGACCACAAGCACAACTGAATATCTTGTAATCATTGATTTGAGAAATAAAGCATTACTGTATTGTATTGTAAAAACAGGGTATAGAATATATATATTAATAAAGCATTATTGTATTGTATTGTAAAAACAGGGTATAGAATATATATATTAGGTAAGTTACAATTATGTAAACAATACGTCGAAGTCGGACCGATATCTATTAGAAGACTGACGGTCTCACTAAAAAAAAAAGATAATTAGATGAAAGTAGGTATAATAATTTCATAAAACATACCATATGTAATCTCTAACAAGGCGGCGGGCGTCAGGTGCCCTGGCGAAGTCGACGTTCCGGGTGAGGACCCTGCGCACGGGCGGCGCGAGCGCGGGCAGCGGCGCGGCGCGTGGCCTCCGCCGGCACAGCCGCGCCAGCAGAGCGCATAACTCGCCGCTCGCGCACCGCTCTGCCAACAGCGGGGCCGAGGCGTTCGTTACATTTTCAGCCCACTCCTCCCAGTCCGGACTATCCTTATTCTGAAACACGCACGTTTGTTTTGTTAAGGCGCTCAAAGGAGAATAACATAAAACATCCCTATACCTGCGCGGCTATCTGTACGCTTACTTCTTCTAAACTTGGTAATGAATTTTAATTAAGTACGTACTTTATCCAATCCACCAGAGTTTAGTTAGAAGGTTCAGCAGCCTTAGCACGATTTGCCAAGACTTCGTAATCTTGACAGTTCGGTGTGGAGTATGACGTAGTTATCGACGTAGATACGTCATTTTCGGTATTAGCTAGGTCGATAATTACGTCATACTCCACACCGAACTGTCAAGATTACGAAGTCTTGGCAAATCGTGCTAAGTCTGCAGGTGAAGGTACTGATACATTCTACGAGTATAGCTACATGAGTATAGAGATATTAGTTAGGGGCCGTTCAAGTATTACGTAAGCACTAGGGGGGGGGGGGGGGGGGGGGGGGGGGTGTCTTTGTTTTGCTTATTTTGGATGACATGGGGGGTACAGTCTAGATGATGATTACGTCATCGGTAGTTATTTACTTTTTTACACGAATGGCAACGCTCACATTGTCTATGCTTGAAAACGAAACACATTTTCGGGGATTCCCGCAAATATAAACGCATACGTTTAGGCACTCGCTTTAGAACCGATTAGGGGAATTACCGCGCGCTATTCACTTGTCTAAATTTCCTCTGTCAGTCAGTTTATTGTTTCGTTTGGATACTATAGCGAGTAGACGTATTGTAAGCATAACAAAAAATCGGATGAAAGTGAGTAATATTTGAACGGCCCCTTATAAGGTATAAGGGGCCGTTCAAATATTTTATTTGGTTTAGATTTAACACCTTTAAAATACGGGGTGAAGCCATGGCGGCTGACAAAGATATTCACATAGCTTAGGTCATGTTAGTGTTCATTCACCGTTAGTGAATAGCATTATCTTTCCAATTAACATAAAGAAGAAATCACATTAGCCCGGCGACAGGGTCGACCGGACGGTGCGGCGCGGCGGCGCGGTGCCTTGCTCATTCTAGAGGTGCGGGGCCCGGACGGTGCAGGCTCCCTTAGCGACTACGGCAGATTGTTTTGTCAGATGTTTTTGCGAGTGATTGTACGCTAAGCTAAAACGTATTTACAAGGACAGAATAATAAAAATGTAATGGGTAATGATGAGCACAAAGTATTATTATTCGATCTATTTGGTATCTAAAATTCGAATAAATTAGCTGATTTGAATCATGCGTCTAGTAACCCTGCTCTACCGCTACTGCTACTATTGTTCTAAACAAAGTAAGTAGGTACTTAATACTTAAGTAACTTTTAGTATACACGATTAATTTATAAATACTAATATCCTCTTGGCTTGGGGATAGGTCTTCACGTCGTACATAACAACGTTTAATTTACTTAACACTTTTTAATATATATTTTTATAAATATATACTTATAAATTTATTTTTCTGTCATCAATGCAAATATTCGAGCACATAATAATTTTACGCAATTGCAAAAATGAATCCAGCACACAGTTTGTTTAACCCACTCTGTTGCAACCAACGACACATATATTAGATATTTTTTAAAGCAGGGAAAGCTTATGAAGTAGGTATGAAAAGTGGTAGAACTTATGAGATTATGCAGATGACGTCCGTGTGTGGATTGTCCTAACATATTATTATTATTACTTATTTATAAATTGATTGAGTCACGACGTACGCCATAGTGTCACGATAATATCCTTGTTTGGATAAAATTCCAGATCTGATCATCAGATCACAAATAGTTCGTATTTTGAACGTTAATGTAATTGCCATTGCGATTAACACCCTATACTGTTACGGTAGTACTTAAGTGTAGGAAAGGATACGACTTTGATTGTACAACGTGTTAACGAAATAAAGCAAAACCTCAAACACCACAACTTAATTTTATCATCCCTGGTAGTATAAAAAAAAAAACAAAAAAAAAAAAAATGATCGTAAGTAGCACCCTATTATTTACTTTCATAAATGATCGTCAGATTTTTTTTAAATATAACTATTAAGTTTGGTCGTAACTCTAAACTTATTAGCTCGTCATATGTAGGTATAATCGCTGAAGGTGTAATAACTTCTTACCGCCTCCGTATTGCGACGACCGTATGCGCTTTTAGTATTGGCATTATAAATAGAAATATAGTATAATCAACTAAATATACTATATAAAAATCAGTGTAATCAATTGGGCTCTCAATGCTGAACAAACTAGTTTCAGGTTTTGCGTTAATTCTCTAACACGTGGTATACACGTAAACCATGACGTAGGTGCTTTTGTTTTCCTACCTAGCATATCAGGCTAAACGTACTTTGTGTTTCGGTGTAATATTATTCCAGTGTCCCTGACTGGAATAATAACACACCGATATGTAAAGAACAGGTTTTTACGTCATCAGTACGTTTTAAGTACAATAATAATTCTGTATATTTTATTTATTATAATAAAATCCTGTTGAATTTAGTCACAGTCACTAATCTTATGTGTTTGGTCCTTATTAAATATATATCATCATCATCATCAGCCGGAAGACGTCCACTTCTGAACATAGGCCTCACCCTTCGAACACCACAGTGAACGACAATTGGCTATTTACATCCACCGGTTACCTGCGACGCGCACAATGTCGTCTGACTACCTAGTGGGAGGCCTCCCTACGCTACGTCTTCCGGTTCGTGGTCGCCACTCGAGAACCGTTCTCCCCCAACGGTTATCGGTTCTTCGAGCGATGTGGCCTGCCCATTGCCACTTCAACTTGCAGATTCTTAGAGCTATGTCGGTGGCCTTAGTTCTACGGCGAAACTCCATATTTCAGATTCTGTCACGCAAAGAAACTCCGAGCTCTCTCCATGGCTCGTTGTGTGTGCCATGCTTCTGGCGTAGTGCCCTCGAATAAGACGGAATTACATAACCTCTGGAGGACTAAAAGTACCGGTGTTCCACCCGCTCTCAGAAGTTCTGACGTGATTCCGTCTTCACCCGGCGCCTTGTTGTTCTTAAGCCCTTCTAATCTCGTACAAATATTCTCGTCAAACAGTGTTTATACCCATCGTTAAATGAAAGGAAAATATTTGAGCACGTGTTGAATGCGTGAATGCTGATAAGGAATGAAATATAAAAACAATCAGTTACAGTCATGAATCGTTTAGTCATCTTTCACAAAGATAATTTTTATTGGCACAATAGAACAGAATTGGGCAGTGACCCAGTTTGCTAAATTATATTATTGTACCTACATAAGGAACGTAAAATTAGTATGTACGGAGTAGTTCGGTTACACTGGTAGCAAGTTAAACTGTCGCTGTATATGGTTGCCCACATCTAAAGCGAAAGTTATTAGCAACCCTAAGACACATTTCTTGCCGAATCGCGTAGTGGACATATGGAACGCTTTACCTGAAAGTGTAATAAGTGCACCCTCAGTGAATTCTTTTAA
This sequence comes from Furcula furcula, assembly GCA_911728495.1. Classification (NCBI taxonomy): domain Eukaryota; kingdom Metazoa; phylum Arthropoda; class Insecta; order Lepidoptera; family Notodontidae; genus Furcula; species Furcula furcula. The sequence continues at coordinate 18,086,582 of OU452244.1, forward strand.
AAACAGACTAGACAATTATTTTTTAACAAATAAACCGCAAGTGCAATGATATACACGCATCAGCTCAAAGAGCTGCTTGTGTATTATCCTATAATAATAGAGCAGTAAAAAATCTGGAATGTGCTAACTGTTGTCAGAAATTAACCCCAGCAAACATTTTCCCATGGGGAATATCATCTATTTTTCGAAATGAAATAATAATATCTTGGGACAATCCACACACGGTCATCCGATCCCAAACTAGGCAGAGCCTGTACTATGGAAACCAGACAACTGATACTAATACTTATATACTTTTTTTTTGTAAATACATACTTAAATAGATAAACAACACCCAGACACTTGGCGGGAATCGAACCCGCGACCCATCGGTTAGCAGGCAGGGTGTCTGACCACTAGACCAACGGGCCCGTCATATGAAATAAGTACATTTATTCATCTCAAATAGAGTACAAATACATACGAATTTATGTCCATTCCATTTAGCCTATTATACTCGTAGGCATGTGAATATAATTGTGAAGTTAAATAACAATTTTCTAATTTAATAAAAACAAGTTCATAATATGTCAGTACTTATCTAAAAAATGTCATTGTTGAGTAATTTAATCAAAATCTGCTGCTTTCTGGTTACATATGTAATAATATTTTATGAAACAGTAAAAAAAAAGAATTTATTTTGTACTACAAAGTGTGTGTTTACTATTTAGATTTACCCGTAACATTTATTCCCGTAGGAATGAAGTATTTTACCGCGGTACCTAAACACAGGCAACTTTTTACCTTGGGTAATCCTAAGGTGACAATATATATACTTACGTTGTTGTAAGTTCAAGTCTACTACTACTACGGACTACTTATGTACTTACTTAAAAAAAAATTGCGTGTCTTATTTTAGTCTCGGCAAAGTAATCAAAACGTAAAAAAAGATACAAAACATCAAACACTTGAATTCTTTTTGTGTTTGTTTAGATAATTGATTAGGTATCAATAAAATTGTTGGAACTTACAGGTACATTTTAATGAATTATATATTTGATTATTAGAGATTAGGTAGGTACTTACTGAAGAGAGCAGGCGTGACTAGCAGACAAGCCTTAGCAGTGTGTGTGCGCGTCATTATAAGAGGATCACGAATTTTCATTTCATACATATTTACTATGCTTACACGAAAAGGAAAATTTTCCACATTACATTATTATACTTATAAGTGAGTTCCTACTAATTTCTGGTTTTATTGCTGCAAGTTTGATACAGATGTATTTATGTCGTCAACAGTGTAAATAACGTATAAAAAAATTTACAAGCTTTTGAATGGCCAATATTTTACAAGCTTCTACAATTCAGCCTTCATTCAACCGAGTGATCTGGTAAGAAACTCAGCGAGCTTACTTTTTAAAAAAGTTCTGTCTTTTTTTTTACTTACAGTCATTATAACCAGCAACACACATTGACGTGTTTGCTCTCGTCAGAATTCATAAAATATTTAAGAAACGTCGAAAGGGGTAGTTGTTGGGTCAGCTCACCCAAGCAGCACCCGCGTACGACATTTCGTTCAACCATAATGGAGGGAACGAGGTGATCCGCCACACAAAACCCTCATTAGCAAACCCTCAATGGCAATCATGAAAGATACGACAGTACATTGCCCTCGAAAGTAAACGATTCCCATTTAGAAGGCGGAATATACATGGCAGTCTAGGGTATTCGCACCTAAATTTAACTTGAGCTTCAGCAGTCATTCGCCTCAATCACATTGGAGGGAAGGGTTAGACTGAAGAGATGATTCGCCACACAAAGCCGCATTCTAGTGTTGAAATTTTTCATCGGCTTTTTTCCGTCAGAAGCAGAAGCAAACGCCTTTGAGTAGCTTTACTCTATATTGGGATAACTCATGCTTATAACTAATTATTATATCAATGCTATAAATTCATTAGGTATTATCAAAAACCACCATATACACATACATACCTACCTTACATAATGTGATGAATATATCTAATGCTTACCTCTGAAAGCAAGTCCGTAAGTATCTGTAGCGGCCCTCGAGTAACGCTTTCATCTTGTAAAGGCGTGGTCATGACAAAGTCTACCATATTCTGTAGAAAAATAATCCATATTCATACTGTTCAAGGAATACAGGTATTTATAGTAAAAAGTTTGCAGTCAAATATTTACCTTAAGCTCTTTTAAAACAACTTCTTTTCTCACAGTCTTTGTAAGGAAATTCCTATACCTTATCATGTTTCTCTGAAAAATAAAACTTAAATATAGGTATATGTATGTAAACAAACAATTACTTTAACAACATGAGGAAGGAAATAGCCTTACTCACCCTCCATATAATGGAATGATACCACTGGTCCCTTGTGTACGCGTCATTTGCCTAGAAAAACAAACTGCATCAATTACAACAACTCTAACAAAATTAAATGCACATACAATTTATATTAAAAATAACACACGCATATCCACAAATACAGTAACATTTATGATAGGTCTTTGTGCAAGAGATCGTACTGGTATGCAGTAATGCAGTGCCGAATATTAAGGATGATTCCTAGTAGTTCCATGGAACTAGTGATATGTCTGTAAAGCTGTAGGTACATAACTTGCATAATTAGGGTTCCATACCTAAAAGGTAAAAAAGGAACCCTTATGGTCTGACTTCGTCTGTCTGTCTGTCTGTCTGTTACACCTGTATATTTCAGGAACCACTGATGCTATCGATTTGAAACTTGGGATAGTTTTAGTTCTTCTTACTTTCTTACTTACCCAACCTCATCGCAAATGAAAAAATATATTTTTTCCTTTACTTTTTTAAATGAATTTCTGGTGTAAGTACAATAAAGAGTACAGTAGGTACTTTATTTTATGTAAATGGTAAACATTGCTACATTCAGGTGTGGCTGGAAAAATTATAGGCTCAATGCAGGTAGGCGTGTCTTTTAATATCGGGTCCTACGAGCCTTGTAACTATTTCTTAAAGAATGTAGTTTTTAAAAGGTACCTGAAGCAGGAGAGATCCGTGAGGCATCACTATTCGAAGACAGTACTTTCTGGCGGGATCCCAACGAGAGATGCAATACACCTCCTGCATGCAGCTGTATGATAGTGGATGCTCCAGCAAACCGGAAGGCTGAAACAAAACAATAATTAATATTGCTGTTGAATATAAACTGAATATAATTTGTCATTGAGGGGGGTTGCGGCTCGCATGAGTATACTACGGTAACAGTTGGGAAAGTTGTAACTGGTGGCCCTATTTTGGGAATAACTTGGCAATCCAACTAACTATCCGCCTACTCATTCTTAAACGTTAGTAAACCATTGGAAATGCTACTAGGGAGTATCTTCACACCGCGGGGAATTTAAGGTCCTCTATCTATCAACGAAAAAATCACGACGAAACGTAAAGTAAATCACGTAAAGTTCATGATGCATCATAATATAATTAGACACTTTTAAAAAATTTGAATTAAGTATGATTGTTATACAAACCTTTCAGGCTAATTTCAGTTTTTGTACCTAATAACTATATCGATCGTTTCTATTATTAAATTTGCAATAAGCGTCATGCATCTGTTTTCTGCCGTTACTTTATACGTATTCAAGATATCGGTAGGTAGACGTTTTACTGAGCTCTAAATAGCAACCTATTTTCGTACCTTGTGAAGATTTTTGGAATTGGGTCATCTATAATGCCGCACAAAATGGTTTTGTATAGGTAAGGAATAGTGGCAGGGCAAGGGGCGCGGGCAGTGTACGTTGCTTTGTGACGTATAGGGAGCGTTGCCCCTGCGCGATCCGTAGCCAACCGGGCAGACGCAGTGTCCTCGAGCTGTCTGACGTCAGTTTATACCACATATTATTGGCCTTTACGACCAGAACTAATTAACCTTTGCTAATGTAACGGTGTTACTTAGTGTTTAACGGTACATTGTTAGGATGTGTGTGAATGAGCCTATTAGGTACCTAACTAGGTATTGTGTCATTCTCATACCGATCTAAACAATGATAAGTATATATACAGGTGGACAAAACGACATGCCCTCCATGTGCTCCATGTGATCTGCATATAAAACATATCGGGTAGGTGTGGGAGTCGGCCAATATCTATTTCTCATAACGCTAGGTTAAGCGACGTTAGGTGAGGTCATTAAATAAATGGATGAACCGATTTGTATGACATTTTGTATGCATATCGGTTAGGTCTGAGAATAAGTTATAAAGTATATTTCATGCCGCTAAGTTAAGCAACGTTGGGTAAGGTCATTACATAGATGGGAGGTCGTTTAGTGGCATTTAAACTGATCATCTCCGTGCTTCAAAGGGCAAGTGAAAAGATGGTCCAGGATATATAGAACGAGAGGAGGGTGCAAGAGAGGAGAGAGAGGCAGGGGATTCGAGGAGGGGCTGATGGGGTGAGGGATAGGGGAAGTTAGGTGGAGCAAGGTGGGAGAAGATAGAGAGAGGGGACAACGGGGAGAGGAAGGGATGGAACATGACGGGAGGAAAGAGAGAGAGCATAGAATTAGATTTTTCTTATTTTATTAAGAGAGAGATGGAGAGAGAAATAAATCAAGGGAGAAAAGGGGAGCAAAATGTAATAAAAGCGCGGGCAGAGTTGCGTGGGTCAGCTAGTATATTATGTACGCGGATACGAACGGTGTACCAGTTTTCAATCAAAATTGTTTGAACGACTCCGCGTCGCCGACGCCGCGACGTTACGTGTACTAACCCGCTTGTATTTTGGGCCGGCACGTGCAAGCGATTGTCGTCATAAAGCTGATAGATACATCGCTAGTGCCCGCGAGAGACAAAGTATCGAATATATCAAATTTCACTCAAACACCATTTTAATTGATTATTTGCAAGGTTTTCTCCTTATCATTAACTCTATCGATTAGTTCAATAAAATAGTGAATTGTCTATTCTTTTGAATTCTTAGTTGGTTCGTTTCCCAGCTCAGGCAAGCATTTTTGAAAATGTTTGAGTGAGGTAGGTAATTCTTATTTTTAATTATAAACAAAAAAAAAAATTTAATAAAATTTGTTATTTTCAGAGGTACTTAAGTAGATATTTATTGTAATTTATCTCCATGACATGTAATAGGTATAATTATTATTAATAAATTAAACTGTATTACAATATATAGTAGCGGATAAAACTTTACCCTTTTCGATATTATTAATTAGTAATTGATATTCCATAGTAATTCCATTAAGTGTATTACGTAGCTAAGAGAATGACGTCAATTTTGAAAACAAAGCAAAATTTTATAGTTTTGGTTCTGAACAACATATCTAGTAGTTACGATACCAACGATGTTAGGGCCCTAGACGTCCACTGAATGAGTACGGTGGCGACCCCTAGAAGGACGGCGGCTGGGTGGGTTGCTAACCTCGTCTTTGTGTGCCCGCAGCACTACAAAGCAATACCACAAAATACTGAGAGTACAGAAGGCAAGCTCATGTATGTACCTCGCTTTTTAACCGACTTCAAAAAAGGAGGAGGTTCTCAATTCGTCTGTATATATAATGTATGTTCGCGCATAACTCTGGCAATTATGAACCGATTTGAAAAAATCTTTCTTCCATCCATTGATTGGGTCCCATAAAAAAAATATTGCTTAGTAATAAGTAGTTCCTGAAAAAACAAGAATAGTGACTGCGCAGGAAAGCTGCAGGAAAGCCTATATAGATGACTTTATGTCGCTTTTTAAGGACAAAAATGGTCATAACTCTTTCAAATATTTACCAATTTCAATGATTATTTTTTTATTCGAAAGAAGAAACCACTGTAATGAATTTGTATGAAATTTATCACAACCGGATAAGAACTTCCTGGAGGACCAAGGACGATGAGGAGGAATTAATCTGGTAAAAACCATAAAACTGATGTTCTCCATTACATTGCTCTGACAATTATGAACTGATTTCGATGATTCTTTTTTTATTCGAGAGACTAAACTACTAGGATGATTCCATGCAAATTTCATTACGACCGGATATTTTTTTCTGAAGAAACATGAATTATGTAAAACTATGTAGACGATAATGTGATCATAACCTACCTATCGATGGTTCAATCTTTTTATATGAAAATATCACTAAAAAGTTTAAAATAAAATCTTTAAAAAAAAAATTTTACGGACTTCAATATCACTGAAAAGTATAAAATAATTTAAATATTATTGAAGTTGGTGATATACACAGCCGGTAAGCTAACACCAACTTCAATAATATTTAAATTATTTTATACTTTTCAGTGATATTGAAGTCGGTAAAATTTTTTTTTTTAAAGATTTTATTTTAAACTTTTTTTTTTGATTGATTTTTGAGAATAAAACAGGAACGGAAGACGAGTGTTTGAAGCGGATGGCGCTTGCACTAAACCGAAATATCGTGTCCGTGAGCGCTGTCTATGTGTGCGTTGCTCGAACGCCCGTTGTATGAAGCTTGCCTTCTGTACTCTCAGCATTTTGTGGCAATACATTCTCCGGCGGCGGGCTCAAAGGCAAGGTACGGAGGAGAACCTGGTGCAGATACCATAGGAGACTTTTTATTTTGGGACACGCGACTCGCGCGGGGGTTTACTTAGTGAGTTAATGTTTCGAAAAGTTCCGGTTTTCTCCACTGGATCTTGCATCAAACCCGCGACTGTTTGAAGGTTTTCAAACAACAACAACAGCAGTACAAGGCGAAAGACGTCCACTGCTGAACATAGGCATCTCCCTTAGGGGTTGTCATAATCGCCAAGCTACATAGTATATTATGTATTCAGTGCCCAAGCTTGGCATGCGACGACTGCCAAGCGAAGTCACCACCTATAGGTGGTAGGTAAACCAATAGTAAGACGCTGCTGCCCAACTTCTTGTTTTCCGATCCCAACGGGAGGAGATGGGTGGCTGCTATTCTTATCCGGAAACAACACGGGGAACGTAGGACACTGTATAGTTCCGAGATTTTGGGAAATACGTTCACGTGTTTCCTAATGATAAAGATATTTGAATGAATGACGTGTGTGGCATAAATCTACGGGTTTTTTTCTAACCTGCGTGTCAAAGATACAAAAGGCGAGTGGTCGCGTGACGCACTGGCCTCTTCGCCTCGACCGCCCGGCCGCTATACAAAGCGTAAATAAATAAACCTATCAAAACTGAAGGTTATTTCTTCTTGGAGAATTTTGCATTTATGTTGTACACATCAGTGTTAACTGAAAAGTGCATTCAATTAATAACTATTGAGAATTTGAGCCTTCCCATCCTTTCGCATGCTATATTATGATAAGTCTAGTACCATATATCTTGATTTCTTAAAGATTTGTTTCGTGTTGATTGTTTGTAATACTATATTTACTTAAGGTTGACGATTTTTTTGTTATTCGTAACAAAATCCGGCCCAAGTGTGTCGATGATTTTTATTTATTTATGAATAATAACAAACAGTATGCATTAGGTACTTAGGTAATATCTTTTCTATAATTTAGCTAGTTGATGGCTAATAGTCTAGCTTCAAATTTGTATGACACACGTGTAAATTCAATAAAATCTATACCACAGAATCAGTGGCGTGCACTGAAAGTAGGCAAAAATATCTGCGAGTTATGTATATTCTTAAGCTATTAGTTAGTGTGCCACTAAAAATATCCATAAATGAACTAACATTACAGACGTATCCATTTAATTTAAAAAAATCACGTTAATACCATGTCAGTACAAAATACTTTTAAATTAAGATTATTTGGGGAAATCGTAGGGTAGGCAAAGTCTTTTTAACCGACTTCAAAAAAGGAGGAAGTTCTCAATTCGTCTGTATATATATATTATTTTCTATGTATGTTCGCGCATAACTGGCAATTATGAACCGATTTGAAAAAATCTTTCTTCCATCCATTCTTTAATCCGTTAATTGGGTCCCATAAAAAAATTATCGCTTACGAATAAGTAGTTCCTGAAAAAACAAGAATGGCAACTGCGTAGGAAAGCTGCAGGAATGCCTATTTAGATGACTGGTATGGTCATAACTCTGACTGGAATTGTCATAACTCTGGCAAATATTTACCAATTTCAATGATTCTTTTTTTATTCGAAAGAAGAAACCACTGTGATGAATCTGTATGAATTTTATCACAGCTGGATAAGAACTTCTTGGAGGGCCATGCACGATGTGGGGGAATTTATCTTGTAAACACCATAAAACGGATGTTCTCCGTTACATTACTCTGACAAATATGAACCGATTCCGATGATTTTTTTTTATTCAAGAGAATAAACTACTATGATGATTTCATGCAAATTTCATTACAACCGGATGTTTTTTTCTGAAGAAACATGAATTATGTAAAACTATGTAGACGATAATGTGATCATAATCTACCTAGATCATTTTACCGTCTTCGATGGTTGAATCTTTATGTATGAAAATATCACTAAAAACTATAAAATAAAATCTTTTAAAAAATAAAAATTGAACCGACTTCAATATCACTGAAAAGTATAAAATAATTTAAATATTATTGAATTGGTGCCAAATATACACAGCAAAGATTCAAAATTTTTATTTCAAATAGGCTTATTTGAACGGTCAATTTTTTAATAGCTACCACCGGATCACAACGCGGCCTCAACTGAGAAGATCCGGCAAGAAACTCAGCGGGATTGTCATTTTTTTTTTTTTTTTTTAAACAAAGTTTGTCTTTTTACAATTAAATCAGCACCAGCGACAGTGTGTCCTGCCGTTCAAAATATCAAATAAAAATTTAATAAATACGACGAAAATACAACAAACTAAAAACTAAAATGCCAAAGGGATAGTAGTCGGACCAGTCCCCCCAAGCAGCACCCGCGCACGTGTTGACTCGAGCAGCAGCCATCACTATTGGAGGGAAGGGGTTGACCCGCCACACGAAGCCGCCACAAGCAAAGACTTTTCGATGGCGAGCATGACCGATCCAAAATCACAGTGGCTCACGTTTAACATTTACCTTCTGCTGTTAAGCAGTGCCTCGTCAGGCAAGACACAAAGCACTTTAACATATTAAATTTTATCACAAGTCGTCTAAGTTAGATACACACCAAGAATAATTTACAAGCTCAAGTGAATTGCCTTCAGAACGTAAATAGAGCAACAATCAATTTTGCTGCTAGACTATAAATAAAATAAAAAAAGGACAGCGGCCGGACCAGTCCCCCCAAGCAGCACCCGCGCACGAGTTGACTTGAGCAGCAGCCATTAGTATTATTATACTCTATCTACTAAACTAGGTAATCATGGCAGAGAAGTAAGGGGGTAAGTATTAGTATTATATTAATTATTGTAAGTTAAATTAGAGTTTTAAAATATTTATCTATATATTTAGTTTCACTTGTTTTGTTTGCACCTACCACGATTTGTCTCTGCATCACCCTAAGGTAGACTGGTAGAGAATGCCTCTGGCATTAAGTCCGCCTATGTACGGTTTTGTGCATAAAGAATAAATAAATAAATAAATAATCGACGGACTTTACGAATATTGACACCGGAACTAGAACTATTAGTTATAAGGTTACTGTATAAATAGATCGTACGATAACCTGCAGCAGGGCTTTGATATGAGTATACGTTAGTCGAAAATGTTATGTCTACCGACGAAAGACCCCTGACATTTGAGTGGGTCAAATGCGTCTGCAGTGTCGCTCACGTAATCATTGCAGATAATCTGCTGTACGCCTACCAATGTGGATATTTTCCATCGTACTACTAAACTATTCAGTGATAGAATGTCCTACTTACCTAGAAAAATTTTTAGGTAAGATTGCACTCTAAACATTACCTAGGGCCTCTATGGTATGAAGCTGTTCTTGCATCGATTTACCTAATATTTTACCTATATTTTACTAGATCGAAGTCATCTTCTTCTTTTGAGATAGTACAATTTTTTCTTTTATAATCCTGTCACAGTGTTAATCGAGTAGGTATAATGTAATTTAACGGTTTTGTCGCATGCTGCCTACTTTCGCACTTTGGTAACTTTAGTTATTCAGTTGGCTTTTTCTAATAATGGCTTAAGATTTCTATCTAGGAGAAATGTTTTGTTTTAGATTTAATTAATTACTTAATCCTTCCTGTTTGAGTACACCGTAACCACTACATATTTATTAATATCACAGTAATTTGAGAAGCAAAGCCATGTACTTACTGAAAGATAACGCCCCAAGCTTTTACACTCAAATATTAGACGTAATTACAAACATAACTAAGCTAGGTCTTACAGGGTAGACAGAGAGAATAGGGTCGATAATGATTTACTGATATTTAGTGCAGTAAGTAAGTATCTATAAAAGTGTGTTATTTTATAATTATTAATTTATTGTGTCTATTTACACATGTTCCTAGAGGTTCTCTTGGTAAATGTCCTCGTCATTCGATTAGCTTGACATTTTGTATGCTACCGATTTCAGAGTTTCATCCAGCTTCCATTGAGTAGTGGTGTCGGTGACAATAAACCCTGGCCCCGCGATTCAGTCAGGGTCTTCACCTATAGAATAGCTATAGCATATCCGAATCATTTGAATCTATTGTCCATAATCAATTCCATAATACAATTATTATGGACTAAATAACTGCTACGCCAGAGACCAACGCGCGCCAACGATTAGCATCGAATTTTGATAGGGAACGTGGTCTGCGCACAAATGACGTCAAAACAGAACTGTTTTGAACACCGAGAGCCGTTTATATAGGTAAATGTAAACATTTATGTTTTCTTTCTGACGGACTAGTTCGGCGGCGGCGTACTGCACATTATTTAGATAGTGCAGCGTTACACAATATTAGGAACAATCGCATCTACAGGCACGAATATTAATATCATCACATAATAATACACTTATGCTATATATGGTGCAGGAAATTAAAAGTGATGACGCACGAACTCGGTCGCTTATCTTTGATTGACCTCGTGGAAGGGTTCACACAAAGTCGTTTAATTTAAACTGTATGTATTGTACATGCATCTCAGTATTAATTTTTATTGCTAATTGTTGCGAGGTATTGTATAACTAAACTAGATACTAACCTAATTCATACAAATATATAAATACCTAGAAGTACTTATTCATGAGGTATAATTCCAGGCTACTTGAATCGAAAACTTAACTATTGGAACGGAGATAGGTACGTTTTTACTGCTGACCGACAGACCCTTCCCTCAATTAGCTCAATATGTTTTTATCATTGATTTAAGGGGAGTTTGCTGCTTAAGTTAAAATTTCCGGACATAGTGCATTTACAATAGTTACAAGTGGGTGACAAACAATTATCTCAAGTTGACCTACCAACGTATCATATAAGCGGGACATAGTGCAGTTGCGATAGTTACAAGTAGGTGACAAACAACAATATCATGATGACCTACCAACGTGTCATATATGTAGCACATAGTGCAGTTACAATAGTTACAAGTAGGTGACAAACAACAATCTCATGATGACCTACGAACGTGTCATATAAGCGGGACATAGTGCAGTTGCAATAGTTACAAGTAGGTGACAAACAATAATCTCATGACGACCTACCAACGTGTCATATACTCGTATGTTGCACATAGTGCAGTTACAATAGTGACAAGTAGGTGATAAATAATAATCTTATGATGACCTACCAACGTGTCATATTTATTGTAGTGATCTTGTTGACTGATAAATGATAACTTGGTACATTTGGTACTTAAGATTAATATCATAAAATTAAATATAAAGCTAAACTTAGAATAATAACGCATAGAAACCGTGAACATGTACGCACAGTGAGGCAAGTAAAACCAAGCCAGAATGGCTCAGTAGGGAACAGCCCGCGTCAGTGCTTAAAGTCGAGTCGTAGCGCTAGCAGCTCTCGATATTTTATTTTAAAATGATGGTTTGTGCAATAAATGGAAATCATAGTACATTGGAAAAACTTAATAAACATTGTAACATAACATTTCACTTGCAAATATTACGTTTAATCTAATATTTTAACGTAAAACAATCGCCAAAGTGAAAACAATAATTTTAAATTTCAACAGACGACATTATATGAAATGTTGTCAATAAAAGGAAAATTGCTACCCTAAATTTGCTTAATAAGAAAATATTTATTTAAGTACTAGATGATCCGCGCACTCTTACGTTTTCGAATGGCAATAAACGGTCACCCATCCATGTATTGACCTTGTCTAACGTTGCTTAACCTAGTGATATGAAATATACTTTACGACCTATTCTCACACCTAACAAGTATACTTAAAAAAATCATAAATATCGGTCGAGCCGTTTCGGAGGAGTGCGACCACAAAAACAGTGATACAAGATTTTTAGATCGTAGATTTGTTATTTCAGATTTTTATCTTTTAAATTAAAATGTAATTCATTACCGTCAGCAATAATAGTAATTTTATTCTAAAAATTAAATAATGACCTCAGGAAGAAGCAATTCCATTTTCCCTAATTTTGGGGCAAATCTGATTCCCCTAACAACATTATTTGCTCACTTGTGTGCGTGTCGCAGAGCGTCAATACGCGCGACTTACGCCTAGTCGCCTACATCTATGTTGTTGTGCCTCAAACGAGACAGTTTTTTCGTATGAAACTATCGTTCTAGGCGTTATTATTCTAAGAAGCTAAATATCTCTAACGCTCTGTAATGTTCTAATTCTTTACATTGTATCATCTATTAGTATGCTAATACGGTCTTAATGGGACAAATGGTAAGTACTATTTTTCAGGATCATTAGTAAAGACAAAAAACCACTTTGACCAATCTATTCTACCTATTATTTATGAATCACGTAAGATAAAAAATGACATTGGTGTTGGACTCAATGGAATGGACAATTTTGCTATACATTTATATCTTTCCGCAAACCTTTTTTTTTTAAATATTTACAGTTTATTTACAAACATGTACACTTAAACTAGGTAAAAAACTTCCTCGAAGTTGTTGCCGCACTGGGAAGGGTACCTAAAAGACTGGCGGCATTACCCCTTTGTATGGCCAAGCTTATACGTTGGCAGAAAAAGCTACCAGCCCGGCGGTCTCCTGAGACTTCGATAAGTTTGGATGAAATTTCTTTCACCAAACCGTGCGTCTCATGAGACCAAGGCCCCATGGTCTCCACCGCAAAGGGCGCAAATATTTAGCTCGAACCTAGAGCTGCATACTTGCGTCGCTTTGCATCACTAGCGGTCGCCGCAGCCCCTCCAGCCGCCCTGCAAGTTGCCTGGGTGTGGGACGCAGCAAGTGTGTCGATACATGTCGCATCCCACACCACAGCTTTCCATGTTGCCATGGTATTAAAGTGACACCATCAGGCCTCTTGCCGTCATCTCGTGTAATGCCGACTGGTTCCAGTACGCAAACCTATATAATGATAATGACGTCAATACATTTTAGTTAATTATGATTTAATTCTTTATAATTTCAACATCATGTTGCTTTTAATGTGCAGATGGCATTGTTTTGCCTAATTAAATACTTACCTATTCGATTCTAATTAAAATGATGCGGTGGGTAAGTAGCTAACTGCAACAATCGCCATTTACGCTTTGACCATTGTAAAATGCTTCTCAGAATTAATAATTTGGAAATGGTACTCTACAGGATGTAAGGGACTACGTACAGTAGCGGTCCGAGAGGGGGGTCGTAGGGGTCATGACCCCCCCCCAAAATCCTTATTTGTACACGGCAAAATTTTGTAGCAATTAACCCTAACCTAGTCTAGGTACAACACCAACGGGACCGTCAAATGTGACCCCCCCCCAAAATCGTTGGCTGCGACCGCGCCTGACTACGTACCGAAAACTTTTATATAAGATTTCTCATATTGTCCGTTACAACATTACAGAAACCATTTCTATGGAAAATTACAAAAGACTAACGGTCTTATTCATAAAAAGTTATCACACACTTATAGGCTCGCTATAGTATGATTTTCAAAAAGTATTATTCATAAACGCATTTAGCACTAAAACGTTCTTTAGATACGTTTTAAAGTTATAGAAGGCAGACCCCTACTATAACAGTGCTTTATGCGTGATATAAGGTAAAAAATGGCCGACTTTCAACAGCTGATTATTAATTATTAAGAAAATGACATATGTGTCAGTGTCACTTCCATCAGTTCAATTTTTTTCTTTAGTTGAGCCTCATTAAGAAGGCAAAGAGTTCTAGCCCATACAGGTTTCATATGCGTTCAATTTCGTAAGAAATCAAAATAGCAGTATACACACTACAAACTATTACGATTTATTATTTTATTAACGTTTATTTTATTATTATTATTATACAATTTAATATATTTTAATATAAGTTAGTTTATTTTAGGTTAGTTATTATTACGCGCTTGTTAAAACATTACCAAACAAACCTATAACAATCAAATAACAATGACAATGATCGATGGATGTATGACGAATTCCGCATGGGCGTCATAAATACAATAAATAAATAAATATTCTGAGACAATACACACATGGTAATTTGTTCCCAAACTAGGCACAGCCTGTACTATGGAAACCTGATAATTGATGCTTATACTTATATAAGTACTTTTTTTACTGTAAATACATAATTAAATAGATAAATAACACCCCAGACACTTAGCGGGAATCGAACCCACGACTTATTGGGTAGCAGCCAGTGTGTCCAACCACTAGACCAACACGCCCGTCAAATCGACAGTCGTCATCGTTTCGTAGACAATAAAATGTTTTATAATCTGTAATAATGTCTTTGATCACACCTAGGCGGTGTGTAGACACATATTATCTGTGGGCGATTGGGTGTATTCGGTCAATTTGTTGACCAACTTCATTATAATGGCAATACTTTGATTGAAAAACGTTCTATAGAGACGTATTAGTTATAGATGGTTTATGAAACGTTTATGAATAAGCAACTTTATAGAACGTTTTATAACCTTATAGAACACTATAACTAATCAGTGCTTAAAACCTTTGATAAGCTTTTTTTATGAATAAGACCGTAACGGTCTTATTCATAAAAAGTTATCACACACTTATAGGCTCGCTATAGTATGATTTTCAAAAAGTGTTATTCATAAACGCATTTTAGCACTAAAACGTTGTTTAGCTATGTTGTAAAGTTATAGAGGGCAGACCCCTACTATAACAGTGCTATAAGCGTGATATAAGGTAAAAACTGGCCGACTTTCAACAGCTGATTATTAATTATTAAGAAAATGACATTTGTGTCAGTGTCACATCCATCAGTTAAATTTTTTTCTTTAGTTGAGCCTCACTGGGAAGGCAAATAGTTCTAGCCCATACAGGTGTCATATCCGCTCAATTTCGTAAGAAATCAAAATAGCAGTATACACATTACAAACTATTATGATTTATTATTTTATTCAGTACTTAACGTTTATTTTATTATTATGATTATACAATTTAATATATTTTAATATATTAGTTTATTTTAGGTTAGTTATTATTACGCGCTTGTTACAACATTACCAAACCAACATTAACAATCAAATAACAATGACAATGATCGATTGATGTATGACGAATTCCGCATGGGCGTCATAAATACAATAAATAAATAAATATTCTGAAACAATACACACATGGTCATCTGTTCCCAAACTAGGCACAGCCTGTACTATGGAAACCTGATAATTGATGCTTATACTTATATAAGTACTTTTTTTACTGTAAATACATAATTAAATACATAAATAACACCCAGACACTTAGCGGGAATCGAACCCACGACCTATTGGGTAGCAGCCAGGGTGTCCAACCACTAGACCAACACGCCCGTCAAATCGACAGTCGTCATCGTTTCGTAGACAATAAAATGTTTTATAATCTGTAATAATGTCTATGATCACACCTAGGCGGTGTGTCTTAGAGGAGATACCACTGGAGAGAGCATGATGCGCTAACCCCCTCTGCCAAATTTTTGGTCATATGGTCAGGTCATTCTTTATTTGTGTGCGTGTATTTTTGAATGTGTTGCGAGTTTATTATAGTGTGGGTATGCGTGAAAGTGTATCTGTGTGTGTTTACTTCGCCTCCCGCACCCCGCAAAAGTGCCACGAAAAATTTGTTCGGGGAATCGACGCGATACTAACTCCTTTGGTACTTTCTCTGAGCGGTGTGTAGACACATATTATCTATGGGCGATTGGGTGTATTCGGTCAATTTGTTGACCAACTTCATTTGGCAATACTTTGATTGAAAAACGTTCTAAAGAGACGTATTAGTTATAGATGGTTTATGAAACGTTTATGAATAAGCAACTTTAAAGAACGTTTTATAACCTTATAGAACACTATAACTAATCAGTGCTTAAAACCTTTGATAAGCTTTTTTTATGAATAAGACCGTAACTTTTTAATTTTTGAGCATGTAATGAATACGTGCGGAATTTTATTTAATTTTTAAATTATATTGCTAATTTCAATCAAGCCGCATGCCAAGCGGGGAGTTTATGGCAACCCCTCCCTTCTAAGGGAGAGGCCTTTGTTCAACAGTGGATTTTTCGCCTGCTGATGATTGCTAATTTTGCACAAATAAGTAATGTATTGTTTTTAAACTGAAATCAGGCTTTATTATTATACCAATAATGATGTTATCCTATTTTATAAAAAAGCGGCATTTTTTTTTTGGAAATTCATCATGAAGCCGATGAAAAATTTCAACACTAAAATGTTCAGAATCATGTAATGGATCCTGGTATCGGTTTTCGGTACGATGTCCCTTACACCCGTTACATAATATATTTTTCACACCACCTGCTCGATAATGTCACATTATATGTCATATAAAGATGACATAAAGTACCTCATTATATCCCTATAGTCTAGCCGGGTAATAATGTTGTACTAAACTCCCTTGGGTAATAATGTGTTTGAATTTCGAACGTCAAACGAAAATTCCTCAACACTTTTACCACAGGTATCTGCACGAAAAACAAAACATTTGAAAATCGAACCGAGCGCGACGAGCACAACCCAGTGATCTAGAAAAGAAAATGAAATACTTAGATGATAACGCGGCAAATCACCATGTTGATATTATTGACGGTCTCGTTGGTCTAGTGGTTAGACACCCTGGCCGCTACCCAATAGGTCGTGGGTTCGATTACCACAAAGTGTCTGGGTGTTATTTAACTATTAATTTATATTAGTTATCTGGTTTCCATAGTACAGGCTCTGCCTAGTTTGGGATCAGATTACCATATGTGGATTGTCCCAAAATATAGTTATTATTTTAATTCTAGCAATATTTGTATTTTATTACCTCGCAGTAGGTGTGAAAAGTAGTGTATTCACCTCGGGGATAAAGGTGCCTTTGTCTTGGGCGAGCTTAAATCCCTCGCTGTACTCAGGATTCTAGTATTAACTCCCTCGCTACGCTCGGGAGTTAACTCTATACTCCCTCGCTGCGCTCGGGAGTTGCTAGAATCCTTCGTTATGCTCGCGATTCAATTTAACGCCCGCAACATAAGACACTACTTTATCCCCTTGGTGCATAAACTACTATGTTTATTCTACGAGGTTAAACTTATATTAAGGCTGCTATAGGTTAAAACAAAGGAGCAACGGAGCACTCACGATGACCGTTAATTGAGTACCTACTGAATGTGCATAGTGCCACAAAATAATGAGAGTAATAGTGCATCGCGCCTATACCTACGTATTTATTAGGACGGTTTCATTGAACAATATTTATTTATTTAGATAAGAGAAACAAACAGCATAAATAGTAGTACTTATACGCTAATATACGTAACACTGCTGCCAAAACCTCAGTAGAACCAATCCAGGATCCAACACCTGTCATGGGGTGCGTCTCATTTCATATAAAGTTATCTACACTATCTACACTATCTACACTAATATTATAAAGAGGAAAACTTTGTTTGTTTGGTTGTAATGAATAGGCTCAAAAACTACTGGACCGTTTTTAAAAATTCTTTCACCATTCGAAAGCTACATTATCCACGAGTAACATAGGCTAAATTTTATTTTGGAATAAATAGGGTTTCGTTAGATATTTGGGTTTTTTCGGACACAAGGTGTAAAAAATCAACCAGAAAAGTTTCTTATTTTGCGTACGCTGCCTAAACTATAAAAGATAGAACCATAAAATGTTCTAATTAATTGTAGATCTTATAAATATCTACAAAAAAGTCCGCGGCACACTATGTCGAGTGAGGCCCAACAACCATTTTTTTATTTAAAAATCTTGAATTTTGTTTGGACTACATTTAAACGCATTTATTTTACTCTTGCTATTAATCCTTATCAAAATAAATTATTTCATCATTAAGTACAGTTTATGTAGATAATATTTGGTCTATGAATGATTAAAATTGGACATTTGGTTTTGAAGTTATGGCGAAATTAAAATATTACTGCTTATAAATTAAAAGATTTCTGCTGCACGGCCCGTTGCGAAGTGAGCGTCACCAACCAAGGCGGGGGTGCGCATGCGGGAGGGGAGTTTAGATCTATGAATGAGTAGGTACCCGCGCGGCTCAGACGCGAGATCGGTCGGCTCCCTACGCAGCGGTCGTGCGCGAAGTCTAATAATTTTCGTGCGATTTTTTTTTAGATTTCTTTCTTAAAACTACACTACAAAAGTTCTTCTCAGAGCTAAACAACAGTTCTTCTCAGAGCTAATCAACAGTTCTTTTCAGGGCTAACCAACAGATTTTTTCAGGGGTAACCAACAGTTCTTTTCAGGGCTAAACAACAGTTCTTTTCAGAGCTAGAATATTACACGCTATTAGCATTTTCTTAAACATTTGAAAATGCCTAAGAGAGCCAGGTCTCAACTTTCTAAACATAGTTCTCAAGCACGGGCAGCAAGAATACGTCTTATGGGAGAATCTTCACCTGAACGTTCACAACGCCTTGCTGAACAAAATCAGAGAAACTCTCAGGTACGCGCACGAGAATCGAGTGTCGAACGTTCGCAACGCCTTGCACAACAAAATCTGAGAACCTCTGAGTTACGTGCACGAGAGTCGGGTGAACCGATATGTATGAAATTTTGCGGGTAGGTCTGAGAATAGGTTATAAAGTATATTTTATGCCGCTGATACCATGATTGACGAGGATATATAGAACGAGAGGAGGGTGCAAGAGAGGGAGAGGGGAGGGTGATGGAGTGAGTGATCTGAGGAGTTAGGAGGAGCAAGGGGGGGGGGGGGAGTGAGAGGGAGCAAGTTGGGAGAAAAGAGAGGAGGGAGAGGGTTCAGAGAGGACAACGGGGAGAGGAAGAGGGGAAGTGTGACGGGGATCGAAGCGGGAGGGGAGAGAAATAGCATAGAATTAGATTTTTATTCTAAGAGAGAGAGATGGAGAGATATAAATCAAGGGAGTAGGGAGAAAAGGGGAGCAAAATGTAATTAAAGCGCGGGCGGAGCTGCGCGGGTCAGCTAGTTTGGTATATTTTCATTTCAATAACGTTCACAAGATATAATAAACGTGAGATATAAACAACTGTTGATATAATTCCTTTAAGTACATATAACATTTATACACTCTAAAACTAACTTCGTATAACGTTATTTGATATAACGTTTATTTAATAGAAAATCATTTGGTCTAACGTTTAAAATATATATTGATATCGTACCATCATTAGGGTTAACATCCCGATTCAGAGCAATCCGACTTGGATAGGTTAGCCTTCGTGGTTACTTTTTTATAACCACCCAAAAACAAGAGCCCCACCAAGCGTGGCTCTGTCAAGCTATCTTGGCAGGTGGTAATCAGTTACTAGGTAGGTATATCTTCGCCAAAGATCACTAACTGTGATAGAAAAAATAAGCAATAATAAATATTACCAAGGAATAATATTATTATTATTTTGTTTTATCATGTTAGACCATCGATATAATATATAAACTAGATTTGGCGTCACAGTTCAAAAAGTGGTAGCGAGAAATAGCGCCCTTGTGTCGCTATTTCTTTACAAGCCACATCCTAACAAATTTATTTTTGCCGATAGGATATGAAACTGTCAAACTACACGTAATTAACATAATAGAAATGTTAGTTCACGTTTCCACCACCAGCACAGATAAGTTTGCAACATCCGTGACCACATTTTAGATGTCATTTTGTTCGTGAATGTTTATCTAGTTTATAATATTATATCGATGTGTTAGACTAAATAAGTTTTATGTCTTTTGAGTGGTATATCAAACGACTTTATATTAAATGAATGATATGCTTAACAAAATTAGTTATTTTAAAATTATATCAATCGTTTATTATATTAACTGACCATTATCTATATATAACTTATAATAAAACTGTAACAGGTCCAATTCTGTACATTGAAGATATTTTGAAAATTATATTTGGAGGGCATTCTTTAACCGATACTGAGGCGAAAATATTTTTTTTTTAATTTTTGTCTGTCTGTCTGTCTGTATCACGGCTGCGCATCACGCCGAAACTACTGAATGGATTCAAATGAAACTTGGCATGATTTGAGATCTTACTACGAGGTAGGACATAGGATACTTTTTATCCCGTAATCTAGCACGGTTCTTTTAGGAGAGGGGATTAAAGTCAAAATGGGTAGTTGGTTATACGCTTGGTCCGATTTTATAAATTTTTCTTTATAATATAATAAATATTAGTAATGGAACACTCATAGAGAGTTGTTATCAAGGTTTTGTAATCGATCGGGTTAAGCAACGTTAGGTAAGGTCATAAAATAGATGGGTGACCGTTTAACGCCATTTGAACTAAACGGGTCCGTGCTTCGGAGAGCAAGTAAAAAGTGGGTCCCAGTTTTTATCCGACTTTAAAAAAGGAGGTTTTGTAGTCTATGCGAATGTATATTATTGAAAGTATAGTTAACGTAAACACAGCGAGGGCGGAGCTGCGTGGGTCAGCTAGTATCAAATAAAATTATAGATTCCGTTTTTATATCTTCTAAATATTAGAGATTTTGTAATTATATCAAAATGTCATGAAACATAACAAATACAAACCCAAATATATTAAAGTTAAAAGATCTGTCGCCGTTTTCTAGTAAAATTAATAAATAAACAGCATATTTATACTACCTGTCCATGGAGTTCCTAAATAACAAGAGTAGGAAGATACTTATGTTTTCTTTTTCTTTTCGAGTTGGACATAAATAATACTGTGTACCTGAATAGGTAATCTATATTAATAAAAGAGCAGGGTGTTTTCTAGGAATCACGATACAGCAAAAACCATTGTTAGGGTTTGCAATTTTGTAGAGATTTATCGCTACTTATTTAATACTTTATTTTAATTGTTTAATATTTTAATATACTGGTAACTACTTTTCGAGTACTGACAGAAGCGGAAGTTAGTCATAGACTCTGCAATTGATTCGTAGCGCCGCCGCCGGCCAATCACGGAGCCGCATTAAAGAGAACTGATGCGGGCTGTGATTGGTCGTGGCGAGTCGTTTGGGGGTTTAGTTTTCGGGTAGGGATTTTTCTGATAAAAGCATGGTCGGTAGTATTGTGAGAGTATTCGAGTGTCAACCACCATGGTATGGTATCTTAGAAGAAATGGAAAAAGCTACCAGTAGCACCCTCTTGCGGCGTGATTTGCAACTTTTCTCTGTTCGGAATGAAACTGAGATAGTAGATCAGTATTTTGCATCTGACGTCATATGACTCACAGCGGTAGCGGTAAATAGGTTGGAATCAAATTAATACGAAGTCTAGGGGGCGCGGGTTCGAACCCCAACCCATGGGAGGGGCTGTGGATGGAGTTCGAAATCATTTTTCTTTTTTTATTTCATTCCTTAATGCATATACTATTGACGTCCGCGTACTTTATATCGAATACTACAAAGTTTTAGCTATTTTTTTTATTAAAAATTCTCGAGGCTATTAAAGTTTCAAATCACACCGCTGGAGGCGCTGGTGTTAGGGGGCGCGTTTTGACGTGGGAGTTACCTATCTATTTCTAAGTAATATACTCTTATCTATGGTCAACCACGAGACTGTTAAGAGTTGGAAGTAACTGTTTATTGTGAATTTGATTTATCTAAATTATTGTAGTCGTGTATATTCAGTGTACAAAGTGTGTTGTAATAAAAGTGATTTATATTCTGTGATGATATCTTCTATTATTCTCCTCGGAGCAAGGTAGTCCTTATAGATCAGAAGTGGCTATCGCAACTAACTTCAACAAAACGTAAGTACACGCCCAAATCTACAATTTTTAGACAAGAAGTGTTTTGAATTAAGTAATCTTTGTCTTTTGAATTAGTTTGAATTGATATTTATCTCTACGCGTTGTAGTTTTTCTATATCGGTTTGCTGCTTAAAATTTATCATCGTGCATTGTGATTTCTAAATGAAATTTGAAGGTACCCGCAATACCTGGAAAAATAAAAATGTTTAAATATTTTTAAAGTACCTACCCTCTATTTTTATGTACAACGCTAATTGAGCAAATCAAACTGTTCGTATATTATATTTTGTATTTTCTCTGTAAGTGATTATCTTGTAATCTTTTGCGAAAATAAATGTCTTAAACCGTATAAGTATAATCCGCTATTTTCTGCAAATAAAAACAGCTGACGGTAAGACGGAGAAATTTCAATAGGTAGTCCAATGATTGACAGATACATCCATACCAATTGTATTCTTATAAAAAAATACATAGGTATGTAACAGTTTCGGATAGTCTATAACTAATAATATAATTGGGAGATTGTATTTATTTCTTGCATGATATGGAATAATATGGAAGATGATAGCAGTGTCTGTATTGTATCGAATTATATCTGAAGTGCGCAGTATTAGTGTCAGATTGCAGTATTAGTAATGTATTATGGTCTCATCGGTTATTATTGGGTGACCTGATACCAAAATATTCCTACAGTGTATGGCAGTGATTGTGTTAGGTAGTCGTCAATCTGTTTTCTTTTAACTACATAGGTAGTAATTTTAGCTTGCCTATATAAAATGCTCTCTAATATTTACAAGCTACCGTCATAATACGATACACGTGTAAGTCTGTAACATAATATTCACACAACCTTTTTGTTGCGAGTCGAGCGTGAGCTACGGAATGACGGCCACGAGGATGACTAAGGTGGATCGGAATCAGCGTTCACAATCACGGCGGGACAACGACCGTCGTGGAAGGAGCCATCGCAATCGGTCCGCTGACTGCCGGTAGCACAGAGCCACGTGTCGACGCGGGACAATCTAACAGGTCACGTAGTCCTTCATTATCCAAAAAAAAAAAATGTTTTCGATATTTTTAAATGCGTTAGGGATGGTGTTGCATCTTCCCAGGACGCAAAAACCTTATATAATATTAGATTTTGGATCCTTGAACTCAACGCATGCATACTTTGTTAAATTAATGATATTTGTTTACCAAGTGTGCATCGCTATACGGGAGGGTGATAGAACTATCACTGATTTTGGTACTTTGAAGTTCTAGGATCTGGCCGAGGTCTGGTAGTTCGATTCTATTGACCTGGTAGGAATGGCAAGAGGAAATTACTGTTTGCTTTTCCTTTCGAGCAGAACATAGCCGGGTCTTATGTCTTGAAGGGGGGCTACTTAGGAGTCTTAGGACGAAGGAGTAGGTACGAGGTTTATTACGAAGAATTGACACACAATCAACGTGATATTGTAGGGAAAACGTGCGGTAGTGTATTATTCACAGATACAACTATCGAACTTTGAGGTCTGGTTCCCTGGCATCGCGATGCTCATATCCTGATCTGCTCTTGCAATATCTTTGTGGCATTAAATATCATCAGTCCTGTTGCTGACTGTTGCTGACTGTTCCCCAGTAAGTTCCCCAATATGAATTACTGGTGCTGTCCTAAATCTATTAAAATGCATTGCAAAAAGCGACATGTATAGGTTTAATTAAGTCGGAATAGCCGAGCCGTTACTCAAAACTTATGAATGAAGTACGGAAAATAGGACTCTTCACCGCCTTTGTACCCTTTGGCAGTGACTCCACTTTAACGAATGGATATGTTGTGCAAAAATTAGGACTTTGTCTAATCATCTCTCATCGGTTTTACAAAGGACAATGCCCATCTGTGCCCCAGAAATGCCCAGAGAAAGTATATTACAAGATTGCTCTAATAAATAAAATTAGAATTATGTTGTTAATTTTAAATCTTATGAAGCACTAGATAAAAAATAATAATAATAAGACGTTCTTGTTAACATTGCAGTACCAGTGTATCTAACCAAATTGTTTTCACATACATATTGACATTATACAATGGGGACAGACTAGATAATTCCACATAACTGACATGTTTGTCTGATAACATACATATAAGTATATAAAAGAACACTGATCTGGCTTATGTGATCATGAAGTTCCTAGTGAAAAACTAATAGCAATGCTGTCTGTGAACAATAAAGTAAAAAAAAAAACCAGTAGGAAATTATCATGTTTAATGTCCAATATCATAACATTAAATCTAGATAACATATACATACTGCTAAAAAGTTATCTTGTGACATAGTGCAATTTGCATTGCTGACTTTCAGCTCCATACTATGGGCATGGTCCTTTGTTAAGTCTGGGTATGTTATCACCTCAACTATGCATAGACGTTACTGCCCAAGTTGTATCAGGGGGTGGTGAATTGCACGAACATACTTAATCGCTTATAAAAACTTGACTTATAACAGTTGCAATTTCTTGATGTAGGTAATAAATTCTCCTTAACCTGAGTTAGACAAATGAGTGAATGTTCCCTTACGGATTGATCAGTCGATGTCTTTGGGTTGTACGGCTCAGCCACGGTATTGGCTGATTGATCTACCGGTTAGTAGCAGTTATGAAAAAAAAAAAAAACGCATTGCAACTGAATAGTACACATGAGAGTAGAAACAGTAACACATGTCTAAAGGACGTATCAAGCTAAGTGCGGACGTGTTGATGTTGTGATAGTGCAATCATCAGCCATATGTCGAATCTTGATAGATTTTGTATTTTGTCGTGGGGATAGTGCAATTTTCTGACGAGGTCATAACGGGACCACCGTCAAATGTAGTCACAAGCACAGCATTATAATAATCAGGCTCGTGTGTCTGAAGATAAGCAACGTCTATTAGACATACTGAAACTCTAAATATTGTCGACGTCCCTCCATAATTTAGGACGCGCAAACATCACGAGTTGAATAGTTACCACTCAAACAGGTTGTCCCATCACGAACGCGAAGGCCCGTCTCAAGCTAGTCTTTGCTTGTTCGTAAAAGGGATGGGTCATTTAGGATGTGCATAGATTATCGGCTGTTAACTTGAAATTATCTTATTCCTGTCATTGAAGACTAAATGCCTCTACTAGCTGCACAGGCCTGCCGTCGGTATTACCCGTAGTGCTGTTCTCTAAGCAGCAAGGGCTCTAGCTCGATGCTACGACAGTGGCTTGTCAAGTTTTCGTGTTCACTAAATTTGCTTAAGCAACACTACCGCCACGAGGGTCTAATAGTTTAACGGCAGCTCTACGTTCAGCAGAAATTCGATAGTGAGTACGGATCCCTGCGGCGTTAGGTTCTACGTCTAATTCGGTGCTGGCTCGACGTCTAGCATGCACTGCTACAATAAGTTGGGTTGATAGCTGGGTTCCGATTTCTGAGTAGAGCAAGCATATCGTCGCTTACTATACTATATCATAGACTTTAGCAGAAGCGAAGAACCTCTACTCAGTTGTAAAGTTTAGCTGTGATTTTCTTTCTGCGAAAGTTTAGGGTTATCTGCTAGGTACCGTATTTTAATAATTACCGGTTAGTGAGCTGCATTCCACATTTCTGTACCGGGGTTAATTCCGAGAACCTTTAGTAGGTGTCTGTATGTGTAAACTTTGCAAGAGGTCGAATGTTCTGTAACATAGGACTGGTTCTAAAGTGAGCCATGTCGCCAAATAAGCTACCGCGAAATCCCGTAGCCGTCAATGTGGAAGCCTTTTCTGACCAATTTCTGAGTGTAATAACAAACTTTAGTGACTACTGGTTGCACTGTCCAACTGGGAGACCAATCTGTAGGATCAAAAGTATTAACAGCGATTGTGATGAAAAGTGCCTAAATTACATAAATAACTACGTTTTAAAAGACTGTCAAGTATTATGTTATGTACATGGTAATAATAGCAGTATTCGATGGGTAGTTCTGAGGGATGCGGTGTGGCAACTGTGTCGTATGAACAGGTATGAACCACGGCGACATTGAATATTTCAGTGTCAAAAGAAGACCTTAGAACTGACAATCCTGGTTCGTCAGAAAATAATGTTAAAATTAATAGATTCATATCGTTTATTACATTCCATAATATTTACAAGGTGGTTATTGGGTGGTTATTTATTAAATTGGTAGCTTAAAGCTAAGTATAATTATGGACCGTGTAGGGCCACAAAAAAAAATGTAAATAAAATTAAAATTATGGTACAATATCGTTGGTATATACGATTAAAGTATTAATAAAATAAGAAGCGATTTATGTATTGGCAAATAAAAAAAAAGGTATAAACGTTTGCATAGAATTCTCTTATTAAAAAAAAAACATAACTTAAAAGCGAATTACTCCGCAATGTCACAAAAACAAAAGTAGTGGTGCCGTTTCATGATTTGCATGTTGACCACCTTGGGCCCTTCATAAGATCTAAGGGAGGTTATACTCACCTACTTGTAGTTATGGGTGTGTTTACCTAATTGATTATACCTGTCAAGAAAACAAACAATCTGTGTTCGTTTTTGAAGATTATAAATTACACAATTGGGGTCGATCAGGGGATCGCTTGGCAAGCGATCGCTGTAGTTATTCTGCATCACATGCTTTCATAAGATTTGAACACTGTTTAGTCGGTGTTGACGGTTAGTTGGAAGGGTTCAATCGTACTATCCTTGAATCGCTAAACGAACTAAACAAAATGATGAGAAAGATTGATTTAGGCTTTTGGGGAGAGTTTGTTGGATACTTAAAAACGCAAAAAAAAAAACATAGGTGTATCTGATTCAGAGGTGTTATTTGGTGCCAGCATGAATGGGATAAAGCTCTATTCTTAACGTGATAGTCTATCAAACTCTCCTTAATAGCGGTTTCCGTTATTTGAAATGGGGTTCAAGATAGGATAGATAAGAGGACAGAAATATAAACCCTGCTTTAACAGTGATGGGCAAAGCAAAAAGCTATAAACGTGGACATATCCACGTTTACAGAACCCTGTAGTCATTAATGTTTTGTGGATTAGCACGCATGCAAAACGAACTATAAACTAGCAGGCCTTGGAACTACATAGGTGAAATAGAAGTTCACGAAAATGAATCTAAAGCTAATGTAGTAGAATAGTAATGATAGTAATTAATTTGAATCCGTAATTTTGTGTGTATAATATGAGATATTAAGAGTAATGTTGCTACAGAAGGTCTTTTGTATCTTTCCAGATAAATCACAAGCAATCGATCGGTTTGTGCGCATCGGCCCACTGCGCCGTCTCAAGTAATCGATCGGCTTGTGCACGCCGTTGGTGTTTCGAATTGGTAGTCGGGCGGTCATGCATGGTATCGAATCGATCGTGCCACGTTTTGATACGTTCGGTGCCACGACGGTGCGTCTCCACAAGTAATCGATCGGCTTGTGTGAGCCACCACAATGCATCGACCCACTGTGCGGTATCAAGTAATCGATCGGCTTGTGCCGCCAGTTGGTGTTTCGAATTGGTAGTCGGGCGGTCATGTATGGTATCGAATCGATCGTGCCATATTTTGATACGTTCGGTGCCACGATGGTGCGTCTCCACAAGTAATCGATCGGCTTGTGTGAGCCACCACGATGCATTGTCCCACTGTGCGGTATCAAGTAATCGATCGTCTTGTATATCCGCCAGTTGGGGTCTATATGATTTTGAAATGGTAGTTGGGCAGTCCTGCACGGACTCGATTCGATCCCAATCCCATTAAGTAGTCTCACCTGCGCCGTGTGAAGCAATCGATCGGCTTGCGCTGGTGTGCCAGTCACCAGTCTTTCGTGGACCTGAGTAAGTCCATATATGTACATATTGATATTTCGAGTTTCCTAACAGCAATTATTGATATATGTACATATTGATATTTTGATGTGGTTTCGATTCGTTGTCTAATAAATTAGAATAGAATGGAATACTAGATGTTTACAATATAAGTGTACAGTTTTCCTAACAGCAATTAGATAAATGATACATTTGTTTTTAATAAAATAAAAGGAATGGAATTATTATGGAATTATCTAATTAACTAACGAAGTTTATAGTAATGTAAAATACATGTACATAACATGATGTAAATAAGATAAAAATAAAACAGGTTCTAAACTATAGTTTGTACAAATTGTTGATGTTCAATTGATTGTATTAGAATGGACCTTCGTGCTGACCATGTACTCGACACCGATTGTTAGGGTTCCACCTGGGTCGTGTGCGGGGACGCACACGTCGTCAGGATGGTCGATTGTTAGGGTTTGCAATTTTGTAGAGATTTATCGCTACTTATTTAATACTTTATTTTATTTGTTTAATATTTTAATACTTATACTGGTAACTACTTTTCGAGTACTGACAGAAGCGGAAGTTAGTCATAGACTCTGCAATTGATTCGTAGCGCCGCCGCCGGCCAATCACGGAGCCGCATTAAAGAGAACTGATGCGGGCTGTGATTGGTCGTGGCGAGTCGTTTGGGGGTTTAGTTTTCGGGTAGGGATTTTTCTGATAAAAGCATGGTCGGTAGTATTGTGAGAGTATTCGAGTGTCAACCACGAGACTGTTAAGAGTTGGAAGTAACTGTTTATTGTGAATTTGATTTATCTAAATTATTGTAGTCGTGTATATTCAGTGTACAAAGTGTGTTGTAATAAAAGTGATTTATATTCTGTGATGATATCTTCTATTATTCTCCTCGGAGCAAGGTAGTCCTTATACCATATAACGTACAATCTTGAAATTTGGAACCAACATTATTCAAATAGTCTAGGTGAACAATAAGAACGGATTTTTCGAAATTCCATACCTAAGTGGGTCAAATGGGATCCCAAAGTTTGTATGGAAATAAAATTTTTTTTCGTCACACGGACATGAAACTTTGTCAGTGTACTAAACAAAAGAAATAAAGAAACACGTGTATTACACTTTTTGAAAATCGATCCTTATAGGGATTTTAGCCTGGTTTTTGAGTATGCAACGCAGAAAAAAATTTTCATACTGCATTGCTGAAACTTTGCGAATACATTAATCAAATTATAGCAATCCAGGTGCAAATAATCATTTTTTGAAAATCAACTCCGAAAGGGGTCCAATTGGGGTCCAAAAAATGTTTCTCGACCTACAGTCATAAAACTTAGTTTATATATTGCACACAAGAATCTAAGAAACCTATTTGTAGCATTTTTCGAAAAACTACCCCTAAAGTTTTTTAATTGGGTTTCAAAGTTTGCACAAAGAAGGATTTACATTTCATCCTATCATGCAGCTAGAGTAACGAAACTCGGTAAATAAACTCAACACAACAATTGAAAAAACTAATTTTGAGCATTTTTGTAAAATAAACCCCTAAGTGGGTCAAATAGGCTCCCAAAGTTTGAATGGAAAACATTTTATTTTCGTCACACGGGCATGAAACATTGTCAGTGTACTAAACAAAAGAAATAAAGAAACACGTATATCACACTTTTTGAAAATCAACCCTTATTGGGATTTTAGCAAGATTTTTAAGTATGCAACGCGGAAATAATAATTCATACTGCATTGCTGAAACCTTGCGAATACATTAATCAAAATATAGCAATCCAAGTTCAAATAATCATTTTTTGGAAATCAACTCCAAAAGGGGTCCAATTGGGGTCCAAAAAATGTTTCTCAACCTACAGTCATAAAACTTAGTTTATAAATTGCACACAAGAATCTAAGAAAACTATTTCCGGCATTTTTCTAAAAACTACCCCTAGGTCTTTTAATGGGGGTTTCAAAGTTTTCACAAAGAAGGATTTCCATTTCATCCTATCATGCAGATAGAGTAACGAAACTCGGTAAATAAACTCAACACAACAATTAAAAAAATAATTTTGCGCATTTTTGTAAAATCAACCCCTAAGTGGGTCAAATGGGCTCCCAAAGTTTGTATGGAATAAAAAATTTTTTTCGTCACACGGAAACGAAACTTTGTTAGAATACTGAGCAAAAGAAATAAAGAAAAAAGTGTATTACAACTTTTGGAAAATCGACCCTTAAAGGGGTTTTATCATGATTTTTGAGTATGAAACGTGAAAAAAAAACATACTTACTGCATTGATGAAGCCTTGCGAATATATTTATCAAATTATAGCAATCCATGTGTAAATAATCATGTTTTGAGAATCAACTCCAAAATGGGTCCAATTGGGGTCCAAAAAATGTTTTTCAACCTACAGTCTTAAGACTTAGTTTATATATTGTAAAAAACAATCTAAGAAACTTATTTCCGGCATTTTTCGAAAACCACCCCTAAGGTCATATCAAAGGGTTGGGAAGTTTGCAAAAGAAAGAATTTCCATTTCATGCTATGATGCAGCTAGAGTAACAAAACTCAGTAAATAAACTCAACACAACTATTGAACAAACTAATCTTGAGCATTTTTGTAAAATCTACTCCTAAGTGGGTCAAATGGGCTCCCAAAGTTAGTATGGAAAAAAAATTGCTTTTCATCAGACGGATATGAAATTTTGTCAATATACTAAGCCAAAGAAATTAAGAAACTACAAAATTTGTTTTCAAATTCGACCCGTAAAGGGGTGTTATCATAGTTTTTGAGTATGAAACGCGGAAAAAAACATCATGCTGCATTGATGAAACTTTGCGAATACATTTATCAAACTAAAGCAATTATTGAATAATCAATCATTTTTTGAAAATCACCTCTGTCTCTGGAGTCCAATTGGGTTCCAAAAAATGTTTTTCGACCAACAGTCATAAGACTTAATTGAAGTATTGCACACAAGAATCTAAGAAACCTATTTCCGGCATTTTGCAAAAAACAATCCCTATGGTAATTTTATAAGGTTGCAAAGTTTGCATGAACAAGGATTTTCATTTTAGCTATAATGCTGCTACAGTCACAAAACTCATTAAATAAACTCAACATAACAACAAACAAATTTTCATCATTTTTCGGAAATCAACCCCTAAGTGGGTCAAAACTTTGATACCCTATATCAAAGTATGCAAAAATATATTTTTCATCAGACGGACACAAAACTTTGTCATCAAAAGGAGTTGAGAAACAAGACTGACACATTTGTTTTGAAAATCAACTCTTGACGGGGTTTTAGCACGGTTTTTGAGTATGAATGCAGAAAAAAACATCATGCTGCACTGATGACACAGCGGATGCATTCATGAAATTAAAGAATTGCAATTTTTTTTTTAAATTGACAATAGGGATTAATTGGGGTCCAAATCATGTTTTTTTACCCTACGGTCACAAGACTTATTTTATTTACCTATTTATGTAATGATTTCATGTAAATTTCATAAGCACTGGATAAAGATGTTTTATTCGAAAATCAACCCGTGGGACAAATGAGGTAAGTATCAAAGTTTGTATATAAAAAAAAAATCAAGACACGAAACTTTGTCAGTGTACTCATCAAAAAACGACTTATTCGTCATCTCGCGCGTGGGACACTCGCGCGCGCGGGCGAGTTGGCACCCTCCAATTTTACCTACTTTTTTTGTCGTCAACTCGCTTGATCGTGAAAATCGACGTATTTTTGTACAGTCAGCTACAAAAACGTTTTAATAACTCTAATATAAAAAAAACCCTGATCTGTGATTTCTAGAGTTCTCAGACTATGATCGATTTTATTAGTAAGTAAGTAATAATTAACCAAATGCTATACTTGTTGTTGATTACGTTTTATTATATTTAGATGATAATAACGTTTGTTGTCCGTGGTACCACTGGTGTACAACGGACAACTCCGTGGTACCACCAGAGATAAATTAATTAGATTTAAATAATATTCCATTATTTTCTTTATTTTGTAATAGTTTACTTAGTATTTGGTAGAAATTGGAGTAATAAAATCGACCAATTATTACCAGAAGTACTAGGTTAGCAGAAAATAGCAGGTGCATAATTTTGTGCCTTATCTTTTATGAGCATATGAATGTGGTTTTAAGCTAACATGTTTATACTAGAAGTACCAGGGAGGCATAGGACATAAGGAAGAGTCCTCAAGTCCACCTCCAATCCAATGTGATTTTTAACTACGTCCAGGATATACTGAGCATGTGGTACCTATTGAGTGAGTAGTAGTTAACATATTTATAGCAGAAGTACCAGGGAAGTACAAGATACAAGGATATCTCACCTCTTGATACATCCGTTCCCTCCCAGCCCTCACCTCTTGATTCGCGAAAGCAATCAATACCAGTAAGCCAGACATACTCTGGATATCACAAGACGTGAGAACTCCTCCATAAGTCTTTTTTTTTTGACGCGGCGGAAAATTTCCAAAGATCTCCGGGAGCTGTGGGGCTCGACCGGGGTATGTGGGATTCATACCCACTAAAACCCCCGAGGCTGACGCATCGGCACATGAGAGGGGGGACCCCAGGGCTCTCCGGTGGGATCTGCACCAGGGGCCCCTCAGTGCCTTGCCTTTGAGCTCGCCGCCGGGGGGCGCATTGTAGCCCCCCGGGAACCTGTCACGGTGCTCACGGGGACGGGGGTCGCAACCCCGCCGCCGTCCTCCTCGGAGTCGCCGCCGTACTCAATGGACGTTCAAAGGGCCCACACCCCGAACGTCCAGCGACTCCGAAGGGCCTCCATAAGTCCTATGCTAACCTGGTACTTAGCTCTAAACCACATGAGCGAATGTGGTTTAGAGCTAAGACATGGCACAAGATTGTGCACCAGTTTTATGCTACCCTAGTACTTCCAACCCAGATACCAATTAAAATCTGATTAATTTATTTCTGGTGGTACCACGGAGTTGTCCGTGGTACCCCCAGTGGTACCACGGATAATTATTTTTGTCCGTGGTACCACTGGTGGTACTACTGGTGGTACCACGGACAACAAACGGATAATAAGGGACTTTGTTTCACTTACATTTTGTGATATAATTTTTTTTTTGTTTTATTTGCTATTTTGATTCCGCTGACTTGAATAGTATTTATTATTGATTATTATTATAAAAATACGCGGTTTTCAATTTTTGTTCTATTTTTAATTTTATAATAAATATAGCTACTATTTCAAAATCATATTGTATAAATAAGTGTCTTAAACAGGTAGGTGCCTATATTAAATATATTAAAATTAAAACGTTTTCGTTGTTGACTGTACATAACGAGCTTATGAGCATACGAGCGAGTTGACGACAAAAAAAGTAGGTAAAATCTGAAGGTGCCAAGTCGCGCGCACGCGCGAGTTCCACGCGCGCGAGTTGACGAATAAGTCCAAAAAACTCAGAAACACGTCTAACACATTTGTTTTGTAAATTAAACCTTAACGGGGTTTTAGCGCGGTTTTTG
Source organism: Furcula furcula (assembly GCA_911728495.1). NCBI lineage: Eukaryota > Metazoa > Arthropoda > Insecta > Lepidoptera > Notodontidae > Furcula > Furcula furcula. The sequence continues at coordinate 18,120,121 of OU452244.1, forward strand.
AGGATCAAACGCGAAAAAAAAATTCATGCTGCACTGATGACACTTCGCGGATACATTCGTCATATTTAAGTAATCCATGTAATTTTTTTTAAGTTAACCCCTCATCATCATCATCATCATCATCACCAGCCGGAAGACGTCCACTGCTGAACATAGGCCTCCCCCTTTGAACGCCACAATGATCGACAATTGGCTACTTGCATCCACCGGTTACCTGCGATGCGCTCAATGTCGTCTGTCCACGTTAACCCCTAAAAGCGTTCAATTGAGTTCCAAAAAATATTTTATTTCTACAGCCACACGACATATTTTATGTATTGCATACAAGAATCTAAGAAACCGTTTCCGGCATTCTTCCCTAATATAATAATAATAAAATAAATCCCTAAATTTGGCGTAAAGACAGATCTCCATTTAATGCTATAATGTAACTATGGTAACGAAACTCAGTGAATGTACTATGCGTTTCAACTAAGAATGTGGCCGCCATCTTGTCATTTCAAATATAAATTACTAAAAATGATGTTTTAACCACAGTAAATATAAATTCGTGGTTTTAACATAAATAGATAGCAAAATAAGACATTACAATAAATAATTAGTTGAAACGCATAGTACTAAACAAAACTATTAAATAAACAAATTACCAGCATTTTTAGAAAATCAACCGCTAAGGGAATCTATCAATGGGGTTACCAAATGGTTTCCACTTAACAACCTCATAAGTTTTTTATTGCAAAATAAGTACAGTAACTATCTTTTAAATAAAGAAGTAAATATTTAAAAAATGGGAGCTATGATAGCTTACACAAAAATACAGGCTATATACTTGATACCTATTAGATCAGAGTTATTAAAAGTGTGAATAATATTGAAATCGATCGTCCGAAGATCGGACCAACAATAATAACTAAGAAGACCTGAGGATACACTGGCATAATTGTGCAAATCGACGTACAACATCTCAGTCCTCCCGTAACCATGGGTGATGCAAAGCATTTGAAACGTCGGGATAGTAAAAGCTAAAATAAACCGCGATTAAATCCGTAAAAGTAGTTTGATTTCAATATTTAGCATTCGCGTAAATAAAATAAAACATTAGTGGAAACAATATTTAAAAAAAACTCGATCCATAATTCAAAACACGTTTGAGTAACAAAGTAAACGCGGGCGAAGCCGCGGGCTACAGCTAGTAACCAATATTTCCAACAGCACATGAATATTATGTTCTATTGGAAATGTTGGTTAATCAGCAAGATGTTTAAGGGTGCGCCCGGGGAACATCAGGACTTTCGCATCTAGATAAGCGACACGCCTTCCCATATACACTTGCAATAAACTTCCCTTTGTCTCCTGAGGCATAAGCTGTAAAGTCTCTTCACACCGGCTGTTTTGCGGTAGAATATCTGATGGTTTCGTAGAACTGTTTTTGTCTATCGACTGTATCTCGTAGATTTGAAAACAAATAGTGTTTTCGAACTATACTCGTGGGTTTTGTTTATTTTTATACATTAAATGTGGATAACTATTTAAGTTTCAAGAGACTTAACACATTTATTTTTTGAAATCTTCCCCCAACCAGTTAAAATGGGGTGAAAATGTTTCTCACAGGTGCATTACGTACTAGGAATACTTATTATAAAGAGGAGGTAATAACGAGTTGAAATTTGTAAGAAACTTTTTATTTCACGGATCGATCGACTGGAAACTTACTTATATTTTTCGAATAAGAAATCGCTAATAGCGATTTCTTCCAGATAACCAACTTACTGAAAAGATTTTTTGAATAAAATAAATAAAGACGTATTTCGCGAATTTTCAACAACTAGGGGTGTGCCAGGGTTAGTACCTAAGTTTTGTATAATAGTACCTAAATTTTGTATAAGAGAAAAAATATAACGTTCGATTGATTGGAAATTTTGTGAAAATACTCTTGAAATAAAATGAAGAAAAATATGATTTTTATTTTCTCAAAAATAATAATAATAATGTCTTGGGACAATCCACACACGGTCATCCGATCCCAAACTAGGCAGAGCCTGTACTATGGAAACCAGACAACTGATACTAATACTTATATCCTTTTTTTTGTGTAAATATATACTTAAATAGATAAACAACACCCAGACACTTGGCGGGAATCGAAACCCACGACCCATTGGTTAGCAGGCAGGGTGTCTGACCACTAGACCAACGGGCCCGTCAAATCTACCCATAACAACTGGTTAGGTTAGAACACCTACGGCGAAGGGGATGAAATGGGGTTTTAAATTAAAGTTTTTTATTGATCAATTGACTTGAAACTTACTGATACTACTTTTCCAATAACATAAATAAATTGTCAAAAAATCTGTTATTAAATCCGCGCTAGAGTTTAATGTTTGAAGAAAAATTGTAACGTGTTCGATTGATCGAAAATTTAGCGAAAATGCTCTTGAACCATTAACGGGCCCATTGGTCTAGTGGTCAGACACCCTGCCTGCTAACCAATGGGTCGTGGGTTCGATTCCCGCCAAGTGTCTGGGTGTTGTTTATCTATTTAAGTATGTATTTACAAAAAAAGTAAATAAGTATTAGTATCAGTTGTCTGGTTTCCATAGTACAGGCTCTGCCTAGTTTGGGATCGGATGACCGTGTGTGGATTGTCCCAAGATATTATTATTTTTTATTTATTATTAAAAATGTCCAGAAACCGAAGCTTGGAGTTGTTCACTAACACAAATTAAAGCGAGGGCAAAGCTGCGCGGGTCAGCTAGCATAAAACAAAGTCACTGTCCATGTATGTTTGTTCTCTTCATAAGCCAAAAACAATGTGACATAAAATAAAAACTGTTTTGAAATGTGCAATGAAGCCCTTTCATATGATACCCCACTTGATAAAACTATTTTATATTTCCAATTTATTTTTTATTTTTTAAAAGCTACCACCGGATCACACCTTTAAAATGCAGATTCTATATTTGGTCTGCTACTGGCATGCCTGTAACCTCCTTGATAAACATAGCCCTTATTCTGGGGCAGTTAAGCAAAATATGAGAATCGTAAACTTATATTGATTAGATATTTGACTTGACATTGGTACTCATATTACCTCAATGGTCTCACACACACATCAGGCAAACATTGCTGATGTCATTAATTAAATTAATAAATTTTATAAAGTTACATAGTATGTGATGAACATTATCAATTAATACGTAGTATTAACTAGTAGGTACCTGTTGATGAGTAATCTTTGACGTATGTTTTTGTTTGGACAGATGTAGGTAGGTACTTACCTAAATGAGGATATGGCTATTTAATACGTATTCAATTGTTATAAGCTACTTTTGGAAGTGATATTATTGGTTAATCATAAAATAATTTAATTAACCAAAATGGCGGTGATGTGGTTCGCCGGGTGGCGAACCACATCGCCGCCATTTTGATGGGTATCACGTCTCGTTTCTCACGGGGGCGAAAAGCGGCCCATGGGCTCTGCCTACGGGAAAAAGGCGTGCATTTATGTATGTATGTATGATATTATTGCCCATTTTATTGAGATAAAGCTTCACTATTGTTTATAAATTATTAGCAAATTCTTTGAAGCAGGAAAGCTTGCCAGTTTGTGAGGAATTCGCCTGCTACTAGCGAGGACTATCAACTCGAATGAGGAATTTTAGATAGATAGAGATAGAGAACTCTTTATTGCACACCAAAAAGTACAGGAAAACAAAGAAGTACAAAGAAAATATACAATGGTATACATTGGGCGGTCTTATCGCAGGTTGCGATTTCTTCCAGACAACCTTAATAATTTTACCTACTAATACCTTATTAATTTTGTGTGGAATGGCAATGTGTAAAATGCGGAAATTCTGATATTATTTCGTTAATTGATCTGTAAGTACACACAAATTTAATATAATATTTTCATACATAGAAGGCGGTTAAAAACTAATAGATACCTCCTAAAATATGACTAAAATTAACTTAAAAAATACAATACATAGCTAGAAATTGAATAAATGTATAATACCTACTAACACAAAATACAATGGGGACAAAATACTTATTTTTGGTTGGTTTTGGGTACATACGTTAATGACTGTAAATTCTGCTTTGAAAATAAATTTCTTAGATAGGCACGTTACTTTTTTTAATCAATATTGTGATGAGGACCTTCACCTGCCTATCGACAGCAGCAATTTTTGACAGCTACAGACAGTGAAAGTAACTGGTCAGAGACGGGTCCTGTATCAAAATTTGTTAGGGGGCCCAAATGAAGGTAAGGCCTAAGAGATTAAGTGAAAATGAGGCGAGGATAACATTTTACGAACTGTTGCTTACACCCGTTCGGGGCCCCTGTAGCCCGAAGGCCCCATGTACCTAATTGATACGGCCGATACGGCGGTAGTTACGCCCCTGGCTACAGATCCCTTCACACCGGAACACAAATATATTACTGCTTCATACGACTACTTAGTAAAATTTACTTACTTTTCCTAACTTGTAAATGTTAAAATAAAACTACTTTTACGGAATATATCGCGGTTTATTTTAGATTTTACGTTCCCAACGTTTCCGTAAAAGTAGTTTTATTTCAATGTGTAATATTCGCGAAAATAAAAGACAACTATCATTATGTTTATAAAGGTTAGTTTGTTATTAGGTAAGTACATATTTATCTAACACCTCAGATAGCAAAAAAATCAAACCGCATAACTAAGCTAATTCATAAAGTATTAATGATTAAAAAAACCCGGTCAAGTGCGAGTTGGACTCTGGCACTGAAGGTTCCATACTCTAAATCCCTTATGGAACCCTAAAAACGGTGCTACTTATAAATATTTTTTATCTGCAATTATTTCACATTGTTCCCTCTACAAACTTCAGAGATAAGGAGACGGATGAGACGGACGGTATTTTTGATATTTATAGTTATAAGTCCAAAACCACGTAATTTAAATAAAATTTAAAAAAAAACATTTGCGATGAAATTGGAGCAACCTTAACTGCCGAACCTTCAAACGTCAATTATAGTTAAAGATCATTAAACCATTTTTTTGAAATTGTGTTATTTCGACACTCGAAGCCAATTAATACTTAGTACACAGATAGTGAGTAGAGATATCAATTATCTCGAAATAATCGAAATAATTCGATTTAAAAAAAATTACTTAATTAGAATTAACGTTAGTTGCCATTTGTGACTGCGGCAGTTAAAGCTCTTCCACGAATCGATAGAAACGGTGGTTGCTAGAACAAAATGGTGTGACAGACAGGCAGACAAAGGCGCACCAATATGGTTTCTAAAGCACGTATTCTTTACTACTCGTCACAGAAAAATAAGTTTATAACTTTCTCATTTGTCAGAAAAAAATCCAGTAAGTATAACTATTACATCACTATAGGTGTATTTATTAAACCATCAAATGATGGGTAATTACTACACCATGAATAAATTATAGTACATTTATAACCGAGGGTTGAAAGTGGCCCATTTCACCCAAGATGTTTCTGGCGCTCGCGCTGGAACGACGTGAGAGTGCAAATAGTTCAAAGGTGAAATGGGTAATTTCACCCGAGTTAAACACTGTACTTTTCATTTCAACTGTGAGGAAAGTAAAACAATACACGCACATTTTATTAGTTAAAATTTAAAGTAAAATTAGAACAATTTAAAAAGACAAATAGGTACTATGTTTCGTTTGGCACATTTATGTTTGAAATTTTCTGAGATACCTGCGTTTCTTGTTTGGTTAGTTCTTACATCATATTGTTGTAACTCAATTATCTTCGACTCCGAGGCTAATCGTAACAATGAAAAAAAATACTTTCCACCCTAGAGATGAAAACACAGTTTTCCTTCCAGCTATTTTACTCATAAAAAAAACTTTCTGAACAGGAGAGATGAAAAATATTTTTGAAACATTGCACATTTGTAGATTGTATAAATGTATTTAACTTTATAATTTATAAATTCCTTAAAAATAATTATTCGCAGAATCTTCTTTGTACGGTAAAGGACAATGACGACAAAAGACAATGTCAATCTAACACACAAATTGGGCGTTAATAGGTAAGTAGTACGTCCGTCTGCAAGTATTCTAATTTTGCTAAATAGAAAATAGCACATGATGCTAAGTTATTAACTGATTATTTCTTCTTTGTACAACACACTTCTTTCAAATCAAGGGACACGTACTCTTCGCAACATCGAAAAGGATTAGTCCTTAGTCGTATAATAATAAATCGTAGATAGCCTATACGTAGAAACGGCCTTAATCGCCGCACTCACTAAGCGCTGATACAGGAGCTCTAAGGACATGATATTTTTAGCATCAGCAATTACTTCCATGTTGCACAGCGATGTGTGTGTGCTATGAAAACGGTCATCGCTAGTTTCTGAAGAGTTATTATGAGACACAGCCCAGTCTCTGTATTAAGCGATTGAATTGTTGAAGCTAAAAGTATCACGTGAGCCAAGCGAGCTTTGATAAGCTTTAATAATCTTTGTAAGGAAATAATCTAATAATATATCTTTGATGCAGGTAGCGGAGCTGTCGCCTTGACATATAGTACCATGTGAACGCGGTTTGTATAGGTTTGTATACAGTTAGTATTACCTTTTGCCATACTGACTACACACACACTAATGTGCGTAGCTAACGCACCCTGCTCTAGGGGGTAGTATACTTTGTATGGAGAAGAGATTATTAGCTTATATCAATGCCTAGTATACCTAACCAATTTGGGGTGTCCGGGTAAGAATTGCATCCTCCCGTCTCCTCCCGTTGGGTCTTTTTTTAGGAGGACAGACACTGTTGGCCGCAGATGGCCATTACAGCTTCACGGGACAAGAGGGCGAGCGCTTAAAGCGCTCCAGCCAGAAGGGCAGGGGAGCGATGAGCTCAGGAGCACCTCAGGGAGGCACGGCCTCGGCTTGGGCTGTCGCTTAGAGAGGGCTGATTTTACCACCGGTTCACAACGCTCCCCCGCTGAGAAGAAGCTCAGTGGGGTGATGCTCGTCATTGAGGTCGCATACGTACGACCCTTCGGCCTCGCCGCCGGCGAGAACGGTGTTTGTTTGATAGTGTAGCATACGGTTGTCGGGGAGCTGCAGGCTCAATGCCATGGTCCAATAGGGCCGACATTGGGTCTGGGGGATCTATCAATACGTGCCGCGGACGGCGGCGCGAGTCTGAAGAACTAGGCTCCCGTTGGTTGTCAGCTGCGTATTTCTATTGGATTCCCTACCACCTATACTGCCCTCCTCAAGACGCCTGGCAAGCGTGGTGATTATGGCAACTCCTCCATTCTAAGGGGGAGGCTTTTGTTCAGCAGTGGATGTTTTCCGGCTGCTGTTGATGATGATAACTAATTTAAATACCTGCCCATTTATTATCATACCCTCTGTGTATTGTAATCGCGAAACACAGTCGTTATTTGCATAAAGCATATTATCTATCGCACAATGTTTATCTAGGTTTACTCTATCGACTGTCAGATGGTACACAAAGATATGATATAGTTTAGGTAAATAAATGTTCTAAAGTGACAAGAATCAAAATTCTATAATGTTGTCTTTTACTTACGCGAATATTACACATTGAAATCAAACCGTGACCATGACCGTGACCATGGGTTCTGCAAAGCATTCGAAACGTCGGGATAATAAAATCAAAAAATAAACCGCGGTAAAATCCGTAAAAGTAGTTTGATTTCAATCAAAATTCTAATGAAAATTGTTTCAGTAGGAAGTACCTACTAGACAAACATGAGTAAACATTTTCTCATATTGCGGTGACACAGTGACACGCACTACAAAGTAAATTCACCCAACCACGTCAAGCGGGTTCCTGTAACTGACATTTACTAAGTGTTTAGGGAAACATTTTATCAGAGAACTCGTAATTTGCCTTTAGAAATTTTATATGTTTTAACAAGAAATTCCAACTGTTTTAAAATAGGGTTTTACTGCTATGTGAGCGTCATAGTAGGTAACGATAAATAATTTGACGTAAAAATTCAAATACAATGTATACATATAGGAAAACTAGCGATTCCTTGCGGCTACGCCCGCTATTTTTTTTTCCAACCCCATTTTACCCCCTAAGGAGTGGAATTTTCAAAAACCCTTCCTTAGTTGATGCTTATAACCATCATAAGAAGAACCTACTGCCCAAATTTCAGCTTTCTAGTTTCAGCGGTTTGGCCTGTGCGTTGATGAATCAGTCAGTCAGTCAGGACAAGTAATTTTATATATAGTATGAACAACTACGACAAATAATTTTGTGTATTTCTATTATTTCACAAAAAAATGTAAATATAAAAAAAGTGAATTCACAAATCCTAATATGGCTTTAAAATAGTCATATATTAATAATACATGAAAATGTTAAGTCTATTAATATTGACTGAACGAAAAACCAAATAGTGTTAGATAAGTCACATTAAATGCACCTCCATTTTTCCACCAAATCAATGTAGATAGTTTCATCTTTTTCTTCGTTATCATTCACATTTCATGAATCCAGAATATTAAATACCAGGTGGTATGTACATACTTAAGCCAGTCCAGGTTGGTATCGCCGCAGTGACAGACAATTGTGCCGGCAAACTGCAATGTGTTAACATTCTGAATAATATTGCGTTCTGGTGTGAACTATAACTAATGTTTTGGATATTTTGGGCGACGAACTGCACCGGCAGTGCAGTCTCCACGGGAAAGGGTGCCAGCACCTACCATTAGGTGAACGACACGCTTGTCTCGTCACTAACATTAACCGCGCCTTCATTTTATTTTCTATAGCGTCTCACCTGTAGCCGTTAAAAATTGTAGATACCACGTATTGTAAAGTTTATCTAATGAGCTCATCGGGTTAGTATAGTAATATATAAGTAACTTTATAAACATAATGTATGTTCTCTTCCACTATTTATCACTGCCTTCGTCTACCTAAGTATTATGTATGTATATATTTTAAGTAACTTTCATCAAAACTCACCTTGTTTACTATTTTATTATGTATACTTTTTGCTTATTATTCTTAGTTTGTATTTATACTTATTTATATTTTCGTGCCCTGTCCGTGACGTGAGTTTGGACCTATCTGAAAATCAGCGCTGTGGCAACTTAGTTGCTGCAGCATAAAGCTGAGATAGGGGCCATTTTTGGCATCACATAGCAGGTAAATTATTATTCTGTTGAATGTGTTAAATTCTTTTTCTTTTCTTTTCACTTATGTCGTTTTATTGTGTAGTATTTTGTGTGTTACGTCCTAAGAAATGGCAGATGTTACTATACACCTTGTTATACCTGGTTTGTGTTTGTCAAAATAACAATGTTTCTTCTTCTTCTTCTTTCTTCTATATGGTGACAGTTTGTAGGGCTGCATTAAAAAAAAATGAAATTTACCTTTAGTTAGACGCAGACTTGACTTGACTCCTATGACAGCTTTAGGTTTCCGAACCCTTATAACTCTAGCGCTCTAGGAAGAAGAACTAGGGAAGAGTAGGTACCTGAAGGTTTTCTTTGGCATGCCTTAGGTAAATTTTGCTGAAATGTAAGCCATGACTCATGCATAGATTTGTCCAGTATATATTGTCAAGATGGCTCTGAGAAAATTTAATTAATATAAAGAGGAGGCAGAGGATCGCATTCAATACGATGCAATTACTTAAACGAGCAGTGGACGAAAAGGCTGTTTGGAATTAAAAGTGCACTCTTATGTATACACTAGCTGACCCACGCAGCTCCGCCTGCGCTATTTTTACGTTAACTAAACTTTTAATAACAGACATTCGTATCGAATACATAACCTCCTTTTTTATAGTCGGTTAAAAACTGGGACCCACTTTTTACTTGCTCTCCGAAGCACGGACCCGTTTAGTTCAAATGGCGTTAAACGGTCACCCGTCTATTTAATGACCTTACCTAACGTTGCTTAACCCGCTCGATTACAAAACCTTGATAACAACTCTCTATGAGTGTTCCCTTATTAATATATATTATATTATAAAGAAAAAAATATAAAATCGGACCAAGCGTATAACCAAGTACCCATTTTGACATTAATCCCCTCTCCCAAAAGAACCGTGCTAGATTACAGGATAAAAAGTATCCTATGTCCTACCTCGTAGTAAGATCTCAAATCATGCCAAGTTTCATTTGAATCCATTCAGTAGTTTCGGCGTGATGCGCAGCCGTGATACAGACAGACAGACAGACAGACAGACAGAGAGACAGACAAAAATTAAAAAAAAATCATTTTCGGCTTCAGTATCGGTTATAGAATGCCCTCCAAATATAATTTTCAAAATATCTTCAATGTACAGAATTGGACCTGTTACAATTTTATTATAAGTATAGATATCTATCTAAGCATGTAATTCACTTAATGCTAGCAAATAATCACGTCAACTCATTAGTAAGTATAACGGTTGGTACTTGAGACTTCTCATAATATGTATGTATATTGAAATACTCAATTAGTTTCAAACGGAACGTGCAACATGTACTTATTATTTAAATTTACCAGTAGATTGACGTAAACGGGTTACGTAAGTCTTGATTAGTTTGTGATACAAATATGACGAATTTGGTGGTTTCGAAATATGTTTTTTACGTAGCGTACCGTATTGCAAAATTTAATGAGTATCAAGAAAGAAACATCAATATTAGCAGTGCTGAAGTTTCCATGAAGAATGAATATGATATTATTTTCAGGTCAGTCAGTCACGTCAACGGAAGGTAACGTTGACGAAGTTTGGTCAACGTTTAAAAATGTTAGTGCCACAACTTTTACAAAACCGTTCGTTAATATGACCAAAGTTCTGATTAAACCGAAGCTGGTATCTGATTTAATCCAAAGGTTAAATCAACAATTAAGATTCCGTATATCACCCTACTTATCAAATTATATTTAGTAGATTAGAAGATATGCGGGAACAGATGAACATACATATATACTACATACCTGCATAAATACATTCTTGTTAAAATCATAACCTTCCCTCCGTTCCGTAGTCGGGTAAATATATAGGCCACAGAGCGGCCTCTTCATATAAAAACTGTCATTACTTTGCACAACTTCCACCTTTAATTAATTCTTTAGTAGGTATATTATACAAAATACTTTGAAAGTAAACTGTAGTCGCATTCACTAATTTTATCACACTAAGATTTGCATTTCGAACTCGAAATTATGCATACTTCCTTCAAAAATATTTTTAGTCGACTTGGAGCGTGCGTAGGTTTCTAGTGATTTATTTATTACACGTGTAACAAGTCTTTGATGACAAATTACTTCGAGAAGACCGGTCTATTCCTAAGTCGTTAAATGTCTGCAACTTAAAATTTTCGATTTATGTTGTAATCTTGTGGTGTTTAAGTGCTCTGATGGGAAGTTGGTGTGTGCTGTGGAGACATTGTTTTCGTCTCTTTTGCTGCTAGTACAACGATTTATTTGACACTGGATCCTGGTTTTACTATACAACAGGATCCTTCCTTATATTGTTTATAAGCTAATGCCCCTAATTTTAGATTGGATTGCGGCCAAGCAAAAAAAAAACAACGTATATACTTACGTTGTTCATTAAACAAAGGAATTGGGACCAAAACGAAAATTAAGGCAAAAGTAACATTATCCACTTTGTATACCCATAATTATATGTAAGGTTAAACTGAGTGCAGTGAAGAGATAACGACATGCCATTGTTTAATCGAGTCGCCTACAGCCGCGTCTTGTCATTTTTTTTATTTGTCTTATTTTTACGCAATAACCAGAGGCTGACTGGTTCTACTAGTGATTTCTTCGGTCGTTTTATTTCTGAACACGTATGTCTTACAAAAAGAGATTAAATATATAATATAGGCTTTGGGATTTTTTATATACAAATACTTACTGTTATCTATCACTTGTTACAAATGCCATCTATATAAAATATTTCAGTGAATATGAATATACAAACATATATAAAAAAAATTGCAGTCTCATTCAGAATGCGATTTGCAATGTTGCAACTCTGAGTTAGGCATATTCTCTTTTAAAATATTATTAGTCGGCTCAGAGTATATTCACGTTTCTTACTGACTTACACGCTTAACAAGTTTTTGATGAAAATTTTGCTCGCGCATACTTGTCTATTCTTAAGTAGTAAAATATCTTTGGTCTTATACATAAAACACCCTCTGTAATAAAAACTCACCGTTTTGGAAACAATATGATGCTCTTCCAAACAAAGCACGTGACTCTCCCACCTTCTCAGGAACTTGGCCGCTAATATTTTGTCCACAACGGTCCTGGTGTGTTGGAAACAGCACACCCTGAGGGAACCCTCGGTGGCCAGCTTGTACCGAGGACCTGGCGGCGGCACGGGTGTCCCAGACGCGTTCGACATTTCAAGCCCTACGCTATCGGCGCAACACTCCGGACTCGAACCCTGTAACAAGTGATAATAAAAATTTAGTACATATAAAAGATTCGATAGATGGTAGTATAGACGCTAAGGGACTTGCTTAAGACGTCGAATGCACCGGTATGATCCCCACTCTAGCCTAAGCAGTGCTAATGTGATTTTCATTTCCTACGAGGTGAAAGGTACCTATTATACCATTCCGCATTTGGCACGCGTGGTGGACTATGGACTAGGCAGAGAGACCCTTGCCAAGCGGTAGGACATTACGGGTTTTCGAAAAAAAATCTGTTGTATCCCAACAATGAGGAAGATAAAACGAAAGTTAGATAACGATATAAACAGCAGCCAATTTGACATGTGCCTTTTTTAACCGACTTCAAAAAAGGAGGAGGTTCTCAATTCGTCTGTATATATATATTTTTTTTCTATGTATGTTCGCGCATAACTCTGGCAATTATGAACCGATTTGAAAAAATCTTTCTTCCATCCATTCTTTAATCCGTTAATTGGGTCCCATAAAAAAATTATTGCTTAGTAATAAGTAGTTCCTGAAAAAACAAGAATGGTGACTGCGCACTGAGAGCTGCAAGAAAGCCTATATAGATGACGTTTTAGTCGCTCGGACTCGCTCGGTCGGACAAAATTGTCATAACTCTGGCAAATATTTACCAATTTCAATAATTCTTTTTTTATTCGAAAGAAGAAACCACTGTATTGAATCTGTATGAATTTTATTACAACCGGATAAGAACTTCCTGGAGGACCATGAACGATGTGGAGGAATTTATCTGGTAAAAACCATAAAACTGATGTTCTCCATTACATTGCTCTGACAATTATGAACCGATTTCGATGATTCTTTTTTTATTCGAGAGAGTAAACTACTATGATGTTTCCATGCAAATTTCATTACGACCGGATATTTTTTTCTGAAGAAACATGAATTATGTAAAACTATGTAGACGATAATGTGATAATAACCTACCTAGATAATTTTACGGTTTTCGATGGTTCAATCTTTATATATGAAAATACCACTAAAAAGTTTAAAATAAAATCTTTTTAAAAAAAAATTGAACCGACTTCAATATCACTGAAAAGTATAAAATAATTTAAATATTATTGAAGTTGGTGCCAAATATACACAGCAGGTACGCTAACACCAACTTCAATAATATTTAAATTATTTTATACTTTTCAGTGATATTGAAGTCGGTTCAATTTTTTTTTTAAAAGATTTTATAAAAAATAAGATTTTGGTGGAAAAAATACCATATAGATACACACGTATCATCGGTACTTGCGCTTTTAGGGGCAGTCTGGGAGGCCTAATCCCAATCGGTACTGTGGTTAAATTATGCAGATCGGTTACCGGACTTACCACAAAAGATCCGGTACCAAACCGATCAGGCCTTGCTGTTTGGGGCCTTTAGCGTTCTTATCATACTTACAAATCAATAACCGGCATTTTTTGTAGGTAAGTATATTTGTATTGCAATATAAATAAAAAGCGAAACTATTTTTTAATATCTTGGAGATATTTCTTAATTATGACATAAAACCATATAAGTAAAATAAAATTATTACAAGTGACACGAACGGATATGGATCAAACCAGTTTAGAAAAGGTCATTCATTATATACCTGCGCTGTGTTTGTTATAGGTACACCTAATACAATTATAGTAAGTACGCAATTAGTGAGAGTAGTTTTAATAAATAATACCAGCCCTTGTTATGTCCCACTATAGAGCACGGGCCTCCTCTCAAGGTGAAGGGGCTTTGGCCAAGTGCGGGTTGGCGGACTTCACCCGTTATTCGAAAGCTAGTTAGTCTTTCTCAGACATGAAGGTTTCCTTCACCGAAAGCTAGCAACAATCGCACAAAGGCGATTCGCACATGATTAATTAGAGAAATCAGAGGTGCGAGCCGGGGTTCGAACTTGCGCACCTTGTTTCCAAGGCAAGCGGTCGCCCACTGAGCTGTTCTGCTGTGCTGTGCTGTGTAGTTTTAACACGGATTTATATTTACTTCGTGAGTTTTAATAATTTGTCCCATTTCTGTCTGATAAGCGATTATCTATGACAAATAATAAACTATTTAAAAAAAAAAACCGACTTCAAAGTAAATTATCTAAAAAGCATAAAATAACGAAAATATATTGAAGTCGGTGCTAGCACATCATGTTAAACTAAGACTAGCAGGAGCTGACACCGACTTCAATATATTTTCGTTATTTTATGCTTTTTACATAATTTACTTTGAAGTCGGTTTTTTTTTAAACAGTTTATTTAACACTTTTTAGTGACTTTTATTTTACCAAGACAGGTATCAGCACTATCACGCAACTCGAACGTCTACGTCACAGTAACTTAATGAAAACATAAAAAGTTTATATCTCTTAAACTACTGGACCGATTTTGATGAAACTTATACTCTACCCTAATTTGAAAAATAAATAAAAATATATAATAACTATTGCAAAAAGAATTTTTGAAATCGGACTTGTAGTTTCTGAGAAATCCGCGGACAAACCTACATACCATACATACATACACTGATAAAATTTGGTAAATTTGTTTAGAAGCCCACATAGACTAACATATATTAATATTGCGCATTTTTATTAATATTACATACCTACATACGCGTCGAATAGAGAACCTTCTGTTTGAAGCCGGTTAAAAAACAATTGAAAAATCTAGGTGATAGATCCCTTGTGCAAGGGATTGTCCAGGTAGGTACAACCGCAGTGTCAGATATTTTGCCGCCAAAGAGAAGTATGTAACATATTTCTGTATTCCGGAGTGCAGCTGGTGAAATTACTGGACACAAGAGACATAATAACAAAAGTCTCGGGTGACGAGCAATGCAGCTGTCTATAGGCAGACGTGTGTCGTGTAACTTACTTGTATCGTGTGAATTAATCTAATATATAAAATTCTCGTGTCACAGTTTTCGTTGCCATACTCCTCCGAAACGGCTTGACCGATTTTGATGAAATTTTTTGTGCTTATCCGGTATCTATGAGAATCGGCCAACATCTATTTTTCATCCCCCTAAATGTTAGGGGTAGTCCACCCCTAAATTTTTATTTATATGGCAAAACAACGTTTGCCGGGTCAACTAGTATTTTATAAAAGAAATATTTAATCAGCAACACGCTATAATTTATTAAAATTTATATAGACTTTAAGGCTTCCATTAGGCTAAGGATTGCCATAGATTTAGAATCTATTTCATTAAGTGTCGCGCACGTAGTTGATATTGAATATATTCGTATATGATATTAAATATAAAATTTAAGAGAGGTGGATATCTAATATATCCGATTTTATCCATATCCATCCAAGATAAATTTAATCTATCTTAATAGTTGTCTTGGTAATTGTTATTGATAAAATTATCTCTTAAAACCTGATATGACAAGTAGGAAGTAAAGCAAAAAAGCTTATTTATTTATTTTTTAAGTTTATGTACACACACAAATATGGTAAGAGAAGTCTTACGATAGTACAGGTATATACAGGGCACAGCTTATTTCTATACAAATATCTTCCAGCATGCCCAGGAGAGAAAAGGTGAAACAATGAAATAGGACGCAGTGCTTATTGTGATAAGTAATTTTTTTTTACTACTTATAAGGTAGTGCTTGACTGCAGTCCCACTTGATGGAAAGCGGCGACTCAATCGAGGATGGTTATGCACACTAGCTTATTTAAAGCCTATTCACTCTTCTTGAAGACACTCATTTTATTATCCGGCGAGAAAACCGACGCAGGCAAACTGTTCCAGTCCTTAGCTGTACTTAATATAAATAAAGAAGCAAATCGCTTAGTCCGGACTAGAGGCACGTTCGCCACATAAGGGTGTGTACGTGCCGTGCGTCTCGTCGTCCGATGATGGAAAGTGGATGGTGGAATCAAGTTATACAATTCCTGCGCACACTCTCCAAAATGCATCCTGTAGAATACCAAGAGGCTGGCTACTCTGCGCCTGTGTTCTAGGCTTTGTAAATAGGCCTCTACTAACTCTGCGTCACCAATAAGCCTCTTAGCACGCCTCTCCACCGAGTCCAAAGCTGCAAGATGGCATTTTGCAGCACCAGCCCATATGTGACTACAGTACTCCATACACGACCGGACTTGTGATTTATATAGCATCAAAAGCTGGCCCGGTGTGAAGTACCGTTGGACCTTCGCAAGGACACGGACACCTAGCTTTCTGAGAACCGCCCAAAGTTGAGTTGTGGGGAAAATTTCAACTCCTAACAACTGAAGGAGGTCAGTGAATTGCAAGGATAAAATAAAAGGATTACTTACGCGGTTATTTTTAATTAGACTAGTGATATTTTTTAATGGTGCTTAATTAACGCGATTTGCTTCGTTTTATGTAATGCATTGAAAATAAAAATGTTAACTAAAAACGGCTAACAATGATTTACGTTTCTATTTGTTACTACTATGACGTCAATTGCGGCCTCGCATAAGCTAATGCAGATATAAATGTTTTCAAAATAATTGGTACAATTTATTTAAAACATAAAGCCTGAACAATTGCCTTCTTTTTTAGAATTCAACTATCTGACCCGTGCAGCTCCGCCCGCGCTCTTTTTAACACGCTTTTATTAGTTTGACCTGTATGTATGTATGTATGTAACTATGTATGTATGTATGATGGTAACGGAATCTTGCGATGCAATTTTGACCCACTTCTACACGTCCAAAACATTTGAAATTTTGCGCATGTATCAAGGACCGGTGACAATACAATAATATGGTATCATCGAGCTGATCTGATGCTGGGGCTCGAAGGTGGATAAGAGAACCCTTGGATGGCTACTAGTAAACTAATCGAGTTTGAGTTCATTTGATTTGTTTTAAAGAGTTCATTTCACATTAACCATTAATGATGACCTGATGATGGAACTGGAATGTGGGTGATGGAACCCTGCAATGGCTACTAGTAAACGCATAGAGTTTGGACTCATTTAATTTGTATTAAAGAGTTCTATTCACTTTGCCCAATAATCATAACCTGATGATGGAACAGGAAGGTGGGTGACGGAACCCTGGAACGGCCACTAGTAAACTCATTGAGTTAAACTCAATCAGATACCTACGCGTAATACCAAGTTTAGTAAAAATATGATTTGCCACAACCTGCCTACGATTCAAGCTACGAACAATCAATATTTAATTTTATCCGTAGTTTAGGCGAATATTTCTAAGACTAAAAAGTATAAAATTAATTACTATACGGATACTATACGGATTATATTTATGTGTAAAAGCGTGGGGCGCCTTTTCTGAATAACAGCTTAACATTTCTGTCAAATTTCAAGAATGCTAAGTATTGGTATTCAAATGACAATCAATTGTAATCATTTACAGAGAAAACGCCCCACGCCGTTACACATAAATATAATCCATAAATTACAAGCTCGGGGTAGAAAGAAAGAAAGAACAGTTTCGATAATTTATTTATTGCTTTTTAGTGCAGTAGTTCTTCTAAAAGCGTGTACTTTTAGGTTTTTAAACTAGTAATTTATTACGTTATTACTCTGATTTCCGGTCAAATATTTATAATCCGTTTTTCTTTCCGTTTCTCTCTAAAACTCTGTAATCTCTCTTTCTCTCTCCATCTCGCTACTCTCTCGTCTCTGTCTCAATATTTTACTCTCTCTTCCACTAAATATACATCTCTCTCTTTTCTCCCTAAAAATACTCCCTCAAAAACATGCCGCCCTCCTTTTTAACCGACTTCAAAAAAGGAGGAGGTTCTCAATTCGTCTGTATATATTTTTTTTTTCTATGTATGTTCGCGCATAACTCTGGCAATTATGAACCGATTTGAAAAAATCTTTCTTCCATCCATTCTTTAATCCGTTAATTGGGTCCCATAAAAAAATTATTGCGTAGTAATAAGTAGTTCCTGAAAAAACAAGAATGGTGACTGCGCACTGAGAGTTGCAGGAAAGCCTATACAGATGACTTTATGGTGCTTTTTAAGGACAAAAATGGTCATAACTCTGGTAAATATTTACCAATTTGAATGATTCTTTTTTTATTCGCAAGAAGAAACCACTGTAATGAACCTGTATGAATTTTATCACAACCGGATAAGAACTTCCTGGAAGACCATGAATGATATGGAGGAATTTATCTGGTAAAAACCATAAAACTGATGTTCTCCTTTACATTTCTCTGATAAATATGAACCGATTTCGATGATTCTTTTTTTATTCGAGAGAGTAAACTACTATGATGATTCCATGCAAATTTTATTACGATCGGATAAATTGTTTCTGAGTTTCTGAAGAAACATGAATTATGTAAAAGTATGTAGACGATAATGTGAAATCATAATGATGTCATAACCTACCAAGATCATTTTACCGTCTTCAATGGTTCAATCTTTATGTATGAAAATATCACTAAAAAGTATAAAATAAAATATTAAAAAAAAAAATTGAACCGACTTCAATAACACTAAAAAGTATAAAATAATTTAAATATTATTGAAGTTGGTGCCAAATATACACAGCAGGTACGCTAACACCAACTTCTTTAATATTTAAATTATTTTATACTTTTTAGTGTTATTGAAGTCGGTTCAATTTTTTTTTTAAATATTTTATTTGAAGTCAGTTAGAAACCTTTTTACTTGACCTCCGAAGCACGGAGATTAAGCTGTTACCCATCTATGCAATTGCCTTGCCTAATGTTGAACGTTGCTTAAACTGATCGTTTACCGAACACTGACAACAACTCCTTATGAGTGTCTCCTTATTTATTTTAGTGACCGGATAAAAATTTGACCACGCGTGCAACTAAGTAAACATTTTGATTTTAATCTCTTCTTCGAAGGGAACCGTGCTGAATTTCGGGATAGAATAGAATAGAATAGAATAGAATAGAATAGAATAGAATAAATTTATTTGTCAGAATATTGTTTACATTGGTGATAAGTAGGTAGATATAAAGTCCATAATATTCTGCTGTCGCCAGCGTACAAATATTCACATAAGGTATTATTATTATAGCAAATGTCAACTAGTTATTATTTAAATTTAATTGATATCAAAAAATGTATAATCATCAGTCAAAATTTATCCTCAAGAAAATCCTTTGTACAATAATAACATTTCTGTAGTAAAAAATTAAATAATTTATCTTTAAATGTCCTTAAATCTAAGTGTTTGAATTCATCAGGCAATTTATTATATATTTTTATTGACATGCAGTACACATTATTAGAAAAGAGGGCTATTCTCTGCTTAGGTATATTCAACGTATGTACCCTTCTTCTATTTGGCCTGGTGACTACGTCATTATGTTTTTTAAACATTTTTTTATTTTTGTATACAAACAAACAAATTTCAAATATATATAATGATGGAAGAGGTAATATATTGTATTTTTTAAACAAAGGAACGCAGCTATCTAATGGGTGTGCTCCACATATTGCTCTAATACATTTTTTTTGTCCTCGAAACGCTCTGATCACCTCAGTTGAATTGCCCCATATAATAATACCGTAACGTAGGACTGATGACACGTATCCGTGGTAAGCGCATAAGGTTGCAGATTCTGTTGCTACTTTTCTTAGCCTACTCAGTACATATACAAACCTGTCTATTTTTAGGCAAATTTTTTTAATGTGTGCTTTCCAGTTGCAATGTTGGTCTATTGTTATACCTAAAAATTCTGTATCTTTTACCTGTTCTACGTCGTTGCCGCTATATCTTATGTTTAAATTAATATTTCTACTGTTATATGTATTAAACTGTATCATTTTAGTTTTGCTGATGTTTATTTGTAAGTCATTTAGTTCTAGCCATTTTATAGTATTTAATAGTGTGTCATTAATGTCCTTTTCATAATTATATGTCGTATCATTTTTATTATTTTCTATACAAATTGTAGTATCATCAGCATAAAGGATACATCTATGTGGAATTATGTCAGGTAGATCGTTAATGTATAATAGGAAGAGCAAGGGCCCTAATATGCTGCCTTGAGGGACACCTTGTCTGTTTTCGTAATATGGGGACCTATATACATTTTTCTTTAATCCATCATGTCTTGTTATTTCTACACATTGTTGACGATTCTTAAGATAGCTTTCCAACCAATTTAACGCAACACCTCTTATACCATAGTATTCTAATTTTTTTAATAGCAGGTCATGGTTTACGAAGTCAAATGCTTTGGACATATCTAAAAGTATAGCAGTTATAGGTATTTTTTTGTTTAGGCACTCAGTTACCAGTTTGATAAGAGCAAAGCTGGCCAGAGTTGTTGATTTTTGTTTCATAAATCCAAACTGTTATTCTTTCAAAATATCATGTTTATTTAAGTAGTCAGTCATTCTTAAGTGCATGGCTTTCTCAAAGATCTTTGAAATAATCGGAATAAGGGCTATGGGACGATAATTATTCATGATCGCTCTATCACCTTTTTTAAAAACTGGCTTAACAATCGAATGTTTTAGTCTTGAGGGGAACATACCTTGTTGAAATGACAAGTTGATCAAGTTACTTAAAGGTCTTGCCAATATTTTGGAACAAAGTTTCAAGATCTTTGTATTTATTTCATCAAATCCAGTTGCATTCGTGGGTTTTAATGACATTATTATTCTTATTACATCAGTATCATTTACTGGGGTCAGAAATATTGTGTTTGGTGAGTGTGTCAAATATGGGTATTTTATGTTTATTTTCTTGTCAGGATTCGCAGTTATGTTAATCTGGTTTATAAAGAAATTATTAAATTTTTCAGCTATCTCTACTGGTTGTGTGTATTCATGATTGTCAATATTTAGTTTTGCTATATCTGGAGAGTTTCCTACATCACTACTATGGGATTTTATTATTTTCCAAGCCGCCTTACATTGGTTATTAGATTTAAGTAAGAAACGACTATTGACTAATTTCTGCGCATTGTGAATGCATCTTTTTAAAATCCTATTATATTTTTGATATCTGATTTTATGTAAATGCTTATTAGTTGATGTTAAACGATATTTCAAATATAGTCGTCGATTATTAGTACAACACCTTTTTATACCTCGGGATAACCATTTATTCTTTGTTGGTTTGTTTGTGACTTTTATTTTTAATACTGGAAAACAAAGATTAAAAAAAAGTGTCAGTGTATCATGGAATGAGTTAAATGCTACGTCAATATCTTCTGTCTTTACCAGATCGGAAAACGTTAATGATGAGATACAATCAATAAATTTTTTTATGTTTTCGGCACTAAAATCTCTTCTATTTTCGAACCATACAGGTTTCTTTATATTTTTCGTTTCAACATTCATTTCAAATGTTATAGATTGACCAGTTTCGTGATCGGATAGGGCTAAATAATGAATATTAGACTGTACTTCTGTTAAATTGCTAGAAATAAGGTCTATACATGATAATTTTCGAGTCGGATTTTTGATATGATGAGTAAGATTGTAGTTATTTAAAATTGATTCTAATTCTCTAGAATTTTTATCGTCTTTCAAAATGTCTATATTCCAGTCGCCACAAAGGAGCACTCTTCTATTACTATTTCTAGTTAGTTTCTTTAGAAGTCTATCCAGATTTTTTAAGAATATATCTACGTTTCTATTGGGAATACGATAGATGCAGACAATACAAAGTTTTATGGTCGTCAATTCAATTGCACAGTACTCAAAACTGTACAGTATGGGATCTAACAAATTAGTTACAGGTTTACAATCGATGCCTTTTTTTACCAATATACAAGTGCCACCTCTACGTTGATTACTTCTAGAATACGCTGATACTAATTTATAATCTTTTAAAATGAGGTTACTCTCTGTACCTTTCTTTATAAACGTCTCACTTATACAAATTATGTCGATGTCTAATTTGTTACGCTTTAATTCTTGTAATGTTATTTCAAATAGATCCTTTTTCCCTAGTATGCCAGCCATATTCTGATGAAAGAGGATAAACTTACGTTTATTTACGAAAAAACGGTGAGTTATTGTTTTCGCCATTATTTAATGTGGTTTTAGTAATGTTCTCTAAGCCAATCCGTTGTTTTTGAAAGTAGTATGGAATGGTGCCTTTAAACTGTACTTTATTTGCTTCAGGTTTTTTTCCATTAGTTTCAATGCGAGCACACCGAGTAGTTAACTGGGTTTTGATAATTTTTTGGTAACTTATATCATCAGTTTCTATGTTTAATTTAAAGCAAATAGAACTTTTAGACATATTATTAGTTTTGTTATGTTCTGATTGTTTTGTTTCAATGAATTTACAATTTGGAAAATTTTCAGTAAATAATTTAATTTTTTTGTTTAGTAAGAGTTCGTTCAAGTAATTATTTCTTAGAACATTAACAATAAATACTTTATTATTTTTTAAAAGAGTAAGAGCTGAACACAGTTCTGACAAACATGCATAAGGATTACTATCGTTACTTCCTATACCAAGAATTACAATATCATCCGGGTTTAATGTTCTTATTGTATTATCGAGGTTTTTCAAAACTTGTGATGTTGTCGCACCTAGCTTGCAGATTCCAGATATTGAATAAATGCTATTCCATTTATTTTTATTCCTCTGCTTAATCATTTCGGGGGCAAAACCGCGAATTAGTTGATCTCCAAGTAGCACTACTTTGGGCAACAGATTATACCATTGATTTCTTTAGTTGGTATATTCTCATTTATTGCACAGTCTTTTGTGTGTATTAGGATGGTATTTGATGACATGGTATTTTTTTTACTATCTTTATTCGTCAAATGTTTGCATATAGTATTACTAGAATGTAGTGGTGATATTCTAGATGTGTTCATTTGTATTTCTTTGAGTCTTTTTTGTATTGGCGTTCTAAGTATTTGTTTTTTTGGTGTGTATTCCTTTTTATTTTCGACACTGATTTTCTTTAAGAAGTCAATTTTTTTATCCTTATCTAATATTCGTTCTTCTAAATTTCAAATCTGACAGTTAAGGATATCAATTTCGTTGTGTGCTGAGCTTAATTGTGATTTTAGTTCAGATACTTGTCGATTCAAGTCATTCATTGTCGAGCTGTTTATATCGTTAGTCGTATAGTCACTTTGTGTAGTCATGTCCAAGAATGTAGAATTTATCATTGTTTGACTTGTTTGAAAGTTGGTAGCATCGTCAGAGTAAGTCCTTCTATGTCTTCGTATTGTGACGTTTTCCATTGCGAAGTGTTTATCAAGTCAAATAATAATTGTTGTCTAAATTGTATCTCCTACAAAAAGCCACTGGCGCGGTTGGGATTCGAACCATCGACCAGATACACACGTCAAGCAAGGTCGAAGTATTACCGATTCGGCCAAGCTGCATTTAATTAGAACGGTGAAAGTACACTATCACTTAGTGGTAGTTGTTGTTTTGAAATCGAAAAAATCGTTACTATGACTCATACCAATGGAATTTTTTCTCGTAACTATTCACTGATCACATAAAATTCAAAACTTTTTTGTTAAGTAAGTTGTTTATAACATGAATTATTGGTTGATTGTCTGTTTGTCACTATCTAATTACTGTTTAAAGTTTTATAACTCGTTTTTGACGACACAAAAAGTTTCACTTTTGTTGCACGTCTTTATCACTTTTAGTATACATTTTTTAGAATAAAAACAGGTTGACTTGGCTTTTTCGTAGTTATTGTTCATTTTACATCAATATTTCGCACAGTTTATTCACTTTAACTATTTTTACAATTAAATTTTGCACGGAGCTAAAACAGTTCGATGTTTACGTGACGACAGCGCCATCTATAATAGGATAAAAAGTAGGATAAAAAGTATCCTACATCCTACTTCGTGGTAATTAACTCAAATCATGCCAAGTTATACAGACTATACACAGACACAGACGAACAAAAATGAAAAATCATATACAGATAGTATGTGATTCTATTCCTGCATTTCTACTAGTCCTAACTTACAGCTATTTTTAAAACATATTCTATAAAGTTTCAGAGGTCTGCCAGTCCGTATAGTGCGCTGGTCACACGGTTACAGTAGTCACAACGGATCTTTATTTTCTTTGTGCGTCTGAAGTTGGCCGCAAGACGCTGCGCAGTAGCTATTTTTGTGGTTTTAACCTACTTCAAAAAAGGAGGAGGTTGTCAATTCGTCTGTATATATTTTTTTTTATGTATGTTCGCGCATAACTCTGGCAATTATGAACCGATTTGAAAAAAATCTTTCTTCTATCCATTCTTTAATCCGTTGATTGGGTCCCATAAAAAATATTGCTTACGAATAAGCAATAAGCTACTTATTGCTTAATAAGAAGTTCCTGAAAAAACAAGAATGAAGACCGCGCAGGAAACCTGCAGGAATGCCAAAAAGATGACGTTTTCGTCGCTTTTTAATTAAGGACAAAAATGGTCATAACTCTGGCAAATATTTATCAATTGTAATGATTCTTTTATTTATTCGAAAGAAACAACCACTGTAATGAATCTGTATGAATTTTATCACAACCGGATAAGAACTTTCTGGAGGACCATAAACGATGTGGAGGAATTTATCTGGTAAAAAACATAAAACTGATGTTCTCCATTACGAGTACATTACTCTGACAAATATGAACCAATTTCGATGATTCTTTTTTTATTGGAGAGACTAGGTACTGTGATGATTCCATGCAAATTTCATTATGACCGGATGACGTGAGTTGTCAATACAATAAAATATTTTTGAAAACAAAATCGAACTGACTTCAATAACACTGAAAAGTATAAAATAATTTAAATATTATTGAAGTTGGTGCCAAATATACACATCAGGTACGCCAACACCAACTTCTATAATATTTAAATTATTTTATACTTTTCAGTGTTATTGAAGTCAGTTCGATTTTGTTTTCAAAAATATTTTATTGTATTGACAACTCACGACTGTAGTTGCGCAATGGTTCGCCAAACCTAACTTCAGACACACAAAGATCCGTTACGAGTGCCTTGGTTGGCATCCTTTAATTAATTAATTAGGTACATACTGTACATAATACCTCAATCAAATGGATGTATAAAATATTTTTATTGCTATAAGCAGGTAGGTACCACATGAATGCCGTAAATCAATAAGGATAAAAATAGCATTTTTTAATTACATTATTAACATGTCGCGTTAAATGGATTATTAAATAAACGCGTAGACATTAACATGATTTACGTGCATGCGGTCATGGTAGGTTACAGTTTTACCGCCATGCCGGGTAAAAATGATTAATTTTATTTTATTTTCTTACCACGCGTTGGGTTAAAAGGAGTATTTTTAATCAATGATGCTGTCGAGATTCGTCACCATCAGTCCGTGCGGATTATACACTTTATTTATAGTCAAAATCATATTTAAACATAATAAATGATTACCTATTAAAATATCATTTAAAGTCACAAGATACGTTAAGGCTTTACCGTCCGTTGCAATCGGTAATGGTTAGATTAATTTGATTCGCCTTTGTGTGGACCTACTCGTACGTGATTTTACTGGTAGTGATCTAAAAGCAACTCCATTACCAGTGACGCTCCATTCAAAACAAAATAAATGATGACCTAATAAATTATCATTAAAGACGTCTTAAGTTTAGTTGTAACCGTTTGGTAATAATGTGTCATTATGTGTCTGTAATACATCATCAGCAGCCGAAATACGTCACACTGTTGAACAAAGGCCCCCTCAGAAGGGAGGGATTGCCAATCCCCACGCTTGGCAGGCATCGTGGGCATCGCAGTATAGGTGGTAGGTAAGCCAATAGAAAGACGCTGCTGCCCGTCTTCTGGTTTTCCCTTAGTCACCTTTTACGAATACCCAACGGGAGGAGATGGGTGGCCTATTCTTACCCGGATACCCCACGGGTGCGGGGTGTATACATTAGGTACCATATTATTCAAAAACTACCTGTTCAATTTGTACAACTACCTGTTTATACAGGGAATTATTTTTTTACAGAATTTGCTACCGTTTGAATTTACACAACTTATCTACATATTTAATTAGGTTCATTATCTTAAAAAGTTGTGCAAAATCAAGTGTGTTCATGGAGTTGTCGAATCCGGTCTAGCAGTGACATTAGTGGAAACGCATGTGTTGTAAAAACAGAGCAGACTTCGGCGGTGCGGTTCGTAGTCTTTCGCCTTTATAACAGTACGTATATTGGGTTAGCGAAGTAAATTCTAAACTATAATAGGAAATTAAATTCATCTTATCTGGTATAATATCAACAGCAAATGCGAGTCTGTAGTGTAGCCGCGTATGGCATGGCATGACCCACATAGTGGTCGGTGTTCAATGACGTCATCGGGCAAAATTTGGGTCATGAGGGCGCGCTCTCCGAGGCACCGCTACCTCGGCCCACTCCTCTGTTTGAGGAGATCGACCTGAATAGAAGGCGCATTGCATCTACCACTCTTCGACCTCAGAAAGTACCAATATAGCATTTATAAAGCGTGTAAGATGATTATTATATTTATTTTATTATCTTCTTTTATAAGTATAAATTACAGTTTTCTTAAAATTTAAGTTATCGAAATGATGGACATCTATATGTTTTTATTTTAAATTGTATACCTATTTAACTTAGAGATAAAGGATCTATCAAACGATCAGAAAAATTTTTAGAAATTTCAAAGAAATGGATTACACACATGAAGAAAAATAGTAACAGTAGGACAGAATGCACCAATCGACAACATATTTTAAAAATAGCCACTGAGTACTACAAGGAACTCTACGATGACAAAAAATGTTTACTCTCTAGAAATTGCATAGAATCTAACAATAGCAATAAGGAGGAGATAATACCTTTTCTAGAAAGTGAAATTAGGTATGCCATAACATCAGCAAAGTCTCATAAAAGCCCCGGCGAAGATGGATTATCAATAGATATCTTCAAGATACTCGTAGACTCGATAGCACCTGTGATTACTCAACTTTTTAACGAAATTCTATTTCAAAACACAATACCCGAAGATTGGGAAACCTCAGTGATCACTCTATTATACAAAAAGGGAGACCCTCAGAACATAAGCAACTATAGACCCATCAGTTTACTGCAAACACTATATAAGCTCTTCACAAAAACAATCCTTAAAAGAATAGAAAATATTTTACTCTTTAACCAGCCACGAGAACAGGCCGGGTTTCGTCCTTCATACTCTACCATAGAGCATATTTTTACACTAAACAAAATACTCGAGCAAACTAGAGAGTATGGAAAACAGCTCTACATAGGATTTATTGACTACAGGAAAGCTTTCGATACTATCTCACACTCAGCTCTATGGAAAACTTTAGAACATCAAGGTATCAACTTTATATACATAAATATCTTAAAAGAAATATATAAAAAGAGTAAGGCTAAAGTCAAGCTAGAGAACAAGGGAGACCCATTCAATATACTTCGTGGAGTAAAACAAGGAGACCCTATTTCACCAAATCTGTTCACAGCCTTACTTGAGGACATCTTTAGAAACCTACACTGGGATGGATTAGGAATTAATATAAATGGAGAGTATCTAAATCACCTACGTTTCGCAGACGACATTGTCATTATTACCGATAATCATAAAGACCTAAACACTATGCTACAAGACCTGGAAACAGAGAGCAGAAAATGTGGGTTAGAAATGAACCATAGTAAAACATGTATAATGACAAATGGAATAAAAGCTGAAACAGTTATAAATGGCAGTTCTATTCAATACATAGAAAATTATACATATTTAGGCCAAAATATTTGTTTACAAAGCCAAACAACTACGGAAGTGGAAATAAGAATCAAGAAAGCATGGGGAAAATATTGGGCTCATAAGGATATCTTTAAATCTAAACTTCCTATATCACTGAAAAAAAGAGCTTTTGATTCAGTAATACTACCTACTCTACTATATGGTTGTCAAACGTGGGCCTTAACAGAGAAGATACTCAGAAAAATACAAGTATTTCAAAGAGCTATAGAAAGGAGTATGTTGGGCCTACGCTTGTGTGATAAAGTCAGAAACTCTACTCTAAGGAAAAGAACAAAAATAATAGATGCAACAGAATTACTATGCCGACTTAAATGGAGATGGGCTGGTCATGTTGCCAGACAAAAAGACGGAAGATGGAGTGAAAGAATATTGCACTGGCACCCTAGAGACGCAACACGACCCCGAGGACGTCCTTACCGCCGATGGTCTGACGACATAGATGCAGTTGCGGGCGCTACGTGGTCTAGAGACGCACAGGATAGAAGACATTGGAAAACTTTGGAGGAGGCCTACATCCGTAAATGGATGACCCAATTAAAATGATTTATTATTTTGAAATTAAATTAACATATAAATTTTATTTAATCTAATCAAATCTAATCAAATGTATAAATGTTCAATTTCTATTATTTTGCATGAAAATTTAATTGTAATGTACTTATTATTATTATTGGGAAATAAAGGCTATTTATTATTATTTATTATTATTATACCTATTTAGGCATAAGTAGATATATTTCGGACCGGATTAATATAGCGTGTGGTGTTCATACTAATTTTTGATTTTAATAATTTTCGATACAAAACATTTGAAACTAGAAAATGTAATTTTAAGTTTTTTCCTTATTTTGCTTATTTTGCTGTATTGTTTTTGTAAAAATGGTAGCAACGGTACCAAAACAATAACGCAGAGGTAAATAACGAAATAAAATGTTCATACGGGGTAGGAAATATTTGTGATAGTGCAAAATGCTGCTGCTGGAACATTATCGCATCCACCGCTGTCTGCAGGGCATAGTCGGGACTTGTGATGGGTCCTCGACGCATTTAGCTTCAACGAATCGATCATTCATCATTAGACTAGTTTATTGGTGGACTGTAGACTGGTTTATTCGACGAAGACCAATAAAGAGTCGAAAACAACAGTTTGTTCGTTCAACGCCCATCCCCAATCATTTAGTCATTTATGTATTGGGCCTCTTGCAGAATATCGCGTAGGTATGGCGTGGTCTGCTAAGCGGACGATACGTTGATGTTGGTCAAGGGAAGAAAACCTTTGACCGAACCATCGGACTCGTTGAACTTGGGGTAGAAGTCGTCGCCAAAATAAGTCGCGAGTTAGGTCTTCAGATGGCGCCTCATCAGACTGAAGCGCTATGATCCTCGAACTACCCGAGAGCAGGGAACCACCCGACGACTCAACGGCACCGGATGGTAACCACCTATAAACAAAACTAACAGCCAAAATTGCGCCCCTAAAATTTTGCGCCCTGGGCAGAAAAATCGGTTTATTCCTCGGGTTGCGCGGCTCTGTTGCGGGCCATGTGTATACTGTAATTTATTAAATTGTAAATAACGACATTATATTACTTACGTCATTCAGAACGCAAGGTTGAGTCCAATTAGTCTAATTGATTTAGGTCAGAGCAACGAGCTAGTAGGGTAATAATAATTATGAGACTATTATTTTAACTAAACCGACTTTTTTATTCATATTTAGTGTTAGTCAAGTAAATGATAGTGTTACTATTCATTGCTGAAAATACTGTGTAAATGGTACTGAATTCCGGTGTGTAGGGTACACAGTAACTGCTGATACTACCGGGCAAGAAGCCTAAGAAACTAGTTTTTTTCGGTCTCGGATAAAGAGGGCAGCTGTACTATCCTACCTACAGGTGTCTAAGAAGCAGAAGAAAAAAAGCAAACCCAAAAAGGTATGTGACTAAAAAGAGCGCGAGCGGAGCTGGCAGGGTCTATAGGGCTATTATAGGCCCTCCAAAAATAATTTTCATAATATCTTTAATGTACAGAATTGGACCTGTTACAGTTTTATTATAAGTATAGATATAGAAGATAGATAATATTCTGGGACAGTCAACTCTTGGTCATCTACTTAATACCAAACTAGTAACAAAATCCCTGTTGAATCACTGGGGGTATTATTCAGTACATAATACGAATCCGATCTTGTACCGCTGCTGGTACAAATTAGGAAAAGAACAGGGTTTTTGGTACATACCGTATGCTTTTTTTTTGTAAATATATACATATATAGATAAATAAATTAAAATATTGGTTAGCGGTCAGGGTGTCTAACCACTAGACTAGACCAACAGGAGTTACCATCGTAAATGTTTTTTACTTATTTAGTTTTCTGTTGCTACTCAATACCTAACATAAATCGCATCATTTTATCATAAATAAGCAAGGATTTCTTTCTACCTATATTTTTGGTTCAACTGTATTCGAACTTAAATCCAACACGAAATAGAAACATACATGCAAGTTCACATTGAAGCGCTATTATTACGTAGTCAGCTGTTACGATCTATTTTTATGCTTGGAACATAAAACATCAGTTGAAAAGATGCTAAATGAGAACGGTATTGTTGTATAGATTTGATGACGTAAATCGACTGGTTAAGATTAAATTCAATCGACCGGTTGAACCAATCAATACAACACGCTGCTGGCCGGGCCGCTGTCGCGTGAGGTTCATGAAGTGACCGCGTGAACGAAGCCGCCCGCCGCCGGTTGACTTGCGAATGCAATATCCACCCCACGTCTACAAGGTTAGGAAGAAACGTTCCCGACCGTTATTATTATTATTGATATAACATCAATCTGTTTTGCTCATATGGTGGGTCTAAGTACCCTCTACTGGTAATAATGATGAGATACATTTTTTTTTATTTGAATAAATGTAATAACACTAAAATGTATAAAATAATTTAAATATTATTGGAGTTGGTGTTGGCGTAACTTGGCGTAACGTTGGCGTTGTGTATATTATGCAATTTTACAAGCTTTTATTTACTTTCACCTGTCCCGCCCGTTGTCTGTAATCAAATCTTACAAGTTAAATTTGATCCACTTCCCGGTTTCCGATTGAGCTGAAATTTTGCATGCATGTATAAATCGGATTACAATGCAATATTATTGTGACATAGAGTTGATCTGATGATGGACCTGGAAGCTGGCCATAGGAACTCCATAATTAAGCGACGCAACCCCATCGAGTTTGGGCTCATTTGATTCATCTTGACGAGTACTTTGATACTATATAGTAAGCAGGGTCTGATGATGGACCTGGAAGCTGGCCATAGGAACTCTGTAATTAAACGAAGCAACCCATTGAGTTTGGGCTCGTTTGATTCGTCTTGACGAGTATCTTTGTAGGCGTGAATATGTAACTCTAACAAATTTGGGAAAATAAGTTCGTTCCGTTTGTTATGAATGTGGTGCTAAATGTTCATAATTATGGTATCATTAAGAACATTTAGTACCTTCTTTTCC
The DNA here is from genome assembly GCA_911728495.1 of Furcula furcula. Taxonomy (NCBI): domain Eukaryota; kingdom Metazoa; phylum Arthropoda; class Insecta; order Lepidoptera; family Notodontidae; genus Furcula; species Furcula furcula. Next base: position 18,151,802 of record OU452244.1, read on the forward strand.
TCTTGCTATCACAATGTAACACGATTTTATTTATAAAATTGGGACTGTGATAAAAACGGTAAGATTTAATAATAAAGGTGTAAACTTTTATTTTTTAAAAATATAATCGTCGTAGACGAAGAAGCTTAATCATCGTTAAAGGTTACAATGAACTTATAAAGTGTTATATTTCATTAGAGTTAATTTATTTTTAACTTTTTAGTCCATTTTTTTTGTCTTAACGACTGCTGTCTAGATGACAATAGCCGGAACCGACTTTTAACGTGCCCTCCGAAGCACGGAGACGCTCAGTTCAAATGCCACTAAACGGTCACCCATCTAAGGACTGACCTTGCCTGACGTTGCTTACCCAGTTCATTTTATTAACAAATAATAAAAGCTTGTTTTTGAAAAAAAGTTTTTTCTCTTTAATTTTATTAGTGTTATTGAAGTAGGTTACATTTTTTTGATATTTTATTTTATACTTTTTGTTGATATTTTCATACATACTTAAAGATTTAACAAATAATCTACTAGATCTGGGTTTGGCAGCCTAGTTTTGTATGTACTGCTTCGATTGACTTTTTTCGTTCCTACATTACGCCATTTGGGGTAAAGTAACGGGTAAACTAAGTATGTTGAAATATCGTTTTAAGTATAAAAAAAACTTTTGACGTCATTGAAAATTACGATCAGCGTACCTATATAGGTACAAGATATTATATATACATGTGTTGGTATATGTATACATGTATATATTATAATAAAAATTGGAACACGCACTGTGCTTTTTAGATTATCCGACTAATACAAATGTACTTTATAAGTTATGCGATATAACAATATTTGCGAACCAGCTGTTCATTATTTTGGATCTTACTACATAAATTTTATTATATTGTACAACGAAAACCGACGCACAGATGACGTTAGAAACTTGTTTCATTCAATAAAAATATTCCGACTTATAATGATGAATGATTGTATCGGTGAAAGGCTGAAGGATGTGCAGTTGCGGATGCCGACCGTTAAGTATGTTTTTGTATTATGAGTAGATATGCATTTAACATTCGTTTCTTATGATTCACTCATATTTGTTGAAATTGTTACATAAAAAGCGACACGAACAACCTAAGAAACCTAATCCTTGCAATAACTTCCTACATTTTTGAGTCCGATAAGACGCTGAGCAAGTAAACGATAAAAATATTTAGCATTTTTCATTGGCCTTGATAGATAAGCAAAGAAGGGAAGAGAAATTTTCATTTTTTTTAACTCCTATTATTCTAATTTGTTGTGGATTCTAAAACCATTTAACAATTCGTCGTCGTCGTCGTCAAACACACTTCGGTGTCTTCATTTGTGAACACTGGAGATCCTAGCTAACAGGAACCGCAGTGGTGGGAATGAGTGGTAGGATTTGTCCCAAAAATAGATCATTATGTCCATGGCAATATAAAAAGATCATTCGTATGTAAGATATTATATTTATTTTTACAGTAGCAAGTGAATACACAAAAATCTAAGTTAAGAAAAATTCGTTGAATCAATTAATAAAGATCTCTTGATAATATAGTAATGTGCCAATAGGAAAGTGGGTAAACCAGTATGAATCGTAATTTCCAATGACGTCAAACGTTTTTTTTTTAAATATTTAAAACGATTTATTTCAACATCGTTTACCCATTCATTTACCCCAACTAGTTTCCGTACATACCTGAGGTAGGTACGGAAAAAGTCGATCGGAGCTATACATACAAAGCTAGGCTGCCAAACCCAGAACTAGTACATTATTTAGGTTTAGAGAAAAGATCAGAACTTACTTATATACTGATGGTTAGCTACAGTGAACTACCTCAATTTGACCTCAATATAATAATAATACAAGGCCCAGTGTTAGGAGTCGCTGGGCGGGGTGGCAAAAAGACGAAACAGGTCTTCAGCCATCAGGACTGCAGCTCATAGAGTACCGACAATCGTAAGATACCCTAGACAATGTAACATTCTACAAGCGATATGGCTAATAGAAAGTATAATAAATTACTAGTTTAAAAAACTAAAAATACACGCTTTTAGAAGGACTACTGCACTAAAAAGCAATAAATAAATGATCGAAACCGTTCTTTCTTTCTTTCTACCCCGAGCTTGTAATTTATGGATTATATTTATGTGTAAAGGCGTGGGGCGTTTTCTCTGTAAATGATTACAAATGATTATCATGTGAATACAAATACTTAGCGTTCTTGAAATTTGACAGAAATGTTAAGCTGTTATTCAGAAAAGGCGCCCCACGCTTTTACACATAAATATAATCCATAAATTACAAGCTCGGGGTAGAAAGAAAGAAAGAACGGTTTCGATCATTTATTTATTGCTTTTTAGTGCAAATTGCATCGCAAGATTCCGTTACCATCATACATACATAGTTACATACATACATACAGGTCAACCTAATAAAAGCGTGTTAAAAATGTATGATAATGACGTAAGACATCGAAAAATCACGTGACAAATTATAGGGAATTGACACCGTTAGCGAATGAAGAAATAGATTCGCTATGAAGCGATTGCATCTTGTCTAGGCCCTCTGGTGTTTGTATACTTCCCCAAATAAGCTACTTCGTATTTCTTTTTTGTAAGGGCGCTCCCACTGTCCTCGCTTAATATTACAACCTCCACCTCTCTTCAATTATTCCTTTCCGTCGCTATAGTGATGGTATTGAATGAATTGTCTTCAAGGCTAACATACCTTAAATAGGTATCTACCGACGACTGTATCTACTCAGTTTTGTGAATGAAAAACCACATTTTATAATCTACACGTTCACCTTTAAATGTTTTTATTGATTTGTGTTAAATTTCGTAATAGTTACCAACTAAATCAAGATAATCTAATAAATTATAGTTATGTGTAGGTCATATACTGCGTGATACTCGTAGCACTGATCCAATGTAGGCCATATGACGAAAGTATACTGCTATGCTAATGACACTTCAAAGAATAAGTCTTTTTCTGTTTACGTTATGATAAAATATTTTAATCATTCATAATATTTCGACCATATTTTAGGACTAAGAATGATTATGTCTCATAATCAGAACTGGTTACTTTCTCGTATATACTTTCTCTTACCTGTGTGACAAAAGCTAGAAATTAATTAGGTCTAAATATAGATACTTAGATGAGTAATTCTTTATTGTGCACCACAAAACAAAAAACATTAAACATACACAATTCTAAATTATTAGCTGGGTAAGTATACAATTGGTGGTCTTATCGCCAGTTATAATTTTCTTCCAGACAACCTTTGGATGGAGAAGAACGAAAATATTAAAAGGGATTAATGTTATTGCCTGTTACGTAGGTAATTAAATCGCTAAGTGGCTAATGCCTACGCCCTATTCGTGAGATACAAATGTGACGTATTGTATGGTAGCTAAGCGAAACGCTATATATAGCAATATATGATCCAGAAATAGTATCAATTAAGTTGAATGTGATCATAACAGCACGACTTTAATCTATATAAATAAAAGGTAAAGCCCTGACCGGTTGATTGACTGACAGTGTACAGCCTTAACCAATAGCCCTAGAGACTAGAAAAAGGAGCGAATTCATCACAATTAGCTAGCTACTAGTATCTAATCTGTGATCACAATGCGTAGGCGTACCTACTCTAAGAACGGAATTTTCAGACTTGGCATCAAAAGGGGTCCAAAAAAAAGTCAATTATAATGTTATTTTAATCAGTGAAAGAAAAGTGAAAAAATGACAAGCTCGCTGAGTTTCTTGCCGGATCTTCTCGGTTGAGGCCGCGTTGTGATCCGGTGGTAGCTTTTAAAAAATGACTATTCAAAAGTGCTAGCGTTCAGCCTATTTGAAATAAAGATTTTTGAGTTTTGAGTTTGAGTTCAGTGTTATAAAAATAATAATAAATAATTAAAATAATAATAACAATAATAGTTAATAATAATAGTTAATTGAAAAACGGTTGGTACACAACTCTTTAGACATATAAGTTAAATCATCAGCACCAGCCGGAAGACGTCCACGGCTGCACATAGGCTCCCTTGGAACGCCACAATAAACGACAATTGCCTATTTGCATCCAACCGTTACTGCAAACTGTGCGCACAGTGTCGTCCGTCCTACGCTGCGTCTGCCAGTTTGTGGTCGCCACTGGAGAATTTTTCTTCCCCATCGGTTAGCGGTTCTTCGAGAGATGTGGCCGGTCGATGTAGGTTAAACCCTACATTATTCTGCCCAGTTTTCAATTTAAAATTCGGAAATTACAGGGTAGTTTTAATCATTTGGTATGGGGTTAATTTATATTATTGACCATTCCGAAATACTATGGTTCTTCCATATAACGTGGTTTGCCAGTGTAGTGGGGTAATTGTGTTTGTATATAGAATGTAACCTTGTTATACCTACTCCTAACTACTCGTACCCTAGGTGCTGAACTAGCGATATTAGTTAGCAAGTCATGTTTTATTCGAGATTTAGCGTCAAGCACGGACAATCGTCATCTGCGGACATTGTAAAGATACATGACGCTTGTATGTATAAAAATATTGCATGAAGCTTCTACATTACACAAATGTGAGAACTGATAACTACAGAAACCCATACATGCAAATAAAGGCATACAAACCTAGCTATTTTTATATTTAACTTGCGCGGCTACACCAATGCATGTCACATTTCGCGCAAAAGTATACCCTGTTTTTCTTTACATGATCAAAATTGGAACAATAAACAATAAACACAAGAGAGACCGTGGTCTGGATAATTGGTAGGGTTCAATATGTCACATTCAGCCCTACCAGTTTGTATGGCCACCTGGCGATGAGACACTCAGTCAGAACCATACTTCCATGGTCAGAACCATGTCAAGACTTTCTATTTGCTTCGTAGATGTAATTAAAAACCTCCTATAAAAATATTAAGACCCATTTTATTATTATATTATAATAAAGTTTTTTTGTATGGATGATGTGTATATTACAATAATTTACGCGGCAGTTATCATTTACATCATTTTAATATAACTAAGTATTACAAACTCAAAATTTGCTAGTGCTTTAACAGGAACGTCTTAAAATAGTACTTCAACAGTTAATAATGTTCGTTGCTACGTATGTACCTAGTTATTACGACACGAAAATAAACAATACTGCAGTATTGTGTGTAATCAACCTTCACAATGTGGTTTAGAAAACCGCATAAACTGAACTAAGTATGCCACTGATCCATTTGTATCAACATATGTTTGTTTATCGATTTGTACTCGTAGGTACTTACTTAATTACTTGTTGAGGAAGGATGAATGGTAAAAAAACGCTAATCGCTTTTGGAATCAATAGAAATAAATAAAATTAATACACTTTAATTTTATGTTTGCGATGTCAGATTTTTTTGGATAAGATCTAAGGTACTGAGCTTTATTCCATTATTAAACCACCTTTTATTAGGTACCGTAGCCAAGACTAACGTCATATCGATTTTTGTGTCTGTCCGAAATTCATTTGAACATAAATATAGTTAACAATCCTACCACCTACTTTGTACCTACTATGATAACAATCACAAAAAATGATAGTCCAACACAAAACAATATTACAACTCAAATGGACCTCCATTTGAGTCCACCTTTTTTTTGGGACTGATAAGATGGCCATTACAGCTTCACCGGACAATAGGAATTTGAGTCCACCTGGACAGGGCATCTATATCTACCTACTACGTGGCGAAGATTATTTGAGGAAAACCACTATAATCACAGGAACAGAATAAGAAAACGTGGAAAATGGAAAGACAAAGTTAAAAGAATATCGAGACAAATAAGGACATAGAATTGCTAGAGAAAAAAGGAAAGTGGAAGTTTCTGAAAGGATTTCGTACTAATAAAAACTTTACTAATAAAATAATGGTTCTACCATTATTTTATTTTTCTTCTGAAATATAGATAGACATTATTACTCTTAATTATTTCAGATGTGTCCTCCACAAACGTTGGAGATAAAGGGGTTGCGTTATTTTTTTATATATTTGATCATAAGTCAAAAACTACGTGACTTATATAAAAAAGTAGGTAAGTAAATTATATTATTAATAAATTATACAAGCATAGATCTACAGCGGAAAATATCCCATTCCCGCAGGTAAATGATTAGGTAAGACTTTTAAATAAGTACCAAGATATCGATGACGCAGTCAAATAACTAACTCAAGACTTTAGAAGTACCTATTACGACGTAAAAGCTAGAAAGTTTATGGCCAAAAGAACATTTATGAACAACAAACATTTAAGTAGGTATTTAAAGCTAGATCTGTAAACCTACTTGATCCGTTCAATGAATCGAAAGGTGAAGTTTATTTACTCATGGTGGGTGACCAACGTGAAGTTAGAAATTGATTTTAAAATGTATGTAATTACGACATTCATCTTAAAAATGTTAGACCAAAATGTACACGTAATACCAAAATTATCCATCAGCCCATCACAGTGTAGTCGTCTGTACCCGTAATAAACTGTTTTATCTTTACTATTCGTAAAAACATTATAATTTAATTTTATTGTTACTCAGTTGGCAACACTGTGCCTTCCATTTTTGCTTTTACTCGCTCCCATTTTGTGTGCACCGCAGCATTGCAATAAAAAAATATATTTCTAAAAAGTATTTGATTTCCCAGATCCGAATCGAAGAGCTGCAAAAATTACTACAAAATAATTCTGACGATTTCGAAGATGACGACGTGGAGGAGAGGTGCCTAAGTGTGATTGCAGAACTGCGCGGTATTGCCCGTGCCTGTGCCGCGGAGACTTCAGATGACAAGTCCACTGAGGAAAGCGACAAGAACTCACCGGGTTTGATGCATAATCGTCTCCCACAGCTGTACATTGCGTGTTTTTATGGCAAGGATATAACCCAGTACACAAGTTTCATGGGTATTTTTAAGGCTGTAATTGATAGTGATAGTAGTTTATCTCCTGTTCAAAAATGGTATTATCTTAAGAAGTATACAACGGGTGATGCATTGTCATTAATGTTCTTTACCACTAACACATCAGTCGTACACCAATGCTTTAGAATGATTAAATAAAAGGTATGACAATAAGTCCTTACTTATCACACATCATGTCAATGTATTACTAGACTACCAGCCAATCCACAAAGGTACTGCGTCAGAGCTTAGGCATTTAGTCAGTGTGGTGAGACAACACATTGGTGCACTAGAAAATTTGGGACAGCAAATAGAATTTTGAGATATGATTATTATTCCCATAATTTTAAGGAAGTTAGATGTTTATTCCCGCAGAGCATATATCAGTGATAGAGATGTTGGTAAGCTCCCTATTTTAGAAGACTTCCTCAACTTTATAGAGAAGAGAGCTACAAGCTTTGAGGAGTCCCAAGTATCCACAGGTAAGTCTTTTGATAATAATTCTTATAAATATGCTAAATCTGCCAATCTAGGGAATGTAAATAATGTAAAAACATCTGCGTGCAGATATTGTCTTTCATCAGATCACAAAATATTTTCATGCATAAAATTTCAGGCATTAAGTGCTATTGATAGAATTAAATTTGCCAAGGACAATGCTTTGTGCAATATTTGTTCGCACACAAAATGGGAGCGAGTAAAAGCAAAAATGGAAGGCACAGTGTTGCCAACTGCGTAACAATAAAATTAAATTTTAATGTTTTTTACGAACATTACCCTTTCGATTAATTTTTTACTCATAATGACTTCATACGACCTCTAAAGGATGGCGTGCATGAAAAGAGCCTCCTCGAAAGGCGTAATGTGGGCGTAGTAAAATTTGTTCGCTAGACGTATGAAGGGCAAAAGGCCCAAAAGATCTAGCCGATTGAACTTGCAATATGAACGAAGTTAATAAAGCCCAGCAATACAACACCGTAAAAGTGCCTTTTGAATTTGATTTAAATGTGTTTTGCCCAATGTAGATCTTAAATGTTTTCTAAAAAGTATCGCAGAAAATATTTATGGTGCCAATCACGAACTATGTAAACACTAAACATATACTCAACTCTGACAATTCAGGTGAATATAAAGAAGCGATGATAATTTTCGCCAACGTAAAATAAAATCTCGCTATTGTTGTCGCGAAGTGCGTACGTCTTCGTACGCAAATAGTCGTCACTGTGTACGTGCTTAGGTGTTATGTAAATAATCGCCTCTAACATGTGCGGGGCCTTGTGATAAGAATACTGAAAGGTAATATTTATTAGCTATACGGAAACAGCGACACGTGATACGAAGAAATTTTATACTTACAAAGTATTCTGCACAGCTCTGGTCGGCGAGCGAGGGTGATAGCAAGCAGCCAGGCGACGGCGGAGCCGTGGCGGCCGGTGGCGGTGGCGCCAGGGATAGTAACTCTCCCGCTGACGCAGACATGCTGCCGGCTGCAGCCAGGCTTCGCAGACGGTCCGCCAGGTCTGTGTGGCCGCCGGTACTCGCCTTGCTTACATTACTATCTTTGCTGTCTTTGGCGCTGAGGTTGTTAATGATCCGCGGCCTGCGGAGTTTTCTCGATGCGGCTCGCCATCGTCTCAGGCGGCATGCGGCATTGTTCAAGACGTCCTCCGTATCCCGGTACGGCGGCTGCTCCTCATCAGACTGCGCGGCGGCATCGCCGTCTACTTGCTCGTCTATGAACGGCAAGGTTTCAACAAGCGCAGAGGGAGACGGTTCGCTGCCATTGAGCGTAGTAGTTGATGCATCCAAAAAGTCCCTGAGAGCGTATGATAGTTTTTGGTCAGCGTTAAGACCTGATGGAGCATTATTCGGTAAGCTATCCGTTGACAGAATATATCGATTCTCATCGATTTTTTCATTTTTAGCTTCAGACCTCAAGGCACCGTTTTCATTAGAGTTTACATCTACGTTAATCTCTTGATTATAAGAAGGCATTTTGTAAAATCGGCAAGAAAAAAAAAGTATTTATTGATTTAATTTTTCACTAGCACAGGTCAATTCAATTTTACAATAAGCAGGTAGATATATCATCATGACGCAGTACGTAAAAAATATAATATAAAATCGAAGACACATTCTACACATTCCACAACGACACTATTGGGATCACACTCGGGAGCAATTTAAACTTTTTTTTATAACAGCTAATCGAGTAACTTTGGTAGATACGGTGATTATAATTCACCGTCAAAACATATCATCAACGCACTAAACTAAAAGTCAACTTAAATAGCGAAGGTACGTCACACGACTCATTCGTCATTAAAAAACGCGCGGCAACGTTTTAATTATTTACAAGAAACTGTGTTCACATTCGGATCCTGAATTACACAAGTTGTGTACGCGAACAGCGAGCGCTACTGATTGGCGCTATCATCAGCTAACATACGTACTACATACGTTCGCGCCGTGGAAGGATAACTTGTTTATTGACGTTCCTATGGTCGCCTTGCGCAAAAACATCTTGTTGCATAAGCGCCACACTGCGGCCAATGTGGAAATTATAGTTGCTGACGTAAGCGCCATCTATAGAGAAACTTGGCCGGTATGATTGGAACCATACCTACTACATACTACAAAATCCTACCGTGCATGATAAACTTCGTGTACAAGTACAGACGGATTACGTTAGGTGGCACTTACACACTACATAGCTTCAATGGCCAATAATAACAACTAATCTAAAACATTTAGAGTTTTTCAACTTTATTATTTCAAATACACTTAACATTTATGAACGGTCTTATTTTTTTAAGTTACCACCGCATCACAACCAGCGTGGCCTAAACTGAGAAGATCCGGCTAGAAACGCAGAGGGCTTGTAATTGTTTTAAAGCTACCGTCGGATCACAACGCAACCTCAACTAAGAAGATCCGGAAGAAGCTCAGCGGGCAGATCATTTTTCTTTTTTAGGGTTCCATATCTAAAAGGTACATAAAAAAATTAAAAAAAATCGAACAGACTTGAATAACACTGAAAATCATAAAATAATTCAAATATTATTGGTGTTGGCGTACCTGCTGTGTATATTTGGCACTGAAGTCGGTTCGATTTCTTTTTTAAATATTTTATTTTATACTTTTTAGTGATATTCTCATACTAACAGATTGAACCATCGAAGACGGTAAAATATTCTAAGTAGGTTATGATCACATTATCGTCTACATAGTTATACATAATTCATGTTTCTTCAGAAACTATTTATCTGGAATCATGATAGTAGTTTACTCTCTCAAATAAAAAAGAATCATCGAAATTGGTTCATATTTGTCAGAGTCATGTAATGGAGACATCAGTTTTATGGTTTTTACCAGATAAATTCCCGAACACATCATTCATGGTCCTCCAGTAAGTTCTTAGCCGGTTGTGATAAAATTCATACAGATTCATTACAGTAGTTCAATCTTTCGAATAAAAAAAGAATCATTGAAATTGGTAAATATTTGCCAGAGTTATGACCATTTTTGTCCTTAAAAAGCGACAAAAACGTCATCTTATAGGCATTCCTGCAGTTTTCCTGCGCGGTCTCCACTCTTGTTTTTTCAGGAACTACTTATTCGTAAGCAATATTTTTTTTATGGGACCCATTCAACTGATTAAAGGATGGATAGAAGAAAGATTTTTTCAAATCGGTTCATAATTGCCAGAGATATGCGCGAGCATACATGATTAATTGCGAACCTCCTCCTTTTTTGAAGTCAGTTAAAAAGGAACCCTTATGGTCTGACTTTGTCTGTCTGTCTGTCATACCTGTATATATTTCAGGAACCATTGATGCAATCGATTTGAAACTTAGACTAGTTTTAGATCATACTTACCCAACTCCATCGCAATTAAAAAAAAAATTCTTTCTTTTTTATATTATGGGGGTCGAAATGAGTCTTCAAAATTTCAAAGTGAGACTACTATATTTGCACATCGCAAAACTGATTTTTATTTTGGTTGATGTCTCGTAGTTTTTGGCTGATAATCAAAAATGTCAAAAAAAAATACCGTTCCCCCCTTATGTCCGAAGTTTGTGGAGGGAAAAATCTGAAATAATTATGAATAATACATGTTTATCTATATTTTATAGGAAAAATAAAATGATCTTTCTAAGTTGTATAGTTTTTTAGTAATCCTAAAAAAACCTCGACAAACAAACTTAATTTGCGGTTTTTTTTTTTTTTGCTACCTGAGGTGTTACGTGCATAGTAAATACGTCCAAAGATGGTATGGAACCTTCGGTGCGTGAGTCCGACTCGAACTTGACCGGTATTTTTTATTTAAACAATGATTTTCTCGTTACAAATTACATGAGCATCAGCAATTACAGTATATCCTGTTAAGCGTTATTCTGAGAATGTCATTTTTAAAAGGCGCTGAATTTACTTTTCTAGGTAGATATTAACTGATATACTTACTTGCTTAACAATGTTAAAGAGCTATTAAAATAATATATTTAATAGTACCTACCATGGTAGAGGGTTCCCATTCCTTGTAATCCATTGGATAGTATATTAAACTAGCTGACTCACGCAGTTCCACTCGCGTTTTTTATATCACCCAGCGGTATGAAATATACTTTACGACCAATGTACCAAATATTTATAAAAAAAAACCATAAAAATCGGTCGAACTTTTCTAGGTAGATATTAACTGATATACTTACTTGCTTAACAATGTTAAAGAGCTATTAAAATAATATATTTAATAGTACCTACCATGGTAGAGGGTTCCCATTCCTTGTAATCCATTGGATAGTATATTAAACTAGCTGACTCACGCAGTTCCACTCGCGTTTTTTATATCACCCAGCGGTATGAAATATACTTTACGACCAATGTACCAAATATTTATAAAAAAAAACCATAAAAATCGGTCGAACTGTTTCGGAGGAATGCTATCACAAACATCACGGTGTTTGTATTGTAGTCTAGGTTTTTAAATAATAGATTATAATAAACTATAGATCTATGCAGATTAAGCATACTACCTATTGTAGAAAAATTAACTATTTGTCAATAAATTATTTATTTTATGAAATTTAATCCGCATAATAGTAAGTCCATGTTATAACATCAATATTTTTCGTCACTGACTGTCATGTTTTCCATTTACCAAACGAATGCCTCTTGATGTTTTTTACCAGATACACTACAAAAACCGAAGAAGACATCACATAAGTAATAAACATTTCATCTTCGCAGATCTTCTGATAGGTGGAGCTGAAGGTATAAATCTGCTTCCTCAATGAGGGTGTTTCCGCTGTGCCCTCTTAAAACGAAATTATTAGTATTAAAAAAACTACACTAATAACAACCTTTTATGAGTATTGCTTTACTAGGGGTAAGTGCCCTCTGTGGTAGGCACTTAGTTCACATGGGCTCACCCAGGTTACCTAAGATAATATTTTACTCTGAACTTGGCTCAGGTAAGCGCAAACCATTGCAATTATACATCATGTAGAATACATACAGGGCAAGCTATTAGGTAGAAGCGAGTTTTAAAACAAGCACCTAACTAAGTATCTATACTTATAATAAAACTGTAACAGGTCCAATTCTGTACATTGAAGATATTTTGAAAATTATAATTGGAGGGCATTTTATAACCGATACTGAGGCCGAAAATGTTTTTTTTTTAATTTTGTCTGTGTCTGTCTGTCTGTCTGTCTGTCTGTATCACGGCTGAGCATCACGCCGAAACTACTGAATGGATTCAAATGAAACTTGGCATGTTTTGAGATCTTACTACGAGGTAGGACATAGGATACTTTTTATCCCGTAATCTAGCACGGTTCTTTTGGGAGAGGGGATTAATATCAAAATGTGTACTTGGTTATACGCTTGGTCCGATTTTATAAATTTTTCTTCATAATTATAATAAATATTAGTAAGGGAACACTCATAGAGAGTTGTTATCAAGGTTTTGTAATCGATCGGGTTAAGCAACGTTAGGTAAGGTCATTAAATAGATGGGTGACCGTTTAACGCCATTTGGACTAAACTGGTCTGCGCTTCGGAGAGCAAGTAAAAAGTGGGTCCCAGTTTTTAACCGACTATAAAAAGGAGGTTATGTATTCGATGCGAATGTCTGTTATTAAAAGTTTAGTTAACGTAATAAAATCTTTTAAAAAAAAAATTGAACCGACTTCAATATCACTGAAAAGTATAAAATAATTTAAATATTATTGAAGTTGGTGTTAGCGTACCTGCTGTGTATATTTGGCACCAACTTCAATAATATTTAAATTATTTTATACTTTTCAGTGATATTGAAGTCGGTTCAATTTTTTTTTAAAAAGATTTTATTTTAAACTTTTTAGTGATATTTTCATATATAAAGATTGAACCATCGAAAACCGTAAAATTATCTAGGTAGGTTATGATCACATTATCGTCTACATAGTTTTACATAATTCATGTTTCTTCAGAAAAAAATATCCGGTCGTAATGAAATTTGCATGGAAACATCATAGTAGTTTACTCTCTCGAATAAAAAAAGAATCATCGAAATCGGTTCATAATTGTCAGAGCAATGTAATGGAGAACATCAGTTTTATGGTTTTTACCAGATAAATTCCTCCACATCGTTCATGGTCCTCCAGGAAGTTCTTATCCGGTTGTAATAAAATTCATACAGATTCAATACGGTGGTTTCTTCTTTCGAATAAAAAAAGAATCATTGAAATTGGTAAATATTTGCCAGAGTTATGACCATTTTTGGCCGACCGAGCGAGTCCGAGCGACTAAAACGTCATCTATATAGGCTTTCTTGCAACTCTCAGTGCGCAGTCACCATTCTTGTTTTTTTAGGAACTACTTATTACTAAGCAATAATTTTTTTATGGGACCCAATCAATGGATTGAAGAATGGATGGAAGAAAGATTTTTTCAAATCGGTTAATAATTGCCAGAGTTATGCGCGAACATACATAAAAAAAAAAAAAAAAAAAAAATATATACAGACGAATTGAGAACCTCCTCCTTTTTTGAAGTCGGTTAAAAATAGCGCATGCGGAGCTGCGTGGGTCAGCTAGTAAATAATAAAAGCACAAAAAGCCACACTGTCAACAAACAAAATAGGCTTAAATTACATACATAAAACATATAGGATACAAGTAGGTATATATATTTAAACTGGTTCCTTTAAGACCTTTTATTTGATACCCATATTGATGTTTTTGGAAGTAAAAAAATACAAAATGGTGGCTAACGGCCGCCATATTTATTTTATTGGAAAAATATATAGCCTATGTCACTCCCACAACTAAGACGAATCTGACGACATATAACTCGTAGTTCATCAAGCTATTCAGGTGGTAAGCCGTGCCAAAGAAATAGACACACATACATACTAATACACACATAGTCTCGAAAAACATAACCTTCCTACTGGGGCATTCGGGCAAATACGGGGAGTATTTGCATTACAGGGGGCTATACAGCTCAGTAAGTACAGAGTGTGTGTGTGTGAAAATCACAGACGTAACGTTAACACATTGTCACAATTCCATAATGACTATCATAATCACCATGTGAAGTAAGCTTACAATAATTTACTTTTTCAAAGGATGACTAAAATTACAGCATTTGCGTACCGGTCAACAAAGGTTTAGTAATCCACATTTCGCCAATAGCAACAATTTGTCGCTATGTGATCATGCGCATGACACCATGAAGGCTGCAATTGTTAGGGGAATACCATCAATCGTTAAATTAAGGACATATTTAATGTCTGCAACATCATCGCTTCTAACGACAGACAGTGACTAAACGCCGTGGATAGTGTTACTCTGTTTATGTAAAGAAAAAGCAAATCAATCTAAATGTGTCTGTGGCTTGTAACTGCCTGCCTGGGGCTATTGCCCGCGAACCCATCACCAGCGATCATAGTAGTATCCGGTGTACCGGCGCCTATAATTACACCTACGACCACAACAGCAGCTACGACTACTATAACGACTACTACGACAACAGCGCGGCCGCCGACAACCGCCCCGCCACCTCCTGCGACCACTGCAACCATGACTACACCAATGACAATGCCTCCACCAACACCACCTCCAGTGACCACTACAACAGCCGCTGCTACTACTGCTAGACCGCCTCCGACATGCCAAGCATGTAGTGCATCGATAGATGTAGTGCGTTTACCACTAATTATTTGTGCCAACCCAGAGGCAGTATGTCAATATAACCCCAATGAAAACGTCGCAGGGCCGCTCCCGATAGACCCCAGACTTGGCACAACGCCGGGACTTTCAGCTGCTCTAAATAGACCACCTATAACTGGTTACAGCGCACAAGTACCTTCGTATGATACAGCTGTCAAGTTCCCTAGGCAGCGCAGAAGCATCAAATTTCATAAAGAACCTATGAATGTAATGGATTTTTTGGGCAGCATTCATAGAAGTGAAAATGGGCATAAAATTTTCAAACGCCAAAGTTGCTCATGCGTGCCGTCCGGGACCTGTATTCGACCGACATCGGGTGCTGGTATGATAGATATAAGAATCGTTACCCCAGTAAGTAACGCTTTTGTTTCCATATCTCAATTAAAAAATATTTCCGTTGTATGTATTGGTATACTATACGTACGCCTAAATTTTAAGGTTAGTACCCAGTGCGCATCTGGACAAGAGTATTGTTGCGGCAACACAACCATGGCTACGGCCGTAGGTTGCGGTACACTGCAGACTGTCCCCGCCACAGCCATTACTCCTGCAGTTGGGCAAGCTAGTTTTGGCGAGTTTCCTTGGCAGGTCAGAAGATATTCAATATTATATATGTACATACAATAAAAAAATGTGATAAGGAATATTAGGGCGAGATTAATTAATTTTGCACTTTCGAATTGTCAGTATTTTCTAAAATTATTACCGGATTTGTCATTTTTCTCTTTTTAGGGATCCATACCTAAAAGGTAAATAAGGAACCCTTATGGTGCGTTTGTCTGTCTGTATGTCACGCATATTATATTTCAGTAACCGCTGATGCTACTGATTTGAAATTTAGATTATAGATCTTACTTACGCAAATGAGAAAAACAATATTTTTTCTTTTATTTTCTTTTCAAAGTGGCTCGTACTATATTGGGTGGGGTATCATATGTAAGGCTTTAAATTTGTACATTTCAGAACGGATTTTAATTTTTATGTACGGTAGGTACTTACGTAGTCTTTGGCTTATTCTCAAAAAAAAAACCGGGGATAAATCTGAAATAAACGTAGTTATGCGATTTGGTCTTACTTATGAGGTATTGGAAAAATAGTAAATAACTTTAATGCCTCCAAAAAAAGGCTAGTAACACTCGGTGCGCGAGTCCGTCTCGCACTTCACTTTTTTTAATATATCCCGATTCTATAAAAAGAATATATTTTTCTGCCAAAAATGTGGTAGGGTATGTTTCTTACAATCATAGAAACTGGGTGACGAGTGGCAGTGCAGTGAGCAGCTGTCTATGGGCAGGCATGCAGGCGAACCTCTTGCTTGTCTTGTCACTAAGTTTAATTAAAATACTTTTTTTATCATATGATTACATTTCAGGCAATAATATTGACAAAACAAAACGATTACATAGCAGGAGGTGTGCTTGTGGATCAATTAAATGTTTTAACAGTCACTCACAGATTGATGCCTTATGTGTAAGTAAGAGTAATAAACGTAGGTAACTAGGCAGAAATATTTTAACCATTCTTCGGAAAAAAATCACCGATAATTATGTATCCTGTCGTTTAGTGTTTCAGGGACTGCTCCGAACGTTAAAGTCCGATTAGGCGAGTGGGATGCAGCCGGTACTTACGAACCAATTCCTTATCAAGAGTATACAGTGGCAAAAGTGTTCAGCCACCCTTCGTTTATATCTAATACCTTACAGTACGACATCACTGTACTAAGGCTGGCTTCAGCTGTACCATTTACACCAAGTCCTGGGGCAGTAACTTCAATTAATAGAGCTTGCCTCCCACCATCCTCGACGAGCACCTATTCAGGACAAAGGTAAGCAGGCACGTTACTATCGCGTTCACGAACGCTGTACCGGTTTACAATCAAAATCGTTTAAACGATGACGTTCTGTGCAAACGATGTATCGTCCTAAAGGTGAGCAAGCGTTCGTGACCGCAACCGTATATTGTTCACAGAGAAAAAAATCTAAATCTATGGTTCACACACACTTTCATCCACACAATGTTTAAGGGCCTGCCTTTTTTTCCTGCGTCTAGATATGTATGACTTGTATGCTCTGGATTAGAAATGTGTCGGGGGTAAAAGTGGGTATTGGTGCACACATCTTCTAATAGGTATATATAACATTCTCGTGTCGCGGTGTTTGTTACCAAACTCCTCGGAAACGGCTGAACCGATTTGTATGAAATTGTGTGTGCATATCGAGTAGGTCTCAGAATAGGTCGTAAAGTACATTTCATACCGCTAGGTTAAGCAACCTTTGACAAGGTCTTTACATAGATGGATGACTATTTAATGCCATTTGATCTAAGCGTCTCCGTGCTTCGGATGGCAAGGAAAAAGTGGGGCCAGGTTCTTAACCGACTTAAAAAAAAATAGGTAATGTATAGGACGCGTTTGTATCTAATACTCGTAAAAATGCATAATGGGCATCTAAAAACGTAAAAAATAGTGGAGCTGCGCGGGTCAGCTAGTAGATTTATACTTTTATCACTGCTACTGTCTATTTTCTTTGTCCAAAAAAGGAGTTCCTTTATTCGTCGCGTATATATATATTTTTTTTTGTTAAATCGATCTAGTTTTTATTACCGACAATATTAAGCCGTCCCAGCAGTACCAGTTTATTAGAGAATACACAAAAATAATTTGCTTCGTGCTACGTAGAGTCCGTGAAGTATCAAATATTATATAATTATTAGTGTTATGATTAAATAATTCTGGTTATTAAACCAGAATTTTACAAATAATTCTTTTTAAAATCATTAGTCTTACGACATAATACAAGTAAAATAAAAAACAAGGAAGGTTTTATTTCTGCGAACCACTTTTTGAACCGACTTTAAAACAAGTAATAAGTTTTAAAAACTAAAACCCGATTACGGATAAAATCGCAGTCTAATAATGTGATATTATAAAGCCTATAACCAGCGGACAATCAAGACGCTTCTTATGTTAAGTAGATTAGAAGATATGCGGGAACAGATGAACATACATACATACCTACATACATTCTTGTTAAAATCATAACCCTCCCTCCGTTCCGTAGTCGGGTAATTAAGGATTTCTGATTGACGCGTTGCAAGTCATCTTTACAGTCAACGTAAATCAGTGATGTTATGGTATTCTAATATGAAGGTCACTTCATCGTTGCTTTCAGGTGTTGGGTATCGGGTTGGGGTAAGAACATGTTCGGAGTACAAGGCCAGTACCAACAGATATTGAAGAAGGTGGACGTACCAATAGTGGCGCCCGCTACCTGTCAGACACAGCTGCAAACGGCTCGTCTAGGATCATCGTACGTTTTAGATACCACGTCTTTTGTATGTGCCGGAGGTGAAGCTACCAAGGACTCTTGCACCGTGCGTATTACTTTCTTTTCTTTTATCTTAACCTTCAATTGCTGGTTTTTATTGGTGGTTTATTTATTCTATCACGCTGTATATAAAGAACAGAACCAGAACAGAATCTGATCACGCGATATACCCATTGGATAATCTCAGAAACAGGTGTTATGACGCGTAAATGATGCTAGTGATATACGTACATTATGCAAATTGCCGAGAGAGAACTATATAGTCCACGGTTTTATTTCTTTCTTCTTTATTTTTCCTAACTGTCCTAGAAGGAGGATTATGTTTTTCGAGAGTACATACTCATATGTGTGTAAGTTTGTTTATTTCTTTGGAAGGACCTCCAGCCTAAACGGCTCCATGAATTTTGACTTATGAGATGTTTTAGATTCGTGTTTGGCATAGGTATTTAGAAAAAATGCTTGAATTCAGTAGCTATTACTTATAAAAACCTAGTATGGGTATAAAATAAAAGGATGAGACGAGTTCCAATATACATCCTACAAATGTGTATGTTTTATGTTAGATTATTTTACAATTTCGTTCAGTGATTGTTTGCAGTTGTTCTAAGTTCAATAGAAATGCACCCGCAAATTTATGTAAAAAAAACATAGTATGATCGCGGATAAACTATAAAGTTAAAGTCAAAATATCTTTATTATGCCTCACGGAGACACTTACACAAAAATTATTTTTTACATACTACCACCGGAACGTAACGCGACCGCTACTGAGAAGATGCGGCAAGAAACTCAGCGGGCTTGTCGTTGTTGTCATATTTTTTTAAAAGCCAGGTTATATAATGTTACAAATTGTAATACTTATAGTCCTAAGCTTGCATGAGTTGCCCAACTCATGCAAGCTTGCATGAGTTGCCCAACTCATGCAAGCTTAGGACTAGTTCAAGCCCACGCAGCTTTATCCTCCAGGTAATCCGAGATTTTATAATAAGCCTTTTTCGACAATCTGCTTTTTATCAAAGGTTTAAATTTATTCAGTGGAAGATCTCAGATATCCTGTCCCAGTCTGTTATTAAAGCGTATACTTATTAATTAGTCAATCAATCATATTCATTGGACAAGGAAAATATACCGCATAAACTAGCACACAATACCGAAGACAAAAAAAATATAATGGCGTCATGGAAATTCTATAAATTAGTGTGTTTCCCTAATGTCTTTGTAAACAACCAACCACAATGTTGTTATAGGAGGTGGTATGCCTACGGTATGCGTTGCGGGGCCCCACCTCCTAGTACTAGTGGTGATGGTAACCCTGGTACTAGTAGGACAGCGCTGCGTAAAAAATTCTGTGTTCTCGTATGAAGGCCAATTTAGTCGGGGAAATTACTAAAATAATCTTGATAGATAATGTCTAATGTGACGAGTGATGTAGGTAACTGTCTATGGGAAGGCTTGATACTACCCAAACGCGAACATTTTACAGGCTCATTTTTACGACGAGCGACGAAAACGTATTTTTTTTTACTGATTATAAGCTACTGATAAATTGCGATCTCCCTTTATAATACGTAAGTAGGTAGTTAGATGAATGCAGCCATGGATGCAAGAATAATCTTTTCAAGTTCATAACAAATAACCAGAAGGCCCTCATGTCAGTGGTACCGGCAGCACATGGTGGTCTATTAGAGCGCTGATACTAAGCGATACGCCTATCTATAGACAGCTGCACACTGTCGTTATTCAAAAGTGACTTAAGTCACTTTAAGCCAATGATGTTCAGCTAGAGCACAGCATTTTTTTTATATTGTCGCTTGGCAGTAGTATCGCGGCCTTTTTTTTTTGACGCGTGGAAACCTTCAACAGTTCCCCGGGAGCTGTGGGGCTCAACCGGGGTATGTGGGATTCTTAGCCACTAAAACCCCCGCGGCTGTCGCATCGGCACATGAGAGTGGGGACCCAGGTCTCTCCGGTGGGATCTGCACCAAGGGCCCAGAGCCTTGCTCAGCGGGCTCATGGGGACGGGGGTCGCAAACCCGCCGCGCCGTCCTCCTCGGAGTCGCCGCCGTGTTCAATGGACGTCCCAAGGGCCCACACTCCTAACGTCCAGCGACTCCGAAGAGCAGTATCGGGACCTATCTGAACGGTTTTTTTTTTGGGAATGATAGACGCTGTTGGCCGCAGATGGCCATTACAGCTTCACCGGACAATAGGAGGCGAGCGCTTAAAGCACTCTAGCCTTAACGGCAGAAGTAGCGACGAGCTCAAGGGCACCTCAGGGAGGCACGGCCTTGGCTTGGGCTGTCTCTTAAGAGAGGGCTGAGTTTACCACCGGTTCACAATGCGCCCCCACTGAGAAGAACCGGAAAGAAACTCAGTGGGGTGATGCTCATCGTTGAGGTCGCATGCGTACGACCCTTCGGCCTCGCCGGCGAGACCGGTGTCTGATAGCTAGTGTAGCATACGGTTGTCGGGGAGGGTTCGGCGCATCCCGGTCCAATAAGACCGTTATGGGGTCAGGAGGGTCGAGTAGGTATCTGAACGGTCCATTGCATAAGCTAGATAAGCTACATACCACCTTATTTTTTTTTGACGAGGAGGTAACCTACGTAAAGTACCCGTTCTCCGCAACGGCGGAGGCCGTGTTATGTAGAATTTTTACCCACGTGGCCCTCATCGACGCGATGGAAAGACTGGGCACTTCATTCAGACCTCGCCAGTATCCCCAGCGCCAGACGATCGCTAGAGCACGAGGGTGGGAGTAAAAATGCACGCTCCCCCCGGTACCCTCGCGGCGGGGTGTTCGCGACGACGCAGGACCTACACAATGTCGTCGCGCTCAGGAAGGCACATACCGCCTAATAACATGCACGTGTTTTTGTTACATACGCTGTACTGTTATCCACAGGGAGACGGTGGTTCTGGTTTAGTCTGCCAAGTGAACGGACGGTGGGTGGTGGTGGGCCTGGTGGCGTGGGGACTGGGCTGCGCCGCGGCCAACGTCTCCGCGGTGTACGTCAACATCGCCGGGTTGCTGCCTTGGATACAACAGCAGATTGCAACCGCATAAATCTTTACCGCTTTAGGCGCTGCACATACGTAGCAACTTTAGCTGTCGCTACTGTGAACTTTTTAAATGTATGCCAGTTGCAGTAACAGTAAACAGTTAACATAATAGAGCCAAGCTGACGCTACGGCGTCAATTAGGGAGTGAAGTCGAGTTATGGTGGCTGTATCTAGTTGTGGCAATCGAAATTTATTACCTGACTGTCCCAGAAGGAGGGTTATTTAATCACGGCTTTCGACAATCAAAAAGGTTACAACCTTTTTTGATAGTTGCAACTGTACTAAAAGTTACATCTGCAGTTTCTTGAAATCATATGTAAAACGTTAAATATCAACTACCTACCTGATTTAAGGGTTTCCAGTTGTCAGAACTTGAGGATTAAAATTGCTCCGTCTGCGCAGCGCTTAACTACCGCAAGTATTTACTATCTCGACGCACATCATTGTTGATTTCAATTAAATACTAAGGGATGAGATATTGACTCATTATCGAAGTTTGAGTGCGTCTGTTAGAGTTCTAACCCGGATTTTCCTTCTGTAACAACCAGAACCCATACAATTGTAAATACATATTCATTGAGTAGTTACGTTTTATCCTATGTTGAATTTTGTTTTTGAAAATAAAAATACCTTTATGCAGCTTAACATAATAATTTATTAATTTAACATTTTATACAAATAGCCATGTAAACATTATAAAACATATTCTTAATTAACATAAACGATACCTACGTCATACTAATTACATATATCTATTAACGGGGACATACGGCGTTCTTAACGCATAACTTTAACGGCGTACCTACGTATATATCTTCATTAGCCGCGTCTCGACAGGCCGCACGGGCTCGCGCGGCATCCTCGCGAGCTAATTGTGTGGTCGGTGTGGACTTGCCTCGGGGTTGTTCGAGCGCACGTTGCCTTGGCTGAACGTAGCTCGACCAACCACACATTTGGCTCGTGAGGTTGCCGCGCGAGTCAGTGTGGCCTGTGGAGATGCGGCTATTACCGTGTAATGAAATAAGTCACATAACAAAGATCGTTACGATGACGGACGTTATCGAGTATTGCAGCGGGCTGGACCCGCGTCACTGACGACTGTGTTCATAAAAGTGACTCACTTGGTTTCTTTGATAATGTTATGTACTTGGATTTAAACAAAACGTCTATACAGAAAATTAATGGAATATCATGGAAATATCAAGTGTATGGCCAAATCTGACGATACGGTAATAGCAAAAAATACTCAAAGAATGCCAGTATAAAAACTAAACCTCTGTTTTTACATAGGTTTTGAAAGAAAAAAAAAGCACTCGTGTTGTTGCTTAGACTGCCAACCAAAAGGATGTTATCATATTTATTTATTTTGTTTAATTAATTTTACAGTATTTTTTATCAATTCATGTTTTCAATGCACAGCTGGATTCGACATCTCAAACACTTTTACATAGTATAGAGTACCTAGTTTTGTTTTTCGTTTAATTTCATTTTCTAATGTAAGAAAAATTATACAGTTTGTTCTTAAATGTGGCTTTTACTTTAGTTTCTATCTCAGAATTAGATGTTAAATTTTATATTACAAGAATAGAGGGCATACCATAGAGGGCATGCACAGTGGACCCAGATGGTTCAAAGGGCGATCCGAGATCCAAATTAGAGCCGACAATAATATATTAATGCAGTTAGCTGTTATTTTGTAGTTGTAAACCTGCAGTGAAAATTATCTAACTGATGGTGAAAACCACTTCAAAATGGTTGTTATAGAGACATAAGATTTTTTAGTTTGTACATACGTTGGCAACATTTTATGCCACCATCTTTTTTTTTATTCCAATAAACCGAGTCATTACAAGTGGTCCGTGTTTTAATGTTTCATTTACAATTTCCATTAAATTACAAAATTTACAATAATTACATTTTGTCTCATACAAAATTGGTGCCGAAAATTCTCATACAAAATCAAGGCCCTTCAGTTCAGAAGGTGTTAGTGGATATACAGACAGACAGACATGGAAAGCGACTTTGTTTTATACTATGTAAAGAAGATAATTGGTTAGATTTAATTTAATCAGATTCAGATGGATTAAAGTAAATTTTAAATCTAAGTGTACTTTTCAGTTTTCTATCAAAATCGTATTCCTTGTAGAGTTTAGACATTTAAACAAAAAAAAAATAAGACAAATCGGCCTGGTTACCTAAATTGCTCAGAGATTTTATTTATGTAGATGTACCTACGTAGACCGAAGATATACATCTAGATCTACCTAATAAGGTCGAATACAGAAACATCTACGAGTATTGCAACATTTGCGACCACTTCAAATGCTAATATGCCTTTTGATGGCTATTAATTAATTATATTGCAGCAACCAATCAAATGGCTCATCACGGATTTAGGTAACCTCAAATAATTAATAGATCATTGAATCGGTCATATAGTTCTTACTTCACTTTTGCGTCTTCTTATTCCAGCCGGGCACAAGTCTCATTTATTCTTCTTACAAGATGTTTAGTTTTAAACCAGGTACCGGACTGAAAACTCAATCGTCTTCCTGTTTCTCTTGCTTCACAACAGGAACTGGCGACGATGGCGCTGGAGTAGCGGGTGGAGGCACCGGCGCAGGCGACGACACTTCAATATATTCATCTGTTCTTTCTTCCTTAATCTCCGGCTCGCGTTTCACTTCAGGGGACGTGCGCGGTGGTTCCGAGGGCGCCAGTGCCGCCCACGCGTTTGCCGCACCGCGCGCGTACGCTTCATAAAACGCACGTTGTGCGATCTCAGCCTCTTCCAAATGCACGAACGCATGGTTGTCGAGCTCCGCACGAAAGAAGAACTTCAGTCCACAGCGGCCACAGTCGTACGGTCGCGGTGCGGCCGCGTGCTCGGGGAGATGACGTTGGAGTCCCGCGGCACTGGTGAACACGGCCGAACAGAGGTAGCACGTGAAAGCTCCGATACCGGCGAAAGTGTGTTCTATTAGATGCGCTTGGAGGCGCGTAGGGGAACCGAGGGCCCGCCGACAGAGACGGCAGTCGTTGTCGGCCGGGGGCGGTACTCGGGGGGCGGCGTGTCTCGCGTAGCAAGCAGAGCATGCTCTAGCGCCTTCGCCTGCTTCGCTTTCAGGTAGTGCTCGAAGGCATATCGCGCACCTTTGCTCGTCTTCACCTGGTCGGAGGTGGAAACGTGCGTGTAATCGAGCTTCTGCTTCGGAAGCCAGGGTCTGCCGACAAACGATGCACGGCGCTGGAAGAGCGGGATGGTGCCGTGCCATGTGGTTCAGGAATGATTCTTCTGACAGCAGCCGAGCACGACACCTGGAGCATGTGTCGCCCGATACCACCTGAAATACCCAGAAAACATGGCGAATTTTAATCACTAACCAAACTAGGTGATTTTGTCATAGTCGAAATAAGTTCGAATAAAAAGGAGGAGTTAGTTATATCTAAGCCAGATTTTGTTCTACTTTGGATCAACTACGATCCTTACGTTGAATAGGGATATCGGAAATACAACTTTTGTGAGGTAAGTAAAAATACCGATTCCTCGCAAGCGAACCCGCCGGTAGTTAAAAAATAATATATGCTAGTTTAAATATGAATCGAGCAAAGAGATCTTGAGTAATCCTTTTAATCATAGGCGGGACAGTCGAGCACTAGCATACATTGAGAAAAAATATCTATAACCGATTATTATTGAAAAGCCTTCAATGGTATTTTATTAGTTAAGTAGTAATTATAGTTATTACCTTGCAATGAGTTAGTTTATGCTCAGCAAGAACAGCAGCGGAGGGCAACACTTCATCGCAGATGAGACATTTGTGTCTGGCTGCGGCGGCACCGGAGTGAGCCCGCGTGTGCGCTTCCAGCTCGGCGCGGCTGCGCGTGCGCTCCCCGCAATACGCGCACTGCAGCGCCACCGCACCGTTCTTCCTCCGCCGGTCCTCGCCCGCGCCGCCTCCGATCGCAGCGGCCTCAGCACCCGGCGTTAACGGGGACCGCTCACCTTCAACTGTTTCTCCCCCATTGCTAGTTTCCGGACGTTTGGGCCTGATCATTTCTCCATTCAACACCTAGACAATATTATAAAAATAAATACTAAGTACATACCGAAATAAAAAAAAGAAAAGAACAGTCTGTCTGTCAGTCTGACGATGGAAGATCGACAGGACTGGGGAGAGGTCACAAGACCAACTTTTTACATGCCTATCTGACGCATGAATCACCTTACTTTCCAGTCAATCAGGTGATCGGCCTGTATTGTCCTAGTCAGTAAGGAACAACTAGGTACACAAACTTGTTGCTCCTCGCGGGTGTTGAACCTGCGACCTTCCACTGCGCTATAGGCTACATTCCAAATAACAACTGATTGATAGTACGGCGGCGACTACAAGGAGGACGGCGACGAGGTTGCGACCCCTGTAAGCGGCGGCGGGCTGGGACAAGGGACTGAGTTTTCCCTGGTGCAGATCTCTCTACAGAGCTCAGGTCCACCCCTTTCATGTGCCGATGCAACAATCGCGGGAGTGTAGTGAGTATGATTCCATATACCCCAGTTGAACCCCACAGAGTCCTGGGTACCTGTTGCAGGTTTCCCCGCGAGAACAGTAAAAAAGTGATAGCTACTGAATTCGCAAATAAATTACCTGATGTGTCATCGCATGGTGGGCCTGCAGGTGTCTCTCCAACAAGTATTGCACAGTGAAGGCGTCCGTGCAGGCAGGTACCGGACAGCGGTAGGCGCGGTGCGGGCGCGATGCTCGCGCGCTGGTGGCGGCGGCGAGCAGTGCGCCACACGCGCAGCGCGGCGCGGCGGCGGCGTGACGTGCGCGCACGTGCGCCGCACCCTCCGCCTCCGAGCGCAGCGCGCCCGCGCCCGCGCCACACGACCGACACACCCACACTTTGCTCTCGCCGCTGTGCGCCACCGCGAAATGCACCTGCACGTTAAAATTCTCTGCTTATCTATATTGCTACACATTTCTAACGAGAAATGTGTACAGTGTTCTTGAACTCATCCGTGGACAAACATGTGCATTAGGCGTTAAAATATTCCTTCGGAGTCGCTGGACGCTCGGGGTGTGGGCCCTTTGAGCGTCCATTGAGTACGGCGGCGACTCCGAGGAGGACGGCGGCGGGGTTGCGACCCTCGTCCCCGTGAGCACCGTGACAGGTTCCCGGGGGGCTACAATGCGCCCCCCGGCGGCGGGCTCAAAGGCAAGGCACTGAGGGGCCCCTGGTGCAGATCCCACCGGAGAGCCCTGGGGTTCCCCCTCTCATGTGCCGATGCGACAGCCGCGGGGGTTTTAGTGGGTAAGAATCCCAGATACCCCGGTCGAGCCCCACAGCTCCCGGGGATCTTTCGAAGATTTCCCGCGCCTCAAAAAAAAAAGGCGTTAAAATATTAGTAGTTGATATTTTTATAGGTTGTTCAGGAACAACAGACATTCTCATCTCTTTTTCGAATTGTACAACTGATTTTTGCTATTCTAGCACCGAGATTGTTATCGCCGTACGGGCGGCGGTCATATACGTAACGTATTGGTCGTCGAGTTGGGTTCGCGGTTCTCTAGTGAGCAATTTTATAGCTACTGTTACCACGTCACTTTTATGAAATTGATTAACATTTTTAGTCGATTAAGAATGCTTACCTGGATGGCAACCTTCGAGTCGAAGATCTCTTTGCAAAGGGAACATCGATACAGATGTTGAGCGTGTAACTCGAGGAGGTGTTTTTGCAGGTCGTCGGGGGCGGAAAAACTTCGTGCACAACTATGGCAAGAGTACTCGCAGGAAACCGCAAGATAATGAGCGGTGAGGTGTCTTTCAGATGCCGCCGCGTCGGCAAAGGTCGCGCCGCAATGAACACAGGGTGCAGGACTCGATCGGTTCAGTTCACCGCCCTCTTCCAAATGTCCTTTTAAATGCGCTCGAAATGCTTCGAAGTCCGGCAATGCCGCGTCACATTGATTGCAGAGTAGAGTGCTGGGTGAGAGTGCTGTCTGTGGAGTGCCCGATCCGGATCTAGGACGTTTAGCTACGGTTTCGTCTGCTGCTCTCCGGCTCAAATCTGTCGGAGCCGGCTGGTCGACTGTTTGAACTGGAGACTCGCCGTTGAGAAGGGCGGAGTGGGCGGCTCGGACATGTAGTTGCAACTGCTCCATGCTGGTGAAGGTGTCGCGGGTGCAGTAGATGCACGCCAGGAGGGTAGGGGGCGGTTGTGAAGCGACGCGTCGCGGTGGTGTCATGGCCGCCGAGTCGACGCCGTGAGCACTCACCATGTGCGCCTGGTTAAAAGAGATAGATATTTACTTCTTAACAAACATAAGTTTATATATAGGTACGTTACATACTTATGTAAGGCCATCCTTATGTGAAAATATTTAACTCAATAAACTTTACTTATAATCTCAATTGGATATACGATAAAAAACAACATTATAACAACAAAATGATGATTTGTTGTGGCGCAACGGGAAACTACTGTTTGGTTTTCGACTGGAGGTGCGCTAGACGCGGTGACCAACAACTTTGTGTAGTTGAATAAATGCCAATCACATGATTGTCTGGAAAATAAGATGATGACCCAAGTAAAAAAGTCGGTCCTGCGCCTGACCTCTTTCAGGTCGTGTCGGTAGGTGTCGGTCATCCGTCCCATCGGATAATGAGAGTAAGAGAAGAGAGAGTGCAGTTGTGCTTAAACGCAAGCACTTGTGAACTATAATATCTCCCGCTTTAATTGCTGATCTTTTGATATATTGACCACTGTGCAGCAGTCCTATCGGCCAGGAGGATATTACTGAAAGTGCACCTGCAAAAGGTCGGGGCGTCGGAATGCATCGCCACATCTCAAGCAACGCAGCGCGCGCCGTCGGTCTGGCTCCCGTCCTTCTCGGTCCCGTTTGTGGCCCTGCATGTGTGACGTCAGAGCTGCTGCAGTGTTATACCCTCGGTTGCACACCGTGCATTGAAACGGCTTCTGGTTGTCGTGGGTTTTCATATGAATCTTCAGGTGATCACTGAAAAAATATTGTGTAATATTAATTATAGAATATTGTAATATCTACTTACACGTTTTTTTAGTTATAATTTCATAATTAAAAGTGGATATCAATAAAATACACATTTATGTTATTTCGTTAAAAGCAATACCTACTACATTTTATGCCTTGCAGCTAAGCAGGTAGGTACATGTACTGCGAACATTTTTGTATTTTTTTATCTGTTTTTAACTACTTAGATATTACTATTATTATAACTGGATAGGGCGCATATAAAAGGTAGCACTATAATACAGAATGTTGAATTACCCCTAGACGGCGTTTCTTATCGAACGAGCGAAACAACTATGTATACCTAAGCTACGATCAAAAACGGCTAAGTAGATATTCCATTCCGCACTAGCCCTTCAGTCAGTCATATACTTAACAAGCAGAAGCTATGATAAAAATCTAAGTAAAATTCCCGACAAAAGACCCGAAAGCTGAAACACAAAACGAGGACGCAGCGGTTGGCGATGTCAGTTTACGTTGCACTCTACAATAGTAAAGATAGGAAAAATAAAGAGAAACAAAGTGAGAAGACTGCTCGCAAGCCTCAGCAGGGATCGGAGAACGTCTAATACGACATGAATGACGCCGCAGTATTTATGTTGACACGAAAAAAGAAGAAACCATATTGTCTGAAACTGGCAATAGTGATGTAATACGGTGGACGGATCTATGCCAAAAAATTCAATGCCACGTATGATTACGCATAGGTACTAAATGATTTATGTATGTGAGTCGCTGAAATAGTTCACAACAAGTCTACAAAACCTCTTTAAAAAACGGCTTGAGTAGGAATGTGTGTCTCCTAAATATCCGTATAAGAATTTTAAAATTGAGATAAATCGTCACTGTGTGACCAAACCGAGACGACAATTTGTCATATAAGACGTAAGTACCCACATAAAGCACGGACCAAACAGAACTAACAAAGAGGCTTTTCACGCGAACTACAGAATAGAGGCGTTCGCCCAAACACCTCCGCTAATGGCCGCGTTCGCCGTGCCCGTTTAGGTACGGGCCATTATTTCATTTTTGTGAGACCCTCGAGCCATTTGTCAGCGCATCATCTCTTTTCACTCGCCGGCGGTTCGCTGGGCCGACAAATTGCGTGGAATTAGTCACGTGTTGGTAAGGTGACGAAAAAGGTGACACGTCGCCTCGCGGCCGAGAGCACCGTCCGTGACTTACGGTGATCAATCTTGCTCTTGGCTCTTTGTCGTACACGCACCTCTTAAGTATCCTTTTATATGGTTATGTTTTAATCTTAAACAGCTACGGATTAGGAGCATTCGTATACTCTTTGTCTATTCAGTAAATCCCTCTTAAGGAAACAATTTGTCTAATAAGAGGACATGTTTATTACAACTGTGAAACCTCAGGTACAAAACCCGAGTGTTTCAGTTTCTTGCTCGAAAATCGACATCATATATCTTATCGCCTATCTTCATGTCTATCTAATCTATGTATTCCCTTTTCTAAACTAGATCCGGATTTCGATGCAATTATCACCATCTTTTAGAGAATTTCTTCCGATAAGTTTGTGTGTTAACAACAATTACGTCTCTTCACATAGAGTATAAAGTTGTGTGTCATATATTATTTATGAATTTGACCGTAATGGTCAGAAACCGCTTAGAATCTTAAAAGGCCGAGCGAAGTCACGTCCGTTCGATGTGTTTATCAATGTATTGTTTATCAATGTATTATTTATCAATGTATTATTTATTGGTATAAACGAGTGTTGAATAAGCGAATGGCTTACCTCCTTGAGAATGCGGACTCGCAATGCGCACACCGATATTTGCGGTCGCCGGTGTGGAGCTTGACGTGTCGGTCCCGCGACCGCTTGTGCTTGAACAGTCGCGAGCAAAACTCACAACGGAACGGCATTTGATCCGAGTGTGTCTGGAACAAATGTTTTCGCTTTACAAAAATCGCATTTATTAATATTAAGTCATAAA
Source organism: Furcula furcula (assembly GCA_911728495.1). NCBI lineage: Eukaryota > Metazoa > Arthropoda > Insecta > Lepidoptera > Notodontidae > Furcula > Furcula furcula. Next base: position 18,182,348 of record OU452244.1, read on the forward strand.
AAGGATTTTTTTAAGCAATTCAGTGTAGCGACGAGTAGATACGCCTGCACTGTACTGTCGTGAGACATTAGTTAAGTCTCTTGAACACGGTAATTTACTAGCTACAGTGCTCTTCACACCGGAACACACATCTGACACTTCATTGAATTTTCCTTTGCATCTACAACCTAAGTATAGTAATTGATTATTTTATGGTAGGTAAGTAAACGTGAAGAGAAACACCATAAGGCTTTTCAGACTCTATAATTATAAATACATATCTGCTAATTTGAATTGCAAGAATACATATAGCCAACGTGTGGATTATAGCCTAAACCCTTTGACTTCTCATCTCCTCGCAGAGATGATGATGAGACCCGTCTGCCTGTTTTCAGAATCTAGTTCTAAATTACAGTAAGGGTGATAAAGGACTATTGCAGTTACTGCGTTTGTCCAGTTTATGTTTAACTCTTCGACTATATTTTGATCTGATGTTTAACTTATTTAGTTGGTAGTCCGTGTAGAGTTGTTCTTTGATACGAAAATAATGATTAGGCGATCAGTCTGAACCAAATATAAAGAAATTATATCCTTGGAAGATCAATAATAATAATGTCCTCCTTGCTGATCTCTTCTCTTCTTAGAGGAGATACCACTGGAGATAGCATGATACGCTAACCCCTCTGCCAAATTTTGTTAATATGGTCAGGTCGTTCTTTATTTGTATGCGTATCTGTTTGAATGTGTTGCGAGTTTATTATAGTGTGGGTATGCGGGAAATTGTATCTGTGTGTGTTTACTTTGCCTCCCACACCCCGCAAAAGTTCCACGAAAAATTTGTACGGCGAATCGACGCGATACTAGCTCCATTCTAATTACTCTGAGCTTCTCTTTCACAAGATCAGCCATCTACGCGGGAGATAATTATTATAGTGCACAAGTGCTTGCGTAGACACAAGTGTACTCTCTCTTCTTTTACCTCTCACAATCCGATGGGACGGAAGACCGACACGATTGGGGAGAGGTCAGGCGCAGGACCGACTTTTTAAATGCCCATCCGACGCATGGATTATCTTACTTTACTTAATCGATGATCGGCCTGCATTGTCCTAGCCAGTAAGGAACAACTATACAGAGTTGTTGCTCCCCGCGGGATTCGAACCCGCGACCTCCGGTTTGCAAAGCAAGCGGTTCCCACTGCACCACGGAGGCTACAAAGGAAGATAAATATAAAGTACTCGTACTATTCACGTGACTACGTAGGCAGTAAGTAACATTTAGCTGCGGCATGAGTAACGATTAAAATGTGTAAGTCATACAACCATTCAAAAGAAATCACTCCGGGTGCATGATCACAAAAACTATCGTGAGAACTCTATGCGAACAATGGGCTGACTACCGCTTCGACAGCGTGATCTGGCCGCTGGACCAGCCTACCAATTGCAGCCATTTTATGTCAATAAAGAGTAAAAAAAACTAGAAGGACCCAGTCGGTAAGCTGATCGTGACGTTCGAATAAGTTATCAACCATTGGGAACCGCTCGCTCATCGAATAGATCGATTAGAGATGATAATCGTTCAATTAATTATCTCCTTATCGATTATTTCAATCTACATTTGCGAAAGGTCGCTCTACCTACATATGTACTGTAGTTATCACAATGATTAAGAGCTATGAAGCGGCCTTTGTTTTTTTTTCATATTAAAACTGCCTTTTTTATACAACAACGGTGGGAAACAAACATACATCCCGCCTAATGGTAAGCAATCATCGTAGCCTATGGACGCTAGCAACCCCATAAGAATAACTATATAGGTAGCGCGTTACCTATGACCCTAAAAACATTAGCTTACTGCCGAACCTACAAAAGTCAATTAAAGTTAATGATCATTAATCCATTTTTTGAAATCGGATTATTCCGATACTCGAAGCCCAATATTACTTAATACGCAGATAGTAAGTAGATGTATCAATTATCTCGTGTTCAATAATCGAAATTAATCATAAATGGCTTCGACAGTCGAAATAAATAGTTTTCTAAAAGTGACTTAATTACAATGAAAGTTAATTGGCGTTTGTGAGTGCGGCAGTTAGTATCTTATGTCCAGTAATTTAATTTCACCAGCAATGTGTAACATTGTCGCTTGAAGGCAGGATATCTGATACTGCGGTGGTACCTACCTGGACGATTCCTTGCACTAGAAACCTTGTTTTTTATGTCGGAGAGGCATCCTTCCAAAGTCTCCGTAGGGGTGTGGGCCAGGTAATGTGGTATTTTACCCACCAAAACCTGCCTGGTGACCTTATAGACGCTGTGGAGAGAATGGGCACTTCGTTCGGACTTCTGCGTGACTGCGTGGGTCCCAGTGGAGTAGAGAAAGCACGCAATTGATTGATGGCGATAGTAAGATTAAATTTTAAGATCATATCTATTGACTATTTAGCACTAATAAAGCGTAGGCTTGAAACGAAAGTTTAAACTATTCATAAACTACGCGAAAGTATATGTTTGTATTCCGTCATGCGCACATATTACTGAATATTGATGTCATCTATGTAATATTAAAAACAATTTATCATAAGTAAGACTAAAGATGAACAGTTGAATTGAAATACATATTTTTCCTATAGTATCGTGTATCTGCGTGAAGAAATACGGTCAGTTGTAAAAAGTGTCTATTATTTAACGTTCTAAAGATTATTCATGAGTCAGGACATAATGAGGATGCTAATGCGGCGCTCATGAATAGGCACCAGTAGGGGCACAATGAGAGGTGTCCGCGCGTCGGCCTTCGTATCAGCGCGACTGGACTGGCTGGTACACAGCATAATAAGATCCCAAACTGACAGCCAGTTCACGCTTTTACTAATTGACCACCTTCGCGACGTGTGAAGCAAATGTTTCGAATGATTGACTTGCATTCGGCTACGCTAACACGTACTGTACTAAACAAACAAAATAATACAATGAATATTAAACGGAGACGTTCGCTTAAGATTTTCAGAGCTGTGATTTCGTTAATAAGTTGTAAGTTAAGTTATTTGAAACTCTGTAAGTTGCAGACATTAATATGGGAATAATCCTGGCACTCATTCCCAACACTGTGACTCCTGCAAGCCAGAATCTATGGTGGTCATCAGTGAACACGCCCAGGTTTTCTTCTCTCTACCCCAGGTTTTTGAAGTTTGAAAGAAACGAATTTGCGACAAGCAAAAAATCCCTAAGGTAAAAAAAAGAAGACGGCTAGCCCGGCTGTAAGACGATACGGATGCTACGTGCATTTAAGTGCGTATGTGATTTCTCAAACTTGTTTCCCATACATAAGAGGTAGTTCAAATCGTGATAGCAGAAAGTACTTACTCGATTTTTACAAGATGGCCAGGACTACTGCATGCTTACTTACGTAGTGAACGCGCAACGAGTACTGCCCATTGATTTAAACTCTGAATCTGTATTCTTGAAACTATTAAATCAAATTGACAGACCCGTTGGTATAGTTGTTAGACATCCTGGCTGCTACCCGATGGGTCGTGGGTTCGATTCCCACCAAGTGTTTGGGTGTGTTATTTAAGTATGTATTTAAAAAAAATATAAGTTTAAGTATCAGTTGTCTGGTTTCCATAGTACAGGCTCTGCCTAGTTTGGGATCAGAGGACCGGGTGTGGATTGTCCCAAGACAAGATATTATTATTAATTCACTCGTACACTTAAATTCATCCATCCATCACATTGTGTATACACTATTTTCGAAAAAAAAAACACTATTACATTTAACTAAAAGTTAGATTGCCGAAAATCAAACTGATATATAGGTGTACTAGCGACCCGCCCCGGCTTCGCACGGGTGTAATAGAGAAAAAAAAAGAAGTGAATAATTTAAAGCTACTGCCTTTGATTATAGAATTTCTGACTTTTCGTAACGCAATATGAACAAATTTTGTATAGAAGTGACGCGTGAAAGGGCTACATATAACTGCCTGTCCATGGGCAAAGTACTCAACGCTTAGGTTTAAGCCTGTAACGTTGAATCTCTGAGCTTGTGATTTGTTAATGGTATTTATAATTTTAGAAACTGCAGATGGCTACGGCTATCACGTCGGCACATTAGAGGGCAGACCTGGGCTATCTGTCGGGATCTGCACCAGCTCCTCGGCACATTATAGTTCCTCGAGAACCTGTCATGGTGCTCACGGTTACAGGGATCATGGGGAAGCCTTTAATGGGATTTACGGGACCCTGTTGGTGGTCAACCGGGTATGTAGGTTTCTTATAAACTAAAGCCCCAACGGCCGTGCAATCAGCACATAAGAACCCCTTCTTGGGCTATCCGGTGGGATCTGCAACATTATACCCTCAGTGGCTTGCCTTTGACCCTGCCACCGGGGAGCACAATAAAGCCACCTGGGAACTTTTCACCGTGCTCACGGTTACAGGGGTCACGGGGGAAGCCTTCAATTGGTCCCCGGGACCCTGTTGGCGGTCAACCGGGTTATGTGGGATTCTTATACACTAAACCCCCAACGGCTGTTAAATTAGTACATAAGTAGGAGACCTGGGCCATCCAGTGGGATCTGCACCAAGATCCCTCAGTGGCTTGCCTTTGAGCCCGCCACCGGGGGGCACAATAAAGCCACCCGGGAAACTATCATCGTGCTCAAAGATACGGGGATTGCGGGGGAAACCTTCAATAGGCCCCAGGATCCTGCGGGCGATCGACTGCAGTATGTGTCCCCCACGGCTGTCCACACACGTGTGCACCGTGTACCCCTCAGTGCAAGGCAAGGGCCTTTGAAGCCGCTGCCGGGGGCGCATTATAGCCCTCCGGGAATCTGTCACCGTTGTCACAGTTTAAGGGAGTAGCGGGGGAAACATCCAATATGTCCCCGGGATCCCGTGGGGAAGTCAAACTGGGTATTTGGGATTCTTACCCACTAAAACTCCCGTGGCTATCACATCGGCACATGAGAGGGAAACCTGGGTTCTCGGGTGGGATCTGCACCAGGTGTCCCTGACTGACTGACTCAGACTGGCTGAATCCGAGTCAGTCCCGGTCAGTCCCGCTCAATCCCGCTCAGTCCCGGTCAGTCCCGGTCTGTCCCGCTCAGTCCCGCTCAGTCCCGGTCAGTCCCGGTCTGTCCCGCTCAGTCCCGGTTAGTCCTGGTCAGTCCCGCTCAGTCTCGCTCAGTCCCGGTCAGTCCCGCTCAGTCTCGCTCAGTCCCGGTCAGTCCCGGTCAGTCCCGCTCAATCCCGCTCAATCCCGGTCAGTCCCGGTCTGTCCCGCTCAGTCCCGGTTAGTCCTGGTCAGTCCCGCTCAGTCTCGCTCAGTCCCGGTCAGTCCCGCTCAGTCCCGGTCAGTCCCACTCAATCCCGCTCAGTCTCGCTCAGTCCCGGTCAGTCCCACTCAGTCCCGGTCAGTCCCGCTCAGTCCCGCTCAGTCCCACTCAGTCCCGGTCTGTCCCGCTCAGTCCCGGTCAGTCCCAGTCAGTCCCGCTCAGTCCCGCTCAGTCCCTCTCAGTCCTGGTCAGTACCGCCCAGTCCCGCTCAGTCCCGCTCAGTCCCGGCCAGTCCCGCTCAGTCCCGGTCAGTCCAGCTCAGTCCCGCTCAGTCCCGCTCAGTCCCGGTCAGTCCCGCTCAGTCCCGCTCAGTCCCGGTCAGTCCCGGTCAGTCCGTACCACACCGTACCACACCGTACCACACAGAACCACTCACTCACTCACCCACTCGCCCGCTCGCCCGCTCGCCCGCTCGCCCGCTCGCCCGCTCGCCCGCTCGCCCCCTCGCCCGCTCGCCCACTCGCCCACTCACCCACTCACTCACTCACGGACGGCATAGGAAGTCGCATAAGAAGTTTCACTTCAAAAACCTGTCACCGTGCTCAAAGTTTCGGGGACCACGGGTAGACCTCCAATAGGCTTCCGTCGACCGCGGTGTGTGGGATTCTTACCCTCTAAACCCCCACGGCTGTCCGCAAAAAATATGGGGCTGCACCGGGTACCCCTCAGTGCAAGGCAAGGGCCTTTGAAGCCGCTGCCGGGGGCGCATTATAGCCCCCCGGGAATCTGTCACCGTTGTCACAGTTAAAGGGGTGGTGGCACGTTTAATATGTCCCTGGGATCCTGTGGGGGATTCTTACCCACTAAAACTCTCGTGGCTGTCACATCGGCACATGAGAGGGGGTTCTCCGGTAGGATCTGCATCAGCTGTCCCTCAGTGCATTGCCTTTGAGTCCGCCACCGGGGGGCGGGTATATTATATCCCTGATATTTACCTACTTTATAATATACTAGCTGACCCGCGCAGCTCCGCCCGCGCTTTAATTACATTTTGCTCCCCTTTTCTCCCTACTCTCTTGATTTATCTCTCTCCATCTCTCTCTCTTATAATAAAAATCTAATTCTATGCTATTTCTCTCCCCTCCCGCTTCGGTCCCCGTCACACTTCCGTCTTCCTCTGCCCGTTGTCCTCTCTGAACCCTCTCCCTCCTGTCTCTTCTCCCAATTTGCTCTCTCTCACCCCCCCCCCCCCCTTGCTCCACCTAACTCCTCCGGTCACTCACTCCATCACCCTCCCCTCTCCCTCTCTTGCACCCTCCTCTCGTTCTATATATCCTCGTCAATCATGGTATCAGCGGCATAAAATATACTTTATAACCTATTCTCAGACCTACCCGCAAAATTTCATACATATCGGTTCACCCGACTCTCGTGCACGTAACTCAGAGGTTCTCAGATTTTGTTGTGCAAGGCGTTGCGTGCGAACGTTCGACACTCGACTCTCGTGCGCGTACCTGAGAGTTTCTCTGATTTTGTTCAGCAAGGCGTTGTGAACGTTCAGGTGAAGATTCTCCCATACGACGTATTCTTGCTGCCCGTGCTTGAGAACTATGTTTAGAAAGTTGAGACATGGCTCTCTTAGGCATTTTCAAATGTTTCAGAAAATGCTAACAGCGTGTAATATTCTAGCGCTGAAAAGAACTGTTGTTTAGCCCTGAAAATAACTGTTGTTTAGCCCTGAAAAGAACTGTTGGTTACCCCTGAAAAAATCTGTTGGTTAGCCCTGAAAAGAACTGTTGCTTAGCTCTGAGAAGAACTTTTGCGTAGGTGTAGTTTTAAGAAAGAAATCTAAAAAATATCTAGAGGGAGTCGACCTCGCGTCTGAGCCGCGCGGGTACCTTACTCATAGATCTAAACTCCCCTCCCGCATGCGCACCCCCGCCTTGGTGACGCTCACTTCGCAACGGGCCGCGCAGCAGAAATCGTAATATTTTAATTTCGCTATAACTTCAAAACCAAATGTCCAATTTTAATCATTCAGAGACCAAATATTATCTACATAAACTGTACTTAATGATGAATTAATTTATTTTGATAAGGATTAATAGCATGATTAAAATAAATGCGTTTAAATGTAGTCCAAACAAAATTCAAGATTTTTAAATAAAAAAATAGTTGTTGGGCCTCGACATAGATAGTGTGCCGCGGACTTTTTTGTAGATATTTATAAGATCTGCAATTAATTAGAACATTTTATGGTTCTATCTTTTATAGTTTAGGCAGCGTACGCAAAATAAGTAACTTTTCTGGTTGATTTTTTACACCTTGTGTCCGAAAAAACCCAAATATCATACGGAACCCTATTTTTTTCAAAATAAAATTTAGCCTATGTTACTCGTGGATAATTTAGCTTTCGAATGGTGAAAGAATTTTTAAAAACGGTCCAGTAGTTTTTGAGCCTATTCATTACAACCAAACAAACAAAGTTTTCCTCTTTATAATATTAGTGTAGATATCGATTCTGCCGTTACAAGGTGTGTCAAATAATATGATCTATTACATTGGCCCTACTTTATTACGAATTTAGAAATGCTATTGTCCATACAATTGGCAATAGGTATTCGATACCGAACAAAATGACCCGTTGACATTTGAGGTGACAAAATAGATTTAGAATTTTTTCGCCGAATTATTAAACGGACATTTGTAAATTGACCTGATAGCAAGTTCATCAAGACGTTGTCAAAACGTTGCAGAATAAATATACATACACATTATTTATGTGTACAAGCCCTCCCTTGCAATACTGTGCTAAAGGAGACAGAGACGATTCTATACAATTTTGGGTCCAGGTTGTAAAAAGATGAAAGCTGTGTCTGTTGATAGCTAGTATATTATTAAATTAGTATTTCCTCCAAGATTATGAAAAATAGCCATAAACTCAGAAAAAAAATGACTTGTCAATGCAGATACTATAGATTAAAAATACATAATGATTTAACGCGACTAATAATGAGGCTATTCGTGAACTTCAATCGATTTGAAGATTACTCTTGTAAATATTTTTAGATCTCTTTATATATCGCAATGATTATTCACAACATATAATTAATTAACAAAACACACAGTTTGATATTAACGATTTTCAATTATTAATAAGTTTAAGGGCACATTAATCGATTATAGATTAATAGATCTAATTGTCGGGCCCGTTGGTCTAGTGGTTAGTGAACCTGTCTGCTAACAAACAGGTCGTGGGTTCGATTCCCACCAAGTGTCTGGGTGTTTTTATCTATATAAGTATGTATTTACAAAAAAAAGGTATATAAGTATTAGTATCAGTTGTCTGGTTTCCATAGTACAGGCTCTGCCTAGTTTGGGATCAGATGACCGTGTGTGAATTGTCCCAGGATATTATTATTATTATTATTATATAATAGACTAGCTGACCCGCGCAGCTCCGCCAGCGCTTTTATTGTTATTTTTCTTAACATATTTTGGAATTTTAAATACATATAAATCCGGTCCCTAGTTATTAGTTAAAAGATTTTTTATTGGTTGTGGCGGCTCCTGAAGGTTAGGAAGACAAACTTTACCTGAAGCACAGCACATGCCATTAGTTTCGTCCTCCCATTTCTTGGCAGAGCAGTTAGAGCAGATCTTATTCATGACTGCGGATCATATCTGAACGCCAGTCTGTTGCTGCTAGCTAAAATTCGATTGCGAACTCTCTATTTGTGGACAACTGCTGTCTCAGGCAGAGGCCTGAGCTCTTAGTCGCTGCAAATGCTCGACACTCGACTCTCTTTCGCGCAACTGAGAGGTCCTTATATTTTGTTCATGAAGACGTTGGGAACGCTCCAGCCTCGACTCTCGTGCACGTAACTCAGAGGTTCTCAGATTTTGTTGTGCAAGGCGTTGCGAACGTTCGACACTCGACTCTCGTGCGCGTACCTGAGAGTTTCTCTGTTTTAGTTCAGCAAGGCGTTGTGAACGTTCAGGTGAAGATTCTCCCATACGACGTATTGAGTATTGAGAACTATGTTTAGAAAGTTGAGACCTGGCTCTCTTAGGCATTTTCAAATGTTTAAGAAAATGCTAATAGCGTGTAATATTCTAGCTCTGAAAAGAACTGTTGTTTAGCCCTGAAAAGAACTGTTGTTTAGCCCTGAAAAGAACTGTTGGTTAGCCCTGAAAAGAACTGTTGGTTACCCCTGAAAAAATCTGTTGGTTAGCCCTGAAAAGAACTGTTGATTAGCTCTGAGAAGAACTGTTGTTTAGCTCTGAGAAGAACTTTTGCGTAGGTGTAGTTTAGGTACCTTACTCATAGATCTAAACTCCCCTCCCGTATGCGCCTTGGTGACGCTCACTTCGCAACGGGCCGTGCAGCAGAAATCGTAAAATATTAATTTCGCCATAACTTCAAAACCAAATGTCCAATTTTAATCATTCAAAGACCAAATATTATCTACATAAACTGTACTTAATGATGAAATAATTTATTTTGATAAGGATTAATAGCATGAGTAAAATAAATGCGTTTAAATGTAGTCCAAACAAAATTCAAGATTTTGAAATAAAAAAATGGTTGTTGGGCCTCACTCGACATAGGCAATAGATAGTGTGCCGCGGACTTTTTTGTAGATATTTATAAGATCTACAAATAATTAGAACATTTTATGGTTCTATCTTTTATAGTTTAGGCAGCGTACGCAAAATAAATAACTTTTCTGGTTGATTTTTTACACCTTGTGTCCGAAAAAACCCAAATATCTTACGGAACCCTATTTTTTTTCAAAATAAAATTTAACCTATGTTACTCGTGGATAATGTAGCTTTCGAATGGTGAAAGAATTTTTAAAAACGGTCCAGTAGTTTTTGAGCCTATTCATTACAACCAAACAAACAAAGTTTTCCTCTTTATAATATTAGTGTAGATGGAAATAATGAAATTCTCTAGTACTTGATTGTTAAATATGTATCTCTTTAGGTTTAGTCAATGTAAGCTATGTAAGTTTATTTACTTACTTAGATAAAACTTAAAACCTTCAATGAAAAATTATCTAACCGATGGTGAAAATCGCTGCGTGGTTTAGGAGGTGCTATCCGATATTGACAGACTCGAATAGCGACTTTGTTTCACCCTATTTAAAGATACTTTGACGTCGTTGGTCCCCAACACCAGCCAACCTATAGAAAAAACCCTGACTGACAGACAGACAATAATTCCAATAAAGTTTTTTTTTTTTATATCATACGTACAATAGGTGCATGCATATTGTATTCCTACCCAAACAGACATTTTGAAAATATATTTTCATTATTTTATTTTTAGTTTGTTATATTTGCGAAACAAACAAATGATACCACTTATTACTTAATATAAGATCCAATAGTACAAAAATCAATTCAGTTTCCACTAATAACTAAATCATAACATTAGAGAGAAGTTAACTACGTATGCATGATTTTAAATTTAAAAAAAAGTATTAAATATAAAAATATATTAGATAAAAAGTGCCGGAGTCAATATGAGTTAAATATTTAAAACATCGAATCTTAATATAAATAAAAAAATCAAAACAAAGCTTAAAAATACAAAACAAAAACCGCACACGGGTAGCGAACCCGAACAGCCCGCACTTAGAGGACGCTTCCGTAACCACTTGGCCAAGGAACTTATATTTTGTCTTTCGAATTATCGTATCTTATTGTGGTAATATATTTGTACCGCCATCGGTTGAGTAATAATACTTCTTTTTTACCCTGTAAAGGGATAAATTATAAAAAATATGAAATACTAATTCAATTAATTTTCTTAACGAATGTCTGTGCAAAATTTCAAGTCAATAGGACCAAGGAATCGCGTTCTCCCATACAAACTTTGCCCCCCTATTTGACCCCCTTAGAGGTTGAATTTCACAAAATCGCGTCTTAGTGAGCACCTACGTCTTAAAAGGAACCCCCATGCAAAGTTTGAGACTCCTAGCACTTGTAGTTTCTGAGATTTCGTGATGAGTGGGTTTTTGTCTACTCTTTTATATAATATAAGATAAAAATATTTTAATTTGGAATTGATTTGGGGTTATAATATGTAAGAGAGAACAAAATTTTAAATTTAAATTAACAAACTTTTTTTTCGTGGCATTTTCGCGGGGGAAAAAAGTTCCTCGGAGTCGCCGCCGTACTTAATGAACGTCCTACAGCCCACCTCCCGAACGTACAGCGACTCCGAAGGTCAACTAATTATGTAATCCAAATGAACTTTTTTTTTTGACGCGGTGGAAATCTTCTAAAGATCCCCGGGAGCTGTGGGGCTCGACCCACTAAAACACCCGCGGCTGTCGCATCGGCACATGAGAGGCGGACCCAAGTCTCTCCGGTGGGATCCGCACCGCACCAGAGACCCCTCAGTGCCTTGCCTTTGAGCCCGCCGCCGGGGGGCGCATTGTAGCCCCCCGGGAACCAGTCACGGTGCTCACGGGGACGGGGGTCGCAACCCCGCTGCCGTCCTCCGCGTAGTCACCGCCATACTCAATGGACGTCCTTGGGCCCACACCCTGGACGTCCAGCGACTTCGAAGAGTCCAACTGAACCTAGAGATGTATTGCCACTGGAGTTGATACTTCAGCCCCGGGTATCCCATGAATTGGGTCTGCGACGTTAACTTTCCGCACACTATTTCAGTACAGCAGACATACAATAAGTACTCGTACCAGAGTATAAGTAAGAATGAACTGACAAACATAATACTGTGCTTCTAATGACTTGCGAGAGTTACCGTAAAGCGATGGTCGCGTCGCAGGCGCACCGACCGTCGCGTCGCATCGTCCGTACCGTAGTGCAGCACTGAGCCGCGGTAGCACATAAACATGATGGCGGTATGTTTACTTCACTCACTTAATTGGAGCAATCGGCCCCCTGACAGAATTAATAAATTCGATGCTCCGTATGCGATAAATCGCTACGCGCTGCCCGCGCCCACGCTCTAACTTAAGCGGAGAACACCCTGAGATTTAGACATTTATTCAAGTCGTGTGGCTTGGAATTGTGTAGTACCAATAACAATTTATTCATTGTCAGAGAACAACATCAACTAACTGAATATTTATCAGAGTGTACAATTTGCATAAAAGCATTAAAGATATTGTTTAATGTTTACGCGTCCACGATATTTTTTTGCGAAATGTATTATTTGTACTGGCGATCTTCGTGCGAGAAATCAATAAGTGCGGCTCGTTCCCTGCGGGAGTTCGGCCCCTGGGTGCAAGGAAGAGTCCCGTCGATCCGCCCCGTGCTGCTCCCACCACGACATTGAAGTGGCCTTATGGTCGAGATACACGCAAACGCCATGTATCCTTGTTTGGTATTTAATCTTCTAACAAATACCGTGAGAGCGGTCGACATTATTCGACTAATGGCTGTCAACATTTTGAGTGAAGCACACTAAACTAGTTTGAGGTAAACGTGATAGGTAATAAAAGCTTGGGAACGACCAGTGGGTAACGACGGAGCCACTTTCTCAGGTGCAATAAGAGTGGGCCAAGACAGGTTCACATATGAGGTTCCGAAAGTACACTCGAGGATAATTCCGACCACATTAAACTTGAAAAACGCACTGTTCCGTCTGGCTTACAACGACCGACGACACTTCTTCTTCGCAGATATCCTTTGTTATTTATCATCCAGTAATCATAGTAAGTACCTACACATACCTATCTAAGTTGAATATAAACAGACATTGTTCCTATCTTCACATTATTGCAGTACCGCATAGTTTACTTATTATGCAAAAAATATAAGATAAAAAATCTTAATATTCATATGAATCACTGGTTCTCCGAAACAGTAGCTCTACGTCGTTGGTGCTCGTACCTACTGGATAATAAAGATGTCAATCTTTGTGCACAGGACTAATTTTTTCTTGTACGTTTTAGTGGGTTACAATATATCAACCTAAAAGCAACATTTTATACAACCCCGTCACAATGAAAACGAACTCAGATTAAAAGTCTAAACAGATTTTCATCAAGAGTAGCTATCCTAGAGCTATCCTTATTAAACCAGCTTTCAAAGAATAAAATCTATTCGTTTGATATTTACGATACCACAGACAGAAATAGGCGATAAACTTATACGCATATCTCCTTTTTGCGTCAGTGCTTAAAAAGGCTAAAAAATTTTGTTTATCAATCGTACTTCATCTTGCTAATTCGTTAATTTTGCTGATTTTTTTTGTTTAAAGTAATTAATTTATTTGTCTTCGTGATAAGACAAGCCGGCGCATGCGTGTTGACAAGAAGTGGGTGTGATGGCCGAGCTGCGTGCTCGCATAACTTCTGACAGTTTTACGATCCCGATTACCGGACTCTATCAACCACAATACATATCGGACGGCTTAATTAAGTTGGACAGCCGGTACTGTTACAAGCTATCAATTGTATTTTCTACCAGACGTTTTACTGCTTTACGATTTCTTTGGAGGCACAACGAGAACAAGACGAATAGCGGGTATGTGCGGACTCTATAATTGATTTATTCTTTTAATGATCGCGTTTCCCAAGACGCGGCGCGATGATAAAGGTGTGGCGAGCTAGACTAGGGAGTTGTTATCGCAAGCCTATTTCCGGCCGTCACTGCGCCTGTCGCAGCCGCGCGTCGCGATCATCGCGCGATACATTTGTCGGTGCTCACCCGCGACCGGTGACCGGCCGCGCGATGCGCACACGCCGATCGATATCGGCGCAGCCGCAACTGTGACGGCAATTGCGTCCTGATAATCAAATTCAAATCCTGCATAGATTTTCTCCTTCCATTTCAGCGCGAGAATTTAAACGAGGCCCTACCTAATTTTAATGCTGAACGAGGTGATGCTTTTGCCACTTGAAGTGTACGTGTTGATCTATATCCGCGTGTAGGCGAGCCGCTCGCGGCGGCATGCAAAGTGACGTTTCTATTTGTCCTATCTCAGCTAGATCTGTCTCGGCGTGTGTTGTAATCGTAACGCGGCGAGATCGGCGCAACACAAAGGAGCCGAGATGTACAGCCGGCATAATGGCCGGGGCACGTCACAGCCCTCGGTGCCCACGGTGCGCGTTGCAAGCCAAGTGCGATGCATATCAAAGCACCGGCTCTGTAAATGGGCCGTTTTGGGTATCTCCTTACTAATGAAGCGAGGGCATGTATGGCGAAACTGGACCGTAGAATCACAGATATGACTGCCACTTCAGTCGTATTGTCTCGGCGGCTGTTATCCAAGTTGCTTTATGGATATGAGCGGCCAGTAAATTTATATTGCCTACATGGGAGCTAGTTGATTTTACTACGACGTGTACGGCTCACGCGCGAGATCGCTATCAATTAAGTGCAGGATGCGCTTGGATTAATTTTGTATGTTAAAAAATACCTGTTCATGTTTCTTGAGGTAAGATAGCCTCGGGAAAGCTTTCTCGCAGAATTGGCACTGGTAAGGTGTGTGTTCTGTGGCGCCCAGCGTGAAGGGCGGCTCGGCGTCTCCCTCAGCGGCCTCGGCGGAGGTTGGTGTAGACGCGGGCGAAGGCGACGGCTCCGGCGTCGAGGACGGCCAAGAGCTGCCCGCCGTGCTGCCCACACTGCCCAGCGCCTCTATCATAATCAAATCTGAGTTTTTATTTCCAATAATCCACCCATTAATATTTTTTTGTTTAATCTTAATACCACAAAGAGTCACAAAGAGTCTAATAGTTTAGTAGTGACGTGGTTTTGTGAAATAAATACATGATTAATACCATCAATACAGTTTTAAGGAGTGTAAAGAATATTACAGTAGTCAGATGTTTCTGTCGGTTCGCGGATAAAGCTCTCATAAATATCGGTAAGGCCCCATATTTCGGTGTTAGGATAGGGTGATATATCTTGGGCTGGGAGCACCTCGGAGCGGCGTGAAATATAAACAAATTGAATGGGCCGCGATGATGAGCCGCATCAGCGCAAATTATGAGTAATGCATAAAACGTAGAACGGTAAGACTTATTGTAGAGCCTCCGTGTATCGGGCACATAGGTCCTATTACTGGGGCATTTTCAAGCAATATACGAAGGTACACTTCTAATACGTATACATCATCTGCATATCACTATACTTCAGGGTACATCTTTTTTTTTGCATGAACTTTATGTGCCTATTTGGTTCATCGATATAATATTTTGTTAGAATGGTGGTTCTGGACCGTGACGTCATAAGTAATTATTCTATTTTGTTCATACATGGTTCATACTATCATTGTATGCCGTCAAGCAACAATGTCAGCGATGCGTAAACCTTACTGTGTTGCGGTGTGAATGGCGTAAATTATTTCTTAGGTAACAAGCAGAAGTGGAGGGCAGCTACCAGCTAGCTGTCCATAGGTAGCCGTGTCGCAAACGTCCTGTCTATTTTGTCAGATTTGTGTACTTAAAAAATAAATATATATAATTCAAGCCACTGGACGGTTCTTAATTATTGATCTGTTGCTTAAATAACTGATTATAGTATTTGCAAACAAAATAATAATGTATGTAAGTAGATCTTTTTAACACATTATTTCACCCTAAGACTATAAAAATCACACAATAAGTTATTTATTAAATATTTTGCACAGTATAACATTTCTTTTACGACTTATTTTCCCTTCCTTTCCAGCGCATTTAATAAGAGGAACTATTTATTTCAATCTGTCTCCCTTCACGCCCCGGACGTGTGTAACGACTTCAACTAATGGGCGAAATAATGATAGTCCTCCAAGAAATTTGTTTCAATGCAATGTAATTGAATATATCAGCAACGCATTTCATAAAATGACGATGATATGACGATGGAAAATAGAACATTTTGCAGGTAACGCAGCTACTCTAATAATTTTTCATTTTCCATAATTTAATTCGTTAATATTTTCAGAATAGAATATAAATGGTTTTTGAATGATAAAAACATAAAATTTGGAAACAATATTATAGAGCGTATACCTACATCCACCACACTTGTGGGTGCAAAGAAATGAAAGAGTAACCTTTTTATCGTCGAATTCAAAGCTCAGATAACAAGTTATTGATAAGTATAATCATGTCCGAGCTCCAAGTGCTCTGCAATTTACAACGAAAACAGGACTTTGATTGCATCAAGTCGAAATAAAAGAAGCAAGCTACGCGACCCTGTTACCAATGAAGTGACCGCGTTCGTCTCAGATAACGGGACACGTGCAATTTTAGCAGTTAATGGTGGATGTGGCGGTCTGGTAGGATAGCCGTAATTAGCAGCGATTGGAAGCAATTCCTCGGGTGACGGTGGCGCCGTGCGCTGGCGGCGGTGGGCGGCGGAAGCGCACTTCCTAATTGCGCCGTCTCCGCGCCACCTCGACCGGCGCCTCGGTAATCAACGCCAATCGGTAGCCGACATGGAAAACCGACAAACCACTTCATAATGTCGTAGACCTTGATTTCACAAATAAATGTGCTAATTCAAGTTTATTTTCTATTGTGTCCTTGATTTTTATTTATTAGGCCTTGAAACCCATACGCAAGGGATCGTGCAACACAGGAGATACTTTCCGTAGTGTCAAATAATTTAGTCGCATGTAAATATTGATTTATGTTCCGCTGTTATTTTTTTAGAAATTGTTTACAGCACCACGGATATTGTGCGTCCGTGCTTATTTTAATGTTTTTATGTTAGTCTTAAATTCTTGTTAAAACTTATGCAGCTTAAATCTTCTTAACTACTTAAGTACGTTGTTTATTTTCTCATTTCATTTCTCCTCGTTTGGCGGCAGAATATCTAACTTTGAGGTAGTATCGACTTGAACGATCTCTTGGAAACAGGACGTAATCAATACGTGGTATGCATCGATATACTAATGCATTATCCTAGCACGTAGGTGTAGGCTCTTTCTATAGTCACCAGAAAGAACTAGGCACCCCATTGGGTGTGTTTGTATCAATTTTACGGGCCTGTTGGCCACTACCAAAAAGTTTGTGGTTCCATCCACCCAGGATAAACATTTGTGTACTATTGCGGACACGAACGATGTATACCAGTTTTCGATCAAAAATCGTTTAAACGACGTTCCGCTTACCCCGCGCGCCCGCATTTATTTTGGGCCAGCACGTGCAAGCGATTGTCGTCCTAAAGGTGATACATTTTTATCATATTTGTATTACGGGAGTATGTGGACATGTCTGTTCGTCTTGCTTCCGGGTGTTATTTATAAAAAAAGTAAGTTTATAAGTAGGTACACTCGTACATACTACGTATGGTAACTAGACAAACTTGTCTAGTTACCATAGTATCTACTTGCAGGCTCTACCTAGTGTGGGATCAACTGACCTGACCGTGTTTTATTTACCCAGGATTAGGCTGCCTGTCCACCGGAGCGGAGCGAGGCAGTGGAGCGGAGAAACGGAGAAATATTAACCAATAAGATTGCACACTAAAGAGGAGCGGAGATTTTGTGCAATCCTCTTTAGTGTGCAATCTTATTGGTTAATATTTCTCCGTTTCTCCGCTCCACTGCCTCGCTCCGCTCCGGTGGACAGGCAGCCTTAGAGTGTTAATAGAACCCTGTCCAATCGCTGAGGGTATTATTCGAAGTCGAAATACAATCATATGTATAAAACTCATATATTTATGAGATATCCAACAGGATATCTCATAAATATTTGTCCTGATTGTGTCCTGACAATGCGAACATTCCCCATACAAATCGGACAGGGATTTTTTAACACTGTATTTGTGTTTGTAACTTTTTTTTGCAACATTTGTAATTTGCAATAAAGTTTTTATTTATATACCTATAGTTACTAATCGATAGTAGTGAGGATACATTAATTATCGTCTAAAGTCGTAGAGTCTTGCTACCGCACCGCAGAATCTGCTAACGATCATTATCTCATACGTAACAATTATACTTGGTGTACATTAAAGTGCCGAGATAATGATTCATTTAAGCCTCTAGTAAGGCATTAAGAATATAATTAGCAATAAATAATTAGGCACAATTTTACTTAGTTCCAATACACCTGCTGTCATTAGAGATTTACATTAAGTATCACGCAATTTACAGGTCGATTAATTACTCGTTACCTTAACGGTATTCAGAATATCAACCAGTTTATTAAAGTTAATTGCTGCAAACATAGAAGGATTCCAGAAGGACAACTCTTTAACGGATGTGATAATCGGCCTAAGAAAACCCCGATACGCGACATATTATACAGCTTTACTCATAAAAATATAAATCTAAGCGAGTTAATCCGTTTGCTATACCTATAGACCGAAAATCGCAAGCACTTATCCTGCGTAGGTATAGACAGAAACAAATATCTATTACTTAGTATCTAGAGTAATATTGGCTGAACACTAGATTGTCTAAAAAGAACTATGCGTCGAATGGTCACATAAAAGTCGGCTCTGCGTTTAATCTCAGTCTCCGTCAGAGCATCTCTACCCGACGGACTCTACCTCGTGTTGGTCTTATGACCAATTGAACTATGAGAGTTTTTAGAAATTCTACCGAAATACAGCAGATGCGCAGATTCTTTATAGTTTAATTAATAATAATAACAAGTTAGGATAGACACGACTCTTTAATTTTCAATGACACACAAGTTCTGACAAGACCTTTTTTAAATATAAAAATATCTTACACTATGCTCTATAAAAAAAAAGTTCGAACATGTAAAGTTATAATATAATTTATCATCAAATCTTAATACTCCCACTATTATAACATTTACATGTTTATTTATAAAGCTCCCACTAACTCATTATATACTACAAATGGAACAAAACAAAAACAATAACAACATTATAGAACTAAAAAGTTAACAAAGTATCTGACCCCTGTCATATGAAAATTTCTGTAACGGTAGAGATTTACTAAGAAAATCAGTAATCTAAATCAAGCTTTAATAACTGAATCTGTCTCTACCTATTCACGTTTAAACTTGTATTTAACACGTTTTGTTCCAAATATGTATTTTCTATTACGTTCATCTGCCTTACTATACACATTACTTAGACTGTTCACTCGTATATGACGACAAAAGGTATCTTTGGGAGTAGAAAAAACGTTATCATAATACATATACATTTTCTTAATGATAGATACCCACGTTATAAACCTCTTGTCTGTTCTAGTCTTGTCAGTAATGTAGTAATTATTTTCTTTCTGAGACCTTAGTTCTTTTTCTATAGCCTCTTGCCATTTATCATGCCCTGGGCTACTTAGCACTTCTTTGTAACTACACGGCTTACATTCAGTTACGTTAACATGATATTTTCTTATCGTCCTTGATCGTAAATTCATGTTAGTCGAATCGAAACTATTGCTATTTTCTCCTGACTGCTCACAATTACGATTATCTTCGTCATTCTCACAGCTCCTTAAACTCTCACTACTAGCAGTTTCTTCTCTCTGTGGCGTGGATAAGGGAGTGGACAACGGAGTAGATGTCATCCTCACAGGTGATTGAGAGACTGCAGCTGGCCGTTGTTCAGTACTTGACTCACTAATTTCAAAAACAGCTACATTTTTCGTATCAGGAGTAGACTTATCTGTCTCATCAAAAACCACATCACGCGATACCTTCACCTTGTAAGTAATCAAGTCACACATTCTATAATTTTGGTTGTCATAACCAACGAGAACCATTTTATTACTTTTCTTTCCTAGTTTATTTCTACACGCATCAGGAACATGGACATAGCCATAGGAACCAAATATTTTAAGATGATCTAAATTAGGTTTTTCTCCTGTCCAAATTTCATATGGACACTTATTTGGAGTTTGACTAGAGGTGGTCCTGTTAAGAAGATATACAGCACACCCCACTGCCTCAGCCCATAGCTTTAATGGCAGATCGCGACCATAAAGCATCGTACGAGCACTTTCAACAATAGTGCGTAACTCTCGCTCTGCACGAGCATTCTGTTGAGGCGTATATGGTGCTGTACACTCATGTGATATCCCGTTTCTTTGCAAGAAGTTGTTAAAATTATTATTTACGTACTCTCCTCCATTATCAGTGTGTAATATACGTACACTGTGACCAAATCTATTATACACCATCGCGTTAAATGTTTTAAAATGGTCTAATACTTCACTTTTGTGACGCATGAAGAAAACATTCAAGTAACTTGAAACAGCATCTTTAAATAAAACAAAATACTTCATACCTTGGACAGAGGACTCACTCATTGGACCGCAGACGTCGCTGTAGACCAGATGACCAGGGCTCAGCATGCCACGGTGCGAGGGATGAAACGGAAGTCGACTCTGCTTCCCAAGCATACATGCTTCACAAATAAACTTTTCATCTCCTGTTTCTTTACATTCTATCTGACCATTCTTAATCATGTTCTTGATTTCTTGAATATTCAGGTGCCCAAGTCTCTCATGCCATATGTGTAAATTGCTTTTAGGCAATACTTGTACTGCGTTGCAGCTCACGCTTTTTAATGTCTTAAAATTCATTTCATACAAATTATTCATCTTTTGTGTTGCAGTTAATACAATCTTCTTCTCTTTGTATATTAAGGCTGTAACATTCTTCTTTATTATAACATAGCCTAATCGCATGACAGCTCCTTCCGAAAATAGGTTTCGGCGTAATTCAGGTACATAAATAACTTCTGTCAGAATATTTTCTTCCCACTTTCCATCTAAATACTTCTTAATCAATACTGTACCTTTTCCACAAACTTTTAGATTCTGTTGATTTCCTAATTTTACAAACCTATTGCTGTCATCATCAAACTCTTCAAAATCCAAAAAAAAATCTTTTCTAAATGTCATGTGTGCAGAAGCTCCACTGTCCAGCAACCACACATCAACAGGTTCGACAGTCATATTTGCATCTCCTTCAATGTGAAATGCCAATGCACCATTATTGTCATGTTTGTCGTCTCTACTCTTCTTAAGGCGACATTCCTTTGCAAAATGTCCACGCTTTTTGCAATTATAGCAAACAATACGATATCGCCAATTCTGAGCGTTTTTATTTTCATAACCAGAGTAATTTACTCCGGTCTTTCCTTTCTTTTGATCGGTTACAAGTGCTACGTCACTCTGTTCTTCAGATGTTAAACTAGCTTCCTCATCCATCAGTCGAGCTGTAAGATTGTGTATCGTTTGTTTGGATGAATCTAGTGACATCCAGGCTTGTCGTACTGATCTATATTTTGATGGTAATGTGCTTATTATTTTTGTAATGACAGCCACATCGCTAATATTTTCACCACAATCTTTTAACTGTTGTGCTAGGTTCTCGACTTTAGAAATATGTTGTGCCATACTATCTGAAGGGTTCATCTTATACTGGTAAAACTTTTCATGAATAATCAATCTGTTAAAATCGGACTTCTGTTCATATATGGATTCTAATTTCTCCATTATCTTAGCGGCACTATCACAATTTTCTATCAACGCTATTTGTCTATAATCCATAGCGGACGTAATTATGAACATGGCCATACCATCATTCTTCAGCCATTCTACACTATCAAATTCAGATCTCTGCTTATTAATATCTATGGCTTTAGCTCTCAAGGCACAATTGATCTGAAACTTCCATTGTCGGAAATTATTTCCATCGAAACGTTCTACGTTCATCTTCATACCGGCAAGATCCATCTTTAATATTTTACCTTTTGCCGACGATATACGACTTGTTTTTCCTATTATTTTAAACGATTATGCGTATCCTGGGACATAACCTTTTAGAAATTCTACCGAAATACAGCAGATGCGCAGATTCTTTATAGTTTAATTAATAATAATAACAAGTTAGGATAGACACGACTCTTTAATTTTCAATGACACACAAGTTCTGACAAGACCTTTTTTAAATATAAAAATATCTTACACTATGCTCTATAAAAAAAAAGTTCGAACATGTAAAGTTATAATATAATTTATCATCAAATCTTAATAAGAGTAAGGTAACTTAAAAGTCGGCCCTGCGTCTGACCTCTATTGAACAGAACAAAATCTCAAGTTAGAACAGAAATAAATAGGATAATAATATTTGAATTGAACGTTTGATCCACTAATCCGCACCTATTTTGCGTGGTAGGTATGTTTACAACTCACATGATAGGAAAAACAAGATTGCCAAGCATTGGGATATTATCATCATACGAAATACACAACCCCATATTCATTGTGTTCAATTGGAGAACGGTATTTTCTTTGACATTTTTTTTTATTATATTCCAAATACTATGTGACATTAACCAAAATAAAAATCTGTTTTCAAATCGATAGCATCTGTGGTAACAGACAGACAGACGAAGTCGCACCATAAGAGTTCCTTTTTTACTTTTTTGTGCTTTTTTGGTACCTATGGAACCCTAAAGTGACTCATATACCACACCAAACATAAGTTGAGAATGACTTTACCGATTTCATCCATCTTTTTTAAAGTATTCTAATACTATGTAAACAGTTGTTACGAAAAAAAAATACAGTTGAGTAGACAATTATAAAATTACGTGAGCGGACCTGCGCAGGATAACTAGTACT
The DNA here is from genome assembly GCA_911728495.1 of Furcula furcula. Lineage (NCBI taxonomy): Eukaryota > Metazoa > Arthropoda > Insecta > Lepidoptera > Notodontidae > Furcula > Furcula furcula. The sequence goes on from OU452244.1 coordinate 18,205,138, forward strand.
CGTCTAAATATAGAGTTAGTAGTAGTTGAGTAATATAATGTAGTAATACGTAGCGGGCATATTATATATACTAAGTGGTTAGGTACAGTGTGCCAGACGCCGACTAAGTAAAAACCATTGTAGTGTCAGGTATTCTGCCGCAGAGCTGCAAATAATTTTGTGCTCTGGCGTGAAAAGCACTGATGCTAGAGAAATTTCTGAGTTCAAAAGATTTAATAACTAATGCCTCAAGTGATGACTGATGAGTGACAGTGCATGCGTTGCACTGTCCCTTTGTTGTTTATGGACAGGCACCATCAGGTCTTGTTAAAAAATTGAATACAAAAAGCACGACTCGGAATAACGTTAAACCTTAGGCCCATTAAGACTAGCACAACGCTGATGCCCTATAGCAAGACGATAGATGTAATATAATGTATATGTATTATTACATATTCGTATTACATATTACATGTAATACCTACCAATATTACGTAACACGACTTGCAGTTCAAAATCAAGCAAAAAAAACGATAAGTTACGGTTTAGCCATATTCATAACTAGCTGACCCACGCAGCTCCGCCCGCGCCCTAAACTTTCAATAATATAGGTACATTCGCATAGAATACAAAACCCCTTTTTATAGTCCGTTAAAAACTTGGACCCACTTTGTACTTGCCCTCCGAAGCACGGAGACGTTTAGTTCAAATGGCGTTAAATGGTCACCCATCTATTTAATGACCTTACCTAATGTTGCTTAACCTGATCGATTTCCAAACATTGTTAATAACTGTCTATGAGTATTCCCTTACAAATATCTATTATAATTATAATGAAAAATTGTTAAAATCGGAGCAAGCATATAACCAAGTACACATTTTGACTTTAGTCCCCTCTCCCAAAGGAACCGTGCTGAATGTCGGGATAAAAAGTATCCTATGTCCTACCTCGGAGTATTAACTCAAATCATGCCAAGTTTCGTTTCAATCCATCCGGTAGTTTCGGCGTGATGCTCAGCCGAGATACAGACAGACAGACAGACAGACAGACAGACAGACAAAAATAAAAAAAAAAACATTTTTGGCTTTAGTATCGGTTATAGAATGCCCTCCAAACATAATTTTCAAAATATCTTCAATGTACAGAATTGGACCTGTTACAGTTTTATTTTATGTAGGTATAGATAATTACACACATCAAAAGTGTCTAGGGATCAACATATATTTTTGCAATAACTTTTCTCCTGATTGATATTAATTAAAATTTTCTTTAAGGATTCATCAAATAAAGTGTTTTCGTTTGTCACAGTAACGATAAACCAAGTCACCTTTGCATTAATAAAGAAATTTGCCATTTTCCTAATAAAGGGATTTTTGACATTTGAACCACTAACACAAAAGTTCGAAAAAAAGACTGAAATAACAGTTTTCTTTAAAATTTTATTGGGTAACTTAAACAATTAATAATCCGTGTTTCTACCGCGAACACTAACAACACAAGAACATCGGTTTGGCATACTCAAAATGAGTTCATCCAAATCACGCTGTGGAATGGCCGCCCATGTTCGTTGCAACAACAAAAAAAGGTCTTCTTGCGACTGGATACCCTCCATATTCGGCAGAGCTCTTCTCTGTAGCATATCCCATGCATGCTCAATCGGGTTCAAGTCTGGCGACTGAGCAGGCCAGGGCAGGACATTGATGTTAGCTGCGGCGAGAGTCTGTCTTACAACTCTTGCGGTGTGCGGTCGTGCATTATCATGCATTAACTGAAATAAGGGACCGATTTGCACTTGTAGAGGAACGATGACGTCTGATACAATCGTCTCAGCATAAATTTGAGCGTTGAGGTTGCCTCTGATCCAAATCAACTCAGTTCTTCCGCCGATCCAAATACCCGCCCATACCATGATGGTTCCACCACTATAAGGATGGACTTCCTGGCAGGATTTTAATCGCTGTTGGCGTCCAGGGGTTCTCCAGTGTCGTATACGTCTTGTATCCGGTCTCATACCAAAACGAGACTCATCAGAAAAGCACACGAAACGCCATTGTTCTTCTGCCCAATTTCTGTGTTCAAGAGCCCATTGATATCGAATCCTACGATTGTGCATTGCTATAGGTGGTACCCGTAGCGGTCTTCGGGAATGAAGGTTCACTTCATGCAAGCGGTTTCTGACTGTTTGGTCGCTAATTAAGTTCCCTGAAGAGTGATGAAGCCTCACGGCTAACATCATGGCAGTTATTGTTGGAGCTCTTCGAGTTAAGATTTGAATATATCGGTCTTGTCTCCGTGTGGTGCAGCGATACCGTCCTCCATGGCGCTCAGCCACGGTACCAGTGCTTCGGTAACGTGTCCAAAGTCGACTGATAACACTCTGACTTGTATTCAGAGCTAAAGCCACAGTACGTTGCCGGGAACCAGCTTCTATCATTCCCACGGCTCTGAGCATTTCTTCCCTGCTTAAATGACGTCGCCGCTCCATAATAACGTTGGTTTTAATCAGTAGTAGGGAAACAGTAGCACTAATAATGTCTTCAATGCGTTGTATGTTTTTATAGGGAAAATATTGACAGCTGATTTTCATCTTTTACTCGAATTTGATTCACAGTTCCTGATTCAAATTATGAAATGCACCAAAAAGGATCCATATAAATTTATAAAATCATAAATTTATTACAAAGCCACATCTCAATCTCAAGAAATCCGCTTAAAAATGCTTGATCCCTAGACACTTTTGATGTGTGTATTTTAAATTGCTATCATTTAAACGGTTGACGAAATATTGACGTTTTGGTCAATAGAAAATATATTCTGTCGACAAAATAAAAGCTAATAGATTTGTATTGAAACTTACAAGATAATTATTTATTCGCAAACTGGTTTTGACAACAATCGTTATTTTTCTTCTCCGTTTCACATAACTAGGTTTGAATCTTTAAGTTTCTGTTCCCAAAAATAATATTTTTCAATATGCCTGTAAAACGTTAACGTTTAATAATTTAAAATACCTTCACTTTGCCAATAATGACATCATATCAAACTACAAGAACCCAGCTAACGACCAACGGGAAGAAAGAGATGTAGAGTACGGTGACTCCGAGGAGGACTCGGTTGACTCGGAACACCCATCCCTGTGAGCCTGAATAGGCTCCTGGTGGCGAGCTTAAATTAAGCCTTAAAGGCAAGGGCACTGAGGAGGCACCTGGTACAAATCTCACTGGAGAATCCAGGTTCCCCTCTCATGTGCCGATCAGACAGCCACGACGATTTTAGTGGGTAAGTATCTCATATACCTACCCCGGTTGATCTCCCACAGGGTCCCGGGGAACTTTGGAAGATTCCGCCGCGTCAACAATACACAGGCGTCTTTTGTGGTACCGGCAGAACGATGTATTGCTCAGGTTCAGGAGTCACGAAAGGAAGAAAGGGGAGGATTTGGCTTATCTTCGGCACATAACAACAATAAATTGAATATTAATAAATCATAATAATTACCTTCTATCTGAAAATTATCTATACATTTTTGTACTCAACCTTATGTAGAGCTTGTCATCACGTTCATTGCTGAATAAAAGCCTTCCCCGTAGAAGGGAGGAACTGCTATAACCCTCACGCTTAGCATTTTGGGGATCGCATTAAAGGTGGTAGGTAGGTAATCCAATAGAAATACGCTGCTGCCCGTCTTCATGTTTTCCCTTTGTCGATCTTACGGACACCCAACGGAAGAAGATGGGAGGGTGCTATTCTTGTCCCGCGGATCTTGACTCCCCATAAAGCACTGGTGACCTTCCTCAATTTCATGGCGTGCCATGGGGAGGCCTATTTTTAACAGTGAACTAATTTAGGCTGATAATAATGATATAGATGAACCTTTCTCATTGCAGTAACACAACGCCTTTCAAAGGTGGCGTTTTTTGTTCATCGCGATCATCTGTACCATGTAGGTACTTTACTAATCACGCTGCTCTAATTTTCAGCAGGCAGTCCTCCTGTGTCCTATCCATCTTAAACGTTTATTGCCTCCGTATCTGTAGGTCATGGGTTAAATTTACCGACGAGAGCAACAACTTCGTTTAGTTCTTTCATACTGGTAAGGACAATGTAGACCGATCACTTAATTGTCTGGAAAGTAAGACCTTTCCCTGGTCGTGTTGATCTTCCGTCCGATTGGTCAGAAGGACATTATTATTGAAAGTTTCGTTTTAAGCCACGTAATGGCACTACAAGTTACAAGCTTAGTTTGAGTAAGACACTCTAGAGCTGATAATTTCACGAGCTATAGTGCCTTTCACACCGGAATACATTAATGTTTACACACTGCTCGCACACAAAATTTAACACAGTGGTAGTACCTACCTGGACAGCCATTTGAACAAAGGACCAACCACATGGTAAATCTTTAAACCATCGAGAATTCCATTTCTTTCTTTTTTGCTCTCGTTCCACATCACTTTTTAAATAATAGGGAAGGTCATATATTATACGTGACCTAGCAAAAATCAGACCATTCAGTTACATATACTTATGAATTATGCGTCAATGCCTAATGCTGTCATAAGGCAGCGAGAATAGGGATGATAAAAAGTAAGATAAACGCATTGAATTAAAAACAAACGCAGTCAAATCCTTAATCTTCAAAATAAATATGGGGGAGTTGGTATAAACAAATTATCGGTGTTGGAGCTCGAAACCAGCGAATTCACCTGCGCTGGTGAATTCAGAAATATGTTTTACGTGGCTGGGCCACAGGTCAAATAAATTCTTGATCATAGAGTGCCGAAACAGATTTCCAGTGAAAATGTGCATCAATGCAGGCATCATTAAAGTAGACTTTTTCAAAATAATGCGTTATATCCCCGAAGTAAAGTTAATTAGAAGAAGTCAGGAGTTAATATACAGTCAGCGTTCATTGCATTTTCCGCAAGATTTTGTTATAATTTTCTGGGCAAAGTTAGTTAGTAATTTTATTGCTTTAGTTAGGATAACATAGCATTTAAAATGAGATTACGAAAACAATTATTTAAGTAAACGCAGGTGTATTATGTCAACTAAATTAAAATTACTCATAAAAATATGATAAAAATGTAATACGTCGAATTCTGTGAAAAAGTACGAATTTAGTCCATTATTTTGCAACTATTTACCAAAAATAGTACTACGTAATAAATTATCTTTGAGCATACAAAATAATTAAAACTTTTCACGCGCCGCTTTTAATTATCAGGCTGAATATTATTTTCCGTTTTCACTGAATATTTTTTCCTACTGTATCTATGTATTAATATTGTTTTTTTTAAGTACTTTAGAAAACCTGATTTCATGAATAACGTGTTATAAATCAATACAACTAAAATCCTACCTTTTATATCCTCTGAAGTGACTTCGTGATTTTCTTTATTCGCTTGAATTTTCTCGATTAGGTGTTCCAGCCTACTGCTGTTGCCCTTGAATAGCATGATCATATCTCCCGGGGGATAACTTCGCGGCTCGCAACTCCGCCAGCGAGTTGCTCACTGGTCACCCAACTCCCGCGATTTGACTGCTGCGCGGATTGCCGCAGGTGCATCGGTTCCAGTTTATTTTGGATGTTTTTGCGGGTGCGTTGACGCAAGTGCGAATTAATGCGCGGCGCGTGGCCGACAGGTGCCACTAATTGCAGGGGTGCCCGTCGGGGGCTGCGCTTCGTGCGCTTCCTCCACGCCAATTATTTGGGTGCCTGCTGCCGATCGACTTAATTAGAGAGTCGCTCCATCAACGCACCTTGATTACCAGGTAGTTTAAATATCTGTATCGTGTCGTTCGACCCCGCTACCGGTCACCACCGGTGGTTTGCGTCGGTGCGTGGTGGTCGTGCCGTAGTGCAGTGATGCAACGGTACGCGCGCCGAGTGCGGCGATTTCAGCGCGACTGCGAAGTGCGACGCTCCGGTGGGCGAGTCGCGCCCGGCAGCACCGAGGTGCTGGCACCCTGCGCCCCGCCTGCCCGCCCCGCCCACAGCACCTCCCCCTACTCGCACCCACACCCCCTTTTGAAACTTGTAAAGTTGACCATTAGTAATAAAGATTACCTATATAAAACTGAAAAATTGGATGCTATTTTATAGTTACTAATAGGAGCCGAGAAATTATATACGACCTCTAGTTTCCAACAGAGAGCGACGTATACCTAGGCATGATTAGGAACCTACTTAACGTCGCAAATACGCGTTATAAAACCAATTACTTTAGTTTTGTCTTGTCTAAAACCATTTTCACCCATTTCCTTTACTCACTGTATAAAGAGATCAAAATGAGGTTTTTGTTATATTCAGTGAGCTCAAGGTGGCGTGATCTATCATAATTATGATGCATACGTCTACGTGACGTGAATACGGCTTAAGTAATGAATCGAATGATGTGAAGCTGACGCTAAAAGCTTTTCAAATTTCGAATGTCTCCTCGAGGAAAACTGGCTTTGAATTTTCCTCGTTCCACCCACGGCGTGGGCGCGGCCTATGGGCGCCGCCGCCCCGCGCTCCTTCGCAACTGCTACGCTCCACTAAACTACGCGAAACTCAATGCACTCTGTTTTTTTTAAACATACTTATCTGAACAAAAGCTTGACTCCTTCCAGCCTATTGAAGCCTCGGTAAAGTTGAGAAACGTAATTACTTGTTTTTCTTGATGCCTGATGTTGTGTTGGTTAAATCTTGGTTCGGCAAATATGACTTGGATTATGAATAAAACCATTAATGGCCGGTGGTCACCCGAAGGCCGCGATCGCTCCTCGGGGGGCTATGATATTGTCCGAGCAGCGTCCACGCTGCCTTTTAGTTGTGCATAAATTACTGGATTACAGCGACGCGGCGCTGTAATTTAACGGATAAACTCGAAAAGTATCTGCATGCAAGTGTGCCCAAGTGGTTTGTATCCATTGGAATTTGGTGGTTTAGTTTTATAACAAAATTTACTTACTTGTGGGCTTACTTATCGTCGGGCACAAGTCCCTTGTGAGATACCCCTCAGCCACATTATTTATTAAAACAAATTCTTAGTGTTGTCAAAATAGGTGGGTATGTCCGAATAATTTGAATAGATAGTTACGTCTCTTTTTCCTAAAGGCAACACAATTAATCGCCCAAAATGACCAAAACAGTAACATAAATCGCCTAAATGACCTAACCAAAACAGTAACATGCGCTAAATTTGAAAAACAATTAATGAAAGTTATATAGCAGGATTTAAAGAGAAAGACGTAAAGACAAAATATGATTGCCAGCCTAAAAAATTGAAGCATTTAAATACACTCTACACAAACCAATTAGTGTTGAATTAAGTATGGAATTAATAAAGCATAAAAAAGGAAACAAGAATTCAGCGAAATGTAAGCCCTAGGTAGCCAAGTATACTCCAACTAGGTAGACCGATTGGTACATCCGCTCTGCGCTTTGTTTACAGTGAATGGGTACAGTTCATCGGAATAACAGGCACTTGACAAATTAATGAACATGAAATATGCAGGAGACGTTAGCGGCACGGGATTGACACCGAGTTGTCGGGCGCTGCGCCCGCCTCACGCGAAAGGGTTAAACATTAATACTTAAAAGCGGGGCGCACCTCACTCCTGGCACGATTACACTGTCACTGAGCTAAATCTCCGACCCTGAATAAAGTATTATGAAAAAGTGCTCCTTATCTACGAATCCGGCACGGTGCCAACGCGGTCCGCACTGATGAGGGTCTCTACATTTTCATGTCTCGTTATTGACCATGTCTCCGAGTGTATGGGGTGACACTCCGGCTAATATCAATTTAATTTTAATAAAATGGAGTTGTAACACAGTTTGTATAAATATAACACAGTTTGTATTTATAAGGATTCTGTCCATGTACTACGTTAATTTTCTAGTATTCTTTTTAAAATATTCAGATATTTTTAAGCTACCTAATTGAGCACTGTATTAAATTATTAATACAATTGTCAGTATATATATGTCTTGTTTTTGTCGTATTTGATAAATCTACATGTGTGTGTTATCAAATTATTTCATGAATACAACAGAGAGGCTATATTGAATAATAAGCTGGCGCAGCCTGACGGAATTAGTTATATAATGAAGTCTATAAGGAATTCTATTACACTAAGTGGAATATAAATTGTGCAATGTACGTACACATTAGGGCTGTCAATGATGTCCCAAGTGTTGTGGACTCTAAACACGGCAACTCGAACACCTTGAATATTTTACTAGGAGCACTGACTACGCGACCCCTTGCTCTTCCGACCTCACTCGCTTCTCGCTAATGTTCAACCCTTAGTTTGGACGTTTTCAATTCCCGTGAAATATCCGCTATCGACTCATTAAATTTACAGTATTCGTTCATTTAGTTACGGAGTATACACTGAGTTAATGGTACAATCAGAGTTTCAGCAACTTTTGCTAATTGATGAAAACGTTAATTGCTTACAGACAACGCTTGTTTCAAAATTACAATTCGTTTTTACTAAAGCTATTCAATTTGTCGACTCCAATAAAAAGTTAAAACACAGTAAACGCCACTTTTTTTGTGTATCAACTGAGAACAACAATAAAAAAGGTTTTTTACATTCATATTTAAATATTTATTTCCGACCATGACGAAGTTTCGCTGTCAACAAACACCCAAATATGTTTTTTTGTCTGTCTACCTGCGCCCCCTGGGTCCCGGCTGAGTGGGGCACACGTCTGCTCATGTCCTAATAAATCAGCGGGACAGCCGTCATTCCGATGGATTAGGCACGTCTTTATTCTCCCCTTTGCGTCACTTTTTGTATCATACGCCTTTCCTACAACTCTATCAGAGATTATTTTTGTGTCGGCGATATAACGTGTATTTAGTACAAATACAAAAGTTTTATGTTTCTAAGACGAAATAATAACGTGTGATTTTGTTAAATTTGTTATGTTCTTCCTATTTATACTTCTATTATTTGGTAAACAAAAAATAAATAAATTCTGATCTGTGATCCATTTCTTCACTCTTACTTCCTAAAAATAAAAGGAACTCACGGTGGGTAATAGAGATAATTTGGGATCTTTCACGAGCATTTCACAGTTGTTGAAAAGCGTACAATAAGGGCCACACAGGGAAACAAATCGATGGGGGTGACGTTTTTTGGTTAGATTGCAGGAAGAGATAGTGAAGCCAGGGTGGTCCGCTGCGGTGCGTGATACGTTGCTTCACCCAAAACATTAAGGTTTTGTATTGCACGTTTTAATTTATTTGTTTTTTTTTTCAAGAAAACTTCCGAATAAGGTGACGAAATTAGGTAGGTACATTAATATAAAAACACGAGCGAGATTCCGACACGAGCGTGTAATGTGTGTAATAAACACTATTCCACACAAAATGTGCCCGTTGTGATAGCATCATCGTCCAGCCGCAGCCGTGTCGTGGCCCTCGCCATCGTTTATGACACTTTACACAGATTGAAAGTGTTAACAATATTTATAAATAAAATGACCAAAATAAAAAACGCTAACGATCCCGATCGTCTCGTTCCTTCTTATTTACCAATTTCCACGAAAAAAGAAGGCGAAAAGAACAATGAAGAGAAAAGACAAACGTCAACAGGGAACGGGTAGCGGAAATAACTGTTTAAATATGAACAAAAAATAATATAAAAAAACGATTAATAAGATAAATAAAGCAGAATAGGTAAAGGCCCACGTCAAGCGAAGTCATAAACGCACCTAATTGTCATCAAGACAAAATAATTTGATAGATCACAGCGAGCTAACGCCTAATAACAATAAACAAGGTGGCTGTCAAATGCGCACAGCTAGGAGTGACAGCTGAATAGGCACGGTGCGCGGCATCACGTCCCACGGCGATGCTATCCAGCGCGGCTCTTTGAGCGCTACATCTCACACGAAATGGGTCAATTAAGACGTGGGAGTGGAGCCATACGTGACCGTAACGCCTGATCTCGGTACATGATACTGCGGTGCTACGTTTCACGCTTCTAATATCGTAAACTGCTGTATGCAACAATCTACTCATCTGTTCCTCATACGTAAGCTTGCGACTTATGCTTAAAACTGATTCCGCCTACATCTAAACGTTTCTCTTAGGTGATTAAATATTTACTTCACTGCGTTCCTGTCGTTCGTGCGTTTCCGTGGCGTGACAATATGGCGTGAATCGGCGTGATTCCCAAATCAATTCCGGACAATAACGCCCAACAGTTTACGTTTACTATCATTCAAATACGCGTATTCAAGTCAAGCAGCAAGTCTGTTAAAAGTCGGGAAAAATAAATGAGTAAATGTCAATTAAGAGAATTTTTCATTGGTGGTGAGTGTCACGGTTCAAATGATAGATAGAGTGAACAGCAAAGATTTTGTATTGACTGTAAGCGGAGGTCCGCGAAGCCACTCCGTGGGAACAAATCCGCAGAGGCAGTGCAGCAAGGCGATGGCTGGGGCCGGGCGTGATCTCGTGAAAATAAGCGAGACGAACGAAAGTTCCACGCGGTACCAGCACCTACTACGCCGAGGTCACCGGAACTATCGATACTGCGGTGTCCAACATTTATGCAAGAAATTATACAGAGATATAAAAAGACAGTTCGATTCTTGAGGGTTTTACCTATTCGGTGTATCAATACAATTGTTACGTATGTAACTCATTCGTTGAATATATTTTTTTTCCTAATTTGTACCAGCAACACGAATCGTAGATAATAGAGTTTAGATTGACACCAATCTTTATAATCGTAAACTACTAATCAATGAGCGTTTAATTAAATAACAATAGAGTAGGTTAGGCCGAAGATTCGAAAAAGACGTAAGTACTTAACCGTTTACCTTTGAAATCCGCATTATTTATAGAGAAAATTTAATATCTGAGATCAGTTTATCTATTCTATAACTTAGTTGTCACAATATTAACAATAACGAATCTGCGACAAATACAGTTGTTCTGGACAGTTGGTTACAATACAATCGACGATGTCGTGACTCGCAATTGTCACGCTGTGTCCCGCGATCTTTTGTCACCTTTGGTGAGTTATGCCGCGTTATGCACGACCCACGATGAAACATGCTTGGTGACGGCTGATTATACAGCTATCAACAAATTACGGCGTTTTTTAACAATTTATTTCATAACTTACATTACTAGGTGGTAGGTCTCACCCATGTGCAAGGAACCTTCCAGGTTAGTACCACGGTAGTGTCAGATATTCTGTCGCCAGCAGTGTGTAAACGTTAATGTTTTCCGGTGTGAAGGGCACATTTTGATATATCTCGTAGGATTCAGCCAGCCAGCGTTTGCAATGTAAGCTCGAACCGACTTCAATATCAAGTTCACTGAAGTATAAAATAATTTAAATATTATTGAAGTTGGTGTTAGTTTACCGACTGTGTATATTTGGCACAATATCATTGATTTGGCACCAACTTCAATAATATTTAAATTATTTTATACTTTTCAGTGATATTGAAGTCGGTTCAATTTAAAAAATAAGATTTTATTTTTACCTTCTAGTGATATTTTCATATATAGTCTAAGTTTCATATATAAAGATAAAGATTGAACCATCGAAGACCGTAAAATGATCTAGGTAGGTTATGATCACATTATCGTCTATATAGTTTTACATAATTCATGTTTCTTCAGAAAAAATATCCGGTCGTATTGAAATTTGCATGGAATCATCATAGTAAATAGTTTACTCTCTCGAGTAAAAAAGAATAATCGAAATCGGTTCATATTTATCAGAGTAATGTAATGGAGAACATCAGTTTTATGGTTTTTACCAGATAAATTACTCCACATCGTTCGTGGTCCTCCAGGAAGTTCTTATCCGGTTGTGATAAAATTCATACAGTTTCATGACAGTGGTTTCTTCTTTCGAATAAAAAAAGAATCATTACAATTGGTAATTATTTGCCAATTATGACCATTTTTGTCCTTAAAAAGCGACATAAAGTCATCTTATAGGCATTCCTGCAGGTTTCCTGCGCAGTCACCATTCTTGTTTTTTCAGGAACTACTTATTCGTAAGCAATATTTTTTTATGGGACCTAATCAACGGATTAAAGAATGGATAGAAGAAAGATTTTTTCAAATCTGTTCATAATTGCCAGAGTTATGCGCGAACATACATTAAAAAAAAAGAAAAAAAAACAGACGAATTGAGAACCTCCTCCTTTTTTGAAGTCGGTTAACAAAATGTTTTTACTAACGACATCACATTAGAAACCTCTAAAATTATCAGTGTCTGTCTTCTATATTATACATGTATTATACCTTAGAATAATAACGCCTAGAATGATAGTTTCATACGAAAAAACTGTCTCGTTTGAGGCACAATAGCATAGATGTAGGCGTAAGTCACGCGTATTGACGCTCTGCGACACGCACACAAGTGAGCAAATAATGTTGTTAGTGGAATCAGATTTTCCCTAAAATTACGGAAATTGGAATTGCTTCTTCCTGAGGTCATTATATATTTTTTAGAATAAACTACTATTATTGCTGTCAGTAAGGAAATACTTTTTAAATTAAAAGATATAAATCTGAAATAACAAATCTACTATTTATAAATCTCGTGTCACAGTGTTTGTGGTCGCACTCCTCCGAATCAGCTGGAGCGATTCTTATGATTTTTTAATGTATATACTTGGTAGGTATGAGAATAGGTCGGAAAGTATATTTCATATCGCTAGGTTAAGCAACGTTAGACAAGGTCATTACATGGAAAACATAAGTGTGTGCGGATCATCAAGTAATTAAATAAATCTTTTCTTACTAAACAAATTTGGGTAGCAATTTTCCTTTTATTGGCAACTTTTTGATATAATGTCGTCTGTTGAAATTTAAAATTATTGTTTTCACTTTGGCGATTGTTTTACGTTAAAATATTAGGTTAAACGTAATACTTGCAGGTGAAATGTTATGTTACAATGTTGCTTAAGTTTTTCCGATGTACTGTGATTTCCATTTATTCCACAAACCATGATTTTAAAATAAAATATCGGGAGCTACCAGCGCTACGACTCGACTATAAGCACTGACGCGGGCTGCTGTTCGATACCAAGCCATTCTGGCTTGGTTTTACTTGCCTCACTGTGCGTGCATGTTCTCGGTTTCTAGGCGTTATTATTCTAAGTATTATACATATAAACTCTCTTTCTCTTGAATCACTCTATATATTAAAGAAAACGCATCAAAATCCGATGCGTAGTTTAAAAGATCTAAGCATACATAGGGACAAACAGACAGCGGGAAGCGACTTTGTTTTATACTATGTAGTGATTATAGGCATAACTATGGTCAGCAAATAAAGATGATTTGATTTAATTTTTACCATCATTCATTGCATCGCCCACTTTCCATCATGTGGCGTCATAATCAATTGCTTAAATAAGTAATAAAATACAAATTATATTCACAAGCAAGTATCGGAATTGTAACAAGTACGAGGATTTGTGCAACATGGATCTGATTGGGGAGGCATGCGGCGAATCGGCACGTAGTTCCGGCGCGGTGGCAGCCGCGCTGCGCAAGCGCAGGTGCCCGCGCTGATGCTGCGGTTTCGCTCTGTCGCCGGCACCTGCACTACACGCTTCACTACCACTGACTATCCACCAGGCAACGATTGGTATTTGGTCAGAAAAGAATATATATCGATATTCAAAATTATATGCTATTTCGACTTAATACTAAGTTCGTTAGGTAGCCTCTGTGGCGTAGCTGAAAACCGCTTACTTTACAAACCGGAAAACTCTGGTTCAAATCCTGTGGGGAGTAATAACTTTGTATAGTTGTTCTTTGTTCGTGAGGACTGAATTCTCCCCGGTCGTGTCTGCCTTCCGTCCCATCGGATTGTGAGAATAAAGGAAGAGGGAGTCCACACAAGCACTTGATTACTATAAAATCTCGTACGTAGATGGTTGACGGCATATTGGCCAGGACGATATTGTTTATAAATTTCTTTATACTTTTTTTGTTAAGAAAAATAAAACGACAAAGCAAAGACTGTAAATAGAGTTCTGAAAATATTATGGTTTTAACTGGTATAAAGAGAGATAGATGGCTTTAAAAATAATAGGTTATTCCTTTATCCGGTTATGCTTGACAAGCAGTTACGACGTTCCATAACTAGATTTTGTGTCAATACATTTTCAAAAGAGGATATATCACAAGTTATTATTATTAAGGTCATTTTAATGCAAATGAAATCATAAGTCGTCTTTGTTCTAAGGTTGGGTTAATATTTGCATAAAAGGAGCTTAATTCTCCTTGCCCTACGAGATTCGGACAGGAAGGCTCGCCCTCTTAACTTGGCGGCAGTGGGCCATAGCATCCGGCCCTCGCCTCACGCCACGCCGCTCGCCTCCCGCAATGGCAATGCCCACTAGATGGACTTCCGCCTTTTAACTGTTCAGACCTCGGGCCCGATACATTAGTTTGTCCAAAGAGTAGGAGAACCACCTAAATCACCCGTGATTTATTATATTGTTACACGCGTAAACAGTTTTATGAGTTACATAATAATACAACGTGAAATTCCCATATTAGAAGGTACTTAAAGTGGAAATGAAAAAGCGTGTTAAAAAAGGATCCTTCTCATTCTTTTAAATCAAGTAATACGAGTAAATAAAAATGCCCTCCTAATTGACACACGTTATCTTTTATTGACAAGATTAGCTCTGATTAACCAGCTATGTAAAAGATATTAAAGCGTGCACATGTATTTCCATAGACATACTCTGTTCCTACATTCGCAGAATCAAGACGCAGAATCCATGGGACGGAACAAAAAATCCCTTTGCATCAGGTGATCGAACTGTATCGTCGTAGCCAGTAACAAACAACTTCGTTTGTGTAGCTATGTGCTACACATGATTCAAACCTGCGTCCTCTGTTTTGTAAAATAAACAGCTTTCCGTTACATCCTTAAAGCTTTTCTTAAGGATGTAACGTTAAGCCCATTCAGAACTCATTTCAAATCGAAAATTACGCAATTTTTGTTTTGTTTTGTCTCCGATTACAAGCCTACTTACCCAGATTACCCTTTGTTCGCTAGTAATCGGAAGCGCGTTCTCTATGTGTGCTCGTAGAATGTCAAACTATAAACTAACACAAATCCAAAAGACGCAGTGAGCGAACGCGCGACAGAACAATAACAATGATCTTAGAGCCGTACTCGCAGGAAATGCCGGGGAAGCCAGATGAAATGCTCCACAACTATCACAGACAATAGCAATAACAAACAAAGACTTGACGGCAAACAACGCAACGTACCAAACTATTCTATAAACACCGTTCACATATTTACCATCATCAGACTACCAATTCGTAATTATCGGAACCTGATCCACTGACTTAACGCCATCCAATAAAGACAGCCTTGTCGAAAAAATAGTTACTATTACTAGTTCATGTAAAAAAAACACCGGCACGAAATACTCAATTTAACACCATCCATTTAGTGTGGTATTACGATTAGTGAAAAAAATTACGGAAGTTAGTTTGATTGCCACACAGAATTTTTAATGGGTCTCCAGTTGGTGTCTGGTCACTTTTAAATTGTTTCAAACCGGCAATAACACGGGGGTGAAAGGAGATTAGTTGCGCACGCGCCGATGAAGACGTCATCGCGTCATTCAGTGAGCATGCCACCTGCTGCATGATTATTGGCGCTGTCTCCACCTGGCTAAAACGTTTTGCGGTTATCAACCGAAACTAGCATTTGATTGCTGATTACTATCTCAGATATCAATATAATAGAAATGATGAAAAAAAATTAAAGTCCTTCTAATCTGAAACAGTGCGTTAAATCTAAAATTATAAATGATTGCGTTGCGAAGACTTTGAAGTGCGAGAAAATATAATTTCATCGCATAAAAGCCCTTTAGGATAAGTAGACTAATACAGCCAGAGATATACTTTATTGTGTACACCACGCAGCGAGAAACATTAAAAACACAAATCTAAAAATTGCGTCTTATCGCAAGTTGCGTTTTCTTCCAGACAACCTTTGGATGAAGAGGAACGAAAATATTAGAAAGTGAAGTCGTTTTGGCGTAAACCTTTATAAGATAATGATGAAAATAAAATATAAATATTTCGGCTTTGTGTTTATTTCACACTATCCTAATATTTTGACTTTGATAGCTCATAAACGCCTATTCGTTCACCAGAAAACAATGCACGTTTTTATTAGTTTGAGGTTAATTATAGTTTCTACTACTATAATACAATTTAAGTTCAGTTAATTAATGATTTATCTATATTCTCAGTTAGGTACATACTCTTCAAACCACTTCAGTAGGTAACTTATATCAGGTGTGATGTATTCTTATAATATTCGGTGTAAATAAGCTTTCGGCGTTAAAAGTAATATTTTACAACAGCATCCGTATTATCTCATTACAGTACAGAATTTTCTCACAAACCGTGACTCACACACATTAGGGATACCTACGTAACCAAAGACATAATCATTTTAAAACCAGTCTCCCATTCCGAGAATTTTGCTTGCAACCACTTCAACCGTGACATATTCAAATTTTAAAAAGCGTGTTTGACGTATTACGGCTACGAATGGTAGCAAATAACTTCATCAAAATGTAAGTAACAGTTGGAATCTAATATTTACCACAATGAGGATGGCTGATGAGTATTAAAGATATGAATACGCCGATTTTCCGCCAATGAACGTGGGAGTCGTGACTGAGGCGTTTGAAGTCGGCGGCACTATAATTATGAGTTCCCATAAAATTGTCTAGGTACAAATGCCTTCATTTTTGATGATTATGTGTCGCAACGAGAACAGTACGAGTTTGTGGAGTCGTTACTTGACGCAGCGCATTAAAACCGCAACATTATGACAAGCTTTAGTATAACAACACAATTGACGATTTAGCCCTTACTAAATTATATATAAATATAATAATACCAGCCCTTGTTAATGTCCCACTGCTGGGCACGGGCCTCCCTTCAAGATGAAGGGGCTTAGGCCATAGTCCACCACGCTGGCCAAGTGCGGGTTGGCAGACTACACAAGTCATTCGAAAGCTAGTTAGGCTTTCTCAGACATGCAGGTTTCCTCACGATGTTTTCCTTCACCGAAAGCTAGTAACAATCGCACAAAGACGATTCGCACATTATTAATTAAAGAAATCAGAGGTGCGAGCCGTGGTTCGAACCTGCGCACCTTGTTTCCAAGGCAAGCGCCCGCCCACTGAGCTGTTACAGCAGTTCGCTAAACAGTTTACTAAATTATTATGTTTTCATTACCTACAAACGTGCTAATACGTCTTAATCTATTCCTTATTATCCAGGGAAATGATAAAACTTAACTCGAATTGAACCCATTCTAGGTAATTTGCCGCATTAAAGATTGAATTAGGACGTCGACCTAAGAATTTATACAGCTCTCCAAACTATTTCTTACATTTAGAATTGAAACTGTGTACACAATATGGAATTTTAAAATGTATGAAAAAAAAAACTTTTCATGACTAATTTACTACACTAGGCTACGGGTTTCACGTTAGGTGGATTGTATGATACACTGCGGATGAGCATCCTACTTTTGGGTGGTCGGAACAGTCGGGCGTTCATTTCATGGATTTTACCGGCCATTACGAGGGCCGGGCCCCAGCCAGATCCACCGTTACGTTGCTAAATAAACACAATCATTATCATAGTCATCAAACTGCTGCGACACACAAACCATAGCAATTCAATTTACCAAAGCCCAATTAATCTATTCGGGCTTTTCAGAATTAACTTTTTTTTAAACGACCTTTACTCAAAGTGAAGGTTATCCACCTGAGGAAGTAAATTCATCTGTACACAAGATCTCCACCAAATAACCATAGATGCATGTTTATCGTTGCTATAGGAATAGTCAGAATGTAGGGTGCTAAGCGAGCACCATTCTTATGGTATACTGACGACTGACGACATAGCGTCTCAGTGTTGAAAATAAGTACCATCCACTGCATAACTACATATTCTATCAGTTACGAATTCAGTCAAGCACCAGACACTATATTATTGAAAGAAATAACTGCTAGAACTAGATACCAGGACCTTTGTACAAGATCCGTACAGGTAAGCAGTGTCAATTCAAATATTCTGCCCCAAAGCAGCAATGTATATATAAACATGCTATAATCCGGGCAAAAAGACACCGTAGGTGATGAAATTGTCGGGCTTATGAGACTTAAGTTCTCAACGGCCGATGATTCCGATCTACACCACGTTACACGCGAACCGCATAGCGCGATCATGCGCCGACCGCCGACTATCTGGATTGATGAGCAATGCAATGCAGCTATCAACGGGCATGTGTGATGATGTATGTAGTTAACTTATAAACTACGATATTTTCTTAAATTAAAGTGATATTACAAAAACTGAAACAGATAAGTATAGGAACTAGGTGTCTTAATGAGTAAGTATAAAATCTTTTTAAAAAAAATTGAACTGACTTCAATATCACTGAAAAGTATAAAATAATTTAAATATTATTGAAGTTGGTGTTAGCTTACCGGCTGTGTATATTTGGCACCAACTTCAATAATATTTAAATTATTTTATACTTTTCAGTGATATTGAAGTCGGTTCAATTTTTTTTTAAAAAGATTTTATTTTAAACTTTTTAGTGATATTTTCATATATAAAGATTGAACCATCGAAGACCGTAAAATGATCTAGGTAGGTTATGATCACATTATCGTCTACATAGTTTTACATAATTAATGTTTCTTCGGAAAAAAATATTCGGCCATGATGAAATTTGCATGGAATCGTCATGGTAGTTTACTCTCTCGAATAAAAAAAGAATCATCGAAATCGGTTCATAATTGTCAGAGCAATGTAATGTCGAACATCAGTTTTATGGTTTTTACCAGATAAATTCCTCCTCATCGTTCATGGTCTTCCAGGAAGTTCTTATCCGGTTGTGATAAATTTCATACAGATTCATTACAGTGGTTTCTTCTTTCGAATAAAAAAAGAATCATTGAAATTGGTAAATATTTGCCAGAGTTATGACCATTTTTGTCCTTAAAAAGCGACCAAAAAGTCATCTATATATATAGGCTTTCCTGCAAGTTTCCTGCGCAGTCACCATTATTGTTTTTTCAGGAACTACTTATTCGGAAGCAATATTTTTTTAATGGGACCCAACTAACGGATTAAAGAATGGATGGAAGAAAGATTTTTGCAAATCGGTTCATAATTGCCAGAGTTATGCGCGAACATACATAGAAAAAAAAATATATATATACAGACGAATTGAGAACCTCCTCCTTTTTTTGAAGTCGGTTAAAAGTTACGTAATTAACTTGTTAACAAGTATAAATTTATAGAATTTAAAGAATTGACATGCGAAAACGAACTCTTAAAATTACTTCCCTGCTTTATTATTAGACCCTGTTCAGTAGGTATTCCGTAGGTAATTTAGTACATGGGTATATCCAGTGATACTAAAGAATATGTGGTAACCGTTACCAGGGTCTGGTGATGATGCAAGAAGGTGGTCACAAGATGTATGAACCAATAAAGATAGAACTACCGAATTTGGGCTCGTTGAGTAGGTCTCCACGAGTAGTTGTTAGAAAGAGGGTGATCAGGCTCTGGATGTGGTCACAGGATCTCTGTCTGCACAAATGTAAGAAGACCGACCGAATTTAGACATGTTGGTTATATATCGACGAGTACTTGGTAGAAAGATGGTGATCATGATCTGAAGATAGAGCAGGAAGGTGGTAAACATGAACTGTCCTCCATTAAACGTAGGACCCCAACGAATTTTAAATCGATGGTTAGTAGATCGGTGAAGGAGAACACCGTGAGGAAACCTGCATGTCTGAGAAAGCCTAACTAGCTTTCGAATGACGTGTGAAATCTGCCAACCCACACTTGGCCGCCGTGGTGGATTATGGCCTAAGCCCGTTCACCTTAAGGGGAGGCCCGTGCCCAACAGTGGGACAAATACAAGGTTGGTATTATTATTATCATCACAGTGGCCCTTAGAACTTGACTATGATGAAACTAAATTGTTTCAAACCTAGAGTTTTTCAGAGATGATTTCACACTCACACACCCTTACTGACCCCACATATCCTCACTCACCTCTTCCTCACACCTTCATCTTCATGGGGGCGCCCATAGCACAGGATATCAACAAAAATTATTGTACTGCAAATATTAAGTTTTACTATAATGTATAATTATGATAGAAAATTAACTCTTTTTAATATATATAATTATTCTGTTTGTTCGTAACTTTACGCTCTTTACGGGTGTGTCTTAAAGCTTGCTGGATGTTAGTAACGTCTTTCCGCCTACATATTGAGTAGACAGCCTGTGCTTTTAGTCTTGGCATGATAAATAAATAGAAATATAGTAAAAAATAACATAGTTCAAAAGTTGTAATACATTCAAAAGTTGTGTAATCGATTCTTCTCTCGATACTGGACAAACTACATAGTTTCAGGTTTTTCGTTAATTCGTTAACACGTTGTAGATATATTATTGTTAACTATAACATTTTGGTTCGTTCGTCTAGTCGTCAGTTACTACTGACATAAATTGACCGACATTACATTAATCGTGACGTACTCAAGTACTTACTTGAGTCAAGCTAATAAAATTTGTTTTTTAACACAAAGGACTACCTTATTAGGTGGTCTTACTATCGCTTTACCCGTAGGTTGCTGGGTTAGAATTGCATCTCCCCATCTCCTCTCGTTGGGTGTCGTAAGAGGCGACAGGAAGACGGGCAGCAGCGTCTTTCTTTTGGATTTATCTTCCACCTATACTGCGATCCCCGAGCCAATGGGGTATATGGCAACCTCTCTCTTCTAAGGGGGAGGCCTTTGTTCAGCAATGGATGTCTATCGGCTGCTAATGATGAATGATGATAATGACTATCGCTTTAAGTTGTAGGGAGTGAGAAAGTGTTTGTATGTAAATGTTTGGGAACATATTACAGTCCACATATGAAATATTAATAATTTTCTTAGAAAACCTCAAACCTAAACATCGAAGATGTAGACACGTGTGGGTGCCAGCGGCTACTGGGTGCCCGTATGGGTGCGCTCGGGCGTGGCTAGCCCGCCCTCGGCGACGCCCAGTTGTCACACGCCACGCCCTCTTGCCACTTTACGTTATTTTTTTGTATAAAATTAGTATACATATCGATATTAGGTACATACACAAACCCACAACCTTTGAAATAACTCCGCATTATAAGGTCTAAAAAACTTAGTATCCTGATTAAGTTGAAGCGGTATTTAACAAAGGCTTTTGAATCTTTACAAAGCTCAGGATAGACCCTGCATCGAGTACTGTTCTCACCTGTGCATTATTTATTTTATTTATTTATTGTATACAAAAGAACAGTACATTTGACATATTTCATCTTCTGCCAAACTACATAGTAGTTTGTCGGCAGTCGTTCTCGTTTTACAACGCTAGCATCTGACATACTGTTTATTTAAACATGAAAATAGCAATACTATTAGGTACAAGAAAGTACTAAAAGTTATACAACAAAAATTAAAATAAGTTATAGCCTCACTATGGACACAAAGATAGGTAGTGCTTTTTTAGTGTATTATTTTAAAATGTCTTCTAGATTGAATGCCTATCATAAAGCCCTGTGGTAGGTCATTCATTAGTAGCGGTACAATAAATCTTCTCGTACGCTTGCCATAATAATTATTTGTTCTGGGTACATAATATATATTTTTTTACTTTAGCTGTACGGGTTGGGTATTTATAAATATTTTTCGGACCCCACTGAGTTTCTTGCCGGTTCTTCTCAGTGGGGGCGCGTTGTGAACCGGTGGTAAACTCAGCCCTCTCTTAAGCGACAGCCCAAGCCGAGGCCGTGCCTCCCTGAGGTGCCCTTGAGCTCGTCGCTACTTCTGCCGTTAAGGCTAGAGCGCTTTAAGCGCTCGCCTCCTATTGTCCGGTGAAGCTGTAATGGCCATCTGCGGCCAACAGCGTCTATCATTCCCAAAAAAAAAAAAAAAAAAAATTTTCTTTAAATATTCTGTATTACCGAATTGTTCCAATAATACTGTTAATTTGGCCTTTTGATTTATCGGCAATATTTTAGTAAGTTTATAGAACTTTTCATACTCCTTTTGTAATTTATTTTTCAAGTATCTCACAGGTCTTTCTCATCTCTGCCAAATATCAACTTTAATCTCTTTGGATTCGTTAAGGTGGTATCAGATGATTCATTTATGGTTCATTTTCGTATTTTATTCGGCACCTTTCACTCAAAATGAAACGTATGGACAAAAAATGAAACAAGAGTGCTGAAGAAAAATGAAGCAATCACTCGAGTAATATTCATTGGAGTGAACCGTCTGATCGTACCTTTAGACAGACGCGCTCGTGGGATAATTGACGATAACTACTTAACAAATGAATAACTGCAACACTTGGATCACCGTGGTCTTGTTGCATGTTTATCGTTTTTTTTACAGATTGTACCTCGGTGAATGTGTTTAAGTGTACAGTGTACTCCTTCATCGTGTACTGCCATCTCCTTTCTTTTACCGGACTACCAGGCGCAGGGTCTTTAGCGCTTTATCGTTGATACTCCAACTTGCCACACCAAGCGATTCTCCTCCTCTTTCCTCATGTCCACGGCCAAGCAGCGGAATTCTCCCAGAACACTATAACTTGGGTTTATTAAAGTCTATTGTAAATAGGCATCTTATGGGTATGCGCGGCCCATCCTAGATCGCATCTTCACTTACCATCATGTGGTTCACTTACCAACCACCAGGAACCCATCTGATAAGATTGCGGTCAAGCACTACAAATTTTATCGTCCTTAATGACGCTACAAACTCATTCTCTACCTATAGTTTCTGTAGGACCAGTAAAATCATCGACATAATGTATAATGCAGTATATAATGTAGTGTAGTAAAATACTACTTATCACAACGAAAATAAGTAAGTAGGTACTATGCGTTTCAACTAAGAATGTGGCCGCCATGATGATTGCGACTGCGGAACTCGTTTTTTACGATTTTTGTAACGCCAGCAGAGTAAACACAAAATGAAAAATTCGCCCCGGTTTTGATTATTTATTGTAATGTTTTATTTTGCTATCTATTTTTAGTAATTATACATTTGAAATGGCAAGATGGCGGCCACATTCTTAGTTGAAACGTATAACGCATTCAAATATTTTTTCTGCAATGGGGAACTTGCACAGTTTTTGTTTTTTAGTGTTTAATAAAGATTTTAAGCTCACAGGGTAACAAAAACAAAACATCAAAAATATATACAAACAACTTAAAATATTGTAAATCAAAAATTGTCTTCTCTACCTTGGCGCGAAAACGCTCAGTGCACTGAGCGTTTTCGCGCCAAGGTAGGACGTCGCTCACTGTTTTGCTCTGATGTCATTCTATTGTTATAACATTGACACAATTACCTACTACCAGATACAACATACACCATGAAATGCTAAAATGAAATGTAAGGATTTGGTTCGCGGCCGCCATCTTGGTGGTAGCTTTTTTTTTTGACGCGGGGGATATATCTTCCAAAGATCCCCGGGAGCTATGGGGCTCGACTGGGGTATGTGGGATTCTTACCCACTAAAACCCCCGCGGCTGTCACATGAGAGGAACTACTTATTCGTAAGCAATATTTTTTTCATGGGACCCAATCAACGGATTAAAGAATGAATAGAAGTAAGATTTTTAACCGACTTCAAAAAAAGGAGGAGGTTCTCAATTCGTCTGTATACAGGGTGTCCCACGGCGATGCCACACGGAGGGAAAGTACCTTAAATATTAAAGATAGGATATTTTACTGAAAGAAGACATCGTTTTATTTTTAATAATAAGTAGAACTGCATTCACAGATTTTTTTATTTTTTTATTAAAAGAGTGAGAATTTGTATACAACAGAACGGATCACACTTTGAGCATTTGATAAATTAATTTTTTTTTTAAATAAAATGTAAAATTTTATGATCTTAGTTTCATTTAATATGCTAGGTTATTTAGGAAAAAATAATGCTTATGAGTAGCCCTTTCAAACGCTATTATAAAATACATGTAATTTTTCAATCACATTTGGCGGGTTCGATTCCCGGTTGAGGTAGGCGATTTTTAAAAAATCTGTGAATGCAGTTCTACTTATTATTAAAAATAAAACGATGTCTTCTTTCAGTAAAATATCCTATCTTTAATATTTAAGGTACTTTCCCTCCGTGTGGCATCGCCGTGGGACGCCCTGTATATATTTTTTTTTTTTTTCTATGTATGTTCGCGCATAACTCTGGCAATTATGAACCGATCTGAAAAAATCTTTCTTCCATCCATTCTTTAATCCGTTAATTGGGTCCCATAAAAAAATTATTGCTTAGTAATAAGTAGTTCCTGAAAAAACAAGAATGGTGACTGCGCACTGAGACTTGCAAGAAAGCCTATATAGATGACGTTTTAGTCGCTCGGACTCGCTCGGTCGGACAAAAATAGTCATAACTCTGGCAAATATTTACCAATTTCAATGATTCTTTTTTTATTCGAAAGAAGAAACCACTGTATTGAATCTGTATGAATTTTATTACAACCGGATAAGAACTTCCTGGAGGACCATGAACGATGTGGAGGAATTTATCTGGTAAAAACCATAAAACTGATGTTCTCCATTACATTGCTCTGACAATTATGAACCGATTTCGATGATTCTTTTTTTATTCGAGAGAGTAAACTACTATGATGTTTTCATGCAAATTTCATTACGACCGGATATTTTTTTCTGAAGAAACATGAATTATGTAAAACTATGTAGACGATAATGTGATCATAACCTACCTAGATAATTTTACGGCTTTCGATGGTTCAATCTTTATATATGAAAATATCACTAAAAAGTTTAAAATAAAATCTTTTAAAAAAAAAATTGAACCGACTTCAATATCACTGAAAAGTATAAAATAATTTAAATATTATTGAAGTTGGTGTTAGCGTACCTGCTGTGTATATTTGGCACCAACTTCAATAATATTTAAATTATTTTATACTTTTCAGTGATATTGAAGTCGGTTCAATTTTTTTTAAAAAAGATTTTATTTCGAATCGGTTCATAATTGCTAGAGTTATACGCGAACATACATAAAAAAAATATATATATACACAGACGAATTGAGAACCTCCTCCTTTTTTGAAGTCGGTTAAAAAAGAAACCATTTTTATTCATTTGCGATGAGGTTTGGTAAGTAAGATCTAAAACTATTAGATAGATAGACAACTCTATTGCACATCAAAAAGTCCACTATCCCAAGTTACAAATCGATACCGCCAGTGGTTTCTGAAATATCTTATAGGTGTGACAGACAGACAGATGAAGTCACACCATCAAGGTTCCTCTGGGGCCATCCACTTTGGGCATGTTTCGAGAATCTGCATTAATAAAGCCTTTATCCATTTTTTACGTTTTCATAAATTCCCTCCGTTTGGTTTGTGCGATAGTTGTTAACGAGCCAATCACAAGTAGAATTATGACGTCACTCTTCCCTAATGAGTGCTATAAATTACGTTTTAATTAACGTAATTTAAAGTGGAATTTCGTAAAAAATAATAATCTATACTATAATAAAACTCAAAGAGCACTTTTTCTGTACATTGAATATTTTTCCAAAATTTCTATGTGGGGGTACTATACTATCGACATAGAGGCCAAAACAATTTTTTTTGGAATTATTGTCTGTCTGTCTGTCTGTCTGTCTGTCTGTCTGTCGTTCTGTTCGTCCAGGTATCATTTGAAAACCCGTGGATGGATTTTGATAGGACTTTCACTGATGTGTTGTGTAGAAGTCAAGGTGTAAGTTGGTATATAAAACATCACGCTATGTTTCATAGGGGCTAAGCAGTGAAACATTACTTGCACATATTACCACGTAATTTCCTTTGTATGTGAATAGGGTAATTATAGACTGATCAGTTAATCATTAAGATATGTATTATTACGCTATATACAATAGGGACTGAGCAGACATTTAGTTTGCATAAGATATAGCATTGGCGAAGGGTCAATTTTTGTAAGGCGTAAGCCGGTCCGGTACACCCAGGACATTTTCATTAGATTTCTGTTCATGAAATTTTAATGAAACTCCCCAAGTCCAGGTAGTGTATAGATAAATATTGTATTACAGTCGCAACAATAAAAGATGCGAAAAGCTTAGAAGTTTCATTATCGAATATCATTAGACAGTAATTTACGATGTTAGCGTGATTTACATTATGAACAGCGCCATCTATCGGTGAAATTGAACATACAATCACTATAGAACTTTAATCTATTTATTATATCAAAGAAAGTCGTGTTAGTTACACTATTTATAACTCAAGAACGGCCTAACCGATTCGGCTGAAAATTGGTGGGGAGGTAGCTTAGAACCAGGAAACGGACATAGGATACTTTTATCCCGGTAGGTTAAGGTTAAGCAACGTTACGTAAGGTCATTAAATAGATGGGTGAACCGATTTGTATGATTTTTTTGTGCATATCGGGTAGGTCTGAGTATAGGTCATAAAGTATATTTCATACCGCTAGGTTAAGGTTAAGCAACATAAGGCCGGGTCATTAAATTGATGGGTGAACTGATTTGTATGAAATTTTGTGTGCATTTCGGGTAGGTCTGAGAATAGGCTGTAAAATATATTTCATGCCACTAGGTTAAGGTTAAGCAATATAAGGAAAGGTCATTAAATAGATGGGTGAACCGATATGTATGAAATTTTGTGTGCATATCGGGGAGGTCTGAGAATAGGTCATAAAGTATATTTAATGCCGCTGATACCATGATTGACGAGGATATATAGAACGAGAGGAGGGTGCAAGAGAGGAGAAAGAGGGAGAGGGGATTCGAGGAGGGGGTGATGTGGTGAGGGATCGGGGGAGTTAGGTGGAGTAAGGGGGGATTCAGAAGGAGCAAGTTCGTAGAAGAGAGAGGGGGAGAGGGTTCAGAGAGGGGATAACAGGGAGAGGAAGAGGGGGGGGGGGGGAGTGTGACGGAAACCGAAGCGGGAGGGGGAAAGAGAGAGGAGAGAAAGAGCATATAATTAGATTTTTTTATAAGAGAGAGAGATAAATCTAGGGAGGAGGGAGAAAAGGGGAGCAAAACGTAATAAAAGCGCGGGCGGAGCTGCACGGGTCAGCTAGTTTTAGAATAAATCTTTTAGTAATGCTCTTTTTACAACTACTTTCATTAAATTAAAATAATTAACGATTATAATTTTTATGCAAGTTCACCCGAACCGCAATAGTCGCTGACTGACTTCTTCTTCATCATCATCATCATCAGCAGCTGAAAACTTCCATTGCTGAACAAAGACCTCTCTCCCCCTCATACATAAGGTAGGGGTAGCCACAATCCCCATACTTGGCAGGCATCTTGGGGATCGCGGGGATAGGTCTTCTTGCTTTCCCTTAGTCGCCTCTTACGGACACCCGGCGGGAAGAGATTCGAGGGTGCCCGGAACCCCACGGGTAAAAAGATAACGTAAAATAGAGAATCTTCTTTTTGAAGCCGGTTAAAAAGTAGAATTCTTCTTAAATAAAATCTTTAAAAAAAAAATTTAACCGACTTCTATATCCCTGAAAAGTAGAAAATAATTTAAATATTATAGAAGTTTGTTTTAGCGTACCTGCTGTGTATAATTGGCACCAACTTCAATAATATTTAAATTATTTTATACTTTTCAGTGATATTGAAGACGGTTCAATTTTTTTTTTTAAAGATTTTATTTGATACTTTTTAGTGATATTTTCATAAATAATGATTGAACCATCAAAAACTGTAAAATGATCTAGGTAGGTTATGATCACATTATCGTCTACATAGTTTTACATAATTCATGTTTCTTCAGAAAAAAATATCCAGTCGTAATGAAATTTGCATGGAATCATCATAGTAGTTTACTCTCTCGAATAAAAAAAGAATCATCGAAATCGGTTTATATTTGTCAGAGTAATGTAATGGAGAACATCAGTTTTATGGTTTTTACCAGATAAATTCGCCCACATCGTTCATGGTCCTCCAGTAAGTTCTTAGCCGGTTGTGATAAAATTCATACAGATTCATTACAGTGGTTCAATCTTTCGAATAAATAAATTAATAGTTTAAAAAACTAAAAATACACGCTTTTATAAGGACTACTGCACTAAAAATCAATAAATAAATTATCTAAACAGTTCTTTCTTTCTTTCTACCTCGTGTTTGTAATTTATGGATAATACATAATTATGTGTAAAAGCGTGGGGCGCTTGAATCGTAGGCAGGTTGTGGCAAAACATATTTTTACTAGACTAGAGTTAGCGAAGTTTAAGAAAGCACTGGGTACGTATTTACCCGTTTAAACAGTCGAAAGTACGCTAAATTATTATTATTATTATTAATAGTCAATAGCTTCACAAGTAGTATTCAAGGGTTCCGTTACCAACCTTCCGGGTCCATCAACAGGTCCACGTTATTAAGCAAAGTGAATAAAATTCCTTGATAAAAATCAAATCAGTCCAAGCTCGATGGGTTTACTAGTAATCATTCCAGGGTCCCGTTAACCACTTTTCATTTCCATCATCAACCCTGATTATTGGGCAAAGTAAACAGAACTTTTAATAGGAATCAAATGAGCCTAAACTCGGTTAGTTTACTAGTAGCCATCCAAGGGTTCCCTTATCCACCTTCGAGCCCCACCATCAGATCAGCTCGATGATACCATATTATTGTATTGTCACCGGTTCTTGATACATGTGCAAAATTTCAAATGTTTTGGACGTGTAGAAATGGGTCAAAATTGCATCGCAAGATTCCATTACCATCATACATACATAGTTACATACATACATATATACATACATACATACATACAGGTCAAGCTAATAAAAGCGTGTTAAAAAAGAATCATTGAGATTGGTAAATATTTGCCAGAGTTATGACCATTTTTGTCCATAAAAAGCGACATAAAGTCATCTATATAGGCATTCCTGCAGTTCTCCTGCGCAGTCACCATTCTGTTTTTTCAGGAACTACTTATTCGTATGCAATAATTTTTTTATGGGACCCAATTAACGGATTAAAGAATGGATGGAAGAAAGATTTTTTTCAAATCGGTTCATAATTGCCAGAGTTAGGCGCGAACATACATAGAAAAAAAAAATAGTATATGTATACAGATGAATTGAGAACCTCCTCCTTTTTCGAAGTCGGTTAAAAAGTAGAATTTATTTTTGCTGTGCCGTGGGTCGTGCCTACAAATTGCCTATTGACAATCAATTATTCTCAATAGAGTAGGTAACCGAAATACTTTTCCGAGGAACTTGTAAAACAAACATAATATTGACGCTGTGAACGTAACGCTGTTGATAAACTAATTCTGGACTTTTCCGGTAGATGTCAGTATTCAACATGTGGATTACTAAATGGAAGCTCCACCCTCAGGAAGCTCCCCTTGAATTTTGT
Organism: Furcula furcula; assembly: GCA_911728495.1. Taxonomy (NCBI): domain Eukaryota; kingdom Metazoa; phylum Arthropoda; class Insecta; order Lepidoptera; family Notodontidae; genus Furcula; species Furcula furcula. The sequence continues at coordinate 18,234,619 of OU452244.1, forward strand.
TTTTCCCGAACGACGATAGAGCGCGCTATGGCCACCTTGTCGACGTAAAAACCTTGCATTGAGCGCATTTTCTATTTTCCTACTTTCTATCCAAATTCTTCGTTTATACGAACTTTATATTTCTAAAGTACATTTGAAAATTACTATTCTACACGCAACCACCGTGTTATCTTTATTAGCAGCAAGCAATAAGTATAGTTTAAATAACATTTTATCTAGTTCAGTTAGTGAGTAGAATCGTAGTGGAGTGCCGCGGTAGGCAGGAGCGGCGAGATGAAGGACCCTCCGATACCATCTGCTAGTCTTTGCGACACTCCGCCGCCGCCGCGCCACGCGCCTTGCATCAAATAACTGATAAATGATAAAACACTTGGGGAAATCTTTAATTTCATCAGCACAAATAAACATACCGTTTTGATTCATTATAAACAATATTGACAGTCGATTCGCTAAAGTACACGTAATCTTAGGGTTCCCACGCCAGCGCAACGGCTTTGTTCACCCGGTGCGTCAATACTGTAATAATGACGATAAAGTTGTTCCGTAGTAGTATTGCGCATCAGCATGCTGTGATCAGTCAAGCAAAGTTCATCAAATAATCATTGACGATGTTTCGCTACAGAACAAACAATATGGCGCACGCAAATGAATGTTCGCTCAAGGTGAAAATTGATGTTCATCGCGATTACACGCCATTGGTATCTACCATTTGAAACGTCCAAGAATAAGCCGCACTTAGAGTTTGTTAATGATTCATTATCTCGTCACTTAAGTAAAAAAATAATTTCAACGAAAAAAGAACTGCCTACAAAATGTAACTAGAAAGCCTGAAATAATTTCTTAGGATTAGTGTTTTTTACATCTATATAGTTGGACGTGGACTACAACATAAAATACATCTTATTATCAAAGACACCAAACTGGAAAACAATTAGCTACCTACTGCCGTTTTAAGTCTTTGCTAGCTAATTCTTGATCACCTGATCCACCATCGGGGTCAAGGTATGGTATAGGCTGAGCGCATCTCATGACAATTCCAATAAGCCCAAACATGACTAGGATATATTGTTTTATTACGGTGTTCCGGTGGTCATCTATGGCCTTCTTCATCAGATCCATTTCACGATACTTTATAAAGTCACGTTTCGCTAAGTCACGAGAAGACATTATGTCATTTCCATACATTTTTTTTTTAATTCTCTACCGTTTCATATTGTAGAATCACAACTTGGCTACAGGCACTGTTCTACCAAAGATATCATCATCAGCCGAAAGAAGTCCACTGCTGAACAAAGTTCCCCCTTAGAAGGGAGGGGTAAGCATAATCCCCATGCTTGGCAGGCGTCTTGCAGGGTCGCAGTATAAGTAATCCAATAGAAAGACGCTGCTGCCCGTCTTCTTTATTTCCCTTAGTCGCCTCTTCTCTTACGGACACCCAACGGGAGGAGAGGAGAGGGTGCTATTCTTACCCGGACACCCAAACAAATAAGCACCAGACAAAAAAAAACACTGTGTTACAGCTCTGTGTTATTCAACATAATTTCTTCCTCCTAGTTCATAGGACAACAGCAACCAATCTTTCACGAGATCAGCCATACGTGGGAGATATTGTAGAACCAATATTTTTCAATATAGAGACAAAAATTATTTAACATGCCATCTGCGTTTTAAGAAACGTATGTATTAAGTTTAAAATTGACAATCTGAAACTTCACCGAGATTCGTATTCGGGAGTCCGGTATCTATCCATGCATAGTTAAGTGCATCTGTGCCAAGTGTCGACGCAATATCGAAGTCTTCCCAAGGGATGGAAGGTTGTCGATTTAACTTCTTGGGTGGATGTCGGCTGCCGCCAGGCACGACCATCCGCGTCTCGGTTGATTATGTACATCTACTTTGCATAGCCCCTCGCCTTTAGTAGGTACTTATATCCGTGGATTTTCACTTCGTCTCTTACAAAAAATGCATCGTAAAATATCACTATAGTATCGTAGAGGAATGAGAAATAAGAATACTGGCCGTACTGCGTAGACGTAAGCGTGCACATCCACATGCACGTACTGTGACGATGTAATTTCGGGAACTCTATGAGACATGATATACCGCACTTGCGTGACGTAACGACGTAAATAAGCATTCCGATTTCAAATTAGATCCCCTTCGTAAGTTCCTCAAAGAAGCGTCGAAACGCTACTCTGAATCCGCGTCCCGTCACGCAAACAGCTTAATCCACGCCGCCGCCGATTACGCCCCTAGTCCTTCTGACTCGCGCCGCAGACCACGGCACGTACTGCTCGACCCTCCTGACCCCATGACGGTCCTATTGGACCGGGATGCGCCGACCCCTCCCCGACAACCGTATGCTACACTAGCTATCAGACACCGGTCTCGCCGGCGAGGCCGAAGGGTCGTACGTATGCGACCGCAACGACGTGCATCACTCCACTGAGTTTCTTGCCGGTTCTTCTCAGTGGGGGCGCGTTGTGAACCGGTGGTAAACTCAGCCCTCTCTTAAGCGACAGCCCAAGCCGAGGCCGTGCCTCCCTGAGGTGCCCTTGAGCTCGTCGCTACTTCTGCCGTAAAGGCTAGAGCGCTTTAAGCGCTCGCCTCCTATTGTCCGGTGAAGCTGCAATGGCCATCTGCGGCCAACAGCGTCTATCATTCCCAAAAAAGAAAAAAAAAAGACGTAAATAAGAAACGCCGTTGAAAACGACAATTACCTCAAAGATCGAAAATAGTTTGTACCAAATGTTAAAGAAATTCAGGCGTAATATTTATTGGTATAGCTAAATCTTTTAGAAATAATTCTGAATAAGACATTGCATGAACATAGTAGTTCTACATATAATTGTTCTGGCAAAATATGAGCTAGCGATAATGCGGTCGCCAAGGTGCTCTGCGAAGCTGGTTCGTGGCGCGGGGAACAACAGCGTGTTCAAGTTTAATTGGACTGAGACGCGCCGGCGCCGGCCGGGACCCACACCTAGATTAGTCCGCCTCTCCTGAGACCAAACACATGAACATGTAAATAAACCTTAATTATTTGCCAAATACTACCTACCTATACCGCACTGGACCGGTATTTTTTTACTTAATATAAGCCAGTCCTTGACTGCAGTTCCACCTGATGGAAAGCAGCGATATAATCGGGCAAGTTAAAGTACACTAGCTTATTAAAAGCTTATTCACTGTAGCCTTAAAGACACTCACATTATTAGGCTCAATTCACGCCAAGATGGCAGAAGCCGGAAACGGTGCGGCGTGCACTTTCAGTGTGAAAGAATTCTTCGTCTAATAAGTAAGAAGCTGCCCAAGAAAATTTTATAAAATATTTTTTATTCCACTTAGTGACCGGACAAGCAAGACGTTCGACTGATGGTAAGCTACACGAATGCGACATTAGTTTTTAAGTCTCTTGAGGCCGGTAATTTCACCTTCTACAGTGACTTTCACACCGGAACCCAACAATGTTAACACTTTATTGGTTGGCGGCAAAACTTCTGACATCTGGACGGTCCCTTGCACAAAGGACTTCACAAATAATAAAGTAGGAATGTTTTTAGGGTTCCATAAATAAAAGGTAAAAAAGGAACCCTGACTTCGTCTCTCTATCTGTCCGTCTGTCTGTCTGTCACACCTTGTATATCGCAGAAACCACTGACTCTATCGAACTTGGAATAGTTTTAGATCTTACTTACCCAACCTCATCGCAAATGATGCACATCTCAAAACTGATTTTTATTTTGGCTTATGTCACGTAGTTTTTGGCTTAGATATAATCAAATTTGTTCAAATATAAAAATTTCCCGGTTATAAAAATAAACTTTACCGGTTTTTTTTATTTATTTTATTTTCAGCACAAGCTAGTGCTTGATTGCAGACCCACCCGATGGAAAGTGGCGACGCAATCGAAGATAGTAAAGCACACTAAAGAGATTATTAAAAGGCTATTCTCTCTAGCCTTGAAGACACACCGACATTATAATTGGGCGGGAAAATAGACGCAGGCAAACGTCTGCAGGTAAACGGTCACCCATCTATGTAATGACCTGGCTTTTTATTTTTTTTACAACATATTCATTTATTATGATTCTAATAAAAAAGGATAAAATCGGACCACGCGTATAACCAAGTAAAAATTTTGACTTTAATCCCATTTCCTAAGGGAACCGTGCCGAACTACAGAATAAAAAGTATCCTATGTCCCACCTCGTAGTATTAACTCAAATCATGCCAAGTTTCGTTTGAATCCATTCAGTAGTTTTGGCGTAATGCGCGGCAATGATACAGACAGACAGACAGATAGACAAAAATGAAGAAAATTACAGATTTGGTATTGGATATAGAAGTATTGGATAAAGAATGCCCTCAAAAAATAATTTTCATAATATATTTAATGTACAAAATTGGACCTGTTACAGTTTTATTATAAGTATCGATAGTTATAAGATAGATGGTTATCTCCACACACCTCGTGATATTAGATATAATTACAAAAAATAGCCCGATTTTTAGGGTTCCATACCTAAAATTTAAAAACGGAACCCTTATGGTGTGTCTTTGTCTGTCTGTCACACCTATATATTTCAGGAACCACTGGTGCTATCGATTTGAAACTACATGTCTATCTATATTTTGCAGGAAAAATAAAATGATCTTTCCAAATAGTACAGTTTTTTAGTAATAATAAAAAACCTCGACAAACAAACATAGTTTTGCAGTTTGTTTTTTTTTGCTATCTGAGGTGTTTGTTTTTTAACACGCTTTTATTAGCTTGACCTGTATGTATGTATGTATGTAACTATGTAACTTTGTAACTATGATGGTAATAATAATAATAATAATTTCTTCATTGGAATCTTGCGATGCAATTTTGACCCACTTCTACACGTCCAAAACATTTGAAATTTTGCACATGTATCAAGGACCGGTGACAATACAATAATATGGTATCATCAAGCTGATCTGATGCTGGGGCTCGAAGGTGGATAAGGGAACCCTTGGATGGCTACTAGTAAACTAATCGAGTTTGGGCTCATTTGATTTGTATTAAAGAGTTATTTTCATATTGACCATTAATGAGGACCTGATGATGGAACTGGAAGGTGGGTAACGGAAACCTGGAAGGGCTACTAGTAAACACATCGAGTTTGGACTCATTTGATTTGTTTTAAAGAGTTCTTTTCACTTTGACCATTCATGAAGACCTGATAATGGAACAGGAAGGTGGGTGACGGAACCCTGGAATGGCTACTAGTAAACACATCGAGTTTGGACTCATTTGATTTGTTTTAAATAGTTGTTTTCTCTTCGACTAATAATAAGAACCTGATGATGGAACAGGAAAGTGGGTGACGGAACCCTGGAATAGCTACTAGTAAACACATCGAGTTTGGACTCATTTGATTTGTTGTAAAGAGTTTTTTTCACTTTGACCAATAATGAGGACCTGATGATGGAACAGGAAGGTGCGTAACGGAAACCTGGAATGGCTACTAGTAAACACATCGAGTTGCGGCTCATTTGATTTGTTTTAAAGAGTTCTTTTCAGTTTGACCATTAATGAGGACCTGATGATGGAACAGGAAGGTGGGTGACGGAACCCTGGAATGGCTACTAGTTAATTCATCAAGTTTCAGCTCATTTAATTTGTTTTAAAGAGATCTTTTCACTTTGACCTTTAATGAGGGCCTGATGATAGAATAGGAAGGTTGGTGACGGAACCCTGGAATGGCTACTAGTAAACTCATCGAGTTTAAGCTCATTTGATTCGTATTAAAGAGTTCTATTTACTTTGCCCAATAATCAGGGTTGATGATGGAAATGAAAGGTGGTTGACGGAACCATGGAATGATTACTAGTAAACCTCGATGGGTTTACTAGTAGCTTGGACTCATTTGATTTGTATTAAGGAGTTATATTTACTTTGCCTAATAACGTGGACGTTGATGAACCCGGAAGGCTGGTAAGCCACCGACCGGCTTCGGATCAGTTATACCATTGAATTGTACCATTAATGGTATAAATGGTACTAAGTTGTCCCATTTATACCTGTAATGGTATGGTACTAGTTAATACCAGTTATACCATTAGATATCCCTTGAATACTACTTGTAAAACTATTGACTTTGGCTTACTTTCGACTGTTTAAAGGGTAAATACGTAGTGCTTTCTTTAACTTCGCTAACTCAATCAGATACCTACGCGTAATATAAAAATATGTTTTGCCACAACCTGCCTACGATTCAAGCTACGAACAAATCAATACTTGAGCTAATTTTATTGAATGATCAAACGAACTTACCCTAAGTGAAGTTCGATCTTAATTATCCAGTCCTTGACGAGAAGATATCCCATCACTAGTAGTAGTACCTCGTGGGTACGATCCGAAGATATCGCACAAGTTTCAGAGGTTAGAAAGAGAAAACAACTCTTTCGTATCCACTCCGCCTCAGCCGAGCGACAGCCACCTCATTCTCTTTAGAGTAAAATGAAATACAGCTGCAACATTGATTTAACAGGGTCATTAATGGGTAGGGAGGGACCTTATATCTTCTCGTCAAGGACTGGATAATTAAGATCGAACTTCACTTAGGGTAAGTTCGTTTGATCATTCAATTATCCAGTCCTTGACTCCAAGATATTCCATCACTAGTAGTAGATGTTTAGAGATACAAAATCAATGTTGCAATTAAAGAGATTCGAGAATAAAACAAAGTTAACTTAACTTGTTGCTTAAACTATTAGTTATAATAAAGCCAAATATATTTTGCAATTTTTTGCAGAATACATAAACACGTAGGTATACGTACCTACTAGGTACGTATTAATTAATTTGATATAAGTAATTATGTTTTTATACATATTATTTGATGAATTAAACTTATTTAATATACAATGATTTAAAATTTTACATTAACATTATTGAACATGTAATCCCAAATAGCATAGCCTGCTAATCGTGCAGACTATCTTGCGACCAATTTTCTAATAGTTTTAATAATAAAGGCGTTCTGGACAGCTGCTGAAGCCAGGGCTCGTCTCGTATTGTAAGTAATAAGATAGAAGTGTCGATTGTGTTGTTAAATAATATCTCTTTAATACATCGTCCCATGGCTTGAGAAGACATATACTTATAATAATATACCATTTATTTTGTTTGCTGTATAGCAAATAATATACCATATTTGGGACAATCCACACGCGGGCATTCGTCCCCAAATCAGGCAGAGCCTGCACCACGACAACCAGACAAACGATATCAATAGGTACTTATACCTTAAATACCTTTCCTTCCTGCAAAATACATCAACCCAAACAGACAAACTACACCCAGACAAGGTGGGAATCGAACCCACCACACATCGGGCAGCGGACAGGGTGTCAAGATGTGAGCCATGTCATGGAGAATAAAACTGAAAAGTTAATGTTGTTACCAGACAAGTGGGAAATCAATAGGTCTTTGAATGAATTGATGCAGATTTAAAATGGGTTAACATCTACAAATTCCGTACCTAAGGTTTTTAGTCTGTGTAAACCTTACAACACATTTGGTAAATTCTAATAGTTTAGTTAATGACAATTATTTCCATATTTTGTTTACTCTTTAGGCAAAGAATTAAAGGTATAAATATGTAATTTTTTGGTTTGAATAATATTTTCTAAACTAATAAAATCAGTAACTTTATGTAATGTTTTTTAAGTAACTAAAGTTATTGTGACTCAGTAATCTAGTAATTAGATCCTATGCAATGTAGAACATAGCGAGGAAAGATTGGTTTCAATTTACAGGTTCCTTGAAATAACCGTTTTTGCTTCTAATAATATTGCCAATTTTATTTGTGGATATCAAAGAAATAGCTGGTTGTAAATAACCATACAATATTCAAAAAACAATCTAGTCCAGAACTTGCTAAAGAAATAACGTAATTGTCATCATCAAATCAATGTTGTTTGTTTGAAACTAGACTTATGTTACCAGTAATGGGTGAATTAGGAGAGAATAACTTCAAAAGCTGATTGTTGTATGTGTTGTCTACGAAAATGTACCAGACTAACAAACATCCTGCTAGGGAAACATGTCGATGTAGTGAATCCAATACATTCACTACTTGAATGCGTTGGATTTTGAGGAAGAAAGAAGATATTAATTCGAAGGATTACTGAATTGTCTCGAGAGATGTAAAGTGTGAAGGTTAAGACAGCTATAATAGGATAACTCCTAATCACGTTATCTACAGGTTAATAAAGGTTTATTAGCGTTTATAAAATATTCACAGCATTGAAAGATTTTTCCATGACATTTAGTGTCATGGAATAACATACTCTGCCCGGCAGAGTATAAAAAGAAAAAACCCTGAGACTGCAGACAATATACAAAAGGTTGCAATATTTTTGTAATAGGAACCGAACACAAGCGGAAATATTACAATTGTGACTCATAATAATGTCTATAATAATAATAATGTAAGGCCTGCTGGAATAACTTTCTTTAGAAATAAGCTGTGCCTTTGTATTAAGAATAGTATCTTGCCTTTATTCCTTCTATCTTTTATTGTTAGTGTGTACATAAATGATAAAATAAATAAATAAATGTCCCCCTGGCTGATAGGACCACAGCGGCCGATCTTTCATCAAATCAGCCTACTACACGAGAGATATTATAGTGCACAAGTGCTTGCGTAGAAACAAGTGCACTCTATCTTCCTTTACTCTCACAATTCGTTAAGACGGAAGATCGACACGACTGGGGTGAGGTCTGGCGCAGGACTGAGTTTTTACATGCCCATGCGACGCATGAATCATCTTGCCTGCATTGTCATAGCCAGCAAGGAACAACTACACAAAGTAGTTGCTCTCCACGGGATTTCAACCCGCGACCTCCGGTTTGCAAAGCAAGCGGTTTACCGCTGCGCTACGGAGGCTACAATAAGATTCATAAATAGAAAATAAAATAAAGGCCTCTTTGAGGTCAATTTTTAATAAAGACCGCCTTTTGTAGTAATTTTGGTAGTGGTTATGACGCTTGCTCGCCTTTTCTTTGTATAATCTCCATCTCCAACTCACTTAGAGAATCATGAATATGGCTAGGTAAATCTTTCCCCTTTCATAAAGATTAAATTTTAATACATGCCTCATTTCGTATGTTAAAGAATAGTCTTGGAAAAAATTACATTTTTAGTTTCTTACCCTTGCATTAGGTTTTTTTTTTTTTTTTTTTTTTAGTATGAGGGTACCCCCCTAATTAAGTCGAATATTCACAATGTTTTTTGGTTTAATATTATTGTTTTAATTGTATTATACATAAATATATATATTAATTATGTATAAATAATTATTTTTTACACACGATCTCTCGTTCCGTGTCTGCATTTATCCTATTATTATTATATCATATCAGCCTCAATAATATAATAAAGAATGAATATATATATGATGCAAATATGAATTTGTTAATATGTGCCCCCCAATTCCAAATGTTAGCCTATCCCAATATTAGCTAGGGTAATAAACTCTACTTATTCTGTGTGAATAAGAAAAGGCAGTGGTATTAGGTATACACACGAAAGTCACTTCTTTTTTTTTTTTTTTTTGTCTCCAGAGACTTAATCAATATAACAATGGATTACCATTACTGTATGTAGACCAATGCTCACCAGTTTTTACGAACCACTTGCTACGCTCTAACTTTAGAGTTTGACTACAGAGGAGCACGCTACTCGTTAGAAATGCGTCCGTGAAAATCTGATGAAAATATTTATCTTGATATCAAATTAACGATTAAAGTAAACGTAAACTATGTGTCAACACTGTCAACGTCATAATGATATTACAGTTATCATTCATATAAGCAGGAGCTTAGTATCTATTTTGCTAAAGCGACATAGTACAATTACATACTAATTGTAGTTAATAGTTATAACAACATTCCCCAAATCCCCAAGCCAAGCCAAGCCAAGCGTAGGGATTATGGCAACCCCTCCCTTCTAAGGGGGAGGCCTTTGTTCAGCAGTGGACGTCTTTCTGCTGCTAATAGTTATAAGTCGTAATGAAATTAATAATTATATATATAGTATATATATATATTTTAAGAATATCTGTTGCGCGCCAAATCAAGCAAAAGTATGGACCCAACATAAAACTTACTTTACTAGAAGTTTTTGAATCAAACATTATACTGGTAATTAATGATGAAACTGAGAGGTTCATTGAATTGTTGCGACGCTTGGACTCGTGGCGGACACGGTCGGCAATCAGTCAAGCGGAGGCGATGATTACAGTCCTCGACGCCGCGCTGGTGGCGGTTAGAGTGCACATTAAAAACTTCACTGGTTTCAGACCACTGACTTTGTCGTTCATCGCGCTGGTGCTAGAATCGAAAAATAGTTTTTCGGAGCCTTTCCCGTTTAAATTTCCAATAAGTATGAAATGTGGGCAATTTTTTTTTTTTTTTTTTTTACAAAATCGCCTACCTACTTACTTGTTCTAAAAAAAAAGAAATCTGTTTTACAATCTTAAAAGGATCTGTCAAGGTTTGATCGATCAGTAGAATGATACCGACTGACAGGTATCAGTTTCGGCATAGTGAGAATAAGCCAAGAGTGGCCCCTTCGTTTAGAGTACGGATATTATCCGGCATATAATATTTTTTTTTTTTTTTAAGATTTAAGAGGCTTGTCCACCTTTCATGAAGCCAATTATGCTTTACTGACTAATAGCCTTATAACTATCGATCAGCATGGTGCCAAGCTCCAGGTTCAGAGTAGCTATTACAAATTTAGTAATGAAGATTCATAAAACTAAGTGAATCAACTTCGTTAGAGATTCCTTCCACCACACCAACAAAACTGATCAGGGACTATTCTGTGGCAACATTTGTAACCGTGATTTGTTGCCTCCGCACCTTCGAGCACAAATTCCGATACCACGCGAAGTTTGCATTTGACCGATGATTACCATTAGGTATCTATGCATAGATATATAAATTTTCTTTCGATTATAATTGAAGGTACAACAACAGCGAATATTTATTCGCTTTTATCTAAAAATAGACGAACTCACCTGTAGTAGTAAATAATGCGGGTAGTTAGGCCAAGAAAAAAATGCAATATCTGAAGAATACAACAGATAAGCTGTATGATTTCCGATGAATGCAACTGTCGTATTTAGGACATTGTGATAATTAGGCCAAATAATATCCGAAGAATACAACGGATAATAAAAATGAGTGCTTCCCAATGAATGCAAAGGGTACACAAACTCAGCTCGAGCGTATAAATCTTCGCAGGTACAGCAGCAGCAGGCAGGCAGAATAATATTTAGGCACAATAATATCCGTAGAATTCTACGGATTAAACAGTAGTGATTCCCAATGAATTCAAAGGGTACACTTTAGCTCGAGAGTATACATCTTCGTTAACAGCGACACGAACAATGTTCCACTTTTAATTTTATGTCTTCTTTATTTTCGATTTTTCATGATTTCAAAGATCCCTTGTATTTGAACTCGTGCGAACGCCGTGATCGCACGGACAAGAATGAGGTGGCTGTCGCTCGGCTGAGGCGGGGTGGATACGAAAGAGTTGTTTTCTCTTTCTAACCTCTGAAACTTGTGCGATATCTTCGGATCGTACCCACGAGGTACTACTACTAGTGATGGGATATCTTGGAGTCAAGGACTGGATAATTCGTAGTTTAGGCGAATATTTCTAAGACTAAAAAGTATAAAATAAATTAATAGTTTAAAAAACTAAAAATACACGCTTTTATAAGGACTACTGCACTAAAAAGCTATAAATAAATTATCTAAACCGTGCTTTCTTTCTTTCTACTTCGTGTTTGTAATTTATGGATTATATTTATGTGTAAAAGCGTGGGGCGCTTTTTCTCTGTACCTAAATAATTACAAATTATTGTCATGTGAATACAAATACTTAGCGTTCTTGAAATTTGACAAAAATGTTAAGCTGTTATTCAGACAAAGCGCCCCACGCTTTTACACATAAATATAATCCATAAATTACAAACACGAAGTAGAAAGAAAGAAAGCACGGTTTAGATAATTTATTTGTAGCTTTTTAGTGCAGTAGTCCTTATAAAAGCGTGTATTTTTAATTTTTTAAACTATTAATTTATTTTGCTATCCGAATACGTCCGAAGATGTTATGGAACCCTCGGTGCGCGAGTTCGACTGACCGGTATTTTTACTTAGAAACACCTGCTACGAGCTTCGATGCGTGCGTAATCAATCGCTCAGCCCGTTGAATCCTTTTCACGCCTCTGTCGTTTAGCAAACGTTGAACAATTGAACGGTGAATTAACCGATTTTCTTAAATTTACGCAGGCGTCGATTTCACAGCGGCAATCTAAAACTTTGCGTGGTAAGTTACTTGTAGTACTAGTAGTACTACAAGTAATGCCAAGTAAGTAAGTAAGTAGTTAAGTAGTAAGTAAGTAGTAAGTAAGCGAGTACTTGTAGTAGTAGTGTAGTGTATATATACGTCTGTCAATTACTGCCACCCGTGTCACGAGTAGCAATCGCGTTGTATTCCTGCGGGAAGTAAAATTGGTGGTACTCTATAAAGAGAAGCTGCGTGTCAGCGACCAAGGGACCATAGTTTGTCCTATTTGCTTTTCTGTCTTTTTTGAAAACTTCGTGAATCGTTGGAAAATAAGTCTCTAATCTCTCCCCCCTCTCTCACTCTATATCTCTCTCTCCAATTTAAGAGCTGTGCTCTTGTTAATGCTCTTGTTTGTTGGTGGTCTGGTGAAGCAATTTCCACTCCGATCTATTATATGCTTTTATTTTGACCTCTTAATACGACACTCCTCCCAATTTGCTACTACCTGTTTCATGAAACTTCGTCTTGGTATTCCTCTTTCGCTTTTTCCTTCTATTTTACCTTCCACTATCGTTTTAAAAAAGGTGTCGTGTCGTATCAAGTGGCCAATCATCATTCCTCTCCTACTTTCAATAGTTCTTAAAATTTGTCTTTCTTCATTAACCATTTCTTAAAACGAATGAGGAAGCTCCTTCGTCTTCCTTTCTGTCTAACTTATTCTCTCCATTCTTTTCCGACACCACATCTCAAATGATTTCAACCTTACTCTATCCCTCTGTGTTAAGGTCCTTGCCTCACTGCCATACAAAGCGATGCTCCAAATATCGTTTTTAAAGAGCCGTTTCCTTACAGTAGTTGCTATCCTGGCTTTGAACAAATCTTCTTCCTATTGAATTAGTTTCTTTCTTGTTATTAAATGCCCTTTTGGCCATTCAAATTCTAGCAATAATTTCAGGTGTAGACCTAGAGTCATGAGTTATTTGACCTACCTAAGTATTTAAAATCCTTTAGTGTTTATAAGTCTCTAATATCTCTCAATTTAATAATTTGTGGATAATTTAAAAGGCACATAAATTTGCCTACTCTATAGTAAAAGTTTGTCCACGCCCATTGAGATATTACTATTATATATCTCAATGTCCACGCCACTATTATATCACCACTGTTATATCGCAGAAGGTATAAACAAGCTTATTTGAAAAAAATAACACTGTGTGTGTATAAGTAGTCGGTCGGTAATTTCACTAAAAATAATTAACTTAAATCTTGATTATAGTAACCCACCCACGAATTTCCCTAATCCCTCTGAAAAATTCACTGTTATGATAATTTTAAGGCCGTTCAGCAGCCATAATTCCCTTAGGAAACCACCAAAATTATTGTCAGCAAACAAAAACAAATTGATAAATATTGTGGAGGAGGTTTGTTTTCCGCCCGCTCGGCATTATCTTCCTTCGATCTCCAAGAGCTGAACACGTGAACGCCCGGAACCCATTCATCCGCGCAATTCACCACAGAAACAATGGGCATACCCTTCGCCGCGCCCGTTCCAAAGAGTACAAAACGCGAAAAAAAGAGTTCATATTGTACGCACTTCTTGGGAACCCTTTATTGCTGGCGAGGGTAATCGAATGCTTAAAACATTGCAATCGAACATGAGCCGGCCGGCGGGAGAATGGTGGCGACACAAAGGTCTGCAGCGGGCTGCCGGGCTAGGTGTCGTATGTCGGACTCACGTCGCCCACGCCGCGCCGCACCTCTTACCACCGACATATGATATCGCCTTTTTATTTCATAATTCCTACACAATAGAATCTCTGCAAAGGCGTAGGGTGAAGACAATGCGCCCGGAGGTACAAACCGCTCGGAAACCCTTTATATCCAATTTATTGTCTCAAAATAAAATCGGGTGCAAATTAAAATATGTATTGAGGCGCACGACCGGTATCGCCAAGGTTTTTATAAACGATCTTTTTATATTCAAAATTCTCCAGCATACCGAACTACTTGATTAAAAGAACTTAGTTACCTATATAAATTTACGTGTATGTGAAAACGTCCTGTACCATCCGCTAAGTATGTTTATGGAAATACTATAAAGGAAAGAGTGGTGAAGTGTAGGGATGAACGATTCAATGGAACAGATAAATATGTGAATGCATAGGTTAAACAATTTTTCACACATGGTTGCTGGAATTGTTTGTACCTTTTCTGGTTTTTCGTATCCGTTTTAGTCCATTTCATACGGTTAATGAGATAAGAGTCGAAAACAACTCGTCAGCGGTCACTAATAAATTGTGGAGGGGGCTTATCGAGATTGGCGATCCGGTGTAATGTGTGTGTTTGGGTAATCAGATGTGAGCCTTCCAACTTTTAATTCCCTGAGAAGCCGGCGGCAACGGTGCGGCGGGGGAGGGGTCCGGCGCCAACGCCGATATCGCATATAAAAAGGTTGCGGATCGCTCGCTTCTCCATCCAGCGATTGGCTAGGCGGCGCCCGCTGCTCCCGGGGGCCCTATACGAGAAGCGAAATGGGCCCCAGAACACCCATAAGAGAGCGACCCCGCCCGCCACGGCCGAATAATTAGGGCTCTTTGTTTAGATAGCGGCAATTTTATTTGGGAGAGAGCGGGCGCTGGGGACGTCTTCGGCCATTCCAAGCGGCTGATATTAATAAGAAACGTGTATGCCTATGCGAACTAACTAGCGACCCTGGATAAAAATTCCGCTCCGATTTCATTTTCTTTCTTCTAATATTAACATAGAAACAAAATACTATTCCAAAATTTTAATAGAGTAGTCGAGCCTGCAGTTTAATTGAGTAGCAAAACTAATGTATAATGGATGAAAGTTAAAAATTCTTATCAGCCACTATCTTATATGTGCAATACTAAATCCAAAACATACGTACCAGATAAAATATTGTCTGCTTCAGCTGCAGCCGTGTATATATAAGTACATCCACCATATAAAAATTAAACTAACTATACTATAGTCAAAATTACTATGAATTTTTATCATAGTTTGAAATAAACCCAACAAAAACTCCAAAATAGACAATCATATTTTTGTATTGATAGCAAAAGTTGTGAAAGTGTGAATTACGACAACCACAGCTCATAGCAAAGAAAAGGGGGACGTCTACAGCAGCAGGCAATATCGCATAAATAATGCACCCGGTAAAATTGGGATTTTGATTTGTTTTCTTACAAACTTTTATTTGTCTTTAGCGCGAACCAGCTAAACTAAATAATGGCGCAGGGTTTCTGAATCCCGATCTTTTGAATTTCGTGTTTAATTTCGTATCGATGAAGTGGTGTAGAAATTTTAATGAGTTATCAGATTCATTTCTACATCCAAAATGGTCAGAACTAGGACGAAAAGTTTGTTAATTTTACCATACAAAATCTGTGATGTGATGAGAAACAAGAAATAAATCTTCGTTAATTAGTTAACTTAACAAACTAAATAAAGCTAAAACGATTGCGGACGATAAATTTTCAAATACAGAAAAATAACACAGAACAAGGGAACTGTTTAATTAACATTTTTTTAAATTTTATACCATACATAGGTACCAAAAATAATGAAACGTTATAAAACGTTTTAAACTCAGGCTTGGTCCACAATTTTCAACAAAAACAATCGTTGAGTATAATACAATAATGTTATATTCGTTAATAAAATAAAAGAATATCGTAGTACAAAGGGAGTCCAATAATCCGAGCAAGCTCGAGCAGCGGTCACTGCATAGTGTAGAGGCGCGGAGCGGCTGAGGCGCGGATCCGCGGGGCGCCTCCTCTAGCCTTTGTCTCGTCGCCGCAAACTTGCCATAAATGTTAATATGGGATCTTCTTACATTTGAATATCTATTTCTTCGCGAGGCTGGTTCGTTAACGCGTCCTTGAATTTTAAATTTTATCGCCGCACCGGGAGCGCCGCAGATGAGGTGCGCGCCTACGTGATCTCCCCGAGAAAATAACCGAGGAAAACTTTTTGTTTGTCTCCTTTATTATTCGTAAAGTGAAATAGATGATCTGGGGACTCCAAAAATGTGTTAAGTATAGTTAGTATAAGTTACCTATCTATTTTAATGCTTCCAATGTTACTTTAAAACCGTCGTTTTCCCATTCTCACTCACAGACATTCCTATAATGAGTTTGCTGAATTGCCATTGCAACTACGAATTGCATTTTGGTTCTCCTTAATTACTAATTTTCTTGTTCCTGCTTTGTGTGACATCACAACTAACGTCACGCCTGTCGTGATACGTAGAATTTCACAATATAAGGCTTAGATAGGAGACGTTTGCGAAGGACTACTTAATTGAACAAGTCCAGAAGTTCTTAGCACTCAAGGTGAACTTAAATGGGAAATTTATAGAATATGTATTGTAAAATGTGAATTGTATATTGTAAATGTGAAATATATTTACTAAATGGTAGGTCCCTTGTGCAAGGCCCCGTCCATTGGATTGTGAGAGTAAAGGAAGAAACGGTGCACTTGTGCCTGCGCAAGCACTTGTGCATTATATCTTTCGCGTGGATGGTTGATCTTGGGAAAAACGGCTGCTGTGGCCATATCGGTCAGATGGGCATTATTATTACTAATACCTACATGATGATCGCTTGGATTAAATTATCTCACGAACTTTATTAAAACGTTAGTATCTGGATTCGAGTTAGCAAATGGGCCGAGTGGTCAGCAGTGTCACGTGTCGCGACTCGGTGACGATTGGAAAGTTCAGCTGCGAGCATTTTAATGTACCTCCACTGCCACCCGTCTGGCCCTCAATTATTGAAAATGCATTTCTGGCCGCGCCCTGTGCCCGGTGCACCGCGCCACATCGCAAATGCACATTTTAAACTGCACCTGATTGCAGAGTCGTGTACTATCCACGGCTAAAAGTCGTGCTGTCGCTTTATTTCAACTGAAAATTGGCTTTATTACAGTTTCCGATTATAACTGCTTCGTCAATACACCGTTTAAATAATAAATAAGATCGTAGATAGACAATATGCAGGGCAGGATTATAACAACTTGGCATGAAATCTAAATAATTGTATTTGAAATTTAAACTGTGATTTCAATGTTTTTACATGACCGTGACACCAGTGGCAATTAGTACCTAGAGATCATTGAGGTATTATGAACTTACGTATTACATATACTTACCTCAATGATAGAGATGTGTAAATCAAGAACCACAAACTGTTACTCTTCTAAGTTTAAAACTTGATAATAAAGCCGCGTATTCTAGCGTACAAAACTTCTAGACGTAAAGCTTTGTAAGTATTTATAGTTCTGAATCGCTAGATTGCAATGTGTGAGATTTTTATGAACTCCTTGATGCCAACATAGGTGTCGAATGATTAAAGATTGCACATCAAATTCGGTGATTGCACTGCACTGGTTATTGGAATTGATTCGGTGACTGTAATATGTTTTTTTTAATATAACCATCACATTTGAATTCCATCGCGTATAAAGATGTGAACTCTGCAAAGTGTGAGGCGCTCCCCATTCACCCTGTTCTAAGTGACGAACGATGTACACAATTTCGGGCGTCCGTTTTAATTGTAAGTTCGGAACGGACACCGTCCACAATGCAATTTTAACTTCAACATTTTGTGCTAGAGATGCATCCTCTTTTTCGGCACATTTTTATATCAGACGTATTTTTAAATGGTTCAGGATATGATTGATACAGTTGCAGTTTAATTTTTGTTACAGTAAATCAGTACTAGGGTGAAGACTAGCGACGGAAATCGAATTGGAGTTGCGTTAAAGAGCGAATAAAGCCTTTTCAAACAACACAGTGTGTGGTATGTTCGGTACACGTTGGCAGTTGTAGCGGGTTTAGTGTCGCCAGGAGAGATACTACGATTCCTCTGAGCGAGAGTATCTACTCCTCAACTTTATGTTCATTTTATCTTTTCGGTTGTATTGCGAAGCGGGGACTTCGGCAAAGGCCCTCAAGGGTTCCGTTAACGCCACGGACGGCCCTATCACCTCCGACTTCAACACTTTTTCACACTCCTCTATTCAAATATTAATATGAGAGTTCCCTGTGGTAGTTGTTCAACTTTATTTTTATGGTACAAAGACATAAGCTCTTACATTTATTGTTCTAAATATTTCTACTAACCTGATTCGAAACTATCCATGCTTTCAGATTTGATGTCTGCCATACCTGAAACAAATAATTATACATTATCATACATTACTTAAAAAGTACAAGGAAACTACGTAACCCAAAACAACTAAGCCTCATTACGACATGGCGACTTTTTTACGCAAAATCACATATTTCACGCTTCATATTCATAAAGTTTTACTTAGGTATAAACAAATGAGTAATTTACTTTTCATCAGTAGGTATACTATAAGTAGAATTATTAAAATATCTTTTACTTTCTGTCCACGGAATAAGACAGCACCAGGGTGTATAGTATAAGAGTTTTACCTAAAAGTAATTTTTCCGTGGGGAGTCCGGGTAAGAATAGCACCCACCCATCTCCTCCCGTCGCAGGTCGTAAGAGGCGACTAAGGGAAAACAAGAAGACGGGCAGCAGCATCTTTCTATTGAATTACCTCCACCTATACTGTGATCGCCAAGAAGCCTGCCAAGTGTGAGGATTATGGCAGCCCTCCCTTCTAAGAGGGAGGTTTTTGTAGTTAAAATACTCTTACGGAATATATCGTGGTTTATTTTTGTTTTACTTTCCCGACGTTTCGAATGCTTCGCAGCACCCATGGTCACAGGCGGATAATACAATAATGTGTAGTATTCGCGGAAATAAAAGACAACATAAGGGAGGCCTTTGTTCAGCAGAGGCCACAACGGCTGATGATGATGATGCATTTTCCCCAGTAGGTCCATTTTACTATTGAGCTATTATGTACATTTTACTCGTTTTTGATACGCTGGTGCGAAATGTATGATGAAAAGCTGATTATGATCGTTACGTTGACTATCAAAGAACGTAATAGAGCTCCCAGAGGGCCTAGACAAGATGCAATCGCTTCATAGCGAATCTATTTCTTCATTCGCTAACGGTGTCAATTCCCTCTAGTTTGTCACGTGATTTTTCGATGACTTATGTCATTATCATACATTTTTATACCTTCTATTAGCGATTTTACGCTTGTACAATGTTGTTGTCTAGGGGGGCTGGTTTTGCGGTAACTACGCGCTACGTATATAACCCTGCGTTACAGATAAAAAGGCATAATGTATCGTACGTATTCGTATGCTTGGGTATTTCACAGAGGGTTTCTATATATATATATATAAAACACATAATTTGTAGGCAATCTACAGGTTAAATGAAGACTGATTATTACAAGTATAAATCTAAAATTAAAAAAAACTCCAAGCCCATTAAGACGTTAAGCGTAAAACTTACGACACATACCTTTATTGACTCGGAGGTACTCGAAGTTTTGATAATATGTATCATTAATATTAAAACAAATTCGACATTTCATCACGGTCAGCAAAATTAAGTTACGATTTAGTGCGCTTTACCATCCTCGATTGCGTCGCCCCTTTCCACCAGGTGAGACTGCAGTCAAGCCTATAAGTATTAAAAAAAAGTATTATTTGTTCAATTTTGAATATTTTTATATTCGGAATTAGGATATGTGTTCACTATGCATTATTTAGAATTGTCTTAATAGAAAATAGTACTTGTTACCATGACTGAAGTTTGAAAATAAATTCTACGGGCTAGAGAGTGGTGATGGGCAGGGCACAGCAAGTTGGAGGTGGCGTGGCGCGGGTAGCCCGAGGCGCGGTCGACGGCTCTAATCCACTTTGGCATGTTGGGAGCCGGCAGACCCTGGGCCGACCACTTTTCCTCAGTTTTAAATTTGGATAGGTGATCCAGTTTAAACTTTCCTTCGAAAGTTGTAGTTGAGAAGTCCCTTAAAATCTCTAAACATTTATTTCTATTTATACACAGTACAGGTGTACTCAACGATTCTCTATAGACTTTATACTACCGTTAATAATACTAAGTACTCTCACTTCTATGAACTTAGGCAGCGTACAACTAAATATATCTATGTGACAGAAATGATATTTTAGCGAATAGCTCGTATCATGGGGGTAAACTTAAGTAAATTCGTTCTAGCGACGGGACATATTACTACATATCCCTTTATAATAATATGTCCAAAGCTATTTACTGTTACGTAAACCTAGTAGTTTAAACTTAAAGTAAGTGTTAAACTAAAATTAACTAAGAGAACTATTTTAAAATACAATCTATTCCGCTCCGCCCTCAACCCATAATAGGTATTTATTTATTGCCATCATTTATTATTTTAGATGTTACTTCTAATTTTGATAGAGTTACGGTGCCATAGATACGTATTAATAAATAATCATGTGCTCATAATGATTTCTGATATTTACGCGAATATTACACATGGAAATGAAACAAATTTTACGGATTATATCGCGGTTTATTTTTGATTTTAATTACCCGACGTTTCGAATACTTTACAGCATTCATGGTCACGGGCGGACAGAGGTGGTAGCTGTCCATACGTCATAGTTATCTTAGGGTAATTATTATTGTATTGAATGCTGTAAAGTATTCGAAACGTCGGGTAATTAAAATCAAAAATAAACCGCGATATAATCCGTAAAATTAGTTTCATTTCAATTAATAATGTGCTCAATCTGAGTACTTGGATATGTAGCTACTCTGGGCTCCAAAGGTACACCGAGTCCCAATCGCCCGGCGCGTGCTGGCCGCAGGGAGTTTGTTACCTCTCTATGTATGTAGTTACCCACCTACATTCTATCTACATAACACACAACTGCTACCTGCACGACAACTAAGTACCTATGCGATATCTCTCTAGAGATTACTGACCATGGAATGTGGAAATCTACTAAGTTGGCCTACTTTTCATATTGAGCTGCTCAGTTTCAGATAATTGAATTTTTTTCCGAGATATTTACTAGGTACTGTTATTTTCAATCGTCCATTTTACTATTGTACAAGTACAGTACTTACTTGTCACGGACGTACATATAATAAAGTGCCAAAAATGTATACTGAAATCGCTGAAAGAAAACATCCAACAAATAATTCTGAAACCAGACCCCTTGTAATAACCATTGCATGTCTTCATGTTTCATCACGCCAAATTTCGTTCGCGGTAGGCAAAGAAACCTGAGTCCTGAGTACCAATAGGTCCTGTCTTTTTTAAATGTATAAAAAGTGCTTCCAATTATTTTCCTTTCTTTCTTTTTCACAATTGGGATGATACTATATACATTTTATTTTACTAATATAAAAAACTTCTACAACGTTACTTCGCAAAGCGCTAAAGTAGTTTGGTCAAGTGCGAGTTTCGATCGTGAAAACTATGACGATTTTGATAATTACCGCTCGAGACACTGATATGAAATGTACTGAATAATGATGATTTTAATCGAATGAAATGATTTTAATCGTTTTCGTTAAACTGTCAGACTCGTAGCTACTAAACACCTTGGTCGCAACAGGTGCAAACATTTGACATATTAAAACGATGTCAGGAATCTCAACATTGTGATCCATTGAACAAAGTAATAATATAAAAAATACCGGTCAAGTGCGAGTCGGACTCGCGCACCGAGGGTTCCATACCATCCTTGGACGTATTAAAGTTATTTTACAATTAATCTAACACCTCAGATAGCAAAAGTACTTATTAAGATTTGATAATTTTATTATAACTTTACATGGTCGAACTTTTTATAGAGTATAGCGTAAGACGTATTTATATTTAAAAGGTCTTGTCAGTACATTTTGTCATTGTGAAAAATAAAGAGACATGTCTATCCTAACTTGTTATTACTAATTAACATATACAGAATCTGTGCATCTGCTGAATTTAGTTAGATTTCCAAAAAAAAATACCAAACCGCATAAATAAGTTTGTTTGTCGAGGTTTTTTAGGATTACTAAAAAGCTAATATTTAGAAAGAGATCCCGTGATCACCTTCCTGCTCCATCATCAGACCCTGATCACCATTTTTAACCGACTTCAAAAAAGGAGGAGGTTATCAATTCGTCTGTATATATTTTTTTTTTTTCTATGTATGTTCGCGCATAACTCTGGCAATTATGAACCGATTTGAAAAAATCTTTCTTCCATCCATTCTTTAATCCGTTAATTGGGTCCCATAAAAAAATTATTGCTTAGTAATAAGTAGTTCCTGAAAAAACAAGAATGGTGACTGCGCACTGAGAGCTGCAAGAAAGCCTATATAGATGACGTTTTAGTCGCTCGGACTCGCTCGGTCGGACAAAAATAGTCACAACTCTGGCAAATATTTACCAATTTCAATGATTCTTTTTTTATTCGAAAGAAGAAACCACTGTATTGAATCTGTATGAATTTTATTACAACCGGATAAGAACTTCCTGGAGGACCATGAACGATGTGGACGAATTTATCTGGTAAAAACCATAAAACTGATGTTCTCCATTACATTGCTCTGACAATTATGAACCGATTTCGATGATTCTTTTTTTATTCGAGAGAGTAAACTACTATGATGTTTCCATGCAAATTTCATTACGACCGGATATTTTTTTCTGAAGAAACATGAATTATGTAAAACGATGTAGACGATAATGTGATCATAACCTACCTAGATCATTTTACGGTTTTCGATGGTTCAATCTTTATATATGAAAATATCACTAAAAAGGTTAAAATAAAATCTTTTAAAAAAAAAATTGAACTGACTTCAATATCACTGAAAAGTATAAAATAATTTAAATATTATTGAAGTTGGTGCCAAATATACACAGCAGGTACGCTAACACTAACTTCAATAATATTTAAATTATTTTATACTTTTCAGTGATATTGAAGTCAGTTCAATTTTTTTTTAAAAAGATTTTATTCTAGCAACTACTCGTCGAGACCTATTGTGACCCTCCTGAGGAACGATTAAAAAACCAAGGAACTTGAAAAAATAAATATAATAGAAAAAACAAGACAAACAACTGAATAAATTCTTTACATTGAAAAAAAATATGGCTGAACGCCCAACCACGCATGCGTCCAACCAGCACTCACGTGATCCTTTTGTCAAGGACCGAAAACTAAACCTATGAAACTAAAAAGGTAACAAATACAAGGTAGTATATTATACACTATACAATGAGCGCGTCGCTTACACGCCCCACCCCGAGTGCTGGCTCAGCACTCAACATCCAATGGAATCCGAGCGACGCGTGCTGCTGACCGCTTCCAGACGCCAGTTTTCGTCTTAACGTCGATCAACCTAACTCTGTTATCCTTGCCGGGATATGTACGTTGAATTACACCCTTTGGCCAAGCGTTCCTGGGACTGTCAGGATCGACTATTAGAACCAGGTCTCCTACTTTCAGGCTTTCGGTTTCCCCTGTCCACTTCTTGCGTGGTAATAGATCTGGTAATACTTCCGTTAACCACCTCCGCCAGAACATATCAGCAAGCCTTTGGGACTTCCGCCAAAGCTTGCGCAGGTGTAAATCCGTATCATCAAACGATCCGATGATAGGCGTATTGGATGAACAGCCTATTAGAAAATGATTGGGTGTCAATGATTCTAAACTTTCAGGGTCGACTGACACATGAGTAAGCGGGCGACTATTCACCATACATTCAACTTCAGCCATTAAGGTAATGAGAACTTCCTCCCTTGGCGCGCGTTCTTTCATGATAACAGACAGCGCCACCTTGACACTTCTTATTAACCTCTCCCAAGCCCCACCCCAATGGGGACTATTTGGGGGAATAAAGTGCCACTCCATGCTATAATTTACTCCTTCTGCCTTAAGAGCGTCCATATCTAGATCCTGGACAGCCTTACGAAGCTCCTTGTCAGCGCCGCGGAGGTTGGTACCATTATCAGAAAACAGTTGGCAAGGCCAACCACGACGAGCGGACATACGCCGAAGTGCCATTATAAGAGAATCAGAAGTAAGTGATGGCACAAGTTCGATGTGAATAGCCCGTATTGTAAGACATGTGAATAGAACTCCATATCTCTTCTCCTTTCTTCTGCCAACAGTCACATCGAATGGACCGAAAAGATCAAGTCCACAAAAGGAAAACGGTCGTCGATGGTGAGAAACGCGAGCTTGAGGTAAGTCACCCATTCGTGATACTTCGGGTTTACATTTCCTCATACGGCACAGCATACAATTTAAGGTGACTTGTTTTACTGTAGGTCGAATCCTAATAATCCAATATCTTTGTTTCAGATTATTGATGATCATTTCCTGATTCCCATGGGCTGCTTTAACATGGAAGTACCTAATAATAAGTCTCGTTATAGTATGTTTTCCATCTAATATTATCGGCCTTTTCCTTTCCAGGTCTACATCGGGTGTAGCATCGATGCGGCCACCAAGTCGGAGCAAGCCATTATCGTCAAGGTATGGTGACAAGGTGAGTAGCTTACTGTTACGATCTAATGGTTGACCCTTATTTATTGCAGACAATTCCGCAGCAAACGAGTCCGACTGCGCCTTCTTCAGTAGAAAAACTTCTGCTCGTGCCATCGCGTCGCAGTCAACTTGACCAAGTAATTTCTTACATATCGCGATAAATTTTAATACGACAGCCATTGATCGCAGCAAGCGAAGCCAGCAAGAAAAACGTTCCGGTGAAGGTACAGGTAATTCGACAGTGGACCCGTGCATTAAAGTGACACACTCTGTATCTATGTCATCCTTTACAGAAGTAATAATATCAGCGGGCCATAACGATTCCTCCTGGTATAAAAATTCAGGGCCGGTAAACCACTCGTCAGCAAACAGTACGCGGTTGTATTCATCGCGTGTACCTAGATCAGCTACGTTTAATTTAGTTGATAGATATCTCCATTCGGGAACGCGTGTAAGCTCATCAATTTCGCCCAATCGGTTAGCTTCAAACGTTTTATATCTCCGCGTATTGTTCCTAATCCAGTGGATTACAGTGGTAGAGTCGCACCAGAAAAAGCGCCGCTCTATCGCCAACCTGTGTTCCTTTATAATCGAATCAGCTAGTCGGGCAGCTAAGAGAGCCGCCTGCAGTTCGGCACGAGGAATGGTGATAGGCTTTACAGGCATAACTCGGCATTTGCTCGCTATGAATGCCACGTGGACCTCACCGTCAATAATCCACCGCCAATAAGCCACTGCGCACATAGCCTTAGAAGATGCGTCGCTAAACACATGCAACTGCAAGTGTGTATAAATGTTGTCCATAGTCGTAGCACCGGCAGCTGTCTTCGTAGCAGTAGCTATTGGTTTACCCGGTTCGTAGCAGGCGCTCGTAGCACGACCCTCGACCGCCGGGGTCGCGGGGGTTGCACTTCTTAACAACCCAGCAACTGTCGCGCTGTCATCGCGCGTACTATTTGGAACGACCCTGCAATAATATCTTGGTATTCGTATTCGATGTAATTGTTTTTAAAGATCCATCCAGGTGCACCATTTAGTGTATAAATCATCGGGAATTGCGTCATCCCAGCCGATATTTAGCCGCCAAGCGTCTTGTATCATAATTTTCCCTTGTATAGTAAATGGTGCCAAAAATCCTAAAACATCAAATATTGACATCACTACTTGCAACATAATCCGTTTGTAGGTCTAACTTTACCTTCTAAAATTTCTTCAGGTATACGCTTTAAAGAAGTATCAAATCCTAGTTCGTCTTCACCCGGATACCAAATAAGACCTAAAATTCGTTCCCCATTGCACTGTTGATCGACTTTGAACCTAATGGCAGCTGTACCTAAAGCTTCTTTTGGCACGCTATTTAAAACAGCAACATTGTTACTTGTCCAGTTTCGAATTTCAAAACCACCACTTTTGTGGATGTATGAAATATTCTCGACCATTTCTACTGCAGTCGCTTCGTTTGGGAGACTATCAATGTAGTCATCCATGTAGTGAGAGTTAAGTATCGCGTCAACAGCGGCGGGGTACGTAGGTTTGAAACGCTTCGCATTCGTATTTTTAACATATTGAGCGACGAACGGCGAACAGTTCGCACCAAATATAAGTGATGTCATATGATAAGTGGATACCGGTTCATTTGGGCTACTGCGCCAAAGAAACCTAAACGCGTCCCTATCCTCAGATTTAATTTTCACCCAAAGAAACATGTCCTTGATGTCACCTGTTACTGCAATTAAATGTTCCCTGAAGCGCAGTATTATTCCAAAAAGCGATGACAACAAGTCCGGTCCGGTAACTAAATAGTCATTTAGACATTTACCATCAACAGTGTCCGCGGCGTCAAAGACTAATCTTAATTTCTTTTTGTTGGGGTTATCGACCCCGAAGTGAGGTAAGTACCAAGTCTTAGATGCCTGTGGGATGTCCTCTAACTTTTCTGCGTAATTATTTTCTAATAAATGATTAACACGTTCTATATACCTAACTGCGAAACCTTTATCGCGTGACATTTTCCTTTCTATGCCTTTTAATCTTCTTAACGCGTTATTATAGGTGTCAGGCATTTTGCAAAGGTCATCTTTCCAGGGCAAGCACACGTACCAGTGGCCGTCTATGAGTTCGGCTGATTTCTCTAACTTAGCGATAGCACGGACGTCGTCAATATTTTGTCGTGGCTTGCAAGTGACTCCAACTGAGTCTAAGGAAAAATAATGCCTTACTTGCTCATGAAGCTCCTTGAGCGAGCGCTCACCAGAGTCGGCGAAGCGCACGAGTGGGTCCGAAGGCGTCGACGATGCGGCGGCCGGCGTGTCGGACGTGTCGGACGCGCTCAGCAGCAGCGACGCGTGCCGCGCAGTGTTATTGGATACTGTACGCAAACAGCGCGGTTGAATCAAACCATGCACACACCAGCCAAGGGGTGTTAGTGTAGCGGACGGCTCATTTAATTTACCTAACCTTACTTCCAGTGGTAACAATAGATGATAATTATCCTGACCTAATAGTAACTCTGGTTTAACATCATTTGTGCACAATTTATCTTTTAAATCTACTAAATTAGCATACTTGTTACAGTCAATAATAGAGCAATGTTGCACTGGCAGGTTCAAGTTATCGACACAACGCACTTTAATGTTATAAATTTTGTTATTCATACCTGATAAGTCCACATTAGCGACGGTCGTTTGACATACCAGTTCGTCGTCGCCCCAGGCGCCTCGTACGCGCATGGTCTCCGCGCGACCGTGGAGCCCTGCGCGAGCTGCTAGCCCCGCACTCAAGAGCGAGACGGTCGACCCGTCGTCGAGCAAGGCGTTAGCAGTGATTACACCTTTATCAGTATAAATGCGTATCGGAATGACTTTCAGTAAGACCTTATACTCGCTTGCGTTAATATACGTTACGGCTTGATCATTCGTAGTAGCACTGCGTGACGTCGGCGATGACAGCGTCGGTAGCAGCGGCGATGAAGGTGTGCTCGGCGTCGCTGCGCGCGGCGCAGGCTGTTCGTGTCCAGTAATGGTGCTACTTCTTCCATATACCTCGAAGTGCAGTAGATTATGATGCGCCAGGCCACAGTTATTTTTATTACAAACCGGCGCTAAGCATGTCGCTCGATCGTGGCGGGACAGTAGGCACTTATAACATATTCCATTGCGCTTTACGTATTGCCATCTTGTTCTGCGCAAGGCCCTTTTGAAGTGCTTGCAATCAGTAAGCTTATGCTTCGCAGTGCGGCAAAATTGACACTTATCATCGTGTTCGGATTGCACTAATATTGCTTGCGTATGGTTTGCAGTATAAGCACTATTTCTATTATACCTGGTGGTGTGGTCATTGCGTGTAAAATATATATTTGAAGTACACGAAGTCTTCAAAGCCTCTTCGTGGAGAAATTCGGATAATATTACCATACGTGCCTTCGTCTTCTCCAGAATTAGTGGGTAACTGTAGTCAGACCACTTAGCCAGTAGGACAGTAGGTAATTTTCCGAGTACTATGTTCAATATGTTAGTTCCTTGTAAGTACTCATCTCGTCCGACGGCTCTGACGGCTTCTGCGTAGTTTTGAACCTTGACTGAGAAGTTTATAATTTCCTTTTGGTACTCATGTGACATAGACGGCATTCTTTTTATGTCGGTAATTATTTTTGATATTATTAAGTCCGGATTGCCAAAACGTAGTTCCAATGTGGACATTATCTTATTCGGGGAACTTGCCGTAATTAATAAGGCCGCTACGGCGTCCTTGGCCGGGCCGTGCAGGCACTTCCTCAACCGCCATACATTCTCTTGTGGTGTGAAGTCACACATGTCTGTTGACTCTTTGTAAGCCTGCTGGAACTGCAACCAGTCAAGAGGGTCACCGGAGAAATCCGGGAGAGACTTTGGAGTGCTCAGCCTAGACATTAGTTTGTTGTTTGGCGCACTCGTACTAGCGATGTCCTTTAGCGCATTCGCGAGAGTTTCGATTGTCCTATAAGCCTCAGCCGATGATAATTGACCAGAAGGGGGCTGGGGCTGCAACTCTATTGGCAAATGCGTAGTAGTATGATGTACCGGCGCGGCCACGTTCCGGCCACCGGCGATCTCTGGCGTGCACAGTTTGCCCGAGGGATTACACAGTACGGGGGCAGACTGCGACTTGTCGCGATGACTCTGTTCTAACCAATCGTGTACATCGCGACTGCCTTCTTCTCTTGGACTGTATTTTCCTTGTGATTCCATGTCGTCGCGTTCAGATAGGTCGACCTCCAGTTGCTTATCTATTAGCTCCATCCTTATTTCAGCCTTTCGTTTGGCTGCGTCAAGAATAAGCTGCGCACGCCGAGTTTTTAATGACGATGTTTCGCTCAGCGTGGCTGTTTTTCCTTCATTACCCTTACGGTCAAGTTCCTCTCATTCCCGACGTGTCGCGCTTCGCGTGCCCACCATTTTTACCGTTCGCGGTGGTGTGCGAAACATTAGGTCGATAATCTCACAGATCCGGCTGAAGGGCCAAATGTGACCCTCCTGAGGAACGATTAAAAAACCAAGGAACTTGAAAAAATAAATATAATAGAAAAAACAAGACAAACAACTGAATAAATTCTTTACATTGAAAAAAAATATGGCTGAACGCCCAACCACGCATGCGTCCAACCAGCACTCACGTGATCCTTTTGTCAAGGACCGAAAACTAAACCTATGAAACTAAAAAGGTAACAAATACAAGGTAGTATATTATACACTATACAATGAGCGCGTCGCTTACACCTATCCAACGAGTCTAAACTCGATGGGTCTACGTTTATTTGGGCCGAGATCCTGTTACCACCTTCTTCCTGATCATCATCAGACCCTGGTGAAGGTTGCCATTTTATTTAGTATCATCGGATTTACATATGTTTTAAATTTTAGATAATTCAGACTAATAGAAGTAATGAAAAATGTCTATTGTATACAAAATATCCCGACCTCGACTCGTTGGCGAATTGCGATGTAACTGTGGCAAAAATAAACAAGGCAAAAACAAGGTATGAGTACGTTTGTCTGCCTTTCGGCGAGTTATAATAAAAAATACCATATGTTCACAGATTATAGGATTACGGATTACATAATATTTACAATTTTGTTTGTAGCAAAGCTTGTAGTATGCCCGAAAGGTTATAAAAAGTTAAATTTTATTGTTGTTCGTATTTTTAAAGTTGTAAGTGCTGTTGAGATATACTATCTTGTCGGCATAGTGATTTTATCCCAATTGGTTGTTGATCGTAGTATCTCTTAGTTCGGTTGTTATCGATTGTTTGTTTGTTAATGAAGTTAAAGTGCGAGGACTTCGTAAAGTGTAATTATACTTTAAAAACCAGTCAAGTGCTAGTCGGACTCCCGCACCGAGCATTTCATATCATCTTTGGATGTATTAAAGTTATTTTACTATTCGTCTGACGCCTCAGATAGCAAAAAAAAAACAAACCGCAAAACTAAGTTTGTTAGTCGAGGTTTTTTTAGAATTACTAAAAAACTGTACTATTTAGAAAGATCATTTTATTTTTCCTGTAAAATACAGGTAGACATGTATTACCCATAATTATTTCAGATTTTTCCCTCCACAAACTTCGGAGATCAGGGGGGGGGAACGGTATTTTTTTTTACATTTTGATTATCAGCCAAAAACTGCGTGACATAAACCAAAATAAAAATCTGTTTTGAGATGTGCAGATGAAGCCCTTTCATATGATACCCCACTCAATATAGTAGTCTCACTTTGAAATTTTGATGACCCAATTCGACCCCCATTATAAAAAAGTAAAAGAAAAAATATATTTTTTTCATTTGCGATGGGGTTGGGTAATTAAGATCTAAAACTATTCCAAGTTTCAAATTGATAGCATCAGTGGTTCCTGAAATATATAGGTTTGTGACAGACAGACAGACGAAGTCACACCATAAGGGCTCCTTTTTTACCTTTTAGGTATGGAACCCTAAAAACTAATAAAAAAAACGTTAAATGTGTGATTCATAGTTTTCTTTTATGGTGCAATAATGCCGTAATTACTTATTTCATGATTATATTTTCATCTAGCAGTAAGTAAGTACATCAGTACTTAGATAATAGACGGTGTGCGTGCAACATTAATGGCCGCAGGCGCCGCTCGCCGCGATTGGATCTTCTGAATTAGTAACCCCGTGCGAGCTCGCCTTGCCGACGCTAAATTAATATACGAGAGTGTGTGGAGTCTAAGTGTCCCGACGCTCCCCGTTTGTAATTTGCCGATCTCCGTTACAAATAAATAATTTAGATATTAAATACGTACACTGTCGCAAACACTGCTATATCCATGCTATATTTTTCTCTACTCTATCTTTCTTATCATTTTGTATTGGGACTTGCTTCCGTAAAGTATTTAATTTGTGTGTTTAACTTATTTATACAAATTATTCTTTATATATCGCGTGTGGAGTTTTATTGTAGTCTCTTCTGGACTGGTGCATAGAAATGCCACATCTAGGATTGGACTCATTGGGGTGCTAAAAAGCTCATTGGTGATCTTGGTTCAGTGGAGGCCGTTAACTACATTGGAAAACCTGAAGCCTTGAACACAGACGAAAAGTAGCAATCCTCTCGGTTTTCTACTAGATACATTTTGGAGACGCACGGCAAATTACGATTTTTTGAACGTCCCTTCAGTTCGGAATAATTCTCTTTTACTTTTGTAATACGTACAGCTAAAGACTAGAATATTTACCTGGGCCGGTTTTCCCGTCCGATTATAATGTAGGTGCCTTCAAGGCTAGAGCGAATAGGCTTTTAATAAGCTAGTGTGCTTTACCAACCTCGATTACATCGCCGGGTTCCATCCGAGGGATTTTAGTCAAGCAGTAGTCAAACATTCTTTTTGTTTCTGATACTTAAATCCTGGAAAATAGTCACCTTAGCATATGTGCTTATGGCATCACACAACAAGACCCTCTACTGTGATTACATACAGTGAAGACGCCAAAATTTGAAGTTTTTGTAGAAATTGTTTTTATATTAGGTATACCTAATCAGGCAGGCAAGCAATGCAGGTAGGTCTAGTTTCGTTGGTGCAGTGTTCGTGTCGTGAGTCGCCGTGAGCGTAAGTTATTAAATACATCCCGGCGGAGCAAGAGCGACGGGCGCCGGGCGGTTGGGCGGGCGGACGGCGGGCGGCGGAAGGCACCAAGGCTGGCGCTAGATTTCCCGCGGGACCACGTTAATTTTCTGCCGCCTTGAGCATACTGCCCCCCGGGGGCGCGCTACCTTTCGCGTAGCCATTCAGACTGAAGGTGTTATTCCGGTAACGCCGCGGACTGACGCCGATATGCCTCTCCAGAGGAATGTTTTTCAAGTAACACTAAACAGAAATAGCAAAATATATGCTTGTAACTAAAGTAAAGTTATATTGTGGAATTTTAAGAACGTTTGCTGATGCCGCACTGTTGTTCTAGGGAACAAATCTCAATGGAACTGGTGGGAATAATTTGGTGCTGTTTGCCATAATCTTCTTCTTCGTCAACTACATTAAGATATTGTCTTCTTGTATGGTAGTTTACAGTAGTTTAGAGTAGGTCCCTCTAGAAGGAATTACGATATGGTGATTTTATTACAATAATATACCATACCTAAATATCATGTTTTTAATATTTTTCACTAGAGGCACTGTTGCAAAACGTAATAGACGAAATTAAACATATGGACGTTTCCGTTAACTACCAAAACATGTACTAAGGGTACGCGATTGTATGTAGGTATATAGCGGTGCCCAAGGGAGGCGAGCGCAATCAGTTCGTCAGCCCATGGGAGGCTGCATTAATCACGAGCCAGCCACCGCCACGGGTACTTACAACCATGGGCCTAGCGCCCTGCGCGTCGCACGATCTGCACTAAACAGTGTTTAATTGCTAATTACTGATCCCTACCGACGCTTGAACACAATTAAGTACTCTCTAACAATTAGTCACTGAAACTCTATAAAGACAGTTTTAAATATTACATACATACTAGGAAGTAGGTTTTCTTCCCTTGATAGTTAGCACCGCAGCAGTGACATTCAGCCACCAAGCATCAATGTTTAAAAATTGCTGTGTTCCGGTATCAAGGGCACTGTAGCTAGTGAAATTACCGATCTCAAGAGATTTAACAAACTAATGTCTCCGGCAGTGCAGTGCAGCTATCAATATGCAGGCGTAGCGCTTACCATCATCCTATCACTAACATATTTAAATAATATATCGGTTTCAAGAAGTTTATTATTACTCAAGAGCAATATTCATTTTTATAATAAGTATACAGACGGTAGTTCGATATTAATCGACTAAGTATATTAATAGTTAGTAGAAAATTATCATTTTGGAAAGCTAAATTGATATTAAGTTTATTATATGTTAAGTGTTATTATATGGTGATATTAAGTTTATTATGTCTTATTTTATTATTAAGTTTATTCTGACTTTCGTCTACTTAAGTCATTCCTCTGATAAATTAAATATCCATAATTGAAGGTTGCATAAACAATGCTTGCAGGATACATTTTAGATAGAAACGTGTATTTGTATTACATTCTCTCAAGCAGATATTTTCTGAATGTGTGCGTGCGCGGGTCGAGGAGTATTCGCGAGGGACGGAAGGAAGTGTGGCCGGAGCGACGACGCCACCTGGGACCCGGGGGGTGCGGGGGAGAGCATTAGACAAGCAATAGACGTAAACGATGAACTCCTTTCCCGAACAACGAAACAGTATTTTCGTTGCGTATTAAAATCTGATCCCCTGTGTAAACAACAAACACTTTCAGTAATTAAGCATTGGAACAACGGGCGCAGGTCGCGGGTCATCCCTGGTGGCCGCTGATAATATCTAAATGCCTAATGGCTGCTGGGCCTGTGACGAATGTATCGGGAGGCCCCGCGCGCCGCCGCCGCCGCCGCCCGCGCCCGGGCTCGCTCCTCCACTATGTGATAATTCCAAACGCTGCGGCCGCGCCACCTGGGATCATGCAGAGACGGACTACGCTGCCTTAATGAACTTTATTTCAACTTATGAATAAATTTTCATTTAAAAAACATTTGATATATGAAATGAATTTACACCGTTATACAGACTGGTAAAAAAACCACAGTCGGATACGTGAGGGTATTATTCGGTGTATCAATACAATTTGATGGGCCTGTTGGTCTAGTAGTAAGACACCCTGGTCGTCCGTGGTCGTGGGTTCTATTCCCGAGTATCAGTTGTCTGGTTTCCATAGTACAGACTCTGCCTAGTTTGGGATCGGATGACTGTATGTAGATTGTAAAATAATGATTTCTGATATTTACGCGAATACTACACATTGAAATGAAACTAATTTTACAGATTATATCGCGGTTTATTCTTGATTTTAATTACCCGACGTTTCGAATACTTTACAGCATTCATGGTCACGGGTGGACTGAGGTGGTAGCTGTCCAAATCTCATAGTTGTCTTAGGGTACTCTCAGGTCTTCTAATTATTATTGTTAGTCCGATCTACGCAGAAAGAAGTATTCGAAACGACGGGTAATTAAAATCAAGAATAAAC
This sequence comes from Furcula furcula, assembly GCA_911728495.1. NCBI lineage: Eukaryota > Metazoa > Arthropoda > Insecta > Lepidoptera > Notodontidae > Furcula > Furcula furcula. The sequence goes on from OU452244.1 coordinate 18,268,972, forward strand.
CGCGATATAATCCGTAAAATTAGTTTCATTAGATTGTAAAATTTCTAGAATAATATGTTATTTATTTGAATCCGATCTTTATCCGATCGTTCTACGACTCTCACCTTTATTCGCTCATTTGCTAAATATCTCATAAATTTTAGAAAAAAATGTGAATCTAAATGTATTGATACGCCGATAATGTATTAATTGTTTGCGGGTAAGTAATTATAAAAGTAACTATTTAAATGATTAAAGTACGCAACATGGCAACGCGGGGAAGCGGACACCCCGCATACCCGCTCATCGCCCGCGCCACCTTACCTTACGTTGGCGATGTTTGCAGGGTGTCCCATCCCCGATTGCCATGTCGACTTGTCGTGTACCTGCTGTTGGTACCTACTTAAGTAGGTAGTTAATTAGAAATATTATTTCATGAGATGTAAGTACTTGTATATCATTAAGATATCTTATATCATTGTGTATCATCAATATACATACCTATACCTTCCTCGAGTAACAAATTATTGTTTCAAATCTGGGTTCGAGTTATCGAACAATTTGGCATTGTTGACGCAGCAGGGCGGTAGGCACGCGGTGCGGTGTCGGCGGATCGCGGTGCGGCGCCGCACAACATTCCAAATGCACCCCGCGGGGGTGCGGGGGTGCCGGCCCGACCGAGGGGCCAACATCGGCATTTAATTAGCCACGTGCTTTGACCGGCCCAACCTACAGCCGGTCCACATTGCTCACATTGTTGCCAGTCTCAGTTGACAAAATAACTTACGTGTTTAGCTATAGTAGATACATATTTTAGCTTTGATGCTTGATGCGGCATTATAAGGTAAGGTTGTAGCCACCGTGGCGCATTGGGAAACCGCTCGCTTTGCAAACCGGAGGTCGCGGGTTCGAATCCCGCGGGGAGCAACAACTTTGTGTGGTTGTTCCTTATTGGCTAGGACAATGCAGGCCCATCATCTGATGTCTGTAAAGTAAGATGATCCATGCGTCGGCTGGGCATGTAAAAAGTCACTCCTGCGCCTGACCTCTCCGGTCGTGTCGGACTTCCATCCCATCGTATTATGAGAGGTAAAGGAAGAGCGAGTGCACTTGTGTCTACGCAAGCATTCGTGCACTATGATATATCCCGCGTAGATGGCTGATCTTGTGAAACCGCATGGCTAATGTTGTAAACGATTGGCCGCTGTGGTCGTATCAGCCAGTAGGACGTTATTTATATAAGGTAAAATACGGTTTTAGACGTAGTAAGTCTCATACTTAAGCATTATACGAATCTGTGCAATACCTACGTTCTTAAACGTAGTACAAAAAACAGCAAGTGGAGTACGGTCCCTGCGGCGAGGTCCCTCGGGAGCAAGCCCGCGCGCCCAACTTCGGGCTCAGCGGCGACGCCCCCGCCCCGCCGCACCCGCCACCCCGCGCGTACTCACCCCTACCCGCACCCCCGCGCCCCGCAGAGAATACATTTGCGCAACACTCGTGTTAGCCTAACAACGAGCCTGCGACAGCGGAGCCACTCACTGAGAAAAATTACTCATTTTCCGATATTGCCCACCGCACATAGTCGACGAGTATTGTCAAGAAACAAAGCCTCCTTCAAAGCACCGTTTGTTCTGGTGGCATCGCACAGTCGACACTTCGTAATAAAGAACTTGTAATAATATTTAAACAATAAGTAATTTATTTATTGTCCTAAGGGTGCCTTGGAGAACATGTCCATTGTCTGTTTATATTGTTTTCGTATTACCCGATTGTCTCGCTTGCCTATAAAATAGAGAGTTCCAAGGCTATAACCGCACCGGTATGTAACTTTTCCCTTCATATGTTTTACCTAAAACCCGTACCTTGGTACGTATACAGTTCCCTAAAAATAATTATAATTTTATTCAATAACCCAATCAAAAGTCCTATTTCTTTTTTTAAATAATAATCCTTCAGCGTTGATTAATATTTAACGTAATCTTATACTTACTAATGTCACGAAATTTATCTTTATCTTAATAACTCTTAAATGGTACCTAACAGAAAGTGTAAAGTTTTACAACTCAGTTACTACTCTTCACAAAGATTTTGTTACGACTAGGTAACATAAAAGCTAAAATTATCTGGGTGGTATAAAATTAAAACGTCAACGCCACGGGATGGCTTACAGTTTTAAAAACTTCTCAAGTCATGAAAGATAAAATGAAGGTGGCGACGGTCGATGATGGGCATGGAGGCCAATTTATTTATAATCTCCTGTGCAGAATCGGCTACGAATTAGCATGTAAATATTTGAGGTCCTAGGAGCCCGGCGGAGATTTATCGTGAACGGCGTGAGATAAGCGAGGACTGGATCGTAAAGAAGGGCGGGCGGCGACTCCGCTGCCCACTTGCGAGTCCTAGCACCGCACCACACCCTTTGACGAAGTTGTAAAAAGAGCATTAAACCGCAGTAAAAACGCATCGGCCACGAGGGCGACGCTCGACACTGCTCGTTATTTTAGTAGCCTCCTTATGAATTTCAATGAGATTTCAGCGTAACAGCACCCGCTTAGAAGTCTTAGTGATATTAAATAGTGTACTGTTATCTTAACTTCAAGAAGTTTAAAATATACACAGATAATATATACCTACAAATTATTTATCAGTTTCTAAAAGTATTTATGACCGCGTTTTTTTATACTTATCGAGCAATTAGGTTAGGAGTATATAAAGTACATATAAGTACTTACCAACTGTATCTTCAGGGTCGTGCGATTCTGTCGCCTGCTTTTCTTGTTCCTCATCCTCACCGTCTGCAAATAAAATTGTCTGTTAATGTTAAGTTTTAAATATCTATTTTCAAAGGGCACTAGCTTTTTAAGAACACAGGGACTTGTAAGGAGCAGACATTCTAACTATGTCTACCTCTCTTATTATATAGTTTAACTGATTGCGTAAATTCATCAGGTTCTGCAAGTCGCAGCAGCAGAGATGGAAGACTCAGCTCGAGAGAATGTCGGAAATAACTGCCGGGAGACAGACAGGCCACAACCGCAACCAAACCGACAGGCACGCTTAAAAAGGAAGGGGATTTGAGGAAGATGGCAACAAATTTACTAACTGGCACCAGCCAGCGCTCATTGAGGAAGAAGATTATGGAAAAGGTTGCACCGTCATCGGATTTTATCGGAAGTAAGTAAGATTGCGAAAAATCTATAATTATGTAGTACCTACCTATAACGGGTGTAAGGGACATCGTACCGAAAACCGATACCAGGGATCCAATACATGATTCTGAACCTCCTAGTGTTGAAATTTTTCATCGGCTTTTTCATGAATTTACAAAAAAAAAACACTTTTTTAAATAAAATTAGTATAACATCATTATTGGTAATAATAAAGCCCAATTTTAATTTAAAAACCATAAATTATTTATTTGGATATTTTTTTATTTATTCTTTATGCACAAAAACAGTGCATAGGCAATTAACTATTATTATTTTAGAAAATTAGCAATGTAATTTGAATAATAAATATTATTCCGCATAATATTCATCACATGCTCGAAAATTAACAAGTTAGTGGTATTTGTCATTACTGTAATGTTGTAACGGACATTATTTGACGTCTTATAAAAAAAAATCTGTACGTGGTCCCTTACACCCTGTATGTATTTAAAAAAAAATTAAATGTTATTTAAGAAACACGCGTATTTTATGAAAAGTATACAAATAAGTAAGTAGTGATAAAATATGTATGCCAATAAACGTTCTTTTTAACCGACTTCAAAAAGGAGGAGGTTCTCAATTCGTCTGTATCCTATATATATTTTTTTTTATGTAAGTTCGCGCGTAACTCTGGCAATTATGAACCGATTTGAAAAATCTTTCTTCCATCCATTCTTCAATCCGTTGATTGGGTCCCATAAAAAATTATCTCTTACGAATAAGTTGTTCCTGAAAAAACAAGAATGACGACTGCGCAGGAAAACTGCAGGAAGGCCTATAAGATGACTTTATTTCGGTTTTTAAGGTCAAAAATGGTCATAACTCTGGCAAACATATACCGATTTTGATGATTCTTTTTTTATTCGAAAGAAGGAACCACTGTAATAAATCTCTATGAATTTTACCACAACCGGATAAGATGCCTGGAGGGCCATGAACTATGTGAATGAATTTATCTGGTAAAAACCATAAAACTGACGTTCTCCATTACATTACTCTGACAAATATGAACCGATTAAGATGATTCTTTTTTTATTTGAGAGAGTAAACTACTATGATGATTCCATGCAAATTTAATTACGACCGGATAAATCGTTTCTGAAGAAACATGAATTATGTAAAACTATGTAGACAATAATGTGACATAATCTACCTAGTTAATTTTATCCTCTCCGATGGTTTAATCTTTGATTGAAAAATATCACTAAAAAGTATAAAATAAAATATTTTTGAAAAAAAAATTTAACCGACTTCAATAACACTGAAAAGTATAAAATAATTTAAATATTATTGAAATTGGTGCAGAATATACACAGCAGATACGCTAACACCAACTTCTATAATATTTAAATTATTTTATACTTTTCAGTGTTATTGAAGTCGGTTCAATTTTTTTTTGAATAATATTTTTTCAGTACAAAATTCGTACTTTTTAAGTATTATTAGTATATAAGCCTAGTTTATAGAGCGCGAAGAGTGTGGGTGGTCGCAGCTTGGCGCTAGACACAATATTGTGTTGATGTCGGCAATCCGGCCTAAGCGCCAGCAAACTTATAATTCCCTAAGCTTATGTTTTGACAAGGACACTTCAAGAGAAAACTTTAGTACTGTACCAACCAATTTTACGTAACAAGAAGCGTGTATGTAACCTACACACGAATGAAAGTAGTATCTAGCTTATGACAAAAATGTAATATTAATTCGTCCGGTCCAAAAAATGCCTTGTAATATAATGTAGGGTAACTAAATAGAAAATTTCTCTTTCCCGTCTATTTCTAAATTTGATTAACCACCATTAAAATGTTTTTATGGAATAACAATTGACGAGACGGCGAGACAATAAGCGACAAGACTAACATGGACTCTCGCACATCGCCTAAAACATTACTAATTAATTTTCCAGCTAAAATGCTCTTCACACAAAAAATACACTTCTGCTTTGCGGCAGAATACCTGACACAGTTGAACGAGTTGTGAAAGAAACCACTGACTAATATGTGTATTGATAAAAACGATATTCGTTTTGTGTGTCATTCATTATCACATGCTCAGCAACCATCAAGCTTTCTAGTCGATCGGCGAGCGACGACGGATCGTCGCTTGGGGGCCTCATATGTATGACAAGTCAGAAGTAACGCGATAATGCGATCATACATCTAACTCAACGATTGCTTCCTCTCTACAATCCACTGGAGAACGAATGTCGCTAAAAGCTTTAAAGAAATAAGACAGCTCGTTAATGTACCTATCTGTAATATGCACCTCATGGAAACAAAACAATATGTATATTTGTCATGGATTTATATTTACTTCGTAAAAACTGGATAGATCACTTAAACATAATAATATCACTAATTTAAACTTTATGCTAGATTCTTAAGGTTTGTTTTTCATTGACACAAGTCGAAGTAGAAAAACGAGCCGAGTGAGATAGCACAAAAGTAGATGTGTGTCCTTGTCTGCCCCCTTGTCAAGTAAGTTGCCAACGCAAAATATGATTCTTTTTAGTAGTGTTAGGTAGATTTCTTAAAAGTTGATTACATTTGCTTATAAGTTTTTCGTGTAATAAAACATCGAAATATAATACATCTAGGACGATGAAATGTAATATTATACATTAGTACATGAACAACATGCAATACTTTTATTAACAATAATATTAGTAACAATTTATCATTATGAAGGTAGCAGCACTGAGCTGTTGTGTGATTGTCGACATTTTCGTAGTAAGTAATCTGGTGTCGCGGTGTACTGTTAGAGTAGGGTGACCATTGTTATGTATAGCGTCGCGGTCGTCTCGGATGATGGTTTCCATACAAACGTTGGTTAACTCAACCTGAATTTTAGAATGAAATACAGATATCCGGAAGAAAACGGTAGCTAGGTATTACGACAAATTCTAATAATTTATTGTCTTCATTGTGGTAAGTACAGCAGATCTTAAGTAATATTGAAATACATAAGTAAAATAAGACTCTTAATTTAAATAAATTGATTGCAACAAATTCTCAAAATTAATAATTGCTTAATACATAGTAATTTCATGACTTGCGACTAAATTCCATCCAATTATACAATACAAATAATAATTATAATTAGTATTATGTCACCAAAATTACGATTTGAACACAAAAATCGTCTCATGCGCCTCGCAACATTCAGATTGACGGAGGTCACTCAGGGGCACCGCCCGTTGTGACCCGATCCGCCGCCGCCAAGACCTTAGAAGTGAGAAAAAGAATCCTTCCTATGTGGTAATGCGTGGACACCCTATTAGACAGAGATACACTACTACTTTTGGACCTCTCATTCGGCTCGTGATCTTTAGTAGACTGCGCTGTCCAGTTATAATACAGGTTAGTGATATTTGTATGTATCTTGGTTATCAATTTGTATTTTTGTTCTGTTCCTATACTGTCTTTTTTTTGCACCTACCTTGTACCCTCTCTGTACCACCCTAAGGTAGACTGGCAGAAAATGCCTAAGGCATTAAGTCCGCCTATGTACAAAATTTGTGCATGAAGAATTAAATAAATAAATACATATGTATGCTTGCTTGCTTACATCTATACTTATAATAAAACTGTAACAGGTCCAATTCTGTACATTGAAGATATTTTGAAAATTATGTTTGGAGGGCATTCTATAACCGATACTAAAGCCAAAAATGTATTTTTTTTTATTTTTCTCTGTCTGTCTGTCTGTATCTCGGCTGAGCATACGCCGGAACTACTGGATGGATTGAAACGAAACATGGCATGATTTGAGTTAATACTCCGAGGTAGGACATAGGATACTTTTTATCCCGACATTCGGCACGGTTCCCTTGGGAGAGGGGACTAAAGTCAAAATATGTACTTGGTTATACGCTTGCTCCGATTTTAACAATTTTTCATTATAATTATAATAAATATTTGTAAGAAAACACTCATAGACAGTTGTTAACAATGTTTGGAAATCGATCAGGTTAAGCAACGTTAGGTAAGGTCATTAAATAGATGGGTGACCGTTTAACGCCATTTGAACTAAACCTCTCCGTGCTTCGGAAGGAAAGTACAAAGTGGGGCCAAGTTTATAACCGACTTTAAAAAAGGAGGTTTTGTATTCTATGCGAATGTATATTATTGAAAGTTTAGTTAATGTAACCACAGCGCGGGCGGAGCTGCGTGGGTCAGCTAGTTAAGAATATGTGTATAACGCTATATGTTAAATAATTAAAAATTGTTTGTTTGTATCGCTTCTAAGATCAGTGAATAACTTGAACTTAATAACTAACTAAGCAAGAGAACTGGTTCGGCGGCAGAGGCAGCCGAAAATAAAAAACAGATTAAAGTATAAGGATATTGGCTTCGAATATATTTTTATTCCTTTCGGAGTAGAAACTCTAGGTCCATGGGGCCCTTTTGCTATACTTTATTTAGATCTTTAAGTAAACGGTTGGTCGACACTACAGGTGACCCCAAAGCTGGGCATTTTCTCGCTCAGAGAGTGGCTTTAGCTATTCAGCGAGGAAATGCTGCCAGCATCTTGGGTAGCCTACCACATGGGCCAAATTTTTTACACCTAATAAATTAATTTAATTTTTATTTTATTTTTTTATGTTTATGAAATTGTTTCTTTTTAATAAGTTGTGTGTAGTAAAAATATTGTTACTTAAGATGTAACAGGTAATCTGAACTTAATTCGAAATGTAGAGTCGTCATTTCTTAATGAACTAAAACTTGGATAGTTTTTTACAATCACCATAACTTTTTTTCATTTATGGATAAGTAACCACACAGTATAACATTCAAAGCGCTCGAGGTAAATATTGGTGTACACAGTATAACATTCAAAACACTAAAAGTGAATAATCTGACGATAGATGAGATGTATAATGCTACTAGAGGACTGTGTGCAGCTTTGAATGCTTCTGACATGTGATTAAATGCTGTGCGGTCGCTGTGCCAACGAATTATAAATTCAACGTATATGCCATAAATCTATACTTATAATAAAACTGTAACAGGTCCAATTCTGTACATTAAAGATATTTTGAAAATTATATTTGGAGGGCATTCTATAACCGATACTGAGGCCGAAAATGTATTATTTTTAGTTTTTGTCTGTCTGTCTGTCTTTCTGTCTGTCTGTCTGTCTGTCTGTATCACGGCTGAGCATCACGCCGAAACTACTGAATGGATTCAAATGAAACTTGGCATGATTTGAGATCTTACTACGAGGTAGGACATAGGATACTTTTTATCCCGTAATCTAGCACGGTTCTTTTGGGAGAGGGGATTAAAGTCAAAATGGGTACTTGGTTATACGCTTGGTCCGATTTTATCATTTTTTCTTTATAATATAATAAATATTAGTAAGGGAACACTCATAGAGAGTTGTTATCAAGGTTTTGTAATTGATCGGGTTAAGCAACGTTAGGTAAGGTCAATAAATAGATGGGTGACCGTTTAACGCCATTTGAACTAAACGGGTCCGTGCTTCGGAGAGCAAGTAAAAAGTAGGTCCCTGTTTTTAACTGACTATAAAAAAGGAGGTTATGTATTCAATGCGAATGTCTGTTATGAAAAGTTTAGTTAACGTAAAAATAGCGCAGGCGGAGCTGCGTGGGTCAGCTAGTCTTAAATAAAACGAGACATAATTTAAACGCAGTAATAGTTTTATTTAAATGTGAAGTAGTATATACCTGCTATGATGTGAAACGATGCAATACATCGCATCCCTCCCTAACATAGGTAATAGATTTGGTCTGCAGATAGTTTGAAGATTGCCATCATGCCAAATTTATTTATTGGTTTTGACTTTCATGCTTAGATACTAGTACATTTTTGTCCGAGTTCAACTGCTTTTATTTTTTGGAGACTGGCCTTTTAAAACATTACCTATGAATAAAAGTATGAACACCCCGCGTACAAGAAAACATATCACCCCTAGCGTAATCACGAAGGGTAATTATTTTTTTCTAGTAGGTATTGTAGGAAATCCTTGAATCAGTAGCTCGCACAATTACCTTCAACCCTTCAACTATCACGATTTCTGATCAATGTTCGCAAACATAACGGGCATGTGACGCAGTGTGTCAGTCGCACGTTTCGCACAAGTCGTTCCAGTCCGCAGTGCACCCAATATGGAGTGTCAGTGGACGGGCCATACGTCATGCGTTATCTGCAGCTCTACGTCAGTGTCAGCTGGGCACCGCTGACCTCTGACGATACTGCCGCCTACCGCCACACCAAATATACCGGACGTGCTTTAGTTTAACGATTAGATTTTCAGTTTATTGTAAAGTGCAGAGAAGATCTTGGAAAACTATTTTCTTTTATTGATTGAATGTATTGCATAGCTAATCTGTGACTAGAACTGCGTAGGTCCCTCTTTTAACAAATCCCTTTCTCTCTCAAGGAAGGCAACCCGACTGGGGAGTACATCGTATCCAAATACCGCTACTATTGAATTTTAGAGTCACTAAAGTAACTTCTAACTAGTAGGAGTACTGTTAATAAAATGTGTTACACTCAATTTTAACTAACTGGCTACATTATATTATCCTGATTAAATTCGTTCTATTAAACACTTTAGGGTACGGTTATGACGGTATAAATTTAAAATACATTGAATTGTTCAGAGAAAATGTACTGCGGTTCCCTTTTGCTTGATTTGTCGCGACATCTGGTATACATATATACATGGTATAGTTTTCATCGCATATATTGATTGAGCAGAACAGAAAATCCTCGATAGTCAGTTAAGACTACATAAATCTTATTTAGTAACATTACTACGACTTTGAAAGATTTTCTAATAGTTGTTAATTTATATAAAGTTCAAATTACCATAAACATGTTCATCGGCATCACACCCTTCTTGCTCATCCTTCTCGTTGACACTTGCGTCATCTTGCGCATCATCTTCAGCATCGTCGTCACAGTCTTCGTCACGTGATTGTTTTCCAGACGGTCGTTTTCTTTTTGAAGATGGCTCTTCACTCCATTCTTCTTCTTCAGCTATAAGAAAATAATATAGAAATTAAATGCAGATAAATCAATATGACTACGCTTACAGCTAAATTATGATTAATTATTCTCTAATCTCTTCTGCTCTCGGAAACGTCAGTTATTGTTAATTCTAATTAAATCATTTTATTTCGCCTCTCCGAGCCTCTTACGATTATTTTCGATTATTGAGTAAGTATGAGATAATGATATTAATATAAGTACGAGATATATATAGGGCTCTTTCTTCGCACTCCTACTAACCAGCAAAGAACAACTAAACAAAGTTTTTGTTCCCATAATTTGAATTATTTTTTTATGATCTGTGTGTTATTTAGCTGAAATAATATTATGTGTAATGTATGCATTAGATTAAATATTTGTGGCTGTCTGGAAGAGATTGCTTTTAGCGATTCTTATGAATATCTCTGCTCACTATCAGAGTATAAAGTATTAAATGGCGAGTGTCGAAATAATCCGATTTCAAGAAGAGGATTAATGATAATTAATTTTAAATGGCGTTTATAAGTGTGGCAGTAAGAAAACAATGCAACCCGTTATTACATTACATTAATTGCATCCCCATAAGTAAGTAGTAGTATTGATTTTATGTTTTTAAACTTCACATTCAATTAATCATCAATTAATATTAAAACATTATTTATTGAAACTAAATATTTACAGTTTATTTACAAACATGTACACTTAAACTAGGTAAAAAAACTTCCTCGAAGTTGTCGCCGCACTGGGAGGGAAGGGTATCTAAAAGACTGGCGGCGTTACCCCTTTGTATGGCCAAGCTTATACGTAGGCAGAAAAAGCTACCAGCACGGCGCGGGTGGTCTCCTGAGACGTCTATAAGTTTGGATGAAATTTCTTTCACCAAACCGTGCGTCTCATGAGACCAAAGCCCCATGGTCTCCACCGCAAAGGTCGCAAATATATAGCTCGAACCTAGAGCTGTATACTTGCGTCGCTTTGCATCACTAGCTGTCGCCGCAGCCCCTCCAGCCACCCTGCAAGTTGCCGGGGTGTGGGACGCATCAAGTGTGTCGACACATGTCGCATCCCACACCAACGGCTTTGATTTTTACTAATTTATTTTAATTTAATTTATTCAATTTAATTTACTTTTATTCCACCACACCTCAAAATACAGGATATTTCCTAGTTTGGGTATCAGAGGAACATTTTATTTATTCTTATACATTTTTAACTTTTTAACTGATGCATAACATAATAAGATTCTTCTTGCAAGTGATTTCATAAGTAATAAACTCTTTTAAAAATAGTACCTAACAATTTTTAAATAAAATATTAGTTTAGCGTCCTAATGATTAATATTATGTTGTTTTCTCAGTTTTTTCAATTAATTTTCATTTCATCGTAATTATGTAATACCTACATAATATAATGTACCTATTGTGTTTCATATGGTGTTGTATACACCTATGAAGATATTATTATTATCTAAAATATAAAAAATATGTCATGTCACATATCTAATCATACTAACCAACATTTTGTTAAGTGACCTATTCGAAACGCAAGAGTAGTCCAATTTCGAGGGATTTTCTTTAGCAATTGTCACAATACAATAACAACAAAATGGGGGATATACACAGAGAAAACAAGAATCTCTTACCCGGGACCATCAGCAATTATGGTAATATTATAGTGTATCTTCAATTTCAGTAAACGGCACGGGTGATAATAATGATAATGCGAAAATAAGACCGTTACGTTCAGCTTTTGAATTGAACTTTATGCTTATGTGCACTAAACATTACCAATATATCGAAGTAAAATAAGTTTATTAGTACAGACTCGGTATGTAAGGTTTTGAGCGCACATAACTTCAACAAAAGAAGATAATTATAGTAGAAACGTTCACAATCGTCCACCTAATAATTTATAATAGAGATTTACCGTGCCAGTATGTCTTGTAATAACGTCTCACAATATATACTTTATATATTGTCACTAATTATTGGTATTTCACACCTATCTGATTTCCTCTTGATAATTATTTCAAAAATAAATAAAATGAAATAACTATGTAACTGCCGCTTTACTCATTTACTAACGGATGAGATTACTACTCATTAATTGACTCTGATTGCGACAGTGAGAGCATAAGCAAAAATACCTAACAAAAACCTTTAGATACTTCATTATCATAAATAAGTTACAGTTAATCAAGAAACTTAATAAAAGCTACGAGAAAGCTAATTAGGATAATATAAGTACCTACCGATCACGGATACATAGCTCAAGCACCAAATATTATAATATTTTTTCTAACGGCCGTTTTCTTTTGTTCCCGCGGGGGTAACCTGTGGGGGTGAACCGGGTTATGTGCGATTCCTACCCACTAAAACCATCGCGGCTGTTGCATCGGCACATTAGAGGGGAACCTGGGTTCTCCAATGGGATCTGCACTAGGTGTCCCTCAGTGCCTTTCCTTTGAGCTCGTCGCTGAGCTCATCATAGCCCCCCGGCAATCTGTCACGGTACTCACTGGAACGGAGGTCGCATCTCCAACGCAGTCTACATCGGAGTCGCCGTACTCGATGGACGTCTAGGGCCCCACCCCAAACGTCTAGCGACTCTAAAGATCCAATTGATACATATGCTTTTTAGGGATCCATACCTAAAAAGTAAAAAAGGAACCCTTATGGTGAGACTTCGTCTGTCTGTCTGTCCGTCTGTCCGTCTGTCTGTCTGTCTGTCTGTCTGTCTGTCTGTCTGTCTGTCTGTCTGTCACACCTATATATTTCAGGAACCGCTGACGCTATCGATTTGAAACTTGGAATAGTTTAAATATTTTTTACCCAACATCATCACAAATGATAGATATATTTTTCCTTTTAGTTTTCTTTATTCTTGGTGGCAGAAAGTCTGACACTGCGTTGGTACGTACCGTATGTGTAAACATTGTTGTTTTTCGGTGCTAACTTTTCAAACTTTAAGCATCCAATTTAATTTGCTAAATGAGTATGTTAATCCACATTTTAATAAGATTATACAAATACACAATGGCAATTAGGTGACATAATTAGCGGCTTGGTGTAGGGCGCGGGTGGCGTGATTGCGGCCCGTCGCGCACCAAGCCGCGCCCAGCCCGCGCCGCCCAGCGCCCGGAATGCCACTAATGATTATACCGTTAAACAAATATCGTTAACAATAGGAAAAAACCTTAAATTCACAGCCTGCCAGTGTGATTTTTAACTGTATTGCAATCACAATTACCAATGATGGAGGAGGGAGAAGAAAGGAAGAAATAAAACAGAATGAACACAACCTAAGAAAGAATATTCATGTAAACAATCAAAGAAATAATGGCACACACAAATATTATGTGCATGTGTATTCCAATAGCGATCAGCGGTTACCTAAAATAATCTTTATTTTATCTTTTTTATTTATTTTACACACAAATAATACATACATTTATTAAGGAGATAATGAAGTCAAAAGACTTAAGTATGTCACTGAAAAGGAAGGGTTTTTAACACCTGCATACTACCATGCTTAACATATGGATGCGAAACCTGGACTCTCACAAAACGATTAAGAGAAAAACTCGCCACATGCCAAAGAGCAATGGAGAGGAGTATGACCGGTTACAAACGACAAGACAGAATCCGTAACGTTGATCTCCGGTCTATAACGAAACTCAATGACGTACTATTACGAATTGACCAACAAAAATGGAGGTCCGGTCATATGATGCGTGACAAAAAGGGGAAATGGAGCAAAGCAGTGACTGAATGGTATCCCATAAATGGAAAAAGGAATAAGGGAAGACAGCATACAAGATGGGAAGATGAATTCAAGATGACTGTAGGACCAAATTGGAGACGGGTTGCGCAAGACAGGCAACAATGGAAAATGTTGGAGGAGGCCTTTGCCAAGAGGCACACCGAAATCAGAGATATTTTGTAATATATCATAGTATGTAGTTCTGTAGATTTAATTTCGGAAATAAAAGGCTTATTTATTACTTATTTAATACATACATAGGATTATTAAAACATATATTACCTATATTATTTTATTATTTACTTTTTTTTCTCTACACGAATTCAATTAACTAGACCCAGTTAGATACTGTCTCATTAGTTAGAGATTATTAGATAATTGATAATTTATTCATAAGATGACAATTGAAATTGTGGTTCTCGCTATAATGAAGGCGCATGCGAAGGTACCTACCATTTAGGTACTGTCGCGGTCACGAACGCTTGACCACTTTTCAAACAAAATCGCTTAAACGACGTTATGTCCGCTTGTCACACGTATTTTGGGGCAACTCATGCAAGCGATTATCGTTCTTAAGTGATTAACCGGAAATGTCTCTCACCGTAAGTACTTAGGTAGGCACTAATAGTACAATGTAGATAGATACATTGCTGTAAAATATAACGAATGCAAATAATCCAGCTGGTATAAGCGAACAATTCAAGCACAGCGGCATATTCTCTGGAGGGACAGCTCCGTCTGATATCCCAGGGGAAGGTCCATCGATTCATCAAAAGCAGGCCAGAGGCAAATCCCAGTAACGTCAGGGACTTTGCCACTGGTCCCAAGGCGGTGTTCGAACGCAAGTGAGTTCAGCAACCTAATCACGTGTCGATATACCCATACGGAATAGAAAATTCACAGAGCCAATGATGAAACACGACTTTAAAAAAAAAACGGTATTCGTGGACGAAGAATATTCATTAATATTTACAACTTTGACCCCCCTTCCATTTGCCCATGCGACAGACGTGGGAGTTTTAGTGGATAAGTATACCACATACCCCGGTTGACACCGAGGTATGTGGTACTCCCCCACTGCCACAGGTCCCGGAAGCCTAACGACGGTTTACCCCGTGAAAACAAAAAAAAAGGAAAGATATTGTATTGTATCTAGGCATTGTTTTGTTCCTGTTATTTTAATAAATAAAAATAATTAACAGAGGATTGCAGCCAAGGCCAATATTCCAAGGCGAAGTGGAAGCTCGACAAGTCCTAGCGGTACCATGCGATGTCGATCATAATTCGCGGTCAGAATGTGCCGCGCGGGACGCATTCAGCACCAAAGAGCCGCGCGGCCAGATACCGACGGTAATTCAATTTTCTCACTGACCATACCATACACAGGGCAATTGCTTATTATACCTAGAACCACTTATATTTGTAAACTTCACGACTATTACACAAACTTTCTTTGATTTAGGCACGATTTAGGTAAGTATCTCTATATTATGTAAATATGCCTATGTAAACTATACTGATGACTTTCCTTGAACGTCTAATGAGACACTCAAGGAAGATTAGTATGTTTAAATACAAATTCGCGCTGCGTCTGAGTGCCTGTCTTATCTGCAATCAACAGTCAATAGGAACCCCTTAATTTTCGATTGAAATCCCAAAAAAAGAAAAGCGTACCCTAATTCTCCGTTGTTTCTATTTCTTAGACATTCAAATAATTTTGAAGTTTGATTAGTTACTTCCAATGTACTCATACATCAATATCATTGTACCTTATCAAATACAGCAGTATCGTTGGCAAATTTATACCTATCCTCCAGTTGTCTTAGCTGCACCTGAAGGGTCGAAAAGAAACTACAATTTCTTTTATAAAAACTTATTTAATTAATACATGTATGTGCAATAATTCTTACGAATGGCACTTGTAGCAAACGGACGCCCGGGCGCCCCAAGCGTAGTTATATTCTCCTGGCTCAGTCAAAAGTTGTATAACAAATAGAGATTCATGATCACCTGTAATATCAGAGGTCACTCGCTCTACAACGCTGCCTTACGTAATAATTTTGATTAAGCACTCGGGAAGCTCAAAGGAATAATAACGATCCCAATCTCGCGCGTAAGTCATTGTAGTTTCCCTCAGTTGTAGTTCCTTGGAAACTATAATTTTAATGTGTTCAGAGACATCGGTATGATGCCGATTGGGAATTAGTCGAGCAGCAGAGATCCCTTGGCCCATTGCGTGAGTACAAAATTCCCAAAAAAAAAACCAGATAAATAGGTACCACACCTATTTATCATTCATTATATGTAATAATACTTATACTTAGGTACATTAAATTAAGAAAGGAGAATAGTAAGTAATGAGAAATAGTTGTGAAGGTAGATAAGGGTACGGTACATCAATTATAAGTGGAACGTCTCAGCTGCTATTTTCCTTGGAGAGCGAGGAGTGGCGGGGCACGTAGGGCGCGGGACGGGGTGTCCCGCGGGAGCAGGCGGCACGCGGCTGCTTGGGCCAAGTCCCGCGGGACGTCGCGTGGGCGGCGGGCGAGAACTTCGCTTCCACTGGGACTTGGCCCCCACTACCCACCTCCACGAGGCAAGGACGCCACCGTGATATTTTTAAAAGATACTGTTATGCGCTACTCTCGGAAAATTGTTAGAAGAATATATGACGCTAAAGAAATAATTTGATTATTATGCTTTTGAACTAGAGAAGCTCTGCTCTACTAAGATGACCCCACCGAATAATTTATAAAAACTAGTATTTAATAGTCTGTAAAAATATTCAAAAAGCTGCCCTCTGCTACTGACGCTTGTCACCCGAACAAGATCTCTCGAGCCTGGTAATTAGGCAAACTACAATGTCCTTTACACCGGAACACAACAACGCATTTCTGCTTGACAACCGAAATATAACACTGCGGTTGTACCTGCCTGAGGGTCTAGTAGGGTTTTTAATAGTTAAACCAAATGACCAAAGTTTCACTCCGTACATTTTAGATTTTATTAGTTTTTGATATTTACCCCTAGAGGCGCTGGTGTGAAAGGTTTTTTTTTTTAATTGGGACTAATCCCACCACTCATTCCCACCACTGTTACTCCTGTAAGCCAGGATCTACAGTGGTCACCACTGAAGACACCAAGGTTTGACCCTCGGCGAGTCCCAGGGAAACGCTAAATTGTCTTGGAACCCGCAACAAATTTAATTAAAAAGGTAGATAGGAGGAGTTGAAAATACATATATTCCACTTCCCTCCTTTGCAAAGCGGGAGACAAGCAAATAATTAATAAACGGTCGATACAACCTTAAAAAGAAGACTCTTACAGGCGGACCAACGAAGGCTAGTCCACCCGTAAGGCACTACGGATTCTGCTAATATTTTATAGGGGCCTATTTGATTTTTCAAACTTGTTTCCAATAATAGGTATGGCAAAAACGTTTGACGTACATACCACCTAATGAATAGTATAGTAATGTATATAGTAGGTATTAGTAATGTATGAAAATCATTTTGGTCACAGATGGTTGCTATTTATTTTGTAACTCTTGGTAATCTCAAGAAGCTACTAAGTATATATTTTATTGTAAAAGCCGCATCAATGTTACAGAAATACAATGTTTGAATCATGGATAAATAATAGTTTATTCATCCCCGGTTTGAACTCATCATATCTAAATACCACAAATCTTATTAAAATAGCAATCAGAAAACTGTTTATGTTAAAATTCTTATTTGGCACAGTTCTGCAAATACCCCGCCTCACTATTTTTTGCAAAAAAAAAACTTACAGCCTGGCTCTACATCTTGATCTCACATTATTATCTTTATTTTAATATCTAACTTCTAAGCATTCAAGCCCCGTCATTATACTTACATAGCCATTAAACCAATTATGGGTAAAACTATTGTGAGACCTGGCTGTATGTTTTTAGTAGAAATAGCGGCAATACTGACAAGCCTGCTGAGAGCTGAGACGGTTTGTTTTCAGTTAAGACCACGTTATGATATAAATCACTAGTTTAAAACAAGGCAGTTAAAGCTTTACTATACAAGATATAGAAACTTTTTTACTGAACTGTTAAGAAAACTTAAAAATAATTTTAACACACGCACACTGGAAGAAAACCAAAACAATCCAAAAAAGTTGTGGGAAACAATTCGTAATATATCTGGAACATCTCATCAAAACACTTTACCTCAAGAGCTACTATTAAGCCAAGCTTCGGTCAAAGAATCTTTAAATAAATGTAACAGTTACTTTGCATCAGTGGGTAAACAATTATCGGATGAAATACTTAGCAAACTTTCTACATCCGAAGCAAACCTTGCTGCTCTAATAAATAATAAAGCGTATGCTAGCGACTCAATGTTTCTTATTCCAACAGATATACACGAGGTTAACTCTTATATTCAGAATCTCAAAAATGACTGTGCACCAGGAATTGATAAATATAAAACACCACTAATTAAAATCATTGCACCCTTTATTTTAGAACCACTTACTTTTATATACAATTTAAGCATGTCTTCAGGAAAATTCCCTGACAATTGGAAAACAGCTTTAATATCTCCAATTCATAAGTCTGGATCTAAAGAGAAACCGGAAAACTATAGACCAATTGCTTTATTGAGTATTTTTTCTAAAATTCTAGAGAAAATCATCAATAAGAGACTAGTAAATTTTATTGAAAAATACTCTTTATTATCAAATAGACAATTCGGCTTCAGGCAAGGAAAAAGTACTGAAAACGCAGTCGAGAGCCTGACCAACACTGCATCTGAACATGTCGACCGTGGACGGCGATGTCTAGGTGTTTTCGTGGATCTTGCTAAGGCCTTCGACACGATCTCAATTTCAATACTCATCAGGAAAATGGAAGCAATTGGTATTAGAGGCAAAACATTAAACTGGTTCAGTAGCTATCTAAGTAATCGGAAACATTGTGTAAGGATAAGTGATCATATCAGTGATGAACTCAGTATCAGCTTTGGTGTACCTCAAGGGAGCATTTTAGGGCCAACTCTGTTTATAATTTATATTGATGATATTCTCCGTTCTGACATCCCTAACGCTGATTTGTTCTGTTATGCAGATGATACAGCAATTGTGTTTAATGGGGCAGATTGGAAAGAACTTTATAATAAAACTGGATCTGGAATGAGGAGGCTTGCCTCTCTACTAGACTTAAACCTCCTTACATTAAACGTCCAAAAAACGAAATACGTGGTATTCAGAAAAACGCTAGCAACTAAGTTACCAGAATGGAGGGTGAAACTCCATGATAGCGCATGTTTGTATTCAGATAACATTAATTCTATATGCCAATGCAATGTTATCGACAGGGTCGATCACTTAAAATATCTAGGCATAATAATAGACCAAAACCTTTCCTTCAAATACCATATCAGTGAATTGGCCAAACGCATTCGTAAACAAATTTATGTCATGAAGCTTTTGCGGGAATGTGCTCCAATACCTATACGTAAGCGTGTCTATTTAGCACTATGCCAATCACTACTACGATACTGTATAGTAGTCTGGGGAGGCTCAGCTAACGTGCACATGATTGAACTTGAAAGGGCTCAACGTGCTGTTCTTAAAGTAATGCTCCATAAACCATTCCGATTTCCAACAGAATCTCTATATACAGAAACGGCTCTTCTTGGAGTACGAAAACTCTTTATCTTCACAATCGCCTTAAAGATGCATTTTGAAGTAATACAAAAAAATGACCTCCAGTTACTTAAGAATAAGCGTAAATACCAAATACCGCATGTTGCAGTAAATTCTTCTTTAGCTCAACGTCTTCCAATATTCCTTCACTCGCATATTTACAATAAGTTATGTTCTACCCTTGATATGAAAAACACGACAGTAAAGCAATTAAAATTACAAACGAAATCACTGCTTTTGCATCTCCCAACTGGCAAACGGAACACTTCTTTTTAAAAATATCTAAGTGAATGAATACTCCTAATCCTTATAATAGCTGATTAGCTGACACACATTATACACTTACACCACACACTTACACACACGCACACACACACACACACACACACAATCACACATTTTTCACTTTTTTATCATTATTATTTTTCTCTTACATTTTGATTATTAATTTTAATATTTTACATTATAAGTTTAGACTACAGTATACGTACCAGTACATTAATATTAGTGTTTTATAATCCTCATTAGCTGTCTACTCTAGAATGTAACTATAATTTGTAATGGTGCCCAAGATACAGGCTTCGCCTAGTTTGGGACCAACAGTAATATAAAATGTAAATACTGAAATGCTAAATAAAGATTATTATTATTATTATTATTAAAAAAATAACGATTCTGTAACCTCAATAATCTGATTTCTAGCCTTAGTAATTTAATTTGTATTAAGTACAGAACAACAACATAAGCGATAACAGCTCAGTGGGCGAGCGCTTGCCTTGGAAACAAGGTGCGCAGGTTCGAACTCCGGCTCGCACCTCTGATTTCTTTAATGTATCATGTGTGAATCGTTTTTGTGCGATTGCAGCTCTTCGTGCTACGTCGGTGATCTGTGTTTTGGAGCGCAGTATGGTGTTCGAACATGATCCGTTAATTTAACACCAAGAATACTGCACTCCATATTTCGTTGGCATACCTTGGGTTTGGACTTCTGGATGTTAGTCAAAGACCATTATGGTGCACCGTATTATTATCTATCTATACTTATAATAAAACTGTAACAGGTCCAATTCTGTACATTGAAGATATTTTGAAAATTATATTTGGAGGGCATTCTATAACCGATACTGAGGCCGAAAATGTATTTTTTTTAATTTTTGTCTGTCTGTCTGTCTGTATCACGGCTGAGCATCACGCCGAAACTACTGAATGGATTCAAATGAAACTTGGCATGATTTGAGATCTTACTACGAGGTAGGACATAGGATACTTTTTATCCCGTAATCTAGCACGGTTCTTTTGGGAGAGGGTATTAAAGTCAAAATGGGTAGTTGGTTATACGCTTGGTCCGATTTTATCAATTTTTCTTTATAATATAATAAATATCAGTAAGGTAACACTCATAGAGAGTTGTTATCAAGGTTTCGTAATCGATCGGGTTAAGCAACGTTAGGTAAGGTCATTAAATAGATGGGTGACCGTTTAACGCCATTTGAACTAAACGGGTCCGTGCTTCGAAGAGCAAGTAAAAAGTGGGTCCCAGTTTTTAACCGACTATAAAAAATGAGGTTATTTATTCGATGCGAATGTCTGTTATTAAAAGTTTAGTTAACGTAAAAATAGCGCAGGCGGAGCTGCGTGGGTCAGCTAGTTATTATATAAGAGCGGAAAATGTTTTGTACTTATGTATCGTTTAAAAATACATTGTGCTCATAAAAGGCATATCCTTAATGCATTTGTGTCTAAGCAAACCACATTATTATTACCTTTTTTATGGATTTTTTTACGTTGAAACACATGAGTGATTTATGACAGTCTACAGGGAATTAAAAAAGAATACCTCTCACCGTGTTAACGGATTGCATTAATGTTTCATATTTTTTGTTTCACATATCCTACGCATATGGAATCACCAAGGAATTGTATTGATGAGTTTATATTTTTACATAAATCTATTATGGTAGGATACATGCATGCGCACTATTGCACTCATTGCCATAAAGATCATGGTACTAAATCCGAATAGATACTAATAAAATATTTTTGGATAAATAAAAACCGACTTCAAAGAAATTGATATAGGTACAACATGTTACAAAATACCCCGTAAAAAATATATTTAATTATCAAAGCCAAATGTCAACCCTAGTAAGGTTAGGTCTCTTAAATTTTTAGTCGTTCCGCGAATTAGGTAGAAATGTAAGTACATTCTGCGTAGTTTACTTTTTAATTTTACTGAAATAGGGTTTGCACGTCAGTGAAATATTTTTTTTTTTATTTTTTACGGGGTATTTTGTAGTAACACGTTGTATAAAGCATTAAATAACGTAAATATATTGCAGTCGGTGCTAAGAATAGCGTTATGGCGTGGTAACTAATATCACCAACGACTGACATACGTGCCAAATACAGAACCTTCTTTTTGAAGGCGATTAAAAACATAACCAGCAAAATCCGAAACACATTGGTACTTATTACATGCGTATATACACACATCAAAAGTGTCTAGGGATCAAGCATTTTTAAGCGGATTTCTTGAGATTGAGATGTGGCTTTGTAATAAATTTATGATTTTATAAATTTATATGGATCCTTTTTGGTGCATTTCATAATTTGAATCAGGAACTGTGAATCAAATTCGAGTAAAAGATGAAAATCAGCTGTCAATATTTTCCCTATAAAAACATACAACGCATTGAAGACATTATTAGTGCTACTGTTTCCCTACTACTGATTAAAACCAACGTTATTATGGAGCGGCGACGTCATTTAAGCAGGGAAGAAATGCTCAGAGCCGTGGGAATGATAGAAGCTGGTTCCCGGCAACGTACTGTGGCTTTAGCTCTGAATACAAGTCAGAGTGTTATCAGTCGACTTTGGACACGTTACCGAAGCACTGGTACCGTGGCTGAGCGCCATGGAGGACGGTATCGCTGCACCACACGGAGACAAGACCGATATATTCAAATCTTAACTCGAAGAGCTCCAACAATAACTGCCATGATGTTAGCCGTGAGGCTTCATCACTCTTCAGGGAACTTAATTAGCGACCAAACAGTCAGAAACCGCTTGCATGAAGTGAACCTTCATTCCCGAAGACCGCTACGGGTACCACCTATAGCAATGCACAATCGTAGGATTCGATATCAATGGGCTCTTGAACACAGAAATTGGGCAGAAGAACAATGGCGTTTCGTGTGCTTTTCTGATGAGTCTCGTTTTGGTATGAGACCGGATACAAGACGTATACGACACTGGAGAACCCCTGGACGCCAACAGCGATTAAAATCCTGCCAGGAAGTCCATCCTTATAGTGGTGGAACCATCATGGTATGGGCGGGTATTTGGATCGGCGGAAGAACTGAGTTGATTTGGATCAGAGGCAACCTCAACGCTCAAATGTATGCTGAGACGATTGTATCAGACGTCATCGTTCCTCTACAAGTGCAAATCGGTCCCTTATTTCAGTTAATGCATGATAATGCACGACCGCACACCGCAAGAGTTGTAAGACAGACTCTCGCCGCAGCTAACATCAATGTCCTGCCCTGGTCTGCTCAGTCGCCAGACTTGAACCCGATTGAGCATGCATGGGATATGCTACAGAGAAGAGCTCTGCCGAATATGGAGGGTATCCAGTCGCAAGAAGACCTTTTTTTGTTGTTGCAACGAACATGGGCGGCCATTCCACAGCGTGATTTGGATGAACTCATTTTGAGTATGCCAAACCGATGTTCTTGTGTTGTTAGTGTTCGCGGTAGAAACACGGATTATTAATTGTTTAAGTTACCCAATAAAATTTTAAAGAAAACTGTTATTTCAGTCTTTTTTTCGAACTTTTGTGTTAGTGGTTCAAATGTCAAAAATCCCTTTATTAGGAAAATGGCAAATTTCTTTATTAATGCAAAGGTGACTTGGTTTATCGTTACTGTGACAAACGAAAACACTTTATTTGATGAATCCTTAAAGAAAATTTTAATTAATATCAATCAGGAGAAAAGTTATTGCAAAAATATATGTTGATCCCTAGACACTTTTGATGTGTGTACTTCGTAATGCAAAACAAAGTCGGTATTAGCTAAATTGAAAAAGGCCTGTGATAATTTTTTTTTAAGTTATTTTTGTCCTTTCGTTTCATCTATAGCGGCGGTTACAGACCTAAAAGAAAATCCGAGTACTTAGGTATTTATAAATTGGCTACCTCGGTACCGGTACCATTGTACGCGAAACGCTGCTATAATCGTGAAATCCCCTTTTTATTTTTCAGATCATGCAGTTATTGTGCAGTGAGCACGTAGTTTGTAACTGTGTCCGGTTAATAAAATTAGGCTTGTTACCTATTATTTATGTAGGTACCTACCTAGATGGGACCTGATACAGCTAGCGAAATGTGGATGAAGACACACCCTCAAACCCTATGAGGAAAACATGACTTTTAAGGATATAAAGGTATTTTCCTTGAGACTAAAATCTTAAATGCCTCTTCAAACCAGCAACAACAAATAGCGCGCGACATTCCGCTTTGTTTGTGTGTATTGCTTGATTGGTGTTCAGGGTTCATATCTTGAAATTTGATATATTCCAGGTGATGATTGCCCATTTCAAACTGCGTCGATTAAGCTTCTAGATTGGTGGTGGAGGAGAGGTCAACATCAACATAAAACTGTTATGATATGGCTTTAGCGTATTTCCCAGAGGCGCGCGGGGGAGCTGTGCACCACCCAGGAGAAATTTCCCGCAAACTCTCTGCGGAGCCTCTACAAGTTTTATGGACGCGTAATACCTAGGGCTGCTAACCATACACAACTTTAAAAATTATAGGTTTTGACTACGTTTTGATATTTTAGATAAATCTTCCTACATAAAATTTTTGGATACGTTTTATTTTGTTATTTTCGTTTGTTTTACATTACAAGTACCTAAATACTATCTCGAAACACTTGTTTCAATTTCTACTTGTAAGTATTTATAGTATTTATCTGAGAACCACTGCTAAAACACCATCTTACGAATAAGAAAGCATCAAAATCTATTCAAATGCGCATAATAAAAATAGTAACATTACATATGTTATGCATAAAGCCTTAGAAGAAGTCGAACGTACTAAACCTGTTACTATTTTACATAAATGGTGAAAGTGAACAAATAGGTGCAATATTGACTTCGGACTGCATTTTATAGTGCCTACTACCAGGACCAATGAATAATGAATTAGCTAAGTAGTATTAAATGGCTTAATTTGCAATAAAACCTATTATTTAAAGTGGTGCATCACAGCCCTGAGAGAGGAGAGCACCGCGCGCGCCACCCGTGCACTCTGGTGGCCATCAACTTCTTATCGTTACACATAACGGAGGCTCATGATAATCAGTGCTATAACTTGAAACAGTTCACATTAATTCAAAACTGATTCATGTAAAGTAGGATAAATAGAAATAGTATTAGCAGGGCCAGCCGCATCTTTGCTTGACCTTTTTAAAATTGTAAACATTAAAAGCTATATTGTATCTACAGAAACCTACTTACCCAAACTATTTCTCGAAATGATAATTACATCCCCCATCATATTATGGTCAGTCAGATATAATAGTGATTTTGTTTTAAATATCATTTAGAAATTTTATAACGGAACTTAATACTCACACTACTTTTAAACGGACTTCATTATAGCCGTATTATATAAGGCCATTTCCAGACCGGCGGTCTAAGGGGGAGGCCTTTGTTCAGCAGTGGACGTCTTCCGGCTGGTGATGATGATGATGATGATTTCCAGACCTCTCTAGTTAACATTTTTCCTATTGACAGCCAATCAAATACCTACCGGTAAGCCGAAATATATAGGTATGTATTTTTTAAATTTCGCACATTGCATTCTCCAACTCTACAGACATCCATTATATATGCGGATGGCGGATTGGCATCGCATTGGCTGCTGTCCTTCTACGGTTCTACCCCACAGTTCTACCTGTAGAAATTCTGTTTGCCGCACTCACAAAAACGTCTATTATTATTAACTGTTATTAGTCCAGTTTTTAATATCGGATTATTTCGACACTCGAGGCTAATTAATTTTTAATACTCTATTAATAAGTAGAAATATCGATTATCTTGATGAGAGCAAGGGATCTTATTGATAAACAGCTCCGAGAGTCAAAATATTCAAATTAAAAAATTGTTTAATGTGAATTAAGGCCAATTAACGTTTTTAAGTGCGGCAGTTAAAGTTATATTAAGTGGCTAGATGTTTAACAATTTTAATTACATATTCAAATCAAGATGCAGGAGTTTATAAACTCGATTGTGACTGTGGGCTTTCCTACATCGCGCAAACTCGCAAAAGAACACCGATTCCTACCTAGGATGATTCGTGAGGCTATTGAAATCAAAAAAAAACATCCTTATTTCAATAGAGAAGATGGTTGGGTGTTACCGACTTGGGATCCTGTGATAAATATAATTAAATCAAATCAAGCAACACACTGCACGGCCTCAAGATACTGTAAGCGCTTACTGAGGGTACACCGGCATAATTGTGACATAAGGACGTTCAACATCTCAGTCCTCCCGTGACCATTGGTGCTGCGAAGCATTCGAAACGTCGGGATAGTAAAATCTAAAATAAACCGCGATAAAATCCGTGAAATTAGTTTGATTACACAGTGTGTAATATTTGCGTAAGTAAATAACAACATTAATTTTAATTAAGTATAGTTATAATCTGGGAAAATTCATACACGGTTATTTCATCTCAAACTAGACAGAACCTATATTTAGGTACATACCTATATTTATTTTGTAAATACACACTAATATAGGTAGGTAAATAACATTTCACTGACACAAAACCAAGAAATGTTTGTCCTGAGTGGGAATCAAACCCATGGCCTTTTGGGTAGCAGCCAGGGTGTCCAAACATCATACTAACGCGCCCGTCTTGATTTTGCGTCTTGGTGATACATACTTATTCTCTATTTAAAAGAATTAAAGACAACGCCATTCGAAGGAAATTTCACTGTAATCTTCTGTAAAAACTTCCCCAAGGGAGCGCTCCAATTTTTTGGGAGGCGTTTATGCTGTAAGTACATTTTTCTTTTAAAACATACATTTTAATTATGAATTTAAGCTTAGTAAGCTCTAATAAAAAAATAGGTAGGTACGTTCCAAGTGCGTTAGAGAAAGCTAAACGGTATAACACCAGAAGCACATAAGCCCAGTAAAAAAGTTGACGTACAAAGCCAAATTGACTTAACCCTCTTCAAAGGGATTACAAATACGTCCATCCGACGCTTTCACCTCGAATAAAACATTCATACGTTTTATTGTGATCTTTACACCTCCTACCCCTAAGCATCAGTGCCTGTTATGTAGTCAGACAGGTATTTATTGTAATTTAATTAAGAATGTTTATACACTTTTGTATTTTTTTTTTTTTGTTCAGCTTAGTGACTGATGAAACAAGTTGTTCGTCTGATGCTATGCGTCACGTCTGTATATAGACAGCTGTATGTTACTGCTCGTCAGCCGAGATATTAGTGATGATATCTCTTGAGGCCGGTATTTTCACCAAAGCTACAGTGCCCTTCAGACCGGGCGTCACTTTATTATTTGAACTCTTAGAGGAGATACCACTGGAGAGAGCATGATGCGCTAACCCCTCTGACAAATTTTAGTTTTTATGTTCAGGTCATTCATTATTTGTGTGCGTATCTTTTTGAATGTGTTGCGAGTTTATTATAGCGTGGGTATGCGTGAAATTGTATCTGTGTGTGTTTACTTCGCCTCCTGCACCCCGCAAAAGTGCCACGAAAAATTTGTTCGGGGAATCGACGCGATACTAGCTCCATTCTAATTACTCTGAGTTTGAACTAGGATAAATGTGACGAGTCGAAAAATGGTAGATTCAAAGTTCCCGTGTATTCTGGGATAATTATTTCAAAAAGGCACTTTAGGCGGATTATTATAATAATGATAGGTAAGAGAGTGGTAGGGCAAAGAGAACGTCCGATCAAAAAATAACGTTACTTTCGAGTGTGTTGTTCTGCGGTGAGTGAGACTTGTCAGTGCTCTACATGAAGATTGAAGGCGACATAGAAATCTCTATTTTGTCCTCTTGGCTGCTAGCCTTTTTTTGATATCGGGGAGGAAATTTCCAAAAGGTACCAATCTCCGTAGAGGCGGAGGACGAGTTATGTGAGATTTTTACACACTTAATCCTCCCCGGTGTTCTTCAATGGCGCTGTGAAGAGATTCTGGCCACTCCGGTCGGACCTCACCAGAATATTTTGACTGCTTTTTTTTTGACTCGGGGGAAATCTTCAAAACATCCCCGTGAGCTGTGGGGCTCGGCCGGGGTATGTGGTATTCTTACCCACTAAAACCCCCGCGGCTGTCGCATCGGCACCAGGGGCCCCTCAGCGCCTTGCCTTTGAGCCCACCATCGGGGGGCGCATTGTAGCCTCCCGGGGACTTGTCACGGTGATCACGGGAACGGGGGTCACAACCCCGCCGCCGTCCTCCTCGGAGTCGCCGCCTTATTACTCAAAAGATGAGAATATTTTGGACACTTTTTTTTTTTTGTGACGCGGCGGAAATCTTCCAAAGATCCCCGGGAGCTGTGGGGCTCGACCGGGGTATGTGGGATTCTTACCCACGAAAACCCCCGCGGCTGTCACATCGGCACATGAGAGGGTACCCTGGTCTCTCCGGTGGGATCTGCACCAGGGGCCCCTCAGTGCCTTGCCTTTGAGCCCGCCGCCGGGGTGCGCATTGTAGCCCCCCGGGAACCTGACACGGTGCTCACGGGGACGGGGGTCGCAACCCCGCCGCCGTCCTCCTCGGAGTCGCCGCCGTACTCAATGGACGTTCAAAGGGCCCACACCCTGAACGTCCAGCGACTCCGAAGGTTGCCCGTTGTTTATAGCCCCGGGCTCAGGGCTGGGGAGCGAGACGTTGGGCGGCCGCTTGGGGCGGCCTGCGCCTTCGTCGCCGAGCAGGATCAGCGCGTTCGCGTTCCCGCTCGGCGGCCTCCTTCTGGGACATGACAGTCTCGCAGAAGGCGGCCATCGCTCCCCACGCCGCATCCCCGGACAGCATAGCCGACACTACGCTGCCCAGGGAGAGGTCCGATCCGATGACTGCGACCAGGTCTCGACGCTCCAACGACCACGCGGGGCAAGCCTCCAGCGTGTGTTGGGCGGAGTCAGACTGGTCACAGTGGAAGCATCTCGTCGTCGCTTCACGTCCGAGCTTATGCAGATAATCACCGAAACCACCGTGACCGGTGATTATCTGCGTAAGCCTATAGGTAAGTCGTCCGCTCCGTCGCTGTATCCAGGCTTCGAGATGCGGAAGGAATGCCTCAACGACGCGTTTGCGCGCTATGTGCTCCGGCTGGAGCCGCTCGTGCCACGTCGCGAGAGCGATGTGTCGTTCCTGCCGCTTTATAGATTCGAGCACCGCCGGCTCGCCTCCACCACTCTGGCGGGCGATGCGGATCCGGTCATAGACCCTCGCATACATGCCCGCCAGGATGTCTAAGGGCGGAAAGCGTGCCAGTATGGTCACCGCCTCAAAGGACACCGTTCGGTATCCTCGTGCAATCCGCAGTGCCATCCTCCGCTGGACGCTGTAGATTTTCGTTCTACAGCGTCTAATGGCCAGCCTCGGCGCCCAAATGGACGCCCCGTAGAGGACTACGAACTGCACGACTCCGGCGTAGAGGCGGCGAACTTCCTCGCTCGGCCCCCCGAGATTGGGGAGCAGCCTGTGTAAGGCCGCTGCAACCCTGTCGACTCGGGGGACCAGGCGCTCGAAATGCTCCTCAAAGCCCCAGCGACTGTCAAGGGTGAGACCAAGATATTTCATGTACGGCCCCACCCTGACTTCCGACTCACCCACACGGACGCGCAAGTTGGGCGGTGGTTCCCGGCTCCTAAGCAGGCCGTGGAACCACAGCGCCTCGGTTTTCTGAGGCGCTATCTCCATGCCCAACTCATGCGAGCTCTTTGGTCCTCTCGAAGGTGTCCCCACCGGCCACGATTAACGTGTCGTCCGCGTAGCAGACGACACTTACGCCGGCGGGCAGTTCGACACGCAGAAACGCGTCGTAGGCGAGGTTCCATAGCAAGGGGCCTAACACTGACCCCTGCGGAACCCCTCGCTCTACTTCCCTCCGGATCCTCGTACCGTCTCGATCCACGTACAGGATGTACCTGTCGCGTAAGTAGTCCCTAATCAGGGCCTGCAGGTAGGGAGACATTCCATGATAGACCAGCACCTCCCAGAAATATTTTGGCCACTAGCCTAACCACCAACACAAAGTCCTTGTGTTATAACTAAGTGTGAGTGCCTTCAACAACTGCATCACGGTATCACCACAACTTTTTTTTATTGAACCTAGCAAGCGATACGCCTGCCTATAGACGTCTGCTTTGCACTGCCGCTCGTCATCCGAGTCCGAGTCGTTAGTATTCTGTATGTGGTAATTTCACCATCTACAATGCTCTTGACACCGGAATACAGCAATATTTACACGCTGCTGCTTGTCAGCAAAAATTGCTATTTTCAACTGAATAATTATTGATTTATGCCACTTATCAAAGCTATCGTTAATTTAACGTTGGACGAACGACTATAATAGACTACTAATTAATTAATTATTATACTTATGTCTTCTTGAACGGTGCGGTACGCAGCTCTGGAAAATCTTGTGAGTCATGCACTATAAGCTTTATGTCCATTTTACCGTGACTATGTCAAAAATGAAAATTAGTCGTTCATCGTTGAGTAAAGAATTCAAGATACAGCAATCCGTTTTTATTGTGTGTCTGGGACAGGAAAGGATTAACATTTCCACTGGATATAAAATTTTAATTCCACCGCATAAGGGACGGAAAGCTGAAATTGACGCGTATTGGACCCCAGCGATGCCTACCCGCGGCCAGCGACCCGCATCATGTTGACCAAATCAAAGAAACGAGGATACGTCATAATTATAATATATGAATGATTAAATGGCATTTTTGAAGAACATTCAGAGACCTACCTAAAATTAAACCGTCTTTGACATAGGATAACGCTAAAAATTTTATAACAATTTTAAAGCGTT
This sequence comes from Furcula furcula, assembly GCA_911728495.1. Classification (NCBI taxonomy): domain Eukaryota; kingdom Metazoa; phylum Arthropoda; class Insecta; order Lepidoptera; family Notodontidae; genus Furcula; species Furcula furcula. Next base: position 18,299,700 of record OU452244.1, read on the forward strand.
GGTTCGTAGCACCTACAACCAAACAACCGTACCATAGTGTTCATGTATATAAACAACAATGAACATAAAATATATAATGTGTTGTTTAAGAACTGTAGAGCTGGTATTGCATTAGGTATCCCTAGAGTGGGCCGGAGAGTCGCAGCATCGTCGCGGTCCCCGCGGGACGCATTACGAAAGTACTAGACGCCACTAGATCGATACATAAACTTACTATAAAACGAAGCCGTTGGTTCTGCAACGAATAACATTGTTCTCTGCTGCTCGTTGAAGTCTAAAACCACGTAGAAATATGTTAGCACTGTGTTGGTCTAGAATGCTAACTTCACTAGCTAACTTACCAACCAAGTACCAACCATATACCGTTAATCAAAATTCCTTAATGTGTAATCAAAATTCTGATTAGTGGGCACATTGCCCTGGTTTTTTTTTACTCAACTTTATCTAGTGTTTTAGGATTAAGTTAGTAAATAATGAAGCAAACACTCAGACTCAGAAGGCACTAACTGCCGAACCTACAAACGCCAATTAAAGTTAATGGTTATTAATCCATTTTATGAAATCGGATTATTTCGATACTCGAAGCCCATTAATACTTAATACACAGATAGTGAGTAGAGATAACAATTATCTCGTATTCAATAATCGAAATTAATCTTAAATGGCTCCGACAGTCGAAATAAATATATTTTAAAAAGTGACTTAATAAAGTGGAGGTAGACAGACACTTCTTGATCGGACTGTAAATTATCCTTGAACAAATTGTAATTGTTTGATTATTCGAGACCGTAAAGTATAAAGAGTGTCAACTACGTCCAGCAATAATAACGTTGAGTGAGTGATCCTTTTAGCCCGCGGTTCAGTTGCGTTGAACATATGGCTTGCGCGACGCTGCGACCGCGGCTCGTCACTGATAAAACGGTGTTATTAGGGCGCCGCGACCACAACGTGCCGCGTCCGGTCGCGCCGCGCTGCGTCCATCACGCGCCCCTGTCGCGCCGCTTCATTGACGTAGCGGCATTAATTTAGTTACTACATATACTAAACTGGATGATCAATTTGATAGGTAAGGTATATACACGGGTATATTACACATGGAAATCAGAAACTATTACAAGGCACACTCAAAATTTTCTGAACAGATGTTCAATTAACGTACTTATACCTATTTAATAATTATAACTCTGTCCATTTTATTATTGGTTTTTTGACAGCTGACGCCCATAATGTTTCGTATTGTTAAAGTTACAAAATTCACAGAAATAATATTGTACTTCAGGGACGCGTACCACACTGTAGTGAGTTGCCACACATAACGATTACTACGATTGTGCCACAGATTACAAATAATAGATGATCAAACGAACTTCTTGAAGTGAAGTTCGATCATTATTATATGAATTGCTTTATACGAAGATATATATGAATTGACAATGTAGTTTATCTCTATATACTAGCGAGTTGCGCACGTTTAGAGACGTAAAACTGTGTTTTTTTTTTTTTTTTTATACCACTAGTTACGTCGCGGACGGTCCAGACACCTCATTCTTTAGAGATTATGTTTATGCCTATAATTCAACAAAACCTTATTCAAGGGTTAAATGCACTGAACACGTGTTATGTGATTTAATCATGGGTGGGCGGGTTTTTATATCTTCGTATAAAGCAATTCATATAATAATGATCGAACTTCACTTCAAGAAGTTCGTTTGATCATCTATTATATTTCATTGCTTTATACTTCAGATATATATGAATTGACAATGTAGATGTTTAGAGAGTAAGGTTTTGTTTCGATGGTATAGCTAGTTTTTTTTTTTTTTTTTTTTAAGTAAAATAGTATAGTTTAAGTAAAATATTAGTTAAACTGATATTTTTTTTGTCGATTTATAATAGGTAATAATTAACGGCGTTATAATAGGTAATAATAATAAGTTTATCAAAAACCACTAATAAGTTAGTTTAGCTGACAGTTTTCTAGCTATGACAGTAGGAGTACCTCCTAAGGCCCGCAAATCGTACGGCCAAGGTGACGTTTGTTATGCACGGAAGACAATTTAAGAAATACCCTAGTCAACGTTATTATTATTATTATTTTTTTTTAAATCACTTGTTTATTTTACTGACTGATTAGTTGAGCTGTGAGTGATCTATGTTAGTAAAACTTTTCCTATGTTAGTTGTCCTTATATGTCTTGTTACGAAGGTATAGTCGTTAAAGACCAGGTGTATATTTCTCTTGTTAAAGAAGAACTAAAATAGAACTAGAATGTCAAAGGGCCGATGTTCTATACTTTTTTTTTTTTTTTTAACTATCTTAACTTATTTTTGCGTGCTTAAGATATCTACATACATTTATTAGATATCCGTATTTATGTATTTGAACTTGCAGTTACCTTAGCCTATTATTGATATTCTTTTACAACTTGTCTAAAGTTTTGTGATTCTAAAGTGGTTAAATATCTTTTATAGGTCTCAAGTATTAGTGTTTTATACTCGTACTTAGGTCCAAAACAAGCAGGTTTTGGTTTATACTTACTTTTAACTTATTGAGTTCTATTTCTATGAGCAGAAAATACGATAAGATTTTAATAATAGAAATAATGATCCAATATCTGTGTTGGCACAACACTACGCCGGCCGGTATCACGGTATTTATGTAGAGGGTTGATACTCATACTTTGTTTAAACGATAGTTTTGATGGAACGCTATGCTTTTTTATGGTATTTTTCATCGATGGCCGTCATTATTAAGTATACCGCGTGAAAGGCAAGTGTATGCATGCTGTATACTGGTTAGTTTGGTGTTTAAGTGTCCCATGGCCAATATTATCAATTTGGGAAAAGAATAATGATTTCCCGTAGCTTAATCATCGATTTCTTCGACGGGACATTAACGATAATGGCGAACACATGAAAATAAATTAACTCACCCTGAGTTGTGTGTTAGTTTGGATATACTGCATATGCATACCTATCTTGTTTTTGCTGAGCTAGGAAGTTGAATTTGCTGTATTGCAATTAAAGTTGCTAGGCTTAAGTTTTCTGTAACATAAATTTAAAGACCAAAATGATGTTTCCAATCAGAATCTGCGTTCGAGAAATATTTATTATAAGAAACGCAAACGGATACGCTTCTCACGCCAGCTTGGTAATTAATTAACCCTTATTTTTTCTTTTTGTAAATTTAATTCTTATAATTTTTGGTTTAAAATTTCATAAATATATACATTTTAATCGCTATGCATATGTCATCAAGATAGTCATCATCAATGGAATATATATGCATGAATCAGATAATTATTATTCTATAACAACCGTATTGTACGTTGTTTGTTACCACCGGTAAAAAAGTATACTTTTATCAGTTCGATGTATCTTATTTTGTCTATTGCAATTATAAATTTACGGTCACAATTTATTTAATTACAATCATTTTAATAAAATTTCACCATAACCTCATCAAACACCGTTAAGGCCAAACATACGAGAGTATGTATTGTGTACGCTGTAATTTAGAATAATATATACGTCGGCTGATATCTCTACGTGATTATACCACAAAACTTGCGAAAATATTTTCTATGATAAGATTGAAATTACCTAAATTTAACCTCTATCTTAATAGTTAATCTTAGTTATTATTCTCGGTACCATAGAAGGTATATGATATTTATATACAAATTTTGTTTTACTATATTTATATATTATATAATATTGTTGTTACTAGTACCGGTAATTTCAGACTGGGAATCTTATGGTCAGTATGACAAAGTGGTGTAAACTGTTGTTAAGTTCAAGTTTCACTGTGGTAATGATTTTAAATATTGTATATAAGTAGAGAGGATAAAAGCTATATTGATATTATATAAATATAAGTGCAAATATTTTAAAATATTTTAATATATAATGAATCGCTTGCCAAACTTTGGTTTTGGCGTCAAATATATTTTATATTTGTACTAAATGCCTATGATCTAACAATGTGACAGCAAAGGGTTAGACTTCCGGTTTTTTTTTTTTTCCTCATTGCAATTTAAGGAACAGAATTCGTTTCTGATTTTCATAAAATATACATATTTATGGTTAAATCCTCTGTTTAGTAGTTTACTAAAACTAGAATAAGTTATTCTCATTAAATGTGTCCAATGAAATAACGATACTAAGTTTATATATGTGTTGCAATATAAGCATCTATACCTCTGCTTATAATGTAAGTAAAGTTTGGACACATCCAAACTAAATAGCACCACAGTGCTATTTAGTTTTAGTTAATTACCTACTTCAGAACAAAGATGACATGAAACGTCGTTTTCACAATATCCATGTTAACATGGCTGGGAAATTTGTTACTTATATAATTATACAAGTAAAATACATATGTTTGTGGCCAACATTTGAAATCTAAATCTGACTGTTTGTTGTACCTTACATGATGAGGCGTACATGTTAGTCCAGCCGGTATCCTTTAGCGCTAGAACATGCGATTGATGCTACTGTTGGCCTTCCCCTTATCTCGCCCCCCCCCCCCCTTTTTCAAGGGCAGCTAGAAGGTACCGCCCAGTTCTTCTACAAGGTGTGGAAGGGGCTGATGATTCAGGAGTTTTGTTTTCTTATCTGTGAACCTTGTTTATTAATTATCATGCTGTTGAGGTGCAAGGAAATGCACACCTAGACTAGATTATATTATGTCATTATACCAATACGTATGCTAATTGGACGCACCCTGGGCTCATAGACCCAGAAAATGTTATTGACTGACCAATAAGGCATGAATAACTGTGATTTTCACGCCAACACGGAAATACGTAAGTCATACCTCTCTGTCCTGACGTAGTCTTGATAAATAGGATAAAGTGCTCTTGTCACATCCCAAATTGCCATTTATTTATTGATTTTATCATACTTTTTTGCACAGCATAAATTCAAGGTCGGACTTATATGCAAGTTAATTGTTTTGCATAAGTTTGGATTGGTACTTACCTCTATGTACTTATACTACCTTCACCTTTATTGCTATACTCTTATATAGAAACGTACGTAACATGTCCTGGATTCCGATACAGGACCACAAGAGTACAAAATATTTGCATTCTGCCAATAATGTATACCATAAAGTTTTTACTAGATGGATGCCTTTTGGAAACCCAGCGCAGGATTTCTATAAGAAAACCCCGTGAAAAAGACCTAATCAACCTGGGAATTGAAACCAAGATCTGGCCATAAAAATCGCACATTGGTGCGATTGTTTGATAGTTGAACCACTTAGGCAGATTCGCTTTCATGTTGAAGACCCGTTGGTAGTTCAGCCAGACTCGGGCTCGTACTATTATATGCGTAAATGCACGAATTAAAAATTAAAAGTGGTGGGTAGTTGAGCAGAAAAAATAATAATAGTATCTTGTGTGTAACCTTTGTTTGGTGGGTATTACTTTAGACAAAATAAATTGTAGGTTAGGACGTGTATATCTCTTTGAGATTGCACGCATTTCCTATCTCATTTGTATAATCCGTGGCTCTTGATTAGCTCGCAGCCAATCATGTCGCCGTGATGACTACCATCAATAGTTGTATTCCCTATTTCCTATGGATATTACAAGTATTATATGTTACTTACCAGAAATCTATGGAACTTGTCTTGCATCCGATAAATAATCAATTGGATGCATCAACTGCATTCATTTGTCATGAATCCATGACTCATAATTAGTTCGCAGCTAATTATGTTGTCGTAATTGACTCTCGGTCAATCACGACTTTGTTAACTTTTTAACATTTTGTTGTCATTCGTCACTTTTTCTTTGACGGTAGATATTATTGACTCGAACTCGAAGGTAGTAATTCGAATAATAAGTGGGTAGGTAACTTGTTTACTACCTAGTATTTTTAGACACACAACTTAATTTATTTATAGTTAATCATAAGTAGCTCGCAGGTACTTATGTTATCGCGATAGGCTCGCAGGATTTTTCCCACATTAATAGATATGTTTTAATATTTTAATATCACTAAACTGTTTTTGCTTAGGCGCGTGCGCTCGTCGCTGCGCACAAAGAAACAATGGGGTGTCTGGACCGTCCGCGACGTAACTAGTGGTATAAAAAAAAAAAAAAAAACACAGTTTTACGTCTCTAAACGTGCGCAACTCGCTAGTATATAGAGATAAACTACATTGTCAATTCATATATATCTGAAGTATAAAGCAATGAAATATAATCGATAGAAATAAATGCTAAAATATGTAAATAAGGTGTAATATGTTTTCATTACTTTCGTCTTGTTTACATTAACTTTCATTCATTTTATTTTGAGGGCCTCATGCATAGTATAACAAAGACAACAAATTTTTAAGGTTGAAACATTAACATGAGTCGACAGAATCAAAAAAATATTTAATCGAATGTACATTTTTCGATATCGATTATTTCGTTTACTTAATATGTTCACGTTCCTATAAACTTCAAACGTTGCTATCAAAAAACGAAAACCAATAATAAAATGGACAAAGTATAATTTGCAGGAGCTTTATATTTTAACATAAATACTTTAATGTTCGGTATGTATGTCAAAGTTTATAGATAGATACTAAAAGATAGGTTCATTTGTCTGCATGGCTATTACGTATCTTTAGCCACCCAAGTGACTATCGCAAGCTTCAGTTGTCCACCAAACTTTGATGTCAACGTAGTGTTTTATTTATTGTACTAGCTGACCCGCGCAGCTCCGCCCGCACTTTTATTACAATTTGCTCCCCTTTTCTCCCTTGACTTATTTCTCTCTCCATCTCTCTCTCACTTATAAGAAAAATCTAATTCTAATTCTCTCTTTCCCCTTTCCCACTTCGGTCCCCGTCACAGTCCCCCTCTTCCTCTCCCCGTTGTCCCCTCTCTGAACCCCGTCCCCCTCTCTCTTCTACCACCTTGCTCCCCCTCACTCTCCCCTTGTTCTACCTTAATCCCCCTATCCCTCACCCTATCACTCTCTCCTCGAATCCCCTCTCCCTCTCTTTCCTCTCTTGCACCCTCCTCTCGTTCTAAATATCCTCGTTAATCATGGTATCTGGTATCTGGGATTCTTACCCACTTAAACCCCTGCGTCTGTCGCATCGCCATATATGAGGGGAGACCTGGGCCCTCCAGTGGGATATGCACCAAATACCCCTCAGTGCGCATTATAGCCCCCGGTAACCTGGCACCATGATCACAGGGACGGGGCTTGCAACCCCGTCACCGTCCTCCTCGGAGTCGCCGCCGCCCGTCACCTATCTATGTAATGACCTTGGCTAACGTTGCTAAACCTAGCGGCATGAAATATACTTTACGATTTTATTCTCAGATCTATCCGATATGTACACAAAATTTCATACAAATCGATTCATCCATCTATTTTATGACCTAGCCTTATGTTGCTTAACCTTAACCTAGCGGTATGAACAACGTTCTCAGCTTTTTTGTCAGTGGTGTAAATATTAGTGAAATTTACGTTATATTGAAGAAGGGACAAATCCCCTGGAGGACCGGCGTTTTTTAAGCGTTCTTTCTATAAATGAACGCGCTGCGTCAGCGCAGCGCGTTTATCATGTTTCAAACCACTTACGAACGTTATGTAATCTGAACCACTTATCCGAATCGCATTCTGTAAACTGAGTTCTAATGAGAAAAGTATTAGTTATGTAGTATATCCTTTTTTTGAGTTATAAATATTGATTTTTTAAAGAAAAAGTCCGAAGTAGACGGATTTTCGGCAAAGTTGATTTTACCTATTTTTGATCTCGATTTTGAGGGTAGAATATTGACCCAGGCACTAAGAAAGATCCATTCTTTGCATCCAAACACCTTTTCATACAGGTTTTAAACAAAACAATACCAAAAAAAAAAATATCTCAAAAATTTTTTCAACTGTCGTCATCGCGCGTCATGACGTCATATTATGAAAAAAAAAATCTATTGTTAGATTGGATTTTATGACTTTAACTTCGAGTTATTATCATTATGATGTAATTACGATGTATTTACAACAGTTACATTACAAATAATATCGAAAATAAACCAAAAGTAAACAAACAAACAAATAATGACCCGGGTCAGATTTCATTTCGAAAATATCCAATATTTTGATAAAATACGAACTAACTAACGTCTACACTGCTTTATTATGATGTTATAACACTAAACACAACTAAATAATATCACTTCACCTGAAAATAATACAATATTTACAAATAAACATATAAAAAATAAAACATTCCGTGACCGCCAAAATAAACATTCAGTGCCAGCTACCGCCCACTTTTGCTAACTGAAGTTGTCAATGAAAAAGTCAAAACGGCAACTGAATGACGATTTTAATAAAGAGCATATACACTATAGAAACCATAAAGCATAGGGTTCCCATACAAAAAATAAAAATTTACCACAAAAAACACGGTATGTATCGGGGCCTACCCTCATGGTGCAATATGCACCAACGGCCCCCGAGGGAGGCGCGTTTTTTCGTTTATTATGGTGCATATTGCACCAACGGCCCTCAAGAGGTAGTTAATTATTTGTCATAAAAAGTAAAGGATAAAAAATGGTTATTGTGGGTTATCTCTAAGAGATAAACATATACCATCACGAACTTTTTTGTAGACCTTGTTAATATGTACAATACTGTAGTACATTATTTTGATCTATCTCGTAGGGTTCAGCCAGCGTTTGCAATGTAAGCGCAAAAAAATGTGCTTATTTACGACATCACATTAGAAACCTCAAAAATTATCAGTGTTTCTCTACTATATTATGCATGTATTATACATATAAACCTTCCTTAAGAAACACTCTATTTATTAATAAAAACCGCATCAAAATCCGTTGCGTAGTTTAAAAGATTTAAGCATACATAGGGACAGACAGACAGCGAGAGCGACTTTGTTTTATAATATATATCTTATTATATAAAAGAGTAGACAAAAACCCACTCATCACGAAATCTCAGAAACTACAAGTGCTAGGAGTCTCAAACTTTGCATGGGGGTTCCTTTTAAGACGTAGGTGCTCACTAAGACGCGATTTTGCGAAATTCAACCTTTAAGGGGGTCAAACAGGGGGGCAAAGTTTGTATGGGAGAACGCGATTCCTTGGTCCTATTGACTTGAAATTTTGCACAGACATTCGTTAAGAAAATTAATTGAATTAGTAATTCATATTTTCATAATTTATCCCTTTACAAGGTAAAAAAGAAGTATTATTACTCAACCGATGGCGGTACAAATATATTACAACAATAAGATACAATAATTCGAAAGATAAAATATAAGTTCCTTGGCCAAGTGGTTACGGAAGCGTCCTCTAAGTACGGACTGTCCGGGTTCGCTACCTCTGAGCGGATTTTTTTTTGTATTATTAAACTTTGTTTTTGTTTTTTTTATTTATATTAAGATTCGATGTTTTAAATATTTAACTCATATTGACTCCGGCACTTTTTATCTCTAATATATTTTTTATACTTAATGATTTTTTAAAATTTAAAATCATGCATACGTAGTTAACTTCTCTCTAATGTTATGATTTAGTTACTTATTAGTGGAAACTGAATTGATTTTTATGTACTATTGGATCTTATATTTAGTAATAAGTGGTATCATTTGTTTGTTTCCCAAATACATATAACAAAATAAAAATAAGATAATGAAAATATATTTTCAAAATGTCTGTTTGGGTAGGAATACAATATGCATACACCTATTGTACGTATGATATAAAAAAAAAATCGGTCAAGTGCGAGTCGGACTCGCGCACCGAGGGTTCCATACCATTTTTGGACGTATTAAAGTAATTTTACTATTCATGTACACATCAGATAGCAAAAAAAAAACAAACCGCAAAACCAAGTCCGTTTATCGAGGTTTTTTAGGATTACTAAAAAACTGTACCTACTACCTACTTAGAAAGATCATTTTATTTTTCCTGTAAAATATAGATAGACATGTACTACTCATAATTATTTCAGATGTTTTCCTCCACAAACTTCGGAGATATGCGGGGAACAGTATTTTTTTTTTGTCATTTTTTTATTATCAGACAAAAACTACGTGACATAAACCAAATACGGTTCAACTAATCATTACGGTAAACCATTGCTTATTAATGCCACGTTTTCTAATCCATTTAAATTGTTAAAGCATTGTACAAATATTGTCTTTTACAACGGAGCGGCAACTCTAAATCTGTCCCGGTTCCTATCATAAAACATTGCACGTATGAAAGTTTTCTAACTATTATTTATCATTCATTAGTTGATATTATTATTTTCAACTGAATGAGGATTTCTTAAATTAAAAATATCAGTAAGCTATCGTTGAATAAATTTATCAAATATGCCAGCAAATAAACATGCTCCTTAGAATGAACATTGTCCAAAATTAAAGATTTTGTTCTCATTACTCCAATAGATGGCGCTGTACAATTATTATAACGCGGTATGGTTTTGTATTATAAAATATTTAACTTTTTTGAAATAAACGACAACAAAATTTTTTCGCCCACCACACCACAGAGTACATTGTCGCCCACTCCGGGTCGATCGATAGTAACTGTAAATTCAGCTTTGAGTATTAAATACTCAAAGAAATTCAGTCAGTGGTTTTATTAATTTCTTTCTCGATCGATAACTACCTAATTAAATTCAATTACAATAGTGCAGGGTGACAAAGCTGAAATTTGAAGTGTTCTGTGAATTTGAATGCCGTAAAGTGGTTCGCTGACTCGATTTGGCGCGCAGCTTTCGCGTTCGGGTTTGTTTGGTGAATTCGGCGTCTGTCGGCAGCCGGCCAGCAAAAAATATTTTAAGTGAAAATGGATAATTTGTTATTATGTTCAATGATAATGTTAATTTTATGTAACACATATTTTTAATGGTTGAAAATTATATTGATCGCCACTATCCATACCATCTTTGGACGAATTAAGGTAATTTATTTTAATACTCATGTAACACCTCAGGTAGCAAAAAAAAAACAAACCGCAAAACTAAGTTTGTTTGTCGAGGTTTTTTCAGGATTACTAAAAAACTGTACTATTTAGAAAGATCATTTTATTTTTCCAGTAAAATATAGATAGACATGTATTACCCATAATTATTTCAGATTTTTCCGAAGTTTGTCTTCGGAGATAAGGGGGGGGGGGGGGGGGGGCGGTATTTTTTTTGACAGTTTTGATTATCAGCCAAAAACTACGTGACATAAACTAAAATAAAAATCTGTTTTGAGATGTACAAATGAAGCCCTTTCATATGATACCCCATTCGATATAGTAGTCTCACTTTGAAAGTTTGGTGACCCATTTCGACTATCATTAAAAAAAAACTAAAAGGAAAAATATATTCTTTTTCATTTGCGATGAAGTTGGGTAAAAAATATCTAAAACTGTTCCAAGTTTCAAATCGATAGCGTCAGCGGTTCCTGAAATATATAGGTGTGACAGACAGACAGACAGACGAAGTCTCACCATAAGGGTTCCTTTTTTACCTTTTAGGTATGGACCCCTAAAAAGCCAAAACTTTATTGGAATTATTGTCTGTCTGTCAGTCAGGGTTTTTTCTATAGGTTGGCTGGTGTTGGGGACCGACGACGTCAAAGTATCTTTACATAGTGTGAAACAAAGTCGCTATCCGAGTCTGTCTATAACCGATAGCACCTCCTAAACCACGCAGCGATTTTCACCATCGGTTAGATCATTTTTCATAGAAGGTTTTAAGTTTTATCTAAGTAAATAAACTTACATAGCTTACATTGACTAAACCTAAAGAGATACATAGTTAACAATCAAGTACTAGATAATTTCATTAATTCCATATTATTATAAAGTAGGTAGGTAAATATCCGGGATATGATATACCCGCCCCCCGGCGGCGGACTCAAAGGCAATGCACTGAGGGACAGCTGATGCAGATCCCACCGGAGAACCCCCTCTCATGTGCCGATGTGACAGCCACGAGAGTTTTAGTGGGTAAGAATCCCCCACAGGATCCCGGGGACATATTAAACGCGCCCCCCACCACCCCTTTAACTGTGACAACGGTGACAAATTCCCGGGGGGCTATAATGCGTCCCCGGCAGCGGCTTCAAAGGCCCTTGCCTTGCACTGAGGGGTACCCGGTGCAGCCCCATATTTTTTGCGGAAAGCCGTTTAGAGGTTAAGAATCCTACACACCGCGGTCGACCGCCCGCAGGATCCTGGAAGCCTATTGGAGGTCTACCCGTGATCCCCGAAACTTTGAGCACGGTGACAGGTTTTTTTAATTGTGCCCCCCGGTGGCGGGCTCAAAGGCAAGCCACTGAGGGGATCTTTTTTTTAATTTATCCCTTAACAGGGTTAAAAAGCAGCATTATTACTCAACCGATGGCGGTACAAATATTCTCACACTCACATTCAGATTTGCTTAGTACGTAAATTAGGTACTGTACACGGATAACTTTAATACATAAGGTAAAATATCACGCTATATGCATTAGGGACTGAGCAGACATATAACAAGAATATGATCAATTAATTCGAATAATAGAATAAGAATAGCCGTGGTCTGGAGGTTACGGAAGCGTCTTTTAAACACAGCAGGGACTGGGTTCAAATCTCTGTTTTTTTTGTGTACTTTTAAACTTTTTATTTTTGATCATTTTACTATTTTTTTTTTTCACTGAATGTTTAACATTAATTGAATTTATTTAGAAGTTGTATCTATACCGAGATCTCATCGAAAAAATACTGAAATGTACCGAGTCCACTTCGAAAAAATACTGATCAAGAGCGAGCTGGATTTGCGCACCGAGGGTTAGTTTCCTATTCATCTAACACCTCAGGTAGCAAAAAGACCAAACCGCACAACTAAGTTTGTTTGTCAAAGATATTAAGCATTTCTAAAAAAAAAATATGCACAAGTAGCAAATTTTCAAACATGTTTTATTTTGCCAAAAAAAACATCAACACTTATTATTACACCAGTAATCTTTTCAGAATTTATGTCAATAATAAAAAAAAATGGCCAACCAATATTTTTTTAGTGTTCCCAAGGTTTGTGTTCATACACACTATATACGGATCTAACTATCCCCTCCCACATCCCCTCATACAACTAAAAACTTAAAGTCCAGACTCTGTTTAAGCATTGTGTACTTAAATAACAGTACAACACAGCAGCCTGTAATGTTTTGTCTCTAATTTAGTGATCCACGCTCATAAATGTAATATAGAATATGTTTGGCCAAGTCCCTGAAAAATTTACGCGAGGACAACTGCTTACAATGTTAGCATATTTTTTCCCCAATAGAAATACTGACTTCCAGCAAAATACCGTTAAAGATCTTCAAAAACGACGTTAATAAAGAGTGAAAAAGTATTAAAATACTGAATCTGGTCACATTGTATCATTCCATATAATATAAGGTAAATCTGGGATATAATATGCTTGCCCCCCGGCGGCGGACTCAGAGGTCAGGCACTCAGGGACACCTGGTGCAGATCCCACCCGAGAACCCAGGTTTCCCTCTCATGTGCCGATGTGACCTCTCATGTGAGTTTTAGTGGGTAAGAATCCCAAATACCCAGTTTGACTTCCCCACGGGATCCCGGGGACATATTGGATGTTTCCCCCGCTACTCCCTTAACTGTGACAACGGTGACAGATTCCCGGAGGGCTATAATGCGCCCCCGGCAGCGGCTTCAAAGGCCCTTGCACTGAGGGATACACGGTGCATACTCTTTTGTGTGGACAGCCGTGGGGGACACATACTGCAGTCGATCCCCCCAGGATTCTGGGGGGATCGACTGCGGTTCCTACTCCTCCTACATAACCCGGTTGACCGCCAGCAGGGTCCCGGGGACCTATTGAAGGCTTCCCCCGTGACCCCTGTAACCTTGAGCATGGTGACAAGTTCCCAGGTGGCTCTTTTGTGCTCCCCGGTGGCGGGGTCAAAGGCAAGCCACTGTATCATGATGAAAATCCCACCGGAGAGCCCAAGAAGGGGTTCTTATGTGCTGATTGCACGGCCGTTGGGGGTTTAGTTTATAAGAATCCTACATACCCGGTTAGCCACCAACAGGGTCCCGTAAATCCCATTAAAGGCTTCCCCGTGCCCCTGTAACCGTGAGCACCATGACAGGTTCTCAGGGAGCTATAATGTGCCTTTCCGGCGGCGAGTTCAAAGTCAAGGCACTGTGTGTTATCAGCTGGTGCAGATCCCGACAGATAGCCCAGGTCCGCCCTCTAATGTGCCGACGTGATAGCCGCGGGGGTTTTAGTGGGTAAGAATTCCCCGACTGACCCCCGTTTACGTCTTAACGATGAAACCGAACAAGGAAGCCCGTATTGCTTCCATAAATTGGTTTTAAAGAAATTGTGTCCTGTTCCTGTCCTTAATCCACCCAAATTGTGCACCGGTACTACCGGTATTTTATTATAAACTGCAGACGTGTGCAGTTTATAATAAAATTATAAATACAATTAACAAATCACAAGCTCAGAGATTCAACGTTGCAGGCTTAAACCTAAGCGTTGAGTACTTTGCCCATGGACAGGCAGCTATACGTAGCCCTTTCACGCGTCACTTCTATACATAATTTGTCCATATTGCGTTACGAAAAGTCAGCTACAAACATTATTTATCAAGAAATTCTATAATCAAAGGCAGTAACTTGAAATTATTCACTTCTTTTTTTTTCTCAATTACACCCGTGCGAAGCCGGGGCGGGTCGCTAGTATAATATACAGGGTGTCCCACGGCGATGCCACACGGAGGGAAAGTACCTTAAATATTAAAGATAGGATATTTTACTGAAAGAAGACATCGTTTTATTTTTAATAATAAGTAGAACTGCATTCACAGATTTTTTTTTTTTTTTTATTAAAAGAGTGAGAATTTGTATACAACAGAACGGATCACACTTTGAGCATTTGATAAATTAATTTTTTTTTTAAATAAAATGTAAAATTTTATGATCTTAGTTTCATTTAATATGCTAGGTTATTTAGGAAAAAATAATGCTTATGAGTAGCCCTTTCAAACGCTATTATAAAATACATGTAATTTTTCAATCACATTTGGCGGGTTCGATTCCCGGTTGAGGTAGGCGATTTTTAAAAAATCTGTGAATGCAGTTCTACTTATTATTAAAAATAAAACGATGTCTTCTTTCAGTAAAATATCCTATCTTTAATATTTAAGGTACTTTCCCTCCGTGTGGCATCGCCGTGGGACACCCTGTATATATACTAGCTGACCCGCGCAGCTCCGCCCGCGCTTTTATTACATTTTGCTCCCCTTTTCTCCTTCCTCCCTTGATTTATTTCTCTCTCCATCTCTCTCTGTCTCTCTTATGAGAAAAATCTAATTGTATGCTCTCTCTCTCCTCTACCTTTCCCCTCCCGCTTTGATCCACATCACACTCCCCCTCTTCTTCTCCCCGTTGTCTTCTCCCTAAACCACCACCCCACTGCCTCTTCTCCCACCTTGCTCCCCTTCACTCCCCCCTTGCTCCACCTGACTCACCCTATCCCTCACCTCAACACCCCCTCCTCAAATCCCCTCTCCCACTCTCTCTCCTCACTTGCACCCTCCTCTCGTTCTATACTATACCCTCGTCAATCAAGTTATCAGCGGCATGAAATATACTTTATGACCTATTCTCAGACCTATCCGATATGCACACAAAACTTCATACAAATCGGTTTACCCATCTATTTAATGACCTTACCTAACGTTGCTTAACCTTAACCTAGCTAGCAATATGAAATGTACTTTGTGACCTATTCTCAGACCTACCCGATATGCACACAAAATTTCATACAAATCAGTTTACCCATCTATTTAATAACCTTACCTAACGTTGCTTAACCTTAACCTAGCGGTATGAAAAATAGATATCGAGGACTTTTTTGTAGACCTTGTTAAGGTGTACAATTATTGTAGTCAGTATTATACTGACCTACATTATTTTGATCTATCTCGTAGGGTTCAGCCAGCGTCTGCAACGTAAGCGCAAAAAAAATTTGTTTATTTACGACATCATATTAGAAACCTCTAAAATTATCAGTGTTTCTCTACTATATTATGCATGTATTATACATATAAACCTTCCTCTTGAATCACTCTATCTACTAAGAAAAACCGCATTGAAATCCGTTGCGTAGTTTTAAAGATCTAAGCATACATAAGGACAGACAGACAGCGGGAGCGACTTTGTTTTATAATATGTATAGATAATAATAAAAAAAAAAAAATATATACTAGTTGACCCGCGCAGCTCCGCCCGCGCTTTTATTACTATTTGCTCCCCTTTTCTCCCTCTTCCCTTGATTTATATCTCAATCCATCTCTCTCTTATAAGAAAAATCTAAATCTATGCTCTCTCTCTCCTCTCTCTTTCCCCCTCCCGCGTCGGTCCCCGTCACTTTCCCCCCTTCCTCTCCCCGTTGTCCCCACTCTGAACCCCCTCCCCCTTTCTCTTCTCCCCTTGAACCTCACCCTTGCTGTATCTTAATCCCCCTATCCCTCACCCCCTCCTAGAACCCTCTCCCTCTCTCTCCTCTCTTGCACCCTCCTCTCGTTCTATATATCCTCGTTAATCATGGTATCTGGAATTCTAACCCACTTAAACCCTTGCAGCTGTCGCATCGCCACATAACAGGGGAGGACCTGGGCCCTCCAGTGGGATCTGCACCAAATACCCCTCAGTTCGCATTATAGCCCCCTTAAACTTGGCACCATGATCACGGGGACGGGGCTCGCTACCCCGTCACCGTCCTCCTCGGAGTCGCTGCCGTCACCCATCTCAGACCTACCCGATATGCACACAAAATTTCATACAAATCGGTTCACCCATCTATGTAATGACCTTGCCTTATGTTGCTTAACCTTAACCTAGCGGCATGAACAACGTTCACAGCTATTTTTTCATTGGTGTAAATATTAGTGAAGTTTACGTTATATTGAAGAAGGGACAAATTCATGCTAACAAAAATGTATTAATAGTTAATTATTTCTCATAAAAAGTAAAAGATAAAAAAATGTTTGTGGGTTATCCCTAAGAGATAAACATATACCATCGCGGACTTTTTTGAAGATCTTGTTAAGGTTTACAATACTGTAGTACATTATTTTGATCTATCTCGTAGGGTTCAGCCAGCGTTAGCAATGTAAGCGCAAAAAATTGTGTTTATTTACGACATCACATTAGAAACCTCTAAAATTATCAGTGTTTCTCTACTATATTATACATGAATTATACATATAAACATTCCTCTTGAATCACTCTATCTATTAAGAAAAACCGCATCAAAATCCGTTGCGTAGTTTTAAAGATCTAAGCATACATAGGGACAGACAGACAGCGGGAGCGACTTTGTTTTATAATATGTATAGATTGTATTGATCACTGAAGTTAGGCAATATCGAATGAATCATTTGACGGTTATTTGATGGTCACTTGCTATAGTGATCATCACTTTAGTTGTCAAACGAGATACGTAATACGGGGGCTGCTCTGATTAAATGATTAATCAAATCAAATCAAAAATCTTTATTTTCAAATAGGCTTAACGCTAGCACTTTACATGGGCAATTTTTTAAAGCTACCACCGGATCACAACGCGGCCTGAACTGAGAAGATCCGGCAAGAAACTCAGCGGGCTTGTCATATTTTCACTTTTTTTAAACATTGTTTTGTTACAATTGAATCGACATTAGCGATAGTGTGTCCTGTAATATCTGTGTAGATCATCATCATCATCATCATCAGCTGCATCCGAAAGACGTTCAGTGCTGAACAAAGCCCCCCCCCCCCCCCCTTAGAAGGGAGGTGTCGCCATAATGCCCAGGTAAGTGTCTCGTAGATCGCAATTATAAGTGGCCATCTTCTTATTTTCCCTTAGTGGCCTCTTACGACTCCCAACATGAAGAGAAGGATGCTATTGCTATGCATACCTGGACACGGGCAAAAAATTAATAATTTCGTTGGCAATAATTAGTTTTACCATCCATAGTATTACGAATAAAACGATCTAAATATCATGTATGTAATTGTAATGAAACTAATTTTACGGATTATATCGCGGTTTATTCTTGATTTTAATTACCCGACGTTTCGAATACTTTACAGCATTCATGGTCACGGGCGGACTGAGGTGGTAGCTGTCCAGATGTCATAGTTGTCTTAGGGTACCCTCAGGTCTTCTAATTATTATTGTTAGTCCGATCTACCGATGTTGTTAGTCGATTAATCGTAGCCTCCGTGGCGCAGTGGGAAACCGCTTGCTTTGTAAACCGGAGGTCGCGGGTTCGAATCCTGCGGGGGGCAACAAATTTGAGTAGTTGTTCCTTACTGGCTAGGACAATGCAGGCCGATCACCTGATTGTCTGTAAAGTAAGATGATCCATGCGTCGGATGGGCATGTAAAAAGTCGGTCCTGCGCCTAACCTCTCCCCGGTCGTGTCGGTCTTCCGTCCCATCGGATTATGAGAGGTATTAAATAAAGGAAGAGAGAGTGCACTTGTGTCTACGCAAGCGCTATAATAACTCCTGCGTACATGGCTGATCTTGTGAAAGATTGGCCGCTGTGGTCGTATCGGCCAGGAGGACATTATTAGTATGTAAATTTAATTATGATTGATATCTGTTTGCTAATCGGCTGGGTGCGCTTGAGTGAAGTAAAATAATAAAAAAGAAACTTACTTATAGTTACACTAAAGACATTAACCAAGGACTCGCTACATCGAGCTAAATTTTCATCACAGAACTCCTTACATGTATAAAAGGAAGAAGGAAGGAAGGAAATATGTATGCCTTATTTCGTATTGCGATAGTGCGATGTCACTATGATTATTAAATTTTTGTCTTAAGTATTTTGTATATTTCATTATCATTATCAGCAGCCAAAAGACGTACACTGCTAAACAAAGGCCTCCCCCTTAGAATAGAGGGGTTGTCATAACCCGCACGCTTGGCAGGCGGCTTGTGGATCGTAGTATAGGTGGTAGGTAATCCAATAGAAAGACGCTGCTGCCCGTCTTCTTGTTTTGCCTGAGTCGCCTCTTACGTACACCCAACGGGAAGAGATGGGTGGGTGCTATTCTTACCCGGACACCCCACGGGTTTTGTATATTTACTATTCTAAAGAATTTATTAAATGTGGCAGTTGTAAACATGATGACAGGAAAAAATATCTCAAAGATCGCTCTATATTTATGAAATCTTTTTGGGTTACGCATTATTCTGTTACCTGTAGGCAATAAGCGTCGGTAAATTTATTCCAAATTAATTTCTACCTGATTATGAAGACATTTCCTGATACAAATATCTTTACATACGTATACGAGTAAAACATAGTCGCTTTCCGCGCGTCTGTATATCCGCTAACTAAAATTACTATAAAATACGACGAATACAGACGATTATTTGATTGTTATCTCATTTAGTAGATGTCAAATTACTTTAAACATAAGGGTTCCTTTTTTAGCTTTTAGGTATGGAACCCTACAAATTAATTACTATTAACGAATGGTTAGTAAAGCTTATTTTAAGTGGTCAATGTAAGTGCGGCAGTTAGTAAATAAATGATTTAATAACCGTGAATATTACAACTTTGACCAAATACCATTATAGAGAAGTCTTTCGTCTCTACCATATCACTAGACAGAAATAATTTGTATTTCTCTTTTTAAAAATGCTTGAGTAAGTAAGTATGTACTATTTATATGCTAAAGTATATATGTATTAGTATCAGTTGTCTGGTTCCATAGTACAGGCTCAGCCTAGTTTAGGATCAGATGACCGTGTGTGAATTGTCCCAGGATATTATTATTATTAATTATACTATAGCAAAAACTTACGTTTCAAAGACCTCGGTTTGGCTTGTTTCCTTCGAGACATGATCCTTCAATTGACGGAAACGCACTCACGTTTGCATTTCACACTCGACTATCACTAAGTTCATCGAATCATTCCGAGTACGGACGAAGTAACGATAAAGTTTATCGGAAAAGTACAGTGGCGAGGGACGGGGCGGAACACGATGCCGACCGCGCGGATCACCCCGCGCCTACTGAGCATACTGGCGCCCAACAAGTGGCGATGACAATGTTGGAGCCTTGCGCGCAAACTCATAACACGACCACATGCTGCAGACTATTTGCTAATGCTTTACAAGATACGTGAAAACTATCTGTTGTCTACTTTGCATTAGACTAGAGATCCCTATTAAACTCTTAGGTATAATATATATACCGTGTTTTTTTCTATACAACATCAAAAATGAATCCCACCCCTCTATGCTGACGAGGACGGGGGGTCGCAACTCCGTCGCCGTCCTCCTCGGAGTTGCCACCGTACTCGATGGACGTATAGGATCCACACTCCAAACGTTCAGTGACTGAAGACGTTGGATGCAACCTTCCTCAACGCAGAATTTAATTCAACGCACTTTGTAAGTAGCGTTATTTGGCTGCAACCGTTACCTACCTAAGTTACCCCAGGATTGTTGACTCGGCTTCGTAAGCATGTACCTAATCACGTCACTCATCATGCCGCTGCTCCTGCTCCTCGCGCTGCCCGGCGCCTTTGATTAGGTACGAATGACTGTTTACGTTCAATAACGTTAATAGATTTATTTTTCTTTACTTATTGTTGAGTAAACGCTGACTTTAAAATATATTTACAGAATTTGGAACTTTTTGAATTTGGATAGCTACCTAATGTCTGAATCAGGTCACCAGTTCCCCCACGCTACGAAAATTATTTGAATAAGTCAGTAATATAACTCAACCTACCTGTGTAAATGTATAACAATTAGTAACGAAAAATATTCAATAATCTATATTATTGTACTTACTTATATCATTTAATTTTATATAAGT
This sequence comes from Furcula furcula, assembly GCA_911728495.1. Lineage (NCBI taxonomy): Eukaryota > Metazoa > Arthropoda > Insecta > Lepidoptera > Notodontidae > Furcula > Furcula furcula. The sequence goes on from OU452244.1 coordinate 18,320,583, forward strand.
ACTAAAAGTAAGGCGTTCCATATAGCCTTACCTACCTATAAGCTTCTTGGTTATACCGCTATCGGTCGCCAGAGCCTCTTTCATTAGTCAGTAGGATGTACCACGGGCAGGTGAGGTTGGCTGGGAGTACTGAGGTGGTAGGTATGTGTCATTACATCCAACCAGTCATCAAAAACGAGCATGTTGTTCCGGGATCGGTTGCCGTCAATGGAGTTCCTCTCGAAGTGGTTCAGGAGTATACATACTTGGTGGGCGCTACAACTAGGTAAATACAACTTTGAGAAGGAAGTCAAAAGGAGAATACAGCTAGGCAGCATTCGGAAAGCTTCGTCAAGTCTTCTCGTCGCCGATACCGCAATGTTTAAAGACAAAAGTCTCTAATCAGTGCGTCCTACCCGTGATGGAGCCGAGACGTGGCCATTCACTGTACGACTAGTCCACCGATTCAAATTCGCTCAGCGGGCTATGGAGAGAGCTATGCTGGGTGTTTCTCTGAGGGATCAAATACGGAATGAAGTTATTCGCCGGACAACCAAAGTAACCGACATAGATTAGCTCAAAGGAGGCCAGCTGAAGTGGTAGTGAGCTGGTCATATTTGCCGAAAAACCGAAGACCGTTGTGTCAAACTGGTTCTGGAGCAGAGACCGCGAATCGGGAAGCGTAGTGTAACTAGGTGGAGCGACGATATCCACAGAACGGTTGGCAGACACTGGATGAGTAGAGCCGAAGATCGGGCTCAGTTGCCTGCCTTGGGGAAGGCCTATGTCTAGCAGTGGACTGATGTGGACTGAAGATGATGATGATGATGATGACCAAAACTAATAATAATTGCAAGACATTCATTTTGTGATTGTGATTAACATTAGGTACCTACTTACTAGTCAACTAAATAAATAAACATAAAGACCGTGTCGATGACGGGCCTGTTGGTCTAATGGTTAGACACCCTGGCTGCTACCCGATGGGTCGTGGGTTCGATTATGGGAATGTGTCTGGGTGTTATTTATATTTGAAGTATGTAAGTATTTACAAAAAAAAGAATATACCTACTTAAGTAGATATTATCCGATGACTGATTTCCATAGTACAGGTTCTGTCTAGTTTGGGATCGGATGACCGTGTGTGGATTGACATAGAAGATAGGTATTATTATCATTATCTAGTGTGCTAAAAACGCAACAATTTTTATGTTAGCTATTGCCCACAGTCGAATTTAGTGCGGGAGTCAAAGGAACGCGGAGCACGGCAGTGTTGCCAACACATTGGATTTTCCTCTAGAACTGGTGGATTCGACCTGCGATTTGAGCGTAGAAATATTGTTTTTAATGGCCGGTGTTTTTTGTTAGTGGTTTAGTTTCCAACAGTTAGTGGTAGTTAATGGTGGTTGCCCGTGGGCTGTCCGGGTAAGAATAGCATCCATCCATCTCTTCCCGTTGGGTGTCGTAAGATACGGCTTAGGGAAAACCCCGACGACGTTTTCTTATGTTTCTTTTTATTCATAAACTATTTTATAAAAAAATAAAAACCGACTTCAAAGTAAATTATCTAAAAAGCATAAAATAACGAAAATATTATTGAAGTTGGTGTTAGCGTGCTGTGTATATTCTGCACCAACTTCAATAATATTTTCGTTATTTTATGCTTTTTAGATAATTTACTTTGAAGTCGGTTTTTATTTTTTTATAAAATAGTTTATTTAACACATTTTAGTGACTTATTTTACCAAGATAGGTATCAAAACTATCACGCAACTCGAACGTCTACATTACATAAAAGTTTATATCTCTTAAACTACTGAACCGATTTTGATGAAATTTGTACTCTACCCTAAGTTGAAAGATACTCTAACTATTGCAAAAAGAATTTTCGAAATCGGACTTGTAGTTTCTGAGAAATCCGCGGACAAACCTACATACATACATACATACATACATACATACATACATACATACATACATACATACATACATACATACACTCGTGAAATTTGGTAAATTCGTTTAGAAGCCCACATAGACTAACATATATGAATATTACGCATTTTTATTAATATTACATACATACGCGTCGAATACAGAACCTCCTTTTTTGAAGTCGGTTAATTACATACATACGCGTCGAATACAGAACCTCCTTTTTTGAAGTCGGTTAAAAACATTCAGATAAATAAAAAGCAGAGTGCTAAAGACGCAACAATTTTCACTTCATCCATAGTCCACGGTTGAACGCGATAGAAGTAGGAAGCTGCAATTTAAACAGTCACTTCTCTTGATACTCCCACAAAAATATTTATGGAAGTATTTACAGCAGCACGAGTGGCATCGGGAGGGGCTGAATGTATAATGCCGCATTTAGAATAGGTATCCCTCCATCCAAAATCCATCACTCATAATCATCACGTTCTCTCTGAAGCTATTTTGTAAAGATGGCAACCAATGGCAAGTATCGTCTATTTCCAAGGAATTTTCATCTATTTCCAGGATTGACAGATTGATACAGTCTGTCCAGTACAACGTGGCGCGCCAGAGTGGCGCCACTGTGTTCAAAACAAATGTCCTTTTCTAACACCAATTAATCACTCGCAAGATTACGGTAGGTATAGTATTTTTCAAACAATACGCACCGATTTCTACAGTAAAATTTCAAGTACAAAAGTGACTTTTCTAGTTGACCTTTTTAGTTCCATAAAACCGCCACGCGCCATCTTATACTTGACAGACTGTAATGTGAATCAGGGTCCCAACTTGTGGTTTTTACACCTATAAAATAAATATAAAAAAAACTGATATGTTGGATTGATCGCAATAGGTCGAAATTGGGGCTGATGTTACGAGCCTTTCTAAAACTTTAAATATCGCATGATGTTAAAAAATAAATAAATGTTTTTGAGGGGTTGCAAAATTACGGCTTCCATCAATAATAATTTGGGGGTTTTACCATCGATATACTTGGGTTTTAAGGATATTCTGACTTGAGTTTAGGGGGAAATTTTGTAAAGGCATCTTTACTCTATGGCTAGGCTATCTATGGTCCCACCAAACCAATGATGATTAATAGATCAAAATATACTCTTATCTATGGATTAGATCATCAAAATAGACTTGGCCCCGAAAAAACATCTTTCAAAACAAAACATTTGCAAAACATTTCGCAGACATTTTAATAAAATAATTAATTACAAAGTTACACTAAATACATAAATGTAAACCAATTCAAAAACACATTTTGTTAATATACAAACGACAACAAATGGCGCTACCGTTTGAAGTAAGTAAGCTTTACAGGTGTTTATTATTACTGTGAAGAATTTTCCTATTTTTCTTTGTTAGCTCTATATATATTTTTTCACGTGATTGCCGATGATGTAGGTATTACTTCCTTGATAAGATTTAATGATACACCCAATACACCGTATTGTTTTTTAAATAAATCCTAGGTTCCAAAATAATATTATATTAGTTATTGCGATTTATTTTAAATTCTGTTACACCTTTCAGGTTTTGGTTTATCTTTTTAAATATCTACCGAAATCAGACCGAAAAGCTGCAAGTGAGACTTGTAATTCTTGGTACCTGGCTGCTAATGATCAATGTTTTCTGAAGAATAAAGTGGTTGTTTTTTATAAATCAGTATTAAATGATGAGACATCCTCACCCCTTCAAATTTTTGAAAATTCTTCAATTATATATAGTAACTATTTATTTAATGAAGTAGAAATATCAAGCAAACATAATGATTTTTGGAACAAAATGGGGGAAAACATTAGAAGTTTAACACTAAGAAACTGTGATATATGTGAGAAAGTGTTTGTATATATTTTACAAAAATGTACATATCTAGAAACATTAAACATAGAAAGCTGTAAAGAACTGTTCATGTCAGGACGCCTGCTTGAGGGGAAAACAGAGGGTCTTCTGAGTGACAATCTTGAAAACTTGAAATCATTAAATCTATCAGGAAATAAATATTTAACAGATGCACTATTCAATAGATTTGTATCAGCCGCTCCAGTGCTGGAGGAGCTAAATCTGTCATCATGCTCCTTGCAATTTCATGCAGGCCTAGTCAAAAAGTTTTATCCGGCTGGTACTGACATTTACCAAAATCCATCAGAATGTGTACTCACATTCTACTTCATCCTTCAAATAATAAGTAGTATAGCTAAAAATATGAAGCATTTACTTTTTTCAAATACTCTGATTGATGGTGCAGCACTTAAATCTCTATCAGAAGTAAAAGATTTGAAGTTAGAATCACTAGAATTGCATTCTTGTGATCAACTCACTAATATTGGCATATTAGCTTTGACCACCCACCAAACCTCATTGAGAGAACTGGATATAGGTCTGTGTACCCGTGTAACGGACCAGACACTTGTACATATTTGTGAAAATCTAGTCAACTTGGAATATCTCAACATACAGAGATGCCGTGCAGTCACAGATTTGGGCATAGCTCAATTACATAAGTTAAAGAAACTTAAATCTTTGAATGTGTCGCAATGTGAATTAATAACAAAAGATGGAATAGAAAAGGGGATATGTGCAGAAGAAAATGAAGTGATTGAAGAACTGGACATACATTCCTTAAATTTAGATCAAAATGGGGTAATCATGATCTCTGAAAGACTACCTAGATTGCGAAAATTAAACTTAAGCTATTGTTTTAATGCAGTCACTGACACTTCTGTACAAGTTATATTCAAAAATCAACTTCTACTTCAAACTTTAAAGATGAGCCATTGTGATAAGGTAACTGATGCTGGCTTAACTGGTATGGGGAAAGTGGAGCCCGAAGACAGTGATAATGGTCCTATAATGTCCAGTTATGATGATATGCAACCACCGCAAAGGATTCACTTAGGCTCTAGAGCAGAGGAAGAGATTGTGCGTGATGCAAGAAGGAAACGTGATGTCATGCGCATGTGCGAGAAACTGACAATGGATACATTTACTGGCTACTCTTTAGCACGAATAAAAGGTCTCAGAGAGTTGGATATTAGCGGATGTAATAGAATAACAGATGTAAGCTTGACATACGCATTTAATTTTAAAGAACTAATCAATCTAAACTTGAGTAGATGTCAACAAATCACAAACAAAGGAATAGAGCATTTGGTTAAAAACTGCCCAAGCATCGAGTACTTTGATCTTACTGATTGTTATAATTTGAGTGATGCTGCTATAAATGAATTAGTAAAAGGGCTCCAGAGATTAAAACAACTAGAATTAAGGGTAAGTTATAGATAAGTAGTATACAATACCCCAATTACAAGAATACAAATTCATAATAACCAGCTAAACAGGTTTTTATCAATCCTAGCTGAGAATCATCCATATTTGACCTTTAAATAAAATAAACTATTTTAAAAAAAATTAAAACCGACTTCAAAGTAAATTATCTAAAAAGCATAAAATAACGAAAATATATTGAAGTCGGTGCGAGCACATCATGTTAACTAACACTAGCACCAGCTGACACCGACTTCAATATATTTTCGTTATAATGATTTCTGATACTTACGCGAATATTACACATTGAAATGAAACTAATTTTACGAAAAAAAAACTTTTTAAATCAAAAATAAACCGCGATATAATCCGTAAAATTAGTTTCATTTCAATATTTTCGTTATTTTATGCTTTTTAAATAATTTACGTTGAAGTCGGTTTTTATTTTTTTTTAAATAGTTTATTTAACACTTTTTAGTGACTTATTTTACCAAAATAGGTATCAGCACTATCACGCAACTCGAACGTCTACGTTACAATAACTTACTGAAAACATCAAAAGTCTATATCTCTTAAACTACTGGACCGATTTTGATGAAACTTGTACTCTACCCTAAGTTGAAAAATACTCTAACTATTGCAAAAAGAATTTTCAAAATCGGACTTGTAGTTTCTGAGAAATCCGTGGACAAACCTACATACATACATACATACGTACATACACTCATAAAATTTGGTAAATTTGTTTAGAAGCCCACATATAGACTAATGTATATTAATATTACGCATTTTTATCAATATTACATACATACGCGTCGAATAGAGAACCTTCTTTTTGAAGCCGGTTAAAAAACCGCTTGTATCTCTTTACACATTTAAAATCTATGATGCAGAAACTCAAGTTTATAATGCTAGGCTGCTAATAGAGTCAACCTGTACCTCTGGGGACTGGGTTTATTAATTGTACAAAATGAAATCTTTAGTACATTTAAAATGTTGCTAAAAGCTAAGGAAAACAGTGGCGGTCCGAGACCCCTACGACCCCCCCGGTCGTAGGGGTCATGAACCGCCCCCCCCCCCCCCAAATCGTTAGCTGTACCCGCATCTGAAGGAAAACTGTTTAAAAGACACTATTTTTCGGCATAGATTTATCTAATACAGAAATTGCTCTCACATTTTCAGGGTTGTAATCAACTAACAGACAAGACATTGGAAGCAGTGAAAACATACTGCAAAACATTGAAATATTTGGATGTGCAGGGCTGTCGAGCCATGTCACCAGAACTGGCTTGTTCAATCGGAGCTCTGCCTACACTTCATACAGTATTGATGTCTAAGCCCGGCCCTTATATAACTGATGGAGAAAAGAATAGATCACCAGCCCCTGCATTTTTGCCCGCTTTAATGAGAAAATTACGCTTACATTAAACAAAGAAATAAAATATTGAGGTACAGTAGGCCATTTTAAAGAGATTATGTGCTTATTTATGTATTTAGTTTTAATAATGTTACCGCGCCACGTTGTCTTTAGCTTATGTAGAACGTCACAAACCCTTCTATATGATTATCTCAAGAGGTATTCATTTTCGTCATCCTGATAGTAGGAAATTGTTTATTTTATCCAAGGTTATATTTCCTTTGAAATGCCAACAGTTCAATGTTTAAAAACAATCTAGTTTTTAGCGCTATGTCATCCGGAAGTAGTATTAAATCATCATTATCGGCTGGAAGACATCTACCTGTTGAACATAGTTCTCCTTTAAAAAGTCACAATGAACGCGATTTTGCCATTAGCATCCATCAATTGCAATCGGAAAATACGGCAGTATTTTCCGATTTGTCACCGCCATTTCAGAACCTTTATTCCCAATCGGTTTTCAATTTCACATTGCGATAAGTCATGATAGACTAATGGATTTTAGGGTTTGATTCCTCAAATGTCTCCTCCACTGAAACTATATGTACTCTCGCGGTCACAAGCGGTGTATCACCTTTCGAACGGCAATCGCTTGCACTGATTTTGATTGAAAACATACATATATCGTCCATGCTCAATTTAAATTAACTGGGATCAAATGGGACTACAATAACTATTTCTTTGACTATTTCCTTTTAGTAACAAAAAAAGAAAAACAAGACCATTAGACTCCATCAAGTTTCTTGCTGGACTCGATCAATCCAAGAGTTGTTTAAAAAATAACTATTAATTATCTTAACTTTTCGTTTTGTTTTTGATTATGCTGCGACGTGAAGCGGCGACGAGGGCGATAGAGGAAGATTGATGGTTCTCTAAGTGCTTTTCAATAACTGTCATTATTTTACGTATGAAAAACAATGAACTATTCTTTATAAAAAATCAAATTATAAGGGAATGATAGACGCTGTTGGCCGCAGATGGCCATTACAGCTTCACCGGACAATAGGAGGCGAGCGCTTAAAGCGCTCTAGCCTTAACGGCAGAAGTAGCGACGAGCTCTAGGGCACCTCAGGGAGGCACGGCCTCGGCTTGGGCTGTCGCTTAAGAGAGGGCTGAGTTTACCACCGGTTCTCAGTGGGGAGAAGAACCGGCAAGAAACTCAGTGGGGTGATGCACGTCATTGAGGTCGCATACGTACGACCCTTCGGCCTCGCGGCGAGACCGGTGTCTGAATGAGCTGCTCAGAAGATGATGAACATGCCGGGCACCTTGGAAGTACCATACTTCCAATGACGAGTTCTTGACTCATAGTAGCATGGCGCCGCCTTACAATCCATCCTCACTGATTGTGACGTGAAGCGGACAAATTTTGGAACAAGCACGCTGAATAGAGCCAGCTGCAGTGCGTATTTCGGCAACTCTAGAAACTCCATCTTTTCCAAAGTAAACGCGTATTATTCTGCCTAATCTCTATTTGAAGGGTGGGAGATTATCTTCCTTTATGATGACGAGGCTACCAATAACGATGCCTTCGCTGTTGGTCGTCCACTTGGTCCGGCGTTGTAATTCTGACACGTATTCTTTCGACCAACGTGCCCATCGGACGGCCTATGAGGAAGTGCGGAAGAAAATCGTTAGGATCAGTGGAAAGAGGGGACATAGGTCGGGAATTTAAAATTGCTTCTTTTTGGCATAGTAAAGAAATATACTGTTCAAAAGTTAATTTGGCATTACCTACAACACGTCTTAAATGATATTTGCATGATTTGACTCCGGCTTCCCACAAACCACCAAAATGAGGAGCAAAATCTAATGTCTGTAGGGTTATCAAATATTACGGGCAGCTCTCTTTGAGCTCCTACAAAATTCTTTCCGTTATCGGAAAACATTTGATAAGGTTTACCACGTCGCGAGATGAAACGTTTGGAAACTATCTGCGCGGCAATCCACTGCGCGATACTTGAACGTTATGTAGGTATAAAACGCAATACGTATGCACCGGTCCTTTTCAGACGATTAAAACAAGAAAACCTTTCAACATTGATTCGGAACAGCTAGTGACTAAGTTTACAGTTTAATTTTATTAAGTTCATCAGTCGGCGTCAATGACCAAGTCGACGTCGGCTCATGAAGAAATCTTTATTGGTTTAGAACTTTAACTCACTCAGTCAGCTTAAGCATCTCGTTATTAAGGTCAATACAATTTTTTTTACTAAGGTTAGGGATGAAGTAATGATGGCAGTAACGGTCTGAGTGCGGCAGTAAGAAGCCGGGCGAAGCTGCGCTTAGCCGCTGGACGTTCGGGGTGTTGGCCCTAGGACGTCCATTGGGTAGGTACGGCGGCGACTCCGATGACTGCAGAAGGGTTGCGACCCCGTCCCTGTGAGCACCGTGTCTGCTTCCCGAGGGGCTATGATGTGCCCCTGGCGGGGCTTCCTCGGCTCAAAGGCATGGTGCCAGCCCTGGTGTCCTCTCTAATGTGCCGATACGACAGCCACAGGGTTTTAGTAGGTAAGAACCCACAGAATCCGGTTGCCCCACAGGTCCCGGGGACCTTTTGAAGGTTTGCCCCACATAAAAAGGTCGCTATACTCTGTCCATTTTATTATTGGTTTTTTGACAGCTGACGCCCATAAAGTTTCGTATTGTTAAGTTACAAAATTCACAGAAATAATATTGTACTTCATGGACGCGTACCACACTTTAGTGACTTGCCACCTTGCCACACAACGATTACTACGATTGTTGCCACAGATTACAAATAATCGATAGAAATAAATGCGTTTTCATTACTTTCGTCTTGTTTACATTCATTTTATTTTGAGGGCCTCATGCATAACAATGAAAGACAACAAATTTTTAAGGTCGAAACATTAACATGAGTCGTCAGAATCAAGAAAATATTTAATCGAATGTACATTTTTCGATATCGATTATTTCGTTTACTTACTATGTTCACGTTCCTATAAACTTCAAACGTCGAGCTGTCAAAAAAACTATAATAAAATGGACAAAGTATAGTTGTGATAATAAGTTAAAAACATTAATCAGGATTTCATTCCTAAATAACAAATGCTACTATTTCAGCGTTTATGAAAATGTCTTACGTCGCCAAACTATTCAATCTTTAACAAGGTAGTCTACGAGAAAAAAACAGCAATTTAAATTTCATATTTTAATACAATAAATTTAAAAATATCTTATAATATGTACGTAATATAGTTATTTACCCTAACCTTACCAAACTTTGTTCATAAACAATACACTTATTGTTATAAATACAACGGCTGAAGCATTCATACCGGACCAATATACCTAGATGTACACCTACCATATAATTTAATTAACAAACTTGTAAGTATAATGGAAAATACTAATTGAAGGATTAATTTTTTTTCGAGTAATATGTTGCAGTTTATATTTGGTGGTGCAGCTTTACCGCGTCATCATTACGCGTTCGCCTATCCGACTATTCTGCATTTGTATTATTTTTTTCAATAATGTATACATAACTCTTATATTTTATAGTTAGTTTTGTAATGCTTGTGTATTTATTAATACCCTAAAATTAAGTCTTACATAATAAAATATGTTACACATATATTCAGGTCTATTATATACAAATTATATGTCAACAAGGAAACCAAATTTAAAATAAACTTTTTATATTTGATATAAATCTAGGTATACAGCTATCCCTGTGCACTTAGGTATATATCAGCAGTCATACTGCTGAATGACAAACTACATAAATAACAACAACAAAAAACTGTACAATATGAAATTGGTATCATAAAATTTTACTTCTAAGTATGTATGGTACCTACTTTACTAGTTGATACACATTAAATCACTGAGGACCAAATGAAAGACACCATTTTATTATACGAGTAGGTGCATAAAATATGAATCAAATTAAAAACTACCAGATACTTCTACTGCCCAAATATAAGATTATTTAGGTCTGTGTACTATTTCAGCAAATCTTGACTTTCAAACTTGCCATAATAATGCAGAATTTGCTGCATATATTTATTTTATCTTCAAGCATTTCATGTTAAGGCACATGGGAACAGCTTATTATAATTATTAGGGCAGTATTTTTAGTGACTTACTCAGAGTTGGTTAATGAGTCATTATCTTTTTCTTTAGTATTCATTTTGTAATAAAATCTACATTAAGTAACGAGATAATGATTAACTGACTCTAAGGTTAGTTAGATAATATATGAATGATGTAATGCAATGGTTTCAGTCGAATGGTATCTTCTGTCAACAGCAATATAATGTTTTATCTAAGATATAAGTATTCGACAAAGAAACAAATTTTATAAAGTTTGTAATTTATGTGGGTAATAGCAGGTAACGCTATAATATTATGCGTGTTTAAAAGATTTTTTTTCAAACATTTCACACCAGCCAGCGTCCGCAAAGGAAATTATTGGAAACAAGTGAAATATTTTCAAAAAATCTAAACCAGATATTATAGCTTGTATTTTATTTACTTTAAATGTTACTATAGCAGACTAAAAACAATACATAAGAACTACATTAACAATAATCAGTTTATAGTAACTTAGTATAGTCTAGGACCTGCACTAATAAAGAGAAAATAAACATTATACAGCAATGCATAATAGTTCCGTTACAATATTTCACACAATATTCATGACAAAACAATAAATCTTGAGACTACACAAATTATAAACTATTAATACAAATCTAAAGCAGATACATGGTTTTTATTGAAATGAAACTAATTTTACGGATTATATAAGCTCTTAGCTGTAAGCTCTTTCTGCGTAGATCGGACTAACAATAATAATTAGAAGACCTGAGGGTACCCTAAGACAACTATGACATTTGGACAGCTACCACCTCAGTCCGCGCGTGACCATGAATGCTGTAAAGTATTCGAAACGTCGGGTAATTAAAATCAAGAATAAACCGCGATATAATCCGTAAAATTATTTAATTAATTAGTTTCATTTCAATGTGTAGTATTCGCGTAAATATCAGAAATCATTACATGGTTTTTAGATAGAAACTTTATGTATATAACACTATATACACGTACATATATCTGTTTTTCAGTCCGGAGAGTCTGCTATTGTAAACAAATCTCACTTAGATGAGCGTTTCTTCCTGTGGCGTTTCTTGGCCTTTCCTCATGGTTTCGTATGAAGTATGAATCGCGGCGAGCGCTCAGCTACCTGTGGCGTATTGAGTACCGACGGGGCCGGCGACGGCGCCTCCTGGGAACTGTCGCACTCCAGCTCCGGCATAGTTATATCGTCAAAGTCTGGAATATTCCCTGTATACGACATTAGCTGATTCCCTTCAACTGAAAGTGACCCAAAAAAAGTACATTAATAGTGGTGGTCTTAAAAATAACTCAAAATTCTAATAGTATATCTACGGTAACTTAAAAACTTAAATAATTAACAAATCTAATACAATATTCTTGTACAATATCAACAGCTATGCATATAATGGAAGTCAAAACCATGCATATATTTTTAAAGCAAACATACAACAAATAAATATTTTACAAATTATAACAGCACAGGTAAAACACGATAAATAATATTGAAGATAGCAATATTATATAAAATATTACTATCTATTTAAACTAATTCCGAAATGCATAAATAAATTAAATATAATTAACAAAAATAAAACGCTATGTTAATGCAAATACATAGATATTGTAAATATTTCCAAAAGTCATGTTCAAAAAATGAGGTACTAAATCTATAAATAAGTCCATAATTCAGAATGCTTACAAAAAATACTTTTGAATAAACAAAAAATTATGTACATACGCAACCGCAAAAAATTCCGAAAACCGATGACACTATTTGAAAATTAATTCAAAATATAATTTATGACCTAACTCCTCCCATCCTCGAAATAAACTCCTATTAGACGGGAACATGTGTCTCACTTCTTAAAATTCCGTCTTTTTTCTTAAATTATGCAATGAGTTTATAGCTACGAGAAAGATAATAGTAGTTTATGCACCAAGGGGATAAAGTAGTGTCTTATGTCGCGGGCGTTTAATTGAATCGCGAGCATAACGAAGGATTCTAGCAACTCCCGAGCGCAGCGAGGGAGTATAGAGTTAACTCCCGAGCGTAGCGAGGGAGTTAATACTAGAATCCTGAGTACAGCGAGGGATTTAAGCTCGCCCAAGACAAAGGCACCTTTATCCCCGAGGTGAATACACTACTTTTCACACCTACTGCGAGGTAATAAAATACAAATATTGCTAGAATTAAAATAATAACAATATTTTGGGACAATCCACACACGGTAATCTGATCCCAAACTAGGCAGAGCCTGTACTATGGAAACCAGATAACTAATATTAATTAAATAGTTAAATAACACCCAGACACTTGGTGGGAATCGAACCCACGACCTATTGGGTAGCGGCCAGGGTGTCTAACCACTAGACCAACGAGACCGTCAATGATATCAACATAGTGATTTGCCGCGTTATCATCTATTTCATTTTATTTTCTAGAATAGAACACTGGGTTGTGCTCGTCGCGCTCAGTTCGATTTTCAAATGTTTTGTTTTTCGTGCAGTTCTCTGCTTAGAGTAGTAATATATACCTGTGGTAAAAGTGTTGAGGAATTTTGGTTTGACGTTCGAAATTCAAACACATTATTACCCAAGGGAGTTTAGTACAACATTATTACCCGGCTAGACTATAGGGCAATAATGAGGCACTTTATGTCATCTTTATATGACATATAATGTGACATTATCGAGCAGGTGGTGTGAAAAAATATTTATGCATAGATCATCGGTTTCCACACTACCAACTATTACGATCAACATTCTAATACATATACTACTGTTAAATCGTGCAAGTTGCGTATCGCATACAGGCGCTATATGTAACCTAAATATATAGGTGCTATGTAAGAAGATGGTTACTACCATTGTCTTCTGTATACAGCTGCTGGACGCGATTTTCGGCCCCGCTTACATTCGAAATATCACCTTTCTGCTTCTTGGCTTTAACTAACAATAAAATATTATAGATAAACATATATCATTTGTAACTTATACGCCTTAACTTAAATGTCCAGCAAGATTTGTATTTCTGAACAACGTAACTACATCCTAACACTAGTTAGAAGCCCTACCATGAAATACTCAGCATACAAGCACAATTTTAATCAGATGTCATCTATCGCAAAAATAAATTGTGTTCTAAAACTATTTTTCGCCTTGCTGCTTGCACACATTTCGATCATATAAAGTCGCTTTCCATCATTGTCTCTACATCTGGTAAATGTATAGTTTGAGCGGCTATATTATACATCTGATGGTTCCACTTATGCCGCGACAATGCCCTATCTGTAGCACTGACCGGAACGACATTGTCCATGACCCGTTACCAAGATACTTCAACAGGAAAGTGGTCGAGATAAGGTCAGCACAAAACTCTTGAAAGTTGAAGTAGCTACAGGCTACTTTGCAGGCGAGGCCTCGCTGTTACTGATCAGCCAATCAAAATCAATCATCGGATACTGTTTGGTTGTATCTACAATTAACATAAACGTAAAAATATAACTCTGTAAACACATGCAGGTATGTAGTAGCCTTTCATATCGGGGACGTGTATAAATTGTTAGGGAAGACCAGGCAAACGGGTATCGAAGACATAAGATTTTTACTATTATACCCCGGCCGCCGTGAGAATGTGTTCCTGACAGGTCATGATGAAACGGGCGATGTAACTTTGACGTGGCGTTGCTTTTACAATAAAAAAAATGTTATTGTTTATTTGCCCTGCTAACGAACAAATATAAGAAAATAAATAATTATGTGAACTAAAAATAAATGTTATTGCTTTGCGCTAAATTACATGTTGAAAAAATAAGAAAACTTTGTTTTGTTAATTGTAGGTTAAATGCATACTACGCTGTTACAAGGATACCCCAACTGTGTATGGTATTCTGATATGGTAATCAATATTGCTGAAGATAATAATTATCGCATTTTTAATTTCTTTATTACATTCATAAATTAGAATCCAAACAAACAATTATTGAAACTTATGTTACTTTTTTCTTCGATCAGGAAATAATAGCGTTAATTATTTCCCATCACTAGTCATGAGCAACTGACAGACGTCAGGAACGCATTCTCTCGGCGGCCACATTATAGCTGATAACACATTTTACAAGTTTTTTTTTCCTTAAGAACAATGTTATTAGTTTATATTACAAACTAAAAAAAAGGTTTAAATAAAAAAGTTTACTAACCAAGCTGCATGCTATAATGCGTTTATATAAACATAATTAATCTCTAGGGTACTATGGTTAAGAAAAAGTCTCCACAGTACCAACAGTAGTGGTACCATGGTCACTAAACCTAAATTTAAACGTTGTGGCTAGTTATATATGCCCATGTGGTATAAGGAGCCTGCAAAGTCAACAGTAAAATTATTAAAATAGCATTGTAGCTGATGACTTACCATTGCTAGCTGTCTTATCCCTGTCATCCATGGCGTTGAAAGGCAGGCCATAGAACGGATCGTCGGACCCAAATAACTGGAATGATAACAATAATATGTATTAAAATCTCCAACTAAAAATAATGCGTCAAAATATAATAAGAAAAGTGATAATAATATAAAAATAAACTATTATTTTCATGTGCATAGTATAAATTCTTATGTGTTTAATCTAACAGCACAGAGAAGATAATTCATCATGAGACACTGCAATTACATTATTTTTTATGGAGATATTTATTCATAACATATTATTATTATCACATAATTTAATGTCTTATGGACTGAATGTATTTATTACATAATCGTTTGTTGTAGGTTGTAAAGGCATAGCGAGTGACATCGCAGGTAGTCTTGCATCAGGACTCTATGGACAATAAAGAAATCAAATTTTATAGTGAAGAAATAGTCTCTATACATATCTTGTCTAAGCGGAAGCAGGATGATGTGTACACTGCTTTCACTTATACTATTTTTTTTTTTAATTAAGACTATTTATTATTATTCTTGATAGTACAACGACCTGTTTACTATCACAACATGTACGCGGTCGAATCATTTCCATGACGTCAGAATCCGTCGGCCGTCAGGCTAGTTGTGTTGTGTTTAGTAAATCTGTCTGTATTACATAGACCTATGTAAAAGTAAAGTATAAATGTGTGCGTGAGAAAAGAGCGCCCGCCACCGCCGCGCGCCGCTCACGGCACAAGGCTTTACACGCGGTCCGAACACGTTGCCTGCAACGTGACTTGGGCAGTACTACCAACCTAACGACGCTAAATCGCAATGTTTATATCCACAGTCGGATAGTGAGTCTGTGTGCCAATTTCTTACAGATGCGTTCATTTTGTATTATCGTTATCAACAGCAGCTGTCATTTCGAATAGCTATAAAGAAAATAAACAGTATTTTCGAGTGTTGTAAAAATGAAAATTCCTTTCTATGGACTTAAATAAATAAGAAATATTGTACTATGCTAAAGGTGGCTGTTGTAAATTATACTAATAATTTACATTTAACATACATACACACATCAAAAGTGTCTAGGGATCAAGCATTTTTAAGCGGATTTCTTGAGATTGAGATGTGGCTTTGTAATAAATTTATGATTTTATAAATTTATATGGATCCTTTTTGGTGCATTTCATAATTTGAATCAGGAACTGTGAATCAAATTCGAGTAAAAGATGAAAATCAGCTGTCAATATTTTCCCTATAAAAACATACAACGCATTGAAGACATTATTAGTGCTACTGTTTCCCTACTACTGATTAAAACCAACGTTATTATGGAGCGGCGACGTCATTTAAGCAGGGAAGAAATGCTCAGAGCCGTGGGAATGATAGAAGCTGGTTCCCGGCAACGTACTGTGGCTTTAGCTCTGAATACAAGTCAGAGTGTTATCAGTCGACTTTGGACACGTTACCGAAGCACTGGTACCGTGGCTGAGCGCCATGGAGGACGGTATCGCTGCACCACACGGAGACAAGACCGATATATTCAAATCTTAACTCGAAGAGCTCCAACAATAACTGCCATGATGTTAGCCGTGAGGCTTCATCACTCTTCAGGGAACTTAATTAGCGACCAAACAGTCAGAAACCGCTTGCATGAAGTGAACCTTCATTCCCGAAGACCGCTACGGGTACCACCTATAGCAATGCACAATCGTAGGATTCGATATCAATGGGCTCTTGAACACAGAAATTGGGCAGAAGAACAATGGCGTTTCGTGTGCTTTTCTGATGAGTCTCGTTTTGGTATGAGACCGGATACAAGACGTATACGACACTGGAGAACCCCTGGACGCCAACAGCGATTAAAATCCTGCCAGGAAGTCCATCCTTATAGTGGTGGAACCATCATGGTATGGGCGGGTATTTGGATCGGCGGAAGAACTGAGTTGATTTGGATCAGAGGCAACCTCAACGCTCAAATTTATGCTGAGACGATTGTATCAGACGTCATCGTTCCTCTACAAGTGCAAATCGGTCCCTTATTTCAGTTAATGCATGATAATGCACGACCGCACACCGCAAGAGTTGTAAGACAGACTCTCGCCGCAGCTAACATCAATGTCCTGCCCTGGCCTGCTCAGTCGCCAGACTTGAACCCGATTGAGCATGCATGGGATATGCTACAGAGAAGAGCTCTGCCGAATATGGAGGGTATCCAGTCGCAAGAAGACCTTTTTTTGTTGTTGCAACGAACATGGGCGGCCATTCCACAGCGTGATTTGGATGAACTCATTTTGAGTATGCCAAACCGATGTTCTTGTGTTGTTAGTGTTCGCGGTAGAAACACGGATTATTAATTGTTTAAGTTACCCAATAAAATTTTAAAGAAAACTGTTATTTCAGTCTTTTTTTCGAACTTTTGTGTTAGTGGTTCAAATGTCAAAAATCCCTTTATTAGGAAAATGGCAAATTTCTTTATTAATGCAAAGGTGACTTGGTTTATCGTTACTGTGACAAACGAAAACACTTTATTTGATGAATCCTTAAAGAAAATTTTAATTAATATCAATCAGGAGAAAAGTTATTGCAAAAATATATGTTGATCCCTAGACACTTTTGATGTGTGTAGTTATTGTATAGAATTTGTCATTTATATAGAGGAATGATTATGAGTTTTACTTACCCCCAGCAGTGTGTTTGTGTCAAATGCATAAGCGTCACTTCGGAGCAGCTCCCTCAACGACTCCAGATCCGTCTGCATAGCATCTAAATGGTCATCGAGGTCATTTCTGCAAATTTTAAAACAAACTTATTTATTAACAAAAAAGTGTTAACGCAAGTTTGTACAACACTATTAACTACAACATTAAAAATTTACTAAAGCTTATTTACTAATCCAATTATATTGTGAAAAACACTACAGACAGCCTGCAGACTGACTACAGACTATGTAATAAACTTAAATTGCGAAATAATTAAACCTACTGCAATGTTACAAAAATGTTTATGTATACAGGGTGGAACAAACGAACGGGACACGGAGAGTATTAAAGATATCAAAAGTATTTGAAAGGAACATTGTTTATTTAAAAAAATAATAATAACCACATTATACCGCATATAAAAAAGGCAAGATTATTAGGTATCGAACCTGCTAAAAATAGGCAGCCACTATTTTATTGAACTAATTGATGGGCAAAATGATAAAGATAAATTAATCTCTCCATTAAACATTGTATCTTACATTTAAAAACAAAACATTTAATTCTCGAAAGTAAGTAAATCACAACACTACACCTTCCTTACCCAGTTCAATCCAGTTATCCCTTTTGTATACAAGAGAATAATCTACCAAGTAAAAACTTGGTTGATTTATATTACTATCTTATAGTTGGTTGTTGGTAAAGCAATGTTTTGGTGTAAGTGCCTCTGTGGGGCATAGACATAATAATAAATATATTTTTTACTTTGACAGGAAGATTGATAGCAACCAATGTTAGAATAAAATTTGAATGCAGTTTTTCTTAACTAAAAATAACGACCCTGACGACATGTATGCACTTATGATGGTTTAGTACTCTTTAAATAATATCTAGAGAATGGTTATATTATAAAATAATCAGTAGATCAATTTTGTATTGAGATAATCAGATATTTCCTAAGCGACCCAGAGAAAAGCGGGATGTTTTTCTGATGTTAAGCAACAAGCCTCCTCATGGACAAGTGCACTGCGTTGCCACTCTTCATACGAGATAGAGACATCTATAGATAAATAATAATATCATTCACACATACTTGTTTGTATTTGTTCCAAAGAGAGAAGAATATTCATCTCGATTTTTGCTGAGGTTATCTCTCCTATTCCTGAATGTTGAAATTAGATTCTTATTACACAAAAAATGGCTTAGATTTTAAAGAAACTTACAGTATTACCACTCAGAATTGATTTTTTTATTCAGCAGACGCTAGTGCTTGATTGCAGACCCACTTGATGGAAGGTGGCGACGCAATCAAAGATGGTAAAGCACACTAGCTTATTATAAGCCTATTCACTCTAGACTTGAAGACCCACATTATAATAGGGCAGGAAAACCGACCTGCGCTTGTGCTGTAGGCTTTGTAGATTCGCGTCCACTATCCTAGTGTCACCAATTAGCCCCTTAGCGCACGCGTCTCCACTGAGTCCAAAACTGTTAGATGGCATTTTGCAGCACCGGCCCATATATGACTAGGTATTGTAGTACACACGACCGGACTTGCGCGTTATACAACATCAGAAGCTGTTCCAGTGTGAAGTACTGCCGGATCTTTGCCTTGGACTTAATGAACCGCCCAAAGTTAATGTTTGAGGGAATTTTAACTCCCGACAACTGAAGGCGGCGAATGAATTTTTTTATAAAATCAACCTTTCCCAAACTATGCAGAGGCTTTACTCTAGTAACCAACCAGACCACTGATTCAAAAACGTAGCACTCAAATACAAGAAAAACAGACATGTCCATGCACACAAATGTTTGTCAAGAGTGAGAATCAAACCCACAACGTTTTAAACCATAAAATGTGACTTATACTGAAATAATTATAATATAAATACAGATAGTCAGCGAAAAAAAGGACGGGAATTACCTGGACAACCTATTGACATTGGTGTTATTATTAACGGTAGCAAGAGTCATATTATTCCAATCAATATCATCCTGTAGTTCTGTCTTAATATCAGCCAGGTTCAAGTTGTTGTCATTCTGTATTAATCTGTCATTAATCTTCTTTGCTTTTTTACTTCCCCTTAAAACTTCTGCCGGCTGCTCTATTTTAATATTGATACCTCCAAGCATTTTATCTTTCGTTGATGGTATAAGTGATTCTCCTACCAAGTCTTGAAGGTCATTTTGTAAAGATAGCTCTTCGGATGTGGCGACGCCCGCATCACTGACTGAATCGTCACTAGCAAATATTTCAGCAGGGAGTTTTAGATCGGCTGATGGATTTAGCGCATTGAAGTTTGCAGGAGAAAGTAGACTTTTGCTACTTGTTGTTGGGGTGCTTTTACTGGCTTTATTACGACCCTTTGATTTACCTTCCGTTTTAATAATAGTTGGGGAACTCATAACACTGGCAACAACTTGTTCTAAGATAGTTGGGTCTATGGCAGCTGTGGGTGTGTCTGGCGTAGATGCCGATGAGATGACAGGTAAGTCGTCACTCGTACTCGGCATGCCGTTGACACGACATACTGGATAGACTCTACTTCCTCCTGTAATAAATTTTGGTCAAGTTTTTGAGAAATTCAACAATGAGACACTGGCAAGTGTTAATAGTAAAGTTGTGAAATAAGATTTTTAGGAGCAAAAATATGGACTTTTTAATTTACCTCAATAATATGAGAAAAATAATCATAATTAATACACAATATTCTTTTTAGCAGCGTCTTTCTATTGCATTACCTACCACCTATACTGCGATCCCCAAGACGCCTGTCAAGCGTGGGGATTATGGCAACCCCTCGCTTCTAAGGGGGAGGCCTATTGTTCAGCTGTGGACATGTTTCGGCTACTGATGATGATGATGATTCTTTTTTTATATGAACCCGCATCCTGATCTTGATGCTGGTCCATTTTTCAGAGATTCCATTTGAACTCAATGATTTAGTACCATTTCAAATGACTTCTAAACCAGAAAATAATTTAACAGGCTTCCATTATTGACTAGTTTACGCAAATTAATGGGTGATCAAGTAACTTGTAATGAACTATGTGATAGCTGTTACAGTAGAAAATCATGCTGAATATAGTATACTTTATATAGATTCCAACGGAAAGTTCTTCTTAATTATATTAATCAGGTGATCAAAGTGGAATAGACCACAGCAATAACATACTAAGAACTATAATTTTTTTGTTGTTTACAAAAGTTTTTGGATGTGCCATATAATGAGCAAAGTATATAAGACAATAAAAGCCTACCTATTTCAGGGTCATCTCCATCCTCCATAGTTACATGGTAAACGGATGAGGGGTCAGCAGGACTGTTGCTGGTATTAACTAAATTAGGAATTTCGACAGTCACATAATTTGTAGGAACAATTGAATCCTGTGATCCTTCACTGTGCAGTATGTCATCATGAGCCAGTTCATGTATTGTTGGTCCATCTTCCTGCAATATTCAATTTGTATGTTAAAAATATACTTTAAAAAACATTTAATGCATTAAATCAAAGTACTTTAGATATACCACATTATCTTCATTCATGTCTTTCAATAGGGCATCCTTGTCCATCTTCATATTCTTCATTCTGCCAGGGTAAGCACCTTCTGTTGCTGAGTTATGTGCTGCACTATTTATCATCAACTGATATGGCCTCTTCACACCAACATTATTACCATTAGCATTTGGAGGCCTTGCTGGTTGAACCAATGACATCAGGAATTGAATGAGCTGAAAAAAAATTAAATATTTTAAATCAAGACCCATATTTTACATAATTTTCAGAATTTCCCTGCCAAGATACAGAAGGCTTTATCTTATCTAGAAATTATAATTTCTATTTCCTTTTAAGAAATAACAAAAACATTGGCATACCAGAATGATTCAAAACTAACTTACATTATTTACAATTTGTTGCTGTTTTATATGTTTTTGTCTTAATATAGCAACTTCCCTCCACAAGGCTTCATTCTCTTGTTTCATGGCACTAAATTTGGCATCAAGACTCTCCTGCTTTCCTTTCATCTGCTTCACATCAGCCAATACTTTGTTCATCAATTCTGGTTTCAGAAGTATTTTTTCACCACTCTCATTATTAGTAACTATTGTCTTTGGGTTTGCTATTTTTCTTTTAATATGTTCCAAGAGATAAGCATGCCCTTTCATAAAGCATGGGTGAGAAAATTCAATTTCATCCTTCTCATAACGTAGGCCACCATTCTCAACAGAGGTGATTTTGTGGAATCCATACATGTTTAGTTGCCTGATAAAGCTAGCCATATTGTTATGCTTGTAGTACAAAGGCAATAGCTCTCTTGCAAAGTCTGCCTGATTTTTTATCACAAATGTTTTTCCTCCCTATAATAAATTAATCAAAACAGGGATAAGCCACACAAGGCATCTGATTTAAAAGTAGAGTAGGCCTGTAGTTACATGGCAACCAGAGAAATAATATATAAATAAATATTATGTAATTATTTTAAAATATTATTTAATACATCTCTCTGGTTGGACTTAAACCTATCTATAATCTAAACTATCTTCTTGGGTAGCAACCAGGGTGTCGAAGTACATCAATGGACTTATCTAAATGAGTCATAGTTAAAAGATCTTCCGGTTAAATAAATGCGAATTGATGTGAATTTACTTCTTATATAATAAGTAAAGCATACTAGATAATTATGAACTTCAGATTACCTGGAGGATAAAGTTGTATGGGTTTGTACTGCAATACTCTTATAAGCTAGATATATTTCATATAAAAGCATTAAAAAAAAGTACATATTGAAAAAAGACAAGCCTGTTGAGTTTCCTGACGTATTGTTTCTGCAGAGGCCGTATTAAAATCCGGTGATAGTAGTAAATATGATGACACTGTATAAACCCTTGTGAGGCCTATGCATATTTAAGAAAATTTAATTAGGGATGTAACAACCACCACCACTCACCACACCACCACCACCCTTTCTTCGATACTAGTACTCGAAAGTAGTATTGATACCATATTAAAATATCAATACTCAAACAATTTTTAAAAACACACACATAAAGAATTTTCATGATATCATAATAAAGCCAGATATGCACAATAAAACAGGAGAACAAAGTAAAAAAGTAGTTTAATTTAACTACTTTATTACGTATTGCTAATTCTTTATGTGTAGCCCCACCCAAGAACAGCAAGTTGTCCAAATGTTTGCTTGAAAGCCTGTTACGATTTCTATTCATAATTGCCCCTGTTTTGGAAAATAAATGTTCACAGGAAACAGAGGTAGCAACTATCACTAAAACTTCTATGGGTAATTAAGTCAACCGACTGGTCCAGGAGCGAGTGACAACCCTAATTTGAATTAGATCCAAAAAAAAACTTAACTTGACTTTTCAATCATTATTAAAATTAAAAATAAAAGAATTCCAAGAAATCTAGATATCAGAGCAGTGTTTGTAAAGTTGCAGTAGAATTATTAATGATCAAATAAGACTAAGCTATTCTAGCTTAGTCATCAGCTATCTATCAACATCAAATTCGAAAATCAGTTAGTTTGTGACATACATAATTCCAAAGTGTAAAAACATACATAATTCCAAAGAAGTTCAAGTAGTTTATTCTAAATTCTAAAAGGCATTTCATTAACAGCTGATGATATAAATAAAAACAGTATAAACCTCAAGCTATATCAAGAGTATCTAACGATAAAAGCCGCATCCATGTATGTATTTAAGTGAGGAGCCGAAAGCATGGTAGAAAACGTGACTTAACTATTTATTTATCAAGTATCACAGGCAGTCTGTCAACTTGCACCATTTCATAGGTTGTTTTCGTAATTACTTTCTACAGGGAATATACCTATTATTATGATTATTAGGTACCACAAATTACTGCAAAACTAATAAGTCTTTTTTTACATTTCACATAGTATCTAAAATACTTACAGGACTCCAGGAAATCAAGTGATTTGTTTCTGCATCGTTAACAAGTTTCCACAGTTTTCCGAGAAATGCAGGGACACTGGCCCCAATTTCCACAACCGAACGCATTTTGAAGTTATATTATTCAATTACACTGTTTATTGAGTCTTTTTAACGTTTCTTTGTTATTTTTTCGAAAGATATATAGTAAACACACAAGAATACGACTCTCTCAAAACGCCATTTTAATTATTTACGCACACCCGCACACCACCCAACGACGCACACACATAGCGCGTAGGTACACATAAATAAATATTGTCATTTGCCACACACCGTAGACAGAATATAATACAGACATATACCAAGCGTGCCGCCGATAAGGACAGAAAAATAAGTACATACTAAATTTAGAGTTGCCACGTAAGGGAAATTTTACCCTTTGTGTAAAGCAAATACGGAGGTTGTTGTAAATTATATTTTCTTTCCTAACCAAAAACCACTTTTTTGACACAACATTTACTTTTCTTACATTATATCGTCTTAATCTATGACAGTCTGCAAAAAGTACGAAAGTGATTGTTATAATAATGTCCTCCTAGCCGAAACGACCACAGCGGCCAAACTTTCACAAGATCAGCCATGTACGCAGGAGATATTATAGTGCACAAGTGCTTGCGTAGACACAAGTGCACTCTCTCTTCCTTTATATAATAGGTACCTCTCATAATCCGATGGGACGGAAGACCGACACGACTGGGTTGAAGTTAAGCGCAGGACCGACTTTTTACATGCCCATCCGACGCATGTGTGGCGTATCTCGGATCACGGTTACGGAACGCCAAAGGGGCTGTCAAAAAGATGACAGCGCGCTAGTATCTATGGCAGAGACATGTTTTAATTATTACGATTACTCCACTGTATTATAAGTTGTCCTCTCTCAATTTGATTATAAGTGTTTATTACCAAAGCTCGGTGTTTTAATTTGACGGACAGGAGTCGGGCATACGTCCTATCGCAAATCCCGACACATGGATCATCTTACTTTACAGACATTCAGGTCATCGGCCTGCATTGTCCTAGCCAGTAAGGAACAACTACTCAAATTTGTTGCCCTTCGCAGGATTCGAACCCACGACGGAGGTTACAAAGTGAATGTACACTTAATATCATATATGCTGTAGCTAAGGTCTATTCCACATTGTTCACCTGGGTGATATCACGTGGTGATTAAAGTGGCTAAGAGCTGTAGATAATTATTAGCCTCATACAAAAAAGTTAAGAGATAAAAACAATAATATGCTATTTCCCAGAGAGGTAGGCAAAAATTGGCTTTCTTATAACTTAAAATAATACATACTATGGCCATTTACCGGGTAAGTTTTAGTAAATTTCTCCAATATACAAATCTATAGTACTAGTATCTTGGGACAATCTACGCTTGACCAATGACCACCTGATCTCAATCTACGCAGATCCTTTAGTAAGGTAACCAGATAAATGATTACAAATACTTGTAAACTGTATAAATACATATTTAAATAGATAAATAACACCCAGACAATTGTTCGGAATCCTTCGGAATCGAACACATGTCCTATTTTGCAGCGGCCAGGTCCCTCAGATCGTCGAACAGCCGTACATCGCCGCCGTCCGCGGCATGTACTGCTCGACTCACCCGACCCGATGTCCGTCCTCCTGGACCATGACACAACACCAACACCAACACCGACAACGATGTCAAGAGTCGTAAACACATCAACACACAGACACCGGTCTCGCCGGCGAGGCCGAAGGGATCCGTACGCATGCGACCTCGACATGCATCCCCTCGCTGAGTTTCTTGCCGGTTCTTTTCAGCGGGGGCGCGTTGTGAACCGGTGGTAAACTCATTTTCTCTAAGCGGCAGCCCAAGCCGAGGCCGTGCCTCCCTGAGGTGCCCTTGTGCTAGTCGCTACCCAAACCTTTCTGGCTGGAGCGCTTAAAGCGCTCGCCCTCTTGTCCGGTGAAACAGTTATATTCCTACAAAAAAAAAAGGGATGATCAATAAAGCAAAGTGACTATCAAGCTTCAGTTGTCCACCAAACTTTGATGTCTACTGAAAGTGTGTTTGGTATTTATTGGTGATTCAAGTTAGGCAATGCCAAATGAATCATTTGATAGTTATTTAATAGTCACTTTGCTTTATTGATCATCACTTTAGTTGTCAAACGAGATAGGTACATAATAGGGGGGCATATGAAACAAACTATTCAACGTCGGTACTATTTATTTATAATTCAGACAAATTTACCAATAAATTGTAACCAACAACATACATACATATAGTAAAAGCACGATTAAATGTACAATGACCATTGTGCCTATAAATAACGAATGAATACGTCCTGCGCAGCCTTGGACGAATTACTTGAGCGCTTACGTTATTTCTGAATATTTAAGCATTCGGGAATAACTTTTAGCAACCTAATTAATTCTTTTTGTTGCTGCTATCCACAGTATACAAATATCCATATTTTCAGGAAATCATAAAAATAAATTCGGGGAATCTGAGAAATTCTTCGATGCACCCAGCATGTGGGATCGTGTATGATGCACTTAATAATAATTTCCCACTTATTTATGGTAGTCTCTCTTTTATACACTGGCAACACTGATAATGGCGATCTATAAACTGAAAATTTTAGGTTATGGATGAAAAACAAGAATTTATC
The DNA here is from genome assembly GCA_911728495.1 of Furcula furcula. NCBI lineage: Eukaryota > Metazoa > Arthropoda > Insecta > Lepidoptera > Notodontidae > Furcula > Furcula furcula. Next base: position 18,347,053 of record OU452244.1, read on the forward strand.
GATCTTACACGTAACTTTCAAGTAAAATAGTAACTAATTTAGAGCAATAAGATCTAAATAAGTCGTTTACATGTATTAGTTTCTAAATGTAATCTCTAAATTGGCCATAATAATTCACGTTTACCTGTGAAACGATACTCCACTAATTTTACGTTCACTGTCACTTTTACAGCCTATAATACTGCACTGCACGATTCTTATAGGATTTCCACAACACACAGTAATGTCACAGTTAGTTTTTATTGAATTTTTTTTATTTATTTAGTATTAAAACCACGATAAAATTGTCACCGAGCAAAGTGGGAGCAAACGTCAAATTTGTTTCGCACCCACGGCGCGGAAAAATCGAACACATGCTGAGGGACAAAAAATCATATACACTGTTTCTTTCTATCACACGTAACCTACATAAACGCATTCTTTTCTTGCGTGAATGAGAAAGAAAGTGTCCAGCCCTCTATTGTTTTCTTCCTCTAAGCCACACACACAACAGTATATACACACACAACAGTATATACACACACATATAATAAGTGACAAATGACAATGACAAGACAAGGGTGACAAGGTGTACCACCCATGGTACCAACCAACAAATATAAAAAACTGCGTTCTTTATAGTGCCTACATAAAAGACTACAATACGGCGATGTCCTAACTAAAGGCGAACAAGCGATCAGCGCGCGAACAGAATTCGCGCTACCGCCATGCGCCAGTTAGGACCCTCGTTCGACGTCCTTATGTTTGAGATTTCATCGCGCGATGGTCGCGTCGTTCGTTCGCGCGATGATTGGACATCGCCTTATGTTTGAGATTTATTCGCACGATGGTCACGTCCGTCGTTCGTTCGCGCAATGATCGCGTAATCGCGTTTAGTTAGGACACTTCCTACAACTATACTCTCGCTCGATACCCTCTCTCACTCTCGTGCTGTCGGTAAGAAGAGAGAGAGAAAAATATTTTGCCATCGCTATAATAATAACCATTTACTACACTTTCTATTACTTTACACTTTCTATTACTTTTTTATTTTCTCACTTTCTATTACTTGATATTCTAATTTATTTTGCAATTGTTAAATACTTGACTTGACACTGGCAGTGACCTGTTATTCATGAAGCTACAGTATACTGTAGCAGAACGCAGAGCTAGAAAGGTGTAGTTTTGTCACGGCTAAAAGGTCGAAAGCGCCGCGTTTTTCATGGCACTTACGCGTTTCATTCAAAATTCTGCACCAACTCACCGCCCCGCGCCGCTCGTATAGACTAAACGGCTGCCTACAGCTACATACATAACTGACTACATAGTTTTATACCTAACAAATTTCATTTTAATTCACACTTCATTCATATTATTCACAGCTAATATTACTATTAGTTATATTACTATTATTATTAGTTATTGTTAGTTGGGTTTTAGTTATCGCTCCATTTCGAGCGCGTTCCACTTGGGGCTCACAACGATCACGCTCACGACCGCAGTTTTTCCCGTTCCACTTGCTTGTGAGCGTTATGGTTACGGTCGCCCGGTCGTAAACTCAAGTGGAATGGATCATAGAGCGTTTTGAGCTTAGGTTTTGAGAATGGAGGTAATTAATACAAATGGCGAGTTAAAGCAAAATATTTAAGAGGTCAGGTTATAATCTGTAAGCAGGGTTGGGCAGTATTTGAATTACTTGTAATTACAATACGTAATTGAAATACAAATACGTTTTTCGGTATTTGTATTTCAATTACTTCCTTAAAATGTAATTTGTATTTCGTATTTAAAATACCTGACGCCGAGGTATTTTGTAATTTGTATTTTAAATACTAGGCTTCAAAATACATTTTAACATTAAAATACATTTCACCTTCAAGCAGCGATCGTGAGTGTGAGTGCGAGGCGAGAGTGTAATGATGGTAAATCGGCTATTAGAGTTGGCAACACTGCACTGTTATGTACACAGTACGCTATGACTGTACCATGAAGATATAGGGTTGACCCTATATCTTCATGGACTGTACTGTGATGTGCGTCAAAATTGGCCAATATAAAGTATTTAAAAAAATAATTGAACCGATAACACTAAAAAGTATACAAGTACCTATAAATTTAAAATTGTTAAAAAAACCACCGACATACGTAACCGAACTCTTAAAATGACTTTCTTGTGCTATTATCAGACCCTGATCAGTATCTGTCTAACTACTCGTCAAGATTTAACCATTTACCTCTGATCTAACTCTGATCAACATTTTTCTACCTACTACTCGCAGCAACCTATCCAACAAATCCAAATTGGGTGGTTCTACGTTTATTAGTGCAGAGATCCCGTAACCACTTTCCTGCTCCATCATCAGACCCTGATCACCATTTTTATGGCAACTGCTCGTCGAGACCTACCTAACGAGCCCAAACTCGGTGGGTCTACGTTTATTGGTGCAGAGATCCCGTGACCACATTCCTGCTCCATCTTCAAACCCTGATCACTATTTTTCTGGCAACTGCTCGTCGAGACCTACCTAACGAGCCCAAACTCGGTGGGTCTAAGTTTATTGGTGCAGAGATCCCGTGACCACCTTCCTGCTCCAACATCAGACCCTGATCACCATTTTTCTGGCAACTCCTCTTCACGACCTACCAAACGAACCCAAACTCGGTGGGTCTACGTTTATTGGTGCAGAAATCTCGTGACCACCTTCCTGCTCCATCATCAGAACCTGATCACCATTATTCTGGCAACTGCTCGTCGAGACCTACCTAACCAGCCCAAACTCGGGGGTCTACATTTATTGGGGCAGAGATCCCGGGACCACCTTCCTGCTCCATGCTGATGGATCACCATTTTTCTAGCAGCTACTCGTCGAGACCTATCCAACGAGCCCAAACTCGATGGGTCTACGTTTATTTGGGCCGAGAGTTTGTTACCACGTTCTTGCTGATCATCATCAGACCCTGGTGAAGGCTACCGTTTTATAAAGTATCATCGGATTTACATAAATGTTCTAAATTTCAGATCTTTCGGACTAATAGAAGTAATGAAAAATGTCTAGTGTATACAAAATATCCCTGCCACGACTCGGAAAAGAGCATCTTCAAACGGCTGGACCGATTTTCATGAAACATAGCTAAGAACCATCTCGCTTAAACTAGCTCTCAAATAAAAAAAAACCGCATTCAAATCCGTTCACTGGTTGGACCGCTACGATGCCACAGACAGACATACATACAGACAGACAGACGGACATACTTCCGGACATAGGGCTCAAACTTATAACTCCCCTCGTTTTTGGTCGGGGGTTAAAAATAATATAAATAATAAAATAGTTGGTGTTTGTGTATATTTGGCACCAACGTCAATAATATTTAAATTATTTTATACTTTCTAGTGTTATTGAAGTCGGTTATTTTTTTTTTTAAATATTTTATTTTATATGTTTGTGATATTTTCATACATAAAGATTGAACTACTTATTCATAAGCAATGGTTTTTTATGGGACCAAAGCAATGGATCGGCCTACCCCTACAAGAAATAATTATTCAAATCAGTTCATGATTGCCAGAGTTATGCGCGAACATACACAAAAAAATATACAGTCGAATTGAGAACCTCCTCTTTTTTAGAAGTTGGTTAAAAACGCAAAAAACATACGTATCCAATTATAAAAGTTTGTTCGTACAATTTAACACAAGTTTGCGCTCATCAGGCAGGACCTGTAGGAAGATTGTTTTCTTTAGCAGGTTTTATTCACTCTCCAACAAGAGGCTGTTTGTCTGACAGTACATTTAGAAATCTAGTGTTCATGAAAGGAAACTCTGGTTTTACTAATTAATTAATCTTTTTTTCCTCTACTTTTCAGCCCGTTCTGGTCTAGAGTATTTTGTATTCCAATTAAAAATAGCAAAAATACTGTATTTTGTATTTTATATTTCAAATACCTTACTTGAAGATATTTTGTATTTCGTATTTTAATTACATGCGATACAGTATTTTGTAATTTGTATTTCAATGTATGCAAAGCATGTATTTTGCCCAGCCCTGTCTGTAAGCCTCGAAAATAAACTTAAATAATTATTGTTTCAATCGATTTTTAATGGAAATAAATTATAATTATTATAATAATAATATTCTGGGACAAATTCACACACATTCGTCATCTGATCCCAAACTAGAGAGAGTCTGTACTATGGAAACCAGATAACTGATACTAATACACCTTATTTTTGTAAATACATACTCAAATGGATAAATATAATACACCCTGACGCTCAGCGGGAAATCGAACCCACGACCTATCCGGTAGCAATCAGGGTGTCTAACCACTAGACCAACCGGCCCGTAAAAAAAAATTGTCAATTTATCGTCTATAATAATTTGAGTTTTTAAAATACCGCCAATTTTCTCAACGACCACGACGACCCACCTTTTGAGATGGGGCGTCGTGAGTCGTGAGCTTCGCGTGAGCGTAAGCCATGACGTCATGAGTGACGTTTTCGCCGCGACCACAACGACCGCGGTCGCTAAGTGGAACGACTAAAGGAGCGTTTTCATCGTTGTGGGCCCCAAGTGGAACGCCGCCTTGAACTTATATTATGGGATTGGGACCATGATTGGGACCACAGATTAGATACTAGTAGCTAGATTGGGACCGGCCGGCGCCGCAGCACACTGCCTCTGAATTTAGAATCCTAACTTCCTAAATGCGATTACACTTCACTGAATTCAGTGACTAACTCATTTAGCTTCCTAAATTTAGGATAATGTAATAGCTGCTTGCTTAGACAGAAGTGGACGCAGTGTGACCAGATTCAGTATTTTAATACATTTTGAGTATTTTTTAGCGTAGTTTTTGAAGATCAGTATTTTTATCGGTATTTTGCTGGAAGTCAGTATTTTTGAGTATATTATGGGTATACAAATATCCATGTTCAGGTTCATAAACATATTAATTACATTTAAGAGCATGGATCAATAAATAAGGGAAAAGACATTAATAATAATAATAATAAAATAGTTTATTTGCCCAAATTATAACATGTAGTGTAACACCATGATTACAAACTAGTTTTCTTGCTAGTGTACATACTACATTTCTGTGAGTGCAATCCCTACTTCTTAAACTAAGTGTAACCTGTATCTTAAGAAGTAGTTTTTTTATTTTCTTTTCTTTTGTACCTTGGCCTAACATAACAATAATAATATTAACATAACATGATGTTTATGTAAGAGATAATGATTTGGGTACATGTAATAGATGGGGGAAAAAAATCCAGTTAATAATTAAAATTATGCGTGAGTATGCGTGTGTGTGTCAGTGAGTGGGTGGTATGTATGTGCGTGTGTGAGCGTACGTGTGAGAGTGGTGCAAACTTACGTTGAGTACGAAACCAGGTCTTCAGTTTTATTGTAGTCTAGTGTTAGTAGCCAGTTTGTAACTTTATGTATCATCTGATACTTGTTTAATTGCATTATGGATAGACTTTTATTCACTTTGTTATAAACCCAATTACTCAGGACATAGTACTGATGCTTGGCAAATGTAGTCCTATGTGTAATAGCGGTTAAAGTGTTTCTTCTTTTACTTGGATCTGGCAGTGGTACATTACTATGTTTTCTGAGAATTAGTTTGAGCACAAAGAGCTGTCTTACAGTGAGTACTCCCCACTCCTTGTAAAGTTGCACTGTAGGGTATCTACGAGGTTTCTTGAGCATTATTTTTAGTACGCCTCTTTGTGCTCTCTCCAAATATATCATTCCCGTTTTAATGGAACCACCCCAAACATTCAAACAGTATGTGATTATTGACTGACATAGTGCAAGGTAAGTTATTTTCAATATATCATGATTTGCAGAGTTCTTAAGGGATTTAAAAACGTATATTAAACGAATGATTCTCTTTTTTGTCAAGTTAATGTGCTTAATCCAGCTTAGCCTACTATCAATTTGTACACCCAGATATTTAATTTCATTAGCCTCAGTTATTTCTTGACAAGAACAAGTGAAGTTATTATTAGTATATGTATTACATATGTGAGATTTGATTATAAAATCATTTGGAGGTCTCAAGTTGTTACGGATTGAGAAAGGAACATAATGCGTTTTATTTAGATTTAAAGTGAGCAAGTTGTTTCTAAGCCATCTCATTACTTTGTGAAGAGCAAACTCTGCATTTTATTTTACTGCGTCCCACGTGCTACCACGAGTTAGAATAACTGTATCATCTGCATAAGTTATAATACGGCAATTTGGTAGTGACATAGTGCACAGGTCGTTGATGTAGATCTGGAATAGAGTGGGTCCTAGGACACTTCCTTGGGGCACACCATAGGTGACAAGTTCTTCATCACTACAGTAGTTATTAATTTTGACTATTTGCTTTCTATTTTTAAGATAGTCCTTGAAAATATTCAAGGGCAGTCCTCTTATACCTAAGCGTTCTAGTTTGGATATAAGTATGGGAACAGAGACTGTATCAAACGCTTTGGATAGATCGAGAAATACGCCTACGCATTTAAATTTCTTATCAAGGTTTTGTGCTATATCTTGTGTTAAGTCCATTACAGCATCTTCAGTAGATACTCCTGTACGAAATCCATATTGATTTGTAGCTATTAGATTATGTTTGTCTAAGAATTGTTTTAATGATTTGTTTAGATTTTTTTCATATATTTTCGAAAGTGCAGTTAGTATCGAAATGGGTCGATAATTGTTAACACAGTCTCTGTTACCCGCCTTATATATTGGATATAATAATAATATAAATAATATAATAATAATATAATAATAATATCACAAGAGAGGTTATTGGTGAAGGAAGGTGTCCATGATTAAACTTGCCATGAGTTATTATATGAGGATGTTCTAAGCTAATGTTTTAAGCTAGGTTTTTACCTATGTTACTAAAAAACTTACCTACTAAATTAACTGAATTTTGGGGGTCTGGGTCTAGTTCCAGAAGTTCATCTGAGGGATTGCACTGTTTCTGAGTATTTGTGATATCCTTGATGACTTTCCATAATGTTTTGGGGTTTTTTCCAGCTTTTAAAAGTTCTTTTTGTTCATACTCTCTTTTTAATTTCTTTAGGAGATTATTACAAAAATTACGATACCGTATATAAGTTGATCTAATTATAATGTTATCTGGAGATTTTTTTGCTTTAGTATGTAATTTGTCTCGGTTTTTGATACATCGTAATAATCCATTTGTTATCCATGGTTTTATGTTACGTTTTTTTCTAGGTATCTTGATTATCTTAAATTTGACGGGCCCGTTGGTCTAGTGGTCAGTCACCCTGCCTGCTAACCGATGGGTCGTGGGTTCGATTCCCGCCAAGTGTCTGGGTATTGTTTATCTATTTAAGTATGTATTTACAAAAAAAAAGTATATAAGTATTAGTATCAGTTGTCTGGTTTCCATAGTACAGGCTCTGCCTAGTTTGGGATCGGATGACCGTGTGTGGATTGTCCCAAGATATTATTATTATTATTATTATCTTTGTATGTTTGTTTTGATTATCGTAATAAATTTATTCGTACTCAGATTGGCATCATTAACGGTAAAAACTGTAGAGAAGTTAGTCGTCTCTAATTCTAATTTTATTGCTTGATGGTCAGTATATGTTGCTGTCGTTGCAGGTTTCTGAGGTACATAATGTTTTTGTAATGCTAGAACAACTGGCTGATGATCTGTAATATGAGTGTCCAGAATTAGTGTAGTATGCTTCAATTTAGATTTTATCAAGACGTGGTCTAAACAGTTATCTAATCTCGTAGCCAAGGTGTGAGTAGGTATAAAACCATGTGAAGCATTAAATAATAAATATTCTAAAGTTCGTTCATTTAAATTTTGTTGTTTTATGTCAATATTTATGTCACCTAAAAGTGCAACATTAGAAACGGAGGATAATTCCTTATATATATGTTCTAGGCTATTTAAAAAGTTTGTAAGGTTTTGTTTAGTATTGAAGGATGGGGATGGAGACCTGTATGTGGCTACTATTGCCAGTTGATTACCTACTGTACAAATTAAACAGTTACCATCCATAAAGTTTGGTTCTGTAACCTTACATTTGATCCCAGTTTTAGAATAAATCACTACTCCATCATTTTGACTATTATTATTTTTAGTAAAATGTGAATTATATCCATCGAGACATGGCAATTCTGTAACTTTTCGTAGCCAGCACTCGGTTAAAACAATTATATCTGGGCTTATATTCATCTGGCTTACAAGAATTTGTAGTTCATCAAAATTTTTATTCATACTACGTATATTTAGTTGTAGTACGATGATATGTTTCTTAGGATTTATTATAAATTTGGAGCAGTCTTTTGCAAAACACTTAAAAGAAGAATCAGTACTTAGAGAGTCTAAATCGTTATTTATATTGTTAAATGGAGCCATTGGTAATAATGTAAAGCTTTTCTGTAGGAGAATATCTAAGTGGCATTGTATTTAGTATTTGAGTTATATTGGTTGTACTAAACGTGGTTGATTTAAGATTGTGTATGAGGTATTGTATGTATGAAGTACAAGCATTTGTGATAGTGTGGGATAAATATATGGTAATAGTGTTACAGCCTTACTAATAAAAATTAGTTATACCGCATCTATTCTATTCTTATACTAGGTTTAGTTATAACAGTAATAAATTAAGAATATGTCCAGAACATCTTTTTACAAATAAAGTAGGTATAACTTTGGTATAACTATTCTTTCGTTAAGTCAAGATGCACGAATTGGCAACAGCGCGACGAAAGTGAAACTTCTAAAAAAAGTGCATTCTGTCTTTAACAACAGCTGTGTTCCTTTGTCAACTGTACGTTACTTGACCGTTTTGTTAGATTTTTTTGTAACACGTTTTTACAATGTGTGTATTTTTGTGAATAGAGTACCCAGTATGAATATCCGCAGCATGTTTGCACTTGCAAGGAATGGATAACAAAAAACGAGCATAACACAGCAAAACTGATACAGCAGATAAAAAATTACTTGTATGAGTAGGTGAAGGTTATTAGGTTCCTTTTGTGTATCCCCAGTACCTCAAAGCGGTCCATATTGAGATTGAGGGATCGATATTTTATTGTAAGCTAGTCATCATCATCACACCATCATCATCATCACCAGCCGGAAGACGTCCACTGCTGAACATAGGCCTCCCCCTTCGAACGCCACAATGAACGAAAATTAGCTATTTGCATCCACCGGTTACCTGCGACGCGCACAATGTCGTCTGTCCACCTAGTGGGAGGCCTACCTACGCTGCGTCTTCCGGTTCGTGGTCGCCACTCGAGAACCTTTCTTCCCCAACGGTTATCGGTAAGCTGGTCATCGCTGTAAAAATCGAAAGGATTTTCTCTTATGTACTAAATTTTTTTGAGCCTGAATCATTCTACTTCTACTATTGCATCTAATTCCATAATTAAAATAAATGTTAAAGAACTTTAATGCGCGTAAATTAACACAAACCGTGGTATTTTTTATGTTATACTAGATTTATACAAGGGTGCGGGCGGGAATAACTTCAGAATAACGTTTGTATGAAAAGAAATGTCAACGCTAAGTATAGCGTTGCGTAGCGTTTATTCAGAAATTTAACATTCTACAACGCATACAAACATACGATTCTAACAGCCTTACCAATAAACGAGTTATAACAGTTATACTTTAGAATAAACTAAGAATAAGCAAAATGACTACAAATAAACGAATAATAGCTTATACCTTACTAGGTAATACCTTACTAGGTATAAGCTATTATTCGTTTATTTGTAGTCATTTTGCTTATTCTTAGTTTATTCTAAGGTATAACTGTTATAACTCGTTTATTGGTAAGGCTGTTAGAATCGTATGTTTGTATGCGTTGTAGAATGTTAAATTTCTGAATAAATTGACAATGAGTTAGTTTCCCTAAAAACATAATAATTTTTTAGTCTTATGTACAATTAGTAAGAAACTGAGGTTTTCTAAACATAGTCAAGCTGTTTTTTTCCCTATTCCTGATTCCTTTTTGTGTTGAGTTCTTCCCTCTTCATTGTTTTTGGCATCTTCTTTATTTTTCAAAAGCAGTTAGTGTAGGCAATTTTCAGACTTGATAATTATATGGTTATCTCCTTCCTTCCTGCGTAGAAATATATTTCCATTTGAAAACCAACAGAACTTATAACCCGTTTCTTTGGCAAATTGTAATGCGGAATGAAATAACTTTTTTGAGCTGCCTGGAAGCATTTCGGATATAAATATACTTTGTTTTTTCCCTTGTAGATTTAAATGTGTCGTGTTAAGCTTGTCTTCTTTGTTTATACGGGTTTTATTAAAGTTTTTTACAGCAGTGAGTAAATTCTGCTTAGTTTGAACTGTTGTGAATTCAGCGACTACGGGTCTTATAGTGTTAGATTTTCCTGGAAGGCGGTATACGTCTCTAATTTCAGACTTCAGAATGTTAACTCCAACAACTTCGGCGATATTTTGTACTGTGGTCGTAAATCTGTCCGGGTTTTCTTCTTTGCTATGTGGGATATTTCGTATTTCTATTCCTGATGAACGGGATTTATGATGTAAATCCTGAATTTTATTTTCCAGAGTTTGTATATATTTAATTTGTTCTTGACGTTCTTTTTTTTGTGTGTTTATCTCCTGATTCATTTCTTCAAATTTATGATTAATAAAGTTCAATGACCGTTCTATTTCTTTATTGGATTCCTGGATTTCCTTGTTTTGGAGTTTAATATCGGAAATTTCATTCGCAAGTTTATTCAATATAGACATTACAGGTTGTATCGTTAACTACAATGCATGATGAAATAAATAAATAATCTGGACTTTAAGTTTTTAGTTGTATGAAGTGGTATTTAGGTCCGTACATGCATGAACTAATTTGTGTATAATATAATCTTGGGACCACCAAAAAACACTGGTTGGGATTTTTTTTTATTTTTATCCGAAAATAGCACAGTTTTTTCAGAAATAAAAAAACCGAGGTCTTAGATGAATAGGAAACTACCATTTCTACGTCAAAGATGGAACGAAACCCTTGGTTCGCAACTTTGATGTTCGCAAGTCCAGCTCGCACTCGATCAGTATTTTTTCGCGGTGGCTTCAGTCTCAGAGGCTTCGATACATTTCACTATTTTTTCGAGGAGGGCTCGGTACTTTCGTAAAATTTAATCTGGTCACACTGAGTTGAGTTGACGTTTACGGCAAAAAATTCCCAAAACTGACGTTTACGGGCCGTAAATTACGGCACGGCAGGAGGAGGAAGAAGCATTCAATTCTGTAAATTATAATGTTATTTTCAATTTATTGAATTTAGATATTATTCACCCTTCTAGCAAAACGTTGGCTAGATTTTTATTAATTATTTTCAAAGATTTCATTGCTTATAAAGAGTCACGACATTTCAGTCTACACAATTACGATGGAGGTAAGAATCACATTGCGACAATCCAAATTTTAATTTCTCGAAATTACGATTCAGTGTTTTTTTGTTTTATTCAGATTGAAATTTTGAATGCTACCGGCTCTAAGCCTTTAGGAAAGATCCATGTAAACGAAGATGCTACTGTTAAAAATGTGAAAGCTAAAATCCATCAAAGCGTCAAAACATTTTTGTACCCCGACCGGCAAGCTATAAAGTTGGAAGCTAAAGGAAAAACTTTAAGAGATGAGGAATCACTAAAATCGCTTAACATACAGAATGGCTCGAAGTTATATGTAAAAGATCTTGGACCACAGATATCATGGAAGAATGTATTTTTAGCAGAGTATGCTGGTCCATTGTTTATTTATTTGTGGGTTTACACGCGGCCATGGATACTGTACGGAGCACAAACTTCATATCCAGGACAAGTAGCCTCGTAAGTTTATTTGAGATAAGAATAATTAAAACTATACTTAATAAAAGCTTGAGTACACACTTGGTTGGCTAATTTAGGCTAGCCGCACACGGTCAATAATATTGTCAATATTCTACAACCCGCCCGATTTAACTGTGCACCTCGCTGGAATGCGATGTCACATAGCCAAGTGCACAGTTAATTCGCACGGGTTGTAGAATATTGTCAATTTTATCAACCGTGTGCGGGCTACCTAATGGTGATTTGATGATAATATTGTGGTTTCCCAAATAAAACTTTGTTTCAAACACACTTTTTATGAAAAGATGTCCTAAGTGAACTTTTATTGAATAAAGTCTGCCACCTGGTTGCTGTTTATGCACTGACCAGGTGTGTTTTGCCAGTTATTACCTTAACAAATTTAAGGTTTGGTTTGTATCTGTATTTTCAGTAGTGTTATATGGTGCCAGTGAATCAGCAGGGGCTTTAGGGACTTTAGATTTTACGATCAGCCCACATTAGATAATAAAATACTGTAAATAGTCTTCTAAAAAATCCTTTTATTTTTTACATTGTAGTCAGTATATTTTTTATCAAAATTAGAAACTGATAGTGATGATACTATTTTTTAATGTCATTCTATGTATTTATATTTATTATAAGCGTTACGACCGAATAGGCCCATAGTGTATAGTTAATTAATAATTCTCATTTACATTAGGTATTTTAAAAAAATGCAAATTATGCTGGAAACATTCTTCTGTCCTGTATATGTTATGATCAATGGCACATACATATAGGGGCTTCTGTGGAAACAGATCTAACAAATAGAGGCCCATTTTAAGAATAAATGCTGTCAAAATTATAATATAGCAGTTGACTTTGGCTGTTTGTAGGGTCAATTACTAGATGTACATAAAGAGTTTTAGATTTCAAGGTTGGGCGTTAGATAAACTGACTTGGTCTCTTCATTATTATAATATAAGATAGAGTTATTTCAAAGATTTACTAACAAAAATCCAAAACATTAATAATAATAATAAGATTTAAAAAAAAACAGCACACAAAAGATACTAAGTATATTATTTATTTACTATCTTAGTATAGCACCTTTTGATAAAATTAATGAAAAAAATTATTATACATCAATTTTACTAGAACTCCTCTAAAATAGGCTACCTAATCCAAACCTCTATTGGAGTAATATTTGCATATGAACACATGACAAAATGGTATTCACTAGACTGGCAATACCAGACTGTGGGCTAAGCCCAATCTGAAGACATTGATACAAGGTTAGGAGGTGTAATAAGCCTCTCTTGCTTAGGATGGTTCCTCTTTACATCTATGCTTGTGTCCAGTGGCGTGCACAGAGGGTAGGCAAAGAAACATATTCGGCTTTTTAACATATTTATTTATTTTTATTTTTTTATATAACAAATAGGTTTGCGCTTGACCACAATCTCACATGATGGTAAGTGAAGATGTGGTCTAGGATGGACCGCGCTTACCCATAAGATGCCTGTTCACTCTAGACTTGAATACCCCCAAGTTATATTTATCAGGGAAAACGTTCCACAGCTTTGCCGTGCGCATGAGAAAAGAAGAAGCGAAACGCTTAGTGCGGCAAGTTGGAGTGTCAACGACAAAGACGACGATTATATGTATATTAGTATACTATTTTAAATATCCATCAGTTAGCAGATTCTAAAGACATATTAATTTGCATTTAAAAACTGTAATAAGATTATTGGGAGGGTCCATACACACAAAAAGACTTTGCCTACCCTACGATTTCTCTAAATAATCTTAATTTAAAAATATTTTGTACTGTCATTGTATTAGCATGATGTTTTTAAATGTAAATGGATATGTCTGTAATGTTGGTTTATTTAAGGATATTTGTGGTGGCACACTAACAAATAGCTTAGAGTACAGATAACTCGCAGATATTTTTGCCCACTTTCTGTGCACGCCATTGCTTGTGTCTACTATCTAGTCTCCTTAAATCATTCTGTCTTTATTGTGTAATGACTATTAAAATGGGAATATCACTTTTGAGGGTCTTTCTACATTCAATTTTAGACATTTTAAACATCTATGATAATTTTTTTCAGTGTTGCAGCTGTTTGCTGGTCTATTCACTATGGAAAACGTCTACTGGAAACCCTCTTTGTCCACCGGTTCTCTCATGGTACAATGCCTATGCGTAACTTGTTCAGAAATTGTGCCTATTACTGGCTCTTCACTGTGTATGTAGCATACCATATTAACCACCCTCTGTACACTGCCCCAAGGAGCAGCGTTTGCTTCTATGTTGGACTTGGAGGATTCATTGTGAGTATATACTTATACTTTATGAATTATAAATATGTATATTTTATACTACTGATAGAACAGATAAATAAACTGTACCCAAACTGTTATCAGTTTGGCTACAGTTCATTTATCTGCTTGTTTTATTGTGCTAACCATAATATACCTAAGGGCTAATACTACCTAAAACAATGGATCACTTACAATTTAACTGTGATATTCAATTGTACAGTAATATCATTTTCCATAGATTCTTGAAACTCTTCATACAAAATTCAACACAAAGGTTGAATTTTATATCTGCGTGTTTATATGTCTATGTACGGTCAGCCAAAAATATGGTTTACCACCCTACGGTTGAAGTTCATATGCATATCATAAAACAACAAGGTTGATATTCCCTTGCAATTATTCATACTGCTCTCTTTATCATTTATTGTAGAAACGTCAACACTTTGCCTTGTGTTCCTAGTTTAAATTGTAGCATCTGACTGATAGGTAACATGCAGGTAACCCTCACATTTGTCTAAAAATTGTTTATACGGTGCAAGGCGAATTTTGAGCCAAATTTCGTCATACATTTCTATTTATCAGCTTAGCTTATATCAAGAGGTTAGATTGAAATAATCCTAATTTTCTTACAAATAGTGCTCTTTATTTCTATTGTAAAAAGGTAGTATAGGTAGCATTTTTGTTTTTTTTTTCGCACTTAGGTTATATAATAACTAGCTTTCACCCGCAGCTCCACCCATATGAATGTCGGTTATAGCACCAAAAGGTAAGCTATGTCCTTCTCCGAAGTTCAAACAATATTTAAACCAAATTTCATCAAAATCGGTCCAGTGGTTCAGTAGTGAAAGGTGGACAAACAACTTAACACACTTTCACATTTATAATACTAAAGTATGTATTAATAGGGATAAGAGTAAAAGAAGAATACGAGTAAGTCATTCCAAAAACAACTTTATCCGTAATAAAATAAAAATACAATTAGGTATACATAACTATATTAAATACAATAAAGCAATACAATACAATTAATAAATAACATAAATTGCGAACTAGTTGCTGGTAAATGGAAGAAATTTAACAGAAACCTTCAATTTAAAAAAATGAAAAATCTAAAATAGTCATATTAATAGCTCGTGTAATCGCCATTTGCGTCTATGACAGCTTGGAGACGGTCACCCATTGAACCCACAAGCCTTAAACAGACATCAGATCCGCGGGTTTCCTCCCATATTTCATTACAGTACCGTTTCAGAGCTTCCTTCGTTCTTTCGTAGCGAAAGGACACAGAACTCAGTGTTATTCCAATCGAAATGCAAGTGTTCTCTAGCAAAATTCAGTCAAGCAATTTTATGAGCGTCAATCATATGTATTTTTTTTGCATAATGCCTGTAATGTAAACCCAAGTAAACATCAAACATTTCGGCAAAATGTTCAGTAGGTGTGAAACCATTATTTTCTTATACACGTCGCAGGCGCGGCTGCTTCGACGAAGATCATTTAAATTTCCTTCTTCGCCATCACGTGTAATCCAACGACGAACAATTTGTATCTAAAATTAAAGATTAACTAAATAAATGCTTATAGAAAAAATAGAAAATGTATAATATTTATACTAAGGCACGGTGAACTTAATAAAACTTACCGACACATTTAAAAATCTCACTAATATGAGACCATTGTTATGTAGTGCAATCATACTCGCTCTTTCGGCTATTGATAAATTGCAAAGCATTTGCATTCGAGAAATAACAATGTAATCTATTTTTTTACGTTTTTACACATAAATAAAAATAACAAATCTTGATAGTTGTCAGTGATATTTTCTTTTTTCAGTTAAAAAGAGGTTTTCACCTAAAAACAAGAACTTATTGGAATCCTCACTAAAAGATGAAAAAAGACTAATGGTTATATTTGTTGAAAATCTTAGCTTATTGCATTGAAAATAAAGGTCAAAATAACATCTTTAACCCATGTCTTCAGATGTTAGGCATCTCAGATAATAAAAAAATACGTCATGATTGTGCATCTCTTTCATTATTAGAAATGTCAACCTTGGTGTTATTTTGATTGCATAGGAAGATTTGTCAAAACTGGTAAACCACTTTCTAGGCCGACCGTACCTATTCATTAATGTGTATTATTGAGTCCCACTGTTGTATGTTCAAATAAATGTCTTTCTTTCCTTCTTCTTTCTTAATGTTTTAACCAGCATTTAAAAATCCTTTCTTTTTTCATTATACTGCATTACATTTAAATATGGTTAAGTAATAATTGATACAACTTCGACCTTGCCAGACAAAGGCAAAGCAAAGAGCAAAGTCTACTTGTTATTAATAGATTTAAATGTGATAAGAAAAAAACTTAATACTTCGATATTGCAGAATGTATGTGACAAATGTTTAAGAGAAAGGTAAAGTAAGTTCAGTTTCACAGTTACTTTACACTGCAGAATATTTTTTCAGTTATGTGAACTGGGTAACTTAAGCATCCATTTGCTGTTGAAGAATCTTCGTCCCCCTGGTACAAAAGTGAGGCGCATTCCTGTACCTGATGGAAACCCCTTCTCTCTACTCTTCAACTTTGTTTCTTGTCCTAACTACACCTACGAATTTGGATCATGGCTATTTTTCACTATAATGACTAAATGTGCTCCAGGTAATTTTTATTTCCTTAATTTTTTTAAGTCGGTTTTTTCCATCCATAAATGTATAAAAACCCATTTTAAAATAAACAAGCTTTTAAAATTGTAACAGATCTCCATAGATCAATAAAACCTAAAGGCACTTGGCCTTTAATGTAGTTAAAAACACAAGTGGCTTTTGAAGAAACAAAATAAAGCAACATAGTCGTGTGTTGTAGCTATGTGAACAATATAATATTCAGTCAGAATGACTTGTGGCATTCATTGGCCATTGTCTCGGTAATTTTGTATGATAATTTATGAATTCAACACAAACACGGCAACCTTTTGCTCAACTAATTAAAGACCAGTTTTTCAACCAGTATTTTTATTTCGAGTCATATTATCAAAAATAAAAATTTATTTTTTATTTGTTTTTTGTTAGTAGTTCCTATTTAATAAGTATTTACATTATATTTTCAGCTGGGCTGTTTGCTGCTGCCGGTTTCTACCAAATGGCAGTATGGGCGATTGGCAAACATCGCAACTATAAAAAGGAGTTTCCCGATTACCCCAAAGGCCGTAAGGCCATCTTGCCATTTGTCTTATAAGTATATAACTTTTAGTCTATCAATATGAGGAGGCGATGTTACGTCACAAATCCTAAATAATCTATTGTAATTGGGTGTAAGAAATGGCTAAAGCGGGTGATGGTTTGTATTTATTATTCGAAATGAATGAATGCTACATCAATTAAACATTATACACACTGCGTTTTCTACCAAGATTATTTTTATTGGTTTCGAAATATTCACAAGGTTAACTGCCTGGCCCTTGATCATAGAATAAAGGAAACTCGAAGGTGTTTCGAAAATACGACTGAATTTGGTAAGCATTGTTTGTTGTCGTCACTTCTAAATGAGTTTGTTCTAGTCTGTCTATTCGAGTAGAAGGAAAGGGGGAAGATTTGTCCGGACCTAATTACAGTTATTCCATGTTTACTTATAGCACTTTCGGAAACTTAAAAATAATCTTTGCAGAAATTAATGTTAATGCAAGGCGCCTTGAAAGTAAATATTTCCTAAGTTTGTTGCACAATTTATTTTTATGTATTAATTGCGTGATGTTGACGAAGTTACTTAGGTACGCATTTTGTTAAATAAAGGTTTTTTTATAAAAAGAACATTACTTTCAGTTATTAGGTGGGTAGGTAAATAATGAACCAATAATTAAATAGTTTTAATTTATTGACCAGCTTTAGTGTCAGAATTTGAAGAGTCCTCTGGTTCTAGGCTAGCATCATCAATGCATCTTACTTTGCTTAACAACCTCTCGTTTTCTTCTTTCAATGCAAATATTATTTCTTGCCTCTCCTGCAAAGAATTATAATATTATTTAATAGTAAGCCCAGACAATGAAGATAATTTTGATAACGAATAAACGCGTTCTCAATCTGACAAAATTATATTCCACATTATCTCTTATTTTAAGTTAAGCGGTGCAAAGGTCACTGCCACCTGAATTTCATTGTGATTAAATAAAATTGTAGTCAGTTATATTTATTCAACAGTCTTGCTAAATAGCGATATAGGCAGTGCGTTAGTGATTGGAAAAGGAGAGGTCGAAGATCTGGCTTTGTCTATGACTAGCAGTGGACTGATGATGGACTGGGGGTCTAAAATGGCCGCTTTGGTGAACCATAATATGAGTATGTTACGATTTAATTTTACTTCGTATGGTAGAATTAACACCAAGTATGAATCTGTTAATAAATGAACTGAATTATGATTCACCTAAAATGTGTCACCATTATTCAAAAACTAGTAAAATTATTAAGGAACAACTTGAAATTCAAAACATGAATTAGTTTTAGGTGAATTGCTAATGTGGCCTTTTTAGACCCACTGGTGTGAGTTGATTGATGATTCAAATATACATGTGTATGTATATACCGTATAATAAAAAAATCGAAAGCTGTCGAGTATTTTGTACTTAAATAACGTATGGAGGTACTTATTGATCCTTGATCACGTAGTAGAGTGACGCTTTTATACAGTTATACCCGACCTGGAGTAAGAAACTTCAGGGCCTTTAGAAAGTCATCTCCTTATACTGCAAAAATCAGCTATGGTTTACCTAAGCGTTCGACTACGACTATATCACACAGCGCATATAACAATAACTAGCTAGCGAAATCATAAGTTTGCAAATGACAGAAACCACGCTCTACAAAGCTGAAGTTTGAAAATCATATAGACATATTTTCGCGTTGTATAGGTAAATTGTTTTCCTATTAAATTGCTAACACGAAATTTGGCGTGTCCTCCTTCCCTACTGGATTGTTGATTAATCGCATGAAGTATCAAATGTAAGTTGGTCAGTCCTCTGCACTACTTTACAATTGACCACTATAAAAGGATCATTACTTTTTCTATATATGAATACTAATAGGGCGCTATTAATGTAAATAAAAATACCTCGATCTTCTCCTTAAACTTCTCGTCCAGTTTTTCCCTGTCTTCAGTGACATATTTAAGTTTGGCACGGGCCGCAGCCGGCGGTACGTAGCGCGCAGACAGACCCAATATCGACTCCATTTGGAAGCACCGAGTCCGCGTCGACTTTAGCTCCGTACGAAGGTTGTTTATCTCCGTCAACAATGTGCAGTTCTCCTGCTCAGTAAAATTTAGATTTATTTGGCCGGTGACCCCTTTTCGGTCAATGTTAAGCACCATTATCGGCCCGAGATGAGCGACGTCGTGGCGTCACCCTACGCCAAGGGGCAGGAGGGTACATCTCTGCTCCCCTCCGGGACGTGCTCTAGCGGGAGACTGGAGAGACTTTGGAAGTCCGACAGGGCAGATCTTAATGTGTGAAAATCCCACATAACCTTCGGAGACCGGATAACCTTTGAAGATTTCCTCCCCGACAGCAGTGTCAATTCTATTAATTATGTGTAAAATAACAGGTACTTACCTACATGTATATCTTGTTGTGTAGTGTAGTGAGAGAAATGTAATGATACTAACGTCCATGATCTTGCCGATGTCTGACTTGGAGCCGCCCAATGATTTGGCTAATTGCTGTTTGAGTCCCGCCACCTGTTTCTCGAGATGGTCGCGCTGCCTGTTAAACTCGCGCACCGCCTCGTCCTCGGCTATGCGGCTTCGTACGAAGTCTATATCTTCCACGTATTTGTGGAATAAGGACTGTGGATATAGAATTTTGTGAAACATTCCTTGTATTTACTTACATATCTCACGGTCGTTTTTTATAAGGGAGAGAAACATACAGAGAAACATTAGCCTTGCATCCTTACGCTCATCTTTACCACAAAATAATGAGAGTATTTACTTCCTCAACGTCATCTCGTCTCGTGCATGACATTCTAAGGATATCGACTGATTTATATGGATATAAATATGTACCTACGTACCTTCACGGCCAACTTCAATTTAGTTGGATCTTGAAATTCGGCTGTCATATTATGGAGATCGATCTTAATTTTTTTCAGTGTATTTTTTAATGTTAAATTTCTATCCGCTTCTGACAGGAAATCTTTCTTAGCCGAACTAAGTTTTTCATTCAGCTGATTAATTTTAAGTTCTGTAACCAATTCCATATGCACGTAAATTATGGTTAAAATTAAATTTGAGCTGTGATTTCTACAGGATACTGATAAAGTGATATTTGATAAGTAAAATACAATATTGATTACATAAATCATACATTATGCAAATAAAAAGAGCTACTTCTTAACAATACTAAACATGGCATAGGTGCGAAATTTACTGTGGGTGTGATAATAATGACATCTATGTAACATCCTACCTACATGCGAGGTGAAAAAAAAATTACAACTGAATAAGATACGCAAGGATTGATTTCAATTTTACCGCGGAAAGATTTTTTCTTTAGAAGAGTTTCCAACGACACTTCCAACTCAAGTATGCGCACTTTTTTTGCTTTTATTTCCCGTTCTAACGGGTCTATCTGTTGTAAAAAAACGCTTACATTATTTATGCAGCTGTAACTTCTTTCCAGATTACTACTAGTGAGAAATGAGGATTAGCAGAATAATCCTACTGACTGTTGTTTCTCTAAAGTGTCATTCATACCAAGGTCATGTTTTACATTCAACAGCTTCAGTTCCTCATTTTCCATATCATCGATTTGAACTTTTAATTCTCGTATCATTCGTTCTTTTGGTTCTATCTATATGTAAAGGTAGTGCAAAAAATTTAAAACTTGATTTGAGACATACACAACAACTATCATGTAAGTATAGTTTATTCGCGTCATGTACTGAGTATGTACAATGCCGGTAATAAAACTATTTTTAGACAAATGAGTACCTAGTTGACTTCAACTTTCATACCACTTCTTCTTATAGGTACATCGTACATGTAGGCTTCGATTCAAACATACTTGACTTAACAAAACAACACAAACACAGAGATCTTGGTTGGTTACCATAGTAAGTAGTACCATAGTACGCACCTGATTTTTTAGTTCAGTTATCTTAAAGTTCAACACGAATTTATATTTTTCAAGTTCCTGTTTCTTTCTTTTTAGTTCGTAAATTCTCTTTTCTTTTTCTTGTATAGTTCCATCTCTTTCAGATATTTCTTTTTTCAAATCCGCTACATCGCGTTCTAACGTGGAAATTACTTTTTGGAACTGTTTATGTTCAGCTGAAAATTACAGTAATTAGTGTATGTGCACATGGTATACGCTACTCTGCCTTTTTAAAAAAAGATTATGTATGAAATATAAAACACGGCACACCTTTAAGCTGAGAAATTTGATGCTTGAATTCGTCTATATCTTTGTGCGCGCTAATTAGTTTCTTTTTCATCAGTCCAGTTTCGCCTTTTAATCTGACATTTGCATCTTTTTCCTCCTTCAATTGCATTTCATATGCAGTCTTGATCTCTATTATTTCGCGGTCAGCGTCCTCCTCGATCGCTGATTTGATAGTTTCATGTTCACGTTTCTCCATGTCAGCTTGTTCTTGTAACTAGAAATATACGGAATGATCCCACACCTCAGCAAACAATTAGGACCACAAGACATTTTCCTTACACCCACAGCGCCCACGCAAGCCGCCTGTTTGTGTTTTTAGAGGGAAACAATATGCAAAACATAATTTAGTAAGGAAATTATATAATTGATCATAAGGTCATTGTGAAGTCCATTAGAAGTAGTATAGTCTTTATCCGAAGATTTTAATGAGATAAGAATTTAATGTACTGTTTCTATGTTGATTAATATACTTAATTTAATATTTTTATTCACCTCTTGTAACAGAAGATCCTTTTCTTCTAATTTGGCTTCGAACATATCATTCAGCTCTCTAAGGGCAACTCTTTTACTTTCGGCAAGGTCGTCGAGCCTTATTTCGTAATCTTTCCGCATTCTAGCTGTTTTGTCTTCAAGACTCTATAATATTTGTATGATAATTATTTCCATTAACATATTTAACGTATACTGCTATGTAAAAGGTGTTTTTGGCGGAATATCTTACCTGATATCTGTCATACTCACTAATGAGTCTGACATTGAAATCCGCTTCTAACGCTTGCAATGTTCTCTCGTGGCCCGATCGCAGTTTAGCAATATCTTGTTGAATCATTCCTATTTCGTGAGTGTGCTCATTTTCCATTTGCTGTCAAGGTAAATACGAGTAAAACGTTAATTAATTATGACCATTGATTGTTCTAAATCGATTTTGTGTTCCAAAAATAAACAGACACCTACTTCATTCTTTTCCTTTAGCTCCTCGATGGCGGCGCAATAACCTTCGTGGACTTCTTTCAGTTTCTCTGCCTGTGTTGCCTCAGCTTGTCGTAGTTGATACGTGTGCTCAGTTTCGAGTTCGCTCATTCGTGTACTTAGCAACTATTTGAAAACAATCGTAAAATCAACATACACATAACATTGAAGTATTATTATCCTAAAGTAATTGCATCCCATAGAATAATAATATGTTTGTATTTATCTACTATTTCGTAAGCGAGTAAATCCTTGTAACATGTTGTCATCATGTATTTTTACATGACTGTACGTAGGTAGGTACACAGATAAATAATATAATGTAAGTTTCAGGATATTATTTATTATACATTATGATGTAGTTTATACCTGTAAGACTGCGAAGGCAGACCTGGAAAGGCAGTTTAGGCACTATGTAGATATATTATTGACTAAATCTTTACTTACATTAATGTTATTAATTTTCTCTTGCAAGTCCTTCTTGCTTATCAATATTTCTTTAGAGTAAGCAAAATCCTTGTCGAGTGCGATGGCTCTACCGTCTGCATTCGTCAACCTCCACAGACAGATAGAAGAGTCTTCAGCAACCGACACTAGAGTCTGGTCATCGTACGATAATGCGATGCATGTTACTTTTTTGTTGTGCATGTGGAACTCGTTGAATATGGCTTTGTCTAAAAGTGGAAGTTGCACGGAAGTGATCCCCCCTTCGCCTCCTGTGATGAATAACATCATGTCCGATCTTGACAGCACGATAGTATCCAGGGGGCATCCGATTAAAGCCAGGCTTCTTCTAATTGTATTGGAACCGATCTCTTTAATTTCTTCGTCTGATCCAACGGCGTATGTAGTTTTACCTATACTGTATACAAAATTGAGTAAGCGTCATTCACTAACAATACATTGTACCTAGCGTCTGAATAGATGTTCCACGTACTTATTGACAGCGCAGGCGCTAAATTGGTTGGTTTTCAATATAACTTCACCAACCCTTTGTCCTGTAGACATACTCCATTCGTACACAGCACCTTCTGTACCACACGATACTAAGGTTAAGTCATTTGCTGACCACGCCAGGCAAGTTATCTGAAAAAAATAAAACAGTACACTATTGATATAAATAGGTCTAAAACGATAACAAATTGGTGTTCTTCATACATACCCTTCCGTTATGCCCTTTCAAATTAAATACGTTTTGAAATGAAACCGACGAGAAGACTTGGATGACTTGACCATTTACAGCGGCAAAGAGTTGACCATTAGTACTAAATTTAGCTCGTTTGCAATTCCGTATTGGAAACTCTCGCATCACTTCAAAATCGTCAATCAGGACCACCATAAAACGAAGTTTGTCAGAAAACCCTACTATAGCAAATAAACCTGTAAAAGGTACATTATTTATTTGTAGGTTCACCAGTGTCCCATGAAATTCTAAGAATTTGCTTCTACAATTGTTATTATACCGGTTGGATGAAGGGAAACACAATGTATCTCTTCTTGATATAACTTGATCATTTCTACGTCGTCTGTCATATAATTCCAGATCCTTATACTCTTATCTTGTTCTCCTGACGTCATAAATATAGGCTTCCATGCGCACATTGATAGAGAATTTATTGGTCCGTAGTGCATTGCTGGACCGAGTTCGGTAAATGTTATTTCTGGGTTCTAAAAAATAGAAATTAACAATATTCAATAATGTTGTTTTAAAAATATTTTGTACGAATATTTCTTTATAAGTACCTGTAACATATGCTGTCCAAATAATTTGACGTAATAAAGTTGTTTTCTCAGCGTTGTTATAAGAAGGGTTTCTTGATTTGGATCTACGGTTATGTGTTGTATTGCATCAAGTGTCGACCACATGGGATGCTCGCGCGTATGCCTTTCGTGAAACAAAAATTAGTGACAATTCAAAATCGCTCACAGATAAATAACTGTGATGATTAGCGAGCATTATGAACGTACTTGTAGGATTTCTTAGAAATTCTAAAAACATTCCTCTTCCGCCAGTGGTGTAGTGTCTCCTTTTCGAACATGTGAACGTATCCGGGTCCGCAGGCAAAAGCGAAACCTTCAATCGATATGAATGTCTTAAAACCTTAGGTATATGTACAAACGAAATATACATACTATCGTGGTACAAGATTCACCTTTAGGAAAATTAACGAAACAAGTGACGGGATAATTACTCTCCTCTATTATCACATGCTCGCTGCTCTCCTGTTTACTTGACATGCTTGTTTTATCACCACTTTCTTCGGCTCTAAACATGAAATTAAAACCAGTTAAGTAAAAGACATAACGATCAAGTAACGTATAATGCCCTAAGGGCCCATTGTTTATTCAATATCTACTAGTGCTGGATCGCAACCCTCCCTAATGGTAAATTGTGACAGAGTCTTAGGAAAGTCCGCCGCTTCAACACAAAATCAACGATCTTGTGTCAAATGTGTCGGCCCACCATATATGACGAATGGTGTTCTTTCAGCCGACAGCAGAACGAGCTTCTGTCAGCAGAGCACTGACTGATTTCTTCCTTCTGTTAGGTGAAGGTCCTCCCCAATGGAGCGCTCAGGCGTGCCGATATTTATGTAGTCTCGATAATCTGCCGCCAATCGGCATTGTGTAAACATTGTTGCTGGTGAAATAACCGGACTCATGAAAGCTTAATAACTATTTCTCGATAGTTCAGTGCAGCTGTCTATAGGCAAGCGAGTCGCTTACCATCGAGGCGAACGTCTCGCCTCGTTACTACGTAGTTACGTCGACTTGAAAAAAAAGCATGGTAAACTGCCTACTCGTTCCATTTTGGAGAAAAGCTGTACTTACTCGGCCTCCACTTTCTTCAACGACATCTCTGAAACCTCAGCAGCTTGAAAAACGCAATTCTGCCGGAGCTCGCCGTTCTCCACCATCATGATGACTCCGCTGTCCGTTCCGAACATGATGCGGTCCGGAGTTAACCACATGCAACTGGTTATGTTGATCTGAACTCGCCAACAACCGTCGTCCACACAAATTACTTAGGTAGGTGTCATATGTTATGTAACGTGTAAAACAAGCAAGTGTCAAGAATATAGGTAGGCGATGCAGTGCTCAGCCAGGCAATACAAGTTTAATCATCCTCGCTCTAGTTTAATGCTGTCTACGTATAGTTTAGTGTCGACAAAGGTTTTTAACCAGTGTGTGTTGCCAGTGATGACATATGGTACTGAGACGTGGTCTTTAACAGCTGGCCTTTTGGAGAAGCTCAGAGTCACACAACGAGCTATGGAGAAAGCTATGCTCGGAGTTTCTTTACGCGACAGAATCCGGAATGAGGAGATTCGCCGAAGAACCAAGGTTACCGACATAGCTCGTAGAATATGCAAGTTGAAGTGGCAGTGGGCAGGCCACATCGCTCGAAGAACCGATAACCGTTGGGGAAGAAAGGTTCTCGAGTGGCGACCACGTACCGGAAGACGCAGCGTAGGCAGGCCTCCCACTAGGTGGACCGACGACATTGTTCGCGTCGCAGGCAACCGGTGGATGCAAATAGCAAATTGTCGTTCATTGTGGCGGTCTAAGGCCTTTGTTCAGCAGTGGACGTCTTCCGGCTGGTGATGATGATGATGATGACGTATAGTATACCTACTTATAACCGTTTAGCCGTTTTACGATTCAGTCAGGACACCGTAGGTATTAAACAGAAAGAGGAAATAGATGGTCCCTGACTGAATTTGGCGCAAGCGCTGTGCCAGGAATGAAATGGGAGATGGATGGTCCTTCAGCCCTTATAACAGCGAATCCTCAGTCCTTACAGAGCAACCTTTCTCATTGCAAGAACACGACGACTCGTTACCACTCGAAGATCTTCTCTACTACGATCTTCCTTGGAAGGTGAAGGTAGGTAGGGGAGACTGGGTACGATTGTGCCACGGTACGGTTGTGACAGTCGTCGTATTAGCGAAACTATAAGGAATATCGGGATGGGTGCAAGAGAAGAAAGGAGCAGCGTGCTTGTCTGCATCTGTTTCACAGAATTGCATCAGCCATCGTGCGACGTTTCTGTTTGCAGAGCACCATATTACTTTTTATCAATGAAAAGTATTTTTTTTTCTTCGACATCTTTTAGTAATTGTTTATTCATGTGTACAGATAGAGTAATGAGTGTCATGTCTCGTTAAAAATTAAACATCGGTAGTTAAATAGCAGTGATTACTTTGTACGTAGATTAATCGGTATAGTCACGGCAATTGTTTTTTTGCCGAATGCCTACAATTGGTACGTTTGTGCCATATTTATTGGGTACGGTTGTGACACAAGTATTTGGTTTTATATGCCCTGACAATGTGTGAGGAAGACGGAAAGCAGTCCGTTTGTGTAAACTAAGTTTGAACATGCAACAAATTTCATGTTCATCATTAGTTTACAAGTTTGTTTATTATTTCTTATGATGACATTTTCAGCTGATTCACTGATTTTGATATATGTACCTACCGTTTATTATTATTTTTTTGTATTTTGACACCAGTTACCGTAATGTAAAATTAGATGTTTAATTAACTGTTTGACTGATAAATATCGAGACAGTTATAATAATTATAGACGCTACAGTGCGTTACTAGTAAAGCTAAGCGTAAGCTTTAAAGTGTTCCTAAATAATATTTATTTTGATAATAATATAAAGTAAAAAATCTCACATTTTCAGCTTTACACCATCCCCACTGACGCCAAACAGTTTCTGACACATTCATTATTCGGAAAGTGTATGGTCCCGTTATTACTACTAACGTAGCATCCGAAGGATTGCATTGTACCTATAAAAATATATATTGTAACACAAAACGCAGCTCTTAATAACTACAAAAATATTCAGGTGTGTATCGTACGACGCATGAAGATTCCATGAAATTCCAAAGGGTGTATAGCATCTAGTTCTTCTCTACGGATAAATTTGGCGTAAAAGCGTAGTGCTATTATTATTTCACTAAGAAATTTAACTACAGATATGATCCACCGAGATAAGGCTCCCACACATAACTGCGATGCGATGCGATGCGGCGCCGCATCGCAGGAACTTGTATCGAACATTTATTTGTTTCTCGCGGATATTTGCGATGCGATGCGAATTCGCAGTTATGTGTGGGAGCCCTTATGCCTGTGGCGTGCGAAAAGCAGCAGTTACTTGATAAGCTATGGGCTACGAGTGCTATGTATTTTTTTTTTATTTCATGTATTATTTTTTTATGTTTTTTTTTCACCGTTCTGTAAGAGAGCTCCCGGAATCAACAGCCATCACATGAAAAAATAGCAGTTGACCACGGCAGGTGAACTATTGTGAATATATTATTACTATTAGGACGTTTAATTTATAAGGTTAGGTCCCGGCTTTACCTTCTGGCTACAGAACCGTGAAAAGCAATGAAAAAGTCCTTACGCTTTCAACAATTCCTTGGCCGCTCGGATTCTGCGCTTTAGCGTGACTCTCTACCTTCCCTTTGTCCCAGTTGTAATAATAGAGATACCAGTCTGGCTCCCCCGTGATCGCCACCAGGTACTTGGAATCATGAGTAAATTGCACACATGCAAATTCTCTTGCTGTCGAATTCTCAAAGGGCACTGTTAAAATTTTACGCCTCTTGTACGTGGTGAGATCGTAGATCGTGATTATAGGCTTTTGGCCTTCTTCAGCTATTTCATTCAATGCGAGCCATCGACTAAAATTTAAAACGTACACATGGATTATTTTCATCAAACACCGCACTTAGACTCCGTTATTGAATCATTATCACGTCTCATAAGTGTAGACTTCAATACAATACCTACACACTGCGGCAATAAATGGTCTAAATATAATCAGTTTTTTTTAAATAGCTTTGTGGATCCGACATGGATCACACACTATCACGAAACAATCATCAACTCATAGAAGCCTTGACTAATGGGTGCCTAGCTAATTAAAGAAACAGCAGTCAAATTAAAGTACTATTTAAATGTAGAGACATTTAAAACATATCTCTGCCTTAGGAAGCTTTTATGTCTATAGACTGTACTTAAAGCCTTCGTGGCGCAGCGGGAAAATGCTTGCTTTGCCGAAGCCGAAGGTAGCGGATTTAAATCCTGCGGGGAGCGACAATTTTGTGTAGTTTATCCTTGTTAAGTCTCTGCAGGCCGTTTGTCTTGAAAGTAGATGATCCATGCCTCCAATTTAAAAAGTCGGCCTGAATTGTAAAACAGTATTGTATTGACATAATAAATGCGATGAGAAGACTCATTCCGGTCCCACATCCCCCCTAGCGCAGTAGGTAGGTACCTACTTAGAAAACTATACTCGCCTACATAATAATAATTTATAAATACCATAAATAAGTAGGTACATTTTCTATTTAGACTAGTTTAGAATCGCAGTAACTTACCGGTTCGGCGCCAAGACTAGTGATTTGATAGGTTTATGTTTATCCTGAAGTCTGATAAACTTCTGTTTCTTTTGCAGATGATTATGAATAACGATGACTCCGCCGGCGGGGTAAATAATCTCAGATTCAGACAAATAATGGGCATTGTACCTGCGCACGTGTGAGAGTAACACAATCAGAGGAGTTATAATAAAACCATTCTGTTAATAAAAATGTAAATTGATGACAACGGTTCCAAGTTTTTACTCTGTATTAACCCATCGATATAATATTGTTACGACCGGGAGATAAAAGTGTTAATTACTCCGTTAATTATTACTTAATTGCAATGATCTCAAAACGCATTGTTAGTCTATAGGTCTACTATCGATTAGTACCGAAAGATCTCGAATTCTCAATAGAAAGTAGGTCCCTCCAATTCGCATGTACTTGTGTAAGTACCTACCGCTCGCTCGCGCTCGGTTCACTGCCCCCGCCTATTGTTAGTTTATTCTCGAAGGTCACGCCGCTATTGTATCGGCTCGAAAGCGCTAGACTAGTAGGTATTTTCGTGTACATTCGAGAGAGTTCCACCTCTCTCTTAATTTAGGTATATAAGCCGACGCATAGAGGCGCCCAGACAGTTTGTGTTTACAAGCGACAGTGGAAACATCTTAAGGAAGCGATCGAAGAGAATTGTACCAGCGACCCTTGCGACGACTTTGGACTATTGTGAAGTACTGTGCGACTCGGACTACTGTGCCTTGTGTGTATACGGCGTGTATAGTGTATACAGTTGAGTGTACGTGGAATAAAATCTTCTTTTACGTTAATCGGCATTTGATTACCCACCCGCACGTAACAATTGGTGTCAGAAGCGGAATGCCGATTCTGCCTCGTGAAGAAGAAGCGCGTACTCCGCGAACAAGAAAGGTGGAGATGGATGCTGCACGTCGCCGTGGTCAAGAGGAGGAGGTCCAGCCTGAGAACGCTACCTCGTCTGGTACCGCACCAGTGGGAAGCTCGACAGAGGTAAATCTCTCAACCCTGCTGGCTGCTATCCAAGGTATGCAACAGGCTATCCAGGATAACCAAGAGACTACCCGCCGCGACATCCAGGCTATCCAAGAGGCCACCCGCCGTGACATCCAGGCTACCCAAGAGGCCACCCGCCGTGACATCCAGGCTACCCAAGAAGCTATCCAGGAGGCTACTCGCCGTGAGATCCAGGCGAACCAAGAAGCTACCCGCCGCGAGATTCAGGCCAACCAAGAGGCTGTTCTGTGCAAGATTGACGCCGGCATTTCTGTACTCGGCGAGAAAGTCACAAAACTGGAAGTGGACGTCAAAGAGGTTACTCTTAAGACGGAAAACCTGGAAGGCCGTATTGATGAACATGATAGTCGTATCCATTTACTGACTAATAAGTTAGCGAAACTAGAGACTCGCCAACCACTAGCCGTGGCTTCATCATCGCCATCAGCAGCGAAACTCGACCTTCCGCACTATGATGGGACTTCGTCGTCGACAGCCTTCCGCTACCAGTTCGAGACAATGGCCAAGTGGAATGGATGGAGTGATGACCAATCCTTCATGGCCCTGGTGCTGGCACTACGAGGGGACGCTCTGCTCATATTAGAGAACCTGCCACATGAGGGACGGACGTTAGAAGCTCTGTTAGAAGCATTAGATACGCGTTATGGTGAGTGTCACCTGGAACACGTATACCGAGCACAACTCCGCGAGCGTACACAGAAGGTGGGTGAAAGCCTTCAACAGTGGGCGCTTGAAGTGGAAAGGCTGGTTCGTCGTGCGTACTCTTCGGCACCGGCGACAGTTGAAGTGACGCTGTTGCAAGCATTCGTCGACGGCATACGGGACGCGGAAGTCAGAGCTGCTGTTCGTCTGGGCCATCATTCGACTTTGAAGAGCGCTCTGGCCCATGCTCTCGAGTGGAAGCTGTACGACGGGACACTCGGCTATATAAGATCCAGGAAGTAGTGCCGGATGAGACAAGGCCCCGGTATGTCCCCACTTGTTATGGCTTTGAAGCAAGGGGGCACATAAAGCAGAGTTTCCCTGTAGAGAAGACCAAAAGTTTTTCAAGTATTGGGATACAGGTCGAACCTGTGAAGCAAGATACGCAGGCACATAGGGTAAGTGAGGTTGTAGCCGTCCGTCGACTCGGTATCTCGCGACGTCCGAGTTTTGGGCCCCTATGTTATACCTGCGGGAAAAGGGGACATATAATATACAGCTGGAGTGCCCGAACCGGAAAAGGAAAAGTGCCTTATATGTTGCACCCCAAGGGGATGACTGTCGAGTAGTACGATGGCAAGAGCAACCGCAGAATGTCTACCATGCAACGGAACATCGCAATGGGAATGGACATAGCAACGTAGAAGATGTGATGCGAAGACCTTGTGCCAGCAAGCACTGTTCTAAGAATGAAGTCCGAGAAGAAGTCAGGATTATAAGGACGCATGGCTCAGAAGACGAGTGGACTGGGACCAATATGAAGAAGGCACAAGCAGAGGATGATGACCTTGGTCCTATATTACGCTGGAAGCAAAGTGGGAGCAATCCCCAATGGAAGGAAGTATCTGTTTGCAGTGCAATTACTAAAAGTTATTGGGCACAGTGGGACAGCTTAGTCTTAGAAGACCATTTGCTGTGCAGGAAATGGGAGACCAGTAATGGAAAAGAAGTAGTCATGCAAGTAGTGATACCAAGAGTTATGGTGGCTTCTCTTTTACGGCACGTTCACGATGGCGTATCTGGTAAGCATCTTGGAGTCAAGAAAACCCTGGTGAAAGTGAGACAGAGGTTTTACTGGCTGCGATGCCGTAAAGATGTCGAAGACTGGTGCCGTAAATGTTTGGTGTGTGCCGCAAAAAGATCAAAAACCGGAAGTAGAGGAAAACCTAAGTCGCAAACTGTTGGGCCGGAAGAAGTGCACAAACGGGTACGGGAAAATAACCTGGTGACCAGGGAAAGGATGAAGACCCACGACGATTGGAACGCCAATACCAACGGCTTCGATAAAGGAACGCTAGTGTGGTTTCACAATCCGCTTCGCAGAAAAGGGAAGTCTCCGAAACTTCAAGCCCGCTGGGAAGGACCTTTTACTGTTATTACGAGGATCAACGACGTCACCTACCGCATCAAGAAGGGACCCCGAGGCAAACCAAAGATAGTTCACCTGGATAGATTGGCACGTTATCACGGTGATAATGATGCTCGGGACGAGCATAACTAAGAGGGGGGTAGTGTTACGACCGGGAGATAAAAGTGTTAATTACTCCGTTAATTATTACTTAATTGCAATGATCTCAAAACGCATTGTTAGTCTATAGGTCTACTATCGATTCGTACCGAAAGATCTCGAATTCTCAATAGAAAGTAGGTCCCTCCAATTCGCATGTACTTGTGTAAGTACCTACCGCTCGCTCGCGCTCGGTATCTCGCGAAAACGATAGAATAGGTAGGTTCATACGAGTTCATTCGAGAGACTTCCACCCCTCTGTTAATTTAGGTATATAAGCCGACGCATAGTGGCGTTCGGACAGTTTGTGTTTACAAGCGACAGTGGAAACATCTTAAGGAAGCGATCGAAGAGAATTGTACCAGCGACCCTTGCGACGACTTTGGACTATTGTGAAGTACTGTGCGACTCGGACTACTGTGCCTTGTGTGTATACGGCGTGTATAGTGTATACAGTTGAGTGTACGTGGAATAAAATCTTCTTTTACGTTAATCGGCATTTGATTACCCACCCGCACGTAACAATATCGATGGTATCACCTATAAAAATATAATATTCTTGGGCCAACCACATACGGCCATGTGATACCAAACCAAGCGAAGCCTGTACTATGATAAACAAATTACTGAGACAAATATGTAATCATACCATATTTCCAAATAAGTACTTAATTACTCATATACTTACCTATCTTTGATTGTATGACGTATTTTATATACATTTATAATCAACGATACCTAGATAATAACACCAATACAAAAGATAAATATAAATGCACAAATGTTCATTTTGGGTGGGAATCAAATCCACGATCTTTTAGTCAACCAACCACCGCCCCAACAAAGAAGCCGTCAATGTAGGGGTATTGTATTTTAACAAGAAAATGATTTAAAACATGGTATAGTTTTAGATCTTATTACTTACTCAACATCATCGCAAATGAAAAAAAAAATCTTATTTTTTTTAATGGGTGTCGAAATGGGACATTAAATTTTCAAAGTGAAACTACTATATCGAGTGGGGTATCATATGAAAGAGCTTAATTACACATCTTCTAACAAATCGTAGTTTTAGGCTTATAATCAAAAATGTCAACCCCCCCCTCTTTAGATCCGAAGTTTGTGGAGGGAAAAATCTTAAATAATTATGGGTAATAATATACTTACATGTCTATCTATCTTTCAAAAAATAAACTTTTGCGGATTGGTGTTCTAACTATCTGAGGTGTTACACGAATAGTAAAATAACTAATACCTACGTTAAAAAATGGTATAGAACCCTCGGTGCGCGAGTCCAAGTCGCACTTGACCGGTATTTTTAACCGACTTCAAAAAAGGAGGTTCTGTATTCGACGCGTATGTATGTAATATTAATAGAAATGCGTAATATTCATATATGTTAGTCTATGTGGGCTTCTAAACAAATTTACCAAATTTCACGAGTGTATGTATGTATGTATGTAGGTTGGTCCGCGGATTTCTCAGAAACTACAAGTCCGATTTCAAAAATTCTTTTTGCAATCGTTAGAGTATTTTTCAACTTAGGGTAGAGTACAAGTTTCATCAAAATCGGTCCAGTAGTTTAAGAGATATAAATTTTTTATGTTTTCAGTAAGTTACTGTAATGTAGACGTTCGAGTTGCGTGATAGTGCTGATACCTATCTTGGTAAAATAAGTCACTAAAAAGTGTTAAATAAACTATTTTTAAAAAATAAAAACCGACTTCAAAGTAAATTATCTAAAAAGCATAAAATAACGAAAATATTATTGAAGTTGGTGCAGAATATACACAGCAGGTATGCTAACACCAACTTCAATAATATTTTCGTTATTTTATGCTTTTTAGATAATTTACTTTGAAGTCGGTTTTTATTTTTTAAAAATAGTTTATTTTTAAGTAATAATTATCAGCTCATTATGTTAGTATCTACCAATACCCAAAACGCGCCAATCGTGGGGGAAGAAACCCTGTGCAAGCCCCTCCCTTATAAGGGGGAAGCCTTTGTCCAGCAGTCGGCGTCTTTCGGCTGCTGATGATGATGATGGTGAATGATTACATTCATCACCACCGAGTAAATCTATTTAATTAATACGCTGAATGTATCATGCCTTAATACGAAAGCGCATACGAAAGGCACATGACATTGGTAGTTATTTTCAACCCCCAATGCAAATTAAGGTGTGTTAATATTTGAAGCCTATGGCTGTCTTACTGTACCTATCTAACCGTCTGACTAGGAACTCTGAGCTGAGACATACCTACCTTCTAGCACCCAAACGAAGGCATCCTATACCTAACAATTTGTACGATGTCAAAATGGTAACTCGGAAACGAATGGACGGATTCCAATGCAGTTTTCTTTTATTCCAAAGCTAGCTGCTATATTTGGGATGGCTCTGCAGCTATGTTTGATGAATATCTATTCATCTGTATATATTTTATACTTCGTTAATACTCACTGGATATCCGTGCAAAGACCGTAAAATATGCGAGCCGAAATATTCGGCGGCAACACGGTAGCCATGGGGGTCTTGATTAACAATAAATAACTCCTAAAACAACAATCGTATCATAAACGTTACAAATAAACATGTACAGTAATAATACAGCTTCTGAAATGCCAGATCAGCCACAACAAGCTGTCGTCATTGGTCGTCATGGATACAAGAGTAATATTTGATTTGTATTTGATACATTTGATTAAACCAAAGAGGATTTGATACAAGTTATGTGTGTTGTAAGTTGTATCCAATGATAATTGATTGTATCCGTTGTATGGTTGTATCCACGTTGTAAAATAATAAGGTTGCATTCAAGTTGTATTATGTAATATATGATTTGTAATAATTGTTCGGTAAACGATCAGTTGGTAAAGCATCGTCTGGCAAGGTCAGTAACTAGATGGGTCACTGTTTAGTGGCATTAAAATTGGTGTTTCCGTGCTTCGGACGGCACGTAAAGTCAATCCCAGTTGTAGTCATCTAGACAGCAGTCGTTAAGCCAAATCAGAGGTCTAGGAGTGTCTTAATAGAACACGATCACCCGATCATCGCAAGTTCGATCGCAAGACTTCGTTCGCGCGAACTTGCGATGTGATCGCGTTTAGTTAGGACATCGCCTAAGATTGAACAACTTTGACACCAGCTTACGACAAAAAAAATATAAAATACTTAGGTAAGTACTTACCTATTTTCTCTGGGGACACACAATGTGGAAGAAATAGGTCAACGGTAGAAATAAAAAACACGAAAATGATTGTCACGCACGAAGTTGTAGGTTGTAGGCGTTAGAAATCCTTTTGAAGACGATTTTTGTATGTACTCCAAAACATACAAGCTTGTATAGCATAAAAACTTTATATTTCCTTCATGAAATTACTTACTCAGTGATTTCTGCTGCTGCTACATTAAAATCTTTTATGGCAATAATGTTTGTGGCGAGCTGTTGGTGCATAACAACACCACGGACCCGAGTGCTTCAGAGAGTCGGTCAGGGCTCCCACCTCGGCGTGTCTTCGTCGGCCGAGTGGAAACCGGAGGGGCAGGACTGAGAGTCCTGCCCCTCCGGTTCTGGCTTGCCTTAATTGGCCGTCCAGAGTGGAGCTGTTAGAGCTATATGCTGTAGGGGTGGAAGTGTTAAAGGGCATAACGCCGCGAGTAACTACGGAGAAAGCGCAGCACACCTCTCGACACTCCTGAGTCACTTACACCGGTGTTGCGCTCCGCCCTCTTCTGACGGCTTTATGGAGAGCCCATCTAGTGGAGTGGGTGGCAAGTCACCGCTTGCCAAAATACTTATAATTAGTACTAATTATGGCAAGTGACCCCGGCCTTTTGCAATAGCCCAGTGTTCAGTCCACCAAATGCTCACTCAAAAAAATCTAGAAATCTTTCCACATAAGTAGTACTTACAATAGTCCCTACACCTGCCAGAGTCAACTGCTGTTTATATCTTATTTCTAGCAGTTGATCCTGACTGGTGTGTTCCATGTCATTAATTCCTTCCAACTGGCCTCCGCGTGTTGGATTCGTCCCTTTTAAAAATCCGGGTATAAAAGTCCGAGAAAATAAAATAAAACAAAAAATAATAATAATATTCTAGGACTAGGACAATCTACACACGGTCATCCGATCCCAAACTACTGTACTATGGAACCCAGATAACTGATACTATACATTTTTTTTTGTAAATACATACTTAAATGGTTAAAACACCCAGACACTTGGTGGGAATCGAACCCACGATGAGTAGCGGCCAGAGTAACCACTAGACCATCAGGCCCGCCAATATGTCCGGGTTGTGGTGCGCCTCTAGAGCCCGCCCTATATAGTAGCTTTACTATTACGAATTATATATTAGTAAAGCTACTATATAAAGCCCGCTTTATATAGTAGATTTACATATATATAATCCGATCAAACTCAGAGTTAGTCAGTGTTCATTAATTTTAGGACTCTAATTAGTAAAACGATTTACTGCAGCACTCAGCCCGATAATAAACCATGATCTCGTCACGATTTCAATACAAAATCTATGGGTACGACACATATGACATAATGAGGACATTAAACGGTCTTTGTGTGCGGCAGTTAGTGCTTACATTCGGGAGCATTAAAATAATTATAATGCGATGTGTATTGGCAGCAGAGTGCTCGCAAGCCGCTCGGAGGAAGTGGCGACTTATCTCGGAAATTGCAGAGGATGCGCCACTACAGACGACATTGAGGACCAATCAGACAGTACCTACTCGGTTAAATAGTGAATGCGCAGTTTCTTCCACGGGAACACAAGTAGGAAACATGTTATTTTACCGTTTTCAATAATTTAAAATGAGTTGCACCATCATAGTATCACTTCTGTTTTTAGGGAAGGGTTTGCCATTATAGCTTATAGCGGACACATTTTCTAGCTAGTGGCTTTTAGGTAGGTATAACCAGTTTCCAATACGTGACACATATAGACCCTCAGGGGTTGTCAAGCATTACCTAATTGGAAGCAACACGAAGAAGACGGCGAGATAAAGTGGACATCTTGACAAGACAAGATGTAGGCCGAATCTACTCGTACTAGACTGAAGACGATGATGGACCGAGTTTTTTGTGTTGTTTACACAGTTGTTTGTCATTCGTCAGGCACAGTTTCTTACTCCGGGCTATAATTAGCTTAGGCTAGACTTAGGTTCTTCATTCCTTAGAGGGCCCTAGACGCCCATCGAGTACGGTGGCGACTCCGAAGCGGACGGCAGCGGAGTTGTGATTCCCATTCTCGTGAGGAACGTGTCGGTTCCTAGGGAACTACTTAACGGCGAGCTCAAACGCAAGGGACGGACGGGTACCTGGTTTACGATTCGAAGGTTTCCTCCGCATGAACAAAAATAAACCCGAACAGTAAAATCGAATCACATATTGCACGACCTGGTGATTAAACCCAAGACGTGACGTTCATCTTAGGTATATGTCCATATTATACAACACATGGCCCTAATTTAAATAAAAGATATGTTATTTGATGAGTCTAGGCGGCTCGCCTAAAATATGACCTTCACAAAAGCAAGAATGGTTACAAAAACATGGTTCTATCCTGTCTCGCAGCACTAGGCAATCTTCAAAATTCGGGACTGACTCATAACTACTTAAGTACTCATAAAAGAGAGCATATTTGTTGCAAAGTTTGAGAAAAGTTGTATTTCACCCTATTTAGAGAGCATCAACCTTAATTCGTGTCTAATTTTTTCAGTAAATTGATTCCTATAACTATCAACAATTCTTAGCAACGTTTGTGTGTTAAAAGACCTAGTTATGTCTTGGAGGAAACTGATCGACCTACTTCAAACGCTAATTTCTCGGTCTGGTTTAACGATTCATTTTGCATTAAGTGCATTTACCTTTGGAAACAGATACTTTCTATTTTTATACCAATCTCTTAAGTAATTTAGTAGCAATAAGTTAAGACAAGATTATCGTCTAAACCGTACCGATCCATCTTGACGGTTTTTTAATGCGTTTGCGATACAATTGTGCAACATTTTGAAATGTCATCTAAACGAATAAGTGTGTACAATGTAGGTATAAATAACGATACGTACTTATAGATTTATACTTAGTATATCTACAACAAAACAATTATTTTCCTGTACCTACCGTTGATCAAAGTGCAAACACCAATCAAAGGACAAAAACAGACCGATGACTAAGTATAGGTCATATCGCAGGCGGTAAGCCAATTCTGTCATTTTCAATTCCAATAAGAATAACAAATGAAAACTGCTTTTGTTTCAAACGTATTTACGTAAAGAATGTTTATTGTTGAGACGAACTTTAATTGATGACTATATACTTAGTTTAAAGTAGTAGTAGTCAGTAATAAGCTGAGAATGTGTTTATTAATTAAGTATATTTGATTTATTACTCTGTCCGTAGCTGCATTGTGTCTGGGTTTTCGTGTGGATCAATAGTTAGTCTGGTGGTATTTTAGTTTGGGGTCACCCCATGGGTCGTCGGTCGGCAGTCGAGTCGGGGATCGATCGCCTGGCTCACATCAGCCGATACTAAAACTAGAACTACCATCGATATTTAATAAATCACACACCGTACCACGAATTAATTTAAGATTGTGATTACTTATCTACATTGGAGGTCAAGTGCCGTGAAAGTAAAAAATATAAATCGAGCAGTACCTATTCAAAAGTAAAACTGATCATAAAGATACCTTTCGCGGTTTGAGTGCCTTTAGGGTTATTTAAATTCCGTATGTTTCGAATAGCTTTACTTACGGTAATGTCAGTGCCCTAATGCAATGGGAACCTGGAGTGTTACGAGTAGTTGGCCGCTGTAAGACTTATTTCACGGGCGGATCCGTATGCGTCACCGTATCTACGCACAGTGGCGGTCCGAGAGGGGGGGTCGTAGGGGTCATGACCAAAAATCTCAAAATAGTACTCGTCAAATTGACCAAACTTAACTTCCTGCTTAAAATGTCTACACAATTATATCAAAGTTAGTGGGGATTTTTGATGTCTGGGATGTCGTCAGTGTCGTCGGGTTTGTTTGGCTCTGGTGTCCTAGGCTGAAGTGCCAATGGGTTTCCGTGTCGAGGTGTATTAACTCTCCGTAAAACCTAGCGAGCTCTCTGAATATCTCCGGTATTGATGAGATGACAGAGTGTCAGCAATGATCAAGCTAAAGATTAAGACGAACTTTTCGCAAACACTTTATTTCGCTTCGTTTCGCTCAATTGCGTCCTTAATACATGCCGGATTATTCGAAGACTAGTCG
The DNA here is from genome assembly GCA_911728495.1 of Furcula furcula. NCBI lineage: Eukaryota > Metazoa > Arthropoda > Insecta > Lepidoptera > Notodontidae > Furcula > Furcula furcula. The sequence goes on from OU452244.1 coordinate 18,386,516, forward strand.
TGTCGCAGTACTTAATTATGAAATTCGTCTATTGACTTCGGCAGTTTCCAACATAGCTGCCAAGTTGAACTTTGCAGTCAAATCACGGTTCAGTTTTCTGAGGCTTTTTACTATGTAGGGTCTTAAAGAACCAGAATCCCACTATGTGGACAGTTTACACCAATCCATTGTTTAACTCACTTACAGTTTCGCAATCGGCTATTCACTGGAAGCGATTGTGTAGTTAGAGTTGAAAATTTTCGGGGTTCTGTATTTGAGCGGAACCCAGTTGGAGCGTGGACTTCATCAGACGAGACCTCTCGAGCTTGACATAATACTCAATGTGCCTCTAAGAAAACGGTTACCGGTACCGGTTTTCTCCCTGCCGATCACGGAGAAATCATTGAATGCTTCTTGGCCATCATGATGATGAAGTTGATCTCATTTTTGATTGAACTATCGGAGCTTATCTGCGTCCAATTCCTAGATGGTTTCTTCTTGAATAATGAGTTCATCTCATAGAGTCCCTTCTCCTCCATGAAGTCGACCACCCTCTGGCCCTACCCATACGAGCTCACTCTCAACTCATCGACATTCCGTGTGCCCATATTCGCATTGAAGTTGCACATAACAATAGTGCAATTTATGTTTTAGTGTTATATACGAGTACCTATGGGCTGATAATCCCCTCATACATTCATTCTAGTTCATCGTCACCCTCTACAGTCAGCCTCTACTTCATTCATCGTCAGGGTCTACCGAGGTCGGCGCGTACACCTGTATCTGTATGACCTTCAGCGAATACCATTCGGTTATTCTGCGTATAAGGTATGCTACCATGCTCGACACACTATCGACCTTTACCACGTTGTTTATAAGGGACTTACGGACAAGAAACCCAACCCTGGGATTGTCGGTCTCCTACCCGGAAAAAAAACATATTACCAAAATCAAGTCATCGTATCGCGTTCCTCTCGTCGGATTTGAGATAATTATTCTCCAGCTCGACAATCTTCCCGTCGGTCCTTAGCGTGCGGATATTGTGTTGCCGGGGCCAAAGTTGTTGGTGGTGCTTTGGAACTTGCTCCACCGTTACCTCTCCCGCTAACAAGGTGAGGAATAAAGCTGAACTGCCGGAATTGGGGACCGGATACAAATGGCGCTCTATCGTTTGTAAATTCATACTTAAATGTATATAAACACCGGGAAATACGACCAATTACGTAGCAGCCAGGGTCTCTACTAACGGGCCCGTCGACATGACCCCCCCCCCCCCCAAAACCGTTGACTGCGACCGCGCCTGTCTACGCACTACGTTAACGGTAGTTCAGGATGCCTTAGGCTTTAAAAACCTTCACGATACTATCAATTTAATTGTTTAAAAAGGTAGGTAAAGATACTTTGCGGCTAGTAGATATAGTTAAAGATACATTATATTTTCAAGGTGTGATTGCATTTTCCCAAGATTACACGACCTTCACGTTGCTGCTGGTGACGCGACCAATCTCCGTCATATCATCATATATGTTTATGCATGGCGTCATCATTAGCAAATACACTCCGCTGTTTACAGTAAAACGCCAGTAAAACGATTTTATGACACGTGTCAAAACTACCGTGTAGTAAAAATTGTGATTTAATATCCAAAATCAATAAATGTGCACCTACCTACTTGTAGGTACCTACGTAAGTCGGCTAATGGACTTAAGTAACTGGTTTGCTAATTACAAAGGAAATCACGTACCTAATTGCATTTATTTGTGTAGGTAATAAAGTAATAAATAACCTATTGTAGAGCTATTCTATAGGTAGGTAAGTACATTATATTCAAATGATAAAAAGTTACCATGTAGGTACATAGCTATCCATATATTTGTCAATATAATGGGAAATTGTAATCCGACGTTGGCCGTAGTGTTATTAGGTAATGATTTAACGATTCGCTAAATAAAGCTAATTGATTTCGCATCGGTCGCAACTTTCCTCTCATCCTATGATCTCTCCGTTCGCGAATGTGCAGTGCAGCACAATTTGTGATTTGATTCTGTCGTGTGTGTTGGGTGGCCAGTGTCGGAGGCACTGGTGCGGAGTGATAAGCGAGTCGGTGGCAGCGGGCGGGCGTCCGCGAGAGTCGCGGGCACTGAGTCCACTTGACGCTCGCTAGTATGTTTCAACCCGCGACGGCGTGCGCCGCGACGCTGCTCGATTTCTCTCATACCGCGAATACAAACAACGTAATTATCTCGCGGCGATATAACGATACAACGCGCTATCAGTTCTTGATAATTCACTAGTGTGATAACTGATAAAGTAAGTGGTCGACGCCTGTCGCACGGTGTATTATGTAAAACCCCAAAGTGAAGTTCCTGAAAGTGTAATAATTATGGCTGCGGCGACCGCTCCTCGCAAGACGATCTCTATATACGACTACCCGGAGCATCTGAACCCGTTCAACGAGGAGGATAACCACAACAAGTTACGCTTCTGGACATTGGGCAGGCGACTCAGCCGATCCAACAGCATAAATTTTTCGGGACTGAAAGACTTCAGAAACTCATGGTAACTTTTATTTTTAATATACTTTTATGGTTTTTTGTATACTTAGTAATTGATGTCTGAAACTCACGTGCCTCAACTCAGAATGATAAAATTACAGTGTGGTTAAAGAACAAATATTTTCACTCCGAATAAATCGCTATCTAACGGCATACCTACTTATGGTTCAAGAACCTCTATAGGTAATACCCACATAATAACCTTGACATGTCCACAACTTGAATTAAATATATTTAATTATAATGGCATTTACCGAAAGTAGAAAGATATTATTATGAAATAAAAATTACTAGGTATATTCGTTATAGACCGGCGAGAAGTAGGTAGAGTCACATTTAAAGTTTAGCCTTGCAAAGCATTATAATTTTGTCGTATTACACATTGCAGCTTCAGTTAAGAAAATATGTGCCTTCCTATCTACAATACTTCAGGCACGTGATTGCTACAGGATGCCAGATTTTTATAGAAGGATGAATACATCGTCTTATTTTTGTCGCATATTCAATTTTTACGAGTGGAGTTTTTACATAACGTGTGGTTTTCTGGCGTACGTAGCTTACCCGTTCCCAATATTTTTTTTACAAATACTACGGCTTCCTTGTGTTATACCTAGAAAAAGAATTGGCCAAACAGTAAAATTTTTAGCTAATTGCCCAAACTTATTATACGACAATGGAAAAGGTTTTTTTCCCTTTAGTTATGATATCCTACCTCAATATTAAAATTAGGTGACCGTGCATGAATCATCGCTGAAATGGTTGTTACCTTTTTTAAATTATGTTTTTTCTTTTACCTGTAGAAGGCAATAACAAAACAAAGTATGTTTAAACTATTATAAAACTTAAACGTTATCCTGTCTCATAGCTAGTGGAAGTGCAATAGCTTATTAAAATGACAAGCAAAATCACAGGTATCGCTGTACTGTCAGCAAATGGGACAAAGATAGTCCTCCTAGAGTCACTTCTCACGTGTTATTTAGCCATATTTAGCAATGCTTAGTTTTTAAGTAAAGCTTGACAGCTTGTATTGTAATTTTCAATTGGAGGTATATATACTTTTAAAACTAAGTATTTACCGTATTAATAATCACACATAAATCATCATGAGAATCCCTTTGAAGTTATGAAAATAGGTACCTACCTATAAACAAACAACCTATCGAGATTGAGTTCTTAGGATAACTCGAAACTCAGGACCTATACAATTAATATGTAGGTACATTACATTAGGCCAAAATTTGGTCTGAGGTATGTTATGTGCCTATTTGTATTTCCTGTGTGCTGCGCAAGGTCTGCACACGGTGCACTGAGCACAAGTTGGTAAATATTACACAGGTGCTATAAATAATTAAGTTTTATCTCTGAACAGTATAAAACAAAGTAGCTCTCTGCGTCTGCCTGTTTGTTCGCTTCTTTTATACTACGTACGCAATGGATTTTGATGCAGTTTTCACTATTCTCTGTGTAAATACCCTGGGAAACAACTCCTCCTTTTTACGTCTTTTTGTACCTTTTATAAGGATAATAAATAAGTATTCGTCAAAATTTAATTAAAACTTAAGGTTAATTTCACCTTATCTGAAAGTTTACTTCACATAATCTGTAACCGAATACATAAATAATAAATTTTATGAGATCCTTTTTGCCAAATTTCGCACTAGGTACAAAATAGTTTCCCGTGTTCAGCATGAGCGGACCAGAATAATTTTATTTAAGTACCACTAATAATTGCTAGCAAATGCTTGACCATCTGACATATTTTTTTTAGGTTCGGAACCGTAAATACCCCAGGCAAAACCACGCCGGAGCCACTAGTAAAAAAACTCATCCATAAAATAAATCGATTATACCTTAAAATAAGTATTTGGCATGGAGTTGGTTTAAAGCAATTGTAATTATAGTCCGGTTAATTTAGACATAAAAATAGTGGTCAAATAACAAAAAATCCCGGAGTGCCAAATATTGGTGGAGAGCTGGGGTTTACCATTACAAATAAAGTTTTAAAAATCCCCATCGATCCTATGTGTGCTACAAAAATTATCCAAAAAAGTTTTTTGGATTTTTCTCGAAAACGGTACCTAAGTTTTTCAAAAATAAACCTCAAGCCACAGTTGTAGATCTTCAAATTCTCTACAAAAATGGTTTTCACAGTTACCATTCCTGAGATATCACGATTTTAAAAGTCACATTATACATGATATGCACACGTTTCCATGCCACCTGTGAGGTAGAGTACTCGGCGCGTTTTTTTTTACCGTGGTTTCCCCTGTACCTACTCCACTAACTGTCATGACAATTTTTGGATAATTTAAGGGAACAGTACCCCTCAAGTATATCTCTAGATATTACCTTATTATTGATATTGCTATTGATTATTGGGTTAACTATTGTTTTGATTTCTTTAGATATTTTAATCAGATTCATACTCTTGAAAGTCTACTTCAACAATTATGTCTTCTTCGATTTCTTCTTCTTCCTCTTGCTGGATGTTCATAAATAGTTCAAATGTGGCTGTCATTGGTCTCTTCATAAAAATCACAGGAATCTTCCTCTATTGTATTCTACTGGACATTTGAGCAAGACCGACCTTGGCAATTGGTACACGCTGGAGAACACAGCAACCCGACTTTTTTACAGCCACATTTGGCACGACAACCTTTTTTGCAATTGCAAAAAATTGTGTTGTGTAGTTTTTCTAGAGCAGGTGGGAGGAAAGCTTGAATCAGTTCCAGAGTATTATCTATCAATTTCCAACCCGTCTTCTGGGTTCAGTTGATTGCCTAGCCATGTTTGAACTTGATAGTATACTCGATACAAGTGTTGAACAGCAGATGCCGATGTTGGAGGAAGACATGATAGTTGTACTTGTTTCTTGTTTCGCGTATTTTTTACGAAAGTTAAGTATCGGTATTTATCAATGCAAGTAATTTTTTTTGGAGCTCCATAAATCGCAAGAAGAAAACGAATTCTTTCCGTAATTATTGTTTGAGGTGTGGAATGTGTGTCAGTAAAATCTTCTTCAAATTCTGATTTCTGATTTATGATTTTAATTTCAAATTTTGATTCTGAATTCTGATTTTCTTTTTTTTTTTTAATAATTTAATTACTGACAAGACCTATAATATCAGTAGCATTTTTTTACCGTGGTTTCCCCACCACGGTAAAAGAAATCGCGCCGAGTACTCTACCTCACAGGTGGCGTGGAAAAGTGTGCATAACATGTATAATGTGATTCTTAGAATCGCGATATCTCAGGAATCTAACAACTCACTCTCTCTCTCTCTAACTCTTAGGAAAAAAATCATGAAAACTATTTTTGTAGAGAATTTTAAGATCTACAACTTTGGCTTGAGGTTTTTTTTTATAAACTTACCGTTTTCGAGAAAAATCCAAAAAAACCTCAAATTTTAACCTTTGTCACCGAATAATTTTTGTAGCGTACATAGGATCGATGGGGATTTCTAAAACTTTATTTGTAATGGTAAACCCCAGCTCTCCACCAATATTTGGCACTCCAGGAATGTATGTTACTTCAAATGTTTACATTGACCGGACTATTAAAAGAAAAGAAAGCCACCAAGGAGTATTTAATAGTAGTTTATGCACCAAGGGGATAAAGCAGTGTCTTATGTCACGGGCGTGAAATTGAATCGCGAGCATAACGAAGGATTCTAGTAACTCCCGAGCGCAGCGAGGGAGTATAGAGTTAACTCCCGAGCAAAGCGAGGGAGTTAATACTAGAATCCTGAGTACAGCGAGAGATTCAAGCTCGCCCAAGACAAAGACACCTTTATCCCCGAGGAGAATATACTACTTTTCACACCTACTGCGAGGTAATGAAATACAAGTACTAGGAAGAGATTGCTTAGGTGATCTGGAAGAGATTGCTTTTTAGCGATAAGGCCACCTTTTTACATCATCAACGTATTGTTCAACATGTAATTTTTGGTGTAAAATCTCAATGGTACAATGAAGTGTATTTATTATTATTATTAAATACGTACCGCTAGAAATAAAATAATATCAACACACCGATTTCCAGCGTTCGCGCCCACACCTACTGCGAGGCGAGACAGTAAAATACAAAACTTCTAGAATTAAAATAATATCAACAGCGTTAGCGTCTTCTTTTTATCAATTTTTTTTCTTTTCTAGAACCTAGAACAAGGTTCGGCTCCAATTCGGCTCCTGGCGCTCGGTTCGATTTTCAAATGTATTGTTTCGTGCAAGCCTCTGCTTAGAGAGAATGGTTTATATACCTACTGTAAAGAGTCTCCGTGGTAAAAAAATATTTGACGTTCGTAATTCAAATTACATTTTAATGAAGAATTGGCTTCTGCCTGAAAACATGAATGGAAAATGACAGCAATTTAATGAAGAATTGGCTTAATTACAAGCTACAAATTGATTTATTACGAGATTACTTATGACGAGGCTGTATGAGCTAGAACCTTTTGCCTTCCCAATTAGGGAGAACTAAGGGACAAGAAAAAAACAAATCACATTATTACCCTAGGGAGTTTAGTACAACATTATTACCCGGCTAGAATATAGGGATATAATGAGGTACTTTATGTCAAGTTTATATGACACATAATGGAACATTATCGAGCAGGTGGTGTGAAAAAAATAAAACCTCCAACGAAGGCATAACACTTTATACGTTATTAATTTGTACTTATCAAAGTTGTTTTTTATTTTTATTTAGTGCAACGGCAACACAATGCTGGATCACACGAGGTCATTACCTAAATAATGAATTCGTGTGACTAAGGTGATGGAATTTGAATTGAATACAATTTTTAATATGACTCGACAATAATTACTCGCAACGCAAGCCTATTTAGATTGCCATCCAATTTCAAATAACCCCAGGGACTCTACCATCTTCTTATGACATACTTAAAGTAATCATACTTATATTTCGGGAAAAGGATACAAGATATAAGTAAGTAAGTATACGCATTTTATAACTCCGTTCACTGTTCCTTTCCCTCACAATAATGAGATTACAATAATACTGCTCGAACCATCGATATAATATATAAGCTATATAAACATTCACGAACAAAATTACATCTAAAATGTGGTCGCGGAGGTTGCAAACTTATCTGTGCTGGTGGCGGAAACGTGAACTAACGATTTTATAATGATAATGACTTGTAGTTTGACAGTTTCATATGGACAGTAGCGACACTCCTATCAGCAAAAATAAATTTGTCAGGATATGGCTTGTAAAGAAATAGCGACACAAGGGCGCTATTTCTCGCTTCCACTTTTTGAACCGTGACACCAAATCTAGTTTATATATTATATCGATGGCTCGAACAGATGGTAGAGCCCCTGGACAGTCTTTCACAGATGGAACCCAACGTGAATCAACGGATTATTAACTGTCAATAATAACATTTCAGTCTTATCTTAAGTGTGGTTGGTGTGATCGTAATATCCCCAGTAGAGTAATATTTTTGGATTCTTACTATATGGATGTCATAGGAACAGAAAGGTGTAATAGCTGTTACACGCTAAAACTCAGAAACGGCTAGACGGATTTGAATAATTTTCGTTTTGTTTTGTTCAGTCGAATCCAGGGGTGGTTTAGAAGAAAAAGAAATTGGGTGCTAACGTAAAAAAAGCGCGGGCGGTCTTGCGCATCTCAGCCAGTCATTTATAATAAATACTTCACTTTTATATAAGCGTTAAATAAAATGTGAATGCATATAATGCGTGCACATACCTACTCGTACATTACAACACACCTACATTTACACAATTCCTATCGACAAAGCTACTGCTGGTGAGATTTCATTGGAATTATTCATTGAGCAAATACTTACCTAGTTGCAAAAGTACTTATCATGCGGTTTGGTTGATATACGAGTACATTCAAATGACTGGGTCAATTTGGAACATTCAAGGCAGGGTATTTTACTCTGTGGTGTTTTATCAACGCCCGTACTGTTCGGCTTTGATTGACGGCGATCACATGATAGTTAGTTGTTATCATCGTCAATGTTAAATACGCGCTCAATATGCATTCCCTCTCTAGGTATTGATTGATACATGCTTACATGCATTACATCAGTATCAACATGTATTAGAAATTACTCTAAAACGACGACAACAACGACAAAACAGTTTATAAGCATAAATACCAGGTCTATTTCTATAAATAAATTATAAACTAATAATAATAATGTCCTCCTGGCCGATACGACCACAGCGGCCAATCTTTCACAAGATCAACCATGTACGCAGGAGATATTATAGTGCACAAGTATTTGCGTAGACACAAGTGCACTCTCTCTTCCTTTATACCTCTCATAATCCGAAGGGACGGGAGACCGACACGACCGGGGAGAGGTTAGGCGCAGGACCGACTTTTTACATGCCCATCCGACGCATGTATCATCTTACTTTACATACAATCAGGTGATCGGCCTGCATTGTCCTAGCCAGTAAAGAACAACACAAATTTGTTGCTCCCCGCAGGATTCGAACCCGCGACCTCCGGTTTACAAAGCAAGCGGTTTCCCACTGCGCCACGGAGGCTAAACTAATAATATAGTATCGTTGACACATGGCTTTAGTTTTTCAAAAGTTAAATCGCATCTCTATCTCTCCTCGCTGGGTTTAGTAGTCTCCTCCTAAATATCACTCAATCAAGACATGAGTGTGTGTGTGACAGGATATTAGGCAACTTATTCAAGCTACTGAATCATACATTATAACTACTGATGTTTTTTAATTTATTTACATACATGGGTATCATCATATTAAAATTTTCTTTGACCATTTACGAACGATATATCTTTCAGTTAGTAGGGACTGGGGATCCCCTTACACAGTTACTATTAGGCTGTTATTGTAGGTAGTAATGTTTGAATTGAAACATTTTAAAATATTAGTGATATCTTAGATACATATATGTAGTCTTATATAAAAATAAGATTACCAAGGTGGTTCTTAAAGACGAATTTTCAAATAAGGAATAATAATTTTCTTCCATTATTTATGAACCTCTTAATATTTCTTAGGAGTAGTTACAGAATAACACTTATTAAACCTTAGCAGGCAATCTAAAGTGGATCCTTAATCTTATACCTACAAACATAACTATTTAGGTAAGTACTTAAATAAATGCATATGAGAAACTGGAAAAATAATGACAAACCAATCAATAACAAGGGCTTTATCATAATAAGTTTATACTTATTCAGTAGTCTTTGAGTAATGCGATTGTCGTCACGTGTTTATTTATGGAATTGAAGTCACTAGCGTCTACTGAGTATGTTCGTAGCTTCTAACGTGATTGGCATTAGAATGGCATTTAGTATTCACATTATTTATTGTATTGGCAAAGCTTATCGAAGGTATTAAAATTATTCATTGGTAGGATTAAAGTCGTTTTCAGAATACCTTTTTAAAATAAGTGGCTTAGGTTAATAATAGTAGATATTTATTTCACAAATAATATAATCAAAGCTAGAATAGAATTTTGTACGTATTTTTCCAATTCGATGGTAGCCTCATAAATCAGCCGAGGTCTTGCTGTCATTTAAAGTGTTTTTGAGATACTTGCATTACAGTCCCTGATTAATAGGAAATACCGAACAAGTGCGTGTCGGACTCTCGCACCGAGGCCTTTTTTGGACGCATTAATAGTAGATTGTTATAGGTACATGGGATGAAAGGGACCTATTTAGGCACGAGAGGGTTGGCGAGCATAGCGAGGGCGCCAATAGTTCTAGTGCCTAAATAGGTCTTTCACCCGAGGTCGAGGTAAAAACTGCTTTTCATTTCGAATATGGGGAAAGTAAATAAAAACCTGATTAGTTAAACTTGGGTTAGTAAGATCTAAAACTATTCTAAGTTTCAAATCGATAAAAAGACTGAAATATGTATATAGGTTTGACAGTGAAAAATCCTATATAAATCTATGGCTGTGACAGAAGACGAAGTCGCAGCATAAAGGTGCGCGTCCATTGGCAGGCGCCGGACGCACCGCAGGCACGGCACGCAACGGATTTTAGTTTGCTTTGTATGATTTTACATAACGCTGCGTCCATTATCCGCGCCGGCATTTTCCAATGCGGGCCGTCAAAATCATAGAAAGCAAACTAAAATCCGTTGCGTGCCGTGCGTGCGGTGCGTCCGGCGCCTGCCAATGGACGCGCACCTTAAGGGTTCCTTTTTTACCTTTAAGGTATGGAACTCTAAAACCAACATTTAGTTTTAAATTTTATTAACAGTTTCTAAGGTAGATGTTATATTAGAAATTAGAACTTCTCACTCATCAAAGAATCAAAAGTACGAAAATACAAACGCAGGATCTACTATTTTTTATTCTGAATCATACGGAAATTAAACTGACGAATACCAGACATCGTAAGAGATAATATTTTTATATTCATCCACCTAGTTATAATATCGGTAGTATGGTTATTATCATCCAATTTTATACTCTACCGATACTTGATCATTGGATCTTAGAGAAGAATTAACGTCTTGAATTTCATTTGATTGACAAGATTTACTGCTTTCATATTTGCCGTTTTTTAAGTAATTATTTTGACTACAATTTACTGAATATTAATAATACCAGCCCTTGTTTATGTCCCACTGTTGGGCACTGGCCTCCCCTCCAGATGAAGGGGCTTAGACCATAGCCCACCATGCTGGCCAAGAATCAATGATCAGTTAATCTGTAATGTTACAAAAGCTATGCATTGCAATGCGTTAGATACTTCAGCGGACAAAATAATTAAGCGCAGATTTATTCATGTAAATTGAGCCTGTAGGGGATGGGGATAAACCGCCTTAATTTTGTCTGGAAGACACGGTCTTGTATGACGTCATAAAGGCAACTGAATGACAGAAATTCGTCTTAACTCCATGTCTAGCATATACTTTAAACACCGAACTCTACATTTTCTACATCTATTTATTGATGCATCAGTGGCGCAGCAAAAAAACGCTTGCTTTGCAAACCGGAGATCGCGGTTCAAATGCTGCGTTGGGCAAACTATTTGTGTAGACCTTACTGGTTAGGACAATACAGGCCGATCACCGGATTGTCCGGAATGTAAGACATATACATACATGCGTCAGATGGGCAGGTAAAATACTGTCCTGCGCCTGACCTCTTTCTAATCGAATCGATCTAAGGAAGGTCGAGTAAAGGAAAAGAGGGTACACTTATATCTGCACAAGTATTTGTGCACTATAATCAATGATATATTATAATGAATGACTATAATATCTCCCGCGTAGATGGCTAATCTTATTAAAGACTAGCTGACCCACGCAGCTCCGCCCGCGCTGTGTTTACGTTAACTAAACTTTCAATACATTCGCATAGAATACAAAACCTCCTTTTTTAAAGTCGGTTAAAAACTTGGACCCACTTTGTACTGGCCCTCCGAAGCACAGAGACGTTTAGTTCAAAAGGCGTTAAACGGTCACCCATCTACCTAACGTTGCTGAACCTGATCGATTTCCAAACATTGTTAACAACTGTCTATGAATGTTTCCTTACAAATATTTATTATAATTATAATGAAAAATTGTTAAAATCGGAGCAAGCGTATAACCAAGTACACATTTTGACTTTAGTCCCCTCTCCCAAGGGAACCGTGCCGAATGTCGGGATAAAAAGTATCCTATGTCCTACCTCGGAGTATTAACTCAAATCATGCCAAGTTTCGTTTCAATCCATCCAGTAGTTTCGGCGTGATGCTCAGCCGAGATAGATACAGACAGACAGACAGACAAAAATAAAATAAAAAATACTTTTTTGGCTTTAGTATCGGTTATAGAATGCCCTGCAAACATAATTTTCAAAATATCTTCAATGTACAGAATTGGACCTGTTACAGTTTTAATATAAGTATAGATATAGATTGCCGTTGTGACGGTCTTGGTGGCAAGGAGGCTATACCGTGTTTAAGAACAGGGAGGATGGAGTGGCCAACCAAACACGATTGGTAGGGTTCATTATGTCATAGTCAACCCTGCCAATTGTCTTTGGCTGGCCACCGGTCAGGTCAGCCATCACTCCTGTGTTCATACATTTATTGCTATGATTTTGATCTTGTAAAGAAAAAAGTGTTATTAATCATAATATTACATAGAGGTTAAGATATTGCATGGTAAAATTGATTGACATGATTAATTGATTTAAATGCGGTAAAAATAATGAGTATTAATTAGTACCTACTTCTATACTTGCATTTCCCCATCTCCTCTCGTTGGGTGTCGTAAGAGGCGACTGAGCAAGAACGGGCAGCAGCGTCATTCTTTTGAATTTAAGGGGGTAACAACGGTGAAATTGCAAAAATAGCCTTAGTTTAAAGAGTTCGATGGATCAATCCGCTATTGCATTGGCTATGAAAATTATATGTACTTATACCTCAGATCTTCAGCAAACAGTTTTATTGATTAGATATTGGATTAAATATAATGTTTTCAAGCAATATGTATTTAAAAAATGTACTACGTTGGATATGAATTGTGTTAGCGTTCAATATCCGTTCATCGGATAGACGTCAAACTTGGACTAGAAAAAGCATAATAACCTATTCTACAATTTGTATTGATTACATTTCTTAATTTCATTCATGTTTTACAAGAAATTATAGAAAAACCACGTACGAGATGCATTTCCCCTTGCAGCGCCCCCGCGATCGCCTTCCACCAGTCTTTCGTGGACTGTTATGGAGGGTGGATGTGCTCGAATTTTTTTTGACAAGACGAATTTAATTTAAATGATTTTGAACATGTTTTTAATTAAGATATGTTACATATGGTATAATTATAACAATATAAATCATTTCAAATGAATTCTATACTTCTATATTTCATTAAAGATATTTTTATAGTAATACCATATTTTTGGTTCATCATAGAATATGCGAAAGTATCGTTGCCAAGTATTATGCCTAACTTTTAAAGCGTATCAGAATCATATATGATCTTACTAATTGAAATCGTATTTAATACTGTGTAGGTCGACAAAATGACATACATTACGATATCCTTTACATTATGATTTTTTTTGTCAAAACATGAACGGTGTTATTATTACTATCATGTTGGTTTTTGCAACTTAGCAACGAGTCGAGTACCTGGGTGGTTGGCTTGTTGGTGAGCGACTCGCTTACCTACGAACAGTTGCATTGGACAGTTGCTCGTCTTTTGAGACATCTGGATGGTTAAGTTGGAAGGGTACTCGTGTGCTATCTAGGTGGCGCCACTTTAATCTTAGATTTCTTCCGCTATGTAACATAAGTAGAAGGTCACTGTAGCTGGCAAAAAAACTATCGGACCAAAAGGCTATAATTATAGTTTTGGATGACAGGGACAGGAAGAGACTTTTCTATGGGTGGGTGCTTCGATTACTATCACGTAATACCTTGTTACTTAACTAAGTTGCGTAACAATAAACTGTTGGTGTTGTTGGCAGGCACGAGAAAAAATACCACCGCGTTAAAATGTTACTTACTCTAAAACCAGATTGCTTATTAGAATCAATGTAAATTAAATATCGAAGTGTGCTAAAGAATAAATAAAATAAAATAAAATGTCAAATGCTCCGCGTAGTTCAAACCCCGCGATGGGTACAGAACTCAAGATGAAGTTACGTTACGTAGTTTCGCGGTCACGAACGGTGTATCACCTTTAGGACGACAATCGCTTGCACGTGCCAGCCCAAAATACATGCGGGCGGGGTAAGCGCCCGGAACGTCGTCGTCGCCCGGATCGCGGACACGAACGCTATACCAGTTTTCAATCAAAAACTATTTTGATTGAAAAATAGTATAGCGTTCGTGTCCGTGATAGTATATAATATGACGTTACACTAAAAAAGACTATTACTGAATTCGTGCGTTCAAACAAACAGTGCTACGGATTCCTTTGGCAGCCACGTATATTGAATAACAACACAGGTCCGTTGATTTTGTAGTTTGCTACCCTGGCCGCTGACCTTAAGGTCTTGGGGTCGATTCCCACACAGGACAAACATTCATGTGCGTGAACATAATCTGTTTGTCTTGGGTCTGTGTCGTTTTTACCTGTACTTAATTATGGAAAAAGTTAAGTATCTTATCATAGTTTCAGTTCGATGACCATTACGGAGTCGATCACGGAACTCATCATCATCATCAGCAGCCGAAACGTCCACTGTTGAAAAAAGGCGCTCTCTCCCTTAGCCCTCTAAGGGGTTGCCATAATCCCCACGCCTGGCAGGCGGTTGGTGATCGCAGATAGGTGGTAGGTAATCCAAAAAAAAGACGCTGCTGCTCGTCTTCTTGTTTTTCCTTAGTCACCTTTTACGGACACCCAACGGGAGGAGATGGATGGGTGCGCTATTATTCTTATCACGGAACTATTTGTCGTAATAAAAATAATTTATGATTTTTGGGCCTGCACGACTTGGGTCGACGTTGGGTATCTGGTCTTGAGTAAGGTTGGAAGCTAGCAAGCTTCCAAGATTCGGGTACTTGTGCCGCTCTTAAAGAGAATATACGCATTAGAATAGGAAACATTACAGTTACACGCTTCTTTAATAATACCGCTAGCATCTCATCAGGGCTACTGGCATGCATTGCAGCATCTTAAGTCACTCTCTTTGTCATACTCGAACATCGCAATCAATCATCAATTTGGTTTCAGTTCATTTTTCCAGGGATCAAAAAGCTCAAACATCAGATGGATGTTTATTGGTTAGAAAATTTGGAACTAATTTAGGAAATATGTTAAAAAGGTCCCTTTTAAAAAAAAAAAAACTATATTTTGAAGGCTCTGTTAAACGCTTTCGTTTTGACTTGCAGAATAGAAACCTTAGAACTTTGTGCATAGTTTCATTTCAAGTACGCTTACAGTAATCACGGCAAGACGCTGCACAGTAGCTATTTTTATGTTTATGTATTCAGAACTCACAACTGTACTTGCGCAATGGTTCGTCAACCCTAACTTCAGACACACAAAAATCCGCTGTGATTGTAAGTTATAAGTAGTACGAATGTATATGGATTCCGAATGGCAGGCACAATGTATTCAGCTGAGTCGTAGTGCGTTCCAGTTGTAACCGGACCTAATAACCACCAACAATAGAATAGAAGTATGTATAAGTCTCACTAGTCGGGCATTGACCATTCTATAATAGACGGACTGAAACTTTGATATGAATAAGAATAAGAATCATTTATTTGCGTAGAATACAGATTTTGAATATGAAAGAAGTTTGGAATATGAAATGCAATAATCCGTATCCTGTTCCTGATGCAACACGTCAACTACGTTACCATTGTAAGTGGTTGGGTTGTCAGCTTGTAATTAGGTGGCACGCCAAGGTATAAATCAAGATATAAAACAGTGGGTTAGGTATCGTTATTAAACTGCATCATTTCATTCTATAACGGAATAGGCATAATTAACAAAACTCCATTCGACACATCTGCATATTTTTAGTCTATGATTTCAAGGTCTCAAGGTCATTGGCGCATGTTACCCCCTTAAGGGGGTAACATGCGCCAATGACCTTGAGAATCTGGCCGCTCCGACCGAGAGTTGTCATCGTAGAGGGCGCTACCAGCAAATATGAATATTACATTTGAAAAATCATAGACTAAAAATATGCAGATGTGTCGAATGGAGTTTTGTTAATTTTGCCTATTCCGTTATAGAATGAAATGATGCAGTTTAATAACGGTAACCCACTGTTTTATATCTTGATGTATACCTTGGCGTGCCACCTAATTACAATCTGACAACCCAACCACTTACAGTGGTAACGTAGTTGACGTGTTGCATCAGGATACGGATTATTGCATTTCATATTCCAAAGTTCATATCAAAGGTTCAGCCCGTCTATTATAGAATGGCCAATGCCTGACTAGTGAGACTTATACATACTTCTATTCTATTGTTGGTGGTTTTTAGGTCCACTTCGACCCAGCTGAATACATTGTGCCTGCCATTCTGAATCCATTTACATTCGTACTGCTTATAAAGTCACAGCGGATTTTTGTGTGTCTGAAGTTAGGGTTGACGAACCATTGCACAAGTACAGTTGTGAGTTCTGAATACATAAACATAAAAATAGCTACTGCGCAGCGTCTTGCCGTGACTACTGTAAGCGTACTTGAAATGAAACTATGCACAAAGTTCTAAGGTTTCTGTTCTGCACGTCAAAACGAAAGCGTTTAACAGAGCCTTCAAAATATATTATTTTTTTAAAAAAAGGGACCTTTGTAACATATATCCTAAATTAGTTCCAAATTCTCTAACCAATAAACATCCATCTGATAGTTGAGCTTTTTGATTCCTGGAAAAATGAACTAAAACCAAATTGATGATTGATTGCGAGTATGACAAAGAGAGTGACTTAAGATGCTGCAATGCATGCCAGTGGCCCTGATGAGATGCTAACGGTATTATTAAAAAAGCATGTAACTGTAATGTTTCCTATTCTAATGCGTATATTATCTTTAAGAGTGGCACAAGTAACCGAATCATGGAAGCTTGCTAGCTTCCAATCTTACTCAAGACCAATCGACCCAAGTCGTGCAGACCCAAAAATCATAAATTATTTTTATTGTGACAATTAGTTCCATGATAAGAATAATAGCACCCATCCATCTCCTTTCTTTGTGTGTCCGTAAAAGGCGACTAAGGAAAAACAAGAAGACGAGCAGCAGCGTCTTTTTATTGGATTACCTACCACCTATCTGCGATCCCCAACCGCCTGCCAGGCGTGAGGATTATGGCAACCCCTCCCCTCTAAGGGAGAGCAGGCCTTTTTTCAACAGTGGACGTTTTGCCTACTGATGATGATGTAGATGAGTTCCGTGATCGACTCCGTAATGGCCATCGAACTGAAACTATGATAAGATACTTAACTTTTTCCATAATTAAGTACAGGTAAAAACGACCGAGACCCAAGACAAACAGATTATGTTCATGCACATGAATGTTTGTCCTGTGTGATAATCGACCCCAAGACCAGCGGCCAGGGTAGTGAACTACAAAATCAACGGACCTGTGTTGTTATTCAATATACGTGGCTGCCAAAGGAATCCGTAGCACTAAACAGTGCTCAAACAAACAAACGTTTGAACGCACGAATTCAGTAATAGTGTTTTTAGTGTAAGTTTCAGTTTTCAATCAAAATAATTTGAACGACGTTCCGGGCGCTTACCCCGCCCGCATGTATTTTGGGCGAGCAAGTGGAAGCGATTGTCGTCCTAAAGGTGATAGACCGTTCGTGACCGCGAGAGTACGTAACGTAACTTCATCTTGAGTTCTGTACCCATTTCGGGGGGTTTGAACTACGTGGAGCATTTGACATTTTATTTATTCTTTAGCACACTTAAATATGTACAAGGCGGACTTAATGCCTTAGGCATTCTCTACCAGTCTACCTTTGGATGTTGCAGAGGGTAATAGTGGTAGGTGCATAGGTAATGTAAAATTTAAATAGAAATTTAATTTACATTTATTCTAATAAGCAATCTGGTTTTAGAGTAACTAACATTTTAACGCGGTGGTATTTTTTCTCGTGCCTGCCAACAACACCATCAGTTTATTGTTACGCAACTTAGTTAAGTAACAAGATATTACCCGATAGCAATCGAAGCACCCACCCATAGAAAAGTCTCTTCCTGTCCCTGTCATCCAAAACTATAATTATAGCCTTTTGGTCCGATAGTTATTTTGCCAGCTACAGTGACCTTCTACTTATGTTACATAGCGGAAGAAATCTAAGATTAAAGTGGCGCCACCTAGATAGCACACGAGTACCCTTCCAACTTAACCATCCAGATGTCTCAAAAGACGAGCAACTGTCCAATGCAACTGTCCGTAGGTAAGCGTGTCGCTCACTACCAAGCCAACCATACAGGTACTCGACTCGTTGCTAAGTTGCAAAAACCAACATGATAGTAATAATAACACCGTTCATGTTTTGACAAAAAAAATCATAATGTAAAGGATATCACAATGTATGTCATTTTGTCGACCTACACAGTATTAAATACGATTTCAATTAGTAAGATCATATATGACTCTGATACGCTCTAATAGTTAGGCATAATACTCGGGAACGAAACTTTCGCATACTCTATGATGAACCAAAAATATGGTATTACTTTAAAAATATCTTTAATTAAATATAGAAGTATAGATTTCATTTGAAATGATTTATAATGTTATAATTCTACCATATGTAACATATCTTAATTAAAAATATGTTCAAAATCATTCAAATTAAATTCGTCTTGTCAAAAAAAAATCGAGCACGTCCACCCTCCATAACAGTCCACGAAAGACTGATGGTAGGCGATGGCGGGGGCGCTGCAAGGGGAAATGCATCGCGTACGTGGTTTTTCTATAATTTCTTGTAAAACATGAATGAAATTAAGAAATGTAATCAATACAAATTGTAGAATAGGTTATTATGCTTTTTATAGTCCAAGTTTGACGTCTATCCGATGAACGGATATTGAACGCTAACACAATTCATATCCAACGTAGTACATTTTTTAAATATATATTGCTTGAAAACGTTATATTTAATCCAATATCTAATCAATAAAACTATTTGCTGAAGATCTTAGGTATAAGTACATATCATTTTCATTGCCAATGCAATAGCGGATCGATCCATCGAACTCTTTAAACAAAGGCTTTTTTTGCAATTTTACCGTTGTTACCCCCTTAACTGTCACCTAAACTGCGATCCCCAAGACGCCTGCCAAGCGTGGGGATTATGGCAACCCCTCCCTTTTAAGGGAGAGGGCTTTGTCCGGTAGTGGACGTGTTTTCGGCTGCTGATGAGTATCTACTTCTATAATTATAATAGACGTTGGTAGCTGCTAGAACTTTATAATGCGGTAGTCGTTACGCAGCTGATTCAATACTTTGCTTTTACATCCAAATTGGCATGTAAACGACGAACGTAGCAATATCATTGTAGCAGACTGTATAATACGGTTTCTGTAACCGTGCGCCAGTTAGTAATAAGGACACTTGAAACTGATTACCGTTTTTCGTTACATTTCTTTGTTAAATTAAGCCTTTCTTTATTTAATCACAACATTACTGACGGAACCAGAAAATAAATATCAAGAGCACAATTGAATGAGTAAATAAGAATTCATAAATCCAAAGCACTATAGAAGGCTTTTTGTCGATAAAAGGGTACTAGCTCTCTCTCTAGACAGCTTCGTTCTTTCTGAAACATTTTCGTCTACTACCACTAACCAATCTTCTCCTTTTGTACCTAATAATAGCCTCTGTTACTACTTAATTAATTACATTTTTGGGTACTTTACGTAGGTACTTATGCGTATACAAGTACCTCACTAACCGCGTCCAATACCTACAATATTTGTGTAGATATAAGGTATACAATGCATACTGATTATCTTTGTTTTTTTTTCTTTCTTATCAATCTATACTTATAATAAAACTGTAACAGGTCAAATTCTGTACATTGAAGATATTTTGAAAATTATATTTGGAGGGCATTCTATTACCGATACTGAGGCCGAAAGTGTCTTTTTTTTAATTTTTGTCTGTCTGTATCACGGCTGAGCATCACGCCGAAACTACTGAATGGATTCAAATGAAACTTGGCATGATTTGAGATCTTACTACGAGGTAGGACATAGGATACTTTTGATTGCGTAATCTAGCACGGTTCTTTTGGGAGAGGGGATTAAAGTCAAAATGGGTACTTGGTTATACGCTTGGTCCGATTTTATCAATTTTTCTTTATAAAATAATAAATATTAGTAGGGAACACTCATAGAGAGTTGTTATCAAGGTTTTGTAATCGATCGGGTTAAGCAACGTTAGGTAAGGTCAATAAATAGATTGGTGACCGTTTAACGCCATTTGGACTAAACGGGTCAGTGCTTCGGAGAGCAAGTAAAAAGTGGGTCCTAGTTTTTAACCGACTATAAAAAAGGAGGTTATGTATTCGATGCGAATGTCTGTTATTAAAAGTTTAGTTAACGTAAAAATAGCGCAGGCGGAGCTGCGTGGGTCAGCTAGTCTAAAATAATACAGAACTCTACGTTTGCTCTATCTGATCCCACCCATCCAAATGGTTGAAGAATAAGTTATGATCACACAAATCTGTCTACCCCTTTACTTCGTTACGACCGCTAGGTACTGGAACTCGAACTTGATCGCCAATTACGACAAAACTCACTAGCAGTAAATCACCATCACCTTATTTTACGGCTCCCACACATAACTGCGAATTCGCATCGCATCGCAAGTATCTGCGAGAAACAAATGAATTTTCAATACAAATTCCTGCAATGCGGCGCCGCATCGCATCGCATCGCAGTTATGTGTGGGAGCCCTTACCGCGGCGAGTAAACATTGAATGACTATGCACTATTTTTAGCCGGTCGTACAGTCCTATCACCGGATTACACATAAGACCTAAATAATTTGAAACAATCGTCACGATTGAAGCTTCTTGTGTTTTGAGAAACAATTGGTTTTTAATTAAAAAAACAAAAAACATTTTGTAACGGACCGTCACGTTTACAAAATGTTTGGTTTATTACCTATGTAATTGAATCCAGTGAAATATCATATAAGTACTTACGTAATATAAGAAACACGTAAAACAATTTTCACACAAAACGCTCAATCAATCAACGTTAGTCAATATACCTAGCAGTGTTACCTAAATTTAAAAAGCGAAACGTTTGTTTTTGCGTTTCGAGCTTACATTAATACAAATCGTTGTTGGATTAGAATTATTTAACTTCAACAACTATTTCGGACTATGAATTTCTCTAATACAACAGTAATTGTAGTCAGTCGATATCTTATGTAAGACTATTGGTATTCGACATCATCATTATCTATCGTCTTCCCTTTTTGCTATCACCATATTTCTTACAAACCCCACAATTCAGTCTCATTTACGCAATAATACCAGTGGCCTACCATCACCTCTATTAGCAGTATTATTATCATTTTACTTGAAATGAGGTAGAGACACGTAGTTTATATATAGCTAGTTTATATATATATAGCTGTCACTTTCTATGGAGAAAATAAGGTGAAAATAATATTGCTATTAGAGATGATGGTACAGGCCCTGTACTTACTTATTGATAAGGATAGAAAGTTTTTATTTCATTTCTCTATATGTACTTAATAATACGTACCGTAGTCAGAATAATTAGTAAGTACGACGAAGAACACGTTCTTGAGATTGCTTTTTCGTTTAGACGAATAAGCAATCTCAAGAACGAAGAAGTGAAGTTTAGACTTCATCGTCTCTACATTAAGTTCCAAATAAGAGCCGACGATATCTTGGTCGCAAATACATTTATTTTCTTTCCATACAATGTTCGCAGTTTCTATCCATACAATGGCATCATTATGCCATTGTATGGATAGAAACTGCGAAAGATATCTTTAAAGATTAGACCCTTAGCATTATGTAGGTATTGGAACTTGATTTTTTCTGTGGGATGCAAGGACAAATGGGCTCGTCATGTCAGTCATGTGACTACTTATACAAAAATAAGTAAACAGTAGGTACATTTTTGGGTACAAGAAGTATCCCATCTATCATTTATTTCAGAACCTAGAGCAATGTTATTTTTACAAACACATATCAGTTAAATCTGTTGCAGCACTTGATTGGGTAAATATTGTAGTTATACATTTTTACATATATTAGTGTGATATATTAATAACCTTGGTAATCGGTAGTATTGCATGCTCCGCAATTTGTTTTCATTAGGTTCCATTACCCATTACACGCTCAGTAATATAATACGAAGGAAATATCCATCCGTGTATCCTCAACACGAAGCTATAGCACAGTATAAATATATACGGAGTGTTAATAAAATCCTGTCCGATCGCTAAGGATGTTCAGTGTCGCAATACGAACATACCTACTACGTATGTAACACACTTGTCGAATATCACATAAATATTTCTCCTAATTTTATTTTTATTTATTCAAACAAAAATCCACATCTCTTAGAATAAAAGTACAACTTAAAGGCTAATTGTAAATACAGCAAATAAAAGGATTTTCTTTATATTTAACGACAATTTTACTTTAAAGTAACGCTGAGAAAGATTTGAGTGGGTGTCTGACGCATATATGAATATAAAAAGTGGTGTTGCTATTTAAATGTAATTTGTATAAAATAATTGCGTAATGTATGTAAGTAAGTATACTAAAATAAAATATATTTAATACGTATTCAAACCAATATTTCTTTCTTGTATTTTTAAACATTAGCTTGCTTAACATGGAATAAATCTAACGAAGGAAAGTTTTTGTTATAGGATCTTATGAGGCAGGTGGGATTTGTATCAGGAATGCGAATATTCGACATAAAAATCATACAGGGGTTATTTAACAACCTGTAAAGATGAACAAGCTTATAGTATCTACAATTAACCATCTACTTAATAACATGTGCCGTTACTAACTCACCGTTTTTCTGACGAGGTCAGCAGGTAGCTGGCCTGCGGATAAGCGACACGCCTGAAAATACTGCACTGCAGCTTGTCACCCGAGACATTGGCTGTAGTAACTGGATCCGACTAATAATTACTAGCTACAGTGTCTTTTGCAAAGGAACATAGCCATCTACACCGTCCTGCTTGGCAGCTGTATGCCTGACACTGCGGTGCATCCTTGCAAATGTTGGTAGAATCAATGCAGATGTTACGGAACCTCGGTGGACATTTGGGGTATAGACCCAAGACGTCCATTGAGTGCAGCAGCGACTCCGAGAAGTGCGGCGGCGGGGCTGCTACCCCCGTCCCCGTGAGCATCGAGACGGTACCCAGGGGACTCCAATGCGCGTCCCCCAGCGCTAGTGACGGGTTCAAACACAAGGCTCTGAGGAGTACCTGCAGGGGTTTTAGTGGGTAAGAATCCCACATACCCGGGTCCCGGGGACATTTTGCAGGTTTCCCCCGCGAGAACAAAGAAAGATACCACGGCAGTGTCCTAAAGTAAGTTGCTGATGCCACTGTGGTGTGGTATGTGGTACTTTGTGTAATGTAAAACGAGTGTTCCGATGTGAAGAGCGCTGCAGCTGGAGAAATGACTAGATTCAGGAAGCATTGCATTAGTTTGCCAAAGGCGTATCTTTCTCTTTCAACAGTGCGATGCTTGTCTTATCAATAACTTACATACTAGATGAGATACTTACATACATTTATATACTTGATCGAATTGTACCCGAATAGATATCAAGCTTTTTTACAATTTTACAGTGACTTTAGTAAGTCAGTGATAATTTTACTTTAGTAGCTACGATATACAGGTGAAACAAACGAACGGGACACGGAGGGTTGTTTGAATTTCAAGGTCTTCTGTAATTCTAAGATGCAATGTTTATTCGAGAGATTTTATCCTTATCGATTAGTTCAATAATATAGTGGTTGTCTTTTTTTTTGCATTTTTGTTGGTTCGATTCCCGACTCCGGCAAGCTTTGTTTAAAAATGATTGAATGTGGTTATTATAATTTAAAATTTTAAATGAATAAAAGAATGATCGATTCTTTTCAGTGATTTTTGATATCTTTAATACCTATTTAATTAGTACTTCCCCTCCGTGTTCCGTTCGTTTGTTCCACATTGTTTAGTTACCTATATGTAATTCGTATATTTGCTTAAATATCAGAAATCATTAGGCCAAGCATGACCAAAACCTTACCAAAACTATTTATCGTTAAAGAAATAAGTACAATCTTACAACAATTTAGTAAGTACCTATTTAAAACGTCATGTGTTCTTGACACAATTTGTAATTCAAATTAACTAAATATTTCGTCGCACTTGATTGTTTCAACAATTTTCTCGATAAATTTAAGAAATTAATATGTACATACTTACTTTATGGCTATAACAAAGTAGCTAGGTACATATACAAATGTCCGATATTCTGCAGCCAAGTGGCAATGTCAACCTTGCTGTTTCTCTGTGCGAAAGGCACTGTAGCTGGTAAAACTACCCCGGGCTCGGAGACTTAATAACTAATGTCTCAGGTGACGAGCGGCAGTGCAGTAAAGCTGTCCATGGGCAGGCATGACGCTTACCATCAGACTAACGCCTTCTTCATTCGGCACTAAGTTGCATTAAAACACACATTAGTTGGGTATTAAAGGAAGTAGTAGGAAGGTCATGCTCGCCATCGAAGTCTTTGAAATCAAATAAATTTATTCGTCGGGCACTGTGCATGCAATAAATATTATAAACTTAACCTACACTAAATATCTATACAATTTGCGCATGCCACCGCACTCGACGAAAAAGGCACCACTCAGCATGATGCTGGGATGCGTGTTAGCGTACCTGCTGTGAAGTGCTGTGTATATTTGGCACCAACTTCAATAATATTTAAATTATTTTATACTTTTCAGTGATATTGAAGTCTGTTCAATTTCTTTTAAAAAAATATTTCTTTTATTTTTTTATTTTATACTTTTTAGTAATATTTTCATACCTATAGATTGAACCATCGAAGACGGTAAAATGATCTAGGTAGGTTATGTACTCATAATTCATGTTTCTTCAGAAACCATTTATCCGGTCGTAATGAAATTTGCATGGGATCATCAGGGTAGTTTACTCTCTCGAATAAAAAAAGAATCATCGAAATTGGTTCATAATTGTAAGAGCAATGTAATGGAGAACATCAGTTTTATGGATAAATTCCTCCACAACGTTCATGGTCCTCCAGGAAGTTCTTATCCGGTTGTGATAAAATTCATACAGATTCAAGACAGTGGTTTCTTCTATCGAATAAAAAAGAATCATCGAAATTGGTAAATATTTGCCAGAGTTATGACCAATTATGTCCTTAAAAAGCGACTAAAATGTCATCTTTTAAGCATTCCTGCAGGTTTGCTGTGCAGTCGCCATTCTTGTTTTTTTCAGGAACTACTTATTCTTAAGTGATAATTTTTTTATGGGACCCAATTTGGTCCCATAAAAAAACCATTAATTAATGGATTGACGAATGAATGGAAGAAAGATTTTTTCAAATCGGTTCATAATTGCCAGAGTTATGCGCGAACACACATAGAAAAAAATATATATACTCGTATATACAGACGAATTGATAACCTCCTCCTTTTTTGAAGTCGGTTTAAAATGCCATCTTAGCAGTTTTGGACCTAATGGTGAGGCGTGCTAAGAGTAAAATTGGTGACTGATTTAGCGAGTAGGTATCAATTAAGAAAGCCAGCAAAGACGCAAAGTAACAAGCCTCATTATTCTATAGAATGCATTTGGGAGTGTGCGTTAGAATTTCAAGACATGAGTCCACCTTCCACCTTCTATCGAAGAACGACAACCATTACATCCTTGTGAGCGTCCTATCATTTCGAATAAAGGCATTTGCATCGTCATTTATTACAGGTACAACCAAGTAATAGTTACCCTGCGTCGGTTTTCTAGCCCGATTATACGTGAGTGTCTTCAAGACTAGAGTGAATACACTTTTAATAAGCTACTATAGTCTGCTATGTTTTCCTCGATTGCATCGCCGCTTTTTACCGGGTGGGACTGCAGTCAAGCACTGGTTTTTATAGCCTCCGTGGCGCGGTGGGAAACCGCTTGCTTTGTAAACCGGAGGTCGCGGGTTCGAATCCTGCGGGGGACAACAAATTTGAGTAGTTGTTCCTTACTGGCTAGGACAATGCAGGCCGATCACCTGATTGTCTGTAAAGTTAGATGATCCATGGGTCGGATGGGCATGTAAAAAGTCGGTCCTGCGCCTAACCTCTCCCCGATCGTGTCGGTCTTCCGTCCCATCGGATTATGAGAGGTATTATATAAAGGAAGAGAGAGTGCACTTGTGTCTACGCAAGCGCTTGTGCACTATAATATCTCCTGCGTACATGGCTGATCTTGTGAAAGATTGGCCGCTGTTGTCGTTTCGGCCAGGAGGACATTATTATTATTATTAATAGAATAGAATTATTATAGAAGTAATATTTTTTAAAAATGCGGATTAAGTGCATGGGTCTTCGGCTGTTTGGTTTAAAATAGGTACCTATTAAAGTATCTACATAACCGTTACCGTACAATTACTTTACAATTGTATTTATGTAAGTAATTATAAGTAGGTACACATAGGTACCTTGAAAGGCGATAATTACCCGTATAGTAAATACGCTTGATGAGCTAATGCTAACAGATTAAGTACAATGTGTAATTGTTCGGCCGTGCTAAAGAACGCCTTTAACGTGTAAGATAAAGGGAGATATACCTAGTGAATCATTCGTTCAAAATTGTGATAAAATATCTTGCATGCAAGTAGGTCATGCGCAGTTCAGTTGTGTTAGGATAGTTAGAGCTGTAGGTATACTGTACCTGATAATTATCATTATGGCTAGAAAGGTCACAACCTTGGAAGGCTAAGGGACGTGTATCACACCTTTTTGGTGTCAACTGTTATTTTGTTTTGAATATGTTAGGTATTGTGTAGCTACTCGTAGACAGACACAGGCACCTTCTTCTTTCATTCTTATTTTTTTTTTTTACGTGGGGACGTCCATTAAGGATACCCGCACCGCCACGGGGGTAGCGGTGCGGGTTATGTCGGACTACTGACAGAGTGTCAGCTACCGAATAAAACCCCACGGTGTCCTCAACCCGCTGTGTCGACGGGCCCCGGGAACGTACTTGGTACTCGTCCGGGTCCCGTCAGCGGCCGCTCGCCTTCCGGCGAGCCCTTCCTCGTCCGCGGGTGTAAAGCCCACGGACCTGTCTGCGGGTGTAAAAGGCCCGCAGACTCACAACCGGGTAGTGCGGTGGTACCTACCTGGTCCGTCTCTTAAACATTACGTGTACCTATCATATCTAAATAAAAATGTAATTTGGTTTAAAATCTAGTGCATTCCACCGTTCGTTCTTCAACAAATCGCTCTACATAGTTATCTAAATAAAGTGCCTATATAAGTAACCCGACTAATTATAGTAATCGGAAATCCGGATAATTAAATGTATGAAGAGAAGCGAAAGCGAATTTTGTATTAGGTACCTACTTACACTACAATAATCTATTTAGAACTATTGGCCTTTTGACATTTTTTCTTTCATATTTTTATTCTGTGAAACTAATATCAATTATAGGCACTCCAAATGAAACGCATGTTAAGTGGGTAGCGTAGCAATATATATAGTAATTAATCCATACTTCCATACTATCTTCTATACTTCTATACTCTATACTTCTATACTTCTATCTATACTTCTATACTTCTTCTATACTAATATTATAAATGCGAAAGTAACTCTGTCTGTCTGTCTGTCTGTCTGTCTGTCTGTCTGTTACGCTATAACTCCTAAGCCACTGAACCGATTTTGATGAAATTTGGTACAGAGATAGATTAGACCTCAAGGAAGGACATAGGCTACCTTTTATCCGAAAAAAAAAGATTAAAGGGGTTGAAATAGGGAATGAAAGTTAGTATGTCATTTCGTCATTGTTTCCCTACTTCCCTACTATCCCTTCCCTACTAATATTATAAATGCGAAAGTAACTCTGTCTGTCTGTCTGTCTGTCTGTTACGCTATAACTCCTAAGCCACTGAACCGATTTTGATGAAATTTGGTTTGGTTCTGTCTTGTTGTATGTAGTACTATTCGCTTCTGCCTCGCGTCGCTGTACCACATGTGGCGTCATCTTGTGTCGAGTCGCCACATCACTCCCCCCCGAAGACTGGAAGTCGATTAACGGTCTTCTTGTGCCAGCTTGTCCTTGCGCTCCAGTCGCTATGCCAGTGCCAGTGAGTGCAGTCCCAGTGAGTCGGGGCTGATGCTGCGTCGTCCTCGGTGAGTTGAGGTGTGCAGTGGGTATGGCTGGCGGCTGCTAGACGTGCCGGTGAGAGGGATGTGCTCTTCTTACAAGAACCGGCCGTAGTGCAGGGGTGCTGGGCCAAGTTGTGGCCGAAGGCAGACCAGGCTTGCATCTGCAGCTGCAATGCGGTGGTCGTCCGATGAGGCCGGGGTACTGGCTGGCTTGTGACTCGCTGGTTGTTGCTGGAGAGTTGCTGCTGTGGGGAGAGAGCGATGGCGAAGCTGCGCTGTTGTCCGGATCTGAAGGCTGCGTCGATGTTCTGTGCGGGGTCACCAGTTTAGCGATGCGACGGCGGCGGTGCTAAAGGGAGGATCCTCCGACCGAGCGAGGTGTGATGCTCGGCCAGGGCCAAAGCCCCCGACAGATGTTGTCGGGATGTTGTATATATTCTCCGAGTTGGAGAAACTTCGCTTGCACGATTCAGAAATCGGTGGCGCCATCTGTCTTGTTGTATGTAGTACTATTCGCTTCTGCCTCGCGTCGCTGTACCACATGTGGCGTCATCTTGTGTCGAGTCGCCACATGGATTATTTAAGCATTGTGGCATCTTACCGGTCCATACTCATGTAAAGTACGAATTGCTCAAAAAAAAAATATTTAAAACAGATCTCAAGAAACAAATCAAACATCATGTATATACGCGGGCTGTAGCCCAGGGCCAACTATGTACGCCGCGCGCTAACAATGTGTACGGCGAGCGAGCGGTCCGCTGCCTACCTTGTTCCGCGGCTAATTAACCAACTACCCTCCGATCTTCGCGATAGCATAAATCCTAAGAATATTAAAGATAAACTTAAAGTTTACTATCTAAATAATTTAAACAATAATTGATATTGAGTTCGCAATGCATTCACCCTTCAATCCTTTAACTCTGCAACTTTATTTATTTTTTGTAACCTGTTAGTTAACCTAGATTAATACCTACTTATATTAACTAATAAATGTTGATTAAGTCTCAATGTAAGCCGTTATAGCTTAGCCTGTATAAACCTCCGTGGTTTTTAATGCTATAATAAGCTAACAGCATATTATATGTATTCTTTAAACGATAAATAAATGAAAAAAAAAAATTTGGAGGAAGAATCTATAAGAAATTAGTTTATTTTTTGGCAACCCCTTGTTTCTGCATTCTGGGTATACAGAATGTAGAAAGAAGGGGTGGCCAAGTCCATTGATGATGATTGAGTTTTCTAAATAAATCACACTATGTACTATATGTGTTATAAGAAGCGATAGTCAGGGTAGAGCAAACAACATCATACATCCTCTTAGAGGAGATACCATTGCGTGGAGAGAGCATGACGCGCTAACCCCCTCTGCCAAATTTTTGTTCATATGGTCAGGTCATTCTTTATTTGTGTGCGTATATTTTTGAATGTGTTGCGAGTTTACTATAATGTGGGTATGCGTGAAAGTGTATCTGTGTGTGTTTACTTTGCCTCCCGCACCCCGCAAAAGTGCCACGAAAAATTTGTTCGGGGAATCGACGCGATACTAACTCCTTTGGTACTTTCTCTGAGTAGGTACATCCTGTACTAGTCCCATCCCGCCCCTCACCCAACTCCACCTTTGGCACTAGTGGAAGACCTGCAATGGCCTAATCTAACAATATAGAATTTTTTAAATTATCTATTTAAAATTTTACGGCGCATTTTTGTTGAACAAAATATTTGACATTAATAAATAAATTATATTCTGGGAGAATCCACACATGGTCATCTAATCCCTAACTAGGCAGACCCTGTACTATGGAAATCACACAACTGATACTTATACTTTTATAGTTTTTTTTACATACATAAATAATACTAGGGATGTTAAAAAATAATCGATTATTATTTTCTAAAAATCGATTTTTTTATTATAGATTTTTAGTAAATCGATTATATAAATTACGTGTTTAAATCGACTTTTAAAAACAGCTTGTATCTATGCGACGGATGAAAAAATCTTGCAGTAAGTTTCATCAACTTCAACTTTATAAACAGGGCCATCTATGCGTTGGGTGAAATATCTCGAATTAAGTTCATACGTATAAGTTCATTAAATAAAAACGGCGCCATCTGTAGATATGTATGCGTGTAAAGTAGTTTCAGTGCAGTGTGACCAGATTTAGCAGAACTCTGCTATTTTAGCAGAATTGAACCCTAATTTTAGGGTTTAGCCGATTATGTCGCAAAATAGAAACTTTTAGCAGTTTTTAGCAGAATCTAATGAACTTCAGCAGAAATTTAACAGAATACGGTAGTTAACACATAGAACGCCAAGTGCCTGACACGCAATGGATTTTTCTATTGGTATGTTGCCTGACGGTGGTTTAAGGGTTAAACAATAATTAACAGGGTTTTATTTGAATAGTTGCTCAAAACACGCAATTAAATATAAATCCAATTTCTATTTACGTTATTAAACTTCGAGTTAATCAAAAACTGCGCTTACCTCAATTTCTTGTTTTATATTCAACTTTAGCCAGTACGATTACGAGTAAACCTGATTTAGTATCACGGGCTAATATTTATAAACTTGTTTTTGAAAATGGATATGTGCGTAAATAGATGAATAACATCCAGATTTGTTGCATTTAGCATGTACTTTTTAATAATACAAAAAAAAACGATTTTTACGCAGAAATCGATTATTTATTTTTATTAAAATCGTTTTTTGGCAAATCGATTAATTTTGACTAAAGAAAAAGCGATTTTTATTTAATCGATTCTTTTCCATTAATCTCACATCCCTAAATAACACCCAGACACTCGTTGGGAATCGAACCCACGACTTATCGGGTAGCGGCCAGGCCAGGGTATCTAACCGCTAGACTAAGAGGCCCATCCGTCGAATTCAACCTAAAGGTGAACATTAAAAAAAATAACAATTATATTTCAGTGCGTGCTTTGTACAAAGACTGGTTTAGTTGTGTAGTCACATTGCACACAGCAATATGACGTCAATGGTTCATTTCGTATTCTAACTAAACATGTATGTTTGTTTAGCTCCGTTTATTACCAAGATAACGAGAGACGTGTAAAATCAAGCAATGACCTAAAATATTTATTTTTTATCTATATACCTAGTAAGGAAATCAAGAATAATAATTATAGTTATTTTAGAAACCTCTAATTCTGGGAAATTACCAATAGTTAGCCGAGTCAATTACGGCCATCTTTCTGAAAAAATATTTATATACTTACTTATATAATTTTACTGGGCTCAGTTTATAAGGACGTAATTAGTCGACAACAAAATTCGTACTTACAGATTGAACTATAAAAATATCTGTATTAGTGAACAGAAATACCTTATTTGTCTTAGGCCAATGAAATGACATCATTAACTTTCAGTACGATAAAGTAAAATTGAATAATATTCAGAGTTTAGTTAATGATATTGTCCTACGTAATTTTTTAAGGAAAGCCCCTTAATGGGTGTTACAGTGGGAGCTCCCCGTATATCAGTGGGTGCAATTGTTTGAAGGAAGGTTACTGTTGGCTGGCTGTAGATAGTCGACCGGACAAGAGGGGTGAGTGATCCAGCCTGAAGGGCAGGGGATCGACGAGGTCAAGGTCACCTAAGGGAGACACGGTCTTGTATTTTTAACCCCAGGCAAAAACGAGGGGTGTTATATTTAATACCTTAGACGTAAATAGACATTCGAACATACACAATTACTATGTAGAGAAAAAGATTCTACTTGTGGCCTGGCTGGAGCGATTTAAGCGCTCGCCCTCTTATCCGGTGAAGCTGTCATGGGCATCTGCGGCCAACAGTACTACTACAACAAAAAAAAAAATGCGCGTGCGTGGAGTCCCTCCGCGCGGAAGAAGTGAAACTTCATTCTCGCTCAGTCGATCGGTCGTTCGGTCGGTCCCTCACTCACTCACTCACTCACTCACACACACACACACACACACACACACTCAACTCAACTCAACTCGCCCCAACTCGCCCCAACTCACCCCAACTCACCCCAACTCACCCCAACTCACCCCAACTCACCCCAACTCACCCAACTTACCCCAACTCACCCAACTTACCCCAACTCACCCCAACTCACCCAACAATTCACCCCAACTCTCGCAACTCACCCCAACTCACCCACTCACCCACTCACTCAGTGACGGCGTCACATGAGCGCTTTCATAACCTTAACAAATTTACGCCTATCGCCTATCGTTTAACACCTATCATTTAACTCTTAACGCGTTATGTGATAACATTTTTGGAAGTCGCATAAGAAGTTTCACTTCAAAAAAGATTCTACTAGTGAATTTTGACGTACGTGAATCTAAGGCTTGGATCAAGCCTCAGATGGCGTTTGATTCTATCATCATTCTGATGGTCACGTTTTTGCCAACTATGCTTAACCGGATGCTAGGATAAAAACAGTCTTCTTATATGTAATTATGTTTAACGGTTAGCAATTAGTAATAACTCTCAAGCCGTTGCAAGGGTAATAGTTGGAGTTCAAGTGCAGGTCATGTAAATCTTGTGTTATCTCGACGACCTAGTCCGATTTAATCGCATGCAGGCTGACTAACTGCTCGCACTACATTTACGACCCGTAACAGCTGTATTAAACAAGTGATTGTTTATGAGACAGAGAAGTATAACTTAGAGAGGTCGAGGCAAATCGGTAAAATACGCATCCACTATAGTTGATTTATAATTTCTAATTTTCCGTTGTAAATACACATGCGAATATTACAGTACAATAGCTAAGTCGGTGGGCGTCAATGGCTTGTCCGTCCGTCACGGCACAATTGTGACCGCTCAAGTGGAATCAAGTGCACTAAACTTCCATTACTTTTGTCAGTGTTGCGCCTACAGACATCCGTTAGCAGTATTCTGAGAGCTCCCAGCGCATGTAATTGTAGAAGTGTATTTGGCTCAGTTATGCAATAGCGGATTTAACCTGACCAACTACTTACAGAGTACTTCTTTCTCGTTCCCAGGTCTCTACGATCGTTTATGAAGAAAGGAAAAAAAGAGCAAGAGAAGTCCAGTAATCAATTGAACGGGGAACCTTCGCCTATTATCTACAGAAGAGCTTTGCAATGTAAGAATTGTTTTTTTAAAAATATATATACATATTATGTCATTATATGCCTACTACTCAGCGATTCTAAGAACACTTGAGATAATAAATTCCATCAAGCTTGTAGGCTGTAGAGCGTGCCAAAGAGCGAAAAACATAACACTCTTACTGGGGTAGACAGGTAAAAATAAACTTACGGGGTTCGCTTTTTTTATTCAACGCAGTGACGAGCCACACAAGACGCTCATCTATTCGCTATCGCCCGGGACATTAGGTCGAGTTGCGAGAACGAGTCTTTGACCCCGGCAATTTCACTAGCTACAGTGCCCTTCTTGACGGCAGAATGTCTGACACTACGTATCGTATATCTAGTAAAAGTAGTAGCTTATATACCCATGGCAGAATGGTCTCGATGTCACTGCTTATAATAATTACAAGAACCTTTTGTCTGGGGCTGGCGGGTACCTAGCTTTTCCTATGATGCAACCAATCCTTCGTAGCCTCAATGGACTTAACTATGATTGCAGACTCGTCAGGCTCTGGAGCTCGAAGTACGGTAGGGTCTCCAGAGAGAACCGACCGGTACGTTTACGGCGGTTCCATAACTCCCTTGCCACGATCCCGGTTCCAAGAGCGTTTACGAAGCACCAGCCAACATGAAGTCAGCTCACTCAGGTAAACTTTACCCCAACTTATCCTATTGTGTATGTTTCAAGTACTTTCTTTTTAATAAGTAGGTGCCTAACTTAATCTACGTACTCACAATGTACCTACTCACCGAAGTGACCGTATATTAATGAACAATATTTGTTTAAATTTTAATAACAAAAATTCTTCTTCTTACCGCACCTAAACAGTCACTACCAGTAACAACACCTAAATAGTACAGTACAGTAAATAGTATCAGTAGGTTCGCATATACGTATATTTGTAGTACACCACCAGTTGCCCATTTATTCTGATAGCGTTTCTCCTGCAAAATGGTTGTCTGGAAGAAATTGCTTACAGCGATAAGACCGCCATTTGTACAATCTATGTTTTAGTTCTAAGTTTATATTATAAATTCTTGGTGTATAATAAAAAGTATTCAATTCTAATCCTCCCTGGTAGCCTTCATCCACGCCGTAGAGAGACTCTGGGCACTCCGAACTAGCCAGAGTTTCACCAGTGCCGAACGCTCGCTAGAACACATCTTGGGGGAAGAGATTCACCAACCACTTACTAAAAATGACCGACTGACTTTTTACATCCCCATCCGATGCATGGATCATCTTACTTTACAGGCAATCAGGTGATCGGCCTGCATTCAGTGGCGTGCAGTCCATATAGGCAAAAAGTGTTTGCCTACCCTGTGATTTTCCCAATCAGACATATCAATATAAAGTGTGCATAGTAATATTTCGTTTTCAATTATTTCACCATTGTAAATAAACAAAAGCACGCAAAATGTTTGAAATCAATCACCTATGCGCGACGAACTTAACATAAATGCACTGTACTATACCTATCTACTCATAAATGTAAAGATAGATTTTGCACGCGGGCCACGCAAAGACACGATACGGCGTTGCCTCAATTTTCACACATTCAAACACATTTCTTGCACACAGACTCACACCGATACACGCACCCATAAATAATCTGACATGTATAATAGAAGAAATATCACGCACACAGACAAAGGACAGAGACACAGAGAGACACTGCCTACCAAAAGTGACATTTCAATATAGTTTAATCCCGATAGATATTTATGTTACGACATGAATGCTAATTTTACGCGCTTGGATATTGCAGTCGCAGATCATTTTGTTAGGCATTCGGAAGCGAATCACGATACGCGAGTTCGTATCCTCTTAGAATCGAAGTTTCTTTTTGTAATGTTTTTTAAATTATTTAATAGAATATAATAAGGAACGAAAAAGAAAAGAGGACGTGTGAGCACGTAGGTCGTACTTTGCGAAAGATAATAATTTAGCTATTATATCTAAAGCTATAGTGCACAAAGGGGGTGAGTTGTATTAATTCAAAACAAACAAGTAATTGCTTTTCCTTTGTCTTCCAGACTAAGGATATGCCCCTTTCTGGATTTGTATAACTAAACGAGAAAGTTATCTTATATCCTGAGAGACCTAGCTGGCCGGGATTTTGGTTTTGGAAGAGTTCAAACAATAAAAAAACTCTCCTGGCGTCCACACTTATTATAGTTTAATTTATACATGTTGTAGCTTAGCCGTAAACATACATATCTTTCTACTGTTGCGTGTTGTAATGTGTTTTAATCATCTTAGTACGTATCTACAAGACAAGTAACTCACAGTCATATTGATAGGTAGGTATGTTTATTTCTCTTCGACTATCCAAATAGGATTATATTTTTCGATAGTAGGTATGTTTATTTTTTGAACACGGTCTGCGGCATATTAAATTAAAATCCATGACTGCATGGATTTTAATTTAATATACTGAGGTACTTCCTACATAATCGTAAGATTCGTTTTAGTTATGGGAGTGAAATAGAATATATTTAGGAATATTTAAGCAATAATGCAATAATGAGTCAACAAAAATATAAATAATTTTGTGTTAACGCCATCTATCTCTTGTTATAGGCCCAGGCGACGTTTAAAAAAATGCCCATGTCGGCAATTCAGCTCAGTAAGTTAGTAAAGCTCCATCTAACAAAAAAAAATCTTAATGCAGTTTGTCGCCTAGGCCTATAACAAGAGATAGATGGCGTTAACACAGAATTATTTATATTTTTGTTGACTTATTATTGCATAGCAGTGCCCATTTATTCAAAAAAACATCAGTAAGTACCTACAAATAAATAGACTTACTTATGTTACATTGTCAATACGTACAAACAAAAAGACTGTTACCCTACGACTCTAGAGATCTAAGAAATTTGCTTTTTTTGCCTACCCTGATCAAAAAGTCTGTGCACGCCACTGCCTGCATTGTCCTAATCAGTAAGGAACAACTAACAAAGTTGTTGCTCCCCACGGGATGAAACCTGCGAACACCAGTTTGCAAAGCAAGCGGTTTCCCACTGCGACACGGAGGCTACTTAGGCGCTGTCCTATTGCCATCGCTCGCGCGATGATGCGTTGCGTCCGACGAAAATGATCGTGCGTGGTGCGACCGTGCGTTCAATCATACTGGTAACAAATGAATATCCTATTGAAGGTCGTGCGATCATGCGATGCGACCGTATGCGGTTTCATCGCACGATGAAATCGCATCTCATCGCGCGAGCGATGGCAATAGGACAGCGCCTAACTAGTAAAAATTATTTCAACGACCTAATAATCGATACGAAATGTACTTACATATGCAGTGCCAGTCCTCGGATGGCGCGCAGCGAGGTGTCTGGCTCGCGGCTAAGCATGGAGAGCACGAACCCGTTCGACGAGGAGCCAGCGCCGGTGCCGCCAGTACGCGCGCCACGGCGCAAGAAGAAACGCGCGCCGCCGCCGCCCTCCGCAGACATCACGGTGAGATTTTTACTCAAAATACACTAAAGTACGGTCGCCTAGTAGGAAGAATTCAGTACATTAACCTGTTTATACCTGTCTCTGTCACTCTCGCGTAAATACATTCCGTCACGCTTGCACAGACAGCGGTCATTGTATCTGTGCGAGCGTGACGCAATGTATTTACGCGAGAGTGACAGAGACAGGTATAAACAGGTCAATGTACGGAATTCTTTCTGTTCGACAACCGCACATTACCTACTTATATCTTTGGCACGATATGATGACGTCTTGTTCTTTCTCCCCACGACTTCGCAAAAATTGACGACTACGTTTGTAGGAGCAAGCAGCATTGTTCCTTCAAACTTAGTTGGCAACTTCCACGAAACACGAATGAGTAAAGACGAACGTCGATACAGCCATTATATCATGCCGCAGATACTATATACCTACTGCTTGACGTTGACCGCGATCCCATCTGTTGTGATGTAACTAAGGATGGAAGCGCACTATGTTAGATAGTTGTTGAGCTGCTGTTAATAACAACACAAAGTTAAGGGCCCTGTGTCGGGAGTACGACACCACTCGATAATGGCGATATTCTTTCTAAAATGTGAAGACACAGTCGTCATGAAGCTAAGGTAGGTACCGCAAATAAGGTGCCTAGGTAAGTAAATTCATACAAGCAAGACTTCATGAGCCAGATAAAAGAAGTCAATGAAATCGTAGCTCCCCATCCAAATAGTTCTTGTATTTTATATTTTATGTTCCTCATATTCTCACATTAATGATAGGTTTTAAGATTGAAGGTATCACCCACAGTATTATTTAAATAATTTATTGTATTCATTTTGTTTAAATTAGACGTCCAGCGATTCTTCCCAAGAACATTAGTTGAAAGGCAGGTATTACGTAAAGTATTAAAGCTTAAACGTACGAAGAATCGATGTCATAATAATAAAGCTGATGTCACTTGCACTTGTTGTTCAAACGCTTATACACTTGCAACAAATTAACAATATTGCTACAAATATTAAGATGCAAACAACCGCTACGCTACATACATCTTATTGTACTCACCCGTACAAAAAAACTTGACGTTTTGACGCAAGTTTAAATCCGTCCCGGTGCGGTCCCAGCTGTTGTTGTTGAGTCAGCAGTCGTTAATTCAGAGGCCTAAAGGCAGATTGAACAACTCAGCCACCAGGTTAGCCACCAACCATACCGCAAAATAAATTATTATGACCCCCCTATTACGTATCTCGTTTAACAACTAAAGTGATGATCACTATAGCAAGTAACCATCAAATAACTGTCAAATGATTAATTCGGTGTTGCCTAAATTGAGTGACCAATAAATTCCAATACTAAAACACATTCAGTTGACATCAAAGTACGGTGGACAACTGATAAGTCACTTAGGTGGCTGAAGATACGCAATAGCCCCGCTGATACCTATACGACGACTAGCCACTTTTAGTATACGTTGTGAATAGCCCTTCAGCCCACGTAGCACTTTACTACGCTATTTGTTACACGTACAACGAATGATTGGAATTTATCTGAGCCTAGTGTACATAAAAAATAGCCTATAGCACTCCGGAATAATGTAGCTTCCTACTGGTAAAATAATTTTCTAAATCGGATCAGAAGTTCCGAAGATTACCCTTTACTAACAACATCGTATCTCTTTTGATCTGGGCATACGGCATACCGCACATTATATTTATTATCACAGCCAGCTTGTTGCAACAAATCTACATACTCATAACTTCATAAGGTTTATAAATTAATATTTCCTTTATAAACACTTAATTCTAAAAAAAAATATACGGACGAATTGAGAACCTCCTCCTTTTTGAAGTCGGTTAAAAAAAGTCGGTTTAGCCCGGCGCGGATGTTACCTTAGAAAAGTAGCAATGCTTAATCAGGATAAAGAAAAACATGTAAATCATCGACCATTACAATAATCTGTTTCGAATTCGTATTATAACTAAAACTCGTCCTATATATTGTGCCAGACCCATTAAAATATTGCTGAATAGAAATATATTAATATATATGTTTATTACAGGCCTCCAGCGTAACTTCAGAATTACAAATAACCGAATCTGGTGATAAGAACCACTGCGCTGTTGATGGAGAAACAGAGATAGACGATATGAACCTAAACATTGAACTGAAAATCATTGAAGATGAAGATGTTAAAGATAATAATTCACAAGCTGAACGCACTACACCTACAATAGGAAATAATATAACTGTAACGAATGAAGTCTCAACAGTTACAAGTTTAGAAAGAACACCAGACAAAGATGAAGACAAAGACGAAAAAGAAACTGTTAACATAACTTCTACAGATAAAGATGATGTTACCCATTCGTCTTCAGACGAAAATATTCTAAATTCAGTTAAATTCCCTAAAGTAGATATAACGAGATACAGACGAAATTCAAGCGTCAACGAGGACGACATACGATTAAGACGAGGTAATTTAGAAGATTTTCAGTCGCTGTCAAACAAAAGAAGCAAAAGTCTCACAAATGCTTTTGATTCGACATACACATCATACGAAATAAACTTAAATGATAATACAATGGATAAAGACGCAAATGGTAATGAAGAACCACAAAAACTTGTATGCAAACTATACGATGAATCACAGAGGAAACAAAGTATAGACACGGTTTCAAGTACTGAAAAGGAATTTTTAGAAATAGACAGAGCAACGAGAGAACTCGAAAGAGAGATAAATAAACTGAACTCAGCATTAAACGACGAAGAGCTTCCTTCTGTAGGTGCCAGACTCTCCGTTTCAGAAATCAAAAGAAAATTTGATAGAAACGACGTAGCGTCCCCTAATCCGATACCAAAGCCTAGAAGGAGTCACTACGGCGGAGGATCAAATACCCCGTGACATTTTAAAAATGCGTTAATATAATTTAGTGTTCGATTAAATTTTATTTGGAATAATTAAACCTATTTATTTAAACTGTTTATTAAGATTTTGTAAGATCTTTTTAGAAATTGAAGAATGTATTAACGTTCCAAAATGTTGTATTCCAAAGTTATAGACGTAAGAAGATAACCAAGCCTTGGTAACTAATATTATAAATACTAATTTATATATAAAACATAACTTACATTGTGATTATTATTAGGAAAATCATTGTTGGATGTTGTGTGTGTATCGGATCTCAGACGTTCACCAGGGGGCATTATTATATGCATGTAGGTAAAGGTATAAATTATGTACGTAACGGTTTCGCTCTGTCTACTAGAAAATTTGTTTAGTGCCTTCAACATTAAAACAATTATATATACTTATCAATTATGAACAGAAATTATTTTGCCATAAAATGTTTTGTATATTTACGGACGCGGCATAGAGTAATGTAAATGTGATAGATATAACACTGATAACTAATGTGTATACGCTTTTGTATTATATCGTGAGTCAAACAAGAGTATAGCTTTCCTATCGTGTGATATCAACATAACTATGTTGCACCTAACAACTGTAGTTATAAATAATTGCAACCAAGCATAATAAAAATTATGAAGGGCATAGTGGGAAAACTAAACTGCTATTCTATTCTGTAACGTAAAATCGTGGCTGTGATGTGTGAAGGCGATCTCGACGTCGAACCTGCCTTGAATACGAATCATCGCATTCCGGTTCAACGTCGAACTTCAACGTCGACTGTTAAATTATTCGACCTTAAGTACAAGTCGCGTCACGTAAAAAGAACGCTAGCGGTCAAGCTGCGCATTAGGTGATTTATCGGTCTATTTGGTGGTATGAGGTGGGCGCGGGGCGGGCGGGTCACGCGCCGCATGCTTGCAAGTGCGCTATTGGTTCGTCAGTTGAACTTTGCTTCCCGCGCTGTGTCCACGTTACATTTGTTCTCAAAATACCATCGCGCACATAAGTTATTAATTACGAAAATGGTTTTACATAGAAGAGTTAGAAAAAATATTTATGATGTATATTGTTTTATGAAGAGAGAGGCTGATAATAAATCAATACATAATTGAAAACAATATATGACGATATACGAAATATATGAAACGGACCGCAGAGGCAACAAAATGTGATGATGATGATGATTCTGACTCAGATGATGGAGAAGGCGACAGCGATGACGATGAAATGACCACCTCTAGCACAAAAACCGCGTCTTTATCTGGTTTTCACGTCACCCACGACGACTTAATGGAAGGACTACTACTAGACCCCATTACTATATTTTTTTGTATATGTACTAAATTAGATTATACAGTCTACACTGAATAAAACAAGTGTTTATTTCCATTTGATATTCTCTAATATATTTTTAATGTGCCAACCAATAACTAATACGATGACCGAAAGGCTTAGTACTTTCGTGCGCGAGTGTACCCATGCGCAAACACACCCCTTCCCTTTCTTCCAGCGTTCTTTTTACATGACGCGAACTGTAGTTCCACTGAAAACCGTAAATTGTCGTAGCGATGCGATAGTGCTACGTAATAAAAGTTTGTGAATACGAAAACGCAACTGGCTGCTGCCCGCAGCGTCGAACACGAGGTTATGTTGCAGAATAGCAGGGTATCTATAATTTCATGTTATTTAGGTATCAAAAAGTGAGAAAATTAGCGATTTAAGTAACATTATTTATGTGTACACATAAGTCCTAAGTTTGTATAGAAATACGTACATATTGTACAATCTTCACATTGGGAATAGAGTTGTTAGTTCAGTCATTGTTGTTTAATAAATTATTATATTATTGATATTTTGTTTGTTTTGTTTACCGTCCAAGTAGCTACCACCGCAGTGTCGGATATTCTGCCGCCAAGCAGCAGTGTGTAAGCATTGCTGTGTTCCGGCGTGAAGGGCACTGTAGTTGGTGAAATTACAGGACACAAAGACTTAATATATAATGTCTTAAGGATCGACAACGCGCTAGTATTCTTCTGGTGCTGCTAGCGTCTATAGGCTGCGGTGGCTGCTTACCATTAGGCGGGCGGGCAGACGCACGCTAGATTGCTACCTTGGTAGTATAAAAAAAACCTATATAACCAAAAACATTAGGCAGAAGTGTTAATTTAAAAAATAGAAAAATGAAATTTATTAAGAAACTGAACGGAAATCTTAATTCCGCCAAATATAATCCGATTTGAATGATTCTATACTGTATCTGAAGTTCGCTTCATCAAGATGGTCCCATCAAATTCTTATTACGAACCACAGACTACTCAACATCATACAGGGTGTAAGGGACTACGTACCGAAAACTTTTTTATATAATTTCTCATATTGTCCGTTACAACATTACAGAAACCACTTATATGGAAAATGACCAATGACAAACTTTTTAATTTTAGAGCATGTACCTAATGAATACGTGCGGAATATTGTTTATTTTTCAAATTACATTGCTAATTTCAATCAAGCCGCCTGCCAAGCGTGGAGATTATGGCCACCCCTCCCTTCTAAGGGAGAGGCCTTTGTTCAGCAGTGGACTTTTCGGCTGCTGATGATTGCTAATTTTGCACAAATAAGTAAATTATTGTTTTTAATTTGATATTAGGCTTTATTATTATACCAATAATGATGTTATCCTAATTTTATTTTAAAAAAGCGGCATTTCTTTTTTGGAAATTCATGAAAAAGCCGATGAAAAATTTCAACACTAGAATGTTCAGAATCATGTACTGGATCCCTGGTATCGGTTTTCGGTACGATGTCCCTTACACCCGTAATGAGTAGTCTGTGTTACGAATGAACCAATAGTTCCTGCAGGAACCTGCATGGCGCATTAGAATTATGCGCTAATACTCTGACAAATATTTACCGATTCCAACATCGATATAATATATAAACTAGATAAACATTCACGAACAAAATGACATCTAAAATGTGGTCGCGGAGGTTGCAAACTTATCTGTGCTGGTGGCGGAAACGTGAACTAACGATTTTATAATGATAATGACTTGTAGTTTGACAGTTTCATGTAGACAGTAGCGACACTCCTATCGGCAAAAATAAATTTGTCAGGATGAGGCTTGTAAAGAAATAGCGATACAAGGGCGCTATTTCTCGCTACCACTTTTTGAACCGTGACACCAAATCTAGTTTATATATAATATCGATGGATTCCAATGATTTATTTTTTTATCGAGAGCATGAACCATTAGAATGATCCTGTATCATCAATATAATTTCTGTATGAATTTTATCACGACCGGATAAGAACTTCTTAGAGGAACCTGAGTGATGGGGTGGTAGTTAACTCATTCATAGTAGTAGTAGTAGTAGTTAGTTTATGTTTGCATTTATGTAGTTAAGAAGAATATTAGAGATATAAATGTAACTCGCGGACTGAGATGCGCGTGTTCAGCTAGTTTTGTATTTTAATTGTAGTAAGTAGTATTTTATTAAGTAGTATTTTAATTTTAGTTCTAATTGTATATTTTGGTTACGATCAAAGCGGCATTGGAATGTCACGGAGGTTGGCCCTGAAAACCAGCGCTGCACGGGGAACTTGTTGCCAGTGCAGCATGACGCTGAGTGGTCAACCTCATTTGGGCGAAAATGCGGCGTACGATGTCTATGTCGTTATTATTGTACCTGTTTTATCTTTTTGTCTCACTTATATTTGTAATGTTTAGGTTTAGTTTTTCTTATTTTTGTGTGTGCGTCGTTTTTCGTTTAAATAAATGTATTTCTTCTTCTTCTTCTTCATTCTCTCTCCAGCAATTAGGACTTTTTACTAGTAATATTGTTTGTGTCCTT
Source organism: Furcula furcula (assembly GCA_911728495.1). Lineage (NCBI taxonomy): Eukaryota > Metazoa > Arthropoda > Insecta > Lepidoptera > Notodontidae > Furcula > Furcula furcula. The sequence goes on from OU452244.1 coordinate 18,430,222, forward strand.
TTGATATGAAAGCGAATAAATAGGTATGGCAGTTATAAGCCAGTGACGTCGAATTTGTGAAGAACTCTCGTTTTGTCTTTTGGCACGAATTTATTCCGAAAATGACTCTGTGATAAACTTTATTTTAATCGGGAATTAACGCAATTTACCTTATATTATCTTTGTTTTTGTTTGATAATGGAACGCGAAAATCTAAAAGTATATATGACTGTGATAATTTGTTTTGGTCACAGAATTCTATACATATAAAAACTTCATAATATGAAGTTTTATACATATCATGTATTTGGGATTCTGTGGCTTCGGCAAATCGTTATAATATAACGAGTTTATATTATAAACTTAAGCGTTAAAAAAATGGGATTGATTCGCAAATTTATAAGAGTCACGGCCATATTAAATATGTGTATATTATATAAAATTAACATAATGTATAATATACATAGCTATTGATTGTAATCTATCTACATCTAGATACTCATTACACTTGCAATTTACTTATCCTATCCTTTTTGTACTTAATAAATCTAGGTAAGTTTGAGATAGCAGTACTAACAATTACTTTATATTCCTTAGGAAGACGTTTCTGCTGTCGGGCCTGGAACCAAAAATACAAATATATATAATTATATGTAACGATTGAATAAAAGCGGCATTTTACACTATCTGCCGCACTTAAAAACGTCAATTACAGTTAATGATCATTAATCCAGTTATTGAAATCGGATCGACACTCAGGTAAGTAGAGAGCCAGTAGAGATATCAATAATATCGTAGTAATGTAAATTAAACACGGCTCCAAGAGACGAAATAATTAAATTTAAAAAATGTCTTAATTAGATAGATTAAATGTCTTGATTAGATTATACAATTTAAGATATGTACCAAAGTATGTACACCACTAACTACCCAAATAGTTGTTTCTTCTTTTTAAAGTTTTGGTTGTCTGGAAGAAATCGCTATTAGCGATAAGACCGCCATTTGTACCTAATTTAAGTTATTTTTGTAAGTTTTTCTGTATGTTTTTCTTTGGTGTGACAATAAAGAGTATTCTATTCTATTCTAATTAGAATTAAAGATAACTGACGTTTGTGAGTCACTTATTTCTGAAAGAGTATAGTTAGTTCTTCACCTTATTCTTCAATATTGGAGCTAGAAAAGTCAATTTGTCCACTAATTTCACTTTTATCGCCAGCGCATCAGTTTCATCTTCTGAATACAAATCTACAACTGTGTCAATAGCTTCAGCTAGCACCCACACTTCATTCTCTTTGTGTGCTTGCTCCAATATAAATTCAGTTATAGTGCATATAACCTTAGAAGTGACGTCATTCAATGTGTTCACTAATAATAATGCCAGTATTCCAATCATTCGGATAAGATTCGATCTTATCTCAGAGACTTTACATTCTTTGATCCCTGTCAACATAATCTGTGAAAATAAAATAACAATTTCTTCAAACCAACTTCAACAAGTAAATTAGGTACAAAAGAACAATAAGCTAACTACAAATATAATGGACTCAAATATTGCTATTAGTCAATAGAATGCATGTATTTATATTTCAACATGGCTCAGACATCATTCATTTGATGCACTAATTATGATTTTTTAAAAGCTACCGTTTTTTTATTGTCTAAGATGTGCAGTATTGCGCAGCTCTCATATAGTATACTAGCAATTTCCTGCGGCTTCACCCGCTAATTTTTTTACAGAGTTTACAAACCCCTAACACACCCCCAAAGGTTGTTTTTGAAAATTCGCGAAACACGTATTGATTTATTTTATTTAGAGAATCTTTTCAGTAAATTTCAAGTCAATCGAACCATACAATAAAAAGCTTCATACAAAAGAAAACAACCCATTTAACCCCTTTAGGAGTCGAATTTTCAAAAATACTTTCTTGGTGAATGCTTACGTCATAAGAAGAACCTACTGTCAAAATTTCAGCTTTCTAGGTCCAGGGGTTTGGCCTGTGCGTTGATGAATCAGTCAGTCAGTCAGTACAAGTAATTTTATATGTATAGATAGAAGATTACTTTTTTTTATTTTATTTGGCCTTATTCCATTGAGTCCCAACACAAGATTACTTTGGAATAGTTATTTTGTGGGTGGATAAAATGCCTATTAAATAGTTAAGATTTGCTTGGTTGTACTTAAATAGTAGGCTTTACGTTTTCGCAGTTTTGTGTACAAAAATAAAATAAACAAATAACATTTTTAACTGAACACATTTATAGGTAAATTAAATATCATGACCTTATTTTTCTCAACAAATAATTTACCTCTATATCAGACAGTGCCAGATCACTGAACAAATTGGAATGATTAGCATTTTCATTCTCTCTTAACTTTATTTTATCCAAAGCAGCTCTCATAACTGCTGTTGCTGACTCAGAGAGATTCACATTATCTGAATCTTGCTTGAAAACCAGTTTTCCTGCTTCCACCCAGATTTTATACACGCCATTTACTCCTCCCAAACTTTCAATTGGTAACGTAGAGAGCAAATTATTAATGCATAGAAGGGCTCTAGTTTGCAAACTGTGAAGTCTGAAAATTAAAATTACATGACGCTATTTAGAATATTCAAGAAAACGTAACAGTCTCTCTGTAGCTGGGGTAGTCCCCGGATGTGTTTAGGATTATTCAAGAGGCATCTTTTCTCTAAACTGTAAAGTTACATGTTTCCAATTAGTATTTTAAGGTACTTCATTTTGAATAATTAATTAGGGGATGACCATAATTCATCCAACTTTTAGAACATACTTTTTATGTATCAGCTGTGATCCTTCATATTCCTTTAGTATTAACATGACATTCTGTGCTGGTAGTTGGGTCCTTGCCCACACTTTGTCAAAAATTTCCAATGAAATGAATGCTTCTAGAACATTAGGTGGTAGCCTGTCTTCGGCCAAGATGGGAACATTACTGCTATTGCACATGTCCTCATCTGCTTCATCACTTTCTGAGGAATCATTTGCATGCATGTCTTCATCATCTGTAACTTTATAAGTAATTTTTATGTAATACTGCCACACATTATTTTAAAATAAGTTATTGCCATTATATCACATACCTTCACAAGAACAAATGTTAGCAACAATCTCTATAGAACTCTGTTGAGCATCTAACATCAATGAGACAGATTTTAATTGGTTTTCTAACAACTGTGCTGCTTTTCCCTTAGGAGCTTCCACTTTGCCCGCATCATTAATCAATGGCAGATTGCTTGACAACTGGCTACACACTAGCCTGTGATCCATTGACAGTGTAGCAGCTAATATTCCAATAATATTGTTTATCACATCAATTGGTAATGTGGATATACTCCCACCGCAGGTATTAATAATTACTCCAGCTGCTAACGTCTTTGTTAAAAGTGTGGAGGGGTCAGTTCCCTCTAAGCACAGTAACATTTGTAACTGATTCTCACAATTTGATTTTATCTTTGCTATAGCTTCGGGATTGTCTTCAACCACAACAAATAAGCATTGCAGCACTGCCGTTACAATGTCAGAACTAAATGTTGCAAGATCTAAATATCTAGGCAATATGTCCATTATCCTAGACTGTCCTAAGTACTTGATGGCCAACTCTGCAATTAAAATTGAACAATCATTGGAAGCTTAAACACCCTTAATAGTATAAAACATAATCACTATCCACAGCTAGGTATTTATTTGATAACTTCTTCACAGAATAGATTTTTATGTAAAGGAGGTTAACAGAATCTGCCCAAATGAAGTACCAAGGTACACTTAGTGCCACGGTCCCAGATTTAATTGTGTTACAGGTTATTTAAACTTTAAATAATTTATTATGTAGTTTTAAATTATTTATGGATAAAAATATTATTATTTTCATCCTCTATTTTTTCTCTACAATTTGGTGCATGTGTACCTCATGTGTAGGTACATATTTGGGCAAACTTGTATAGGATAGTGTTGACCTCCTTCTCACCATAATTTGCAAAACAGAATTTATTTCAGAAACTTTATGAGTACAATCTTGTTTAGTTTAGAACCAGACTAAGCAAAACCATGGTGGTCACTAGCATTAATATAAAACATTGTTATTATTATTTCTTTACCAGAAAGGTTAACTTTAAAAGCTAATGTATTACTCACCTGAGCTTTCACAAAGGTTTAATAATAAATTGACACATTGTATAAATGTATCAGTGTCTTCCTCTTTTGTTTTAGAATTTAAATCTGGAGTCCATGATTCAGCATGCTAGGAATGAAAGTTAAAAATAAAATAATCTAATAATAAAAATATTAAAAGGCATAACCTGGAAAGCCACGCAATAATAATCTCATTATTTCATCTTAAATTCATTCAACCATGATGTCAAGGAAATAAATTCTAAATTAAAATATGTTATTACTTCATGAAAGTAACAAGTAAGTGGTGTCATTATGTCCTGTTCCATCAATGCATCACAGGTGTCCAGTGTTACAGATGACAGGTTCCTGAGCGTGCCGGATGCTGCATTTCTCACTGAGCTGGCTGGATCGAGCAACAATGGAGCTGCAACTTTAACCACCCCACGATTCAAAACCTGCTCTACATTTTCTGGACTTTCTATTAATAGAGCTAAAGTTTGTAATCCACAATACTTTTCCTCTACATCTGCTGCCTGCAATATATATAATTAAAAAAATTAAAAAATTGTATACAGAAAATAAGCAATATAAAATAAAAATAATTAGTAAATAAATAACTCATTTTCTTCTAAGGTGAATTAAAATCTTCTGAATATAATAATAATTAACAATATAAATATAAATATATTATAATTAGATCAATATTTCTGTAGGTAATGCCCTTATTGCCATTCTTTCGACACTGTGACTAGATAGGTGTAGGTTCCTTGTGCAAGGAACCATCCAGGTAGGTTCCACAGCAGTGTTAGGTATTCCACCGCCAAGTTGCAGTGTGTAAACATTATTGCTGTTTTCAGGTCTGAAGAGCACTGTAACTAGTGAAATTACTGGACACAAAAGACTTAATATCTAATGTCTGTCTTAAGGGTCGGCAACGCGCTAGTGATTCTGCTGGTGTTGCTAGCGTCTATAGGCTGCGGGAACTGCTTACCATCAGGGGGGCCACCTTGGTAGTTGACTATAATTTACCCAAATATTACCTATGTAGACTTCATCAGGATGACTTTCTTCTTTCAGCGTTAGCCAGAATTAATGATTAATAGGTAGGTTTACAGTACACTACTATGCAAATACCCACTGCCAGATAAGAATCTATCCCGTGCCTCCAGTCCTTCGTGAGTTTCACCAATTAGTAAAGAAATGAGTAATTGGTGCAGTAAATATTAAATAAAGATTTAAGTACATACTTGTATCTGATCAAGGACTGTCTGAATTGCATTTTCTTTACTGTCTACAGGCAATTCTTCTTCTACGTCATTTGCATCCGGTAAATTTTTCCGACTCTTAGGCTTTGGTTTTCTAATTTTTCCCATTTTTTTACTCAAAAAGGCGTTTAGTTAGACGATGGAAAAACGGAAACATTTAATAAAATAACCTAAAATCTAGGCTGCACACACACAACACACCACATCACAGTTTGACAATGACATTTTTTTTTTTTTAATTTAGATGACCCTAATGGGAAGGCAAAGGGATCTAGCCCATACAGCCTCGTCTTAAATAGTTAAACAGTCAATCAATTTGTATAATAGATAGGCATAAGCCATGTCTTCATTTTTAATATATATTTTCAGGCCTAAGCCAATTCTTCATTCAATTATTGTCTTTTTTCATTTATGTTTTCAGGCCGAAGCCAATTCTTCATTAGAGTGTTGTCATTTTCCATATTATTTTTTCAGGCCAAGGCCAAGTCTTAGATTGGAGTAGTAGTCCATTCAAATTTACAGGTCTTAAACTCTGTTTTCCGTTAAATCCAGTAGCGTTTAAATATCAATTACAGTATTATTTACAAATTCGTAAATAGCATTATATGTCTCTGTTTCTAAGTCTGTCTGACTGTAAGTCTTCAATAGAGCGCGGGACAAGCTCAGTTTTGCCGTAGATATCAATTAACTTGTCGATAAGCACAAGTCTTTGTACATTGTAGGCAGGGCATTCAAATATAATGTGATTTATTGTTTGATCTACATTTTGATTGCATTCTGTGCATAAGGGGGACGAAATAATGCGCATTCGACTGAGGTGGGCTTTAAAACGACCGTGACCAAATCGGAGTCTGTTCATTATAGTATAGAATTTGCGATGCTTGTTGGATTTGGATGTAGAAAACCAAGGACACTTTCCCACATGGTTATTTATTGTTGCATAGTGTGTACCTTTTGTTTGCAATGAACTTAGCCAATATTCATTCCATTCATTAAGCAAAGACTCTTTTATGATTGAATTTATGTCGGAGAATGGTATGGCAACATCGTCAACAGGGCTGCCCGTAATAGTTCGTCTGAGGGGCTGCCGCTGTTTGACAATGACAGTTTGATCCTCGTTCTCGTTTCGTTTGAAGTTTGATCACAGTTGACACTTGACAGTTGATCACAAATTAAATAGAGCCAAGGAGGTTAGGTTATAGAGCCATGGAAGAAGTATTATGTACTACGTAGTACTCACGAAGATATAGGTAGTACTACGTAGTCTTAGAGGAGATACCAAGCAAGACATAGAGGCAGTATAGGCCAAAGATATTATATATAGAAGATCGACATAGTCCTTAGAGGAGATACCACTGGAGATAGCATAATGCGCTAACCCCTCCGCCAAATTTTGTTCATATGGTCAGGTCATTCTTTATTTGTGTGCGTATCTTTTTGAATGTGTTGCGAGTTTATTATAGTGTGGGTATGCGTGAAATTGTATCTTTGTGTGTTTACTTCGCCTCCCGCACCCCGCAAAAGTGCCACGACAAAGTTGTACGGCGAATCGACGCGATACTAGCTCCATTCTAATTACTCTGAGACATAGTCCGATAAAAAATGAAACCAAAAAAGAAAAACCTATGTGTGAGTGAATTGTTTATGTGTAAAGGAAAAAAAGTGTTGTTAAAAAGTACTACGTACGTAATCGATATCGATGATATTTTGTGTTACTAATTACCTTTAGTATTGCAAATCTCTTAATGACAAATTGTCAAAAGTGGTAAAACAGTCGTTCTAAACAAACAATTTAGTTTCTTTTTGCTAGAAACATCGTAAATTAGATCATGAAAATAAGTTATCGTTGCGCATGATAAAATTACTCAAATCAGCATGCATTATAAACATTAATTATTAACGTTGTTCAGTATGGGTGAAGGAGTATCCCCTATGAGATCCTTGAGAAGTATGCAATATTTCTAAATAGTATAAAACCAAAACATTTGGCGGACGTGTTGGTCTAACAGTTCAACATCCTGGCTGGCTTATTGGGTAGCCAGCTGGTGGTTCGATTTCCACCAGGTGTCTGGGTTTTATTTATCTATTAAGTATGTATTTAAAAATAAAAGTATATGAGTATGTATTAGTAAAAGTTGTCTGGTTTCCATAGTAAAGGCTCAGCCTTATTTGGGATCAGATCACCATGTGTGGATCGTCCCAGGTTATTATTATAAAGACAAACAATATAGGTACTTCTATTGTAAAATACATAGTTATTTTAGCTATCATAAAAATATATTGTAAATATATTTAATACTTCAGCTTCTTAGTGACGACAGTAATAGAGCACGTTTTATCTGGTAACATCTTAATATTATTTAAACCACATGAACACGAAGTAAATTATTTGTTGTGAAGGATCGAATAAGAAATGTTATCACCAGAGAATCAAACTTGCCGACGTAGGTCAACGAATTACCAGACTGGAGTGGCTGGTCATATTGACTGTAGAACCGATGATCATTGGGAAACAGTGGTTTTGGAGTAAAGACACCACTAACCGGAAAACGCAGTATAGGAGGCTCTATGTTTCTAGGTTCTGATTTTATTTTCTGACTAACGACTTGACTTAAATACCTGGTAATGGCGCATGGGTAAATTAAAGTAAGTAAAGTTTAATCAATAATAAGTTTAATCATTAATAGGTTTACAACCCTGTAATTGATAGCGGTAAAATAACTTTATTTACGTAAGAACAAGATCATCTGTTTTTCAATTGGAACTGGTAACAAACATAATTTATTTAGTGTTATCGTCTCTCAAAGGAACTCGTATTGATGGACTAATATTTTTTTCGGCGTCATACATAAGTACGAGTAAAATAAATAAGGTACAGCCTCTCATTAGGCAACGTTGATGTTGTGACACATTATAAAACATTTTGCCTCAAAATGGATATCACAGACAGAAATCAAAATCTTTATCCCAGATATTGTAGGGAATATTGTAGGGATTCCATCCATCCTCGTCTTTAATCCGCATCTATTTTTGTCATAACAAAGTATTATTTTGATAATCTGAAAGAATACATTTGAATTGTTATTATTATCATATCAATTTACATAAAGAATATAGAGACGGCAAAATATTTTTAGACCGAATAAATATAAACTCCTTGAAACTAAAACAAAAAGACATAGAATTTATATCTGTTCTATTAAAACTATTTGCTTTATTATCGATATCGATACTTATGACGTCAGGACTTTTTCAAGCCCTATTGTAAACAAATCGTTTTACATTTTACACAAAATATCCCGCTATTCTTCATAAAGAAGTAATAAATTATGATCAGTTTGAAGAAAAACATGTATTCTACGATATTATTAGGATTTTCAACCAAAGTTTCAACCAAAACCATAAAAATATAGCAAGCAAAAATGCAGTCAGGAATAGTAATCAATTATCTGTGAAATGTTTACTTATTCGTTTTATTACGATTTGTAACATCACATGCACTTATTGCACAAGCCACCCTAATGGAACAATGATATTTCATATTATAAATTTGAAATCATGCTAAATTAATAAAAGAGATGTTCCAAAATGTATGGAGCCTGGGCTAGGACTTTGTACACTATACTCTAACACGGGAACACACACATAAAACAGTTTATAACTATCCATTTACTTTAATTTGGCTATATTTGCTTGTAAAACTTATGAATTTTTACTTAAAATTGCAACACATAACAAAAAACTGGCATGGCGGAAAAGTGTCACAGTACTCTTTGTATTTTTGTTTCTGTTTTTTCATACATCATTTTAATAATTAAAATATCAATGATAATCAATTCACTACATACAATACACGCACACAACCAACTGTGACAAGTGTGACAGCAGCAGTAGCTATTGACAGCTGGCTGGCTGACAGTTTAATTCGACATCAGTGAGACGCAAAGAGTAAAATAATATATACTAAAAAAGAGAGGAAAGTTGGCGTTATTTCTGTCACCCTCGATCATGCGAATGAAGTGGCGCCATCTAGTAATTTCTTCCAGCACTAATATCAAGTACAGGTACCTGGGGTGCAGTCGTATCCTATAAGCTGCACTCAAGAGTCCTTTTAATGAATCATATCCCGTCTATTATTATAGATTTTGTAATAAAATCTACATTAAGTGACGAGATAATGATCCATTAACGGACTCCGAGCGCAGCAGCTAGATTGATAATTATAGGTAGGAAGGACTTGTTCAGGATTGGTACTTATATTCAATTATGAAAAGAGCCAAGTTTACAGTCTGTTACATTGGTTATATATTTACCAAATCCTAAACAAAACAAGAAATAACTATAATTATTTGAATTGAGACTATTTATTACCATGTTTACAATGTTTGTTGTGGTATTTTTGGGCAATAATTTTAAATTCATCTTCACCATCGTTCGCATAAGTCATTTTTCTTGATAAAATCCTGTTAATTGTCCTGCACCAACTATATATTAATATATCAATAGCTGACAGCCAAAAACACATCGTCCAGGCATCATATAGATTATTGTTCACTAACAAACACTAACACAACACAAATATAAACGTCTTGTGAAAAGATGTTCACAATCTCAGCATAAACTATGTAAAAGGGGGCGGAGGAATTAAAAAACTCGACTCCGACGCACAAATCAGAAAAACAAATACTGAAAATAAAAAAAAACGCGCACACGCCGACTAAAGCTGTTTGCGAATTTGAAATGAAGTTGACAGATAACCGAGATTCTCCAAAGATATACCGACCGATTTTTCTACGCCGGTGGCAAAAATAAGAACTAACCGAATGACGTGCAGTGTTGGATAGACAGTAGCGACACTGTCACAGCAAAGATAAATTGGTCGGCTTGTATTGACGAACGAATTATGTATTGAAAAATCATAATCAACTCAATTTATTGCTTTTATATCATTTTTGATATTATTAACATGTTTTCAAATAATTACGATTTACTATTAAGAATTTAGTTATGTAATTATTCGAAATAATGGGGTGGTGGAGTAACGCCATCTTGTGAGACAATTTAGTACAAGCAGCTCATAAATTATCAACAGAAGAAAACGGTAGATGGCGCAACATAAAATAAAAAGTCACCAATGTTCCTAAGTTTCCTCCCCCTGGTGAGACGCAATCTAAGGACGCCATGTTTAATATAGATATAAAATAAATGATAATTATAATTTAAATTACAACAATAATAGTAATTTAAACGAAATATTTATATTTTTCCCGGATTCTATGGATTTTTCTCGATTTTTTGAGGTGGTGTACATATTCCTAGCCCATTTTGCAACAACTCCTTTACTTTGACAGCAAACAGACCGCGAGGCAGCGTAGCAGTGGCTAATGTCAAAGTGATGCGGAATAAAAAAAAAGAATTTTATCTCTGCCTCTGTTGCACTCGTGCAGTTTGTATTTGATTAGAACTTCTCCCTCCCACGTTATGTTTATCTTCTTGAACGTAGTGAAAAATTTTATAGGCCGAGGCATTCCTTCCTCCAAGGCCGAGGCCGGGGCCGAGTCTGTAGTTTAATGATTGAACCATAGAGAAAATGAAGGTGTTGCAATCATTTGAAAATTTTCCCCTATTCAAGTCAGAATACCCCCCTAAAAGCCCACAAAAAACATTTACGTTTAAAGTAATTTGAATACTCTGCAACAAAGCATATTCCGAAGTTTATTTTCTAACATACGATAATTTACATAAAATATTTTCAGATAAAATGAAAACTGACTTCAAAAATATTGAAGTCGGTACCAGATCGTGCTGATAGCTAGGTAACACGCCATAACGCTATTCTTACTTGCACCGACTTTTTTTTTTAACACTTTTAAGCTAGTGCTTGACTGCAGTCCCACCTGATTGAAAGCGGCGACGCAATCGAGGATGACAAAACACACTAGCTTATTAAAAGCCTATTCACTTTTTTTTTTGGGAATGATAGACGCCGTTGGCCGCAGATGGCCATTACAGCTTCACCGGACAATAGGAGGCGAGCGCTTAAAGCGCTCTAGCCTTAACGGCAGAAGTAGCGACGAGCTCAAGGGCACCTCAGAGAGGCACGGCCTCGGCTTGGGCTGTCGCTTAAGAGAGGGCTGAGTTTACCACCGGTTCACAACGCGCCCCCACTGAGAAGAACCGGCAAGAAACTCAGTGGGGTGATGCACGTCGTTGAGGTCGCATACGTACGACCCTTCGGCCTCGCCGGCGAGACCGGTGTCTGATAGCTAGTGTAGCATACGGTTGTCGGGGAGGGTTCGGCAGTCCAATAGGACCGTCATGGGGTCAGGAGGGTCGAGCAGTACGTGCCGTGGTCTGCGGCGCGAGTCAGAAGGACTAGGGGCGTAATCGGCGGCGGCGCGGATTAAACTGTTCGCGTGACGGGACGCGGATTCAAAGTAGCGTTTCGAGGCTTCTTTGAGGAAATTACGAAGGGGATCTAACTTGAAATCGGAATGCAGATCTACGTTCCGCATGTACCACGGGGGCCTATTCACTCTAGTCTTAAAGACACCCACATTATAATCGGGCGGGAAAACCGACGCAGGCAAACTGTTCCAGTCCTTAGCTGTCCTTACTATAAATGAAGAAGCAAACCGCTTAGTCCGGACTGAAGGCACTTTCACCACTTAAGGGTGTGTACGTGCCGTGCGTCTCGTCGTCCAATGATGAAAGGGAGATGGTGGAATCAAGTCATGCATTTCCTGTGCACACTCTCCAAAATGCATCCTGTAGAATACCGAGAGGCTGGCTACTCTGCGCCTGTGCTCTAGGCTTTGTAAATTGGCCGCTACTAACTCTGGTCTCTGCGTCACCTCTTAGCACGCCTCTCCACTGAGTCCAAAGCTGCAAGATGACATTTAGCAGCACCAGCCCATATGTGACTACAGTACTCCACACACGACCGGACTTGTGCTTTAAATAACATCAAAAGCTGCCACGATGTGAAGTACCGGCGGACCTTTGAAAGGACACCTAGCTTCCTTGCAGCTACCTTGGCTTTGGACTCAATGAACCGCCCAAAGTTGAGGTTGACTTCACTATATTTTTGTTATTTATTTATTTTTAGATTTTCTTTGAAGTCAGTCATAGCAGTACGTGGGCTACATCAAATTGTTATTTAAAAAATGTATACAAAAATATACTTCTCTAGATACACTTGTTTTGGATTTTGGTCGTGAAGTCCAAAAAATTACAAGCTAAATGCGATTCACAATCATTATTTAAAATAAAATGTTTCCTTTCAGTGAATTTTGAAATGTTAATTTATATTTATTGTCCCTCCGCGTCTCGTTCGTTTGTTTCACCCTTGAACGTAGTGAAAAATCTTAAATCTATGGTTTCACCTTTTCACCTTGTTTAAAATATTAACCGGCTTCGTATTGGTTTCAAAAAAAAGAAAAATACCGTAATATTCACATAATTAGGTGGGCTTCTAAACAAAAGTATAATATACGAAATCTCACGAATGTATGTTTGTAGTTTTGTATGTATGTATGTGGGGGTACTATACTATCGACATAGAGGCCAAAACAATTTTTTTTTGAATTATTGTCTGTCTGTCTGTCTGTCTGTCTGTCGTTCTGTTCGTCCAGGTATCATTTGAAAACCCGTGGATGGATTTTGATAGGACTTTCACTGATGTGTTGTGTAGAAGTCAAGGTATAAGTTGGTATATAAAACATCACGCTATGTTTCATAGGGGCTAAGCAGTGAAACATTACTTGCACATATTGCCACGTAATTTCCTTTGTATGTGAATAGGGTAATTATAGACTGATCAGTTAATCATTAAGATATGTATTATTACGCTATATACAATAGGGACTGAGCAGACATTTAGTTTGCATAAGATATAGCATTGGCGAAGGGTCAATTTTTGTAAGGGGTAAGCCGGTCCGGTACACCCAGGACATTTTCATTAGATTTCTGTTCATAAAATTTTAATGAAACTACCCAAGTCCAGGTAGTGTATAGATAGGAATTGTAGTAATACAATACCTATCCGACTGTAAGGTCGCAACAATAAAAGATGCGAAAAGCTTAGAACTTTCATTATCGAATATCATTAGACAGTAATTTACGATGCTAGAGTGATTTACATTATGAACAGCGCCATCTATCGGTGGAATTGAACATACAATCACTATAGAACTTTAATCTATTATATCAAAGAAAGTCGTGTTAGTTTCACTATTTATAACTCAAGAACAGCCTAACCGATTCAGTTGAAAATTGGTGGGGAGGTAGCTTAGAACCAGGAAACGGACATAGGATACTTTTTAAGGTAGGTTAAGGATAAGCAACGTTAGGTAAGGTCATTAAATAGATGGGTGAACCGATTTGTATGAAAGTGTGCATATCGGGTAGGTCTGAGCATAGGTCATACAGTATATTTCATACCGCTAGGTTAAGGTTAAGCTACATAAGGCATTAAATAGATGGGTGAACCGATTTGTATGAAATTTTGTGTGTATATCGGGTAGGTCTGAGAATAGGCCGTAAAGTATATTTCATGCCACTAGGTTAAGGTTAAGCAATATAAGGAAAGGTCATTAAATAGATGGGTGAACCGATATGTATGAAATTTTGTGTGCATATCGGGGAGGTCTGAGAATAGGTCATAAAGTATATTTAATGTCGCTGATACCATGATTGACGAGGATATATAGAACGAGAGGAGGATGCAAGAGAGGAAGAGGAAAGAGGGAGAGGGGATTCGAGGAGGGGGTGATGGGGTAAGGGATCGGGGGAGTTAGGTGGAGTAAGGGGGGAGTGAGAAGGAGCAAGTTCGTAGAAGAGAGAGGGGGAGAGGGTTCAGAGAGGGGATAACAGGGAGAGGAAGAGGGGGAGTGTGACGGAAACCGAAGCGGGAGGGGGAAAGAGAGAGGTGAGAAAGAGCATTATAATTAGATTTTTTTTATAAGAGAGAGAGAGATATGGAGAGAGATAAATCTACGGGGGAGGGAGTAAAAGGGGAGCAAAACGTAATAAAAGCGCGGGCGGAGCTGCACAGGTCAGCTAGTAACCTAATAATTTTATATCAAATAATTATACCTGCGATACAAAGGCGTCCTAAAATGTCACCTTGATTCATGTGGCATAAGTGTGAATATGTGATATGTGTATGTGGGAGGGGACTGCGGCACAAAGAACGGAGAGGCGAAAGGCGAAGTCACGTCGGGTGTAGAGACATAACGAAAAATCGTCTCGCAAACCTCGAAGACAAGCGCCTACTCCAAAAATCCCGGCCCAAGGTTACATACGTAACATACGTGTATACTTTATAATATCTAGCAACGGGCAGGTCTCCTCTAATCCTTGCGACCCAATTTTTAAGACAAAATTCAATCTCGCCAGGCATGTTCGTTCTCATACTAGGTGAGAACAAGGCTCGAATAGAGAAATCTTCAAAAACCACTAAATAACGTAGAGTAAAATATTATTATTCATGCACATGGATGAGAGGAACGCCGCACAGTGTATTGAACGCATTTTGCGGACGTCTAAGTACTTTGTATTGCAAAAATCTATAGAATTACCCATTTACAATGTTAAACTAGAACACCCGCCGAGTGTCGCCGTCGACGGATACGTCTAGGAGGACATCATCATCAATACAAATCAATGATTTACTAACCTTCAATAAAATAGACAAAATTAAGTCGGTGAAGCGATTATTTCATGATTGCTCATCGATAGTTATAATTATACTTACCTACTTATAGATAACCATTAAATTACTTGTGTAGGCGATTCATTACAAAATACAACGTGCTACAAGTTAAAACCAACACAATGTTAATTTTAAAGATCCCTGTTGATTAGTCTTGCGCAAACACCGCGAGGGAACGATCGAATTGGATGAGCAAACTTTTGGGGTAAACAGTGCTCCGTCCGTATGGCGCCGTTGCACCACACGTTAACTCAGTGCAGCCCTGTGCCCCCCCCCCCCCCCCCCCCCTAGACCACAGCTGACAAGTTTAGGTACTAATTTCACGTTTCCGCCCTGTATAGTTTAACCCAACTTACGATTTTATTGCGATTAGTGAGGGGCATTCATGACTATGAATTTTTCTTTTGAAATTTCTTTCTGTGGTATCGTAACCTAAAAATATGGACGGATTTAATAAGTCATAATTATGCAAATGTCTAGTTTTTCATACATAGAAGTTGACACAACTAGGGTGATGGATGCAAAGTATGTTTTAGAGGAGATATCGTACGTTTCGACAGTTTATTTCCAACCAACCGACCGATTGTGAGCAAAATCGTGCCGTTCGTAGCCAGCTTTATATCTTTATCTGCTGCAACCGATTTTTTAAAGAGTTAACCGGTTTACTGACGTTATGTCTGTCTAATTGACTTATATGTACTTATTAGTATTTAAATTAATTAACCCAATGATATTTATGGGCCAACATAAACCGTGTTAAAAACAAAAATTTCAGATCTTTCGGATTATGAAGACTTTGAAGTCAAAAAAGAAGGAGGTTCTCAATTCAACTGTACATAAACTGTTTTTTCTTTACAATATCAAAATCGGAACAGACCTCTTTAAGACAAACTAAATGCGCCCAAACTCGATGCGTTTACTAGTAGCATGGATAAATGAACTATTTATCCACACTAGTCGCCATCCAAGGGTTCTCTTATCCACCTTCGAGCTAAATCAACGAGCTGGATGATACCATATTATTGTAGGTACCTATTGTCATGGGTCCTTGACACATGCAAAATTTCAAACGATTTGAACGTGTAGAAGTTCCACAATACGCATCCAGGTGGAGCTAATAAAGGCGTGTTAAAAGACAGCTGACGGCAACCATAATTGTTTGCAAAAATATACCTATATTTTCTGCATTGACTTGATCCTATATACTTACTGTTGGCGACTGGCTGGTTTTAGAAATAATTGTATTTTTTAAATGCTTGTCAAATGTGTAAAATTTAAAATTAGGCAGTTGCCCTGTCAGTGCCGTGTTGTACATACGTGTATTTTCTAATATTTAATTATACTGTTTTAATCCCTGGTAATACGTGGATTCCATCATCACCATCATCATTATTACAGTCCACCGCTCCCTAATACTTACTATTATGTATTCTGTCATCCTACGTCATTCCCACAACTGAGACGAATCTAACGACATATTACAAATCACAGTAGTCCATCAAGCCGTTTAAGCTGGAGGCCGTGCCAAAGAAATAAACATACATACATATATACATACATACTTTCGAACAACATAGCCCTCCTCCTGCGACATTCGGGAAAAAACAAGCAAAAAACCGATCGACAATCGGATCTGATTTCCGGTCAACCGCCGCCACGCCGCCGCCATCTGGGCTCCCATACACCACAACACACCATAGAAATGACTTTGGCGGGACGACACGCGGAAATACTTCGTCGAGAGACTTAGAACAGGGATTCAATCAAATAAAGGAGAAGGTACCTAATTAAGAATTCAATCTTAAACTGCAATCATTCGTTGGTCGGTTGTTTAATTTTACGTAAATTTAAAATTAAAGCGTAGCTAATAAAAGGTTCCATCACGATAGGCAGATGCGGCGGCGGTGTCTTTGAACGCCTGCCGCCTCATTTACATATGTTTCGAAATCTGGCCGCGGCGCGGGACCGAACGGGTGTTTTCTCGTGGACCCACTATTTTGTCCCACCAGTGGGTCCACGAGGGAGAACTATTTCTCGTAGACCCACTGCACTCTACGGTTATTAAATGTTCCTCCTGTATAATAAAGATGTATAGCACCTTTTTGCAGTGTCAAAATTTATCTATCGTATAGTGATGTGACAAGTGGCAGACAAAAAATATGCGCTTCCGCTGGTCGGTGTAAATCGTTTCATAGTTTTTTAGGCTTCCACACCCATTTTGTCACTACAACTGTTCGATCGTAGAAAATTTTTCGTCCATAATTCCTGTCTGTCCGACTGACAGACGGGAATTTTGGAAGAACAATTTTTCCCATCTGTCTGATGATCGAACTACTAATCGGAGTAATTGGAACGGATAATCCAATAGAAAGACGTTGCTTCTTGTTTTCCCTTAGTCTGTTGTCTAGTCTTACTCGGACATACTACGGGTATAATAATCCGCAATCATTAAACAACTCATACCAGAGCCGATTACTGGATGGCAAAATACGCGAGGCCTCCTTGTATCTTATGCTGCCCTGGTACTTCTGGTGTAATATTATATGGTGTATATAATGTCCGATGATATAGATTTCATTTAATAAATTGTAGTTAATATTTTTTTATTCATATGATAATTTCATACCATTATCCCAACCCTTGCTATACTACTACTAAACAACAAAGGATTTTACTATATAAAGGATGTTAATAAACAACAGTGGGTCCACGAGAAATAGTTCTCCCTCGTGGACCCACTGGTGGGACAAAATAGTGGGTCCACGAGAAAACACCGGACCGAACCACACCGAACGAGACGGACAAAGCTTGTCCCTAGTGCTGTATCACACCTGTTGCCTGTCGACAATCTATACACGTTCAAACTATACACGTTACATTCTGGTTACCTTCATCACGACAACGTTGCATTGCATCGATTCTGTAGGATGACCAATGATATTAATATACATAAACTATTTAAAAAAAAATAAAAACCGACTTCAAAGTAAATTATCTAAAAAGCATAAAATAACGAAAATATTATTGAAGTTGGTGTTAGCGTACCTGCTGTGTATATTCTGCACCAACTTCAATAATATTTTCGTTATTTTATGCTTTTTAGATAATTTACTTTGAAGTCGGTTTTTTTTTTTTTTAATAGTTTATTTAACACTTTTTAGTGACTTATTTTACCAAGATAGGTATCAGCACTATCACGCAACTCGAACGTCTACATTACAGTAACTTACTGAAAACATAAAAAGTTTATATCTCTTAAACTACTGGACCGATTTTGATGAAATTTATACTCTACCCTAAGTTGAAAGATACTCTAACTATTGCAAAAATAATTTTTGAAATCGGACTTGAAGTTTCTGAGAAATCCGTGGACAAACCTACATACATACATACATACATACATACACTCGTGAAAGGAGTTGTTCCAGAAATGTATGGAGCCTGGGCCAACACCATGTACACTATATGTATATATAACTATTCACTATAGTAACTGTTTTGTACTGTTATCTTTTTCTAATATTGCTTCGTTTTATTGTACATTTAAGATATCTTGGTCAAGGAGAGCAACACCAAAGAGAATATAATACTACTATAGCAACACCCCACAATAATATGATGGATCGGAAATACGTAACTAAAATGTCATTTTGACAACTGACTATACCTGCGATTGAACTTGTTGCGGATTCCAATCCAAATCACAGGCGATAATCAATACAATAAAGCCCCGGGTCAAGAAAGAAACAATGAATGTCCGCAAACATAAATAATCACTAAAAACTCCGAAATACATTATGTACTCCACGCGTAAATAATCTATTACGAAATGTCAACTATAGCATTAACTGTCAAGTAGTAAACCAACGTCAAACGCAACTGTCATGGCTGCCCTAAAAACAGGGCGGACATACTAAATAACTGCAAAAGTAAGCATTTTTGTACAATTGTACTCAGCTTCAAATTAATTTATAAGTATTTTTATGAAACTCTCCTATGTTTTTCCTATTTTTCCATGTAGTGTACATAGTGTTGGCCCAAAATGGAACATCTCCTTTGGTAAATTCGTTTAGAAGCCCACATAGACTAACATATATGAATATTACGCATTTTTATTAATATTACATACATACGCGTCGAATACAGAACCTCCTTTTTTGAAGTCGGTTAAAAATAGTAAAATATAATTGGTTCGTGCCGAACTTAGTACAAGTCACTGATTTTTATTAGAGATTAGTAAGTAGGTATTTAGTATAAAAATATTTACATAAGTACTCGTAGTACGGGAAAAAATCCAAATAACAAATCATTCCTAAGTACATTTCTGTCGTTACAACAGATACATTACATAGTACAAATTGAATTTCAAAAGACGAATTCTAAATTTTTATTGAACAGCATAATAGATTTTTACTAAAGACTAATTTAAAATAATCTTTTCAAAAATGTTATAAGTAAGTACTTACTTAAATAAATAAAAAAACGCGTCCAAATCTGTCTATTCGTTGGGAGCTACGTATGCTACTATGTCACAAACAGACACACAAAGTCAAAGGTTTCAAAATTATTTATTACACCTCTCCTTTTCGTAAAAAAAGGAGGGGGTTATCAATCCAGTTGTATGTTTTTATGTTAGGGATTCAATTTATTAAAATTACTTCAGTAAATATAAGTAGCGTCCTTATTCTTTCCATGTCTTCAAATTATAATATTATTTAATTATTGATATACTTACTTACTTAATAATTATATACTTACTTACATACATATTATATCGACGGATTTAATTTTAAAAGAAGCACCATTTCAAAATTCAAAATAACATACGTACATAGTAGAGTAATACTCGTATGTAGGCAGGTAGAACCTTAAAAATATGAATCAGTACCATTACATATATTTTCATAACTTCATCGATTGAGCAAAAATTTAAACGTACTTAGGTACGAATCGATGGTGATTGTAGTTAGGTAGGTACCTCACTAGGGTGCAGCGAACGGTCGCGGTGCGGCGGCGGCGCCCGGTAGCCGCCTCTCGAGCTTTCTTCATAAATCAAAAAGTTGTTTTTGTGTCTTATCGGCGGATAATCGGCGGCTGCTACCGCACAGCCGAAGCCGCCCCGGCCTCGTCCCCCACTCCTGCTCCCGCACACCACGCGGCCGCCATCGCCTGCCTGGATGGACATTAACTTTTTGTTGGGAATTAAACATAACGAACCGATAATCACTGCCCCGACACTATCAGCCGCTCCCGATCCCGCTAAATGGAAGCTATTTAAGGATTTTAGTGGAACAGATAACAATGGGTATAAAGTAGAAAACGATGATACTGGCTGTTTGGAATGTGTATTATTCAACTCGGAATCGTAACTTAGTCACCAGAGATGAAGGATGTAGGTAAGTAGGTAGTATACACAAATAGCGTAGTAGAGATAGAGAGACTCTACTGTGGTTATCAAATTAATAGTCCATATAGTAAGTATTTAGTAAGTATTTAGGAAGTTAGTAAAACGTATTAGATAAGTGGTTATTATTTATTACAATCCGAAGTGCCTCCATGTTTATAAACCACAGCTTATGAAATGTTTTCTCAGAAATAAGTAGGTAGGTACTAAGTACAACCACATTCCAATCTATGTATACACTGTTTTTCTTTACAAAATCAAAATCGTAGCAATAAATGTTTGAATACAGGAGTGATTTTTTTGAATATGACATATTGAACCCTACCAATTCTCTTTGGCTGGCCACCGGGCAGCCATCATTCCTGTATTCATACGTTTATTGCTACGATTTTGATCTTGTAAAATAAAGTAAAGTACCTATATTTAAAATTGGTGAAAATAAAAAAAATAATAGGTACCTAGTCCGACTAGGTATACCATCGATTTACAGGGTGTTAAAAAACCCCTGGAGCCCTACCAGCACTGATAGGACTATTATGGTCATCTTACTTGCTCAATAAAAAGGGCAGAGCTATAAAGTACCTATTTTGACGTGTCTCCCTCTTGTAAAGTAATATTATAATACTGCTATAATTGTAGGTGGTGCTACTAACTTATAGTACTCTGTTCAAGTTTTTAATATCCAATCTAGGTGATTATATTTTGAATTCATGCGTGTAATTAAAACAGCATTGAAGGCTAATGCGTTGCTGCGTCAAGGCTTCAAGAGGTGGCGTATGCGTATCGGCGGCCAGCACGGCGGCGGCGTGTCGGCTTGGTCGTGTCAGCACATCTACTTCGCCTAATTGCACCCCCGCGGCGTGATGGATGGTCGGCTCTACGTGGCTCTAGGCCGGGCGCACCCCTCCCCACCGCCTCGCCGCACCGCCCCGCGGCACACCCCAGCCACAAGGGTTGTTCTCAGAAATTCCATTATCATCCGACTTGCCTGGCCCGCTTCATTTAACATTGACAACGCGGCGAACGGCGACGCGACGGTCACAATCGCTTTATTGTACTTATTGAAATTTCCCAAATTCCATGGCAAATTTTAAGGTCAGATTACTTGGAAACTACAAATCGAAAGCTTTTAGAACGCTTCGAGGAATCAATATGGATGTATGTAGATTGTTAGGTGAAAAACAACCCCTTCTGACTGTGTCAGAGTTAATTAAGTATTTCATTTTGCTTAAAACTGTTTTTTAATAATGCCATCAGAAAAATAATAAAATCGTTTTTAAAAAACTTTATACCTGAGTAAACCAACAAACTTCAATAGACACCAAAATAGTTTATCCACTTAAAAAGTGGATAAACTATTTTTAGAAATAATAAAAACCGTCTAAATAAAAGTTATTATTAGGTATGACTTCAAAAAGGCGGTTCTGTATTCGATGCGTAGATGTATGTACTTACATGAGTAATATTAACAAAAATGCTTAATATTCACATATTATGTTATATTTACATTTTGATGTTTTTGGAAGTAAAAAAATACAAAACAGTGACTGACGGCCGCCATATTAACTATTTTGAAAAAAATTATATCCTATGTCACTTCCACAACTAAGACGAATGTAAAGACATATTATAAATCAAAATCCATCAAGCCGTTTACAGGCTGCAGGCTGTGTCAAAGAAATACACTTACACACATACATACCGAGAGTATGTATGTGTGTAAGTGTAAGAAACATAACCCTCCTGGGGCAGTCTAGCAAAAAACGCGTTGTACCTACATGGGCCCAATTGTACTCTTTTTAATAGACTTCAAAAAGCGAGATACTTCAAGTAAGTAAGAACATAAGCATAAACGTAACATTATCAAAAAGCAGTAAGTATAGTAGGTATAACATATTGTTGCTGTTCATGTCAGTGCATTTTGATTCCCTTGCTCGATGAGACATCGTCCAAGCAAGGGTCACCCAGCCCCTACTAATCACTATTTTAATGTTTTCAGTTTTATGTCCTTTTGAAGTAACAAAAGGCCCTATAGAATTCCTTGATTTATAAACGCGTCGTAAAGAAATTCATGCTTCACATTAAAATAGCATCAAATAGAAGTTGCCGACCTCTTT
This sequence comes from Furcula furcula, assembly GCA_911728495.1. Classification (NCBI taxonomy): domain Eukaryota; kingdom Metazoa; phylum Arthropoda; class Insecta; order Lepidoptera; family Notodontidae; genus Furcula; species Furcula furcula. Next base: position 18,452,833 of record OU452244.1, read on the forward strand.
GCAGGAATATGACTTTATGTCGATGGTTATGATGGTTATATCTTAGAGGAGATACCACTGGAGAGATCATGATGCGCTAACCCCTCTGCCAAATTTTGTTCATATGTTCAGGTCATTTTTTATTTGTGTGCGTATCTTGTTGAATGTGTTGCGAGTTTATTATAGTGTGGGTATGCGTGAAATTGTATCTGTGTGTGTTTACTTCGCCTCCCGCACCCCGCAAAAACGCCACGAAAAATTTGTTCGGGGAATCGACGCGAAACTAGCTCCATTCTAATTACTCTGAGGGTTATATCGATGGTTTCTGTACACACAGTGAAAAAGTTATGACCGCAATATTTTTTTTTGCCATGGATATGGTTTAATTTTTAGTAGGTCCACCTAGGTAAATGTTCTTGTATTTCTGATGCTAAATGTGTCGAGCTGTGTAAGGGTGAATCCATATTTTTAACCGACTTCAAAAAAGGAGGAGGTTCTCAATTCGTCTGTATATATATATATTTTTATGTATGTTCGCGCATAACTCTGGCAATTATGAACCGATTTGAAAAAATCTTTCTTCCATCCATTCTTCAATCCATTGATTGGGTCCCATAAAAAAAATATTGTTTACGAATAAGTAGTTCTTGAAAAAACAAGAATGGTGACTGCGCAGGAAAGCTGTAGGAAAGCCTATATAGATGACTTTATGTCGCTTTTTAAGGACAAAAATGGTCATAACTCTGGCAAATATTTACCAATTTCAATGATTCTTTTTTTATTCGAAAGAAGAAACCACTGTAATAAATCTGTATGAAATTTATCACAACCGGATAAGAAATTCCTGGAGGACCATGAACGATGAGGAGGAATTTATCTGGTAAAAACCATAAAACTGATGTTCTCCATTACATTGCTCTGACAATTATGAACCGATTTCGATGATTCTTTTTTTATTCGAGAGAGTAAACTACTATGATGATTCCATGCAAATTTCATTACGACCGGATATTTTTTTCTGAAGAAACATGAATTATGTAAAACTATGTAGACGATAATGTGATCATAACCTACCTAGATTATTTTACGGTCTTCGATGGTTCAATCTTTATATATGAAAATATCACTAAAAAGTTTAAAATAAAATCTTTTTAAAAAAAATTGAACCGACTTCAATATCACTGAAAAGTATAAAATAATTTAAATATTATTGAAGTTGGTGCCAAATATACACAGCCAGTAAGCTAACACAAACTTCAATAATATTATTTTATACTTTTCAGTGATATTGAAAGCGGTTCAATTCTTTTTTTAAAGATTTTATATTAAATACGAACATGCATAAATATCCATATAAAAATGTGTTATATGTTACCATTTATCTAGTGTACGCAGTCGCACCCTCCGTTCTCTGTAACTTCTTTATTTTCTTCTCCATTCAAAGGTTGCCTGGAAGAGATTTCTCTTACCTACAGAGCCGCCCATTGTTGCATGTCTTATTAATTTGTACCTTTTTGCGCGAATGCCCAAGGATTCTTGCTGTGTTCTTCGAGAGTATATATGTATGTATATATGTATGTATGGTATGTAAGTATGTCTATTTCTTTGGCACAGCCTACACAGCTCGATGGATTTGTTAGTTCGCAGTCGGACTTTTTCTGCTTTTAATTCATACTTGTTCTTTTAATATCGGTATTTTGTGCGCAATAAAGAATTGTATATACGTACTTTTCTTTTTTTTTTGACGCGGTGGAAATCTTCCAAAGATCCCCGGGAGCTGTGGGGCTCGAGAGGGGGGACCCCAGGGCTCTCCGGTGGGATCTGCACCAGGGGCCCCTCAGTGCCTTGCCTTTGAGCCCGCCGCCGGGGGGCGCATTGTAGCCCCCCGGGAACCTGTCAGGATGCTCACGGGGACGGGGGTCGCAACCCCGACGCCGTCCTCCTCGGAGTCGCCGCCGTACTCAATGGACGCTCAAAGGGCCCACACCCCGAGCGTCCAGCGACTCCGAAGGATATACGGTACTTAACGTAACCTACATTTAAGTTGTTAAAATGTTTGTACAAGGTATTTTGTTTCCACTTAATAAACGTTTTTTCTTTTTTTTTTCTTTTTTTTCAATATCTTTAATAATTTGAAAAAAGCTTCCAACTACAGTTTACATGTTTAACAATGTTCATTGTCGTCCAAAGAATAGGTACAGCAGATTAACATCAAATAGATTTGGATATAGTTAATATTTAAAGAATACTATAGCTGACGCGCGAAGCTCCTTCCGCGCTTTTTTTACTTTAAAACTATTTGTTTTCTCATAAACCACCCCCGGATTAAAGCGAACAAAACAAAAATTATATAAGTAAATCGGTCTAATACTTAGCCGTTTCTGAGTTTAAGCGAGACTAACGGACAGCTATTTATTGTTATGTAAGTAGGTAAGTATATAAGAGTATCAACCATTCATATTGAATGAACCATAAAATTATTGAGGAATTAATAATGCGATATATTTAATCATATATTTATCGTCTTCCCCAATGGAAATATTATGGACATAAAATACAGTATACATACACAAAATGTATACATATCTGTAAGATATATTTGAACACGTCTCATTGAGACCTTTAATTTGATGTTTTTGGAAGTAAAAGATTTACAGTCGAATTGAGAACCTCCTCCTTTTTTGAAGTCGGTTTAAAAAAAGACAAAATGGCTGCTGATGGCTGCCACTTTTTTGAAAAAATATATAGCCTATGTCACTCCCACAACTAAGACGAATCTAACGACATATTATAAGTCACAGTCACAGTCCATCAAGCCGTTTAGGCTGTAGGCTGTACCAAAGAAATAGACATACATATTACATACATACATACTTACACACATACATATATACACTCGAAAAACATAACCCTTCTTCGGAGGCATTCGGGCAAATACGTTAAAAGTACTCTTTCCTATCAATAAATGATCACATTTCTTTCAGAAAATCTTTTTGTCCAAAAAGATTATTTTATCTGTCTAAAAAAAACATAGTAGGTTTAATAATATCGAAGTAAGTACTTATAAAAATAAACTGTAAATATTTTGTTATAAAGTATTAAGTATATGATGTAAGAATTAAGTTTTATCGCATCGTATCGCACCTCAGAAGTGGCACCTCTAAGTATCGCACGCACTTAAACTAACGTTGTAAAAGGATGAACCTGGGGCCCTCCACCACCTCTAAAAGCAATATTTTGTTCACCTTACTTTCTCGATAGAAAGTGACAGAGCTATAAACTACGTATATTGTCGTCTCAACCTCGTGTCAAATAAGATGATATAATAATACTAGGGTGGTGATATAATAATAGGTGGTGGTCCCTGGATGAACAATACAAAGTGTTGATTACTATGCAGTCGACAATTCAACCCTTTTCATGCCGATCCAAATACACGGAAGAGAAAAAACGATCAATATTTGGACATAAATGATTATAACGCACATCCGGTTCCGCGGATACGTACAACAACAAATAAAAAACGCAAAGAACAGGATGCGATTTTCGACGGAGTAATGTTTACTCGTTTATACCCAGCATTCTCTACCACAATAAATTTTAGTTTTTATACGATTCGATGGTATTGAATTGAATACGGGGACCTGCGGAGCGCTCTATTCGTGTGCAAGCAAATTCGCATTCAATCAATTAAACGCACGGCGAACTTCCGCAACACACACTTCGAAAATATTAAACACGTTCCTATGTTTATTTTTTGTAGTTACACGTCAGCGCCGATGTGAAATAACTAATTAAAACTCAAGTTAGTGCCTATTTATCTAAATAGGCAATAACTTGAGTTAGAGTAGTATAGTATTTCTCAAAGAGGGCGATAACGCCCCCTTGTGGGCGTTAGAGGCCCCCAGAAGATGTTGATCTTGTAATGAAAAATAGGGTAAAACATAAAATTAAAAAAAAAATGCGACATTCAACGATGAACTCTGAAAGTGACTTTCCTGGTCTATTATTAGACCCTGATCTGTCAACCAACCGTCGTCAAGATCTAACCATCAAGTCCAAAATTCGGTAGGTCTATGTTTATTGGTTCAGAGATCCTGTGATTAATACCTCCTGCTCCATCGTCAGACCCTGACCACCATTTTCTACTAACTACTCGTCGAGACGATACTCATGTACTCAATTTCATGTCGTTCAGACGAATGAAAGTCATAGAAAACATATTTTGTATACCTACTTAATAACGATTTGGAAAAGAGCATATGGTCTCCAAACGGCTTAACTGGTTTTTGTGTAACTGTAACTGGCTTAAAAAGACCGCATTCAAATCCGTCTACTCGTTGGAGCGCTACAATGCCACATACTGATATATATATACAGACAGACAGACGGACAGACATAGGCGTCGAACTTATAACACAAGATTTTTTTTTGTTTTTAAACACCCCGACAGTAAACGAACTCTTAAAATGACATTCCTGTGCTATTATCAGCCCCTGATCAGTATCTGTCTAACTACTCGTCAAGATTTAACCATAGATTTATATTTCAATGGGTCCTACATTTAATGGAGCCGAGTTCCTGTTGTCACCTTCCTGCTTGCTCCCATCACCCTGACCCAGACCCTGATCACCATTTTTCTAGTAACTACTCGTCGAGACCTACCTAACGAGCCCAAACTCGGTGGGTCTACGTTTATTGGTGCAGAGATACCGTGACCACCTTCCCGCTCCATCATCATCAGACCCTGGTCACCATTTTTCTAGCAACTACTCGTCGAGATCTACTTAAAGAGCCCAAACTCGATGTGTCTACGTTTATTGGGGCCGAGATCCTGTTACCACCTTCTTGCTGATCATCATCAGACCCTGGTAAAGGTTACCATTTAATTTAGTACTATCGAATTTACATATGTTCTAAATTTCAGATTTTTCGGACTTATAGAAGTAATGAAAAATGTATACAAAATATTCCTTTTTTTTATTTTTTTGACGCGGGGGAAATCTTCGAAAGATCCCCGGGAGCTGTGGGGCTCGACCAGGGTATGTGGGATTCTTACCCACTAAAACCCTCGCGGCTGTCGCATCGGCACATGAGAGGGGGGACCCCAGGCCTCTCCGGTGGGATCTGCACCAGGGGCCCCTCAGTGCCTTGCCTTTGAGCCCGCCGCCGGGGGCGCATTGTAGCCCCCCGGGAACCTGACACGGTACTCACGGGGACGGGGATTGCAACCCCGCCGCCCTCCTCCTCGGAGTCGCCGCCGTACTCAATGGACGCTCAAAGGGCCCACACCCCGAGCGTCCAGCGACTCCGAAGGATACAAAATATTCCTACCTCAACTCGGAAAAGAGCTGATGGTCTTCAAACGGCTGGACCGATTTTCATGAAACATAGCTAAGAACCATTTCGCTTAAAAAAGCTTTCAAATAAAGAAAACCGCATTCAAATCCGTTCACTGGTTGCACCGCTACGATGCCATAGACAGACATACATACAGACAGACATACCGACAGGCAGACAGACTTCCGGACATAGGCGTCAAACTTATAACTCCCGTCGTTTTTGGAAGGGGATTAAAATTAACCTAAAACATTCACACATGAAATAATAAAGTCTTTTTCCATGTGTAAGTTTAGTCAGAATTAGGATTTAGGTACGTTTTAAAAAAAAAAAATTTTGCGACATCTGTTTTTAGAAAGCGAATGTGGTAAGTTTTAAAATTTTGTAGGGCTTTTGAAAATGTTTAAGTCTCAGTGGGCTGTCGGCAGAAGTAGTTTGAGAACTTTTGCTATAATACATATAACATCTATGCACACCATGCATTTATTACGCTACTTTGCAAATTCATTACCTTAGGCACACAGACCACTTACAAATGTTATGTAAGTAGTCTGTGCCTTAGGCATCTTGTCATGTGGTTGAAATAAAGTATAAAAGGTATAAAAGGATGATTATCTTCTTATTATATAAAAGAGTAGACAAAAACCCACTCATCACGAAATCTCAGAAGCTACAAGTGCTAGGAGTCTCAAACTTTGCATGGGGGTTCCTTTTAGGACGTAGGTGCTCACTAAGACGGGTTTTTGCGAAATTCAACCACTAAGGGGGTGAAAAAGGGGGGCAAAGTTTGTATGGGAGAACGTGATTCCTTGGTCCTATTGACTTGAAATTTTGCACAGACATTCTTTAAGAAAATTAAGTGAATTTGTATTTCATGTTTTTTTTTAAATTTATCCCTTAACAGGGTAAAAAAGGAGTATTATTACTCAACCGATGGCAGTACAAATAAGATAAGGTAATTCGACACATTAGACAAAAGTTCCTTGGCCAAGTGGTTACGGAAGCGTCCTCTAAGCACGGACTGTCCGGGTTCGCTACCCGTGTATGGATTTTCATTTTGTATTTTTAAACTTTGTTTTTGATTTTTTTTTATATTAAAATTCGATGTTTTAAATATTTAACTCATATTAACTCAAGCACATTTTATCTCTAATATATTTATAATACTTTTTTTTTAATTTATAATCATGCATACGTGGTTAGCTTCTCTCTAATGTTATGATTTATTAGTGGAAACTTAATTTATATTAGTACTATTGGATCTTATAGGTATTAATAATAAGTGGTATCATTTGTTTGTTTCCCAAATATAATAAGATAAAAATAAAATAATGAAAAGTATAAAATAAGTAGAATATATTAAGTATATTTCCAAAATGTCTGTTTCGGTAGGAATACAATATGCATGTATTGTACGTATGATATAAAATCCAAAACTTTATTGGAAATATTGTCTGTCTGTCAGGGATTTTTCTACAGGTTGGCTGGTGTTGTCCCCTATCGACGTCAATGTATCTTTACATAGTGTGAAACAAGGTCGCTATCCGAGTCTGTCTATATCCGATAGCACCTCCAAACCACGCAGCGGTTTTCACCATCGGTTAGATAATTTTTCATTGAAGGTTGTAAGTTTTATCTAAGTAAATAAACTTACATAGCTTACGTTGACTAAGCCTAAAGAGATACATAGTTAACAATCAAGTACCTACTAGAGAATTTCATTAATTCCATATTTTATATTATAAGGTAGGTAAATATCCGGGATATAATATACCCCGCCCCCGGCGGCGGACTCAAAGGCAATGCACTGAGGGACAGCTGATGCAAATCCCACCGGAAAACCCCTCTCATGTGCTGATGTGACAGACACGGGAGTTTTAGTGGGTAAGAATCCCCCACAGGATCCCGGGGACATATTAAACGTGCCCCCCCCCCCTTTAACTGTGACAATGGTGACAGATTCCCGGGGGGCTTTAATGCGCCCCCGGCAGCGGCTTCAAACTCCCTTGCCTTGCACTGAGGGGTACCCGGTGCAGCCCCCCGATTTTGTGCGGACACCCGTGGGCGGTTTACAGGGTAAGAATCACACATACCGCGCTCGACCGCCCGCAGGATCCTGGGAGCCTATTGGAGGTCTCCTCGTGATCCCCATAACTTACATAACTCCCCAACTGAGCACGATGACAGGTGTCTTATTTTTTTTCGTGCCCCCCTGGTGGCGGCTTCAAAGGTAAGCCACTGAGGGGATTTTTTTTTAAATTTATCCCTTAACAGGGTTAAAAAGCAGTATTTTTTTTTTATTACTCCACCGATGGCGGTACAAATATTCTTACTTAGATTTGCTTAGTACGTAAATTAGGTACTGTACACGGATAACTTTAATACATAAGGTAAAATATCACACTATATGCATTAGGGACTGAGCAGACATAAAACAAGAATATGATCAAGTAATTCGAATAATATGATGAGAGTAGCCGTGGTCTGGAGGTTACGGAAGCGTCTTCTAAGCGCAGCAGGGTCTGGGTTCAAATCTCTTAAGGATTTTTTTTGTGTACTTTTAAACGTTTTATTTTTGATTTATTATTTTTTTAATTTTACACTGAAGGTTTTTCTATTAACTGAATTTATTTAGAAGTTTTATCTAAGTAAATAAGTATTATTAGCTTACGTTGACTAAACCTAAAGAGGTACATAATGTACTTAACAATCGAGTATTATAGAAGTTCATTCTATATATAATTCATTCCGTATAATATAATTTAAATCTGGGATATAATATGCTTGCCCCCCGGCGGCGGACTCAAAGGCCAGGCACTGAGGGACACCTGGTGTCGATCCCACCCGAGAACCCAGGTTTCCCTCTCATGTGCCGATGTCTGTCACATCGGCACATGAGAGGGTACTGGTCAAGGTACTGAGTGGTATCAGCTGGTGCAGATCCCGACAGATAGCCCAGGTCCACCCTCTAATGTGCCGACGTGATAGCCGCGGGGGTTTTAGTGGGTAAGAATTCCTCGGTTGAACCCCGTTTACGTCTTAACGATGAAACCGAACAAGGAAGCCCGTATTGCTTCCATAAATTGGTTTTAAATAAATGGTGTCCTGTTCCTGTCCTTAATCCACCCAAATTGTGCACCGGTACACGTCTGCAGTTTCTAATAAAATTATAAATACAATTAACAAATCACAAGCCCAGAGATTCAACGTTGCAGGCTTAAACCTAAGCATTGAGTACTTTGCCCATGAGCAGACAGCTATACGTAGCCCTTTCACGCGTCACTTCTAAACAAAATTTGTTCATATCGCGTTACGAAAAGTCAGCTACAAACATTATTTATGAAGAAATTCTATAATCAAAGGCAGTAACTTTAAATTAGTCACTTCTTTTCTTTCTCAATTACACCCGTGCGAAGCCGGGGCGGGTTGCTAGTTTTACATATACGAGTATTTATACAAAATAACATTTTTTGTACCACAATCAATTATTTGAACTTTACTAGTACTACTTTATTACAGTAACTTTTGAGGGTTTGGGGTTAACGCTAAAACCACATCGCGTTACAAATGAAGCAAAACTTAAAAAGTGCTTACGAAAAAATAAATGTGGATCCACGCCTTATAACTGTAACTAAGATTCATTCTTTTCGTTATTTATTCTTTATACTCATACATTTACATTCCACCGATAATAATGTCTTTAAAGTTTACTCGCGTCTGATAATAAATATTCTTCCTTTATTTACGTTATAGCTATGATGCCAGACTTATTTACACAAGTTGATAGATAAAAAGCGATAGGAGAGCGGTGCTCTAGTCGCGCGAGAGATACTAAACAAATAAAAATATCCTGTTCTTGAGATGACTGTGTAACACCAGGGGCCAGGGGTAGCTTTGTTAACGCAAACAACTGCAATTTACTAAAATTAACTTTGCTTTGTGCGCTAGGTTCTATTGAAACGCCGCGCTTTGTTTGTCGGATTTAACTTGAAAGTAGAATTCTAATTTAAATATATACTCAAGAATCAGCCATCTGATAAGATTAGATAACCAATACCTGTATTATTGTTTAGAATGTTACATTCTTGCTTCCACCACGTAGCTATACTAGCGACATTGAGGCCAGGTTTTAATTAGTTAACTCGTATGAGTTCCTAAACCGAACAGGTTTACCTAATATACATATGCATGTACCTAAGAAGTGATATTTTTGCGTTTTAATCTATCTTTAAGCATCTAAGTAAAATAAAAGTTATGAATAAGAAATATTATCTGTTCCATTCATAAAGTACGCATTCAACAATCAAATTACTACTTAATAAGATTTGAGGTGACATTGATTTGAGTGAAGGTGATTAATTGTCAATTAACGACAATTAATAATTATATAATATAATAAACTTTGGTAGCTTTTTCTGCCAACGTATAAGCTTGGCCATACAAAGGGGTAATGCCGCCAGTCTTTTAGGGGTACCCTTCCCTCCCAGTGCGGCGACAACTTCGAGGAAGTTTTTTACCTAGTTTAAGTGTACATGTTTGTAAATAACCTGTAAATATTTTGTTTCAATAAATAAATAATCAATTAATAATTGATAAACTCAACTAAATTCGGCTCTAAGAAATTCGGTCGTCAGTTGGATTTAGATAATGCGTTATTAGATAATAGAAAAGTTAAGTGTCACAGTCAGAGAAATCATACGCGCGTTACTTAACTGTAAAGGACCATTGGCAAATTAGTATGGATGGAGTCTGGGCTAAATACTCAAAAATTATTAAACCAATCAAACCATTTGAAAGGTTTTGGGGGTTTATTTAATTAATACAATGGCAGCCATGTCGAAATCTAACGCTCATCTAGTTTTGGAGCGCTCAAAAATATAATATTTTTTTAGTTATAAAATGTAAAACTTAACTGCTATACTTAGTATAAAATAAATGGTATCCTAAAATCTCATATGGCATAGGTTTCATCAGTGTTGAGAAAGTGCTGAGAAATTAACCCAAAAGGCTCATGGCTCGTCGACACAAAATATGTTCATGACCTTAGAATAATAACGCATAGAAACCTATAGAAACCGTGAACATGTACGCACAGTGAGGCAAGTAAAACCGAGCCAGAATGGCTCAGTAGCGACAGGGTCTCCAGATTGGGGGTTTTTTTCCCCATTTTGGGGAAAAATAAAAACTTCGGGGAACTTTTGGGGAAACGAAAACTGTGGGGAAAATTTTGGGGAACACAATTTTTCTTGGCGAAAACTTGGGGAGAAACAAAAGTCTAATTCAGAAAGGCTAAAATCAAAAATATTTCACTATCTCTCACTTAAAACAATACAATGCTGTCAACATTACTCTTACGATAATGTTCCCCTTACGGCCAAAGGTCAGAATGGCGGGTGAGGGTGTGTTTTTTGATGGGTAAAGTACAGGATCTTATTTAAATAATCTCCGCTATAGTTTCATTTTATACTAGCTATTGTGAATTTCGCTTCCTGTTGTCCCTTTGGAACAGTTTAATATTTTTTTAACAAAAAGTAGCCTCTAATCTATAAGTTCAATTAAGTGAAAAACCAACATGCTTTTACTTTTATAACAATACAATACAAATAATTTATTATCATGAACATACATTGTAGGTACAGCAGATTGTAAATGAAGTCTCCTTTTAAGCAAATAATGCCTGTATTAGGAGACTCCGCTCTTCCATAACTTAAATATTATAGTTATGCATGTTGAGACAAAGCAATTTACAAAATATAAATTAGGCTTGAGTATTATCTAACTTAACCAAAAATTATGTGTGTAATTGTGTGTACCTACCAAACGTGCGTGTGTAGTGTGTACGTGTTGTGTGCGTGTGTAGTGTGTACGTGTTTGTGTGCGTGTCTATGATGTATGTGTATGTGTGTATGTTTTGGTGTGTACCTAGAGAGTGTGTGAGAGAGATCATGAAAAATGCTGCAGGAGAGCTTCCGTGTCCGCATAGGTAAGTGATTTTATCCAAGTAGTTAAAAGTTTTTTACATTCATAGTAGGGTTTAGTGTAAATATAAATTTCTTTATTTATTTTATTATACAGTTGAGAAGATCGTTTACTGTACTGCATGCTACCAAACTTAGTTTTAGTTTTAGGAATTAGTGCTATTAAATCTTTTCTTCTCTTTGAGAGGATACTAGCATTATATGGCAAGGTTTTATGCTTTTTTAAAACTATTTGCAATATATAAAGCTTTCTCACTGTTAGCAAGTCACTGATCTGATAAAGATTCTCAGTTGGGTACCGTTTTTGTTTAAAGTACATGATTTTTATAAGCGCTCGTTGTGCTCCTTCGATCTCTATAAATCTGGATTTAGCTGCACCACCCCAGATAGGAATACAATACGCCAAGACAGACTGCACCAAGGCAATGTAAATTTCTTTGAGTACATTTCTGGAGTCGCTTTCGTTTCCCGTTACATTGGTTGGAACAACATGTCTTAGCGTTTTGAACAAACATTAGTAGGGGCTTAGCTTTCCATTGACTGCCAACGAGTTGAGGGTTGATATTTGTTTTACAGAAAGGTTACATCATTATAAGCACACACGCAAAGTTTCAACATGCGGAGACGCGTAGTTTTTGAGAAAAAAAATATTGAAAATCAATTATTTTGCAATTATTATTAAATTTTTTTAATTATTTCAATCCCTACCACAGTACTACTACCCCAACTTCCCCCCAACCCCCTCTCACCCCTCAATTCGACAGCAGTTAATGAGTAGGTGCAGATAAAGGAGGATAAGATACGAAATCAATTTGGGGAAAATTGTACAAAAACGTATCTTTTTGGGGAAAAATAAAACCTGATTCGGGGAAATTTCACATGCATAACCTGGAGACCCTGAGTAGCGAACAGCCCGCGTCAGTGCTTATAGTCGAGTCGTAGGGCTAGCAGCTCTCGATATTTTATTTTAAAATGATGGTTTGTGCAATAAATGGAAATCATAGTACATTGGAAAAACTTAAGAAACATTGTAACATAACATTTCACTTGCAAGCATTACGTTTAATCTAATATTTTAACGTAAAACAATCGCCAAAGTGAAAACAATAATTTTAAATTTCAACAGACGACATTATATGAAATGTTGCCAATAAAAGGAAAATTGCCACCCTAAATTTGCTTAATAAGAAAAGATTTATTTAAGTACTAGATGATCCGCGCACGCTTACGTTTTCGAATGGCAATAAACGGTCACCCATCCATGTAATGACCTTGTCTAACGTTGCTTAACCTAGTGATATGAAATATACTTTACGACCTATTCTCACACCTAACAAGTATACATAAAAAAAATCATAAATATCGGTCGAGCCGTTTCGGAGGAGTGCGACCACAAAAACAGTGACACAAGATTTTTAGATCGTAGATTTGTTATTTCAGATCTTTTAAATTAAAAAGTAATTCATCACTGTCAGCAATAATAGTAATTTTATTCTAAAAATTAAATAATGACCTCAGTAAGAAGCAATTCCATTTTCCCTAATTTTGGGGAAAATCTGATTCCCCTAACAACATTATTTTCTCACTTGTGTGCGTGTCGCAGAGCGTCAATACGCGCGACTTACGCCTACATCAATGATATTGTGCCTCAAACGTGACAGTTTTTTCGTATGAAACTATCGTTCTAGGCGTTATTATTCTAAGTTCATGACATGATTAATGACCCAATATGGACTCTCGGCAATAAGACTTTTAAAAGAAGAGGGAAATGATGTCATAAGAACCTCTTTAAATTCATTTAAAAAGGTCAGTCAGAAGAAGAAGGATTTATAATTTAATCCTTCTTCTTCTTCAATGTTATAATAGTTTGCTCCAAATGGCAAAAAAGGTAGTTGTAAAAATCAATCCGTTGTACTGTTTGTTAAAAATATAGGAAGTTCTCCTTTTTTGAAGTCGCATAAAATCAAGCCTCCTTTTGGATGTTACCAGAGCTCAGTTCGTAGGTATCCTGGTATACCAGTAATATAATATCATTGAGATATATCATCTTACAATATGTAGATACCTGTTACTACCTATTAAACGTATGCGTATTTCCTGTTTTAACTGTCTCATTTGGTATTATCGTCGTTTTAAAGTCAAAACCCAGAAAGCTTTAAAAATGTTATTATTGTTAGTTCGGCCTGCCTACCAGTCTTGGCGTGCGCGTGGGACTTCGATTAAGTACCTAAACAAACCCAATGCTATTTATACAGTGCCTTCACTTACCTAATTTTGGAGCCTTTTATAATAAATCACGGTTTTACACAAAATATTGTAACTAAGTACTTTGGTAGGAATGAATGTTGAGGTCACACACAAGTCATGATTGAAACATCAAACAATGCTAATGGTATTTTCGTCAGATGTCAACTACGAGCACATTACTGAAGACGAGACATTCGTAGAATATCGGAAATAGCGTTTCCGAGTACTCTTCCATTGGATCTGTTGTCGCTCGTCACGTGTTTATTTATACAACTTCTGTAATCTGATGGCAACCGTCGACTACGATCGTATCACTATACTTACTCCTGGCATAAAAAACAATTTTGTTTTGAGGACTGGTAGACTAATTTCAGTATTTATAGACTAATAACGTAGGATAGGTACCTTAATGATTCGAATAACTAAGTATATACCTACCTAGTTCCATGGGTTACGGTTCGAAGTTCGAACCCATTTCGTACCTACCGGATAATTGGAGTTTATTGGAGTATGTTTACGAAACCAGAGCAGATGCTTCCCATTCGTAAAATATTTTATTGTTCGCATTTTGTAATCACGACAACGGGGAACTTGCATAATTTTTGTTTTTTGTAGTGTATAATAAAGGTGTTAGGTTCGATAAGTGCCTACCAAAAACATAAATGAACAATATGCACAAATAACTTAACAATATTGCAAATCAAAAATTAGTAAATGCTATAGGTAGGTATGTACTTACCTGGAGATTTATATCTTACTTGGTTTATACAAGGTATATACTTACTTCATAACTTCTCATGAAAATGCCTATAATTGGTGTCAGGTATGCCATTTTTTAATCAATACAAATTTGTGTAAAGTTACCGGAAGGAGGAGGCGAAAGGTATGTTATACCTACGCACGCTACGTTACTACGTGCGGCGTGTGGTAGGTAGGTAAGTGGAATCAGTCAGATTGGGATCCTCACAGCTTTTGCGGCATGGTCGGTCGGCGCGCGCGGCGAGATCAAAGCGCGGCGCAGGTCGACGCACGCGGCTTGCTCGCTCGATGTGGTCCCGGTTCCGCGCCCGCGTCACGCCCCGCGCGCTCTCCTCTCCTCGTCGCAGCTTTGGTCGCCCTGCCTCGCCTGAGGCCCTGACTGAGTCCGTCTTAGCACTTATTACACTACACGGTATTCAGGGAGTAAGGCCCTGATTTAGGGTGGTGTAATAAGGGTTAGGGAGTTAGGCTCCCTAATTAGAGCGACCGGAGCAGCCCGGTCTACCGACCTCCCTAACTCCCTTGCTACCGGGCTGTGCAATAGCCTTAGGGTGGCATCAGTGTGACCAGATTCAGTATTTTAATTCTTTTTCAGTATTTTCTAACATCCTTTTTGAAGATCAGTATTTTTACCGGTATTTTGCTGGAAGTCAGTATTTTTCAGTATATTTTGGAAAAAGAAAATGTAATATTTGATGTTTATTCGATGGATTATTTCGACCCTCGGATTATTAATTCACTTCCACTATCGTAAAAATCATTTGCTTGAACTGCATTAACGATAATTAACTTTAATTAGCGTTCGGGAGTGCGGCAATTAAACACCATTAAATAAAAAATAAGGTATTTACGTAACATGGAAGGAAATTAATGAATGACCCTGTTCACAGTTCCCGCCTATTCACTCCAAATATAGTATAAAAAGAAATCTTATGACATTCAACGTTTATGGTTAATTCTACGAGTACTAGCAAAAACTTTGCCAATACACCGGAACTAAACAATTTAATCATATTTTCCGGAAATAACAATTTACTACCTGCGATCACAAAAATATACCATTCACGGTCCTACGCGGCGGCGACAAAGTCGCTAAATTGGGAACACTGACTACACTGGCTAGTGTAATATGCGGCTCCCTAGTTAGGGGCCACGCCCACCCTTGCCACCTGGCCCTGAATACCGTGTAGTGCAATAACTGTTTTATTGTCCTAAATAAAATAAAATAAATAACCTGCCGAGATCATTTTACTGGCTTCTATGGTCTAACCTTAATAGTTATGAAAATATCACTAAAAAGTGTATATATATTTATTTTATTTAGGAAACAAACAGTCTTGTACTATCATTAAGTATACAAAAGGAAAAACAGACTTGAAGTACTAAATCAAAAAGGAATAAGTATACATTTTTAAAGAACAAAACAATCATATAGATAAAGCAGAACAAGTGTAACTAAGTAAATGTGCTATATACCTATCTATAGTTTCAATTTATTATATTTTTAATAAATTTATTTTTCTTAAATAATTAATAGGTGATGATACAAATACGAGATGATACATTGATACAAATACGAGTAAATACCAAAATAGACAAATAAATAAAAATACTACTTACTTATGATTACAAATAAGTTTCCGCCGTTTTTATCAAAATCTAGGAATTTATTTTCAGTCAGAACGGTACATTATGTTTATTCGAAGTATTGTCCATCACAAGCAACTACTTTTCCCATCTCTCAGGCAGCATTCGGATACCACGTCTGAAGAACTCTTCATCTTTTGATGCTATCCACGGATCGACCCATTTTTTGGTCTCTTCATATGATCAGTAAAGCGCTGCTCAGACAGACCATGTGCCATCGATAGGAATAAATGATAGTCAAAGATCGCAATGTCAAATACAGCGGGTGGGGTAACATTTCCCAATTTTTTCATGTAGTTTTTAACAAAACTTGCAACATGCGGACGAGCATTATCTACATGATAATGCTCGTCCGGAGAATAATTTTGTCGAGTACGACTCAATCTCATCAATTATGTTTGGTAGAGAGCTCCAGTAACGGTTTCGCTCGGATTTAGCAACTCGTAATACACGACACCCAGCTGATCCCACCAAATACACAGCTTGATATTTTTTTCCGTGAATATACTGGTTTGCTGTTGATCTTTGTTTTCTATGCCAAAGTCAATTTTTAAACTTTTGGAACCACTCACGACAAGTTTGTTTTTTGGGATCCGTATGGACCCTATAAGTCCTATAATAATTTAAATCATAAAAATTTAAATACCAAGACGAAAAAGTTCTGCCCTATAAAGGGTTAAGGCAAGCCTCAGCTTATGCTTCCACAAGCAATCGATGCGCCTCAGCTGCAATATTTTTTAAATTGAAGGAGTAAATTAAAAGTTCCCCGCAAATGATGCTAAATATGATGTTGATACGAAACCAATAATGGTTATGTTATCACTAAATGACTAAACTTATTTTATCCCGTCTTTCATCTATCAATTTTAATCTAAACCTTGTGTAAGCACTATCTTTCTTAAAACGGCGGAAATTTATTTGTACACCTATTATTTACATAGGTAAGTATAAATAAATACTAATAAACATATACATTTAAGTACACATATTCGTTACATTGAAAGGAAATGGTTTTTCCTGAACACATGCAAAGATGATATGGCACGTAAGTCATGAGGAAGTGAGTTCCAGAGTTTCACTGCACGGACTGTGAATGATGCATCATATCGGCTAGATGTATGATGAGGAGGAAGAAGTAAGAGAGAAGTAATAGAGCGACAGGGTTTCCCCCTAGGGACAAGATACTCAAACCGCTCCCGGAGATAATGATGGAGAATAGGAATGGAGAACAGAAAAGAGCAGAGAAAGAATATGAGAATCACGACGCTGTCAGATCGGTACCACGGTGTCCACTTCAAACGTAACCGAAATTCCGAAACATGGTCATATTCCCGGAGGCATATTCATGGTCATATATTCAAAGATAGTAAGTAAGCGTTGTAGTAACTTAAACGCCTTATAAACGCATACTTACGTAATATGTTTTCCGCCTTACATGTTACCCTTGCCCTTAACACTAGTGCGTATGGTATAGTAGTTAAAACATTTTGAAAAGCTGGTTTTATACTTGTCGAAAAACGTGCACAAGACAAATTGTGTGAGTTGCCTCTACTTATTTACCTATTCGTTAATTTGCGTGAGCGGCGCGGAGCGTGCTGTTCGGCCGCAGCCTTTAAACTTTAAAACGGTTGAATTAATTAGTAGCGCAGCACTCGTCGGCCACGTCGGCGTTTACTGTCTTTATATTAAAACATAATTTGCACTTCGTGCGGCGAGATCAAAGCCACAGCCGTCCGATGGTGTCGGCGCCTTTGATCACGACGAGCCTTTCAGTGCCGGCCGCCGCGTTCTCCGGCCACGCCTCGAAATAGTCAATTTGTCGCTAGTTTTTTTCATTGTGAGGCAAACATCAAGATAATTTTATGTGTATACTATGTATAGCATATAGGTAGGTAGGTAAATACTTGTAAATATGTAAATAAATACTAATATCTAATTTACGTGAATATTATATGATATTACTGTAAACATGTATGCAAGTAGTTACTGTTGCTTAGCTGCTATACTCACATACACTACATACATAGCACTGAGTATTTATGTTTCAGCCCGAATCAAGTGCTAATTAAAATTGGCTCTCTGAATTATTATACCAATATCTGCAATATCTAATATTAGTACACACCATTTAGTACATTAGATCGCAATGGAACATACCTAGTATTTTATCTCCGTCCATCCAAAGTAAAGAAGGCACAGTATTAATCTATACTTTTAATAAAACTGTAACAGGTCCAATTCTGTACATTGAAGATATTTTGAAAATTATATTTGGATGGCATTCTATAACCGATACTAAAGCCAAAAATGTAATTATTTTTATTTTTGTCTGTCTTTCTGTCTGTCTGTCTGTATCTCGGCTGAGCATCACGCTGAAACTACTGGATGGATTGAAACGAAATTTGGCATGATTTGAGTTAATACTCCGAGGTAGGACATAGGATACTTTTTATCCCGACATTCGGCACGGTTCCCTTGGGAGAGGGGACTAAAGTCAAAATGTGTACTTGGTTATACGCTTGCTCGGATTTTAACAATTTTTCAATATAATTATAATAAATATTTGTATGGGAACACTCATAGACAGTTGTTAACAATGTTTGGAAATCGATCAGGTTAAGCAACGATGGGTAATGTTCAGGACGACTACAATAGGAAGAAAGGACAAAATAGTGTTTGTGTTACAGAGTGTTGTGTTTTATAGTAATATATAGTTAAGTTTTATAACTCTGCGATAGTTAAGAGCCTAGATTTAATTTCCTAATAAATTATAATATAGTTTTGTGTATAAGCTCACTTTCCCGAGGAGGGGTGAGCTGAATCAGTTATAGATAGCCTAGCCTAGGTCTCATAGTACTTGCTATTTGTAATTAGCGTAGGGTAATAGTATAATAGAAGTACCCACATGCCCTAGATGTGTGCTAAGCACATATATGAACGGCAAATAGCTATTTGCAGCTAGGTCCCAAATCTAGGAACCAACTCAGGACCTAGATCTGGGTCCGCCTTGGTGGGTCTAAGTGCCTAAACAGCACTGATGTACATATTTCCATAGTTATAGGCAGTTGTTCTATCGCATATCATGTTTTCTAGGGTTTTCGCAATGACCTAGGCCCCTAGGTGGTCTAGATCATAGATGTACAGATAGTACACATCGCAGGCTACCTATCGGTACTACTTGTGGGCATGTGGATGCTACGGGCAGGGCGCAGGCGAAGTGACAAGCGGCCAAAGCATGGTCGTCGCGCCCCTATTACAGTATTTATCGGCCTGTAGTTCCCTAACAGAAATAGATAGATAAACCCTATGTACACCGTTAGAAAGCTGCTTACACGCACTTTCTAACGGTATAGGTATCATGTATGTGTCTAGAATAGTCTAAGTAGAATAAGCGAAAATGTACAGTTTTTATAATAAAAATAAAACGTTAGTGGCTGCCTCGGTGGGGCTCTCGTTACGGTAAAGTTCCCTGCAAGGATAGTAAATGCGCATTCGGCGCCACTGTCTTCCCCTTCGTAAGTTCCTCAAAGAAGCGTCGAAACGCTACTTTGAATCCGCGTCCCGTCACGCGAACAGTTTAATCCGCGCCGCCGCCGATTACGCCGCTAGTCCTTCTGACTCGCGCCGCAGACCACGGCACGTACTGCTCGACCCTCCTGACCCCATGACGGTCCTATTGGACCGGGATGCGCCGACCCCTCCCCGACAACCGTATGCTACACTAGCTATCAGACACCGGTCTCGCCGGCGAGGCCGAAGGGTCGTACGTATGCGACCGCAACGACGTGCATCACCCCACTGAGTTTCTTGCCGGTTCTTCTCAGTGGGGGCGCGTTGTGAACCGGTGGTAAACTCAGCCCTCTCTTAAGCGACAGCCCAAGCCGAGGCCGTGCCTCCCTGAGGTGCCCTTGTGCTCGTCGCTACTTCTGCCGTAAAGGCTAGAGCGCTTCAAGCGCTCGCCTCCTATTGTCCGGTGAAGCTGCAATAGCCATCTGCGGTTAACAGCGTCTATCATTCCCAAAAAAAAAAAAAAAAAAAAAAGCGCCACTGTCGGTGAACAAGCAAGCGGTCGACGTGGGAACTAAAAGCAAGATATAAATAGAAGAAAAGAATATTCAGTACGAAGAGCGCCACCGTCGTAGCCACTATCAAGCTTGCTATCAAATTGGGAGTTCTTATTTCACGGACACCTTGTAACCGGCCTACATTGTAACCAACAGCGTCAACACTCTTCGGCGGGTTCATACCGTACCAGCGATAGCTACAGACACACAGGACGTCAGTGGCTCGTGCATTCGGGTACGCCCGTCCTGCACATTCGCTGGTCCTACGGAGCCGGATTACCGAAGAACCGGCTGAAGAGCTGAAGATTTGAACTGAAGAACTGAAAATTTGGACTGAAGACTTACAAGATGCCCATAACGCGTTCAAGAGGACGGGCTCCCGAGGCGTGGATGATTGAGGTGGGGGGGGCCCCCACCCCCAGAGAAGAACCGTCCGTTCGCCACGAGCTGCCGCCGCGTTCCCCGTCGACCGTCAGCACCGACCCGCCGCGGCCCGCGACCCCGCGGCGGTCCCCTCCGCCGGCCCCGAGGACTGTTCCAGAGAGACCAGAGCCGCCGAGCCAGAGGAAGGGGAAACATACAGGAAAACATTCAGATGCGACGCTGCGCCCCGCCGACGAAGCACACCGACCGGACGCAGCGACCGTAAGCCGGGAAGAAGAAACCCGGACCGAAGAATCGAAGAGGCCGACCGGCCCACCGAAGTCCCACAGGACTCATCGATCCCAGAAGAGGATACTGAAAGCCCGTGAAGAAATACTGAAACTCAAGTTGGAATTAGCCGAGCTAGCGCTACAGAAGGCTGAAGAGGACTCATCGGAGGACGACTACGATGACGACGGTCACTCCAAGACAGAATTCGTACGTTCCTGGCTGGAAGAAGCACCGGAACCAGAGTCACAGCCACGCCCAGAAGAGGACGAGACCGCCGGGAGGGATGCCGACGCTGCCGACGCCGCGCAGCCCGTTCAGACACTGCCGCTCTGCCCGGAGGACAGCGCGCCGGCTCAAGACAGAAGACTTCACGAGCATCGACCGGATCCCGACGCCGCACAGAAGACTGGGGTTCCGGATACAGAAGAACAGAAGTGTGCTGATCCAGTGAAGATCCCGAAGGAAGGCGACGCACTCCGTCCGTTCATCAGCGAACTAACGTCCGCTATCGCCGCGCTCGCCGACCGAAGCAAACCGTTCGAGACGTACGCAGTCACGCCGGTTGCCGCCGCATCGAAGGTCATCATGGACCTGCCAATCTTCAGTGGAGCACACACCGAGTGGTTATCGTTTCGCGCCATATATGACACCACTCGCAGCTACTTCAACGACGTTGAAAATACAGCAAGACTAAGAAGAAGTCTCAAGGGAAGAGCCTTGGAAACAGTTAGCTCGGAACTCATCGGGCACGCGAAGCCGGACGACATTATGAAGGAATTGGAACTACAGTTTGGCCGTCCGGACTCCATCGCTCAAGCGGAAACAGAAAAACTCCGAACTTTGCCGCGCTGCACAGAATCGCCGAAGGACATCTGCACCTTTGCAAGCAGGGTCAGAAGCAGCGTGGTCACACTTCGCGCGTTGAAGAAAGAATATTATCTCATCAACGCCGAGCTACTGCGGTGTCTCACCGAGAAGCTACCGAACTCTCTGCGCGTCCAGTGGTACAAGATGTTCACCGAGAAGTATAATTCAGTTCCGGACTTAGCAAGATACAGCGACTTCGTCACCGAGCAAGCCCGCTACTGCAGCGCCTTCGCACCGCCGGAGCTGATCACCGAACCACGGGCCAGTCTACGGACGACGCCGACGCACAGAGCGCACACCGCAACAGAGAAGCAGACGCCGGGTCTGCAACAAGGAGGGGCACGCCATTACAGATTGTGCCAAGTTCAAGGAAGCCGATTCAGATGGAAGGTGGGATCTCGCGAAGAAGCACAGCCTATGCTTTCGCTGTCTGAAGCCAAGATACGCGAAGCATCACTGCAAGATCAGAAGGTGCGAGATCAAGGGATGCAAGAGGACGCACCACCGCCTTCTCCATCACGAAAAGGCGGCGTTGGTAGCGTCCACCGAAGAGAGGAATGCGGAGGAAGCCAGGGAGACAGTCGCCAACGCATGGATGTCGCAGAAGCCTCAAGCCTATCTGAAGATAGTTCCGGTACGAGTCATCGGACCGGCGGGAGAGACCTCGACGTACGCCCTGCTGGACGACGGGTCTACGGTGTCTCTCATCGACGTAGAGATCGCCAAGCAAGTGGGAGCCGAAGGACGTCTGGACCCGCTCAAGATGGAAGCCATCGGGGACATTATCGTCGACACGCCAGAGTCTCGTCGCGTTGCGGTCTCGCTCACGGGGCCGCAAGGACAGCGCGTTAACCTACACGCGCGCACCGTACCAGGACTGCACCTGTCGCCGCAAACCGTGGACCGGAACGACGTCACGGGCTGCGAACACTTAGAAGATCTGCGCGAGAAGCTCGCCTACGAGGGAGCGGTGCCACGAATACTCATCGGGCAAGACAACTGGCACCTGCTTCTCGCCAGCAACGTGCGAAGAGGCCCGCGACATCAGCCGGTAGCTTCGCTCACTCCGCTGGGATGGGTGCTACACGGCGCGCACACCAGAGCATTGGGTCAGCGCGTCCACTTCGTGAACAGATTGACTGCCAGCGAAGACAGCGTAGAAGAGCAAATGAGGGAATTTTTCGCCATAGAATCTCTCATCGTCAACCCTCGTCGGCCGGCGAACGATCCCGAGAAGAGGGCCGAAGACACGCTCAATAAGCACACACACCAGTTGGAGGACGGACACGTACAGACTGCGCTGCTATGGAAGAAAGAAGACATAACGATGCCAGACAGTTACGGCACCGCTATGAAGAGGCTTGTCTCCACGGAGAAGAAATTGGATCGCAATCCCGACCTGAAGAATAGGTACGGCGAATACATGGATTCGCTCGTACAAAAGAGATACGCAGAGATAGCACCGAAGAACAGCGTACCCGGAAGAACCTGGTACCTGCCCCACTTCGACGTCCACAACCCGATGAAGCCTGAGAAGCTGCGGATCGTACACGACGCCGCCGCAAGATCAACAGGAAGGTCTCTCAACGATTACCTGCTCACCGGACCGGACTTGCTGCAATCACTGCCAGGAGTGATGATGAGATTCCGCCGACACCCCGTCGCAGTCTCGGCGGACATAGCTGAAATGTTCATGCAAGTCAAAGTGAGACCAGAAGACAGAGACGCGCTCAGGTACCTGTGGAGAGGACACCGGCGGGAGGGAGCCCCGCAAGAATATAGGATGACGTCGATAATTTTCGGCGCAGCAAGCTCACCGTGCACCGCCATCTTCGCCAAGAACTGGAATGCACAGAAACATGCCAGCAAGCATCCGGAGGCGGTTGAAGCAATCGTCCATAATCACTACATGGACGACTATCTCGACAGTTTTCGTACAGAAGAGGACGCTGTGCGAATAGCGAAAACAGTACGCGATATACATCGAGAAGCACACTTCGAGTTACGAAAATGGGTCTCCAATTCAGAAGACGTCAAGAAGACGCTGGAACCAGAACGGGACGCAGTCAACACAGTCAGTATAGGCTGCAAATCAACAGAAGAGAAAATTTTGGGACTGATCTGGAAGCCGGAAAAGGATGAACTGAGCTTCAATCTAAAGCTAGCACGTCTACCAGAAGACATACTGCACAGAGTCGCGCCGACCAAGAGAGAAGCCCTCAAGATCGTGATGTCGCTATACGATCCCCTCGGCCTCGCCTCACCGGTCACAATACGGGCCAAACAAATACTGCAAGAAGCCTGGAGAAGAGGAATCGGATGGGATCAACAGTTAGACGAAGACCTGGCGCATCAATGGAAGGAATGGGTCGAGCACCTCAAGAATCTCAAGACCGTCAGTCTGCCGAGAAGCTATCCCGGATACACAGACGCAGAATCTCTCCAAGTACACGTATTCACCGATGCCAGTGAAGCCGCCTACGCTGCAGCCGTCTACTGGAGGACGACTTCGCTCGACGGAACACCGCACATCAGCCTGGTCATCGCCAAGGCGAGGGTGGCGCCGCTCAAGACCACGTCAATCCCACGTCTTGAGTTGCAAGCCGCCGTAATGGGAAGTAGACTGGCTGCTGCCGTCGTGCAAGAACACCGGGCGAAACCAGAGTCGGTAACATACTGGACCGACAGCAAGACCGTTCTCACGTGGCTTCGAAGCAGCGCGCGGTCGTACAAACCGTTCGTCGCTCATCGCGTGGCCGCCATAGAAGAGCACAGCAGGGTGACGGACTGGCGCTGGGTGCCGTCCAAAATGAACGTCGCCGACGTCGCTACCCGCGACGTGCCGCCGAACTTCAACGCCGGACACGAATGGTACCGGGGCCCGACGTTTTTGTATGAAGATCCGTCACAATGGCCGAACGAGAGACCAAGCATCAACGAACCAACGGGAGAAGAGAAGACTCTGACAGTAACAGAAGCTCGCAGCGCACCGAAACACAGAGAAGTCGTTCCCGATCCGCACAGATTTTCGAAGTGGGAACGATTACTGCGGGCCACGGCAAGAGCGCTTCAATTTATAGCACTGTGTCGAAAAACCACAGCGAAAACGTGTTACAAAAGGACCAGAAAGAATCCGGAACAAGATCCCGACTGGAGACGACAGAAGAGGACTCAGAAGACCTGCAGACCTCCACAGAAGACAGTCACCACTCGAAGATTCGTCACGTTACCGGCCGAATTCCTAAGGGAAGCCGAAGTACTACTGATCCGCGTAGTACAAGAAGAGTCCTTCGGACGGGAAATCAATGACCTCCGGAAGGGCAACAGTATCGCCATCGACAGTCGCCTGAGATCGCTGCCGATAGAACTCCGCAACGACGGCATCATCACGCTCAGAAGTCGCATCGCCGCTGCTGAAGATGTAACAGAAGAGACGAAAAGACCGCCCGTGCTAGACGGCGATCACTACATCACGCAGCTCTACATCGACTGGACGCACCGCGATCTACACCACAGTGGAACAGAAATGATCGTAAACGAGGTGCGCCAGCACTATTGGATAGTGCGACTTCGGCCCGTCACGAAAAGCATCGTGAACCGTTGCTTGAGATGTCGCATACGACGAGCACAACCTCCAGTACCGTCCACCGGCGACCACCCGAAGACACGACTGGCGCATCACCAGAGACCGTTCACATTCACCGGTCTGGACTACTTCGGACCGTTCTCCGTCACCGTCGGTCGTCAACACCAGAAGAGATACGTGGCCCTCTTCACCTGCCTCACCACACGGGCCGTACACCTCGAAGTCGCGGCCAGCCTCAGCGCGGACTCCGCCGTGCTCGCGCTGCGAAGGTTCGCGGCACGCCGCGGGTGCCCCGCGGAGATCTATTCCGACAATGGCACCAACATGCACGGCGCGGACAGGGAGCTGCGCGACGCACTCGCCGAGGAAGCCGGCCGTCGTGGGATGGCGTGGCGCTTCATAACGCCCTCAGCGCCCTTCATGGGAGGCGCCTGGGAGCGTCTCGTTCGCTGTGTCAAGACCACACTGAGCACAGTACTACAGGAGAAGCACCCGCAAGAAGAGGTTCTGGCCACGCTGCTCTGCGAGGCCGAATACACAGTCAACAGCAGACCACTGACGCACGTATCAGTGGACACCGGGGACGACGAAGCCATCACGCCCAATCACCTGCTGCTCGGGGGGTCGGCGCGGCTGCCGACACCCGGGACGTTCGACGAGAGCGACCTAGACAGCAAGAAGCAATGGCGACGCTCGCAAGCGCTCGCCGACATGTTCTGGCGACGCTGGGTGCGCGAGTACCTGCCCGAGCTACAGTACCGGCGGGAGCCCCACGGGAGGGGTCCCAGTCTCCAGGTGGGCGATCCCGTCCTGATCGCCGACGGACAGCTGCCGCGCAACACTTGGCCGCGCGGGAGGGTCGAGGCAATCTACCCCGGAGCCGACGGAGAAGTCCGCACTGTGGAAGTGCGCACTGCGGGGGGCATCTTAAAACGCCCCACGAAGAAGATCGTGCCACTACCGAAATAGAAGCGTCGAGAGCGCCGGAAGCGTCGCCCTTCACCGGAAGAGGATGCAGCATCGCTCCGGCCCGTCGCGCTGCAGCACGGCGGGAGAGATGTTCAGGACGACTACAATAGGAAGAAAGGACAAAATAGTGTTTGTGTTACAGAGTGTTGTGTTTTATAGTAATATATAGTTAAGTTTTATAACTCTGCGATAGTTAAGAGCCTAGATTTAATTTCCTAATAAATTATAATATAGTTTTGTGTATAAGCTCACTTTCCCGAGGAGGGGTGAGCTGAATCAGTTATAGATAGCCTAGCCTAGGTCTCATAGTACTTGCTATTTGTAATTAGCGTAGGGTAATAGTATAATAGAAGTACCCACATGCCCTAGATGTGTGCTAAGCACATATATGAACGGCAAATAGCTATTTGCAGCTAGGTCCCAAATCTAGGAACCAACTCAGGACCTAGATCTGGGTCCGCCTTGGTGGGTCTAAGTGCCTAAACAGCACTGATGTACATATTTCCATAGTTATAGGCAGTTGTTCTATCGCATATCATGTTTTCTAGGGTTTTCGCAATGACCTAGGCCCCTAGGTGGTCTAGATCATAGATGTACAGATAGTACACATCGCAGGCTACCTATCGGTACTACTTGTGGGCATGTGGATGCTACGGGCAGGGCGCAGGCGAAGTGACAAGCGGCCAAAGCATGGTCGTCGCGCCCCTATTACAGTATTTATCGGCCTGTAGTTCCCTAACAGAAATAGATAGATAAACCCTATGTACACCGTTAGAAAGCTGCTTACACGCACTTTCTAACGGTATAGGTATCATGTATGTGTCTAGAATAGTCTAAGTAGAATAAGCGAAAATGTACAGTTTTTATAATAAAAATAAAACGTTAGTGGCTGCCTCGGTGGGGCTCTCGTTACGGTAAAGTTCCCTGCAAGGATAGTAAATGCGCATTCGGCGCCACTGTCGGTGAACAAGCAAGCGGTCGACGCGGGAACTAAAAGCAAGATATAAATAGAAGAAAAGAATATTCAGTACGAAGAGCGCCACCGTCGTAGCCACTATCAAGCTTGCTATCAAATTGGGAGTTCTTATTTCACGGACACCTTGTAACCGGCCTACATTGTAACCAACAGCGTCAACACTCTTCGGCGGGTTCATACCGT
This sequence comes from Furcula furcula, assembly GCA_911728495.1. Lineage (NCBI taxonomy): Eukaryota > Metazoa > Arthropoda > Insecta > Lepidoptera > Notodontidae > Furcula > Furcula furcula. The sequence goes on from OU452244.1 coordinate 18,480,082, forward strand.
ACCAGCGATAGCTACAGACACACAGGACGTCAGTGGCTCGTGCATTCGGGTACGCCCGTCCTGCACAGGTAAGGTCATTAAATAGATGGGTGACCGTTTAACGCCATTTGAACTAAACGTCTCCGTCTTCGGAGGGCAAGTACAAAGTGGGTCCAAGTTTTTAACCGACTTTAAAAAAGGAGGTTTTGTATTATATGCGAATGTCTTAGAGGAGATACCACTGGAGAGAGCATAATGCGCTAACCCCCTCTGCCAAATTTTTGGTCATATGGTCAGGTCATTTATTTGTGTGCGTGTATTTTTGAATGTGTTGCGAGTTTACTATAGTGTGGGTATGCGTGAAAGTGTATCTGTGTGTGTTTACTTCGCCTCCCGCACCCCGCAAAAGTGCCACGAAAAATTTGTTCGGGGAATCGACGCGATACTAACTCCTTTGGTACTTTCTCTGAGGCGAATGTATATTATTGAAAGTTTAGATAACGTAAACACAGCGCGGGCAGAGCTGCGTGGGTCGGCTAGTGAAAAATTAAATGGACAGTACATATCGCATTTTTATTCATAATTTATTTTATTGTAATTAGGAGGAAACAAAGGTAGGTAGTTACAGCGCGGCAGCGGTAAGATCAAAGTCACTAAGATGGGTATCTCGTATCGGTGGCCTCAGGCGCGGCGCGGGCGGACGGATCGACGGGCCAGACCTGCGCCGCCGCACCCTTGCTTTTTGTTTATTTTTTAACAGCTCAGCGAGCAGTCCCTCGTATACCCATGTTTTTCTTTACAAGATCAAAATCGTAGCTATAAATGTATGAATACAGGAGTGATGGCTGACTGGTGGCCAACCAAAGACAGTTTGGGGTTGAATATAACTTATTGGCTATATATATTAAGTAAGTATAACATATATTATTTGAAAAAGACTTTGCCATCAAAATATACTTTTAAAATCTAAATGGATAATTTTGCTAAGTAGATATAAATTTTTAGCTTCAAGTCTAGATGGATGGTTGGACAAGTGTGCCACTTTCCTAACCCTGCGCCACTATGAGCTCTTAAGGAACTACACTACTAAAGATGTTGCTCCACATGAGATTTTATCTTGCGAACTGCCACTGCCCGGAGGCTTGCAGAAAAGTGTATAGTGAATTAGATTACTTATCTAAGAATCATGAAGAGAGGTGACTTTTCAATTCCAGGGCCTTTCTATAAGGTGATCAAAAAGAGAACGAATCTAATAACAATCAAGCAGGCATAGAAAACGCTATTTGCTAATTAACCACCCCGAACGCTGAAAGATTTTTATGCAAAAATTTGAAACAGATTTTCCATATTATCCTTTTTTTAACACGTTCAGTGCGATACCAGGTCTAAATACCTTGTATACGTCTACGCTTACAGTGCGGCTAAGAAAAGTATAGACTTCCTTGTCTTGCAGAAGGCCTAACTTTAACTTGGTTCGGTGTAGGAAAAAGATGAATATATATCTAAGATGTATTATTAAAATAGAATGCAATGGTGTACCTACCTTAATACCAGGTTTTTACACCTGGTACCGCACGGAAGAAATAAAATTTCATAATAATGCGGAACCAGGTCGAAACACCTTGTACCCCGCTGACCTGGTACCGCACCCCACGTTAGTTTCACGCGACTAGTGTTAGGCGTTGGCTTGCAATCGAGAGAAACGCACGTGTCGACATGGCGTCAAGACCAACAAAACGGTGCCGAAAAAATATATTATTATGATGTTTGCGAGGACAGTGATGCAGTGAAAGTTAAATCTAATTAAAGATTGATTTATCAGAGACAGGTGAGTCATCATTACTATTTATTTTACTTACCTTATTACGTTTGCCGTTGAGTACGTATTTAAGTTTACAAAAGTGAGTTCCGCATCGTGAGTTCCGTACTAACTAACCCCAGAAAGTTTACCGAATCGAGTCTTTGAGAACTTTTTAATTTTTGCCGATTATGTAGTAAATGACAAACTTAATTTTCCAGTTTTTGCCAAACATGATACAGTTTACTGCAAGTATAAGTTTGTAATCGCAAAAAAAGTAAATTTTTTTGTGATGTAATAAAAAAAATACGGTTCGTGGAGGAAATTATGAAAGATTTTACAAAAAAGGCCTTTGACAATGATACAGGTAATTTCAACGCAGACGTAAATGCGTGCACACACTTACACATGTGTATACATATCCACATCCAATCCACGCTCACACGCGCACACACATACACATACAAATAAATAATAATAAATTTATCTTTTCAGAACCCGCACGAAAACTTGACAAACACACTTTGGTATAAGAAGAGGAATTGTGTCGGATGTTAAGCAAAACTCCGAACCTTTTTAACCAGCCGCCAAGCTGACAAAAAAGTAAAAAAAAAACTAAATGTGTTCAGTGCAAAAAAAGCTTTTGCTACCCATGTTTTATTGAAAAACATTAATTCATGTTTGTTTTATTTCCATTATATTAAAACTTAATTACAGCTATCGATATTTTTATTTCACATCCTTAAAATACGCACCAGACTTCCCTTATTCAGTGCGGCACCGGGTGATTAAGCCTTGTATTTTGAATATAGCTATAATTTTTAAACTAAACAAGTTGTTAACGAACGGCTTCAGGTGTATGTCAATTAATTCATTATTATTAATATACAAAGAAAAAAAAAACATATTTATTTTTAAATGAATGCAAAAAATGGATTTAAGTTTCTTAAATCTTACAGGGTCTATAAGCCTTGTACCGCCACAATGGAAGTTTTATTACCAGGTCTATAGGTCTTGTACCGAAGGAATGGAAAGTATTGAAAAGATACTGTCGCAGCAAACGTGTTAAGCGGGGTGTAATCCTGGTAACCTGATAAATACATACATCACATCAAGGGTATCACTGTGGCTAATTGGCTATGTTGTACAATTACCGACTCAAACCTAACGGTGTGTCCTCATCTCGATGTGTCTGTTGCGCGCACTGGGAACGCTATCTGCCTTGCAGTAAAGCCTATCTCGTATGTATGTAGGTGTCAATCCATCAGACTACGCAGACTCCTCTGGGTATCTTTATTTACCAATTCAATTCACCTATTGTTGCTGCCTGCACTTTTTCGCTACGGGTGCATCAGATCGGATGTGGCTCGCAGCACCCGGCGCGGGCGTCGTGGGCTACCAACTCCTTGCTTCTGCGACTTGCCATTTACGCAGAAGGAGACCATCACCATTGATAACCTCTCACTTTCTGCTTGTTTGTTTCGATTATATTACGACTGGCAGCGAAAAGTCGCGCTTTACTGTGCATCTGGCTTTGCGTTCTACCATCCATGTCAGTGAAGCCTTGAGCGTCTCCGGTGCAGCTACACTCGTGGCAGCATGGAGACGACTCTGGCTTCTTTGTGAAGTAGTGCCAGGAAAAGGCCTCCACGATCCGAATTTACACAAAGGTTACTTTTTAACTCTGCAAAATATGTCGATTTCTCTGATTTATTTGAGAGTTAAGTATATTATAAAAATCTGTATTAGACAGAAAAAAAATAAAGTGCCTTAAACTAGGTTTTTCAAAATAAAGTAGGAATAAATTAATAGTTTAAAAAACTCAAAATACACGCTTTTATAAGGACTACTGCACTAAAAAGCAATAAATAAATTATCTAAACAGTTCTTTCTTTCTTTCTACCTCGTGTTTGTAATTTATGGATTATACTTATTTACTTATGTGTAAAAACGTGGAGCGCTTTTTCTCTGTAAACGATTACAAATTATTGTCACGTGAATACAAATACTTAGCGTTCTTGAAAGTGACAGAAATGTTAAGCTGTTATTCAGAAAAAGCGCCCCACGCTTTTACACATAAATAAGTATAATCCATAAATTACAAACACGAGGTCCTTTAAACAGTCGAAAGTACGCTAAAAGTCAATAGCTTCACAAGTAGTATTCAAGGGTACCGTTACCAACCTTCCGGGTCCATCAACAGGTCCACGTTATTAGGCAAAGTGAATATAACTCCTTAATACAAATCAAATGAGTCCAAGCTCGATGGGCTTACTAGTAATCATTCCAGGGTTCCGTTAACCACTTTTTGAAGTGAAACTTCTTATGCGACTTCCAAAAATGTTATCACATAAAATGATAGGTGATAGGCGTTAAGTGATAGGTGTTAAACGATAGGCGATAGGCGTAAATTTGAAGGTTATGAAAGCGCTCATGTGACGCCGTCACTGAGTGAGTGGGTGAGTGGGTGAGTGGGTGAGTGGGTGAGTGGGTGAGTGGGTGAGTGGGTGAGTGGGTGAGTGGGTGAGTGGGTGAGTGGGTGAGTGGGTGAGTGGGTGAGTGGGTGGGTGAGTAGGTGAGTGAGTGAGTGAGTGAGTGAGTGAGTGAGTGAGCGAGTGAGCGAGTGAGCGAGTGAGTGAGTGAGTGAGTTAGCCGAGTCGAGTCGAGTCGAGTCGAGTCGATGAGTTTACTAGTAGCCGTTCCAGGGTCCCGTCACCAACCTTCCTGTTCTATCATCAGGCCCTCAGTAATGGTCAAAGTGAAAAGAACTCTTTAAAACAATTCAAATGAGCCCAAATTCGAAGTGTTTACTAGTAGCTAATCCAGGGTTCCGTCACCCACCTTCCTGTTCCATCATCAGGTCCTCATTAATAGTCAAAGTGAAAGAACTCTTTAAAACAAATCAAATGAGCCGTAACTCGATGTGTTTACTAGTAGCCATTCCAGGGTTCCGTCACCCACCTTCCTGTTCCATCATCAGGTACTCATTAATGGTCAAAGTGAAAAGAGCTCTTTAAAACAAATCAAATGAGCCGAAATTAGATGTGTTTACTAGTAGCCATTCCAGGGTTCCGTCACCCACCTTCCTGTTCCATCATCAGGTCCTCGTTAATGGTCCAAGTGAAAAGAACTCTTTAATGCTAATCAAATGAGCCCTACCTCGATGTGTTTACTAGTAGCCATTCCAGGGTTCCGTCACCCACCTTCTTGTTCCATCATCAGGTCCTCATTAATAGTCAATGTGAAAAGAACTCTTTAAAACAAATCAAATGAGCCCAAACTCGATTATTTTACTAGTAGCCATCCAAGGGTTCCCTTATCCACCTTCGAGCCCCAGCATCAGATCAGCTCGATGATACCATATTATTGTATTGTCACCGATTCTTGATTGCAAAATTTCAAATGTTATGGACGTGTAGAAGTGGGTCAAAATTGCATCGCAAGATTCCATTACCATCATACATACATAGTTACATACATACATACAAACAGGTCAAGCTAATAAAAGCGTGTTAAAAATATTATTACTTACTTAAATAAAAAATGTGAACCCCTAGATGACAACTTTATTTATGGTCCAAGGGAACCATCACCTTCCCTATATCCAAATCGATTCAGTAGTAAACTATTTTTTTAAATTTTATATCATACTCAAATTCGATTCAGTAGTTAAACTACTGAACCAATTTTGATTTTCATATAAAATTAAAAAAAAATTGAACCGACTTAAATAATACTAAAAAGCATAAAATATTCTATATTCTATCTATACTATAATAAAACTCAAAGAGCACTTTTTCTGTACATTGAATATTTTTCCAAAATTTCTATTTTTCTATTTCTATACTATACTATCGACATAAAGGCCAAAACATTTTTTTTTTGGAATTATTGTCTGTCTGTTTGTCCAGGTATCATTTGAAAACCCGTGGATGGCTTTTGATAGGACTTTCACTGATGTGTTGTGTAGAAGTCAGGGTATAAATTGGTATATAAAACATCACGCTATGTTTCGTAGGGACTAAGCAGTGTAACATTACTTGCACATATTACCACGTAATTTCCTTTGTATGTGAATAGGGTAATTATAGACTGATCAGTTAATCATTAAGATATGTATTATTACGCTATATACAATAGGGACTGAACAGATATTTAGTTTGCATAAGATATGGCAGTGGCGAAAGGTCAATATTTGTAAGGGGTAAGCCGGTCCGGTACACCCAGGACATTTTCATTAGATTTCTGTATTGTTCTAAGTACTTTGCTGATAGCAATATGACATTATATCTTTGAAAAGTTAAAATCTGTAAATCCCGAGCGAGTCCAAACTAGATTAGGAAAGAAATAGGCAAGGGAAAAATACCATTTCATTTCATTTAAAATCCATCAGTTAGGTCCGCTGCACCACCAAGGCTACATTTGTACAGGTAGGTAGAAATTGAGAATACGAAATTGCTAAATTTTTACTTAGGTAAAAGACCTAAAATGACTCGAAATGATCTAACGCAATAAAATGTACAACTACAATTCACACTACACACAATGAACAGCGCTCCCAAAAAACGCTTCAAGGTCAGGGCTCAGGGGGGGGAGTTCATGAAATTAATGGTATGGTAAGTTAAGGTTAAGCAACATAGGGCAAGGTCATTAAATAGATGGGTGAACCGATTTGTATGAAATTTTGTGTGCATATCGGGTAGGTCTGAGAATAGGTCGTAAAGTATATTTCATGTCCAAAGGTTAAGGTTAAGCAACATAAGACAAGTTCATTAACTAGATGGGTGAACCGATCGATATGTATGAAATTTTGTGTGCATATCGGGTAGGTCATAATAGTAGTTTATGCACCAAGGGGCTAAAGCAGTGTCTTATGTCACGGGCGTGAAATTGAATCGCGAGCATAACGAAGGATTCTAGTAACTCCCGAGCGCAGCGAGGGAGTATAGAGTTAACTCCCGAGCAAAGCGAGGGAGTTAATACTAGAATCCTGAGTACAGCGAGAGATTCAAGCTCGCCCAAGACAAAGACACCTTTATCCCCGAGGAGAATATACTACTTTTCACACCTACTGCGAGGTAATGAAATACAAGTACTAGGAAGAGATTGCTTAGGTGATCTGGAAGAGATTGCTTTTTAGCGATAAGGCCACCTTTTTACATCATCAACGTATTGTTCAACATGTAATTTTTGGTGTAAAATCTCAATGGTACAATGAAGTGTATTTATTATTATTATTAAATACGTACCGCTAGAAATAAAATAATATCAACACACCGATTTCCAGCGTTCGCGCCCACACCTACTGCGAGGCGAGACAGTAAAATACAAAACTTCTAGAATTAAAATAATATCAACAGCGTTAGCGTCTTCTTTTTATCAATTTTTTTTCTTTTCTAGAACCTAGAACAAGGTTCGGCTCCAATTCGGCTCCTGGCGCTCGGTTCGATTTTCAAATGTATTGTTTCGTGCAAGCCTCTGCTTAGAGAGAATGGTTTATATACCTACTGTAAAGAGTCTCCGTGGTAAAAAAATATTTGACGTTCGTAATTCAAATTACATTTTAATGAAGAATTGGCTTCTGCCTGAAAACATGAATGGAAAATGACAGCAATTTAATGAAGAATTGGCTTAATTACAAGCTACAAATTGATTTATTACGAGATTACTTATGACGAGGCTGTATGAGCTAGAACCTTTTGCCTTCCCAATTAGGGAGAACTAAGGGACAAGAAAAAAACAAATCACATTATTACCCAAGGGAGTTTAGTACAACATTATTACCCGGCTAGACTATAGGGATATAATGAGGTACTTTATGTCAAGTTTATATGACACATAATGGAACATTATCGAGCAGGTGGTGTGAAAATAGTAGTTTATGCACCAAGGGGATAAAGTAGTGTCTTATGTCGCGGGCGTTTAATTGAATCGCAAGCATAACGAAGGATTCTAGCAACTCCCGAGCGCAGTGAGGGAGTATAGAGTTAACTCCCGAGCGTAGCGAGGGAGTTAATACTAGAATCCTGAGTACAGCGAGGGATTTAAGCTCGCCCAAGACAAAGGCACCTTTATCCCCGAGGTGAATATACTACTTTTCACACCTACTGCGAGGTAATGAAATACAAGTACTAGGAAGAGATTGCTTAGGTGATCTGGAAGAGATTGCTTTTTAGCGATAAGGCCACCTTTTTACATCATCAACGTATTGTTCAACATGTAATTTTTGGTGTAAAATCTCAATGGTACAATGAAGTGTATTTATTATTATTATTAAATACGTACCGCTAGAAATAAAATAATATCAACACACCGATTTCCAGCGTTCGCGCCCACACCTACTGCGAGGCGAGACAGTAAAATACAAAACTTCTAGAATTAAAATAATATCAACAGCGTTAGCGTCTTCTTTTTATCAATTTTTTTTCTTTTCTAGAACCTAGAACAAGGTTCGGCTCCAATTCGGCTCCTGGCGCTCGGTTCGATTTTCAAATGTATTGTTTCGTGCAAGCCTCTGCTTAGAGAGAATGGTTTATATACCTACTGTAAAGAGTCTCCGTGGTAAAAAAATATTTGACGTTCGTAATTCAAATTACATTTTAATGAAGAATTGGCTTCTGCCTGAAAACATGAATGGAAAATGACAGCAATTTAATGAAGAATTGGCTTAATTACAAGCTACAAATTGATTTATTACGAGATTACTTATGACGAGGCTGTATGAGCTAGAACCTTTTGCCTTCCCAATTAGGGAGAACTAAGGGACAAGAAAAAAACAAATCACATTATTACCCAAGGGAGTTTAGTACAACATTATTACCCGGCTAGACTATAGGGATATAATGAGGTACTTTATGTCAAGTTTATATGACACATAATGGAACATTATCGAGCAGGTGGTGTGAAAATAGTAGTTTATGCACCAAGGGGATAAAGTAGTGTCTTATGTCGCGGGCGTTTAATTGAATCGCAAGCATAACGAAGGATTCTAGCAACTCCCGAGCGCAGTGAGGGAGTATAGAGTTAACTCCCGAGCGTAGCGAGGGAGTTAATACTAGAATCCTGAGTACAGCGAGGGATTTAAGCTCGCCCAAGACAAAGGCACCTTTATCCCCGAGGTGAATACACTACTTTTCACACCTACTGCGAGGTAATAAAATACAATTATTGCTAGAATTAAAATAATAACAATATTTTGGGACAATCACACACATGGTAATCTGATCCCAAACTAGGCAGAGCCTGTACTATGGAAACCAGATAACTAATATTAATTAATAGTGAAATAACACCCAGACACTTGCTGGGAATCGAACCTACGACCTATTGGGTAGCGGCAAGGGTGTCTAACCACTATACCAACGAGACCGTCAATAATATCAACATAGTGATTTGCCGCGTTATCATCTAAATATTTTATTTTCTTTTCTAGAACACTGGGTTGTGCTCGTCGCGCTCGGTTCGATTTTCAAATGTTTTGTTTTTCGTGCAGTTCTCTGCTTAGAGTAGTAATATATGTCTGTGGTAAAAGTGTTAAGGAATTTTCGTTTGACGTTCGAAATTCAAACACATTATTACCCAAGGGAGTTTAGTACAACATTATTACCCGGCTAGACTATAGGGATATAATGAGGCACTTTATGTCATCTTTATATGACATATAATGTGACATTATCGAGCAGGTGGTGTGAAAATATATTTTATGCCGCTGATAACATGATTGACGAGGATATATAGAACGAGAGGACATGAGAAGAGGAGGAGAGCAAGAGAGGAGAGAGACTGAGAGGGGATTTGAGGAGGGGGTGATGGGGTGAGGGATCGGGGGAGTTAGGTGGAGCAAGTTGGGAGAAGAGAGAGGGAGAGGGTTCAGAGAAGGGACAACGGGGAGAGGAAGAGGGGGAGTGTGACGAGGACCGAAGTGGGAGGGAAAGAGAGACGAGCAAAACGTAATAAAAGCGCGGGCGGAGCTGCGCGGGTCAGCTAGTTTTAAATATTATTGAAGTTGGTGTTATCGTGCCTATACCTGTTTTGATGAAACTTGTAATCTACTTTAAGTTAAATTACTCAAACGATTGCAAAAATAATTATCGCAATCGGATTTGAAGTTTCTGCGAAATCCTTGTACAAGCCTACATACAGACATACATTACAAACATACATACACTTGTGAAATGTGGTACATTTGTTTAGGAGCCCACATAGACTAACATTATGATACTTACTTTTATTGCTACTTATCATATCATATTATTATTATTGCTACTTATTTTTATTTCATTTACACACTACGTCCCATTTCTTTCTTGCAACTTTCCACTCGCAGGCCTGCTGGAAGAAATTTCTTTAGAAATAAGCTGTGCCTTTGTACTATTCTTTCCTATATTTCCGTTTTCCTGTACTTTCATTGTGTGTACAAAAATTATAAAATAAATAAATAAATAATAAATTATGAATATTTTTGAAGTCGGTTGAAGACATTTGACATTAACCTTTTTATGACGGAGGAGGCAAAACATTACCAATATGGATGAGAGTTCCTCAAACCAGGTACATTTTCAAATATACTTATAACTTACATGAATTGATAAAATTCTTATGGGTAAGTACAATGATATATATCTGGTATATTGCATCGGTATTAATGTACATTTAAAAAGAAAACTTTCATGAGTATTAAGATATGTGTTACTGTCAGGGGCTCTAACACCACCTCTTATAACAGTATTATTGTAATCTTAGCAAAGTGACAGAGCTTTAATATAGTATACAGGGTTACAGGAAAAGTCGTGCTAGATCCGTTGAGGGCGTGGAGTACCCATAATTTCTGACTTATTTCACTATGAAACACCCCACCCTAAACTACACCAAAATAAAATAAAAAAATAAAATAAAAACTTAAACTTAACTTAAACAAAATAAAATTTAATAGCCTAAAAATCGGCAATTTTCAATAAAAAATTTAAAGTCGAAAATCTCGAAAAGGGTTAAGTTCAGGGTGGGGTGTTTCATAGTGAAATAAGTCAGAAATGATGGGTACTCCACGCCCTTAACGGATCTAGCACGACTTTTCCTGTAACCCTATATATAGCTACCTAATAATAATGTTAATAATATCTTGGGACAATCCACACGGTCATCCGATCCCAAACTAGGTAGAGCCTGTATTCCGTATCATGGATACCAGACAACTGATTCTAATACTTATAGACATTTTTTGTAAAAACATACTTATATAGATAAACTAGCATTTCCCTGCGGCTTCGCCCGCTATTTTTTTAACAAAGTTTACCAACCCCTAACGCACCCCCAAAGGTTGTTTTTGAAAATTCGCGAAACACGTATTGATTTATTTTATTTAGAGAATCTTTTCAGTAAATTTCAAGTCAATCTATACTTATAATAAAACTGTAACAGGTCCAATTCTGTACATTGAAGATATTTTGAAAATTATATTTGGACGGCATTCTATAACCGATACTGAGGCCGAAAATGTAATTTTTTTAATTTTTGTCTGTCTGTCTGTCTGTCTGTCTGTCTGTCTGTCTGTCTGTCTGTATCTCGGCTGAGCATCACGCCGAAACTACTGGATGGATTGAAACGAAACTTGGCATGATTTGAGATCTTACTACGAGGTAGGACATAGGATATTTTTTATCCCGTAATCTAGCACGGTTCTTTTGGGAGAGGGGATTAAATTCAAAATGGGTACTTGGTTATACGCTTGCTCAGATTTTAACAATTTTTCATTATAATTATAATAAATATTTGTAAGGAACACTCATAGACAGTTGTTAACAATGTTTGGAAATCGATCAGGTTAAGCAACGTTAGATAAGGTCATTAAATAGATGGGTGACCGTTTAACGCCATTTGAACTAAACGTTTCCGTGCTTCGGAGGGCAAGTACAAAGTGGGTCCAAGTTTTTAACCGACTTTAAAAAAGGAGGTTTTGTATTCTATGCGAATGTATATTATTGAAAGTTTAGTAAAAGTAAACACAGCGCGGGCGGAGCTGCGTGGGTCAGCTAGTAGAACTATAAAAATACAAAGCCTGTGCGTTGATGAATCAGTCAGTCAGTCAGGACAAGTGATTTTATATGTATAATATAGATATATAGATAGATAACACCAAGACACTTGGTGGAAATCGAACCCACTACCCATTGGGTAGCAGCCAGGGTGTCTAACCACTAGACCAACGGGCCAATTCTGCAGATCTAACATAAAAAAAAAAGAAATGCCCACTTTAAAATACTCTCCACCTCGTGTAAAGTATCCTTATAATAATACTTGCTAATAGACGTGGTGGTAGATCCCCAGGTGGTGATTTTGAGTTGTCCTTGTCCTTGGTGGCCTGCGCAACAGTTTTTGTGTATGTGTGCAATGATGATGTTATAAGTACTTGGGTAGGTACTTACCTATAATACAATATCATTATCTGTGTGTATTGCCGTTACGTTTCCACGACTAAACATCAAATTGATTTCGATGAAGTCCGACAAGGGGAAAAATGTGTTATGTTATGAGTTCAATAATATTGGAACAGTCTTTGGTTCATGTGATCGTTCAACCAAAAAAATAAATTATCGCAACAAAAGCTCCTTTGCTCGACTGGTTTAGTAGTTACTGTTGCGAAGTGCTTTTGCCAAACAATGCTGGCACGTGACGCAACGTGGCACGCGCGGCGGCGACGACGAGCGACGGGGCGCGGCGCGTTTGATGTCCGCTTGCCGCTTTGTATCCGTATCCAGTAAATCCAGTAATGGATCGGTCGACGGACGGGCAGAGCTGCGTTTGTGATGTCGCCGCGCACCACTTCACCGATCAAGGGCCGGTAGCACAAAGCTATTATATCATATTAAATCCCTTTGATAGAAGCCGACATGCAGCTTTTATTTTTATGCCGATGCAAAAGGCTAAAGTTTTCCATTTGATACAATTAATTATCTGTATGTGTATCAGTCTGTGTCTGTCTGTGTGGATCATAATTAAGAATATTCAAAATTGTCTATTCAAAATTTATTTTCCCTACAATTTTTTTTAGGTCTTACTATTGGTCTCCCTAAGGAGATTAGATAGGTATTATATAGGTCATAGAGACCTTTGAGATTAGTAATGAACAAAAAGAATTGGTATTTCAGAAACATCATATGTCAAGCATTTAAATATTTTTTTAGGAGAAGCAAAAACTGTTTTAACCGTCTTCAAAATAGGAAGAGCTTTTCAATTCGGCTGTACCTACATATATTTTTTTATGTATGTCCGCGCATAACTCCGGCAAAAGAACCGATTTAAAAAATTCATTCAATCCACTGATTGGATCCCGTAAAAAAATATATTACGTACGAATTAGTAGTAATTTTTCTTGTTTTTTTTTAGGAAAAACAAGAATCGTTTGTCAGAAATATTTGTAAAAAATTCCTAAAAGATGACATTTGTCGCTTTTTAACCGACTTCAAAATAGGAGGAGGTTCTCAATTCGTCAGTATATATACTTAGAATCTAAGTATATATATATATATTTTCTTTTTTTATGTATGTTCGCGCATAACTCTGGCAATTATGAACCGATTTGAAAAAATCTTTCTTCTATCTATTCTTTAATCCGTTGATTGGGCCCCAAAAAAAAAATATTGCTTACGAATATGTAGTTCCTGAAAAAACAAGAATGAAGACCGCGCAGGAAAACTGCAGGAATGCCTATAAGATGACGTTTTTGTCGTTTAAGGACAAAAATGGCCATAACTCTTGCAAATATTTATCAATTGTAATGATTCTTTTTTTATTCGAAAGATTGAACCACTGTAATGAATCTGTATGAATTTTATCACAACCGGATAAGAATTTACTGGAGGACCATGAACGATGTGGGAGAATTTATCTCATAAAAACCATAAAACTGATGTTCTCCATTACATTACTGTGTCAAATATGAACAAATTTCGATGATAATTTTTTTATTCGAGAGAGTAAACTACTATGATGATTCCATGCAAATTTCATTACGACCGGATAAATTGTTTCTGACGAAACATGAATTATGTAAAACTATACGATAATCATTTTATCGTCTTCGATGGTTCAATCTTTTAGCATGAAAATATCACTAAAAAGTATAAAATAAAATATTAAAAAAAAAACGAACCGACTTCAATAACACTGAAAAGTATAAAATAATTTAAATATTATTGAAGTTGGTGCCAAATATACACAGCGGGTATGCCAACACCAACTTCTGTAATATTTAAATTATTTTATACTTTTCAGTGTTATTGAAGTCGGTTCGATATTTTTTAAAAATATTTTTTAAGGAACAAAAATGGTCATAACTCTGACAAATATTTAGGACCAATTTCAATGATTCTTTTTTATTCAAAAGAAGAAGTATGAATTTTATCACAATCGGATAAGAACTTCCTGGAGAACTTCATCTGGTAAAAACCATAAAATTGATGTTCTCCATTAGGTACGTACATTATACTGACAAAATTAAATATGAAACGATTTCGATTATTGTTATTTTTTATTCGAGAGAGTAGGTAAACTACTATAATGATTCCATGCAAATTTCATTACGACCGGATACAACAATTCCTGAACAAATATGAATGATGTAAAACTGTAGACGATAATGTGATCATAACCTACCGAGATCATTCTACTGACGTCGCGTCGATGGTTCAATCTGTATGTTATACGCGAACCCGTTATTGTTATACGCGAACCCGTTATTGTTATTGACGAACCCCAAAACATGAGATCCGTGTACTGCAACAACACAAATACTGAAAAGAACTGCCATATACCTGAAACTTATGGTTATTTTTAACTCCATATTTTCGCTTTTTAGTCCATATTATATGTACATATTATTATTTTGGAATTTTAAATTTTTAAATACATAAGTATATAAATTCGGTCCCTACTTATTAAGTAATATAGGTATATTCAGGCGCGGTCGCAGCCACCGATTTTGGGGGGGGGGTCATGACCCCTACGACCGCCACTAGGTAGGTATATTACTTATTATCCTTATTAAGTATGATGCAAAGGGCAGGCTGGATAGTCCGGACTATCAGCCCTGTTAGCATTTGAAATGCGAGTGCCGCGTTTGGTTTGCCATATTGTCGTTGTCTTGTCGTGGGTGCAGTCACAAATATTGTGTGGTGCAGTGACGAGATCATATACTCTTATCTATGGCCGAGTTGACGCTAGCGCCGCCGCTCGCGTTCCGTGCGTAGACATGGTACTTCGTAGATAAATGAATCCAGCGTCTATCATTCCCAAAAAAAAAAAAAAGATAAATGAATCCTTGTTACTTTGGCGGTTTTGGGCCACCTGCTGCTGCTTACCTAGTTAGTAGTTACCTACTGGGTTTGACGCTTTCATAGGACGAAAAATATTTTAGACGGTAGGTAAATTAAAAGTATAAGTACTTAAGCTATAAATATAAAAAAAAATTGTTTATTATTTTTAATTGAACAAGACATTAAGCACGCAGGAGTATGATGAAAATGTGTGAGTGGGCATTGCCCACGCGTTGCTATAGAACTCAACAACCACTTCTGGCTACGTGCCAGCCGACTGAATAGCAGAAATAACGCCACTATCAACATTCCAGGTCACTTCGTGAGATTATCTTTTTATTAAATGTATGCGTTTACAAAGATGTAAGGAAAACTTAAACTAAACTTACATTTAATAACACTTACTTACTAGAAAAAATGTCCAAACTGTAACATTACTGAGAATACGTTGGATTTGAAAATCGACGCTGCAACAATTTATTGTACTATTAGTGATTGACTGGTTGGCCCTTAAAACTATTTCGTGGAACATGCCACCCGCGTAGCTGTGCTCACGGACCCTGCCTGCTCCGTCCGCCGCGTTAGCAATACTCTACTCTAGTGATAATACCTACGAATATAAATATTGGTGCCTAATGTAATTCCTATGAAAGTCAAAACTTCAACTTATAGCATGTAAATAAGATATCTAATAATGTATCCATTCTGAAGATAACTTCACAATTTTATTGTTCATAGTTTTTTTCTTGTTTTTTCATAAATGTAATGTCTAATAGGTTAACTTAATAAACATCCCAAGAAGTAGGTGTCTAAATATTTCATCAAAATAATAATTCCAATAAACTCGAGAATCGGTACTATTTTACGCCTATGAAAAGATTTCTTTATTACACACATAAAACTTACATAAAACATTGTTTGTTGTAAGTCAGTTTTGGAATACGACCTCATCTCGGTCGACGATAACTTCTCGACAGTAAACCTAACACGAAGAGGCCGTAAAATTCTAATTTGAAATGTTCTTTCTTCCCCGACACATCCCTGGACACTGCGCGCCCGCACCCTCCATAATTATATTCACTAAACAAAATATACATATAGGTACCTAAACCCTACCGAAATCTTATACTTATGCCTGATCAAATAACATATAATATGTTTCTGCTTAGCATGGCCTATGCTTAGCTAGCGTACGTATGGCGTAGGCCAGGGGTGGTGAACCTTTATGTATTGACGTGCCATTTTTGTAAAGAAATGTCTAATAATGCCATGGACGTGCCGTGAATTAATTTTGATTCCTTGATTATTGGGAAAATAATAATACCAAATACTAAGACTCCGCTACCCCGCGCACTGCGCCTCTAAATTTATTTATCTCATCTTATTAATAACTGTTTTTACAAAAATATATTTGCTTGTTCGAAGAAAATTTTCTTAATAGATTTTTTTTTCTCAGTGTATAATGAACTTTGTGATCGGTTACGTGCCTAAAATATTTTGTGTCGCGTGCCATTGGTTCGCCATCACGTAGGCTAACCTTATTTTGTTTCGCGGGGGAAACCTTTGATAGGTACCCGGGCCCTGTGGGGGTCAACCGAGGTAAGTACTTATGAGGTGTAACACATTTCATACAAACAGAACTTATTAAACCTAAAATAGATCTCCTTAGTGCAACACTGTTATCTACCCTAATAAGTACTATAAGGACAAAAATCTGTCTTTGGCTTAATTTTAATGCTTAAAAGGTACCTAACCTAACGTTCCAGCGAAACAATAAAAACCATACGTGCATCACAGAAACCCATCCCACCCAGCTGACCATAAATATAAACATTTATGAAGCAAAACCCCTTTCGTGAACCACAAAAAACTCGACACACTCGTATCAAATCGCGTCTCACCTGTCAATCCAGGCTAATCTAAACACAAACAAATAATTCGCGAAACAACAACCACAGGTAAAAAAAAATACCTAACTTCCATGTTGGTTCCTTCCGTCATCATGAACTAGGTACTGAAGTACCTACTTATGTATTTTAAAAATGAATCTATACTTACCTGCTCGGAAGTTTTTACAAGAATTGGAACAATGCTTTCCAGTACCCAAATAGATACCTATCTACCTACCTTCATCTTTTTTATAATCGCTTACCCAGGGTCAACGACCGCGTGGAGGCTGTCGTTGCCAACATAGCGGATGCACGAACACCTTTCTCTCTATTCTCGCCCTATAGGTATTTAACAACTATCCGATTTCATTTACCAGTAAAAATACAATCTCTCGAGCCAGGATTAGCCAGAACAATTAGAATGAGATCTTAGTCTTATTCAGTCATTTTGTCATAGAAATAAATAGAAAGTTAAAAAACTAAAACCTAACAGAAAATATCATCTGAAAAGAAAAAAAATAGCAAATATTTTTGTATCACTGAATTTCAATCAACACAATAAGTAGGTATTAAGCGGGTTATAGCCACAAAATACTGAGAGCCGTAGTCGCATTCCGTAGTCGGGTTTTAGTTTTTTTTAACTTGGTTTTATTTGACACTTTTTGGTAGAGGTTTAATTACTTAATCATTGAAGATTAACAGCCTTACTTATAAACGATGGTTAAATTTTATGCAACACATAATAGCTATTTAAAAATATTTTTTACTTATAAACGATGTTTATCCCTAATACGTTGCATAACAGCTTGCTAAGGTAGCTGTCAAATTAAACAGCGGCCGACCCTTGTTTAGAAGCTTATTAGCACGTTATGTAACAATATGGCGGTTCTCTATCAGCTGATTCAGTCAGTTGCACTTGCATTGTAATTTGTATCGATCGATGCATAGAGTTTATATCTTACTCGATGAATAGAGTACGCGTTTGTCTATGATCCCCTTAAACAAAGTGTAGGCAGATTTTACTCTGAGAGGGAAGGTGATCGCAAATCAGCGCTGGAACGGAAACGAACACGGACGAAAACGAATCGGAAGATCACCGCTGGTTGCGTGTACGATCAGCATTTTTGCTGAGTTGGAACCATTTTGTGACGCACATTTTTGTTAAAGTATGTAACTACCTACTTACATATATATTTTTTTTATTCTATTTTTCTATTTTTTGATTGTTAATTGTGTGTCACAAATAAATTATTCTTTCTTTCAAATGTCGATAAATACAGCTGATGGTATAATACCTATTGTCGTGTACCTGATATTTATGTATTTTGATGTTCTTACCGGTGCCTACGGTTCTTACTTGAAAATAATCATTCTATAGTACTGATTTGTGTTCTATGCTTCCAAATTTGAATTTGACAACTTATCTTCCTATTTGTCGAATTGAATTACAAAATGTTGCCATTTTATTAAGTTTTAGGTCAGACGGAATATTTCAAGCTGACAACACGTGGCGGTATTGACAGAGTAAAATATGTTTTGCCTTATTAACTGTTCATTAGTTATGTCGCTCTTATGCAACGTTTATAAGTAGAAAATATAAAATTGCTTATTAAGGAGTTATGTAGTAAGTAGTTATTTGGTTGCTAAGACGGTGATTAGTAGATTTTTATAAGTAAGGCTGTAAGTAATTAAACCTATGAACTGCCTGATACGGCAAAACTCATCCTCATCAGGCCTACTGAACCGTTCCATCTCCGGGCGTACCATGGTTGAAATAGGGTCGGGCCCTTCGGAGTCGCTGGACGTCCGGGGTGTGGGCCCTAAGGACGTCCATGAGTACGGCGGCGACTCCGAGGAGGACGGCGGCGGGGCGGGGGACTACAATGTGCCCCCCGGCGGCAGGCTCAAAGGCAAGGCACTGAGGGGCCCCTGGTTCTCCGGTGGGTTCTGCACCAGGAGCTTCTTTTCCGCCTTGCCTTTGAGCCCGCCTTCGGGGGACGCATTATAGCCCGCCGGTAACCAGACACCGGATCGCAACCCCGCCGCCGTCCAACTCGGAGTAGCCGCTATACTCAATGTACGTCCTAGAACCCACACCCCGAACGTCCAGCGACTCCGAAGGTGACCAACTTTTTTCGCGCGCTCCGAAGCTTATGGAAGCTCAATTCAAATGTTCATGAAAATCCAGACGTCGGCTATCTATGGATTGGCCTTGCTTGACATTGCTTAACCAACGCTAGCTTATGCCATATACAAAATATTTAGCAAACTGTTCTTCTGGATGTCTTTTTGGCGGTTAACATTTTTAACCGGCTTCAAAAAGAAGGTTCTCTATTCGACGCGTATGTATGTAATATTAATAAAAATGCGTAATATTAATATATGTTAGTCTAGGTGGGCTTCTAAACAAATTTACCAAATTTTATGAGTGTATGTATGTATGTATGTAGGTATGTATGTATGTATGTAGGTTTGTCCACGGATTTCTCAGAAACTACAAGTCCGATTTTGAAAATTCTTTTTGCTTAAAAACTTAGGGTAGAGTACAAGTTTCATCAAAATCGGTCCAGTAGTTTAAGAGATATAAACTTTTTATGTTTTCAGTAAGTTATTGTAACGTAGACGTTCGAGTTGGTGTCAGCCTGTGTGGATCCAATCCAAACGTACCAAGAGCAAACCACGCCCACCTGAACTTTCTACTAAAGTGATTGTTTACTTGTAATAATATTCATACTGAAATTAATAAATGTCTAAAACAATAATTTTACATTTTTACTTGCGCACAAAATTTTATTTTGGCACTTAAGTGTTTGTTTTTAAGTTGTTTATCAGTAATTTACATAAGCTTGAGTAAAGATTTAGTTACCAACTTGCAACGTAATACGTGTAAATCAGGCATAAGTGTTTTCCCCACGGACGGAATAATAAATGTAATTTTCCCATGAACAGAGGGCCTAGACAAGATGCAGTCGCTTCATAGCGAATCTATTTCTTCATTCTATTCTATCTATTTCTTTATTATTTTGACGGGCCCGTTGGTCTAGTGGTTAGTGACCCTGTCTGCTAACCAACAGGTCGTGGGTTCGATTCCCACCAAGTGTCTGGGTGTTTTATCTATATAAGTATGTATTTACAAAAAAAAAAAAAAAAAGTATATAT
Source organism: Furcula furcula (assembly GCA_911728495.1). Classification (NCBI taxonomy): domain Eukaryota; kingdom Metazoa; phylum Arthropoda; class Insecta; order Lepidoptera; family Notodontidae; genus Furcula; species Furcula furcula. Next base: position 18,500,217 of record OU452244.1, read on the forward strand.
GTATTAGTATCAGTTGTCTGGTTCCATAGTACAGGCTCTGCCTAGTTTGGATCAGATGACCGTGTGTGAATTGTCCCAGGATATTATTATTATTATTATTCGCTAACTCACTCAATTCCCTACAATTTGTCACGTGATTTTGCGATGACTTATGTCATTCTCATACATTTTTATTCTTTCTATTAGCGTTAGCGATTGTAGAATGTTACATTGTTTAGGGGGGCAGTTATAGGTACGTAGCCTTTCGAGCTTAGATCATATAAAAGCTTTCGAGCGTCAAAAGTAAGCTGCAAGCAAACTTCTATAATCGTAACTTTTCTTTATTATGATCGAAGTCGTAACTTTAAAATGTTCACTTCTCTTTTTTTAATACACCAACACACACCACACAATCAGATTTTTATACTTAGGTAAGTAAGTACCTACAATTTTTTGCAATGTATGGTAGAGGTCATAAATAAATAACTTGTGATTTCTACAAATTTAAATTAATCACATATTATTTTGACCTAAACATAAGTAAAACGGTGGTTTCGCCTAGAGATAGATAGGTACTATAGATTTTCAACATTCAGATGATTCAGAGGGCACCTATTGTATTCGTAGTTTTATTTAAATCAGTCTTTAATTTACGAAACTCTCGATTACTGGCCGATAATTCCGGCCGGGACCACGAGCAGCAGGCAACGCACAGCCGCTGCGCCGCGCCGCAACCGCGCCGCCCGACGCCCGCCGCTGTGCCGTGCCGCCGCCGCGCCGCGCTCCACGCTCCACGGCCTCCAATACCGCGCCGCGCCGCACTATTCTGCGCCCTCGCTCGCTCGCCCGCCCCGCACGTCTGCCTACCTCTCTCCCTCCCTTCACCCATCAGTCAGTCACTTTACGGCAAGCGTGAGGAGTGGTTGCTCGTTTCTTCTCGCGTTGTATGTTCACGCGGACAACTAGGTCACAAGTTTCGTGCACGGATCGAAAAGGAAATCGTGTTAACTCTTGTGTTGTGTACGATTATAGTGTTTGTGATTTAGTGAGTGACGTAATATTTATAGTTGCGGTCCTTTTGATGTGTACGGGATGCGTGCGTGAGCGCAGCGCATGACGTGCTACGAAACGTTGAGAGCTCCGGCACCCGCCGCAGACGCCCCCATGGCGCACCACTTCGTCAAGTGGTGGCGCAACAAGTTTAGAAATGGATACAAAAAGTTTAGCAGTATGTATATACAATAGTTTAATGATTTTTAATAAACCTCCATAGCTGAACATAGGATAGGTCATAGGGATTGACTTACTAACATCATCGGTCATAGGACATAGGCCAATAGCATTTGTATAATATACAATATTATTTAATCCCATCATACTTAATAGTAACTACAACTAAGAGTTGTAAAGGTAACGTTCCATCTATGTGAGATCATTAAAGATTTCATTATTATTAAAAATTAGGTCAAGGGCGAGTCAAAATAGACCAACAAAGATTTAAAAACACGATGTTTACCTACATTATACTCACCGCCATCTATTGAATTAGATGTTGAAACTGAATTTGTGAATTTAAATGGTTTAAAAAAATTTTATTATGAAATACCGTAAAAATAATTTCCACGAAAAATTCTCCACGTGATATAGGTGTCATGAACACGGAATAATATAATTCCGTGGTCATGAACCTACGCAAGCCTCTACCGAATATTAGATGTTGTTTATTTTGGTAAAAGCTACGTTGTTTTACTAAAATGTTATTACGGCCATTTAATTCAGTGAACCTATATTGATTGTTACCAGCAATGATATAAAAAAAACCATAGATATGTTATTTATATCCCTACTAATGCGCGTCAATAAATGTGACTCGTGTAATTAAAATATTTACTCATATATTATAGTTAAGGTATGATATCCCTTCCTTACTGTTTACTTTTGTACATCTTACTTGATTTTCAAAGGCACACCATACTTTCGCTATATTTTCCTGACACGTGACTTACTGCTAAGAATTCACCCAATTTGGGTGAATTTTGTTGTTTCACTTTTCGTGCGCTAATGGCATATCTATTGTATAAAATATCATTGGTTACCAGGCACTATTCCTCGCTGCGAGACTTGCTTCGTCAGAGACAGAAAAAAAATTGTTGCTTTACTTGACTCTGAGACTTGGCCGACCTTGGGGCGAACTCCAACCATATAGAATAGAATTCGTCCTAGTGTTTGACTGCCTGTTAAAATAACGAAATTATTTGGCGCGCATCGCTCACTTATAATTTATACTTGATTAACAATCACGGACAAAATGACATCCAAAATATGGTAGCAGTTGCGTGTAGCTACCTAAGCGTTAAAATTTTAAACTTATATTCATAAAAAAAATTTAAAATGTAACTTAAACACTACAAATTAAGGTTCGAAGCAATTGCAAGTATGTAATTGAAAAAAAATATTGTTCCAAATAACATGCGCGTACTTTGATTCATATTTTCTTGAGCATTTTTCGAGTCGTCACACTTAATTTAGTACAAACGCAGACTACTTAATGTTAAGTAGTCTGTGAGTACAAATAATAAATCGATGGTTCAACGCTTGCAAACGAATAATCATATACATACCTTTTTTTTTTGGCTGCCCCGGGGGAAATCTTCCAAAGATCCCCGGGAGCTGTGGGGCTCGACCGGGGTATGTGGGATTCTTACCCACTAAAACCCCCGCGGCTGTGGCATCGGCACATGAGAGGGTGGACCCCCTCTCATGTGCCGATGCCACAGCCGCGGGCCCAGGGCTCTCCGGTAGGATCTGCACCAGGGGCCCCTCAGTGCCTTGCCTTTGAGCCCGCCGCCGGGGGGCGCATTGTAGCCCCCCGGAACCAGTCACGGTGCTCACGGGGACGGGGAAATTAAATAATGGGAGGAAACACCTTAGCAGGTGCAAAAAGTAAATAAGAGTGCTTGGGTAAACGAAACTGGCCCTCTAGACAAGGTAACATTCTATAAGCGTTAACGCGAATAGACAGTACACAAACAAGTATAAATTAAAAAAAAACCCCGACGTAGGTAAACGATCTCTTTAGATGACTTTCCTGTGCTATTATCAGACCCTGATCAGTATCTGTCTAACTACTCGTCAAGATTTAACCATAGATTTATAATTCGGTGGGTCCTACATTTAATGGAGCCGAGTTCCTGTTGCAACTTTCCTGCTTGCTCTGATCACCAGACTCTGATCAACATTTTTGTACCTACTACTCACAGCAACCTATCCAACGGATCCAATTTCGGTGGGTCTACGTTTATTAGTGCAGAGATCCCGTGACCACCTTCCTGCTCCATCATCAAACCCCGATCACCATTTTTCTAGCAACTACTCGTCGAGACCTACCTAACGAGCCCAACCTCTGTGGGTCTACGTTTATTGGTGCAGAGATCCCGTGACCACCTTCCAGCTCCATCATCAAAACCTTATCACCATTTTTCTAGCTACTACTCGTCGCGACCTACCCAACGAGCCCAAACTCGGTGGGTCTTCGTTTATTGGTGCAGAAATCCCGTGACCACCTTCCTGCTCCGTCATCAGACTCAGATCCAACGAGTCCAAACTCATTGGGTCTACGTTTATTGGCGCCGAGGTCCTGTTACCACCTTCTTGCTGATCATCATCAGACCCTGGTGAAGATTACCATTTTATTTAGTATTATCGGATTTCCATAATATATTCTAAATTTCAGATTTTTCGGACTAATAGAAGTAATGAAAAATGTCTATTGTATACAAAATATCCCTACTTCGACTCGGAAAAGAGCTGATGGGTTTCAAACGCCTGGACCGATTTTCATAAAACATAGCTAAGAACCATCTCGCTTAGACACTAGCTTTCAAATAAAATAAAAACCGCATTCAAATCCGATTACTGGTTGGACCGCTACGATGCCACAGACAGACATACATACAGACAGACAAACAGACACCTCGTTTTTGGTCGGGGGTTAAAAAATATATGAGAATGACATAAGACATAGAAAAATCACGTGACAAATTCTAGGGAATTGACACCGTTATGCCTGATTTACACGTATTAAGTTGTCAAGTAAGTAACTAAATTTTAAGTGACTTAATTTTAAGTATGCGTTTACACGTCGTTTTTACTAAATTTTAGTTAAAATCTTTAGTTCTTTAGTTCGCCCCAATGGACGGTCGCACGATCCGTGACGATTTCATAGTACTTTGTAGCGATGGACAACTAATTTATTTTTAGGATTAAATTATATAGACGACTAATACAGATTATTATATTAGAATTTCCTTTTTATAATATATATATATATATATGTACTATAATTATAATATTAGATATAGAAAAGTAAATGACTTCGTGTCTTTCTTGATTACTGATGATGTTTGTGTTTGATGTAAATATGTAACCATTTTACTAGTTTATTGCCCTCCATCCCCGTAAGCACCGTGTCTGGTTCCCGGGGAGTACAATGCACCCCCAGTGGCAGGCTCCGAAGGAAACGCACTGAAGGACTCCTGGTGCAGATTCCACAGGTGAGCCCAGGTTTCCCCTCATGTGTCGATGTGACAACCACGGGGATTTAGTGGGAAAAATCCCATTTACCCCGGTTGACCTACACAGGTCCTGGGACAATTCCATTGAAGAATTCGCCGCTAGAAAAAAAGGATGCCAGATACAGGCTTAAATTACCCCAAAATTTCTCCGTTGATCTAAAAATACCCGAGACTATTAGCCAAATAGCTCTCGAATCACTTAATTATATGGCAGTATACTAGGAAAAGAAAAAAAAAATTTGATTGCAAATGCCGTGGCGTGGCGTGGCCGTGGCGTCACCTCTTTGAGGTGTTGCCAGAATACCAGCGCTGTATCAGATTAATTTTTGACACAGTAACATGCTGAGGCAGCATCCTTTTTGACCTCACACAACCTCTGTTTTTTTTTCTTTACTGTTATATTGTTATTGTGTGTGTCAAAAATAAATGTATTTCTTCTTCTTCTTCTTCAAATATTAATACCTACAGCGTACTTCCAGGACAATGCAAATTCTGGAACAATCCCGTATTTCTGGCAACCCTAAATATACGTTGGTACAACGAAAATGTGATGAAAACGACTTTGCTCCTATTATATTTGTATATTATCTATGGTATGATCTATGGCTATACTTTTGCACGCACACCTGCAAACGTGCATTACACATGTGTGTGTCCAAACGTATCGAGAATAAACCACTCCCACCTACTTACCCGACGAAACACTTTAGTAGTAAGTTCCAAGTTAAAATTTAGTACACAAGTGAATAAGTAAAATTTTTCGTTTACACGTATTAAGTTGGTAACTAAATCTTTACTAAATTTTAGTAAATTATTACGTGTAAACAATCACTTTAGTAGAAAGTCCCAAGTTAAAATTTAGTACGCAAGTTATGAAGTAGAATAGAAACTTTTCTATTTTTCGGGTAAGTAGGTGGGCGTGGTTTATTCTTGATACGTTTGGACACACACATGTATAATGCACGTTTGCAGGTGTGCGTGCAAAGGTATAGCCATAGATCATACCATAGATAATATACAAATATAATAGGAGCAAAGTCGTTTTCGTTGTACCAACATATATTTAGGGTTTCCAAAAATACGGGATTGTTCCAGATTTGTATTGTCTTGGAATTTTCAAATACCTACTACGCTGTAGGTATTAATATTTGCAATTAAATGTTTTTTTTTACTTTTCCTAGTATACTGCCGTATAATTAAGTGATTGAGAGCTATTTGGCTAATAGTTTCGGAAATTTATAAATCAACGGAGAAATTTTAGGGTAATTTAAGCCTGTATCTGGCATCCTTTTTTTCTAGCGGCGAATTGTTCAATGGGTCCCAGGACCTGTGTAGGTCAACCGGGGTAAATGGGATTATATCCCACTAAATCCCCGTGGTTGTCACATCGACACATGAGGGGAAACCTGGGCTCCTACAGTGCGTTTCCTTCGGAGCCTGCCACTGAGGGTGCATTGTAGTCCCCCGGGAACCAGACACGGTGCCTACGGGGATGGAAGGCAATAAACAAGTAAAATGGTTAAATATTTACATCAAACACAAATTCAGTAATCAAGAAAGACACGAAGTCATTTACTATATATATATATATATATATATATATATATATATTATAAAAAGGAAATTCTAATATAATAATCTGTATTAGTTGTCTATTTAAATAATGTATTATATATTTATATTTTTATAAATTTTTCTTATTCTTATATAATTTAATCCTAAAAATAAATTAGTTGTCCGTCGCAACAAAGTACTATGAAAACGTAACGGATCGTGCGACCGTCCATTCGGGCGAACTAAAGATTTTAACTAAAATTTACTAAAAAACGACGTGTAAACGCATACTTAAAATTAAGTCACTTAAAATTTAGTTACTTACTTGCCAACTTAATACGTGTAAATCAGGTATTACACGCAATAATTTACTTAAACTTTAGTAAAGATTTAGTTACCAACTTTCAACTTAATACGTATAAATCAGGCATAACTAGCTAACTACCGGGCAGTGTAATAGCACAGTATATAATTATTATTATTATTAATACAGTAGTTCGACGCCTTTGATGTTTGAGTAAAAGCCGACGCCGCATGGCGTACTCCGTAGCACGTAGGGTTGTCACAGTTTGTTTTTATAATTTACTTAAAATATTATATTATACTAAAATACTAAGTAAATTATATTTCTATCATCGCACGGGATGATAATGATTTCTTTGTTTATAATTATTTACTTTATTTATTGAAGTTCTTCATAGTAAGAAATACAAAAAGGCATTTCGTGGAGACAAATACAAATAGAGTTTTACAATGTTATGTAATATATTGTAATTAATTAATAAATTTCCAAATCGTTTATTATAAATAGCCAACTGAAAAATATTTTCGGTTTGTATATTTACTGGATATGAAATTTCTGTTAGTTAAATGTATAAAATATGTCAGTCATTTTCGATTTGAAAATGGATGTAATTTTCGTAATCAGCACCCCGAGAAACCTCGAAAATGACACCAATAACATATTTTTGAAAAAAGAAAAAATCCGCCATTTTGGATTTGAAAATGGATGCCATTTTCGTAATCAGCACCCCGAGAAACCTCGAAAATGTCACCAATAACATTTTTTGAAAAAAGAAAAAATCCGCCATTTTGGATTTGAAAATGGATGCCATTTTCGTAATCAGCACCCCGAGAAACCTCGAAAATGACACCAATAACATTTTTTGAAATAAAGAAATATCCGTCGTTTTGGAATTGAAAATGTGTAAAATAATATCTCTCTCACACAGCACAGGTAGTATTATAAACCATTATAACTGCTTACAAAAAAAAATACATGAATTCTTTTTTTGAAGTCGGTTAATTAAAACAAATACGAGTCAGCCCTAAAAGTTATGTCCCGAGCTACTAACTAATTCGGGCGGCAGCAGCGTACGCAGCTCGGGCGCGCCTACCCGCGTCTCACCCCTCACACCCCGCACGATTGCCCTGTCTAGACGGCTTCGTTGGACGACTGTATTGGTTTATAGACTGTGGTAATAGTGTGTAGTGTGTGTGCGTTTAGGGCGCTAGGGAGGTTCCCAGGAAACTACAAGTGCTATAGAAAAGGCAATTTTTTGCCATTATAGCGGGCGTACAACACTTGTGACGGTCACTTTACAAATGACATACATAACATAATTGTGTTAGGGCCAAATCGACCGGCTAGTGTAAAAAGCGGCTCCCCAATCAGGGGCCACGCCTACCCTTGCCACAGGGCCCTGAATACCGTGTAGTGTAATACCCCTTTAAGAAGAAGATATTCGACGCTCTTTGCCGAATAGTCGCCGACTACGATAGTGGGTATAGTAAGTAGGCTTTACCGACTAGTTGGCACATCACTAGTATTTACATAATACCTACCTACTTACTACAAGTAGTACTACGTGTACATGAAACTATAAATAAGTGTGAACTTGCATTATACGACACAAGTATGTATAGTCCAGCCGCCGAGAGAATGCGTTCCGGTCATGATGAAACGGATGATGTAACTTTGACGTGGCGTTGCATTTACAGTAAAAAAATATTATTGTTTATTTGCCCTGCTAACGAACAAATATCATAAGAAAATAAATAATTATGTCAACTAAAAATAAATGTTATTGCTTTGCGCTAAATTTCATGTTGAAAAAATAAGAAAACTTTGTTTTGTTAAGTGTAGGTTAAATCCATACTACGCTGTTACAAGGATACACCAACTGTATATTTTTGAAGTGTTGCGCCAAAAATATCGGGCAATTGTAACGTTATTTCTAGTTATGCTGGAAATATGTAGAATATGTTTTTCTTTCTTATTTTTAATTAAAATAATAAAGTTAATAATACTAAACCTGCGCACGAAACGAACGCGCGAAGTTAAGTAGCGTAATATCAGCAGTTATTTTATATTTCTGGTGTCAGAATGGATACTATCTTTGAAAATAATATAATAATGCATGGAGGCGAAGATGAGGACGAAGACGGCACCTCCTCAAGCGAATCGGAAACTGATTAAAGTTTATTTGATAGTCACAAATGTTTTTCCAACATGGTAATCAATATTGCTGAAGATAATAATTACTGCATTTTTAATTTATTTATTACATTCACAAATTAGAATCCAAACAAACAATTATTGAAACTTATGGTACTTTTTTCTTCGATCAGGAAATAATAGCGTTAATTATTTCCCATCACTAGTCATGACCAACTGACAGACGTCAGGAACGCATTCTCTCGGCGGCTGGACTGTAGTTATCATAACCGGTCATTGTTATGTTTACTAACTTGACTACAGTTATCAGCTTTCATTCATAATTGGCTGTGTGTAGGGTCTATTTGTAGTAGATAAATACATACATACGTACAAATACCTATATTGAGGTGCAATATCTATTATTATAAGATTGTACCTACCTACCTACCTACATATACTTAAGGAAATAATATTAGGTACTATATCACTCGAGCTTAATGTATCACCGAAATAAGCAACACTGAAGTTTGATAAAATTAGCAGCTTTAATATTAAACTTACTTACTTAAATGTATGAGACCAAAAAAAGAAGAACAATGTAAAAAAAAGAATAATATGAAGACGAATTATTATTGATAACTTGCATGTACTTATATGAACTGCTTTTTTGAAGTATGTTGAAAACAAAGATATTGAATGTAGTAAATAAAAATATAATTATACAATATTGCACTATACTTATTATAAAATTGTACGATCTCACGATGTTATCAAGTCGGTGAGATCAAAAGCGCCGACCGACTCAAATAGGCCGCGCCCGCGCCGCGCCTCCCGGCTCGAGTTTAGACGATTCGTTGCGTTGCGGATTGGTTGCGGTTTGCGGCATTATAAACATTAACAAAAAAATGAGAAATTAGTAAAACTTATTTTCACACCACCTGCTCGATAATGTTGGATTATGTGTCATATAACCTTAACGTAAAGGAGCTCATTATATCTCTGTAGTCTAGCCGGGTAATAATGTTATACTAAACTCCCTTGGTTAATAATGTGATTAGAATTTCGAACGTCAGATATTTTCTTTACCACAGAGACTCTCTAGCTCTAGAGCCTCTGCTCTCTTTTTTTCGTGCAAGTCTCTGCTTAGAGACAGTGGTATATACTCGTCTAGAGTATGTACCACGAAAAAAAAATACATTTGAAAATCGAACCGATCGCGAGGAGCCGAACCTTGTTCCAGGTTCGAGAAAAGAAAAAATAGATAAAAGAGGGCGGCGCTAACGCTGCAAATCGGTGTGTTGATATTATTTTAATTCTAGCCTAGCATAGCAGTATTTGTATTGTATTGTCTCGCAGTAGGTGTGGGTGCGAACGCTGCAAATCGGTGTGTTAATATCTCATCATGGTAAGGCCCCAGGACTATTCCAGTCGTAAATGAGAGGCGGTCAAATCGCATTTTTTGCAGCCCATCGTTGGCCATAGTCCGCTGGCATTACACACACGAGGCCGAAGTGATAGAATAGCACCGCCCGTATCTAGACACGATTTCTGAGCAGATATATGAAAATACACCTACTTTTTCTCTTGCCGTAAGAACCAGAGACCAATCAGGTTTTACTAGCGGAGCCAGGGAAAACCGACAGATATTTGCTTCGACTGATTTGGCAAGAGACTAGAAAGCTATGCTGTCTGTTACCTGGGCAGAGAGCTTTGAGACAATGTGGTTGGTTACAGTAAAATCGAGCATTCTTCAAAGTAAAAAGCTCTCCTCTTGTAGCTAATAACATAGGACAGAATTGCGGAAACAAAAGAGTTTTTTTAGTGTTGACAATCCAACAATTTCAATATTGTGTTGTAGAAATAAGTATACTTATACAATAAATATTTTACGCTATTTCTGTTATTGTTAACAATTCTAAGGAATAACAATACCACTACGCACAATTGCAAGCTAAGCCAACGTATATTCAACCATAAGTCGGTAAAATTCAAAGGCCGTCTGAAGCGGACTGATCGCGACATGGCGACCACTGCAAAGTAGTAACGACACAAGGTAACATAACAGGGAAGGGAGTTTCCTAGAAGGCCCCGTCGTCAGTGGGTCGGTCGGTGTTACGTTTGTGTTGTACATCAGCACATCTGCCGTTAGAACTAAAAAAATGTAAGCTTTATACCAAATGCAGCTGTTATCACAGTAAAAAACTACTAATACGTAGTTTTTTTAAGAAGGAGCAAAATTACTATTAAGTAATTAATAGTCATTCTAAGGTTTAACCTATTTTTAACCGACTTTAAAAAGGAGGAGGTTCTCAATTTGACTGTACTGGCAATTATGAACCGTTTTGAAAAATTATTTCTTGTACGGATTGTCCTATCCACTTATTGTCTATTAGTGGTGCTGTCTATTAGTAATTTTTTTTTTTCAAACTTATTTTTAACTAGCTGACCCACGCAGCTCCGCCCGCGCTGTGTTTACGTTAACTAAACTTTCAATAATATACATTCGCATAGAATACAAAACCTCCTTTTTTAAAGTCGGTTAAAAACTTGGACCCACTTGCCCTCCGAAGCACGGAGACGTTTAGTTCAAATGGCGTTAAACGGTCACCCATCTATTTAATGACCTTACCTAACGTTGCTTAACCTGATCGATTTCCAAACATTGTTAACAACTGTCTATGAGTGTTCCCTTACAAATATTTGACGGGCCCGTTGGTCTAGTGGTTAGTGACCCTGTCCGCTAACCGATGGGTCGTGGGTTCGATTCCCACCAAGTGTCTGGGTGTTATTTATCTATTTAAGTATGTATTTACAAAAAAAAAATTATACAGGGTGTAAGGGAGATCGTACCGAAAAAAAAATTATAAGACGTCAAATAATGTCCGTTACAACATTACAGTAACCATTTATATGGTAAATGACAAATAACTAACTTATTAATTTTTGAGCATGTAATGAATATATGCGGAATAATGTTTATTTTTCAAATTACATTGCTAATTTTCTAAAATAATAATAGTTAATTGCCTATTAATTAATTGCCCATGCACTGTTTTTGTGAATAAAGTATAAATAAATAAATAAAAATAAAATAAAAACAAAATTTTTTAATTAATTGTTTTTAAATTAAAATTAGGCTTTATTATTATACCAATAATGATGTTATACTAATTTTATTTAAAAAAGTGAATTTTTGTTTTGGAAATTCATGAAAAAGCCGATGAAAAATTTCAACACTAGGATGTTCAGAATCGTGTTCTGGATCCCTGGTATCGGTTTTCGGTACGATGTCCCTTACACCCGTTATAAGTATTAGTATCAGTTGTCTGGTTTCCATAGTACAGGCTCAGCCTAGTTTGGGATTAGATGACTGTGTGTGGATTGTCCCAAGATATTATTATTATTATTTATTATAATTATAATGAAAAATTGTTAAAATCGGGGCAAGCGTATAACCAAGTACACATTTTGACTTTAGTCCCCTCTCCCAAGGGAACCGTGCCGAATGTCGGGATAAAAAGTATCCTATGTCCTACCTCGGAGTATTATCTCAAATCATGCCAAGTTTCGTTTCAATCCATCCAGTAGTTTCGGCGTGATGCTCAGCCGAGATACAGACAGACAGACAAAAATAAATAAAATTACATTTTTGGCTTTAGTATCGGTTAAAGAATGCCCTCCAAATATAATTTTCAAAATATCTTCAATGTACAGAATTGGACCTGTTACAGTTTTATTATAACTATAGATTTTACTTTCGCGTGGATAAGTACCTTTATCTTGTAATCGTTTAGTGCTAATGAGCGAACGCGGGTTTTGGCACCTACCGTGTTTTAGTGACAAGGAACGCTGCGCTGTTAGTTGTGCGGACGTACGCGGTTGACAATAATACATGCCTTCGTGTATCTTATGAGCTGAAATATTAGGATGCTCAAGTAAAATTAAAAGAATTTTACGCCATTTGTCATTATAATTTGTCGAAATCCATCGAGTCGTTTAGGCTGTAAGGCCATGCTAAAGAAATGGACATACAAACAACAAAGTGTATGTTATACACTCGAAAAACCTAACCCTCCTACTGGGGCATTCGGGCAAAAATAAAAGTTATATTGTTGTCCGTATTTTTAAAGGTGTGTTATGGGATGTTTCGTCGGGGGTACACGTTCAATCTGGCGTAAGTTTAATCCGTGACCTTGATCGCGATGAAACTGATGCCTGATTGATAGAATGACGTGCGACATTACACGATCAATCAGACTGAGCGTCAGTCCAAGCCATCGATAGTCCAAGCATAAACATTAAACGGATAACACGTATTATGGATTCTAACAAAGAAAAATCTTTGTTGCCAAATAATAATAATATATCCTGGGACAATCTTCACACTGATTCCAAACTGAGCAGAGCCTGTACGTTTATTGCTGAATGTTTTTGCTCAGTCACGGGGACGGGGTCGCAATCCCGCCGCCGTATTCCTCGGACTCACCGCCGTACTCGATGAATAGCAGAGCCTGTACTATGCCAACTAGACAACCGAAACGAATACATAATAATATAATATCCTTTTTTTTTCAATACAGGTAGTATTGAGACTTATACATATGACATATGAATGAGACCTAGACACCCTACTTATAAATAAATGAGACCTAGACACAAGATCCCTAGAGAACCCACGACATTTATTTTTGGTAGGTATTAACATAATGTTGTCTTTTACTTACGCGAATATTACACATTGAAATCAAACTACTTTTACGGATTTTATCGCGGTTTATTTTTGATTTTACTATCCCGACGTTTCGAATGCTTTGCTTCACCCATTGAACGTCCTTATGTCAAAATTATGCCGGTGTACCCTCAGGTCTTCTTAGTTATTATCGGACCAACAATAATCAAAACCGAATAGCGAACCGAATCAAAACTGAGCGTCGTTAGATTTTCGTGGGGTGCTTTGGTTGTCGAGATCTAGCGGTGGTCCTGCCAGAAAGAGTCCTCCCTGGCAGGGCCACAGGGTACCCCTATAACTTTTAAACCACAGACCGACTAATTCTCAAATTTTACCACTAATTTCGACTAATTAGCGACTAAATCCCTGTTCAATAAGATTTTTTTAATTTATTGTATGCAAAAGAACAACCAGTGCATTTAACATATTTCAACTTCTGCCAAACTACGTAGTAGTTTGTCGGCAGTCGTTCGTTCATACTGTTTAATGAAATTATTAATATAAATGGCAATAATTGCTGATGAACACATGATTTTATATCTTTGAAAGTTAATATCTGTAAATACCTAGCGATTCCTAACTAGAATAGGAAAGTAATAGGCAAGGGAAAAAGAGCATTTTATTTAATTACCACCAATTTCGAGCCAGACCAATAAATTCGTCATTTACATACCGTAGAATGGGGTGAATAGGCACAACTTTCAACTTCTACACTGATTTTCTTATATATTTTGTATGCAAGCTAAAACAGCAAAAAACTTGATGTTTAGCAAAAAGTTTTACACCCCCCAAAGTCACTTGGACAGACACGTTCACTTTACCCTCCTTTTTCTTTAATTCAGGTAACTTGACGTAAAATTGAGGCTTGCCAGCACAAATGCAAAATGTTGCTGTGCAACAAATAGTAGACATAAACAATCGTTATTAAGCTACAGACGAGCTAGAGACAACATTATCAAACTCCCAGTTTTTTTTCTATTCACCCCGCGATTTCTATTCACCCCATTTTACGGTAACAGTCAGCTATTAAAATGATTAAAAAACCGTCATATTTTTTGCAATCAATAGGTAGTCGTTACTCTTAGTACCTACGAGTTTTGTAAAAGAAAAGTTTTCTCTTTACTTTATTTCATCCAGCCCCCTAGACAATGTAACATTCTACAAGCGTTATCGCTAATAGAAAGTATAAAAATTTATGAGAATGACATAAATCATCGAAAAATCACGTGACAAATTATAGGGGACACCGTTAGCGAATGAAGAAATAGAATCGCTATGAAGCGATTGCATCTTGTCTAGGCCCTCAGTATTTTCAATAACTAACGCGCGCACCCTATTAAATTAAAATACCAAACACCAATCACTTACATCGATTCTATCTACTTTCAGTTGGTACGGAAAGTGAGCGCACAGACACGGAAGAGTTGGTGGGTCGGGCAGCATCGCAATGCTCTGCTCCCCCGGACTTGCTGCCCAGCGAAGCTCGCGCCCTGCTGCAGCCCAGTAGCCCCCCACCGCCGCCCCCGCGCATGCATCGTAACTCCCAAGAACCTTCCTACAAGGCGCCTCCATCACCCGCCCCGGAGAACAATGATGAAAAACATCCTAGATTGCGATTTGAGGTAATTTTAAATGAATATTTGTTATTCGATTTAATAATCGGTTTTGATGAAAGAAACTGATTGCGAACCTGTACTTACGACTAGTCGTCACAATCACGACGACGTATCCGGTGGTAGAGCCAGCCGTACTCGACAGCCCAAGCCAAAGCCGTGCCTCCTTGAGGTCGTCGCTCACCTGCCCTTCAGGCTGGAATGCTATATGCGCTCGCCTTTTCTTGTTCTGCAGAGCTGCCTTGACTATCTTCGGCAACAATAACTATTATTTAAAAAAAAAAATCATTTGGCTTTTACCACAGTAGAGCTACTATGATTTTACTGTGCTTATTAAATCTCAAATATGTATATGTAAGCAAGCAAAACTATTATTTCTATTCAAGCCTGATATAAAGAAAGTACGCATGTTTGTCGGTATGGAAATTAGAAAGTGCCGATTAGTATCTAAGCAAATCGTGACTTAAGATTTTAATCACATTAATGAAAACACAATCTACACACATTATCAATGTTGTCATGAATTTATGGACCATTTAACTTAGACTTACTTATTCCGTCTTATTACGAAAAGCGATTTAAAGATAAACCTAGGTTTAGACTCCGGTTTAAGGAACGATTTCCTGAGTCTAAACCTGGGTTTATTATATAATTTACTTTATGTAGTAAGACTAGTAAGTAAGTACCTATATAATTACATATTCATAAAAATATAAACATTCTATTGGCCAGTTTTTCATACAAAGGGACGTAAAGGATTTACAACGCTTACCGAGTTATCTCACCTCGTATGTCAGTGATCGTAAAGGCGTTGCTTCCTAGCTAGTTTCCTTTTAAAGTTTAAGATAAGGCCACGGACGCCGCGATGTCCGCGTGCCGTCGCCATGCGCGCTTTGTCCGGCGCCGCGGCCAACGGGTTATCTCGCACAGCATAGCCTATAGACCGTAATCCTTTTCTTTTATGGAAGCGGCCACGGCCATTACAATTTCGATTATTCCGAGCAGCAACAACATTGAAGTTTATGCTTAGATGAATACAAAACGGCTAGCTTATTTTGCCTTGAATACATATTTTGTTACCGGATGATTATCTAGTGTTTTTTTTTATACTACCAAGGTGGTAAGCAAGCATACGGCCCGCCTGATGGTAAGGAGTCACCGTAGCCTATAGACACTAGCAAAACCAGAAGAATCATTAGGCGTTGCCGACCCTTAAGATATTAGATATTAAGTCTTTGTGTCCGGTAATTTCACCAGCTACAGTGCCCTTCACGCCAGAACACAGCAATGCTAACACACTGCATAGTGTATGTATATTTGTAATGTATGGCTATTCCATTAGAACGCACTGCAAAACATTAATTAGGATATCATTGTGTTACCTATTTTACTGTGTTCCGGTGTGAAATTCAAAGTTACCAAACTTGACTGTACCTACATGTTGTGTAAACATTGCTGTGTTCCGGTCCGGTCCATCTCTCTCAAGAGCTCAAGACACTTAACTAATGTCTCGGGTGACGAGCGGGACGAGCGGCGGGCGGTGCAGTGCTGCTGTCTAAAGGCAGGGGTGTTTTTTCAATCACGTGTGAAGACTAATGACAACATTCTTGTTATCAATATTTCAAGATATACCTACTTCAGTCTGCCCTCATTATCATCTCCCATGCACCATACCCTGTTTTATGTACCTACATTTTTCTTTCCATAGGAGCTGACTTGTGATGTGGAGCTGCAACATCCTGAACCTTCTAAACAACAACCATTACAATTCTCCTTTACACTGTACGACTTGGATG
Source organism: Furcula furcula (assembly GCA_911728495.1). NCBI lineage: Eukaryota > Metazoa > Arthropoda > Insecta > Lepidoptera > Notodontidae > Furcula > Furcula furcula. The sequence continues at coordinate 18,516,902 of OU452244.1, forward strand.
GACATGGGCGCATGACGAAAGACGTAAGTAATTCATCTATAAATAAAGTTTTTTTTTTGCACCAAACGTATATGTATTTGTATATAATGTGTCTATAATTTCGAGATACAGCAGCTGATAGCTGAGGGACGCCGTTTTGACCCTTGCCCAGCGCAGTCATTTCTTTGTTACCCTTAGTCTGCCGTCAGGCATCATACCAATACAAAAATCCACTGTGTGTCAGGCATTTGGCGTTCTATGTGTTAAGCTAAAGTTAAATAAATACCGCTTACACCACAAAATAATGAGAGTACACTATGGTTAGATTGCGATCAAGCACTAAGCTTATACTTTTCTAAATGTAGGTTACATTTTTTCTCCGACTGACGTGTTATTCTGGTAAGATGCACGTTATTATTAGTAGTACGATGCAAAGTCATTATTAGTAGTACGATGCAAGTCATTATTAAACATCAATGTACCTACATCGCAGCTTTGTGGCAAAATTCTTGACGCTTCGGTGGAAATCACTTACCATCAAGTCATCGAATATCTTACTACACCTACCTACCTATACCTACATATATTTCTTTTTCTTTACAGGATATAGCCGGAATCGTGTCGACAATATACGAATCCATCGGCAAATCCGTCACAGTGCCACACTATGGGTCTAAAACCATACAAGTCCGACTAACAGTGGTGCCGGAAGACAGTAATACGAGAAGCCATAGGCAAAGGCGGGAGGGACGTCGGCGCCGACGGAGGGGGGAATGCCCGTCTGTGATTACTAGCGTGCCGCGGGAATGCGTAGACCTCAGCGATGACGAACATAGGGAGAGGTTATCACCCGATGACGACGCCTCGTCCAAATCATCGTGTTCAGGCGATCGCAGACATAGTCACAGACCTGCCTCCTACGCACAATCGCGATCGCATCGTCAACCGCGGAGGGAACAACGAGAACGTAGACACACCAAAAAGCGGTCTGGAAGTTTGCAGAGACGTGAATTGCTCGAAATCATCCAAGCCAACATGGAAAAGAACCACTTGAGCTTTCAAGCTGCACGGTGCGTAAATATGTATTTTTCTTGTTAACTATTTCATTTAGTTAATCTCTGTTTATTTATTACCCGTTTGCTCCGGGAAGAGGGTTGTGTTTTAGGTTGTCGTATATTTCGTTGGTATGCTATAGTCTGAGACTCTCGAGACTGTAATATTAAAGGTAGGTAGGGTACCACTAGAAAGCGAAAGTTCATATTATCTTATCAAATTATCGATCATATTTTAATCAGACGCTCATAGGCGGTTGTAATTATTGTTCGGTAAACGACCAGTTGGTTAATAAAGCAACACCATACAAGATCAGTCAATAGATTGGTGACCGTTTAGTGGCATTTGTACTGAGCGTCTCCATGCTTCGGAGGGCACGTTAAAAATCGGTCGCGGTTGTTGTCATCTAGACAGCAGTTGTTACGCCCAGTCTGAGGCCTATGTCTGGTCAAATTTGTCCGGACAATTGGTCTCTAGTGGGTAAACACTGGCCGATACCAAATAGGTCGTGGATTATGTATCTATATAAGTATTTATTTAACCCCCCGCGGGCCAATGGACGCGTACTTGAGGGACATTGAATATCAATGGTAAGCTTGAAAGGTCTCCTCAAAAGAAGTCTACGCTCTGACTGGGATCCGCCTATCCGCCTAAATCCAAAACCCCAAATACGTAATTCGAACTACACAATCGCTTCCAGTGTCCATTAATTGTGTGATGTTTTTTAGTAACTTTTTAACCCCTCCCCCCCTCCTGGTGATATGTGGTGAGGTTTTAAACTAACCCCCCCCCCCCATCCAAAATCACGTGTATGTTTTTTTTACAAACTATATTGAAATTTTCGGAATATTATCTTTAAATACAGGTAACTAATTATATGTTGAAGGGGAAGTCGTTGCCGGCAACGGTGAGTCAAGGCCACGAACCGCTCTTTGGTTTAGAAATCGTGCATTCAACATAAAATAAATACACGTGATGTCTCATTATACCCCTCCCCCGTCCTGGTGATATTTCGTGATTTTTTCGGAACTCCCCCCCCCCCCCCCCTTTCGAGCCTCGCGTGTTTAATGGACAGCCCCTATCTAGCAAAATACGAAACTGCGGAAGAGTTAAACAATTGGTTGATGTTTACATCAACCAATCGTCGTCTACGCAGTGAGGGTCCAAGTTATTTTAGGACCCTACGCCATAAAAAGCCTCAGAAGCTCTCCAATAAAACCATTAAGTTAATGGAAAACCAGACTGAGATAAGACTGCAATCTTCAGCTAAAATTCGGAATATACCAAATCCAATAGACGAATCTATAAATCACTGCGACAAGATTTTCAAACTTATTTTGATAACCTATTACGCGCTTTAAAGCATGCAGTTGTTTGTTTATTTGACGTGTACAATTTTAGGGGTAATGACCACAACTCCCTCATACCGCTACTGAGTACAGTACCATTCGTGTTAGGTTACCCAATATTATTGTTTTTGAAAGTCGTAACATCTATGTGTATATAGCGATAAACTACTATATATAATACTAGCTGTACTCGCGGCTTCGCACGCAGCCCGTAGGTAGGTAATTTTCGCGTTATACTCATGAAATTAAACTCGACATAACACGATCCATCTCCATTCAACTTGATCAGATTCGGTCCGATTCGATCCGACCCTTTTATTTTTCGCGGGGAAACCTTCAAAAGGTCCTCGGGACCTGTGGGGGGTCAACCATGTGGGATTCTTACCCACTAAAACCTACGCGGCTGTTGCATCGGCACATGTGGGGACACCATAGCTCTCCGGTGGGATCTGCACCAGTGGGATCAGTGCCTTGCGTTTGAGCGTTCACGGTGTAACGGTGCTCACGTGGATGGGGATCACAACCCCGCTGCCGTCCTCCTAGGAGTCACCACCGTACTGGATGGACATCTTAAGGGCCACACCCCGAACGTCTAGCGACTCCGAAGGAACTCAATCCGACTCGATCCAACCCCGTCTGACCATCCGATCCGACTTGTGCGATTTACACAAATTATATCAATATCATCCTATATATTTTGCGCGTTACCCGTATATATTGATGCCCCGTCCTGCAGGAACCCTTAAATTATTCGGGATAAAGAGTCTCTTAGTTAAGCGGTCAGCGGGGCACCACTTACTTTGCAAACCGGAGGTCACGTGTTCCAATCCCGCACGGAGCAACAACTTTGTGTAATTGTTTCTTACTGGTTAGGACAATGACGGACCTTTTTGTCTGGAAAGTAAGATAATCCATACGTCGGACGTCAGTCCGGGTCTTGCCTTTAAGCCCGACACTTTATACATCCACCAAGCAAGCTGCCGTACTTCTTGGACATCTAGGGCCACACACCTCAAACTTTCTGAAGGAGCTTTAGTCTTATAGATTGAAGAATGTTATTTTAAATGGTCAATAACTTCTTATATTTTTATTAGTCTTTTGTATTTCAAGATCAATAATAATAATAATATCTTGGGACAATCCACACACGATCATCTGATCCCAAACTAGGCAGAGCCTGTACTATGGAAACCAGACAACTGATACTAATACTTATATACATTTTTTTTTGTAAATACATACTTAAATAGATAAATAACACCCAGACACTTGGTGGGAATCGAACCCACGACCCATCGGTTAGCGGACAGGGTCACTAACCACTAGACCAACGGGCCCGTCAATGATTCAATGATTTCGATATCACATCAACGTATTTTACAGAGGTTTAGTTTGAGATTTCATGGAACCATTATACTTACTACTATGACGTCATCAATAAATTGAAACCACCACCTTGAGTAAAATTGAAAAGCAAAAAAAAATCCTAAATAATATCGAAATTATTTCAAAACAACAATTTTAAAAATCTATACTTATAATAAAACTGTAACAGGTTCATTTCTGTACATTGAAGATATTTTGAAAATTATGTTTGGAGGGCATTCTATAACCGATACTAAATCTAAAAATGTAATTTTTTTTTATTTCTCTCTGTCTGTCTGTATCTCGGCTGAGCATCACGCCAAAACTACTGGATGGATTGAAACGAAACTTGGCATGATTTGAGTTAATACTCCGAGGTAGGACATAGGATACTTTTTATCCCGTAATCTAGCACGGTTTTTTTTGGGAGAGGGGATTAAAGTCAAAATGGGTACTTGGTTATACGCTTGGTCCGATTTTATCAATTTTTCTTCATAATTATAATAAATATTAGTAAGGGAACACTCATAGAGAGTTGTTATCAAGGTTTTGTAATCGATCGGGTTAAGCAACGTTAGGTAAGGTCATTAAATAGATGGGTGACCGTTTAACGCCATTTGAACTAAACGGGTCCGTGCTTCGGAGAGCAAGTAAAAGGTGGGTCCCAGTTGTTACCCGACTATAAAAAAAGAGGTTATGTATTCGATGCGAATGTCTGTTATTAAAAGTTTAGTTAACGTAAAAATAGCGCATGCGGAGCTGCGTGGGTCAGCTAGTATAATATAAAAAAGATAAGTTGAAACTTATCTTTTTTTATTAAATTATTAAATTTTTATTACATAACCCCGAGTGGGATGCGAACCCGAGACCTACGACGTTTTCTAGAAGTGTCCGTAACCACTCAACCACGAAACACTTACTCAACACGGAATACCTTACTTTATGCAAACTAAATGTCTGCTCAGTCCCTATTGTATATAGCGTAATAATACATATCTTATTAATTAACTGGTCAGTTTATAATTACCCTATCCACATACAATAGAATTTATGTGGTAATATGCGCCAGTAATGTTCCTCTGCTTAGCCCCTATGAAACATAGCGTGTTATATATACCATTTTATGCCTGGACTTCTACACATACACAACACATCAGTGAAAGTCCTATTAAAATCCATCCACGGGTTTTCAAATGATACCTGGACCCACAGACAGACAGACAATAATTAACAAAAAAAATTTTTTGGCCTCTATGTCGATAGTATAGTATCCCCGCATAGAAATTTTAGAAAAATATTCAATGTACAGACAAAGTGCTCTTTGAGTTTTATTATAGTATAGATTTGATCTGAAATTAACTTTAAATGCGATTATACATTTTTATGGAATATATAGTATAAAAAGGAAAACAGCTTTATTTCTCAACTCATAATTCAATTTGGTGAGCATATATCCATTCTGGCAGGTATTTCGAGTTTATTGGTAGTAAAATAGGGAATTTCTGGTAGGCGTTTAACACAAGCTTTACTTAAATATCCTTCTTATTTTAACAGAAAGCCCGGCGAATCCGTCGACGATGAAGTCCCGAGTAAACATCAAAAACACCGCAACCGATCTTACACTGTCAGCGACAAGCCCGTGAATGCATTCCAAAAACTGAAGTCTGAAAATTCTGGCAACGGTTACTTAGACCTGGCGAGTGGCGGCGATTCCCACTTGTGCAGGTACGACCGATACTTGCACGCAGTCATCTGTTCATCTGCGCGGCACGCTCACACCGGCTACCATCAGCGACACGCGCGCGCTCGACCGCGCCCCGCCCCTGCGCCCGCGCCGCCCCGCGACCCGCCCGCAGCCACGCACCAACCCAGAGTATTACAAATAATATTCTTATAGAAATTGTGAAAGGTTGGCAGAGGTTTCTTGCCTTTGATACAAAAATGTGTCTGAAGTATTGACTGATTTACACTTTGTGCGAGTGAGAGTGTTGATGCCAAGTATCAGGTCGCTTGACATCAACCCTTGCACATCGACATGCCCCGAGACTTAATTAAGTATAACAAGGAATATAATAATTTGATGAGTTACCATGTGCTGTCTGGAAATAATTGGAAAATATTCTGTCTTCAATGAAGTTTGAGTAGGATGTTATATCATCAGTCAATGATATTATAAAGTAAAAAGTAAGTACTTAGATACGTTATAAGCGATCGGAAAGTGGCGGAAAAAAGGTGAGCTAATTAACACAACTTGAATCAGTAGCACACCACCCACGGAAGCATTGACAGTATCACATCGTTTTAATTTTATTGACTAAAATAATCGCATCAAAACAATCGAGAATACTATTATGTAAAATTATCCAAATACTTTAAGTATTTGGATATTTTTCAAACTTTCTAGAAATCAATAAATTACATTTCATTGGTTAGTAAAAATTAATTCCCTTACTTATCATTATTTTTACACCTTTAAAAATATCGCATCATCTAAAGCGAGAGAGACAAAAATATGACGAACTTGAACGGTGCCAAAGAGAAACAGAATTATGTACCTCCACTCAGTCTTTGTAAATTATATCCCTAAACGCGATGTTGTAGTGTTGTCTCTTTTACCCGTACGTCTATTATGTCTTTATACTGGCTTGGAGACGTGGTCATTTAATGTTACTGTAAAAATAATCAATGCCTACTTAAGTTCAAAATAGATGCATTAGTGTGATGTTGCAATATCAGGTGTTAATTTTTATGAGTGCTGTGACACTTTTAACCGTCGATTGCTTATTAAGTAACGTATTTATTACTCATAATATCATTGTTGAATTCAGTATTGTTTATGACTTCCCATTACATATTGTAACAAATGTAAAGTCAAACGAGTATTTATAAAACCTATTTTGTTCTCTAAAGTAATCCAGTATTATAATACACATTCACATTATCAATGAGAAGGGATTATATTATGTGCCTACAATACACAGTTTAAACCAATTTTTGTCCAGTGGAACATTTAAAATACTCTTGTAATAAAAAACCTTTTGACCACAATTATACTGTCACAAACAATTTAATAAAGGGATCAAAAAAATATTGTTAATATACCAGTGAATGAAATATGAAAAATCGAAGTTATTTTTTGTTTTTAAAAGTGCCTTTCTTTACTATAATATTAAGAAATATAAAATTGTGAAGGTTAGTTCCAAGATTCTTATTATGGACGTATACTGATATATTTATAATGCTCAGTAGACTATAATATGTACCTTTGATAATGCAAACTCATTTATGAGTTAGACTGATTTTAGTAGTAAGTGTTAGGTGCTTCGAAGATAGTTTAATATTGTTGTGGCAATGTAAAGTACAATTATTATACTAATTATGTCTGCTCAAAACTATCTTATTGTCTATCAGCAGCCTATATTTCTCGTATCAAATTCAATGTATAAATAGTTTCCTCTCCAGTACATTACCATTATCAGTATTCTTTATTTTAAGTTATGAAAGAATCTCTAAAATGTTTTATCTACCTCTTATTTTGCTTTCATAGTGTATATTTTATAAGGTTTTAACTTATTATGAATGTTTGATATGCATACTTAATGTAAGCAGGTAGGTATTTTGTGATAATTTGTGTAGGTAATGTGATTGTCGTGTATGAATGAAGACGTCCGATTGTCGGTGTACAATATGTACAAAAGTGCTTGTTCTTGTCAAAAATATTTATTGTCAAATATAATCATGAGATTAATAATTTACATATAAAAGTATTTTTATTTCATCACCTGCCGATAGGCTTTCTCATAACTGTAAACCACGCGATAATGAACAGCAGCATTAAAGCAGTTAAAGCTATTGTAGACTCTTTTGGTAGTCCACATTTAAGGACCGCGTAATCCTCGGGTGTTATACTAACCTGCAACAATAGTAATTATTAAAATAATATAATCCTAAAATTAGTAGGGTTAAACAAACGAAACGAAAAAGAACTATTTCCCTGCAGGGGTTATGCATTCGTCCGAAGTAGATTGACCCAAGTCTTGCCGATTTGACTCTAACGGACCCGTTTGTGTCAAAATGTTGTTGCTTCGATTCCCACCAAGACAAATATTTGTATGCATGAAACTATTGTGTCTAGGTGTTCTCTATTTATTTAAGTATATACTTACTTAGTCAGGTAATACATTCTGGCAAAAACTTAATGTATATTTAATTATACACTTTTCATAATTGTTTAAAAACTATAACATATGAACATGAAAGGTAATTAAATGTCAAATACAATTTTATTTACTTTATTCAAAAAGGCCGTCCCCGATTGTGATCTAGTAATTCGTTGAACTTAACTCACTCTAGGTGGCGGGTTTAAAATATGGCTAGAAGCCAAGAAATAGCGGTTTTTATATTTTTAAGTGTGGACTGTATTAGGTGTATTAATTAGTAGGTATTGAACGCTACTCGACGCTGTAAAACGCAGGTAAAAGTCAAGGAAAAAGGCAGGAAACAGCTAGCACCACTCACCTGATGATTAGCTGGTACCAGGCACAATGTGTCGACACAAAAGTTCACAAAACTTCACAGTTATAGGCAACAGAAGCACTCTCGACGGCGGCGGTGTGCTGTAGGTCTCGTGGTTAAACGGTAACTAAGCGGATATAGGCCACTCAAGGAAGAACGGGATTGGTTGATTTGGAAATACGTCATTTACGTCACAAGAGAGCGTTCAGAAATGCATGATTAATTTAAATACCAAACAACCTCCCGGCTTTGAGGTAACCTCAAAAACAAAATAAAAATAAACCCAAAAAGGGGGAAAAATTATAAAAGAACATCACCATTAAATTAGGTGTATGCGTGCGGTAATATAATCTAATAATGCGGAATATAAACTAAGTTATAAGGACATAAATTAGAGCGAAGGATAGTGCTTATATTAATACTACTTAATTGTAACTTAAACTAGCGATAACATAAAGAAAACTACTGCGTTGGTAGCGGACAAAGTCGCACTACCGGACGCTGCAGGATGCCACTTTTGGTTTTCACTTCAGCAACTCGAATTACACCGTCTTTGCCGGGAAACAATTTAGTGATAACCCCAAGTGGCCAACGTAATGTCGGACAGTTCTCTACAATGATGAGAACTACTGTACCTACAGTTACAGGATTTGCAGGTGTGTTCCACTTTTCTCGCGACTGCAGATTATGTAAATATTCAGTGCGGAATCTCTTCCAAAACGATTGGACTAATGAGTCCATTAACGAAAAGCGCGTTTGAAGAGTCATGCTATCATTTTCTAACGTAGGAGCGGGTAAACATTCCAGCGGAGCGGTATGTATAAAATGGGCAGGTGTCAAAGCGGACGGTTCTGACGGATCAGTGCTCAACAAATATAAGGGTCGCGAGTTCAAAACTGATTCAATACCATTCAACACCGTAACCATCTCTTCATATGTTAATATTTGTTTACCTATTACGCGAAATAAATGGCCTTTAACAGACTTTATATGGGACTCCCAAATTCCGCCAAAATGCGGTGCATTTGGTGGATTCATCTTCCAAATTATACGGCTTTCCGCTAATTCGCTACTAAAAGTTTTGTAGTAATCGTCGGATTTAAGAAATTCATGAAGTTCGTTTAGATAGGAACGCGAAGCAACAAAATTCGTACCGTTATCGCTGTAGAGATACTTACAAGGACCTCTACGCGATAAAAATCTTTTAAAAGCGTCTAAAAAGGTAGCTGAGGTTAAATCAGAAGCAAGCTCAAGATGAACTGCCTTGGTTACTAGGCATACAAAAATGCATAAGTATGCCTTTTGACTACGCACTCCTCGTCTTCGAGTATGAGTTATATACAATGGTCCAGCGTAGTCTACGCCCGTATGCGTAAAAGCTTTACAAGGTTCTACACGGCACGACGGCAAAGCGGACATCATAGGAAAAGTAGCTTTTGGTTTTAACCTAAAACATGCGTTACATTTATGTATGCGGGAACGAACAATACGGCGGGCGGATAAAATCCAAAAACGTTGTCTCAGTATTGAGAGTAGTAGTTGCGGACCGGCGTGAAAATTTTTCTTATGATAAAAGTCAATTATCAAATTAATTATGTGACCATTTTTCGGCAACAATGTTGGATGTTTATGTAATTTTTCTAATGATGCGTTATCTAACCGACCTCCGACATATAGAATGCCGTCATTTATGTATGGCGTTAATTTGCGGAGAGCTGAGGAACAACCTTTTCCCTTTTCTATAAGTTTAAAATCATCACCGAATGAAGCGTGTTGAACGGCCTTAATTATAACAAGTTCAGCAGCGTCTAAATCTTGCGCGGTTATTACATTATTGCGGGGCAATTTTCTTAGAAATCTTAACACATACACTACAGTGCGAAGTAACTTATTCCACGAGGATACTCTATAACTTAATGTAAGAAGTAGATGCTCAGTTTGCGCGGCGGCGGCGTCGCAAGCGACGTGAGATAATGTTTTTCCTTCAGGTAAACATGAGCTTTGCGGTGAAAATTGCTGAATTGGCCATTCACTAATAGGAAAAGACATCCAAGATGGGCCTTGGAACCAGAGATTATTCTCTATTAAGCGTGAGGGAAGCAGCCCGCGAGATACACAATCCGCGGGGTTTTCTACTCCTGCGACGTGATAAAAATGATCACTTGGCAATAAAGATTGACATTGCGAAATTCTATTGGCGACGAAAGTATTAAATCTGTGTGGGGAAGAGTGAACCCAGCACAGAGCGACTTCAGAGTCAGAAAATGCGTAAATATTATTTATTGGGTGTCTTATTGACAATGTATTGACCACTGAACGCACTAACTTAGCGAGCAGTGTTAAGGCGCAAAGTTCAAGTCTCGCTAAAGTCACGGTCTTTACAGGAGAGACGCGGGATTTTGAACAAACTAACGTGACTATAGGGGGAGAACCTTCATTAGCTACGTGAAGGTATATAACGCAGCCAAAACCTTTTTCGCTAGCATCAGCGAAAGCGATTAGCGAAACGACAGAAGAGTCCTTAATACCCATATGACGCGGGAATTGAAGACCCGAGATTAGCGGTAACTCTGAAATATATTGTTGCCACAACTTGACAACAGAAGAAGGCGGAGACTCGTCCCAATCAATTTTGAGGAGCCATAATTGTTTAATTAATAATTTAGCGAATAGCGTTATGGGACCGACAAGACCCAATACATCATAAAGTTGTGCGGTAGCGGATAGCATAGAACGCTTTGTACAAATAGCGGGCGGTTGAGATACAGTAAAAGTAAAATTATCAGTAGCGGGATGCCAGCGAAGGCCTAAAATCTTATGAGTGTCATTATCGTTAAAAGAAATATATTCTTGTTGACGATGACTTGCGGGTATGTGTTCCAACAATTCGTGGGAATTACTCGTCCATTTAACTAGATCAAAACCACCGGCTTTGAAAAGTTGGATTAATTGTGTTGCTGTCGCTACAGCTTCATCTAGCGTTGAAGCTGTGGAAGCAAGGTCATCCATGTATATATCGAGCTGTCTTTCAATAAGACTAGCTGCGAGAGGATAGTTAGCTCCTTCATCTTTTGCTAACTCACGCATGACGCGAAGAGAGAGAAAAGGTGAGGAACGAAGACCAAAAGTGACACGAGTAAATTCATACGTTTGCAAGGGTTCGTCATCAGAAAAGCGAAATAAAATTCGTTGGAACTTGCGGTGCGAATCTTGTACATGTATGCAAAAATACATTTTACGAACATCAGCGAAAAAAGCAATAGAATATATTCGTACATTGAGTAAAATATTGAAAATATCAGTTTGTAAGTTTTCACCGGTATGCAAAATATCATTAAGTGATAAACCGTTATCCGACTTACAACTGCCGTCTATTACTACACGGAGCGGTGTGGATGATTTATCCTCCCGAATAACCGGGTGGTGAGGTAAGTAAAAACAAGGCACATCAAACCTTATCATTTCTTGCGGAACAAGTGTTAAGAACCCTTTATCTAAATATTCCCTAATGACGTCATTGTAACGCGCGCGAAGTTCAGGATTTCTACTAAATCTTCTTTCAAGAAGAGAAAATCTTTTTTCAGCGATTTGAAGCGAATTACCTAATTTTTCTGGCGGATCCTTAAATGGCAAAGCGACAACGTAACTGCCATCCGGATTGCGAGCGGTATTAGAGGTGAAAATATTTTCACACTCATTATCTTGCGGACTTATATACTTGGTAGAAGGCAATTCTTCCATTATCCAAAATTTTTGAAGCATGTCATTAAGCGGTTCTTGATTAATTAAATGAAAAGAATGCGATTTATGAGTAGGGGACTCAACATAAGCGTCGCCCATTATTACATAACCTAGCGTTGTTTCTAGTGCCATAGGCGCGTGCGGCGTAATTATTTTATTTGACAGTAATATTTTACAATAGGTATTTACCCCCAAAAGTAAGGAAATTTCCCCAGGTACAAAGAACTGGTCATCAGATAAACGTATCGAAGATATATAATTAATCTTATTTAAATCAATCTTAACGTCCGGTAATTTCCCGGTAATGTGAGGCACTACTAACGGTTCGACTTCATATACGAATTCATTATCGAAGCGAGATGTGAATTTAACGTGAGTAACGCCTAATATTTTTTGCGATGAACCACCAATGCCATGAACTTCGGTAAAGCGGTTTTTTCCCGATATGGGTAAAGATAAACGTTTGCAACAATCAAGCGAAATATAGTCACTTTGTGACCCTGGATCTATTAAACATCTTACATAATATTCACGTCCATAATTATTTATTACTTTTATTTTTGCGGTCGCTAATAAAGCAGCGGTTTGAGTGTGATTAATATCATTGTTAAGGTTTGTAATACTAAACGACGAGACCGTAGTAGATTTCAAACTCTGAGTGCATACACTATCACCCGAGTTGGACTGCGGATTAATCTCGACCTTATTCGTGGAAGGATTAGAGGTTAAATTACAGTGAGCATTTCGAATACCCGAGACGGCCGGCTGGGAAACCGGTTTTTGATCTAACACTTGCGCTTCATATTTAATTGTAAAATGTAATAAGGAATGGTGGCGTTGATTGCAATGTAAACATGTACGTTGCGAATTACAAAAACTGGACTTATGTTTATTACTTAAACAATTCGTACAAAAACCATTTTGTTTTATGTAGTTATACCTTTCCTTAGGCGTTAATTTAGAAAAGCGCGGACACTTAAACAAGTGTGTGTGTGTCTTATCTTGACACATAACGCACGGTTGATTGTTATCAGTATTAATAAAAGTTCTAGTAGGACCACTGTTAGGTCTAGGTATACTATGTTTTTTATTATTATTAGAAAGTTTGTTTGCGGTAGGTTCAAATTGTTTTTGTATATTATTAAGTGTCTTACTTTGCTCTTGGACGAAACTGATAAGACTCTGATATGTAGGTATATCAGTTTGACGTTGCGACAATTCAAAGGCTTTAACAGTATCTGCATCTAATCTTTGCAATGCTAATTGCAAGCACATAAAGTCTGTTAAGTCATTTAATTTTAACTGTTTTAGCGCTTTGATTGAGGAATCAATATTATTAATAAATGATTCTAGATTTGCGGCGGAACTAGAAGTAAGCGGTTTAAATCTTAACATATGATTAAAATAAGAGACAGCGAGTGAACGAGTATCGTTATATTTTTGTATAAGATTATTCCAAATTATGGGATAGTTTTCTGGCGTAGCGGACAGCCCAGCGCAAATTGCTTTGGCTTTGTCAGTAAGTTTACCAACTAAATAATATACGCGTTCAGTATCCGTTAAATTCGGATTATCATGAATAATACTTTTAAATTGTTGATGAAACATAGGCCAATGACGAATATCGCCATCAAACGATTGTAATTCAATAGGCGGCAACTTATTGTGGTAAGAAGAAGACTTGGATTCAGTCTTTATCGGAATATTAGAGTCTTTCTGTAACTTAGAAAGAACCCCCTTTATATGACAGTATAACTCTTCAAATGCGATCCAGGTTTGATAATCAACGGAACTGGTGGGGTTGGCTTGTAAGTAGACATTATTATAATCATCAACAACCTTTTCGAAATCAGTACGTAACGTATCTACATTACTAGCGTTTAACAAGAATGTATCACGCTGTTGTTCATCAGCGATAGCTGATCGCGACAATTCGTAAATTTTTTGCAAACGCGAGAACATTGCTTCTCGTTTTGCTCGAAGAATGACAACCTTTGGGTCCTCCCGGCATGGCGACCGTTCTTCACCCCTAGATTTACTCATTATTCAGCGGATTAATTTAATAAAAGCAGGCGATAATAAATAAAGTATGCGTTTGTTGGTTTTAATAGCTTAAAAACCAATTGCTATTAAATTAAAGCGGTACCCAAGTATTTATAAACGATTAAGTACAACTAAGCGAATGAGTTACCCTAACTACCGAGATATGCACCTATGAAATTATTTAATTAGCTTTAATAGCCTATAACCAATTAAATAATTAGCGAGCGTAAAATATAATATTATTAATAACTTAGCGTATTGTGAAGTGAAATGAGCGCGTTAAGTAGGTAGGTGGCACGTATTAGCTGCGACGCGAGCCAAGCGGGGCACAGAATACTACCTGCATACCGCGTATGATTGTAAAGAAAATAATTTTAAGTACGTAATTACGATTATCAATCTATAAGCACTGTCCTTCAACACAAATAAATGCCTGCGAATTAGATTGCAGAAATCTAGAAGCGATTGAATATACTTATGACTTATGTATATTATCAAAGCGGGCGGGAATAATTTATAATTAAATAGGCTTTTAATTGTTATTTCACAGACAGATAGATAATTATAGCGATTAGATAATCGAATAATGAAACCATTGGATGGGACCAAAAAAGGTATCAAATCCGGTGAGATGGACCAAAAAAGGTGGCGGGTTTAAAATATGGCTAGAAGCCAAGAAATAGCGGTTTTTATATTTTTAAGTGTGGACTGTATTAGGTGTATTAATTAGTAGGTATTGAACGCTACTCGACGCTGTAAAACGCAGGTAAAAGTCAAGGAAAAAGGCAGGAAACAGCTAGCACCACTCACCTGATGATTAGCTGGTACCAGGCACAATGTGTCGACACAAAAGTTCACAAAACTTCACAGTTATAGGCAACAGAAGCACTCTCGACGGCGGCGGTGTGCTGTAGGTCTCGTGGTTAAACGGTAACTAAGCGGATATAGGCCACTCAAGGAAGAACGGGATTGGTTGATTTGGAAATACGTCTTTTACGTCACAAGAGAGCGTTCAGAAATGCATGATTAATTTAAATACCAAACACTAGGAGAGATATTCTTGCTGGGGTAAAGCGCGTCTACAAACAGTGCTGTACGACAAATCGCCGTTATCCCATCGACAACCATAGCATTGTCTAAACCGAAACGAGATCTATTGCCAAATTCATACGAAATTGGACAGGCAATTGACCAGTCTGTTGCATAGTTGCTTAGTTTGCGATCATAATTATTCTCATTAGCATTAGCGATTTTCAATATAAAAATAAAGCTTACCTACCAACATGTATTTTGGGTCCGGTCTATTTCTCCAAGAGAAAGAAGGAACCGAATATTCGTAAAACTCGATAGGTTCAGGGGTTTCGTAAGAGTGGTTCAGTAGGCAACCATGGTGTGTGTGCCCACCGAGCACGGCTCTAGGTTTTATTCTTGTTACTAAATATTCAGTGGCTTCCTTCGACAATGCATCGATTTTCAATCTAAACGGTTTATTTCTTTCCGGTATCGGAGGCGAATCATCATCCGAACACAGCGCGTCTGACAATCTGTATAAAGGAAAGTGCTGAAAACATTGCCATACCTTTTTAAATTGGAAATTCGTATTTTAAAGGCGATTACTTTACTCATCTACAGTTCCATAAAAAGAGGAAAGATATGGATGTTTTCAACGAATAAACTCAAAAGCTACTGGACCGATCTGAAAAATTCTTGCTTTCACAGTGCTAAATTATCCCCGAGTAACATCATCACTAGCCGCCGATAGAAGTCCACTGCTGAACAAAGGCCTCCCGCTTAGAAAGGAGGGGTTGCCATAATCCCCACGCTTGGCAGGCGGCTTGGGGTTCGCAGTATATGTGGAAGATAAATCCAAAAGAAAGACGCTGCTGCCCGTCTTCCCGTTCTCGCTTCGTCGCCTCTTACGACACCTAACGAGAGGAGATGGGGTGATGCAATTCTAACCCGGTACCCCACGGGTACGGGTGAGTAGTATAGGCTATATTTATTACTAGAAAAAAATAACATGCCCTGTGCGACGCCAGGATGGGCCCTAGCGGCCCGTCCCGGCGTCTATCATTGTTGGTAATAGATAACGGATTACACGGCATAGCCAGGAACAAGAAGTGTAGATTTTTATTACTAATCAGTCAGATTAGTAATAATAATCTTCTAAAGAAGGTTCCGGCAACGGCGGCCAATCTTTTACAAGATTAGCCAACTAAACTAAAAATAAAAGGAGAAAAATAATTTTGGTGACTATACCTGCATTAGGATGGGTCGGCTATAATTTATTTTTTGTATCCCATCATAACAATAAGCTTCATTCTGTGAGCATTTCAATATACCTGTAATAATAATAATAGTAAATTATAATGTTACAATTCAATAGACATATCGCACGCCTAGGTCAAAACCGTATTAAAAACATCACATAACATATTATTTTCATTAAAAAAAAACATTACATCGGGTCAATTTTCGAATATCAGATTTTCGTGTATTGTGTGAAAAAGTGAAAAAAGTGTTTTTTGGAGTTGCAACAGTTTAGATCTACAGGTGCGATATGTAAAAAGATATGTACGGGAAGGCAATCGGTATGACACATTTTCCCAACTCTTACATGCTCCGCTGTAAGACCGCCCTGCGTTTTTGTTGGTTTAAAATTGTTATTTAGATTTTTGTACTAGTAGCTCCTAAGTAGGTAGTAGGAGGTACCTGGTTGTAGCAGGTATGGTATTCATTTACTCATTACGTGGCGCCCGAGCCTCCGCAGCGGGAAGCTGCTTAATTTGCAAATCTGTAGGTCACGGATTGAAATCTGCTGGGAATAAAACTCTGCTCTACTTTCTTAGATCATAAATCGATCCACATAATGATATCACTTTATGACAGGCAGGCAGTGACAGATTTCCCAATAGGTTAACTAGGCGGCAATTTTTCCGCGATCACAAAAAAAGGAGTTCAACTTTGCAATAGTACCTACATATCTCTCTATTTGATTCCCTGTAACACGGTAGCTGAGTGCGGCTGCATATTCTTTGCTTTATTAGGTTTTATCGTTTTGAAAAAAATATTACATAGGTGGACGAAAGATCTCTTTACGTGTGAAGAGAACTTCAGTCCGATAATAATATCGACGCGAAACATGTTCAAGCCAGTTAGAAAATAATGTGTCTACAGTAGTCTAAGTATGTAAACGACATTAAGCATTACCAGAAATGTTGATAATATCATTTCTTGCTTTAGTACACAAACTGCATGAGTCGCCTTCCATAGCCATCGAATTCAAGAGCACAAAATGACTATCTTTTATGGTTAAAAATTGTACCAATGAAGCATTCAATAAATTGGAAAACCTCTGAGATGAACCTCTTCGTATGCTAAAAAAATGACATTACTAAAATAAATTTGTACAACGGTTTCTTATAATGTACAAAAGCCAATTCTAATGGTATATAAAGCAAGGTAACCATTTTTACATACGAATTATGAAAACCGATGTCGTGATTTCCTGCCACCACATGCATCATGGTTTCCATTGGCACAGAGAATAGTTTGTAGAAACGTTCTACATAGTCCTGGAATTGTCTATCATTGCTCCATTCACCCTCGTCAAATAGATCTCCTAAAACAATAAAATATCTAGGTCAAACATTACAATCACAATCTTTCTGTAAACAAAATCACAATCACCAAACAAACTCCAGTTAACTTTTTAATAAAGACAATAATAACTTGAATGTTTGATTCCTAACCTAAAAAGCATCCATTCAATAACATTATTCTGTAAAGCAACGTCTTTTGTATCATTCGTATTACACACTGATAGATTCTCTGATACCAGAATACAGCTTTAATAATTTTATTATTAAAACACATTAAAATGTACATACCTAATATAAATACTACCTCAGGTCTATGTAACGTCACTATAGCCTGAAATGCCCGATGCATTTGCCACTCTCTTCTCCATTTATCAATCCAATGTCCTTTTCGAGGACCAAGTAAGTGAGTATCGGCTAAGACTAAAGCTCTAAGTGGTTCTACATTCTTCGGTAGTTGCACATGTGGCCAGTAACACTGCAAAGATACAAGCTCACCAATAAACCAGCCATTAAATAAATATTACACAAAAATAAAACAAACAAGACAGTTTACCTGTGCTGCTACAACATAGTAAATGATATATTCACAATAAAAACCAGTGAATAATAAGCCGAGGATAAGTACAACAATTTTTTTTGTAATACGACGCATTCTACCACAAATACATCACCGTTTGACTACATACTTACGTCTAACTATTAAATTTTGATACCTTATCAGGATTTTCTTATCTTTCGAATTGTTATGCCTCTTTGGGTACTGCTGACTGTTCGTACAAAAGTCATTAACTGGTACAGACTATACAGCAGAGTATGATTATAGATTAAACAAACGTAAAATCATTTACTTTTTTATTATAAAAGTTGCCAGACCTAGTTTTCAAATCAAATCAAAGTTTGAGTGTTGTTAGCCTCCTTTATTAAAAATATTAAAAAGTAAATATTATTAGTACATTATTATCTATCTACAAATGCATCAGTCACAGAAAATTAGCTCAACCGCTATTTCCAATGTTACGATTAATTTTATCACAGCTTATTGTAATTTTTTGTCATGAACTCATGATTCACTTGCAGCTTTTCTTAAGCTGGGTCTGCTGCGCTAATTTTTGAACAAAACATGGTTCAGTGAACATTGAACATTTCCCGTCCGCTGCGACATGTTCAATAAACAATGTTTTTTAAACATCTCGAACAGGATTTTTTATTTTATTTTTAATTTAGGTAACATCCCAAATCACGGGTCTTTCAGGTATCAACGCACAACGCAATTAATAACAATATAGTATCTGGATTCCACTCCATCGTCAAACCAAAATAATGTTCACGTGCGAAAAAAATATTCCGGGCGAAACGTCTTCCTCCGTCAAAATCGAACATAAAATTAACGATCACAGCTTCCCACACACAGCCCCTCCCCTCCAGCAGGCGAACGCGGGGGATGTTTTCCACAAGCTCCGGCAAAATGATTGAGAGGTTTTGATCGACAAAACACTTAAGCCACGCCCCTTATCTAATGTTTTCGAACAATGTTCTGTTCAAAACATGGCGCAGCAGACCCGGCGTTATGGACATCGAAGAGAAAGATGCAAGATCATGTATAAAAACTAATAAAATGCTAAACATACATAGTTAAAATGGTAATTTAGTAATACATGATGAAAATATGTTAGCAATATTTGGTATGATAATACTTCCTAAGGAATTTTGAACATTTGGTAATATTAAAGTTAATACTTAATTTAATTAAATGCTACCTACACAAAAATAAAGTACGATCGATTAATGACTACGTTATTATGATATAAACCGTGCAGCAGCTTAAAAGATAAAATTATTACGAATTAATTTCCTTAATCTAAAAACAGCCCACTCTCATCACAGTATCATGTAATCAAAGCATATACCCATATTGGGCGAACGGGCAAATTGTAAAACAAAACTTACTTGCAACAATTAGTTTTCAACAAAAATAACACATTCCAAGATGTGGACCCTTCAAAGAGTAAACAGATGGAGCCATCGCTGCCTAAACTCAATTAGTCAATCTATATACATATATATTGACATCTATCTGGACGTCGCTGGCTTAAATCTGATATTCAGCTCAAGAACTCGTGTGTATCATTCTGCCAAGAGGACAGATGCACGCCGATTTCGTATTTTCGCCCGTCATCAGAATTGGAAACAATTTTGCCACATGTTAACTTTTGCCATAGAACTTGATATAAGCAAATGTAATTTGTTTTTATCTATGTTAATAGACGATAGAAGATTTACGTTATGACTTACCATAAAACTTACTATTTAACAAAAATATTAAAAGGTTAACATTAATTTTTGCTTTACCAAACATGTCCATTACAGCACACCCTTCATATTGCTTTTGCAATAAGTTCTGGATATCGATTTCAATGGATTCCATCTCAACACCCATAAACTTCCCCTTTACAGTAAAAACACCATTAAGATCAGTTGGAGTAATATCAAATTGAACATTTTTTAACTGCGATGGAGCCAAACCGTCTATTTCTAGAAGAACACCCCTTTCCAACAATTTGGCACCAGAATATTTCACTGTTAATTTCGACTTCAGTTTTTGAATATCTTTTCCAGGTCTTCTTAAACATGCGTGCACACTTCTGAAATAAAAAAAAACCGTAAATAAACTATTTAAAAAAAAAAACCGACTTCAAAGTAAATTATTTAAAAAGCATAAAATAACGAAAATATATTGAAGTTGGTTCTAGCACATCATGTTAAACTAAGACTAGCATGAGCTGACACCGACTTCAATATATTTTCGTTATTATATGCTTTTTAGATAATATACTTTGAAGTCGGTTTTAATTTTTTTTTAAATAGTTTATTTAACACTTTTTAGTGACTTTTATTTTACCAAGACAGGTATCAGCACTATCACGCAACTCGAACGTCTACGTCACAGTAACTTACTGAAAACATAAAAAGTTTATATATCTTAAACTACTGGACCGATTTTGATGAAACTTGTACTCTACCCTAAGTTGAAAAATACTCTAACTATTGCAAAAAGAATTTTCGAAATCGGACTTGTAGTTTCTGAGAAATCCACGGACAAACCTACATACATAGTACATACATACACTCATAAAATTTGGTAAATTTGTTTAGAAGCCCACATAGACTAACATATATTAATATTACGCATTTTTATTAATATTACATACATACGCGTCGAATAGAGAACCTTATTTTTGAAGCTGGTTAAAAATACTCTAACGGAGAAATCCGCGGATAAACCTACATACATACATACATATCGTCGGCTTAGAGTGTAAACCTGCCAAATCCATTTTTTATCATTTCTGACTTATTAATACCGTTCGAAAGAGAAAGAGACGCCGCATCGTCCAAACAAATCGGCTACTTATATTTAAGACTGTAAGTGTCAAAAAAATTGTGATGAGTAAAACTGCTAAATTGAGTCGCTTCAAATATTCACGGCTAAATCCAGCACCACCGCTATTTTGTATTGCGGTGTTGCCGCCGTTTTGTTACTCCGCGACAAAATAGTATAATAATATTTCGTGTTCTAATACTTGATGACAGATATTTGCAAAGGTAGATAGGTACCTATTATTTAAACTCAGTTTTATTTTATATGAACTCATTGGTATTTTAGTAAAAATATGGTTTGAAACAATATTACCTATAAGTAAAAATAGGTCATAGCGATCTAAAAGCTCCAGCAAAAGGTGAGCTAAACGTGAGCACAACTAGAATCAGTAGCACATCGCCCACGGAAGTATTGTCAATTCGTTTGAATTTTATGGAATAATCGATCATCGAAACTATCGAAAATACTATTATGTTACTAATCCAAATACACAAACAAAACTAGAAATTAATAAATCATATTTCATTATTTCTTCTAAATTAATTCTGTGTCACTTTTAACTGTCGATTGCTTCGTAGGTAACGTATCCAATACTTATAATATCATTGGTTGGAAATACAATACCTAAACTGCTCCTGTTGCACTGTTAGCAGTTTTTTATAGACTATTGAACAGTTTTTTACTAGTATTTTGTATGTCGACTCTAAACATTTTCTTGGAGATTCCCCCGACTTTCAAAGTACATAACAACTTTAACGATTGTTAAAACAAAATATTATTTTTATTTATGAACCAAACCAAACGGTTACCCTAAAGGTTAATTTGGCCAATAAGTACCTATTTACTGTGCTCTCTGTTACAGATGTCATTAAATACGTTTTGACGATATAATAAAATAACGGTCATCTGATCCCAAACTAGGTAGTGGCTGTACTAGGCAGATACTAATACTTATATAGGAACCTTTTTTGTAAATATATACTTAAATAGATAACACCCAGATACATGGCGGGAATAGAACCCACGACGTATTGGGTAACAGCCGGCCAGGGTGACTAACCACAAGACCAACAGACCCATCAAACCGTTGTTCCTTAACAGTAACTAAGTACGCGTAAAAGTAATAATAAAGTACCTAATCTTTGTAAAACCAAAACTTACGTTTAATTTATTATGTTTTTCCAAAATATTTAGTTTATATGTATGATTATTTTTATTAATGGAAGTCTAATTGAATGAAAACATAACTTTATTTCTTGATTATACTTATGTCCTATAGTAACGTAGTTCTTTATTTAAACCAGAAAACCTGCTAAATTACATCGCAATGTACAACTACAACAACAACTACAACAACAACTTAAACATAATAAAACCTGCTATGTCGCAAAATCGCTTATAAACCAGTAAATACAAATTTTTTTTTATTAATTTATTGTTTATACTATAGAATATTACATAATAAATCACCCATATTTTGGGTTTGGTTCATACGCTACAAATATAAATTATAAGAAGTTTTTTGTCTGCCCTGTAAAATTATGTTGAAGTTAGTTAGCAGGTTTACACTTTAAGCCGACGATATATACATACATACACTGATAAAATTTGGTAAATTTGTTTAGAAGCCCACATAGACTAACATATTTTAATATTACGCATTTTTATTAATATTACATACATACGCGTCGAATAGAGAACCTTCTTTTTGAACCCGGTTAAAAATATATCAACGGTTTAAATAAATTCTAGTTACAAATATAACAGGCGCTTACTTTTTGCCAGTGTGTAAGTTCGCCAGACACGATTTGATATACTGATCATAAGATTTACATTTTTCCTCGTAATACTTAGTTTTCTCCTGTAAACTCTGTTTAGTGCGTGTAAGTGTAGCGAGAGCCCGTCTCTGCGCCTGTCTGTATTTGCCCTTGTTACAAAGATCGAGAGCAATGGAAGTAATCAATGCTTGATAGCCGTCTTCTCTTGTAACATATCCTTCGTCTTCAAGCATTTGAAGATTTTGTCGCAGTTTGGATATATGTTCCCGCAGCGTCATTGCATCGTCTTGACGAGCCTGACCAGAGTAAATCCGTCTCTGGATTCTCTCTGCATATTGATCTTGTTGTGCTTTGGTGGTACCAATGCATAAAGCTTCCAATAGATGTTCACCTAAAACAATTTACATCTAATAAGTTCTTTCAACAATTTATTGTAAAAAAAAAACAAGTAACTTATTTGTTTTTGCACTTACCATTGAGAAATGGAATGATCGATACACACAGTTCTTTTGTTTTTATGAAGAGTTTGTTTAAATCTGTCATATCATCTGAAGGTGCTTGGAATTTATTCACAAGTGCTAAACAAACTTCTAGTCTCGCGTTCTCTTCTGTAGTGTCTCCCATATGCTTAAAAAAATAAACGAATTGAGTAATTTTAGTCGACATAATTATTATTTGGATAGACAGACAGATGGACAGATTGTCCAGTTAGGTCGGTCCAACTTCGACAAAGAGGTTGCCCGAAGAATCCAACTCGGATGGGTAGCGTTCGGGAAACTACGTGACATCTTCGCATCAGAAATTCCGCAGTGCCTGAAGACAAAGGTTTTTAACCAGTGTGTGTTGCCAGTGATGACATATGGCACTGAGACGTGGTCTTTAACAGCTGGCCTTTTAGAGAAGCTCAGAGTCACACAACGAGCTATGGAGAGAGCTATGCTCGGAGTTTCTTTGCGCGACAGAATCCGCAATGAGGAGATTCACCGAAGAACCAACGTCACCGACATAGCTCTCAGAATCTGCAAGTGGCCATGGTTAGGCCATATCGCTCGAAGAACCGATAACCGTTGGGGAAGAATGGTTCTCGAGTGGCGACCACGAACCGGAAGACGCAGCGTTGGCAGGCCTCCCTCTAGGTGGACATTGTGCGCGTCGCAGGTAACCGGTGGACGCAAGTCGCCAATTGTCGTTCATTGTGGCGTTCCAAGGGGGAGGCCTATGTTCAGCAGTGGACGTCTTCCGGCTGGTGATGATGATGAATTATTATTTATAGGTTTTTATTTTTTTACTTACCATATCAACGTCTCTCGATGCAAGCTGTGCAACAGAAGGAACTTCTCCCAAATCGTCCAATAATTCGTTAAGTCGGTCTCTAGGATCTGGAGCTATGATGTCTTGGTACTCAATCAATAATGCGTGAGTATCAACTATTTCCTGTTAAGAGACCACAAGATTAATATCTCCTTCATTGTAGCAGAAGTGATAATGAAAAATTTAAAACTATCAATACAAGAAAATGAAATAATAAAAATCATTGAACATAGCTAAGAACAAACTTAGAATAGTTAATGTATTATCCCGATATAATTAGCTTTAATATAAAAAAATACGCATTTAAATCTGTCTGTTTTTGGTAGCTACGATACCAGACAGGCCAACAAAGGCGTTTAACGTACTTATAAACTTTTTGACTCCGGGTTTTAAAAATAGTAACATAAATCTTATTCCTCATATATCTATCTATATCCTTAAAATAGGTACCTGAACAGTGATATAAATGTGAGGATGGTGAAGCATAGTAGCCTCCGTGTACTCATCAACCAAGAAATATTCTTCAAGAGTAGGACCACGACAACAGCGCCGAAAGAGTTCCTTCATCTTCTCGTGACATTCCACGATGAACGGGTTAAGGCAGCGAAGGTGATTTGATTCTTCCCCAAACTCATAAATAAAAGGATCAAAATTAGATTCTTCAATGTACTATGGCACACTATAATAGCCGCCCGTCTTGTTCTTTCGCTATTCCTTTCTCTTCTCGAATAGAGATAAGACAAACGCCAAAACGGCCATTATAGTGTACTGCGGACGACGTAGTATCATACGCATAATTCCAATTACACAATTTTATGGCAAGTTAGGCTAAAAGTTTGCTTAACTTTGATTTTATCGGACAAATGCTGCAGGTGAGTACAACTGGATTTTCTATGAGAGTAGGTATTGTCTGCTTTGATGCAAGCTTAGTTGTCAAGGGTTGCCTGTATGAAATGG
Organism: Furcula furcula; assembly: GCA_911728495.1. Classification (NCBI taxonomy): domain Eukaryota; kingdom Metazoa; phylum Arthropoda; class Insecta; order Lepidoptera; family Notodontidae; genus Furcula; species Furcula furcula. The sequence goes on from OU452244.1 coordinate 18,541,974, forward strand.
ACGCTACTGACATCACCAGATGGAGGTGAGATCGCGGTCTTCAAGCATTGACTTATTATATTGAGTAAAAAATATTGAAGTAAGCTGATATAAGTATACTTACTCCTTTCTTTGCTGCAGAAAAATGCAATATTTTTGCCACTGACGCAAGATTTTTCCGTTGGTCAGTCGTGAGTGGTGTTCCGTTGGGTAAATTGACGATGTGGAATGCGTCGGGCGCTACTATGGCCGCGTTGAGAAACTGATAGTAAACTAAGTTTCCTATTACCTAAAAAGAGAGGCATAATTAAAATTCCGCATAATTTCGTTTAGCACAACGTTTAAAATATTTAGAGCGACGAATCCCGCTGCTTGATTCGTATGGGGTCGGTTAGGATGGAGCCGTCCGCTTCGGAGTCGCTGGATGTTAGGAGTGTGGGCCCTAGGACGTCCATTGAGTACAGCGGAGACTCCAAGGAGGTTATAATGCGCCCCCCGACGGCGCGCTCAAAGCACTGAGGGGCTCCAGATGCAGATCCAACCGGAGAGCCCGGGTGAGTCATGTGCCGACGCGACAGCCGCGGGGATTTTACTGGGTAAGAATCCCATATGCCCCGGTTGGGCCCCAGAGCCGGGGAAAAGGTCCCCGGGAGCTGTGGGGCCAGGTTTCCCCCGCGAAAAAAAGGTTGGAACCGTAACTACGAAGTGGGAGCCGCACGTGGCCGGCAAACACCATGTGACCATTTTGCCAATTCCGAAAATGTATGCCAAAAGACGATTCTGACTATAAACTTTCTGTGACTTGAAGGTTCTACTTTTTACTTACCTAGTATGGATATTAAATTTATGCCTAAAGATGATTCCGACTTACAAAATTATGAGTTTTGAATGTATGATAATGAATTCAAATTCAAAAATTTCAAATAGGCTAACGCTAGCACTTTTGAACGGTAATTTTTTTTAAAAGCTACCACCGGATATCAATACGGCCTCAACTGAGAAGATCCGGCAATAAACTCGGCGGGCTTATCAATTTTTCAAAATCAGCATCAGGGGACAGTGTGTCCTGCCGTACGAAAGAAGAGAAAGAAAAAAATACACGAAAATACAACAAACTAAAAGTCCAAAGGGATAGTAGTCGGACCAGTCCCTCAAGCAGCCACCGCGCACGAGTTGACTCTAGCAGCATCCATCGCTCCCCTCACCCATATTGACGGGAAGGTAAAGTTTATGCTATTCGCTATTATCTATGCAAAATAATATTATGACATAAAAAGTTCTTGTATAAAAGGTAGACCCCGCAACCATGGCTATCCACTTAAAACAAATATACGCCGCTATACTTATAACTTGTAGTTATCGTTGGTAGTGTTGTTTTTTATTTATAAACGAAAATCCGCTTATTGCCAGTAGTATTCACTGATCGGTAAACTATAACTTGGTTGAGCAAGGTCAGTCCTTAGACGGATGACCATTTAGTGGCATTTGAACCGCGAGTCTCCGAGCTATGGAGGGCAAGTAATAAGTCGGTTCCGGTTGCTGACATCTAGGAACTTGAAAAAGTCTGACACCAGGTTTGCCACTAATCATGAAATAATGAATAAAAAAAAATAGCAAAAGGTTTCTTTTTAACTGTAAAATACCTATTTTTAGCTGACTAATATACAATTTCATATAGATCAACATGTTTCACAATCGCTTTAAAATAAAGTGTAAAAAAACCGAGAATAATGATGGGCTAACTTACCTTTAAGATATCTTTTTCAGGAGTGTGCGGAAATTTCGATACAAGAGCCCGGTGTAAGACTCGTGCCATATATGTAATGCAAAAAGGCAGAAGATCAATTGAATTAATGATTTTGTCCAAAAACATAGTGACTATTGATTTCAGTTGGGCAAGAGCTTTTTCTAATCGGGATTTAACTTCAGAATAAGTGAGTGCTTCTTCTTGAGTCACTGTGTACGGTAATTTTCTAAAAAAATAACAATTTAATGGTAATCACAAATAAATTTAATATCATCATCATCAGCCGGAAGACGTCCACAACTGAACATGAACGCCACAATACCCCTTTGTACGCCACAATGAACGACAATTGGCTATCGCTGCGTCTTCCGGTTCGTGGTCGCCACTCGAGAAACATTCCTCATTGGTTATCGGTTTTTCGAGCGATGTGGCCTGCCCATTGCCACTTCAACTTGTAGATTCTGAGGGCTATATAGGTGACCTTAGTTCTTCAGCGAATCTCCACATGTCGGATTCTGTCGCGCAAGGAAACTCCGAGCATAGCTCTCCTCAATAGCTCGTTGTGTGACTCTGAGCTTCTATTAAAGGCCAGCAGTTAAGGACCCATAAATATGCCATAATCCCCACACTTGGCAGACGTGTTGGGGATCGCAGTTTCTGTAGAGATGGATATTATACAGAAGACGCTGCTGCCCGTCTTCTGGTTTTCCCTTAGTCACCCCTTACGACACCCACGGGAAGAGATGAGGGATGCAATCCTTAGACAGCACCCCATGGTAAACGAGTAGTTGCAAAATGGGCTAGGTCTATGTACATCACCTCAAAAAATAGAAAAAAATCCATAGAATTCGGGAAAAATACAAATATTTCGTTTAAATTACTATTATTGTTGTAATTTTAATTATAATTATCATTTATTTTATATCTACATGCAACATGGCGTCCTAAGATGGCGTCTCACCGATGCCGGATTAAACTGTCAGCCAGCCAGCTGTCAACTACTGTCTAGCTACTGCTGCTATCACACTTGTCACGGTTGGTTGTGTGCGTGTATTGTATGTAGCGAATTGATTATCATTGTTATTGTAATTATTAAAATGATGTATAATGTGAAAACAGACACAAATACAGAGTACTGTAATAAAAATACTTTTAACGCCATTGATAATGACACATGACAGTGACACTGTTCTGCGATGGCAGTTTTTTGTTGTTTTGCAATTCTAAGTATAAATTCTTAAGTTTTACAAGCAAATAAAGCCAGATTAAAGTAAATGGATAGTTAAAAACTGTTTTATGTGTATTTCCTTATTTTAGAGTATAGTGTACAGAGACCTAGATCAGGCTCTATACATTTTGGAACATCTCTTTTAATATCACACTGAATTAGTAATTAAATTTCTACTCACGAAATTTGTCCAGTTTTCATTTCAGTTTCGTTCCTCCACGCTTTATATATTTCAACCGGTCCAGTTTCAATATTGAGATCTCTATCTTTTATTATTTTATCAACTAGAGGTCCAATGATAATTTGCAAGCTGTTCAATCCTGACAGTTGCCTCGATAAATTCACAGCCATTTTTAGCACTAGTGGTGTAGATGCTATTATATCAAATGGTTTCACAATTTTACAACTTATTTCTTCTTCCAGTGTGAACCTGAAGAGCTTCAATAATAAGTATTCATCTCTAGCATATGCTCCGAAATTATAAAGACTTAGAACAACATTTTGTAAGAAAAGGTTTGTCTTATTTTGTGGTATACAAAATAAAAGCTTTGATAAATAAGTCGGGTTCGTTTGCAGCTCATAGAACAAGTGTTGATAACCATCTAAAAGTCTTTTACTTTCTTTGGTGAGAGATTTCAAGCCCTTCACTGCAGTTGTGACTGTCATTAGGGGTTCTTTACTGTCAGGACGGTTTTGAAATACCAATTTCGTCATAGAATTGTGGTTGACAAGATTGTTTAACTTCAAACCATGCGCTGCGACCTCCTGTAACGCTATCCGGTTTTGAACAAGGAGACCTATTTTCAGATCCATATCGTCTATTTGTTTTGATAATTCTTGATTTTTTCTTATAGCCTGAACCACTTCAGATTTCATTGTTTGTAGCTCTATTTCCCGATCGTAATCTTCGGTAGAGAAATCCAACAACGGTATAAATTTCCTGACCACCTTTAACGGAGGATTAGAAGAGTGGAATAATGACGTGAATGCTTCGCGTGCTCGCCGCCCTCGCCATAATGCTTGAATTTTTATTATTTTATGTTCCTACAACAAAACTTGGTCATGATTAAGTTAGTTAATGTATGCTTCTAAAACAAAAAACTAATCATTAATATTTCTGGGAATATAATTTTTTATTTTAGTAGCTATGACTTTCTGGCTCATAATTAGTCATCATATAATCAAATAGTCTTACCTGACTTTTGTACCATGCCATTGGGTTTTGTCTCCTCTCCCTCCTTAATTTAGCTTCAATAGTTCTCATTTTTATTAAAGTACCATATTTTTTTTCAGCCATGACCCTTCTCATCCATGATTGAATTTTTATTATATATTCAACATGATCTCTAAAAAACTCAAACCTCTCGTCCAAAGTTTTTCTAAACAAATATCCTCTACAGTAAGCTTGTAGCTTCACAATACATTTCTCCATAGCAATTTGCTTGTATTTATTGACATGATGCCTGTTGGTTTTGTCAATGATATTGTTAACATCTTTTCTAGTCAAATAACGGGCGTAAGGTACAAAATCTTTGGGTGTGGTCCAGCTGTATGTATATGATTCAACATCAATATAGACAGTATTGCCGGCATCGGTGTGACACACTATCCAAGGGCAAATATTATGGCCCCTTTTCTTTAAAGCTTTGGAAAACATTTGGAAATATATGTCTCTGCATGAGTTTTCAATCATCCCAGCTACTGCTAATATAGGATGACAGAGAGCAGCCCAAAATTCGTCGACATAATTTTTCAATACCGCTAAGTTCAATTGGACCAAGGCTTCTGTTAATTCCTTCACTTTCAAAGACTCTGAATTAACTGAATTGATAGTGTCAACAATATCATCATACCACAGAGTCTGGGATTCGTTATGAATCAATTTTTTTTTAAGCATCCGCTGATACAGATGGCTTTCGTCTTTGTGTAAAGGCGTCGTTAACTTCAGGCAAGAGTGCTTCAACAAGCACATTAGTGTCTTAACGTCTTCTGCAACAACAGCTTTATTGATACTTTCTATTAACGAGACCACTGAAAGAGATTTATAGAGTATATTATAAAGCGGAAGGCCTATTTCGCGTGACTGACTCATCGACGTAGAACCGAAACTACTAAAGTTAGAACTAAGCCAAGGCAAGCAATAAGAAAGGATTTTGGGAAATTCAATCTCTAAAGATGTAAAGTTGGAAGTTTGTATGGGGTACGTGCAAGAACACTGTCTTTTGCTTAAAATTTTGTCCTTAGACTCTAAACATGTGTTTTAGCATTTTTTAAAATTCATGAGTTAATGTTGTAAAACGGGGGTTAAAATTTTGTTGGGTAAACTATACTAACAATAAAGAGGAAGGTAATGATATAATATCATTGGAGGAAAGGAAGGCCTTTTTCACGTGACTACAAGGTATTTTTGTTTTAGTTAATATCATTGTTAAGATTTCAATCTTCTTCTTTTCTTGATTTTAAGCTTCCGGGGACCTTTTGAATGTTTACCCCGTCGGGACGTGTTTTATGTATTGAGCCGGCACGGGCGCCGGCGAACGCGGCTGGAACGCCTACCCGATACCGGGAGCGAGGTAGGAGGGGTCGCGGTAGGTATATAAAAATTACGTTCCTAATGTCATAATTCATTTAGAAAACAATATAATTAGTTAAAACTTTAGAAATTAAAAATATGTATTTACATAAATAAATCTGGTCCCTAGTCATAACTTATGACGCTTGCAAGGCCCGTGACAAAATAAACACCTGTACAAAATACGAATATGTACTTGTAATACTTACATTCCTCATTATTATCATCTTTTAAATTGACCATATCAATAGTGTCGCGAATGTCCTCCAGTGTGAGCAATGGGCAGGCACATTCCTCTCTCAATTTCACTTGTAAAGCAGTAACGAGGGCAGACAAATATCGGCGACGGCAGTGCGGGCGCAAGCCTTCTAGATGCAGCTGTTCCGAGTTCAACGAGTTCCATACACACGTATCATCGCCCCTCTCAACAGCCTGAGATATTGAAGCAATTGCCAACAAATAAGACACTGATGCAGCTATTTCACTTTCATTTAAATTTTTCTCCAGCTCATACTTCTCTAATTTCATTTCTTCATACAAAAGTGGTACTGCATATTTGTGTACTTTAAAGTTCAATTCTAAACTCGGATTGTTCAGAGCCCTAAAAAGGTCATCAGGAGCACCCTCATCCAATGCTCTGTTAACATCAGCAATAGCCACCTTGTGATCTGTGTGCTCCAGAGATTTACGATTACCCTCATTAATAATATTTTGAAATATTTTATGCCAGTTAGTGACACTTTCCACATCAATATCTTTATTATATTCAATCATTTCTTTAACAACTTCACAATAGAAATCTAAATTATTATAATTAAAGTCTTTAATTTTCACCCAATCCTCGGAAAACATTTTATGTAAGCTATTGACATCATTGTTTTGAGATGCGGAGCACACGCTTTTCCATAGGTATTTATAATTAACAGCAGTGATATGTCCTTGTATTTCAACAAGAGTAAGTAATTCATCACCGTCATCTGGGATATAGCTATCATTCAAAGAGCGGTTGTGAGCTGTATGTTCTTTTTCATATTTTGCAGCTACTAAAACTTTTTTGTATTCATCTATTAACCTGTTTTGCACATGTTTGAGCTTTAGCTGTGGGTCCAGTAAAGCAGCAGTAATTGGTTTTTCTGTGTGCAAAAGCTTATTTAATTCAATTACAGCTTTGTGGTGGGAAGCTCCATTGCCAGTGGTGTTTTTAGATAAAATACCTCCTATCTTTTGGAACATAGGTAGTGGATGTTCACATTTTTGCAAATCCTTTGAAACAGAATCTAATTCCTCATCTGTGAATAAAAAACCTAACTATTAACCGAAACTTTATCCTTGGTCGATTGGGGATATTAAAATGGCATAATTTTCGTATAACAGTGCGCTGTGGAACTAGCTGTTGCGCTGCCATTACACTGGTGGTAAGAGAAACACATGGTTCCCATTTTACTATGTTGTTTAATTGATTAACTGGAAGCATGAGATTGGGAGCAGGTTACGAAATTTATAAACTAAGACATCACAAAATGTAAAAATGCTACTGAAGAAGAAAGAATAACCATGCTGTTCGTCATTTTGTGACAACATATAGTATCATATTTTTTTAAACATTATACACATCTGTAGCAAACCAATTATCAACTAAGTTTCTTTTCTTAATAAATTCCTTTATGTAATGTATAAAATTATCATACAGGTTAAAATCCACACAGCCACTGGAAACACTTAATGATAGGTATTAGGTGAGATGATTTTGATAAGTTATTGTGTGTTCTACTAACTTAGATACAAAATTTAATATAAATTTTCTTGGAATACATTTTATTTACTTATTAATCTTTTGAAAGAAACGGAAAAGCTCAAAGTTGAAAAAACAGATTACCTGTAAATATAACTTTTCCAAATACATCATGTATGAGAGGTGCTTTGCCTAGTTTAAATAAGTGAGTGCTAAGAGCATGTATACAGTATATCACTTTAGGCATGTTTTTATTGTCATAGATATCAGTAGTTTCTGGTTGGAAAGTCTGAAAAAAGTAAACGTTTTATCATCATCATAAAAAAATGGTCAAGTTAGTTCGCATAAAACTCCTAAAAATGATATAAAATATAAAAAATATAAAATAAAATTAAAACCTTTTCATCGGAGGCAAAGTAATAGCAATAAAATCGACAAGGAAAGGTATGGAGCTGCTTACATTTTTACTTAATTTAGAACAAACTTAATGTAAAAATATATAAACTTAGTATAAAAACATTAAAATCAAATTACTTTTACGGATTTTATCGCGGTTTATTTTAGATTTTACTATCCCGACGTTTCGAATGCTTTGCAGCACCCATGGTCACGGGAGGACTGAGATGTTGAATGTCCTTATGTCACTATTATGCCAGTATACCATCAGGCCTTCTTAGTTATTATTGTTGGTCCGATCTACGCAGTAAGAGCTTACAGTATCTAACAAACCAAACAAAATAGGTACCAACCACGAAAAACACTCCTCAAGATACTGTACACCTCAGGAAATAAGAATTTTCATAAAGAACATGGATGATAAAAAGGCCCCAGGCTTCGACCTGATTGATAAAAAGGTTCTAGAAGAACTGCCACGCAAAGGAGTAGTTTATATCACCATGCTATTTAACGCCATCATGAGGGTTGCTTATTTCCCTGCTTTATGGAAGATCTCACAGATCATCATGATACCAAAAACTGGCAAGCCACCTCGTGATGTTACGTCATACAGACTAATCAGCCTTCTGTCTGTCTTGTCAAAACTGTTTGAGAAAATCTTACTCAAACAACTACTTCATAATCTTTCTGAAAAACTTATAATACCAGATCACCAATTTGGATTCAGAAAGGAACACTCGACCATAGAAAATGTACATAGGATATGTAGTCATCAGAAATGCCTTTGAGTGCAAACAGTATTGCTCCGCAGCTTTCTTAGACGTCCAACAAGCATTTGACAAAGTCTGGCACAAGGGATTACTGTACAAAATTTAAACACTTCTTGCTCATCCGAATAAACTAGCCGTGCAGTAGACACTACCTGACTATGTACAACGCTTCAAGAGGCGCAGGCTACGCAACTTTGAATAGCTGGCCTTGGTCAGCTAACAGTACAGAGCGATTCTTAATGGAGAATTAGCTCTACAAGTCGCCTAACTGATCGCATGACAAATATTATAAAAAAATAAAAATTGTATTATATTGATATCTCACAAAGGTAATGGCCCACCATGTATGAAAATTTTACCCACAGTGTACAGAAATGAGATATGGCCGGATTTACAGGGAAATGTTTATGTCAATGTTTAAAAATAAATTATTATATTTTAGTGCAAAATATTTGTCAATTTTGTCCCAACAAAGTATGAAAATCATCTTTATAGTGGCTATTTTTTTATCATCAGCAGCCGAAAGACGTCCACTGCTAAACTAAGGCCTCCCCTTTTTAGGAAGGGGTTGCCATAATCCCCACTCTTGGCAGGCGTCTTGAGGATCGCAGTATAGGTGGTAGGTAATCCAATAAAAAGATGTTGTTTTGTTGCCCGTCTTCTTGTTTTCCCTTAGTTGCCTTTGACGGACATCCAACGGGAGAAGATGAGAGAGTGCTATTCGGTTGCGAACGTTGTACCACCTTTAGGACGACAATCACATGTACGCCCGTGTTTAGGGTTCATGTGTTCTGTGCATGCACGAGCCGGCCCAAAATACCCGCGGGCGGGGTAAGAGGACGTAACGTTGTTCAAACGATTTTGATTGAAAACTGGTACACCGTTCGTGTCCGCGATAGAACATGACCGCAGAGGGGTTCATATGAGTGCAACAATATTTATTTGACAGAATGTCGTAATTATAATATTATAATTCGATTTAACACAGTTAAAGATGTGTTACACATTCATCTCTGTACCGTGTGAATCCAATACACAGTAACTTCAGATACAGTGTTTTGAATTAACAACGTTCATTCGATTTCTTTTAACCTGTTTGATGTTATGGCATTCATAGTTTTTTTACTTTGTATGAAAAATACTGAGATATTGCAATTCAAATTACACTGTATTTACTTAAAACTACAGGCCTGAAATAGTAAAACACGGCAATTGAAGATGCAGTGTATTATCCAAATAATCTTCGCGGATTGCAAGATACAGTGTTAATCAGTGTTTTGTCAAAACAAAGTAGAAGGGATAGCGCGACGCGGGTGCGCCAATAAGAGCGAGGCCGGGCGATCGATTTCAATCTGGATTGGTCGATCGATCTGGCCGAGAGCGACGGCGCGGTGGCGGGAAAGTATGAGCTGATGAACTAATACATAAATTTAAAACTAACTTTATTATTATAAATACACTAAATCTTATTATATAAAAGAGTAGACAAAAACCCACTCATCACGAAATCTCAGAAACTACAATTGCTAGGAGTCTCAAACTTTGCATGGGGGTTCCTTTTAAGACGTAGGTGCTCACTAAGACGCGATTTTGCGAAATTCAACCTCTAAGGGGGTCAAAGTTTGTATGGGAGAACGCGATTCCTTGGTCCTATTGACTTGAAATTTTGCACAGACATTCGTTAAGAAAAGTAATTGAATTAGTATTTCATATTTGTATTATTACTCAACCGATGGCGGTACAAATATATTACCACAATAAGATACGATAATTCGAAAGATAAAATAAAAGTTCCTTGGCCAAGTGGTTACGGAAGCGTCCTCTAAGAGCGGACTGTCCGGGTTCGCTACCCGTGTGCGGATTTTTTTTTTGTATTTTTAAACTTTGTTTTGATTTATTTATATTAAGATTCGATGTTTTAAATATTTAACTCATATTGACTCCGGCACTTTTTATCTCTAATATATTTTTATATTTAATAGTTTTTAAAAATTTCAAATCATGCATACATAGTTAACTTCTCTCTAATGTTATGATTGTTATTAGTGGAAACTGAATTGATTTTTATGTACTATTGGATCTTATATTTTTAGTAATAAGTGGTATCATTTGTTTGTTTCCCAAATATCACAAAATAAAAATAAAATAATGAAAATATATTTTCAAAATGTCTGTTTGGGTAGGAATACAATATGCATGCACCTATTAGAATTATTGACTGTCAGTCAGGGTTTTTTCTATAGGTTGGCTGGTGTTGGGGACCAACGACGTCAAAGTATCTTTACATAATGTGAAACAAAGTCGCTATCCGAGTCTGTCTATATCCGATAGCACCTCCTAAACCACGCAGCGATTTTCACCATCAGTTAGATAAATTTTTAATTGAAGGTTTTAAGTTTTATCTAAGTAAATAAACTTACATAGCTTACATTGACTAAACCTAAAGAGATACATAGTTAACAATCAAGTACTAGAGAATTTCATTAATTCCATATATTACAAAGTAGGTCTATCCAGGATATTTGGATATAATATACCCGCCCCCCGGCGGCGGACTCAAAAGCAATGCACTGAGGGAGAACTGATGCAGATCCCACCGGAGAACTCTCTCTCATGTGCCGATGTGACAGCCACGAGAGTTTTAGTGGGTAAGAATCCCCCACAGGATCCCGGGGACATATTAAACGTGCCCCCCACCACCCTTTTAACTGTGCCAACGGTGATAGATTCCCGGGGGGCTATAATGCGCCCCCGGCAGCGGCTTCAAAGGCCCTTGCCTTGCATTGAGGGGTACCCGGTGCAGCCCCATATTTTTTGCGGACAGCCATGGTGGGTTTAGAGGGTAAGAATCCTACACACGCGGTCGACCGCCCGCAGGATCCTGGCAGCCTATTGGAGGTCTACCCGTGGTCCCCGAAACTTTGAGCACGGTGACAGGTTTTTTTTATTGTGCCCCCCCGGTGGCGGGCTCAAAGGCAAGCCACTGAGGGGATCTTTTTTTTAAATTTATCCCTTAACAGGGTTAAAAAGCAGTATTATTACTCAACCGATGGCGGTACAAATATTCTCACACTCACACTTGCTTAGTACGTAAATTAGGTACTGTACACGGATAACTTTAATACATAAGGTAAAATATCACGCTATATGCGACTGAGCAGACATATAACAAGAATATGATAAAGTAATTCAAATAATAGAATAAGAATAGCCGTGGTCTGGAGGTTACGGAAGCGTCTTTTAAGCACAGCAGGGACTGGGTTCAAATCTCTGTTTTTTTTTGTGTATTGCACCGAGCTACCGGGTCCCATACCCCAGGTACTGCCGTCTGCCGGGTCCCATACACCGACAGCACGGTTGCTGCGGTACCCCCGCCCTAAGGCCTTTCGGCCCGACTCCCCCTGCACCACCACCGCGCTCAACAGACGTAATGCCCCATCGGGAACAGCGGCAGCGGCGCCCCCGCTCTACGTGGCTTACTTTTACACCTTTCATTTTTGATCATTTTACTATTTTGTTTATTTTTCACTGAAGGTTTAATATTAACTGAATTTATTTAGAAGTTGTATCTATACCGAGGTCTCATCGAAAAAATACTGAAATGTACCGAGTCCACTTCGAAAAAATACTGATCAAGTGCGAGCTGGATTTGCGCACCGAGGGTTAGTTTTCTATTCATCTAACACCTCAGGTAGCAAAAATACCAAACCGCACAACTAAGTTTGTTTGTCAAAGATTTTTAACCATTTCTAAAAAAAATTATGCACAAGAACTTAGCGTATTTTATTTCGTCAAACGTGTTTTATTTTGCCAAAAAAAAAACATCAACACTTATTATTACACCTGTAATCATTTCAGAATTTATGTCAATAATAAAAAAAAATGCCCAACCAATATTTTTTTAGTGTTCCTAAGGTTTGTGTTCATACACACTATATACGGACCTAACTATCCCCGCATACAACTAAAAACTTAAAGTCCAGACTCTGTTTAAGCATTGTGTACTTAAATAACAATACAACACAGCAGCCTGTAACGTTTTGTCTCTAATTTATTGATACACGCTCATAAATGTAATATAGAATATGTTTAGCCAATTCCCTGAACAATTTTCGCGAGGACAACTGCTTACAATGTTAGCATATTTTTTTCCCCAATAAAAATACTGACTTCCAGCAAAATACCGATAAACATCTTCAAAAACGACGTTAAAAAAGAGTGAAAAAGTATTAAAATACTGAATCTGGTCACATTGTATCATTCCATACAATATAAGGTAAACCTGCGCGGCGGACTCAGAGGCCAGGCACTTAGGGACACCTGGTGCAGATCCTACCCGAGAACCCAGATTTCTCTCTCATGTGCCGATGTGACAGCCACGGGAGTTTTAGTGGGTAAGAATCCCAAATACCCAGTTTGACTTCCCCACGGGATCCCGGGGACATATTGGATGTTGCCCCCGCTACTACCTTAACTGTGACAACGGCGCTGACAAGGGCTATAATGCGCCCCCGGCGGCGGCGGCGGCGGCTTCAAAGGCCCTTGCCTTGCCCTGAGGGGTATACGGTGCACACTCTTTTGTGTGGACAGCCGTGGGGGACACATACTGCAGTCAATCGCCCGCAGGATCCTGGGGGCTTATTGGAGGTTACCCCGCGATCCCCGTATCTTTGAGCACGATGATAGTTTCCGGGGTGGCTTTATTGTGCCCCCCGGTGGCTCAAAGGAAAGCCACTGAGGAAGCAGATCCCACTGGATAGCCCAGGTCTCCTACTTATGTACTGATTTAACAGCCGTGGGGGGTTTAGTGTATAAGAATCCTACATAACCCGGTTGACCGCCAACAGGGTCCCGGGGACCTATTGAAGGCTTCCCCGTGACCCCTGTAACCGTGAGCACGGTGACAAGTTCCCAGGTGGCTTTATTGTGCTCTCCGGTGGAGGGGTCAAAGGCAATGCACTGAGGGTATCATGATGCAGATCCCACCGGATAGCCCAAGTAGGGGTTCTTATGTGCTGATTGCACGGCCGTTGGGGGTTTAGTGTATAAGAATCCTACATACCCGGTTGACCACCAACAGGGTCCCGTAAATCCCATTAAAGGCTTACCCGTGACCCCTGTAACCGTGAGCACCATGACAGGTTCTCGGGGAACTATAATGTGCCTCTCCGGCGGCGGGTTCAAAGTCAAGGCACTGAGTGGTATCAGCTGGTGCAGATCTCGACAGATAGCCCAGGTCCGCCCTCTAAGGTGCCGACGTGATAGCCGCGGGGGTTTTAGTGGGTAAGAATTCCCCGGTTGACCCCCGTTTACGTCTTAACGATGAAACCGAACAAGGAAGCCCGTATTGCTTCCATAAATTGGTTTTAAAGAAATGGTGTCCTTTTCCTGTCCTTAATCCACCCAAATTGTGCACCGGTACACGTCTGCAATTTCTAAAATTATAAATACAATTAACAAATCACAAACTCAGAGATTCAACGTTGCAGTCTTAAACCTAAGCGTTGAGTACTTTGCCCATGGACAGGCAGCTATACGTAGCCCTTTCACGCGTCACTTCTATACAAAATTTGTTCATATTGCGTTACGAAAAGTCAGCTACAAACATTATTTATCAAGAAATTCAAAGGCAGTAACTTTAAATGATTCACTTCTTTTTTTCTTAATTACACCCGTGCGAAGCCGGGGCGGGTCGCTAGTAAAATAATAAATTAAATCTATCTGGAGAGGAAATGTTGTTTTTTAATTATATTTTTTTATATTTTCTTGTATACTTACCTAACTTTTAATAATTAGTGTAAGTGGTCATTGCGTTCTAATTATGTAAATACATAAATGATAAATAAATAATTTTTAAGACTAAATTACATCTAGGTACCACACAGGGAATGTGGAAGAGAATTCAATTGTGAAAAAAATCCGTTATAGCTACTACAATAATGAGGAGGGACTTCAATAAAATCTTTTTAAAAAAAAATTGAACCGATTTCAATATCACTGAAAAGTATAAAATAATTTAAATATTATTGAAGTTGGTGCCAAATATACACAGCCGGTAAGCTAACACCAACTTCAATAATATTTAAATTATTTTATACTTTTCAGTGATATTATAATAATAATAATAATATCTTGGGACAATCCACACACGGTCATCCGATCCCAAACTAGGCAGAGCCTGTACTATGGAAACCAGACAACTGATATTAATACTTATACTTTTTTTTTGTAAATACATACTTAAATAGATAAACAACACCCAGACACTTGGCGGGAATCGAACCCACGACCCATCGGTTAGCAGGCAGGGTGTCTGACCACTAGACCAACGGGCCCGTCAAAGTCATATTGAAGTCGGTTCAATTTTTTTTAAAAGATTTTATTTTAGACTTTTTAGTGATATTTTCATATATAAAGATTGAACCATCGAAGATCGTAAAATGATCTAGGTAGGTTATGATCACATTATCGTCTACATAGTTTTACATAATTCATGTTTCTTCAGAAAAAAATATCCGCTCGTAATGAAATTTGCATGGAATCATCATAGTAGTTTACTCTCTCGAATAAAAAAAGAATCATCGAAATCGGTTCATAATTGTCACAGCAATGTAATGGAGAACATCAGTTTTATGAATAAATTCCTCCACATCGTTCATGGTCCTCCAGGAAGTTCTTATCCGGTTGTGATAAAATTCATACAGATTCAAGACAGTGGTTTCTTCTTTCGAATAAAAAAAAAATCATTGAAATTGGTTAATATTTGCCAGAGTTATGACCATTTTGTCCTTAAAAAGCTACATAAAGTCATCTATATAGGCTTTCCTGCGCAGTCACCATTCTTGTTTTTTCAGGAACTACTTATTACTAAGCAATAATTTTTTTATGGGACCCAATCAATGGATTGAAGAATGGATGGAAGAAAGATTTTTTCAAATCGGTTCATAATTGCCAGAGTTATGCGCGAACATACATAAAAAATATATATATATATATACAGACGAATTGAGAACCTCCTCCTTTTTTGAAGTCGGTTAAAAAGCAGAGATACAGTGGAACGTCAAGGATTGTCACAAGATACAAGCAAGGAATAACGCTCACGAAGATAAAGAGGAGATTAAGGAATGTTAAGTATACAATTTAGATAGTAAAAAATATGCCTGTCCCGCTGCTGACAGATCGGCAGCCATTCTAGTTGAGCCTGAAATTCCGACACGTGATCCTATATCTGTAGACCAGATGAAACAAATACACAAATTTTGCAATCGCTCCGGTTTATTAAGCTCCTCAGTTAGATCTAGAAAAAATACATCTGCATAATCGATTAAGTAAAAAAGATTTTTGTCTGACGCAGAAGAAATTTTTGAAGGCGTTTGTGAGATTGATAAGAGTAAAAGATCTTCCTAGTTATATCTCCAACATGAGATTCCCAAGAACGATTAGAATCAAACAGAACTCCAAGAATTTTAACTTTATTTGAGTATGCAATTGGTACGGAATTGAAAACTAAACTATAGAGTAAGTTAATGTCAACCAGATTCATCATGTATCTGCCATCAAATATGATAGCCTGAGAATTATTAGGGTTCACTAACAAGCCAAACAATTTTGATTCATGAAGACGAAAAAAAGGAGAGATTACGCCACCCAGTAGAACACCCGCCTCAAGCTCACACCACACAGATGATGTCTCCTCAAAGCGGACAGATTGGGAGCGCCCACGAAGATATGAATATGATCAAAGCAATTGATAGCTGAAGAAGCGACATTGAGAGAGGAAAGAATACCTAGAAGGATGTCAAAATCAACAGAATTGAAGTCACTACCAAAATCCAATAATACCAGAATAATCCGCTGTTTGTTTTCCATGACCAAGCATCAAACATCACTTATTTTTACTAAAGCGGAAACAGAGCAGTGGCTAGACCGAAAACCACATTGATAAGGACTTAAAAGGCAATTAGGTGCAACATAGTCTGCCATTTGTTTGTAAACAATAAATACCTTCCAGGACTTTGAACAGAACAAGGAGTGTAGACATGACTAAAATTTGTAACAGAAGGATTTGGCTGTTTTGACAAAGGAATGACAATGACAAGCTGTCTTCCATGCAGACGGGAAAGAACAGGATTCATTTGAAAAGTTTAAGAAACGAGTGATTATTGGACAAGTATTGGTCAAGATTACTTCAAAGTTAGGTAACAACAATTTTAACTAAAGACCATGATGATATAATTCCTAACCCTCTCAGTAACTCAAAGAGAAAGGAGAACATAAAGGCAAGGATAGCTAAGAGAGACAATATTAAGTGGACAACTTAACATTATCAAGAGTAACAAGTGACTTTGAAAAGTGTGCATGAATGATATCAAGATCTAAACATGTAGCATTCTCAATAGAAAATACCAAGAGATCTCAAGAACCGCCAAGTCTGTGTAGTATTAAGGTTTTCCAACTTATACGTACCAATAGATTTTTAGGCCCTGTTTTCCCAAGTTAATACACTGTAACTATATGATACAGTGTATTGCCTTAAAAATTTCTTCCTTAGTTTCTGACACTATTAGGGCAACACAAGTTATCCACAATAATTCATTATGTATACTGTAAATATACATAAAACATACTAGGCTGGATAACTTATAAAATTATCTTTAAATTGGTACCAAACACTAAATACTTTCAAAAGAAAATTTTGGAGTAATCAGCAAAAACTAAAAAAATCTATTTTGCTCATTTTCTCAAAATCAGTTTTTCGTAGTTACAGTGTATTGGATTCACACGATACCCCTGTGGTGCTATTTTTGTGACCACTTTTTGGGATGTAACACCTAATCTAGTAAGTAAGTAAATAGTATATTGATAATATTAAGAAAAAAAAATCATTATACAAAAATGGAATTGGTCCCCAAAATAATTCATCCACTCATGCAAAATTGGTTTCTTAACAGGATAATTATTAACTATTTCAATTTTCTAATTTCAATATAGAAATATTATTTATGTACACACTTACCACAGGTAATTCAGTTTTTTTCAAAACTTGGAGAAATTTATTGATATTATCTGTATGCTTAAACTGCAGGCCCATTACCTTAAAAGCAAAACAAAGCTAATAGTGATAGACTCATTAAAGTTCTTTCTATTTTATAAAATTTACATTAAAACGCAAATGTTCCAAACAACTTCATATCTAATATTTGCATATATTTAATACAACAATTATTGCCTTACTTGGTATCTTCTTTGATCAATATCATAAATCTTATTTATAGGTAGCAAGTCAGGAGATATAAAATTCCCTAACTTTGCTAAATATACACCATTGCGAAGGCTCTCTTCAAACACAGTAGCTGCAGGCAATTTCTCTCTTAGGCATGCCTCCATCCACGTCTTGGCTTCTTCTAACCGACAAAGATATTCGTAGGCAATTGTACGTTGTCTTATACTATCCATTTCCTGTCCCGTCTTGCGAATGTCTGAATCGCCTAAATTGTACAACAGCAAACGGTTAGTAACTACTATATGAACACAGGGGCCGAGACTTTAAAATATTG
Organism: Furcula furcula; assembly: GCA_911728495.1. NCBI lineage: Eukaryota > Metazoa > Arthropoda > Insecta > Lepidoptera > Notodontidae > Furcula > Furcula furcula. The sequence goes on from OU452244.1 coordinate 18,559,955, forward strand.
AACTTACAGTCGTCAATTTTTCCAATACGTATATCCTCTGTATCTTTTCCCATTTTGGATATTTCACATCTGCATTTGATACTTTCATTTATACACAACTTTACACAAGCTCAATAATTATTACTTCAGTTCTAATCACGTAGGTATGAAATCAAATCACATTCACAACAAACAACAACAAAGCCCATTCGGTTATTATTTGAAGTTTTAAATTTTGTTTTCAATCGCCCGCCCGCCAGCCACCAACATCAAAAACGTGCGACAAGCGAGTCTATTTTGATGATTGGATTATTGCCATTATTGGATTGATTGGACCATAGAGCAAAGCAAGGTATAGCAATCTTTTGAAAAATTTGTTCCTAAACTCAAGTCAGAACATGGTCAGAACCATGAAGATATAGGGTCAAAGTGGAGTCCAAACTCCAAATAGTTGATTGAGGCATACGCTATCCCTTTCACTGAGGCCGGATCTCTCTTTCTAAGTGGTCCAATGTGTGGTCCATGTAATAATTTAAATTACCCGAGAAATGGATACCCTAATATAGAAATGCTCTACTTCAACATCAAAAGATTGTTTTCCACCCGAACACATAAAATACGATGACAATCATGTCTAATAATTTTGTTTTTAGTATTGTTCTGCGAGTACGATTAGGATAATGCTATATTGTGTTTTCGCCAATTGTACTCAAATGCAATTTTAAATACCGATTTTAAGGGTTCGTATTTTGTGGCAACACTGGCGCTTATTGTCAGCATGAAACTGTCTGTCATTTAAATCGATCCAACATTTAAATACCATAATTTCACGATAAAGTGAATTAAACTAATAAGAATGGTGATAAAATGTGTAGTACTTAGTTGCAAAAATATGTTGTACCCCTTAGATGATACCGAATATCACTCGTAAGTCCGATTTGTTCAATAATGTACCTACCGATGATCCCTTTGGATTATGCACCATATTTTCGATCAGTTCTTCTTTCGATAGGCACATAACACGTTTTCAGTTCGTTTGTTAGTATTGGGTTTAACTTTCTATTAATTTGTAGTTGAATTATCTAATTTAAAATATTTTACATTGTTTTCATAGAGTAACCATGGTAAAGATTTTTGGAAGACTTTCCGTTTTGTGGATTTTTTTACCGCCACTTTATGATAAAAAATATACGATGTAGGTTTAGTTCAAAGGATTGATATGGAAAAAATATTGTATGTTCAAGTGTGTATGTAGTTTTAAACATATTATTAAAATCATATTTATTCTTGTCGCCTCCTAGTCCTGTCGCGTCTAGTAGCCTCCGTGGCGCAGTGGGAAATCGCTTGCTTGCGTACCGGGGGTCGCAGGTTCGAATCCTGCGGGGAGCAACAACTTTGTATATTTGTTCCTTACTGGCTAGGACAATGCAGGCTGGTCATCTGATTGTCTGTAAAGTAAGATGATCCATGCGTCGGATAGGCATATAAAAAGTCGGTCCTGCGCCTAACCTCTCCCCGGTCGTGTTGATCTTTCGTATCACTAAATTGTGAGAGGTAAAAGGAAGAAAGAGTGCACTTGTGGCTACGCAAGCATTTGTGCACTGGCTGATGGCTGATCTTGCGAAAGATTGGCCGCTGTGGTCGTATCGGCGTGAGTACCTATATTATTCTATAAATATACATATAATCACGCCTCTTTCCCGTAGGGGTAGGCAGAGACCACTTCTTTCCACTTGCTACGATCCTTACATACTTGTTTCGCTTCGTCCACTTTCATTATTCCCTTCATACATGCTCTTCGGTTTAGGGTACTCTTGACCTGGCCTTTTTTCAAGACGTCCCTGATTTGATCTTGAAACGTCCGCCTAAGTCTACCCCTTCCAACACTTTCATTCACACTCGCCTTATACACTATTTTCGTCAATCGTTCCTCATTCATTCTCTCGACATGGCCAAACCATCTCAGCATACCTCAATTTTTGTCACAACATCTTCTTTCATACCACAACGTTTCCTTATGTCACTATTTCTTAACCTGTCACTATACCTGTCACCTGTCAATATATATACTGTTTTATTTACCCGTGGTCAATATTAATACATTTTTTATTTTCTTGTAGATTTCCTAAAGATATTGAGCGAAGGAATATTATGTCTATCCATTGTCCCATTCGAAAAGAAATTTTATGAAGCTGCAATGATCTGCAGTTGGTCCAATGGAAATCTAAATTTACTGCAAATGCTTTTTCTATCGTCTAATGTGTGGGTTACAAGGTGTTTTAGTTGTTTGCAAATAATGGAAATTGCTATTCAATATCTTGTGATTAATCGGAAATCGTTAAACGTACTGAATAAATGATCTTGTAATACAATTTCTTTTTATCATAACTTCATATGCTTTTATTTTCACAACCATTAACTTATTATTTATTTATTACTTGACTGTCTGTAAAGTACTCAGAGTAATTAGAATGGAGCTAGTATCGCGTCGATTCGTCGAACAAATTTTTCGTGGCACTTTTGAGGGGTGCGGGAGGCGAAGTAAACACACACAGATACAATTTCACGCATAACCACACTATAATAAACTCGCAACATATTCAAAAAGATACGCACACAAATAAAGAATGACCTGACCATATGAACAAAATTTGGAAGAGGGGTTAGCGCATCATGCTATCTCCAGTGGTATCTCCTCTAAGGTAAAGTAAGATGCTCCATGCGTCAGATAGGTATGTAAAATGTTGGTCCTGCGCCTGGTCTCTCAACGGTCGTGTCGGTATTTCGTCCCGTCGTATTTTGAGAGGTAAACGGAAGCAACTAGACATATTTAATCGGATTAAACTTAAAGCTTAAACAAGCCAAGTAAGTCGTATTAAGCGACGAAGTTAAAAAGATGTCCTGATTTTTCATGAAACATCAAGGTTACCCTCTTAGAAAGGGAGATTTGACCTCAATGAAAGGGATAGCGTTGACCTCAGTCATGTATTTGGGAGTGTTTTCTCCACTTTGACCCTATATCTTCATGGTCAGAACACCCCTTAGAACATAGATAATAAAAAAGGGTGTATACGTACCTTAGGCTTAGAGGAGATACCACTGGAGAGATCATGATGCGCTAACCCCTCTGCCAAATTTTGGTCATATGGTCAGGTCATTCTTTATTTGTGTGCGTAACTTTTTGAATGTGTTGCGAGTTTATTATAGTGTGGGTATGCGTAAAATTGTATCTGTGTGTGTTTATTTCGCCTCCCGCACCCCGCAAAAGTGCCACGAAAAATTTGTTCGGGGAATCGACGCGATACTAGCTCCATTCTAATTACTCTGAGACCTTAGGCGATGTCCTAACTAAACGTGATGACGCGATCATCGCGCGAACGAACGACGCGACCATCGCGCGATGAAATCTCAAACATATGCCGGCGCGACCGGCAGTAAATTCGCCAGTCATAGCGAGATGGTCGCGTCGATCGTTCGCGCGATGATCGCGTGATCGCGTTCTATTAGGACACTCCCTTAGAGTAAGTACCAAAGCAGAGACCATGACGCGCTAACCCCTCTGCTAAAATTTTTGTCATATGGTCAGGTCGTTTTATAAAAACTAGTTCACGGGCGATTTTTGTCCAGTTCGGTCTTAGAGGAGATACCACTGGAGAGATCATGATGCCCTAACCCCTCTGCCAAATTTTGTTCATATGGTCAGGTCATTCTTTATTTGTGTGCGTATCTTTTTGAATGTGTTGCGAGTTTATTATAGTGTGGGTATGCGTGAAATTGTATCTGTGAGTGTTTACTTCGCCTCCCGCACCCCGCAAAAAGGGCCACGAAAAATTTGTTCGGGGAATCGACGCGATACTAGCTCCATTCTAATTACTCTGAGAGTCCGGTCCGTATCAGGTCGTCATGCATTATACAGCTCCGTGAAAATGGATGTTTGCGCAATATTTGGCTATTAAAATCGATTAGGTACCATAAATCGGTGAGAGAATGGAGTTTTCTATCATTTGTAACTATTATTTTTTACTTTGAGTATTAAACCAAAAGGAGACGACCATCCTCATCCAACTAATACCTAGGCGCCTACCGACTAGCTGTTCGTCGGTCCAGCGGTGGGCTGGAGGGGCGTCCGAAGCTACGTACGTTCGTTCGTTCGTGGACAGTGGTTTCCATTCGAGAACTCGTCGGTTAACATTAAAATACAATACATAGGTACAATACCGATACCTAAAAGTACTCATACCTAGCTAGAAAAATACATCATTATAAGTATAGAATCCAAAATTGATATAAAAATAAATGATTTAATTAAAATCTTTGCCAACTCAAAAGCAAGAAAAATTGAGTTTGTTTGATGTATGTACATACAATAAATAGATATTTAGCAAATTACGTGTTTGGGGGCGCCGAACACAGGAACTCCAATAAAATATTTGATTAAATTAATAAAGTGGTATATTTAATCTTCCACAATAGTTATTAAAATATATATAATCTTAGTATCTATCCTTAAAGTCTATGCGTCTGTTCCCACCGATCTTAGGTAAGGGAAAGCCATCTCATGAAGCCGTGACGTCATGAGCTCGGTGTCCGATGCGCGGCAAATGTCCCACGGTCTAGGTATATACTGACGAGGCATACTGGCTCGTAACAAGCAATTAAATAACAACATAAACGAGAGTTGGATTGCTGGTGTTTTTCGCCATTACAATCATCTCAATATAATTCGTTCTTATTCTTTTGGCTTGGCACCGACTTCAGTTCAGTAAGTACCAAGATAAGTTAGAAAAAGTCACGCATTTTCGTCCTTGGAATTAAAAATTCTAATTATTTTTTTCGTTTTTTAGTGTTTGTTAATTTTTGTTTGAAGATTCTTTTTGAAGGCGGTTGAATATTTTTTTAAAAACGTTTTTTATTTGTATAATTGGGTTTAATTTGTATAATTAAAGTTTAATTTTCGTTTTGCATTTTAGAGAAATAAAGAAATTGACTATCAAAATTACGTGGATTGTGTTTTCTTGGTTGACTAGGACCCCTTTCATACTGCAGTGTGTCGTCGGTCGCGTGCCACGCTGCAGTGTAAAAGAAATCGAGGGCGCAGGCTGAGCCCCGCACCCCGGCGCGTCTGTCTAGCGAATCCAAAGAGTCAAGTTGATATTTGGCAGAGCCATCCCACAGGTGAGAACAGTACTCCATGCAGGGTCGAACCTGAGCTTTGTAAAGATTCAACAGCTGTTCCTTTGTGAAATACCGCCTCACCTTATTCAAGATACCAAGTTTTTTAGCAGAGATTTTGACTTTTGACTCAATGGATCGTCCGAAATTAAGGTCGGAGGATAAATTGAGACCTAACAAATCTAGAGGATTGGATGTCAGTATAGATACACCACAAAAAGCAGGAGTATAGATGTATTCCAAATAATTTATGATCATTTTATAAAATATATAAAAAGATTGAACCGACTTCAATAACACTAAAATGCATAAAATAATTTTAATATTATTGAAATTGGTGTTAGCGTACCTACGGAGTATACTTATTTGCATTTTTTTACATCATTCATGTTTCTTCAGGAACAATTTATCAGGACGTAATTAAATTTGCATGGAATCATTATAGTAGTTAACTTTCTCGAATAAAGAAAGAATAATCGAAATAGGTTCATATTTGAAGTCAGGCTCAATTCACACCAAGATGGCAGCGGCCGGCAGCGCACTTTCAGTGTGAAAGAAAGACATTTGCCAGAGTTATGACCATTTTTTCCTTAAAAACGACGAGTCTCATCCTTAAGGCGTTATTATAAATTTTTCTGACGCGACATTCTTGTTTTTTTTAGGAACTACCTACTTATTCGTAAATCGCAATCGTTTTTAATGGGACCCGATCAGGGGATCGGCTTATCCGTACAAAAAATAATTTTTCATATCGGTCTATAATTGCCAGAGTTATGCGCGAACATACGTAAATGTAAATATATATATGTATAGTCGAATTGAAAACCTCCTCCTTTTTTGAAGTCGGCTAAAAAGTGACACGGCATGCGGTACACTACACAAACTCTTTTGGATATCTGATTAATAAATAGTCAGAATAACATACTGATAGTCGATATCGATATTTGATTATGAGCTGTCCCAGCGCTAACTTTGCTGCGGTGTGGCCAATGTATTTAAAAATAAATAAAAGTATTCGGAATAAAAGTGACGACCGTAAATATCTTATAATAATTAAGTACACCCAAACATAAACATACAGTTTCATAGAATCGATAATTTTTAAAGTGTTTAGTAAAAAAATATGTAGAAAATTCAAGTAAAGATACTGAATTTCAAACAGTAATCTTTAATTAATTAATTATGCATCTACAGAAATAAATGGTATTAACAGTCATTTACGTGAAATAGAAGTCTTAAACTAATGTCAGTACATTCAACTTTTAAAATTACGCTCGTTACGCTTTTGTACGATTTAGTGGCAACACTTATTGATTAATAATATTTTTTAGTTTTTTGCAAATTTAGTGCATTATTTGACAATTTATAAACGAAATAATATTTACAGATGGAAAGTAACGTTATCCTTGGGTACACTAGATAAGTCTTATATTTTTTTACACGAAAACGCGCTGGCATTCGGCATTTTTAGCTTACGTCGTTCCGCGCGCACCGGGATTTGTTGAATGGCGTGGAACGCGGGTCAACTAGTTTTATATAACGGGTATGACCGGTGCTCTCGTACTTTGACAGAGGGGAACGCCTGACAGTGGCCTCTCCGGTTGGTTTAATACTCAAAGATTTTTTACGAGTATGTTAGTTAGTATTAAAGTTAGTATTAAAAAAATAGACCAATGTTTATGATTTTTTTATGTTTATACCTCAGAGCAAGTACCAAAGGAGTTACCATCGCGTCGATTCCCCGAACAAATTTTTCGTGGCACTTTTGCGGGGTGTGGGAGGCGAAGTAAACACACACAGATACACTTTCACGCATACCCACACTATAGTAAACTCGCAACACATTCAAAAATATACGCACACAAATAAAGAATGACCTGACCATATGAACAAAAATTTGGCAGAGGGGGTTAGCGCGTCATGCTCTCTCCAGTGGTATCTCCTCCTCTAAGGTGTATACATAACAATATGGTACCAAGGTATAAGAATAAATAGATGGGCGACGTTTGAACTAACCGTATCCGTGTTTCAGAGGGCTACTAAAAAGTTGGTCCTGGTTTTTAACCGACTTCAAAAAAGGAAGTTATGTTCTCGACGCGTCTAAAGCGGTAATTAGTAAAAAATTCAACGTAATTTTGTTCGGGAATTAGCGCAATTTACCTTATATTTATCGGAAGAATCTACTTGAACTGTTCCTTGCACATGGAACCTACCACCTATTAAACCCTACAGAAAATCCCGCGGATGCACATGAGGACAACTTGGTTTCTCCCGTGGGATTTGCACCCTCAGTGCCTTGCCTTTGAGACTATTAAGCCCCCGGGAACCTGTCACAGTGCTCACAGAGACGGAGTCGAAAACCCGCCGATGCACCGCGCCGACTTCATCGAAATCGGTATCAACGCATACGTTTGTGCAGTATAATGCACAAATTATACATACTGTATACAAATAATACGCAAATTATCGCACACCAGATCATGGGAAATGGAGCAACAATGATTTACGTATCCAAAATCCAGCTAACTATCATGTTCTGAAGAGCGTCAGGGCTGCTCCGCGCCCTGCGCACCAGGGACGCACACCTCTTGCGCATAGTAGCGTAAAAGCAATCTACGTGTGCGTCCGCGAACATCCTAGATGCGCTACGGAAGTGAGGCAATCACACCAGCACTCTGAACACATTTTTGTATTGGATACGTAGGGCGTCGTAGGATCCTTGCGTGTAATTTCCCCACAGGCTGTAAGTATAAAATGCTGTGCAGTACGCGCGAAACAGTGTAATTTTAACAGTCAGTGAGTAGGGTGCAAACCAGTGAGCCAGAATATTTACTCTCACTGTCAATGCCCTCCGCTCTCACTCAATGTCTGCATCATCATCATCATCATCTGTCTGATATTCTGCCGCCAAGCAGCAGTGTGTAAGCATTGCTGTGTTCCGGCGTGAAGGGCACTGTAGCTGGTGAAATTACTGGACACAAAGACTTAATATCTAATGTCTTAAGGGTCGGCAACGCGCTAGTGATTCTTCTAGTATTGCTAGCGTCTATAGGCTGCGGTGACTGCTTACCATCAGGCGGGCCGCACGCTTGCTTGCCACCTTGGTTGTATAAAAAAAAAAAAAAAAAAACATTAATCTCGGGATTAATATATGGCCTAAATATTTGAAATGATATGATAACATAAGTATATAATGATGTACTTATATAATACTAACTAATTTAAATGCGTTACTTGTTTGATTTACAAAATGAATACAATAATCTCCATATTGAATTATTAGATTCTTTAAAACATTCCATTCTTTGAACCCGTTCATTATTTATCGGTCTTTGCACGCACCACATCACTACAATTTACGTCTGTGGACGTGCAATAAAATGTGTAGGAACGATGAATTCTTTATTTGTGTGCGTATCTTTTTGAATGTGTTGCGAGTTTATTATAGTGTGTGTTCATAGAAACATGAAGAGTTTACATTAGACATTTGCAAGAGTGTGGGTGAAATTGTATCTGTGTGTGTTTCCTTCGCCTCCCGTACCCCGCAAAAGTGCCACGAAAAATTTGTTACGGGAATCGACGCGATAATATCTCCTTTGGTACTTACTCTGAGATACGTACCGAAAACTTATAAAAGATTTCTCATATTGTCCGTTACAACATAACAGAAATCATTTAGGAAAATCACAAATGTAATTTTTGGGCATTTAATACGTCCAAAAATGGTATGGAACCCTCGGTGCGCGAGTAGTTGACCGGTATTTTTTTTTATTTGAAAGCTAGTCTAATCGAGATGGTTCTCAGCTATGTTTTATGAAAATCAGTCCAGCCGTTTGAAGACCATCAGCTCTTTTCAAAGTCGAAGTAGGGATATTTCGTATACAATAGACATTTTTTATTACTTCTATTAGTCCAAAAGATCTGAAATTTAGAACATATGTAAATCCGATAATACTAAATAAAATAGTAATCTTCACCAGGGTCTGACGATGATCAGCAAGAAGGTGGTAACAGGATTTCGGCCCCAATAAATGTAGACCCACCGAGTTTGGGCTCGTTAGGTAGCTCTCGACCAGCAGTTGCTAGAAAAATTATGATTAGGGTCTGATGATGGAGCAGGAAGGTGGTCACGGGATCTCTGCACTAATAAACGTACTTAGACCCACCGAAATTGGATTCGTTGGATAGGTTGCTGCGAGTAGTAAGTACAAAAATGTTGATCAGAGTCTGGTGATGGGAGCAAGCAGGACGGTGGCAACAGGAACTCGGCTCCATTAAATGTAGGACCCACCGAATTATAAATCTATGGTTAAATCTTGACGAGTACTCGTAGTAAGACATACTGATCATGGTCCAATAATATTAGCACTAGCACAGGACTGTCATTTTAAGAGTTCGTTTACCTATGTCGGATTTAAGTACTTATATGTAAACATTGTTTTAGATTTCCAGTTTGTTAATATACCTAAGTTTGATTTTGTGGATTCCAAATTATACTGCCATATTCTAATGTGCTGTGGACTGGACATAGGCATAATACAAAAGATTAATGCAGGCTGGGTTATTAGGTAAAGGTCTGGCATGCTCTCAGCACAAAACCTAAATGTTTATATGATTTATTATTAAAAAAAACTATGTGCGAACAAAAAGTAAGTTTACTATTTAAAAGAATACCTAAATCTTTAACAACTTCAACTTTTTCGATAGCAAAACTATAGTGTACGCAAATTTAATAGGTGTAGGTCATCGATATAAGTGTAGGTACCTACGTTTACGAGTAAAGTTTATGGTTTGAAATTTTCTTAGATTAATAGTAATACGGTTAAGATTAGGGCTTCCAAAATTACGGACATATTAATTACGTAACTGATTACGAATTTTAGCAGCCAATTACGTAACTACGTAATTAATTACGTAATTTGTAAAATATTTCTTAAATCGAAAGTTTTCTTTCATTATTTTCTATTTATAGGTAGTAAACAGTATAGAAAAGCTAAGGAAAATGTAAGAAGTGAAAAATGAAATTAATTACAAAAGATTTATTTAAAAAAAGCAATGAAGAGATCAGTTTAGTACTTGTTATCCTATTAGCTACATTATGGACATGAATATTGTGACATAATCAACAAAACTACAACACAAGCTCGCATTAATTTAAAAATACTAATTGTATTATTCGTCATCATCATCATCAACACAACTAACTCCAAAGGGTTTTATCCTTTCAATCTTCTCAATATGTCATGTTGTCGAAGAGCTGGATAGCCTCGATTCACTTGATGATGAAGCCATGTGCTTCTGCACAGGCTTTTATATAACTTTGGCTACGAGGTCCACTTTCAGGTCCCTATGGAATACCTCTGGGTACTTTATCTTGGAGTGTTTGTATTGTATGTTACTTATACTTTGTATTGTCTGTATACTCCACAGCAGTTTATCCACATATATAGATTTACAAACATAGATAACGCAAGTATCACGATTATTGAAACCAAGCGTGCCGACTTTTGAACCAAGTTTTTAACACCTTGTGTGAAGTGACGGCCGAATTTAGTTACGGGAAGTCTAAACCGATTCAAAGACACCGATGCCACCGATGCCCCGCCGATTTTTTTTAGTTTTTGCGGCTGACCGGCTACAAGGCTGCAACAAAAGACGCGCGCGGACTGTAAGTTAGCGGCGACCAACCCCGACGTTTGGTCGGAGTTCGGACATTTGTGTTATCTATGTAAATCTATATCTGTGAGTATACCAATAGCCCATACTTGAACCTGTTTGTACAAAAGTTTTGTTGTTTTGCACACACAATACGGTGTATTTTCTAAGCAGCTAGTGCATTTTCTTGTAGCGAAGGCCTCTTCGCGTTTCTTTTTGACATGAGCCTTCCAGCGAAGCTGTGTCATGCCAGGTATTTCACGGTATTTTCCAAAAGCGAAACGTCCTAAATCTATGGTATTTTCATAAGCATGATTGTTTAAACACATGATTTTCAATAGCGTTCAATTACATTGGATAAGCTGTTCCATCGGGTCTTGTCGGGTATTTTCGTACACTTCTGCGAGATAGCAGATTGATCAACTTTCCAAAGAAAAAAATATGATAAAAAAAGGAATTGAATAGAATTGAATAATACTCTTTAATGTACGTAAATTTAAATACCCATGTATTTGCTACTGGCTGGGGGCTGGGTTATCATGTGATACTGTTTATAATAATGTTGCCAACATGACAAGAAGTCGCTAATCAAGGATTTAACAAATCATTTTTTTATTTACATCATTATATTCTTTTAAATAAGAGAATTCGATACTTACGTAATTACGGATTTCAATCCTTCTTTCTTTCTACCCCGTGCTTGTAATTTATGGATAATATTTATGTGTAAAGGCGTGGGGCGCCTTTTCTCAGTAAAAGATTACAAATGATTGTCATGTGAATACAAATACTTAGCGTTCTTGAAATTTTACAGAAATGTTAAGCTGTTATTCAGAAAAGGGCCCCACGCTTTTACACATAAATATAATCCATAAATTACAAGCACGGGGTAGAAAGAAAGAAAGAACAGTTTCGATAATTTATTTATTGCTTTTTAGTGCAGTAGTCCTTATAAAAGCGTGTATTTTTAGTTTTTTAAACTAGTAATTTATTTTATACTTTTTTAGTCTTAGAAATATTCACCTAAACTACGGATAAAATTAGCCCAAGTATTGATTTGTTCGTAGCTTGAATCGTAGGCAGGTTGTGGCAAAACATATTTTTACTAAACTAGGTATTACGCGTAGGTATCTGATTGACTTTAAGAAAGCACTACGTATTTACCCTTTAAACAGTCGAAATTACGCTAAAAGTCAATAGCTTCACAAGTAGTATTCAAGGGTTCCGTTACCAACCTTCCGGGTCCATCAACTGGTCCACGTTATTAGTTAAAGTGAATATAACTCCTTTATATAAATCAAATGAGTCCAAGTTCGATGAGTTTACTAGTAATCATTCCAGGGTTCCGTCAACCACCTTTTATTTCCATCATCTACCCTGATTATTGGGCAAAGTAAATAGAACTTTTTAATACGATTCAAATGAGCCCAAACTCAACGAGTTTACTAATAGCCGTTCCAGGGTTCCGTCACCCACCTTCCTGTTCCATCATCAGGTTCTGATTATTGGGCAAAGTGAATAGAACTCTTTAATACAAATTAAATGAGTCCAAACTCGATGTGTTTACTAGTAGCCAATCCAGGGTTCCGTCACCCACCTTCCTGTTCCATCATCAAGTCCTGATTAATGGTTAATGTGAAAAAAGCTCTTTAAAAGAAATCAAATCAACCCGAACTCAATGTATTTACTAGTAGCCATTCCAGGGTTCCGTTACACACCTTCCTGTTCCATCATCAGGTCCTCATTAATGGTCAAAGTGAAAAGAACTCTTTAAAACAAATCAAATGAGCCCAAACTCGATGTGTTTACTAGTAGAGTAGCCAATCCAGGGTTCCGTCACCCACCTTCTCCAGTTCCACCATCAGGTCCTCATTAATAGTCAAAGTGAAAAGAACTCTTTAAAACAAATCAAATGAACCAAAACTCTATTAGTTTACTAGTAGCCATCCAAGGGTTCTCTTATCCACCTTCGAGCCCCAGCATCAGATCAGCTCGATGATACCATATTATTGTATTGTCACCGGTCCCTGATACATGTGCAAAATTTCAAATGTTTTGGACGTTTAGAAGTGGGTCAAAATTGCATCGCAAGATTCCATTACCATCATACATACAAAGTTACATACATACATACATACATACAGGTCAAGCTAATAAAAGCGTGTTAAAAAAGGAATTGAATAGAATTGAATAATACTCTTTAATGTACGTAAATTTAAATACCCATGTATTTGCTACTGGCTGGGGGCTGGGTTATCATGTGATACTGTTTAGAATAATGTTGCCAACATGACAAGAAGTCGCTAATCAAGGATTTAACAAATCATTTTTTTATTTACATCATTATATTTTTTTAAATAAGAGAATTCGATACTTACGTAATTACGGATTTCAATCCTTCAGTTACGGAATTGTCAGAAGTTAAAAATCTTTGAGTAATTACGTAATTGCGTAAGTACGTAATTACGGAATGGAAGCCCTAGAAACAACCGTAGTTGCTAGGGAATTAGTTAATAACTTTATATTACGATACGGCATACCTAGAGAAATAATTACGGATAAAGGTACAGAGTTTATGTCTCATGTAATGACTGAAATTTGCAAATTATTAAATATAAATAAATTAAATTCTACACCCTATCACCATGAAACTATAGGATCTTTAGAAAATAGCCATAAAAGTTTGGGTGCTTTTCTCAGAATTCAGTGTGCTAACAATAAAAATAATTGGAGTAGTTGGATACCATATTGGTGTTTTTCATACAATACTTCAGTGCATTCCGAAACTAAATATACACCATTCGAGCTTGTTTTTGGAAAACAATGCAACTTGCCTAGTAACCTAAGTAAATGTATTGATCCACTGTATAATTAGTAATTACGACAGCTATCCTTTAGAGCTAAAATATAGATTACAAAAAGCGCAGTCAGATGCACGTCAAAATCTTTTGAAAAGTAAATATTGTCGAAAATTTATGTTTGACAAATCGGTGAACCCAATTACATACCAAAAGGGTGATTTATTATTGTTAAAAAATCAAGTAGGAGATAAATTAGATCATGTTTATTGTGGACCTTATGAAATACTTGAAGATTTAGGGTCAAATGTTAAAATTTTAAAAAATAACAGTGAATATATTATTCATAAAAATAATACAAAACTATTTCATGGTTCAATAAATCACTATTAATTGAATTGTTATTATTCTAAGTTACAACTTTACTGTCAACAGCAATTTTTTTAGCGCGACACTTTTTTTTTAAAAGGGGAGGCGACGTGTGAACTTTTGAGGGGAGGTGTAATGTATGAATTAACAGTTTAACCGTAACAATTTCACACTAGCTGCAACATAAAATAGCTTGAGTCGCACTAAAGGAACTGCTGAGTAGGATACTTGGATTACATATAAATATGTGTTTTATTGAATAAACGTCCTCTTTTTACACCGATAACTCGACATGGTTTTATTATAAACAACAATCTTTCACAACCATGTCTATTAATTTTTTCAATATGTCATTACTTGGATGGCCTAATTTTATATGCCAATTTGTTATATTATCTTCTGATGACTTGCTAAGTGCCCATTCCTTGAACATTTAAAACATTTTATATTATTATCATTCATTTTATAATTTCTTACTGCTTTAAATGCTGACTGTTCTTCCTTCTCGTTTGTCATTAAATATCTTTTTTCTTCTGCTAGTAATCTGTTTCTTAAGTTCGTAAATGTTTTATTTTTATCGTCTACTGACCCCCAAAAATATTTTAAATAATCTGGTAAACATGATAAAATTCTTGACATGATCATCTGATCAGTAATATTTTGTCCAAGTTTATTTAGTCTAATATAGATATATTAGTATTAGATAATACTATTTGCTCTATCTTTTGACCGTTATATCTATAATTGAAAAAATCTTGTAACAAACCGTTAAGGTTTCTTTCTTCAGTACCTTCAAAAAATCTTTTTAAAAAAAATTGTTGCGTGTTAGCGTACCTGCTGTGTATATTTGGCACCAACTTCAATAATATTTCAATTATTTTATACTTTTCAGTGATATTGAAGTCGGTTCAATTTTTTTTAAAAAGATTTTATTTTAAACTTTTTAGTGATATTTTCATATACAGTGAAACCTGGTTAAGTGAGACATCAAGGGACCTGCAATGTCGTTTCACTTATAGAGGTATTCCACTTACCCAGTGTCTCAGATATACAGGTATAAATAAATATCCGTCTCATTTACAGAGGGTTCCATTAATAGAGGTGAGAATACAGGTTATTTCAGTTATACAGCTGCGATCATTAAATAAAATAACGTGATATGTATGTAAATGAGTTTTAATAAAAAAAAATTAGTACTTAAAGGTAATCATACAAATGTAATCAACAAAATATTCAAGCACGTTTTTGTTAGCAAACACTGTTCAAGTTCAGGATATTCTGATAAACGTACACGTTTTAGTTTTCCTTATCCTTCAGAACATTGTGATTCAATTTTATGTTTACTCTGAATTATCTACAAAGAGTAGATTTTGGCACATTAAATTCGGCACAAACTTCTTCGCGTGTCTTCCCACTTTCATAAACGGATATTAACTTCAGTTTTTCACGTAATGATAACGATTGTAGCTTTCGTTTTGGCATTTTTCAAATAAACATCTGTATGATAGTAAAGCTAAACTAAAACTGAAGGTAATTGAAGCTCAAAATTACTTACGTACATGGAATTACGTGTGGAATTTGAGGGTAGAACTTATTCTACCCACAAATTCCACACGTAATTCGTAATTCATTCTTAAATGAGTAAACAAACAATGTTATCTCAGTTACAGAGGTTTATGCATATAAAATTTACTCGCTGTCTCAGTTATAGAGGTAACTATGATGATAAATCGAAAGAACAAATCCCAGATATAGAGGCTTACCTCGTCCCACTAACAGAGGTAATTCAGTGCCAAAGTGTTGGGACCTCAGCATGAGTTCCAGTTATGGAGGTTTCTCACTTATCCAGGTCCCACTTAACCAAGTTTCACTGTATAAAGATTGAACCATCGAAAACCGTAAAATTATCTAGGTAGGTTATGATCACATTATCGTCTACATAGTTTTACATAATTTATGTTTCTTCAGAAAAAAATATCCGGTCGTAATGAAATTTGCATGGAATCATCATAGTAGTTTACTCTCTCGAATAAAAAAAGAATCATCGAAATCGGTTCATAATTGTCAGAGCAATGTAATGGAGAACATCAGTTTTATGGTTTTTACCAGATAAATTCCTCCACATCGTTCATGGTCCTCCAGGAAGTTCTTATCCGGTTGTAATAAAATTCATACAGATTCAATACAGTGGTTTCTTCTTTCGAATAAAAAAAGAATCATTGAAATTGGTAAATATTTTCCAGAGTTATGACCATTTTTGTCCGACCGAGCGAGTCCGAGCGACTAAAACGTCATCTATATAGGCTTTCTTGCAACTCTCAGTGCGCAGTCACCATTCTTGTTTTTTTAGGAACTACTTATTACTAAGCAATAATTTTTTTATGGGACCCAATCAATGGATTGAAGAATGGATGGAAGAAAGATTTTTTCAAATCGGTTAATAATTGCCAGAGTTATGCGCGAACATACATAAAAAAAAAAAAAAAAAAAAAATATATACAGACGAATTGAGAACCTCCTCCTTTTTTGAAGTCGGTTAAAAAGAGGTACATCGAAAATGCATCTTCAGATCTTAAAAGATGGTATTTTATAGATTTTTCAATCGAACACAATATTATGTTTTGAACTCTTTCATCTTTTTATAGTTGAGCATCTGTTCTTTCTTTAGTTGGTTTTTCTTTTATTATTTTATGTAGGTTTTTAGCCCTAGTAAAATATTTATCTCCATTTCCCACATGTGGAAATTTTTGCTGTCTTTCAATTTTTCAATTGTTTCATTTTGTTTTTCCATTTTCAAAACCACCATACGTTAGATCGCACCAAGTCTACTTTTTTATTTTTGCGACAGTTACATCGCAATTCATCAACTTTTTAGAAATTAAAATCTATCGATCGCGTATTGCCTATTTTAGTACAGTTACGTAAAAAATATTTAATTTGAAAAACATACCGCCATGGTTAGTCCATGTATTGTAACAAATAGATTATATTTTTCTCGTATTTTTTATTGTATTTGTTTATTGTATTGGTTTTTAACATTATTTGCATTATTGTGACAAACATAATTTGGAGTTGGTTGCTTTAAGTAGTATCGGAAGTTGTAAAATTTTTGGTTCTAATTTAATAACACGAAAAATTAATAGATACCTACACCATCGTGACATTTCATTCACCAACGGAAGCGTCGATAAAATTATTTCCGACTAGCTGACCCACGCAGCTCCGCCTGCGCTATTGGTACGTTAACTAAACTTTTAATAACAGACATTCGCATTGAATACATAACCTCCTTTTTTATAGTCGGTTAAAAACTGGGACCCACTTTTTACTTGCTCTCCGAAGCACGGACCCGTTAAGTTCAAATGGCGTTAAACGGTCACCCATCTAAATAATGACCTTACCTAACGTTGCTTAACCCGATCGATTACAAAACCTTGATAACAACTCTCTATGAGTGTTCCCTTACTAATATTTATTATATTATAAAGAAAAATTGATAAAATCTGACCAAGCGTATAACCAAGTACCCATTTTGACTTTAATCCCCTCTCCCAAAAGAACTGTGCTGGATTACGGGATAAAAAGTATCCTATGTCCTACCTCGTAGTAAGATCTCAAATCATGCCAAGTTTCATTTGAATCCATTCAGTAGTTTAGGCGTGATGCTCAGCCGTGATACAGACAGACAGACAGACAAAAATTAAAAAAAATATATTTTCGGCCTCAGTATCGGTTATAGAATGCCCTCCAAAAATAATTTTTAAAATATCTTCAATGTACAGAATTGGACCTGTTACAGTTTTATTATAAGTATAGATATAGAAGATGTTATGGACAGACTCCAAATTACGGATTTTTAGAACTACGGATTTTGGGTTACTACCAAAAATATTTAAACTTTAAATAGATTACGTAAAAAATAAACCAACGATGTGGCCAATTACGTCCTTGTTGTGGGCCACATCAGATCAATTCTTCGTGAATGCATCTCATCACGTCAACGTTTCTTAGGCCTTCCCCGGCGACGACGTCTATCTTTCGGCATCCATTGCGTAATAACTTTGGCCCATCTGTTTATATGTTTGTAAATGTTCAGGTGCCCCTAAAGCTATTTTTCCAAAGTTTACTAAACAGCCACAGATCCACAATATAACAAATTTTGTGGTGACTGTACAATTTGTAGGCAACGTACATATTTAATGTACTGCCGATACTAAAAGTAGGCATGCTGCGATAAGAATATTGTGTTAGGAAAAAAGTTGTCCCTATGCGAAAGTAGGCATAAAACGATCTAACGTATGGTGGTTTGAAAAAGTTGGCATTGTGCTACCAATTACATTAAAATACTAAAAAGTTACCAAAATGCGAAAGTAGGCAGCGCGCGACGAAACCTTTAAATCGTACGACCTATCTGTCATTCATAGCCTATTTGCCTATTTACATTAGAAAGCATCCATCCACCACTCCTACGAAGTATCTACCATACAGTTTTTATCTATACTTAATAAAACTATAACAGGTCCAATTCTGTACATTGAAGATATTTTGAAAATTATTTTTGGAGGGCATTCTATAACCGATACTGAGGCCTAAAATGTATTTTTTTTAATTCTTGTCTGTCTGTATCACGGCTGAGCATCACGCCGAAACTACTGAATGGATTCAAATGAAACATGGCATGATTTGAGATCTTACTACGAGGTAGGACATAGGATACTTTTTATCCCGTAATCTAGCACGGTTCTTTCGGGAGAGGGGATTAAATTCAAAATGGGTACTTGGTTATACGCTTGGTCAGATTTTATCAATTTTTCTTTGTAATATAATAAATATTAGTAAGGGAACACTCATAGAGAGTTGTTATCAAGGTTTTGTAATCGATCGGGTTAAGCAACGTTAGGTAAGGTCATTAATTAGATGGGTGACCGTTTAACGCATTTTGAACTAAACGGGTCCGTGCTTCGGAGAGCAAGTAAAAAGTAGGTCCCAGTTTTTAACCGACTATAAAAAAGGAGGTTATGTATTCGATGCTAATGTCTGTTATTAAAAGTTTAGTTAACGTAAAAATAGCGCAGGCGGAGCTGCGTGGGTCAGCTAGTATAAAATATTATCCAATATTGTAGGTGCTGTCCTGTCGTATCATTTTATGCAGGCCAATTGCAAGGAGGATACGGTGTGATTCTCTTTGATTCAGGTAAGTATTGGTCCTTCCTCCAAGAGATCTTGGTTTAAAATAAATATACATCAATTAAACCATGTTTAAACTAAAACCTAGTATTAAACCCGCTTTGGTTTAAACTTTATCGTCAAGTAATCAAAAAATCATCCAAAGAGAATCCTACAATTAAAGTTCATTGTAGGATTCTCTTTGGAGGATTTTTTACTTTATCGAATTTGCATTTGTTTTGCATTGATCTTGAACGTAATATTTTCATGTGAAAAAGAATAAAAGTATTTTTTGGTAGGTAATGGAAGAAGAAGAATATAATAATGAGCCCGAGCCAAAAACACTATCGCCTAAAACAATTCCAGTTTGCAAATGTTTAATAGATGGTGAATCGTCGGAGAAAATAATAATTTCTGAGCGAAAAAACTTAATTTTAACAACTGTTGCTAGAACTGAACAGTATCTGCGTGAGCGTCGTATTCCTGAATTAATAAGATTTCTCCTTACAAAAGTAATTGCTGAAGGTTCAGACAAACCAATTGCATATCTAGAGAAAGTATTAAATGATTGCATGTTATTTCGCGCAGGCCATGGGCTAGCTCCTGTTTTATATGAAAATAGGTAAGTAGGTACATATCTTTTATTTATGTGAATATACTTAATGCATGGTAGTAAACACTTGAAACATTATATTAGACACCCTTTCTGCTACCCGATAGGTCGTGGGTTCGATTCCCACCAAGTGTCTGGGTGTTATTTATCTATCTAAGTATGTATTTACAAAAAAGTGTAAAGTATAAAAGTATTATATTTGTATCGGTTGTCTGGTTTCTATAGTACAGGATCTGCCTAGTTTCGGATCGGATGACCGTGTGTGGATTGTCCAAAGATATTATTATTATTTATCTTTGTTTTTGATAACACGGGTTTTTTTTTTACCCGGACTTATAAAAGACTTGCGTGGGGACGAATCCCGTAGAGGCCTGTTGGGAGAAATTAATGATTGATATGTATGGAACATACCTGTCAGGATCAACTGCTGGTAATCTATATACTTACGTCCTATATAAAAATGAATGTTTGTCTGTCTGTATGTCCTAAGAATCGTAAACTATGCATTTGATCATGTCATGATCTTCAGCAAAGTGTGCATGCAGCAAGTTGTGCATGAGCCCATGAAGGTTTCTGAGTAAAAAGAGCGCGAGCGGAGCTGCGCGGGTCAGCTAGTAACATATAAACAGCAGTTGACTTTGGCAGGTGTAGGGATCACTGGGCTATTGCAAAGTCCGGGGTCACTTGCCATAATTAGTGTACTAATTATATTTTGGCAAGCGGTGACTTGCCACCCACTCCACTAGATGGGCTCTCCATATAGTCGTCAGAAGACGACGGATTGCAACACCGGTGTGAGTGGCTCAGGGGTATCGGGAGGTGTGCTGCGATTTCTCCGTAGTTACTCGCGGCGTTATGCCCTTAACACTTCCACCCCTACAGCATTTATAGCTCTAACAGCTCTCTGAACGGCCAATTAAGGCAAGCCAGAGCTGAGAGTCCTGCGGGCCCCCTTGGGTTTGAACTCGGCCGACGAATACACGCCAAGGTGGGGGCTGGCCACTAGCTGCACTACGGGCATAATATTGTTATTCTATTTTTGCCTTTCAGCACTTTAGGTCTCAAGAGTAGCATTTGGACATCCTTGAGTTATAATAATTATAACGAAAATCCATTAAGCTGTTTAGGTTGTAGACCATGCCAAAGAAATCGAAATACTTACATACATGCACTCAAAAAAATCTGTGGTAGTCGGACTACTTTCCATTCCGTTCGTAGAGAGTCCCAAAGATATACTATGCCAAGTAGTTTATTAAACTATCGTATTCTACATTCATTCTTTGCATTTACCTTACGCTTTTTTTTATTTTTTCCTAATGTTCCTGTAGCTTTTCTTCTACTGTTCACAGACATTTGGAAGCCGTTGTGAAAAGCTTTGACCCTGGACAAAGAGGATGGCTAAGTGCAGGGCAAGTTCGTAGAGCTTTTATAACGCTGGGATTGACTCCTGAAGAATCTTTAGAGGAAAAAATTCCGCACGATGTTGTATTAAATAGTTTGCGAATTACCCAACAACGGGAATTATATAAATTACTTTCTGCTGGAACGGATACGGAACTTGAGGATATACAAGATGGACCTACATAGTTTTTCTGAGCTTCTACTTCCAGATAAAAGATGTTTACTTACATTATTATTATCATTACCGCATTATATATTAGAGTTCTGCCGCCAAACAGCAGTGTAAACATTGCTGTGTTTCGGTGTGAAGGGCACTGTAGCTAGTGAAATCACCAGACACAAGCAAGAGAATAATTATTGTCTTGGGTGTCAAGCCTGTCGCTCACCATCAGACCAATGTTTGCATGTTTTCAAGCCTTCCCCCTTATGTGCCTAGTCGTAATGATATTAAACGTAACTGATTATACGTAATTGTGGTACGTAATTGTGTGGTAATAATATTAATAAATAAAGCTTGTTTAGCTTATTTGAAAGTTTTTACTAGATAAATTAATGTGCCACTCATGTCAATGGTGGTACATACTTTGTTTTTTAATCGACTTTTATCTTTTTAACCTTCGACTAAAAACAAACGTTGATATAGGGTTTGAGCCTTCCTTCGGAGTCGTTGAACCTGAATGTTTGGGGTGTGGGCCCTTGGAACGTCCATTGAGTACGGCGGCGACTCCGAGGAGGACGGCGGCGGGGTTGCGACTCCCGTCCCCGTGAGCACCGTGATGGACCCGGGGGACTACAATGCGTACCCTGGCGACGGGCTCAAAGGAAAGGCACTGAGGGGCTCCAGGCGCAGACCCCACCGGACGGCCCTGGTCCGCCCCTTTTCATGTGCGTCAGCCGCGGGAGTTTTAGTGGGTAAGTATCCCACATACCCCGGTCGAGCCCCTCAGCTCATGGAGCACAAAAAGGACTCATAGAGGAGTCCTCACGTCCTGTGATATCCAGATTATGTCTGGCTTACTGGTTTTGATTGGTGTCGCGAATCAAGAGGTTAGGGCCGGCAGGGTGACGGATGTACCTATCAAGAGGTGATATATATTTGTATCTTGTGCTTCCCTGGTGCTATAAATATGTTAGCTACTACTCAATAGGTACCACATCCCTAGTAGGTATATCCTGGACGTTGTTAAAAATCACATTGGAAATTGTATTGGAGGTGGATTGAGGACTCTTCGTTATGCCCTATGCTTCCCTGGTACCTCTACTGGCTCTATAGAGACCAACCATATAAATACCACGGGAAAACATTCTTCTCGTAGATCCAACTCCAACAAAATATGTTATGTTTGACCTTGAAATTCGTTTATAGTAATAACATAAGATTTTTGATCGGAAATCAGCAATTTCCGATATATATAGGGATTAAAGGGATGCGAGAATTTTGCACAGTTTGACTATATTATGCTGGTCCAATGAGGATAATGGTTTCGATACTCAGAGTGGTATCTCCTCTAAGTTTCGATAATATTATTTTTTATAATCTAAACTGTAATCTTATCCCATTGCACACTTGCACATGTTAAGGGGATTAAAATTACTCATCAAATTATATTTGGATACCTTACCCTTAGAATAATTCTAAGACCTTACTCTAATGTATTTTGTCTTCCGTGTCTACACCACGCGTATCCACCACAACCGTATCAATTATTTTATATCACTTGCTGTTAGCTGTTATCATATCATACAATACAAATCTTTTCCCTTAATTTAATTCAGATGAAGGTGCTTTTAAATTAAGAGTATGTGTGGTTCATATGTATTTAATAAGTATATCAAATCAATAAACAAAAAAAAAACACCATACAAAGGTTCAAATCTTATTTTATTCCCTTATGTGATGATTTACATAAAACAGAAGTAAGTCATCATCATCATCATCAGCCGGAAGACGTCCACTGCTGAACATAGGCCTCCCCCTTAGAACGCCACAATGAACGACAATTGGCTATTTGCATCCACCGGTTACCTGCGACGCGCACAATGTCGTCTGTCCACCTAGTGGGAGGCCTGCCAACGCTGCGTCTTCCGGTTCGTGGTCGCCACTCGAGAACCTTTCTTCCCCAGCGGTTATCGGTTCTTCGAGCGATGTGGCCTGCCCATTGCCACTTCAACTTGCAGATTCTGAGAGCTATGTCGGTGACCTTAGTTCTTCGGCGAATCTCCACATTTCGGATTCTGTCGCGCAAAGAAACTCAGAGCATAGCTCTCTCCATGGCTCGTTGTGTGACTCTGAACTTTTCTAAAAGGCCAGCCGTTAGAGACCACGTCTCAGTACCATATGTCATCACTGGCAACACACACTGGTTAAAAACCTTCGTCTTCAGGCACTGCGGTATTTTGGACGAGAAGATATCGCGTAGTTTCCCGAACGCTGCCCATCCGAGTTGGATTCTTCGGGCGACCTCTTTGTCAAAGTTGGACCGACCTAACTGGACAGTTTGTCCTAGGTATACGTAGTGGTCAACAACTTCGAGTGTATCGTTCCCAACAACTACCGGTACGGGTGCAACATGGACATTAGACATGATCTTCGTCTTGTCCATGTTCATTTTAAGACCCACCTGTTGGGAAACGCTACTGAGGTCGCTGAGCATCGTATTGAGGTCCTCCAGCGACTCTGCCATAATGACTATATCGTCGGCAAAACGAAGGTGAGTGATGTATTCGCCATTGATGTTGATGCCGAATCAGTCCAAGAGCTTGAAAACGTCCTCCAATGCGTTTGAGAACAGTTTCGGAGAAATAACATCTCCCTGTCTCACACCTCGTTGCAGTGGGATTGGTTTCGTGCTCTCTTCCTGTAGTCGGATCGACATGGTGGCGTTGCTGTACAAACACAAGTACACACAGAAGTAAGTGTCTTATTAAAATTATAATAATACCAGCCTTTGTTTATGTGCCACTGCTAGGCACGGGCCTCCCCTCAAGATGAAAGGGCTTAGGCCATAGTCCACCACGCTGGCCAAGTGCGGGTTGGCGGACTTCACACGTCATTCGAAAGCTAATTAGGCTTTCTCAGACATGCAGGTTTCCTCACGATGTTTTCCTTCACCGAAAACTAGTAACAATCGCACAAAGACGATTCACACATGATTAATAGCTAAATCAGAGGTGCGAGCCCGGGTTCGAACCTGCGCACCTTGTTTCCAAGGTAGCGCTCGCCTACTGAGCTGGTACAGCTACAACGTACGTAGGTGTCTTATTATTCTTATTAAACAGAATGCGTGCTGAATTGTAGGTCAATAGACAGATACAAAATGTTTTTAACACACAAACTTTCATCCCTTTTACATCCTCAACTGACGAATTCTGAAAAACGCTGATACACGTATCTTATTATTTTTATTAAATTACAAAATTTGTAGCCAAAAGACAATGTTTTTACACCCATCCCATACAAACTTTCATCCTCTATTTTACAATCTTAATTAACGAATTCTGAAAAACGCTGATATACGTGTCTTATTATTAAAAAAAAAAGAGTAAGTACAACATTTCAAGTCAAAAGACATTGTTTTTACACCCATCCCATAGAAACTATCAACCCCTATTTCACACCCTTAGAGGTTGAATTTCCAAAAATCCTTTCTTATTGATTGGTTAATCCATAAAATGAACCTCCTGTCCAAATTTTGTAGTCCTAGCTTAGGCAGTTTCGTCTCTGCGGTGTTGAGTCACCCACGCGAAACAGGCCCAGCTCTTTATAATATAACTTTATTTACACTCTTAATTAACGAATTATGATAAATGCAGATACACGTGTTTGATTTTTAGAAAAGAGTAAGTACACAAATTCAAGTCAAAATACAATGATTTTACACCCACCCCATACAAACTTTTAACCCTTATTTTACACCCTTAGAGTTCGATTTTCCAAAAATCCTTTCTTATTGGTTTCCTAGTCTATAAAATGAACCTCCTGTTCAAATTTTGTAGTCTTAGCTTCAGTAGTTTCGGCTCTGCGTTGATGAGTCAATCACGCGAAAAAGGCGAACCTCTATTAGGGCATATTCATATTACACCCTTAACTGACGAATTATGAAAAATGCTGATACACGTGTTTTATTATTATCGTTAAATAGTCTAAGTGCAAAATTTCAGATTAAAAGACAATGTTTTTACACCCTTCCCATACAAACTTTCAACCCTTATTTCACACCCTTAGAGTTCGAATTTCCAAAAATCCTTTCTTATTGATTGGTTAAACCATAAAATGAACCTCCTGTCCGAATTTTGTAGTCCTAGCTTTGGTAGTTTCGGCTCTGCGGTGTTGAGTCACCCACGCGAAAAAGGCCTACCTCTAAATATAGTACAGATTTGAAGCTGAAATTTTCAGGATATGTATTTCATTAAGTGCTCTAATTCTTGGTTTATACCAAAAATTCTAGGGTTGGTCTTGTTTTCTGTATTTTGACGTCAAAGCTAGACATTATCAGTTTTGATTCAAAGTGATATTATTCAATAATGCGTATAAATATTATGTTTTGAAACTTTTCGTGGATGCTAAGAGTATTAAAAAGGACTGAATACCGTTTTCAGTGTGTATGAATTTTTGTTCGTTTAAGCGTTAGGACCTTTTTTTTGGATTTCATAAATCCATTATTACGCTAAAACGGTAAATATTTTTGAAAATCTAGTTAATGCACAAAAACGCCCAAATTAACAGCTACTGATGTTCGTTTATTCTACCGGTGCACAATTATTGGTTTCCGAGAAACAAGATTCTGCAAAACGTTACCCCAGCAGGAATTGCAATAACTCTGAAATCTTAAGACGCAGAAATTTCATTTTCAGCGCAGATTTACGCACAAATTTAAGCTATCTTTCCTGTAGTTTATTTTTCTCTCCGATCATTGGTTTAGAATCTTCCTGCTGGAACAGCGATACCCCAGCAAGAATCGTTTTTCGGATTTTTCTCGAAAACGAAAGAACGCACTAATTTTTTATTCCGCGCACTTTACAGCAGATTGTGCTCTAATTATTCGTTTAACTCAATCCTCTCTACGAGCATCTTTCTTGCTGGGGTAACGGACACAATTATTTTGTATCAACTAGACCTGTGTTGATCAATCATTTGTCGTAACCAGGGTAGATCACGCACGACCTACTCTTATGGTGATCGGGTCAAAAAGATTCGATCATTTCGGTCGCAGTTCGTTTTATATAACCGAATGACGAATGCTGAACATGTAATGCAACTGATTGGATCTCCTCATACAAAATTGAATCACGCGATCGATAGGTCGCGACTCACACTAGAGTGAGAAAGTAATACATTTCTAGCGCGCCATCCCATTTTTGGGTCGCCGTTAGAAAGTGACGAACATATAAATGTTGGGTCATTTTGTAAGCATACTAGAGTGTAATCTAAACATTACAACATAGAGTACAATTCTCTTTAAAATTACGAGTACCCAAATGATCGAATCTTTTAATGCTTCAAGACTCGATCACTCGCGTTTGGGTAGGGATCGAATCAAAGTGACTATCAATCGTGATCGACTCAGGTCTAATTACAAGTTATTAGTCGTTGGAAAATAAATAAATAAATTACATTCCTTTATTTTATTTATAATTTTAGGACTATTTTAGTATAAGGTAAGGTGGGGTAAGACTAACATACTTTACTGTCGGACGGACAAAATGTATTTTTGTGACTTACTTATAAGTCCTACCTTTAAGACAGTAATGCCACTGGTACATTAACACTATAAGCTTATATAAAACAATGAATACATTACCACCATTTCGTCTGGAACAGAAATTTTGAAGAAATTGTGGAATAGGTAAAACTGGTAGTCTTACCCCACCACACGGGGTAAGACTGTCAGTGACATATTTTATTGAAAATCGTCCACCAAATAGAATTTTTAAAAATAAATCATGTTTTTAACAAGTAAGTAAATCAAGTAAAAGATAACTCTATCGCAACGCTACAGCGTTCATTTTTGCGGCAATTCGTGTAAATAGTTATCCGGGGTAAGTCTACCATACAATCGAAAACAGGGGTATAAAATCTTTGATTTGATTTTTTTTTTATCGACATCAAAACCTCATTGTCACTGTGAAATAGTTCAGCGATTAAAGTATGAAGAAGGAGCAAACACAAACACTCACAAACTTTTTTATAAGCAATATAGGAAGCTTTCGAAAGAATAGATACTTATGCACATTTATAAATGCGTATGTATTTCTGTCTCTCTGTTGTCATTAATTTTCTTAATTGTATACGTGATTAAAAGCGCGGGACGTTGCTAGTAGGGTTATTACAATTAATTTTTCTAGATAGCAACTAATAATTATTATTTAGCACCTAGTTAAAGCTGATACCCGCTTTGAAAATGTTTACAATATCTGATTTGGGGGAAGACTAACATAAGTTTGTCTTGCCCCTGGTAAACTGATAGTCTTCCCCCACTTTGACATTTTTATGTCATGGTTTAATTTTATTAAATATTATGGAAAGTTATTGGTTTTATGTGATAATAACAAGATAATTTTAAACTCGATGTTAGTATGATGCTACTTACAGAAAAGATATCTCAATTTAACATTTATTAATTCAAAAGGAGATGTTCCATTTTGGGCCAACACTATGTACACTACATGGACAAATAGGAAAAACATAGGAGAGTTTCATAAAAATACTTATAAATTAATTTGAAGCAGAGTACAATTGTACAAAAATGATTACTTTTGCAGTTATTTAGTATGTCCACCCTGTTTTTAGGGCAGCCATGACAGTTGCGTTTGACGTTGGTTTACTACTTGACAGTTAATGCTATAGTTGACGTTTCGTAATAGATTGTTTACGCGTGGAGTACATAATGTATTTTGAAGTTTTTAGTGATTATTTATGTTTGCGGACATTCATTGACTGTTTCTTTCTTGATCCGGGGCTTTATTGTATTGATTATAGCCTGTGATTTGGATTGGAATCCGCAACAAGTTCAATCGCAGGTATAGTCAGTTGTCAAAATGACATTTTAGTTACGTATTTCCGATCCA
This sequence comes from Furcula furcula, assembly GCA_911728495.1. NCBI lineage: Eukaryota > Metazoa > Arthropoda > Insecta > Lepidoptera > Notodontidae > Furcula > Furcula furcula. The sequence continues at coordinate 18,588,176 of OU452244.1, forward strand.
TCATATTATTGTGGGGTGTTGCTACAGTAGTTTTATATTCTCTTTGGTGTTGCTCTCCTTGACCAAGATATCTTAAATGTACAATAAAACGAAGCAATATTAAAAAAAGATAACATTACAAAACAGTTACTATATTGAATAGTTATATATACATATAGTGTACATGGTGTTGGCCCAGGCTCCATACATTTCTGGAACAACTCCAGATCCACCCGCTAGCCATTTTTTTTTCTTACAGCTGAAATTGTAACTGTGTGATATTGACCAAATAGTTCAGCAGAATTGACAACTGTGTTTTGACCCGAGAACTATTTCATGATAGCTGTTTTATCGACAAGTTAAAACCGAAAAAAACGCAGAACTTTTCGAGTTATTTGAAAGTGACAGTCTTACCCCGGTGACAGTCTTACCCCACCTTACCTACCTTACTAATAAAAGTATTTTTTACTTACTATAGTCCTTCTATTTAACAATAACAATCTTAAGAAATAATTTCAATTATTGACAGCTTTATAAAAACTGAGTATAACTATATTACCTATAGGTGATGGTACAGGGGCAGGGCGTATGGTTTTAGTGTATCTGTGTGCGTGATCGTCTGTATTTATTGTACCCACAGAACAATACTACAAGATTGTACCGCCGGTATTTTACATGCAGGCACATGTGCATGGTTGGTTTGGTTGGTTTCACTTAGATTGTTCATGGCACTCCTTTAATTTTAGTAAGTCAGTGTATTACAGTACCTAACGAAATACTACATTATTATCTCAGTTATTTTTTTTCCAAATTAAGGTTTTATTGTTAGCTGGCATTTCTACAATGTCCATTAGAGTCAAATTATTCAACTCTGCCAACTTAATTAAATCAGATATATCACGAAGTCCCCAGGAACGGTTCCTAGCTCTAAGAGATGCATCAAATTGAATATTACTTTCAGGAGTTATAACACCATCTTTACTATATGGGCCATATGTAATCATAAGTGCATCAGGTTTTAAATATTTACCAGCATTTTTGAATAATCCAACTGTACACTCATATGGGCTAATATGAATCAAATTAGCATTGTACAAGTAGTCCACACTATTTTCTTTAAATCCATAGAATGATAATTTGGTGCATATATCTACTATTTTTGGTGGAAGTATATTTTTTGTTGGACAGTTTTGTTTATAATAAGAGATACTTTCAAGTAAATTCTCATCAAATTCCGTTGGCTGAAATTTAATACCCGGAAAGTGAGGGGCAAAGTGTGCAATATGCTGCCCGGAGCCCGAGGATATCTCCAAGAACAGTTGACTATCATCATTTTCAATGCTCTTAGCATCACAAATTATGAATCGCTTTAATACTTCCAATATAGGTCCTTGATTTCTTGAAGCAGCGGGATAGATTAGCTTTTGATTTTTTATACTGAAATAGAGAAATCATCATTATATCAGATTTAACTATAATCCTTACAAAAATTAATTGGTTTTTACCAATGAAATAATTATTTCATAATTTATTCAAACCAATAATTAGTGTTTTGAGAACACAATTATATTTTTAGTCTACTTCTAAATCGCATTAATCATACAAAATTGAACTATCATAACTAATCATAGCTTAATAATTTATATCTAATCCAATAGTATATTCATGATCTAATCAAACTCTGTTTTCAACCAAATAACGATGGATCAGTTTCATGTAGTTCTCAGATAGTCTGGGGGACTAGTACGGGTTTTGATAGTTAACAAACTCTATCAAACTATCAGTTTTTTCCATACATTTCACACCACCGCCCCTGGTGGTAACTATTAGAAATGAATGGGAGAAAACTGACAGTTTGATTGATCGAGCTCCTATGCTATCAAAACCTGTACTAGACCCGCTGACCTCTCCAAGTGTAACACTTCTTTTAATTATCTTATTTGAAAAGACTTCTCAGCATATTTCGAGATTGTTGGATATATCTTTTGTTTTATCTTTTTACAAATTGTGAGATTGTTTTTTTTACAATTATTATTGTTTTAGAACTTTTTCTAAATGACTGTTATGAAAAATAAAACATTTTTCAGAGTGTGCTCACACAATCCTCACACACACTAATAAAATTAATTACCGACCTTTCTTCTCCAGAGAAGCAGCATGCTGCATCTTTTGCCATTGTAGGCTTCAGTCTATGGCTAATTAATAATTTTACAAAGTCCTTTTGTATTAGTTTTGTCATTAATTTGGTAAAATAACTAGATCCAACCGTGTATTTTCTTTTTGTCAGCAACAATAGAACGTAACTGCGTCATGTTACGCAAAAGTTCACTTATTTACTTAGAGGAAGAAAACAATAGAGGGCTGGACACTTTCTTTCTCATTCACGCAAGAAAAGAATGCGTTTATGTAGGTTACGTGTGATAGAAAGAAACAGTGTATATGATTTTTTGTCCCTCAGCATGTGTTCGATTTTTCCGCGCCCTGGGTGCGAAACAAATTTGACGTTAGCTCCCACTTTGCTCCGTGACAATTTTATCGTGGTTTTAATATTAAATAAATAACTTAAAATTCAATAAAAAACTAACTGTGACATTACTGTGTGTTGTGGAAATCCTATAAGAATCGTGCAGTGCAGTATTATAGGCTGTAAAAGTGACAGTGAACGTAAAATTAGTAGAGTATCGTTTCACAGGTAAACGTGAATTATTATGGCCAATTTAGAGATTACATTTAGAAACTAATACATGTAAACGACTTATTTAGATCTTATTGCTATAAATTAGTTACTATTTTACTTGAAAGTTACGTGTAAGATCGATAAATTCTTGTTTTTCATCCATAACCTAAAATTTTCAGTTTATTGATCGCCATTATCAGTGTTGCCAGTGTATAAAAGAGAGACTACCATAAATAAGTGGTAAATTATTATTAAGTGCATCATACACGATCCCACATGCTGGGTGCATCGAAGAATTTCTCAGATTTCCCGAATTTATTTTTATGATTTCCTGAAAATATGGATATTTGTATACTGTGGATAGCAGCAACAAAAAGAATTAATTAGGTTACTAAAAGTTATTCCCGAATGCTTAAATATTCAGAAATAACGTAAGCGCTCAAGTAATTCGTCCAAGGCTTCGCAGGACGTATTCATTCGTTATTTATAGGCACAATGGTCATTGTACATTTAATCGTGCTTTTACTATAAGCATGTTGTTTAAATATATGTATGTATGTTGTTGGTTCCAATTTATTGGTAAATTTGTCTGAATTATAAATAAATAGTACCGACGTTGAATAGTTTGTTTCATTTGCCCCCCTATTATGTACCTATCTCGTTTGACAACTAAAGTGATGATCAATAAAGCAAAGTGACTATTAAATAACTATCAAATGATTCATTTGGCATTGCCTAACTTGAATCACCAATAAATACCAAACACACTTTCAGTAGACATCAAAGTTTGGTGGACAACTGAAGCTTGATAGTCACTTTGCTTTATTGATCATCACTTTTTTTTTGTAGGAATAGTACTGTTTCACCGGACAAGAGGGCGAGCGCTTAAAGCGCTCCAGCCAGAAAGGTTTGGGTAGCGACTAGCACAAGGGCACCTCAGGGAGGCACGGCCTCGGCTTGGGCTGCCGCTTAGAGGAAATGAGTTTACCACCGGTTCACAACGCGCCCCCGCTGAGAAGAACCGGCAAGAAACTCAGCGAGGGGATGCATGTCGAGGTCGCATGCGTACGGATCCCTTCGGCCTCGCCGGCGAGACCGGTGTCTGAGTGTTGATGTGTTTACGAATCTTGACATCGTTGTCGGTGTTGGTGTTGTGTCATGGTCCAGGAGGACGGACATCGGGTCGGGGTGGGCCGAGCAGTACATGCCGCGGACGGCGGCGATGTACGGCTGTTCGACGATCTGAGGGACCTGGCCGCTGCCCAATAGGACATGGGTTCGATTCCGAAGGATTCCGAACTATTGTCTGGGTGTTATTTATCTATTTAAATATGTATTTATACAGTTTACAAGTATTTGTAATCATTTATCTGGTTACTTTACTAAAGGATCTGCGTAGATTGAGATCAGGTGGTCATTGGTCAAGCGTAGATTGTCCCAAGATACTACTACTACTACTGGTACTATACTACTGGTACTATAGATTTGTATATTGGAGAAATTTACTAAAACTTACCCGTTAAATGGCCATAGTATGTATTATATTAAGTTATAAGAAAGACAATTCTTGCCTACCTCTCTGGGAAATAGCATATTATTATTTTTATCTCTTAACTTTTTTGTATGAGGCTAATAATTATCTTAGCCACTTTAATCACCACGTGATATCACCCAGGTGAACAATGTGGAATAGACCTTAGCTACAGCATATATGATATTAAGTGTACATTCACTTTGTAGCCTCCGTCGTGGGTTCGAATCCTGCGAAGGGCAACAAATTTGAGTAGTTGTTCCTTACTGGCTAGGACAATGCAGGCCGATGACCTGATTGTCTGTAAAGTAAGATGATCCATGTGTCGGGATTTGCGATAGGACGTATGCCCGACTCCTGTCCGTCAAATTAAAACACCGAGCTTTGGTAATAAACACTTATAATCAAATTGAGAGAGAACAACTTATAATACAGTGGAGTAATCGTAATAATTAAAACATGTCTCTGCCATAGATACTAGCGCGCTGTCATCTTTTTGACAGCCCCTTTGGCGTTCCGAAACCGTGATCCGAGATACGCCACACATGCGTCGGATGGGCATGTAAAAAGTCGGTCCTGCGCTTAACTTCTCCCCAGTCGTGTCGGTCTTCCGTCCCATCGGATTATGAGAGGTACCTATTACATAAAGGAAGAGAGAGTGCACTTGTGTCTACGCAAGCACTTGTGCACTATAATATCTCCTGCGTACATGGCTGATCTTGTGAAAGATTGGCCGCTGTGGTCGTTTCGGCTAGGAGGACATTATTATAACAACCACTTTCGTACTTTTTGAAGACTGTCATAGATTAAGACGATATAATGTAAGAAAAGTAAATGTTGTGTCAAAAAAGTGGTTTTTGGTTAGGAAAGAAAATATAATTTTATAATTTACAACAACCTCCGTATTTGCTTTACACAAAGGGTAAAATTTCCCTTACGTGGCAACTCTAAATTTAGTATGTACTTATTTTTCTGTCCTTATCGGCGGCACGCTTGGTATATGTCTGTATTATATTCTGTCTACGCTTATTTATATGCGAGGTTTTAAAAATATGACAACTGCCTAAGTTTGCTCCTTGATCCCGTATAATAATCCACGAACCTGTATTATAACTGGACAGCGCAGTCTACTAAAGAATGAGAGGGAGAAATCACGAGCCGAATGAGAGGTCCGAAAGTAGTAGTGTATCTCTGTCTAATAGGGTGTCCACGCATTACTATGTGGAAGGATTCTTTTTCTCACTTCTAATGTCTTTTGGCGGTGGATCGGGTCACAACGGACGGTGCCACATCGGTGCTCCTGCGTGACCTCCGTCAATCTGTATGTTGCGAGGCGCACCGCATGAGACGATTTTTGAGTTCAAATCGTAATTTTTGTGACATAATACTAACTATAATTATTATTTGTATTGTATAATTGGATTTTTGGATTGCCAATCTTCCTTTTCACAACACCTATCCTTCCCTTTCCCTCCTTATTCGTGAGAACGCAATGGTCAATATATCAATTAACCAAAATGGCGGTGATGTGGTTCGCCACCCATCACGTCTCTTTCTCACGGAGGCGAAAAGCGGCCCTTGGGCTCTGCCTACCCCTACGGGAAAAAGGCGTAATTTTATGTATGTATGTATGTATGATTGGATGGAATGCAAGTCCGCAGTCATTACTTACAAGATCTGCTGTACTTACCACAATTAAGACAATAAATTATTTGAATTTGTGGTAATACCTAGCTATCGTGTTCTTCCGGATATCTGTATTTCATTCCACAATTCAGGTTGAGTTAACCAACGTTTGTATGGAAACCATCATCCGAGACAACCGACGCAACGCCATACATAACAATGGTCACCCTACTCTAACAGTACACCGCGACACCGGTTTACTTACTACAACAATGTCGACAATCACACAACAGCTCAGTGCTGCTACCTGCATAATGATAAATTGTTACTAATATTCTTGTTAATAAAAGTATTGCATGTTGTTCGTGTGCTAATTTATAATATTACATTTCATCGTCCTAGTAGTATTATATTTCGATGTTTTATTACACGAAAAACTTATAAGCAAATGTAATCAACTTTTAAGAAATCTACCTAACACTACTAAAAAGAATCATATTTTGCGTTGGCAACTTACTTGACAAAGGGCAGACAAGGACACACATCTACTTTTGAGCTATCTCACTCGGCTCGTTTTTCTACTTCGACTTGTGTCAATGAAAAACAAACCTTAAGAATGTAGTATAAAGTTTAAATTAGTGATATTAATATATTTAAGTGATCTATCCAGTTTTTACGAAGTAAATATAAATTCGTGTAATAATCATCTTTGACAAATTGAGTCCTTGTGTGTGCAGTAGTTTTTTTATAAATTACATAAAATAACAAACGTTTTTAAAAAATTACGTTCTATGAAGGTTCTATGGCTATCAACATAGTGATGTTACGATTGAGATATCGATATTGTTTATTAACTATTTTTACACGGGTATAATATAGCATTCTAATGTAGTATAAATATCTTAGAGGAGATACCACTGGAGAGAGCATGATGCGCTAACCCCTCTGCCAAATTTTGTTCATATGTTCAGCGGGGCTATTACGTATCTCGTTTGACAACTAAAGTGATGATCACCAAAGCTAAGTGGCTATCAAATAACTGTCAAATGTTGCAATCGGTATTGCCTAACTTGAGTGACCAACTGAAATGACGTCATGAGCACCGATTCTCGGTGATGATCACCGTAGACAATATTTGACAGATGTTTCTGTATCGATAACCTATAATTGGTATTATGTAAGTAAAGTGTACATCAAACTCATGGTCACCCAAGTTGCGATGACCATCGTGAAAGCAACTAATAAGAAGCAGTGTTTTATACTGTTGAAGGTGATCGTCACTATAAGCCGGTTATTTGAAACGTTGACTAGAAGCATTATCAACGTAGGTAAAAATGTGACAACTATTTTCGCAGGATTATAACTTTTTTTTGTGACCTAAAGAAAGTATTTGGTTGGAGTGTATCCTTGGGGGCTATGGTGGGGGCGCTGTGAAGTTGGTATGAAATGATATGAAATAATTATTGTGACTTTTACTTTTATTTATTTATTAGTCAAAATCAGATTCATCGTCGCTGTCACTCGAGCTATCGCCGACATTTATAATTAATTGTTGATTCATATTATCTATCGCCACGTGTTTATCCCAATCTGCCATTATAGTTTCTTGTGTTTTTTGAATTACATTTTGCCAGTTTTCCGCAGTTACTTCCACACATGCATTTTTTAATAAATCAAGCATTTTGTTTGCCGTGAATGGGGGTTTTGTGTTATTTCGAGCGGCGTGTCCTTTTACTTGAGCCCATATTAATTCAATGGCATTGTATTGACAATGATAGGGTGGTGGAAGTCTAAGAACCCAATGAACATGTTCTGCAGCTATTTCGTCGATCACATATCGTTTTGGGAAGTGTTTTTTTGTTCGTAATATATTTAGTAATTGTACTTTTAGTAAGGAGTTATCAACATTTTCGCCACTTCGTTCAAACCAGTCAATGATTACTTCTTTTTTGTCGGCCTGGGTCGGCATTTTATCAATTTGGCGTGAGTGATAGGATGCGTTATCCATAATAATGACTGACGGTTCTTCCAATGATTGCACCATTTCCTTAAACCAACTTTCGTAAACCTCAGAATTCATTTCTTCGTGGTACTCAACTGTTTTTTTGGATTTAAAGGCCAACAAAGCATCTGGCATGAATCCTTTCATAGACCCTGCATGGCAAATGATTAGGCGTTCTCCTTTTCCCATCGGCACTGAGCTAGTGGAAGCAGCGGTGTCATCAGTCCAGTTCTTAGACACTGTGTGGTTCGCATTCAGCCAAGTTTCGTCAGTGAAAACAACATTTGACCAATCTGCAATTTTTTGGCTTCGCTCAAAAATTCGCAACGAGCGAAAGCTACGTCGCGACGCTCCATCAATATTTTGCGTTTGTCCGATTTTTTTTATGGATATCCAATTTCTTTCAAGACCTTTGCCAATGACGATTTTTGGCCTCGGAACAAATCACATTCACGCAAAGAAGCAACAAGTTTTTTAAGTGTTGGAACTTCTTTACGTAAGTAATAGTTATATATATGACGGCGTATAGCGTCTGCGTCAAAGTTGTCAACTGATGTCACACGACGTGGTTGGCGTTTTTTCTTCGGCGTACGAAGCTTATTCTCCTGCATGCCGCTTGTTCCGTAGGCTTCGGTAGTAATTTTTGTAACCGTAGGTGCACTAATACCTAACGCGGCCGCAACGCGCTCTCGCACTTGCGACAATGGTAAAAGCGGGCCGCCATTTTGATACTCTGCTTCAAAGTAATTACGAAGCTTGATCACCATTTCTCTCGTCTTTCCTTTCAGCACTGATCCTTTCGGCATTTTACAGTTCGAATATAAAACAATACAAAACTCAGCAAACAATGACTAGCACGGGCGTCTTGTTGCGAGTGACAGATGACAGTGACAAACACAAAATGGCGGTGGACCATTGAGTGTTGCTACCTTGAAAAAATACTACTGCTTACCCATAGACAAAAAATGGGGTAAGTAATAGAACGTTTTAAAAACCCCGCTCTAATATTTAGGAAGATTATTATTACGTGTCAATGTAACAAAAGTGATAATAGAATGACGTTCTACTACTTACTAGCGCCATTCCTACGACTGTTCTCTTTCCGCACAGACTCGATAGAAAAATGAATCGATATCGTGTCCACTATAATCACTTGGTCACAACACTATAACTGTCAAATTAGATCTGTCAAATAGAAAATAAACGGTTGGATCTATGTGGATCTATGTGCTATGGTTACAGAACAAAAATCAGTACAAGTACTATAGAATGCTTAAATGCAAGTAAGAACCGTAGGCACAGGTAAGAACATACATATCAGGTACACGACAATAGGTACTATACCGTCAGCTGTATTATCGAGATTTGCGCTTGTGACAGATCAAACCACAGACGTATTAGGGATGCTACGCATCAGACGGTGAACTGCCCTAGAGGAAAAATCACATTACGGATTTGCAGTAATAGAATATGACGTCTGTTTTTTTTTAAATTATACGCTCATATCATGTGCCGTGGGTCAGGACTTTTCGCCCAGTTTTAAAAAAACGGAGACTAGTCTTTTAAGCCGCTTTACTTTTCATATTCCTATTCCATTTTTCAGGTTTAGAATAAAATACAATATACATAATTTAAATTATTTTTATTCTTTATAAAAAAAATATACATTTAAGGTAAATAAGGTTAATACTTTGGTCAGGATGTGACTCTCCGGGTAGTTTTTAGTTAATTCATTTGTTTGATAAACTGTCTCCATTTATAATAGCGGCTAGTTAAATATTATTAGAGAATGGGTTAATGCCATGGTCGAGATGTGGCTTGTCACAGCTTTTTAGAGATATGTTTGTTTGTCCGATAAATTGGCATCGTTAACAGCATCAAAGTGACCATCGCTGAGTGTACAAATTCCAACTGAAACAAAAGAGTGGCATGCTTTAGTATTTTGTATGACACACACAATTACCAGAGAGAGAAGATAAGAGAACCTAGTGCAAAGTGAATAATTCCGGTTAATTATGATTCTATCTTATTTTTACAGTAATAAGTTTTCAGCACTTGCAGATTTATTAGCCTAGCCTAATAGTATGGAACTGTCCTACTACAGCATAAAATTTACATCATTATCATCGGAGTAAATGAGGACAAATTAGGTACAATAATGTATAGTATAAATACAAGACAACTGTGTAAAATATATAAAACTAATGTTATAAATGTTAATTCATATATTGCATGATATAGTAGATTATAAGTTAAATTAGGTAGCATTCTAATGAAAAGTATGAGAAAATATTCGTAACAAGGTAAGTACTTACCATTGATTGTGGTCAGTGTGCATTGTATAAGGAGAGCATTTGTTGATTTCGTAAGCCAAAAATAACGTAGCATAGGCTTCAACACGAAGACGAAGCCTCACTGGTATGAGGCAATGAACTTTTCCGTGAAGAATATCCTTTCACAGTTCATGTTTATATGTTACATTCCTGCATATTACAATCTTGGGGAAAAACATTAAATTGATTGCCGTCCTTACTCCTACAAGCACAATTCACGACACAGTCTTTTAAAACGTAATGCAAGTTGTTATTTAAAGATTTTACACATTCATTATGTACAAAATTGTAAAATTACAATGAACAACGAACTTGGTAAAATCACAATGGCGTCCTTGTTTGTTTCCTGTCTTTTGTCTGTCTTATTAAAATCAAATATGGCGTCTATATTACAGACGACAAAGGAATGAAGTATGAAGGAGGGAGGAGGGAAACTGTCAAAATGGATAGTTACAATATGGCTACAATGCGAGGAATAGAAGTACCGAGATTTATAGCCGTGCCTATTACTACTTATCACATAAATATCAATATAACTCTTGTAATATAACTTTATATAGTTCAATTTACCGGCCTCGTAGGAAAATCTGCCTACGTTTTGTTTAATGGGACCATAGACAAACGCGTACTCTATAGAGATCCTTCCTCTAAGGCTATGGTTTAGATTTAATACAAATATTATACTTCCCACCCATTGACCATTGACTGCCGTAGAGCAGGCAGTGTTGACACCCAGTGGCGTAGCTAGCCTTAGTGGGGCCCTGTATCAAAATCTGGTGGGGGGCCCATAATGAAGGGTAAAGGTTTTTCACAAAAGAAACAAAAACGCTCGCGTTGAGTTGAAATAATTATATTAAGTTTTCTCATGACTTCATTTGTGCTTAGGTAGTTAATATAGATATACTAGCTTCATTTAAAAGCATGGTACTGCCGCTGAATATCTCCTGACAATTATTGTTCGACCCGGAAAAGATTCTAACCAACTTGGGAATCAAATTCAGGACTAAAAAAAGTAGGAATAAAAAATTGAAAGAAATATTATTTCCCATTACCTTTCAAATGACATCAAACTCGTGTTAAACGAGTCTCATTTTTTGGTTTTATGTCAGATATTATTACATATATTTTTTTATGAAATATGTATATTCTATACTGTTTTTCTATAAAACGAATTTTATTTTTTTACTTTATAAACGACACCACCCTCGAGATTTTTAATTTATGGGTCCTATTTGACTTACTTCAGTAAGTCCTCACCCTCAAAATATCTCTACTTCGCCTTAATAATACTCTTTTATTTTGTGTCAGAAAACAGTGTTTCTTGTTATGTATATTATGTATCGGATGAGATATCGGAAGTCATACATAACTCTAAAACATGCTTCACCGTTGTTTTGGGGGACTTCATTCAACCCAAAGATGGACACACGGAATGGCGATGAGTTGAAAGTGGGGTCGTATTCGTATGGGCGGCGGAACCAGAGGCCTGTCTGATCGACTTCATGGAGAAGGAGGGACTCTACGAGATGAACTCTTTCTTCAAGAAGCGTCCATCCAGGAAGTGGTCCTGGATAAGCCCTGATGGTTCAACCAAAAATGAGATCGACTTCATTATGAAGACTAAGAAGCACATATTCAATGAAGTCTCCGTGATCGGCAAGGTTAAAACCGGTAGCGATCACCGTATTGTAAGAAGCACATTGAGTATCAATGTTAAGCTCGAGAGGTCCCGTCTGATGAAGTCTACGCTCCGTCCAGGAGCCGCCCAAATACAAAACCCCGAAGACTTTCAACTCGAACTACAAAATCACTTCCAGTGCCTAGCCGAATGCAAAACTGTGGACGAGATAAACAATGGGTTGGTGCAAACTGCCGCAAACAGCCTCAGAAGCACTCCAACAAAACCATTAAATTAATGGAAAACTGGACTGAGATGAGACTGCAATCTTCAGCTGATATGTCAGAATTTGCTGAACTCAATAAACGAATCTCGAAATCCATGCGGCACGACTTGCGTTCCTATAATACAGCATGTATTAAAAGGTCGCAAATGAGCGGAACCAAGGCTCTAAAGTGTTCGCCAATAATTCGTCTATTGGGCGCAGCCAAATGACCAGGCTGAAGATCGAAAACGGCAGTGTCATCTCATCGAAACCGGAAATATTGAGAGAGCTCTAGAAGTTTTACGGACAGTTATACACCTCAATACATGAACCCATTGCCAGAACAGCTCAGGACATCAGAGTCAAATTAACCCGACACTACACTGAGGACATCCCAGACATCAGCCTGTACTAGATTAAAATGGCTCTTAAACAGCTTAAGAACAACAAGGCGCCGACTGAAGACGGAATCACTACAGAACTTCTGAGAGCGGATGGAAAACCGGTACTTTTAGTCCTCCAGAAGTCATTTAATTCCGTCTTACTCGAGGGTACTACACCAGAAGCATGGCACGGGAGTGTGGTGGTTCTTTTCTTCAAAGGAGGTGATAACACTTTATTGAAGAATTATAGACCCATCTCACTCCTGAGCCATGTATACAAGCTGTTTTCGAGTCATTACGAGCCGTCTCGAACGCAGGTTTGATGAATTCCAGCCTCCCAAGTTGAAATGGCAGTGGGCAGGCCACATTGCTCGAAGAACCGATAATCGTTGGGGAAAAAGGTTCTCGGGTGGCGTCCACGAACCGGAAGACGCAGCGTAGGCTGGCCCCATATCGCACTAGGTGGACCAACGACATTGTTCGCGTCGCAGGCAACCGGAGGATGCAAATGGCACATTATCGTTCATTCTGGCCTTTGTTCAGCAGTGGACGTCTTCCGGCTGATGATGACGATGATATTATGTATAATAAATAAAATATTACTTGGACATATCACCATCAGGTGGGAGATTCTTCGAACGCTACAATGAACGCGAAATAGGCGATTTGCATTCACCGGTTGCCTGAGACTCGCATAATATAGTGATTCCACCTAGTGGAGGCTTAACTACGCTGCGTCTTTCGATTCGATTTTGCTACACGAGAACCTTTCTACCCGCGATGAACGACGGTACGTACCGTTCTTCGCGCGTTGTGGCCTGCCCTGACCAGATTCTGAGAACTATGCCAGAATTTCCTTATTTTATATTCTGTCGCGCAAATAAATCCCGAGCAATGGTCTCTACTTAGCTCGTTGTGTAACTCTGAGCTTCTCTAAAAGGCCACTGGCAATATACACTGTTAAAAATATTTTCTTTTTGTCTAAATTATAATTTTATTTTATTTTTATTTATTGGAACATCAAAACAGTTATACATTATACATTACACCAGGTAGAGATAAAGTAACTATTACTAAATTTATAACCCACACCAGAGTTCACAAAGTAATATTATACATATTATATTATATGAAAGCGCGCAAGACTTAAATCAGTAGGTCATCACTCATCAGGGATATAAGTTAAGAAGTTTGTAGAAGTAAAAGGTAATAAAATTAAGTTAAGAATAATTAATAACTAACACAGTCAAAAGAACCGAGGTACCATTTTTTAAAATTTAGTTTGGGGAGATGGAAAATATCTAAAGCAATAAACTATAACCTATAACAATAAACTATAACGAAAATATATTGAAGTCGGTGCTAGCTAATCATGTTAACTAACACTATCACCAGCTGACACCGACTTCAATATATTTTCGTTATTTTATGCTTTTTAGATAATTTACTTTGAAGTCGGTTTTTTTTTTAAATAGTTTATTTAACACTTTTTAGTGTCTTGTTTTACCATGATAGGTACCAGCACTATCACGCAACTCGAACATCGACGTTACAGTAACATACTGAAAACATAAAAAGTTTATATCTCTTAAACTACTGGACCGATTTTGATGAAACTTATACTCTACCCTAAGTTGAAAAATACTCTACTATTGCAAAAAGAATTTTCGAAATCGGACTTGTAGTTTCTGAGAAATCCGCGGACAAACCTACATACATACATACATACTTACATACATACATACATACACTCATAAAATTTGGTAAATTTGTTTAGAAGCCCACATAGACTAACATATATTAATATTACGCATTTTTATCAATATTACATACATACGCGTCGAATAGAGAACCTTCTTTTTGAAGCCGGTTAAGAAGCCGGTTAAAAATACCTTCCTTTAATCTTCTATTAATATAATATTAGTATAGATTACGAAACAAACAAGATATGATTTATTACCTGGGAAGTAGGTACAGCCCAAGTGTTTAAGTGAGATTATGGATAACGTGTTACGAATTTTTGCTTACACACGTTCGGGGCCCCTGTAGCCAGGGGGCCCCGTATCATTGATACGGCTGATACGGCGGTAGCTACGCCCCTGTTGCCACCTCACCTCAGCCAAAGATTAGAAATCCAGTCTCATATACGTAGTGTTAAATCCTCTTTGAGTGTATCATCATAGTAGTCTGTGGAGTGTATCAATCAATTTCAATCTCTAGCTAGCTACTAGTCTTCCTAGTATCTAATTAATCTGTGAATCAATGAGTTTCACAGACGTATTAGGTGGTGGTGTGCCGATTCGATTATTTGACTAATCGATTATGAGAATTAATGTTATCGTATATCGATTACATTTACATTTCATTTCATTTACATTTCTTCAAATTGTCTTAAATAAAGATATAAAAAACACAACACAACTTAATCACTGAAATATTTAAAATATCAATATTTAAATTTAATATCAAACAGAACATATTCACATATTTCTTTGCTTTTGGCGGCTTCGTGTGGCGGGTCACCCCCTTCCCTCCGACATGGTTGAGGGTAGTGATGGCTGCTGCTCGAGTCAACTCGTGCGCGGGTGCTGTTTGGGGGGACTGGTCCCACTACTATCCCTTTGGCTTTTTAGTTTGTTGTACTTTCGTCGTATTTTATTATTTTTTTCTGTCTTATTTGATCTTTTGAACGGCAAGACACACTGTCGCTCTGATCTAATTGTAACATGACACACTGTTTAAAAAAAAGTGAAAAAATGACAAGCCCGCTGAGTTTCTTGCCGGATCTTCTCATCTTCCCAGTTGAGGCCACGTTGTGACCCGGTGGTAGCTTACTTAAAAAAAAACCATGACCTTTAAAAAGTGCTAGCGTTAAGCCTATTTGATATAAACTATTTTGGAGTTTTGAGTTTATTTAAAAATTAATTAAACATTAAATAGAAGTTAATCACTTATTTACTAAAAAAAAAACAATATTTAAATTAAAAATCAAACCGAACGACAAGTGTTTTTATCGCTCCGGGGTAAAGTGGGTGTCAAATCTCATTTTTTTTGCGCGGGCTCGGACTCTTCGGTTATATTCGATCTCGCGTGTCGGGTGGTAGAGTGTAGCGGTGGTGCGTATTTACGCGACCAGGTTTTAAAACCAGGTATTTGCTTGCAAGTACGCAGCCCTGGTACGAGCCAAAATACTTGCTTTAAAGTATTTTTACTTGTGCCGGGCGGGAGGGCGCCGGGCGGCGCGGGCAAGGTGCGGGCCTCGTGCGGGCGGCGCGGAGGCCGCGTGGCCGTGCGCCCCGCGCCTTGCAAGTACGTATTTTACGTACGCAAGCACTTTTACTTAGTAGGGTTAGTAGGCATTAAGGCATTATGAGATAAGAGGCCGCGGTGTACACTCGTTTTTACTGCTATGGACAATGACATTTCAACTTTAATTCTATTGTCATAACGTAAATTTTGTAGAATTTAGTATTAAGTTTTTACGAACGCCTAATACTTTAATCCGAGTCGGAAGTGTAACACACTGCCATGGACGTATTTACTTCTATAGACTTAGCCCGTGTGTACGAAAAATACTTGCAAGTATTTGAGCCCTGGTTTTTGACCCTGGTATTTTAGGCGACTCGTACTTGGAAGCCCTGGTTTTGCTTTTAGCAAGTATGACCCATGCCTATGACCCAAAAATTATGTTTTTATCATCCACTCTACTAGAGTGGATAATAAAAACTTAATTTTCGGGATTTTCCCTATACTTACAACAGTTTCCTACTCAGTCAGCATCGATATACTATACCAACTAGATTAGCTGTCACGAACAAAATGACATCGAAAATGTGGTCGCGGTTACATATACTTACACAACTATACACGTAGCTAGAAATTGTAGAAAATAGTTTTAAACAATTCGGAACGTCGGACTAATAGAAGCCTTCACATGTAGTAATAAAGTCTAATTCTGTATGCAGTAATGTTGGCACATAAAACCTTTACATCGGAGACAAAGAAAAATCAATAAAACCGCCAAAGCTATACGAAAAAATTTAGTTGTTTTGTAGATTTTCTTTTAAATGAGTACAAAAATGTACTCATTTAAAAGAAAATCTTAACCACTATAAAATAAGGTTCAAAACAGGTGTGTTTCCATTGTGTGTGTACTGACTTACAAACTTATCCGTGCTGGTGGCAAAAATGAGAACTAACTTTTTTATTATGGTAATGACGTGTAGTTTAACAGTTTCGTATAGACAGTGGCGACACGCCTATCGGCAACATTAATTTTGTCAGTCTGTAGCGGAGAAAATATCAAATAAATAATTTTTATTTCGTATTATAATGATATCTTACTTATATTTATTATTTAAACTAGTAGTAATAAGAACACGAAACGAAAAAAAAATTCTCCATCTGCAATTTTAGTATTACGATAAGTATTATATTATTTGGACAGTATATAAACGCGCAATAAGGAATTTCGATACATCCTGTTGTCGGCTCGTACTAATTTGAAATAGATCGACAGCCGTCTCCGTAGCTCTATTTTCGTGACCACTTTTCGGGTCGTGACAGCTAACCTGTATATCGATGTCAGTCAGTCTCAGTCTCCACCCATTAGGTACCTACTAAACTTTTTACTGGGGACGGGGATTCCCTTAGCAAATAGGGTTATCATAACATAAATGATTTTATACCAATTATCGATTATCTAAATAATAGTCGATTGGAAACAATTATTTTGATAATCGATTATTAATAATCGATACCGCACACCACTAGTATTAGGGATGCTATTTATAATAAAAATATAGGTAATCACTATGTTATAAAGTGTATCATATTATTATCAAGAAATGGCAAAACGATCAGCTTCTGTGGCATTCGATATAGAAGAAATACAAAAGAAAAGTGTTGGAAAAAAGCATTCATTGGATTCTGACGAAGAAGATAGTGGAGCAGAGGAGGAACGCAATAATGTCCTTGACGCTGATAATATTGAAGGCGAAGAAGAAGGGGTTGGTGGCTTGGAAGGTGAAGTGAGTACAATACAAAGTTTCAGTTGTGTTCATCAAAGCATATAAATATGTGTGCTTCCCATTTTATATAAAGTTATTTGGTCTATTTTCATACATCAATAATGTTCACAAGACATACAGCAGTCACAATGGATCTTTGTGTGTCAATTGTTGTTATAATTTCTTTACATATTACATTTTTAATTCTAATATTTATTTTGCCTAATGTTATTGAATATAATGTTTATCTAATCGAAAATCAGGTCTATTGTTTAAAAAATATATTGATACCATCATAGTTAAAACCCTGATTCAGAGCAATCCAACTCTGATAGATTAATAATAATATATAGTTAGAAGGCTAAGACCGTAGGCTTTGTGGTTATTTTTGTTATGACCACCCAGACATTGACAATTATTAGGTATATCTAATAGATTACCACCCCAAGTAGTAGATATTATCTACTACTCAGATTACCAACTATGATAGAAATTCAAAAATTATAATATTTTGTTTTTATCATATTAGACTAAATAGGTTTTGTCTTTTGAGTGATATATCAAACGATTTTATATTCAATGTATGATAAGCTTAAAAAACTATTTGTTGTCTGTGGTTTGTAGTATCACCAGTGGTACTACTGGGGTACTACAGACAACTCTGTGGTACCACTGGAGAGGAATTTAGATTTAAATAATATTTAAGGTTTTGATTATTTTTGTTAATTTTGGAATAGGTACCATGGTCTATCTGTTGTATTGCACAGCATTACCAGTGAACAGATATTTTAAATATGTGATTTTTATCCACATCCACAGTGGTACCACAGAGTTGTCCGTAGAACCCGTTGATATAATATATAAACTAGATTTGGTTAAAAAAGTGGTAGCGAGAAATAGCGCCCTTGTGTTTTCTTTAATCATCCTGACAAAATTATTTTTGCTGATAGGAGTGTCGCTACTGTGTATATGAAACTATCAAACTACATGTACTTAACATAATAGAAATGTTAGTTCACATTTCCGCCACCAGCACAGATAAGTTTGCAACCTCCGCGACCACATTTTAGATGTCATTTTGTTCGTGAATGTTTATCTAGTTTATATATTATATCGATGGTAGAACCCCAGTGGTACCACATACAACAAACGAAAAAAAAACTTTAGTTTTGAATTATATCAATTGTTCATTATATCAAATAAACTTAAAAATTCAGTTATATCTTGTAAATATTAGAGATTTTGTAATTATATCAAATATTACTTACCCAAAAATATTAATATTCTAGTTAAAATTTTAGGCATATTCATTCATGTTAACAGCAATACAATGTGCTGAGTATCATAATTTGTCCAATATTATAACTGACTAGCTGACCCGTGCAGCTCCGCCTGCGGTTTTATTACATCAATGCTCTAATTTCCAATTTCTGGTTCAATATACAATTTTTTCTCTCTTTCTCCCATTTTGCTCCCCATTTCTGCCTCCTTCCTTGATTTATTTCTCTGTTCATCTCTCTCTCTCATAAAATAAATCTATATCTATGCTCCCCTCTCATTTCTCTCCCAACCCTCACTTCACTCTCCCCTCATGCCCTCTTTCTAACACTCCCCCTTTTTGAATTGTTGAAATCGGTCTAGTAGTTTTTCAGTTTATTTGTTACAAATATCTAAAAATACAAATCTTTCCTCTTTATAATATTAGTGTAGACTGAACAATTTCATTTTTTACAATTGTTGTTTACAGATAACAATCACGCCTTTCAATATGAAAGAAGAATTAGAAGAAGGCCATTTTGATAATCAAGGTCATTATCATTGGAAGAAAGAAAAAGAAATCAGGGATGGATGGCTAGATAACATAGATTGGGTGAAAATTAAGGGCAGACCTGAAGATAAATATAAGGTTCATAAAGATGATGGTGAAAACAAAGGGCTTGGAGATGAGTCTAGTAGTGATGATGATGAAAATCCTGAAGAAAAATTTGATTTGATAGAAAATTATAAAGAAATTTTACAACACATGATGCCCAAAGAGACAATTGGAAAAACAATACAGAGATTAGGTGTGCTTTATAATATTTATGACCATTTTAGACCACTATTCATGTACAAGAGAACAGCTACATATATCATCTCTCACAAAGCAAGCTACATATCATGTCTTTCAGGGTCTGATGATGGAGCAGGAAGGTGGTAACAGGATCTCTGCACCAATAAACATAGACCTACCGAATTTAGACTCGTTGGGTAGGTCTCAACGAGTGGTTGCTAGAAAGATGGTGATCAGGGTCTGATGATGGAGCAGGAAGGTGGTCACAGGATCTCTGCACCAATAAACATAGACCTTGCGATTTTGGACTTGTTAGATAGGTTGCGACGATTAAGACCTCAGCCTCGAATCTTGAGGGCAGCGGAGCGGCGGCGGCGGCGCGGGCGGACACCACCCGCGCCGCTGTTTTCGAAAACTGGTCCATTTGATTTTACGCATAAGATCCTGCCGCTCCCGCGCCGCCTTATAGGTAGAAAAATGATGATCAGAGTCTGGTGATGCGAGCAGGAAGGTGGTAAAAGGAACTCTGCTCCATTAAACGTAGGACTAAACCAATTATAAGTTAATGGTTAAATTTTGACTTGTAGTTAGTAGACAGATACTGATTAGGGTCTGATAATGGCACAGGAAAGTCATTTTAACAGTTCGGTCACCCATGTCGGGTTTGTTTTTTAAAATAGGTATTTAAATTTATACTTGTTGTTATTGTGCAGTGGCTCGCTTCATATTCAGTCATAATAAAGATTGGTGATTACTATAATGCATCATCATCAGCCGGAAGACGTCCACTGCTGAACATAGGCCTCCCCTTTAGAACGCCACAATGAACGATAATTGGCTATTTGCATCCACCGGTTACCTGCGACGCGCACAATGTCGTCTGTCCACTTACTGCCGGTCCCAATATCCTATCGATCCCTTACTATAACTTAAAATAGTTACCTTCGATAGCGATAATGACATATTTCCGTTTCAATCACAGAAAGCTACCAATATGTTAATATTGGCAGCCTGGGATCGATAGGATATTGGGACCGGCAGTTAGTGGGAGGCCTGCCTACGCTGCGTCTTCCGGTTCGTGGTCGACACTCGAGAACCTTTCTTCCCCATGGTTATCGGTTCTTCGAGCGATGTGACCTGCCCATTGCCACTTCAACTTGCAGACTCTCGAGAGCTATGTCGGTGACTAGTTTTTCGGCGAATCTCCACATTTCGGATTCTATCGCGCAATGAAACTTGGAGCATAAGCTCGTTGTGTGACTGAGATTCTCTAAAAGGCCAGCAGTTAATATTAACAGATAATTGAATTACGATAAAATCAGATTACTTTGTAGTGTGTACATTATAATACGTTTCATCATAGATCTTGGGTAATTATAATTACTGTGTAAGGTAACTAAATACAATTTAACTAAATTACTTTGTAATAAATTAATAATTCAATTACATAGTAGTTTAGTCATGCCCAACTCTGCCTAGCAAGCTTCTGGCGCCGGAGAGAGACTGACGCATGACGAGGTCCGAACGGAGTGCTCAGAATCTTTCCATAGTAACAACAAAGTTTTAGTATAACAAGTAAAAATTCTACATAAAACCCACCCTCCGCCCTATCGAGACTTTGTATCTTTTGAAGGTTTCCTCGCTGTCAACAAAAAAAAAGGAACATTGTCTTAAAAATATTATTTAATAATAATAATAATAATATCTTGGGACAATCCACACACGGTCATCTGATCCCAAACTAGGCAGAGCCTGTACTATGGAAACCAGACAACTGATACTAATACTTTTATACATTTTTTTTTGTAAATACATACTTAAATAGATAAATAACACCCAGACACTTGGTGGGAATCGAACCCACGACCCATCGGTTAGCGGACAGGGTCACTAACCACTAGACCAACGGGTCTGTCTATTTAATAGGTAATTCTGCCACTAGACATTAGTGTGTAAGCATTATAAAATGTCAAGGCATAATAGTGGGAGAAATTATTGAGCCCAAAATATCTAATAGTAAAAAAATCCCCATAACTGTCCATGTCATGGTAAGCATGATCATATCATCAACAGAAAGACTTGCTCATCATCACCAAGAAAACTTTTAAAGAAAGATGAAAATCTTGGGCCTGTTATAAACTGCATAAGTATGTGTAGAATGTACTACACATTCTGTGTGTAGTATAGGTGCACGTTAAACCTCCATTGACATCCTGATTGGTGATTAATAAAAATTAAATGAAAAACAACTCTCATCCAATTTTAAACATAAACCATTACATCAGACGACAGGTTATCCATCAGTCATACTTAGCACATTCCTGGTCCTGACAAGCAATACCTATTGTCCAATTAACACTTTTTTTACATTTTCAATTCCCATTATGAGAATGTGATCAATTCATTAGAATTTATTGTTTTTAGGTGCAAGTTCTAAGGTATCTAGTGCTGAACGCTGGAAACGAAAAAAGGCAGGGATTGTTGATGAAAACAGTAAAATAGTAACAAGAATCACAGAATTAGCTAATCAAATTTTAACTAAAATGGGAAACATGGATGTTTATCAAGAAACCTTTGAAAAAATTAATTTTATTGTAGCTAAAGATGTGAATAAAAAAGAAGATGCTGATTTAGACATGTATGCTGATGACTTTGATCAGAAAGAAAAACGGGTTTTAGACAAGAACCAAATTGAGACAGAAGATGACAAGAACAGTGACAATGAAGAACAAGGGGTTAGGTGGGAATTTAAATGGACTCAGAATGATGAAGAAACATCTGGGCCTCATTCAACAGAGCAAATGCACAAGTGGTCATCAGAAGGTTACTTCAAGACAGGTGTTTGGGTAAGAAAGCATGGGGAAGACAGTCAGTTTTACACTTCTAATAGAATAGACTTTGAATTATATTTGTGAACCTAACATACTATTTAGGGTAACTTTATTCTAAAGGATAGAAATAAAACTTGTTCTAAACATATTTCTTTTTACTTCTAAATAATATAGTGACGAATGTATAAATATTCATTTCGGTTAAAAATTTAGCTATTTGATTAATTAAAACAATAAACAGAGTAATAACTTGAACTATAACAAACTGAGATATAGATGTCCCGATTTCGAGCCAACTTCCAGTATTTTTTACATTATAGAGAAGCTGTATTCCCATTAAATTAGAATATAATAATACTATAATATTTAAATATCCACCTGGTGCCTGAAAAAAAAAAACAATTAAAATACCCAAGATCCTTGAAGCCTAGTGTCATTTGGGATCTAAGGTCATCTGCCTCAGATCTCAAAACAATGCTAGTGATACGAGTACCTTAGTCAAATGTTGCACAGCTTGAAAACTACAAGCTACACACAAAAATGGAGCCAGTGTTTTTAGTAGTATAAGTGTAGTTATAACAAATGGTTGGAAAGATGTTATGAAGCAAGTCACCCATCTAACTTCAAATGAGTTCAACGATGCTATATTTCCTGTACCAAAAAACGCAACAACAATGTACAATATCTGAGTATAGGTCAAGGAAATTACTAGATAAGTACTGTTGTTTTTTTTGACACTATTCTTAAAAAAGTTCTTATGGAAAGGATACAAAAAAAAATGCTCTCCGAAAATCTGGACTTGTTATACCTCTTTCTAAGGTGGTTATACTTTTAACCTCATCATTCTCTTTTTCAAAACTGCATTCAATAATCTGAAATAAAAATAGACAAGATTGATTAGATAACTACAGTAGGTATAGTCCATAGGTTAAACAGTAATAAACAGGTCGACCAATAATATCCTATTACCTTGATGCTTTTGCTGTGTAGCAGACGAAATTCAATAAATATCCAACATGTAACGTTGAACACCAAGGCTACTATAAAAAGGCCTTCGTGAGCCACTGATAATAGGAGGTAAAATGTTATAATAGAAGTGTTTATCGCGGTAAGGCGACCAAGCAGCCTTTTTGTAAATGCTAATGGTAATACTAGTAAAATCCCTAAAAACAGACTAGCATTAAATTTTATCAGCATAATTTTATCAGAATCCCATACTTTTTAAGTTTAGGTACCTGCAGTCATCCAAGATACTGTTTGATAATAAGATACAATTGGCTTTCCTTGCTCAAATCTTTTTGATTGTACATAAATAATATGAAGAGAAATTAGCAGTAATATTGTTTGTACTCCTACTAATATCAACTCCCTATCATTTTCTTTTTTATGATAATAAAGTGGTAGCAACACTTTGTATACATACATAATTATTGGTATCAGCCATAAAATACCTGCAGCTATACTGAAAATAATATTATTATTACATATTTTTATTTAAAAACACCAGAACAGTATATTTTTTAATAATACTTACACTAGTTCTATAAACACTTCTTTGCCTACAACAGGCATAAAAGAAAATATGCTTAATAAAATGCAACCTATAGGCCAGACTATAAGTACCGTTAATGGTAAATGGTGTCTTGCTACGGAAAAAAAAGGCCAGAGACCCATGGCTAGCAGTGGCAAACTCAATATCCATCTGTGTGTAAAAGAGAGGCTCTGGAAAAATATACATAATTTAAACCTACTTTTGTGTCCGAAATAAAATATGAACCTTTAATAGCTATTGTCTTTGATATATTTTTTTGTGGATCATTTGAAATCAGTAGGTATAAATATACCTACTGATTTCAACTGATCCACAAAAAATCTACAACTAAACTAACTAAATAGTTAGTTTAGTTGATATCGCGCTATCGACACATCTTAAGCTTCCGCGCGAGTGTAAATTACATTAAAGCTGGGTTTTCACAATACTAGTTAGCTCGGACCGAGTATACTTTGATAGCTACTCATGGCATGTAAATATGTGATCCAAGCTAACTCAGATTCTCCCATCCGATCAGATTATCAAAAAAGTGCAGTGAAAGTGACACTTTACGTGTGACGGGCCCGCTGGTCTAGTGGATAGCACACTGGCCGCCACCCAATAGGACGTGGGTTTGATTCCCACCTTATGTCTGGGAGTTCTTTATCTATATAAGTACATATTTAAAAAAAAAGGATATAAGTATTTAGTAGTCTGGTTACCATAATACAGGTACCTACTGCCTGGTTTGGGAACAGATGACCGTGTGTGGATTGTCGAAAGATATTATTGTTGTAAATGCCGCATTGTAACGCATCATTGAGCTAACTCATACGAGCGTACTCAGTCCGAGTTAACTCGTATTGTGAATAACTTAAGGCCGGTGTTCATCGGACATGTAGATAACGATCAGTTAATCATAATTTGAGACAGGATTCATATGTATTATTAATTCCAAAATATGTACACACTACGCATATAATATGGACTAAAAAAATCGAAAATATGGAGCTGAAAATAACAATAAGTTTCTAGTATATGCCAGATGATTTCAGTATTTTTATTTTTGCAGTAAATGTATCTCAAGTTGTGTGTCTATCTGTCTGTAGCATCGAAGAAATAGCGACACAACCGTCTCGGGGGTGCTATTTCTGTGTGCCACTTTTCCGTAACACCTAATTTACTTTAAATATACATCAATGATGGACGGTGACAGAGTGTCGAGCTTGGTTAAGATAATGGACTGTTAAATGTCCATTAACAGGGTTATGGTGGTGGTGATCAGGAAAAAATTGATTATTATCGATTGTTTACTGAAATAAACGAAAGTTTTTTTGCTGGTGACCTTAAGGCTGTTTGTCCACCGGAGCGGAGCGAGGCAGCGGAGCGGAGAAACGGAGAAATATTAACCAATAAGATTGCACTAAGATTTTGGAGCGGAGTTTTTGTGCAATCTTATTGGTTCCGGTGCCGCCTAAACCAGCAGCAGCCAAAGAAGTGATGGTTGGGCCTAAAACTAGACGAGCAGCAGCTGGGAGCAAAAAATGAGACGTGTCGCAAGTTATTTATTCTTTTTCTGTATACTTAATTTTATTTTAAGTTTTTGTACTTTTTATTTTTTGTTTACATTATTGTTCTTTTTGTCCTATATATTTATTTAGGCAGAAATAACTTAAAGGTAGTACTTTGATTAGTTTCCTCTAATCTGTGCCTTTATTAATAATTTTTGCGTTCACTCAGGAAGTCACTAATTTATTGGTTATTGGTTGTGTTTGTTTATTTTCAATCAAATTGTTTTGTTAGGCACAGATGTGGTACAGACAGACTTCCTAGTCAGTATTAATGTCATGTCAAAATTGTCAATGTCATAGACTATAATAACATTCTACTTCATGTCCATAGTGTTATACGTTAATACCGTTATTATTATAATTTTACCACTTCACGTCCATACAGTTAAAAGATGATATCGTTATTTGTGAACGTTATTATTATTATTTTTTTGTTTTGTTGCTTTTTTTTTTTTTTTATTATTATGTTGTTTCTGCCATTACATTAGATTCCTATTCGGTATTGTAATATTCTTAGATTTATGTGTTGTAGTTTTGTTATGTTATCTCTTGTATGCAACCGGCAGGTGGAGTTAATTTTATAGGTTTTTTGTTTGGTATTTGTTGCATTATATATATATATATTTTTATTTTGTATATTTTAATATATTAGTAGTACTTATTTTGGGTCTAAATGACTGATTTATACAATAGCGATAACAGCGTTAATAGTGAATATTTATCCTTTTCTTCTTCAGAGTCTTGCACTAGTGACGATAGCTTCAGTAGTATACCTCCACTTTCAGATTGCTTGAAGACCATTTTTTCTGAGTTTCCTAAAAATTTCAATGTTCTCCATATTAACGCGCAGAGTTTACCGGCTCATTATCATGATATTTTGGCATCGCTTGTTCAAAAAAATATTCACGCTATACTGGTGTCTGAATCTTGGCTAAAACCTTGTCTTCTATCTACGTCCTATTCTCTACCTGGTTTTATTCTTATTCGGAATGATCGCATTGGTAGTAGGGGTGGTGGTGTTGCAATTTATCTTCGCGCTAATATACCTTTTTCTATTTTAAGCAAATCTCCACAACCGCCGTATGCAAATGCTGGTGAGCATCTTCTTATCGAAGTACTTCTCTCTCATTCTAAAATTCTTCTTGGAGTCTACTACAGTCCATCTTTAAGTAACAATTACTTTTCATCTTTTGAAAAACTTTTGGATGATATCACTCCTTCATATGATCACTCCATCATTATGGGCGATTTCAATACTTGCCTTCTCAAAAAAGATTCTCGTTCATCCACTTTGGAATCAATCGTAACATCTAGCAACATGCAAATTCTTCCTCTTAGCGCTACTCATCATTTTCCAAATTCCACTCCTTCACTTCTGGATTTGATGATTATATCCTCCTCTCAACATGTTGCTAAATACGGCCAGTGTCCTGCTGACGCTTTTTCATACCATGATCTCATATACCTGTCCTATAAAGTTCGTCCTCCTAAGTTAAAGCCTAAAATTATTCTACAGCGCAACTTTAGTGGTATGGATCGTGACGCGTTTCTTGATGATGTCAGGAAGATTGACTGGTCTCCTGTTTCAAATGCACAAACTGTGGATGAACAGATTTCTCTGTTTAATTCAATTATTATTGATTTATATGACGTTCATGCACCTCTTCGTGAAATTAAAATCAAACATCTTCCATCACCATGGCTTACAGATAGAGTTAAATCTTTTATGCATAAGAAAGCTATAGCTAAATCTAGATATAAGATGCGTCCTACTGACATTAATAAAGAAAAATATGTCTTGGCACGAAATCGCTGCAATACTGTGTGTAGGAATGCATTGCGCCGTCATGTTCATGATTCTGTTAAGGACGAGGACCCAGCTAAAGTCTGGAAGTTCCTACGGTCTTTGGGTATTGGTAAATCACGACAAGATTCCATTTCAAAAAATATAAATCTCGATTCTCTCAACATACATTTTTCGTCCGCATCCGATATGGATAACTCGGATAAACTTAATACTTTAAATCAACTTTCTGCATTACCTACACCCGGCCATCCCCTTTTTGTGTTTGATCGATTTACTGAAAGTGATGTTAAGAGAGCCGTTCTATCAATAACTTCAAACGCCATCGGTTGTGATACTTTAAGTCGAAACATGTTGGTGCCCATCCTTGATTTCATTCTTCCTGTCCTTTGTACCATTCTTAACAATTCTATCTTAAGTAGTGTGTTCCCTGCAGTCTGGAGAGATGCTCAAATAATACCTTTACCTAAAATACCAAACCCTAAGTCCTATTCAGAATATCGTCCTATTTCCATCCTTCCCTTTTTATCTAAAGTGTTAGAGCGTCTTGTCCACAGGCAGCTTAGTCTCTATCTCTCTAAATATAACCTCTTAAATCCTTTCCAATCTGGCTTCCGCCCTGGGCACAGCACGGTTACTGCGCTAGTTAAAATTTCAGATGATATACGGTTTGGTATGGAGAACGGTCAGTTAACTGTGCTAACATTGCTAGATTTTAGCAATGCTTTTAATACCGTAAATTTTGATATACTACTTGCTTTACTTCGCTCAATTAACATATCTCCATCAGTAATAGATTGGTTTCGCAGTTATCTGCATGGTCGTCGGCAGCGTGTTCGTCTGGAAGAGTCTTTCTCTACCTGGTGTAACACTTCTGCTGGCGTTCCACAAGGCGGCGTTTTATCTCCCTTATTATTTGCAATTTTCATAAACACCATATCTCAGCATCTTACTTCTTCCTACCACATATATGCAGACGATCTTCAAATTTATTCCCAGGCCTCACTTACTAATTTGGATATAGCTATAGAAGCTGTAAATCTTGATCTGTGTCGTATTGCTAATTGGAGCAAATCTTATGGACTAAAAGTTAACCCAGTTAAAACACAAGTCATTATTATAGGTAGCTCTCGGATGATCTCTAAGGTGAATTACCAGACACTTCCGCAAATTAATTTTGGCGGTATTGCTATTCCTTATAGTGATTCCGTCAAGAATCTTGGTGTTATAATGGACCGGTGTTTTAATTGGGGCCCACAGTTGGATGCCATTAGTCGCAGAATGTTTGCTTCGGCAGCCTCTTTAAAAAGGCTTCGTAATTTTCTACCCACTGCCACTAAAGTTGCGCTTGCACAATCACTTCTTCTCCCTATACTAGATTATGCTGACGTTTGTTATCTGGACGTGACAGAGGATCAATTGAATAAGCTAGAGCGATTGCAAAATTTGTCCATTAGGTTTATATTTGGCTTGCGTAAATTTGACCATATTTCCCAATTCCGTGCAAAACTCAAATGGTTACCCATTCGTCTCCGACGAAATCTTCACATTTTATCTCTTCTCTATAATATATTGTTTAACCCCTCCACCCCCTCTTATCTTAGGGAACGTTTCGATTATTTGTCGAATTCTAGCACCTATAGTCTTAGGTCCTCGGAAAACCTTTGTCTTACGATGCCCTTACATAGCAGTTCCTTCTATGACAAATCCTTCACGGTGCAGGCGGTTCGCCTGTGGAATTCCTTGCCCGTTTCTATAAGGCGTGCTTCGTCACTGCCAATTTTCAAAGATCTAGTGAAGAAGTTTTATTTGGCCGAATAAGTTAATCGGTATTTGTGTAATTTTCTTGTTATATTAATACGTACTGATTTATGTATGTTTATAATAGTATTATTTGATGTATGTTTATATATTATACTCATATGAATATATATTATAGTTTACAACATATGTGTTTTTATGTGTCTTTGTGTTAATGTTACCTATTCATGTCGAGTGCGCGCACCCTCTGCTCTTTGTAACTTCTTTATTTTCCTCTCCATCCAAAGGTTGCCTGCAAGAGATCGCTTTTAGCGATAAGGCCGCCCATTGTTGCATTTTTTATTAATTTGTGTCTTATTCTTTTTGTATCTGTTTGTTTGTGCGCAATAAAGAATTGTCTATCTATCTATCTATCTATCTATTGGTTAATATTTCTCCGCTCCACTGCCTCGCTCCGCTCCGGTGGACAGGCAGCCTAATATGTAATAAAATATCATGTGACAATAACATGGCCATCTGATCTCAAACTAGGCAAAACCTGTACTATGGTTGCCAGACAACTGATACAAATACATACGTATATACTTTTTTTGTTAACACATTCTTGTACAGACAGATAACACCCAAAACAAAAGAACTGACATGTTCATGCACACAAAAGTTTGTCATGGGTGGGAATTGAACCCACAACCTATTGATTGGTAGCCAGAGTGTCAAACCACTAGGTTAGATAGGTTGATTAATTATTAGGATTGTAATTACCCTACATAAAGTAAAATGTACAGAAATACATACCATTGCAATACAACCAACAGTATAATTAAGTATTTGTATTACTACTGAACAAGTTTTCTTGTTTCTGAATTTTTTGAAAACTTGTACCCAAAATACTAGTGGAGACAGGGCACGCCACCACAACACTATAGGCAGTATAGAGTATAAATAATACTGCTGTGGCAATTGTTGAGCTGAAAAGCAAAAGTATAATGAACAAATAAGGCTACATAGGTAAAATGATTCATTTCAAAAATACTTTTCATATTTACCATACACCAAAAATATTGATATAATTCCTAGTAGTGTAAATAATATGTTTATGCATTTGTTCATTACAACATAACTTAAACTTCTATCATTTGAATTAGAAGAATCAACTTGGGTATTCATTTTTTGTTCAGATAAGATTTTCAGTAAATATAATATCCAGCCCATAAATGCTAATGTAACTAGAACTAGCAGAGGTACTTGGTAATAATTATGATAGTAATTTAAGCCTGAAATACTTAAATTGATTATTTCTTGACTAAGAATGATTAGATTTTCATAGTCTTCATCATGCAACAATTTCTCTGTAAATTCAATAAGTTCAGTATATTTTTGTTTATGGAAAGGTTCATATGGTTGATATAGCATAGAGAACATATTTTCTTCAATATCTTGTCTCTTCTTATTGTATTGTGATGCCAACTGCCTACTGTTGCTGTATAAAGCCTTAGCTTTTTCTGGTAAGGACATATCTAATATTTCTGTGGGTAGTTTACCCTGTAACATACAAATATTTAGAGATAAATATTTAATACAATGTGTAGTTACTCTTGTGCATACCAATTATTCTGATTGCACTTACAATTGAATTTACGGGAACAGGTATAGAAAGGAGAGTAGACATCAGAGGAGCCAAATCCACTTGATTTATATCAAATCTATGCTCCAGAGACATACTTTTTGTCACGGGATCAATGATTGGAACATCTTGTTTTGCAATTGTTTGAACTCCTGATCCCCATATTACATATGGTGTTTGAGTTTCATGATCATCACCGGCTCCATGTGATCCTATTACAGAAAATGTCTCAATTTTGCTTCCCTACTTTGTAGAAGACAATAATGTAAGTTTCTTCTTTTGACCAGAACAAAGTGGTTCAACGTGAAATATTATTAATATTTTACCCCAATCTGTCATTCCATGGTCTGAAGTCATTAGAAATGTAGTTTTACCATCATCACTGTAATAATCACGGAAAATAGCTTCCATTTCCTTTACACCTTTGTCCACATTACTCAAAGTTTGTAAGAAATTCCTGTAAATTATTAAAATGAAAGTATTTTCACTATTCCTAAAAATTTATTAATTATGTCTACAAGTACTTGAAAAACTTACATTGTTTTGGGCTTATGGGTGTGTCCTGCAGTATCAGTTCCCAAAAGGTGTAGAAAAAATACTAACTTCTTTCTTTTCAATTTCCTCTTATAAATATCACTATATTTAGCAGTTTCAAAAAAATGTTTCACCTTGTCAAATACCAATCCATCCAGAAGTGAAGTATTTTTGTCAGGACTAAAACTTTGATCATATGGATCAAAATCATCCACTTCTATATGATCATCAGTGTGTCCTTTCGTAAATATATTCACAATATCATATGTCCCCCAACACCAGGTGTATGTTGATTGGTTGAAGACAGAGTCAAAATCAACTGGATTTTCTTTCCATCCTTTAGCCACAGCGGAAGGATCTTCGTAAAAACCTGCTATAAGTGCAACATGTCCAGGGCGTGATTCAGTTGGCACCTGAGTGTTTGATATTCCCCACCTTCCATATGAGTTTGCTACTGACCTACAATAAGCTGATATTTAATAAACTAGTAACTCGGCAACATTAAATCAGTTGATTTTGCTAGTGTACATACAATAGCTCAAAGCTATGCATAGCCATGTTTTTTTTTTTATTGTGGCCTGCCTTATGGTAAGCAGTCACCGCAGCCTATTGAGTCTAGCAACACCAAGAGAATCACTAGCATGTTGCTGACCCTTATGTCATTAGATATTAAGTCTATTGTGTCTGGCAATTTCACCATCTACAGTGCCCTTCACACTGGAACAGCAATGTTTATACACTGCTGCATGGCAGCAGAATATCTAACACTGCTGTGGTACCTACCTGGATAGTTGCACAAGGAACCTACCACCTAGATATTAGGTGCATTTTTGTGTTTCATCACGCCAGATCAGTTCTTCTACTTATTTAGGGGATAAGTAAGTACCCCAAACTTACTACATACAAAACTAAAACAATACCTACCTTAAATACGTCATTGTAGTGTAGTTCACAAAAGACTCCGCTCTTAATCCGTCAACAACAAAAAGAACAAGGCGATCAGCAAGTGGCTCATGTTTTGGTTGATACGGAACAACATCTTTCACAATTGGCGATTTAAAGTATATATCAAAAATGGAGAACAAAAAAGTCAAATGTATCAGTATTCCTGCAACAAACATCACAAAATATTTTTGCTAATCTTCTTTTGCAAAAATAAATATTAAAAATTATTGATATTGATGCTTTCGCCAGTGTCAATCAAGTATCACTATGGTTTCAACTGTCACTGTCAAGTCAAGACGCCAGTTTGTTTTGTTCTCTGTGGTTTTGTTTCGCATTGCTTGTCAATTTCAACCGCGATGTGTAGTACCTCTCGGCTACATATGCGCGCGAATATTCGTGTCGCCCTATCGCGATAAAACTTCGTCTTCGCCCAACGGCGAAGTTGCTGGCTACATTATCGTCCTAGCAAAAGCACGTGGTATTCAGGCGAATATTCGTCGGAATCAGTGTTGCCAGATGCATTGAGCGTTTTATAATCTGTATATAAATCTGTACCTACCTAGGTATGCCTTATTATCATGAAATCTGTAAATATGTATGGATAAAAGAGCTAGAGTCTGTCTAGTTTTTGTTGACACTACTAGTTTTACGGTTTTAGAAACTGACAACATTGTGACAAATGTCATTTGTTGTTTACATAACCTCTAAAGTGAATTGTGTGCGTATTTTAAATATTGCCTTAAACTACTAAAAGCAGTTTCAGAAAAATGATATACGACATGATAATTAAATACGATCAAAAGAAAAGGGAATCCGATGCTGTATTTCATGAAAACGTAAAATTGCATCGACATCGGAAATTGCAGGTTAGTCTTGATACTTACTAATAAATTGTTGAGGATTTGTATGATATTGTTGTATTATATGAATATAACAGTTATTTAATGTGGAACTAAGTTAGTACAGCGGAATATCTTGTCGTAATTAAAATGTTTCTATAATTCCTTATTGGCTTGATAGTTGGGTACATACATTTGAGAAAAATACAGAACGATTAATAATAATAAATAATATTACCAGCCCTTGTTTATGTCCCACTGCTGGGCACGGGCCTCCCTTCAAGTTGAAGGGGCTTAGGCCATAGTCTACCACGCTGGCCAAGTGCGGGTTGGCGGACTTCACACGTCTTTCGAAAGCTAGTTAGGCTTTCTCAGACATGCAGGTTTCATCACGATGTTTTCCTTCACCGAAAGCTAGTAACAATCGCACAAAGACAATTCGCACATGATTAATTAAATAAATCAGAGGTGCGAGCCGGGGTTCGAACCTGCGCACCTTGTTTCCAAGGCAAGCGCTCGCCGACTGAGCTGTTACAGCTTACAGAACGATTATAGGATTTCGATTTTATTACGCTTTCTAGTACTATTTTGTTATTATGTATGTCTGTTGGGATAATGTAAAGTGTGGTTTAGGTGTCTGTTGATGGAATCTCAGATATTACAAGTAAGGTTATGATCTGTTGGCATACAAATTAATTATAATAAAATACCATTTCATGTTTTGTTCCAGGCGTTAGTATAAGTTCTCTATGGTAAATGAAAAAGGAGTTTTATGAAATTGCGAAGACAAGAATAAAAGAAAATATTATGATAAAACGGTGTCTCGTTAATAATAATCCAGTTTAAAATCCTGTAATATGACGATTCATAAATTAAACAATTATAGAAAAAACTTGTTCTATTCTGTTTTTATCCTATTCTAATGCATAGAATAATGATAAGCAATAAGTATATGATGCAATCCAGTATTTATACAATAGTATTTGACCTTTATTTATCTTAATTATTTTATTTTAATCGACTTAATGAGGAAACAAGTTACACGTTTGCCTGTGTTGTATATATGAAACTGCCGCTCATCACCCGAGACATGGGTTATTAAGTCTTGAGGTGGTAATTTTTGCCAGACTGCCGCAGAAGGAGGATTATACCAGCTATAAAGCCCTTCAAGCCGGAACAAAACAATGTTAACACATTGCTGCTTGGTGGCAGATTGCCTGACCCTGCATTGGTACCTCCCTTTCATAGGGACCTATCACCTTTTTTTTTGTCGGGGAGGAAACCTTCAAAAATCCCCGGTCTACGTAGGGGTGGAGGCAGAGTTATTTGAGACTTTTACCCATTAAAACGTGGCCTTCATCGACACAATAGAGACCTTGGGCTTCTAAAGTATAACAAATATATTAAAGTATCAAGTATGATTATTCCTAGTTTAAACAGGGTTGCACTACCTATTTTTTTTAATTTGCCGCCCTTTTCCACTCGCAACTTTGACTAGACAAACTCTAAAATAAGTGAAATAAAAAAAAACAGTCAACTGCAAGTTGGACTCGCGCATCCAGGGTTCCAGGGCATACCTTTGATTGGACGTATAGTTATGTTACTATTCGTCTAATACCTCATAAACTAAACCGGAAAACTCAGTTTGCTAGCCGAGGATAAAAAATAATAACGACGTTTGTATTAACCACTAGATGTGCCGCGCAGCTCTGCCCTCGTAATTTTCTAGTGTTTCTTTCATATGAACCTTCTCTTGACAATAACAAACACAAACAAAAAAAGAATTAGCGAAATTGGTCTAGCCGCCAATATGCCTGCATATTGCCGTGACCAAAGGAAACAACAGGGGGACAACATTTAAGATTATTATTATTACTACGGAATAAGAAATCTGATATATGGCAACGCTGCTGCAACTGCAAAGGCGAAGTGTAGCCAGTTCGACGAAGTTTGTCGCGACAAAATCCTTTGATGCGTGTCAATTTACCGACAACACCGCGAAGGCATTCGTGTTCGCCCGAATACATCGTGCTAGCACGAATTGTTTGGCCACACTTGTCGCGATAACGCGAATCTTCGCCGAAGCGTGCAGATGTAGCCCCACTAGTAGAATAAGAATAATAGACTGTGCTATTCTAGTCATCGATATACTATACCAACCATAGATTTAAAATTGTACGTAATTCAAAAAACTCAAAACTCAAAAATAGTTTATTTCAAATAGGGCACTTTTGAAAGGTCATGTTTTTTTTTTTTTTAAAAAGCTACCACCGGATCACAACGCGGCCTCAACTGAGAAGATCCGGCAAGTTTTTTTAAACAGTGTGTCATGTTACAACTAGATCAGAGCGACAATGTGTCTTGCCGTTCAAAAGATCAAATAATACAGAAAAAATAAAATAAAATACGACGAAAGTAGGTACAACAAACTAAAAAGCCAAAGGGATAGTAGTCGGACCAGTCCCCCCAAGCAGCACACGCGCACGAGTTCGTAATATCTTTTTCTATCAACCGTTGTGTGTGGGCGGCGGGCGCCAAGTGGAACCTGAGAGTGGAACGCACGACGCACATACAAACAATTTGGTACCAAAGAATATACTACTCAAAGAGGATTTAACACTGCGTATAAGAGTCGGCACTCCCATACCATAGCTTCATGCCCATACCAGCACGACATACCAGCATGGAAGTAGAGAAAGAAAAAAATAGAGAGCTGGCACTTTCTTTCTCATTCGCGCAAGAAAAGGATGCATTTATATATATTATATGTGACAGAAAGAAACAGAGCATATGATTTTTTGTCCCTCAGCGTGTGTTCAAAATCTGGCGCATCTACGGTGCGTTTTCTTCGAGTACTCATGAAATTTTCTAGTTTACGACCTAGCTTAGGAGTTTTAAATTGAATTGCATTATGAAATATCGTTTATACTACATAATGGGCGCATTTGAATAAATATCCTTAGCGTGTGTTAAGTGTACGAATGATTATTTTCCGTTATTTTCTGTCCTTATCGGCGGCACGCTAGCTAGATGTCTTGTTATATTCTGTCTACGACTATAGTACTTATTACTTCCATGCATACAAGCCCCCTGAATCGAATCATGAACGTACTTTTCCTAACTTAACAAACATAAAATTTAATGGCTACCAGTTGGCCAACCTGCCATTTTTTTTAAATTTTGTATACCACCACTTACTATGTTTGTCTATCGATATCGATGAAAATGAAAGAACACAATATACGGATGTGTTTATTGTTAAGTTTAATTCACGCAAAGTTACCTATGTACAATAACTATGTTTTCAAAATGAAATTAAGCATTTTTTAAGAAATATTTATGATTTTTGAATGCTTTACGATCATTAATCTCAAAATTCGATTCACAATGGGGTCGTCATACTAGATATGTTTATTTATATGCTGTATTAGTTATTCTTAATCCTGATAACACGTTGTGCCATATCTTTGTATGGATAAATACAAAAAGTCTTCATTTCCAATTAACTTCACCCATCTGAAGAAAAAAGCATAATATTATAAAAGCACAAAAAACAACTACAAATAAAAACATAAATACGCACACTCGAAAAATATAGCCCTCCTGGGCTAGTCAGGCAAAAATATCGATATTTATGGGCTTATCAGTATATAATATGCACATCACTATTTATTTTGTTCAACAACTAAGTTTTATGAATATATTCATAATTCCATTACAAAACTTGCGATCGACTACTAAATAGGATTCAAAAGTAATGTAACTGCTACACCACAAGAAATATTTTCATTTTTATATTTATCATAAAATTATACCTTGCCGGGTCATGTGGAAATCTGGGCAAAAATATCTCAGAAAACCTTTTTGTGACTCGCCTAACACCCATGAAGGAGATAGATTCTAATTACTCTGAGCTAACACCACATACAATGATATTTTACTAAAGATATGTTATATCCCTACTAACGCACGATAAAAGTTGTCTCATTTGTAGTTAGCTATACATTTTCCTCTTTGATTATATATACGTCTAGATAGCGTGTTCGATGTTCAAACACTTGACAATATCAAGTATACCAAAACATCAAATTGGTATACTTTTGGTTGTTTAGTATCACTTGAACTCTACCGATGGTTTGTGCTCGCAAAAAAAAAAGTTTTTGCCGAATTGTGTAATCAAATCGTGAAAATATTAACTAAGTAAAATTAATAAAGATCCTAACTTAATTTTCCATTCATAAGTCTTAAGATTCTGTGAGGGATTATTATAAAAACTCGATTGTTTTTTACGACAATTTGTACATTGTCCGACTAGACTGGTGTGGCTAGGTAATAATGGGGGAATATATCTTAAGTCTGGGGTAATTTTTCTTTTGACAAAAATTAATTCAATGAAACTTAATACGTAGGTAGTTAGTGACCAAAACATGAAATAAATCAATTATAATAATTTTAATTTATTTTTTTGATAAATTAATTACTTTTATATAGGTAAGTACTTAGAAGTATTTTTTCTTCCTGGTCATGAGGCAAATAAGACGTTCCGACGACCTGTTGGTAAGGGACACGCCATTTTCTTTTCAAATCAAATCAAATCAAATCTATTTCATTTCATTTCATTTCATTTCATTTCATTTCATTTCATTTCATTTCATTTCATTTCATTTCATTTCATTTCATTTCATTTCATTTCATTTCATTTCATTTCATTTCATTTCATTTCATTTCATTTCATTTCATTTCATTTCATTTCATTTCATTTCATTTCATTTCATTTCATTTCATTTCATTTCATTTCATTTCATTTCATTTCATTTCATTTCATTTCATTTCATTTCATTTCATTTCATTTCATTTCATTTCATTTCATTTCATTTCATTTCATTTCATTTCATTTCATTTCATTTCATTTCATTTCATTTCATTTCATTTCATTTCATTTCATTTCATTTCATTTCATTTCATTTCATTTCATTTCATTTCATTTCATTTCATTTCATTTCATTTCATTTCATTTCATTTCATTTCATTTCATTTCATTTCATTTCATTTCATTTCATTTCATTTCATTTCATTTCATTTCATTTCATTTCATTTCATTTCATTTCATTTCATTTCATTTCATTTCATTTCATTTCATTTCATTTCATTTCATTTCATTTCATTTCATTTCATTTCATTTCATTTCATTTCATTTCATTTCATTTTATTTTATTTCGATAACGCTATGGCTATTTATGGGAAAATATTTATAACTGGAGATCCCCAAACACGCACACAACCACAGATGACGCGAGTGTACAACGAGGCCTGCACGCACACACGAATAATGAGGTTGTTATGCTTATTAACGTAACGTTACAAGACTAATAGGTATCTAGACGTATATATAATCAAAGATTTTCCTATCTATAGTCTACAAGGACCTACAAGGACAGATACATAACGAGAAAACGAGATGGCTATATTTTGTGCGTTCCGTTGTCAGCGTTGGTTAAACGCTTGTCAGTGTCATCTTGTCAACTGACACATTCAATTTTACAATTATTTCTTACAATATTATATGAAAATTTAAATACAAATTGAAAATCAAATTATTTTTTCAAAGTTACATGTGCTCTTTGATTATATATACGTCTAGATAGCGTGTTCGATGTTCAAACACTTACCAATATCAAGTACACCAAAACATCAAATTGGTATACTTGGTTGTTTAGTATCACTTGAACTCTACCGATGGTTTGTGCTCGCAAAAAAAAACTTTTTGCCGAATTGTGTAATCAAATCGTGAAAATATTAACTAAGTAAAATTAATAAAGATCCTAACTTAAGTTTCCATTCATAAGTCTTAAGATTCTGTGAGGGATTATTATAAAAACTCGATTGTTTTTTACGACAATTTGTACATGACACGTCGGACACGACTAGACTGGTGTGGCTAGGTAATAATGGGGGAATATATCTTAAGTCTGGGGTAATTTTTCTTTTGACAAAAATGAATTCAATGAAACTTAATACGTAGTTAGTGACATGAAATAAATCAATTATAATAATTTTAATTTATTTTTTTGATAAATTAATTACTTTTATATAGGTAGGTAAGTACTTAGAAGTTTTTTCTTCCTGGTCCTCATGACCAGGAAGAAAAAATACTTCTAAGTACTACATTCTAAGTGCAAATAAGACGTTCACCTGATGGTAAGGGACACGCCATTTAATTTAATTTCAATTCAATTCAATTCTTTTCAATTCAATTCCTTTCAAACAAATCAAATCAAATCAAAAAAAATCAAATCTTTTATTTTATCTTATCTTATCTTATCTTATCTTATCTTATCTTATCTTATCTTATCTTATCTTATCTTATCTTATCTTATCTTATCTTATCTTATCTTATCTTATCTTATCTTATCTTATCTTATCTTATCTTATCTTATCTTATCTTATCTTATCTTATCTTATCTTATCTTATCTTATCTTATCTTATCTTATCTTATCTTATCTTATCTTATCTTATCTTATCTTATCTTATCTTATCTTATCTTATCTTATCTTATCTTATCTTATCTTATCTTATCTTATCTTATCTTATCTTATCTTATCTTATCTTATCTTATCTTATCTTATCTTATCTTATCTTATCTTATCTTATCTTATCTTATCTTATCTTATCTTATCTTATCTTATCTTATCTTATCTTATCTTATCTTATCTTATCTTATCTTATCTTATCTTATCTTATCTTATCTTATCTTATCTTATCTTATCTTATCTTATCTTATCTTATCTTATCTTATCTTATCTTATCTTATCTTATCTTATCTTATCTTATCTTATCTTATCTTATCTTATCTTATCTTATCTTATCTTATCTTATCTTATCTTATCTTATCTTATCTTATCTTATCTTATCTTATTTTATTTTATTTATTTCGATAACGCTATGGCTATTTATGGGAAAAATATTTATCACTGGAGATCCCCAAACACCCACACAACCACAGATGACGCGAGTGTACAACGAGGCCTGCACGCACACACGAATAATGAGGTTGTTATGCTTATTAACGTAACGTTACAAGACTAATAGGTATCTAGACGTATATATAATCAAAGCATGTGCTATATTATTCCTGACTGTTTATTTACTTTTGCCTGGTAATTTGTGCACATTATAAATACGCAGGACGGCATTTTTAATGATAGACGTCACGATGTCGCATTAACGCGGGACGGCGTGCGACTAACTGCTACAAAACCCAGTTGGGGGATACTCGCTGAACGTCTGGCGAGCGCTAATGCCTGATTTACACGTATTAAGTTGCAAGTTGGTAACTAAATCTTTACTAAAGTTTAAGTAAATTATTGCGTGTAAACAAACACTTTAGTAATAAGTTCCAAGTTAAAATTTAGTACTTAAGTGAATAAGTAAAATTTTTCGTTTACACGTATTAAGTTGGTAACTAAATCTTTACTAAATTTTAGTAAATTATTACGCGTAAACAATCACTTTAGTAGAAAGTCCCAAGTTAAAATTTAGTACGCAAGTTATGAAGTAGAATATAAACTTTTCTATTTTTCGGTTAAGTAGGTGGGCGTGGTTTATTCTTGATACGTTTGGACACACACATGTAATAATATAATGCAGGTTTGCAGGTGTGCGTGCAAAGGTATAGCCATAGATCATACCATAGATAATATACAAATATATTATGAGCGAAGTCGTTTTCGTTGTACCAACGTATATTTAGGGTTGCCAGAAATACGGGATTGTTCCAGAATTTGTATTTTCCTGGAATTTTTAAATACTTACTACGCTGTGGGTATTAATATTTGCAATCAAATGTTTTTTTTTTTACTTTTCCTAGTATACTGCCGTATAATTAAGTGATTCGAGAGCTATTTGGCTAATAGTCTCGGGATTTTTTAGATCAACGGAGAAATTTAGGGGTAATTTAAGCCTGTACCTCGCATCCTTTTCTTTCTAGCGGCGTATTGTTCAATGGGTCCCAGGACCTGTGTAGGTCAACCGGGGTAAATGGGATTCTTTCCCACTAAATCCTCGTGGTTGTCACATGGACACATGAGGGGAAACCGGGGCTCTCCTGTGGAATCTGCACCAGGAGTCCTTCAGAGCGTTTCCTTCGGAGCCTGCCACTGGGGGAGCATTGTAGTCCCCCGGAAACCAGACACAGTGCTTACGGGGATGGAAGGCAATAAACAAGTAGAATGGTTAAATATTTACATCAAACACAAATTCAGTAATCAAGAAAGACACGAAGTCATTTAATTTTCTATATCTAATATTATAATTATAGTACCTATATATATTATAAAAAAGAATTTTTAATATACACTAGTTTTATATATAATTTAATCCTAAAAATAAATTAGTTGTCCGTCGCTACAAAGTACTATGAAATCGTCACGGATCGTGCGACCGTCCATTGGGGCGAACTAAAGAACTAAAGATTTTAACTAAAATTTAGTAAAAACGACGTGTAAACGCATACTTAAAATTAAGTCACTTAAAATTTAGTTACCTACTTGACAACTTGATACGTGTAAATCAGGCATAATGGCATATCTATTGTTTAAAATATCTTTGACCACATATTTCACATTTTCTTAACGATTTACCACCCATAATATTAACACAATTTAAATAATATAATAACTTAATAGCCGCCAAAATTCAAACCAGAATAAAAATTTTAAAAGTCAAGTTACTTACATCCACAGGTTAGACAACAAAAAATTAACAAATTCGTATTATAATATAATACGTCCAAATTTAACAGAACTTCATACAGTTGAAGCCAATACGTATTAGCAGTCATTTTAATTTGGTAACTTTATATTGCCTACCTAATTAGTGCCATTATTTCTAATAAGTACGTTCATAATTCCATACAAAAATCGTTTTCTTGGCAGTGTCGAAGGTCTGATACTCACGGATTTATATTTTACTTCGTAAAAACTGGATAGATCACATAAATATAGTAATATCACTAATTTAAACTTTATAGTACATTCTTAAGGTTTGTTTTTCGTTGACACAAGTCAAAGTAGAAAAACGAGCCGAGTGAGATAGCTCAAAAATAGATGTGTGTCCTTGTCTTCCCCCTTGTCAAGTAAATTGCCAACGCAAAATATGATTCTTTTTAGTAGTGTTAGGTAGATTTCTTAAAAGTTGATTACATTTGCTTGAAAGTTTTTCGTGTAATAAAACATCGAAATATAATACTACTAGGACGATGAAATGTAATATCATAAATTAGCACACGAACAACATGCAATACTTTTATTAACAATAATATTAGTAACAATTTATCATTATGAAGGTAGCAGCACTGAGCTGTTGTGTGATTGTCGACAAGTTGTCGACATTGTCGTAGTAAGTAACCGGTGTCGCGGTGTACTGTTAGAGTAGGGTGACCATTATTATGTATGGCGTCGCGTCGGTCGTCTCGGGTGATGGTTTCCATACAAACGTTGGTTAACTAAACCTGAATTTGGGGATGAAATACAGATATCTGGAAGAAAACGGAAGCTAGGTATTACCACAAATTCAAGTAATTTATTGTCTCAATTGTGGTAAGTATAGCAGATCTTATATGTAATATTATAATAAGTAAAATAAGTCTTTATAGGAGTTGTTCCAGAAATGTATGGA
The DNA here is from genome assembly GCA_911728495.1 of Furcula furcula. NCBI lineage: Eukaryota > Metazoa > Arthropoda > Insecta > Lepidoptera > Notodontidae > Furcula > Furcula furcula. Next base: position 18,630,768 of record OU452244.1, read on the forward strand.
GCCTGGGCCAACACCATGTACACTATATGTATATATAACTATGCAATATAGTAACTGTTTTGTAATGTTGTCTTTTTTTTATTATTGCTTCGTTTTATTGTACATTTAAGATATCTTGGTCAAGGAGAGCAACATCAAAGAGAATATAATACTACTGTAGCAACACCACACAATAAGATGATGGATCGGAAATACGTAACTAAAACGTCATTTTGACGGATTTTGATTTTGACGGACGGATTCGTATCCAAATCACAGGTGATAATCAATACAGTAAAGCCCCGGGTCAAGAAAGAAACAGTCAATGAATGTCCGTAAACATAAATAATCACTAAAAACTCCGAAATACAATATGTACTCCACGCGTAAACAATCTATTACGAAACGTCACCTATAGCATTAACTGTCAAGTAGTAAACCAACGTCAAACACAACTGCCATGGCTGCCCTAAAAACAGGGTGGACATACTAAATAACTCCATAAGTAATCATTTATGTACAATTGTACTCTGCTTAAAATTAATTTATAAGTATTTTTATGAAACTCTTCTATGTTTTTCCTATTTTTCCATGTAGTGTACATAGTGTTGGCCCAAAATGGAACATCTCCTTTAAATAAATTGATTGCATTTTCATGACTAATAATTTCATGACTTGCCATTAAATTCCATCCAATTATACAATACAAATAATGACCAAAATAACGATCTGAACGCAAAAATTGTCTCATGCAGCCTCGCAACATTCAGATTGACGGAGGTCACGCAGGAGCACCGATGTGGCACCGCCCGTTGTGACCCGATCCGCCGCCAAAAAACCTTAGAAGTGAGAAAAATAATCCTTTCACATAGTAATGCGTGGACACCCTATTAGACAGAGATACACTACTACTTTCGGGACCTCTCATTCGGCTCGTGATCTTTAGTAGACTGCGCTGTCCAGTTCTAATATAGGTTCGTGCTGATACTACTCTCTACCTATCATAGTGATTATATACTCATTGTCTCTATCTCTACCAATGAGTATATAAGTATTAATCTCATCCCTAATACCACAGCCTAATACGTCTGTGTCTCTCTCTACCAAAGTACTCTGTGCGACGCACGCACGCGCACGCACCACGCACACACCCATTACCTAATACAATATTAGATAATGCAATGATTGAATTAGAAAAGCAGATTTTATTTACAATACAAAAAAATGGCCAATTTTTCTAAGGAATTTGTCATGGGGCTGTTTTTGGATAGTGACAGTGTTTGTACTATGAATAGACTTGCCGTAGTTGTGGCGAATGTAGTCAATGAGAATCATGAAAACTTAAATATGTTTAATAATACACTGAAAAATGAATTCAATCAATTGTCTCAAACCTCAACAGATGATTGTGTTCCGTTTTCTCGTCGTAAGAAAAGCTTTTACGAAAATACTGTGCGAAATTTCACTGACGAAGATTATACACAAAGACTAAAATTGAGACGAAGTACTGTCCAGGTATCACTATACTTTTATCTTATAAAAGTTGAGTGAACGCATTGATCAATGATATTATTTGGTATTGATGATTATATGGTTTGTCCATCTTACAGTACATCTGTTTGTAATAGTTATTTATATTATCATTGGTGCATAGAAAATTGTGCATAGACTTATTCATTTTTTTAACACGACAGTGTCTAGATAGGCCTGATGCCCATGGAAAGTTGCATTGCACTAAAGCTTAAAGCTCATTACCAGAGTCGTTATTATTAATAATTCATCCCCGAGCCTAGTAATTTCTACAGCTACAGTGCATTTCAAATGTGAACACAGAAATGTTTACACACTGATGCTTGTATTAAACATCTGACTATGGTGGTAAGTTCCTGGATAGTCTCTTACACGAGTAACTTGCTAACTAGCTACATATGGGGCTACTGTTAAAGCATTTGATATATTTTGAGTATCAAATAACACTTAGAAAAATACACTGCTCTATATAATTAGTATCAATTCAATGTAACTTTCTTTGTTGCCATATTTAAGCTGTTTACGTAACAATTACTGCCTTGGACTTCGATTCTACTTCAGGGCACTGAGTACTTCTGAAGGATCACCAACTTATACGAGCTTGGTGAAACTGGCTTCCCTTGAGGCAATTGACCTCCAAAGTGCGGTGTGAGAAATTATTAATGTATGTCTTTTTTTTAGGCTCTCATAAGCCTCCTAAAGAAATGCACGAAGCCAGGAAACATTTCACTCGAAAAAAAGGTCCATATGTTCCTATGGTTGTTGATGAACGATTGCTCTTATAATGAAATTAGCAGGTTGTTTGGTGTACACAAATCTACAGTTAGCTATATATTTCATGAGATAGCATTGCTACTTATTGAACACAGGTATAATTTTATAAGCTGGCCCTCTGTTGAAGAACAACATATAACTAGAATCAAAGTTAACAGCAGATTCAAATTCCCCAATTGTGTGGGATTCATAGATACATGTCGTCTCAGAATAGGCTCAAAAAGCAACAAGAAAGATAAGACAGATGTTGTCCTGTTGCAAGCAGTGTGTGATGAAACTCTCATGTTTATAGATGTTCATATTGGGGCAATAGGAAAAGCAAAAAAAAGTAGAGTTTTTAAAGATAGCCCACTAGCTCAAGAATTGAAAAATTTTATAGAATTTGAGAATCATATATTGGGGGATTCTGAATATAGACTGAAAATGAATTTAATAACACCTTTTACAAGTGAAGAGTTGTTAACAAGTGAAGAAATGAAATTCAATGAAATTCATTGGAAGACTTGCAGCTACATTGGCCATGCATTTGAATTATTGAAAGAGAGGTTTAAAAAGTTGAATCATATTGATATTGTGAAACCAGAATCAGTTCGTTTGCTTATTATGGCCTGCTGTATTTTGCACAATTTTATTCTAGCACATGAAGGCTCTGCAGAAGTGAAAGAAGAAACAGTGACATGTGATGATGGTGTTGTTTTAGATACCAACATTGTCCAATCAGCTTCTGAGAAACGACAATTTTTGTGTAACTACATAAATTACATAGATATGGACAGTTGAATTAACTGATATTATTACTTGATAGCTTCATCTATCTACAGGGTGGAAATGTTAAGTGTCAACAGACAATATTTTCGTAAATCATAGTGATATTACAATTTTTTTCCCTTATGTAGAACCCATTCGGTTTCAACATATAAATTACAATCTAGCCTTGAAACTAATGAGTAATATTATTTTAACCTAAACAAATAAAGTAAATTATTAAGAACTAGCTGACCCGCGCAGCTCCGCCAGCACCTTTATTGGTATTTTTCTAAACTATTTTTATGAATATGCTAAATTTTTTTATATGTTAAACCTCTGGCCTGGATAATATAAAATATTAAAAGCCAAGAAGAGATCCAGAAGAACAGTTTGCTAAGTATTTTGTATATGGTATAAGCGAGCCTACCACCTATACTGCGATCCCTAAGACACCTGCCAAGCGTGGGGATTATGGCAAATGGATTTTGTCCGTGGTACAGCAGTGGACGTTTTTCGGCTGCTGATGATATTATGATATTGGCGGCCCCTGAAACTGCCGCCCGGGGCCGGTGCCCCGGTTTGCCACCCCCTAGATCCGGGCCTGTAAATTATTAAATCACACAAATAAGACTAATAGGTGCACTCATAGGACATTTTGGTACCAATGAGCACCTACACAGAATGAGGCTAAGTACTGCTAATACTTGTAGATTCTGTGAAGGTGAAAAAGTGTCAATGCGACACAAATTGTGTGACTGCGACCAGCGACGATCTTGAGAGACGTAGGTTAGGTTATCTGGGAGTAGCCTATCCTACGCCAGATGATTATGTAGGTACAACAGGTCCAAGCTGGCGCAATCGTTGTACCTAAGGGAACTCTTCGACACGTCAGCAACAGAGTAAGGGTTAAGGCATGCATGTTGGTTAACGGGCCCAAATTTATAGCCCACTAATACCTACTAACTAACTGGGGGTCTAGTACGAGTTCCGATATTTTACGAGCTCGATCAAAGCGACAGTTTCTTCCCGTAGATTTTATTAGTTTTTGATAGTTACCGCTAGGGGCGCTGGTGTGAAATATATGGAGAAAACTGACAGTTTGATCGAGCTCGTAAACTATCGGAACTCGTACTAGACCCCTCTGGTGTGTGCTAACTGACTAGCATCAGAACTCTTACTAGGCCCCTGGCGCCAGGCTCTACTCAGATGTTGATTCTATTATTAGTTGTTGATTCTATTATTAGGTAGGCACTCATACTTTAATCTGTGCTCATACTCTGTTACAAAAATAAAAAAAAGTAATCTATATAAACTAACTAAACCGTTATTTAAATCTTACTTAGATTTAGTAGTACATGATTCATATCTAGGGGTACTACGGTTAAGAACAATTGACCTTGGTAGTTGGTACCCACTGGTGGTACTATTATGGGAGAATAAACCATCGGAACGGATTACGATTCGCAGTTAGGAAGAGAATGCCCACCCTCGTCCATATTCAAATGTTTGTGTGTGTTTCCTGTCTGAATGAAATCAATAAAACTACATTTTTGAATAGTACTTTTAATTTTCTCTAGTACTGATAATTTTCAATTGCCAGTAATGTAATTATAATATAAAAAATATAAATAAAAAGTTTTTGTAGGTATTAAAAATGATAGAATTTTTACAGAAGGTATTTTAACACTACTAAAAATTATACAAAGGATCTTGCGTAACCATTTATTATAAACACAGTTATTGAGAACTGCAATAAAAATTTCTACTCATTTTGAAATACATTATATCATACCCTCTATTGCTTATGTATTTATCATTACTATGTACAGAAATAGGTAGTTATTTTAATATTTGCTTAACATAAGAGACTTTGATTTATTTTACGGTGGGAACACTAGTTCATTTTAGATCTCTGGTGGTTACTTCAGCCTAATAAGTATTTTATATTCATATTACATTACGTAGGTATATACGTTGTTGATACGAAGAATGCCACATTGATAGAATAAAGCTAATACGTAAACTGTGCAAAGATTTATGTTAACAAAGCTGTCTAAGCTCAGTTCAGCCTAGACAAATACAAACAGATATACTTATATGTTTTTCACTTATATATGTAGTTTACAAATAAATAACTCTGTCCTCATGTATCCTAACATTAGGCACTAAATTGGCAACCTACAAGGCACTATGCACTTAGCACAGCAATGTTTATGCTATATGTGTGAATCATAGGTATACTGCGTAACAATTATTTTCAATATTCGAATAAGACGGTTTTATTGATTTGAAACATATGGTTGGTAATAGGTCGCAGATGCACAGGATGTGGCTCTGTGCGTCCCAAGTAAATGCGACCCCGAGTCGGGCGACCACGCGGTGAGGTGGTGTAGGCCATGCGTGGTCGCAACCACCGCGAGGGTGCTAGGGGAGCGTGCACTTCTGGGGGTCTAGTACGAGTTCCGATAGTTTACACTCGATCAAACTGACAGTTTTTGCCCGTACATTTGACTAGTTGTTGATAGTTACCGCTATGGGCGCTGGTGTGAAATGTATGGAGAAAACTGTCAGTTTGATCGAGCTCGTAAACTATCGGAACTCGTACTAGACCCCCTGATGTCGTTCACCGCAGTCACTCTGACGAGAGAGACTTGCGTGGTCTGAACGAAATGTACAGTCACCAAAGTGCATCGATAAAGGCCACCGGGTTTTAGTGCCTAAACACTCCGCATAACTTTGGGTCCACCCCCCTAAGTCCGGGCTTTGAAGCTTTTGAAGGTTTGTACCTAAGGATGATGGTACTGTTAAGTTAACCTACAGAAGTCCCAACAAATTCTCTGAAAGTCACAAAGATAGTGGCTCTTGGAAGAGGGGGCCGTCTATATTAAAATATATTTTCCGGACAATAGATGGGCAAAAATCGTCACACAATGGACTCATGCGAATGGGCGAAGACACCAGGGCAGGCCACGTAAAAGATGGTGTGGCGACTTGGAGACGGAGTGGGCAGAGATCGCTATGGACCGGGGTTCGTGGAATTGTACCTATGGGGGAGAACTTTGCCCAGCTGTGGGACACTACAGGTTTATAAATATATAAGGCGATGCTTAACAAAAACACAGTACCTATTGATTTAATACAATTTGTAACTTTCGCACTTCGTATCATCGCGATTATTTTATACTTATAGTGATCTAAATTGTTTCATTTTTACTAATTCCATGACCTGACTATGTAAAGTCATGTTAATTAGGCCGAAGGCCAACTTATATATAACTATATATACACATTTTATTCAATAAAAATAACTATATTTACATAGCTCCGCCTCGCAACAATGCTTCTACATACATTTTAGGAGTATGGAATGTGTCATAGTGTTTCTAATTCTAAAGCCGAATATTACCTATTTACAATTATTTAAATTGATTTAAATCAATGATAGACCCCTGAGTCTAATATTTGTAATCCATTTTTTTACAAGTCCAGTTTTTGAATGTTTTCACACTTACCGAACGAGATAAATGCAGGACGTCTACCCATAAGCGTAGCCATGATTTGTTATCGGTGGGTGTTTGACTTAGCCACGATTTTAATCATTGGCAAGGATTGGACCAATTTTGTTGACAAATAGACCTCGGTACCCGTTCTGCTACTTTTAATAATTATCGGGGGTTGTTTGAAACCTTGGCTGCGCCCATGCGCAGGAATATAGTTATGCTAATTATAAGCTATGCAGTAGGCAGTACACAGTGTTTACGTACCTACACACTTCTGTCACACGTCTTCGCACTCAGTTGCGTAATTATAGTTAGGCTTGGAACTCACGGCGCGGTATTACACCTGTGCCCGCGCGCATCAAGGGCGCGGCGGCGGGAGAGCTGTTTTATTTCTAAACTCACGAGACCGCTTGTTTGCGCGGCCTGCAAGGCTGGGGGGCGACGCCCGCACGCAGTGCCCGCGGCCCGTAGCCCTCAGCGGGACCCGCAAACAACCGCACACTCCGCGGGAGTAAACCGCGTCGTATTATTTCCAAGTACTCTAGTATTGCGGTGCCGCCACCGCGTGCGGGCGCAAGAGCAAACCGCACCGTGAGTTCCTAGCCTTACAGTGTTAACTATGAGTTATAGCGACGCTTCTACGGATTGACGTGCTTGATTCTCAATCAACCTGAACATACACATTGGTACTCGAACTTAAATCGCTGTTCGAGACAACTGCAGTGTGCTAATATCACCAATATCTAGTTGCAACTTATGTATGCAGACTGTAATAATTAATTAGTCACGAGTTTTATGTATGTATACAACGAAACCCGAAACATACTCTATTGAAGTCTATTGTCTATACCGATTTTCTCGGAAGACTTGGCACTCGCGATAATGTAAATATTAGTCTGAATCACTTTGTAATGGAACCATACACAGTTTGTTTTGGTAATTTTCAAATGTAAGTCTTTTTAACCTTCTGTAAGGTCCCACACTTGAGATCTTTGTCTAGGGATTCGGTGGAGTTTCGCAAGTCGAGCGTCCTCTCCTTGCCGAGTTCTAGGTGCAAGTTGTCCTGCTTAGGACAAACATTTGCTACCATATTTACGTTTTTTGAACGCGGCATATATCCAGTATTGGCATTTAAAGGAGTTTCCAAGGGGCTTAATCTGAAAATAAATAAAAAACTTCGTGAGTCTGGTTGTAAAACTGAGCCACATTTTGAACAGAAACTATGCATTATACTAAAGATAAAATGGTATAACGTTGCTGATATTATATTTTCATCATGATCATTATTTTTCTTTTCAATACCTAATTAGAATCAGAAATGTACATTAGGTGTCAAAGTGCAATAACGGTTTGTGGTTTGGAAGCATTAAATATCGCGTTTATACAACGGATTGATTAAATTTACAATAGGAATTATTGGTGCAGGCTTAACGTGGCAAAAATTGCATCGAGTAGTTTATTATTTATAACTATGACTCACTCCGGGAAATCATAAAAACTCGGCTGTAAAGAAAAATCGTGTTGTCAGTCGTTCTAAGGAAGTTAAAGCCGTAGTAGGTACCAGTCTAAAGTTCAGAGCGTATGCAATAGTATATTACCTGTTCAGATGATTATGTTGTTCATTGAAAGGTGAGGTATCGGTAAAAAATGGGTGTCGAAATCGCCGAGAGAAGAGATAGCCGATTACAAATCCGACCATCAGTGTGACGAGACACGACGCCACCACCGCTGTGAGCAGCGCTTGTGCGCTGTAGATGTTTCCGTCGGCCGCTTCCACCGTCAGTAAATCTGCATAAGTTATATCAAAGTCAAAAATATTTATTTCAAATAGGCTTAACGAATGAATGGTCAATTTTTTAAATGCTACCACCGGATCACAACGCGGCCTCAACTGAGAAGATCCGGCAAGAAGCTCAGCGGGCTTGTCATTTTTTCACTTTTTTAAACATTGTCTTGTTGTTTATAATGTACCACAGTGTCATTCGTTCATGAGAACCTGTTTCTGTTATTTGTATGTGTTGTTAGTAAGCTATTAATTACGCTACACTACTTATCACCAGGTTTTTATCAGCCATTATAAGTTGTACTTGACGACTATCCCACTTTGACTTGATTCCACCATCCCCTTACTAGCATCGGATGACGAGATGCACGGTAACTACGCACCCTTTCGTTGTGCATGTCCTATCAGTCCGGACTAATGGATTCGCGTCCTCATTTATAATACGTACAGTTAAGGACGGGAACGGGAATAGTTTGCCTGCGTCGGTTTTTCTATCCGTCACTTACACTACGGAGCGTTGCGGCGTAGAAAAAGTTTGGCAACTAAGCATAGCAATCAATAAGATGTTCTGACTATAATGTCTGATTAGAGACGTTTTCTCCTCTAAGTTTCTAGTGTATTAACTATATTATTGTGGTTCAGTGAGTGACAGTATGGTACGGGGACTAAACGCGTTGTATATGGGCATATTGTTTTTGTGCGCAACGGAGCGCAGTGGGAAACAGCTTGCTTTGCAAACCGAAGGTCGCGGCTTCGAATCACGCAGGGGAGCAACAGCCTTGTGTAGTTATTCCTTACTGGCTAGGACAATGCAGGCCGATCACCTGTCTGTAAAGTAAGAGAGAGTGCACTTCCGTCTACACAAGCACTTGTGTACTACCTATCTCCCGCGTAGATTGCTGATCTTGTAAAAAATTGGCCGCTGTAGTCGTATCGGCCAGGAGGTCATTATTATTATATGGACATGATACGTTTTGAGTGCATATAGTAACCTTATTTTCCGAGCGTGCTTGATATGTTCATAGTACGGTCGTGGTATGATCAAACAGCTAAGATAAGACCATTCGTTATGACCCATCCCGATTAAACTCTCGTTCACCATAAATACCTAATCCGCATTCAAAATTCGTTTAATTCTACGATGCCATAGACGTTCATACAGACAAGCATAGGCGTCAAACTTAAGGTTCGGCAGATAGCGGACAGGACGGGACGGCGCCGGCACCGTCCTGCTAGTGTGGCGTCGCCACGCCGTCCCGTCCCGTCCGCTGCCTGCTGAAATCTTAACCCCCATGCTTTTGACTTTTTGAAAATAAATACTTATTCATTTCTATTCAATATCACACGCTGGTTATATTTACCTGTCTCATGTTTTATGTTGTTAGTATTTTTCTCTTCCGATATAACATTAGTTTCAACAACTTCTATTAATATTTCATTCTGTATGTCGTCCGTCTTATGATGCATTTCCGATTCGGATGGCGTAGGCTTCCTAGTGCCTGGACTTCGGTTGTTGTATCGATCACTCGGCAGCAGAGCTGGTAGCTTATTACATATATCAGTCTTTCCATATTCTACATTTTGTAGAAATCGCTCAGGGTTAGGGAATTGTCGGTTTCCAACCCAAGAACATACTTGTTGCTTAGAATCCCATGCGCAGTGAGGATCTTGTAGTGCAACACAATCTCTGAAAAGATACAATAAAGTAGCAATTTAACTAAGTTCTTCTTTATTTGATTGTTAATCGAAAAGAAATGCTAGTAAATTATAATACCTGCAGGTTTGCACGTTGCCACAGTGTGATAGAGTCACCGCTTTTATGATGTCACCCGATGCGACGATTAATTTCTCCGTTGTTAGTGCTACATGCATTTGTTTGATGGGCATGCCTTGAGGTAACACTTGGACCTCGGAAATAACAGCTGTTTTTACGGGATTTTTGGAATTCTCATCAACACTAGCATCAAAATCACCTTCATTGGCAGCGACGTTTACAGCTTTGATAACTCTTCCGTCATCGGTGCCGATATATAGCACATCGTATTTGTTACCATTCATAGCTTGAACTTGGGGGTGAACAGCAATAGCTGAGAATCGGTATTGTAAACTGACTCTAATTAGAAGCGGCCTATTTAAGAAAGTCGGCACGGCTTTATCCATGAGTGGATGAGTTTTTATAAAATTCACCGCTGAGTCTGAAAGAGTACGGCTATCTTCAACACAGGCCCCGGGTCTCTGTACCGGCACTTTATCTTTTTCTAGGGGCAGCCAGTTCGAGTTCATACTCTCTTGGCCTTTGAACTGCCCCTCAAATGCTTCCATAATATCCCTCATAGAAAATGCACAAACAGCTGAGCCGCCTATGGCATTTTGAGGAGTCGTAAATACTGCGTATATTATATCGTTTTTACTATTACTTTTGCCATACATCCCGTTAATTAATTCAGTTGTCGCCTCTGCAATTGACATTAAACAGTTAACTAAATAATTAACATCACAAATAAAGATAAGATAGTCTTTTAGGTATTGTAATTTATCTATGTCTTGTGCGTATGTGTACAAAGAATTAAACATAACTCGGAATCTAAATGACAGCATTTACCTAGATAATTTTTTGATGCCTGCATTGGTGTAACCATCGATATACTATCTATAGTATATCGATGGGTGTAACACAACAAAACATAATAACAAGAATAATTTATTTTAAAGTACACTTGAAATGAAACTAATTGTACGGATTAAACGGATTTTAAGGGGAAAATATAAGAAATCATTATAAAGCACACTTACGAATTTCGTCGAAATAAAATGGATAATCGCCTGGCATGGAACAATTCAGCCGTGTTTTCAAAAATGATGTCCATCGGTCACTAAATGTATGTGGGCCACCTTTATCGTTCAAGCAAATTCGCGCTACTCTGGAATACACAGCCTGTGAAATAAAATAATTAAGTAAGTATTGTTATTTCATCACTTCAGTTATCCAATCAGCGATTACTTTAAAAAACGATACTGACCTTCCCGCAGTTCATAAATTCTACTGCCGTTTCTCGATAGAAGAAATAAACATGGCTGGTGGAAGCTACAGCTCCAACGAATGACGGATCATTAAGTAAGCGGAGATCTGATCGTTCAGTTCGTACTGGCTCGCGATAGATCAAAGGATCTGTTCCAGAGAAATCTGCCGCCGTCGCTGTGTATAACTCGTTATCTGTAAAAAATCGATATTCAAAAATGTAGATTTCACTGTCGTTGTCATCATTTTAATTCAAGTCATAGCGAGGGAATATTAAAATTTTATTTTATTGGTTGAAGTAAGTAGGTAGGGGTATCAATCTAAACTAAAATCGTGGTACTACAATGCGCTGCAATGGTACCTAGGTACTTACTCGAAACTGTAAACACCTTTTGAGATAGGTATTTAAATACCTCATTTAAAAAAGTGTTTAATTAGTTTGTATATTAATTTCATCATCCTTCGTGTGGGTTAATGCAACAGGAAGATCTTTCTTTTAGGGGTTGCGGGGTTTTGTACAAAAAAGCTAAATAAAATAATCCCTCATATTTACCCGTCGTAAAATCATAATGCATTGATGAACTAAGCTCCTGTTTCACGAGCCTTGCCGTGACACAGAAAACTAACTAGGTAGATGCAGAGATATTAAATTCTACGTAACAGACACAGTATATTGGAGTCAAAGCGCGTCGTATTTTGCATATCCCCATTTAGCTGATAAAAGGTAATCATAGGTCGGATGATCTGCTAGGATTAGCATGAATGTTTTGTTATAAATATTTTGCAACTTACCAGCAAAAATAGCAGTAGAATTATGCTGTGGGTCATACGGACATCTGCCTGAGCCATCGAATTCTTCTAGGTGATGGTTCGGCGGGTGTCGTGCATATCGACGACACAATGGTTTGAACGCGTTGGTGCCACAAACTAATAGCCGGCCTTGTGCCCGCGCCGCCACTCTGGGGTAATTCTGGCATTCATCGGCAGACTTGCCTTTTAACTGGCATAATTCTCGATGTGCGTCAGTTGATTGCCATTCTAGACGCTGTAACAAAATTAGTTACATTTAGGAACATTCACTACAAAAGTAGTATGACAGCTGAATACGAATCATCCCGCATATATTACATCGGCATAAACAATTAAATTTAATATTAAGGACGTCGACTCTACTGCTTAAGCTGGAAGTTACTTTCTCTCGGAAATTCTCAGCATAATAAAGTAGCGGACAAGTAGGTACCTACCGGAGTATTACACAATTTTTACTGTAAATCAACATAATAAATGATTGCATGTTTAGCAAGTTGGAAGTCACGTAGCAAATTCAGGAATGTCGGTTCAGTTCAGAATTAGTCTTTAGTTAGCGTGTCCTAAATATTACCTATTCATGCTCTCTCTACTATGCGTGCTTGGCTTAAACATTTGTGTTAAGTTATCAATAAGACCGTTATAGTCGCGACGAGTAGAGTATCTTACTTTGTGAGTGCCGAACGTACTAAACCTATTTTACCTTTAAGTAGTTTATTCGACTCTATGGTTTTATGTTCAGAATATTAAGTAGAAATTGAATTGAACGATCAAATTAAAATAGTGGAATATAAAGAGGCTAAAGGCGGACTGTTGAAGAAAGAGTAGCTGTATAGATGCGATTAGTATTCGGGTGAGAGGGAGTGGACGCCCCGCGCCGTGGCCTGTGAATAATTCAACGCAACACTGTACCAACCAACTTTAATATGTGACGAGTAATTTAAACCGTCAAGACTGATGTTAAAATTGACCCGGTAGGTATATTTAGGAATAACTTAATGTAGAGCTATTTTAGTGTATGTATCCACAGCAACAATTACGGACTGGGTAAGTACCGTTTATTTTGCTTAGTCAATAAGAAAATGGCTACAAAATTAAGATATCATAATGTTTTATAGAATACAATATACTTAATTGTGACCAGATGATATTGATGTTCATAGGTACCTATCGATTTATTTAAACTTTAATATAATATACTTAATGATATTACAAACCTATTGTTTATGTAACTATCACGTTAAAATTTATTAATTTTCTATTTCAAGTCATTTAACGTATGTTTTCCTGTGTCTGTTGTCATGAAACTGTCCATAAACTGTATAGGTAGCTATTTTTTATGATCAAAACGAACGATATTGGTTGGCTGCGTGCCAGCTTCCTCGGCCAGTGTATGTCTATCCGTCTAGACAGTGTCGGTCGTATTTTTGTTTTACACGCACATACTGTGATGCTGTCAATCGCAGAAATAATATAAATCATACATCAATTAAACTCTGTGTTCTTTCAGAGTAACGTATTTAATGGTCATTTTGGCTAGCTGTTACACTACACTAAACATATTAAGAAGACAAAATCGACCTACGTGATATTTTTTTTAGATTAGGCTTGACAATGTTAAAGGCTCCGAGTTTCCTTTGGTTTAAGATCATGATAATGACCATTATCTCAGTTTGATTTCGAAGTAGGTAATTATCGCCCATGCTTTGGCTTTAGTAGAGTATTTTGAGCAATATGTAATGTCGTATCAGTCGACCTAAATGACTTGTAGGTCTTAAATCCAACTAAGAATTTTAGCAGCCTACGTGCGAAATGGGTTTTAACTTAGAATAAACAGTGACCGCCGGCAACACGGAACTTTAGTTGTTTGCATAAGATTAGATACACAAACCTGTAGTGAAGAGCGATACCTATTAGGGATTTTGTTGACACGGTTCATCCAGCAGGCTTGTGCTACCGCGGCCGGATTCACTTGGCGGAGTCTACGGTCATATCTATCTGGACTATCTAGTTACTGTTCGATATAACTTATCAACGAACGTTCCGGATTTTAATCAAATAGGAACATGATATCATATGTGCTCAAATAGAGTAGCAATGTTTGGTTGGTATTGTAGTGATTTATAATCTGATTTTCTTTACAAGATCATAATCGTTGCAATAAATGTATGAGCAGCAGCAAGGCAATTGAAAAACATATTGAAAGAAAAGCAGGGTACATATATATATATATATATATATATATATATATATATATATAAGTACCTACGTGTATCGTAGTAAAACCTCGGTACACAATCTTATATTTGAAGTATATGTAATTGTATTCCGCTCTTAGGTTACAAGCGCGGTTACTTTGTGCTGACATAGAATAAGTTACTACGAGTAGTTTAAGTAAACGCTGTAAATTATATACACTTCAATAAATGACATCAAACTGGAAACATGTCTTTTAAATAACACTTCGACTATACCAAGATCACACAATATCATATGGCGACCTAATGCCACTTACCATGGAGTTTCATATCTAAATAATTTGAAGATCAAGAGCCATTATATAATTACGGTGATTATCCTTTAGAATTAAAATATAGACTACAAAAAGCCAATGCCGATGCAAAGCAAAATTTACAAGATTATAAGGAACTAAGAAAATTTATGTATGATAATAATTCAAACCCAATTGTTTATAGGAAAGGGGATTTAATTATGTTAAAAAATCAAACTGGTACAAAATTAGACAGTATTTACACAGGTCCTTATATTGTAATTGAAGATTTGTCACCTAATGTTAAGATATGTAAGAATAATAAAGAATACTTAGTTCATAAGAATAATACAAAATTGTTTTATGAATAAATTTTATAGTAATTTTTAGTATTTTTAAGTTGTTATAATTATTAACTAATTGATGTTTAAAAAAAAATGTATTTTCGATCATTTTTTTTCCCTTTAGCAATAGGGGTAATGATGAGACTTTTTCGGGGGAGATGAAGTATATGTAATTGTATTCCGCTCTTAGGTTACAAGCGCGGTTACTTTGTGCTGACATAGAATAAGTTACTAGTTTAAGTAAACGCTGTAAATTATATACACTTCAATAAATGACATCAAACTGGAAACATGTCTTTTAAATAACACTTCGACTATACCAAGATCACACAATATCATATATTTTATTTTAGCTAATAGGTTACACACTAGGTACTAATGTAATTATTACCTGTTCAACGTTCTCTGATAAATCGTAGAGGCTGAGGTTGTAAACCATATTTCTGTAAAAGAATATAAATTTGATTAGTTTCAGTAAAATAAACAGGCAAAAGAAACCCTGTTCTTCTTTACAAGATAATAATCGTAGCATTAAATGTATGAATACGGGAGTGGTGGCTGTTCGGTGGCCAGTCATCGATATTTATTGCTACGATTTTGATCTTGTAAAAAAATCGGCGTACATATAGATTTATAATTTTTTTTGTTGGCTGACAGCTATACATATTTCTGGAGTTATGATTTTGTAAAAAACATTTATTTTACGTCTTTAAGGGTTAGCAACATGACGAAATAGCAAAACTGACAATCTAAATTCTAAACTAACTGACGAACAAGAAAACCTGCGAACCAGGAAACTAACTTAATAGGGGAGTTGATAACTTAGTGAAACTGACAAATAAGGAAATTGGCGAATTCAGAAACTGCCTAATGACTAAACTGGTGTATTCGTGAAATTGACGAGTAATGAAACTGACCAGTGGTACGCTAACTCAAAATTCTAGGCCAGGCCTATAATAATGAATTTCCTACATAGAAAATGAACACAGAAGAAGTACATTACCTCAGAGGTAGGGGAGACCTAGGAGGGTTGTGACAATTTTTACGTTTCCTTTCATATCTTAATCAACAATAGTTCAATATGAGAATCCTATTAACTCAAGGTACTTGGTTCTTTATGCTATATAAATCTAATGTAAAAATTACTGAATTAGTTATAGTTTATGAGAAAATAATGAATTACCGAAACACTTCCCAGTGTCACAATTCTCCTAGTACCAAGGTAAATTGTGACAGACACTAAGGTGAGTTGTGACAGATGTAAATTTGCGTGTTTGTGGAAGAGACTTGGAATATAATGCTATAATTTCGTGATAAAAATAAGTATTCGCTTTTACCTTCTTAGAGGCTTCTATATCCTTCAAAACAGTAGATTTAATTTTCCGTCGTCTATTTTCTTACCTTTCCCTAATAAAGATTTTAACAATGGTCTTAAAGTTTGATTAGGAATTATAAAACAATTAAATACGCTTATTATATAAAAACCATCCTAAACAATATTAGTTAAAACATCTTAAAACTACAAATAAAGAACTATAAGTACACCGAGGAAAATTGTGACAGCTTGTCACAACTCACCTAGGTGTCGCAAATTCCCCGCTTTTGGCAACTTATACTAATAATCTTAAAATGCATATAATATTTAGTTAATAAATCCCACAATTTAAAAATTAAGTAGTCAACGTTTAAAAAGCTCGTTACCGTATTGCAATTATCTTATTACGTAAGAAATAATAGGGCGTTGAAATAATAGTTACAAACTTACTTTTAGCACTTTTTTCTGAACAATCGTCGTATATAGAAAACTGTTCTGCGCAGGTCACTATCGTGGTTTGTGATAAGTGGGGTGTCAAAAATTAAGCAAAAATGTAGTACTAACCATCCCGCTAACTATCATAACTTCAGAGAAATCGACTTTGTCACAACTCACCTTTGTCACAACTCACCCTGGTCTCCCCTACTACACAAAAATTCAATTTAATAGTGTTCGTAGTGGTAATTATTTAGTAGACTTCTTAGGAGGTGTACGATATTTATTTAGATACGTATTTAAGTGCAACAAACGTAAAAAAAGAAGGTAAAAAAAATGTAATAATTCATAGTTTACCTGCCACCGACTATAATAGAGAAGTCATCCTTGTCTAATATACGGAAGTGGTCTGGCGCCGTTGCGTTACCCACGAACTGTTCTGAAGTTTCATCGCCTGTAACAAACCAATTCATTAAAAGTTGTACTTAGTCATGGTGAATACGGCCTTCAATACGGTATGAATTATAAAGTAGGTGATATATATATGTATATAGGTATTAGTATGTATTGGTTACCATAATAGGTACGGCGGGGGGCTCTATGGTATTCCAGCATCTGTTAGAGCAGTAGGTATTATTATAATCTTAAGTAGTTTCGCGAAAGAAAGAATGGAGCTATAAATATAAACTGCGTAAGTATATTTGCGTCTCTTTCCCACGTGAATTTAAGATTCATTTAACATTGCCATAAAAGCTGATAGGACCCTAGGCACTAGAAAAATTGGCACTATGTTGCAATAAAAACCCTTTGAAGAATAATCAAAAATGGATTTGGATGCCGTTTTCTCTACATATAAATTTATAGGATATACCAAAGGTAAGGCTATAACCAAAAATACATGCCAGATATGAAAAATAGGGAGGCATAATTTGGCACTTGGTCCCCACGCTTGGCAGGCAGCTTGGGGATCGCAGTATATGTGGTAGGTAATCCAATAAAAAGACGCTGCTGCCCGTCTTCTTGTTATCCCTTAGTCGCCGTTTACGGACACCCAACGGGAGGAGATGGGTGGTTGCTATTCTTACCCGGACACCCCACGGGGAAGCTAAGCTTTAGTTAGCTTTTATCTTTTTAACAGACTTTAAAAAGGGGGTGGTTCTTCATCGTGTATGTATTTTTTTTAATGTATGTCCATTACAGTTAGGTTCAAGCATAGTTGGGGCACAACTGATTACTAAACTTATAGCCAAGTGCAACAGTTACTAATAGCTCGATACTTATAGGTATCTATCACCAAACATGGCTATCATGATATTGTGCTACTCAGATTCGTTTGCCTGATTTTTAACCGACTTCAAAAAAGGAGGTTCTGTATTCGACGCGTATGTATGTAATATTAATAGAAATGCGTAATATTCATATATGTTAGTCTATGTGGGCTTCTAAACAAATTTACCAAATTTCACGAGTGTATGTATGTATGTATGTATGTATGTATGTATGTATGTATGTATGTATGTATGTATGTAGGTTTGTCCGCGGATTTCTCAGAAACTACAAGTCCGATTTCGAAAATTCTTTTTGCAATAGTTAGAGTATTTTTCAACTTAGGGTAGAGTACAAGTTTCATCAAAATCGGTCCAGTAGTTTAAGAGATATAAACTTTTTATGTTTTCAGTAAGTTACTGTAATGTAGACGTTCGAGTTGCGTGATAGTGCTGATACCTATCTTGCTAAAATAAAAGTCACTAAAAAGTGTTAAATAAACTATTTTGAAAAAATAAAAACCGACTTCAAAGTAAATTATCTAAAAAGCATAAAATAACGAAAATATTATTGAAGTTGGTGTTAGCGTACCTGCTGTATATATTCTGCACCAACTTCAATAATATTTTCGTTATTTTATGCTTTTTAGATAATTTACTTTGAAGTCGGTTTTTATTTTTTCAAAATAGTTTATTTAAACACTGAAGTCCGCCACCTAAGATTTTAGTTATTATGCCTGTCTTTCCAGCAGTGTTTTTACACTGGAAAAGAGAAATGTTTACAGATTGCTGGTCTTCGGTAGAATATCAACATTACGGTGATATCTATCTTTATGTTGTTTATGAAAGAAGCCTAGAAAGAAGTATCTAGAAAACGTTCACAAACCTTTTTTTTATTTCCAATTGTTTTTACGTAAACCTACCTGAACCTAGTTTAGTGGTTTAGTAGAAACCATAGATTTAAGATTTTTTTATATAATATCTTTGGTAGAAACATATATTATTATTATTATTTTGGATGTAAATAGATGAAAATAAACGTACAATGCAAGGTTTAAAATGTATAAGTTAAAGCATGGTGGTAATTTAACACGCCTTTGTTGTTGCCTTGTATGTGCGCATATTCAAGAAAATATTTTTTGTGCGGATCTAACGAACAATGTTCTCATTGTACGGCGATTAAACAACAATGCACCTTTGCGATTTCATAACTGGGAAATTCTCACGTGTCAATACGCCGAATATCATCTGAGGTTTCTTGCAGTTGCACCTGCCGATGCCGACGTGTTCCTTGCGAGAGCGAATTTTGTTATTTTACTATACTTATTCATTATTTCAGTTCTTCTATGAATAATATCCGCTCTTACTCGAGGCAATAGGTCCTATTAAATTTTCTTCTTTTAGTGTCGACATAAATACTATAGTATGGTTGTTTTTATCTCGATGGAAAGATTGGTCAATCAGCAAGATTGTAGGGCTGGCTGATTGTCCAGGGAGCGCCAGGTGAACATAAATTATTCAAGCCATTCAAGGAGGCTCTTTCCGCGCAGCCCATTATATTATTTAAGTATTAAGACTTGAAATATTTCATTTCATACTAGTTCATTTTCAATACCGCCTATACTACGAGCATTCGATGTTGGGCGTTTGCCCATAGTTTACTGAATTTTTCTGACTTGCCTTTACGAGTATAGGTAAAGACACTATTCTCAGCAATCTATAGTATAATAAAACTCAAAGAGCACTTTTTCTGTACATTGAATATTTTTCCAAAATTTCTATGTGGGGATACTATACTATCGACATAGAGTCCAAAACAATTTTTTTTGGAATTATTGTCTGTCTGTCTGTCTGTCTGTCGTTCTGTTTGTCCAGGTATCATTTGAAAACCCGTGGATGGATTTTGATAGGACTTTCACTGATGTGTTGTGTAGAAGTCTAGGTATAAATTGGTATATAAAACATCACGCTATGTTTCATAGGGGCTAAGCAGTGAAACATTACTTGCACATATTACCACGTAATTTCCTTTGTATGTGAATAGGGTAATTATAGACTGATCAGTTAATCATTAAGATATGTATTATTACGCTATATACAATAGGGACTGAGCAGACATTTAGTTTGCACAAGATATGGCAGTGGCGAAGGGTCAATTTTTGTAAGGGGTAAGCCGGTCCGGTGCACCCAGGAAATTTTCATTAGATTTCTGCATTGTTCTAAGTACTTTGCTGATAGCAATATGACATTATATCTTTGAAAAGTTAAAATCTGTAAAATCTGTCATTCATGAAATTTTAATGAAACTCCCCAAGTCCAGGTAGTGTATAGGTATTGTATCACCGATCACGTCGCAACAATAAAAGATGCGAAATACTAAGAACTTTTACTATCGAATATCATTAGACAGTAATTTACGATGTTAGCGTGATTTACATTATGAACAGCGCCATCTATCGGTGAAATTGAACATACAATCACTATAGAACTTTAATCAAGCTAAATATAAGAACGTCGTGTTAGTTCCACTATTTATAACTCAAGAACGGCCTAACCGATTCGGCTGAAAATTGGTGGGGAGGTAGCTTAGAACCAGGAAACGGACATAGGATACTTTTATCCCGGTAGGTTAAGGTTAAGCAACGTTAGGTAAGGTCATTAAATAGATGGGTGAACCGATTTGTATGAAAGTGTGCATATCGGGTAGGTCTGAGAATAGGTCATACAGTGTATTTCATACCGCTAGGTTAAGGTTAAGCAACATAAGGTAAGATCATTAAATAGATGGGTGAACCGATTTGTATGAAATTTTGTGTGCATATCGGGGAGCTCTGAGAATAGGTCATAAAGTATATTTAATGCCGCTGATACCATGATTGACGAGGATATATAGAACGAGAGGAGGGTGCAAGAGAGGAGAAAGAGGGAGAGTGGATTCGAGGAGGGGGTAACGGGGTGAGGGATCGGGGGAGTTAGGTGGAGTAAGGGGGGAGTGAGAAGGAGCAAGTTCGTAGAAGAGAGAGGGGGAGAGGGTTCAGAGAGGGGACAACAGGGAGAGGAAGAGGGGGAGTGTGACGGAAACCGAAGCGGGAGGGGAAAGAGCATATAAGAGAGATATGGAGAGAGATAAATCTAGGGAGGAGGGAGAAAAGGGCAGCAAAATGTAATAAAAGCGCGGGCGGAGCTACGCGGGTCAGCTAGTACATAATAAGTTCCGAAATTTTGTCGCTTTTTATATCACGCGACAGGTCGTCAGTTTATGGAAAAATATTTATTTAGCTTCTGGCGACTACTAGGTATTGGGAAATATTAGGCTCTACATATTTTTTAATACCTGGACCAACACGGTACTGTACTGTACTAGATATTTTGTTATTTTTATGGGCTCGGTAACAGTTGGAATCAGTTGGATCCATTCTGAATGCCCTAGCTGTTGCTGAAGTGTCGGAAGAGTTTTTTTACGTGTAAGCTACGATTGCAACAGCTTGGAGCTGTACATTATAATCATCTGGTGTAGGAGAGGCTACTACCAGATGATGATGATGAAGTTGTGTTCTGTTTAGGTTTAGTAATTAAACCACACAGTCCGTTCTTTTATTGGAAAATGTTTTAGAGTGGTTTTATAGCGTCTGCATATAATGATTGGTGATATGTTCTATACGGAATCCTTACAAATGGCTCAGGGCCAGTCGGATGCTTTGGTGAATCGGCCCTCGCTAGTTCATCTGCCTTGCTCACTAGCCTCGTCGCAGAAGTTACTAATATATACCGTTTATTTCTGTTCTTACCGTATTTGATGTGTATGCGTGCGTTGGCATCCGGCATCCATGCTTGAGCCGTGGATGCTAGGAGGACAAGGACGGCGCGCGCGACCGCCATTTTGTTTTAGTATCTCCTCTCTATGCACGCCATTTTACTGTACCTCTTCTGGGTTTCTGTAACAAAAGAATATTACAACGTTACTTAACAAATCTCAATTTCATGGTATAAAATATTATATTTCCCATGTCTTTCTTTTAATTTAAATTTCTATGATTTTCCTTTTCTTTTCGGACCCGCTATACGTGTGCAGCAGTATGCATCGATATAGGTATTACATATTTATCATGTACGGTGTCAAGTATTTGTCAGTTAAACGTAATAATATGTATTTTATTTCCTTTTTACTGGGGGTTGAAATGGGGCGTCAAATATTCAAAGTGGCTTCTACTACTTTATCAAGTGGTGTATCAAATGAAAGGGCTTCATTTGCACCGTTCAAAACAAATTTTAATTTATGTCCCGAAGTTTTTGGTTTATAGGTAGGTACATACATATGTTATGAAAATATTAATTCCGACCGCCCTAATCCGACTTCTATGGAGGAAAAAAAATCAGAAATAATTACAGGTTAAGTATTGAAGATTTATGTAGGATATTTATCTCCGAAAAAAAAATGTGTTTGAGTAGTAAAATTTTTTTAGAAATCTATAATTAACTCGACTAACAACAGTTTGGTCTTTTTGCTATCTGAGATGTTAGAAGACTACCATTTGAAAGAAGATATGGAACACTCGATGGGCAAGTCCGACTCGCATTTGACTGGTTCCTTTTGAATGGACTTGAATTCTGTGTAGGAATGCAGGATGAGAAGAATAGAATAGAATACTCTTTATTTGCACACTAAAGTAAAACATTTAAATTAGGTACAAATAGCGGTCTTATCGCTAATAGCGATCTCTTCCAGACAACCAAATCTTTAAAAAAAAGTAATTGAACTATTGGGTAGTTGGTGGTGTACGTACATACCCTCAATTGTACATTGTGTTGTATTGTAAGAATATTTTTGGTAATAGTTTCAAATTATATCAGTCGGTTCAAGATCTTATAATAATATGTATAAGTGGTTAAAAGGACAAATCGTATGCGTATAAGGTAGGTTGGACTATGTGGATTGACTTGTCTGATATATAGTCCGTGTTCTCGGTCGCACGGTGCATTCGTTTGACGCACGCAGTCTGCATCCGCACACGCACTCGACTCAGGATTCGCATACTACTTCTTACTATCGTTTTTTAGCTATTCTTGTCGATCGTGAGAAGCGAAACTCGATCGTCTCGTTTCAGTCGTGATCTCAACTCGACAGTTTTGTTACGATAACTTTATTTTTGATACACCTTTTATGCTTCTACACAGGTTATTAAAGACATTCGGTTTTTATACTTTCAGCTCTGACGAACCGTTATCGTAAACTGAGTATATTTATAGCGTCCTATAAATATTTAAATTGGTTTGCATGACGAGTAATGTATGCGTTCGTGCGTGGTTAATAAAACATATATAGGTACCTACTTTAATTTTTAATAATCATCTTATCATGTGCTCTAAATTAAAATATGGAGCGGCACGCTTTGCTGCTTATTAAAAAAAGTAGTTAGTAGTAGTAAAGTTATAATGCTAAAGTTTCAGAGCGCTCTTTCGTACCGAGAGCGCATCTTGCGGATGTATTTTCTGTAATAAACCGTCATAATATCTAGCATGTTCCTATTCCTACGGTCATGCAAGCGGTCGTTTACTCGTATACTACGAACTTTACTGTTACGTAGACATGACATTTAAAATAAACACAGGTCGACGCGGATGAGCTTTTGCAGTTATTACAAAAGCGGCGGCGGTATTAATCGTGTTTGCAAAATCAATATTTAAGCATTAAAGTCCTGTGCGGTGTGCAATATTACAAAAGGGTTGAGAGTTCAATGTGACATAAGGGTCTCATGCAGTAGCGCAGATGTGCGGGCGCGACTGCACAGAGGGCGATACATACACATCACATATACATATTTCCATCAGTCTGTTTTGGGAGTACATACTGTTTTAGGGGCAACCATACACTGATAGATGTTTTGATGTATGGTTTACGATTTTTACGTATCTGCTCCCCACAATTATATTACACTAGCGATCCGCACAGACTTTGCAAGTGTGTATACATAATATACAGTTTTCCTTTATATAAATCTTCGGTGAAAAATTATCTAACTGATAGTGAAACCCGCTTAAAACTCCATTGCGTGGTTTAGGAGAAGACAGAGGATATACAGAGAGTCGGGAAAGAGAATTTGGTTTTATACTATATACGATTTTCTAATGTCCCATTAATCGATATCGATCCTTCCCAGAAATTTAAATAACAAAAGACATAAGTACCAAAAATAGTAATAAACTATACTTACTGAAAACAAAACTATAATACTGCTTATTTATGTAGTGTTTCAGAAAGAATCTCGATGAACTATATTAGCTGCTAGGACCAAAATTTCAAACTATTAAATAAATCTTAGTTTTACATTCAATAAGGGACATGTAAAAAGTTATCTGAAGAATATTTTATAACATGAATATTTTTGGGTATCGAATTTATAACATCTTTGGTCGAATCTTTCGCAAGTACGTATACTGTTAGTAAATTTTCCATTTTAGTATCGACACATAAAAATAATCAAGAGTCATTTATCGAGTGTATTTTGTTTTATTATATTTGAGCGCTGTATATGCGGTATAAACAAGATAAGTATGCAATTACGCAGTCTCGGTTGTCATTTGAGCTCAGAGATGTGGTCATGGCGTGTCGAAGTCCCACACGTTCCTACACGGCTTCGGGAAGCTGCGGTTCCTTCTGACGGTAGCAATAAATAATCCAACCGAGGGGATGTGGGCTGGTTTAACGTTCTCATAGAAGGACTATGCTAAGACGATAAAAGACAGTTTAACGCCATTTTTCCATATCAGCGTAATTTATGGCCGCTTCTGGCGATGTCACGGCTCAAATGTGCGTTTATAAACGACACGCGATCGGGGTTAGTGTGAGTACGTGGCGGGACTCTAGATTTCAAGCCCGGCTTTGTGATCCGTGATCAATGTATGTGGATAATATTGTATAATATATTCATATTTTATAAAAATAGGATGCCAATCACGTTGTATTTTAAATAGTTACCGAATATATGATCTGGGTTTATATATACAGTGAACAAAGATATACTAAAAGGAAAAAAAATAAGTAGATATATGTCTTTTTTGTCAATTCTGTGTACCGAACTATTAAAGGTTAAATTATAGTAATTTATTTGGTACCGCCACACAAACACTAATCGTATGGGCCCCATTAGGTAACGCATGTTCCATAAGGCCTACCCTTATGGAACATGCGTGCGTATGGTGCAATGGACTGGAGCTATTCTGGAAAGATCCCGAAAAGAACAAATTACGAAATATCTGTTCCAAAATTTGCTCAGAATTTTTTTATGGTGAGAAAATCCCAAGAAAATGTAGAGTAGTATCTAGTGTAGCTATTATGGACTGTTACGTACATAAATGTGCAATGTATCATACCTACGTGATGTGTATACAAACATACTAACATACTTATGTGAAATATTTTAGTCATAAAATGATTCACCGATTAATTATGAGTATTTCACCCTACATACCAGTACGCATCAATAATACTTGTAGTTTTAATGATTGCATGGGTATTATAATGATTACGATATCTAGTACGCAAGCAATGATATTGTATATAATATTGTAGGTAAGTACATAACGGCAGACAGACAGCTTACTCTTTCTATAGAGCTGATATTCAAAGTAAAAGCTATGGTCCGTACAGTTTGTATACTACTACATGAGTTTTAGCAAAAGAGCAATTAGACAATTCAATGTGCTTGTTATATTGAATCTGCTGATAGTTTTAACTATCATGATTTTATACCTGTTACCATTTTCCGTTGTATTGTATCTACAAATAATAATTAATACCTACTCGAAACCTTGGAAAATACACTTAAGTTTTGCAGGTTGGCAGGTTGGTAATGTCTAACAATAGTCATGGTACCTACAAGAGATTGTGGATTCTAATTACGTGGCATTAGTCTGTTTTACCTAAACGACAAGCGTGTCACCTGTGAAAGAAACCGAACATAGCGAACATGTGCCGAAATCTTATTTTTATACGGATCCCATACTTTGCAAGTTAAGAATATTTAGTAGACCCCAAGCGTAGGGTAAATTTAGAACGAATATATTCTTGTAAAATTAAATTCTTGGAGGCGAAAAGCGGCCCATGGGCTCTGCCTACCCCTACGGGGGAAAGGCGTGATTATATGTATGTATGTATGTATATTCTTGTATAAGAAGGCAATGCGATGTGTTCTAGTTCTTCATCGAAATACACTTAAGTTATGTGCTACCGTGCTTATGTGAAGTCATTATTACGTTATGGACTAATAGTGTGGGGTAACAGTACCGACCAAAACAGAGCATTTGTCGCCCAAAACAAGTGCATTAGGGCAATATACGGACTCCAACCTCTTGACTCGTGTCCACCAGTATTAAAAAAGCTTGGTTTATTACCATCCCTCTATATCTATCAAATATGTATGTTTGTGTGGAAAAATAGGGAGCATTTTAAAACATAAATAGGAGAGATCCATATCAACTTGTATTAGATTATATTCCTAGGATTAAGTAAATATAACAAGAGCTGTGTAGCTATGTGTGTTCGTAAATATAATAAAATACCTAGTCAATTAATAGCTCTTAGCTCTAGAAATTTTCAAATTTAATTATATAACTGGTTACTTGAAAAAAACTTTTATAGCGTTCTTTTACGCTATAAAAGCTAATTGACTTTTGACTTTATACAAATTGTAACTTCTTATTATACTATGTTTTTATGCAAATAAATATATTATGATTATGAAAGTGCTAATAGTGTAGAGTTTTTTCTGGCACTAGTGGCGAATAATTTTAATATCCTTTTCGGAGCCGATTCTGTTGTTCATTGTTATAGAATAATTTGATTTTCATCTAGGTACATTACATCTCTTTGTGTTAGTAAGATAAGATAAGGCTAAACGGTAATTAGGTCTGTTACTTTAGTCTACATTTGTCGATTTTTAACCATGTAACCTACGTTAGTGGCTAAACTTCTACTATCAGCTCTAGAAATATTACATTAATTTCCATTAGGTACTTCAAATACTTTGTGACTTTGAGAATTGGATTTACTTAACAAAACAAAAGAGAAAAAGCCTTGTATTCGTACAGGATATAGGTAGTGTCTAATCTAATTGATTTTTATTTTATTTGAATTGCTAAAGCTACGGTAGGTATCATAAGAACTCGCGTTGGTTTTACCTAAACTTTGACAAAAATAGTGAAATGTTTGAAAGGAGTCGTTAGGTCACGTTATATTAGTGACTAATTTGAGTGAAAAATTTCGAATTTGATTCAAATTTTTTTTTTGTTGAATATTTATAATTTGTAAGAACTCCTGGTTAGAATTAAGTAAGTATAATTATTTTACAATACTCTGATGTTTTTAGAATAAAAGAGGATGCGGGAGAAATCGAACTGCGTTTGGTTTCATTATTATCTTTTAACACATACAGAGACTTTAAGAGATATTGGTACTTTCTTGTCTGGTCTAGTGGGTTGGACTTGGTGACGGGCCTCCTTCGGAGTCGCTGGATGATTGGGGTGTGGGCCCTAGCCAGCCATCGAGTATAGCGGTGACTCCGAGGAGGACGATGACGGGGCTGCTGACCCTGCCCCCGTGAGCACCATGACGGTACCCGGAAGACTATAATGCGTCCCCCGGCGGCGCGCTCAAAGGCACTGAGGGGCTCCTGGCGCAGATCCCACTGCAGGGCCGAGGTGTCCCCTCTCATGTGTCGATGCGACAGCTACGAGGGTTTTAGTGGGTAAGAATCGCACATACCCCGGTCGAGCCCTACAGCTCCAGGGGAGCTTTTGAAGTTCCCCCGCGAGAAAAAAAATAGTGACGGGCACGTTGGTCTAGTCTAGTTGTGTGGTTAGACACCTTGGCTACCCAATAGGTCGTGGGTTCAATTCCCACCAAGTATCTGGGTGTTATGTCTATTTAATGTAACAAAAAAATACTAATAAGTATGTGTGTCAGTTGTCTGGTTACCATAGTACAGGCTCTGACTAGTTTGGAATCAGATGACCATGTGTAATTTTGTCCCAGGATATCATTATTAAGTAGGTATTTCTTTCTTACATTTAATCTACCGTGAAATAATTACATTGAATTTTTGTATAGCCTAACGAGGCCGCTTTTAATTGTCATAATTTTTCACAATGCCTTTGTAAGTAACGCGTATAGAAAAAATATTTATTGCACGGATATTACTGCGGTTTATTTTCCAAATGTTTCTAGCTCTTATGGCATCCATATAGTCACAGAAGGTAATAGGTACGTGCGTTATGACTTAGGTGTCTCTATACACATTATCTAAAAGTTTTATAGAGGTATGATATGCGCGGTTTTGGATCAAATCATATTTATAACAGGATCCCAAGCCAACATTGTTATAACATAGTCCGACCATCGGTTCCATAACCATGGCTGCTGTAGTGTTTGCAGTGTCGGGTGGTGAAAATACATAAAAACCATGACATTTTTCGTAGCTTAATTTTTCCGATTTTTACGGCGAAATATGGTGTGTTCTATTATTTTTGCGTTTATAGTGTTCTAGTATGATTTCTGTAAAACTTATTTAAATCCTCTGTAGCATCTAATTTAGCTTAAATATTTGTAACTGCGCTCCTAAATCTCATCATGTTTTTGTATCTAGATTTATTTTACTGTCAGTTAATATTATTTTAATGGACCCATTCTTAACACTTGAAAGCTTTCGAAAACTTATAATTAATTGAACTATAAGTAACATTTTAATTAAATCAAGATTGCAGACTGAATTATGATGACACAAATACAGACAGACAGGTGTATTTTAACTGCTACATAATGTTACTAATTAATTATATCAATTATTAACTATTGTTAATTACCTAATTTTCATTTTGGTTAATTGATATTGTTACGGTAATATCATTATCATAATTAACGACCTCTACATAATTCAGTTGTTTCAGTTGTGTTATTTTTTCAATAAATTACCGGATTTAGGATATTGAAAACTGTTATTTTTTTCTGTTAAATGATTAATACAATTTGTATGATATTCAACATACATAATATTATTGTTGAAGTACTCAGCACGTCACCAGTTGTGAACTGTGAAATCACAGTTGATAAAAAACCATTCAACTAATCTTTAATGTACTAGTAGGTACTGTTGTTATCAGAATTCTCATAAAGAGCTAGCTTTGACCCATTGACTAGTACAATTAGTTTACATTGGCTGGCTGAGCGCATCTGGCATTTTCGAGTAGTACACTACTATCGTGACGTGTGACACACACGCAATTAAGCAGGATGTAGATAATGATTTTCATTCATCAGTGGCAAACCGGAGTAATTGTTTATTCTATTTATAAATAAAGACCGACATCTGAGAAATCTCGGGTTGCTGTTGATTCATTAAATCATAATTAGATAGGTCAATGACTCTTCTATTGAAGGTGCTATGGAGTTTACTCATTACTCTGATAATGAAATGATACTTGAATTAAAATAAGTGTTTCTGTAGAGTGTCTATTTGCCCACTTTATCAGTTTATTTGTTCACTAGGACGTATAATGTGTAGTGACTATAAATGAATGTTTTAATCATTTTGTGTTTGTAGTTCTGTAATTTTTCCAGTTTACCTAATGTGTAACTCGTGATTATGTGAACATAATGTTTTAGTTTAACTCAGGAAAATATTGCATGGGAATTTAATGGTTATTAGTTTGTTTCAAAGTTGTAGAAATGATGTTATTATACGCAATTAGGCGTTGGGGTCAATTAGGTTTTTTTTTTATGATAACGGTTTTACAGTAGTTTTATCAAAGAACCAACAAACACCTTATCTTATCAAATTAGTAATACGTATCTCCTTACGTATGATAATGTTAAATGGGTATTTTGAGTGTCGTACGTGACTAGTATCATATTAAAGTATTTACTTTGTGGGACAAGTAAATGTTTCATTTATAAAATCCTGGAAGAACTAAGAATTGAATTGAAAATATAAAAGCGACAAAAAACTGACTCTATTAGTTTTTTTTTAATATTATACATTCCCATAGTATTCATTATAAAACAAAATTTGTACTAAGGGGTGCGATAATGACTCATTTACGGACTCTGAGTGCGGCGGTAAATGATTAGTTGGCATCAAGAGTTTAGTCTTGAGCAAGCGACTGGTTCAAGCGGCTCGCTTGCCAGTTACTTGCACTGTGTCAACAATAGGTGCTCTCTCCTTCGCTCCCCTATTATACGGGTTTCGTTAGGGCCGCATCCGCACCGCAACTAGCGCTAACCATGGCCGTTAGGTTATTCCATGTGTATCAACATAATGGTGTATTCGAAAGCGGACACTCACCTTTTAGATATCTCCTATACTTTGTAATTCGATTCCGTTTTCGGGATAGCTCATCGCATGTAGAGATAGTACAAATTCAAACACATCAATTAACACTGGCACTTATATGAAACGTTGACTTTAAGTCAGATATATCACAATACACGAGAAAGAAACACAGAACCAGCACTCGAGATCGTAAAGATTGTAACCGGTTTTATGTAGGAGACAGAACTTGTGTAGTGTTTACAATGACCGCAGACACAGCACGTAGTATATACACCGCGTGCTCCCGTGGCGCGCTCGGCTTGGGCACTAACGCGACAGAGGCGCCCCACTTTCTTACCGCCCAAACTTGCCAGACAGGCTTCTATGCTTCTCTTTCGAACGTGCGCGTACGCCGTTACTGCGTTCGCCTCTCCAGCTTCGATACACGTTGCTAGCTCTACAATACTGAGTTTTTTTTTGTTTTGTGTTGACGCTTCTAAATGAGGGCCCGTAAAATAGAAACGTAGTTTGACCTGCGGTTCGACGAATAAAAAATTAGGAGGTAATATAAGTAAATAACAGGTCTTCGACTAGCCACTACGTGCCGTGTAAAATGATAATGATTACAAAAGCTTTATTAGCACTAAGCGTACTTAGAACGTCAAAGCATTCAGTAGAGGCCAATAAAAAAAAACCTATTTATATTTAACATTAGACGCAATATGTTGTAACTATGTTATTAATATAAATCATTATATTAATAACTTAGTCTAAGAACAATTCTGTTTAAAATTTATAAGCCTGAGTTATTGTTATTGTTAAGTAATGTATAAAATGTGAATTTATAACCGTCAATAAGCAAAATGCACATGTTGCAGTCCCAGTTTATTATACCCCAATTCACCCCTCGCTGTGTGCCAGGTAGAGTCGATGGCTTGCACCAACTGTCGACGCAGCGTGGCGCGGGCGACCATGACAGATAAAAAATATCTATTAAATCTACAGAGTTGCATTCGCTCTTGGTTAGACAACGCAACAATAGGATTTCAAGTTCATTTAAAGAGGTTTCTATATTTTTTAAATTAACTCGAAACTATTATAGAAACATCATTTTAGAGAAAATATTATTTGCAGATACCTACTTAATTTAAAGAATATCTGTCAATTTTAACAGATTTATAATACATTTCAAAATTTTGACATTTCAAATGTTTTTGTGCGAGAGACAATGATTTTATTAAATCCCTAAATAACACTTTTATGTTACAATAGTAATTACTCTTCCCCTCTTTCTCTCTCTAGCTTAGAGTAATAGTAATAAGGGAAATGTTTACGTTTTAAAGTTCTAAAATGTGAAACGAAACTATAGAAAGACGCGGTTATTGTTAAGAATACAGCTCCGTGCTACCTGCCGCATTACCTGTGACTGTGGTTATACAGCTACAACGTGTCTTCTGTTTGGTATTACAAATCAATTGTATGGCCAACCCATTAATTGTGGCAAGTCTTTTGGCTTTGCTCACGTATTTTGTACAATTTGTAAGTGCCGTGTACAAAATGTGCACATTTATTGTGCTGTGTCTAACTCCAACATGTAGGTGGTCATAGTTTAACTACCATTATTACCTATTCAAAAGTCATAAAAATAACAGTATGTTACATAATTAATAGAGTCTATTAGTGACCAGGATTTAAGATTCAAATTCAGCTGATAACTTTAACCTTAGCAAAACTACAACTAACCAACCGCTTGATGAATGGCAATGGAACAAAGGTAGTATGAGCAATCGATATCCGCCCATGGCTACGTAATGTTCGACTTTCTCCTGAATAACATATTACGAAAGATAAGCTAGAAGAGGTCTAAGATGCCTGATAGGCAGAGCAGGTAGTGCGAGCGGTGGGGACGCCGCGGTGGGTTATCGCGAACATTTGTCACAACCAGACCTATTCAACATAAACGATAAAACAGACCCCGGACTGCGCAAAAATAAAGTGTATTCTAAGATGACCTTATTTGTATTATTTATATCTACAGTATACAAGCTGAAATGGTAAGAATATTACTGTTGTATAACTTTAACTCTCTAGGTCCAAATTACATTATCTGATCGGAAACGGTTTACGATCTTGGCGGAGCTTATTTGCATATCAGTGAGTGCTGTGTAGGTGCGGCGTGCGCCGAGCCGGGGACAATATATTTCAGCAAAAGACGACGTGCTATCTCCGCCTATTGTGCACAGCTCCGAGAGGTGTCTTTGCAACTGGCACTATGCCACAGCCGAATACTAAACCTAGAATCCATTCATATTATCTGTATATGTTAATCTTTTCGTCTATTCTATATAAGGTGTTTTTATTGATACATTATCATTCAATGTTTACTTAAAATTCCCATACGTTTTTATTTATACGTATTTATTTATAAAATAAATATTCCTTGACATACGAGATTGTTTGGATTTGTGCAAACGGTTGTAACTAGAGAATAGGCACGCACGGAAAGTTATGCAGTTTAAAGTATCTTCGATAAGGCGAGAATAGCTATCTCCGGTATTCAGAGTGCTAAGAGGGTAGTGCAAGTGTAGAGATATCTGTTAGATGGAGCCTCGCTAACGACATCGGCTGAAGATTTCACTCAGCCACGTCTTTTGTACAGAAACCGTTAGATAAGAAATATACCTCGCCATTTGTCATTACCATCTCCTGTTTTTAAACACAAATTGAGTTTTCTATACACTAATAGCCATGGAAGTATTATCCACTTGTGTTTTTAAATTTATCTTGAGCACGTCTGCTGATAAAATTAGACAGCATAAGACCGCGTGTGTTCCTCTTTTATTAGTAGGCATATAATATAAGTTGCGTGACCCAAGAATTAGACTGGTATGGTAATGGCAGTTGTGTAATTTGTTACAGAGACATACATTCGAGTTCACGACAAAGGAATGTAAGAGAAAAGTGCATTTATACTGTATTTTAAGTAATATCACGTAATAACCATGAGAAGTAATTATAAATTGTTTTAGACAATAAACCTACTATTAAAACTGTTATTGTTACTACATAATAAAAGTAAAATACACATGGGTGCAGTAGAAATGCAATGAGTTTATTATTATAACTTAATTATTTAATAATTTTCTTATGATGGGAAAGAGCAGATAGGAGTTTTGTTTTCAAATAAGACTTCATCTCTGCTTGTGCAAACATGTGTTGACTGTATAGCTAGTGAACCTAGTGAATTTTATACAGGGAATTTGCACAATAGCTGTGATTACGGTAACCGCATGCTACGGCCATGTACCGTAGTCATTAAAACGGGCCTCGGGACATTATGCGTGGGCATTAGGTGTGTGAACGTTACAGGTGACATAAAGCGCACCG
This sequence comes from Furcula furcula, assembly GCA_911728495.1. Classification (NCBI taxonomy): domain Eukaryota; kingdom Metazoa; phylum Arthropoda; class Insecta; order Lepidoptera; family Notodontidae; genus Furcula; species Furcula furcula. The sequence continues at coordinate 18,664,446 of OU452244.1, forward strand.
CGGATGCGCACCGGCCAACTAATTCCAAACAAATGCAAATTGGGCTGGCACGCCGAGCTGGACATCCGTTTAATGGAGGCGTATTGTGCTGGGTGCGCTAATGGGCGCGTAATTGGCACGAGGTCGGTCGCGGTCAGCCGAGCCCGCCCGTATCTGTACCTGATCGTAGTTTTATCCAACGCCACGGAGATCTCCGCTGCACACGTCGCTTCCCGACCGTAAGATTTAATTACACATATAATTAAATCCAATCTAGACTCAGATTTCATAACAACTGCGCTTGTTTACTGGTCGGATCGCCGAGCGAGGAGCAATCAGAGTATAAAAATTCTACCTATATAGGTAACCTATAAAGGTAGAATTTTTTTTACTTGCAATTCGCAGAAGTCGGTATAAACTTACTTTTTTAAGCAATTGAATTGTTTATTGTTAATTAAAACGATATTTAAACCAGTTACATTAATTAACATAATTTCATAAATATACAGTTATAAATAAATACTTATTTAGCTAAATTAGATTTAAAACTAACACAGAACACTGGACAACCTCGCATATTTTCTCTCACAGAACGCCAGACACACTCAGATAATTTTCTTCCATTCATCAGCAAACACATCACATTCAGGGTAGGCAATCAAGAGGGCATTGAAGACCTCAAGAGTACGACACACCGGAGAATTTGCTCTGACAACAGTATGACACGTAGGCGGTGCAATCTGTGCCGGCGGTTGCGACGGTGCGCAATGTAGTTACCAGGCACATACAGACGGCAGATTAGGTTGTGAAGTTCAGGGCAGTCAATACGTCCTCGAAGGGTTTTGCATGCCACTACAAGCTGATCGAGACCTCTCCTCACCTCCAATGAATGAAAGCCTAACATCCCCATAATATAGTTAGTTGAATGAACAGAGAAGCAGGACTTTTACCTGATGGTAAGCGACACTCCTGCCATTGAACTTTAGGACGTCACCAGAGACACCATTCTAATAGCATTAAAAATGTAATAGATGTACATAGTATATTTTCAGCTTTGTCAAATATAATGTATACCTACGTAAGCAAAGGTTAGCGTGGTCTTTATATCCGAAATGCTTGTGTTACGGCTTATATCTCGGGGGATAATGAGCGTAGGACTTATATCTGGCGTGTCGGCTGCGTGTCCTTGTTGCGCGCCGCTCTCCGACGCAGGAAGCGGCTCATTGTGTCGCACTGACCCGTGTCCACAAACCGGCTGTAGTACAGATATACCTACTAGTTCGTTCAGTACACCAACATTAAACGATAACAAATCTACACCCACTGGGGACTACGCTATTACGTGTAGGTGCAACCCACATCGTTTTTCGCAAAGCCTTAGATCATAATTTTTGTCATGTTATTTACTAATGTACAATCGCAATTATTTTACTGTACGCTGTAATATATTGTTTAAACGTGACATTTCAACAAGCCAAGCGTTTTTAGAAAACCAGTGGGCTGGTGGAAAAAACGCAAGCACCGCAGTACATGGCAAAGGAATTAGTTTTGTGCTCGTGGCAAAAAAGTGCGGAAAATGGCGGAAGTGAAATTATGGTACCGTGAAAACCATTATCAATTCTTGTAGTACCTATTAGGTTTTGTGTTTAGTTACTGTACTGTCTGCTAACGACTCTATTGACATTTTTTTATACGTGTAACTACGACGAATTATTCTATATTGTAACAAGTAAAAAAAATTCAAAGCCAGTCCTATGCCGCAACCACAGCGACTCCATATAGAGCATATGTATACGTGACCTAACACTTCTTAAAAGAGCAATATAAAAATGTTTGCAATGATAGAAATGACTAATGGTTATTGTATTATTGTTGAACTTATCTGTGGTTGAGTAAAGCAATAATTTATTTTACATTCTAGGACACACATACGGCTAAATATGTGCTGTCGTTACGTAAGACTTACAGGGAAATTAACGTTATTTTAAGTAGTACATACTTACATTTTGCATTATAAGCATCTACGTACATACTTATATTATTCTGAAGCTATGTAGGCAATACATGTAAGTTTAATTTGCGTAGAGTCCTTGGGCGTTGAAGGAAGGGGTGTATGTGTGTCCGGGGTCCGGATGTGCGCAAGACTCTGTAATTACGCTGCGTGACATCACGCGCCGTTACTTAACTCCCACGCGAAACGCCGCCCTCCTCTTATCACCACAATTAAATCGCACTGACATGCACTGTCACTGCCCGACCCCTCAAGAACTTCACGACGAGTTCTCTCAATTAAAAGTGTAGAATAACGTTCTGTAATTTAACTGTTGTTGCATGTGCAATCTTAAAGACAGTTAAAGTTGATAATTGTTTGAATCATAAAAATAAAAATGTTTTGGATATTAGCAACTTCCTGTGCATTTTTTTAGTAATTTATTGACGAGACAAGCAGGACATTAGCCGAATGATTATTAATAACTTTTTAAGTCTCTTGAGCCTTGAATTTGTTGACTATCCACAGTGGCCTTTACACCGGAAAACAGTAATGTTTCAGAGTTGAGGCAGAATATCTGACATCTCTTCGGAGTCGCTGGACGTTCGGGGTGTGGGCCCTTTGAACGTCCATTGAGCACGGCGGCGACTCCGAGGAGGACGGTGGCGGGGTTGCGACCCCCGTCCCCGTGAGCACCGTGACTGGTTCCCGGGGGGCTACAATGCGCCCCCCAGCGGCGGGCTCAAAGGCAAGGCACTGAGGGGCCCCTGGTGCAGATCCCACCGGGGCGCCCTGGGGTCCCCCCTCTCATGTGCCGATGCCACAGCCGTGGGGGTTTTAGTGGGTAAGAATCCCACATACCCCGGTCGAGCCCCACAGCTCCCGGGGATCTTTGGAAGATTTCCCCCGCGTCAAAAAAAAGAAGAATATCTGACATCTAGCAATAGCCGCCTTCTGCGAGACAGTCATGTCCCGGAACGCGAACGCGCTGATTCTCCTCGGCACAAGACGCCGGCCGCGACAAGCGGCCGCCCAACGTCTCGCTCCTCAGCCCTGAGCCCGGGGCCCTATATAACGGGCAATCTTCGGACTCGCTGGACGTTCGGAGTGTGGGCTCTAGGACGTCCATAGTGTACGGCGACGACTCCGAGGAGGACGTCGGCGGTGTTGCGACCCCCGTCTTCGTGAGCACCATGTCTGGTTCCAGGGGGCTATATTGCGCCCCTCGGCGGCGGGCGCAAAGGCAATGACAGATCTGACATCTGGACGGTCCCTAGCACAATGGAACTACCATTTAGTAATCTTTTTGTGAATTTAACAAACTGCCTACTGAAATGAACAGTCCAATCTTATAATATCAAGGGGCAATGTTCATATTAAAATGATGAGGAAGTGTTTTTCTATTTATTAACCGTCGTGTACTTCCGCGAACACTAGAGTCACAGTTGTGTCCCCACGTTCAGTGTCGACGACAGCACCGGAACAGAATTCGTATAATTAATCTCTGGTATTAAAGCTACATGAGGCCTCACGAAGTCTTAAACAATAAAAGCACTCGGTGTTGTCGCTAAATGAAATTTTCCACGGTTTAAAATGTAAAAACTGAGTCTTAGGTACTAATCAGTTAGGACAAAAGTAATGTAGACAATGGATAATTTGTTAACGCGTTCTCAAGGTATAATGGGTCGGAGTGCATAGCGCAAGCCCCAAGATTTCGCACGATATGTTGTGTGAGCAGGCTCCCGTCTGCTCAGGGTTGTTTTATTGTTTGTCAGACAAGGCTAATAATTTAGAAAAACCTAGTGATTAGACATACTAGCCGTTACCCAATAGGTAGGGGGTTCATTTCAGTGCATGGACATGTCTATTGGTCTTGTTTTGGGTATTATTTATCTATAATGTATGTAGTAAAGTATATAGGTATATATGTAGTAAAGTATATGATTATTTTTATCAATTGTCTAGCTACTAAGCACAGGCTTTGCCTAATCAAAGGTACAAATGTCTCAGTTCTTATGTTAGTACTATATAATATTGAGCGGGACATCACATGAAAGGGCTTCATTTGCACATTTCAAAACAGATTTTATTTTGGTTTACCTATATCACGTAGTTTTTGGCTTAATATAAATATGTCAAAAAAAGTACCATTCCTCTCTTATATCCGAAGTTTGTGGAGGGAAAAATCTAAAATAATTATATAGGGAATAGGTACATGTCTATCAATATTATACAGAAAAAATAAAATGATCTTTCTAAACAGTACAGTTTTTAGTAATCGAAACCTCGACAAACAACATTGTAATAAAACTACTTTTACGGAATATATCGCGGTTTTTTATTTTTATATATACCGTAAGAGTAGTTTTATTACAATGTGTAGTATTCGCGTAAATAAAAGACAGCATTATCTCGACAAACAAACTTAGATTTTCGGTTATTTTTGCTATTCGGCGTTTGACGAGTAAAATACGACGTTTGACGATAGTAAAATAACTTGAAACTTCCATAGGTCCCAAGAAGGTATGTAACCCTCGGTGCGCAAGTCCGACTCGCGCTTGACCAGTATTTTTGAAATGGTCAGCTCAGACAAGCATGTGAATTACGATGAGGCCTCAAGGTGTTGTAATCATATCGACGTTCAATAAGCATGTACCTACTCTGGTAATATGTGTAAGTAGATGTTGCACAACCCGAGCTGCGGAGGCCAGAAATACCTACATGTTTACACACCGCATTTAACACGCCGCTAACTAGTGTGAAACGGGCATAAAGCCACAGGGAAAATCTAGCGGTGAAAATATTGCAGTTCAATTAAACCCAAACAATAGGTCCACTGAACGTTACTTTGGTAAGGTCGGAGTAATTAATGATGTTTTGAACTTTCCAGCAGAAACACTAAATGATGGTGAAAATATAATTGAGATTGTATAGTTCGAAAAATTAATGTAGGGCCAATTTAATAGATCACAATTGACATCTGTCTGTTTCTTTGTTCTGACTGTGTCTTTTGTCATTTTTCTTCTTCTTTCACGTGCCATCTCCATCCCGGAGGTCGGCGAGCATTTGTCGAAATGTCTCCCTCTCAGCAGTCATGCGAATTCATTTGTCCGTGTCTTCCACCTTCAACCAGTCTCTTATGTTTCCAGTCCATGACATCCTTCATCTACCCGGCCCTATCTTCCCTTAAATTTTGCCTTCAATTATTGATTTTAGTAATTTGTAATTTTCATTTCTATAAATATGTCCGAAATATGCAGTTTTTCTTTTTTTATAGTTTCTACTACTTCTAATTTTTTCTTCATTATTTGCAAAACTTTAATATTTGAAATTTTATCAGTCCATTTAATTTTGAGCATTCTCCGGTAAATTCACATTTCAAAAGCTCTCAGTTCACCTATTAACTTTTGTTTTAGTGTCCATCTTTCGGAACCATACATAAGAACTGGGAGAATGTAACACTTCACCATTCTCCACCTTAATTCTAAACAATTTTTTCTGTTAGTCAACAGTTTCTTCATATTCTGAAAGGTGTTTCTGGCTATTTCAATTCTTTTTCTAATCTCATGTACTGGTTCCCATGTTTCATCTAACCAACAACCAAGGTATTTATATTTAATCAGTTATTCCAACATATTATTTCCTAATTGCAATGTAGCCCTTGGAATTGCATTTTTACTTACAATCATGAATTTTGATTTTAAGCCCATATTCTACAAGAGCATAATTTAATTTTTCAAGCATAATTTGAAGGTCATTAGGATTATCAGCTACTAGAACGGTGTCATCAGCATATCGTATGTTCTGTATCAGCTGACCGTTCACACGGATGCCCAGGTACAGGTCTTCGCAGGCTTCTTTGAAAATAGTTTCTGCCATTAGCCTTTTTTGGTATAAGCGTAAATACTGATAAGAGCCAGTCTTCGGGGAGCCTGTCGTCAGAACCATAATTTTTTTAAATATTTGTCATCTATACTTATAATAAAACTGTAACAGGTCCAATTCTGTACATTGAAGATATTTTGAAAATTATTTTTGGAGGGCATTCTATAACCGATACTGAGGCCGAAAATGTATTTTTTTAAATTTTTGTCTGTCTGTCTGTCTGTATCACGGCTGAGCATCACGCCTAAACTACTGAATGGATTCAAATGAAACTTGGCATGATTTGAGATCTTACTACGAGGTAGGACATAGGATACTTTTTATCCCGTAATCTAGCACGGTTCTTTTAGGAGAGGGGATTAAAGTCAAAATGGGTAGTTGGTTATACGCTTGGTCCGATTTTATCAATTTTTCTTTATAATATAATAAATATTAGTAAGGGAATACTCATAGAGAGTTGTTATCAAGGTTTTGTAATCGATCGGGTTAAGCAACGTTAGGTAAGGTCATTAAATAGATGGGTGACCGTTTAACGCCATTTGAACTAAACGGGTCCGTGCTTCGGAGAGCAAGTAAAAAGTGGGTCCCAGTTTTTAACCGACTATAAAAAAAGAGGTTATGTATTCGATGCGAATGTCTGTTATTAAAAATTTAGTTAACGTAAAAATAGCGCAGGCGGAGCTGCGTGGGTCAGCTAGTTATTACAATAAATATGTAATCGTAATTGAAAAAAGTTAAGCAACTTCGAAGAAATTAATAACATTTTATGCCCGCCGTTACAAGATTACGTTGTTATATTTTGATGAGGTATCAAATGTGATCTAATAGATTGACCCTATATACAAAAAGCATATACAACCTATACACCTACATATACTTACACCTTCTGGGGAAAAAACTCTACTAAATGATAATGAAAATCCATTGTAAGTCGTCGAACAGACCGAGAGACAGACGCGGACAGCAAGATGATGGAAATTCAAAATGCATAAATATTTTTATTAGCAGTCCAAAAGTTAACAAAAATATAGCGTGACAATGATAACCTCACTAGGCATCCCCTGTATCGAGCCGTCAAAAAAAGTTAAGAACTGCCTGATAGGATTATGAGTATCCGGCTCCAAGACCATGAGGAGCGGCGCGTTTGCTGTCCGTGGGATGATGTTTAAATAAAGATCTCGGAGTTCCAAAATTGCGTAGGTATATTCCAGTCACGAGAGCAGAGCAAAGAGACAGATCGAGCCACAATTAATAAATAAGTAATTTATTTATTTAGTGTTGCCATGCAACAGGTACTGATACATACAAGATAAAAACTAATCTAATACAAGCTAATTAGTGTTAGAAAATAACCGAAACTTATTTGACGTTACGGTAGCGTAAGAAAATTCATAGGTTAATCGTAGTACAATCTTATTTCAAACGTGTAACATTGGTTGTATCTCAGGGTTGTATAGCAAAAATGGCCACCGTTTGTCATGAGTTGTTGCAATGTTTTACATCCTGGCTGGCCACTCCTGTGTCACTTGTTTTTGTGTGCGGTTTCGCGATGTTTGTTCAGGGCGGACATCCGTGGACGGACATTCAGAGATGCGACGTGGATACGGCCAGTAAAGTACAATAAAACAATTGTAATATACTTTTTCTCACGGTAAAACAAATCAGCGGCGTCTTTTAAAACCATGAGTAATGTATATAGTTAAGCGTCGCTCAGCATGCTGAGCGACGCTTAACTGATAAAAGAAAAGGCATTTTTAGCAAAATGCTAGGCAAATACTAGGTATTAGGTGTGTAGGTAATTGCATTCATTTGTGAATAACGTGCTTGCTGTTTACAGCAAGAATGTCGGTCGCATGACGTCAATGAAGTAATGATGATGGGCTATTTTCAAATTTCGAACAACGGTCATTTAGCAATCTAGCTTTGTTAACAGTTTGTCAGCGCAACTCTCCTATCCGGTAAGGTCGGGTAAGGTCACATCCATCACATCTCATACTCTTACTCTTAGACATATTTAACAGTTCCTTGTCTGTCACATACTCAACCAAATATGTATATTTGTATTAAAATTAAATAAATCAACAAATAATGATTTCTGATACTTACATGTGCTATTTTTGCAAATGTTATATATGTACTTACATTGAAATAAAGCTTTAATAACACGCTTTTATTGTATTCAAATAAATCCAATATGTAAATTATTATGTTTTATTAACGCAAATACTACACGTTAAGATGAAACTACTTTTATGGGTTATATCGTGTTATAATTTTTATTTTACAAAAACAATACCGCAATTTCATCCGTAAATCAGTTTAATTTTAATTTAAATATAATAAAACGAGACCAGCCCTTGTTTATGTCCCACTGTTGGGCACGGCCCTCCCCTCATGATGAGGGGGCTTAGGCCATTAATTAATTATTTTATACTGAATTATAATGAAGTTATATTAATAATTTCTAAGTAATAATGATCACAATTTTACAAAATAAATTGTGGATTTTATTAGCAAACTAACTTATTAAATTGTGATAACGTAACGTGGTACGTAGATAGTCAAGATATTTCAACCATATTTTATTTTTTTATTTTTTTAAAGCGATACTGTAGTTAGTCATAGATATACATATAATTAGTGCTGTGTCTTTGATGTACAGAAGTCACGAATTAGCTTCCAGCAGTGACCCATTAAATATGTTTTGGAAGATAAAGGGTTGTGTAATGAAACCTGAGAAAGTTCCGTACAACTGTGTATTGCATATAAATACAATATTACGCTACTCTAGATCTAAAGTCAGTTCCCTCGGTTAGCGGTAAGAGGTAATAATAACGAAGAAGTAATTAAGACTAGAAAGTGTTCGCGTGAAACACGTGAAAATTCAAGTCGTGAACGTTGAAATTCAAGTCTCTTGTGAAATATTACTACAATGCTGCCAAACACGTCTGGTAATTATACGGGGAATAATTAAGCTATTAGTACTTTAATAATGGTGCTGAATATGTAACGCAACGAGCTGGTAATATTGTTGTAAATGGCAATATGCGTGTGGGTGTTATATCACGCATTAATTTCGTTGCGTGCGTTTACAATCAGCAGTAATCATGTAAATGATAATTCAGCGATTTTTTTTCTGTCGGGGAGGAAGCTTTAAGAGAACCCAGTCTCCGTAGGGGTCGAGGCTGGGTTATGTGGGATTTTTACCCACTAAAACCTCTCCGATGGCCCTCATCGACGCTATGTAGAGACTCTGAGAACTCCGGTCGGAACTCTCCTATATTTCAATTAAATATCGATCCTTATTATTAAGCCGTTTAAAATTGTAGGTATATAAAAGTATGTGCCATCCTAATAAATTTTGAAACTATTAAGTGCAAATACTTTAAAATGCCAACAGATAAATCAGACATAGTTCATTAGAAAAATACATGAACTTGGGCCAAAGATACTATATACATAGTTATGTTGTTATTTGTCTAAATGTATCTCACTAGAATATACATCTTTGTTACTATGTTGTTAGAGGCAATGAATAGATATGCCAAAATAGGCGCAGAACAAGCGTTTAGCCTACATTACTTGATTGCCTATGCGACTGTACTGTGGCGTGGCACGTAGTAGAGGCCCATGCTCACTTTTCGTGACCGACAGACTCTCTGTCCGAAGCGACAATAGCGAAATAATCGTCGTCCCGCCGCGTCGTGATACGGAGGTTGTGTAAACCAACTAATAGATTTTTTTGCTCTTTTTATTATTACTCACTTCAAGTTTGGTCCATCTAAGTGACAATATGGATAATAAACATAAGTGACGTGCAGTCTAATAATAATAATAAATACACTTTATTGTACACCAAAAGTTACATGTAAATTTAACAATACGTTGTAGATATCAATGTACAAAGGCGGCCTTATCGCTAAAAAGCAATCTCTTCCAGGCAACCCAACTAGAAAATGAGAGAGAAAAACATAAACAAAAAACAAAAAGACAACAAGCAAAAAGACTTTGCCTACCCTAAGACTCCTCTGAATGACCAAAAAATAGTAAATAATCAAAGAAATTAGTGTGTGCACGTGCATGGTTAAAAGTATAGCTCCTTCATGTTATACAAACGAATGGAGGTCATCGATTGTTGCAGGCACACCGCTCCGATTCAAAAAAATATTTAGTGATTTGTCCTGTAAATAAACCTAATTCATATAATATAATAAGGTAGCTAATCTGGCCACTGATATCATCATTTATTTGGTATCGGTATATAGATGTTACGTTGGCATATAACTTTAGCATTGCTTTGGCGGAGCGGTGGTGTAGCTACAATCACTTTAAGTAGTTTTAAAAACGGGTTATACAGTATACTCGAATACAACAAAAAGCCTGTATATTACAAGTTTGACAAGTTGACATTTCTAATTTTATTTTCACGTATAAAGGTACACTTTACTTATCAATCTGAATTCACGGGTACAAACAAGATTAAAATTATTAACAGTTAAAATTGACAAAATTAAATTAAATATTTATCAGATTGGTCGCTTTTGTAACTAACCACTTTTAGAATAATTTGAAATTGGTAGGTATATCCACTATATTTTGTCTGTATTATTTTTTTATAAAAAACTAACAAAATACCATTAAATATGTCTCTGAAGATATATTAATATAAATGTTTAGAAAACTAAAGAGAATGTCAGTGTTAAATAAATTTATAGCTTAATATGTAATTTATTAAGCAATAAATTATTTACGCTTTACATCCAACTTAAAATACAATTGTCTCGCAAATGAAATTTGTCTTTTTCAATGTTGTTCTTGGAATCATATCATAAAACACGTTTGTTTAACCTCGAGTCAAAACCTTAACAAACAAACGAATGAAGTTATTTGCATAAGCGATTTCGCAGAATGACGGCCGGACGATGATTTATTTAATGAGATAGGAACACCTAGTAACAGGACATAAAGAAGAAAATAAACTTTTCACTTTCATTGATGGTGATACTATCAAAATTCTTAGCTGATACAAGTAGGTATACAGAGTTTCATTTTTCTGTATAGGGCCGTTTATAGAGCGTCCAACCGTTTATTTTCTTTTTGACAGCACCAATAGAACGTAACTGCGTCATGTTACGCATGTCACTTTAAGTGAACTTCACTTTAAGTGAACTTTTAAAAGTGAACTTTTGCGTAACATGGCGCAGTTACGTTCTATTGGTGCTGTCAAAAAGAAAATAAACGGTTGGACGCTCTATAGTGTCCTTTTGATATCATCATCATCACCAGCCGGAAGATGTCCACTGCTGAACAAAGGCCTCCCCCTTAGACCGCCACAATGAACGACAATATGCTATTTGCATCCACCGATTGCCTGTGACGCGAACAATGTCGTCGGTCCATCTAGTGGGAGGCCTGCCTACGCTGCGTCTTCCGGTTCGTGGTCGCTACTTGAGAACCTTTCTTCCCCAACGTTTGTCGATTCTTCGAGCGATGTGGCCTGCCCACTGCCACTTCAACTTGCATATTCTACGAGCTATGCCAGTGACCTTGGTTCTTCGGCGAATCTCCTCATTCCGGATTCTGTCGCGCAAAGAAACTCCGAGCATAGCTCTCTCCATAGCTCGTTGTGTGACTCTGAGCTTCTCCAAAAGGCCAGCTGTTAAAGACCACGTCTCAGTACCATATGTCATCACTGGCAACACACACTGGTTAAAAAAACCTTTGTCCTTTTCATATGAAAGCACTTTAATTAAAGTTCTATCCCGGACGGGACGGGCCCGTTGGTCTAGTGGTTAGACACCCTGGCTGCTACCCGATGGGTCGTGGGTTTGATTCCCACCAAGTGTCTAGGTGTTATTTATCTTCTCTAAGTACGTATTTACAAAAAAAAAGTACTTATACTAGTATTAGTAGTGTGGTTTCCATAGTACAGACTCTTCCTTGTTTGGGATCGGATGACTGTGTGTGGATTGTCCCAAGATATTACTATATTATTATTATCCTAATGAATGAATTAGTACTTGTACACTCCGAACCTAATAAGCTTGAAGGCGATTACAACTTTATTATGCAGTCATAAAACACCCGCGCTGTATATTTGACCGTTAACGCGGCAGCAAATAAAGGTTGGTAATACAAAGTTTTTTTTGCTGACGCGCCTAGTTTACAATGCCTGCGTTATGTAGTTATTGAGCCGCAAACGAACTTGTAATCGCCTTCAAGCTTATTTGGGATGGACTGTACTGTGGATGACTTGATACACGACTATAAAGATAACACTACGGGTCCTTTGTTTATTTTATTATGTTATTTGTAAGGACCAATCAACGCATGCCTTCAGTTTCACCTAACTAGGTCTCACTAATTGCCGTCTAATGATTTTCATTTCTTTTTATTTTCATGCATATATCATTCTCTAGTGGTCCACTTTTGTATAGTTTACAGGTGAGCCGGAACAGGTGACTTTCTTAGTCTATTTTTTATTGACTTATACGATCATTCAATGTGGTTTGCCCAGTTCTTTAGTTACCGCAATGATAGAGCATATGACCTTAGAGGGTAGTTACACATTTTCCTAACAAATGTGTGTAAAAACTTTTCGCAGAATACCAAAATAGACCATGTGCTTACACTATACATTCGTAACATTTTCTTACGAGCGTAAAGACTAGGCTGGCTGAATGGCGGTGGCGGGCGGCGTCCGACGTTCGCTAGTTTATGCTTCCCGAGACCGAAATAATCCACAATCGACGGCATCCGCTATTGAACCGTGAGTATTGGTACGGCATGTGTTATACTTATGAGCACCGAGCAGTAATTTAAAAATAACACCGTCTCAACTTCGCCTTGTTTTGATAAAACACAGGTCCGTTTTTCACGGCACAGAATCGAGTTTGTGAAACTCGTAACAAACGCGTTGCCCAGTATTTTTATAAACAAAGTTCATGTAACAATAAATTCTCTGTAAAGTTATTTGAAACGCTCGGGATGTATTTGCAAAATAGCCAGCGGAATGAACGGTACGTTGGAATACAATCGGCGCCGCGGTTGTAGAGCCGTGCGATTTACGGTGGCAAAGAGTCATCTCGGGCGTCCGCCTGTCATCGGAAGTGTGGACCGGTTCCGAGCATTCCTATAAATCCTACCGACAAACGGTCTTCTTCACGAGACGCTCATTAATATTTATCAAGCAACGAAACGCTTAAGTCACAATAGAAAGCTTAAAGGGAGCGTGTCTTTTGTTTTAGGCCGTGTCGTTCGCTGCGGATAAAACCGTTGAACCAATTATTAATTTATCAAGCGTATATAGATAACAGTTTAAGTCGATTAAGAAGGCTAGTAATGGAGCGAGATACCATTCGATCTATATCTCATGTAGAGTCATCTTGGACTGCACACGTGCGTGCGTGATCGATTTATTATGGCGTGACCTATCCGCCGCCTTTGTTCCCTTACCGTGACATTCATAATTATTTTGTACCTAGTGTACCTAGAATCATTCACACTTCTCACAAGGTATATATCTCATAAAACATGAGTTGTCTTCCTCGTCAGGCGTGACTTATTAAAAAAGGCTGTCATGTTTCAAGGACTGGTGATTGTTAATTTATACATACCTAGTAGTTAGTTATCTCGACGACTGTTTTGCGGGGTATGCAGAAAGAAACAGCCACTACCAAGACTTTAAATACGATCAAAAGTTACCAGTGTTTGCTACAGGCGTATCTTAGTTTAAACATGGGTAAAACCGTTTTCATATTTAATTATATTAATTTGCTAATGAATATTTTAATCTAAATAGGCTTAATGCTAAACACTATGGATATCATTATCATTATCCTACGAAGGAAGAACATACTTTTCAATTACTTAACTAGGCTTGCTGTAGTCGGTGTTAAATTGAATTTAATGCTGTTTTGATGTTTGTTGTGAAACGGAAAGCCGATTAGCTGTAACTCCCAGAACATAACGGTCGCGTGCTGCTTGCACTGCGATTTATATAAATTGCTGTTTGCAGAGACAATAAGAATGGGCTCCAAGTATTAAATGAGCAAAAGTTCTTCAATTTAAAGTCAATATTTGTCTAGCAGATTTCTAAACACTGACTGCAGTTTAATACCGCTTCAAATCTTAAGCAAGCTCTGCAAAACTGTTGTAGATATTTTATTTAGGGGTATTATTACTACCGCTATAAAGCTTAGCATGGATTATTATGGCTTACGAGCAAGTCACCGTTTCAGTACTAATCAGCGAATCGCGTTGCATACATTATATAATTGCAGCATTAGATAATATCACATTACGTGAACGTTGCGTTGTGTATATAATAACCGCTACAACCGACCATGATTGACCGGCAGAAAATCAGTAATGATTTGTAGATTTAAATAAGTGAGATGTGTCTCGATTCGAATCGCTTAGTTGTATAATCGAATCTATTTTCTAGTATTAAGATTCTTACGATACGCTTATCTGATCGCGTGATTTACCTCTAAGAATAGTAAGAGTGAGATATTCTTGTTATAAAACGCAAAGGCTTCACAATAGATATAGAAGTGACATAACCATAACGAGGGAACTAATATTAAAATTGTCTGGAATTCGTTCACGTTGTTATCGAATGAGAACGACGTTGGCTTCGCCGACTGCCGACACAAATTCTTGATTATAAAAGAGCAGCAATTGAGACGTCACACGCGCAGGAAACGGACAGATTGAAACTTATGTCTGCACTGCAACCCGACCAATCACTGCTCATCTAGTTTATAAGTAGATTGTTTAAGAACCGTCTCGTTAAAAATAACTATACGCAAACAATGCGATGTAAGTACCTACTATGGCGTTACAAATGTTACAAAAGAAAGTGCCTCGTTATTACAGCATATTTTTTACTTAACAATGATGACGAATAATATAATCCAATTAGAAGGGAAAGTCACTTTTTTTTATAGAGTGTTAGCATGGCTCATTTCGGGCTGGCTATTGTTTGCAAATGATTCTCTATTGTTACTTGAAATAACGTTTTGCGCTTGATAGGTCTTACGACATGGAGGCAGAGGCGATGATTATAATATAGAATCGTTTTATTTTAGGTTGGAAAGCTGAGGCCGCTGTTTCGGCAGTGTCAGCGCCGCGGGCTGATAAGTGAAAGCTCGGTCGAAGGTCGCCGGTCGCAGTTAGATTCTCGGTCCTCCTGATTCGAACCAAAAGATGGGCCACCGACTTCTTATAAATACAATAATAATAATTTATGTAAGTACCAATTTTAGCAATTTTCAAAAGCGATGCGGCATTCGGCATTGAAATGTCAATGAGGTTGACACTGAAAAACAGCGCTGCGCCGGGAATCTGGATTTCCGGTGCAGCATATCGCTGAGTTGTCAGCCTCGTTTGGCGGAAGCGCAACGCACAGTTACCATTTTTTACCCGTTTTATATGTTTTAAGTTTAAGTTTTTTGTACTGTTCTTTTTTCCCGTTTTGTATATATTTCTGGGTGTTGCTTTCTGCCAAATAAATGTAGTTCTTCTTCTTCTTCTCTTCTTCTATTTGAAAGAAACAGCGATAAATATTCAAGGCTCTCATTAAGTATCAAATATTTCAACTTTGCGATATATTCGATTAATCGATGTCTCATCACAAGAAACATACAAAATGTATTAGATTAGTACCTATGTACCTAAAATATTTTTAATGCTACACAGTATATTCACCTGATGGTAAGTGAAACCATAGATAGTATTGCAGTGCAGCTCATTTCGTCACATTAGGGGTCATCCATTAATCACGTGATGTTTTTAGCTACTTTTTAACCCCTCCCCCCTGGTGATATGCGGTGAGGTTTTAAACTAAACCCCCCCCCCCCAACCCAAAATCACGTGTATTTATTTTTTACAAACTATAGGTATTGAAATTTTCGGATTATTATTTTTAAATACAGGTAACTGATTAAATGTTTAAGGGGAAGTCGTTGCCGGCAACGGTGAGTTAAGGCCACGTGCCGCTGTTTGGTTTAGAAATCGTGCATTCAACGAAAAATAAATACACGTGATGTCTCATTATACGCCTCCTCTTTCTCCTCTCTTGCACCCTCCTCTCGTTCTATATATCCTCGTCAATCATGGTATCAGCGGCATTAAATATACTTTATGACCTATTCTCAGACCTCCCCGATATGCACACAAAATTTCATACATATCGGTTCACCCATCTATTTAATGACCTTTCCTTATATTGCTTAACCTTAACCTAGTGGCATGAAATATACTTTACGGCCTATTCTCAGACCTACCCGATATACACACAAAATTTCACACAAATCGGTTCACCCATCTATTTAATGACCTTGCCTTATGTAGCTTAACCTTAACCTAGCGGTATGAAATATACTGTATGACCTATGCTCAGACCTACCCGATAGGCACACACCTCCTGGTGATATTTCGTGATTTACACCTCACCCCTCTTTGGACCCTCGCGTGATTAATGGACGACCCCTTAGTTGATATGGCTATTTATCCCAATAATTTCTTCAGTTAAAGTTAAAGCTCTTTGCAGTGGGACACAGGAAAGTTGCGATAGTCTAATATCTGACACTGCGGTAGAACTATATATTAAAATTCTTTCCCTAGGCAGTATTCAGATTCAGCAGGCAGATTCTTTTACTAGACGCTCTTTTGCACAAAGGACCAATTTTGTCTGTGAGGAAACTTTCGAAAGGTCTGGTAGGTACCTTTCGAAAGATTCCTAAGGGCCGGTTTATATGGGATTTTTACTCTCAAATAACCTCCCCGGTAACCTTCATCAACGCTATAGACTTTGGACACTCTGTATGGACCTGGCCAAGAGTCTCTCCAGCGCTAGACGCTCGCAAGAGCACGACCCGATTGCACAGAAGCCCACCGCCTAGTGTTGGCCTAGTGAATATTTATATTAGTACCTACTTTTCTTCTTCTTTTCTTTCAATTTCTTTTAACAATAAAACAGAATGAAATATGATTGTTGGACGTCAAAAGTGATACCTCACATTGCTATCATTAATATTCATATTGGTCGTCATTGTTTGTTTATATTGGGTCTCGTCTTTGTTACCAGTTTTGTCAAGAGATAAATATGGTAATGGTTAACCAAATCTAAGAATCATTTATGAGAAATTTATCTTTTGTTGGGTGACAGTGCTCAATTCATGGAACGGATGTCGGTGTTATGGATGATTAGTTTACGCGAGATATGCAAGTTCGTACCTATGTATTTCATTAACGGGGTGCAACGTGGCACAAATTGGCCGACGCAATCGCCAGCGACCGGACGAATCTCATTAAGCTGCCAGATTGATGGCCCCTGGAAAATGCTTTAAATTATACGGTACATTAATATTGAATATCAGAACGTCGACAATATCGAAAGCAGTTGCTTAATTATCTCATTTTCGTGTAACAGACGGTATGATTATACAATGACTGAGCAAAGCATGTAATGGAACATAGAAATAAGGCCTGTTTAGAAGTGCGTAGATACAATGATCCTTAGAATTAAATGCTCGTTTTCATGAAAAAATTAGAAAAATACTCGTGAACGAATATAAGAGTACTTATTTTTACGATCCCTCATCGAAATCCACGGTAAGCCCACATTTACAATATACGAGAATAAATTATATTTAAATGCGAAGCTCGAATACATTTTAACGGCGTTGGTTACCATAACAATAATCTTTACTGCGCTGACGTATTCAGTTACATTTTTTTTTATATTTTCAATAAAAGCTTTTAAAATATATATGTATATAAGTAATTCATTTGATTTGCTACTATATCACGGGCTTAAAAGGCTTACTTCGCAGTGATATTATCAGAACTCTTCAGGTCGGGTGACATGGCTGCAAGCAGCGGTCTCGAGTCACGTAGCACTGTGTAATCTGTTAGTTATTGTGCTTGAATTGGAGCCGAGTCAAACATGACGTAGCCCGAGGGGCCGGCAGGCTCGTGATACTTCTTACTACATCAAATCTATCCAAGCCCAATTTAAATAGATAGGTAACGGTTTGTTGTGCAACGGAACATCGACCCGCACCCGGACTGGAGTCCATTTGATCACTTATGCATCAAACGCGTTCCGACACTTCCCCCCCTTCGCCTCCGACACACACCATACCAGCCTCGCACGCTCCTTACAACGCAACCAGACTTAATAACATTTAATAGCCACAGCTAAGTTAAAAAAAATATTTTAGTAGTCGGCTTGTGTTATAATATATATGAGATGTAGGTGAGTATGTTGTACGGTCTAGGTACATATTATATACCTACCAATCACGTCTCGTTTTTGTCATTAACACG
Organism: Furcula furcula; assembly: GCA_911728495.1. Classification (NCBI taxonomy): domain Eukaryota; kingdom Metazoa; phylum Arthropoda; class Insecta; order Lepidoptera; family Notodontidae; genus Furcula; species Furcula furcula. The sequence continues at coordinate 18,682,636 of OU452244.1, forward strand.
AAAATATATGTAGCTCTCGGACACACTGAACAGTTTTTTAGATTGTTGATCAGTTTATTTTTCTAATAAATCTTTAACAAGTATCATTTCATGAGTCAGTTGATTAGCGCAGATTGCCAAGATTTGTTGTCCCATTTAAAATTTGATTGGAACAGTATATATCTACGAATAGAATTGTTGAGATTATATGGTCTATTATTTTACTTTAGGTGTGACTTCGATCACGAATCCTAGAACATAACAAAGGGTTAGGCTAACAATACGTATAACTAATGCATATTGGAAGAAGACCTGTCACGTTATGAGAACGTGTGTAACATAAGCACCATGGTACACTAAAGCTAATTGATGGTTTAGTTCGTGAATGCGTGCAAGAATGTTGCCCTTGCAGATTTAATGCTATTTGTGTAGCAATAAATCGTTTATTCTTGTCTGTCGACTTGGGCTCTCGTTTGTTCCACTGTTTATAGGTTCCGGGCTGCAATCAGTTCCTTGTAGAGCCACATTATGTGTGTAGCGGATGGTTTTGACGCAGAATGCCCACTTCGCATAATGCCAACTCGACGAAAAACGACTTTTTGCAAAACTGATGTCTATTTATTTATTATATTCAGCTTTTTCGTATGAATTATTTTTATATGTGCTTTAAAATTTGATGGATATGGTAGAGGTTATGAAGATGCGATAAACCTGTTTCCATCAGCCCTACCACTAACTCTGCTAGCATTATTATTATCATCTTACTTGACATGAGATAGTGACGTCAATATACGTAGTTTATAGCTCTATCACTTTTGAAAGTAAGGTGAAAATAATATTGCTATTAAAGGTGATGGTACAGGCCCTGATACTTTATGTTGTTATTTATTTAAAGAGCGTGCATTTGAAGATTCACACTTACAATGTTACTGCAAAATGTCAAGGATCTCGTCATTCCCACTCATTTGACCTCAGCATATTCATTTCAGTTTATTAAAGATATCATTTATTTTTTAAGTTAATATAGCATTTTGTGTCTTATAAACAATTAACACAGCCTTCACACCTAGTAAAGGTCAATGTAGTAGCAATTATTTCTAATCAGTGGTTCTAAACATGATGATTGAGGTCCAGTTTTCTTATAAATACATACTTAAAGTTCAAAAAAATATTATTTTCAAGTTATTTTGCCTCAAACCCGCAAGGGGAACTCATTAGAATGATCCAGGGGAAAATAGAGGGCCCGCAATCAAGAAGTAGATCTCAGACTGGGTGAATTAATTACCTATTTGAAGTCTAAAATGTTCCATCACAGACTAAGCAATGCTACCAGCTGAGCTAAAAGAAGTATCGCGAAGAAATCTATTCGGACTTAGACACATCCAGATTAAGCACGACTACTGCAACAGTGAACGACTAAGAAAAAGATTATCTTATAGAAACATAAATAATACTCATCCCTCAAGTGTTTTCGTATATGTAGTACTAGTACCAAGTAGTACCTAGCTAGATATAAGCTATTATTGTGGCTCTTATAAATATAACCTTCATGATAATAAGAACTATGTGGAATATTATCTATCTAAGAGGCTTTTTGGTGACGCAGAGTTAGTAGCGGCCAATTTACAAAGCGTATTCTACAGGATGCATATTGGAGAGTGTGCACAGGAATTGCATGACTTGATTCCACCATCTCCCTTTCATCATCGGACGACGAGACGCACGGCACGTACTCACCCCTAAGTGGTGAAAGTTTGCCATCCTCGATTGCGTCACCGCTTTCCATCAGGTGGGACTGCAGTCAAGCACTAGCTTATAAGTGTTAAAAAAAAAAGAACGAATCAAGTATTTCGTTCTTTAGTATGTATTTGTGTGAATATTGTGGGCACAGAGCGTGTCTGGAGCCACTTCCCTCGTGTCTGCACCACTGCGCAGGGTCGTCCGTTGACTTAGTGTCCTGCCGAGATTGACCTTTGTACGAGGTCAATTACATTACACTTGCATTTGTTACGTGCCACCGCTTGTGTCGTAGCAAAGAATACCTATTATGTTATTTAAGCACCTAATTAATGATAATTTTTCCATAGTACGGTATGTAACAAAGGCAGAACCTGCTACTACACAAAAGAGAGAGAAAGAAAGAGAGACCAATTATAATTTATACTTTGAAGCTGATAGTAGTAGTTAGAGAAATAGTTACAACCATATTTTAATACCTACCTAATGTATTTTTATAAAATAAATTGCATATATTTTGCACTCGCGGCACGGATCAATGCTGACAAATCGATTACCCAGCGCGCCGGACCCGCGGGAAATAATATTAATGTGGACACGGCGGTGTTTTCACGCACGTTCCCGGCAAATGGCCGCCGAATTTCGTGGAGATGCGTGAGGTCACGAGGCGCACGACCAGGTACCCCTTCGTACATGTATTATCTAAAAACATTCGTCATTCCACGTACCGCGACAAAAACTGTCTCAACAATATGTTAACTATTCGAATTTTATATCCAAAATGGTTCAAGATGACATTTAGTTAGAAAAGTTTGTTACATAATATTTTTATTAGTTGAGTCAAGTCAGTTTATTTTGATTGTAACAAAGCGGTATTATATTTAGTATCAATGTTCCTTGAGAGCTTGTTAACTGTAATTGACTTCTCTTTTAGATGGATTTAGAGGGCGAGCCCAGTCGAAAAGGCCCAAAGAAGTGTCACGTTGTAAGAAAAGTCATCAATCAAGCGCCACAAAAAGAACGAATCCGCATTGGGAGACAACATCTCGAGCAAACATAAAAAATGAAATATCTTTTTTGTTTGCTTTGACATAGCAATTATAAATGTAAGTCGCATTAAAATGAGAAAATTACGTATCTACATCATATCTACGATGGAAGTAGGAAAAGTTCAAAGAAACCGTATGTAAAACGAACGTTTTATTCATAAGCAAAAGTGGACTGAATACGTATAAATTACTCATATTTTCGATAGATAAGTAGAAAATATTTTAGAAACCTTACCTAGGTAAGTTTAATAGTTTTTACATACATACATACATACATAAAATCACGCCTTTTTCCCGTAGGGGTAGGCAGAGCCCAAGGGCCGCTTTTCGCCTCCGTGAGAAACGAGAGGGGTGGCGAACCACATCGCCGCCATTTTGGTTGTTTAAATTTTTATATGATTGACCATTGCGATCTCACGAATAAGGAGGGAAAGGGAAGGATAGGTGTTGTGAAAAGGAAGATTGGCAAGTTAGAGTGGGAAATAGGAAAAGTAGGATATTACCGCCCAGGAGGGCAAGGGATGGGACAATAATAGCTAGGGAAGCCGGGGTCGCATACCCGTATACTATACCACAACTACCGGACAGGTAAGTTGGTATGAGTATACCATGACTACACACTATAATAGTTTTTTAAACAATCAAATTCTTCATGTAGGTTATGCATTACTTGCAACATTCTCGCACGTTGTTATGCTGTCCGGCCGACTGTTGTGAAACTTAGTAAATGTAAAAATGCCACTCCCTAACTTGCCCATGTCTAACGCAAATAAGTATTTATATTCATAAGTTCCTTAATTAGCGTGTGTTACGAGACCGCCGAAGGTTATGCAATTATTGGCTGTGAGCATGCAACCTAACGATACTAACACAGTGTCGTATTTATCATACGCGTTGCCGACGACGTGATAGTTCGAAACATGACCTGCATTTGTAGGTACTGGATGGGCTTTGCACGTCAGAAATGTGATCAGAATACATAATAATATATACACTTACAGGTACGCAGAGGTAACGGATTTCTGTGTTCAGTCATGACAGTCAACAATAGGTGTACCTAAGTATAAATAATTTAAATATTATTTCGCTGAATGGATACATGATACACGTACTAGTACTGATAAGTTTTGACGAAATTAGGAAATTAAATTAATAATGTAAGAAGTAAGTCGTGTGGTGTTGCGGATATCGTCCGTCAGTTCCGCGGGACTCGGTCCATTCCATTTGTAATCGCTGCCGACAACAATAGCGGACGCGCGACGCGACCGGTACGACGCGACGCGCGCCTGTGCGCCGGCGTTGCGACTTTCCGACTAACTAAATGTTACTTATATCTGTATCTGTGGCAACCAACAGAAAAAGTAAAGTACTTTATATTTTTTGTGCCACCAAATAAATGTAATAAATAAGTGATTGAGGATAAAAGGTATCCGACCTGATAAAGCAACTTACATATATAAAATTCAAAAAGCCAAAGACGCGCAAAGTGTTTTCATCAAACGCTATATTTTCGTAAACATACCGCTATATTTTCGGTTACTTATTCTCCAGTGCAGAGCCATTTACAGGGTTTTCGGCTTACACATCTTTAGACACCTTAAATGTTTGTATGTCCTACAAACATTTGTACCTAGGTTAAAAGTTATTTGTAAATTAACATCATGGCTATTTTAATCGTCCTGTAAATGTAACTACCCTTAATTTATTTAAAAAAATGTAATTTCAGCCTTATTGTTTTGCTGCTATGTGCCTCAGGCCGTTGATTGGATGTGGAATATGCGGCGCGCGTGAGGCCCGCTAAGGCAAAGCTTGGCTCACGCTTCGTGAAGACGCTCCTAATCTTTGTATAGCTGCATTGCACCATAGACATTTTATGCAAGATACTCTTTTTACTGTAGCCAAGCTGAATGTCAACTGCGACGAAGTCGTTACAAAACCCGACCGAGTTTTTTTGACTCAAAATCTATAAAAAAACCAATAATATTACTGGTAACAATATGTCTGCAATATTATTTATTTTCTATCGCAATAGAGTCCCAGAAATTTGCTAATTTAAAGTAATTTGTTACAATATTATTTGACCGGTGCCGGCGTAGAGATACGTATTCCTGTTCTAAAAACCTAATTTATATACGAATATAAGATAAAGTATTTTAATTACGCAAAATGTTAATGTACAAAAGTATTTGCATATTCTGTAATGTTAAAGAAACAAAAGAAGTCTTATATTTGAGAGTTTTTTACATTATAATATTATTTAAGATGAAATACATGCTGTGATTACCTAATGCTTGGACCTTCGTGGAAATCCCGACTATTTGAAACTTCGTGTTTACTTATGTTTGGGATTGAAGGGTTAACACAATAGACTATGCAAATAATCGCCATATAAGTAAAATGTACGTATGAGTATGTGAATAATAGGTGTTCACATCATCGACTTTATAGATAGGTACAAAATTATCGCATGAGAATTAGCAACTAAGATAGTTTAGTTAGGCAGGTAGCAAACGTTTATTTATATTTATTCCTTTCGGAGTCGAAACTCTTGTTAACGGGGCCCTTCTGCCCGTAGTATTTAGATCTTCAAGTAAAATGTTGGTCAACATCACAGGTGACCCCAGAGTTAAGCATTTCTTCGCTCAGAGAGCGGCTTTAGCTATTGAGCATGAAAATGCTGCCAGCGGTAGCATCTTGGGTACCCTACCTTAAGGGCCAAATTTTTTTACACCTAATGAGTTAATTTAATATTTATTTACACCTAATGAGTTAATTCAATATTTATTTTAACGATTTTTTTTTATGTTTATAATAAACTGGCTTTTTATTTTAATGTGTAGTATTCGCGTATATAAGAGATAACATGAAAATGTTTATTTTTATTATGATTGGATTAGTTTTATAAAATAACGTTTTTCGTAAGTAATTACCTAAGTAGATATGTTTCCTGAGTTTAGTTTTTATTAAAAGCTACTAAAAGCTAGGTATTATTTTACCTTTCCTAACAGATATTATTTCTATCTATGAACTTTATAAATTGGAATAGATAACATTCTGAGATTCTTTGCCTTCAATCATTTCTCTCGCAATATCGTTGAGAAGCGATTAAATGATACATACATTAGGGTCATCACAAGTCTATTGTGTCTCACTAAAACAAAGGAATGGTACCGTGTGTGAATAGACGTAAATGGATCAGTAAAAGAGCAAATTATCGGGAAACAATCGCGGAGTGATGTAGTGTCGGTGACTCACAAGACAACTGACTCACGGACGGCGCTAAAAGATATTCTCAGAATAGCAAATAACCTTGACAATCAGGAGTGGTTGGTTCAGCTCCATACATCGCAAGACTAAGATACTGTACTGCATAGTTGAACTGTTTCTGTAACTCGAAATAACATAATCAAATACTTCGGGTGGAAATACTGCTCGGAATTCCAAACTACTAGAAATTCCAAACATATTCTATTAGGTACATTTTACATTTAATTTTGTTTAAAGTATTGCCGAATAGACTCGTTAAAGTGCTCGTACTTGCGAGCAGCAGAAACGCAAATGTGAAACATCAATCTGAAATTCCTTATTTAACTATAAGTGGAATCGATTCGTGCTTTAGTCAACCAGTCGTAGCTATAACGAGCTTAAAGAGTTGTTAGTTTTCTGTACATAATTGATAAATTAATCTAAGCATATCTATGCTGACAAAAATCTTTTTCGCCTACATACAAACCAAAAATCAAAAGTTGCTCTTTTTGATATAAGATCCATTATCAACCAAAATATATTGGTTTCTAGAACTTATTGAAAAGTTAAATAAATCTTGTTGGAAATCTTATTTCAAAAGACATAAATTCAGGCCATTGTACGTGTGTCACGGACAATCCTACAGTTATAACCGTCTGATTTTGGCGAATAGTGCGGGTCCCAATCGGAAACGGTCTCGCGTTGGCCCTCGTAGGGATCGAGTGCGTCAGTTGGCCGATTCTATCGAATAAAGATAAATTAGTCCGTGAGTGCGGGCTGGTCGGGTGTGGGGAATATGTAAGAGCAGGGGCACGGGGGCATGAGGCTAATTGGCTGTCAACGATGAGTCCGGTGTACGTGGCTCTCGTAGCTCATTGAGTGGCATAGACGGTACACTGATGACCACGGAGAGTTCCCGGTGACAAGTGCAGCAAAACAAAACACTGACCCCTGATTGAATTTGTTTGGACATAGAATGGTATAGGTATCCATAATTGTGATATAGGTAGTGGACATTATTATAAATAATTTAAACTTAGTTCAATAAGCTATGAGTTTGCAAAGCGAAGATAGGCCTGCGTCAAATTTAGTAGTTTCGATTATGTATCGAATGAGTGTTTTAAGGTAATCACTTCTATAAAGCTGAAATAGAAAGGCACACTCACACACATACAGAGGAATATCTTAAAAACTTTAAAGTTGGATTATAATTAAATTAGAAATTGAAAAGCAAAAAATAAATGTAAATTAAAGTCTGGAGTCAGGGTAATAATACCGGCAAGACAAGTCAAACGTATGGGCTGTAGGTTTTTTAGATATTCCAGGGCATAACTGCAATAAAATTAACATTGCTTGAACGTATACGGTGTGTACAGCGGGCATATAAACAAAAACTTTTCAAAATGCGTAGAGAACGTGATATGAAATAACAATGGACCGACGCTGCCCTAACGTACACCGTTTGAATTGTATACTTTTTTTTAGGTAAGTACCTACTAAAAAACTTATTTATACAAGTTTCCGCAATACATAACAGATATTGGACTCAACTATGCAAAGGAGTAATGTATTATCATCATCAGCAGTTGTAAGACGTCCACTGCTAAGGGAGGGTTAAATCAAATCATCTTTATTTGTTAATGTAGGGAATTTATTTATTATTTCTTTGTATGGCCCTCGGGGTGTCCAGGTAAGAATAACCCACGAACCATTACCTATCTTCTCCCGTTGGGTGTTGTAAGATGTGACTAAGGGAAAACAAGAATGGCAGCGTCTTAACATTAAATTACCTACCACCTACTGCGCCGTGATTACCTACACCCAAGACGCCTGCCATGCGTGGGGATTATAGCAAACCCCACTATTCTAAGGGGGAGGTCTTTGTTCAGCGGTGGACGTCTTTGGACTAATGATGATGATGCATGTATGGAATTTTGATGAATCTACATCTGACTTTATAATGCTAATGATTATGTAGTTTGGAGGTTCCTGACACCTAAGTTTTGTGCTAGCAAAATTATTTGAATGCCGCGCTATTGCCTCTTTGGCATATAACTTGAACTTTATTGAAATAAACAATTCCTCTTGAAGGAAAGGTGGAATGAAATAACATTCTATAACCACATTGGCGAACACACCGTCAAAGGGAAAATCTTAGCTATATAAGTAAGTATGACTTAATAAAAACAATAGCAAATAACTGTAGCATCCTTAGCTTAAATATTGAAAATTAGACCAAAACAGCAGTGCCATCTTTTAATTGTAGACATTTTTGCTTTTACGTATATGTACTTACATATTAACATATTTTTTGTAGAAACTACTAAACTATTAATAACATCGACGGGTAACTAAACGGCGACGGTTTCTGGACGACGTAGATATCAATTTAAAAGCCCATCAAAATCAAGTTGAACGGATATGCAGTGCCGTGGTGACCGCTGTCGGCCATCTCACGGCGGGCAGGTGTAGTCTTCATTAGCATTAAACACACATTAACGGGATATCCACTTCATGAACTAGCCAAACCCGTATTTGACCACTAAACTCGAACTCAGCCCGTTAAATATTACAAAATCCCGTATTATTGGATTATAGACAATGGACCCGTGAACGTTTGGTACATGCACTATTTACTTTTTGTCGCTTTTTTTTTGTTAAGTTTCTTAGAGCTACTATAATAATTCAAGGTCCGGTGACTTCATTTGCCAAGGTTTAGTTAACGAATCACATAGAACGACAAAAAACCGTCTTCATCGCATGACTTCCCAAGGTGGGTTGCATTTATTAATGTTCTGCTATTTAAAATTCAACGCAGATTTAAATTAGGCTGTCATCAACAAAAACATTCCGTAAAATAGCTTAAATTTTAAATGTTTTAAATTCGTATTTATCACGTCGTATTAGCAAGAACACATTTGCGAATTATACAGTGGGGAAAAAACGCAATTTCGCATTCAAAACCACAGCAAAACAGAGAGGCCGACATAAATCTGCAGAGACATACAAAGCGGGCGGGAACGTCCCGGGACAAAGTAATGAACTAATTACATTAGTCTCAGGGTGGTCACAAGAGATGCGGCTCAAATGGCTAAACAGACCGACTATTAACGGCCTGATGCTTAAGCATAATGATGATTGCCCTCTAACAATACCGCCGAATTACCTAAACACATTCCATCAAGTCAGGTTTTTTCTGTAATGTTTGTTATTGCGTACTGAGGTCTAAAAAATAGTCGACATGGAGTGACATGACTGGGGTGGTAACGGTTAGAATACTTTATTAATATAACGGTGAAATAGAGGTTTGCGAGAAGGAGATAAGGTTTTGTAAAACTATACTGTTTTTAACTTTTCAATCGGCTACTAATTCTTTATATTTCTTAGTAGTAGTAGCTTTCGCTAACAATATGTGGACTACTTTTTGATTAAAGCCATTTTCATTATTTTCTACACCATTTGTTACATTACAAGAGTAAAGTACTATTACATTCTAAACGACTGCAGAAACATTATGGTTTTGTTAAATGCAGTTTAATATTCTTCAATAACCATTCTGGTGAAATTACGTGACATTGAAGTAAAAGTGATTTTTAAAGTGAATGGCACGAATGGTCCCGTATTACTGTACATATACCTGTAAATTTTGCGTCTATCTGTGGCCTCGATTTTATAGTAATCATCAAATCGTTACTAATTCGTGTTGAATCATTCAGTTATTTGCGCGCACCAATTAATTTGTCGATCTGACTGCGGTTTTGAGCATCTTCTTCTATTAGATGGTACTTGTTAATACGATTTGCATTTAGTAATATATAAAGCAGTTCGTTTAGTTTCGTGATATTAATAAAATACAGAATTTCGTTATTTGATTAATTTGGTTAATATGGTTTGGTTGGTATGGTTTGGTTACGGTTTGGTTTGGTTTGGTTAACTAAGAAAATCTTTTAATTAGACTTTGTTTATATAGGAAGCGATAACAGGGAATTAAAATTTGGTAAACCACATTGCACTCAGAGATCTACAACATTCGGGAAAACCGTCACAATTTGTAGCCCTGGTCTTTGATAATCCATTTTGCTGCCTTGAACGGGATTTCTTTTCTTAGATTTCATACCAGTATGTCTAATGCACCCATCTACGAACGAGTGAACTGTATGAAGATAGAGGTTTAATTTTCGTTGAGGCCTTACTACTCGGTCTTCATACCTTATTATACTTTCACTTTAATTTAAGTGACATTTTATGATTTCATTTCAACTATATCTATAAAATCTTCAAAATAATTACTATTCAAAAACTAAGCCATAAAAGCAAGCTTTTCTCAACTGTAAATATTAATAAATCGATGTTGGAAACCTATCATCATAACCCAATGTGAATTAGAAGTGGGAGAAAATTACATACCACAATTCCATTACATTCACACATGCATACATGAGAAGCTAATAAAAACGTGTTAACGGCTAATACATCTCATTTGGCGATAACTAAAGTTCCAGTGGTCGTCGCACTCAAGTACCTACTCAAGTTACTAAACCACTGGGCTGAAGATTACTACGTATTATTCATTATTATGTTGAATTTCCGCCGCCGCTGTCGTAACTTTATCGTCGTGGTTCGTTGCCATCGAACGCTACTATTCCACCGCAAGACACGGAAGATATGAGTTCCCGTTGAAATACGGATTATGGTTATAAAATATTGTAATACAATAACATCAATAGCCTCTTAACACGGAGCCACTGATTTATTTTTGTACATTGAAGTGCTGTTTTCTTTAAACCATTGCTGGGCCTCCTTCAGCTTTTAGATCACCTATTCAGTAGTAACTAATAATAATAAAGTAACATTAATAATCATGAAAACATTTGAGCGGATGTTCACTGAATAATAGTATTTATTTTGCAAAAACCCTGATTTTTTAAAAGGAACTTTTTATTGTAGCACTCAGTCTAATATATTTATTTTTACCCATGGTACTAAAGTGTTCTACTCCAATGTACGTGTTTTTATGTCTACCAATGAAATTATTGATCATCTTTATGACATTATTGATCATATCTATGGGTGTTTAAGAAATAATTTTTAGGATCTAGTGGGCGAGCAAAGCCGTCGAGCTTGTGGAAGACCGCAGGCCCTCTGCCGCTGCACACACTCTATATAAGGTTCATATATATCGCTATGTACTCAGTATCTAAGCATACCGCTTAACCACAGTAAAGACTGAAATGCCTTGTCCCTTAATGTATTTTAGATGGCGCGCGTATATCCTTTTAAAGTTCCACTTATTAAAATTTGAAGAGCGGATGTTAAGTTATATGTAGGTAATAATAATACCTATACAGGGTGTAAGGGACATCGTACCGAAAAAAAATTTATAAGACGTCAAATAATGTCCGTTACAACATTACAGTAACCATTTATATGATAAATGACAAATGACTAACTTATTAATTTTCGAGCATTTAATGAATATATGCGGAATAATGTTTATTTTTAAAATCACATTGCTAATTTTCTAAAATAATAATAGTTAATTGCCTATTAATTAATTGCCTATGCACTGTTTTTGTGAATAAAGAATAAATAAATAAATAAAAATAAAATAAAAACACAAATAATTAATTAATTGTTTTTAAATTAAAATTAGGCTTTATTATTATACCAATAATGATGTTATACTAATTTTATTTAAAAAAAAGTGATTTTTTTTTTGGAAATTCATGAAAAAGCCGACGAAAAATTTCAACACTAGGATGTTCAGAATCGTGTTCTGGATCCCTGGTATCGGTTTTCGGTACGATGTCCCTTACACCCGTTATATAAGTGTTAAAAATTATTGATAGGTGATAATTGCAGACGTTTTATAATCTCAATATTTTTGATTATGCCCTAGCGACTATTATGCCATTATAGGCAGTTGATTGTTGTTTGAAAATTAAAAACTAGATTCTCTTTTATTATTTACCTACGATTCGCAGTAATTATAGCAATTAAACGAAGTGTTTGCCAGAAACAAATCAACTATTTTATCACTTTGTCCTTCAAAAATCATTTTAAGAAACGAATGGAATAATAATGTTGAATAAATTATGTTTAATGGCGAGTGGGTTCGTTTTTTACAACAGACAACGGTCGGTGTCGGTCTGAGTGGTCTTTTTTGTGTGTAATCAATTTTAGATTTGGAGTGGAGTCGTGACCTGCAAGCGTGAGCCTGGCAGGCTTCCGTGCCGCTTGCCACTAACTAAAGCTACGTAATCAATCGAAACGATGCAAATCCAACCATAAAACGTTTTTATTATGGAAGTTATTGACTAAACAAGCTGAACGTTTGGCTGATGGTAAGCAACTTTGCTCATGGATGTACTGCCACTTGTCACTCGAAACATAATATATTAGCCTGGCAATTTCACTGACTATAGTGCCTGTGATAGTAGAACACTGCACACAGACGGTAGTAGATTAAGCGTTACGATTTGAAAAATGGTCACAAAAATAAGAATCAAAGTGGGTACGTGTTCTTATTTCAAATTATAGTAAGTATAGATGATTTGCACCATTTGCGGATTTCAAGCTTATTTTGTAGTAGGATTTAAGTTTTATTTAGGTAGGTACAAGCAACTAAGTAAGTACTCATATATATTTTTATCAGTGTAAATTATAGGTAGAGGTTGATTATGTGACATTGCGATGGAACCTATTTGGATGGTCTACAACACAAAGGACGTACCACATAAGTAGTCCTTTAAATAAATGTTTTCTACATATAATATTTTCACACGCATAAAAGTGTTACTGACGTATATAAAAAAAAAACAAATTAATTAAGTACATGGCTTACATGGAGCTTTGATTTCAAAACAGGTACGTAGATTTTATTATCATCAGTTTATAATACAACAAGCATATTAACAATTACGATTTCCTGTCTCACCTACCTTGCCGAGTTTAATAGACTCATTACTATTCACTCTTAATTAATGAAGCGAAAAAAGGCTTGGCTCATTTTTAGCACTTGATATACTAAGCGTTTCTATGTAGATTACAATTTGCATACAAAGAAAGGCGGTACAAACGGAGAGACGGTTCATTTATTATAGAAATGTTCAAAAGCGGGAACAAAATTTCTCTAGAATGGCGTTCGAACAAAGTCCCGGACAAATCGTCTCCGTGGCTTTCGCGGACTGCGGAGGATCTGTGAGGATTGTTATTGATGTGAGAAGCGCTGGCGTCGTCTGCCATCAGATAGTCTTCATTATGGGCGATCACGCGTTCCGGATACACAGCGCTTACAGCGGAAAAATCGTGAAATATAGCCGCGGACGTCGGACTTAACGCGTATGAATTGCCACATATCCTCGCGTATTACGTTTTTATCCCGAAATACTTTTATTGCGTAGCCGCGTGGTGTCTGTGAATCAATGCGCAGATATTTCCTGTTCCCATCTCAACTAATATGCGGAGGAATACAAACATAATCCTGGGTATTACATAGACATTGACGAATACTTTGGGAGAATGACGAAATATCCCATCTATTCTTTTATTTTAATTGTATACGTAATTGTTTTATGATGGACCCGTGTATGATTGATAGTAACGGCATGAATATTAGTTCTCGTGATGGTCTGCTTCTTCTGCGTTTAACTTAATAGCAAAAAAATGTAACGTGCTCATAATGCGTGACCAGAGGTTTAACTATTAATTACTTTCACGAAATATTTAGTACGGTTTAAATGTAAGAAATATAGGTTATTTTTATTTTACTTTAAATAGCTACTTTCTTTGGTATTTTAATTAATCGTTGAAGTGAGTTATTCGATTACATAAACATAATTATTATTAAGATTGATAGACTAGAATAAAATTTATAGCTTATTTGTGTTTTATTTTTACAACAATAATTATAACAATAATTGTATCTTATTATTTTATTTTGGTTGTGTTATGTATGAGGATTATGAAATTTAATAGTTTTCTTGTATGATATTTTTTTTTTATTGTCCATATTAGGTACAATAGGTATTGATAAGCATAAATGATGTTTTGGCACAAAATGGTATTCTGGGTACTTACCCACGGACGTACGTACTTTAAAGGCTAGAGCGCTTCAAGCGCTCGCCTCCTATTGTCCGGTGAAGCTGCAATGGCCATCTGCGGCTAACAGCGTCTATCATTCCCAAAAAAAAAAAAGGACGTACGTACTTACGTCACGTTAGAAATCCCTATGGGGTGAATGGTGAATCATGGAGTAAATCTTCTTTTTTTGTCGAAGCTCTTCGAAGTATTCGCCGTATGGAATATAATATTCAATTGATAATTAGAATACATTAGATTGCAGGTGCGCGGGGCAAGCGCGAGGGCGGCGCGAGTGCGGCGCGGTGCGCTCCGCAACGAACCGCATTCTTCGTTCGACAAACAAGCCGCTGCGGGCCCTCAATTATTCCACCAGCAATGTCCCGGAATGTCTAATTTGCTCACGTAATTTTGGTCGGAATTCGTCCCTGGCCGACGCGCGACGGATGCTCGGAACTATTTTTATTGCTTGTTTCCTATTTTCTGTATTCCATCGGGAACAATACAACTTGCAGCTCGCGAACTCCAGCCGACTGTTTCCGAACAAGTGTATTGTGAATCGCACGTCGCTGGCTCCTGCACGCGTCCGTGATGACGTTAAATACGTTTTCTTTAGTTTACTTTCTTGTATGGGCCCCGTGAGAAACGCGCCTTGTCCCTCGGTACACGCTTGGTTAATCGATGAGGTCAGTGTTTCATGGGCAGCGTTGTCACAGTATGATGTATGAGCTATTTTTGTTCAAATTGCTGTTATTGTGTAAAAATACACGATTACTGTTAATTGTGTTTTAACTGGCTGATGTTGAGACATTATTTTTAGAACTGAAATTGGGGCAACGTTTTCTAAATGTCGTTTTACGCCTTAAAAAGTTACAAAACTAATAAACGCGAAATAGTATTTTAAGTTGATGAAGAATCGATAAAGTTTTATGGCACAATAAAGGGATAAGCCAGCTTGCAGAGATATATGTAATTGCATCGTCGCGTCGCGCCGTAGCGCGTAGGTTATACGAACCCTGTTAACAATATAGAGATAAGTGATTTTGGAATGATGCCAGGAGCTGGCCCGTCGAGCCCCACTCCATTTACTCTTTACATAACTCAGTATTCAAGGGATCATTAATCTTCCTAGTTCCACGCCGCCAGGGCGAGTTTAATTTTAATAAACGGTTTAAGCCATAGTACGCGGTATTAATTTACATGCCGAAATGAATGGCGCTTATTATTACAATTGTTACGATTTATTCATGATCTCTGTTGTGATACGGAGCAATTAAAAACGTATTAATAAATGTACTTTGACCACTAGCATAGACAATTAAATGAATGACCACAGATACACGTATAAGTTGAGTAGTTTCCAATTAATTTCAATTGTGGAATCTTTTAAAAGAACTTTATTTTAATCGCGAACTAGCGCGATTTATCTTATATTTTGGCTTGATATTTCAGCCGGGTTATACCAGCTGTGGTCACAAGCAGACATCTTTTAAAAGAAGTTTATATTTAACTCATTTACTACATACCTAATATACTAGAGGGAATGTCATAATATAAACCTTAGTAACTCAGTAAACATTGGAAATGTATTGAGAGCCTTCGTTTAAACACATAACACGTTGACTATACCTTCAGTTCAGCGTGTCAGTCACACTTTGTTCTTATTTTAGGCACCACAATAATCGTAAATGAGGCTATAACTCAAGTGTTAGCACTACGCTCGTAATTCTGTTAGTAGTCGCTGATGTGGCACGTAATATAAGATTTTAGAAGCTCTCTCTACCCCTAGGGAACGACCCTCGAATGGTCGAATTCGTCCTTCATCAGGCCCACGCTCCGCCTGTATTTTATAGCCCAGGGTCAAGATTGTACTGGAACGCAGGTGTGATTTTGTGATGTTGGATGCCGTACACCAGCGGCAGTGGCGTGTTGATCCACTTGTTTACTAAAATATAGTTACTAATGTAGAGGCGTCAACTCAGAGAACTTGTTTTAAATGTGTTTGGATTGGAAGATTTGGACTCAAATATTTATTTAGTCCGATTAAATAGCTTCTACTCATTATTTTGTTGGTAATTATTATAAATGACGTAGCCTGATATTGAAACTGGAATATAGACACCACGAAGCATGAGGCTAGCGAAGATGTTCGATTTGTGCGCGCCTACTAGCGCATCCGCAAATATTAGTTAACTCCATAGAGTCACACCATTATAATATGGAAGAAAATAATAATAATATCTTAGGACAATCCACACACGGTCATCCGATCCCAAACTAGGCAGAGCTGTACTATGGAAACCAAACAACTGATGAATACTTAAATAATTTTTTTTTGTAAATACATACTTAAATAAATAACACCCAGACATTTGGTGGGAATCGAACCCACGACCCATCGGGTAGTAGCCAGGGTGTCTAACCATTAGGCCAACGGGCCCTCCTATATGGCGTCTACTGTGTATGCCTACTTTCGTACTAATATTTGTGTTGCTTGATATCCGTCCATACATTCCGGTACGAATGATTCTTGAGGCGCGCACGCGACACACAGCAATGTTGTAATATTTTTAACCGGCTTCAAAAAGAAGGTTCTCTATTCGACGCGTATGTATGTAATATTGATAAAAATGCGTAATATTAATATATGTTAGTCTATGTGGGCTTCTAAACAAATTTACCAAATTTTATGAGTGTATGTATGTATGTATGTAGGTTTGTCCACGGATTTCTCAGAAACTACAAGTCCGATTTAGAAAATTCTTTTTGCAATAGTTAGAGTATTTTTCAACTTAGGGTAGAGTACAAGTTTCATCAAAATCGGTCCAGTAGTTTAAGAGATATAAACTTTTATGTTTTCAGTAAGTTACTGTAACGTAGACGTTCGAGTTGCGTGATAGTGCTGATACCTATTTTGGTAAAATAAGTCACTAAAAAGTGTTAAATAAACTATTTAAAAAAAAATAAAAACCGACTTCAAAGTAAATTACTTATCTAAAAAGCATAAAATAACGAAAATATATTGGAGTCGGTGTCAGCTGGTGCTAGTGTTAGTTAACATGATGTGCTAGCACCGACTTCAATATATTTTCGTTATTTTATGCTTTTTAGATAAGTAATTTACTTTGAAGTCGGTTTTTATTTTTTTTTAAATAGTTTATATAATAGTGTATATTAGTGAGCGGCTTAGCAGACTATAGCATTCAGCTTAAATGTACCCCCGATTGCTTACGCTTGCGGATCCCGCGGCGATTTGCGACTTGCGGTGAGGAACACGTGAGCTAGCACCCTTATATTATCTATAGGGTAAACTCGTTAGAGATGGCCTTAGTTTTTTTAAGGTGAAATAAAATTTTATCATAATTAACTGTCATTAGTTTTATACAAAATCAACAAAATATAAAGTTTTATCGAAGAAACATAAGATAAATCAATTTAAAAAAAAAGGGAATTGGCCATCTCATCCGGCATATCAAGGTAAGTTGGCCGTAGTTGTACGGGATAGATGGCCAGCTTACTTTCCCCTTTACCTAGGGTTTATATTTGTTTAGTTTTTTATATCTTCTTTTGTTCGCATTTGGAGCAAGTATCTTCAAACTTCGTACAATTTTCACGCACCATCTGTCAGAAATAAATCATTGGACCCCACTGGACCCAACCTTCAACAAGCCTAGTCTTATAATAATTTTCTCTGCATCCAGCGTAATTATCTGCATCGTCTTCGGTATCGTAATCGTTTGATGTATCACTTAGTATTGATTCACCGAGATCTTATTTTTTTCATATCATATTTCTATCAGACATGATGTGGCCATCTCTCCCTTTTGTGTGGATGAGATGGTTACATCAATTTTAAAAGTTATGTTAAATATTTCCGGCACCATTTTGAGATTAGATGGCTACTAGTATTAGATTAGTAAACGTAAATAATTGCAAAACACAATAAACTTAATAGAAACTAAGTATTAACAATATAACAAACTATTTTACGATAATATATGATCCCAATATAAAATTTTAGCAATACCCTGTAACATTAAAGCTTATATAAGTACTTACTTTTTAATTTAATTTTGCGGAATAATTTTGTCGAAATCGAGTCCCGAGCGTTGTTCGCAGCGTACAAGCTATATTGTAGCGTCATTTAGCGCATATATGGCACAAATAATTCGTTTGGCCATCTCTACCGTACGGCCATCTCTAACGAATTTACCCTAAGTAGTTTGTATTCGTAACAGCCTCTGTAGACCAGTAATGAATGCTAATGCTGGAGTGATAGTGAGGGATTCTATTCCCTGTCCGGGCACAGTGTTATTTCGTACTGTTAATAAGTTCTCCGGAGAAATCCGAAGTATGAAACTAATCCTGTAACTGTAAATGGCACGGTATCTATGGCGAACCTGGGATGTTAAATAGCTCTGCCAACCTCTTCGGGGAATTGGTGTAATATGTAAGCTTGATGATATTATGTAGGTTAGAGTAGCGCGCGTACCTGCGTGTGTCGTTACATCGGATAATAACACGGGGCTATTTGGAAACATCGCTCCAGACGTAGCCATGAAATTCACGATTTGCCAGCCTTCTGGGAAATACTTCGGAGCGACCGCCGCGCCACACCGTTGCCGATGCGAGTGTAATATCTTAATTCGGCTAATCTCGTTTTCGACTCAGCCTTGCGGTAAGCCGGCTGCGCCTAGTAATCCTCAGTCAAATGCGCCTCAATATTGGCTTTCTAGAGCGCGCTCTGAAATCACGTTGAGGCAGCCATTGTTGCACCGGTCCAAGTGTGATGACCGCAGTGTATAAAACATTCCTTACCGTTCCTCGTCACGATAGTAAAAAACAACATCGTAATGGCTTTTGTTAGACATATGTATACCTGGTATGAATAGCAATTTAGCTACCGTTTTTAAATTATTGTCGAATGAAAAAGTAAATTAACTAGTGTAATGTGACCAGGAGCACACAAGTCTTAGTAGTCTGTAGAAGACAGCATCTTATCGCGTGCATCGAAATGCAAATCTCCATGACGACACTTGCCTGCCGATTATGAAGCAGTTTTGAGAAAAAACTTACAAAGTGAACAGTGTAGGTAATATTCTGTTTGCAAAAAGTATGTAACTAGTTTGCTTGTGCAATGAATACGTAAATTGTATCTAAGATTTTATCTTAAAAAGTAGCTTTCCACGAATTCTTTCTGGTATGTAAAGCCGAGTATCTTAACAGTTTATCATGAACTGGGAAGACTTTAACAAACAGCAATTACCTCACTTCATAATATGTTGAGTGACTATTATAATATATTGTACAAATAATAAACACGTACCTGGTTGAAAGTAGCTTGGCTGAGACTGAACTTTCTCTAGCGCCATTTAGCAGTTTCACTTCCTTGTAAGGAATAGTTCATAAAACAAAGGGTTCAGTTGTATTATAACGAGTCTTATTATGAACCTATTTTACTTACATTGTGGCTTTTGTTCAATGAGGTGAATTACTATTATTTTTTAAATCATTTCATATGTTTTAACTTCTTTTTTGTGGATAAAATTGAAAAGAAAAAGTTTTCATTATAGTTTTATGAACGAACCAATCAAGCTACGATTTTTTTAGTCGTATTGTATATTTTCATTGGGCTATTTCAATTTAGATAATGTTGTCTTTTACTTACGCGAATATTACACATTGAAAATTAAACTACTTAAAAAAAAAACAATAACAATATAATTTATTGATAGTAAAATCAATAAATAAACTGCGATAAAATCCGTAAAAGTAGTTTAATTTTCAATATTTCAATTTAGGTTTAATTTAAGTTAGGTAGTTACATGCAGTTTGAAGGCAAGAAATCAAACAGGGCAAAAATGTGCTCAATATATATTTCGATTTTATTAATATTCTTTAGAATTTTGAAAATTACAACGATTGCTTAGTGAGCTTTATGGTATTTTTATTACAAACATTTCACGAGGAGAAAATACATTTATCGTTCTCTGAAACATTAATTTGAAAAATGAAATATTTGCAGAAGCTCAAAAATGAATTTCTTTTGAGAATTTCTTTCAAATGTTTTGAATCGATTCGATTGCTTTTTATTGTGCCATATGCTCTATATCAGGTCCCGGTTCTCATTCACACAGTTGAATGTTCTCGCACTGTTTATGTTAATCACTAGCTGGAATGTATTTATTAAGACTAGCTCCTGGATGTGGGTTAAATTTTACATCTGGACTATCCGAAGAATAGAATAACAATAAAGTAATGTGCCAAAAATTCTGTTTCAAAGAACGCGTGTAATGGAATGAGTTATTTAGAGGGCTTGTCTCTATCCAGCAGAAAATTGCCTTGCATCTTTAGGGAAATATCAAGACCGGAAAACGTTTTTTGTAAGTTGTATGTTATTTTGGCCGGGACGGGCCTGCGCGTTGGTGTACCTAGTGGAACCACTTTTGGGTAACAACCATGCTACCCAAAAGTTTATGGCTTACAGAAGGTTAAAGTAACCTTCGGATTTCTGTGTATAAACGTGTCATTTTGTGACTGACTGATAATTATATATTTTCGTCTACATATATTTTTATATCAGTTGTTTGGTTGCTTTAACAGAGGCTCTGCCAAGTTTGAAAACAGTAATCTGTGTGGGGATTTTAAATATATACTAGCAAAAAGCGTAGCTTTGTTAGGGCCCGCGAGATACTTTTAATTAGTTTTAATAGGCTTACCTTTAGATGTGTGAAATTGTTAGTATTCTTTAAAATTAATAAATTTTACATCAGAAAAGTCATTAAAATGATAATGAAGTCGACGTAACGTAGCGAAACGTTTGTAGATTTATTCATAACTAGCTGACCCACGCTGCTCCGCCTGCGCTCTTTTTACGTTAACTAAACTTTTAATAACAGACATTCGCATCGAATACATAACCTCCTTTTTTATAGTCGGTTAAAAACTGGAACCCACTTTTTACTTGCTCTCCGAAGCACGGACCCGTTTAGTTCAAATGGCGTTAAACGGTCACCCATATATTTAATGACCTTACCTAACGTTGCTTAACCCGATCGATTACAAAACCTCGATAACAACTATCTATGAGTGTTGCCTTACTAATATTTATTATATTATAAAGAAAAATTGATAAAATCGGACCAAGCGTATAACCAAGTACCCATTTTGACTTTAATCCCGTCTCCCAAAAGAACCGTGCTAGATTACGGGATAAAAAGTATCCTATGTCCTACCTCGTAGTAAGATCTCAAATCATGCCAAGTTTCATGTGAATCCATTCAGTAGTTTCGGCGTGATGCGCAGCCGTGATACAGACAGACAGACAGACAAAAAAAAAAAATACATTTTCGGCCTCAGTATCGGTTATAGAATGCCCTCCTAATATAATTTTCAAAATATCTTCAATGTACAGAATTGGACCTGTTACAGTTTTATTATAAGTATAGATAAGTATACAAAATTGTACGTAGTCTTGTCGTTTTTAACACAGTACAGGACAATTCCCTATCTGCAGCTTGCAGGGTTGGGGCATTGGGGCAGTTGGGGTGGCAGACACGCGATATTGTCCCCGGCATACATTATAGCAGTCATTTGTTATTTAAAATAATCACGAGACACAGTAAAAATAATTGGATGCTCTGAATATCAGTACATTTGATATCTACTCGTCCTAAATACCGCAGTGCCTCAACACAAGGTTTATTAACCAGTGACTGTTGCCAATGATTTATGTGTTAACCAGTGAGTGTTACCAGTGGTGACGTATGGTACTCAGATCGCCCCTTAAGCTCAGAGTCACACAATGAGATATGGAGAGAGCTACGATCGGTACTGGCGCCTACTGAAAAATAAGTGAAAGTAAGTAATATTTAAGTGACTCAACCGTTTTTCACATTAATTTAAAAACACAGCTATAAATTCGCCGACTCCTATTGGTCGTCTGATTCATTTATGGGGTAAAGTAAAACATGAGTGGAGTGTGGGGTGCGGTGTTCACTGCACGGGTAGTCCTATGAGTCACCGGCTGCGACCAGACGGCGCCGAGCGACACGCACTGTCTTGCAACCCCCCTTTAAAATAGCATTAACGATGTTCTAATATGCATCAATTATTATTTTCGCCGAAGAGTCTTTAGGATATAAACTATTCCGCAGACTGGCGCTATAGTTAGTGGATTTTAATTACGTTTGCTTTCGCATTTGTACCTACTGTACAAAGAAGCTGTTACACCTTTTTTTGAAGTCCCAGTCAGTATCAATAGTTCTAATATATAAGAATAGTAGGTAAACTGCGTATTTTAAATCTACAGTCCGCCAGGTACTAAACTACTATCGGCTTTATTTCCACGCACTTACTGGCTACATTGCTGGCCCTAGTACCTACTATTATTTTAAACCCCTCTAACTAGGGATTCCAATCAAATGACAATTAACTAGGGGAGTAGGGACAGGAGTCACGAAATAGCTTTTAAGCGCGGTATTACTGAGAAAGTAATGACAGCAATCCAAATTGTTTGGCATTGAGTTAGAACAGCACGCATGTTACCAAATTAAACTATTCTCAATTTACATCCATCTAAACCGATACCGATTCCTTATCAGTATGCGAATCAGTTCGTGTGGCTGCCAAATATTTGTAAATCTCAAAAATGTAGAGACGTTGATAAAAATGTCACTTCAGTGATAAAGTTGGAAGCACGAGCACGCTAATATTTTCCCACATAAGTAAAATATAGAATGAGTAGGTATATAATATACATTTCGATTTGTGTTGCGAGCCAGGAGGCGCGCCGGCGGTGACCACACTTTCATCTGGATGCGTTACGCGGTATTGAGCCAAACATCACGCAGTATGGAAATCGTTGCAGGACGCAAGACTGAAGCTGACTAATAACGCAATTCTTTGCAACCAGCTGAAGTTCGCCGGTGACTAGACAACCAGTGAAATACACCAAATCGATTAGTAGTTAATTACAAGCCTGTATCGATTGCTTCACATACCGTTTTAGAGTATCGATTAACATACTAACAAAACATTAGCATTTTTATACGAGAAATATTCGGAACTAAACGTAAGAATATGTGTTTAAACTGGCAGCTACTATCAAGATGGCTGCAGATCGAATTGCACTTCTATATGATAGAGATAACGTTAGGCGACGCAGCAAGTCGTCTTGCGGTTTGGTACTAATGGGTGCGGGACCATGATGTCGTAATGGCATTGAGCCTGAATACTTCTCTTTGTAGATAAGGAGACTTTAACGAGTGAGATTCATAAATTTAATATCAAATATCCTAAGATATGTTTTTAAATAATTCAGTATTTGACTTTAAAATTTTAGTTCCTTTTCAAATCGTTCAAAATTAACTAAATTTTGTATATTTATTATTTTACTATCCTTTTATTTGCTGCCAGCGGAAATGTTCAAAGGTAAGGTTTCCTTAGGGGTGAAGGTCAGGTTATGAGGGATTTCTACCCAAAACCTATCCGGTGGCCTCTTTCATAACTCGGCTTCGAGTTATGAAATAATCCTATTTCAAAAACTTCATTATTGATGATTTACACTAATTGACCTTTGTGAGCGTGGCAGTTAGGTATTTTGAGTAAAAATATTGTAGATGTATGGTAGTTTACACGTAAACGTAGTAAATGTAGGTTCATACGTAAAAAAAGTACATTTATTATACAAGCTAAACTAGTAGGAGAGGAGACAGTGTGGCAGACGCCCGAGTGGTACATGCGAGGTCTTTTTATAGTCGAGGCGCCGCAAATAAAATTGAATTAGACGCGCAGTGGCGGGCGGCGCGTCGCAGTCGGCGTCTATCGACTCATCTGTGCCGTTAGGTCAATGAAATTGGTAAACAATAAACTCTAATACACCAACTATAAGCCAAACAGACGGTAGGGTAATGTTTGTGCAAGGGCAAGCAACGTATCGTACACCGAGCTTTCTCCCGGTTCGATGGCCTGCCACCCAGTCTGAGTTAACGTTGAGAAATGGCCGTAACAGTAGTTTTAGTTCGGTCCGAAGCGTCCCGGTTGATGTATTACACTTATTTATATTTCTGACAGGTTTCACAGCTCGCAAAAAGTAAACAGTTTTAATGATTAGAAGGATCGATGCGCTCCAGTTATGTAGGCCGGCAGATATTGCGGAACGAAATTAATTTTAGCTGTTTGGACTGTGTTATTAAACAATTTGTCTGTTTAACAAGAGTGCTTAGATATATAATGCATGAAATGTGAGGACGGTTAGTTAGTCTGCATAAGAATTAACTGTGGCGTCTAAGTATAGAGTTATAAAGAGCGCAGTCGGGCGCGGTGTCGGCGGCGAGGATTTATCGTGCGAGACATTCGCGACCGCCTCGCTTGCTGCTCCATTTACATTCTGCTTGTGCTCGTATGAACCCTGTACTTCACAACTGTTAACAAAGATCCAACGGCAACACACAAAATAACACTCGCTGCTCTATAAATTTATTTCTCTTATAACTTACGTAGGTTAATGACATCGGTGCACTTCTGACTTTCGAATAAAAGGGTTCTTAATTGAAATTTTATAAATTGCTCTTGTTTTAGTGCCTGAGCGCTTTAAGACCCATTTAAAAGAGCTCATTTTACACTGAAAATTAAAATCTTAGAAGCACCGAAATATTAAGAGGCTGAACGGCGTCGGTGGACGATTGTCGTTACGTTATCATATAGAAGAAAATTGTAGCTTTAATAAGCCGGGACGACCTCTGAGTCTAATGTACCCGGAGCCATTACTCCGCTCCCCCTAATGGATATTTACTCTTACAGCAAACATAAAAAAGTCACATCTTACAGACAAGTCGATAGTGAGTCTTACTGTGTATGCGTGATATTCGGTTAAGGTAATACGTCGTGATGTTCTTTAATGTTTTATTTATAACCACAGAAATATGTATTATCGTCTCACTTTTAAAACAAATGTCTGAGTATGTTCCTCAGCACTTACCGTGTCCAGAAATTTATATGCCGCTTTAGTTTTAGAGCGGTAAGAGCTCTGATTAGTAATTATTGTATTTGTCACATTGTTGATTTATTTAGTGTTGTTATTATACAAACCTAAATACCTTTTAAACAAAGTTAGTTAGAGTTCAGAAACATCCAATAATAAGACATTCAAGTGTTGTCCCTTTCTTGCAGTAAGTTACAACACTCGAAGCAATTTATTCACTACAAAATTTTGTTGATTACCAGAGCACGAGATGCCACCGTTGTAGCACATAAAGTCGTGGAGCAAAACCAGGTTTTGTGTAGTGTATAGAGGTTACAATTAATTTCACCAGCTTAAGAGCCCTTCACGTTTGAAGGAAGAATATCTGACTAGCGGTGGTACCTAACTGGACGGCCTCTTGTACAAGGTATCTACCACCCATTTTTTGTTTGGGAGGAAACCATCAAAAGGTACACAGTCTCCGCAGGGATGGAGGCTGGTTTATGTGGGATTTTTACTCACCGAAACCTTCCCGGTGGCCTTCAGCGACGATATGACACTCTAGACCCGCCGTTCAGACCTCGCCAGAGTCTCTCCAGCAATGGATGCTCGCTAGAAGACGTCCTGGGAAGAGGAGAAATGCACTCACCTGACAGCCGATCATCATTAACAGCCCGATAGACGTCTAAGGCCTCCCCCTTAGAAGGGAGTTGCCATAATCCCCACGCTTGGCAGGCGGCTTGGGGATTTATTTATTTCATAAAAGGTTTTGCCTTAAGACTAAAACAATTTAAGTAGGTACTTGGTTACATGGTACATCCTACGGCCATAATTAGGTTTCAATACCCCCTGTACTAGTACGAGTACTGTATTACATGGGTATGTTCACCAAAATATGTCCCGTAATTGCTGTGATTGAGCTAGCTACACAAGATGAAGTAGTGTAAGTACAACACTATGTGTGATAAATTATTCAGTTTTTATATATTTATTTATTTATTTACACTTAAGTACAAACACAAAATACAGAACACATAAAAAGGAAACAGAAACATTGTACATATAGGCGGCCTTATCGCTAATAAGCGATTTCTTCCAGGCAACCCCCATATAATGATAAGACAATAACTGATAACTTATCAAGTAATAATTATAGTAAAAAAACAGAAAAAGGAGAAGTTACCTAGGCTTGATTGTATGCGTAAGCGTGTGTGAGTATGTATGTTTGTGTGTGCATGTGTGTAAGTATGTGTATTTGTGAGTGCTTGTGTGTGTGTGTGACTGAGAGAACAAGATGAATGCATCGATCAGCACGATTAAAGTGACTACGTTAATAGCTCAATAAGTTCCTCGTGCTGCGTCGTTTTAAAAGTTCACTTTAAGTGAACTTTTAAAAGTGAACTTCACTTTAAGTGAACTTTTAAAAGTGAACTTTTGCGTAACATGACGCAGTTACGTTCTATTGGTGCTGTCAAAAAGAAAATAAACGGTTGGATCTATTATAGGAATAATGTGGGTCCCAAGATGCTACCTTGTGGTACCCCATAATCTATACTTTCTTCAGGACTTAAGTATTCTTCAACTTTGACAACTTGTTTTCTTTTGGTCAAATAGTCAGTCAATAGTTTAAGTGGTATACAACGAATTCCTTTATTTTCCATCTTTATTAAAAGTACTGGAACAGATACCGAATCAAAGGCCTTAGCTAGGTCCATAAATATAATTAAGCATTTAAGATTATTGTTAATGTTATGTGTTACATGGGCTATCAAGGATTTCATTGCATCGTCAGTTGACATATTCTGTCTAAACCCATATTGCTTTGACGAAATTAAATTAAATTTTTCAAGATAGTGTTTAAGTCTGTTATTTATTGCTTTTTCTATAATTTTAGATAGGGTAGGTAAAAGCGAAATAGGCCGGTAATTCGATATAGTGTTTTTATCCCCACATTTATGCAGAGGAACTAATACAGACTGTTTTAGTGATTCTGGAAACTTTCCTTGCGCAAAGCATAAGTTACAAATTATCTTAATAGGTGTTATGATAACTGGAGCTGCTAATTTAAAGAAAGAGGATGGCGTGGTGTCCCAACCACTGGAATTAACATTTTTTAGGGTGCCTATAATGTGTAATATTTCTTTTTCATCAACAGGTAGAAGTACAAACGAATGAGGAACTGAGGGAAGCGCAATTCATTTTTTTAACATTTTATGTTGGTCATTATTTGTTCGCAGTAAAAAATTTGTCGCTAACTTTTTTCCTACATTTGCGAAGTATCTATTGACCTCCGTTAGAGAATCACTGGGAGTACTTTTTAAGTTTAGTAATTCTGCTGTTTTTACATGTCTGGTCTCGTTATTAACTTCCTTAATTATTTCCCACTATTTCTTAATATTATTGTTGTGCATAGCAATTTGTCTCCTATAGTAATTTATTTTTGAACCGATAACCGTTGGGGAAGAAAGGTTCTCGAGTGGCGACCACGTACCGGAAGACGCAGCGTAGGCAGGCCTCCCACTAGGTGGACCGACGACATTGTTCGCGTCGCAGGCAACCGGTGGATGCAAATAGCAAATTGTCGTTCATTGTGGCGGTGTAAGGGGGAGGCCTTTGTTCAGCAGTGGACGTCTTCCGGCTGGTGATGATGATGATGATGATGAATTTATTTTTCTTTTATTTAGTAATTTATTGCAAGTGTTTCTGTATCTTTTATATATCGTCTGCAAGTTAGCATTGTCTCTATCTTTTATTAGTTTTTGATTTAATTTGTCCCTGTGTCTAATGCATCTTAACAGACTTTGCGTAATCCACGGTTTAATTAATCGATTTCTTTTAGATATATATTTAATTGTGGTATGTTTTTTAATTGTCTCGCTGATTATGTTGAGGAAGATATTGGTCGCATTTTCGGTTTCCATGTTGTTTAATAATTCTATCCAGTCTATCTTACTAAGTTCATTTAATACAGCATTATAATCAATCTCTTTATATTTTGTTAATTTAGGTTTAACCTTTTCTTATTATGAATAAAAATATAATTGTGGAGTGATCTGTAATAGTTGTTTCACATATTATTGTTTTTGTTGGTAGTTGTGTTTTGGCAATTGTATGATCGATACATGTTTTTTAACGAGTTGGTAAGAGATGAGTGGGTTTTAGGCCATCAGATGCAAGTAAGAATAGGTAATCATCCGACTTTGAATCATTATTGTCGGGTGCAATATCTATATTAATATCACCATTAAGTACTATGTTTTTAAAGAGTTTAACATTTGTAAGTAATTTGTCTAATGACTTTATAAAGCGGTCGATATTGGTATAAGATGGTGATCTATATACACAAATAAAGACGTACTCATCGCGTATTGTAAGTAGTAAGCAACTCGCATCATCTACCAAGGATTCCGAAATTTTACAGTTGATATGATTTTTTATAAATAAGAGTATTATTGGATTGCAGTATAGGTGGTAAGATAAAGCCAAAAGAAAGATGCTGCTGCCTGTCTTCCTGTTCTCGCTTAGTCGCCTGTTACCGCACTCAACGAGAGGAGATGGGGGGATGCTGTTCTAACATGGCACCCCACGGATAACAGCCGATACACATATCTAGTTAATATAAGCTTTTATAGATTTTACACTCAGACACTAGATGATCAGAGATGTTAATTTCACACAAATATTTATCTTCATTGGCAATTGAATTTTCGACATTTAGGGACATTGACCAAGGAAATTTGTTTCATATTTATCAAAGTAATTAAACGATAGCCAATAAACAACATAAGTATATCTTACCACTTACAGTTCGTTGGCCGCAACCCCCACACGCCTTTGAATCACGATACATTGCATTCCCCAAAGTTCATAATACTCTCCCAATTTGTACTCAATTATTCATGTCTGCTTGAAGTGATTTGTACTGAGTCGAATAATATCCTATGAGTCGGACCTTATTACTAAAAGTGCACTCTCATTCACTCTGTTGCATTATTAATTTACTGAATTACATTCTTGAGAATCTTCGTATAAGGATTTCCTTACGTGAAATATAATCAAAGGAGAAAGGAGTAATGCAGAGATATCTAAACTCTAGTACTCTTTAGATTCTAGAGAGTACTTATACTATAAAGGGCCTGGTTATTAGAGTGGTAAGGTATAAGGTGCAATTGTGGTTAATTGCGGCGACACGGTGCGGTGGACGGCGTACAACACTCCTTATCACCCCACCGGATGTGACCAGCCACCACCCCAGATCTCACCGCATAATTAAGGGTTTAGAAAAGTCTTATTTAGACCCATACGCGAATGTTCTTAAATATGTACCGGTTTTTTTCTGATTAGAAGACTGAAGACTTCTTGACTTGACTTCTTCTTTCTTTTACGAGTAGAATAGATACGGAATACATATTAGATTTCAAAATTTTGTTTCTATAAGACACAATGTTTATTTGAGACATTTCATAGATGCCATTGACATTGTCGATTATATTTGAAAACAATTTTTTTAAAGTGATCTTTGAGGGAATGATCTTTATTACTGAATGTAATTTACTTTCAACGTTATTGTAATGAAGAATTATATTATTTTCGTGTAAATACGAACTTTCAATAAGCATTTTGTCTTTTAATAATGTCGGAATATTAATTTATAATGTAACTGTAAACGTGCTTGTATCCTATTTAATAGAAAATAATAAACTTCTGGAAGCCGTATAACAAAGGTCGCCTTAGAAAAACTTTCTTATGTCGGTCGGTCGCTTACACACTTGGTACCTGCGTACTGGAAGTTTGTTTTCTGATGTTGATTTCAGTTTTATGTCTCCTTTGGGATCGGAGGGGTATAATAGTATTATTTATTTACGTTTTCCTTCTATCACAAATCGGCATTATTCGGCATGGACCTGAATGTTTCATTTTATCTTAGTTCTGTATATATAGGGAATACTCAGTTATCCGTGGATGTGTAGTACACACGCACCCGTTATTACCTAAAGTTTGTACGTAGCGGAAAACAGTAAATAATATAGTATTAACATTTAACGGCACTCATAAGCTCGAGTTAACGTCACGGTTCTTAGTTAATGATACCCTAACCTATAGGGTCTTAAACAGTGTATTTTGTTGCATTATTGGTATGTGCAATAGCTCTCTGAACTGGTCTTTATTAAAGAAACAGGGGTTTTGTGGGTTGTTTGGAGAATGTAACCGAATTATCAATAATTTATCGTGTTTTATAACAATAAAGATATATAAAACATATATGTATGTATACAACGACTATGACATATGGAATACTAATTAGTACTCCACTGCAAGGCAAAAACCATTCTCTTTCCTTCTATTTATTGTAATCTATGGTAAGTAGTGACCAGTCAGCATCATTCCATCACCTCTGCCTTGGTCTATCATAATGTTATGTCTTTGACCTGCACCACGGTTAGACAGATACAAACTTTACATGGATACAAATTCAAGACAAACATGATACAATAATTTAATAAGTATATTACAAGGAATTTGTATGTCTCACATCGCAATTTGTAATTCGCAATTGTAAGTATATAGGTAGTAGGTATGCATATCAGCGAGTAAATTAGCTATTTAGTTTCTGTATATCGAAGAGATTAAATATAGGCCACAGAGAGGCAATTTTATCAAACAAAAATTGTCATAATTTTTTATATTAAATCCTATAATAATAATAATGTCCTCCTGGCCGAAACGACCACAGCGGCCAATCTTTCACAAGATCAGCCATGTACGCAGGAGATATTATAGTGCACAAGCGCTTGCGTAGACACAAGTGCACTCTCTCTTCCTTTATATAATACCTCTCATAATCCGATGGGACGGAAGACCAACACAACCGGGGAGAGGTTAGGCGCAGGACAGACTTTTTACATGCCCATCCGACGCATGGATCATCTTATTTTACAGACAATCAGGTGATAGGTCTGCATTGTCCTAGCCAGTAAGGAACAACTACTCAAATTTGTTGTCCCCCGCAGGATTCGAACCCGCGACCTCCTGTTTACAAAGCAAGCGGTTTCCCACTGCGCCACGGAGGTTACAAATCCTATAGTCAATATACAAAATATACGAAAATAAACTGTAGCCTCATTCAGTAATTTCGGTATAGTAATAAGGCGAATTATCATCAAAACTATTATTTGTCGTAGTAAATTTCTTCTGATTTATTAAAATTTTGCTCGTTAAGGCCGGTCTAGTCCTAAGTAGTTAAATGTTTATACTTAATCTAAATTAATAATTAATTGACTAGACAAAAAAAAATAACGGGGCGTATATATACTTACACAAAAAGTCGTTTCTAGCTTCATCTGCAGTTGCTCATTGCATTTAAAATGGCGTGTCAGGTGTTTCTTGCTACAGCGACAAATACGAATGCATGGGTCATGGGTACGTTGTACTGCTGCTAAACTGCAGGTGCCGGTGGCAGCTGCGCCACGTGGTAATTGCATTGAGTTGTGATACGTAATGCAGGAATCTAAATTGACTGGACATTTTTGTTGTGTGTACTTGATTATTCTAGTAGTGTTTGAATCCTCTCAACTGAGAAAAAATGCTTGTTAGAAACATTGAGTTAGTTTGTAGTAGGTACATATTATCTATTATCAGTAATTTTGGAGTGTTTTAAAATAGTGGTTGAATAAAAATTTAACAAATAATATTGTCTTTTACTTATAAACTGCGAATATTACACATTGAAATCAAACTACTTTTACGGATTATATCGCGGTTTATTTAGATTTTACTATCCCGACGTTTCGAATGCTTTGCAGCACCCATGGTCACGGGAGGACTGAGATGTTGAATAATCCGTAAAAGTAGTTTGATTTCAATTTAACAAATGTTTATCACACAAATCTCTGGTTTTTATTAGAGATAGTCAAAGGTAGAAAAACTATAGTCTTAAGAAAAATCTCTAAATGATCATGAAAATCGCATTAAAATCTATTGTATAATTTAGAAGGAGAGAGCGATTTGTTTTATACTATTTAGAGATGAGAAGAGGCAATTATTTAGCAAAAATTTAATTGCAGTTACTCTCCAAGTTTCAAACCAACAATTAATTACACATGTCACGAAACATCAGCTGTCGAAACAAGATGCGTGTATGATTAACGGTTTCACTAGTATATTTGTATTTAACTAATTTGTATATCAGGACAGTGCTATTAATCACCATTGCCAACGCCAGTATTTCCCCCTGCTTTAGCCATACGGTACGTTATTTGCAGGATAATCTATAGTAGTCTCATCCCGCTGGCCATCAATCATTGGGAGCCCGTATCGTGGCGAGGAGTAGGCATCAGCCGAGTAGACTCACAAATAGATTATACCAAGAAAAGTGTGTGTTCGAATAATCCTGGATTTATGGGCCGTCAACGCTCCTTACGCGGCGTCGATCTATCTTAATACTGAAATGATTGTCGATAAAGGTTTTCCGTCTGTTGTCTTACTTAATGAACATCATTTTCGGTGCATGATATTAAAAGGGTATTTATTTAGTAGGTATATATTTTTTTTTATTCATATTTAATTTTGTCTAAATAATGTTACCTACCTATGTTCTTTGTTTTATTTTACACTATTTGGCACCTACCATAAAATTTTTCTTCACTACCCAAAGGTCGACTGTTAGAAAATGCCTAAGGCATTAAGTCTGCCTTGTACTTTATGTGCATAAAGTTACATAAATAAATAAAATCTTCCAAGAAATGAAAATAACTATATTTTTTTTAAATTTTATTTCAAAGAAACACACTTTCCAGCTTTATGAGAGCTGTAGCTACCTTTTTTTTTTTTGACACGGGGGAAATGTTCCAAAGCTGTAGCTGTAGCTGTGGAAGCTGTAGGTACCTACTCTAAGCCGTATTCTAATACTAGCCTTATTCCGATTGGTGGAATTGATGTGTCTTTTAAATAGCTTAAAGTTCAATTTTTAAATTGTAGCTGAATTAATTCAATGGCAGACAAACACGAGTTGCCGATGTTCCGACTCTACACGAGCGCTACGTTAGCATAATTATGCAAATGGGTTTACAATATTTTATTACTAATTCTAGTTATTAATTTACATTTACCGTAAATATAATCTAAAAATTAATTACGTTAACGACAGTATTAATCAATTTTAATTATCTTGAAAAAGTTGCGAGTAATTTACATACTAACAAAGTTACCAATTTATTCTAAGTCCTAGGAGCTAAGTATGGAAGACCCATAATCATAACTTCATATTTAATTAGAGCGCATTAATTGCTAACTAAATTATGGTGCCATTTACTATTAAGGGTCATAGTACGCAAGATTAGCATCAGAGATTTAGTCACTTTTCGGTAGAATTATATTCAGCAACTAAGTTAGGAGCCCTTCCCCGTACACTTAAGCATAAGTTAGCAGTGTTTTAATCGCTGAAATGAGAGACCGTGAACGCTTAATTGCTTCTAGTCTTCTTATCGCGATTCAACTTATAACGATCGCAAAAAGCGCGATTTTGGTACAGCGAGCTGTTAAAACGTGGCGTTGCTGATAGTTGATCCAAAAAATATCATGTGTGCTATCTATCTACACTCCATCTATATACTCATAATAAAACTGTAACAGGTCCAATTCTGTACATTGAAGATATTTTGAAAATTATATTTGGAGGGCATTCTATAACCGATACTGAGGCCGAAAATGTAATTTTTAAAAATTTTGTCTGTCTGTCTGTCTGTCTGTATCACGGCTGAGCATCACGCCGAAAATACTGAATGGATTCAAATGAAACTTGGCATGATTTGAGCTCTTACTACGAGGTAGGACATAGGATACTTTTTATCCCGTAATCTAGCACGGTTCTTTTGGGATTAAAGTCAAAATAGGTACTTGGTTATACGCTTGGTCCGATTTTATCAATTTTTCTTTATAATATAGGAAATATTAGTAAGGGAACACTCATAGAGACTTGTTATCAAAGTTTTGTAATCGATCGGGTTAAGCAACGTTAGGTAAGGTCATTAAATAGATGGGTGACCGTTTAACGCCATTTGAACTAAACGGGTCCGTGCTTCGGAGAGCAAGTAAAAAGTGGGTAACAGTTATAACCGACTATAAAAAAGGAGGTTATGTATTCGATGCGAATGTCTGTTATTAAAAGTTTAGTTAACGTAAAAATAGCGCAGGCGGAGCTGCGTGGGTCAGCTAGTTTTAAATAAACTTTAAACCGATTATAATTTTAATATGCGGTCGCCTTTATTTGAAAATGCAACGCGGACAGCAAAAGAGGCTTGGTAATAAATACAAAGCTGTTTTTGCTGCTGCGCCAGATAAACAATGTAGGCGTTATGTCGTCGCTATTGAAACGCAAATGAATTTGTATACAAGTTTATTGGAAGTGAAGTGTAGTACGGTCCTAACGGTCCCATTACTCCCTCTGGTTAAGTGTAAGTGTATATAATTTATATTATTATATTTGCATATAGTTCCATGAGCAAGTCCTGACATTTACATACAAATACCTAATAGGTTCTTACAATCCCATTTATTAATCTCAGTTGAGATCTAGTTCTTATGAATTTTCTTTTAGTTCACGAATACAGCATGTCACTTCCTTGTAAACACATACAGCATGTCCAAGAAACTTATGCACGTCTCACAAGCGTCCATGACATCTCGTGAAGAGAAAGGACGATTCTGAGAATCAATATAGGTAGGTATGATCAATATTTTTCCTGTTTCTTTATTTTATAATTCACGACTTGAGACATTTTACTGTTTAATAATTCGTATGATAATTTAGGCATTTCGGTGATCTCCGCTTTTGATTTCGTGGTTTGACTCGGAATCGAAGTTGTTATTTATAACCGACACTGTTTCGTAATGGTTGAACTAGATTTTAATAACATTCAGATTGTATTCATATTTTAAGCATTTTTTTTTAAATAATTTATATAGTCGTAATCGTTTGGCGCACCTATTTAAAATCTTGCCGCCAACTCATCTGCCAGAAAACTAATGGTATATATTAAAAATATTAAAATATGAAAATGTTGAACGAACATTCTCGTCTTCATTCATTTTCATAGTTTAAATCATCATGTATGTGCCTCACAGACAAATTAAATTAGTCTGTGATGTGCTTACTAAGTAACTAACATAAAGAAGATAGCTGACTAGCATTCACGCAACTTGTTTAATTTTAAAGTTTTTTTTTTGTATTTTATATAAGCCTGTTTCAAGTGAAGTGTTAAGTTCTGTCTGTATATAATTTTTACTCCTCCTTAGTTAGTCCTCGATTACTGACAACACCACCAGTGTCTTCTGTGCACCACCTTCTCAGTCGAAGTCTTCGACTCAGCGTACTTAAAGGCATGTCCAAATCTTCGGACACTTAACTGCCCATGTTAAAGGGGGTTCTCCTCTTCGATCTCCAGATTACTAGGCTACCGTCAGGCTATGTGGCCTATGTATCTATCTAGTATTTACGCTTAAATTTTAATTAAATCTTTGTTTTCCTACACCATGATGTCAGCGGTTCGCCTTGAGACCGCATTCCGACTCAATCTCGGTGCACGTGGAAACCTTCTAGCTAGCTTATAATTATACATTCTCTGCAATTGAACGAACTACAGTCAATCAAATTAAATATTGACGGGAATGACCACGACTGCCCTAATTTGCGACTATTCAATTCACTTACTATTTTTTTTAATATATTAATTTCTAATACCTAGTCTAAGACATAGTCACTATCTCCGTCTGTTTCATCTGCGTCTACTACTGCGTCTGATCAGAAGTAAGCGAACGCTTACTTCTTTTGATCTACCCAATGGATTTTGATAGACTTTTACTGTTCATTACTGAGGCGCTCATAGCCAGTTGTAAACTCTGTTCGGTAAACGATCAATTGGGTAAGCAACGTCAGGCAAAGTCAGTCTTTAGATGGGTGACCTTTAGTGGCATTTGAGCCGAGCATCTCCGTGCTTCAGAGAACACGTTAAAAGTCGGTCCTGACTATTGTCATTTAGACAACAGTCGTTAAGTTAAGTCAGAGGCCCAAGGGCAGCTTGAAAACTTTGATAACAGGTTGGCCACTAACCGTACGACAAAAAAAACCTATTTATTAAGAATTTTTTTCTTGAAGATGCATAAATTATGTTAATAATACGACCATTAAAGCTACCGCTACGAGCTAGTTATAAATAATTTTGAAAGTGTCCTGATTCATTGGGTTATGATTGCAACATTGTTAGCTGTGTAAACTGTGAATGAAAATACTGCTAATCTGGATGTGACCTCGGCTGGTGTAACCCGGCCGAAACGTCAAGCCAAAATATAAGGTAAATCTCGCAAATTCCCGATCTAAATAAAGTTTGATAATGGATCGCGAAAGTCTGAAAGTAAACGTCGTTTTCACCAAATAGGTAAACAACAATATTTCTCTCGGTACAAAGCATTTGTCTTCATACTAGTGCTACTCGAGGTGAACTTATAAACAGACGTAAACAACTCGAGAGGAACGAGTTCTTGTTACGAGTCTATAATCACTTTAACATTAAGCCTCTACACGGCTGATTCATGGAAATCATCTTAAGATACAAGGAAAGATTTACTAATACCATCCTGTTAGCTTTCATGTACGTCTATAAACCTATTGAACAATCGACGCGAATGATTCGGTTCCTGAAACTGAAACCGCCAGAAGCAATTTAAAATAATCCATTTTTAATCTACTTACAAAGAATCGAAAAATCAATCTTATAATTTCTACCACGGCATTTGAGTTTGCGTGCTGTAAACAGAAATCGAAGAGTTTAATGTTAAAGAGTAAAGAGATTCATAGACGATTCTAAGAAATCTATTTATTTCGAACTTAAAAAAAAGCATGTATATACTTTCATAAAATCGTAAATACCTATACGAGGGGAAATTCTTAATCTATGTAATAGCTACTTTGATACATAAACACGTTAATCAACTTATCTATGTAGGTACTAAAACGGTAGATATTATACCTAGCAATAAAATGTTTTTTTTTCTATAATGGATAGATAATATGGGTTAGTAACTGCGTGGGCGGACTCGCTAAAACTCCGGATTACCACCCGCGGACTCATGAATGAGCAGGTACAGCGATCGCCCACTACCACGGTTATTCAATTATCCGTGATCCTTATCGACGTCACATCATAATGTGCCACCTAAGACGTGATTGAGAGTCAGTTAGTAGTGAGCGTCGTTGTTCTTTTGAATTACATTGGTACCGGCACGGGATTACGTAACTATGAGATAAACTAAAGTATTACGCAGTAAGGATATTAGATATCAAAACATAAATACTGTTGTCGTTCTGGAATGTAATATTATTTAACTTCCACAGATTCCAGAGGACCTACTTCCAAGTTTCGTATTTGGTCCTAATTCCAATATAACCAGATCAACGACCAATAATTGCTATTAAGTTTTTCAATGACTTCAACAACTCGACGCAGATTTCCTAGATGGCCGGTCCCTGACCATCCAGGTAGGTATCACTAAGGAAGAGTTTATTAGTCTCAAGTGACGAGTGGTAGTGCAGTTCAGCTGTCCATATACGGGCGTGTATTTAGGATTCGAGTAGAGATAATGATTTCTGATATTTACGCGAATACTACACATTGAAATGAAACAAATTTTACGGATTATATCGCGGTTTATTTATGATTTTAATTACCCGACGTTTCGAATACTTCACAGCATTCATGGTCACGGGCGGACTGAGGTGGTAGCTGTCCA
This sequence comes from Furcula furcula, assembly GCA_911728495.1. Classification (NCBI taxonomy): domain Eukaryota; kingdom Metazoa; phylum Arthropoda; class Insecta; order Lepidoptera; family Notodontidae; genus Furcula; species Furcula furcula. The sequence goes on from OU452244.1 coordinate 18,720,472, forward strand.
TACGTCATAGTTGTCTTCGGGTACCCTCAGGTTTCTAATTATTATTGTTAGTCCGATCTACGCAGAAAGAGCTTACAGTATCTTGAGGTCTTGCAGTGGAATGCTTGTCTTTGGATTTGATTATATTTTTGACGGGATCCCAAGCTGGTGGTAGCACCCAGCCATCTTATCTATTGAAATTTGGATGTTTTTTAATTTCAATAGCCTCACGAATCATCCTTGGCAGGAATCGCTGTTCTTTTACGAGGATTTATGGTTTGTCAAATCATTAGATTTGACAAACCACAAATCCTGGCGGGAGCGATCCAGAACATGTTCACAGACTGCAGACTTCGTATAGCGTCGATGTTTAACGTCAGCTATATGTTCTTTTACACGGGTTTTTACTGCTCGCTTTGTTTGCCCGATGTATGAGAGCCCACAATCACAATCTAGCTTGTATACTCCTGCATCTTGTAGAAATATCTGCATATAATCCGTAAAATTAGTTTCATTTCAATTCGAGGAGAGACTTTCCTTTTGAGTTGGGATTTCATTACGAATCATGAAAATGTCTCTTTGTTAGAGTCATATAGAGCCCTAACCATGACGTTAGTAGGTGCACCTTCAAATAATAGATGACAAATATGTAGAAGTTTCTAATAATAACCGTCCAGCGATACTGTTTGTATAATCAATGCGATCGCTCACATAACACTGTTACTTACCCATAGGTTATGGGTAGAGTAATGCTTCGTTATTGGTGTTTATTGCCGGTACTATGTCGCTGGTCTTGCACTGTAACAAATGGGAAAATGGAAATTAATACTGGTTTGTGTACATACTTTGTTAATTAGCTCGAACAGGTGGTCTAACTGAGTACAGATAATTATGATAATAATAATGCTTTTGATACGGCTACATTGGCCAATCTTTCACAAAATCAAACACTTGCCTGATATTGCGAAGAATGCATGCAGGAGATATTAATAAGTGCACACGCAGGCCGTTTCAAAGTGCTCTCTTTCTCTTACTTTGCTCCGCCAATCCGATGGGAATATGGTACAAAAGATCGATACGTCCAGTGAGAGATCAGTGCAGGACCGGCTTTTACATGCACGTGGATCTTCATTCTTTTCAGATAATTAGGTGATCGGCCCGTATTATCCTAAGCAGTAAATAATCAACTACACTAATCAGATTCAAACCGAATTTTAAAGCGAATGATTTCCGTTACACCACGCTAAAAATGATAAATAATTTTAATGTAAAAATATAAATGCTATTCTCAATTTGAGAACTGACGTGACGTTATTTGTTTGTAGCAATATAAAAGGGCAGAAAACATTCATGTTTGGTTGCATATTGCTCGTGCCGTCTGCTCAACGACATTGACAAACAGATGGGACAGCAATGTCGAAACCGAATGCCACAGCAAATCAATTATCGCGCTTTTCACAGTTTCCTAATAAATATAAATTATGCAACATCCATTGTGTAATATTTAAATCGATTGAGACTTTCAAATTAAGACATTATCATAGCTTTAAATAGTAATAATTAGCTAACAGTAGGCGTTTATTGCGAGATGTCGAGGGGTCAGTGATGAGACGACTACTCACACCTACTAGTCAATTACTCAATTTAATATTAGGCCTTGCTCGCCAATGGCCACTCCTTTTTTCTAATAAATCACCAACATTTACTGAATTCTTATAGCGCATCTACCTGTTCCAAATTAATATTCACAAGAGAATCATGTGAATTGCTAATAGAGAATTCCCAATTTTATAATTAAACCGCCAACTCAATCAATTTTTCGAACTTGTAAACTTGTTTTTTACCGTTACCTAATCTTCGTTAATTGCTGTTTCCTGGTCGATGGCGTTTGATTTGATGTAATACACAATTTCGTCGAATTTTGTTTACAATTTTAATATTTCCAATTTATTACGGCTTCGTCCGATCGGTGTGGTTAATGCGCAGTTTTGTTTAACAAACGCTTTATTATCATATTCCAAAAAACGATTTGGCTTGGACCAGTTATACCATTAATGGTATAAATGGTACTAAGTTGTCCCATTTATACCTGTAATGGTATAGGTGGTACTAGTTAATACCAGTTATACCATTAGATATTACACCATGGTATAACTAGTCCGAAGCCAACGATTTGTTTAGAAAACAAAATAAATGAAAGTAAAAACTGCAAATAAAGCAAATAAAAACGCTCAATTATCTATTTCTAACATTACGCGCAAGTCAAGATAATTGATTGCAAACAAAATAAAATGTCTGTTTATTTTTGATAATTTATTACAAAACATAAAGCTGAGGTATTTCAAGTAAATACTTATATAGAACTAAATTGGCAACTAGTTAAGGCAACTGTCGTTTTCGCATCGATACAAGTTGTATTCGAATTTAACGCTTATTGAAGTGGAAAAAAAAAAAATACAAGCAGTAAGTTGTGGAGTTGGTGAACCGTGGTCGGGTCGATAACTAAGATTATTCTATTTTCAATTTATGTAATTTGGTCACAGACGAGCGGTTTCCACTATGTTACCCCTCAACCTAAGCGACTTGTGAGGACTGAAGAAAATATCAATACAACTAAAGACAATTTATCTACTAGATTGGCTTCCAATATCCATAAAGTAGTGTAAATGCAATCAGTACCGTATACAAGTATGGCGATGCGATAACGTCTACTTAATATTTTATGTAGGTGATACGAAAGTAAAAGGTATATTACGAAATCGAATATAATGCGTTGCCAAGCCTGTTGTTCTAGTCGTTAGAGACCCAGGCCGCTACCCAATAGGTCGTGGTTTCGATTCCCACCAAGTTTCTGGGTGTTTTAACTATTTAAGTATTTATTTACAAAAATAAATATATAAGTATTAGTATCCGCTGTCTGGTTTCCACAGTACAGGCTCTGCCTAGTTTGGGATCAGATTACTGTGTATGGATTGTCCCAGAATCAAGTGACTTGACTCGTTCACATGCAGCAGATAAGCATAATCTAATAATTCAAAATCTTCATCAGGGGCACTTAATGTTTCAATATCTGCTTTGAGATGAGTGTCCAAGTTGTTTTAAAATAGTCTGTAGAATAGAATAATCATCCTGTCTAGTAATATTCTAGATCGGTGTCACTATTTTAAACGAACATTGGGCATGTCACATTTATCAGTACATACCTACAAAGTATAAGAACATTTAGACAATTTACATATTTGCAATAAGCATTTTAATGAAGCTCAATAACATTTAAAAATATTACCCAAGAGAAAGATCAAATATTTGAAAAGTACGAATAATGATCGCCTCGGGAGATAGTCTAATGGCAGTCTTAATCGCTATCCGCGGGAAAATCGAGGTGTAATTAACATTAATCATAGAGATGTGGGCTCCGAGGAGTAATTGTGATCATCACTCGTTGCCGACGCAGACGCTCCCGGACCCAGCGAGTTGTGCGTCATATTCCTCGCCACTCCGGTTGTGGATGACGTTGTGACAAAAGAAACGTGGTGCACATGACGCTGATAAATCGTCGCACACCATTCACCAGGGGCCGGCGGCCGACTTCATAACTAATTAACCATCGTGTATGAATTATAAACATGAGCTTTGAACAAAACTTTGACGTTAGATGACAGACTTCTCCCACTTAAATTAATGTGTTAAAAAAATATATTTCTGATAAAAACTGAACTGACTTCATTCGGTCGTTCACGAGTCCAGAACAAAATTTATTTTATTATTTTTAAAGGGACCATTCTGGCAATATTTGAAATAATAATATTAGTTACATAAGTATATACTCGTACTTATTTAAATTCTTCATGAAACACCGAAGATATTCATGATTCGGTAACACACAATCCAAAAATTCAAAGAATTGCTAATGATAAACTTCTTTTTCGGAAGTCGGTTATAAAAGTGGTTTAGAAGAAGTTAGTTTTGTACTATCTCTCATATTATTTCCAGATTTTTCCGGTGTAATTTAGTGTAGTGACATCGCGTGCAGGCGGGCGCCCCGTGCCGTACCTGGCTCCGGCGGAGAACTGGCGCGGCGGCGCGCCCGGCGTCGCGCTGTCAGTCTTCGGTCACGCCAGCCTTGCCAGGCCACGCCGCCGATATGTGGTATGTGCCAGATTGCAGGCTGTCTAAATATAATGAGGCTTCACAATTTGCGTTCCTAGGCCTAGGTTAAGCAAACGCTAGAGAACTAATTATTTAGAAAATACGTAAACACTTCTGTTTGTAATACGCTAGATACGGCACTCATGTTTAAGAGAGGTATGGTAGAACGAAACTCAGTTGGTGACTGGCGGCTTAGAGTCTTTAGTCTCTTTTAAAGTCAGCACTGCTAGATACCTCTAATACGCAGTTTTTTTCCCCTGTGTTTGTCTTGCACTTCTATCCACGGCTGCATCGCGATATACTGGTTCTGTCTGGTTATGCACGCGCAACCTCAAAATGTCAACCAGTATTAAATTTTATTTCAAAGTAAATTGTCGAATGAAACTGTATACTTATTGGTAATATATATTTTTTAAACAAGTTTTTAAAAGTATAAAAACTGCTCAAAAAAGCGGTCGCATATAGCAAATAAACCTGTACCATAAAGGTTTATTTGCTTTGCTTAAAAGAGATCTGGTTTCGCGACTTCCTTCTTGGCGTATCGTGTCTAAACATTGGCTTCCTTTAGCTGCATGGCAACTGTGGCGGGAGGCAGCTGCGTGCACCCCGAGTTGTCCGTAAATCAGCGTGTGCGCATCGTTCTAGCCAATGGCAGAGCGGCGTCCCTAACGCGCCGTCATTTGCACCTGCCGCTCGAGAGGAAGCTCTAATGAAGCATCTTGACTTCAATCTCGATAATATAACAACAAAAAGGTCTGGGATTCTATAAAGCCATTTAGAGTTTATAATCATTAATTTAATATACTATTAATAGTTATTGAACAGGTTTTTTTATGTTTGATATTATCTTATTCCACAGCTACAGCTATACTTGGATAGATTATTAGTTAAAATTGGGATCGATCATGACGGTTGGTTAATTCAGAACCGAACGGGCGTCGTAAATGTATAATGTGCATTTTCAAATAGGGCACCCCCGCTCCATTCAATGGATTTAATAATTTACTTACTTGCCACGTACACATTGAATGTAAGAAACGATCCGACCGAGGCGTGTGTGCGGTGCTCTAGCTCTGCACACCCGCAAACGATTAAAATTCAAAGCCCGTAGAAATGTAATTACTTCTCAGTCTGGTCAGAGTTCTAGCGACTTTTATTTGGAGTAATTAAGTTTAATGGTCTGTTTTACATCTACTAGAGTATCCGCCCGTCTTCGCAGATGAACCAAGTTTGGTAAGTTTAACCAAATACACGATGCCTTTGTTATCATTAAAGTATCTTTTTCAATTAAAGCAAACTGTTCGGAATGAAACCTTTCTGGTCTGAACAGGTGCTTTGTTTAGTCTGTAGTAACTCCAGTTATGTGTTAGCCGGCTATCTGGAGCAATCGCGGTATTGTTCATCCTGCCTCGTTGCTCAGGTGTTCTCGCCGCACAATCAGCAGTAAAAAGAAACGAAGCTTTCTTAAAATATATTCTGGAATGTTTTTATACTTTATAATGGCTTGTTTAGAATTTCATAAGCTGGGTTATCTTGGGATTATAGAATTAATTCATTCCTTCCGCCTTTATGACAATAAAGTACGCCGTGAACTTATCTCTTGGTTATTACGTTAGGACGACGAAAATTATATTCGTCCTCCAACAATGGATTTATAATATCTATTTAATAGAGAATCATGTTTGAATAATATTTTTTAAATATACAAAGTTGTATAAATAAAAATGATATATTCTAAAATTAATCATTCTTATTATAAGCATTTCTTTGCTCCAGTGTAAATAAAGGCTATTGTTACTAGAGGAATTACTGGGCACCCAAAATATAGGACTCATAAGTATGTATAAACTAAAGTGACTATTAACTAAAAGAATGTGGTAGTATAGGGCATTTGCCCTATACACGGTAATGTATAAGCATGCGAGTCTATTACGTTTTAAACCTGTAAAACTACTGTTTTTTGTTGTGTAGGTTCAATTTGGTATTTACTAATACCAAATTTAACCTTGAGCACCTAATATGTATGTATGTTTACTGCGAACTCACAAAGCGTTAATCTCACTGCATATAATTAAACGTACATTATTTTGTAGTTCGTCACCTACACCAATGCCAGAGCAATGGCGTAGTTTAAACAGGAATAACGAATACAACGCGCAAACAAAGTTAAAATTGAATTTTCTGGAAAACTACAAACGATAAAACTGGTTCTTGAAACTGACGAACACTCAAAAGATAGTAGAAAGGCCGGTAATTAGAACGAGTTAAGACAATAGATGTTGTACGTACCTACTGTGATTTATTTCGTAAGTACACGTGAATTATTTTGCTTTTCAGCCAACCAGTTTGACATTATGTATCAATGATATTACTATAAGTAATAGCTACTAGAGCTACGAGTACAACTGCTTATTGCTCAGCAAGAGGGTTATGTTTTTTCAGAGTATGTATGTAAGTATGTATGTCTATTTCTTGGGCACGGCCGACTGCCTAAATGGTTTGATGGACTGCGAGTTATAACACGAGTATGTCGCTAGATTCGTCTTAGTTGTCATAGGCTATATATTTTTCCTATAAAATTAATACGGAAGCCTTTAGCCACCATTTTGTATTTATTTACTTCCAAAAACATCAATAGGGGTATCAAATGAAAGGTCTGAATTATATATACATGTGTAGGTATACGTTTTATATATGTATAATGTAATTTAAGCCAATTTTGTTTGTTCACAGTCGGGCTTGTTGTACTTTTATAGTTTATATTTGTTTTAAGAATATTTTCACCTTTGTTTCGAGCCAGCATGCCTCGTCAGCATATACATGATCGTGGGACATTTGCCGCGCATCGGACACCTTGCTCATGACGTCACGGCTTCACGGGATCGCTTTCCTTTACCTAACATCGGTGGAAACACACGTTTAGAATTTAAGACTATAAATATAATAAGAACATTAAATATAAGATTTTTGGAACTTTGTGGAAATATAATATAGACTTTTTATTAATTGAAAAGACATTTTTATTGAAGTTTCTGTGTTCGGCGCCCCCAAACCCGTAATTCCTTCAACGATATCATCGTTATTTTAATGTTTTTTTTGATCCTGTGCTCTAAGCATGTAAACATGGGAAATGAACCATAGTAAAACGTGAGTCAAAGTATATAAATAAATCACTATCCCCAGTCGTTCATCAGACCTTCTGAATTGAATCGAACCTATCGCTCCGGTCACTGGCCATATAAAATAACTTGAATGGTTCAATGGTGCGCACAAGCATTAGTAAATCACTTGATATCGATACTCGATAATGGTTAATGTGCCTGCAATAGGCCGTATCTGCAGGTAACGTGTTGAATTATATCCATCTAGAATGTACTTATGTGTACGGTATAGAGTCAACTCTATTGTGAATGAAATAAAGATCATAGATAGAGATTTGCAATATTTGGCCAATTGTTCAAGCAGTGGTGCAGTTTGTGTTAATATTATCTGTTATTTACTTTATGATAGCCATCGATACGTATCCAAGGATTAAGGATAGGTAAGGTAAATGACTACGTAGGTAGTATCTTTATCAAAGAATGTACCTAGAACAAGTGATATTGGATTTGTAGCAGTTTTAATGAGTTAATACATACATACATCTTCTATTAAATTACTGTTTTTGTATTAACTAATTACTGAAAAAAGTTATGTAGTGCTGCAACATTTTGACCTGATTTTAGTGGTCGCGATGGCTGCACTTTTATTACGAAAAAACCCACTAATTCCGAAAACCCAAAAAGAATATCAAAAGATAAGATAATCAACTTTTCACGTACTCTCAGGTATAATAAATAATATTAAAGCAATCCTCCTAAAAGAGGGCTGAAGAGAAAACACGAAATAATGTGTATATTTTTGTAACTTGGTACTCGCAGATATTAAAATGAATCTGGAACACAAGATGTGAAATTAATTTGTTTGCTTTATACAATAAGCGGGGCTACAATAAATATAGGGATGTTTACAATATCCTATTTCCTCATCCTATAGTATGGTTATGTAAATACACACATCAAAAGTGTCTAGGGATCAACATATATTTTTGCAATAACTTTTCTCCTGATTGATATTAATTAAAATTTTCTTTAAGGATTCATCAAATAAAGTGTTTTCGTTTGTCACAGTAACGATAAACCAAGTCACCTTTGCATTAATAAAGAAATTTGCCATTTTCCTAATAAAGTGATTTTTGACATTTGAACCACTAACACAAAAGTTCGAAAAAAAGACTGAAATAACAGTTTTCTTTAAAATTTTATTGGGTAACTTAAACAATTAATAATCCGTGTTTCTACCGCGAACACTAACAACACAAGAACATCGGTTTGGCATACACAAAATGAGTTCATCCAAATCACGCTGTGGAATGGCCGCCCATGTTCGTTGCAACAACAAAAAAAGGTCTTCTTGCGACTGGATACCCTCCATATTCGGCAGAGCTCTTCTCTGTAGCATATCCCATGCATGCTCAATCGGGTTCAAGTCTGGCGACTGAGCAGGCCAGGGCAGGACATTGATGTTAGCTGCGGCGAGAGTCTGTCTTACAACTCTTGCGGTGTGCGGTCGTGCATTATCATGCATTAACTGAAATAAGGGACCGATTTGCACTTGTAGAGGAACGATGACGTCTGATACAATCGTCTCAGCATAAATTTGAGCGTTGAGGTTGCCTCTGATCCAAATCAACTCAGTTCTTCCGCCGATCCAAATACCCGCCCATACCATGATGGTTCCACCACTATAAGGATGGACTTCCTGGCAGGATTTTAATCGCTGTTGGCGTCCAGGGGTTCTCCAGTGTCGTATACGTCTTGTATCCGGTCTCATACCAAAACGAGACTCATCAGAAAAGCACACGAAACGCCATTGTTCTTCTGCCCAATTTCTGTGTTCAAGAGCCCATTGATATCGAATCCTACGATTGTGCATTGCTATAGGTGGTACCCGTAGCGGTCTTCGGGAATGAAGGTTCACTTCATGCAAGCGGTTTCTGACTGTTTGGTCGCTAATTAAGTTCCCTGAAGAGTGATGAAGCCTCACGGCTAACATCATGGCAGTTATTGTTGGAGCTCTTCGAGTTAAGATTTGAATATATCGGTCTTGTCTCCGTGTGGTGCAGCGATACCGTCCTCCATGGCGCTCAGCCACGGTACCAGTGCTTCGGTAACGTGTCCAAAGTCGACTGATAACACTCTGACTTGTATTCAGAGCTAAAGCCACAGTACGTTGCCGGGAACCAGCTTCTATCATTCCCACGGCTCTGAGCATTTCTTCCCTGCTTAAATGACGTCGCCGCTCCATAATAACGTTGGTTTTAATCAGTAGTAGGGAAACAGTAGCACTAATAATGTCTTCAATGCGTTGTATGTTTTTATAGGGAAAATATTGACAGCTGATTTTCATCTTTTACTCGAATTTGATTCACAGTTCCTGATTCAAATTATGAAATGCACCAAAAAGGATCCATATAAATTTATAAAATCATAAATTTATTACAAAGCCACATCTCAATCTCAAGAAATCCGCTTAAAAATGCTTGATCCCTAGACACTTTTGATGTGTGTATATTGTGAGAGCGCGGCGCGATCACATACTTACCAAGATGTTACAATAATATAATTATTATTTTGTCACCATTGCAGTCACACGTATAATTCAAATGCATTATTTAGTCTCGCGTTCTTATTTTTTACTTCATAAATAGCGACCCGCCCCGGCTTCACACGGGTGCAAAGTAAAGGCTTAAAAATGGTTACTGTGGGTTATCCTTAAGAGATAAACATATATACCATCGCGGACGTTTTTGTAGACCTTGTTAAGGTGTACAATACTGTAGTACATTATTTTCTAGGTATCTGTTTATCTCGTAGGTTTCAGTCAGCGTTTGTGTAAAATGTGTTTATTTACGACATCACATTAGAAACCTCTAAAATTATCAGTGTTTCTCTACTATATTATGCATATATTATACATATAAACCTCTTGAATCACTCTATCTATTAAAAAAACCCGCACCAAAATCCGTTGCGTATAGTTATCTAAGCATACTTACATAGGGACAGACAGACGGCGGGAAGCGACTTTGTTTATACCTACTATTACAGAGATCGTTAGCTTTAATTAATAATCAAAGAGTTTAAATTTATACTCATTTAGTAGTTACTTACTAGTTAAATCTGTTAAATAATTAGCTATGTAAATGGTATTAATTAAGCACACCAATTAACCGTTTACAAGTATCAACAACGGTTAGATAAAACAATGTTAATCGCTGTACATTTAATTCACGGCGCAATGGACAAATTGTACGGGTTTTTATAATGGTACATTAGATAAATACTGTTAGCGGTTACCTAGAAATATCAGTTAAACCACATCAAAATTCCTGTCGTGATATTAATTGGTGTCAGAAGACCGCTTGGCGGCGCGCGCGCAGGTGTGTTCGCGTCGAGTTGCATAATGTTAGGTGGGGCCATATACTACATCGCGATGACACTAATATTTGCGTCATGGCCATGTGTGTGACCAAGGGCAATACTAAGCCATTTTGCACTGCTGTCGGTAAATGCTCGTACCAAAGGATTGATCTCAGTTAAAATCACTTGTGTCTATATTTCCATTTATACTAGGATCTGTCTGATGCATATACCGTAAACAAACATGTTGTACATCGTGGTGACAACTCCGAATTAATATGACCACATATTTTGCCGCACCGTAGGCCAAATCCGCTTTCTCGATTAAAGATCATCGCCAATATCATCGCGATGTTTGTGGCCCTATAGCATTAGATACGATCACAATATTTATTTACCGTAGCGATAGCGATTGACCATGCCCACTTATCTATTGCTTATGTAACGGTTGTAACTATAATTAATTAGGTACTACATACTGACTACATACCATGATTTCCTATAACCTGAGGTAACTACGCTGAGAGCCGATCCTGTCCTGTCCGATGTACGAGTCAGATACAATGAATAGAACTTTATGAGTTGTTTTATGATTTATTTTTATTTAAGGGAGTTCGAGATGATTTTTGGAAAATATCCTAAGGGTTCGACGGTGAATAAAAAGAAGTTTGATAGATACTGCAACTTATATTAATAATATCTAAACGAACCTAACCGGGAGACAAAATCAACCAATTTCGCATCAAATAACATCTAAAGTTATTCCAACAAAATGAAATTAAGTATACTTCATAAGCGTAGCTACTATATTCTATGCTGGGGCACTCAAGTACCATTGAGACTGGAGCTATGAGGGTTCAAAAATACGCCGAAACGTTTCGAGGTAAGGTCCTTCTCAGCCCCAGTGTCCCCTTGCCTGGTTTGTCTCGCCTCCATAAAATATAAACCAAACACTAATTACTGTACTTGATTATGTTTCATAATGACGGCAACAACAATAAGCAATTATTATAAATTTACTTGCTTCAAAGACATTTTGATACCATCTTTAATAGTCTCTATGTATAGACTAGCTAGACAATCACAGCAAGTTTAATTACTAGTCTCAAAATTCGAACTGTCACCTAAGTTGAACACCTTGTTTCAGTTTCAGATCGTTATCTTTCAGGCCATTGTTATTTCGTTCTTTACAAATTCAGATACTCAACAACTTGACGTTATTATTATTTCAATCTAGCATAAGTATGTACTGACGTATGTAATAAAAGCCGTAGGCACATGTATAATAAAAATACGTATAGATATTTTATGCAGACAATACAAACAATAGTAAACCTATTGAATGTATAGTCACATGAATACATGTCACGTTTGTCCAAAGCTTATGGATAGCCTTGAGTTTACAGACAGCATGGCCTCTACGGCGACATACATACATATGCATATTTTGTATAGATGTATCTAAATTAAAGAAGCATATCTAAACTACATAGTAGGTACGAGTATATATTACATCATGTATTTTTTTATATTAGATAGATAGACAATTCTTTATTGCGCACAAACAAACAGATACAAAAAGAATAAGACACAAATTAATAAAAAAATGCAACAATGAGCAGCCTTATCGCTAAAAGCGATCTCTTCCAGGCAACCTTTGGATGGAGAGGAAAATAAAGAAGTTACAAAGAGCAGAGGGTGCGCGCACTCGACATGAATAGGTAACATTAACACAAAGACACATAAAAACACATATGTTGTAAACTATAATAATATTTATATGAGTATAATATATAAACATACATCAAATAATACTATTATAAACATACATAAATCAGTACGTACTAATATAACAAGAAAATTACACAAATACCGATTAACTTATTCCACCAAATAAAACTTCTTCACACATACACACACACACACACACACATTATATTATTATACACATGTTTTTTGTTAATATGCGCGATGTTATGCATGATGACCTTTTAAAGTTGTTCAATCTTTAAGCTTTGGTTATTTGATTGATTTCAAAGAATCAATTAATAATAATCATTAATTCTTATTCGAAGTCAATGTCAAAATGTCTGATATTTTGCGTGAAGTTACCAAATAAACATGTTGTTTATTCACTAATGGTTTTTCTTTTAGCGTGATGGTGTAACCAGGCACTTTTTATTTTATCGTAACGAATCGATCTAAGTGAAAACTGACTCCGCTAAGGCTTGACGCTAATCGATTGCCAATATCAAATTATTATAAGTCGCGCTGTGAAATGTATATTTCACGGTTAGTTTCGAGTCGTAACGTAATTTCTTTTTGCTATCGCAATCTCGGCGCTAGCATGAATTGCCGGATTATGAAAATAAAATCTCCATCTGTTAACGATATTTGGCTGGACGTGTAAATACGGTCAGTCCGTGTATTACGGCGTTGCATTCACCGAGTATGATCGCATTTTTAAATATACATGGACGCGAGGTACCGCGTATTCAAGCCGGCTATGGTGACAAATTATATGAAATGACCACCAACGCAACGCGCTTGCTAATCGCTTGGTTAAAGAACTGGCTGAGAGCGCCAGTTTGTTATCTTAAGTTTAGAACCTCCACAGTCGTAGGTATGTAAGCAAAAGGTGCTATTTTAGCAGCGTCTGGGAGATCTCAAATGAATTATTTAGTTACTTTAGTGTACGAGCAATCCATTCATTATGTTATATTTACTAGTCGTTCTATGACGTGGGGAATTAGTGAATTCTAATTAATTATGAAACATTTCTTTATCACATATTATACTAATTTATGATCTTTAATTAAATAAAACTTAAGATCCATGTATCAGTTTACTGTTGTAAATAAGAGCAATAGAAATAGAAAAATATACCAATAGGTACTATAAATCAATACGAAAGCGGTATCGGAGAAAAGACAAATGGCGCCGAGATATTTCATTCTGCTACGTCAATTCTATATATTTGTCAAAAAAATGTTATGTTGTGACGTCGATATTGAACACTATCACTATTTTGAAAGTTAAAAAGACGACCACCGTACATCATCTTCATAAGAAGTCGAGATGACTAATTGCAAAATCTGAGCACTACACGAAAATTAATTTTGAACTTAAGATGTGAAGCACGGAGTTTCAAGGTTGCCGTTGATTAATCGTGGTGTTACCGCGGGCTGGATACTGAAATATACAATACAGAGCACGCAACGCGAGCCGAGCCGAGAGTAATAATCAAGGGTGCTTCGTAATAATAGATAAAACCTTGTTATGTATGTGTACGCGATTATTCTCTTATGTTAATAACCTTGTAATTTTTGTTCATTGTGCAATCTGTCAATCTCACAAAGAACTTTAATTATTATTTTTTTGTGTGTATTCACTTAATCGTACTTATTTAAGAATGTCCATGAGACAAAATTCATGAATTGATAGTAATTAGTGGAAGATAGTTTGAACTTACATGAATGTCAATGCCATTAAAATCCAAACACTAGTCTCGTATTACATGTGTGTGATCGTTAATAGTTTCTAACTAGTGATTGATTAATTACTGCCTCGTTGAGCCGCTATGTGCCCCATTTACATCGAACATCCAGCGTAGGAAGACTTATAAATTTTAATAAATTCATATTTAATGTATGTTGCATACAGTAAGTTCGTTTTTTTCGACATTCGACTGGTGATGAGTATTTTACCTGTCCATGGGCTACGTTGACAACGTACCTCGTCACCTGAGACAAAAGTTTTCAGTTTCAGCCTAGTAATTTTGCGGGATACAGTGCACTCCACACTGGCAAATAACAATGATTATAAAGTGTTGCTTTGTAGCAAATTATTTAAGCGATGCTAGCTAATTAGCTACCATCTACCATTAACAGTAAACAGACTTATGATCTAAGTTTTATATAATAAATTAGTGGTATGTTCCAATGATATTAAGGTAAATTTCAACTATAATATTATTGTTATGCTGCGTTTACAAACTTTTCGTGAACTTTAAAAAAAGAACAGCTTACTGTGCAGCTCGTTAAATGCAAAAACAAAAAAGTCGATATACACGTGAGTAGGTACTACATTTATGTGAAAGTTTTGTTCACGTTACAGGACTGAGCCCTAATTTGCAACTCTGAGCAAAAACGGGTTGGTGCTTCCGACTCGCGAAATTCTAAAGTTTGTTTGTGGTCTCATCACGATGTTTCATTCATACGTAATGAATAACTTTCATTAATTTTAATTAACGAATCAGACCCACAATTTTTAAGTAAAATAAATAAGAATGAATCCTAAATTTATTGTTAAATATTAAGCAGTGGTTCTCCTAATGCTAATACATATTGCTCAAACATTCGGTTCTGTAATATGTGCGGCTTTATGTACCTCCCATTAAGGAATCAATGGTACTTAAACACGGCTATATTTCCTACGGGTAGATACTTTACTTTCTCCGGGCGGTATGTAAATGCAGCTTGTTCTGTTGCTGTTGGCATCGGTCGAGATGTTGTTTTCTTAATAGCTACGAATGAATAATATTTTTGTATTGACGGTGTATTATCATTTGGTTATGTTGTATCCACTATAGAACTTGTAGGTATACTTAGGCTTTAAGAAAACTTATTCCCAGGAAATATTCGCAGACACTTCATACCTTTTCACAGGAGAAATAATTTTAGTTATTTGACCTAAGTAGTTGCCTACTTCCCTGAAACAAGGGAAAGAAATCAACGTAAAATCAAAAAAAATACCTACCTATAGCTAAGAAAAAAGTAAATTAGATATAGGTTCGATTTTATGTACATGAAATCGAAAACTAAATAGCTACATTTAGTTTAATATTATAATGTATAAGAATGAACGTTGCCTGTATGCTGTAAAGTGAGAATAACAATTGTGTCATGATATTAAACAGTTTCTGTTAGACAATGTGTGGCGGATGACACCTCGCCGACCACTCCCCGGAACAATGGCCTCGTTAACTCCAACAATAACACCTCACCGGCAGCCAGCCGCTGTTCTTACGATACCCCATCACAGTCGGCAAAAAGTCAAAATAAATCGAAAGCTTTCACATTAAATGACCTGATATCGTTTATTTGTGGACCATTTTGTTCGACACCCGCGACATTTAGTTGTGTACCAACTCACAGCCTGTCTGTCTATGTGTATTTCTCCTTATATGTGTGTAGACAGTTAAGCTCGATACATAAACTAGCATGTTGCAGACTCGTTGTATAAACATCAAGTTTTATTGCTTGGCTGTGTTCCACGCACGGACGTTAAACCCGCTTGAGCCTGGGGCTGTTAGTCTAGTATTTACACGATAGTTTGTTGTGGTTGGCAGTGCTGTCGAGGGCTGTTGCCCAAAGTGCTGTGCGTGGAGCGAGATTCTACTTCGTGTCCTGTATCAGTATGTCGCTCCACTCATTTCTGTAGCTTGCTGTAACACCTCTCGTCCCGTAAGTTTGCACTCTTGACGAATTAATTTGCATTGAAGGTGTAACGTTACGTATACATGTAAACACACATTCGAGCGAGTCCTACTGCGGTGGTCAGAAATAATAAAAGTGGACTTAAATAATTTCGAATTTATTAAATAGTATTGAATATCCTAATTCCTATGTTTGTTATGGTTATAACAGAAAAGTATACTTTTCTTGGCCTTACTTACTTACTTGGCCTTACGTACTAGAGCCTTAAATTTTTACACGCAGACTCCTCAAAGAAAAAGAATAATTACGTGTTTTTGCATATCTCGAAATTTTCTAAGTAGAAGTCACAGTACCTCAATTTTTGTAAAAAAAAAAATATTTTACCATTTCCTTACACATTTCTCTATTTTCCGATACAATATGATATATTGGATTAGGACGAAGTCAGGTTTAAAAAATTATGAGGGTTTTAAGGTCAAAATAGGACCCGTAAGTTAAAAATCTCGCGTGTGGTGTCTTTTAAAAGGTAATTGAAAACCGTGTTATTATGATATAAGCGGTAGGTATGAGTTATATCATAGTATGAGTTATATATTGTGTTTGCCCCCTGAGATAATGCTGAGCTTGCGACCTTTTAGCCACGACTATTAATATATTATAAAATTGTTAGTAACTAAGTCTTTCTTTGTAATTAAGTCAGTGAGTTAATAAATGTTTCTTCTTCTTCTATGGGTTTTAAAATTAAAATACGACATCGATGTTTAAAATTTGAATTTGATATGATTTTAAAAGTGATGGGAAAAGATTATATTGTTTAGTTAAACTATTTTGCTAACTGCTGAGTTAGCTCGAGTGTGGCTTCTAAGTGCACGCAAGGTTTCAATTCAATAAGTGGCTGTCGAGAGTGTTCGAAAACGCACGTATCCTGCACCGTGCGCACCCGCGTCAATATGCCGTCTAAAAAAAAAAGCTGCCGCCTCGCTCCTCAGCCATAAGCCCGGACAAATAACGGGCAATCTTCGGAGTTGTCGGTTGGACGTTTGGGTTGTGGGCCCTAGATGTCCATTGAGTACTGGGCGTTTTAGTAGGTAAGATACTTTGGTTCGGAGCTGGGTACCGAATCAAACAAAAAAAAACCCAGTCTAGTGCGAGTCTGACTCGCGCATCGAGGGTTCCATACCTTCTTTGCACGTATTAAAGTTATTTTAATCATCAATATATATAAAAAGAGATGTCCTGACTGATTGACTGACTGACAGACAACGCACAGCCTAAACCGCTGGCTCTAGAGACTTGAAATTAAGGAGGTGTATTCTTCACAATACGTAAACGCACACTAAGAACGGAATTTTCAAAATTCGCATCCTAAGGGGTCCAAAAAGGGGGTTTCATGTTTTATAAAAAAGCGTTGTAATTCATGCACGATTGGTACTAGAGCCTTGAATTTTCACACGCAGATGCCTAAAAAAAATAAACAAATACGTGTTTACGAAATATATTTAGTAAAACTAAGTAATTATTATAGCGATACTAACTTAATTCTAATAATTCTACGTGATTTGTAACGAATTATAAAGCCCCAAAATAAATAAATAAAAAAATAAGTTTTAAAAACTAAAACCCGACTACGGATAAAATCGCAGTCTAAAAAGTAGAAAACAAGAAAATATTTCTTGTCAGATATACTTATCTACCAACGCCTTAAGCAATTAATTATCGTCTAGTAAGTAGATAATTTTTATATTTCAATTTAACGTATTTTATGTATAATTACTATAGATTGTAGCCGTAGTCGCATGCCACCTTGCTAATGTCGAATATGGCCAATGTTATATTGTCCCGTTGGGAACACAAAATTCAGGATGCACTTCGACGACTAGCAGCTGACCAGAGGGCCTAGACAAGATGCAATCGCTTCATAGCGAATCTATTTCTTCATTCGCTAATGGTGTCAATTCCCTACAATATGTCACGTGATTTTTCGATGACTTATGTCATTCTCATACATTTTTAAACTTTCTATTAGCGATAGCGCTTGTAGAATGTTACATTGTCTAGGGGGACAGATTGCCGACTTATGTATAAACGACAACGCCACGACGGATCATCAGGCATCAGTGGCATGCGACTACGGCTACAATCTATAGTAATTATACTTATAATACGTTAAATTGAAATATACAAATTATCTACTTACTAGACGATAATTAATTGCTTAAGGCGTTGGTAGATAAGTATATCTGACAAGAAATATTTTCTTGTTTTCTACTTTTTAGACTGCGATTTTATCCGTAGTCGGGTTTTAGTTTTTAAAACTTATTTTTTTGTTTCTAAGAAACATGAAACATCTTTTCCATCAGTTACTCAATGTGCACTCTTAATTCCGCGGTGGTTAGTTCATCGCAGTAAGAAGTCGTTAATGGACGTTTGCCAAATTCGAGCAAAATACTACAATAACATTTTGACGTCAAAATCCTAAATTCGATATAGTATTTTACGTTCCACTGAATACATTATTTCCGAGTCCGAGTTCCCAGATTTCGCGAGGCTATTTATAGGAAGACTCTACCCAAAGCGGCCTCAGGTTGGTTGTTTGGATTTTTTATTAACAGCAAACGGTACCTAAGGATTTTATTTTTAGATACTGCGCTATTTATAAGACTTCTTTCGAAACGTTATTATCTAATTAAAACCTATGCTCGTCAGTCAATAGGAGATTAGTCCCTTGCTGGAAGAAATAATATCTCACAAGTTGCATTTAAAAAGTATTATGTACTTACTTATTTTCATGTTTGTTTTGTTTGTAAATATAATGATTTTATTCAATTCTAATCTAACCAATTCACACACATGTATAACACAATACATTAAACCATGTCTTTACTATACAAAAATTGTTGTGTGGCATTTATACAATACAAAAACAGCGCTCACCAAAACGCTTCTTACTCGTATGTATTCAACGGCGTATCCGATGCTATTGTTTTAAAACGTATTACTATCCAGAACATAAAATTAAATCCTCGTTTGTACGCTTGAGCGCTGTCGGCCGCTTATTTGGATGCGCGCGAGGATGTGCAGGTCGTCGGAGCGGGCGAGACGTCGCGCGCCGAATGACAATGCACAATTATATTAGGCTTCCATTGCAATAATGTCGTAGTAAATTAGCAGAAACTTGGACACGGTGCCGGCACGACCGCTGCACCAAGGCATCTTAGAAGAAATGGAAAAGCAACCAGTAGCTCCCTCATGCGGCGTGATTTGCAACTTTTCTCTGTTCGGCTTACTATAGAAATGAAAATATGATCAGTATGAAACTGTTATCATGAGACTTGTAGCGGTATTGGTAAATAGGTTAGGTTTAAATTAATACCAGTTCTTGGGTGCGCGGTTTTGAATCCCAGCCCGTGTGAAATCATTTTTGTTTCTTTTTATTTTATGCCTATAATACCTATTACTATTGACGGCTGCAATCTCTATACTAGATGTTACATAGTTTTAGCAATTTTTTTATTAAAAATAGAGTTTCAACACAGTCCGCTGGAGGCGCTGGTGTTGGGGGGCACGTTTTGACGTGGGCGTTACCTATCTATTTCTAACTATTATACTCTAATCTATGCACCAAGGAACCTACTGGCACCTAGATACCATGTTATCTTACCACCACGAGCTACAATCACTGTATAGTGACAAAGCTGCATTCGACCGTGATAACTGCGCTGTATAAATTACTACGTCTGCGAAACTAGCTGAATAATTAATTAAGGGTCAGCTAAACGCGGCCGTACTCTCCTCAAGATCTGTGTTTCAAGTCGCTGATTTGCGATAGCGGATGTTCCGATTTGTTATTATAATGATGTACCTACCTACATTAATTGCCATTACTCGACCTTTATATTAAATCAATTTGAAAGGCGAAACATTGCTGGTTCAGTGCTCATGACAGGGTAAGGGTCGATCACTAAATTTTCACTTTGATCCTGCGAGGTGAATGATCAAATTGATAAACCTCTAGTACCTACTTACTAATGTTCATTACCCTTAGCCTTAGTTTTAGTCGATAGATGGTTAATTGGTTCTGTTTACCCGAGATGATGAAAAATAGCGGTAGGTAGCGTAAAAGAAAAGTCACGAATATCATGTTGCTTTGTGTATTTTCTCTAACCTTTACTCTAACAAAGAGTACCTATTATCACGGCAGAGTAAATAAGACAGAGAAGGTAAACGCTCACTTAGATATAATAATATAATAATAATATTCTGGGACAATCAACACACGGTCATCTGAACCCAAACTAGTCAGAGCCTGTATTATGGAAACCAGACAACTGATACTAATAGGTACTTATATATATATACTAGCTGACCCATGCAGCTCCGCATGCGCTATTTTTACGTTAACTAAACTTTTAATAACAGACAATCGCATCGAATACATAACCTCCTTTATTATAGTCGGTTAAAAACTGGGACCCACTTTTTACTTGCTCTCCGAAGCACGGACCCGTTTAGTTCAAATGGCGTTAAACGGTCACCCATCTATTTAATGACCTTACCTAACGTTGCTTAACCCGATCGATTACAAAACCTTGATAAAAACTCTCTATAAGTGTTCCCTTACTAATATTTATTATAATTATGAAGAAAAATTGATAAAATCGGACCAAGCGTATAACCAAGTACCCATTTTGACTTTAATCCCCTCTCCCAAAAGAACCGTGCTAGATTACTGGATAAAAAGTATCCTATGTCCTACCTCGTAGTAAGATCTCAAATTATGCCAAGTTTCATTTGAATCCATTCAGTAGTTTCAGCGTGATGCGCAGCCGTGATACAGACAGACAGACAGACAGACAAAAATGAAAAAAAAAAGCATTTTTGGCCTCAGTATCGGTTATAGAATGCCCTCCAAATATAATTTTCAAAATATCTTCTATGTACAGAATTGGACCTGTTACAGTTTTATTATAAGTATAAATAAATATATTAATACATACTTATATAGACATAAAATCTTTTAAAAAAAATATTGAACCGACTTCAATATCACTGAAAAGTATAAAATAATTTAAATATTATTGAAGTTGGTGTTAGCTTACCGGCTGTGTATATTTGGCACCAACTTCAATAATATTTAAATTATTTTATACTTTTCAGTGATATTGAAGTCGGTTCAATATTTTTTTTAAAAGATTTTATTTTAAACTTTTTAGTGATCTTTTCATATATAAAGATTGAACCGTCGAAAACCGTAAAATTATCTAGATAGGTTATGATCACATTATCGTCTACATAGTTTTACATAAGTCATGTTTCTTCAGAAAAAAATATCCGATCGTAATGAAATTTGCATGGAATCATCATAGCAGTTTACTCTCTCGAATAAAAAAAGAATCATCGCAATCGGTTCATAATTGTCAGAGCAATGTAATGGAGAACATCAGTTTTATGGTTTTTACCAGATAAATTCCTCCACATCGTTCATGGTTCTCCAGGAAGTTCTTATCCGGTTGTAATAAAATTCATACAGATTTAATACAGTGGTTTCTTCTTTCGAATAAAAAAAGAATAATTGAAATTGGTAAATATTTGCCAGAGTTATGACCATTTTTGTCCTTAAAAAGCGACATAAAGTCATCGATATAGGCTTTCCTGCAGCTCTCAGTGCGCAGTCACCATTCTTGTTTTTCAGGAACTACTTATTACTACGCAATAATTTTTTTATGGGACCCAATCAATGGATTGAAGAATGGATGGAAGAAAGATTTTTTCAAATCGGTTCATAATTGACAGAGTTATGCGCGAACATACATAAAAAAAAATTATATATATATATATATACAGACGAATTGAGAACCTCCTCCTTTTTTGAAGTCGGTTAAAAACACCCAGACATTTGGTGGGAACCTACGACCTATTGGTCAGCGGCCAGGGTGTCTAACCACTAGACCAACAGGCCCGCCCCCATATAAAAATGGTAAAAGTCACGGAAATCAAATGGTTGAATTTAGCTCATCTACATATAGTTACGGAGTAAATATGTATACTCGAGAGAGTTGCTTCATTGCACTTCACTATGCACCGAGTAAATATACATAGTAAACAACCTTTAAAGCTATATATAATGTAAATTTAAAGGTCATACAAGTAGAATGTGCTCATCCTGCTGCATTATGAGCAGAATCTGATAACGATCTGTATTAATACACAGCTGCATATAATGGGACAGTACAAGGTGGGCTTATATAATATAGGCTGCATGTATAAATGTAAACAGCGGGATGTACCGTTATCGGCCCTCCTCCAACCAGTTTAATGAAGAGATTTGGCACGACTGCACGAGCTTTAACGGTGTCTGTCTAACAGTCTAACTAGATACACGCGCGAGTTGTTGAGCATTACAACTATTGTTCAATGTTATTTATAGACTTTGACTTTGAAATATGCATCTCTACATAAATAAAGAAACTCAAACATTAGAAAATTTGTGTTTTACTATAGATTGTACTGTCGTTTATATTGACCATGAATACTGGCACGATCAACGAACCGGGCATCGACGCCAATGCATCAGCGTCGGCAGCATGAAACCGGCCGAGAGTTGATCACGATTCGAAACAAATACTCGCTCGGTAGCGTTTTGTCATGCGGCCGAGGACGGCGATTTCCACCCGCACACACCGCGTATAATCACAATCACATTTTACATACCTACTCGTAATAATATTTCCTCCATAGATTCAGTGTCATTTATAATTAAATCTAATCGCTTCGCAGTCTGTCGAAGTTTAATTGTGCAAAACGATTCGCTTAAGATAGTATCATCATCATCATTAGCAGTCGATAGACGTCCACTGCTGAACAAAGGCCTCCTCCTTAGAAGGGAGGGGTTGCCATAGTCCCCACGCTTGGCAGGCTGCTTGGGGATTGCAGTATAGGTGGAAGATAAATCCAAAAGAAAGACGCTGCTGCCCGTCTTCCTGTTCTCGCTTAGTCGCCTCTTACTACACCCAACGAGAAGAGATGAGGAGATGCAATTCTATCCCGGCACCACACAGGTCAGAGAAACCGGTTGACGGGTCAGAGAATCGGGTCACGGGTAAAATAGTATGAGGAGACAGAAATTTATAGGTACGCCCCATAAAATACACGGATTTTTTGAATTTTCATACTGTACGTTGATATTAAAATAGTCTTTACACATCTGAGGTTGACTGTACCTATCTACACTAGTGGCACTACAATGGGTCCGCTACAATGGCGCACAACCGCCACTGTTACCGCTACTCCCAATATTGCTCATTTACATATGCCTGCTGACGGCGCAGAGTACGTCTATTTTACAAACATGTCGCTCTGAGCCCTACTTATACATACTTGGAATAAATTATTCGGACACTACCTCATGCAAACTAAATAGGTACTACCTATTCATTATTCCTGACGAACCTTGTAATAATTATGTATGGACAGATTTACGACAAAAACAAGTAGTCTCGTAACTATTCGAGACTTGATTTTTGAGATTTGTTAACTGGAGCTGAAGTGACCTTTAATTAAATGACAATAAAAGTTCAATGTGGCCACACCACTTTATTTTATGGTTACAAATTGGACATAAAATATAGGCATTTCCGATGACCGTTGTAATAAGAAAGAGTGCGGGAAGACAATTACAAAACGACAAAAACGCTCCTGGAAGCAATCCAGCAGGCATGCTCTTAATTGGATGAGACCACTTCTTCTAAATGACATCTCACTGTGCGCGCCGACTGTAGACTGCAGCCTTTCATATTCCGCTAACAAGCTTTTGCAAGTATTACTAATATACCTACTAAAATAATGTAGAAAATATTAACATACCTACATCGTCATCATGTATTTTTTTATGAAACCGACAAAATTTAACTTCTACTTTATCTAATTTATGTTTTCGAATCAGGTAGATAAATACATAACATAATACGTCCACGTATTACTATAAATACCGATATGATCTCTGAGCACTATGTATTTTCATAAGCGTAATCATGTCACGCGGCGTACTCCATTGTTCTAGTCGATACTACGTCAAAATAATGGCTGCGAGAGATTAACATTTTGAACAGTCGCGTCAAACTGGCTAGCTGCGAATTAATGAACCGCTCTTGTCTATACTTATAATGTAGTTGCTATGCGCGGCTACTTTTTTTCAATTAGTCTTACTACTGCTTACTGCCGCACTCACAAACCCCAATTAACTTTAATTCTATTTAACTTTTTAATATCTATTTATTTCGACTGTCGGAGCCGTTTATGATTAATTTCGGTTATTGAACACGAAATAATTGATGTCTCTAGTCACTATCTGCGTATTAAGTATTAAAGGACGTCGAGTGCAAAAATAATCCGATATCAAAAAATTGATTAATTATCATTAACTTTAATTTACGTTTGTAGGTTCGGCAGTTTGGTTTTACGTTGGTTTGTAGAGATGTAAGATGAACGCTAAAATACCTAATCAGTTTGAATTGCGTCTACAACACATTTTGGATATACAATGGACATTGATACATTACTTTCGTGGTAATTACAGTCTGAAGAAGGGAATATAAAAAGTGAAGAATGAGAATTCGTTTGATAGGTTGCTCTCGCTCGTTTGTCGTGAGAAAGTGTATCTTGAGTTTCGTTTGGTTGACAATAGCTGTCTATTCATCTCTTGTGCAGTGATTACTTGGCGTGGCTTGTATGCCATTAATTTTATACACTGTGGTTAAAATTTATACATTTGTTGTGGTAATTGATTTAAAACATAATATTTGCGGTACCTACGTAACTTTTTTCAGTTGTTTATCACGCGAGAAGACAGAATATCGGTACTTATAGGTAAGATAAACAGTGTTATTACGAAACTATAACAACATCATCAATCTGTATCTGGCTTTTTAATATTTCACGTCTGTTTTGATTTGAAAAAAAAAAGATAATATCAACAGGTATGAGAGTTAACAAGAATTCTTTGAAACAGTTTTTTTTAAAGATCTAAAAGTGTTTTATTATAAATTTGGTGCTTTGTCTATGACATTTCTATTGTTCTTCTTAAAAGTTTATTTTAACGCTAACTAGTTTCTAACTCAACTCGCTTTAGAAGAACTTAACAATGAATTGAATCTGTTCCTTTGAACGGTGTCTAATAGACACTGTTCAACGCACAAAAGGCCAACTTTTTGTCTTGACGTAACTATTTACCGAGTTGGAAAGTTATAGGCTAAGAAAAAAATATTATAGTATTAATTCAATGGGTAACTTCTTCATTGTATACCTACTTAGTGTTGTCATTCTAGAAGTTCAAAAGTAAAAGTTAAATTCATTGCAATGAAGTAACCTTCATATAGGGTAAAAGTGGGATAGTTGCCCCAGGGGTATAGTTGCCTCGATTGTTATTTTATTTATCTTTCGAGAGACTCTACAACTACCACTAAGTTGACCGTGTTGCATGTCTTTGTGCGATTGCATGGTAGGGCAAGGTGAAATCAAAGTTTTTGCGGGATAGATGGCCTCTTTTTCAGTGGGGCATCTATCCTATACGTAATTTACATAGATTAGGCAATTATCCCCTATATGGGATAGATGCCCCAAAATGTAGAGGTCCGCAAAAATCGCTAATACTCTGGAAATATCAAAGATGATGGTTTTTCCTTTCATAAGTTTGAAGATAATAAATCAAAGTACCTACCCGTATTACAAATAAAGAATTTTGCTTTTTTCACTGAGAGATATAAAGTAATTTCAAAAAGTGTGGCAACTATCCCACTTTTACCCTAAGGTTATTTTGTGACTGTTTTTGGTTTTATGTTTATGGCCAAAGTATGACACGCAATCGATATAACTACTACTACGATCGATACAAGTACAAGAATTCTTATCCAATTTATTCAAAGTCAAGGCATGTAAATCTATACACAGGTTAATTTATTATTAAGTGCGTATACCTATTGTTATCACCTAATCAATATCGTTAATAGATGATGTTTAGACATTAAAAAATCAGTGATCGGGGGCAGGTGGGGTCACGCGCGGGGTGACTCGGCAAGCAGCAAACGATCATGACCATTGCGTTTGTTGTGGATACTTTCAGATGAAGTTATTTGATATTTTTGTACGAAGGTGGGGAAAACCAAATAAGACGCATCAGTTTTCAACAATCTATAAGTTAATCCATATACACAAGAAGTATATCCATATACATTGGTCAAGCAATTATGGAGAACATTACACCGCGACACAACCGTGACACGATTTTTGCAAGTCTCTATCGGCTACTTTTTAGTATAAGGCTTTTATTTTGCACTCTGGGAGCCATACTAGTAACATAATAATAATAATATTCTGGGAAAATCCACACACGGTTATCTGTTCCCAAACTAGGCAGAGCTTGTACTATGGGAACCAGACGGCTGACACTAATATATTATACTAGCTGACCCACGCAGCTCCGCCTGCGCTATTTTTACGTTAACTAAACTTTTAATAACAGACATTCGCTTCGAATACATAACCTCCTTTTTTATAGTCGGTTAAAAACTGGGATCCACTTTTTACTTGGTCTTCGAAGCGTTTAGTTCAAATGGCGTTAAACGGTCACCCATCTATTTAATGACCTTACCTAACGTTGCTTAACCCGATCGATTACAAAACCTTGATAACAACTCTCTATGAGTGTTCCCTTACTGATATTTATTATATTATAAAAAAAAAGATTAAATCGGACCAAGCGTATATCCAAATACCCATTTTGACTTTAATCCCCTCTCCCAAAAGAACCGTGCTAGATTACGGGATAAAAAGTATCCTATGTCCTACCTCGTAGTAAGATCTCACATCATGCCAAGTTTCATTTGAATCCATTCAGTAGTTTCGGCGTGATGCGCAGCCGTGATACAGACAGACAGACAAAAATTAAAAAAAAAAATTTTCGGCCTCAGTATCGGTTATAGAATGCCCTCCAAATATAATTTTCAAAATATATTCAATGTACAGAATTGGATCTGTTACAGTTTTATTATAAGTGTAGATATAGATAGATAAAGATATTACTAGGTTGTTCTGGTTGCTAATACAAAAAAAAACTGAAAAAACACAAAGACATCATACATATGTTATAATAATTCAAATAAATCTACGTAAACGCGTCTCGTTTACAGTTGCAAATGTAGAGAACTACAACAGCTGAACCAATGCGCCTGAATGAAATTAAATGAGTGGAAATTTGCTCGGTGGTTGTACAATCAGTATAATTGTAGCCGCCGTGGTCTCGTCTGTAGTATGTAGGTGTCGGTCAACAAATGTCACTTACGTGGCCCATTTATTGCAATTGTCATGAATTGATCTCTATCAAACGGTTAAAACACAGTATCGATGTTAATTGATTGCGGAACTCAACCCACTCACACATCAGAAGGATTGGATTCGAAAAGGTATGTACAGCTGAAATGAAACTTTGAATTTTGAATGCTTTAAAGAACCTAAGGTTATGGAAAGTCGGGTGTTGCAAAGCATTCGAAAACCATGGGGAGTGTAAAATCAAAATAAACCGCGATATCATTGTAAAAATAAGTTATTTCAATGTGTAGTATTGGCGTAAATAAAAGAAAATATGTGGTACAGCTGGATAAACGAAATTTTTGTAAAACGAGTTTAGCGGCATATGTTTAGTGGTTTAAAAATTAAATTACATAAGTGTGGTGTGATTTTGTGTTACGCTTAAATTATAGTCATATGATATACCTACCTACGTGTGTATTTAGAATATAATTATGTTCTGCTAAATGACCAATGATAATTGTTGATGTCTAAGCTTATTTTCAACCTCTCTTATTGACGCAAAGATATATGTATTGTATGTACATAATATTATTTTAATTAGCTGACCCCTGATTTAGAAGGTATATTTAATGAGATATATAACACGCACATAGTTGTAGAGTTGTTAACAAACAAAATACATGCAGAACTAAATACCTCCGTTTTTTATACTATTTGGGTAATTTATAAGCTAGCGACATCTGGTGGCAGTGTAATTTGTTATTAGACGACTAAATGCAACCTATATAAAAAAAGAGTTAAGTAAAAATATAAACGTAATTAAATTTCAATAAAGCTTCAGAATATACAGTAACAATAAAGTTTAAATATTTAACGAACAAACAATACATACACATACCCAACTAAACTACAGTTTTATTATAGTACGAACAGTAATTTGTAAGGTTTATTTTGTCACTTTTAGAACGAGTCAAGGGGAAAATTATGGCGTGGAATCCCTCACGGGATCCAATTGTGTTATTTGGTGAGCGACACTTGTGCGGCCTCCCAGAAACATTAGTAATGGCATTGAGTATCGTTAAATTCTATGATTTGTTGTCCTAGTTGCGCTTCTGTTGTTGCGAGACCTACACTAATTCGTGAGATAGGTATGTGCTCTAGTGAATAAACTCAAGCCTGGTGTTATATTTTTAAAATAGGCCTACGTCTCTTTAACGGATTCTGTCTTAGGCGAAGAGATTAAATGTAGTATTAATAATATCCTGGGATAATCGCCTGATTCCAAACTAGGCAACACCTATTCAAAGTCAAGTCAAAGTCAAAATATCTTTATTATGTATAGGCCCCACGGAGGCACTTACACAAAAATCATTTTTACAAACTACCACCGGATCGTAACGCGGCCGCTACTGAGAAGATCCGGCAAGAAACTCAGCGGGCTTGTCTTTTTTTGTCATTTTTTTTTTAAACAGTTTTACAAGTTATACTTATGTCAGCCTTAAACTTCTAAGCTTGCATGAGTTGAGCAGTTCAAGCCCACGCAGCTTTATCCTCCAGGTAATCCGAGATTTTATAATAAGCCTTTTTTGACAAACTGCTTTTTATCAAAGGTTTAAATTTCTTTATTGGAAGATCTCGGATATCCTGTGGCAGTTTGTTATAAAAGCGTATACTTTGGCCCATAAACGATTTGCCTGTTCTGTGGAGACGCGTGGCATGTACAACAAGATCGTGTTTGTTCCGGGTATTAATATTATGTGTATCACTATATACTTTTTAAAAGAACTGATATTTTTTTTAACATAAACTAAATTTTCAAATATGTATTGTGACACAACCGTTAGAATATCTATCTCTTTGAATTTCTCTCTAAGTGAATCAATAGGAGCCAGATTGGAAGATCTCGGATATCCTGTGGCAGTTTGTTATAAAAGCGTATACTTTGGCCCATAAACGATTTGCCTGTTCTGTGGAGACGCGTGGCATGTACAACAAGATCGTGTTTGTTCCGGGTATTAATATTATGTGTATCACTATATACTTTTTAAAAGAACTGATATTTTTTTTAACATAAACTAAATTTTCAAATATGTATTGTGACACAACCGTTAGAATATCTATCTCTTTGAATTTCTCTCTAAGTGAATCAATAGGAGCCAGATTGTAAATGGCTCTCACAGCTCTTTTCTGCAGAAAAAAAAAATAACACTGTGAAAATAGCTGAAATAAACAATTCTAGCGGTTTCAACATCAGTTAAACGTCTAATTTTCTTGACTGCATAAGCCGCGGAACTTAGCCTACCCGACAACTTCTTAATTTGTGGGCCCCACTGTAGTTTGGCGTCAATTGTTATACCTAAAAACACAGTCGACGCCTCAAGGTCCAACGCTGCTCCATTTATTTCTACATTGGTTGCCAGCTGTCTCACATTAGGAGTTACAAATTTCAAACATTTAGTTTTGGTCTCATTAAGTTTTAAATTGTTAACATTGAACCAACCTATACCTATTATTACCATACCAGACAACTATAGAAATAATTTTATGCTTTTTAAAAAGAACACAATACCTATAGATAAATATATGCTTTAGAATAGGAAGAGATTACATTTATAAGCTCTATAAGATTTGGAAAAAACTTATATAAAGTTCTGTGACTCATCTGCCGCTTAATACTGAGTAAACGAAATATTGCGGAGAGGAATTATACTCATATTTAAAATACTAGAACACAAAATTAGATTGATTTAGTGCAGTACAAATATATAAGTTTATTTAAATTTCTAAAACATTTTTTTGTTAGTGTTAAGTAAAAAATAACAAAAGAAAGAGAACAAGCAACGGAACTACGTAAGAGCATCTGTGCAGTATAAAAGAAAAAAAAAAGATGTGATATCTATTGACCAAGAAAATAAGATTTCAATTTTGCTAATGCTTTAATATTGTTAAGTAGGTACGTATGTTGGTACCAGACAAGGCCGAATAACGTATTTCCCACATGGTAACAAGATAATGTATTTAGAAGTCTAGAGAAGTGAATTCACCTTACAGCAGGCTTAGCACGATTTGCTAAGACTTGGCATAGAAACGTAATTTTCGGTATTAGCTAGGTCGATAACTACGTCATACTCCACACCGAACTGTCAAGATTACGAAGTCTTGGCAAATCGTGCTAAGACTGCAGACTACACCCAAAGTACTCCCACCTTTAAATGAGATCGATCGTGGTCCTGCAGTCCTTCTCTTTAAACAATCTCAGTGATGCTGACGGGTGGCTGTGGTGGATCTATCTCTGATACAGAGTACTTTTAGCAGTTCTTTCATTTTTCTTTTTGTGTTAATAAATAACTACGCATCCATATTAGGCAGTATTAGGTCGTATCGCGGTCAAAGTCGGTTAGATTTTTTTTTTAATAAAATGTAGACTTAGGTAACTAAAATGTAGACGTAAGATACTCACATTATCATTTTAATTATAAAGCATAAATCGTTTGAAAGCATTTAGGTTTCTTTGAAGTAAAAAGAAAAATAACTCAAAGCTTTTACATTAATTTTTTTCATGAATTTAATCATTTATTCAAAGAATATCTCTTGAATAAATTACTAGAACAATGAACTTGATACTGTTAGATAGACGTTCAATGATATTTAGAGAGGCGAATTTATAAAAGTTAAACTAACAAAACTATGTAGGTACACATTAAGCGTGGTTGCGCTGAAAGGTTGCGGGCCAAGTTCAACCACTTTTATCAGCCCATTCGATTTAACAGCCTGTTTCTGCGATAAACACGTATTAACTATAGTATAATTAGCTCAAGTTGGTATCTCACAACGTATTAAGAAATAATATTGTTTTAATTAAGCGGGATGGGAGTTTATCTTTAAAAACATTATTGATTAGATATCTAATCAATGTTTTTTTAGTAAATTTAAGCTAGTGCTCGACTGCAATCCCACCTGATGGAAACTGGCAATGCAGTCGATGATGGTAAAGCACACTGGGCTATTAAACGCATATTATTATTATTTTTGAAATACCTGTATCGAAGATCACACAGTTACAATTAAAGCTGCTGTGATTGCGAGGTTCTGAGTTTGATTTCAGTTCAGCCAAACGTTTCATTCTATTGTTTTTTTTCGACTTATCTACTAACTTACTGTCAAAATAAGCGCGATTTTTGTCTAATACGAAGCAACACACAACACGACTGCTGCAGTCTATTGCCTGAGATTTTACTTCTATTTGTGTATTAGTTCTCTTGAGCTGAGTAGTTTTTGCGGCTACACTATAAGTATTATTATGCTAGGACAATCCACACACGGTCATCTGATCCCAAACAAAGCAGAGCCTTTACTGTGGTAGTCAGACAACTGATTCTACTACTTTTTTTTCGTAATTACATATTACTAAAATAGATAAATAACATCCAGACACTTGATGGGAATCGAAGCCACGACCTATTGAGTAGTGGACACGGTGTCTAACCACTAGACCAACAAGCCCGTCAAGTACTGCTTGATGGCAAACTATCGAACACAGCGGTTGTACCTATCTAAACAAACAGAGCCTAACATAAGGGCTCTAGCTAGCTAGCTATCTAGTAATAAAATAGAGTAAAACCCCGTAATTCAGAACTACTCCAAACCCCAAGGCGCAAGAAAGCTCGCCTTTTCATTTAGAATTTAGGCTACATATTAATGAGATTGAGATTAATTATACAGGCTTTAGAGAATCCTGTGGGAGTTTTTTTTTATTGAATATACTACATATTATATTATTCAAAAATACAAAATACACGAAAACAAACTAAAGTATCATCGTCATTATACATAAGTGTATCATCATAGTGAGATTTGCAATAGGTAGGTCGCAACATGAAACCAGTATTCCCAATTAATTTTGTTTTTATCGGCGTACGCACGTTTCTATTGACTTATTACACATGTAACAAGTTTTGTGGTAAAATTGTGCTCGATGTGACCGGTCTATTATTAGTTAAATCTATGTAATTCTCATCTTATCTAAATGATTCCAACTTTCATGATAGAGAGTATATCCAGTTCTGGGACATTAGAATCACAAAACCCACAAGAGTTAATAGAGTTGTGCATACATTCCCACGTTTCTGGGAGTTATTTTATTCCGAACGTGGTAACTGCGGTCGAACCCAAACTTCGGAAACATTACAGCACGTATTATTATGTCTTTTAAAGCCAGTTGGTACTTGTCGGACATGTCAGTTTTTCGCGATATTTTCCTTTTCCCCAAGCGAATAACGATGTTTTCTGCATAAACATTGACATTTAATTTTAGACTATATTTTAGACTAGACTGAACCGTGGTTCTACGACTACCTTGACTATCATTGCACTACATTATATTGTAATGGTTGAGAGAAATAAATGTCAAAGGTAGTTGGTTGGTTTTTTAAGCAAGCTAGTGCTAACCTCATTAATTGTAACTTGTGATACAGTCGTTTATTAACGACGTAATGAAAACCCCTGTGTCAGAGGTACCAAGAGTATAATATCACTATTCCGACAGCGAAAGAGACGAATGAATAAAAGATTTAAAAAAATCCATAAAAGTTTAAAAATCGAAATAGCCACGCGAAGCGTAGACTCGCCTAGTTGATAAATAAAATTAAAATAACGCTTTGTATAGTTTAAACCCTTTAGGCAAACCGAAGGGAACATAGCGGGATGACTTGAACACCTTTGTGGTTAAAACTTGAGCGGAAGTGGCTGTAGGCAAAAACGATTTTGTGGCCGCTGTACAACAACAATATCAGCAGGCACAGTTTATTTAACTTTATATATAAAATTATTGGTATAAAGTGTATACAGTTAGATGGCTTATCAAAACACGCAGTAGCTTTCTCTATGGATGAGATGCCTGTATGATAACGACGTGGATAATCGCGATGTGTCTGCTGCCTGTGACTGACGGCAAGCAAGTGCACGAATGGTTACGCACTTTACAAAGAGAATGTCTCAGAGATAGAAATACTCTAAGATCTTAGAGGTTTTTAGTAAACGTCGTAGAGCGCACATTATTATTCATGTCAATTCAAAACCAAAATTATTAATTAAGTGTTTTAAGGATTCTACATGTGTAATTATGATTTCATATTTTATTTATACCTAGATGTATGGAAATCACTTTAATTAAAAGCTTTAGTAAAGTTACTGTTACTAATTAAATAATATTTCATTCAAGGCATTGTGCTTATGGTTTGTACTTAGTTAATTAAAATACTGCGTTTTAACTTCATAAAATTGTTGATTTATTATTTAATGCTTCCCCCCCCCCCCCGGCTTCGCACGGGTGAAAAAATATATGTTAAGATTATAATATAAAAATACCTTTAAAGTAGATCTACATACTTACTTAATTAGTTACTTACTACTTAATTAGCTAGTTTTATATTTCTTTTAACACCCTTAGAAATTGAATTCTAAATAACGCGTTGTTGTTGTTTTTTTTTCCTCCTTTTGTATCTTGTTTTTTTTAAGCTTTTTTTTTTCGCTAGGTTTGTACAATTTCTGTGTGTATATGTCAAATAAACGTTTTTTCTTCTTCTTCTTCGTTGTATATAAATTTTTCTATATTTTTTTAACACAACTTACAGCCAACTTTCAAGTAAATACTACAAATTGCAAATTTTCCTTCTATATTTTGCCTCTTAGGAGAAAAAATCCTAAAAATAATATACATCTTGGTGACGAGTGGCGTACACAAACTATACGCCGCTCAATAAACTTCAGGTTTTTCTACAGAAACTGAATTCCGGCGTAAAATTACCCTAGTCTGGATCATGGCTATTTGAATTAAATCATTTTGAAGTATAGAGACCATAGTTTTTGTACATAAAGAAAAAATACCACGACGTAAATATACAGAATGAAAAAAAACACGTATCCGATCCGTGAGGGTCTTATTCAGTGTATCAATACAAAGTATATAACTCATTTGTTAACTAACTCATGTTTTTTTCCTACTTTGTTCCGGAAAAACGAATCTGTTCTTGTATTTCTGGTACAAATTAGAAACTTTTTTTTAGATAATTAACAAATGAGTTATATACATGTGTTTGTATTGAAACACTGAATAAGACCCTCACGGATCGGACACGTGTTTTTTTACATTCTGTATATACTTACTTAAATTGCATTGAATTATCAGGTCCGCTTGTGCTAAGTCACCTTATTCTTAACGAATTAGTAAACGGTAAGTAATTATACGTTAAAAAATTATAACAGCCTCACGCCGTTAAATAATTAAATTAATTGGAGCTTACCTCCCCGTTCAATGTTAAGTTGGCCGTGCAACGTTCACCGCGCTACCTCACGGCACCTAACCTTATTCCTACCGCTCTGAATTTATTCTGACAGTCACCCACTTTCAATCATACCAACCGGTTCAAACAAAGACTCTACTGCTTCGTAATAATTTATGACTTAAAACGATCGATAAGTACTTATAATTACTTAATATTTGTTTGAATAAAAGTTATATTTGTCAAGCCAAAGTATTTGTTGAGTTAGATAACACACGCGATACATAGTACTTTAAAACCTACACAATAGTAACATCATCTGAATGAATTTACGTCATAGAACAAAAACGTAACTCGGAATAATATAGCGTAGGCGTTGTATTTCAATAAACAGTGCGAAGCGGCGCGGCGCGAGCGCTGCGGTCGGGTCAATTCGGCTTACATCGGCTCTCCATGCGCGTAAATAAGAAAACAAACTTCGCTTTCTTGCTCCCACTCGGGAGAACAGGGGAGACGCCAGATTAGATCACTGAACCAAAAAGAAACAGAAACTTTGTCGTTCGTCCGGTTAGCGTCGGCGTAACCGGTTTTGTCTCGTAGCTAAGTCCTTACAAATAAAAACTCATGCGTAGATAATCGTCCAACACACTCGCAGCCTGCGATGCGTATTATGGCTATGGAAGGAAACTGTTGGCAAACGGAAATGGATACGTGAACTGCTCAGGCGATGTGTCAGTCGCTTAAACAAAACAAGAATTTCATTCGCAGAATAAGAAAAAGGTTGACTGGTAGAGAATGGCACAATCATGAATGCCATTTACTAGGTGATAGGTCCTTTTTGCTTTGTACCAATCTATACAACATGTTACAAAATACCCAGTAAGAAAAATTAAAAAAAAAATTGTTTCACTGATGTGCAAACCCTATTTCAAATTTAAAATTAAAAATTAAACCACGCAGAATGTACCTACACTACCTAATTCGCGGAATGACAAAAAATTTAAAAGACCTAACCTTACTAGAGTTCACATAATTTTTGGCTTTGATAATTAGGGTAAAAGTGGGATAGTTGCCCCAGGGGTATAGTTGCCACTTCGGAGTCGCTGGACGCTCGGGGTGTGGGCCCCTTGAGCGTCCATTGAGTACGGCGGCGACTCCGAGGAGGACGGCGGCGGGGTTGCGACCCCCGTCCCCGTGAGTACCGTGTCAGGTTCCCGGGGGGCTACAATGCGCCCCCCGGCGGCGGGCTCAAAGGCAAGGCACTGAGGGGCCCCTGGTGCAGATCCCCCCGGAGAGCCCTGGGGTCCCCCCTCTCATGTGCCGATGCGACAGCCGTGGGGGTTTTAGTGGGTAAGAATCCCATATACCCCGGTCGAGCCACAGCTCCCGGGGATCTTTCGAAGATTTCCCCCACGTCAAAAAAAAAAAAATGGTGTATAGTTGCCTCGATTGTAATTTCTCTAGTTTGACGGATGACCACATGTTATTTTATTTATCTTTCGAGAGACTCTACAACTACCACTAAGTTGACCGTGTTGCATGTCTCTGTGCGATTGCATGGAAGGGTAAGGTGAAATCAAAGTTTTTGCAGGATAGATGGCCTCTTTTTCAGCGGGGCATCTATCCTAAACGTAATTTACATAGATTAGGCAATTATCCCCTATATGGGATAGATGCCCCAAAATTTAGAGGTCTGCAAAAATCGCCAATACTCTGGAAATATCAAAGATGATGGTTTTTCCTTTCATAAGCTTGAAGATAATAAACCAAAGTACCTACCTACCCGTATTACAAATAAAGAATTATGCTTTTTTCACTGAGAAATATAAAGTAATTTCAAAAAGTGTGGCAACTATCCCACTTTTACCCTAATTATATTTTTTACGGGGTATTTTGTAACACGTAATTTGTAAATGTGACATTATTTCGAAGTTTGTACCCATGGTGTGTCTGGGTAAGCAACCTCCCACCCACCCAACCTCCCGTTGGGTGCCCATAAGAGGCGACTAAGGGGAAACAAGAAAACAAGAAGACGGGGAGCAGCGACTTTCCATTGGATTACCTACCACTTATAATGCGATCCCCAAGCCGCCTGCCAAGCGTGGGACGGCCTTTGTTCAGCAGTGGACGTTTTTTGGCTTCTGATAAGTTCCTTTTTGTAGAAGGTAGCACCACAGTATCAGATATACTCAAACTCAAAAATAGTTTATTTCAAATAGGCTTAACGCTAGCACTTTTGAAAGGTCATGATTTACTGCTGCCAAGCAGTAGTGTGTACACTGCAATGTGTTCTGGTGTAAAGGGCACTTGTAGCCGGTGAATTTACTAGGCTTAAGAGACTTAATAACAAAAGTCTCCGGTAACGAGGGGCAATGCATAGATAATGTCTATAGGCAAGCTAATCGCTTACCATCAGTCGAAGGTCTTGCTTATCTCGTCACTAAGTTTAGTAATAAAAGATACATATTAAATCTTACAAAAACAGCCATCACGAAGATTGGCAAATACACAGGTACCTATTAAGTTTGCCCTATGTTCAGTTTGTATTCGTTTTTATTTGAATACGATACCCAAGTGATGGTAACCTAGTAGCGAAGTGAGCTAGATCGATATACCAAAGTGTGACAGTAACGTACTTTGTGGGAATCAGAAGTACTAATCGAAAAGTTTTAAACCCAGATATTTCGCAGAATATACAGTTGGTCTGCGTGGTGTATCTACGTAGCCTATGCTATCATAGAATAGATTAGTCTACTGCCCAATAGCAAAAAATAACTAGGGATCTAGGGATGTGTAAAGGTACTAATTTAATTCCAAAGATTTAAGCACATAAAATAAAGTTTTTATGTTAAATATCTACTAGAAATTCCCTGCGGCTACGCCCGCTATTATTTTTTTCCACCCCATTTAACCCCTTTAGGAATGGAATTTTCAAAAACCCTTTCTTAGTGGATGCTTACATCATAAGAAGAATCTACTGTCCAAATTTCAGCCTTCTAGGTCCAGAGGTTTGGCCTGTGCATTGATTATGATCAGTCAGTCAGTCAGGACAAGTACTTTTATATGTATAGATTATATGTAAATAACTTTCTCTTTAGCTAATTAATATCTATTTTATACTTCACGCTACGTTTTCATACCGAAACGATTCACTAAAAGACACTCAACTTATCTATGTCAGGTAATGTCAGCATCTAAAGATAAGTGTCCTAAATACATGGTAAATACATTTTCCGCTGTTTTTCTTGAGTTGTACCAGAATGTCTCTAGATTTTACAGTCCCAAATAAATATTACGGGAGCTGACTCTATCGACGTAACCTCATGTATGCAAGACTCGCGCATTACCGCCGTACAGTGTAGGAATAGAGTCCAAATTTGAATGTAAAGTAGTGCTAGGGTGGGCAGGGTTAGTGTTGTTCCAGTACAGGACAAGAGGCTGTTAACGAGAGCAGCGCTTGTTTGTTTTCCCACGCCTCTTGACTCTCCACAAGACGAAACCGCGACAAAACTGTCCACTATGGCTTGCCGGCTAACGATTTGTTTATGTCAGTAAGTCGAGTAATTCCGTGAAGTGCCGAATAAATACTAGTACGGCAAGAAGTAGGTATACACTTATTTAGATCTTAATAATTTCGAGTCACAATTAGATTTGTATCATAACGCAATTATAGCGAAATTAAATTTTGAGGGAGAAAGCTCGCGTAGAAATGGGCCTCATTTTCTTTTGTAGTAATAATTTATTAAGTGGGGATACTTAAGTATATTATTTA
This sequence comes from Furcula furcula, assembly GCA_911728495.1. Lineage (NCBI taxonomy): Eukaryota > Metazoa > Arthropoda > Insecta > Lepidoptera > Notodontidae > Furcula > Furcula furcula. Next base: position 18,758,855 of record OU452244.1, read on the forward strand.
GCTCGAGTTCTTAGAAAATGAAATTCGTTCGTATATTTTTAAGAAAAATATACCTATTATACCTATTATAATATTATACCCTAACCTACCGAATACAGTCGCTTGCTACAAAACCGGAGTATGAGTGTTCCATAACCTAGCGAATACAGTCGCTTGTTACAAAACCGGAGTATGAGTGTTCCAATTCTACCTACAGTAGTCGTTGCTTACTGATGATAAAAGTACCACCTGTAGCCTAGTTGTATTGTATCTCTTCGCTAAGTCCCGTAAAGAGTTATGTCATTCTCATAATTTTGTTTTCTATTCTTTAGCATTTCGTATTGTAGAATGACCACTATAACAACTTGGCTAAGGGGGTTGGTAGTGCAATGTAGCCTCCGAGGCGCAGTGGGAAATCGCTCGCTTTGCAAACCGGGGGTCTCGGGTTTGAATCCCGCGGGGAGCAACAACTCTGTGTAGATGTTCCTTAGGTACTGGCTAGAACAATGCAGGCCGATCACCTGATGGTCCGTAAAGTAAATTAAACAAATAAATCAATAATCCATGTATCGGATGGGCATGTAAAAAGTCGGTCCTGCGCCTGATCTGTCCCCGGTCGTGTCGGTCTTCCGTCCCATCGAATTGTGAGAGGTGAATGAAGAGAGAGTGCACTTGTGTCTACGGAAGCACTTGGGCACTATAATATCTCTCGCGTAGATGGCTGATCTTTTGAAAGATTGGCCGCTGTGGTCGTATCGGCCAGGAGGACATAATTATTATAGACTGGTCACCAGATTTTCTGAAAATAAAAATGGCGATGACAGGAGACCAAAAGGGCTCCTGCGGTTAATCTCTTCCCTCTACAGACAATGCACGTCTCTAAGCACTATACAATATAATATAAGATAACTGTGATAATCTACATACACAGATAAATTTAAGGATAATGTGTATTTTATGTACAATACCTTGTTTAGGAGATTCTGCAACTTTCGATTTGTTTGCAAAACTCGCGAATATTATAAAATTTAAGTCTCTAGTAAACTCTTTGGTGAATCCCAAAACTTATATTTTCACAATTTTCTTCGTATTCACAAATATCATACATTTAATGCATATAATTTTCTTTTTCATATATTCCTTTATAAAATAAGCAACGTATAAACGGTCTGCTAAAAAAACAATATTCAACAACAGCCCCAAGGTAATTTATGTACTTTGATAAAGTAAATGTGGAGCTAGAGGAGAAACTCAATAGCTTCTGTGAAATGTTTATACGCTTTGATCCAACTAATTAGAAAACACCACATGCAATTTAAAAATAAACAGCAGGAGCGCGGTGAAAGTTTTGCTCAAGAGTTTTTTCGCTCATAGATGGAATTATTCATTAAACGTTATACAGTCATGTTCTACGTCACTTCGTCATCAGATAATCACTCACGAAGTCACATATGTCGGCAATATTCACGATACAGACAGATTTAGAGGATAAGTGTGCACGTTCGTCGCGATGGGCGGCTCGCGCGGCACTGGGCGGGCGGCCACGCGCGCTCTGCCCGCCCTTGCGAAAGTTCACGGCAACACCGTGACTTTTCTTTCTGCTTAGTGACATTATTACATTTCAATCGTATTGGATATCTGCAAAATAAATAAGGTTTCATTTCTAAAGGGAGTTCAATCATTGCTCGCGATTGTAACAAATAGTCACCTGTCGGATTTATGAATGCTGTGTTCTGACATCGTTGGTTGGATGTAATTGTTTGATTATTATTATAACATCTCCTTTGCTGTCAGAACGTGGTTTAGGTACTTTGACCCTAAACTGTTTAATTTCAAGCTAAACAAAAAGCCACTTAAAGAGATTATGAAAATTAATTTTAATAAAGTAATAAACAATTTTGAAACAATAAAATGACAAAAAAATGCATCATAGTGGCTAGTGAGTGAGCTATCTCCAATAGTACAAACCTATGCCATGTGACGCCGATTCAACAAATGAAATTAAAGCCTGTTAATAATAATTACATAGTCAGAAATTTACACTAATACCTCATTCATACATATTATAAACAAGTAAATTTAATTTAAAAGAGGTTTGCATAACCCGTTCTGTTTTTTTTAATGCTTGATCTAGTATTCATATGTGTTAGTTGTATACATGTTTGTTACAGAGATTTGATCCTTATGATTGACTGTGTCGATTGCCGCCATAAAAGGACAGGATGTTATTTTTCCAGATTTTTGCTGGGGTGATTACCGAGTGTGGCAAGCGAAATTTCAATAATCTGTGTATGCAGATTTATTTCTTTGTAAAAATAAAGGAGTGTTTCCTTTCAGTAAAATTTGCTATCTCTACTTTCCCTGCAGGTGGGGTTACACAATTCCACTCTCTATATATCTAATCTAAACAAAAGACGAAAGTTTTATTTCCAATAATGAATTCTACCAATAATAGAGATATCAGAATGTCATACGGTATGCCAGCGGTGTTTATTACATTTTGGGAATCTAGTTCACGATGTTAACAGCTCGCTGCCTGGCGGCACTGAGCGGAGCTAACAGGCCCAGAAAAGATATTCCAGCTATTCGGATATCGACGACAGCAGTTCCCGACTGGCATTCAGCTGTGCCTAAGTAACGCTATAAGCTATGCTACGGTATGTAGATGGAGCCCCGGTTGAGAACTTAATCCTGCTGATACGGCTATAAGCTTCATGGCACACAACAGATGTTACCTGTGAGATGAATCGTCGCTTTGTTTTTATTTGGTCCGCTTGTACAAATACGTTTGTATACTTGGTGGAAAAAAGTCCTAAGCAAAATGTTGCGAAGGCAATCAATTCTGAGATTTTATTTACTAACTGATTTGCGTTGCTTTTTCTTCGATACATATAAAATAACTTCATATTCTACAATTACATGGTAGACATAAAATATGATTCAAACTATCATTTGCCGATAGAAAACGCCCTCTAAGTGGAACCATTTGAATAAAATATTCGCACGCAATAATCTAATTCCATTGCAGATATCGATAAATATAAATAACGCACTTAGATAGAATATTCCAAGTTAACACTCAAATATTCGAAGGACACTGAATACGTAAAAGTCGTCGGCACGTAACAGTTTTCTATTTTCATTTAATTGCAGAAACCATCGATATAATATATAAACTAGATTTAGTGTCACGGTTCAGAAAGTGGTAGCGAGAAATAGCGCCTTTGTGTCGCTATTTCTTTACAAGCCACAGCCTGACAAAATTATTTTTGCCGATAGAAGTGTCGCTACTGTCTATATGAAACTGTCAAACTACACGTCGTTGTCATAATAAACTCGTTAGTTCACGTTTCCGCCACCAGCACAGATAAGTTTGCAACCTCCGCGACCACATTTTAGATGTCATTTTGTTCGTGAAGGTTTATCTAGTTCATATATTATATCGATGGCAGAAACGATTGAAACTTTATGGTATTGCGGGACAGATTTTTGTCAATAACATGAAGGGGTTTTACGATCAAGTACATTATAGTATTAGGAACATAGATAAGTATATGAGATATGTTTTATATAACTACCTTTTCTCACGACTATTTCTAGTTAATTTGCATATCGAAAAATAAACCGTCAATTATTATTATGTTAAATAGGTAAGCTTACAAAGAACGCGAAGTCAGGGAAATGCGATACATTACAGACATGTGATCCGAGAAAACGAGTGAATGCGTTTTGTCCCACGTATATCTTTGCTCTGATAACCTATGGCTTGATATCTCTCTCTGATTTACAACCGCGACAAGCCGCCTATGCCTGTCGCGTTTCGACATGGCAATAACGATATTTCAATGCTACTATGCTAAATGTATTGAAGAGCTATGCATGCTTTCTAAATATTCCAATATAATTGAAACGTACTATTTTTTATCATTCACAGAATTAAAATAAACTATTTAAAAAAAAATAAAAACCGACTTCAAAGTAAATTATCTAAAATGCATAAAATAACGAAAATATTATTGAAGTTGGTGCAGAATATACACAGCAGGTACGCTAACACCAACTTCAATAATATTTTCGTTATTTTATGCTTTTTAGATAATTTACTTTGAAGTCGGTTTTTATTTTTTTTAAGTAGTTTATTTAACACTTTTTAGTGACTTATTTTACCAAGATAGGTATCTGCACTATCACGCAACTCGAACGTCTACATTACAGTAACTTACTGAAAACATAAAAGTTTATATCTCTTAAACTACTGGACCGATTTTGATGAAACTTGTACTCTACCCTAAGTTAAAAAATACTCTAACTATTGCAAAAAGAATTTTCGAAATCGGACTTGTAGTTTCTGAGAAATCCGCGGACAAACCTACATACATTCATACATACATACATACATACATACATACATACACTCGTGAAATTTGGTAAATTTGTTTAGAAGCCCACATAGACTAACATATATGAATATTACGCATTTCTATTAATATTACATACATACGCGTCGAATACAGAACCTCCTTTTTTGAAGTCGGTTAAAAATGGTGCACATTTTTTCTGTTTCTCTAGTTCTGTGAGCTCTAATTGATCAAGTGAGCTGATTTTATCCAATGCGACTATTCTAACTAAAAGTTACAAAACAAACCAGCACACGAGAATGTTCAAGATTGTATGCATATTTCCATATAAAAGCATCCAATTTCACGCCAGTGCTTATTTCATACGCAGGACGATCTCGTCGCCTGCCGTGCCCTCGATACCTCCTCACCCAAGTCCAATTAAGAGCTAACAAATGATCTAGGAAATAAGTAAGGGCATGTGTGTATTCTCATTACCGCTGGCTTAGTTAAGATCAACAATGTATATTGCTTAGAAGATAGTCGGAGGTAGTTTTTTGTTCCTCAGAAAGTGGAGTGAGAAACCCTCCGTATCGAATTGATAAGTCGTTAGAGCATTCCTATCATGATTATATTCTATATGAGCCGTAACAGGAGCCGAAAACAAATTACTCTATATAAAACATTAAGTGGCAGTGGACGCCAGCCGCGGCGGGCCCAGGTGTATAATAAAACTATTTGGAATTTAAATAATAATGAGATTGTTGCACCATTGAATAGATCGGGAAATGCTTTTAGTCGAGATTTTTTATTTATTGCATTGAAACGATAACTTAAAAGTCCCTTTTGGTTATAAAGTGAATTAGGTTTTTAATTTTATATTCAGTGTAATAAACATGTGAAACCCACGTTATTGCGACTCTACATCTTTAAAATGGTTAATGAATATTCAATTTTCAGAGGATAATTATGGTAGGTATCATCATCATCATCAGCCGGAAGAAGGCCACTGCTGAATAAAGGCCTCCCCCTTAGACCGCCACAATGAACGACTATTTGCCATTTACATCCACCGGTTGCCTACGCGCGAACAATGTCGTCGGTCGACCTAGTGGGAGGCCTGCTTACGCTGCGTCTTCCGGTTCGTGGTCGCCACTCGAGAACCTTTCTTCCCCAACGGTTATCAGTTCTTCGAGCGATGTGGCCTGCCCACTGCCACTTCAACTTGCATATTCTTCGAGCTATGTCGGTGACGTTGGTTCTACGGCGAATCTCCTCATTGATTCTGTCGCACAAAGAAACTCCGAGCATAGCTCTCTCCATAGCTCGTTGTGTGACTCTGAGCTTCTCTAAAAGGCCAGCCGTTAAAGACCACGTCTCACGTACCATATGTCATCACTGGAAACACACAGTGGTTAAAAACCTTTGTATTCAGGTCTGGTAGGTATATATGTACATAATTATTAAGAAAAATATAATATGATATACTGTTTTTTAATTAAAATTCTTAGGGAAAATATCTGTAAACTGAAAATTATTTATTTTCGCTTTACATGCCATATTAAATATATCCCACACAACGCGAAAAACAATTAAAAAGCTTTTACAGCAAGCAGGATGTGGTTGTTGTGGGCGGACGCACAGAATCTGCCAGTTAATATACCTAAGCAAGAAACGGCAACGATCTACATAGGGACCGCACCGGATGCCGATGTGCCGGAGGGAAAAACTCATAATTGGTTCTGCGTATCGTTGCGAAGCCTCCAAGCGCTCGACGCGACCACTGCCATGCCATTAGAGGAAATAGCAGGCGATCTGCCATATACACACACGTTAAGTATCTCTCCCTTCTGAAAAACATCTTGGTTGACGCGCCGATGATGTACCTACTTGATGAAAAAATAATTTGGAATTATATTTGGTTTCTAGAAAATTTCTAATCTTCATACTATCACAGAAAATACTAGTTGGTCGATAAAAAGCCACGCCTATTACTACTGTATTGAATCGTTGTTATAATTTTATCAATTCACTTTATTGGAAATAAAATGTAACTAACTTACCATATATTTAGTACCTTAAGGTCTTATGTAAACAAGGGGTACTGGTACTGATGGTAATAAACAAGGGATAGTTCCCATAAAACTAATTAATTTGCGGATTAGATACACGTATTGAACTTTAATTAATTTAATTAATATGGAAGATATCGCGTTACTAATGTTCAGACATATCCGAGGCGCTTCAGTTTAAATTATTCAGATCACGCGAAGCTCAACTATCCTACACCTTCCCGGGGTTATGCTTGCTCCTACAACTCCTATGAATGCCAAATCGCTCCACTTCACTCAATCGCCATTGTCTATTATCGGTCGCTTGTTATTCATCGCATAAGACCCTATCTACAATCGATAGCCATTCGGGTTTTGTGATCACAAAGGGCACAGGGACATGCAAATTGTAGCTGTATTATCCGCTGTCGGATGCGCCGCCAAGATTAACATAGGAAAGGAGGCACCATTCGCGGTAGTTATGCGCTTCCGTGTAGGTCTTGGACGCCTAGTGCCCGCGTAGGGACGCCCGCGCTCCGCCATGCCAGATGATTACAGACGCAAATCTACTTCATTCATAACTCCGGCAAAACGTTCACGAACTAAATCTGCATAAACGTCCCATTACGCTAGTGAAAATCTAATATTAAGATCCAGTTTCTAAAGTAAAAGAGAAAATTACCGCTGCAACAGCGCTGTTTCCTTACTACGTTTATAGTATCTACTGTAGCGTGCTATTGTCTTCATGCAGGTGGGTCAAAACAGCTGAAAAGTATTTGTTCTTATCCGAGTTGAAGCGACAAAATCTGTAATCGGTTAAATTTATGAAAATTATAGAAGTCCTCAAATGAACATTATGTATTACGTTCAAGGAAGCCAAATGATTCGGTAAAGTAATCTTTTTTTGATAAACAACGACGATACAAATGCTTTTGTCTAATTATAAATATACTGCTTCCTAATTTACTATAGGGGAAAAGTGGGATAGTTGCCCCAGGGGTATAGTTGCCTCGATTGTAATTTCTCTAGTTTGGGGGATGACCACATGTTATTTATCTTTCGAAAGACTCTACAAGTACCACTACGTTGACCATGATGCATGTCTCTGTGCGATTGCATGGAAAGGCAAGGCGAAATCAAAGTTTTCGCGGGATAGATGGCCTTCTTTTTTCAGCGGGGCATCTATCCTAAACGTAATTTACATCGATTAGGCAATTATCCCATATATGGGATGGATGCCCCAAAATTTAGAGGTCCTTAAAAATCGCCAATACTCGGGAAATATCAAAGATAATTGTTTTTCCTTTCATAAGTTTGAAGATAATAAACCAAAGTACCTACCCGTATTGCAAGTAAAGAATTTTGCTTTTATAATTGGGAGATATAAAGTAATTTCAAAAAGTGTGGCAACTATCCCACTTTTACCCTACATATATTAGGGCTTTTGTATAAGAGACCATCCAGGTACCACAGCAGTATCAGGTATTGTGCTGCCAGGCAGCAATGTTTACACATTGCTGTGTTCCGGTGTGAAGGAAAGAAAAATACAGTCACCGAGTTTCTAAAAAAAGCTTTTTATTGAGTAACGGATAATTCGGAGGTCTCTACGTAATGTTAAAATGTGAGCGTCAAAATTATGTTTGCTAAATCTGTCAGTTATCAAAAATAATGGGGATGTCAGAATTTTAAAATTCACATGTGTTTGTTTTCATTGCTAAATATCAGCGGTTGAAGTTCAAAACGGCGACGAATGTTAGCTAACATCGTTTTATTGCATCACTTCGATCTGTGTAAAATGTTGGTCAGTAATTAATTTGGCTGGCGGTCATTTGGTCTCGGCGAGGAGCGTGGGTTGTGTAACGAGTGAGGAGATTGCACCCGCCTGCGCTCGCGCAGATTTCTGCACTGACCTTGGACCACGAATGCCCGCCGGCTATATTATAGTGCAATTTACAAGCTATGAAGAAAATTGAAATTTTTAAGACCCTGGTACCTTGGTTAGACTCCCTGGTCGCTAACAAAAGGTCGGGGATTCGATTTTATTTCGACTGTATTTCCACCGTGGAGAACATTTGTGCCTGTTTCTCTTTGTACCTGTTCGTATTATGTCTAGGTGTTATTCTATCTTTATGTCTATGAATTTAGACAGAAGTATGTTTGTATTTGTATCGATTGTCTGGTTACCATAGTATAGTGCAGACAACCAAAATAGACAGATAGATTACCCCGCAGTTTAGTTTTTTGATTTTCGTCATCTTTTCGAATTGTTTGTAGCAACCATGGTCACTGGAGAACTGTTGTATGGCTCGTAACGTTAAACCGTAGTTTATTTTTTGGATTTTTGTCATCTTTTCGAATTGTTTGTAGCAACCATTGGAGAACTGTTGTATGCAACGTCCTTATTATAATCGTGGACCCTTACGTATTTTGTGTTAAAACCTAGAAAAAGCCTTTATTTTAGGATGTTTAAGTTTTGCAGTGTAAGTTGATTTTGTATTTATTTGTCATGGGATCCCAAGCCGGTAATAAAACATTTTCATTCGAAGTATGAGCGTAAATTAAAATTAAAATATCTTGTATAAGAATATTGACAGACGAAAAATATGAGACCTTGACGCAATACATCATACTTGCAGCGTCGAATGTAAGCGACCCACTCACTTATCTCAAGATCAGTCCAGCGTTACTGCCTACTGTTTATAAATGGACAATAAAATCTTAGATCTCGATTGTGTACTTCACGTTTATATTAACCACTAGATTGTTCACAGATAATAATGACAGCGGTATAATTCGGTGCTTTATCATTATCAAGTAGCATTGGTCTACTCGCCCATTTCCTGCGTATATAGTATTGGTGCTCATGATATATCTCAATAGCGGACCGATATTGTTCATTTATAATTAAATATGACAGGCCCGTTGGTCTAGTGGTCAGACACCCTGCCTGCTAACCGATGGGTCGTGGGTTCGATTCCCGCCAAGTGTCTGGGTGTTGTTTATCTATTTAAGTATGTATTTACAAAAAAAAACAGTATATAAGTGTTAGGTATCAGTTGTCTGGTTTCCATAGTACAGGCTCTGCCTAGTTTGGGATCGGATGACCGTGTGTGGATTGTCCCAAGATATTATTATTATTATTATACATACATACATACATATATTCACGCCTTTTTCTCGTAGGGGTAGGCAGAGCCAATGGGCCGCTTTTCGCCCCCGTGAGAAACGAGACGTGATGGGTGGCGAACCACATCGCCGCCATTTTGGTTAATTAAATTATTTTATGATTAACCATTGCGTTCTCACGGATAACGAGGGAAAGGGAAGGATAGGTGGTGTAAAAAGGAAATAGGAAAAGTAGGATATTACCACCCAGGAGGGCAAGGGATGGGACAGTAATAGCTAGGGAAGCCGGGGTCGCATACCCGTATACTATACCACAACTACCGGACAGGTAAGTTGGGATGAGTATCCCATGGCTTGTTCATTTATACTGTAAAATTAAGTATTTTCTTTGTATAATTTAGCACATAAGATCATTTTATTTGCGATTATAATTTCAAATGAAGTACGAAACATATGAGCACGAAACATTCTATTCTATTGTTGGTGGCTAAGAATCGGGCCTGGTAAATCACCGGAACGCACTTCGTATATTTCTGAGTAAAACACTGGAGTACGTGGTACGTCTTCATTCCACCACGCGCACAGATAGAATGACCAGAATACAATGAGGTTCCTTATCAATGAGGTACTTTACTTACTACTACGTCCTACTAATACTTACGTCCCTATACATTGTCAGTGGAGTACCTTAAATACTATTAGCAATTTCCCCCCACCACATTGAATGTCATTACAACAACCAATTCATAACACATTACAAATACTACCTTCCAAATTGTAATTTTTAAAATACATCTTAAACTATTTTGAGTTGCATACAACAAGTTCACAATTATAAAACTACCTGCCACAGAACTTTAAATCTGTGATCTTAAAAATAGAGTTTTACAATCACACTAACAATACTAATCTGTCCTAACCTAAACCTAAGCCTGTGCGCTTCTTTCCTCGACAGTGCCACCACTTATAATCGGGTGGAACATCGGTCAAATATTGAAAATAGAATTACAACAGTATTTTTACAATGTTTAACAAATTATGACTGCCCCAATCTCGATCAAAAGATAATAATAATAATAATAATAAATACACTTTATTGTACACCAAAAGTTACATGTAAAGATAAACACCGAATAAATAATTCATCGGACAAAAAACTCCAGCCTCTATAGTTCGTTATTGTGTTGATTACATTTCGACACGAGCCGCGCAACACAAGCCACACAGCAGATATTTACTCGTCTAGAATAATAAAATACTCAATAGAATGCATTGAAGGCTTTTTACTGTAACATGAATCTTTAAAAGGAAAATAAATTTAACTAAAAGACGTATCTAAGCTTCGCCTCTATCGGTGTTCCTTGGAACGTGAAATTTGGATTATAAATTTATCTTTCGACTTACGATATTCTTTTAAGATCCTTCGGGAAAATTACAGCCATGATAGTAAACGTTTGACACACAGAAATTCGTAGTTAATCTCAGTTGACAGGGATGCAATACGAGTACATTGTTGGTCGTTGAAAGATACATCTTTGTGTTAATCTCTATTTGATATATTGTCTGTACCTCTAGGTGGGAGATAAACTTAACAGTTTCATAATCACAAGATCTTTTGTGACTTAAATAATTCTGAAGGGTTTTGGCTACGAGTACACGAGCTTTATTTTAATGTGTAGGATTGTATTCAGAGTAAAAATTCTGTAACCAAATGATACAGGAAGAATAACTTGCGATTTTGCCTAGTTATCTACAATCTCCATAAGCTTGTTGTGGTGTTAGTGATACTTATTTAATAGATTATGCAAGAGGCAGTTTCCTTTTTTTATGAATGTAGTATTTGTTTCGCAGTGCCAGATATTTTGCTGTCAGGCAGCAGTGTATAGTGAAATTGTTTTACGGTGTTAAGGGCAAAGCTGGAGAAATTACTAGGTGTCTCATGTGCCCGAGACGGGCAACGATCATTCAACGATGTGGTGTAAACTTTGCGACCTTGGTACCTTGTAGTGAGCACCGCTAGAGTGCCAGGGGAGCGCGCACTTCTGTTCCCGTGACGTGCTCTAACCGATATGAAAAGACTCTGGGCAGATGCTCGGTGCCCAGAGTCTTTACATATCGTTGATGTAGAACGCCTGGAAGATTTTAGTAGACAAAAATCCCACATATCGGGGTATGTGGGATTTTTGTCACCGCCTCTACGGAGACCAGGTAACCATTGAAGGTTTCCTTTCCGACAGCAAAAGGGGTGTTTCACGTAACGAGCGGCAGTTTCATGAAATTGTCTATGGACAGCGTGTGGCTTGCCATCAGGCGAACGTCCTGCTCCTTTCAACAATGACTGCTACTCTCAGTCTGTTAATGAGTCATTTAAGTACAGATTTCATATTGATTGATATATTCATTAATTTTTTTTCTTTAACGCTGTAAGTCACTTAAAATCACCTACAAATTGTTTCAATTTTATTTAAAAAAAATCCTTCATACAATACATATTGTTCTTATCTGTACAAATACAGATTGTGTTACAAATAATGAGGGCCATTCTTCAAGCCTAGGTTGGAAATGAAAAATGTAAAAGGAGATAAGATTTTCTTTGCGTAGATGCCTAGCAAAAAAAAGCAAAGCTAAAGGACGTTTTTTGTCTGAAGATCTTATTTGAAGTTTCTAGTAGTAGACTAGGGCAATAACTTGTTTTTATTTTACAAAATTGAAGCCATTAATTATAAGTTATTGTTCAGCTAAAGTTATGTACACGCGTGAAAGACAATAACTTCTCTCGGTTCTCTATGTACAAAGTAATATAGATTTGCTTGTCTAAATCTTTGAATACTTTACATATTCAATAATAACTTAACAACAGTTGTTTATTCGAAGTTCATTTTGAGCAGAACTTTTGGGTGTTTGACCTAAGGTTGCGGTCGTTTTCAAAATCAACACGCTATCGTGACTGCATTTGAAGTTAAAATTATCCGGTCGTCGACCGGCTCCCAGGCGAATTTCGTTGTATTATTTATTATGTAACTATTTTAGTGCAATTTATAAAAGTGACACAATTAGGTTTATGTTTTACCTTATGTTTTACTGGCTGTTGCCTAGTGTGTGGTGAAAATAATATGTAAGGAGTGTGTTCAGGCATGGGCTCTAGTGTGTTAAATTTTATACAGATTATTAATCTAAATAAATATTTTTCAAATGGGAATAGAATATTTTCGCGCTAATGGCTCATGCCAAAAAAAATACTTTTTATAAAAGACTGAAACAGTCCTTAAATTCGTATCTTATAGCAATGGTTATATCACAAGAAAAAAAACCCGCCGCGGTAAAAGTAGTCTTGCCTGTCCTTGATGCTCTGAGGGCTAATAAGTACAAGGGTTGCGAGTTGTAAGTCTAAGCATGCGTACTGTTTCAGTTAAATCACAATGGACACAAACAAATTGACTATGTATAACTAAAAATATCCAATTTACAAAAAAAATATATTTCATAAAAAAAATGCTGCTATATAGCTCTAGTGTTAAATTAGATTTGAGCACAATCTTATGCATGACAGAATTCTTATTGGTTTTAGAAAAGGTTAATGCGGTTATGCATACTCAGCACAAGTGGCAAGAGGGCGCTGTGTCGCATAGTTAGACGATGTCCACCCTTTTAGCTGTGTCGAGTCCTACGTCTGAGGTAAAAATTGTTTGCCCACACGATTTATGGTTCTCGTTGATAGGTCAAAGTAATTTACAAGAATTTACCAAATTTGACGTCTTTTTATAAATTTACAAGCTCCAGTTCAAAATATGCATGATGTTACTAATGCGTATTATGTATTCAGCTTCAGCAACCACATTAAGTTAAGGCTTCGTATCTAAAATAAAACCCAACTTAGGTTTTATCGAATATCCAGACTAGTCAGCCTTCAGTGGCCTCTCTTGGGGCACGAATTAAACTGTAATGTAAACTGAATGGTTGATGAGTAACAATTTGAATAGTAATTAGGTTTGAATTTTGAATAAATCATGCACGTTTTTGAAAGTAAATACGTAAACATTTTTATCTATGAAATAGGTTCACACATACTTATGATAATTATGTTTAAGGTGAACTTATATTAACTTTGTCAAATCAAAAGTCAACATTTGTATAGTATTACTTATTTTAAGTACAACGAATTTCTTATTTAAAGCTATATATCTAGCACCAGTGTACCAAAGACGTGAAACTTTTAGTAATTTTATACCAAATAACTTTGATGAAAGTTGAAAGAAAACAATATCGTACTCCATCGGCATCGGGGATGTCGATATGAAAAGTGGTTACACGAAAAACAAGCTTGTTATCTTCAATTAGTTTTCGAAGAGCGAGTACGACGCCAGAATCAGAAAGAAGGCGCAGTTTAAACGGGAACGAGCCAGTTACAGAATCCGGTTTTGAAAAAAACACGGTTCGCGGTCCGGTGGTCCGGCGGGAGCTGCGGAGAAAAAAAATAAAGGCTTAGGTTTCTTGCTAGTGCGATCGACCACCCTGGCCACGCGTCCAGAGACATGGGTAGAAAGGTGGTGTGTAACATTACACCGTTCTGCAAGAGGCTGAGCGAACAAAACGTCCTTGTTCTACGGATGCATATAATATGTAGTATGGTATTACACAGATAGCTAGATAACCTTACCAATAACAAACATGTGTTGTTTTTTGGTGTCTAAGAATGCCTGTAATATCGCTGCGCATACAGCAAACGGTGCATAATGGAACCCATTAGAAAGCAGCGTCTCCTCATAGAGCTCTGGCTACGTTACTTACTACAGTGCTATAGCGCCACTAAAGCTGGTATTTGATTGCGATCTCCTATAAAGTCGATATGTACCTATATTTACCCAAGCTATAAGCCCAGAGCGAAAGAATATTAGTCATGAATTAATATGAATAATGATCGCAGGATGCTGTGATAATGAGTTGATAACTAGGTCGGGCAGTTTTATTTAGTTTTGTTAGAAAATTCCCACGAGCATTCGTAGTATTATAGAGTTTGAAAGTAGGTATGCTAGGTAAATGGCAATAATGTGTTGCCACTATTTCAAAGATACTTACAACAAACGTTAAAATTAAAACAACTACCACATCGTGTATGTTAAGTCGCTATTTTTTTATTTAGTTTTGTCATATCTTCAAATCGTGGTCTGTCGCACATTAGCTTTTCGATACCGAAAAGCTGTCCATACGGACAGTGTACCTACATATAAATTAATATTCTTTGTGGTTCTATTTGTAGTGCGGTTGTCATTGACGACCCACATGTATAAAACTTTAGTTACAGTTTTTATTTTCGTGTTTCATCGTGCGCGCAGTAGTTATAAAAGTCTGTACAGTCTATGTAGAGTTGTTTCTGCAAAAGCATCTCGGCGTCCGTATATAAACATAACCTACTTTAAAATACATTGTTATTTCCGGCATTGCCGCGCCGTTGTCGGATGTGGCTTTTAATATTAATTGCGTAGCGTACGTATCACAAACAATTGTGCGTAACTACGGTATACGTGCGTAGTGTATACGTACGTAGTGTTTACATACGAATTACGTGCAGCTGTCGTGCCTACAGGATGAACCTCTCGTGTCAGACCGTCTAAACAGAGGTCAATCCTAACTCAAAGTGCTTGAATATTTCATCGCGGTTGGATCCCTCGAATGAACAACACCGATGCTCTGACCCCGTATTTTAAATTGAATAACAAAAAATCACAACACAGACGATTCGCATGAAAAACACAGTTAATGGTTTCTGTGGGAATGGTTTATCTGATGTACTTTTAAGTCAAGATTAGCTTAGTGCAGTGACTCATTACAGTTTTTTAGAGGTACTCCGTGACTGCTTGATTTGTTTAAAACAATTTGTTGCAATGATCTTATCAGTTATCTTTTTGTTATATTGTTTTAGATTATATAACAATATTTAAGCAAAGAATAACCTTCTAGGAAACTGATACTATTTACAAGGCAGTATGAAACATCAGATAGAAATTAAATTTCCACCATTTGGGTAAATACAATGGTAATGGTATAATATTATAAACCACAGATATGTTATATTCCTACTACTAGTAATGTTCGCCAAAAATTGTAACTCATGTAATTAAAATATTTTCTCATATACCTATAGTTAAGGTATGATATCCTTTCCTTATTATTTAATTTTGTACAGTACTTTTTTTGCATTTTCTAAATACACAAGAAGGCATTTTACTTGATTTTCAAAGGCACACGTCACGTTCGTTACATTTTACTGACGCCTGACTTACTGCTAGTTCACCCAATTTGGGTGAATTACATTGTTACACTTTTCGTGCGCTAATGGCATATCTATTATATAAAATATCATTGGCGAAACATATTTTAAGCAAACCACCATTGTTTTATTGAAAACTCTTCCCACACAGACAATCGACTCACGAAGAAGTCTTTAAAATTTCGCCTCGCAATTTTGCAACAATAAAATGGTTGTATAAGTGTGTTTCACTGAGTCAGTGTCTCGACTTCCGTTCGTGTCGCCACGTTCTGGGAAACTGGCTCTATCAACAGAAACCCGAACTGAACTACAACAAGGCATTAACGTAGTGATTCATTGTCCGTATGACTAAATATTTGCTACCATTTTAGATTTTGGTTACCAAATTCAGTTTTGGTTAATATTTGTTTTATTTTCTTTCAGATAAGAAGCAACGCTAGTCCGATGACATGCGGTTCCCGTGGAGATTACTTAAATGGTAAGTCGCCATTTGTTTTGCAACTTTCAAGGACAGGGGTCAACATGATAGAAAGTAAACTCAACACGCGCGTGTCGTAATTGCAATGATTGATCGTGTAGGTATCGAAGTGAAAGTTCCATTATTCCTTGCGGTCTTCCATCATCAGTTGTACAAGCCTATGTATTTACTCTCATACTAAATCGAAATATAGCATAGTATTTTTTTGTTAAAAACTAAATAACTCATTTCCAGAATCATAATCACTATGGACCGGATTTATATGTAAATACATAGTTTTAATTTCAATAGTTATTGCTCAGTATGTTGTTTTCTACATGAATCATGACATTTGGAACGAGAAAATGCAATTTTTATTTTCCCTATTTTTCCATATTTTGCCATATTTCAAAGATAAGTCAATATTTTTACAAAAATTATATATTTCTGTAAAAAAAAGTAGCAAAATGTATACGAAATAAAGTACCTACCTACTTACGATACCGCGTTGATAAATCACAACAAAAATGTTCATTATGGGGTAGCAACAATTTGCGAATGAGCAAAATATTCCTTTTTCTGTCGACGAAATAGAACGACCTGGATTTTAGAAAAATTAATCAACTATCCATTGATTAATTTGAGAGCTACGATGCCACAGACAGACATACAGACAGACAGACATATGCGACAAACTTAAACATGCCTTTTTTGCATTGGGGTTTACAAAACATGAGATACGTGTACTGCAAACGGCAATAATAGATATACAGAAAATAACTGCCATATACCTACCTGAAACTTTTGGTTATTTTTAACTCCATATTTTGCCATATTTTCGCTTTTTTAGTCCATATTATATGTACATATTTTGGTTTTTTTAATACATATAAATCCGGTCCTTAATAATCACTCATATCACGATAGTAAAACGATTTAATTAATTATTATTTCAATGAAAGCCAAAATCTGTTTTATATAAAAACCTTTTATATCGGATGGCTTAATAGGATTACACCGTGTAACGCCCACGTGACGCCCGCGCACGCTTCCGCTTCTACACAGGTTGATTATATCGCCCTTCTTTTATGTTTCTTACATATTATACAAACCATGATCCTATACAAACCACGATCATGATAAACTTCGGAGCATCTATAAAGTTTTCAAACGTAGCATGGACTGTTATAAACTTATAGATTTTTCATGACAATTTCGCTACTAAGTACCTACTACTTGTAGACGCCAGTTCAATCTTCAGTTTTTTTTATTAATTAATAAAATCTCAATATCTCGCTCGCCAATAAAATATAAATAATTAGCAGTACAATAATAATATGGATAGCAGCGTGCGTGTGACTGTATTTATATAAATGGCTGGCGTGGCAGCATTTCACATTCGGCTCTCGGCGCGACGCATAGCCGCCGGACAGCGCCGCGCCGCGCCGAGCGCCATTAGCGTATATTCATTTTGGCCATAGACCGACCAGACAGAATCGATTTACATTGCAACGATACGTGAACGGAAAAGCGGCGATAACTATTAAATAAAAAGGAATAAAGTACATGAATATAAATTGCAGTATAGTTAATACCACAATGAAGACATTTTAATGCAATCTGCCACAAATTTAATTATAGTAAAAATATATTTAATAAAGCAGGTAGGAACGATCGAAGAAAACCACTTGAAGATTGAATTGTTATAAACGTAAAAAATTCTACATTTCGAGCTTTTTCCAATGGGGAACGTAATTTTGTCCAGACTAAAACTAGCAAAAAATGTGTGCTTGCTATACCACGGTTGAAATTTGTAACAAAAAACATTGTCTCTAATTTCACGGTCACTTGCAATATGTCCCGTGATGTCCTAAAAGTTAGCATTGTCGGAGGCAGCGTTGGTGTTCCGGCCTCCAGTGTATTGTTTAACCGACAATCAGATTAAACGTAACCTTTATAGACCACTGTTTCAGCCCCAGGCGAGCGTGATTATCGAGTTTAGTGTGTTATGCCAAAAGATATATTCGATCTACGACAACGAAATAGCGCACGACAATATTTCCGATTGTTTTGCTACAATTTACTAATACTAGGTATGAACAAAGAATGCTACACTCTTTGGTTTTCGAAGTACTCAACTAAGTTTAAAAAGTATTTTTTTATGTTTAGCAATTGTAATAAATTACTACTCCTGGGGTGTCAGGGTAAGAATAGCACCCTTTCATTTCCACTCTTTGGGTGTCCGTAAGGCTAAAGGAAAACAAGAAGACGGGCAGCAGCGTCTTTCTATTGAATTACAAACCACTTATATTGCGATCCCCAAGCCCCCCTTACTAAAGGGCATGTCTTTGTTTCGCAGAAGACGTATTTCGGCTACTGATGATGATACTCCATAGTTTCCAGTACTCGTAACGTTGACAATACTATGCGGTTTTATCCATTTCCATACTAAAATTTCGTAAAGCCAGGTTGAATTGTAACTTAAACTTAAATACCTACAATATATATATATATATTGAGGGGCCTGTTGGTCTAGTGGTTAGACACCCTGGCTGCTACCCGATAGGTCGTGGGTTCGATTTCCGCTAAGTGTCTGGGTGTTATTTATCTATTTAAGTGTGTATTTACAAAAAAGTATATAAGTATTAGTATCAGTTTTCTGGTTTCCATAGTACAGGCTCTGCCTAGTTTGGGATCAGATGACCGTGTGTGGAACTGTCCCAGAGTATTATTATCTTTTATTTAAGTATTATTATTTCATTTATTTTAAATATCACAACATTAATTACATTTTTAAATATGGATTATAATAAAATACATTTAAAAATAAAAAAAACGTCTCCCAACCGGCTGCGGGAACAGGGTCCTAGCAGACGGTGGTTAGGGCTCCAGAGAGAGGAACTTTCTCACGATGCGCGCCGTCTCCAGGAGCACTGCCTTCTGCATCTGGCCCTTGATCCAGTCGCCTAACGTGAGCCTCTTGAGGTTTTATCGAGGATCTTGGCCATTAGGCCATGGGCGGAAACGACTATGGGTACAATGATTGCCTTATCAATGTCCCACATGTCGACAACCTCGTGCGCAAGATCAATTATTATTATTATTATTATAAGTAAACAAGACCAACCAGAAAATAATGGAAGCTTGGCAATGCACATTTTAGCTTACCATTGTGTAAAAATAATAATAATACCAGCCCTTGTTTATGTCCCACTGCGGGGCACGGGCCTCCGCTCAAGATGAGGGGGCTTAGGCTATAGTCCACCACGCTGGCCAAGTGCGGGTTGGCGGACTTCACACGTTATTCGAGAGCTAGTTAGGCTTTCTCAGACATGCAGGTTTCCTCACGATGTTTTCCTTCACCGAAAGCTAGTAACAATCGCACAAAGACGATTCGCACATGATTCATTGAAGAAATCAGAGGTGCGAGCCGGGGTTCGAACCTGCGCACCTTGTTTGCAAGGCAAGCGCTCGTCCACTGAGCTGTTTACCCAGAATTATTAACGCCGCCGGTTATGAAAACTTCATGCAACAATAAAACTTTTTATAATATATTGATGGTTTTATATTAGTAAATCGTTGATTTACTTAGAATGTCCTTATATTAAATAAGTTAATTCAAAGTTACTCGCTAAGCATCGAAAAGGCCGTGAGATCCAAGTTAAAACTTGAGCTGAAACTGGCATCTGAAGAATCCTTTGAATTTGAAGTGATCTCCTACGGGTGCTGGATAATTAAACTTGATGAATTAATCCTAGCAGTTTCTGATTTTAATAAGTACCTACTATGCTTCTGTTTAAGCACCATTAAAAATGCTGATTCAATTTCAGAATAATGAAGCAAAATTCTGATGTAAGAAGAATAATATTTTTTTAGAAGATGGCACCTGATAACCGCTGTGATAATACTGCCTATAATAGATCCAACCGTTTATTTTCTTTTTGACAGCACCAATAGAATAGTGAAGTTCACTTTTAAAAGTTCACTTTAAGTGAACTTTTAAAATTGAACTTTTGCGTAACATGACGCAGTTACGTTCTATTGGTGCTGTCAAAAAGAAAATAAACGGTTGGACGCTCTATAGCTTTAAGTATCACTGTACAAAATTATACGATGGTGCGGTTTGACGAATTAATCAATTTATAACTACCTAATTCAGCATATATTAGTTTAATAGCACTTGTGGTGTGTTTTGCGGCCCGCGCTAGAGTTTAAACCATAGGTATCGTCAAGTAAAGAAGTGTATATCACCTTTTTATTTTAGGCTAGATTTTTTATTTATTTACAATAAAAGCTTTTTAAAAAAAAATTGAACCGACTTCACGACTTCTTCAGGTGTTAGCGTACCTGCTGTGTATATTTGGCACCAACTTCAATAATATTTAAATTATTTTATAC
The DNA here is from genome assembly GCA_911728495.1 of Furcula furcula. NCBI lineage: Eukaryota > Metazoa > Arthropoda > Insecta > Lepidoptera > Notodontidae > Furcula > Furcula furcula. The sequence goes on from OU452244.1 coordinate 18,779,471, forward strand.
TTTTCAGTGATATTGAAGTCGGTTCAATTTTTTTTAAAAGATTTTATTTTAAACTTTTTAGTGATATTTTCATATATAAAGATTGAACCATCGAAAACCGTAAAATTATCTAGGTAGGTTATGATCACATCATCGTCTACATAGTTTTACATAATTCATGTTTCTTCAGAAAAAAATATCCGGTCGTAATGAAATTTGCATGGAAACATCATAGTAGTTTACTCTCTCGAATAAAAAAAGAATCATCGAAATCGGTTCATAATTGTCAGAGCAATGTAATGGAGAACATCAGTTTTATGGTTTTTACCAAATAAATTCCTCCACATCGTTCATGGTCCTCCAGGAAGTTCTTATCCGGTTGTAATAAAATTCATACAGATTCAATACAGTGGTTTCTTCTTTCGAATAAAAAAATAATCATTGAAATTGGTAAATATTTGCCAGAGTTGTGACTATTTTTGTCCGACCGAGCGAGTCCGAGCGACTAAAACGTCATCGATATAGGCTTTCTTGCAGCTCTCAGTGCGCAGTCACCATTCTTGTTTTTTCAGGAACTACTTATTACTAAGCAATATTTTTTTTATGGGACCCAATGAACGGATTAAAGAATGGATGGAAGAAAGATTTTTTCAAATCGGTTCATAATTGCCAGAGTTATGCGCGAACATACATAGAAAAAAAAAATATATATATATACAGACGAATTGAGAACCTCCTCCTTTTTTGAAGTCGGTTAAAAACAGTTTCCAATATCCTTCATATTTCTTGTTTATCCATAGTTATTGAATTTCGAAGTTGACGTTAACTCCGCGCGCCCTGATCGCCTCGAAACTACCCTGTCTGTCGGAACCAAACTGACTTTCCATTGTAGAAGTTTATCGCACCGTAACAAAATTTACCAGATTAATCCATCATAGTAGAATTATAATAGTAAATCTCTTTTGTAAGATTTATTACTGTTTTTTCTACAACCACCAGCGGTTTATTACTGTTGTAATACTTACTATTTTAAACTATTTTGGATCTAAAATTGGAATAACTATTTTGGATACCTAAAACGCTAATGATTAAAAAAATGTTTAAACATGAATTCCTATTGAATTTATGGATACAAAGGGGTAATGCCCCCAGTATTTTAGGTATCCTTCCTTCCCAGTGCGGCGACAACTTTGACGAAGTTTTTTACCTAGATTAAGGGTACATGTTTGTAAATAAACTGTAAATATTTGATATAAATAATTTTATTTATGGATTATTTAGAACAATTATATTATAATTATATTTTAGACTGAACTGTCGCTAACTAGCAATTGCGCTTTACCATCTATCACTCTATCGCCAGTTACCATCGGTGGGATTGCTATCAAAATAAGCTTCTTTATTGTACTTATGTTAAAAATCAAAACCAGTAGGTAAGTAGCATATACAAATATGTTTTATTAATTTTCTAACACGGATTATTTCGTATACCATCAAAAAATTTAGAGGTCAATCTGAAACAATGATTTGTATGTAGTTCGTATTTCTAGGTCAAACAAATATACGCCTTAAGTATGAACAATTTGAGCAAATCAACTCAACTGGGTCATATTAGACGGTCGCGGAGAGATGTAACTCGGACGTCATATTTTACAGACCGTTAGCAAAGTCTGGGCAATTACCTTAATGCACAATTTGTTCTTGTATCTCGTTACACTTGGAGTTATATCACGAAAAGTGGGCCAAAACAAAAGGTTTTAAATATTTTAAGGCCATGACGCGCGGCATACATGTGGGTACAATTTACCAGTCCTAACCATACATAAATCTTTCAAAGAGTCATCTCATATTTTACTTAACTATGTATTCATTCTGAAAGAGTCTGTGTACAGGTACAGGGAAAGGGTATAGGTAATTTATGTACAAGAGACCATGCAATGTCAGTTATATTGCAGCGAAGCTTAAAAATGAACTTTTTATAAAAACCAATCTTGACATAAAAATACGAGGGAGTTATAAAAGAATTATATACGAAATCTGTTTTTACCGTCGGGTTAGTTTGTTTAATCATGTGTGTATAGTGATCTCTAATCATTTTCACTTTTAGTTTTATAACCTTTTAACTTTATATGTATATCGAATGTTTTAAAACTTAATTACCTATTCCATTTTATCACTTTATAGACGATTTTTTTCAAACTCCTTAACCCCAATTATAGGCCCCTTAGACTCCAATTATAGAATTATTGCAGAGCTTGCTTTACAAATTGGAGGTTGGAATACAACTTTGAGTATTTGTTTGTTTTTCTTTATTAGTTTTGACTATAATGGGCCTATTACCTAATTTTCTGAAAATAAAGATGATCCCTGCTTCGTATGGAAGTCTGTTCTGCACCTTCCAAGTCGAATACGATTCTTTATACACAATCATCCTCGAACTGTGAGATAAAATAAAACTGACGGCACCCGCGTCTGTGCAACCACTAGATATATCTCTTGCGTAGTTAGCTAATCTAGTCAAAGACTGCTGTATTCGTCAGAAAAATATTATTAGTATATAGGATTTGGTAATTTATGAAAATAACTAACTAAACCAAACGAAAACAGGTTGTTAGCTACTTAATGCGCTTCCGATCACAGTACACAACCATAATCGTAGTACTACTGGTGTTCTAAATCGCCTTATAGGGTCTAAAATATGTAGGCGATACATGTATACATATATGTTTGCTAATAGCGTCTTGTCTTGACGTACGTGCGCCCAAGTCGACAGGCCTAAACAATGAGCAGTTTTCCTCGTACACCGCCCACTATAAAATGCATGAGCTACCACAAATCCATACAGAATTCATATGCATTTCGTCGAACGCGATTCGTGCTAGTTATATGAATATTAATTAATATGATGCGTATTTTATGGATACAAGGCGAGGTCCAAATGTGCAAGCAATAGTTCTTTGTTTTATGTACCTCCCCAAATATGTCAATGAAGGAAGTCTGCAAATATTTAGTATGAAATGACACGGTCACAAATGTAGGTTACCGTGGTTTTGGGTGCACAGGAACATCAAACATTAGGTGTGGTATATAAATATGTTTAAAATCCGTACAATGATACAAACAAAAATGTAATTAAACGTGTCATTGGCAAGGTTCATGTTATTTCAGAAATAGCCAGAATTATTTTGTAGATAGTAAACCCCTTATGCATGAAACCGTCCACCATTAGGCAAAGTTTTCCACATGCCACACAGATTCATATTAAAATAATGTAATATAATTTTAATATGTATTCCAATTTAGTAGTATTGCATTAAATTGTGTTCTAAGGGTTATTGTTAAGCTTATTTGTTGAAACTTTTATGAAAAATAAGATGAAATATTCCAATAAAGGCGATTGAGAATAAGATTGATGAAGCTTTCTCGAGCACTTTTATTATTTGAAGATTAATAGTCACTTGAGAAAACTGCTATTTATTTCAAACTTTACAACAAGATTGAGATTGTGATTTAAGACACTTGCGGTTTATGAAGAATTAGTCTCCGCTTGTCTAGTATATCTTATGAACTAGAATACAAATAATGTTTTGCAACTGAGTGCTACCATCCGGAATGTTGGATTAACGGTTCTATCTTTCCTAGTATCTTAATCGCAACATTATAGTATTAGTTTTATCTAGATTATAATCCAAAACTGTCTTGCCGTTGAGGCGTTAAAGGATAATAATAAAAGAGGACCGTCACTTCATTATTTAGTACGGATTAAAACAGGATTACCAACAACTCCAACAAGTCACTTTGATTGTCTTAAAGTGCGACTAGTGTCTACTTCAAACTAGATTACAATGCCATCTCGTCCCACGGGATCTGGTGCGCGACCTCGTTTAATATAATAGTGCCATGATTCCGCCCAGTGACGCTATTTTATTTCTCGACACCTCGACTCCACTTGGGTACACCTACACTAGCATAAACGAGGTTTAGGTAGGATATCTCCCTCTCTCTCACACACACACACACAAACCTTAGAGTGGAACTGGTGCAGACCCCATCGGAGAGCCCAGGCTGTGGCCCAGCCCCTCTCAGGTGCTGACAGAATTACCCCGGATTAACCCCACAGGACCCGTGGAGGTTTGAAGGTTCTCCCGCAAAAGATAGTAGCCAAATAATAATGCTACGTTAGAGTGGCGATGTGTTGGGTTTGGGTTGAGCAAAATAAATAGCTATTGCAATATATATAAGTTTGCATTTATAACAAGCGTCTGGTTTACAAACTTTAACCTCGTACAAGAGAACAGTAAAACTAACCAGTGTTGCTGTAACAGTAATTGAATGTCTTGTGCGGTACCGCCGCGGTGACCGACACCGAACCATGTATAATTCATTTGACATCATTCATGTGATCAATGGTGAACGCAACCTGCGCCCGCGCCGGCTACGTGAAGTAGGAGAAAGCTTCCGGTCACTAAAGGTTACGGCTAATACATATAGAAATCTGACACCCAAACTATTAATAAGCTATAATTAGGTACACCTAATCACATGAGATTAAAATAAAAAACTGGTCAAGTGCGAGTCGGACTCGCCCACTGAGGGTTCCATACCTTATTTGGACGTATTAAAGTTTTTTTTTAACCTCAGATAGCAAAAAAAAACCGCAAAAATAAGTGTGTTTCTCATTTATTAGGTACTAGCTGACCCACGCAGCTCCGCATGCGCTATTTTTACGTTAACTAAACTTTTAATAACAGACATTCGCATCGAATACATAACCTCTTTTTTATAGTCGGTTAAAAACTGGGACCCACTTTTTACTTGCTCTCCGAAGCACGGACCCGTTTAGTTCAAATGGCGTTAAACGGTCACCCATCTATTTAATGACCTTACCTAACGTTGCTTAACCCGATCGATAACAAAACCTTGATAACAACTCTATGAGTGTTCCCTTACTAATATTTATTATAATTATGAAGAAAAATTTATAAAATCGGACCAAGCGTATAACCAAGTACCCATTTTGACTTTAATCCCCTCTCCCAAAAGAACCGTGCTAGATTACGGGATAAAAAGTATCCTATGTCCTACCTCGGAGTATTACCTCAAATCATGCCAAGTTTCGTTTTAATCCATCCAGTAGTTTTGGCGTGATGCTCAGCCGAGATACAGACAGACAGACAGACAAAAATAAAAAAAATACATTTTTGGATTTAGAATCGGTTATAGAATGCCCTCCAAACATAATTTTCAATATATCTTCAATGTACAGAAATGGACCTGTTACAGTTTTATTATAAGTATAGATTTCTTTGACATTTTTATTTTAAGCCTGATAAAATCTGTGTTTTTTTTTAATGTGCAAATGAAGTCCTTTCATATGATAAAGTAGTCTCACTTTGAAATTTTGAAGTTGCTTCTTTCCCAGTTGATTCAATGTCCTAAGCGGCGCGGCGTTCTCGGCGCTGTACTCTGGCTCTATCGTTTGTACATATGGTAAACGACACCTCTGTCTATTGACAGTTGCATTGCCGCTCATCAGTCGACACATTAGTTATACAGTATCTTAATATATCTATACAAGTACCCTTCACACCGGGATAACAGCAAGATACATATTTGATGCGTGGCGGCAAAATAATATCTGACACTCGGGTACACCTACTTGGACACAAAGGACCTACCACCTAGGAAAGTTCTGGGTAATTGACATGTTTATATTCTACACTTCACCTAACAATATAACATACCTAACTTCTATTTTTGAGAAAAACATTTTCATTTTATAACCAAAACTCAGATACACTACAAAACCGCTTAGAGTAGTGACAGTTACAAACAAGCTTGATAAAAACGACTGAGATAGCTAAGAAGGCGATATAAAAGTGTCATTTTTATCTTCTCAAATAAGCGTTCTTATCCCGGGCCGTTGGAAAAAATGGCGTATTCTCTCTGAAATTACTTGGCCGAGCACAGAGTTCCGTCGCCCGCAGGCAAACACGCGCCGTCATCCACTGACGAACGTCTGAAATTACTGATATCAGCATTACTGAAACCACATCATATTTGCAGAATGGTTTACGACGACCATTTATGGTTGTCGTAAAGATTACAATACGTCCATCCAGAGAATGTACCGAAATAACGAAACGAGAAGGTTTAGCAGTTATAACAAACTATAAAATAATTTTGTTTACATAGCCTAATTTTGTGTCATTCTGACTAACTACTGGTAGCTTCAAGTTTTTTAAATCCTCTCCACTCCATCCAAATGAGGAGCCCGTTGGGTGACCTAAAAGTTTGAGGTGAAATACTAACTCAGGAAAATATTAATGTGTGTTCTGTTTCTGGATATATTTTTTTTACATTCTACGTAAGTAAGTACCTATAGGTATGTAATAATATAAGTATAGTTTGTATTTAGAAAAAAGTCCATTCTGTAATGGGGAACTTGCATAAAATGGGGAAATTATCATTTAATAAAAAATAGTTCTAAAAAGAGCATTGCTAAAAGTTTTTTTTTTTTTTTTGACCCGGGGAAATCTTCGAAAGATCCCCGGGAGCTGTGGGGCTCGACCGGGGTATGTGGGATTCTTACCCACTAAAACCCCCGCGGCTGTCGCATCGGCACATGAGAGGGGGGGACCCCAGGGCATTCCGGTGGGATCTGCACCAGGGGCCCCTCAGTGCCTTGCCTTTGAGCCCGCCGCCGGGGGGCGCATTGTAGCCCCCGGGAACCAGTCACGGTGCCCACGGGGACGGGGGTCGCAACCCCGCCGCCGTCCTCCTCGGAGTCGCCGCCGTACTCAATGGACGCTCAAAGGGCCCACACCCCGAGCGTCCAGCGACTCCGAAGGAAGTATATTAATATCCTAGGACAAGCCACACACCGTCATCTGATACTAAACTAAGCAGAGCGTGTATTAAGATGACCACACAACTGAAACAAATACATAAATTACTTTTTTGTATATATATTGATAAGTGGCAATGGGCAGGCCACATCGCTCGAAGAACCGATAACCGTTGGGGAAGAAAGGTTCTCGAGTGGCGACCACGAACCGGAAGACGCAGCGTTGGCAGGCCTCCCACTAGGTGGACAGACGACATTGTGCGCGTCGCAGGTAACCGGTGGATGCAAATAGCCAATTGTCGTTCATTGTGGCGTTCTAAGGGGGAGGCCTATGTTCAGCAGTGGACGTCTTCCGGCTGATGATGATGATGATGATGATGATTGATAAATAACACGCAGACACAAGGTGGGAATCAAACCAACGATATAGTAGGTATCGGCCAGGGTGTCTCACCACTAGACCAACGGGCCTGTCCAACTACATGACTGGTGCATCATATTTTTTTTTAGGGATAATATTAATTTTCTCTGAACTCTACGGGATCATTTTATCATTCTGATTATATTAGTCGTCAAAAGCGTAATGAGAACATATTAATATTCAGTGGTAGTTTCTTTATTCACTTGTCAATCGCTATGAAAATTTACTAACTCGTACGTCAAATCAGAGGAATGACGTCACGGCTGTCAATGAGCGTTTTTGCGCCAATGTGGAAAAATCAACTTTTGATTTGCAATATCTAGATAATTTGTGCTTTATTATACACTAAAAAACTAAAAAAGTTCCCATTCATCGTATTTTGTATCAATTGTCTAGTTACCATTGTTCACATAGTACAGTCTCTGTTTAGTTTGGGATTAGAAAGAAACCCAGGTAGAGATCATATTAATGTTAAGACTATAGGCATTGTGACATTCATTATCATACTCGATACTCGTATCTGTTTTTATCAGTTCCACCACTCTAAATCACGCAAAATAAAATGTTGTGTATTATTTTACTATTTACTACGAATCTAATGAAATAGCTGTTTGCTTATTACATGGATAAATCAAATAAGTAACGGATCGGACCATGTGTGGCTAGACTGCAGCCAAAGTGCTGCGCGGTCAAGTTGGCTGATGCATGGAGGCAACAGGCCGTGTGCCATATTTCCGTCGGCATGGGGCATTACGCTCGCCTTTGCAGCGCTCATCCAAACACCATTATGCAAAGTAAATAGCTATTAACGTAAGTAACGATCATAATAACTATGATATTACCATGGGAAATAATGTTTAAAACCACTATCGTTCCGTGGCGTTAACTGGGATGCAAAATGATAGACGATGAATTTTTTATGTGTTATTACTATATCATACATACATACATACAAGTAAGTAATAAGTCTAGCTTGTAACTAAGTTAAGCAGCTGCAAGTAGTTAATCGTATGTTGAATATAACAAATTCACAACTGGTGACAATGTCAGCATTGGCATGGGACGCGTCTCCGAGGAAATGTGAAAAGTTACCAACTTAGCCGTTATCTGGAAAGTGCGCCTCGCATCTGCGTTGACAACGTGCCAAATGGAGGAAGTGGACTTTAATTACAGTGATGTCGCTTGTATGTATGTCAAATGTCAGTTAACGGTTTCAGTATCATGTTGCGTTTATGCAAATAAAAATAACTGCTATTTCTAAAAAAAAAGATTTCGCATTTATCATCAAGTTAAACATAAATGAATATTATGTAGACTAGAGAATTGTAACATAGCGTACATGTTTTATATTATAACTAGCAGTCCCCCGCGACTTCGTTCGCGCAAAGGTAGTTAATGAAGAAATACCGACAAAATAAACTCAACCCGATAACATTTTGCACGACTTGGGAATCAAAATCAGGTCCAAGCGATCAAAGGTCATACTCGCGCCCATCGTCACCGAGGCAGTCCAAATAAAAATCTAAAATTAAATACAAAATATTTTCCCATGAACAACTTGGGAGGAAACTTAAGGTCAAACAGTGAAATTTGTTAATACAACGGGAATATTTTTCCAAATAATAAACTAAAATACACGTAGTTGTCTTTTTAAAGCATCCAAGAACACTATGCCGAATGACACCATAATCCATTCAGCATGTTTTTAGGTTTCCATACCTAAAAGGTAAAAAAGGAACCCTTATGGCGGTACTTCGTCTGTCTGTCTGTCTGTCACATGTATATATTTCAAGAACCACTGGCGCTATCGATTTGATATTTAGAAAGTTTTAGATCTTACTTGTTGGATAAGAATACTTATCGCAAATTAAAAAATATTTTATCTCTTTTACTGTTATTTTAATGGGGGCCGGTGTCAAAATTTCAAAGAGGCTACTATATCAATTGGGGTATCATATGAAAGGGCTTCATTTGCAAATTTCAAAACAGTTTTTTTTTGTTTATGTCTCGTGTTTTTTTGGCTTATAACAAAAAATGTCACAAAAAATACCGTTCCCCCCTTATCTCCGAAGTTTGTGAAGGGAAAAATCTGAATAGAGGTAATAGAGGTCTATCTATATTTTAAAGAAAAAATAAAATGAAGAAAAAATAAAGTGGTACAGTTGTTTAGTAATCCTAAAAAACCTCTAGAAACAAACTTAGTTTTGCGGGTGGGTTTTTGCTATAAGAGGAATATTAAAAGAACTTTAATACGTGCAAAGAAGGTAGGGAACCCTCGATGCGCGGGTCAGACTCGCACATGACCGGTTTTTTTTTAATTTTTTTTGGTTCGATTCGGTACTTTTTTGTTTCGCGGGGGAAACCTTCAAAGGGTTTCCGGGAGCTGTAGGGCTCGACCGGGGTATGTGGGATTCTTACCTACTAAAACCCCCGCGGCACATGAGAGAGAACCCCGGGCTCTCCGGTGGTATCTCGATTCGGTGCCTAGCTTCGAACTGGAGTATCTTCCTTACTAAAACGCCCAGTACTCAATGGACATCTAGCACCCACAACCCAAACGTCCAACCGACAACTCCAAAGGTTGCCCGTTATTTGTCCGGGCTTATGGCTGAGGAGAAAGGCGGCAGCATTTTTTTTTTTAGGCGGCACTACTAAAAATGTAAGAGTATTAATAGGACGAAGTTGAGTTTGAGAAATTTTGAGGGTCTCTAGGTCAAAGTGGAACCCAAAGTCAAAATCTCGGTGTGATGTTTTACGATTTTCATGATAAATATGTGGGATATTTCAGGGACAAAAATGGGTTACTATAAAAAAACGTTATCATCATCATCAATCAATATATATAAAAGGATAAGTCCTGACTGACTGATTGACAGACAACGCATCGAGGGTTCCATCCTTGCACCTTCTTTGCACGTTTTAAAATAACTTTAATACGTGCAAAGAAGGTATGGAACCCTCGATGCGCGAGTCAGACTCGCACTTGACCGTTTTTTTTTTAGTTTTTTTTTGGTTCGATTCGGTACTTTTTTTTCGCGGGGGAAACCTTCAAAAGGTTTCCGGGAGCTGTAGGGCTCGACCGGGGTATGTGGGATTCTTACCTACTAAAACCCCCGCGGCTGTCGCATCGACACATGAGAGGGAACCCCGGGCTCTGCGGTGGTATGCTTAGATTCGGTACCTAGCTTCAGAGTCATAAAATAAATTAGTTTTTGTTAAACTCTTTAAAACTGTTAATTTCGATAAATTTGGTTGGGTTCAGTTCGGATTTTTACTATGTGAGGTATTAAAAGAATAGGAAAATATCATTTATATGTGCAAAGCAGGTATAGAACCCTCGGTGCGCGAGTCCGACTCGCACTTGACCGGCTTTTGTTTTTTGGTTCTATTCGGTACCTAGCTCCGAACCGGAGTATCTTACCTACTAAAACGCCCCGTACTCAATGGACATCTACGATGGAGGAGAAAGGTGGCAGCTTTTTTTTTTAGGCAGCAGCTTGACGCGTGTGCACGCGGTGCAGGATACGCGCGTTTGCGAACACTCTCGACAGCCTCGTATTGAATTGAAACCTTGCGTGCATTTAGAAGCCACACTCGCGCTAACGCAGCAGTTAGCATAATAGTTTAAATAACTAATATAATCTTTTTCCATCACTTTTAAAATCATATCAAATTCAAATGTTAAACATCGATGTCGTATTTTAGTTTTAAAACCCATGATATAACGCATACCTGCCGCTTATATCATAAATAAATACCAGTCAAGTGCGAGTTGGACTCGCGCACCGAGGGTTCCATACCATCTTTGGATGTATTAAAGTTATTTTACTATTAATGTAATTAACATCTCACATAGCAAAAAAAAAAAAAACAAACCACAAAACTAAGTTTGTTTGTCGAGTTTTTTAGTATTACTATAAAACTGTACTATTCAGAATGATCATTTTATTTTTCCTTTAAAATATAGATATACATATTATAATTATTATCCATAATTATTACAGATTTTTCCCTCCACAAACTTCGGAGATAATTTTTGGTGGTATTTTTTTACATTTTTGATAATCAGCCAGAAACTACGTAATATAAACCAAAATAAAAATGTGTTTTGAGATGTGCGAATGAAGCTCTTTCATATGATATCCCACTCGATATAGTAGTCACACTTTGAAATTTTGATGATCCATTTCAACTTTAAAAAACTAAAACAAAAAATATATTTTTTTCATTTGTGATGAGGTTGGGTAAGAAAGATCGAAAACTGTACCAAGTTTCAAATCGGTAGCGTCAGCTGATCCTGAAATATATAGGTGTGACAGACAGACAGACAGACGAATTCAGACCATAAGGGTTCCTTTTTTACCTTTTAGGTATGAAACCCTAAAAACGGTTTTCAATTACCTTTTAAAAGACACCATACGCGAGATTTTTAACTTAGGGGTCCTATTTTGACCTTAAGACCCTCATAATTTCTTAAATCTGACTTCGTCCTAATAATACTCTTTCATATTGTATCGGAAAACAGTGATAGGTGTTAAGAAATGGTAAAATATTTTTTTTTATTACCGAAATTGAGGTCCTGTGACTTTCGAGAAATGCAAAAATACGTAATTGTTTATTTTATTTGAGGCGTATGCGTGTGAAAATTCAAGGCTCTAGTACCAGCCATTCATGAATTATAACGATTTTTTTATAAAACCCTCTATTTGGACCCCTTAGGATGCGAATTTTGAAAATTCCGTTCTTAGTGTGCGTTTACGTATTGTGAAGAATTTATACACCTCCCAAATTTCAAGTCTCTAGGGCCACCGGTTTAGGCTGTGCGTTGTCTGTCAATCAGTTTTTTTCAGGACTTATCCTTTTATATATATTGATTGATGATGATGATAACGTTATTTTTATAGTAACCCATTTTTTGTCCCTGAAATATCCCACATATTTATCATGAAAAACGTATTTCATTTACCTTTTAAAAGACATCACACTCGAGATTTTGACTTTGGGTCCCATTTTGACCTTGAGACCCACAAAATTTCTCAAACTCAACTTCGTCCTATTAATACTCTTACATTTTGTGTCGAAAAACAGTGAGAATTATGAAAAAAAAATCCAAATAATATTTTTTGTAAGTTTGTGGTCCTGTATCTTCTTCTATATATTTTGTTTTGAAAAATTCTAAGACAGGTAACTCTTTATTTTCTTTAAGGAATCTACGTGTTCAATTTCATGGTTCTGGTACCACCCGGTTCTATAAACCATAAAACCCCCTTTTTGGACTCCTTCCGATGTGAATTTTGAAAATTCCGTTCTTAGTGTGCGGTTACGTATTGTGACGAATCTACTCTCCAAATTTCAAGTCTCTAGGGCAAGCGGTTTAGGCTGTGCGTTGTCTGTCAATCAGTCAGTCAGGACTTATCCTTTTATATATAGATTAAAATAACATTAATACGTGAAAAGAAGGTATGAAACCCTCGATGCGCGAGTCAGACTCGCACTTGACCGGTTTCTTTTTTGGTTTGATTCGGTACCTAACTCCGAACCGGAGTATCTAACCTACTAAAACGCCACGTACTCAATGGACATCTAGGGCCCACAACCCAAACGTCCAACCGACAACTCCGAACGTTGCCCGTTATTTGTCCGGGCTTATGGCTGAGGAGCGAGGCGGCAGCTTTTTTTTTTAGATGGCAGCTTGACGTGGGTGCGCGTGGTGCAGGATTAAAATAACATTAATACGTGCAAAGAAGGTATGGAACCCTCGATGCGCGAGTCAGACTCGCACTTGACCGGTTTTTTCTTTGGTTTGATTCGGTACCTAGCTCCGAACCGGAATGTCTAACCTACTAAAACGCCCCGTACTCAATGAACATCTAGGGCCCACCACCTAAACGTCCAACCGACAACTCCGAACTTTGCCCGTTATTTGTCCGGGCTTATGGCTGAGGAGCGAGGCGGCAGCTTTTTTTTGTAGGCGGCATCTTGACGCGGGTGCGCGCGGTGCAGGATACGCGCGTTTGCGAACACTCTCGACAGCCTCTGCGTGCATTTAGTAGCCACACTCGAGCTAATGCAGCAGTTAGCAGAATAGTTTAAATAAACAATATAATCACTTTTAAAATCATATCAAATTCAAATTTGAAACATCGATGTCGTATTTTAGTTTTAAAACCCATGATATAACTCATACCTACCGCTTATATCATAAAAAAATACTGTTTTCAATTACCTTTTAAAAGACACCACACGCAAGATTTTTAACTTAGGGGTCCCATTTTGACCTTAAAACACTCATAATTTCTTAAACCTGACTTCGTCCTAATCCTGTCTATCATATTGTATCGGAAGACAGTGAAATGTGTTAAGAAATGGTAAAATATTTATTTCTTACAAAAATTAAGGTCCTGTAACTCCTACTTAGAAAATTTGGAGAAATGCAAAAACACGTCATTGTTTATTTTCATTGAGGCGTCTGCATGTGAAAATTCAAGGCTCTAGTACCAACCGTTCATTAAATATAACACTTTTTTATAAAACATAAAACCCCCTATTTGGACCCTTTAGGATGTGAATTTTGAAAATTCCGTTTTTAGTGTGCGTCTACGTATTGTGAAGAATACCCCTGCCAAATTTCAAGTCTCCAGAACCAGCGGTTTAGGCTGTGCGTTGTCTGTCAGTCAGTCAATCAGTCAATCAGTCAATCAGTCAGGACATCTCCTTTTATATATATTGATTGATGATTGATTGATGATTAAAATAACTTTAATACGTGCAAAGAAGGTATGGAACCCTCGATGCGTGAGTCAGACTCGCACTTGACCGGTTTTTTCTTTGGTTTGATTCGGTACCTAGCTCCGAACCGGAATGTCTAACCTACTAAAACGCCCCGTACTCAATGAACATCTAGGGCCCACAACCCAAACGTCCAACCGACAACTCCGAACTTTGCCCGTTATTTGTCCGGGCTTATGGCTGAGGAGCGAGGCGCCAGCTTTTTTTTTTAGGCGGTATCTTGACGCGGGTGCGCGCGGTGCAGGATACGCGCGTTTGCGAACACTCTCGACAGCCTCTGCGTGCATTTAGTAGCCACACTCGAGCTAACGCAGCAGTTAGCAGAATAGTTTAAATAAACAATATAATCACTTTTAAAATCATATCAAATTCAAATTTGAAACATCGATGTCGTATTTTAGTTTTAAAACCCATGATATAACTCATACCTACCGCTTATATCATAAAAAAACTGTTTTCAATTACCTTTTAAAAGACACCACACGCAAGATTTTTAACTTAGGGGTCCCATTTTGACCTTAAAACACTAATAATTTCTTAAACCTGACTTCGTCTTTTATCCTGTCTATCATATTGTATCGGAAGACAGTGAAATGTGTTAAGAAATGGTAAAATATTTATTTCTTACAAAAATTAAGGTCCTGTAACTCCTACTTAGAAAATTTGGAGAAATGCAAAAACACGTAATTGTTTATTTTCATTGAGGCGTCTGCATGTGAAAATTCAAGGCTCTAGTACCAACCGTTCATTAAATATAACACTTTTTTATAAAACATAAAACCCCCTATTTGGACCCTTTAGGATGTGAATTTTGAAAATTCCGTTCTTAGTGTGCGTCTACGTATTGTGAAGAATACCCCTGCCAAATTTCAAGTCTCCAGAACCAGCGGTTTAGGCTGTGCGTTGTCTGTCAGTCAGTCAATCAGTCAATCAGTCAATCAGTCAATCAGTCAATCAGTCAATCAGTCAGGACATCTCCTTTTATATATATTGATAACAGTTTTTTTGAAGTGAAAACTTCTTTAGCGGTGCTGTGTACTTTTTTCTGATGGGGAAAAAATGTTAAATTCGCGTCAGGACACGTGACCGTAGGACCTGATCGAAAAATCATAAGGTAAGACGTAGGCGGCGCAGGGCGCTTGCGCGAATGTTCGTGTGTGTTTGTGAAGGTTACAGCGTGCCACGCGCATCCATGGATGGTGACTGCTGATGGCTCGAACGTCTATGTAGTGTTAATTACAATTTATAAGTAAAACACTGGAGTACGTGGTACGTCTTTATTCCACCACGCGCACAGATAGAATGACCATAATACAATGAGGTTCCACCTTAAATACTACTAGACATTTTCCCCCACCACATTGAATGTCATTACAACAGCCAATTCATAACACATTACAAATACTACCTTCCAGATTGTTATTTTTAAAATATATCTCAAACTATTTTGAGTTACAGTCAACAAGTTCACAATTATTAAACTACCTGCCACAGAACTTTAAATCTGTGATCTTAAAAATAGAGTTTTACAATCACACTAACAGTAGTTAATGTAAAATAATTGTAATAGTTCTGAAGTGTTACATTTTTAATGTAATATAAATTGTCATGTTTGTGTACGATAGCGCATATGAATATTGTATTTTACCACATAAATGATAGTAGTTTTATACTGCCTAACCATTCCTAAATATCAAAAATTCGCAACGTTAATATTCAAGTTTTCACTTCCGCCGGCACTCCCGAAGTGCAATCATTATTTTTTAAACTTAGTGCGAAGTTTACATAAATTTAAGTTTAAGAAAAACTGATTAAAATTGTAATTAATAGAAGGACTTACACACTTTTCCTATGACTATATTCATGGTAAGTTATACAGGAACAATAAAAAAAGAACGAATCCAATCTTATTCCCGACGTTTACTGGGAGATTTCAGAAATTTATTACAAAATTTATCTCTTCTTGTAAAAACACTTTACACCTACAAAGTTACGAGTGAGGAGATAAGTGAAAAGATTACTTTTCAAACTAAACTTGAAGTGTTAAGTGTGACGTTACATTTTTATCAAGGAACCTGTTTTTTACAAGTGTACTTGTGTAGCAAGTTTTGGCAACCGTCGACTTTAAAAACAATAAATTAACTTTTTAAGCGTTGAGATCTGGATCTATATTTTGCATAACTTGATGTGATATGATTTACCAAACTGGTTTGTTAACTTAATTAGACACCTGCACGGTTATTGTGTGTGAGCTCATGGTACTCATTATGTAACATTCTAGCTTAATATACAACTTAATTTCCTTAATTTTTTTTTACTAGCAATTGTATATGATAAACTCAATTCGATGTAGAACAAATGATTGGAAACAAATAATTATGCTATTGTTATACCATAGGTGTCATTTTAATCTTTTTAATTTCCGTATTTGCATACTGATCCCAAATAAAAAAAAACACAACAGTTGTTATTTTATTTGGGTTCGAACTTAACTTATTTCTTAGGTATTCTACGATACTTGCTTCTGAAGTATCCGCATAACAAGTTGAGTATCGTACGAGGTCACTATGGGAAAACAAGAAGATGGGTACGGTAGGGACGATATTGCGATACCCAACAGGCCTGCCAAACGTGTGGAAAATGGAAAGGCATTTTTTCAGCAGTGGACGTCTTCCGGCTGATGAAGTTGATGATGATAGCCTTTTAAAGAGAAGAAACATTCATCGGCTCTTAGGTATCTTATGATTTTAGGTACATAACTAAGCTACACTACCCTAACTACACTAACTACATACATAGTTATAATTTAAATAACACGAGAGCACATTAAAATATCTTGAGGCAGATGAATTCAATGAAAACTTGGTTTTAAATAATATAACAATATATTAACCAACACATTCTATTTGCTATGTTTTGGCATCGGGGAAGTTACTACGAACACATTGCATAATTCGCAACAAACAAAACTAGTCGCGTCAACTATGTATTATGCCGTGAGATTACCGGTGTGCAATCTTAGCCGTGGATTATGTAACTTAACTTTATGTTAACCATCTATAGCGTAATCTTTAAATGTTAAACCTATTGTCAATTGAGACATTTTATATTATGTCCCAATTGACAAATCATCATCATCACCAGCCGGAAGACGTCCACTGCTGAACATAGGCCTCCCTCTTAGAAAGCCATAATGAACGACAATTGGCTATCTATTTGTATCCACCGAACATAATGTCGTTAGTCCACCTCGCGGGAGGCCTACCTACGCTTCGTTATCGGTTCTTCAAGTGATGTGGCTAGCCCATTACCACTTCAACTTGCAGATTCTGAGAGCTTTGTTGGTGACTTTAGTTTTTCGGTGAATCTCTTCATTCCGGATTTTATAGCGCAAAGAAACTCCGAGCATAGCTCTCTCCGTTAGCTCGCTGTGTGACTCTGAGCATCTATAAAAGGCCAGCAGTACGATATGTCATCACTGGCAACACAAACTGGTTAAATACCTTCGTCTTCAGGCACTGTGCTATTTAGAACGAGAAGATATCGCGTAGTTTCCTGAACTCGGATGGGCAGCGGTCGGGAAATTTGACAAAACTCCTTCGTCTTTGTTCTTACCAACGTCTTTCATCTTACATCGAGGGACTTACATTCTGTTATTTGTTAGTGATTCCTCTGTGGCAATAAGCTCGCGAACGCACCGTCAAACATACTAAAAATGTACAACCGAATTGAGAAGCTTTTTTCTTTTTGAAGTTGGATAATTATAGAAAACATAGCTATGTTGTCAATAAGATATTACATGCTTTTAAATTACAAACGCCGCTGTACGCTTCAGTGGACAGCGTCTCTTATTTCCTAAACTAAATTAAATGTCATATCAACGTGTACATGACAGTGTTCGGTAAGACTTTTAGCTTATAAGTGAGTACATTAAAAAATAATTAACTTTGTAAGTAACGACTGAAAGTAAAAGTTCTACTTGTCTGAGAACAGGTTAAATTATATATGCCTACCCGTTGGCCGTCGTATAATTTTGTAATGATAAAAATATAGAGTATGTTTTATTTTCTCAATGCCTCTATTGCGCACTATTTGCACAACTGAGTTATGAGGTGACCATTAGCACGCGTTGATATGAATAAAATTTCATCACACAATCTTTAAATTATTTAATTATTTTGTTACATTATAATTAATTGGGAGAAAGGACATGAAATCGATAACGCAATATGAAAGACAAGTTTAATAACGAGTCCCAGAGTCCTTAGTGTTAGTTTGATTTATAAATTTTTTAACTATAATATTTGACACTACTTTATAAACTATTTTAGGATTATGTAAAGACGCTATGGCAACAGTTAAGTAATATATATGCATAGAATCAATCGTATTATGTACACTTACATTATTACAAGTTTCTCATTACTGTACCTTGCATTACATAACCTAATGTTTATAATAATTATGATTACGCAAGTGTACCAAAAATGGTACTAGATTCATTGATAGGAATTGCTCTACATACTATTGTTATTGCTTTTTTATAATGTTATGTACTCTGTCTGTGGTATATACTACGACACATAAAAACATAAAAAGCGCAGCGCAGCGTGATGTCGTATTGTGTTGCTGCCATTATTACATGTTTACATAATGATAATTCGATGATACAATAGATTGTTGAGTATTTTATCCATTAAAAAAAAATGCATTAAACATGTTATTATGTCTTTGTATATATGTAGGTAACCCACATACATTCTCTATTCGTTTGTATCTTCGTTTGATCAATATTCTAAATTAAAATAGAAGATTTCTACGTTTATACATAATGAAGTCATTATAGGTAGCGTTTAAAAAATATGCTTGTGTGTAACTTTCTAATATAAATTTGATCAAAGCCAATTATTTCCACTTCACTTTATTTACAAAGACCAACCAAACTTTTAAATTAAATTATATTTTTTAATTGTATTACTTGCAGCAAATTGATTGCTATACATGCAGTATAAATGGAAGCATTTGATCTCTGTGTTAGTCAATGCCAAATTGCTTGACTCTTTTAATCTACACTTTTAATTGACTAGTAGATTGTAAGTGCTCTATAATTTCCTAACTCCCACGTTCTTAAATTGCGACCTTTGACAACCGTTCGGCATTGTCATTCATGACCATTAAGGTCCAAAATTGGAGCGTTTACTAGAAATTTGACTGGCGGCTTCGTGATACATCACTTAACCGGATTTCCATAGTCGTGGGGGTCGATTATTGAGCAACGGTTGCCCGTCACGAGCTGAGTTGCCAGCTCTTGTGTTGTGGATGGAGATAAGAATGAATTTGGCATAATAAAGACAAGTAATTATACAAATCATCGAAGGAAAATAAACTTGATTGTAAAATAAGTTTATGGTTTCAAACCAATAATTTAGTGTTATTAAATTATACATCGTCTGAACATCGTAGGATGATTTCGCTGTGAGATTTTTATTCAATTTAGTGACGTCACGAGTGGGAGATTCGCCTGATGTAAGCTACACAACCCCATGGACAATAGTGCACTACTGCTGCAATACACTCAAGTCACAAGTTATTAAATCTCTCTAGTACAGTAACTTCTCCAGCTACTTTAAGCTAAATGTGCCGGAAGACGGCAATGTTAACATACTGTTACTTTGCAGTAGACATTGAAACTGCGGTGGTATGTCCTTGGATAGTTTTTTGCTCAAGAGACCCATTGATTTGTACATTTAATTCCTTGCCTTTGGGAGCTATAGTAGCTTAGTGTGTTCTAGTGGCTAACAATCTTGCTTGGAACGCCGTGAAGTGCTTTTGACCATACGACCCTGGCAATAGGTGGTCTCCAGGTGGTTGTATGTATCTAAATAGGTAATTGTAGATTATTCAAAAGTTTTACCAATTGCTAGATTACATATCCCCAGAATATATTCATAAGATAGTTCACTAATTCTTATCCTCCAATCTGCACTCACCCTGCGTGGTGAATTTACCAATTTTACATCTCCCCAGACATACTCCTCATACAATAGCATAAACTCTCTCACATTTTAAGATTGACTTGTGGACAATCCTGTACAGTAATGGGACATTTCGTTTATTCTATTCTTGAGAAGTTGAATCTTGAATAGAACAATGTTTTCACTATGAAAAGCAGAAGAAAAATTAAATTATGGAGAGCATTTTTTTGAAATCACGCAGTGCAATTAGTTTGATATTAGTCTAGCTAGCGGCTAGATTCTAGCCACACGTCGTGCACATTGGAGAATGTTACAACGGCAATACCAGCCACGAGCCGCCATGCCTGTAGTCCACATTAATTAGGTTTCAATTTGCTAGACTAATGAAGCCAGCTCAGAGTTCATTTACTGCACAATTACTTGTACCGTTAGCGACCGACGTAAAGCAGCCTGTTTTTTTTCTGAAAACAGTGAGCAATACAGTTATAACATGTTTATATATGGTGTGTCCCTGTGTTTATTATTTCTATAAGTTTTATTATTTGATGTCGCACTTGATACTTTATTAGCGTGTTGTTTATTTTCTGTGCTTTTCTTTTGAAATCACGTCAATTTTCGAGCCGTGGTGGTCTTATTAATAGTCGCGTATGTATATGTATTGCTTGCTTGATGGGAGATGGGTGTCGCGTGCAGCGAGCCGCCTGCTTAGAACGGCTAAGAGGGAACATGTTATAACTTTAAAAAAGAATGTACATACAGAACCTCCTCCTTTTTTGGAGTCGGTTAAAAATACATATAACTTCTCAGGCAGTCTCTCATATTTATGTTTGATGGAGCATTACGAAATCGTGCTATTAACACCAATAGTATATACAGTATTTTAATAGACAGTACTTTATTGCAGCACTTATTTTAGTGCATTTCTCTCTTCATCTCTGAATGCATTTTTCTGTTATCATATCCTCCTATCAGATAACGCATTAGCACGAATTCAAGCTATCTTTTTGATGACAGTTATCTTACACTCACTACCTAAATATATAGTTTTGTATCTTACATAAAGTCTGTTAATGATCGTTTAAAAAAAATCTATTCAAAGTTCTAGTCGAGGGCATTATCTATCAGAACCCTGGTAGGTAATTCGGTGTCACCCTCAGAAACGAGCCAGATGTTTTATTGACTGGCTTCGTGGGTCCCAAACCTTCAAAGCGCTCCGTTCTTTATTTTATCGCTATTCCAACCTCAGCAGCCAAGTTAGCGAGATGTTATTTTTATTATCTTACTAAAAGCTGCGTGGGAATGATTCCGTAGTAAAATACATTACTTATTAAGTAATATCTACTAACTCATAACTGTATGTATGTAATGTAAACCTGAAAGAAAGTTCATATTACTTTAGCACTCAATACTAAGTATTCTAAAATCGTATGTATCTGGACTTATATTGCAGTACCTACTACCTAAAGCTGTTATTGTAAGAAATAAATAACGTGCTGTTTATGTAACAAATTTTATTATGGCTAGCAATATCGGATCTTCGGCTTTATGTGAGTTGAAGTAAATAAAGTTATTTTTGCTATGCCACCCGCGGTCTTTCACTCCATCTGATTCGGCATTTATTGCCGGAATAGTGCGAAAGGAGTCGTAAAATCTTCGATAAAAGCGCTTTTATCGCGTCCACACTTCAGCGATCGCTTCCGTTTTACGTTTTGTAATTCTATCGTGATTACCAAAAATCAAGTGCGCATTCAACTACAGTTTAACAGTCCGATATCGTACTAAACTATGGTTCACGTTAGTGAGAAATTATCTATATCAAATATAATATTTTATAGCAACAAAACTGATTAAATCATAATTTATATCGTACATTTAGAGGATAATTCGCCCATGAACGCTCCCGACTGTATCCAGAGTCACGACGCAATTGCTCGCCTCTAGGGAGAGTGCCTTCGGGCTAACCACATTACTTATCGATAGGTACTACTGTGACTAGATTTTGCAAGTAAGCAGTGGCTAGGTATTTCATTACCGGAGCTGCAACCGGTGCGGCGGCGGCGGCCGATCATTTGTGCGAGCTTGTGATTACGACTAAGCGCAATGGGAAACGGTTTCCTCTTAATCAGTCTCGTTGATCATCCATTTATGGGCCGCAGTACCATGCCAGACTATAATATTTTTTTATTAATTCTCACCACTGTTTGTTTGACGGGCCCGTTGAACTGTTAGACTCCCTGGCTGCTGCCCAATAGGTTATGGGTGCGATTTCCACCTTGCGTCGTCTATATAAGTACGTATTTACAAAAAAATATGTTTCAAGTATTTGTATCAATGGTCTGGTTTCCATAGTACTGCCGTGTGTGAATTGTCCCAGGATATTATTATTATTTATACTGTGCTCCTGTAAGCCAGCATCTTAGGTTGCCACCAGTGAAGACGCTGAAATTTGAGCCATGGCAATTTCAAGGGTCCCAAAAAAAATATTATCTTAGAACCCACAGTAAAAGCTACAAAAGATGGAGAGGAGTTGTAAGATAATATATTCCACCATCAAAACTAAAAAAAAAAATAATTTCTGTAGAGATTGCGTTCGCCCAGACAATTTTCAACATCCATAGGCTTTTACTGGCTGGGTTAACTCAAAGAGCATTCTGATCAGGAGTTGTTAAGCGTACGTGGCTAGTGGGGTCTGCGACGCGTTAGTACGTGATAATGAAGCCAGGATGGTCAGTGCTGGCTTATGTTTTAAACAAAGTAAACTATGAATGTGCTATGGATATTTGTCTATCCATATAAGACAGATACTTATTTACTTAGTACGCGCGCCAAATAAAAATGTAAAATATGTTTATGGTTTTAAAAAGTTTACCTCCCCGTGTTTAGGGCATTTTGCGTTTGAGAATATTTACCAATTAACACAAGCTAAAGGTAAAAAGTACTCGCCGCTTCCCAAGAAATAAATAATATTATGATAATTTCTGATTATAATATTTAGAACATGTCATTATACATGTGATTACAGCCCGGTTGGGTGGAACCACTTTCAGCTGTGATGATACTGCCAAAGATAGTAGTAGGAGGTAAACCTGTACATGATTACTGTTAAAAACGAATTACGAATTTGGGTATCTATTTAACTGCATTGTAATTATTACCAGTAGGGTGTCGGGGTAAGAATAGCACTCTCCCATCTTCTGCTGTTGGGTGTCTGTAAGAGGCGACTAAGGGAAATTAAGAAGACGGGCAGCAACAACTTTCTATTGGATTACAACCTATACTGAGATCTCCAAAATGCCTGCCAAGCGTGGGGATTATGGCAACCCCTCCCTTCTAAGGGGGAGGCCTTTGTTTAGCAGTGGACGTCTTTCAGTTGCTGATGATGAGGATGAGGAATAATTATTATACATACCTTTCAATTTCTATACATGCCAGGATCAATATCACAGCAACAAAATCTAATTTAAGTCTACTATTATACAGAACTAGCTGACCCACGCAGCTCCGCCTGCGCTATTTTTACGTTAACTAAACTTTGAATAACAGACATTCGCATCGAATACATAACCTCATTTTTTATAGTCGGTTAAAAACTGGGACCCACTTTTTACTTGCTCTCCGAAGCACGGACCCGTTTAGTTCAAATGGCGTTAAACGGTCACCCATCTATTTAATGACCTTACCTAACGTTGCTTAACCCGATCGATTACAAAACCTTGATAAGAACTCTCTATGAGTGTTCCTTTACTAATATTTATTATATTATATAGAAAAATTGATAAAATCGGACCAAGCGTATAACCAAGTACCCGTTTTGACTGTAATCCCCTCTCCCAAAAGAACCGTGCTAGATTACGGGACAAAAAGTATCCTATGTCCTACCTCGTAGTAATATCTCAAATCATGCCAAGTTTCATTTGAATCCATTCAGTAGTTTCGGCGTGATGCTCAGCCGTGATACAGACAGACAGACAGACAAAAATTAAAAAATTAAAAAAAATACATTTTCGGCCTCAGTATCGGTTATAGAATGCCCTCCAAATATAATTTTCAAAATATCTTCAATGTACAGAATTGGACCTGTTACAGTTTTATTATAAGTAGGTATAGATGAGATTTTGCATTTTTGCCATATTTGTAGACCTAACAGTTAAGGATTATGTTAATTGATTAAAAATAGTTTAATAATTCAGTGGTTAATAATTAAAAGATAATTAATGATTCACGATTAACGTTCAACCAGAATAAGAGCTCTCGAGGGCTCAGAATCGGTCCCAAGGTTGGCAAACTGCGCGTACTCTTGTTTATCTACTTTGCGCGAAGAGCGGTGCCAGACGGGGTTATTTTATAGTGACGGTTGCACACGGGATTTCTTTTCGTACCAAGCATAAAAAATAATTCTTAATTTTACGTCTATCATTTAATGATTGATTTATGTTCTTTAAAAGGTATATATCAACCTCCGTAAATATGGCAAGAATGCAGAACCACATCCTGTATAGGGAGGCACTCATAGCAAAGGACCATGCCCATTTGTGCCCGAGAAATGCCCAGATAAAGTATATTATAAGATTGCTCTAATAAATAAAAACTAGAATTATGTTGTTAATTTTAAATCATATGAAGCACTGGATAAAAAATAAAAAAAAATAAGACGTTCTGTTGACATTGCAGTACCAGTGTATCTAACCAAATTGTTTTCACATACATATTGACACTATACAATAGAGACAGACTAGATAATTCCAAATAACTGACATGTTTATCTGATAACATACAGATAAGTATATAAAAGAACACTGATCTGGCTTAGCTTATGTGATAATCATGAAGTTCCTAGTGAAAAACTAATAGCAATGCCGTCTGTAAACGATAAAATGTATAAAAAACCAGTAGGAAGTTATCATGTTTAATATCCAATATCTTTTGAACCGGTGCTTTATATGACATTAAATCTAGTTATCATATAAATACTGTTAAATAGTTATCATATGACATAGAGCTGCAATTTGGGCATTGCATGGCATTTTTGACTGTCAGCTCCATACTAATATGGGCAAGGTCCTTTTAATTACTGTTCGGCAAATGATGAGTTACGTCCGACAAGGTTAGTCCGTAGATGGGTGGCTGTTTAGTGGCATTTGAACTGAGCCTGTTTGTTTTACGAAAGGCACGTAAAAAGTTGGTCATGGTTGTTGTCATCAACATCGTTAAGCCTAGTCAGAGGTCTTAGGCCTCTGACTTTAAGGGCACTTGCCTGAACAGACGGCATCCTAAACAACTCTGACACTAGGGTAACCATTTGAATTAGCCAGTGCCTTAAGTTATAAATTTACGGACGATCTGTTGTTTGAAGATTGTCGGGAACACTCGGGAATCTTTATTTAATGAAATACTTTTAATTTAGTATGAATCACGTATATTCTTCGTAAGCCGCCATCATAGAACGAACCTATTCTAATGATACCACAGACTACCATAGCATGCCACTATGGTTAACCATGTATATAGGACATCCCCCCTTTTATCTATTTTAATTTTAATTAACAAACAATTATTACAGAATCTCTTAACTTCAAAATTCTTACAACTAAATAATTTTCTGGGAAATATCCTACTATTATAATGGTCACCCTACTATGCGTATACATATTCACTACAATCAACTTATAATATTAATTAAAATTAAATTACTCAACATATTCTCGCAAATAAACTGGCTTGGAGATTACTCTACCAGAACGCGTGGTTACTCTATTTTCAGGACGTTCATTACCTAATATAGGTTGCAAAACATCAGTATTATCTACATCAGACACAGAATTACTCACAGTCTCTCTACTACAAGAATTGTTCGGTTGATAAACAGGAGATTTAACAATAAACTTATTCTGACTATGTCTAATGTGTTTTTTATTTCTTCTGACTACATATCCATCCTCCCTTTTAACTAAATATGACCTAGGACCTTCCTGTTTTACAATTTTGCCTGGAAACCAAACATTATCTGGTTTATTTTGGAATGTCACATTTTCATTGTTAACAAATGACTTTCTAACTTTACTATTTTTATTATAATGACATTGAGATTTTAATTTATTATTCATGACTTTCTCAAAAGGAATCTCTATCAACTTAGGTTTTAATTCTTTCAAAGTACAAGGAAGTGTAGTACGTAGTACTCTAGACATTAACAATTCTGCTGGACTACAATCTAATCCTGACAAAGGTGTAGTTCTATAATTTAACAACGCTAAATTGAAATCATTACCACTATCTAGACATTTTTTCATCATATTCTTCACAATACCTACAGCTTTCTCACTTAAACCATTAGATTGGGGGTACCTGGGACTTGAAAATATTAACTGTATATCATATTTAATAGCAAATTGCTTGAATACAAAACTAGCAAAAGGCATATTATCACTTACAATAAACTTAGGTATCCCATGTGTGGCAAAAATAGGTTTTAATTCATTAATAACACTTTCTGCAGTTTTATCCTTTAACAACTTCACTTCAATCCAGTTAGAAAAATAATCTACTACCACAATATAGTCTTGATGATTAAAATAACAAATATCCATTCCTACCTTATGAAATGGTAAACTCGGAACTTCATGTGGAATAAGAGGTTCTTTTACATTATTTGGTCTAAACTTTTCACAAGATTTGCAACTTAATACATACTTATCAATGTCATTATTCAACCCTGGCCAGTAAACTAGATTCCTTGCTCGTTTCTTACATTTTACTATGCCAACATGACCTGTATGTAAACTAATCAATACACTTTTTCTTAAACAAGTAGGTACTACTATTTTGTCTTTAAAGTATACTAAATTATCCTTTACATGTAAATCTAATCTTAACTTGTATAACTGTTTCAACTCTAAATCACTAATATGTTTATCATTACTTGGAAAACCTTTGTTATACCAATCAATTATCTGTAACAAAGATTTATCTTTCATTGTTTCACTTTTTAATTCTTGTAACTTTCTATCTGTAACTGATAAATCTGTCTCAAAACTATGCACTACTTCCTGCAAAGTTGGTTCAATTTTAGAGTTATCTTTCACATAATTTCTAGATAAATAGTCTGCAATAAACATCTTATTTCCTGGTACATATTTTATATCCAAATCATACTTTAATAACTTTAATACCATTCTTTGTAACCTAGTACTTATCTTAATAATATCTTTATTTATAATTGCTACCAATGGTTTATGATCTGTCTCAATAATTATCTTTCTACCATATATAAATTGGTGGTATTTTTCTACGGCAGCACAAATGGCAAACAATTCTTTCTCTATAGGAGCCCATCTAGTCTGACACTCAGTATACGCCCTAGAATAAAAAGATATTGGCTTATTATCTTGGATAAGACATGCACCTAAACCTGTGTTGGAACTGTCCGTTTGTAAGGTTACAGTACCATTGCCTTTCAGTACAGCTAATGTTGGTGCACAGCTTAACAACTCTTTAATCTTATTAAAAGCAACATCATGCAACCCCATACCTGACACCATCTGTTGTTTGAAGATTGTCGGGAACACTCGGGAATCTTTATTTAATGAAATACTTTTAATTTAGTATGAATCACGTATATTCTTCGTAAGCCGCCATCATAGAACGAACCTATTCTAATGATACCACAGACTACCATAGCATGCCACTATGGTTAATCATGTATATAGGACAGACGAAATAAATAAAATCAATCATAGTATGTATCTACCTAGCATGAACGTACTAGGTGCTTTCAAACATTTATTGCTACTATTGAATGCAAGTTACAGTTACATAAATTGTACACGGCGTTTAACAGAGCGGATGTCAGGGGATGAAAAATGCAGTCGCGTCACGAGGCTGCGGGCGGGAGGCGCGGCACGGCTCGATGCGGTACGGCGCGGTGCGGCGCGGCGCGGCTGCTCGCGATTCAATGCGGCTGATTGCAAGAGCGCCGCGTTTGAGTCAACCATCGTGCAGTACGTCATTTGCATGTGCACCCACCCCTTTACATACATATTGCGCATTGCAATATTTTATCAATGATTAAGCTTACCCTGACGCATCCGTATATAACTGTACGTGACTTAACTAATGCAATGTATAGTCTGCTTCTTAGTAATCATCTCGTTAAATAGCCGCTTGATCAAATAAAATCTGCATTAATTTATACGAACCATAATACTATGTACTATGCGTTTCAACTAAGAAGGTGGCCGCCATCTTGCCATTTCAAATATATAATTACTAAAAGTGATGTTTTAACAAAAATAGATAGCAAAATAAGGCATTACAATAAATAATCAAAACCGGGGCGAATTTTTCATTTTGTGTTTACTCTGCTGCCGGTACAAAAATAGTAAAAAACGAGTGAAGTTGCGCAGTCGCGATCATCATGGCGGCCACATTCATATTTGAAACGCATAGTACCTACCTTAATAACAGTCATTATTAACACGTGCTGTAGGTAAGTAAACAACAGTGTTGGAAATTATTTGCGTTAAACTCATCAGGACAGTTTTCCAGTTAGTAATGTTTTAAGTTTTGAGTAAACAATCTTCAGTGTATTTTTAAACTACTCAGCCGTTTAAATTTATACTGGTCTGTACACGTAGCATGCAACATTTCCTACATTCGCAGTCGTATGTACACTCTTTAAACCGACATCCCTATATTAATTGAAGCAAACACCCCCTCACTTAGACCCCAACGTTGATTACGCCCTACCTATAAGTCCACATGCAGATGTACGTATATGTACCTATGTTTATGTCCGTGGGTACACCTGCAAATTGTTGTACATCTACTGCAAACACGCACGCGTGCCTTAGGTTCTAGACTTACCTTTGCACGAACTTTAAAACATACAAATAAGTTTTTATTTGGGGACCTAGAAACCTTGATTTTAAAAACAATGGAGGCTCAGGAGTTGACACAAAATATCATAATAAACTTTATTTTCACGAGCTCATTGCTTTAGTGGTTAAACACTCTCTTGGTCTGGGTCAGGTCGATTCCCACCTAGGAGAAACTTTTTTGTGAATGCATGTACATTCACAAAAAAGTTTTTCTGTGTATATTTAGATGTTGTTTATCTATATAATTAAGTACCTATATACACTCCTTTGCAAAAAAAACGGGCGGTTTTGATTTTTCTACATTATTGGTAATAATTTAGTTCTAAGGAGGTTTTAATAGCCAAACTATGTTACTGTCACATAATAAACAGTCTGCGTATGAAAAAAAGTTCATTCCAAATTCGAAACCTTTGTTTTTAAAAATAATAATCCCTTTTTCAGTTTGTGACTTTTTACTTACTTTTCGCGGGTTTACGGGTAAAAGGTTAAGAGGGAACTAAAATTAACTTCTTGTTTTTTTTAGTAGAATAATTTATGTTTGGCGCATGATCCTGCCTTTTTGTGACTTAAAACAAATATCTTTGTGTCTATTGCAATGGCAGAAAAAGTAATAACAGCTAGTAAAATTATAGCGCTGCTGGAAGAGGGGTGTTGCCAGTGTTACGTCTCACAGCGGTTAAACGTGAGTGGTTCAACCGTCCAGAGAACCAGGACTCGATACCAAGAGACAGGTTCCGTTCAGAGAAGGGAAGATTCTGGGAGAAAACGTTGCACACAACCACGAGACGACCGCTTTTTAGTGACTCAGGCGCTGAGAACCGCAAATGCAGTTACATAGACCTCAAAAGAAACCTTGAAGAGCTGCGAGGAACGCAAGTTAGCCTATGGACTGTGAGGAGGAGGCTTTTAGCAGCTGAAATAAGTTACTCCGTGAGCACCCCATTGCTCGATTGGGGTTCGCTAGAAATTGCCTACCTTGGACACTACGTAACTGGAGTAACGTACTCTTCTCGGATGAGGCTCAAATTTGTTTGCATGGTGAGGACCGACGTCGGCGGGTGTTACGAAGACCAGGAGAACGCTATGCCGACGTGTGTTTTGAAGAAATCACACCTTATGGTGGGGGTCCGTTATGTTTTGGGAGGGCGTAAGTTCTAGCTGTCGTACTGAGATAATATTCATTGAAAATGGCTCACTAAATGCGCAAAGGTACATAACAGAAATCATTTGTCAACATGCACAACGCGCACTGGCTGTAATTGAAGATGCCATTTACATGGACGATAATGCTAGGGCCCACCGTTCTGGCGCTGTAGATGCTTATATGCAAGAGGTCGGTATTCGTCGTTTGGATTGGCCAGCGCGGAGTCCCGACCTTAACCCCATTGAGAACGTCTGGGACCTCCTAAAAAGGCGAGTACGATCTGTCCAACCACCTCCACAAAACATCAGGGAGCTGAAACGTGTGATCTCGGCTGAGTGGGAACACATTTCACAGGACACCATCAAAAGTCTAGTGGAAAGCATGCCAAGAAGATTACATGCCGTAATCGCTGCAAGAGGAGGTCACACTCATTATTACTGTTTATTATTTAATGTTTTTTTTTTTTATTAAAATTCCATAAAAAATCTCTTAGTCTTAATATCACTATACCCATAAAAATGTTAATTTTAACACGGCTCTCTGTTTTCATTAACTGAAACACCGATTCCAGGATTTAAGTGTTAAAACCTATATTCTCATTGATAGTAAGAAATTTCTAGTCATCTAAGCTAATGATAACCCTGCCTGCTAACCGATGGGTCGTGGGTTCGATTCCCGCCAAGTGTCTGGGTGTTGTTTATCTATTTAAGTATGTATTTACAAAAAAAAAATGTATATAAGTATTAGTATCAGTTGTCTGGTTTCCATAGTACAGGCTTTGCCTAGTTTGGGATCGGATGACCGTGTGGATTGTCCCAAGATATTATTATTATTATTAATGAAATACTAAAAATATTAATATCCATAGAAAAGCCAATGACTGTAATGTGCCCGTTTTTTTTGCAAAGGAGTGTTTATTATGTATTTACAAAATTAAGTGCGTACTTTATTGATACTTATACAGTGTTAAAAAAAACCCTGTCCGAACACTGACGGTATTATTCGGTGTCGCAGTACCATCAGCAGCCGTAAGATGCCACTGCTGAACAAAGGCTTCCTCCTTAGAAGGGAGGGGTTGCCATAATCTCCACGCTTGGCAGGCGACTTGGGAATCGCAGTATAGGTGACAGGTAATCTAAAATAAAGACGCTGCTGCCCGTGGTCTTGTTTTCCCTTAGTCACCTCTAACGAACACCCAACGGAAGGAGATGGGTGGGTGCTATTCTTATCCGGACACCCCACGGACAGTGTCAAAAAGGTGTCGTAGTACAAATCTAATTAAATAACTCTTTTGTTGAATAGCTCAAAAATATGTTTTATACTGCTTGGGGATCGTAGTATAGGTAATCCAATAGAAAGACGCTGCTACCCGCCTTCTTCTTTTCCCTTAGTCGCCTCTTAGTTACGGACACCCAACGGGGGTCGAGAGGATGCTAATCTTACCAGGACACCCCAACGGGTAAGAACTACCCCAGCACTATAAATAGCAGTAAACATGATAGCAAAATTAGTATAAAATATCTCGTACCTATTACTAAGGTTTATGTCTCAAAGCGGTTCGCCACATAGGCCGTCCAAATACATAGCCAGATCAGCATATTGCTAAGCGTATACTTGGCGCTGATTTCCACCCGGGCCCTGTGCTCCACCGATGTCAAATGTTTGCGAATGTTATTAACGCGCACGTTTCGCCAGATACGTTATGTAATATGGAGCCTATTGTCATTTACCGGGTACGGTTACATCTGAAATCTCGTTAAATTACGTACCCTCATTAACATCAGCTTTGCGCGTAGAATACATTGGTTGGGGTACAGGGGATTATTTTCGGTGACATTAAACGGTACGTGACTTATTACGCACAGCTCGGTTAAAGCAACAAGTGACTGTGTATTTTACAATAGAGCGCGTTAAAGTTTTATTAAATGATATAAGTAAATTAATTTTATGTGATTTTTAGGGCTTGACTTTGATACCCTATATCAAAATTGGGGGCCCATCGCGCCTTAGCGAATAAAATGTAAATAATAACTATGATTTACACAACGTTCGTCGCATAGTGATAAATAAATGTGGCACGATATACCGAGTATACACTAGAACCTTCATATTAACAAACAACTAACACTAAATGAATGGTTATCATTTTAATGATTTTAGATCTTTATGATTATGATGATACTTTATGAAAAAACACGTTCTTTAAATATTAAAATGCGGCCCTGTTGGCAACATAATAATTAACCATTTATTATCTCCTATTTTGTACTCTGGCAATATTATATTAGCCTCTCTGTTTCCTGTACCACCACAGTGATCGCACGTACTAATTGATTGAAATTGTAAATATATAAAAATAAAGGCCATAAACGATATTGTAGTTTCCATTCTGTTGAATGTGTCCACTGTCCATGCTGTCCACAAATCGAAGCAAGAAAATTTATTTATGTGCTCATCCCACAGGCCCACTTAAACTTACACCCTCGATGTAGGATATTAAATATTAAAAAAATACTATTAATAATGGCAACATTGAGTAATGGTATATTCATGCAAAAATTACGAAGATTTTTTTAACAATATAATGTAGGTGTCACCTGTGGGGTGGTAAGAAATTGGCTGGTTTGTTCATTTACCATATAATTTTTTAATTTATACTAACTTACCATTATAAAATGATCTAAATAATTTTATTAAAGTTAATGTTCATTTCATTTAACTTATACTTTGTTATATTATTCTATTTTACACGATTACTATTCTGGACCTGTACCTAATTAAGATTCGTTCATGGCTTGTTTAAATTTTTCTTTTATTTTTACTAAGTATACTGGTTTTCTAAAACTGGTTTGGCTTAGTTTGGACGCCTCTGTAAATATTACCTATTTCACGGTTCTCTAATTGTATTGATCTTAATAAGTAGTACAAGAAAAACATTTTGTGTTACAGTGTAAAAATCTTAATTGAGGCTTCCCTCAGTAAGTAAGCTTTCTAAAATTAGGTAAGTATATAATATCTACAATAATATTTTTTAGGCATAAACAGGAAAGGTTTGTATGATTGTAACGAATAAGCTTAAAAACTACTGGACCGTTTTCAAAAATTCTTTCACCATTAGAATGGTACATTATCCCTGAGTAACAGACCTACTTAATACCAGAAAAAAAAATGTGCGAAGCCGGGACGGGCTGCTAGTTGGATATAATAGTAGGTATTTATGGAGTTATAGGATATATAAAAATGTACTGGCAAATGTGAAATAGAGCGGGAATGAAGGGCATCATGTAGTTGGGCGATTCCGAGGGTTGGTTCGTGTTTGCTGCCGGCATCACGCGCCGGTGACCGCGCCTTCACGCCGCGGCACGCTTTGTAAGACCGGTCCGCATTTTAACAGACTATTGACACACCCGAGAACCCATTTGTACTTCGAAATAAATGAGCCCTTAATTGAAATACTTCTATCTATCTAGATAGAACGTAACAATCTTGTTACGTTCTTTATTTAGTTCAATTGCCAATTTTATTGTCGCGCTTGTTTTGAAATTTACTGGCGTACGATGAATATATAATTTATGTAAGTATCGGTTGATTAAAGGTTCACTCGTGGATTCTAGCTTAAGTAATCTAAGGACCAATAATAAACAGTTTTCTATCCACAGTCTTCGATTTGCTGTACCTATTATTTACAGTGATGTTTCAGAGTCTAACTACCAGTACAACTTGGTAATAGCTGAAAATCAGTGTTTTTGCTTCTTGAGCAATATCCCCACTGAGCTATTGCCTTTTTGTATTGCCACAGCACACACATATACGGGGTGTAAGGGACATCGTATCGAAAACCGATACCAGGGATCCAGTACATGATTCCGAACATTCTAGTGTTGAAATTTTTGATCGGCTTTTTCATGAAATTCCAAATAAAATGCCGCTTTTTTTTAAAATAAAATTAGGATAACATCATTATTGGTATAATAATAAAGCCTAATTTCAATTTAAAAACAATAAATTACTTATTTGTGCAAAATTAGCAATCATCAGCAGCCGAAAAGTCCACTGCTGAACAAAGGCCTCTTCCTTAGAAGGGGGTTGCCATAATCTCCACGCTTGGCAGGGGGCTTAATTGAAATTAGCAATGTAATTTGAAAAATAAATATTATTCTGGGCGTATTCATTACATGCTCCATTAAATTAACAAGTTAGTCATTTGCTATTTTCCATATAAATGGTTTCTGTGATGTAACGGACAATATGAGAAATCTTATATAAATGTTTTTGGTACGTAGTCCTTACACTACACCCTGTATACAATTTAATCAAAATGTGTATTTTGTTGTGTTTATTTGATAGTTACCTATCCTATGTATATTACTGTGTTGTTTATATGTGTGTGAACTTGGCTGCAAATAAATGTTTTATCGATCTATCTATCAGTAGGTAGATACCAGAGTGGTATAAAAGAATGCTCTGTCGCCTGGTTACAGATATTGGTACCTATTTTAGTAATTTTGTTGGTTGTCTGATAAGAACGCTATTTGTAGTTGTATTCCATCCAGATATTATAATATTTGGTGTGCAAATAAAGAGTAGATAGATAGATAGACAATTCTTTATTGCGCACAAACAAACAGATATTAAAAGAATAAGACACAAATTAATAAAACATGCAACAATGGGCGGCCTTATCGCTAAAAGCGATCTCTTCCAGGCAACCTTTGGATGGAGAGGAAAATAAAGAAGTTACAAAGAGCAGAGGGTGGGGGGCGGGTGGTGAGGGGGGGCGAGTATTCCATTTTATTGTATAAAATAGAATAAGATGCAATGGGTACTCTTTATTTGTTACTGAAAGGAACGGTGAGGACTTCAGTTCAATACCCAAGTTATTGTCGACGGACAGTAGCACTTCAAATCTAACATAGGCTGTTTATGAATAAAAGTGTATTTAATCGTGGGAAATTAAAACATAATGAATTGAAACAAGAGAAGTGTGTATAACAATGCGTTGTTACAGATTGTGAGAAGTTCTCAGAAGCAAAAATTCTTATAACTCAGTACCTACCTATTCCTCAGTTTAGGTATCAGATTATTTAGCAAGCATCGGTTATTATATTTTCAGTATTTTATAAAACGTGCTATATTTTACTGTAATAAATAACATGCATGTCTTTTCTTGGTAGTACTGTATTCTTCATACAATACTTAAATACAGTTTACAAAATAACTACTGCCTTAATATTTTCTGTTGTTCCTGTACATGTTATATCCTAAATTTTAGCAATATTCTCCATTTTATGCTCGTACAAAAAAAACTACTTTTAATTATTAAGTAAGTAACTATATTAATAATTTTTAATTTTGTTTTTATTAGTTTGCACTTATTAAGGAACATTTCTATGGTATTATATATTTTTTTGATGTTTATAATCTAAAACCATGCATTGTAGGGTTAAGTATCGCGTAACGTGTCAGTCGACACACCCACGATACTGGCACTAATAAGTAGAGAAACGCTTACGCTATAGTAACATTATAGGTACATATAAGGTTACTAAAGCCCATGGACCTTAGGACCCCTAGAAAACGCTTTGCGAGAGTGCATCAGCAATTTGGTGCCACTCAAATCTGGTGTGATTTCACGCGTATTCTGGATATAACAATAACTACTGCATATTGTTCGTTAAAAGTAAAACGATGTTGGGATGGAATGAAGCACGGGTGGTAAAAAATACAGGATAGCATACTTACATTACTAAGCATCCATCTTACGTGTAATAGTAATTGTGATAGTAATTTGGAAAACTACATACGTTATTACCGATCGTTTTAAAGCCTTATTAGACACAGACAGACAGAACAGGCAGAAGCAGCAGGACGACTTGATGTTACTTATTTATATGATCGAAGGTAGGAATCCTCATTTGTTTAAACTCCATCTAAATCCATCTAAATATGCATAACTACTTAGTACTAAGCGGACTCCAGAATGTATAAAATTATAAATTTTAACTATCCAACCCACACACAACCTATTAAAGAATAATTTGTTGCATGATGATATACTTCGCTTCTTGTATTAGGTTGTAATATGGTCCTATTGTCTAACCAATAGCTTTTGAAAGAGGTTAGTAATTATTTATAATTAAGTAACTTACCGCCTTGAAAAGCGCAGTTCTCAAGATGAATGAAACACATACATTGAGTATATCATACGGGCCCGTTGGTCTAGTGGTTAGACACCCTGGCTGCTACCCGATGGGTCGTGGGTTCGATTCCCACCAAGGGTTTGGGTGTTATTTATCTATTTATGTATGTATTTACAAAAAAAAAAATAACTTTTAGTATCAGTTGTCTGGTTCCCATAGTACAGGCTCTGCCTAATTTGGGATCGGATGACCATGTGTGGATTGTCCCAAGATATTATTATTATATTATTATGATACCTAATCTATGTATTAATTATATGATATTGTATTTTTGATACTTGTAGATTAAAAATATGGATAAAGGTCGGGGAAAGCTGAGTTACTTATATCAAAACTATTATCTTAGCTGGGTCTATGTTAATTGCTACCAAAACAAAATGTGTAATTGTTTGTATTCTTATTGTTTGAATAGACCAGTGATATCGCGATTATGAATTATTAACGGCATGAATAACAAACACGAACACGAACTCTTCTGACATCGAAAGCAAAGGGCCAATATCCCAATCAATCTTCGAACTTTTTGTTTGTAGGAAGTAAACAACACTTCCTAAGACTAGTTTAGAAACTGGTCTAACTGGCTAAGAGATATCAACAATCGTATTGGGAAATAGAAATCAGATTTCATTTTATATATGCATGTCGAAAGGTTTTTAAATTGATATAAATAGGTGCTTGACCAGAATCAAACCGGTAAGCAATGGTGCCTTAGTAGATGGTAAAGATCACGAACTTTTTTTTACAAGAAATCTATAGTAGTAGAAGCGATGAGGCGAGGATTCTTTAGTCGTCAACACAGTAACTGTATTTGCAGGAACAACATTTAAAAGTGGGGCGTTATTTGATTGCGGTCTTCGAATTCAAAATTCATCTGTTGAACGGTCTTTTTTTTTTAAACCTTCCATTGGATCACAACGCGGCCTCAACTGAGAAGATCCGGCAAGAAACTCAGCGGGATTGTAATTTTTTCACTTTTTTTAAACAGTTATTTTCTAGTATTAGCATCAGCGACAGTATGTCCTGCCGTTAGAAACATAAAACAAGAGAGGGAGCAAAGTAGAAGTTTGAGACATCTGTTGATGCAATGGTTTGAACGAACTTTCTCGTAGTACAGTATACTGTTCCTGTCCTAATATTTTTTTATTGTATACGACAAATATTTCGAGTACACAACAATCGTGTAAAGAAAGTGCCGGTACAAATTATAGTTCTACGATTTCGTAAGTTACGACTGCATGGATTATTATCGATTGGTATCAGTAACTACGACCTTTCGCGCTGCCATCGTAAAAGATCAGTCAGCTTCACGCCAATCTAGCTATTTCCAACTGCTTAATAGTTTTTGTTACGGCTGCCTAACAATTCTCTTTTCAATATGGCCTACCAATTTATTGTTTCCTGTCATTTCAATAATAATAGTTTTAATCTAAATGCCCCGCCAACGACCGGTGCGCTAACGCAATCGAAACACGCGTCTATCACGTCCCTAAATCGCTTGCAGCTGTCACTTTGATGTATCTTTAGTACAATTTATTACACCTCTTTTATTTCCACGATCCCGGAACAATACGCATTCTTATCATTTAATTATAGAAAGAAATGCACCTATCTATTACGAAACCCATTGTCAGTCGTGCGAGAACTATCTATAAAGGAACGTTGCTTACATGATCAAAGCATTGAATTTAAACTTGCAACTCCCACTTATAAAAC
Source organism: Furcula furcula (assembly GCA_911728495.1). Classification (NCBI taxonomy): domain Eukaryota; kingdom Metazoa; phylum Arthropoda; class Insecta; order Lepidoptera; family Notodontidae; genus Furcula; species Furcula furcula. The sequence continues at coordinate 18,817,415 of OU452244.1, forward strand.
TGATACAGAAGCTCTTATGAGCTAATAATGAAAGCCGAACAATGTTGGTGATTATCATGCATAACGTTCGTTCCGTCTTAAAATATGGGCCATATTGTGTTTTTGGTAGAGCGATTACTTCGACACTTATAAGTAGTTTGTGTCGAGAAAAAAATCTAAATCTATGGTGTCGAGTGAGGTGTTTATGGGATAGGTACATAATATGCACTTTTATCTTGTTTTTATATGTTTTCAAAACTATTTTACACACATTTTTTCAATTCAATTCAATTCAATTTCAAGGTCTTAGTTACTACAGCTATAAAAATAATACTTATGTTTCAGGCTATTTGGCATGGCTGTTTTTCTAAAATCGTTTTTCAGACACCTGAAAAAATATCCACGGCACTATTATTACATCAGGGCTCTAGTCTGTGTATTGTAAATGTCGGTCTTTAGTTTTTATGTAGTTTTCGCATAGTTTTCGTTATGTTTAGGGTGGCCGAATTTACCGGATTTAAAGTTTGTATACCTATTATGGTTATCTACACTTACAACTTACTTACAATTAGATTTTTTAATTGGATAAAAAAATAAGAATTCATATACTTATTCATGAAATTAAAACAATGCGACAACTTTGCGAAAAAGCGATGTATTTCTCTCTAAAGTTAGTTAATTGAAAGAAATTGTAGTAATTTTATTATGTTTTCACTCTAGGTAGCCAGTAGCATAAAAGCCCTTGTGGTCAATTTGTCGAAAAAAAATCAGTTCAAGATTGTGCCGCAACCACGGAGCAGTGATGCAATTTTGTTATATGTAGAAAATAATAATTACCAAATACATAATTATTCATGATTCTGATACATACGCGAATATGTAACCTATTAGGTACGTATTGAAACAAGACTAAGTTTACGAAAGTGATATTTTTACGAGGTCGTTTTGGAAGTTGAATACAATCGGAGGCTATAAAAAGAATACGCGATATCGCTGTCCTCCTGCGCGAAGACGGCACTTCAATCAGGCTTAATGTCAGGTTATGCAAAACAACGGAAATGTCAGCAGCACAGACGCCCACTGATCACGTCTGTGTCGATTGCTGACATCGTGAAGGTGTTCTATTATTAAAGCGGGTTTTATACTATCGATACAGTTATTGCAATATTCAAGTACCTATTATAAACACTTCTAATAACAAAAATGCTGTAAGTATTTAATTTATTTATTTAGTTTACAAAATATTTACTAATTTGGGGAAATAATAATAACAACCGCATTCAGGGCAGTATTGCTTATATACGAGTATAACTTATTCTAGATTTCAAAAGAAAATCTACACAATGACCTATTACTCCATAAAAGAGTCCGGCAGTGAAAATATTAACATACCAACAAAGTGTTATAACTAGGTTGTAGGTACTTTGTGCAAGTGACCGACTATCAAGGTCTTGATATGCTAGATGTTCTGCCGCAAAGGAGCAATGGGTAAGTATTGCTATGTTCTGGTGTAAAGGGCACCGTAGCTGAAGAAATTGCTAGGTTCGAAAGATTAAGATCGAATGTCACAGTAATGAATGGGATTGCAATGCAACTATCAAAGAATCAAAGTCAAAATCATTTATTTCAAATCGGCTTAACTTTCGAATGGTCAATTTTTTTTAAAGCTACCGCCGGATCTCATCGCGGCCTCAACTGAGAAGATCCGGCAAGAAACTCAGCGGGCTTGTCATTTTTTCACTTTTTTTTAAACAGTGTCGTTACAATTAGATCAGGCATCAGCGACAGTATGTCCTGCCGTTCATAAGATCAAATAAGAGAGAGAAAAGGCCAAAGGGATAGTAGTCGGACCAGTCCCCCCAAGCAGCACCCGCGCACGGTTTGACTCGAGCAGCAGCCATCACTCCCCGGGATCCGGGAATAATCTCGTTTTGTCATTTGTAGGACGGTAGGTATACCAAGATTATATAAAGAGAACATAAACAGATAGTAAGTTGTATTAAACCAAATCTAGCTAAGTGTTATTGCAATGCCTAATACCTATACCCTCATTTGTGCGTGCGGGCCTGGCGTTCACACTTGAGCAAACAATATCCTTTTTAAAAAGAAATTGGTCTCCCGGGGCAGTTTGTTTACTTCTAAGAGAGGTCACATCGTGCTCCATTCGTCCGACAAAGGAGACACGTGCGTTTATTTTATAGTTAACGTTTTAATGCGAAATCTAAGCCTGAGCTGGCTATACAATTATCGGGTCGCACACAATAACAAAAATCAATAGGAGAATAGAAATTCACGGCATAGTTTAAGCTGTTACGTTGATGTGGATGTACTCATTGGGTGTGTTTGCACACAGTTTAAAAAAGTAGCCGCTTTGTACGGTCAATGACTTTTCAGGTGTAACGATGCTGGGTCATATTTATAACTACATTTTCATGAACGAGCTCTTATTTTATTTTTAGGATATACTGTATGTATACCTACTTCGTTTGTGATCTTAGGCGATCTGAATGTTATTCATACACAATAGCGTGATTTGATATAAAGCAAATATCTTTAATTATAAAATTGGAAATGGGTTTGCATCTAAAATTTTGTTACACAAGACGATAAACAATAAATAACTCTGGATTAAGTAAATTGATAATTCTATCTATACAATTGGCTTCTGACTTTTTGTGTCAAAATGAATACTTTGAAGTTGTTCATGTCGTGGTGGAAAGATTCAGCAAAGTCCTTTTTTTACAATAACAGTTTATATTTAAAATACGTATACTTATGAACATTACACGGTTTAGAATAAGTAATGTAATATTCGATGATAAATTATTATAATGTTAGATATTTAAGTAACGTAATTCATAATTTGAGTATTAACTCTACGGTGGAATGTATTAACATACATACCACCTGCGCATCGCAGGTAACCGGCGGATCTAAATAGCCAATTGGCGTTCATTGTGACGTTCCAAGGAGGAGACTTATTTTCAGCAGTGGACGTCTTCCGGCTCATGATAATAATGTTGATGGACACATACTAGTTTCTGAATTGTGTATTGAGTAATATTGTTACGGTTAGTTTAAAATTATACACACGTTTGTTTTGAATTTGACTTACGAGGATAAACGATTATCATCATCATCATTAGCAGCCGAAGAACGTCCATTGCTGAACAATCCTCCCCCTTATAAGTGAGGGGTTGCCATAATCCCCACGCTTGGCAGGCGTCTTGGTGATCGCAGTAAAGGTGGTAGGTAATCCAAAAGAAAGACGCTGCTGCCCGTCTTCTTGTTTTCCCTTAGTCGCCTTTTACGGACACACAGTGGGAGGAGATGGGTGGCTGCTATTCTTACCCGGTCACCCCACCGGGAACGATTATATATGTAGACTAGCTGACCCACGCAGCTCCGCATGCGCTATTTTTACGTTAACTAAACTTTTAATAACAGACATTCGCATCGAATACATAACCTCCTTTTCTATAGTCGGTTAAAAACTGGGACCCACTTTTTACTTGCTCTCCGTAGCCGTTTAGTTCAAATGGCGTTAAACGGTCACCCATCTATTTAATGACCTTACCTAACGTTGCTTAACCGGATTGATTACAAAACCTTGATAACAACTCTCTATGAGTGTTCCCTTACTAATATTTATTATAATTATGAAGAAAAATTGATAAAATCGGACCACGCGTATAACCAAGTACCCATTTTGACTTTAACCCCCTCTCCCAAAAGAACCGTGCTAGATTACGGGATAAAAAGTATCCTATGTCCTACCTCGTAGTAAGATCTCTAATCATGCCAAGTTTCATTTGAATCCATTCAGTAGTTTCGGCGTGATGCTCAGCCGTGATACAGACAGACAGACAGACAGACAAAAATTAAAAAAATTACATTTTCGGCCTCAGTATCGGTTATAGAATGCCCTCCAAATATAATTTTCAAAATATCTTCAATGTACAGAATTGGACCTGTTACAGTTTTATTATAAGTATAGATAAAATTCTAAAACGTAAACCGGTGTTTGCTTACGCATATAACAGCAACTATCTTGTACAATTATCGGTACATGTACCGTGTAAATCATAAGTCAGAACAACAATTATCAGCTTAAAATTATGTGCGGCAGTACCACAGCCAGCGTTAATTATCACTAAAGCCCGTATAATGAAGTAGATTAAACCCCTCCGTTACCCCTTACCGAGTGGCTGCGGTCGTGTTCCATACAAATTAGCAAATAATTTCGCTAATGAAAGTGCAATGGCCGCGGTCCGCTCACAAAATGTTTACCTACCTGAGAGGCAGGTTCAAATGGCCGAGATATGAGGCCCGCTGATTCTGACAGTCTGAGTTTTCACCGTGGACATACGAGTCATTCACAGTGGCGTAATTGTGACAATGTCCTCGGGCTGTATGAATTATAGATGCATGTCACGGCATATGTGAAAAAAAGTAACTTTCACCAACAGTTTTATTTATGGGTGCGACCCTGGTCTACTTGTTTTAGACACGAACATTATTAAATATATGACTTCGTATATCAGTAAGTATTTTCAAGTAATTACTTGAAAAGACTGATCAAAGAAAAGGTAGAGAAAGGCTTAGTTATATTGCGCATATAGTTTTCATCATCATCACCAACTGTACAAAAAGATATTGACTATGTTTTTTTTTTACAAACTAGTGATGAGACAGACAAGCATTGCTGGTTGCGATACGCTTGCTTATAGACAGTTGCAATTCACGGGCGCTCGGCACTCGAGACATTAATTATGTCTCTTGAGAAAACTATGTATACCATTTCTTACTTCGCGGTAAGGGAAGCTTTCTGTCTCTGTGTCAAAAATACAACTCACGGCTCGGAGATGATTAAAAAACAAAGAGGACAAACTAGACTAGAACTACGGTCACCTGATGAATCCTCAAATTAAATCCCTTCATTAGGACCAAAAAACCGCAAAATACCGCAATACCGCAAAATCCCGCAAATACCGCAGTGCCTGAAGACGAAGGTTTTTAACCAGTGTGTGGTGCCAGTGATGACATATGGTACTGAGACGTGGTCCCTAACTGTTGGCCTTCTAGATAAGCTCAGAGTCACACAACGAGCTATGGAGAGAGCTATGCTCGGAGTTTCTTTGCGCGACTGAATCCGGAATAAGGAGATTCGCCGAAGAACCAAGCTCTTAAAATCTGCAAGTTGAAGTGGCAATGGGCAAGCCACATCGCTCGGCGAACCGATAACCGCTGGGGAAGAAAGGTTCTCGAGTGGCGACCACGAACCGGACCACGACCGTGGACAGACGACATTGTGCGCGTCGCAGGTAACCGGTGGATGCAAATAGCCAATTGTCGTTCATTGTGGCGTTCGAAGGGGGAGGCCTGTGTTCAGCAGTGGACGTCTTCCGGCTGGTGATGATTATTAGGACCGAAATTGAAAACACACATAACTATAAATCATAGACAATAAAGCTTATAAGTTCTATGAGTCATAGATTTTCAGTAGTTAAAATAAACACACTCGATAGGTACGCTAAAGCATTTAGTAGATTGACAGGCTGTAATCTAGCTAATAACTGGCAGGTTCTCGACATCCGTCCAGGCCGCCGACCCTCTTACATCTGCATAATGATATTACCGATCCACGGCAGATAGAGTGTAGGGCTTAATTGCACAAACTTTATAATGTAAACACCCTCTTAATTAGGTACTATTGTAATTTGTGAACCACGTCTCGGACCGACTTTATAACCGTGAACTGAAAGTTCAACCACCCGCTATAAAAACTTGAAGGAAGTAAAAGAAACAAAAGTATTCGGGACTTGTCAAAGTTTATTGGAAATAAAGAAGATTAAAGTATCTTTCGCATGGTATGGCAATGTTGCCACTGTAGAGTTTTATTTACTTTTATTATTTTCTTGTTAAAGTATGTAAGTATATTCTCGAAAACGTCTATAAAAGTATTATTATATAAAATCAATACACAGGCACTAGTTTTGTTTAAGGTCATCGCACCTAGTCCTAGACAATTAGGTACTTGGCAGTGACATACGTTTTTTGTTGGTATTCGGAAGGTATTTGACCTTCGTAAAGGCGGAGGACGATTATGTGTACTTCCTGCGCTAAAACCTCCCAACTTGGGAGTCTCAAGTGGCCTTTATTGATACTATGGAGAAACTCTGGATTGGACCTTGTCAGAGTCATTCATTTCAGTGCCAGGCGTACCTAAATAATAGATTTAACAATAAATGTATTTACCTACCTATACCTAACTATAAAAATAATATTTAGGTATTTTACTACAGTTTATTTACAAATATGTACACTTAAACTAGGTAAAAAACTTCCTCGAAGTTGTCGCCGCACTGGGAGGGTAGGGTACCTAAAAGACTGGCGGCATTACCCCTTTGTATGGCCAAGCTTATACGTTGGCAGAAAAAGCTACCAGCCCGGCGGTCTCCTGAGACTTCGATAAGTTTGGATGAAATTTCTTTTACCAAAGCGTGCGTCTCATGAGACCAAGGCCCCATGGTCTCCACCGCAAAGGGCGCAAATATATAGCTATATTTAGGCTATAGCTATATATAGGCTCTTTTGTAAATATTTTGTTTCAATAAACAAAGTTTTTTTGGTATTTTACTTATTTACTTATTTATTTTTTCGGCAAACTGAAATGTAAAGGAATCCAATCTGTACGAAGTAAATACGCTATTATAAACTTCTAATATACTAGATATAAACACAAAAGACATAGGTAATTTTCTTATTGTAGGTATTCCATTAATTACCTAACTTATTTATACGATACCATTTACTTCACAGGAGAGTATATGTTTATACACCCTCCTGTTAAGTAAATATCGTATCCGTTTGGATATCTAAGGGTTTATCTCAGAGTGTAATATATATATATATATTATACATAATATGTATAGTGAATGTAAAATGCTTTGCAAGTACCTAGAAAACCTAATAACAGTTACACTATTCATTACCCCTTTTCAAGGTTGAAAACACCTTGTCAGTTGACATAGTGCTGGCGATGTAACTGTAGCTGTAAATAAGTATTTCATTCTGTTACATTTTTTAAATGTTGTTTAATATCATAAAAATATGTAGACATGCCGCAGATATACCACGTTCTTTCCCACGTCAGTACGCGATATGAAATATAATATTTTTTCTACCAATACGTCTAATCTTAGCAATTGCCGGCTCGGCTGCAGGACCGGTATTCGGATCCAGTTTTCCAGCAGCCGGGAATATAGTCAAGCGCACCTGCTGCACTTGGGAGTAGATCGTTATTGATAACTCCATACACATTTATAATACACTTAACAGAAAGCTAAACATATATCAGTTAAATAATAGGGATTGTAAAAAAAAGGTGAATGACTGGCTTGAAACCATTTCCTACGAGGAAACAGAGTCAATTCTACAATCTATACTTATAATAAAACTGTAACAGGTCCAATTCTGTACATTGAAGATATTTTGAAAATTATATTTGGAGGGGATTCTATAACCGAGACTGAGGCCGAAAATGTATTTTTTTAAATTTTTGTCTGTCTGTCTGTCTGTCTGTCTGTCTGTCTGTCTGTATCACGGCTGAGCATCACGCCGAAACTACTGAATGGATTCAAATGAAACTTGGCATGATTTGAGATCTTACTACGAGGTAGGACATTGGATACTTTTTATCCCGTAATCTAGCACGGTTCTTTTGGGAGAGGGGATTAAAGTCAAAATGGGTACTTGGTTATACGCTTGGTCCGATTTTATAATTTTTTCTTTATAATATAATAAATATTAGTAAGGGAACACTCATAGAGAGTTGTTATCAAGATTTTGTAATCAATCGGGTTAAGCAACGTTAGGTAAGGTCATTAAATAGATGGGTGACCGTTTAACGCCATTTGAACCGTGCTTCGGAGAGTAAGTAAAAAGTGGGTCCCAGTTTTTAACCGACTATAAAAAAGGAGGTTATGTATTCGATGCGAATGTCTGTTATTAAAAGTTAAGTTAACGTAAAAATAGCGCAGGCAGAGCTGCGTGGGTCATCTAGTTTATTAAATAAAAATGGACTCAATAAAATTAATATCATACATTCGCATACATACACACACATACACAAACACACACACACACACAAACACTGACACACACAAACACACACGCACTCGTATATTATTACTACCATTTTTAAAGTTGTTTTCTTTTTATTTATTTTTTTCTAACTGTATATATATATATTTTTTTTTCATTTAACTGTTAAATAGAGCTTATATAGCTATAGAAGAGCGGATCCTTCAAACACAAGTATTATTATGCTTAACTGAGGGACCCAACCTTGTATGTAATTATTTTAAAGTAAGTTAATGAAATAAACATTTTTGATTTTTTGATAACTTACTAATACATACACGACTACATAAATGACGTAACTGCTTCCTAGAGAAAACTTGCCCAAAAACTTTTTTCTAACTTATACGTTTTCAACTACAATTCGATCACTTGGTAAGTATTATAAAAATATGATGCATTAAACAATATTTTTAGCTTCCAGCTTAACTTGCCCGGTTGTTCTAGACAAGAGGCTTGGAACAGCTTGAACAACTCTTTTTTTTTTTTTTTGGCAGGACAGACGCTGTTGGCCGCAGATGGCCATTACAGTTTCACCGGACAATAGGAGGCGAGCGCTTAAAGCGCTTTAGCCTTTACGGCAGAAGTAGCGACGAGCTCCAAGGGCACCTCAGGGAGGCACGGCCTCGGCTTGGGCTGTCGCTTAGAGAGGGCTGATTTTACCACCGGTTCACAACGCGCCCCCACTGAGAAGAACCGGCAAGAAACTCAGTGGGGTGATGCTCGTCGTTGTGGTCGCATACGTACGACCCTTCGGCCTCGCCGGCGAGACCGGTGTCTGTTTGATAGTGTAGCATACGGTTGTCGGGGAGGGGAGCTCTGACACTCTGTTGGTAACTAACCATGACAAAAAAATACACTCTTAATATACAAGAATACAATATAATAGTTCTTCAAAAGTAAGAAAATGCGTTTCCCGTCACTACCCGCCCAGACTCTACTATGTTCAACCACGCAGTTGGTTTAATCTCATATTATATGTGTTTTGTACCCCGTGGGTCTTTCCGACGTTGATATAAACAGCCTATTTGATATTCTTATCACAACCATCTGCATGTCTGCGCATATTACCGTATTTTCTTTATACATTTTTTTTACTCCGTCATAGATATAAATGTACCTACTATCAATTGTTTATTTTAAACATCGATTTGTGTTTAACTGCTGTGAACTATGATCTTTTGGAACGAAGTTCCTTATGGGACGATGCGGAGGGGTTACCCTACGGGAAAAAACGTCCGGAACGTAAGATTATTATTCTCAAATATATACCTATATCTTATTTTAGTTACCATAAAACTTAAATTTCTATGATCGAACATAATTAGGCTTAATTATTATTATTTATGTGGCACACCGTGTTTTTTTTTCGTAACGTAAGGTTATTATTATTTACTAGCTGACCCACGCAGCTCCGCCTGCGCTATTTTTACGTTAACTAAACTTTTAATAACAGACATTCGTATCGAATACATAACCTCCTTTTTTATAGTCGGTTAAAAACTGGGACCCACTTTTTACTTGCTCTCCGAAGCACGGACCCGTTTAGTTCAAATGGCGATAAACGGTCACCCATCTATTTAATGACCTTACATAACGTTGCTTAACCCGATCGATTACAAAACCTTGATAACAACTCTCTATGAGTGTTCCCTTACTAATAATTATTATATTATAAAGAAAAATTCATAAAATCGGACCAAGCGTATAACCAAGTACCCGTTTTGACTTTAATCCCCTCTCCCAAAAGAACCGTGCTAGATTACGGGATAAAAAGTATCCTATGTCCTACCTCGTAGTAAGATCTCAAATCATGCCAAGTTTCATTTGAATCCATTCAGTAGTTTCGGCGTGATGCTCAGCCGTGATACAGACAGACAGACAGACAGACAGACAGACAGACAAAAATTAAAAAAAAATACTTTTTGCCCTCAGTATCGGTTATAGAATGCCCTCCAAATATAATTTTCAAAATATCTTCAATGTACAGAATTGGATCTGTTACAGTTTTATTATAAGTATAGATAGATGTGGAACCATCCGATCATTATTACTACTTTAGTTAAACGAATCGATGTTATGTATAGGTGTATGCTTACACTATGTATAGGTGTAATTAGGTTTTTTTTAATATTTTTTTTTATTTTTACTGATAAAAAAAATATTATAAAAAATGTATACCCGAATAATTATTTTCTTTAATACCTCGAATAGAACTTAAAATTAATATTTTTATAATAAGGAACTTCGTTCCTATCCGGTGTCCCACGACACCACACAGTTTCTTTTTTGACGCGGCGGAAATCTTGAAAGATCCCCGGGAGCTGTGGTTCTTGACCGGGGTATGTGGGATTCTTACACACTAAAACCCCCGCGGCTGTCGCATCGGCACATGAGAGAGACCCAGGTCTCTCCGGTGGGATCTGCACCAGGAGGCCCTCAGTGCCTTGCCTTTGAGCCTGCCGCCGGGGGGCGCATTGTAGCCCCCCGGGAACCTGTCACGGTGCTCACGGGGACGGGGGTCGCAACCCCGCCGCCGTCCTCCTCGGAGTCGCCGCCGTACTCAATGGACGTTCAAAGGGCCCACACCCCGAACGTCCAGCGACTCCGAAGGTTGCCCGTTGTTTATAGCCCCGGGCTCAGGGCTGGGGAGCGAGACGTTGGGCGGCCGCTTGTGGCGGCCTGCGCCTTCGTCGCCGAGCGGGATTAACGCGTTCGCGTTCCCGCTCGGCGGCCTCCTTCTGGGACATGACAGTCTCGCAGAAGGCGGCCATCGCTCCCCACGCCGCATCCCCGGACAGCATAGCCGACACTACGCTGCCCAGGGAGAGGTCCGATCCGATGACTGCGACCAGGTCTCGACGCTCCAACGACCACGCGGGGCAAGCCTCCAGCGTGTGTTGGGCGGAGTCAGACTGGTCGCAGTGGAAGCATCTCGTCGTCGTCCGAAGGTGAACCATGATCTAACTTAGCATCGCTCGCTGGATTTCAATTGGAATTAATACAATGAAATTTTAGTAGTTATTCTACCAACCAAGTATAATAAAACTGAACCGCCATAATATCGGCAAACCTTGAATGAAACTGGTTGTAAATTGGTTAAACACAGCGTCTCGTGCGCCATCAATATGTAATAAATCATAATGTTAACCAAGTTACGGACAATATATACGTTAATGGTACCTAAATAAAAGTACTATGGAGTCTATGAAACCAATTCGCGTGATACAGAAATGTCTCGTAACGATAAACCTTGGTTTATGAGACGTAAACGTGCAACAGAATTTATACGTTCCTTTCTTTTAAAAATAGTTCTCTTAGATGAAAATCGCTTTGTTCCAACAAATTCTCCATTTTAAAAGTGCTATCAAAAGGCTCGTTCAAAGATGTAATCATCAGACTTGGTTGATGTTCGTGTTTTAGAAGGGGATGCCAAGTGGAAGAGACGAGATAAGGAAAACAGTTCATCAAAGAAATTAAAAGCGCATTAAGGAGGTAGTGCCTTAGTATTTTTTAGCAATAAAGGCAACATTTTGAATAAAGATATAATATATTAATTAATCATAGTTACCTATTGGGCGACAAAAAAATAAGAAATAATAAAATATTTGTAACAAATAGGTATAAATATATTGATAAATATTCAACATTCAAATCAATAATAATAATATCCAATATTCATAAATATATTGATATCGAAATATTGGATAAGTCGAGGCAAAGTCCCGATACTAACGTGCCCCCCTATATGCCCTGCTTAGTTTGGAATCAGATGACCGTGTGTGGATTGTCCCAGGATATTATTATTATAGCTAGTAAAATAATTTGGTAAGCGATGGACGCTACTTTATGTCATCAATAAAATTAATAATTGCTATTTGAGTCAATTGCATAAAAATTGTACATTTGGAAAAAACTTTTGTCCACTATAGTAAATTAGGTCTAAAAACAAGTATCAATGATTTATTATCATAATTATTTTACATTTATTTACTCCAATGGTTATATTTCTAAGTATAATATTCGCAGTCTTATCTGGTAATAATAAATGGTAGAAAAAGATTGATTTATAAAAATATACCTTTTGTTTGTCATACAAAAACACCTTGTCCTACCCCTGCTATATAATAATCTAAATCAATTATCTTTTGAACCTGCCAAAAAATCATATTTTTTTTGCAATAATTATCTTTGCTAATAAATACAATTCTCGTTAATATGCTTTATTTTAGATTTGAATAATAAAAAATAATAATAATAATATCTTGGGACAATCCACACACTAATCTAATGTGAATTTCTAAACTAGATTCCCTAAAAAAACACCTGTCTCAACTTTTCTACCTTTGTATAACATCCTTTGTATGACAGAGATTTAGAAGTTTGGAAATAGTTATGAACGCATCCATTGTTTTTTCACGTGCGGAAACTCTATTACTACAATCAACAGAACAAAACTAAATGTCAGGCATCTTAGTTTTCTACTAGTGATTTCATTTCCACTTTGAAGTCAGTTAGTCGAATGAAAAGGTTCTCTTTGTATGACGCTCGTATCAGGTAAGTTTTATGATTTTTACATATTATTCTTTTTTACATAATACATTAATGACTGTGTAAAACATTGAGTAAATCGGGACTGTGAAAATCTGTCAAAATTTTAAAATAATTGTTTGTAATGGTTTTGACACAACAAAATTCGGTTCCATTGTATGACATTTTATAACTAACTCAACTTCCTTTGTATGACAAAAAAAATATATTCCTTTGTTATGACGTACATTTTTTATGCAATTGACTAATTTGCCTACATAATTACATTTTATATAGTAAGTAAGTAAGTATACAAAAAAAATAAAACATTAGCGGTTTTTATTATAAAGTAATATTCTATGAGCGGGCAGCCTTCTCGCCATGTTCCATGTTTTAGGTATATTAGCCTTACATATTATTAAAATCCCAATACGAACGTACAGTACGCGACAGTTGGACATGGCAATCGGGGAGGGGACACCCCGCACACGCACACATTGCCCGCGTAAGTGTCCCCTCCCCCGCGTATCAACTCATACCCCGATTGCCATGTCGACCTGTCGCGTACTGTACCAACTACTTACACCAAGTATAATAAATAAACAGATTTAATATGTCAATATTCCAAAAAGCTAGATACCGATTATTGAACAATTACAATACGTAACTATAGGTAAGTACATATTATTAACTATGATCGAAATGCCTAAATTCAGTATATACTACTTTAAATTCATTTCACAATGGGGCGCAAATCAAAAACCTCATGGCCCAATTAAAGATATTGTTATCTGACAAAATTAGCCAAAGACCATTGTACCAGCAAGATTTAAAAAGGGACCAATTAATTGGTATGTAAATTAGAAAGCAGCGGACTGAACAAATGGCTTATTGTCTGAAGGGTACCAATACCGACGCCTCCACGACTCCATTCCAAGACAATACTAACGTTCACCCACACCATACTCGGTATTTTCAACGAGGCACTGTTTGAAACTTTCCTACTCAAAGGTAAACAGGATACACTATTGTTTCAACTTCAGCCAATAAATGATTGTAATCTTCCTGCCTAGACAAAATTTAATTAAATTCAAGTTAAAACTTTGAAGTTTTCCTATTTCGTGCGAGTTAATTATGCGCGTTCAAAACAACTTTCGTTTACGAAGAAAATAAAAACACTACCTCCAATTATCATTGATTCCGTCTAATACGACTCCCGTGGGTAAGTATAATGGTTCCAAAACTTGAAATTGATTTTGTAGATTCATTTAAGTATGTTCACAAATATTTAAATTTTTTTTTTATATTATAACGCAGTGGTGAAGAAAATTTAATATTGAATCTAAAGCTAACTGAACTAAGTTTGTTGCGGTAAACATGTTAAGTTAATTAAGAACGTCGATGATAATGGTGCCGATTCTGTTGTCACCACTACACTAAACTAGACTAAATTTTAGTTTAGTGGTGTCAAACGATGATTAAGTGCTTAATTTGATTTCGACAGCTACTAAATTGAGTTGATAGTGAGGTTTTCATTGGTCAAATCATGTTAGTTGAAAACAATTCTCTTGTTCATCTGATTACACTAAACTAAACTAAAATAATTCTCCGGCTCCGATACTTATATTAATTTTAATATTAATTTTATTTTATTTTAATATATTTTATATTAATATTCATTTATTAATTAAAAATATTTTAATATTTATTTTAATATTTGTTGAAATATTTGTTTAAATATTTATTTTAATATTACTTTAAATATTTATTTTAATATTTGTTTAAATATTTGTTTTCATATTTATTTTAATATTTATTTATATATTTTTTAATATTTTTTTTATTTATTAATATTTATTTTAGTATTTATATTAATATTTATTCTAATATTTATTATAATATTTATAATTACTTTTTTATATATTTATTAATATTTATTTTAATATTTTTTTATTTTTTATTTTATTTTAATATTTATGTAATATATTTTTTTTTTATTTATTAATATTTATTATATTAATTTATATTTTTTTATTAATATTTAATTTATTATTAATATTTTTTTTAATAATTATTAATATTTATTTTAATATTTATTATATTTATTTTATTTTTAAAAAATTGAATATTTTTTTTATTTATTAATATTTATTTTATTTTAATATTTTATTTTTTAATAATAAAATATTTTTTTATATTTATTTTATTATTTATATTAATATTTATTTTTGTTATTTATTCTAATATTTATTTTAATAATAATTTTAATATTTATTTCATTCTATTTTAGTCTATTCTATTTTATTTTAATCGACATCTTTTAGATGCCGACTAATTTGATCTAATTTTAGTTTGAAGTTTCTAATATTAGGCATAAATGACGTAAACTGTGCACAACAGAATAGCAAAATACGTTTAAAACTAAGTTGAGTAACTAAAACCATTATATTCTATCAGACTATACCTAATTTAGTTTAATTCATGGATCTCTGAATAGGAAAGACACGACTAAACTAAAATTTAGGTTAGTTTAGTCTAGTGTGTGACAACAGAATCGGCACCATTATCAAATTATTTCATAAAGCGTCCAGGTTCAATCAGAAGCAAAATGATACCTTAAGCTAGATCAAAATTTGAATTAACTAAAATACAGTTAAAGTTACAAATGCATAGATACTGATGACAAAAAGCTTTCCACATAACAGCGCGTCACATCCGCTGTGTTCGCTTGCACACCTGCATTATAAAATTCGCACGTCCCACAGAAAGTGCAGAAGGTATTTTAATTGATAACCTTGTGAGAAAGCGACTCATATAATACTACTCAGTGGTGAAATAGAACGGAAACCCACAGCAGTCGGAATGTGCTAGGATACGAGTGATATAGAAATCGTGATGAACATTCATGATGTCGTAGCCAATACGTGTTAAGACTGTCATGTTTATTTTTTGTTATTCTCATATCCGTTTTAAATCTTCGACCTACTACACTATCCTCGCTCAAAACAAAATTCCGAATTCCTTAATCCTCAATGTTAATATCTCTTTTGTGTAATGTTGTATTTTACTTACGCGAATATTACACCTTGAAATCAAACCACCACCGGCTTGGGATCCTGTGATAAATATAATTAAATCCAATATCAAGCAAAACACTGCACGGCCTCAAGATACTGTAAGCTCTTAGTGCGTAGATCAGACTAACAATAATAACTAAGAAGACCTGAGGGTACACCGTCATAATTGTGACATAAGGAAGTTCAACATCTCAGTCCTCCCGTGACCATGGGTGCTGCAAAGCATTTGAAACGTCGGGATAGTAAACTCAAAAATAAACCGCAATAAAATCCGTAAAAGTAGTTTGATTTCAATATCTTTTATGACTTAGTAGAACGTGATTATATACATACAATGTCCGAACAAATGTTAAAGTGAAGATGTGAAGGAGTGTCCAGTGGCATTCAATGTCGTAAGCTTGATTAATACATACAAACAATCTGTCTGGCGTCTAATAAATTACGCTCATTATCTATAGTTTGGATTTAGACTAAAGAACATAAATTGGGCTAATAAACGCGCTACGAAGCTACAAACCGACAATGTTAACTAGGCACTTATTAGATCAATGACCTAAATTGCTCCGAATCTGAGGGAAAATTTTATAACATCGTAAATATAAGCTGTGCTATCCATCTATCTACTTATTTAAGTCAGTGAGTAATTTGAGTCCTCAGTAGGTGCAGCTAAAGATACTTGCTTTACTCATACATAACGGAGATTGCGGGTTTGAACGCTGCGGGAAGCGACTACTTTATATTGTTGTCCCTACTAGTTAAGACTGTCGCAACCTTAATATTGTCATTCTAAGAACTTCGAACGTTAACTTTAATATTGTCATTCTAACAACTTCATACTTTAACAAAAAAAATTGCTACTTTAACAATAACCCGTTAACAATAAACGTTGCTGTAACGACTGCCGACTATGAACGGCCGTGCTGTGTTAAAGTTTCAGAGTAATTTTTTGAAAAGTAAAATCCATTTGTTGATGGGCATGTAAAAAGATATCCTTGTGCCTGATATCCTTTCGGCCGTAACGGCTTTCGGTCTTAGAAGATAAAATAAAGAAGGTGAAGAAGCGAGAGTGCACTTGTTCTTAGCAGAAATGGTCTAAATTTTCTTTCTCGAAAGTATAGTATCTATACCTAGTAGAACAGCAAAGAAATATATTAATAACTAGCTGACCCGTGCAGCTCCGCCCGCGCTTTTATTACATTTTGCTCCCCTTTTCTCCGTCCTCCCTAGATTTATTTCTCTCCATATCTCTCTCTCTTATAAAAAAAATCGAATTATATGCTCTTTCTCTCCTCCCTCTTTCCCCCTCCCGCTTCGGTTTCCGTCACACCCCCCCTCTTCCTCTCCCTGTTGTCCCCTCTCTGAACTCTCCCCCCTCTCTCTTCTACGAACTTGCTCACTCCCCCTCACTCAACCCATCACCCCCTCCTCGAATCCCCTCCCCTTTTTCTCCTCTCTTGCACCCTCCTCTCGTTCCATATATCCTAGTCAATCATGGTATCAGCGGCATTAAATATACTTTACGGCCTATTCTCAGACCTACCCGATATGCACACAAAATTTCATACAAATCGGTTCACCCATCTATTTAATGACCTTGCCTTATGTTGCTTAACCTTAACCTAGCGGTATGAAATATACTGTATGACCTATTCTACCCGATATGCACACTTTCATACAAATCGGTTCACCCATCTATTTAATGACCTTACCTAACGTTGCTTAACCTTAACCTACCGGGATAAAAAGTATCCCATGTCCGTTTCCTGGTTCTAAGCTACCTCCCTACCTTTTCAGCCGAATCGGTTAGGCCGTTCTTGAGTTATAAATAGTGTAACTAACACGACTTTCTTTTATTAAAATAGATTAGTTGTTTAGTGATTGTATGTTCAATTTCACCGATAGATGGCGCTGTTCATAATGTAAATCACGCTAACATCGTAAAATACTGTCTTATCATATTCGATAATGAAAGTTCTAAGATTTTCGCATCTTTTATTGTTGCGATTGTAATGCAATACCTATTATACACTACCTGGACTTGGGGAGTTTCATTAAAATTTCATGATCCACCCCCCCCCCCCCTCATCTAGTTTGGACTCGCTCAGGATTTACAGATTTTAACCTTTCAAAGATATAATGTGATATTGCTATCAGCAAAGTACTTAGAACAATACAGAAATCTAATGTAAATGTCCTGGGTGTACCGGACCGGCTTACCCCTTACAAAAATTGACCCTTCGCCACTGCCATATCTTATGCAAACTAAATGTCTGCTCAGTCCCTATTGTATATAGCGTAATAATACATATCTTAATGATTAACTGATCAGTCTATAATTACCCTATCCACATACAAAGGAAATTACGTGATAATATGTGCAAGTAATGTTTCACTGCTTAGCCCCTATGAAACATAGCGTGATGTTTTATATACCAATTTATACCTTGACTTCTACACAATACATCAGTGAAAGTCCTATCAAAATCCATCCACGGGTTTTCAAATGATACCTGGACAAACAGAACGACAGACAGACAGACAGACAGACAGACAGACAATAATTCCAAAAAAAATTGTTTTGGCCTCTATGTCGATAGTATAGTATCCCCACATAGAAATTTTGGAAAAATATTCAATGTACAGAAAAAGTGCTCTTTGAGTTTTATTATAGTATAGAAGACTAGCTGTCCCGCATAATTCCGCCCGCATAATTCCGCCCGCGTAATTTTCCGTGGGGTGCCGGGTTAGAATAGCATCCCCCCATCTCCTTTTGTTGGGTGTCGTAAGCGAGAACAGGAAGATAGGCAGCAGCGTCTTTCTTTGGATTCTTCTTTCTTTTGGATTTATCTTCCACCTATACTGCGATCCCCAAGCCGTCTACCAAGCGTGGGGATTATGTCAACCCCTCCCTAAGGGGGAGGCCTTTGTTCAGCAGTGGACGTCTATCGGCTGCTAATGTTAATAATGATAATGAATTTCCTGTGCAAGAAGTTCTGCAAACTATTAAAAAAATTTAACAAAAACATGAATGAAATCGGCAAAGTCTTTCTCAAGTTATGGCGTGGCCAAGGGAAATAGGGATTCATTTTTATGTTATATATATATATGGTTTAGTCTCAGATTACATAACAAAAGGGTTTATTATTCTCCATGACTCCTCTACAAACATTTTCCCACGGGAACGAGATATTTTCCCGTTGTAAATAAGCCATCATGTCCTAAAGGAAAGTATCGCTTGAATAATGGAAGAAAAATCTGATATCGGTTTAGCATTCTCTTAAGTATTGCATAATCCACAAACCTAACTAGTTTCTCATCCAAATCACGGATTGTTTATTTTTTTTTTCTTTGCCACTCTTGATAAACGTCAAGAAGTACAAAGTTTCTTTTTAGGACTAAGAAAATAAAAACGAAATGTAGCTGGCGCAGGAACGTCTAATAAACTTGTATGAAACTCTGCAATTACTTTTAGTAATTCTCGTCCTAGCCGCAACCGCCTTCTGCAACCATCACTAAATCCAGGTCACCATCTCCAACACTACAAAAATAGGACATGGTATACGGTGATCTACACAGTATGTTATGGTGCAGTAGGAACACATTATATAACTGGGTTTAGGGTAACTTGTTGCCTTTCTTCGGAGTCGCTGGAGGTTTGAGGTGAGTGCCCTAGACGTGCATCGAGTACGGCGGAGACTCTGAGGAGAACGGCGGCGGGGTTTAGACTCCTGTTCCCGCGAGGACCATGACTGGTTCCCGGGGTGCTATAATGTGCCACCCGGCGGCGGGCTTAAAGGCAAGGCACTGACAGAGATATCTGGTGCAGAACTCAGCGGAGAACCCAGGTTCACATGTGCCGATGCAACAGCCGCGAGGACTTTAGTGGATCAAAATCCAGGGGCCTAACGAAGGTACGCGGGGAAACCTCGTCAACAACAAAAAAAGTTGTAGCCTTTTTGGTGTGGTGGGTATTCTATTCAATTCTGTAGGCTGTATATTAGGCAGAGGAAGCAGCTACTTTGTACTCTGTTCCTTCCTAGTAAGAGTAATAAAGGTTGATTACTGGGCTGTCGTACAAGTAACAAGCCGTGGTCTTTCATCTTATCTGCAATAAAATACAAGTAAACTGCATCCATATCTACGTAAACAGTTAGTTCTAATAACCATTTATATCCTGTATAGTTTGCTACACTGATGTCGATCTGTTTGAGGTAGAAGTAACCGCTTATTATTCATATAAATACTACTAAACGTAGAATAAACGTCCCAGCAAAATGCATTGCATGGTAACTCTAGTGCTGACCAAGTTTTCCAAGAGGCGCGACATTCATATTACAAAAGTTATAGCCAATGAAAATATTGTAGCGAATAAGTTTTTACCACTTCCAGAACATGACGACACGTTTGTTTACAACATACGGTGTAAGTAGCTTGTGCTGTGGATTTTATTAAAATGCAATTCGAAAATGAACAATTTCTAAACTCCTTATAATATCGTCGAAGCAATGGGCAAACTTCTGTCGTGGGGTTCCGGGTGAGAAGAGCAACCAGCCTTTAGGTGTCTTAAGAGGCGCCTATGGGAAAAGACTGGCAGCACCGTCTTTCCATTGGATTACCTAACACCTATAACTACAATCCCCAAGACGCCTGCTAAGCGTGGGGATGATGGCAACCCCTCCCTTCTAAGGGGGAGGCCTTTGTCCAGCAATGGACGTCTTTCGGCTGTTGATGATGATCATGAATGGGCAAACCAGGCGTAATTTATATTAATAAGCCAATGACTTGACATTCAACCTAGATTGGGATACATTTCTCATGTTATTAGATTGCTACATTATTTTTAATGTGCACATCATTTAACACACATTCAATGTTAACTTCAGGAATAAAATATCAATATTGAATAATATTTTGGACACATTAAAATTCAGGGGACGTGTGCGAAGTGAAGATAACAGATGGCCAAGCTTTTACTTACCGCGTACGTCTTAAAGTCACGCAAGTATAATACTTATATGAATTCGAATGTATGAGAGCTTAGTGCGTGACCCACATGCCAATATAATATCAATGTATCCTAATCGACTATCTATCGTATTTTGGACAGCCTTAAGAATTACATATCGATAACGATGACGATAATATACGTTCGATTGGCAAAGACAGCTTAATGTAATAGTCATCGGGCTGAAAATTAACGATTATATACTGAACTATGAACTAAGGCTAAAAAAATAAGAGTAGACGCGACGCCGAGTTTTAATAAGTACTTAATTAAAGATTTTTTTTGCAGTTGGGGAGGAAAACTTTAAAATACACCCAGTCTTTTAGGGGCGGAAGCTGGGTAATATAGGATTTTTACCCACTAAACCTTCCCGGTGGCCTCCATCGATGCAATGGAGAGAGAGAGACCTCGTTGGCACGCCGTTAGATCCTCGCCAGAATTTGTCCAACATCAGACGCTCGCTAGAGCACGTCCCGGGGGAGCAGAAATGCACTCTTCCCTTGACACCCTTCGCGGTGCTTGCATCGACATTTGATGTGACTATTTGAGCGTTTTGTATTCAATTGGTCCCGTTTGCCCACTGGCAGCACTCCCTGGCCGCTACCCGATAGGTCCTGCGTTCAAGTCCCACCAAGTGTCTGAGTGTTACTATATTTTTGGATTTAGGCGATTATTATTTCTTTAGTCCGAGTTGTGAATCAATATTATTTTCTAACAGGTATTGTTGTTCATTTGGGATATTACCTATAATACCTACGACAGGTGTTTTTTGTGACCATTGGTACGTTGACCTACATAACATTCATAATATTTTTATTATATCCACGTGTATAGCATATCTTCTTTATTATTGCTGGTATTTGGAGCTTATGCCACATTTTAATGATAATGTTTCCTATAAAAACCTGAGGGTTAGTATTACAGGTACTTTTGAACGTATATTAATAAAAAGTAATGGCATATAGAACTTAATCTTGTCATATTTTACATCCATAATATAAAAAGCGTTATGAACTTATACGAGTATGCTATCATCGTGTTATTACTTCAGGTATTATTACGTACTTAACTATGTACGTAACTTCTACAAACTTCAGCCTCTCTAGTAGGTATACAGAAAATTATTCGGTATAAAAGGAATCAAAACTAATAAAATTATTTACTTATGGTGGTGTATTAGATTAGTATCCTACCAATTATGACTTATGGTTGCCAGACCTCGGCAAACACCCAGAAAAACTTACATACCTTAGAAGTTTACCAAAGGAGCATGGCAAGGAGCGCATCATTACGTTACATCAGGTTAGACAAGAAACGAGTCGTAGACATAAGAGAAATAACGAAGCGGGAAGATGTTGAAACCACTCCATATTCCATATTCATGGCAACCAGTAACTGAAAAAGAACTAATAGAGAATATAAAAACGATAAAAAATAAGAAGAGTACAGGGTATGATGGTATAACATCACAGGTCGTGAAACGATGCACATCAGAGATAGGGAAACCTTTAACTCACATAGCTAATCTAATAATTTCCACGGGAATATTTCCTGAAAAATTGAAAAAAGCCATGGTAAAACCGTTCTTTAAAAAAGGGAATGAGCATGACCCTAATAACTACAGACCAGTGGCATTGTTGCCACAATTTTCAAAAGTATTCGAAACAATTATACATTAGCGTCTGCTTCAATATTTGGAAAAACAGCAGCTATTAAACGAAGCTCAATGTGGCTTTAGGACAAATCGTTCAACAACGTTAGCTATCTTTAAAGTATTGCTCGGTATTCTGGATGCTTTAAATACAACAAGCCTTGCTACTACCATACTCTTAGATATGTCTCGAGCTTTCGATTGCGTAAATTATGATATTTTATTAAAACAGCTAGAAAATATGGGTGTTAGAGGGGTTGCACTAAAGTTGTTCGAAACATATCTAACTAAACGAACCGAACACGAGCAACAGAAATAAATTATAGAGATGGGAAAACAAAGAGTATTTTGTATAAAAGATCGGAATTTCAGGAAGTAAAGGTAGGGGTGCCACAGGGTAGTATACTTGGCCCATTGCTATTTCTGGTGTACATTAACGAATTACCGAATATTGTGGACGAAATGTGTGTACTCTTTGCGGACGATGCTTCTGTTTTGATAACCGGAAATAAGAATTCATTAACTGATTATGAAGAAAGAATAAATATGACATTTACAAAAATAATTGACTGGTTACAAACTATTAACTTAAACATAAATCTTATTAAAACTAAGTACATCCAATTTCGACCATATCAGGCTAATCATGTAAAACTAAATATAAATTACAAAGGAACGTATATTGACGAAGAAAATTCTTCGTGTTTTTTAGGTTTAACTACTGACAGTCATTTAAACTGGAAGAAACATATAGAATTATTAAATAATAAAATCAGGTCATTTTGCTACGCACTACAAGTTTTAACGAACTCCACAAATATTGAAACTGCAAGAGTAGCATATTATGCTAAAATCTACTCCATCCTTAGCTATGGTGTAATATTTGTGGTAATGCAGTGGATGTCTCAAGCACTTTTGTATTGCAAAAACGGTGCCTTAGAATAATACATGGTATTAGAAATGACATCTCGTGCAGACCTATATTTAAGGAAGAGAAATATTTAACATTAACTGGAATATACATTTATAACATAGTGCTTTTTATAAAGAAATATAAAAGTTATTTCCCAAGTAATGATACGCTGGAATATAATTCTAGGCTCCGAAGCAGGGATAAGATTATTTTACCGCACCCTAAAAAAGAAATCGTACATAGAAACATGCACTATATGGGAATAAAAAATTATAATCATCTGCCAACAGCTATGACCTCTAAAAAATGTACTTAAAGTTATATTAATCGAGAACTGCTTCTCTGACATTAATGAGTACTTTAGCGTAAAGATTAGATATCCACGATTATGAATTTAATATTTTATAATTTGTTATTTTGAACCCGTTATTGTTTTAAATTTGACATTGAATTTATAACTTTCTGACATGTATTAGTTGTGACATTTTATTTAATTACTTATCATTACTGACGTGTAATTATATTGGAGTTTTTGAAATATTGTGATTGTGATTTTGTTATAGTGATTATAGAATATAAAATAAATTAGATTAAATATTACATATTATTGCATGCCTAACAGGTAAATTGTGCTGTGCTGATGATTTATACTAGAACAACTTTTGTACCTACCGCAATTAAGTCAATAAACCATTTAAATTTGAAGTTTAAAACTATGTTTGTGGACAACACTAGCAGAAAAAACGCTGGGCGAGGTAGTTGTACGTAATGCACGCTAATCAAAAACTACAAATGTTGAAATAAAAATTATGAAAAAAATATTTATCTATATCTATACTTATAATAAAACTGTAACAGGTCCAATTCTGTACATTGAAGATATTTTTAAAATTATGTTTGGAGGGCATTCTATAACCAATACTGAGGCCGAAAATGTAATTTTTTTAATTTTTGTCTGTCTGTCTGTCTGTACCACGGCTGCGCATCACGCCGAAACTACTGAATGGATTCATATGAAACTTGGAATGATTTGAGATCTTACTACGAGGTAGGACATACGATAGGTACTTTTTATCCCGTAATCTAGCACGGTTCTTTTGGGAAAGGGGATTAAAGTCAAAATGGGTACTTGGTTATACGCTTGGTCCGATTTTATCAATTTTTCTTTATAATATCATAAATATTAGTAAGGGAACACTCATAGAGGGTTGTTATCAAGGTTTTGTAATCGATCGGGTTAAGCAACGTTAGGTAAGGTCATTAAATAGATGGGTGACCGTTTAACGCCATTTGAACTAAACGGGTCCGTGCTTCGGAGAGCAAATAAAAAGTGGGTCCCAGTTTTTAACCGACTATAATAAAGGAGGTTATGTATTCGATGCGAATGTCTGTTATTAAAAGTTTAGTTAACGTAAAAATAGCGCAGGCGGAGCTGCGTGGGTCAGCTAATTAGCAATAAAAGGCTTTGAAATTTAATATTAAATAGGAGCTCTAAATAGGAGATATTCTTCTGTGAAGCAGCAATGTGTCAACATAATTGTGTTCCAATGTGGTTCCAATGGTAAAGGGCACTGTAGCTCGTGAAATTGCCGGGCTCAAGTGACTTAATAACTAATGTCTTGGGTGACGAGTGGCAGTGCAGTCCAACTGTCCATAGGCAAGCGTGTCGCATACCATCAGGCAAATGTCCTACGTATCTCGTCACTAAGTTGCTTAAGCCACAAAAAAATATATAAAAGTTATTATGTTGGTAGAAACAAACATTAACGAAGCAACGACGTATTAACGTAATGGTACTAATAAAATAGATATACCTAATTACCATAATGTTATTATGTAATCGTAACCTTGCTCTGAGCGTACATTGAGAGCATCTAATGAATTCAAAATAGTAACAGAAATATAACTGAGCAGATGTTATAAATGAAAATAACAAACCTACTCGACTATAATTCGTTGGTGGGAGTGGTACATCTGTTCATCTCCCGCAGTACTTGTACATATTTGATTGAAGGTGTCCTAAATAATTTTATAGCAAAGCAATTACATGCAAACCAGGTCACGCTTGTACTAAAAATAAAAGTATAATCAGAAAACTTCAGACTGAAAAACAAAAAATCAGACTGCGAAAAAACTATATTAGCTCGGGTTGTAACAGCATACTTATGCGACATGTGTCGACACACTTGCTGCGTCCCACACCCCGGCAACTTGCAGGGCGGCTGGAGGGGCTGCGGCGACCGCTAGTGATGCAAAGCGACGCAAGTATGCAGCTCTAGGTTCGAGCTATATATTTGTGCCCTTTGCGGTGGAGACCATGGAGCCTTGGTCTCATGAGACGCACGCTTTGGTAAAAGAAATTTCATCCAAACTTATCGAAGTCTCAGGAGACCGCCGGGCTGGTAGCTTTTTCTGCCAACGTATAAGCTTGGCCATACAAAGGGGTAATGCCGCCAGTCTTTTAGGTATCCTTCCCTCCCAGTGCGGCGACAACTTCGAGGAAGTTTTTTACCTAGTTTAAGTGTACATATTTGTAAATAAACTGTAAATATTTTGTACGATTAATTAAATTAAATTACAGCATACATAATTGGATTTAGTCTCATAAAGTTACCTTTCCAGTAATACCTTTGAAAATTTACTAGGTGGTAGGTTCTTTGTGCAAGGTACCGTCCAGGTAGGTACCAGCGCAGTCTCAGATATTCTGCCGCCAAGCAGCAGTGGTTAAAAATTGCTGTATTCCGGTGTAAAGCGGTAGCTGGCGAAATAACCGGACACAAAAGACTTAATATCTAATGTCTTAAGGGTTGGCAAAGCGCTAGTGATTCTTCTGGTGTTGCTAGCGTCTATAGGCTGCGGTGACTGCT
Organism: Furcula furcula; assembly: GCA_911728495.1. Taxonomy (NCBI): domain Eukaryota; kingdom Metazoa; phylum Arthropoda; class Insecta; order Lepidoptera; family Notodontidae; genus Furcula; species Furcula furcula. Next base: position 18,843,579 of record OU452244.1, read on the forward strand.
TACTAAACCACCAAGCGGGCCGCATGCTTGCTTGCCACTGAAGTATAAAAAATGTCTAAGAAAAGACTAAATCTAATGACTTCAAATGTTAAAATCCATCAAGCATGCCAGGGGGAAACCACTTCTGCTAAGAGGCGTACTCTAGTGAGCGTCCGGTTCTGGAGTGACACTGATGAGACAGAACAAACAGACCAAACAGACAGACTACTAATCACAGGGAGGGGAGTTTTAGTAGGTGACAATACCTTATAACCCGACCATTAAAGGTCCCCGATAGCAAAAGACCTCGGGGGGGGGGGGGGTAAGAATAGTGGCGGGTAAGAATAGCACCCACCCATCTCCTCCCGTTGGGTGTTAGTAAGAGGTGACTACGGGAAAACAAGAAGACGGGCAGCAGCGTCTTTCTATTGGATTACCTACCACCTATACTGCGATCCCCAAGCCACCTGCCAAGCGTGGGGATTATGGCAACCCCTCCCTTCTAAAGGGGAGGCCTTAGCAGTGGAAGTCTTAGTCTTAGTTTCGGCTGCTGCTGATGATGATGACATAATACAGACACTCAAAAACATTCTACAGGAACAGTTGGGTAACTATTTTAATTCAGCTTCCCGTAGCGTTTTACGCGTTAACGATCCACCTTCTCGATTATAAATAAATAAATAAAATAAAAAATAAAAATGTTTTATTTTCAGGCGCTAGGCCCATATTTTGTTAGTATGTAGTACAATTTCTTATATGACTATGTTAGTAGATACATGTAAACACATAAATAACGCACACAAACACACACTATGTTGGAAGGTTTATTTAGCTCCACGTAAGACGTGCAGCTTAATAAACCTGCCCATTGTAGGCCCATCCAGCCTCTCCGCAAACACCCTGAGGATACCGTTGGTGCTCTCCCCCACCCTGCGTATTATTGATGCGACTTTTTTACGCATAATTGCGAAATAGTCGTCAGTATGCGCATCCGCAAACATGCCTGACGCACTACATGCCCTACATTAGCCACTTAACATTTACTATAACGAGCAAAGTATGTTAATGTTTTACGCTTCATCATCATCATCATCACCAGCCGGAAGACGTCCACTGCTGAACATAGGCCTCCCCCTTCGAACGCCACAATGACCGACAATTGGCTATTTGCATCCACCGGTTACCTGCGACGCGCATAATGTCGTCTGTCCACCTAGTGGGAGGCCAACCTACGCTGCGTCTTCCGGTTCGTGGTCGCCACTCGAGAACCTTTCTTCCCCAACGGTTATCGGTTCGCCGAGCAATGTGGGCTGCCTATTGCCACTTCAACTTGCAGATTTTAAGAGCTAAGTCGGTGACCTTGTCGGCGAATCTCCTCATTCCGGATTCTGTCGCGCAAAGAAACTCCGAGCATAGCTCTCTCCATAGCTCGTTGTGTGACTCTGAGTTTATCCGAAAGGCCAACAGTAAGGGACCACGTCTCAGTACCATATGTCATCACTGGTAACACACACTGGTTAAAAACCTTCGTCTTCAGGCACTGCGGTATTTCGGACGAGAAGATTTCACGTAGTTTCCCGAACGCTGCCCATCCGAGTTGGATACTTCGAGCGACCTCTTTGTCGAAGTTGGACCAACCTAACTGGATGGACCTACTGGTTTTACGCATAATAAATATTTTCAAAATACTATGACGACACATTAAAATAATTATAACTAAGTTGTTGTAATTCTAGACGTGATGTCGGTGATCAAACCGTCGGCACACAAAATGTATGGAGCCTATCTGGAAACTAATTTGCCTGTAAATTGTTAGGGTGCGATGTTGTTTCAGCGAAGGGTGAAGCTAGAATCATTAGCTAAGATTACCTTAAAACGTTATACGAGCTAACAGTAGAGGGCGAAGTATAATCAAATTGTTATCAGTGAGGGCCATGTCTCGCGGTGCTCGTTTGTAGTAAAATTACTTCGAGTATGCCGAGACACGCGTTTTACCCTATATTTAAACAAGGTATGTGCAAATCAACAAGCTACCTAATATATTCTATTTTCTTTGAAAGTCGAGTGGAATGAACAAGGTTATGTTATGTTAGCCTGAGGGTTGCTTGTTCAGTGAGGAGATGGAAAAATTATTTACCTTATATTATTTTAATTATTTACGGTAAGTGAACGTTGCCAGCAGCTATACAGTTTATTTTTCGACATTTGAATGAAGTTCGAAAAATTTTATATAAATAATTGAGATATTAAGGTGTCTGTAGATAGTAATAATAATAATATCTTGGGACAATCCACACACGGTCATCCGGTCCCAAACTAGCCAGAGCCTGTACTATGGAGACCAGACAACTGATACTAATACTTATTACTGCCAACCAATGGGTCGTGGGTTCGATTCCCGCCAAGTGTCTGGGTGTTGTTTATCTATTTAAGTATGTATTTACAAAAAAAAAGTATATAAGTATTAGTATCAGTTGTCTGGTTTCCATAGTACAGGCTCTGCCTAGTTTGGGATCGGATGACCGTGTGTGGATTGTCCCAAGATATTATTATTTATTATTATTATTTATTATTATATACTTTTTTTGTAAATACACACATCAAAAGTGTCTAGGGATCAACATATATTTTTGCAATAACTTTTCTCCTGATTGATATTAATTAAAATTTTCTTTAAGGATTCATCAAATAAAGTGTTTTCGTTTGTCACAGTAACGATAAACCAAGTCACCTTTGCATTAATAAAGAAATTTGCCATTTTCCTAATAAAGGGATTTTTGACATTTGAACCACTAACACAAAAGTTCGAAAAAAAGACTGAAATAACAGTTTTCTTTAAAATTTTATTGGGTAACTTAAACAATTAATAATCCGTGTTTCTACCGCGAACACTAACAACACAAGAACATCGGTTTGGCATACTCAAAATGAGTTCATCCAAATCACGCTGTGGAATGGCCGCCCATGTTCGTTGCAACAACAAAAAAAGGTCTTCTTGCGACTGGATACCCTCCATATTCGGCAGAGCTCTTCTCTGTAGCATATCCCATGCATGCTCAATCGGGTTCAAGTCTGGCGACTGAGCAGGCCAGGGCAGGACATTGATGTTAGCTGCGGCGAGAGTCTGTCTTACAACTCTTGCGGTGTGCGGTCGTGCATTATCATGCATTAACTGAAATAAGGGACCGATTTGCACTTGTAGAGGAACGATGACGTCTGATACAATCGTCTCAGCATAAATTTGAGCGTTGAGGTTGCCTCTGATCCAAATCAACTCAGTTCTTCCGCCGATCCAAATACCCGCCCATACCATGATGGTTCCACCACTATAAGGATGGACTTCCTGGCAGGATTTTAATCGCTGTTGGCGTCCAGGGGTTCTCCAGTGTCGTATACGTCTTGTATCCGGTCTCATACCAAAACGAGACTCATCAGAAAAGCACACGAAACGCCATTGTTCTTCTGCCCAATTTCTGTGTTCAAGAGCCCATTGATATCGAATCCTACGATTGTGCATTGCTATAGGTGGTACCCGTAGCGGTCTTCGGGAATGAAGGTTCACTTCATGCAAGCGGTTTCTGACTGTTTGGTCGCTAATTAAGTTCCCTGAAGAGTGATGAAGCCTCACGGCTAACATCATGGCAGTTATTGTTGGAGCTCTTCGAGTTAAGATTTGAATATATCGGTCTTGTCTCCGTGTGGTGCAGCGATACCGTCCTCCATGGCGCTCAGCCACGGTACCAGTGCTTCGGTAACGTGTCCAAAGTCGACTGATAACACTCTGACTTGTATTCAGAGCTAAAGCCACAGTACGTTGCCGGGAACCAGCTTCTATCATTCCCACGGCTCTGAGCATTTCTTCCCTGCTTAAATGACGTCGCCGCTCCATAATAACGTTGGTTTTAATCAGTAGTAGGGAAACAGTAGCACTAATAATGTCTTCAATGCGTTGTATGTTTTTATAGGGAAAATATTGACAGCTGATTTTCATCTTTTACTCGAATTTGATTCACAGTTCCTGATTCAAATTATGAAATGCACCAAAAAGGATCCATATAAATTTATAAAATCATAAATTTATTACAAAGCCACATCTCAATCTCAAGAAATCCGCTTAAAAATGCTTGATCCCTAGACACTTTTGATGTGTGTACATACTTAAATAGATAAATAACACCCAGACACTTGGTGGGTATCGAACCCACGACCCATCGGGTAGCAGTCAGGGTGTCTAACCACTAGACCAACGGGCCCGTCAAACGTCAGCATTTAGATAGCATGCGTAGATGGCATACGTAAGCATTTTTTTTATTACCGCTCCGCTTTTAATTATTGTTAGGCGATGACAACTTCCTCTGCTCTACATATTTACCATAAAATATGCTAAACATGTTAAATTCAAAATAAATATGGTTATTTACAAAGCCGCAACAGGATTAACTAATTAAATTATGTTCCTGTACATTTTGAGTTTATAATAAGGTTCTACCGTTATTAATGTATATTTTTTTTATAAATGTTCTCCTGTCCAATACGGTCACAGGCCGCAGCTGCGGTTAGATGTGCATCTATGTCTAGTATCTTGATTTACTCTCACAATCCGATAGGCAGACCAGTGTCGATTATATATTCAGACTATCGGGTAATTTGCGTGTATTGACCTAATCTGTAAATAATTAACAAATGCAATGAACATCGCAGGATTCGAACCCGCGACCTTCGGTTTGCTAAGTTTCCAGCTGCGAAACAGAGGCTACATATAACATTATTAATAACATCGTTCACTGTCAGGACCATATGATTAGTGATTATGTATAACAGTACAAAACTTAAAGGTCACAAACAGCATTGGACAGCAGTAGAGATGATAATAAACTAAATTCAGTTAGGGAAGTGAGGTATAGCATGATAATCCGCTCAAAATATTGCTAGGTTGTCCCTCGTTCAAGGGATCGTAGAGGTAGAGACTACAGCCCGCAGTGTCAGATTTTCTGTCACCAAGCAGCATTGTGTAAACACTGCTATGAACCTTTCCAGCGTGAAAGGCACTGTATCTGCGGAATTACCGGGCTGAATAGACTTAATAACTAATGTCACGACGGACTACCGACAGTGGACTGCAGCTGTCTATAGGCAGGCGAGCCGCTTAACGATACGATTCTTCACTGCCTTATCACTGGTAAGCGGTGGTCAGACGGGATAGCAGTCAAGCTCTGATGAAAAAAAAACAAATAAACCAACAGGTAATCGCTTGTCTTTTATACAAAACGAATGCTTTAATCTGAGGAGATTGGTTAAATGGACTCTAAATTGAAGTGAATATGTAGTACTGTATCAACAAAGGTGAGATTGTTTTAGCAATGTTTCATATGATCTCATACGTTTTTGTATCTACAAACTTTTAATATAGCCATCTACGTATGTCCGGTGCGTATTGTATGTCGGATACAGTATTAATTTAATAAGCAATATGTCATAAATAATTCGTACAATATATCTACATACATAACAGCGTCAAATGGCATAATTTAGCACATCCACCTACGCTCAAGTATCCGTTAAAATTGTTTTACGACATTTAAATTATAGTAATTACTAGCTGACCCACGCAGCTCCGCTTGCGCTATTTTTATGTTAACTAAATTTTTAATAACAGACATTCACTTCGAATACATAACCTCCTTTTTTATAGTCGGTTAAAAACTGGGACCCACTTTTTACTTGCTCTCTGAAGCACGGACCCGTTTAGTTCAAATGGCGTTAAACGGTCACCCATCTAATTAATGACCTTACCTAACGTTGCTTAACCCGATCGATTACAAAACCTTGATAACAACTCTCTATGAGTGTTCCCTTACTAATATTTATTATATTATAAAGAAAAATTGATAAAATCGGACCAAGCGTATAACCAAGTACCCATTTTGACTTTAATCCCCTCTCCCAAAAGAACCGTGCTAGATTACGGGATAAAAAGTATCCTATGTCCTACCTCGTAGTAAGATCTCAAATCATGCCAAGTTTCATTTGAATCCATTCAGTAGTTTCGGCGTGATGCTCAGCCGAGATACAGACAGACAGACAGACAGACAGACAGACAGACAGACAGACAGACAGACAGACAGACAGACAAAAATTTAAAAAATTACATTTTCGGCCTCAGTATCGGTTATAGAATGACCTCCAAATATAATTTTCAAAATATCTTCAATGTACAGAATTGGACCTGTTACAGTTTTATTATAAGTATAGATAAGACGTTATACATAAGGACACTGAGTTCTGCTTCCTCCGTCTACACAGTTCTACCACCTGTTATAAATATTACATTAGCTTTCATACAACCTTTAATCGAAACAACCCTACCACATGTTTTTTAGTAGGTCATAAAAATAAAATAAATAACCTGCGGGTTTAAAAAGGTCACTTTCGGTGAACATAATATGAGTAAGTTAAGGATAAATTTTTATTCGTATTATTATATAATTAGTACTAATAAATGAATTGAGTATGATTGACCTAAAATGTGTGATCATTTTACGAAAATTACAGGAATTGCAAAGAATCTGCTGGGAATGCAAAATACGCATTTTATTTTAGATGAAATGCTTAATATGGACTTCTTATGCCCGCTGAAAATAAATGGGGATAAAAAAACAGCACTTATAAAAAATGTATTGAATAACTGATGTAGCGCCACCGAAAATACGAAAAAACGTGCTGTAACGTGCGGAATATGACTTTATAATTTGTTGACACGTAGGCATTCACATACAAAACGTTAAGCTTTGGGCAGTCGAACAACAATCTTAGTCATTCAAGGCTTTCTTCGGAACCAGTTTAAAAGTGTTTAAAAGTTCGCTAGCACTCAAAAACAACACCCGCTCTCATTGTGTGAGATTTTCTGTTCGGCCAGTCAACAAGTCGCCACCCATATAACTTATTGAACTTACTCCTTTGTAACCATGGCTGATTAATCGTTACAAATATATCGCCAGAATTTCACATGATTTAGCCACACAATAGGCATAGGGAGGTTAAATTGCGTGTTGCGATTCTGCAAATCTCACTGTGTAGCTGAATGAGACTACCGTTTATTTTCATACGTATTTTTGTATAGGTATTCACTGTAAAACATAATAAAAGTAGCAGTTATAGAAAGTGGTGACAGTTTTTGTATGCAATAAAATCTTTTAAAAAAAAAATTGAACCGACTTCAATATCACTGAAAAGTATAAAATAATTTAAATATTATTGAAGTTGGTGTTAGCTTACCGGCTGTGTATATTTGGCACCAACTTCAATAATATTTAAATTATTTTATACTTTTCAGTGATATTGAAGTCGGTTCAATTTTTTTTAAAAAAGATTTTATTTTAATTTTTTAGTGATATTTTCATATATAAAGGTTGAACCATCGAAAACCGTAAAATTATCTAGGTAGGTTATGATCACATTATCGTCTACATAGTTTTACATAATTCATGTTTCTTCAGAAAAAAATATCCGATCGTAATGAAATTTACATGGAATCATCATAGCAGTTTACTCTCTCGAATAAAAAAAGAATCATCGCAATCGGTTCATAATTGTCAGAGCAATGTAATGGAGAACATCAGTTTTATGGTTTTTACCAGATAAATTCCTCCACATCGTTCATGGTCCTCCAGGAAGTTCTTATCCGGTTGTAATAAAATTCATACAGATTCAATACAGTGGTTTCTTCTTTCGAATAAAAACAGAATAATTGAAATTGGTAAATATTTGCCAGAGTTATGACCATTTTTGTCCTTAAAGAGCGACAAAAAGTCATCTATATAGGCTTTCTTGCAGCTCTCAGTGCGCAGTCACCATTCTTGTTTTTTCAGGAACTACTTATTACTAAGCAATAATTTTTTTATGGGACCCAATCAATGGATTGAAGAATGGATGGAAGAAAGTTTTTTTCAAATCGGTTAATAATTGCCAGAGTTATGCGCGAACATACATAAAATATATATATATATATGTACAGACGAATTGAGAACCTCCTCCTTTTTTGAAGTCGATTAAAAATCACAAATGCCGCTCTATAGCCTATATCTCTAATCTCTATAATAATATCTCTTTGATTATTATAGGACTGTATTTTTTAACAGACTTCAAAAAAGGAGGAGATTCTCAATTCGTCTACATATATATATATTTTTTTTATGTATGTTCGCACATAACTCTAGCAATTATGAACTTATTTGAAAAAATCTTTCTTCCATCCATTCTTGAAAACATTGATTGGGTCCCATATAAAAATTATCGCTTACAAATAAGTAGTTCCTGAAAAAACAAGAATGGCGACTGCGCAGGAAAGCTGCAGGAATGCCTATAAGATGACTTTATGTCGCTTTTTACGGACATAAATGGTCATAACTCTGGCAAATATCTAAATGATTCTTTTTTTATTCGAAAGAAGAAACCACTGTGATGAATGTGTATGAATTTTATTACAAGCGGATAAGAACTTCCTGGAGGACCATGAACGATGTGGAGGAATTTATCTGGAAAAAACCATAAAACTGATGTTCTCCATTACATTACACTGACAAATATGAACCGATTTCGATGATTCTTTTTTTATTCGAGAGAGTAAACTACTATGATGATTCCATGCAAATTTAATTACGATCGGATATATTTTTTCTGTAGAAACATGAATTATGTAAAACTATGTAGACGATAATGTGATCATAATCTACCTAGATCATTTTACCGTGTTCGATGGTTCAATCTTTATGTATGAAAATATCACTAAAAAGTTTAAAATAAAATCTTAAAAAAGAAAATCAACCTATTTCAATATCACTGAAAAGTATAAAATAATTTAAATATCTATTATTGAAGTTGGTGCTAAATATACATAGCAGGTAAGATTCTAATTTGACATTTTTGATTATAAGCCAAAAACTATGTGATGGAAACCAAAATACAAAATCTGAATCTAAAAATCTTTTGAAATGTGCAAATGAAGCCCTTTCTTATGATACCCCACTCAATATAGTAATCGCACTTTGAAATTTTAACGTCTTATTTCGAGCCCCATTGAAAAAAAAACGGAGATTTTTTTATTTTATTTGCGATTAGGTTGGGTAACTAAGATCTACAACTACTTATTCCAAGTTTCAAATCGATATCATCAGTGGTTCCTGAAATATACAGGTGTTACAGACAGACAGACGAAGTCGCACCATAAGGATTCTTTTTACCTTTTATGTATGGAACCCTAAAAACACAATACTATTATATATATATAATATTATTATGTTAAATGGGGAGAGTGAACCTTCAAAAGAACTTTATAACTCTTCAGTCCAAATCGTAAAGTTCAAATCAGTTTTATGACCGCAGACGAAGTAATTTGATAACAAATACTTCAGTCACTAGTTTATAGATATAGGTACTTGTAAGCTTTATGTGTGGAACAATTAGTCTAAAAGCTGGCTGGGTAAATGTGTTCCAATTTCAATATGAGTTTATAGAAAGTTTATAAAATAAAAGGAGACTTTACACTCTGCGGCCTAAAGCGGGGATACGGAATCGTAATTGCTATTAGTGCCGCCATATCAATTAATGTTGAATTTAATTACCTCGGCCGCGGGCCGAAGCTGTCTAGGCTATAGGTGCCGTCGCTCGGCTATAAATCAAAAGTGTAGTTCGTGCACCCACCCATGCAGAGGGCACACGTTGCGCAATCTTTTCAAATTTTTTTTTTCCCTGTATTATTTGATCTTTTGAACGGCAAGACACACTGTCGCTCTGATCTAACTGTAACATGACACACTGTTTAAAAAAAAAAAAAAGTGATAAAATGACAAGCCCGCTGAGTTTCTTGCCGGATCTTCTCAGTTGAGGCCGCGTTGTGATCCGGTGGTAGCTTTTTAAAAAAAAAAAAAAAAAAAAATACATGACCTTTCAAAAGTGCTAGCGTTAAGCCTATTTGAAATAAACTATTTTTGACTTTGACTTTGACTTGACTTAATCGATTGTGACCGGTCGTGATTCGACTGTTTTTAACCGGCTTCAAAAAGAAGTTCTCTATTCGACGCGTATGTATGTAATATTAATAAAAATGCGTAATATTCATATATGTTAGTCTATGTGAGCTTCTAAACAAATTTACCAAATTTTACGAGTGTATGTATGTATGTATATATGTATGTATGTATGTAGGTTTGTCCGCGGATTTCTCAGAAACTACATGTCCGATTTCAAAAATTCTTTTTGCAATAGTTAGAGTATTTTTCAACTTAGGGTAGAGTACAAGTTTCATCAATCGGTCCAGTAGTTTAAGAGATATAAACTTTTTATGTAAGTACTATAAAAAGTACAGTACTGTTCAGTAAGTTACTGTAACGTAGACGTTCGAGTTGCGTGATAGTGCTATTACCTATTTTGCTGAAATAAAAGTCACTAAAAAGTGTTAAATAAACTTTAAAAAAAAACTGGCTTCAAAGTAAATTATCTAAAAAGCATAAAATAACGAAAATATATTGAAGTCGGTGCTGTGCTAGCACATTATGTTAACTAAGACTAGCACGAGCTGACACCGACTTCAATATATTTTCGTTATTTTATGCTTTTTAGATAATTTACTTTGAAGCCGGTTTTGTTTTTTAAATAGTTTATTAATAGTTAGATATTCATTGGCTAGGTATATACAGCCAAATATCTACTTTAACATTCTTAATAATATGGCTAAGGCATCGATCTCACAGCATTCCTATGTATATGTAGATAGTGACTCCTTGAGCATGGGACAGTTCAAGTAGGACTACCACCATGTCAGATATTTTACCGCCAAGCATCATTATATGGACATCGCTGTGTTCCGGTGTGAAGGGCACTATAGCTACCTCAAGAAGCTTAACCCCAGAGCAAAAATCTTCGGCAGACTCCTATGTGACAAGCGGCAGTGTACGACAACTGGCTAGTCACGGTGCTCGCGGGGACGGATGTTGCAACGCCGCCGCCGTCCTCCTCAGACCCGCCGTCCTTCTCAGAGTTGCTAGTTGCTACCGTACTCGAAGGACGTCATGGGCCCAAACGGCCAGCGACTCCGAAGATAATCAACCTAGTGAAGAGACAAACCACGCATTCGCCTGAGGGTAAGCGATACGCCTGCCTATGGCCAGCTGCAATGAACTGCCTCTCTCGAAACATTAGTTATTAAGTATCTTCAGCCCGTTAATTTCACTAGCTGCAGCACCCTTCACATCTGAACACAATAATGTTTAGGTAAGGTACACACAGCTGCATAGCTTTTAAACAATTTGAATAAACGTTTCATAACAAATGAGTATATAAAAGTCCTTTTCCTTGTTTTGTTAAAAAGCTGTGCACTCATGATTGCATCATCACTAACCTTCAGAAGATATAGCGGTCAAACACGTGCTGCAAAAAACTGCATAGAAATATATTATTGATACGGTATTCCGTATTATACGCTGTGATTATACGTACAAGTGCTGCCCTCTTGAGTTCTACCAGTCATTCAATGTACATATTTTGTTCTTGGTTGTACCGTCACGTGTACAAAGTACGTCTGAAAGTAGTAGTGCACGAGTTGTCTTAATCATTGTGTAGATGGCGCTAGTAAGAACATCTTACAACGGTAAGGGAATCAAGATAATCAAGACGGAATGAGTATAATACGGATAATCTCAATGATATTTAGAAGCAAACAAAGAAGAAGCAATATATTATTTTGATAATATGTGTACGTAAGGTACACGTGGTTAATGTGTGTGGGTGATACCAACCACTATAGTTGTACGCTTTGTACGACTATATTTTGATTTGATGATTTGATGATGCGCCTTGATGATACGCCAAGATTTAAACGTTTTGCCCAATTTATCGTCTAGCATAAGCTGCGCATTATTGAGGCAAATTATCATTACCTAGGTACTTATTGATTATTTGCCAAAATCAGATGTCATTGCTGGGGCTAGGAATATCGACTTACTTATGTTAGCAATATTAATAAAATCTAACCAAACACAAATGTTCAACAAAAATCACAATTTCTCTGATCTGAATTTTTTAACATACTTACATAACTTAGGGAGTTCTTCAAATATGGTGAAGGCAATTTATGTACTTATGTCCAATATTGTCCATTAGGTACTTTTACAGGGAGAATATATTAATTATGCCTGTTTATATGTCATTCGTAATGCATGTTCTGGAAGGTTTAAGTTGCTAGGTATTTTTTAAAAAAGCCGTCATTAAAAGCCCTGGTACATGTGATTTCTCAGAGTTATCTATCATATTTCCCGACTAAAACAAATCATCCTTTTCGGCCGCCCTGTTCTCTGAACTAGGAAGGCAATAGACTTTCGGACTGCAAAATCGGTCTGTTCGCCACCTAGACGCTTTCATATCAGGTTACCTCTATCACATTTTCTGCATGCGGAGTAAAAATGCCCTTTGTAATTACTTGATATTATACAAAACTTGCATTCACACTTTTATGTCTTACGCGATTGTAGTCTTTTTATACGCCATCGCCCGCACTGACTAAGTATATCGATAGTCTCCAGCATATCCAACATTGTTATCTTCGACGTGCCGTTGCCCGTTGCTTAATTTCTACAGCGCGTTTAGGTTTACATGCGGAATGTAGACCTAAACTGTAACTTTGGGTAAGAGGCCAAATCACTGAAATCCAAATAACAAGAGGGCCAAACGACACCTTGAAAGCGTGTTTCACCAGCACCGGCGCTAGTCCATGTAGCGCCCGTGTGCAATCAATTCCCTGGCGCCCTCCAGTATAGACACGCGGTCAAAATGCCAAATGGAGGTCTAAGTGGGCGCTGCTCCGTGGCGACCCCGCGCCCCCATGCACCTTGGATGGCTTTACCTATGCAGGGTGTGCACCCTGAACTAAAGGTAAAGCCGCCCCTGTGTCTCACCTTTCCTTACCTATTTAGTACCGCAGCTGACTATGACCTCAGTCCTTCCGACTCTCGTCGCTGTTCGCAGCATCTAGCTGTTAGATCTCCCAAACTTACTGAAGGACCTTCTGGCTTCAAAAATTATAACAAATGAATGTTACACACTCTAACAGACACCTGTCTCGCCAACGAGGCCGAAGGGTCGTACTCTCGTGCGCATGTGACCTCGTTGTGCATCACCCCACAAAACTTGCCGGAACTTATTGGTGAAACAGCATTCCGTTGTGCTCTAGTGGTAAAGTCAGACCTCTGTAGATGACAGCCGAAGGCAAGGCCGTGCGTCCCTGAGGAGGCCTTGATCTCATCGCTTCCCTGTCTTCTACAAAGATCTCAATAACCTTCATTCCCAAAAAACACCTTGTGCGATATAAACAAATAAGATTCAATAAAATTATATTTTTAGGACCTTTGACTTCCTTATCTGTGTAGTTATGATAAATAATAATCATTAGATTATTTGACTTTGAGTCTTATATTTTACGAGTCAAGTACGTTATTTTTGCTAATGAATTCTTAAGATACTATTAGCCTGATCTTAAGCTGGCCTATGCAATAAGGTGGAACCTACATAATGTCTATGTGTCTGTTTATCTGTGGTATCGCGAATGACCTAAATGAATAAATCCGACTTCCGGTTCATAGTAATTCCTTTATGGGCCAAGGTATACGTGTTTATAATCAACTGCCCCAGAATATACGAGATCTATCAATAAACAAATTTAAAACTACCATTATGAGCCATGTGTCTAAAAAAAACTATTATAAAATCTCGGATTACCTGGAGGATAAATCTGCGTGGGCTTGAACTGCAGTACTCTTACAAGCTTGTAGTTTAAGATATATATTATGTTGTAATATTGTATAAAAAAAATCTATACTTATAATAAAACTGTAACAGGTCCAATTCTGTACATTGAAGATATTTTGAAAATTATATTTGGAGGGCATTCTATAACCGATACTGAGACCGAAAATGTAATTTTTTTTATTTTTGTCTGTCTGTCTGTCTGTATCACGGCTGCGCATCACGCCGAAACTACTGAATGGATTCAAATGAAACTTGGCATGATTTGAGATCTTACTACGAGGTAGGACATAGGATACTTTTTATCCCGTAATCTAGCACGGTTCTTTTGGGAGAGGGGATTAAAGACAAAATGGGTACTTGGTTATACGCTTGGTCCGATTTTATAAATTTTTCTTTATAATATAATAAATATTAGTAAGGACACACTCATAGAGATTTGTTATCAAGGTTTTGTAATCGATCGGGTTAAGCATCGTTTGGTAAGGTCATTAAATAGATGGGTGACCGTTTAACGCCTTTTGAACTAAACGGGTCCGTACTTCGGAGAGCAAGTAAAAAGTGGGTCCCAGTTTTTAACCGACTATAAAAAAGGAGGTTATGTATTCGATGCGAATGTCTGGTATTAAAAGTTTAGTCAACGTAAAAATAGCGCAGGCGGAGCTGCGTGGGTCAGCTAGTCTTATTATATAATTGAAAAAAGACAAGCCCTCTGAGTTTCTTGCCGGATCTTCTCAGTGCAGGCTGTGCCGCGTTACGATCCGGTGGTAGTTGTAAAAAATGACAATATGTAAGAGCCCCCGTGAGGCCTATGCATAATAAAGAATTTTGAATTTGATAGGATTAGAGAAAACTCTTTAGCCACTTTAAGGTCCTCTTTTCCCAGTTCATCCAAAAATGACGGGATTTTTTAACAATTATTGTTGTTTCCCTTCATTCAAACGACTTGAAAGGTTAGTATTATTCATGGCAACTTTGACCAGGCGCAGACGCGATCTTAGCTGCACAAGACGACCTGCCGACTTTGGTCTCGTTGGATTGGTTTCGACGTATTTTTGGGGTAAAGAAAATCGAGACATAATCTTTTCAGGTTTTGAAAGAATACCAGCGCTGTGTAGTAGTATAATGGGGCAGTAATAGGCTGAGACAGCACCCTATCTTCAGAAGGCCCGAAATAGGATGTAATAAAGCCTATATAAACGACAGCACAAGTTTTGTAGATGGTTGGTCCCGGCTAACTGGTAATGTGGGATCAATGTAGTAATTTCAGGCAGTGTGGCGGGTTTCAGTGCGTTTCTTCTTCGTAGGTGAGTGGGTGAGGGTAGTTGGTTATACATATAAGCACAGTTGTTAGGCAATTAAACGACCAGACGAATTTGAATGTTATTTTTGCGGTACTGTTCTGGTTCTTAGTTTCGTGAAAATCTGTTCAGTCTTTTAGGTATGTGTTCGTTTTCTAGTGTCGGAGTTTCCTAATTTCCCGACTGCCCCAGGAAGAGGGCTATAATAATAATAATACTCATTTATCAATAAAGATTAGTAACAAATAAATACTTAACACTAATGTTAGTAATACAATAATTGAACAATAAATTAAAAATAAATGGACCAATAGCACCCAGCCCAAGACAAAAACCAGTTATTTGACTGCATGCAGTCGCAACCAGCTTGCCAGCATTGGTGAGTCCCACCGGTCCACCAATGCACGCAGAATGGTGTTGGGGCTGTCGCGCATCCGCCGTAGTAGTGAGGTTTGTTAGTGGTTTTGTTAGTTAGGCTATTCGTCACTAGATATTCTCAATTATTGAAATGATATCATGACTTTCAATTAACTTTTTTAGGTTACTTTCTTATAATTTTAGTCAAAATCCACTGAAATACAGCACTTTAAACGTAACCTTTTACACTGATCTTGTCTTGTTCCACTTTTTCGAGGTAACTTTGATATTACAAGCGCAAGTGCATTTACGGATGTAAACCGTTACGTATATTTTTTTTAAAGTTTTCGTGTAAAACACAAGAGATTTTGAGCTGTTCACAGTTTACCGAATGTTTTACAATGTAATTCACAAAACTGGTGCTATTATATTTGGAACAACACACTTTAGACAATATTCTACACTACTTATAATAAAACTCAAAGACCACTTCGAATGTACATTGAATATTTTTCCAAAATTGCTATGTGGGGATACTATACTATCAACATAGATGCCAAAACCATTTTTTTTTAAATTATTGTCGGTCTGTCTGTCTGTTTGTCTGTCTGTCTGTCTGTCTGTCTGTCTGTCTGGGTATCCAGGTATCATTTGAAAAGCTGTGGATAAATTTTAATAGGACTTTCACTGATGTGTTGTGTAGAAGTCTGGGCATAAACTGGTATATAAAACATCATGCTATGTGCTATGTTTCATAGGGGCTGAGCAGTGGCACATTACTTGATCATATTACCACATAATTCGCTTTGTATGTGCATAGGGTAATTATAAACTGGCAAGTTAATTACATGAGATAATATGTATTATTACGCTATATACATTAGGGAATGAGCAGACGTTGAAGTTGCATAAGATAAGACATTTCGCAATGTTTCGTATGTGTTGCGTAGTCATGTCGTTATGGGAGCTTCAAATGGGCGCAATAGGTCTCAGGTTCGAATCCCACTCGGGGCTTTTTTTAACTTATTTGTTCTATTAAATTATATTTTTAAATAATTTAGATATTATTTAGGTTTGTTTGCTTTTACAATCTGAGGCAAGGTGGTGGTTTCAATTTATTGATGGCGTCATAGTGTTAAAAAATATAATGGTTCCATGAAATATCAAACCTCTGTAAAATAGCGTTGATGTGATAGATATCAAAATCATTGAAGTATATTCAGAAACTCAAAAGATAGTAATAAAAGATATACGAAATTATTGACCACTCAAAATAACATTTCTCAATATATAAGATTAAAGCTCCGTCAGAAAGTTTGGGGTGTGGGCCCTAGATGCCCAACAAGTGTGGCGGCGACTCCAACGAGGACGACGGCAGGGTTGCGACCATCGCACCGTTGAGCGCCGGGTCAGGGTTCAGGGGGGGATGTATAAAGTCTCCCCAGCGGCGGGCTTAAAGGCAAGATGCTGAGGGGTTCCTGATGCAGTTCCCACCGGAGCCCCGCGTCTGCCCCGCTGACCGCTTAACTAAGATAGAATTTAAGATAGTACTCTTTATTACGAAAAATTGAAGGGTTCCTGCAGGACGGGGCATCATACTTAAAGGTAACGAGAAAAGAAATAGGATGATTAATTATGGATATAATTTGTGTAAGTCGATCGAATCGGACCGGGTGGTCAGACGGGATGGATCGGATTGAGTCCCTTCGGAGTCGCTGGACGTTCAGGGTGTGGGCCTTAAGACATCCATCGAGTACGGTGTCGACCGACTCCGAGGAGGACGGCGGTGGAGTAGTGACTCTCATCCACGTCAGCACCGTGACACAGTGACCGCTCAAGGGTAAGGCACGGAGAGGCCGGTGGTGCAGATCCCACCGGAGAGCTTTGGTGTCCCCACTTATGTGCCGATGCGACAGCCGCTAGGGTTTTAGCGGGTAGCCCCCACAGGTCCCAAGGAGCTTTTGAAGGTTTCCCCGCGGAAAATAAAAAGTTTGGACCGAGTCGGACCGAATCTGATCAAGTTGAATGGAGATGGATCGTGTTTTATGTGAAGTTTGATTTTATGAGTATAACGAAAAAATTACCTACTTACTAGCTGCATGCGAAGCCGCGGGTACAGCTAGTATTAGCAGCAGACACGACGTAAACATTGGCACACTAGCGTCCTTCATGTGTTATCATATTCATGTGAAATATATACCTTTCATTATATTATTATGTGTATACGATACATTTTATGCATAATGTAATGTAGTTAATTTAATTTCAAGTTTTTGTTCGCAGTCGGACTTATTATGCTTTTATAATTTAAATCTTGTCTTCTTACAAGTTTCACAAAATAAATATTAATCTGAACATTACAAGTACACTTACAAAAAAAACAAGCCTTGATCATAAAGACTTTCTTGCATGTCCTCTATACCCTAGGCCTAGCCTTTCTGCATGTCCCTACTTCATTATTTAGGTACCCATGTGAAGGCGAATAAACATAAATTTAAAAATGCAAGTAACGCACGCTGCGCCTCGACCCGTGTTTTATAATGTAGCAGGTTATCAAAACGTGCTCTCCGACCCATAATCATTTAAAACGTTTCAAACCCAGGAAACAATCTATACTTATAATAAAACTGTAACAGGTCCAATTCTGTACATTGAAGATATTTTGAAAATTATATTTGGAGGGCATTCTATAACCGATACTGAGGCCGAAAATGATTTTTTTTTAATTTTTGTCTGTCTGTCTGTCTGTCTGTCTGTCTGTCTGTCTGTCTGTCTGTCTGTCTGTCTGTCTGTATCACGGCTGAGCATCACGCCGAAACTACTGAATGGATTCAAATGAAACTTGGCATGATTTGAGATCTTACTACGAGGTAGGACATAGGATACTTTTTATCCCGTAATCTAGCACGGTTCTTTTGGGAGAGGGGATTAAAATCAAAATGGGTACTTGGTTATACGCTTGGTCCGATTTTATCATTTTTCTTTATAATATAATAAATATTAGTAAGGGAACACTCATAGATAGTTGTTATCAAGGTTTTGTAATCGATCGGGTTAAGCAACGTTAGGTAAGGTCATTAAATAGATGGGTGACCGTTTAACGCCATTTGAACTAAACGAGTCCGTGCTTTGGAGAGCAAGTAAAAAGTGGGTCCCAGTTTTTAACCGACTATAAAAAAGAAGGTTATGTATTAAAAGTTTAGTTAACGTAAAAATAGCGCAGGCGGAGCTGCGTGGGTCAGCTAGTTCATAATAATAAGCTAAAGGCTGAAATAAAATTAATAGACTAATTGATGTTTTTTTTATTTATTCCAGATTTTCCTAATTCCGTACTTACTGCATAAGTATTTTGTAGATAGTTAATCTCCATACCCACATAAAAGTTGTCTGAAAGAAATTGAAACTTGCAATAAGACCGCCAATTGTACATGTAGGTACATTAGTTACTAGATATTTAAAATTTTGTATGTTTAATGTTTTTAGGGTTCTATATTATCTAAAAGGTAATAAAAATAATTTCTACAAAAAAAACAACTGCCTTCAAAATTTAACTAAAAAGTCTGAAATAATTTCTTAGGATCAGTGGTTTTTACATCTACATACTCGTAGACTACAACATTTATCAGAGATCCCGTGACCACCTTCCTACATCACCATTTTATTTTAGCAAGTACTCGTTGAGAGCTATATACAAGGAGCCCAAACTTCCTCCAAGTTTGGGCTCAAGTCTACGTTTATTTGGATCAAGATCCTGTTACCACCTTCTTGCTGATTTATACAGAGCAAAGAACCATCTCTATTAAACCAGCTTTCAATTACAAAAACCACATTCAAATCCCTCCACTCGTTGGAGCGCTACGATACCACAGACAGACACCCAGACATAGGCATCGGTGGCGCAAGCGGGCGGCCCGCCTGATGTTCAGCAGTCACCGCAGCAAAACCAGCGGAATCGCTAGCGGGTTGCCGACCCTTAAGACATTAGGTAATAAGTCTTTGTGTCTGGTAATTTCACCAGCTACAATGCGATTCACGCCAGAACACAGCAATTTTTGCACACTGCAGCTTGGTGGCAGAATATCTGACACTGCGGTGGTACCCACCTGGGCGGTTCCTTGCACAAGGAACCTACCATCTAGTGAAAGTGTCTATCTGTTATAGTCACCGAGATCTGCTGAAAGCTGTAGGAAGCTAATCCTTGAATCCCTAATCCATTATCGAGATCAAGGTCATCACTGACTGTTAAAAATCGAGCATAGCCAATAAAATTTTATTTTTATTGAAGTGCACCATCAACTGCCCATTATGTTTCTCTCTCTCATTTTCTAGTTAGGTTGCCTGGAAGAGATTGCTTTTTAGCGATAAGGCCGCCTTTGTACATTGATATCTTCAACGTATTGTTCAATTTACATGTAACTTTTGGTGTACAATAAAGTGTATTTATTATTATTATTATAGCCTGACTACATATCATGACAATTCCAATAAGCCCAAACACGGTTAGGATATACTACTGTTTTATTACGGAGTTCCGTTGGCCATCTATGGCATTCTTCATCAAATCCACTTTACCAAATGATATCTTCTTCATGTAAATGCTTGACTTGTATGTAAAGATACCAAAAATGCTATATATATGCGTACAAAATTTAAGGAGTTCCCTCAATTGCTCATGGATTGAACCAAACTTGATTTTGAAAAAATGGGACCAATTTGGAACTAATATCCTTTAAAATGAAAAAAGAATTTTCCAAATCGGTTCATAAATGACAGAGTTCTAAGGTAACAAATATAAAAAAAGAACATCCAGCCTAATTGATCACCTCCTTTTTTTGTTGAGTTAAATAAATACCGTCCTCCGAAGTCCACCCCTTGTCTTCAAAGTTTGTGGAGGGGATAATGTGAAAGGTAATAAATGTGTATCTATATTTTACAGGTAAAATAAAATGATGTTTTTAAGTTAATATATATTACAGGTTTTTAGTATTCCTAAAAACCCGACAAACTAACCTAGTTTTGCGGTTTTATTTTTTTGCTATCTGAGGTGTTAAACGCTAGAGTTGGACTCTCGTAGTGCGAGTCCAACTCGCACTTGACAGGATTTTTTTGTTTATGGTGTACAATAAAAAGTTATATGTATTAATTAAATATAATAAAGAATTCATAAAGACTTTCCCTAAGGTCAAAGAGATTTCACATTATTCTGCATCTCTACAAGTTCTCTCTCTCTCTCTCTCTCTCTGCGTGTTCTAATTATGTTACAATAAAACACTATAAGAATTAATAGTAAATAAAGGGATAATTATTTTTTTATCTCGCACACTCAGTTTCCCATTTCCCACTGCTTTCCCCACTTACTATAAAGTAATAATCGTTTGAGTAATAAGTAAAATATATTAGGGTCAGCGTATCTATGCCTAGTGAGCCATGAACCGTGGCTGGAAAGGAAACCCAATACCCACGGAAGCCGCTGCCAGCCAAATCACCTACATACGTATCTATTACTATATAGGTACCTACATACTACTATCGTCACCCACGGCTTACTGTATACCAAATAGCGTAAAACTGCTCACATGCAGCCCTTTGATAATTTTAAGAAATACTTTTTCCTCCCGCTATCGAATAAAATCTCCACAAGACTTATGTTTGTAGATTAAAGTATGATAGAGTTCATAGTTCGCCACGCGTATCTATTTTCGTCCATCAATAGTTCGCATTAAACAGCGATACGCGTCCACAATTTTAGTTGACATACGACGACGACAAACATTGTTATGTCTTCACCTATCATTTTCAATCAACAATGTTCTACGATCGAGCATGTGTACATTAACTTATTCGCAAACAGGCCTGTATCAAACACACGACCAAGAATGTGCAGCCCATCATACGATTACCCTATAGGAATTGAAAGCGAGAGTAGCTATAGGAGAATATATGTCTTTGTTAGTTGCGGCTATTGTGGCTCAGGATAGGGGCTAATTTGATGGCACACAAGTCGAGAGCTCCACACAAAACACACGCGCCCTGGCACAAACCGCAAAAACCAACAAACGATAATACATTAAATGCACATCAAGAAATTGTTACATGTTAGCACAGTTGTAAAACGGGTCACATAAATACATCGTGTGTACAGTGATTCGTGTGAACAATCGAATTGTAATATTCTTTCATTAATTAAAAAAAATGAGTGTAAAGTATGGCGCGACGGATGTGAACGGAAAAACAGAAGAAAACGATAAGGATGTAGCGGCCGAAGCTGAAATTCAATCAAGGTAATTTTCTAGTTCAACAATCTTATCGGGAGTGGACATCTGATGTGCGAATTCAGTTTGGGTACCGCGATCTATTCAATTAGGGACACGCGAAATAGAATTGAGCTGAAGTTGGAAAATTACGGACTATAAGTGGTGAGAACGGAGATTTTTCAGTGAAAAAGCGTTGTTTTTGTTTCCCGTTCAGTTTATCAGGTCGTTTAGCATACTAGTTTTACATAAGGTGTTCTTCATATAACATAATTTAGGCTACATGAAACGTAAGTCTCATAGAATTAACATCAATGTTATCATAATGTGAATTTCAAAAAGGTGTAAAATTAATGGTAACTGTGGGTTTTCCACTTGAACAAATTTATTTAAAATATTTCGTGTATATTTGATATTAGAATAAATAATGCTTGCATAATTATTGCTAAATTAATAAATGTATCTAATATGTTTCTGAAAATTATGAATTTTCAATTAATTTTTATGTAAGTAATTACATTTACAAATTGATTGATTCGTTAGGTATTCATTGTATTATGCTTTAAGTAGTTTATTGCATCATACAATGGATATACCGATATTATATTACTCTACTAGGTAGGTATACTTATAACGGATACGATAATGAGACAAAAAGTCAAAATCCATTTAAACACAATAGACAGAGAAAACCGAGAGCCAACAGCTGCCAATAGGTCCTTTTTATCTTATTCGCACGTTTTATTTAGTCCTATTATAGTCCCCGTGGGGTGTCCGGGTAAGAATAGCACCCTCCCATCTCCTCCTCCTCCATCGGGTGTCCGTAAGACGCGACTAAGGGAAAACAAGAAGACGGGCAGCAGCGTCTTACTATTGGATTACCTACCTATACTGCGATCCCCAAGACGCTTGCCAAGCGTGGGGATTATGGCAACCCCTCCCTTCTAAGGGGAGGCCTTAGTTCAGCACTGGACATCTTTCGGTTGATGATGATGATAGTAAACAAATTGGTACAATAAAATACTGGTTTTCTTCCAATCTCGCGACTAAACTATTGAAATACACATGAAAATTTACTAATTTTCTTCTGTGCTTGTTTCATGTCTATCAGTGGACCGCGCCGACAATGGTGGCGCCTCAGTCGGAATGTCTTCTACGGGATGGGGCATGTATACAACGACCTCTGTGCTGGCATGTGGTTCTCCTATATGCTGCTCTTCTTTCAAGCTGTGCTCAAAATGACCTCTGCCGTCGCGGGAGCTATGCTACTCTTAGGTGAGTCTAGAACCGGAAGCGTAACATCCTTATAAGTAAGTATCTTGAAAGGATACTAGGTATTTTTTTATTTGCCAGGGGTAGCGTGCATTTTTGCTGCCCCCTGGGATGTGCTCTGACGAGCGTTTGACGCTGGAGAGACTTAACTCTGGCAAAACCCGAACGAAGTGCTCAAAGTCTCTCTCGACGTTATCGTCGATGAAGACCACCGGGGAGGTATAGTGGATAAAAGTCCCACATGGGTTATGCTTTCACTCCTAAGAATACTGGTTACCTTTTGAAAGTTTACTTCTCGACGGCAAAAAAAAAGGTTGTTTTTATACAGATGGCCCAAAAAAAAAATATTTACTTAATAAAATTGTGGATAAAGACTTCTCACCTATGAGGAAACTGAATTCATCCTAGAAAGGATTGTTTAGTAATTTAATGTGCCAACTATGTACGGAGATGTCTGTATTATAATAATTAGTACTGTAATGTATAAACACTGAATTTGTACATACTAGACGTACGTTGTGGAGATTCGCCGAAGAACTAAGGTCACCGACATAGCTCTCAGAATCTGCAAGTTGAAGTGGCAATGGGCAGGCCACATCGCTCGAAGAACCGATAACCGTTGGGGAAGAAAGGTTCTCGAGTGGCGACCACGAACCGGAAGACGCAGCGTTGGCAGGCCTCCCACTAGGTGGACAGACGACATTGTGCGCGTCGCAGGTAACCGGTGGATGCAAATAGCCAATTGTCGTTCATTGCGGCGTTCTAAGGGGGAGGCCTATGTTCAGCAGTGGACGTCTTCCGGCTGATGATGATGATGATGAGACGTACCTAACTGGTCTAACTCTCAACATTGTAATAATGTATGGGAAGTATGCGAGGTGGCCCCAACACAAGTACCTATTGTATAACTTACTGGGACTACCCCTATTTGTATTTGCATGCAATGTTTGAGCAACAATAAAAACATTTTGATTTTAAATTTATTAAATATTTTTAGGAAAAATAAAAACAGACTTCAAAGAAAATGATCTAAAAGCATTATTTAACAAAAATATATCGAAGTCTCCCGTGCTCTCTTCCCGGAGAGATTCTGGCGAGGAATCATCTCAATGAAGGCCACCGGGAAGGTTTAGTGGGTAAAAATGCTACATTACCCGGCCTCCGCCCCTAAAAAACTGGGGTGTATTTTAAAGGTTTCCTCCCCGACTGCAAGAAAAGCTTTAAATGTGCGCCGCGTTTATTCTTATTTCTTTTAGCCTGAGTTCAGAATTCAGTAAATAATCGTTATTTTTCCTTTCTGCCCGATGACTAACACATAAAGCTGTCTTCGCCAATCGAACGTATATTATAGACATCGTTATCGATATGTAATTCTTGAGGCTGTCTAAAATACGATAGATAGTGGATTAGGATATATTGATATTATATTGGGATGTGGGTCACGCACTAAGCTCTCATAGATTCCAATACATATAACAACATTTTAGGTACTTGTGTGAATTAAAGATGCTCGCGATAACTTAAAGCTCTTCATTCCATCTGTTATCTTCACTTCGCACACGTCCCCTAAATTTCAATGAGTCCAAAATAATAATATAAATTGATATTTTATTCCTGAAGTTTAACATTGAATGTGTGTTAAATGCTGTGCACATTAAAAATAAGGTGGCAATCTAAAGACATGATAATTGTATCCCAACACTATTCTATTGAATGTCCTTGGATCACCTATAAATAATTTATTACTTAAAAAGTAACACTAACATAAAATATACCTATATAATAATAATATTGTATATATAATAATATAATATTAGATAAATGTAAAAATTATGCCCATATGGTATTTCCCCTATACTTGTAATCTTATATAGAATTATTATTATTCATTATTATTATAGAATTATCTTTATATAGAATTGGAATATTTACCTGGGAAGATCGTAAACTACACAGCTAAGGGTGTATCTAATACCAACACAAAAAAATATAAAGTTGGTTGAATAACAAATAAGTTTAAATTTGCGAGAATAATTTTATTCGCATTTAATATACTGGTTAATTTTTGTATTTAACACCCCTGCAACCCCCTAGGAGTCCAGTTCCCCAAAATCCGTTCTTATTGGACCCCTACTCAACAAAGGGAACATGTCTGCAAAATAAAATTTCAAGTCTCTAGGTATATTATATTATGACCTCGTGATGAGTGAACCAGTGAATAGCTTTTTCTTCCATACATACATAGATTACCTGTGATTATTTCAGTTTTTTTTCTTTCACGACCACGGAGATAATGATATTTTATATCATTTTAAATTATTATTGACTACGTTACATAAAATAAAATAAGAATCTGTTTTTAAATATCGTAAAAAGAAGCCCTTTCATATAATAAGCCCCACTTGATATAGTAGTCTTACTCTGCAATTTCGAAGCCCCATTCCGACCCGATAGAATAGAATTGAAAGAAAACATTTTTTTTTAAATTTCCGATAAGGTTGGGTAAACAATATTTAAAACTATTCCAAGTTTCAAATCGATAGCATTAGTGGATGCCGAAATAGGTACTTATAATATCGGTGTGATAGACAGACAGACGAAGACGCATCATGCCTTGGAACCCTAAAATTTACTAAGTACTTAATAGTTTATTTTTACTAATCATTTTCCTCGATATGAATATTTATTTACATACTAGCTGACCCACGCAGCTCCGCCTGCGCTATTTTTACGTTAACTAAACTTTGAATAACAGACATTCGCATCGAATACATAACCTCATTTTTTATAGTCGGTTAAAAACTGGGACCCACTTTTTACTTGCTCTCCGAAGCACGGACCCGTTTAGTTCAAATGGCGTTAAACGGTCACCCATCTATTTAATGACCTCACCTAACGTTGCTTAACCCGATCGATTACAAAACCTTGATAACAACTCTCTATGAGTGTTTCCTTACTAATATTTATTATATTATAAAGAAAAATAGATAAAATCGGACCAAGCGTATAACCAAGTACCCATTTTGACTTTAATCCCCTCTCCCAAAAGAACCGTGCTAGATTACGGGATAAAAAGTATCCTATGTCCTACCTCGTAGTAAGATCTCAAATCATGCCAAGTTTCATTTGAATCCATTCAGTAGTTTCGGCGTGATGCTCAGCCGTGATACAGACAGACAGACAGACAGACAGACAGACAGACAGACAGACAGACAGACAAAAATTAAAAAAAATACATTTTCGGCCTCAGTATCGGTTATAGAATGCCCTCCAAATATAATTTTCAAAATATCTTCAATGTACAGAATTGGACCTGTTACAGTTTTATTATAAGTATAGATACTATTAAGTACTTGATTACCTATAAATACATTACTTTCCTGTCTGTATAAAATGTCTTTGTTTTATTTCTGTGTAACTTGCGGTTTCTATATTTTTAGTGACTCATATTTTATTATCTCTAAAAACACCGATAACACTTCATATTTTTAAGACTTGAGGTACAATGCAGCTTCGCTCGGATTTTTTAAGGTATAAAACTCTCAATACAAATTCTCTAAATTACGGAGAAACGGCATTGCAATAACACTGTGTCATCATGAGCATCATCATCAGCCGGAAGACGTCCACTGCTGAACATAGGCCTCCCCCTTAGAACACCACTATGAACGACAATTGGCTATTTGCATCCACCGGTTACCTATGTAAAACTAAGCGAACAGACAAACTAAGTTAGACATTATGGGTGGGCTTGTTGAACTAGTGGTTAGACCCCCTGGCCTAGGTCGTGGGTTCGATTCCCTCCAAGTGTCTGGGTGTTTTATCTAGGTAAGTATGTATTTACAAAAAAGGTAGGTAAGTATATAAGTATTAGTATCAGTTGTCTGGATTCCATAGTACAGGCTCTGCCTAGTTTGGGATCAGATGATCGTGTGTGGATTGTCACAGAATATTATTATTTAATACTATTTAGGTATGTAGATAATACAATATCTTGGGATAATTCACACGCGGTCATCTGATCCCAAACAATTGATACTAATACTTATATGTACTTACTTTTTCTAAAATACATAAGTACTTATATAAATAAATAACACCCAGAACCATAGAGTTTACAGTTAAAGAAATTATTATTATTAAGTACGTAGCTATCACGACATTTGAGTGTAGACTATATGACGTATTACGTGTTATAACGATAATTGTTAGTAATATTTTTTTGTAATCGCACTTCAGTAAGTATTTATTTGCACCTGGGAAACTCAATAACATATTTATTTACTTGGCTATCGACCCTTAGGTGCGAATGACGTTACTATACAAGGGCAAATTGCATCGGTATTACTTTCATAGCCTTTTCAAAACAGATCAAAATAACTAATGAATGAACACCTTTCTAACACGCTGTTATTATAATTAAGTGGTATATACATAGATATTATGTGCTTATTTAATACTATAGAATACCTACCGTGTGCAAAGTTTAATTAAAGTCGATTGTTTTGTATCTTGAACAAAGAATACTTACATCAATAACCAGATGGTTTTAATATCTTCTCAAGACTCGTGTGGCAGTTGAAAAAATATTGACCGTGTTCAAATGATCCAGTAGGTATACTCAAATGTTATTAAAAATTGCATTGTTTTGCAGTTTATTAAACACGAACCGTGTGCCCGATGATAGAGAATCCCATTGGGCACACGGCCTATTTAGGATGTATGAATTTCGAAAAACCTTTTCGTAGTGCTCATTAAACGCATGTTAATAATGAGAACGTGAAAACCTTTTTTTTTCGAGTGGGAAACCTTCAAAAGTTTCCCGGGAGCTACGGGGCTCAACCGGGGTATGTGGGATTCTTACCCACTAAAACACCCGTGGCTGTCGCATCGGCACATGAGAGGGGACACCCGGGCTCGGGCGCGGTGTGATCTGCATCAGGAGCTCCTCAGTGCCTTGCCTTTGCGCCCGTTGCCGGGGGGCGCATTTAAACCCCCGGGAACCAGACACGGTGCTGACGAGGGCGGGGTTCGCAACCCCGTAATGGAATGTAAAAACCTAATCCATGCCGGATGCTGGCCCTTGAAAAAAAACCATTAAAGTTATATTTCTATTTGTCTAGCACATTATTTCCCAATGTGGTCCAGGTGTTTTGAGTTTTGGCAATATGGTCGAAACGTAGTTGCAAGGGGTTCACGGAAGCCAGCGAAATTTTGAATGTGGTCTATGTGAAAAAAGTCTGGAATCCTCTGTTCCAACACCTCAGATAGATAACAAAAACCGAACCGCAGAATTAAGTTCGTTTACCGGTGTTTTTTTAAGCTTGCTAAAAATCTGTACTACATACATAGAAACATTGTATGGTTCCTATAAAATATAGATAGGCATTTATTACCTGTATTAATTATTGAAATTTTTTGCCTCCACGTGCTTCGGAGAGGTATTTTTTGTCATTTTTCACATGTTACATGTTTTGTATTGACCTCTATACTAATTTACTAGATAATGCTTAATTAACGGAGTTTGAATACAACATGACTATTAAGTAGAGAACAAGGTATCACGCCTTCATTTGAATTAATTTATTACACCCATTCCGTCTTTTACAAGCAGTTTAACGAAAAACCTAGGTTTAGACCCAGGTTTACGGAACAATTTCCTGAGTTTAAACCCAGGTTCATAGTTAAACTGCTTTTTGTAATAAGCTCAGAGAAAGTACCAAAGAAGTTAGTATCGCGTCGATTCCCCGAACAAATTTTTCGTGGCACTTTTGCGGGGTGCGGGAGGCGAAGTAAACACACACAGATACACCTTCACGCATACCCACACTATAGTAAACTCGCAACACATTCAAAAATACACGCACACAAATAAAGAAAGACCTGACCATATGACCAAAAATTTGGCAGAGGGGGTTAGCGCATCATGCTCTCTCCAGTGGTATCTCCTCTAAGGTAATAAGATGTATTACGTTTTAGCACGGTAGCTTTAATAAATTCCATTTACATTTAAATCCTATTGAAATTTACCGAACACAATTATCCTAAATCGCTGCAGTTTATTGAAATTAAGAAATTATGCTGTTTTATTTTCAGGTCAAGTCATCGACGCTCTTGCTACTCCAGTAGTTGGTGTGCTAGCTGACAGATACGGCACCAAGAAATGCTGGCATTTAGTTGGTAAGTTCGAATATCTATTTGTAACAATAACATATCTAGCTAGGTAGGTACTGGGATTAGAATAAGGCGTCTATTTTACGAAAATATAATTTCATCTAGCAGATATTTAGATTGTATTGAACGCCATTGTGTAATAAACAAAAATCTTAATATATTACCTACACAAAATGTCTTTTTAGGACTGTCTAAAAAGTTGTGTAAGGAACCAAACTTTATTTTAATCGGGAATTAACGCGATTTGAGTTCATTTACCTTTTATTTTACCAGCCGTGGTCACAAGCAGACTCTGCTTGTGACCACGGCTTGTGCAACCCGGTCGAAACGTCAGCCAAAATATAAGGTAAATCGCGTTTATTCCCGATTAAAATAAAGTTTGATAATGAAACGCGAAAGTCTTAAAGTATATATTGTATAAGGAAGTATTAACTATCTTCTAAATCGATAGCCTTGAGTGGAATTTCACTCAAATGACCATTGACCAACCAATTTTCAAATTTTTTTACTGAGATCTATCTTTTGATGTAATTCTAAAATCTCACGTCTTTTTCTCATCTTGTTGACATGATTCATGTTATAATTAATGATCTTGGTTATTTAGGTTGATTGGAAAGATTGGCCAAGTATCAACAAAGTGATTTAGGTATTAGGCTTCGAGAAGGCTCTTTACGCGCACCCCAAATCTCACTATGATGATATAGTAACGTAATGATTAACAAATAGGACTTTTCCTCTAATGATAAGTGCGCTTGCCAATTGAGAGCTGCACTAAACTGCGCCTCGTGATCTGAGACAATTTGTTATTTGAGTACGATTGTTTCAATAACACTGGCTTTTACATCGGATGACAAGTGTGGTACCTGCCTAAACTGTTTATTGCACCATCATAAGATCATCAAGACAAGTACTTAATCTCTTATTTTGTAATGATTCCAGGTTGCACATTAATAACGTGCACGTTTCCACTACTCTTCGTGCGATGTTGGGGATGTTGGCTCGACAGCGAATCGGGCTACCTGGGATGGTGGATGCCACTCTACTACGCTATCCTTATAACCATCTTCCAGATCGGCTGGGCAGTGGTCCAAATATCACACCTCGCTATGATCCCGGACATTTCAGACAATTTACAAGTCCGCGCTGAATTAACCTCAATCAGGTAAAAATGACAGATAATCAGAAAATTACACCTGCTAAGGATATAGATAGTTGGCACGCACTCAATGTATGTAGTGAATACTGTCTATAGATTACCTTGTGTTCTGTGTGTTACAAACTGCTATTACGAACGTTAATAATACTATACTTCAAGCACTTAAGGCTTTTGCGGGACAAAGTTCTTTGTTTGGGGTATTTCTTTTTATGTTTGAATATTTTCTTCGTCACATTGCTTTTTGTTCTGCTTGGCGTTAACTAATGTTTTATTATTTAGTACAAAGTATTAATCATAGTGCCAACAACTGTTTTGTTTAAGAATACTTCATTACTTTATTTAACCACTCAAAACGGTTTTGCCATATGACGCCGTATGTCTCTACACGGCCTCTCGGCTTAAGCCGCTATGTTATCAAATAACGCTATCATATTAAAGAATTGGAATTTTACCTTTTCAGATATATGGCTTCCGTGATATCGAGTTTGACTGTGTACCTTATAACATGGATTGTTTTGAGAGCGACGGATTACAGTAACTACATCAAGCCGACTGATGACTACAAGTTTAGAGTACGTATATTAGCATGTTTAATAGTTTACTTATATAGAAATAGGTACTTACATGACAATATTTTATAGGGGCTAAAATTAACCGTTATTACGATGCGTTGCTTTATTCCCGGGATATAAACCGAGATGTAATGGATTTTAGCCCCGTGTGTTACACTCTACTTTTCACTTCGATTGCAAGAAAATTAATATAATACAATAATTAATGCTTATGTAGTTTATTTTCATTTTTGTAAGCTCATTGGTAAAAGACCAAAATTAAAAAATGTACATTTTCCCCTCGAGCAAAATATGCTATTTCATCCCCCCGCAGCTCTGGTACGCTAAATTGGCGGACTTTTTGAGCAATCGTAGTCAAAAGATTACATCATTATTTAAAAATAAATTCATGAAAGATTTGCAATAGGTAGGTATAGGAGACCGAGACCAACATATGGGTAAACTCTCGTTTTATGGATTATTTTAATACCAATGAGCAAAATTTAGGTTTCCACGTCACATTCAATACTGTAAATAATAATATTATAACGGGTGTAAGGGACATCGTACCGAATTTTTTTATAACATGTCACATAATGCCCGTTACAACATTACAGAAACCATTTTTATGGAAAATGACAATTGACTGACATTAATTTTCGAGCATGTAATGAATATATGCGGAATAATATTTATTTCTTAAATTACATTGCTAATTTTCTAAACTAATAATAATTAATTGCCTATTAATTAATTGCCTATATTCTGTTTTAGTACATAAAGAATAAATAAATAAATAATTAAATACATTTTCCACAACAAAATATATATTTTTTTTAAATTAAAATGATGCTTTATTATTATACCAATAATGATATTATACTAATTTTATTTAAAAAAAGTGTTTTTTTTTTTTTGAAAATTCATAAAAAAGCCGATGAACAATTTCAACACTAGAGTGTTCAGAATCATGTACTGGATACCTGGTATCGGTTTTCGGTATGATGTCCCAACACCCTGTATAAGTATAGGAATATTGATGAAATTCCTATTAAAATCTATCAATTTTGTTTAAAATTACTTACTCTAAGCGAGTCGTAGCTAAAGGTATTTTTTTTAATAATTTCACTAACGTTTCAAAGTTGACGTTATGTATAAATTGGCGACAGCAAATACCCAATTAACATTCTTACTATACAATGTGGGGAAGACGATACGACAATTAATGAAAAATCTGGAAATACCACTACACAGGAGTATTTTGGAACCGTCAAATAAATCCTTACGAAGAAATTAAAAAATGTTACTTTTGAACAACTGCAGAAAGACGTAATCAAAATAAAACATCATTTGTAAATATTGGGCCATTAACCTCTGGTACGGGCAGCACCAGCCACCAGGGGTGGAAATACCTACTCGTTCGTATGTTTCGACACGATCACACCGAATAGTCACCTCTAGTAATTATTTATTAGATTAATTACAATCACTTTTTCTAATCTCTTATTATGCATTCGTCTAGGAACGTCATTACGCACATGATGTTTAATGTATTGTCGTGTTATCCACCTCAGATGGTATAATAATGCTTCGATATTCTTCTATTGAAGTCGTTACAGCAGCAGGTCGTACGAATCCGTACGGATATTGATTTCAATTTTTTTTTGTAATTTTAGAACGTCTCGCTGATAATAACTGGAATTGGTATATTCTGCACTATGCTCTTTCACGTATTCTTCAAACTGAGGCCTGAGAAAGATAATAAAGCGAACGGCCACGTTGTAATTAATGTGACCGCTGCATCAAGGGTTGCTAACGAAGACGGAGAAGCTGCTACAACGATTGCTAAATCGAAAATCATGCATTTCTTACGGATGCCACTGTTGTATCAAACCAGTTTGTTGTAAGTAGGTACTGTTACATTTTATAAATCTTGAACTCCGTCCTAATAAAAAAGTGTTCTGTTATATTACGCGAATACTACCCATTGTAATAAAACTAACAATCTACAGAAAAAGAAAATAGATCGTAGAGTCGTTATATTAAATACCTACCTACCTAAATATGTTCTTCCCATCATTATTATTTATATATGACCCGTAAAGTGTGATCTAGCACTTAAAAAACCCAAATCTAGCTAGTATTTCACCCACAAAAAAAAAAATAGGTAAACAACAGTAGACATTTACATTATTTATACAATATTATTGTATAATTTATTATGAGTAACGGAGTTTATTTTTAATTTTCAGATATGTGTTTTCACGTTTATACTGGGCGTTAAGTTTAGTCTACGTACCGCTCTTTCTGGAAGAACGCCTGTCCGTAAATCCGACTGAGGGATCGGAACTAGTAGCGACTGTTCCATTCGTCCTTTACATATCCTCATTTTTCTTCTCTCTTCTTTTGAAGAGTAAGATTAACCGCTGCGGTAATAAGGTAAATACGTTCGTCCTCAGCGCCACTGTAAGTCGTAAGTAAATAAATAAACGCAACTGAATGTTATTTTAGCAACGACCTGGTTGCTAAAATATGATCAGGTGTTAATACAGACATACCTATATAACAGAAAAAGGTAAATGCTACGATATCTTTGCCCAAGTATATTGGACTAACAATATACCTTGGACGAAGATATAAGATATTATTATGGTGTAGATAGCAGTACTTTTTTGAGGACTCTTGGTTTAAATTTAAAATACGGGAGTAACCATTACAAAAAATTGATATCATCACTAGTACTCATGTATAGGCTCTGCAAAACTATTTTAGAAAGACGATGGCTACTCGTGGTACCCCGTATTTCTATAGGACAATCTTGATAGAGCTTACTTTAGGTACAGAAAATATCATCGAAATCGGTGCATATTTGGCGGAATTATGAGTGAACATACATTAAAAAATACATAGTTGACGAAGTTAGAACAGCCTCCTTGTTGAAGTCGGTTAAAAAGACAAAGTGCCCGTGGGGTGTGCGGTTAACAATAGCATCCACCCATCTCCTCCCGTTGGATATCATACGAGACGACTAAGGGTCGCCACACACGGGCCACCAGCCACAACCACAAAACGCAGCCACCGACCTATTTCCTGTTATTTTCATACATTTTGCATGGACTCGCCGCACTCTGTAGACGCCGGTGGTCGCCACACGCCACAAATCACCACTGCTCGCCTCTAGTGGTCGGGTCGGCCACAAAACGCCGCCACAAAACGCCGACACAAGCCACTCGCGCGTCTCCCCACCCCTCTCTCCCTTCATTTGACTGCGAGCACGCGTTAAAAAAAGTAGCGGCCACCGACCGTAAGTGGCTGTCGCGCGCGTCAGCTTCTAGCTTTAAGTGGCGGCGATTGTGGATGTGGCTATAGTGGCCCGTGTACGACGACACTAAAAGAAAACGTGAAGATGAACAGCAGCGTTTTTCTATTACATAATATATATATATATACTATACTATATTATACTGCGATCCCCAAGCCGCCTGCCAAGCGTGGGAATTAAAACGTTTAACAGTGGATGTGTTTCGGCTGATGATGGTGATGATGAAAAAGACAAGTTTTTTCCTAGGGGCTCTACCACCACCTCTAACTTATAGCAGTGTTATTATAATATTACCATGACACAAAGTAGAGACGTAAATATACAAAGACGTGAATATATGTACAAAGTCAAAGTCTAAATATCTTAATGTTGTCTTTTACTTACGCGAATATTACACATTGAAATTAAACTACTTTTACGGATTAATAAATAAATAAACCGCGATAAAATCCGTAAAAGTAGTTTAATTTCAATATCTAAATATCTTTATTATGTAGGTATAGGCCCCACAGAGGCACTTACACAAATATTTTTTTTATCAAAACGCGGCCGCTACTGAGAAGATCCGGCAAGAAACTCAGCGGGCTAGTCTTTTTTATGTCATGTTTTATTTAAAACTATTGTGTGAATAGTTATACAAATTACATATACTTAAGTAGCCTTAAAATACTAAGCTTGCATGAGTTAAGCAGTTCAAGCACCACGCAGCTTTATCCTCCAGGTAAACCGAGATTTTATAATAAGCCTTTTTTGACAATCGGCTTTTTATCAAAGGTTTAAATTTCTTCATTGGAAGTTCTCGGATATCCTGTGGCAGTTTGTTATAAAAGCGTATACTTTGGCCCATAAACGATACGTAGTTTATAGCTCTGGATAGAAAATGACAGAGCCTCTTTCATTTTCTATCCAGAAAGTAAGATTACACTAATAATACTATTAGAGGTAGCGGTAGAGCCCCGGTGTTCTATATGGAGTCTCTTTATTATCGGCATTTAAATGTCAGTACACCTCTGCCAACCTTATTGTATGTATGTTTTTACCAAACTGTGTAGCCCTTGGTGGCGATAGTTCGAACCCTGCAGGAATTTTACGTATTAGGGTAAAACGGGCAAATCCGGATTGACTGAATCGACTGTACAGATGATCAGGCGTAGGACTGACTCCGTCATGTCCGTCCGGCTGTGATCATCTGTCTGTCATCGTATTGTGAGAGCTAGCAAAAAGGGAATCATCAGCAGCCGATAGGCGTCCACTTCTGAACAAAGGCCTCTCCCTTAAAAGGGAGGGGTTGCTATTCCCCACGCTTGGCAGGCGTCTTGAGGATCGCAGTATAGTTGGTAGGTAATCCAATAGAAAGACGCTGCTGCCCGTCTTCTTGTTTTCCCTTAATCGCCTCTCACGGACACCCAACGGGAAAAGGTGATTGCATCAGTCTAAATAAGAACTGTGCACTCATGGGTTGGCCGCTGTGGCCTTATCGGTCCGGAGATAATAATAATAAAAAATAAAATAATATCTTGGGACAATCCACACACGGTCATCCGATCCCAAACTAGGCAGAGCCTGTACTATGGAAACCAGACAACTGATACTAATACTTATATACTTTTTTTTTTCGTAAATACATACTTAAATAGATAAACAACACCCAGACACTTGGCGGGAATCGAACCCACGACCCATCGGTTAGCAGGCAGGGTGTCTGACCACTAGACCAACGGGCCCGTCATAATAATAATAATAATGATAAATAATAGTAAATTTATATCCCAACAGATGGCGTATTTAGTAGGAAGTTTGCTGAGTTTAATCAGTTGCCTGTGGATAGCTTTAGCTATAGATCCGCATGCTAAAATAGTGCAAATATACTTGGTCGCCGTGCTGATAGGTAAGTTATTTTATAATGAAAACGAAATATACATAATACTGGTAGGGCCCCAACTACTTCGGAGTCATATAGAGTATGGGCGAGTGACAGAGTTGCAACCCCGACCCTGTGAGCACCGTGACAGGTTCCCGGGGCTGGTTCAAAGGCCAGGCACTTGAGGGGCACCCGGTGCAGATCCCACCGGAGAACCCAGATTCTATCTGATGGCCGATTCGACAGCCACAGGTCTTTTAATGGATACCTAAGAATCCTATACCCGGGGTATATGGTAATAACCCCACATGGGTCCCTTTTGAAGGTTTCGCCCACGAGACCAAAACCAGGTCTAAGGCTAACTGTTATTTATATTTAAATAAATCGACAATGAATTTACCTACATACTCATTCATACCAGCTAACTCTGGCATGACCCTTACCATACCCTAGACCTTGCTTTACTTCTTTTGGTCCGTCTACTATCCCTCTGGCCTTTTAGTTTGTTGTATTTTCGTCGTATTTTTTTTCTCTCTCATATTTGATCTTTTGAAGACGAAGGTTTTTAACCAGTGTGTGTTGCCAGTGAGGACATATGGTACTGAGACGTGGTCTCTAACGGCTGGCCTTTTAGAGAAGTTCAGAGTCACACAGCGAGCCATGGAGAGAGCTATGCTCGGAGTTTTTTTGCGCGACAGAATCCGAAATGTGGAGATTCGCCGAAGAACTAAGGTCACCGACATAGCTCTCAGAATCTGCAAGTTGAAGTGGCAATGGGCAGGCCACATCGCTCGAAGAACCGATAACCGTTGGGGAAGAAAGGTTCTCGAGTGGCGACCACGAACCGGAAGACGCAGCGTTGGCAGGCCTCCCACTAGGTGGACAGACGACATTGTGCGCGTCGCAGGTAACCGATGGATGCAAATAGCCAATTGTCGTACATTGTGGCGTTCTAAGGGGGAGGCCTATGTTCAGCAGTGGACGTCTTCCGGCTGATGATGATATGATCTTTTGAACGGTAGGACACACTGTCACCGATCTAACTGTAACAAGAAAAACACTGTTTAAAAAAAATTATAAAATTACAAGACCGCCGAGTTTCTTGCCGGATCTTCTCAGTTGAGGCCGCGTTGTGATGCGGTGGTAACTAAAAAAAAATTGACCGTTCAAAAGTGCTAGCATTAAGCCTATTTGAAATAAGTGATTTAGAATTTGAATTTAAATTCCAGGTGCGGGTAGTTCCATAACACTGGTCTCCAGCTTGTGTATCACAGCAGACATGATAGGTCCGCATTCCCACCAAAGTGCTGTCATCTACTCAATTGTTACTTTCGCTGACAAACTTGTGACGGGCATCGCAGTTGTGGCTATTGAAAATTAGTAAGTTTTTTTTTCTACATCTTTTAATATTGTTGAGAGAGGTAATGTCTAGTAAAAGTATTTCCCGCAACACAACACAGCAAACGCCGGGAGCTTTTCTCAGCGGCATGTACTCTCGCGGTCACGGACGGTGTATCACCTCTAGCTCGATAATCGCTTGCATGAGCTGGCCCAAAATACATGCGGGCGGGGTAAGCGCACGTAACGTTGGCGTTTAAACGATATTGATTGAAAACTGGTACAGCGTTCATGACCGCGATAGTACCTTCACTGCCGCTGTCAGCAGAAGGCGTGCTTGTGCAAATTCTAATTTTTGGCGGGCCTGTTGGTCTAGTGGTTAGACACCTTGTCCGCTGACCAATAGGTCGTGGGTTCGATTCCCACCAAGTGTCTGGGTGTTTATATAAAAAAAGTATATAAGTATTAGTATCAGTTGTCTGGTTACCATAGTACAGGCTCTGCCTAGTTTGGGATCAGATGACCGTGTGTGGATTGTCCCAGAATATTATTATTATTATTTTTTTGTTTCTTTTTTCCTCGGCGATGCCGGTTACTGTGCTAGTACGGGCCTAAGACAAGTACTAGTCAGAAATATGATCATACGGATGTCCTGGGGCTAGTTGTGAATTTAATGGTTGTGTGATAGATGGCTGTGCGAAGGATGATCGTGTAATGGATAATGCGAAATTTTCTGTATTTATATGTAGGTACGTCTTTATCTGTTTGTAAGAATTTACGGACTATTCTACATGTATTAAGTATGACTGCTTTCTGTAAGGTAATGTATGTGTAGGGTGGAAGGTTCAGAGATTTTAATGAGTGATGGAGCTGTATTGGAATGACACCCGTGGTTGAAAGTACTATAGGAACTATAGTGACGTGGTTTAGTCGCCACATTCGTTTTATTATTAAATGCCAGCTGTGCCGTAGAGTTGTAATGCGACCAATAGTAAACTGTAACATTAATTCCTGAACAAAATGGGTGCTCCGCTGTCTTGAGTCTTGGTAGAGTCGAGAGATATATTGGGAGCTTTACATCTCTATTCACAAACAATACTCCCCAGACGCACTTTGCACTGTGTCCATTTCGACTGCTCGGCCACAGTGTCGTAGAAGAAAACCGACTACGTCAATATTACGAAGGAATTTGCTAAACACTAACAATGACTGTCGCAAATTCGCAGATCCAATCATCCAATCAAATCTGAGAAATACAGAGCACTCGCTGCGTCCTACTTCCCTTCGTTCTCTATTAATATTTATAATTTTAATTTCAGCAAATGTGAAGATGAAATACTGTGTCCTCAATATTATAGAGGAGTCCTTACATATGCCTGCGGCGGCAGTGCTGTTCTCGGGATGTTATCGTTGTTACTAGCCAAGTCTAAGAAAAAAACTCAAACTCAATTATAAAAATAAATGTTTCAATTTCATACGAAACTATTCAAATGTATTGAAATTACGATTAAATGTTATTTATATTAGGTAAGTATGTTGTATAGTAGGTATAAGTAAGCAGTGCAACATCTAAAGAACTTCAGATTATTTTGCTGTGAAAACCATAAAGTATTTACTTGCTGAGCGATAAAATGCTGAAATTATGTCTTGAACATAATTAATAATAAATGTGTTGATAATTAATAATAGATGTGTTAATAATTAATAATAGATGTGTAAGAAGGATCGACGCCGAATAGAAAAAGTATTGGAAGCCGATGAACTTTTCAATTTCCAACTGCCTACACCGTTGATCAACTGTTTCATTTATTTGTGCTCATCATCGATATAATAGGTGCTCATCGATAATAATATAAGTATTGAGTACTTATATCGATGCTTTTGTTATATGAAATGCAGCTTTATGTCGACTACGCAGTAGCGTCGAATTACACGTTTCCAAAGTGTCACTCATACTCCGAAATAGCGTTAATCCACTCGATATCGAGCTAAATCGAGTCGAAATATTTGATCGTCGTCATACTACTGATTGAAGTTGCCGCTAGAGGCGCTGGTGTGAAATGTATGGAGATGGTATGGAGTGAAAGATCTTGATGCTCGTAAAGTATGAAAGACTGATCCTAGACATACAGGAGACAAAAGACAACTCCGCTTCTCAAATAACTAATTATCAGTTAAAGATGCGCGACTGTTACTAATCCGACGATTCGAATCATCTACAACTACTAATGTACGCATTCGACTTGAATATTAGTAATATACTAATGTTCATAATCGAATAACCACTACTAATTAGTAACTACTAACGGCGTTTGAACTAGACTATTCGCGACTCAGTTGGCAGTTTTTCGAATGAAAGATGAACGAATTATTTGCCGTTCCGGTCCCGGAACGAATAATGTCAGTGCACCTGGCAAATCACATCATTCAATACGCCGATAATCAAAGTCAAGCGAGTATCAAATTAGTTACTAATTTCAAAAAATCATTCGAATAAGTCGAATGATTTATAAAGTCGAATAATTCGAATGAAATCATTCATAGTCGCCCATCTTTAATCAGTAGTATCTATCTCGTAAGCCGATGTGATAGCTGTGGTGTTAAGAGAAAAATGGATAAAAAAATATTATAATTTCAAATATAATAGTTCCTAATTCTGTATATTGTATAATTACGCTATAACCTTATATTTTAACTTATGTTGACTATGTGAATAATTTAAGTAGGTAGGTCGGGTAAATAAATAGACTCAAACTATTATGAGTTTTAATGCATTTAAATGTATATTAACAGGATTTATCGAATAGGTAATATACAACCAGAGGCGGGACAGATTTTGTTTACACTAAGCTTAGAAAAATCGTCAATTAAACTAGCTTCCAAATAAACAAACACACATTCTATCCTTCCTATCCGACTTCATCAAACTTATATAATACTACGTTTTACAAAATACCCCGTATAAAACAATAAAAAAATATTATTATTGTCACTGATGTGCAAACCCTATTTCAGTAAAATTAAAAAGTAAACTTCGCAGAATCTACCTACTTTTGTACCTAATTTCTACCTACCTAATTGTCGAAACGACAACAATTTTAAAAGACCTAACCTTACTAAGGTTGACAACATTTTTGGCTTTGATAATTAATTAGCTATATTTTTACGGGGTATTTTGTAACACGTTGTACCTATAATACTGCTACTTTTTACACTTAGCTAAGTACTTATACCCTGTTTTTATTTACAAGATCAAAATCGTAGCAATAAATGTTTGAATACAGGAGTGATGGGTGACCGGTGGCCAGCCAAAGACGAATGGTAGAGTTCAATATGTTATACCTATTCAACCCTACCAATTGAGAAGCTAGCCATACACGCGCAGGTTAAAGAATAATGGAATATAGGTACATACAGTACGCGACAGTTTGGCATGGCAATCAGGGTATGAGTGGAGACGGGGGGAGGGGACACCCCACATACCCGCACATCTCCCGCGCCACCTTACGTTGGCGATATGTGCGTGTGCGATGGGTGCGTGTGCGG
Source organism: Furcula furcula (assembly GCA_911728495.1). NCBI lineage: Eukaryota > Metazoa > Arthropoda > Insecta > Lepidoptera > Notodontidae > Furcula > Furcula furcula. The sequence continues at coordinate 18,884,481 of OU452244.1, forward strand.
GATGTCCCCTCCCCGATTGCCATGTCGTCCTGTCGCATACTGTACATACAAAAATTTCTATTGCCTGAGATTTTGGTCTGACGCTTGCACATCAATGGCTAGCCACACACGGTCAATAATATTGTCAATAATTTCTATAACCCGTGCGACTTAACTGTGCACCTGGCGCTGTAACGTCGCATTCCAGCGAGATGCACTGATAAGTCGCAGTGGTTGTAGAACATTGAGAACATTTATAAAGGAGCCAGAAATTATACACTTGAGAATTGAATCACAGTAATTTTAATTATACGTATTACAATAATTCCACCGTTCTAATTATGATATATTAATGCCAAGCCTATCCACGAGCACCGCTTTTTATACCGCCGGCTTTGCGCTCCCACCACACCTCTCCTCTCCTCTCCACTCAGCTCGCTCCCCACTCGGCTCGCTCCCCACTCCAACCTCCGACACCTCTCCTCGTTACAGTCGGCCATCCTGTAACAATTGCACCGCAATTGGTGCACAAAAAATACACAATTAGCTCTCCAATAGATCAATTAAGTCATCCCTAGTCACAATTTCCTCATCACTACTAGTCTCACTACAAGAGGGGACACTGCGGTAAGGCCTTAATGAATCTGCAGCAACTATGCCTGTAAACTTTTTATATCCCCGCATGCCTTTTATACTCCTTATTTCATACCTCCCATTATTGAGTACTTTTACAATTATATAGGGCCCTGAATACAAGTCTCTTAACTTAGTGTTAACATTCTTGACTTCTCCCCCTGTGGCAGATTGTTTCCATAAAACTAAATCACCCCTACTAAAATGTCTTTCAGGCTTATGCCTTTTATCATAATTTTGCTTCATAATTTCTGCCTTACTGCGAGACCTATCAGATGCAATTGTACGCTTTTCTACTACATGTGTAATATCTGTACTACCTTCAAGGTTTGGGAGTAGCCTACCCCTGTGACTAAACATGAGCTCATAGGGATGAAAACCTACAGTTTCATTTACCGTATTATTAATACCCCAGACCACATCTGGTAAGCACTCTGTCCACATATTTGGATCAATATTACGTGTACGCATTGCATCTAGTAAAGTTCGGTTGCTACGTTCGACTTGACCATTTGCTCTTGGACATGCAATTGCATTTAAGGTATGGTGAATTTGATGTTTATGAGTAAACTCTTTGAATATTCTACTAGTAAAAGCTAAATTCCTATCAGACACTATTCTATTCGGGTAACCAAATAAACTAAATATGTCTCTCAAAACTTCTAAAGTCTCAATAGAATTAATAGTTTTAGTGGGCCTAGCAATTACAAATTTAGAAAACGCGTCTACTAACACAAGTATGTACTGGTGACCCTTTTTAGTTCTACTAAATGGTCCTAAGTGATCTATATGCACCATGTTCATAGGTAAGTTTGGTTTTGGAATAGGATGAAGCTCACCGGAGGGTTTCCCATACTCTCCTTTACCATACGCACATTCTAGACAAGAACTGACATATTTCTTTATAAAACGAGTCATTTTCGGAAACCAATAATCAGATTTAATTACCTCATCGCAGCGCTTTAAGCCTATATGACCTATTTGATCATGAAATTTTTGCATTAATTTCCAACGAGCAAACGATGGCACAACTAATTTATCACCGCGTAAAGTTTTCCTATAAAGTCTATTATTTTTAATCACATAATTATTAGATATATCACTACACGCATTACCACTTAACAATTGATTTATAATATTTTTTAGTTTATCGTCCTGAATTTGAACTGTCATAAACCAGTCGTCACTAGAAATTCTATTGACATTGACAGTTTCGATAATGTTTTTTGACATTTCGTCGGAGGTGATAGTACCTTCACCAGAGAGAAAATTCGGATTTCGGCTCAATGCATCGACGTGCTTCATTTTATGTCCAGCTCGATATTCCACTTTAATATCGAACTCCTGTATTGTCAACCACCAACGTGCTATCCTAGGGATCAAATCCTTTTTCTCTAGTGTATAACGAACCGCCGTGCAATCAGTTACGATTTTGGTGGTTTTACCTAAAATGTACACCCTAAAACGCTTTAATGATTCTACAACCGCCAGGGTCTCTAATTCATAACTATGATACATTGATTCTTCACGTGAAGTTACTCTACTATAATAAAACACGGGCTTCAGCTGTCCATTTTCCTGAATCTGCATCAAAATACCGGCTAGACCAATTTTACTGGCATCTGTATGAATTTCACAAGGTACATTTGGGTCAAATAAAGCGAGAACCGGACGAGAACAAAGCTTAGCCTTAAGGATTTGGAAACTTTGTTCCTGTTCCTTACCCCAAATCCAATCAGAATTTTTCTTTGTAAGATTCGTTAGAGGCCTGGCTATAGTAGCAAACTGTGCAACATACTTTCGAAAATAACTACATAAGCCTAAAAATTGACGCAGTTCGTATAAATTTCTGGGAGTTTTGAAATTAACCACAGCTTCAACTTTATGGTTACCGGGTCGTATACCATTAGCATTTATATCGTGTCCTAAAAACGATACTTCAGATTTTAAGAACGAACATTTTTTTATGTTAAGTTTTAAATTGGCGTTTCTTATCTGGGCCAGCACATCTTCTAACAATAACAACCCGTCACTAATATTGACGGTAGACAGTAAAATATCGTCCATAAAAGCTACCACTTCGTCACTACCCACCATTTTTAACAATTTTTGAATTACCCGCATAAATACTGATGGCGCGTTGGCTAGACCAAATGGAACTCTTAAGTATTCATAATGACCATCCGGTGTAACAAACGCTGTTTTGTCTATAGAGTCTGGACTAAGTTTGATATTATGATAGCCAGCAAATAAATCTAAAGTCGTAAAAACACTTTTTTTTGCTAATTTGGATAATTGATCGTCTATATGGGGCAAGGGAAATCTTTCTTTTACAGTTATTGCATTGAGGGCTCTATAATCCACACACAGCCTATAATCCCCATTCTTTTTTCGAACTAGTATTACAGGAGAAGCGTACTGAGATGCAGATTCTCTAATAATATTATTTTCTAACATTTCTTCTATTTTTTGAGCAACTACCTCCCTTTCTGAATGCGCTAGCCTGTACGGTTTTCTATTGACGGGTTTATCAGTAGTAAGCTTAATGTGCATTTCGCCTTAATCTGTATTACCTATATCTTTGGTTGAACTGGCAAAGCAATCTGAATAGGACGATAATAATGTATGAAATTGCTGTATCTCACTTGGGCTCATGTATCCTACATCTATATCACCTAATTTAAAACTATTCACATGACATAAATCTTGTTTATCCACAACTCCACTCCTCAAAATTATAGAATTCGCACTAACCTTCGGTAAAATCGCACACTGCTCAGCACGAGTGATGGTGTCGCCCTTCTTCCACTGCAATGGCACCTCACCGATGTTGCAGACTCTCAGGTAGCCAGCGCCATCGTGAAGAACCGAACTGGCGATAGCATAGTGTGTTGCGCCGATGCTGTGCTGGCGTGGCTTCGTGCACAGCTCGCCAGCTGGAGCTCCCTCCACCACCACCTTCACTAAGCTGTCTCCTATTGGAATCTCGGTGTCGGCTTCAATCTGCACACTTAAACGGCTCGTTTCTTCAATCAAATCTATTGAATTAAGTGGGTTATTAAATGCCATAATTAGTTTTGCACCATCCTTTGTTACTGTTAAAGATACCATTTCGTCGTTAATGACGGGTTGACCGATAATTAAGACGACATCTCCTAAATCAATATTTGTTGTTACTGCTGTGGTATGTATTTTCACGTCGTCTACGTAAAGATCAAATTCGACGATACCCAACGCTGGCACAGAGCTTCCTGCGAATCCTCTCAATATTGTATTACTTGGTTTGATTGGAAGGTTGATGGCCCGTGCAGCAGCATCAGCCATAACATTTAGTTCGCTACCCGTGTCAAGATATCCTTTCACATATGTGTTATTGACTTTAGCTATTTTCCTGTAGGTGTCATTCAAGTTAGATAAAATTTGTACCTTCTTTATTTGTTCAGTGTTTGACGTACAAATATTAGCCAGATGCCCTATTTTGCCACATCGGAAGCATTTGCGTTTATCGGGTTGTCTACAATTAGGGGCCACGTGGCCAGTCTCACGGCATCGATAGCAAACGGGTGGTTTCCGAACATTATCCTTGTCAAAGGTACCGCTAGCACTAGCAATATCTCTCGAGGTATTAGGTAGCTTCGTATGACCAGTACGAGTTATGGAGGTAGTTTGATAATTATCGAATGCTGACAAAAAACCTTCATATAGTTCATCTGGGCTGGCACACTGAAAAGCCTGCGCATTAGCTTGAAGTTCAATTGGCAACCCACGGATTATACATGAAACAGCTGCCTGATCACTAAGCTTACATCTATAGCACATTGATAATTTTTCTTGAAAATATTGGGTCATAGTTTCAGTATGGGACTTTTTCCTAGCCATTAGCTCATCTAATAAAGTAGCATAATCATGATAACGAGGAAAGGCTTTGCTTAACAAAGAGGTCCATTCCTCCCAACTGTGATCGTATGAATCTAAACGGTTATACCAGATACGCGCCTGTCCTTGTAATTTTGATTGTAAATTAAATGATTTTATCTCATTACTCCATTGATAAATCTCGCCAAGTTGATCGATCTTTCGAATCCAACTTTTAACATTCATGTCCCGATTTTCGGGATCGAAATCGGGTATCAATTTAGCAGTATTCATTAACATTTTTGAATTTAATTCCTTACTACCCTCATTATGAATAACAGTTTTCATTGCTTTAAATACTTCATGATCAATTATAGATTTTAATTGAGTCTGTGAAAGAGTTAATTTGTCACCACTTACTTCACAGTCCTCAAGGGCCTCGGACTTCTCTTCATTTCCAGATTCCCGAATTCTTTTGGATCGAACGTACTGCCCCGGCTTCCTTCGCTTCATTGTGTGAGATTTTGTGGACTCCTAATACCACTTCTGACTATAAAGGAGCCAGAAATTATACACTTGAGAATTGAATCACAGTAATTTTAATTATACGTATTACAATAATTCCACCGTTCTAATTATGATATATTAATGCCAAGCCTATCCACGAGCACCGCTTTTTATACCGCCGGCTTTGCGCTCCCACCACACCTCTCCTCTCCTCTCCACTCAGCTCGCTCCCCACTCGGCTCGCTCCCCACTCCAACCTCCGACACCTCTCCTCGTTACACATTATTGACCGTGTGCGGGCTACCTATGGATTACATTGGTTAACATCGCTTGTATGCGCAAAACTTCGCTTTTATAGACTACGCTCCGTCAGTATAGGAACGGAGATGCGTTATCACGAAGTTTATCGTGACAAGCATCGTAGTGATAACCTTAGATACCTACCTTTATAAATTATAATGAAACCATACACCTGCTATTCGCAGCCACGTGGGCCAACGTTTGTTCATGTATTGCAATGATTGTATTGTAATAAATGGCCCTAGACTAGACCATCTTTTCTTATCCTAAGGGGGTCTCAATCTAACAACAAAGACCAAATTTGTGTTTTTAGTGATTTAAGACTACTTTGAGACAGAAAATAGATTGAGAATTGAGAAACTAAGTATATCTCAGATGGGGTCTTTAGTACATTACATCTCATTGGATAGGGTGCGGCTGGGAGCGGCGGCGTATGGCCTATGGGACTCTGTTGGGAGTTGCCAAATGGCCAAGAAACCCGGCATTGTCCCGGTCACAGGACCCGAAATTCCTCACGCAAACGTGACACGGCTACTGTCCCTTGACCAGTAATAAATCTGTATTGTCCCAGAAGTTTTCAATACACCTGGTATCTTTTTTACAAAGTAAGTAAGTAATTTACATAATTAACTAAGCATACCGTACCCGCTGGGTATAGATAGAGCTTGGAGCTGGGTAAAAAAACCGCACGCCACCGTGTGTCCATTTTCCCATCCCTAACATCCTGAACAATGCACACACGGCCATCTGATCCCAAACTACGCAGAGCCTGTAGGTACTATATATACTATTTTTGTGAGTAAATACATGTATCTATTAGATAGCCTCCGTGGCGCAGTGGAAAAACGGCTTGCTTTACAACCTGGAGGTCGCGGGTTGGAATCCCGCGGGGAGCAACCACTTTGTATAAATGTTTCTTACTGGCTACGACAATGCAGGCCGATCACCTGATTGTAAATTAAGATGGTTCATGCGTCTGATGGGCATCTAAAGTCGGTCCTGCGCCCGATCTCTCCCCGGTATAGCGGTAGTACCCGCTGGGTATAGATAGAGCTTGGAGCTGGGTAAAAAAACCGCACGCCACCGTGTGTCCATTTTCCCATCCCTAACATCCTGAACAATGCACACACGGCCATCTGATCCCAAACTACGCAGAGCCTGTAGGTACTATATATACTATTTTTGTGAGTAAATACATGTATCTATTAGATAGCCTCCGTGGCGCAGTGGAAAAACGGCTTGCTTTACAACCTGGAGGTCGCGGGTTGGAATCCCGCGGGGAGCAACCACTTTGTATAAATGTTTCTTACTGGCTACGACAATGCAGGCCGATCACCTGATTGTAAATTAAGATGGTTCATGCGTCTGATGGGCATCTAAAGTCGGTCCTGCGCCCGATCTCTCCCCGGTATAGCGGTAGTGTCGGTTTTCCGTCCCAACGAATTGTGAGAGGTAAAAGGAAGAGTGAGCACATGTGCACTATAATATCTCCTGCGTCGATGGCTGATCTTGCGAAAGATTGGCCATTGGCCTGGCCATATCGGCCAGGAAGACATTATTTTATATTATTTAATTGTATACTTAACTTTAAAAATTACACAGTGGTTGAAAATAAATAAAAACTGATAATGGTTTATTTAAACTGGTTTTATTGGATTTAAATTAAAAACATCTACAAATGGGTCATAGTTATATCTACATCTGTTATTTGCTGATTTGGCATGTAATACTACATTAAGACTATATTTATTGCATCTTACCTTAGCTTTATTTAACATTTGCATTTTTTTTATATGAGCTGTATCAGCCATTGGGGCCTCTATATACAAACTGTACAGATTTTTGCACTTTTCCAATATTATGCTAGGGTCACTTATGTCACATAGTTCAGATTGTCCACCTTCTAAGATATGAATGTTTTCCAATGTATGACATTGACTGAAGGAAGAAAATAATGTACTAAAATCAATTCTTTTGTCTACCAACCGGATATTTCTTAAGGAATGTGTCAATGGTATCGACCGTGATATTGATGCAGCACAAGGAGATATAGGAGGGGCATCAACATTCAGTGTAATTAGATTATTACAGCAACGAAATAATACATTAAAAAACTCTGAACTGTAGCGTACAGAGCCCATTAGACTCAAAAACGTCAATTTCCTTAAATAATCACAATTTGTTGATAGTGTTACTGCACTTGTTATGGAACCATTAAACACTAAACTTAACTGAACCTTGTGTTTTTCTTTAAACATTTTATCATAGTTTAACACAGCATTTGGAGCTACAATTCTTCGTTTCCTAACTTCAGGTTCATATTTATGTGACTCTTCATTTTTAACTATATCAGGGGCTGTTGGTACTATATAGAACCAATCATAATTCTTTGGAGCTGGATTATCAAAGTTAGAATAACAAAAAAAGGGAAAATATTCCTTTATATGAATTTTCACTTCACGAAAGAAGTTATCATCAAAATTGGTTGTCTCTTTGTTCCAAAGCATCATTGCAACATTTCCCAAAAGGCCTTTATCAAATTCTGTAATACATTCAACATCCTGGTTGAAATTTTCTTTAAAAAAACTGATGAATAATGGTGACACATATACCATGTATCTACCCAACTCAAGCATAATTATGATTATGATAAACTCACAGTGTTTCCATTCCAGCATGGACAGGACAGGAAGTGTGTTCATGCATCCGTGATATTTATTTATCTCTTTCCAGTTTAATAAATATATGACAAATTGGTTAAATTGTGGCAACTTATCACAGTGAATATTTTCATCTGTAGTACATACATAATCACATTCTGCAATAGAGTATTTCAAAGTTCTTAATCTGGCTCTCGCTAATATAAAAAGTGCCATTTTAGAATAAATTAAATTATTTAGAGAACCCACGAAATGTACTTTTTCTAAATTCTCAAATACCAATTGACACTGTAATAAAATGTTCATGGGAATTCTGACCAAGCCTGGTTTGCCAAACACAAAATTGATACCGACACTCTTCAAAGTTGGGCATGCTTGAAAAATATCTAACAGATCAATTACTGTCAAGTTTGTGTATGAAACATCTAAAGCTATTAGACTCTTTAGTTTTCTCATAGCTGGTAGAAGTGAAGTCTTATATAAATCTGGAACACCTGCCAAATTAAGCTCCTGCAAGTGGCCTGAAATATCCTTAAAAAAGTTTAGTTTCAGTGTGTTTGCAGTGGCCATAACACTCAAAGATATATTGCACTGTCTGATCACTCCATGCATAGAAACGATATTTCTTATTCGACTACAGGTATTATACAAGCACTCTAAAGACCGCAGATCTAATTCTCTGACAATCATTATTAGTATCTCTTCTGGGAGATCTGTTATATGCATATTTGCTGGCAACGAAGATAGCACTAATTCAACACAGTAGATTCTTATTTATGTAGGTTTTGTGAACAATTTAGAAATTGTATCGCCAACCTAAGTAAGCACTTTAATTCTGTAGAGCATAGTTATATTTATTAAACACTAAAAACAAACTAAAAATACATGCTTTACTAGAATCAGAAAGAAATCAGCTGATGTATGTTTCTGTGTGTCAAAATCAGTCAAAATAAAACGTAGACAGTTCCTCTAAGAAATAAAAGATTAAAACCAAAAAAAAAAAACGTTAAGAGCGCGTTCCACTTGACGTTCACAACGATCACGCTCACGACCGCAGTTTTTCCCGTTCCACTTGCTTGTGAGCGTTACAGTCATAAACTCAAATGGAATGGATTAAAGAGCGTTTTGAGCGTGGAGGGTGGAGGTAAATAATACAAACGGCGAGTTATTAAAAAGAAAGCAAAAGATTTAAGAGGTTAGGTTACAATCTGTAAGCCTTGAAAATAAAATTAAATAATTATTCTTTCAATCGATATAAATTGAAAAAAAATATAATTAAGTATAATAATAATATTGTGGGACAATTTCACACACGGTCATCTGATCCCAAACTAGGCAGAGCCTGTACTATGGAAAACAGGTAACTGATAGGTACTAATACTTACATACTTTTTTTGTAAATACATACTTAATTAAATATATAAATAACACCCAGAACGCTCGGCGGTAAATTGAACCCACGACCTATCGGATAGCAGTCAGGGAGTATATCCACTAGACCAACAGGCCCGTCAAAAATTTCAAATTCTGTCAATTTAGTTTTTTATATTTAATATTAGTGGTGTATTTAATTAATTTACGTTCAAATGCAATTAAAATGTCTTTTGCTGCAGAAACATTCATTTCTACTAAAATATTTCTTTCCGCATGAAATAACGTAAGTTACACGGGCGCCATCTTTGATACTTTGTATTTTGAAAATGCCACCAATATTCTCAACAACCACGACGACCCACCTTTTGAGATGGGTCGTCGTGAGCTTCGCGTGAGCGTAAGTCATGACGTCATGAGTGACGTTTTAACCCAAAGATATTATATATAGAAGATCGACATAGTCCGTTATAAAATGAAACCAAAAAAGAATAACCTATGTGTGAGTGAATTGTTTATGTGTAAAGGAAAAAAAGTGTTGTTAAAAAGTACTACGTACGTAATTGATATCGATGATATTTTGTGTGAATATATACAGAATTATCTGTATAATTTAAAATTGATGTTGATTTAAAAGTTACTAATAACCTTAAGTATTGCAAATCTCATAATGAAATTGTCAAAAGTGGTAAAACAGTCATTCTAAACAAAAATTGTAGTTTCTTTTTGCTGTAAACATCGTAAATCGGATCATGAAAATAAGTTATCGTTCCGCATGTTAAAATTAGTCAAATCAGCATGCATTATAAATAATAATTATTAAAGTTCAGTATAGGTGAAGGAGCTTCCCCTATGAGATTCTTGAGAAGTATGCAATATTTTTAAATAGTAAAAAACCAAAACATTAGGCGGACGTGTTGGTCTAACAGTTCAACATCCTGGCTGGCTACCTAATAGGTCATTGGTTCGATTTCCACCAAGTGTCTGGGTTTTATTTATCTATTAAGTATGTATTTACAAATAAAAGTATATGAGTATGTATAAGTAAAAGTTGTCTGGTTTCCATAGTAGAGGCTCTGCCTTGTTTGGGATCAGATCACCATGTGTGGAGATCAAAGTGGAATAGACCTTCGTCCCAGGTTATTATCATAAAGACAAACAATATACTTATATTGTAAAATACATACTTATTTCAGCATTCATAAAAATATATTGTAAATATATATTTCAGCTTCTTAGTGACGACAGTGATGTCTTATGTATTTTTTATATATTTTGTTTTTTATTTCAGGACGCAAGGCTACTGGGATTTTGGTTCGGTCATGCTCGCCATCGAAAAGTCTCTGCTTGTAGCGGCTTTGTGTGGCGGGTCACCCCCTTCCCTCTAATATGGTTGAGGGGAGTGATGGCTGCTGCTCAAGTCAACTCGTGCGCGGGTGCTGCTTGGGGGGACTGGTCCGGCCGCTGTCCTTTTGTCCTTTTTTTATTTTATTATTTTCTTTTATAGTCTAGCAGCAAAATTGATTGTTGCTTTATTTACGTTCTGAAGGCAATTCACTTGAGCTTGTAAATTATTCTTAGTGTGTATCTAACTTAGACGACTTGTGATAAAATTTAATATGTTAAAGTGCTTTGTGTCTTGCCTGACGAGGCACTGCTTAACAGCAGAAGGTAAATGTTAAACGTGAGCCACTGTGATTTTGGATCGGTCATGCTCGCCATCGAAAAGTCTTTGCTTGTGGCGGCTTCGTGTGGCGGGTCACCCCCTTCCCTCCAATATGGTTGAGGGGAGTGATGGCTGCTGCTCGAGTCAACTCGTGCGCGGGTGCTGCTTGGGGGGACTGGTCCGACTACTATCCCTTTGGCATTTTAGTTTGTTGTATTTTCGTCATATTTTTTATTTTATTTGATATTTTGAACGGCAGGACACACTGTCGCTGGTGCTGATTTAATTGTAAAAAGACAATCTTTGTTTAAAAAAAAAATGTGAATAAATGACAAGCCCGCTGAGTTTCTTGCCGGATCTTCTCAGTTGAGGCCGCGTTGTGATCCGGTGGTAGCTTTTAAAAAATTGATCGTTCAAAAGTGCTAGCGTTAAGCTTATTTGAAATAAAAATTTTGAATCTTTGAGTAGGTATATAGAGCACGTTTTGTCTGGTAACATCTTAATGTTATTTAAACCACATGAACACGAAATATATAATTTGTTGTGAAGGATCGAATAAGCAATGTTATCACCAGATAATCAAATTTGCCGACGTAACTTAACGAATTACCAGACTGGAGTAGCTGCTCATATTTGCTGTAAAACCGATGATCATTGGGAAACAGTGGTTTTGGAGTAGACACCACTAACCGGAAAACGCAGTGTAGGAGGTTCTGTGTTTCTAGGTTCTGATTTTATTTTCTGTCTAACGACTTGACATAAATACTTGGTGGCGTATGGGTAAATTAAAGTAAGTAAAGTTTAATCATAATAATAGGTTCACAGGGTACCTATCGATAGCGGTAAAATAACTTTATTTATGTAAGAACAAGATCATGTGTTTTTCAATTGGAACTGCAACTGCCTCAAAATGTATATTGCAGACAGAAATCAAAATCTTTATCACAGACACTGGGATATTGTAGGGATTCCATCCATCCTAGTCTTTAATCCGCATCTATTTTTGTCTTATCAAAGAATTATTTTGATAATCTGAAAGAATACATTTGAGTTATTATTATTATCATATCAATTTACATAAAGAATATAGAGACTGCAAAATATTTTTAGACCGTATAAATATAAACTCCTTGAAACTAAAACAAAAAGACGTAGAATTTATATTTGTGCCACTATTAAAAACTATTTTCTTTAATATCGATATCGATACTCATGACGTCAGGACTTTTGCAAGCCCTATTGTAAACAAATCGTTTTACATTTTACACAAAATATCCCGCTATTCTTCATATAAAAGTAATAAATTATGATCAGTTTGAAGAAAAACATGTATTCTACGATATTATTAGGATTTTCAACCAAATTTTCAACCAAAATCATAAAAATATAGCAAGCAAAAATGCAGTCAGGAATAGTAATCAATTACCTGTGAAAAGTTTTCTTATTCGTTGTATTACGATTTGTAACATCACATGCACTTATTGTACAAGCCACCATAATGGAACAATAATATTTTATACTAGCTGACCCGCGCAGCTCCACCCGCGCTTTTATTACATTTTGCTCGTCTCTCTTTCCCTCCCACTTCGGTACTCGTCACACTCCCCCTCTTCCTCTCCCCGTTGTCCCTTCTCTGAACCCTCTCCCTCTCTCTTCTCCCAACTTGCTCCACCTAACTCCCCCGATCCCTCACCCCATCACCCCCTCCTCAAATCCCCTCTCAGCCTCTCTCCTCTCTTGCACCCTCCTCTCGTTCTATATATCCTCGTCAATCATGTTATCAGCGGCATAAATATACTTTATGACCTATTCTCAGACCTACCCGATATGCACACAAAATTTCATACATATCGATCGGTTCACCCATCTAGTTAATGAGCTTGTCTTATGTTGCTTAACCTTAACCTAGCGGCATGAAATATACTTTACGACCTATTCTCAGACCTACCCGATATGCACACAAAATTTCATACAAATCGGTTCACCCATCTATCTAATGACCTTGCCTCATGTTGCTTAACCTTAACCTAGCGGTATGATACATACTTTATGACCTATTCTCAGACCTACACGATATGACAGAATTTTATATTAATCGTTTCACCCATCAATTTAATGACCTTACCTAACGTTGTTTAACCTTAACTTATCGAGATAAAAAGTATCCTATGTCCGTTTCCTGGTTCTAAGCTAACTCCCCACCAATTTTCAGCCAAATCGGTTCAGCCGTTCTTGAGTTATAAATAGTGTAACTAACACGACTTTCTTTTAGTTCTATAGTGATTGTATGTATAATTTCACCGATAGATGGTGCTGTTCATAATGTAAATCACGCTAACATCGTAAATTACTGTGTAATGATATTCGATACTGAAAGTTTAAATTTTTCGCATCTTTTATTGTTGCGACTGTAATACAATCCCTATACACTACCTGGACTTGGGGGGAGTTTCATTAAAATTTCATGAACCCCCCCCCCCCCCCCCCCCCCCCTTCTCAATACCTACCTATACCAATATAGCCTTTTTGGTGCAGCGGACCTAACCGCTGGCTTTTAAATGTAATGAAATGGTATTTTTCCCTTACCTATTTCTTTCCTAATCTAGTTTAGACTCGCTCGGGATTTACAGATTTTAACTTTTCAAAGATTGTCATATTGCTATCAGCAAAGTACTTAGAACAATACAGAAATCTAATGAAAATATCCTGGGTGTACCGGACCGGCTTACCCCTTACAAAAATTGACCCTTCGCCACTGCCATATCTTATGCAAACTAAATGTCTGCTCAGTCCCTATTGTATATAGCGTAATAATACATATCTTAATGATTAACTGATCAGTCTATAATGACCCTATTCACATACAAAGGAAATTACGTGGTAATATGTGCAAGTAATGTTTCACTGCTTAGCCCCTATGAAACATAGCGTGATGTTTTATATACCAATTTATACCCCTACTTCTACACAACACATCAGTGAAAGTCCTATCAAAATCCATCCACGGGTTTTCGAATGATGGCTGGACAAACAGAACGACAGACAGACAGACAGACAGACAGACAATAATTCCAAAAAAAATTGTTTTGGCCTCTATGTCGATAGTATAGTATCCCCACATAGAAATTTTGGAAAAATATGCAATGTACAGAAAAAGTGCTCTTTGAGTTTTATTATAGTATAGAAGAATATAAATTTGAGATCGTGCTAAATTATTAAGATTTACTTTGACAGTAAACAGACCGCAAGGCAGCGTAGCAGTGGCTAATATGTCAAAAGTGATGCGAAATAAAAAAAAAGAATTTTATCTCTGCCTCTGTTGCACTCGTGCAGTTTGTATTTGATTAGAACTTCTCCTTCCCACGCTATGTTCATCTTTTTGAACGTAGTGAAAAATTCTATATCTATGTTTTAACCGCGACCACAACGCCCGCTTTCGCTAAGTGGAACGACTAAAGGAGCGTTTTGATCGTTGTGGGCCCCAAGTGGAACGCGTGCATTTTTTTTTATAATTTAATTATTCAAAGAACCAGTGTGACCAGATTAAATTTTTCACAAATACCGAGGAGGTCTGTAAAGTTGGTCCTGCGCCTGGTCTCTTCCCGGTCGTGTCGGTTTTACGTCCCATCGTATTTAGAGCGGTAAACGGAAGAGAGAGAGAGTGCAGTTGTGTCTACGCAAGCACGTAGACTACGTGAAATATATTATAGTGCACAAGATCTGCTAGAAGTGCTGATCTTTCAAAATATCGCCTGTGGTCGTATCGGCCAGAAGGAGGTCCTTATTTATTTATCATCTGTTTCCCAATCAACCACAGTTTGTTCTTCTTGTTCACAGTTTTTCCGTATTTGGAGTGCTCCAATCCATAATCAGACTGATTAAGCAACTAGACATATTTAATCGGTTTAAACTTAAAGCATAAACAAGCCAATTAAGTCGTATTATGCGACGAAGTTAAAAAGATGTCCTGATTTTTCATGAAACATCAAGGTTGTCCTCTTAGAAAGAGAGATCCGATCTCAATGAAAGGGATAGCGTTGACCTCAGTCATGTATTTGGGAGTGTTGTCTCCATTTTAACCTATAGCTTCATGGCTTAGAGTAAGTACCAAAGGAGAGAGCATGACGCGCTAACCCCTCTGTTAAAATTTTGGTCATATGGTCAGGTCGTTTTATAAAAACTAGTTCACGGGCGATTTTTGTCCAGTCCGTATCAGGTCGTCATGCATTATGCAGCTCCGTGAAAATGGATGTTTGAGCAATATTTGACTGTTAAAATCGATTAGGTACCATAAATCGGCGTGAGAATGGAGTTTCCTATCATTTGTAACTATTATTTTTTACGAATATGTTAGTATTAAATAATAGAAACCAAATATTGTTATCTCTGAATCAAAATTTCGCGCCATGTTTTATCCTAGTTACAGCATAGTGCGAGGACAGGACTGAATGTACGAAAAAAAATTAGTTCATTCTAGGCTAATGGAGGAAATTCTAATAATTATGAATGATGTTTATTTTAATGAAGTTATTGTTATAAAAATAGATTAATGTATCGAGAGTATCGTGATAAATTCCTTTTCTTATACATAAAAATCACGTGTCACGGTGTTTGTGGTCGAAATCCTCCAAAACGGTTTGACTGATTTTTATGAGATTTTCTTTTTATGTACATATATTTAGTAGGTATGAGGATAGGTCTTAAAGTATATTATTCTTAGTAGTGTATTATTATTATTAGTATATTATTTATTTATTATTATTATTTATTATTTAAAGTGTATTTATTATTATATACCGCTAGGTGAAGCAGCGTTAGGCAGGGTAATTATTCAGATTGGTGACCAGACGGTCAATCACCGGTCAGCATTAGAAACGTCATTTTCGGTATTAGCTAGGTCGATAACTACGTCATACTCCACACCGAACTGTCAAGATTACGAAGTCTTGGCAAATCGTGCTAGGCCTGCTGAAGAGTGTCATGGCTGCTCCGCGCCCTGCGCACCAGGGACGCACACCTCTTGCGCATAGTAGCGTAAAAGCAATCTACGTGTGCGTCCGCGAACATCCTAGATGCGATACGGAAGTTAGGCAATCACACCAGCACTCTGAACACATTATTGTAT
Source organism: Furcula furcula (assembly GCA_911728495.1). Classification (NCBI taxonomy): domain Eukaryota; kingdom Metazoa; phylum Arthropoda; class Insecta; order Lepidoptera; family Notodontidae; genus Furcula; species Furcula furcula. The sequence continues at coordinate 18,900,577 of OU452244.1, forward strand.
TGGATACGTAGGGCGTCGTAGGATCCTTGCGTGTAATTTCCCCACAGGCTGTAAGTATAAAATGCTGTGCAGTACGCGCGAAACAGTGTAATTTTAACAGTCAGTGAGTAGGGTGCAAACCAGTGAGCCAGAATATATACTCTCACTGTCAATGCCCTCCGCTCTCACTCAATGTCTGCATCATGATTGAGCCCGGGATTAATATATGGCCTAAATATTTGAAATGATATGATAACATAAGTATACAATGCTGTACTTATATAATACTAACTAATTTAAATGCGTTACTTTTTTGATTTACAACATGAATACAATAATCTCCATATTGAATTATTAGATTCTCTATAACATTCCATTCTTTGAACCCGTTCATTATTTATCGGTCTTTGCACGCACCACATCACTACAATTTACGTCTGTGGACGTGCAATAAAATGTGTAGGAACGATGAATTCTTTATTTGTGTGCGTATCTTTTTGAATATGTTGTGAGTTTATTATAGTGTGTGTTCATAGAAACATGAAGAGTTTACATGAGATTTGCAAGAGTGTGGGTGAAATTGTATCTGTGTGTGTTTACTTCGACTCCCGCACCCCGCAAAAGTGCCACGAAAAATTTGTTCGGGGAATCGACGCGATAATAACTCCAGTGGTATCTCCTCTAAGCTTCATGGTCGCTAACCATACAAAATGTATGTAACCGATATGCTGCTGACGCGTTGAGTCACGTCACGTGAGGTCAGCCTAATGTGATTCTGGCTTCAGCCTTTCGGTTAAAATTACACAGTTCATATTTTTGTTTTTCATATTAGGTTTATATGTTCTGTTGTATTTTTTATGTATTTTTACCTGAATTATTACGCGACCCAAAATTCTACAAATTCATTTAGACACTTTCATGGGCGTACGTAGCCCCCCCCCCCCCCTACGTACGACCATGAAAGGGGCGTTGCCCCTGGACTTGGCATCCATCGACTAAGCTGACATGATTTTGTTTAATTATTACATTGTTTATTAGAAATTGAGTTAGGGAAATATTTTTAATTACAAATCATCATGTTTGTGAATTTAGAAACTAAAAATTCCGGCACTACGCGCCTGGTCTTGGTCTATGGAAGACATGTTTATGAGGACTATGGATGATTTTTTAACGGATGTTATCTTAAACCAATTTGCAGAGGTTTCACTAAATTACTTTTTCATGCTTTTTGCTTCCTAAGGAACTGAAACAAAAGGAAGTTGTTCTCAATTCGGATGTAGTTTTTTAGTTTTATTAGGTACCAGAACCAGAACTGAGTTATTTAACTTAACCGATTTTGAAAATTCTTGTTTTATTTGAAAGTAGATACTTCTAGATTGTTTCTTATTTCATTAAAATCTTGTTCTGTTTATAGAATCTATGAGGAGTTGGGTAAACTCCTCAAATATTAAAGGTATACAGGGTGTCCCAGAAATATATAATATCAAGGCGGTAATGAGGCATTGTTGAAGTTATGATAAAAAAAAATTGTATTACAAGATCATTTATTCAGTACGTTTAACGATTTCCGATCATCACAAGATATTGAATAGCAATATCCATTATATGCAAACAACTTGTAACCCACACATTAGACGATAGAAAAAGCATTTGCGGTAAATTTAGGTTTCCAACTTTCCATTGAACCAACTGCAGATCATTGCAGCTTCATAAAATTTCTTTTCGAATGGGACAATGGATAGTCATATATTCCTTCGCTCAATATCTTTAAGAAATCTACAAAAGAAATAAAAAATGTATTAATATTGACCAGGGGTAAATAAAACAGCATGTATATTTATGCAATGATATAGGTACTCTCGCCGATACGACCACAGCGGCCAATTTTTCGCAAGATCAGCCATCAGCCAGTGCACAAATGCTTACGTAGACACAAGTGCACTTATTCTTCCTTTTACCTCTCACAATTCAGTGATACAGAAGATCAACACGACCTGGGAGAGGTCAGGCGCAGGACCGACTTTTTATATGCCTATCCGACGCATGGATCATCTTACTTTACAGACAATCAGATGACCGGCCTGCATTGTCCTAGCCAGTAAGGAACAACTACACAAAGTTGTTGCTCCCTGCAGGATGCGAACCTGCGACCCCCGGTATGCAAGCAAACGGTTTCCCACTGCGCCACGGAGGCTACTAGACGCGACAGGACTAGGAGGCGACAAGAATAAATATGATTTTAATAATATGTATATAATATGTTACAAAACTACATACACACTTGAACATACAATATTTTTTCCATATCAATCCTTTGAACTAAATACCTACATCGTTTATTTTTATCATAAAGTGGCGGTAAAAAAAACCCCAAAACGGAAAGTCTTCAAAAAATTTTTACCATGGTTACTCTATGAAAACAATGTAAAATATATTAAATTAAATAATTCAACTACAAATTAATAGAAACTTAAAACCCAATACTAACAAACGAACTGAAAACGTGTTAAGTATGTGCTTATCGAAAGAAGAACTGATATAAAATATGGTGCATAATGCAAAGGGATCATCGGTAGGTACATTATTGCACAAATCGGACTTACGAGTGATATTCGGTATTATATACGGGGTACAACATAATTTTTGCAACCAAGTACTACACATTTTATCACCATTCTTATTATTTTAATTCACTTTATCATGAAATTATGGTATTTAAAATGTTGGATCGATTTAAATGACAGACAGTTTCATGCTGACAATAAGCGCCAATGTTGCCACAAAATACGAACCCTTAAAATCGGTATTTAAAATTGCATTTGAGTACAATTGGCGAAAACACAATAGAGCATTAATCTAATCGAACTCGCAGAACAGTACCAAATAATTTTTTAATAGACATGATTGTCATCGTATTTTATGTTTTCGGGTGCAAAACAATCTTTTGGTGTTAAAGTAAAGCATTTCTATATTAGGGTATCCATTTCTTGGGTAATTTCTATTATAACATGGACCACACATCGGACCTCTTAGAAAGAGAGATCCGACCTCAATGAAAAGGATAGCGTATGTCTCAATCAAGTATTTGGAGTGTGGACTCCATTTTTGGTCTCTAAGCTTCATGGTGCAGTCTCTGGCAACATGAGCGTAGCCTTAGGGAGTGTCCTAATAGAACGCGATCACGCGATCATCGCGCGAACGAACGACGCGACCATCGCGCCATGACTGGCGAATGTACTGTACAGTTAGGACACTCGTTCGACGTCCATATGTTTGAGATTTCATCGCGCGATGGTCGCGTCGTTCGTTCGCGCGATGATCGCGTGATCGCGTTTAGTTAGGACATCGCCTTATGCTAGACAGTTTGATTGTGACATTTGGAGTCGTATATTACATGGACCTTGTGGCGACTAAGGAGAACTTCCGTGCGTTCAAACGTTTTTGCCATACCTATTATAAGAAACAAGTTTGAAAAATCAAATAGGCCCCTTTAAAATATTAGCAGATTCCGTGGTGCCTCATGGGTGGACTAGCCTTTGTTGGTGCGCCTGTAAGAGTCTTCCTTTTTGAGGTTGTATCGACCGTTTGTTAATTATTTGCTTGTCTCCCGCTTTGCAAAGGAGGGAAGTGGAATTTAGGTATTTTCCAACTCTTAGCTACCTTCATATTTAAATTTGTTGCGGGTTCCAAGACAATTTAGCGTTCCCCTGGGACTCTCCGAGGGTCAAACCTCGGTATCTTCAGTGGTGACCACTGTAGATCCTGGCTTACAGGAGTAACAGTGGTGGGAATGAGAGGTGGGATTAGTCCCAAATAAAAAAAAAAATTTTTCTTTAGAAACTGGTAACACACACACACACGCACATGATAGAATATGACTTTAGTGTGCATCTCTTCCTTATCTCTTTCTAATATTGTAAATGTATGTAAGTACCTATGTAACGTACCCCATAGCCCTATATAGATCCTGCTGACTACAAGACTACAAGCTGCTGTGTTGCTGACACGCCTTGCGAAAATATCAGTGTAATTCCGGCTTAAACAAAGAAAATATGAAAACGGAAATGATGTTGGTAACACTGGTTACGTTGTTTCAATTTCAAATAGTGATGTTCATGTGATATGCACTCAGTGGTATCTCCTCTAAGCTCAGAGAAAGTACCAAAGGAGTTAGTATCGCGTCGATTCCCCGAACAAATTTTTCGTGGCACTTTTGCGGGGTGCGGGAGGCGAAGTAAACACACACAGATACACTTTCACGCATACCCACACTATAATAAACTCGCAACACATTCAAAAATACACGCACACAAATAAAGAATGACCTGACCATATGACCAAAAATTTGGCAGAGGGGGTTAGCGCATCATGCTCTCTCCAGTGGTATCTCCTCTAAGCCTCAAAGGATATGCATGGTAGAATTTTACTAGTATTTTAAGGTACCTGTTTATTAGTTAATATTATATTACCGTTTTTTTCTTTTCAGTTACCAGATTATTAGTGCAGCTTGTGTACCTTGTGGAATCATTATAGTAGATATTACAACATCAAATAATGTCGAAGTTACTGGTATACGGTAAAACTCTAACGAGTTTTCAACGAGCTTTTTTCTTAAATAAATAAAAAAAACCATTTATTTCAAATATTCCTTTTCCACCGGATCACAACGCGACCTCAACTGAGGAGATCCGCCAAGAAGCTCAGCGGGCTTGTCATTCACTGATCACAAGAATACGGGCAGCAGCGTCCTTCTATTGTACCATCTATATTGCGATCCCCAAGACGCTAGACGCCTGCTTAGTTTATGGCAACCCCTCCTTTCTAAGGGGGAGGCCTTTGTTCAGCAGTGGACTACTTTAGGCTGCCGATGATGATGATGTGACCTACAGCTAGATTTTATTGTAATAACAGTAGAGGACTAATTGAGTTATTTTAATAATTTGCTACATACTAGAAACGCTATTACGCGATACTTATCGTGGGTTACGTACAACTCTACGTGGTATTTCGCTCGCTAGGCAGCTGGCAGATGGCAATATGGCCGTAGCTTTCGAGTTTCGCTGGCAGTGCGCGGTGCTCGCATCATTTCCAGTACAGAAGTAGTATTTCTGACGGCTCTTAAGTTTCGTTTTTAATTTTTTTAGTGGTTATTGTTTCTGTTTACCTAGTTTTAACAAAGTTTTGTGGCAAAATTACTCATTTTTCATTTCCGTCGTCACCAGTATTCATTGGACGACAAAATGGCGTCGCTTGACAAGATTTTACTGCAAAATATTTTTTCGCATTTGACTCGCTTATTATAGAAATATGCAGATAAATATTATATCGTGCGATTTCTTGTCATTTTTCACAATAGATTATCTAGTTTTTCTTTATTCCTGTCTATAATTATATAAGAAAACGCGTATTCCTTGAATTTTCAACAAAATGCACTTGGTAAGTGTTTTTAAAGCTTTTCTGCTTATTGTTTTAGTGTATTTATTTATTTATAACATGTTTGTGGTCTTAAAAGATTCCTGGAACTTTCTAGAAGACTTGGGTGTGGCCCTGAAAGAGGGTGAAATTTTAAGACGTAATTCTGAATTAAAGGGGTTTTGTGATTGTTTACAATACATTTTAGTGTTTTTATGTATGAAAACATTCTTGTCCCACGATAGAAAGCTTTTCCAATGATTCTTTGTTACGTAATCTTTCTATATGAGGCAGTGAAATCAATTTTGAAAAGGGACCCATTTTTGCAATTTAACTTTGAAAATTGGTCTTACCAAGCAGTGTTTTTAATGATACTAGCTTTTGAGGTTATGGTCAATAAATACTACTTATTTATAATTGTTTGAGGTGGGAAGAGAGGCCTTAATTCTCTGAGAACTTGTTTGTTCAAAGTAATATCATTTTGTAATTAATTTACCAAAATTATAGTCATTTTCATTTCATTACTGTGTTATTTTAAGGTTATGTCTTTGGTTTTCTTAAGTATTTTGTTACTCCTTAGGATTCAGACCAACCGAAGAGCTGATTTTTGTTTATTGTTTGATTCAGAATGCAAAATAGTCTTCTTGTCGGTTAAATTATTGTATTCTATCGGTCACTCACCCCTGGACCTACAGCGGTTCATATCAGAGTGAATTACTTGATTATGACACTCATACTAATTCTATATTACGTGCCAAAAGGCTTTGCATCTATTTTACAGATGTTATTAATATTTAAAATGTCAATAATTACTATACTATTATGACTTCATACTTCATTCGTAAATGTGAAATACATGTTTTCTACTGATAATTAATGCATTATTATGATTATTTTGTGGAAAATTACTTTAAGCTTAGTGTTTTGTTAGTATATCTATAACAAAACTACAGTCTTATATAGATAACAATGCTAATGTTAAGAAATTTTTAGAAGGGGAGTATGAATGAATCTGAAAGTGAATCAACAAGCGAAAAAGGTGAGAAGAGTGATTCCAGCGCATCAGGCTCTGGAAGTGAAAGGTAAGTGATCCTCTTTGTTTGCTTGTTAATAAATAAGAACGTCCAGTTTTAAATTTTCACATTCTTTGACAGTGATAGTGGATCAAGTTCATCTGGCTCCGCATCTGAACGGTCTGGTTCTGGAAAATCTGTTGACAGATCCCATCACAGCGATGACACAAAATCTTCACCAAAGCACAGTAATGCAAACTCGTCAAAGTCTGATCATCACACTGATAAAAATTCATCAGATGATGGTTCACATTTAAAATCCAAGTCACATAATAGTCATGGGAAATTAAAATCTGACCTTTGGGAGGACAATCCAGACATTTATGGTATTAGACGATCAGGTAGATCTCGAAAAGAACCAGACCGACTAAAATTAGCTGACAGTGATTCCAGTGAAAGAGGAAGATCACATAGTCGAAAGAACAGGAAAAAAAGGTACCAATGCACTGGTGGTAATACTAACTTTAGAATCTCATTACTAGCATATCAATTTCCTGTATTTTGACAAAATATATTCAAGATTATGTCCATTTTTTAGTGATTCATGGAATTCAGACTCATCAGATAGTGATAGTGACTTAAAAGGTTCCCCACCCCCTCCTTCCAAACGACCAGGCCAAAGAAGTATACCTCTCAGAAAACGAAAACCAGCAAGAAGAAGATTTACAAGTGATGAAGAGGAAAGTTCAGAGGGTAGCGATGATGAATCAAAAAGGTAGGCTTGTAATTTTAGGAACAGATTTGAGAATTATTAAATATTAATTTTGCATAGTAAAATTATTGTATATGCTATCAGAATTTGAGTGTTATATGTAGATATGTATGTGAATGTGGGATGAAACTTTTCTAAGCTAAAAAGTTAAAAAACAAATCATTACTTTGATTTAAATTCAAACAAGTAGATTAGTGTTTTTGTGAATATACATTCACACAAGGCAATAATATAAATTAAGACTATATAATAAAAAATGTAAAGTATGGTTTAATATCCATAATTGTTTAAAATATTAATGGACCAATTGCAAATATTTGTTTTAAGATGCTATCAAGGTGATGAAACAAATTTTGGTAGTAGCCAATACAACAGAATCTATTTGCTTTGGGCCACAATTAAAAATTATTGAAATCACTCCATAAGGAGTGGTGGTGATTTGAAGGCCATAAGGCCTTCAAATCACCACTTCTTGAAATGACCACTTCTTCAAATCACCACTTCTTGAAATGACCAATTCTTGAAATGACCACTTCTTGAAATGTCCACTTATTGAAATGACCACTTCTTGTAATGACCACTTCTTGAAATGACCACTTGTTTAAACCACTGTTACTAATCTTCATGTGTACTATATCAAGATAACTTTTAGCTATTCACAACAAACCGCAAGATTACGAATGTTTAATCATATTCGTTGAGTTAATATAATAGTATTAGTTTGATGTTGTGCTTGTTATTTATGAATGTTTCTATGAATTGCCTGCAGCTGTTCATAAGCTGTCTGAGGCCTAGTTGGTTGAGGTTTATTTTCAATTGCATCAGCATCATTTTTTAAACAAGTTATTTGTTAGTATAATATTAAGTTGAAGAAAGGTGAAGTCAAATCTTATGATTTAAGTTTTGGACTAATAATACTTCTGAAGTTGCCAATTACCTTGCTAAGACTTGAAGCTGAAATACAATTGCATATTAAAAAAAAAAACTATTATCCCTAAATATTGATGTTGAAATGGTATTTAGCCAAGGTATACATTTCTATAATAACCTATCAATGAATAATTCAAAAGCACTATTAAATGTCGTTTATCTAATAAGGGTTAGTATGAAATCTTGGATTACCTGGAGGATAAAGCTGCGTGGGCTTATACTGCGATATTCATGTTTATACATATCACGAGATTATAATTTTAAGATATATTTATTTTTTGCCCTACCTTTTAAGTAGACTGCGTTGTAATGGGGTGGTAGTTGTAAAAAGGTTGACAATAAGTTGAACATTTTATTTTCTTTTCAATCCCCATTGAAAAGAAAATGTCGATGGTCGATGATGGGTCGTGAAAAGTTATTACTAAATCTAATGGGATATATGAAAGGGCTTCATTTGTATTTCAAAACTGATTTTTATTTTGGTTTGTCACGTAGTTTTTGGCCTGTGGGCATTTTCACTTTTAGGTGTACCCTGATAAAAACACCCGTATTTTTTATTATAAATAAAAAAGGTGTTAAACTAATTGTAAAGTAACTTTAATAAGCCCAAAGAAGGTATGAAACCCTGGGTACGCGAGTCCGACTCGCACTTGACCGGCCTTTTATTAATTGTGATTCCAAGCCACTGAATAGACTGAAATTCGGCCAAACATTCATTTAGAACGTGTATTGAAACGAAAATAATAATTGGTAGAAGTAGTAATTTTAATAACCCCCTTCCTGGAGCATTTGGGCAAAAAGTGACCATCAGGAGAAGTGATCATTTTAAAAAGTGGTCATTTCAAGTATTGGTCATTTCAAGAAGTGGTCATTACTTAAAGTAATCATTTGTAATTATGGCCTTAAACTGCTGGAAGTAGGAGATTTCATTTGAAAATTCCAATAATTACTCTTTAAAATGAACATTTATTTGGTCCCACGGCATGTCCTTAATCCCCCCGCATAGTTATTATTTATGCCGTTAACAATGCCGCAAGTGTTTGTACCTTTGTTTTCGATATTCACTGTTATGCTATACAGAATCCATAACGTTTTCTACGCTTTAAAACTAATACTACTAAACTAACTACACTATTTATGGGGGTCTTAGTTTCATATTAGGCCTCTTAAAAAATCGATAAGTATCACTAAATAGTAGGTACCTAATATCTAAATTGTAATCTGTCTCAAGTTCATTCAGATATATTTCTAAATATGATTGATGTAAAATTAATGCCGTTTATCACACAAAGTGAATATTGTAAGTCACCACAAAATGGCGGCGGTGACATTCATGACGCGTGTCCTGTGTTTGACTGAGATGACGTTTGCTTACGTAACCAATTGACGCAAACATATACGCTACAATATTCATTACAAAGGATGAAAACCACATTTAATTGCGTTTTCATATGTATGGATATTTTATTTGTATTATTGCTTATCGAAATTATCATTTTTTTTTAAGTTGGACCTACTATTCAACACCTACATATCAAATCGTAATTTAGTAATTCTTATACATACACGTTCATAAATTCATGATGGTTATATACTATCTACATACACTAATAATAGATAAAGAAAATAAAAATAATAACCTGTAATATTTAAGGAAAATGTTGCAGCATGAATTACAATACATTGAAAATAATGAATAGTCTATACTTACATTTAAATATTTAAATACAATTATTATCTTTAGTCGTACAGCTACAAGGCGTACGGGGGCAGCTGTTAGTTATAAGGAGGCTAGTGATGAACAAACAGACTCCTCTGACCTCTTGGAAATGGAGGGAGAGGCTGAAGCTGAACCGGAACCAGAGGAACATAGTGAGACAATTGAAAGAGTTTTAGGACATCGAAGAGGCAAGAAAGGAGGTAATGGAATACATGCTTTCTGTGACTACTCTTGTTATTGTTTACAATATTGATGAATAAATGTTGCCATAATCTTAACAATTTGTAGTTTAATGTTTATGTAACTAAAATTCTTATAATAATAATTTGGTTTATGTTACATTTGCATTTTGGTGCAAATATAATGTTAAATTTTAGCTAATATCTTCTTATCATTATGCAGTCACTGGGAATGTGACTACAGTTTACTATATAGAGGAGCATGGCAATCCTAATGAAGGCTGTAATCCTGAAGATATAGAATCTACGGAACCTCAGTACCTGATCAAATGGAAAGGCTGGTCACATATTCATAATACATGGGAATCAGAGGGGTCACTTAATGAACAAAAGGTTAAAGGTCTTAAAAAATTAGAAAACTATATTAAGAAAGAAGCGGAATTATCATGGTGGAGGTCGCAGGCTGGTCCTGAGGATATAGATTATTTTGAATGTCAATCTGAGCTGCAACAGGAATTGGTGAAGACATACAACAATGTAGAAAGAATCATAGGTGATTATTTTTCTTTACATAAATAAAAAAATATTTTGGAAAACATTATTGTTATAATAACTACTTTATCTAATGTGATTATTGGTCTTGATAGCGGAGCAAACGAGAGAACTAGAAGGCGGAGGAACAGCTCATGAGTATTTCTGTAAATGGGAGTCGCTTCCATATGCTGATGCTACTTGGGAGGATGCAATATTAATAGTGAGGCGATGGCCTGAGCAGGTGGAACATTTTAAGTCCAGAGAAGCTTCCAAATCAACTCCATCAAGACATTGTCCTGTGCTAAGACGACGACCAAAATTTCATCAGCTCAAAGAACAGCCTGAATACATGGGCAAAGATGCAGTATGTATTCATTTATATTGTATTACTCAATTTATTATTGCAATTGAACTTTTTTAGGTTATGTTAACGCCAATATGGATTTTCATGATATTTGAGATTAGTGGTGATTATTATTTTCAGACGTCATTGTTGTTAAAGTTAACTTGCTACGCGAATTTGTATGTGCATCATGAATGATCAAATTTCAGTTTCATTATAATTTTATTTTTATAAATACTGTATTTGGCACAGCGCCATCTACCGGAGCTCGGTTAAAATAAAATCATTTTTAGCTAGCTACGAGTTGTCGAGAACATAAGCTGGATGTCGCTTATAACTACATATTTAACGAATTTACTGTTTCAAGGTTTAGCTACATCAGTTTATTTGCTTTATAAATTAATTATGTAATTATCTTGTGTGTTTGATATAAATAGTTTCAACCCACTTAAGAACTTTGTTTAAAATGATTGACTGACATTTTTGATATACCTTGCAAAAGGTATCTTTTACTAGACTTAATTAACTAAAGCCTAAGAGACTAACTAGACTTAATAAAACCCAATTTCTATAATTTATTAATTATAAGGAGTGTTATGTTGATGTTGCTTACATTATTTCAGACTTATGTTCTACGAGATTATCAAATGGATGGCTTGAATTGGTTGATACATTCCTGGTGTAAAGACAATTCTGTCATTCTTGCAGACGAAATGGGTTTGGGTAAAACAATACAGGTAATTAATTCTGTATTAATATTAAATGTACATTTCACCTTGTAGTCAACAATGAAAGATGTTAACGATTTTTTTTGTGTTTTCAGACAATTTGTTTTTTATACTACCTCTTCAAAACACAACAATTGTGTGGACCATTTCTATGTGTTGTACCACTTAGTACAATGACTGCATGGCAAAGAGAGTTCCAACAATGGGCACCTGATATCAATGTGGTCACTTACATTGGGGATGTATCAAGTAGAGACATTGTAAGTCCATCATCTATACTTATAATAAATTATTGCTATGAGTATGTTTTATTGGGAAAGTCCATTATATCCAAACATATATTCCTTTTCAGATTAGACAGTTTGAATGGAGTTTTGCCAGTTCAAAAAGACTGAAATTCAATGCTATTTTAACGACGTATGAGATTCTACTCAAAGACAGACAATTCTTAAGGTCCTTTAGCTGGGCGTGTCTGCTAGTCGATGAGGCGCACAGATTGAAAAACGATGATTCGTTATTATACAAAGCGCTCAAGGAATTCGACACTAACCATAGATTACTTGTTACTGGCACACCTTTACAAAATTCATTGAAGGAGTTATGGGCCCTGCTACATTTTATTATGCCTTACAAGTAAGTGCATTCATATTAGATACTAAAGATAATTGTCTTAATATCTTTATTATTTTTAAACTATATATTTATTTACAGGTTTGAATCATGGGAAGAATTTGAAAAGGACCACGAAGACGCTGCCACGAAAGGTTATGAAAAACTGCACAAACAGTTGGAACCGTTTATAATAAGGAGACAGAAAAAAGATGTGGAAAAATCGTTACCAGCTAAAGTAGAACAAATATTACGGGTGGAAATGACATCAATACAGAAGCAATATTATAAATGGATTCTTACAAAAAATTATAGTGCACTACGCAAAGGTGTCAAAGGATCCTTAAACACTTTCATTAATATTGTTATTGAGTTGAAGAAATGTTGCAACCATGCATTGTTGACAAAGCCTGAAGATTTTGAGTCAAGGGCGTCGCTTGCCACAACCGATGCTGTGGAGGTAAAGTTATTAGGAATGAACACTCATTGAAAAATTGTTCTTTTGTGTATGAAAACTTTTTTGTATCATAATTGACTTTTCGCTTTTCAGAAATTATTACGAGGCTCTGGGAAATTGCTTCTCTTAGATAAATTACTATGCAGGCTAAAAGAAACCGGCCACAGAGTGCTCATTTTCTCACAAATGGTTCGAATGTTGGATATTTTGGCAGAGTATTTACAGCGGAAGCATTTCCCCTTTCAACGGCTGGACGGAAGTATAAAAGGAGAACTGAGAAAACAAGCGTTAGATCATTTTAATGCAGAGGGTTCTACAGATTTTTGTTTCTTGCTGTCAACTCGTGCTGGAGGCTTGGGTATCAACTTGGCCACTGCTGATACTGTGATCATATTTGATTCGGATTGGAATCCCCAAAATGACTTGCAAGCGCAAGCCCGTGCTCATCGTATTGGACAAAAGAATCAGGTATACACAGAGTTTGAATAACTATAGGCCAAAGAGCAACCTTTAGGAATTTTTTCATACAGAATCTCATCAGTTTTTATATTAAATTCTTCAGTAAATAAATATACAAAATATTTATATGAAAATAATTCAGTCATTTTGTATTTAGAAAACACAAAAATATTTTGGTGAATTTTTTATCAATGAATTTTTTCTTGCATTTGAATTGTTCTGTTTAATTTTAAACAATATTAATGTGAACTGTTATCTCCAGGTCAACATTTACAGACTGGTTACCGCCCGATCGGTAGAAGAAGATATTGTAGAAAGAGCAAAACGGAAAATGGTACTCGATCATCTTGTGATCCAGCGAATGGACACTACTGGACGAACTGTGCTAAATAAGAGAGAAGCGTCTGCAACGACAGTGAATAATCCGTTTAACAAAGATGATTTGAATGCCATACTAAAGTTTGGTGCGGAAGAATTGTTCAAAGATGACGATGAAAATGATGAGGAACCTGTCGTAAGTTCACCTTGCAAATTTTAAACTTTAAACATATAATAATATTTCACTAGGTGGTAGGTCCCTTGTGCAAGGGGCTGTCCAAGTCTATAACACTGCAGTATCATATTCATATTATGCCGCCAAGTAGCAGCGAGTAAACGTTGCTGTTTTGCGGTAGGACATTGTAGCTTGTGAAATTACCAGGCTAAATAACTAATGTCTCGAGTGACAAGCAGCATTGCAGTGCCGCTGTCAAAGGGTAGGCGTATCGCTTCCCATTAGGCAAACGTCCTTGCTTCATTATTACAACTATCCATGGGGTGTCCGGGTAAGAATAGCACCCTCCCATCTCTTCCCGTTGGGTATCAGTAAGAGGCGAGCGACTAAGAGAAAGCAAGGAGACTGCCAGCAGCGTCTTTCTATTGGATTACCACCTACCAGCTATACTGCGATCCCTAAGATTCCTGCCAAGCATGGGGAATATGGCAACCCCTGCCTTCAAAGGGGGAGGCCGTTTGTTTAGCAGTGGACATGTTTCTATATTAAATGTATTATTATTAAATTTATGATGTTCTTTCAGTGTGATATTGATGAAATTTTACAACGTGCCGAGACTCGCGACGAGGGTCCTTCTATGGTGGGAGACGAGTTACTCTCCGCTTTCAAAGTCGCCAGTTTTGCTTTCGACGAAGAGAAGGCCGTAATGGAAGTTAAACAAGAACACACCGAACAAGAAGTCAAAGATTGGGTATGTAGTTTGCCCGTAGTGCATTATATTTGAAAATTCATGGTTAGATTTGTAAATTTTGTTTTATTTTTTTGTACAGGACGACATCATACCTGAAAACGTCCGGAAAACTATTGCCGAACAGGAGAAAACTAAAGAAATGGAAGATTTGTATCTACCACCTAGAAGAAAGAATCTACAGCAAAATAATGCTGAAGAAAGTAAGTACCTCATCATCAGACAGTTGATTATTGTTAAAATTATTTAAAATGGAGACCGTGAAGGTTAAACGCTTTTTTCGACGAGTTTTTTTGTTAGAAACTGCTTGGTCACACCAAGCAGTTTGAATCTGAATGTACATCAGTTGCTGTCTACGTTTTTTCGAACAGGGGGACGTCATTGTTAATGGACGGTTTTATGCCCTAATATTTATTTCAAATAATTTATTAAAAGTACAAAGATAGAAAGAACTTGATTGTATAAAAATGTACGCGGAATCATCCACTTACAATAGGTAACTGCTACTTTAGGAAGTGACTAACAAACGCACTCACAAACGTCAAACAGTGTTAATTATCTTTAATCCAGTTATTGAAACCGCATAATATTTCGATTCTCGAAAACAATATTGTAGACTCTGTTAGTGAGTAGAAATAACGATTATTTGGTACTCAATAATGGAACTGGAAGTTGAAGTTGTCAGTTAAATTCTTTTTAAATAATTATATTTAAAAAGAATTTAACAAACTTCAGTTACCGTTAATTATAACGGTAACTGAAGTTTGTTAGTGCGGCAGTTAGATCCAAGGTTTAACACTAGCGGTCCTCGCAGAGGGTGGCAGGAGGCGACGCGGACGCGGCTCAGGCTCAGGCTCGGGGGAGGGTGGGGACGCGGACGCGGATGCGGACACCGACGCGACGGACGCCGACGCTAGTGCCGATGACGAACGCCCGCGGAAGCGCGGACGTCCGCCCGCCTCGCACCGCGAGAAGATCAAAGGCTTCACGGACCAAGAGGTATGTCGTTACTTTTGTTTTCTTGGGGATACCTTCAAAACTGGGGGTCATCTGGGGTATTTGGGATTCTAACCCACTAAACCGCCGCGGCTGTCGCAATGGCACATGAGAGCCAGGGGTCTCCGGTGGGATCTGCATCAGGAGCCCCTCAGTGCCTTGCTTTAGAGTTCATCGCCGGGGCGCGCATTGTAGCCCCCCGGGAACCAAACACGGTGCTCACGGGGACGGGGGTGGCAACCCCGCCGCCGACATCGGACTCGCCGCCGTACTCAATGGACGAAGAGTGTCTTAAGTACACTATGATGAACCTCGGCTGCCTAAATCATAGCTCACTAATATTCTGTTGTTCTTTAAAAGATTAAAATTGGTACAATATATGTATGAATACAGGCGTGATGGATAGGAGCGACCAGTGACCAGCCAAAGACAATTGGTAGGGTTAATTATGACATATCAAACCCCATCTATGGCCTGGTCAAGACACATTTCAGGAAAAGAACAAACACAAATTATGGACTTGTTTGTGGACTGTGCATACATTTTACAGTGATAATATACAACCAGAGTGATGAACACTCGCTGGTTGATATTCCGCTTACCGTGTGTACAATGAGCGTTTTTAGTTATTGTTGCGTTGACAGCGGCGGTCCATTTGTACCGTGTAAATCCTGTGACAGTCAAATTTATCTTGTGTGTAAAATGATGTGTGTTGACTGCAGTGGCGTGCACTGAAAGCAGGCAAAAATATCTGCGAGTTGTTTATGCTTTATGCTATTTGTTCGTGTTCCAGCACAAATATCCTTAAATTAACCAATATTACAAACATGTCCATTTACATAAAAAAAATTACGTTAATTCATGTCCGAACTAAGATTTTTTTAAATTAAGATTTTTTAGAGAAATCCTAGGGTAGGCAAAGTATTTTTGTCAGTATGGAGCCGCTGAATGAACTTATTAATGTTTTGAAATGCAAATTAATATGTCTATAGTATTTGCTTGCTTATGGATATTTGAAATGGTATACTAATATAATTAAAATAGGTTAAACAAGCCGAATACATTTTTTTGCCTACCCTCTGTGCACGCCACTGGTTGACTGTGGGGTGTCCGAACACAGTCATTACTTTCGTTGATCGCCCTCAGATACGAAGATTCGTCAAGAGCTACAAAAAGTTTTCGGCGCCTTTGAAACATCTCGACAGTATAGCGTGCGATGCGGAGTTGCAGGAGAAACCCCTGGCTGAACTTAAGAAATTAGGGGAAATTCTGCAGGAGAGATGTAAAGCTGTGCTGAACGACACGTCCGAGGCGAACAGTTAGTATCTCCGAATTTTTATTATTAAGATTTATAAACGTTTCTTGTTACTGTTCACGGTCGAACATTTGCAGATGAACAGACCGAGGGCCGGAAGAATACAAGAAAGACGTTCAAACTCGGTGGTGTGCCAGTCAATGCTAAGACTTTGGCGGCCTGTCAGGACGAGTTGGCGCCTTTGGACGATTTCTTGCCAGATACAAAAGAGGAGAGGCTAAAATGGCAACTAGATTTTAGGTTAGTTGAGTTACAAATTACAACATAAACATTGAATCAAAAATGTTTTAAAGTTATGTTATCGTAACAGATTTTTTTATTATTTAGGACGAGGCCGGCGAACTTTGACGTTGAGTGGGGACTTCCAGAAGACTCTAAATTGTTAGCTGGAATTTATCAATATGGAATGGGTTCTTGGGAAGCAATAAAGATGGATTCCTCGTTTGAAATTGGAGATAAGATTCTAACAAATGAAGACAAAAAACCGCAAGCTAAGCATTTGCAGTCGCGCGCAGATTATTTGCTAAAGCTCATAAAAAAATTGCTCGACCAGAAGAATGGTAAACAAAAGCAGAAAAAAGTACGCGCAAAGAGGGGTAACAAAGAACCCGTCACCAAAGATATAGTAGAGGATGATGCGAGTTCTGGCGATGATAAGAAATCAAATAAGACTGTTAAAAATGACAAATCGGAGAAGGTTTGTATGTGATATTTCAATTAATCTGAATCTTAAATGTATAAGCAACATTTCTAAAGTATTTTCTTGTTACAGGGTAAACTAAAATTAGATGAAGTATTAACACATGATGAAACTTCTAATGATAGGAAAGAAAAAGACAAGAAGCGTTCAAAAAAAGAAGGCAGAGATAGGACCAAAGGTGAAAAGCAAAAAGGCCGAAAGAAAACAACAGCAGGTCCTATGCATTTTACAGCAAACAATGAGCCTAGAGCATTAGAAGTGCTAGGGGATCTTGACCCTTCTGTGTTTGAGGAGGTATGTTTAAAACATTTCTTACATAATTAATTTGAAAGTCTTTAGTGATGTGTACAATGTACTTGATTTTGATATTTCCAGTGTAAAGAGAAAATGAGGCCTGTGAAAAAGGCCCTCCGAGCACTTGACAATCCAGATCAAACACTATCAGAAACCGATCAGGTTGCTAGAACGCGCGCGTGTCTTACGCAAATAGGGAACCAAATAGACATATGTTTAAAGGCATATCCAGAACCTGAAAAAAAGGTGGAGTGGAGAAGTAATCTCTGGTACTTTGTATCAAAGTTCACGAACTTTGATGCAAAGCAGTTGTACAGGTTATATAAATATGGACTGAAGAAAAATGAAGCTTCGAAACAAAAAGACGGTAAACACAAGGAAAACTTAAAGGTGAGTGATTTTTCTTGTGTGTAATAGCGCGTTACAACAATCACTAACGTACTCGGATAGTGTAGGTTTATAATAATAATGCTCAATTAATATATTATTTACGGCTAATGGATAAACTTTTTGCAGTCAAACAAAAATAATCACAATTCTAATAATCACATCAAGTCACATAAAAAGGATGCTAAACACGACGGCACTAACGATAAAAAAGAAAAGAGATCCAAAAATGATCGGGAGAAGGCTAATGACAAAGTTCCACACGCCTCTGGAGTAAAGAGGAAATTAGAAGAAGGAGAGTGCGATCCGGAGCCAAACGAAAACAAACGACACGAGAGGTAACGTATTTATGATAAGTTGCGGTCACGCGCGTCGGAAGGTTGCCTATTATACGTATCGTAGGCCGTGGGGTGTCTGGGTAAGACTAGCACGCACCCACCGCCTTCCGTTAGGTGTCAAAGGAGGTGTTTAAGGCAAAACAAGAGGACAGACAGCAGTGTATTTTTATTGAATTACCTAGCAACTATACTGCGATCCCCAAGACGACTGCCAAGTGTGGAGATTATAGCAAACCGGTGGCGTGCAGTCCATACATGCAAAAGGAACTTCTCTGAGCAATTAAGTAAATAACCTAACTGCCGAACCTACAAACGTCAAATAAAGTTAATGATCATTAAACCATTTTTTGAAATTGGATTATTTCGATAATCTAAGCCCATCAATACTTAATACGCAGATAGTGAGTAGAGATATCAATTATCTCGTGTTCAATAATCGAAATTAATCATAAATGGCTTCGACAGTCAAAATAAATAGATTTCATAAAGTGACTTAATTATAATTAAGGTTAATTGGCGTTTGTGAGTGCGGCAGTAAGAGATAGGCTATCATAAAAGTGTGTGCACACCACCCCCTCCCTGCTAAGGGGACGCCTTTGTCCAGCAGTGACGTCTTTCGGCTGATGATGTATTATGTGATGTATACATATCGGTTATGTTTTCGGGAATCTCCCAGGCGCGTGACCAAAACCATGTTGACCGCTCGTATCATTGGATGCTCGGCTCGCGTCGGTCGCTTCCTCATCTAATATTACCCGTCGATCATCTCTAACACATTTCATCGCACGCTCACCGCCATCATCGCTCATTCCATCCCAGCAGACACAAACACAAGCACAAGGATCGCAAGGATAGGGACGGCAGCCTGAAGCGGGACGATTTGATGTACAGAGAGCGGAGCCGGTCTGACCGAGATCGGGACCGGGACCGGGACCGGGACCGGGATCGTGATAGGGGTCGGGATCGGGACCGGGAGCGGGACAGGGAGAGGGCGCGAGAGCGGTCGAGATCGAGGCGGGACAGCGGTGGGGCCCCGCGGGGGGTGCGCCCGTCTTACCCCGCGCAGACCGCACACCCCGCGCTCCCCGCGCACACCCCTCACCCCGCGCACGCTGGCTGGACGCCGCCCGCGTACCCCGGCCCCCGCCAGTACCGCGGTGACCGCAACCCGCGCCCGCACGACAAGAGGAGGTACGTCGTTCATAATTTTTTCTCTCGTGCCATATTAATCATATTTACTAATTTGCTAGAACTTCCATCCCCTCAGTTGTTATTCAAAGTTTTCTTTGGAGGAGGCACAATTTAGACTTGGAGTTAGGACACGCTTAGTTTGGGGAAAAAGCGTAAGCTTTGGTATTTCGGTCGTTGGCTTACTTCTTTTAAACAAAATAATTAATTTTGACGCAGTTTTCTGATGTTTAAGAGAATTTCCCTTAGAAAGTTTGTTTGAACCTTCTCCTCATCCCTTGTGGTTTAAATATGAAATAAATATACATTCGCCCCTTACGGACGGTATCTATACCTCGTGTTGATCCAACATCTTTACAAATTAATTTGCTAGTATTTGCGAAATGTAGATCTAAAGTATTTTTCGATTTTGATCCTATATTCTTATTCAAGCTTCTAAGAATCACTCTGAACTATTGGTATCCTGTATTCAGCATCGTGGCTATCCAATCATCGAATTAAACATACGCCTTCGGTAATGTTTTGTTAGATATCCTAAACCAACCAACCAACTTAATCATAACTTTATCTGGACATTGATTTTTTTACCGACTTTGAATCCTTTGTGATCCTCATTTGCACCTTTGTTATCTAGACGTGTATTACCCTCTCGAGTGAATTCTCACCGGATTTTCACAGTGGAGACGCGTTGTTGTGGCTGAGGGACAAAGTCAGCGCTCCAAGCGATAGCCTACGCTAAGTGTAGGCCAAGGCCTGTAGGGCAAGCCTCATTGAAGTGCCCTAAAAACTTTTGCCAGCGCTTTAGCATGATGCGTTTTGAGAGCTTGCCCTATATACAGGGGCTGTAATTGCCAACTACGTCCAACAGTGACAATAAATAACGAGTCTGTGCATTTACAATTTTTTTATTCCCAAATTGTGAGCTGATTCGATCTCCGCACCCTCTTAGGAGAGCGAGCCTCACTGTATGAGAAGTTGTGCTTCATACAATTCAACATTGTTTACCCGAGTATCCAATTTGCCTCAAATGGAATAAAATTGCATACATGTTAGGCACACATTCAATAAGTGAAGTGTCTATTCACGGTTTTGCATACCGACCGCCAGGACGCTGTCATTGCAGGACTGTGTATTGTTTTGCTTTCAGCGTAGCATCCTGCAATACGCGCGGCGTTCGGCTTGCAGAACTGTGAATGTTTTACTAAATTGAAATAATATTGTATAGCAGGTACAACAGTGGTTTCGGCGGCATACCGAGCCCTTACGGTGGTTACTACGACACCGCGGCCGTAGCGGCCGGCATGGGCTTCCCGCCTGTGCGGCCCTACCCCGAGGACTGGCGGCCCTACGCGCAGCCCGAATATCCCTACGATGAGAGAGACTACGAGCGCGAAGTGTATAGGAGAGACTATGACCGCCGGGCGCCACCCACTTAGTACGCCCTCGTGGAGCTTTCCCTATCGTGTAAATATCTTGTACTTTATTTTGTAAATAAATAGCTCATAGATATTCGCAGAGGACACTGGTTCAACCGTGAGAGAAAATGCCGTGTAAAGTGTTAAGTGACCAAAGTGCTGTGGTTTTCATCTATGTGATAAGCGAGAAAGCGCATCTGTATGAATTGAGAAAACTTTAATATTAGTGAGTTTAAGTAAGACTGTATAGTGAATTTATTTATTGCCGAATCTGTCTTATTGTTAAATGTACAGAATAAAAAATACCATTAATTTTTATATTGTTCCACTTTATGTCGCAGTTTTATTATAATTTTTTATCTCTAATCCAATCTTCTATTTATTTGATGCCTCACCATCAAATTTTATGTAATTTGACAGAGACGAGTGATATAAATAGTAAGTAGTGAATGTACAAAATTTAGCTATTGTTTGTAGGTTTGCATATTAATTCGAAATCATGTGCAATTTCAATAAATTGTGTATAGCTTAGCGGAAAGGGCACTTAAATTTGTCGTTGCATTTTAGCAGTGGACAGGAAGATTCTTAATTTGTACATTGAGTTCTCATTTTGCGTGCATTTCCGAGTCCTATGTGACTCGTACAATCCTATTTTTATACATTATGTAAAGTCTTATTCTCTGTTACATGCAATTGAATGTAATAAGAGTGAAACGTCTTAAATGGTTACACACCATGATATAAATAAACATATTAAAGTTGAATTGTGCAATAGTTTTATTTCTTAGCATTGTTAAATAACCTATTTAATCATATTATCATCAAATTCTTGATATTTCAAGTACCTATATAAAAGAGAAAACATTCAATATTATTATATTATATTATTATTTATTTATTGAATCATGCATACAACTATACAGGCAATCCCAATTCAAAATGAATTAATTAGATTTTAATACTAAGGTTTTGATTATTTTTGTTCATTTTGTAACGGTTTACTTGGATTCTATGGTCGAACCGTTTGTATTGCACAGCATTACAAGTGAACAGAAAATATAACATGTGCCTACTTAGTAATAATAATATCCTGGGACAATTCACACACGGTCATCTGATCCCAAACTAGGCAGAGCCTGTACTATGGAAACCAGACAACTGATACTAATACATATATACTTTTTTTTTTGTAAATACATACTTATATAGATAAAACACCCAGACACCTGGTGGGAATCGAACCCACGACCTGTTGGGTAGCAGACAGGGTCACTAACCACTAGACCAACAGGCCCGTCTATTTTATTACTCAATACCACATCTCTAGTATATTCAGGACATAGGTATATAAAAAATCACACTTGAAATTTCTGTGTAATGTGCAATACAAACAGTCCAACCAAGATACAAAGTAAACGATTATAAGATGAACAAAAATAATGAAATATTTATAATTAATTGATCTCTGGTGATACCACGCAATTGTCCGCAGTACCGCCAGTGGTACCACGGACAAAAAAAATTGTGCGTGGTACCACTAGTGGTCTTGGAGGAAGAGCTGGTGGTACTACTCAGAATAAACAGAGAGGGTCACAAAAATAAGCTAAAAGCCACGGACAACAAACGTGATTTTTATCTACGTCTACGAATACAGGGTGTAAGGGACTACGTACCGAAAACTTTTTTATAATATTTCTCATATTGTCCGTTACAACATTACCAAAACCATTTATATGGAAAATTAATACGTGCGGAATATTTTTCAAATTACATTGCTAATTTCAATCAAGCCGCCTGCCAAACGTGGAGATCATAGATAATACATGGTGGAGATTATGGCAACCCTTCTAAGGGAGAGACCTTTGTTCAGCAGTGGACTTTTCGGCTGCTGATTACCCAGGCAAAGCTGTTTGTGTGCAAAGTTAAGAAGGTCACGAGTATGTATGAAATCCTCGCTTTTTTGGGTTCATTCCAATTTGGTCGGATAACCAGTAATCTAACAGGGGTTTTAGTTTTTGCTTGTATCTTCTTTATTAAGAGATATTTGAAGCTGAAATTTTCAGGATATGTATTTCATTAAGTGCTCTAATTCTTGGTTTATACCAAAAACTCTAGGGTTGGTCTTGTTTTTTGTATTTTGACGTCAAAGCTAGACATTATCAGTTTTGATTCAAAGTGATATTATTCAATAATGCGTATATAATATGTTTTGAAACTTTTCGTGGATGTTAAGAATATTAAAAAGGACCGAATACCGTTTTCAGTGTGCATGAATTTTTGTTCGTTTAAGCGCTAGGACCTTTTTTTTGGTTTTCATAAATCCATTATTACGCTAAAACGGTAAATAATTTTGAAAATCTAACTAATGCACAAATACGCACAAATTAAGAGCTACTGATAATCGTTTATTCTACACGTGCACAATTATTGGTTTCCGAGAAACACGATTATGCAAAACGTTACCCCAGCAGGAATTGTAATAACTCTGAAATCTTAAGACGCACAAATTTCATTTTCAGCGCACATTTACGCACAAATATAAGCTATCTTTCCTGTAGTTTATTTTTCTCTACGATCATTGGTTTAGAATTTTCTTGCTGGAACAACGTTACCCCAGCAAGAATCGTTTTTCGTCATTTTTTTGAAAACGACAGCACGCACTAATTTTTTATTCCGCGCACATTTACAGCAGATTGTGCTCTAATTATTCGTTTAACTCAATCCTCTCTACGAGCTACTTTCTTGCTGGGGTAATGCACACGCTAATTTTGTACAAATAAGTAATTTATTGTTTTTAAATTGAAATTAGGCTTTATTTATTATACTTACCAATAATGATGTTATACTAATTTTATTTAAAACAGTTATCATATTTTTTTAAATAAGTACATGAAAAGCCGATAAAAATTTCAACACTAGAATGTTCAGAATCATCTACTGGATCCCTGGTATCGGTTTTCGGTACGATGTTCCTTACACCCCGTATACTAGTAATAAAATCGTCAAATTATTACCGAATGTACTTACAGGTAGGATAGCATAAAACTACATGTATCTTGCCATGTTTATGAGTGTGGTTTAGAGCTAACGCATTTAAATCAGAAGTATCCTGGAAACAGCAGATTGCCCGTTTATAATGTGGGTGTCTTCAAGGCTAGAGTGAATATGCTGTTAATGAGCTGGTGTGCTTTACCATCTTCGATTGCGTCGCCGCTTTCCATCACAGTAATCAAGTACTAGTACTGCACTACTTGCTGTGCTGAATAAAAGAAAGCTTGTGTTGAAAAAAAAACAGGCAGTGGTATAAACATTCATTTTCGAGCGCAGGGAGGACTTTTTTTTTTGTAGGAGTAGTAGGTACTGTTGACCGCAGATGGCCATTAAGCTTCACCGGATAACAGGGCGAGCGCGCTTAAAGCGCTCCAGCCAGAAGGGTTAGGGTAGCGACTAGCACAAAGGCACCTCAGGGAGGCACGGCCTCAGGCAGATCCCACCGGAGAGCCCGGGTGCCGCGGGAGTTTTAATGAGTATGAATCCCCCATACCCCAGTTGAGCCCCACAACTCCCGGGGACCTTTTGAAGGTTTCCCCCGCAAAAAAAAGCATAAAGGACGATCTCATGTACTTACTATAGACTTAAATATCATTCGCATAGAATCATTGTAATATTACTCTCGCTTATTTATGCTACCCTGAAAACGTTAGCTATTAATTCAATTGTAACGAAAGCAATTTAGTTGACGGAATTTTCCTTTCACATCCAGTTCATCTCTTTTACAGCTGGTGGACAGCCATCCTTAATACACGTTGAATAAAATAAAAAAAACGAATTTAGCAAGGACCCAGTCAACTCAACACAAGGTTGTCTAGTGCGCATGACCGAAAGGAATTCATTCAAACAAATGCTTTAGCTCAGCATCAGTAACCCCCCTACATTCATAAGGGTGGGTAGTGCGGTCGGAACTAAAGTTTAGCGAATAGGCAAAACACCTTTCATTTGTTTCAGTTTTTTGTGTCAGTTTCAATTAGGTGGTTCGTATGGGTTCGACTGATTATCGCAAACCAAGAACTGGTGAGTGCTTTTGTTCATCTAACGATTTACTGCCAAGTTGAGAACCAATGCTGTGTCCTCGAAACTAATTAAGTTTGGTGGTAAATATGTACAAAAGCAGACCTGGTGCTGTAATCGATCGCGTAGGTATAATAACATTTTATAAATCCTATATCCAAACACCTTTATATGTCTGCCTTTAACACTAGGTTTACATATTATTTTGCATGCCAATAGTAGGTACTTATAAGTAATAAACATGTAATACTTACGTTCACACTCAAGCGATATTATTATTTAATGAACATTATTATATAATACTTTTTACCCGACTACGGAACGGAGGGAGGGTTATGATTTTAACAAGAATGTATGTTCATCTGTTCCCGCATATCTTCTAATCTACTTAACATAATCTAGAGTCACTTTACTCTACCTACCTTACGGTTGATTTTAGGCTCTTTCTTTCATTTATTACCTACTAGCTGACCCGCGTATTTCCGGCCATTTTTTTCAACTGTTTTTATAGATTTTCTCAATTTTCTTTTTAACCCCTGAATTAGAAAAACAAAACAAAATAAAAATTATTTAAATAAGTCGAACTGTTTCTCAGTTTTAGCGAGACTAGGACAGCTAAGTATTAATTTTTTAGGGTTCCGTACCCAAATGGTGCCAACGGGACCGCTGCAAAGAGTAAAATAATATATACTGACCGCTGTCCGTCCGTCTGTCTATCTGTCAGTGGGCTGTATCTCATGACCCGTAATAAGTAGAGCGTTACAATTTTCACAGAGTTTCTATTTCTAGTGCCTATAATGACAAATACTAATTTTATTGATACTAATTAAAAATGATTTAAGAAATAAAAAAAATGGCACGGGACCATTTATGTCCTACTCGCACTTGACGGGTTTTTTGTTACACTTAATGTATAGATTAAACAAGTATAAATTATAAAAGCATAAAAAGCCCGACTGCGAAGAAACAAAATGGTCCTAAATTACATTAAACATACACACATATTACGTATAAGTAGGTACATATGTGTATATATATCAACTCGTCTCGTTAATACCTTTCATTTAATACGCATATTGATGTTTTTGAAACTAAAAAAAAATACAAAATTGCAAATATATAAGTATATAGCCTACTTAAGTATGTCACTCACACAAATATGACGAATAAGTATGTACTTACATGCATACATACCTACTGACATCCATACATACATACATACGCATACTCTCGACAAACTTAACCATCCGCCTGGGGCATTCGGGCTAAAAGTAGATAACCGCGAAGGCAAGCGCACTTCAATTACGATTACGTATTCGTAATCTAACTAAGAACTATTGAAAATAGGAGTGACCACTTGATACGACACGACACCTTCTTTAAATAGTTGAAAGTAAAATAGAAAACGGGGAAGAGGAAGACGAAGGCAAAGTTTTATGCAACAGGTACTTAGTAGAAAAGTGGGACGAGTGTCGTATCAGGAAGTCAAAATAAAGGCAAATAATATATGCATAGTACTTATATATTATATAAGTACTATGCGTTTCAACTAAGTATGTGGCCGCCATGATGATCGCGACTGCGGAACTTCACTCATTTTTTAAGAGTTTTGTGTCGCGTAGCGGGGATAGTGGCCCTACGAAATAAAAGAAACAAGAATAAAAGAATAAAGAATTATATTTACAAAAGGCACAGGCTAGAGAGCAAGGGTCGTGAGTAGGCTAACGGTTTTTCCGAGGTACGCGCACTGAGAATCGGTCAGGTTCCCCTTCTAAGTGAGGTTATCAGAGTCGTCGTAGCAGAAGCAGCACGGTGACGGCACGGCGCGACAGCACAAGGCGCAGCACGGCGCAGCAGTTCCAAGGTCGACCAGCTCAGCAGCTGGTCCGGCAGTGGACAGGCTCAGCAGCCGTCCTCAAGCTCGACCGGTAGGGGTCGACAGCAGCTTGCGTCCGACGCCTCGTGCAAGGGAGTTCGTAGTGGAACTCGTAGGTAGGACCTCGTAGATAGGACCTCGTAGATAGGACCTCGTAGGTAAGACCTCGTAGGTAGGACCTCGTAGATAGGACCTCGTAGGTAGGACCTCGTAGATAGGACCTCGTAGGTAAGACCTCGTAGGTAGGACCCTGGAACCCACGGAAAGACACCGTCAGGTCCAGCCCGTGTGTCATAACCGTCCGCCGACCACAGAAGACACCTCAGCCTATTCAGTCCAGTCGAGGGTCTTGGCAGACGGTTATTTTATTTTTATTTTATTTTTATTTCTTTTTGGAAGACTTACAGCTAATACAGATATAATAGTGTATTATAATAATGATAGGATGGCCATTTACAAGTCTCCGCCTATAGAAAAAGAACCTTAACATTTACAGCAGAGTGATAAATTAAAGTTAAGCAAACGAAGCATGCAAATATATCATTACAGTGTGAGATTACAAATCATCTCAGAAAGAAACTCTTTGTTAATATATTCCTTAGAACATATGCACTTGTATTAAATAAGTCAATATCGAGTACTGGCGGCAAGTTATTAAATTGTCTACATGCACGAGCAATATATGAATTCTGTCTGTAATTTGTACTGGTTATTGGTACAGACAAAAGAGTTGGTTTACGTAAAGTAGTACAATTCGTTCTTATATTAATCTTACTGAGCAATTCTGGACAGTCAACAGAACTATTACATATTTTTGTAAGGTAGATAAGGTCAGCTATTGACCGACGTTCACTTAAGGGCAAAATATGAAAATGTTTACAACGATCAATGTAACCTGAGATATGTCTGTTGGTTTTAAATTGCAAGTGTCGTAAAAAGCGTTTTTGGATTTGTTCAATGCGATTGATATACACGTTATATTTAGGATTCCAAACTTGAGAGACATATTCTAGGTGGCTACGAACGAAAGTGCAGAAAAGTATTTTTAAAGTTTTAATATTTTTAAACTCAGCCGAAAGACGTAAAATAAAGCCGAGGGCTTTCGAAGCTTTATTAACAATAAAGTCAATGTGATTATCATAAAGAAGTTTGGCATCATAAAAAACCCCGAGATCTCTTATAGTATATACCCTAGTTATAACGGTGTTTTTCAGTTTATAGTCATATTGTATAGGTTTAGGCTTGCGTGTATAAGTACAGACGTAGCATTTGGAGATGTTAAGTTCTAATTTGTGTTGATCACAGTAGTTTTGAAATCTGATAAGATCTTCCTGCAGATGTTGTGTATCTTGTGATGTTCGAACAGGAAGAAGAATTTTCATGTCATCTGCATATAGAAGTATTTTTGCATGATGGAAGCAGGATCCTATGTCATTTACAAAGATAGAAAATAATAAGGGTGCTAGCAAAGAGCCCTGGGGAACTCCAGATGGTATGCACATTGGTGACGACGTGTAACCATTCAACACTACAGTCTGATACCTGTTATTGACATAAGATGTGAACCAACGAAGTAAGTCCCCGTGAATGCCGAGACGCCAGAGTTTGAACAGAAGAATTCCGTGATCAATTTTGTCAAAGGCCTTACTGTAGTCAGTATATATGACATCGACTTGAGAAGGCTCAGCCATATAATGAGAAATATATTCACTGCAGAGGATTAGGTTGGACGCAGTCGACCTTCCTTTCAGAAATCCATGCTGATGTTCAGTCAATGTGTGCTTTACAGAGGCGTATAACTGCTTATACACAATCTTCTCCAAGATCTTGGCGAATAAGCATAATTTGGAAATCGGCCTATAATTGGTGACCTCATCCTTTGATCCTTTTTTGTGGATAGGTGTAACATAAGCAGACTTCCAAACTAAAGGCACAGTCCCTTGTTTTAGTGATCGAGTATATAAGATTGTGAGGGGCTTCACCAGGCTTTCAGCGCACTTTACAATTAGTATCGGTGGGACATTATCTGGGCCTGCTGACTTGTTTAAATCCAAAGATTTTAAGAGTAAAAGGAGTTCACTAGCTTCAATATTGATTGAACCAATACATGTAGAAGAGTCGCTTACAGCACCGAAAGTACTCTCCAAAAGTGACATGTTACAGGGTTGACTGACTTGAAGAAAGTTTGAGTGAAAATATTCGCTGAACATGTTACAGATATCTTCTCCACGATCAGATGATAGTTGGCCGTACTTAATAGTGGCCGGATATGAGTTGTTCTGATTTTTGCTTTTGACAAAGGCCCAAAAAGCTTTCGGGTACCTCATAATATTGTTTTCTATTTTAAGTATATATTCAGCATACAGATCCTTTTCTAAACACTTTGCGCGTTCACGAAGTATAGAGAAGGACTCATAGTCGGCTAAATTACCGTATTTTTTATACTTTGTATGATACTTGTGTTTTTCTTTAAGTATTTTAATGAGTGGAGGTTTATACCAGAGTGGATAATGCTGTTTGTGAGTGACTATTTTGGTTGGAATATAAGTATCGCGAAGCTTGTTTAATGTGTCATATAGAAAAGAAAGCCCGTCCTCCAGAGATCTATTGTGAATTTCTGTATGCCAATTAATTTTATCTAATTCCCGTGCAATAGTTTCAAAATCAGCTGCATTATAAAGGTATTTGACACGGGGCGCTGGAGCTAGTGAAAGTGTATGGTACTTCAAAAAATCAGTCGATAGGGCCAAAGCCATGTGGTGGGGATCTTCCGGTACTAGTGGGTCACTACACCTGCTAACATTAATAATGTCATTAGATAGTGCTAAATCTAAAATTCTGTTGTTTGCATTAGTAATAGCATTAAATTGAGATAAGTTGCAGAGGTTGAAACAATCCAGTAACTCCGTTTGAACTATTCCTTGGATATTAGTGGGAGAAAGATATAAATTGTTATCACTAGACGGAACCCAGGTTATGTTTGGTTGATTAAAATCACCTAATATTATGAATTTATCATGAGGTTGCTTTAAGACAATATCCGTTAAGTTATTATAAAAGTTAGACGTTTGTATTGTTATAGTATTTCCGGTGTTTTGATCACATAGGTAAACTACGCAAATATGCATGCTATATGTCACCCTGGGCTTCGTAGTGCTAAATGACAGAGTAACCCACATATCTTCCGCCGACGAGCACCACTCACTGCGGCCTGTAGATACAAGATCACGGCGTACGGCAATCAGCACCCCACCCCCCCTCGTTTGACATGTATCAGCTAAATTTCTATCTCTTCGCCAAACGATATAACGATCATCGAATAATTCAGTGTTAGAGATGCCATCTGTAAGCCATGTTTCGGTCAAACATATGAGATGATAAGAATTCAGACACAGATTTCTAAAAAAGGTCGACGATTTCGTTCGTAGTCCCCTGACGTTCTGATAAAATATCTCAATCATTTATAATCAGAGGGTTAACATATAAATTCTGAATAGACAGATAATAAGTAGGAAAGCGTAGTAAAACATATAATGTGTATATCAATGCATTTACTATATAAAGCAACGAAAAACAGTCTATAGAAGAAGATAACATATAACTTTTAAGTATTATTATTATTGTCCAGAAGAGTTTAGCAATAAAGTAACATTTGCGTTGTATATTAGTAGCTAGGAAAAAAATAACGTAATTACAAATAATTTTATGCACCTCGTACGTAAACAAGTAAACATCTACATAAGGAATAATACAGGTGGGTCGCGAGTGTATACGCAGTAATATTATCGCACACACATGAGGTACCCGCAACTTAACTACACAATTGTATGGGGAAAAATAGTTGCTTCTAAGTAACATGCCGTAAAAAGATAAATAACGATAACATAATGCACAAACACAAGATATCATAACGGTGTATGTCGAGGCACACCACAGCCTACGACATATAAGGTGTATACGGAAAGATGCGATAATCGTGCCGATTTTAATTATGTAAACATGTAATATTATCGAAAAAACTTATTTAAGTCGGCAACGGATTTAATAACATTTATTGGGGACGTTTGGTTTTTACGTACAAAAATCTTGCAATATTTCACCCAAACATAATCAAAGCCCTTATCTTTCGCCATCTGTTTCGCTTTGTTCAGCAAAATTTTATTTTCAAGGGTGAGATGGTCATTGACAAAAATTCTATTGTTACCACGGAGTCCCAAATCAGCTGGAGTTATGGTTTTTTTCATCCTCGCTGCGGCAATGAAATCTTCTTTTAGGTATCTATTGCTTACTGACAATATTATCGATTTATTATGCGTATCACCACGCATTGGTACCCTCGCCGCATAGCTAATTTGTTCACTGGGTATTTTCTTGTCGATGTAATCCCCTAATTTAGAGATTATAGTGTATAGATTTTCAGATTGTGACACAGGCACCCCTTTAATCTCAATATTGTTCAATCGCGACCATTGCTGCATATCTTTTAACGAATTTTCCATTAGCTCCAGTCGTTCCTTAAGTACTGGAATTTCGCCTGTGGTTGTGTGTAAACATTGAATTTCAGTCTCGATTTCAGTGATTCTGTTTGACAAAGAGTGTAGCGACTCACACGCAGAGTTCAACGACGTTTTTACTTCCACGATCTCAGACTTAATAGATTTTAATTCAGCCAGTTCGTCCTGGATAGCTTTGACATTATTAACTAAAGTAGGTAACGCTGACATTTGACTTGAAAGCTGTTTGAGTTCCGACATGATGTTACCGGCGTCAACACCAGATAGATTATTGGATGTGGCTTTGGCGGATGGAGCGGGAGCACTTGATCCCGTTTTGCACGACGGGCATTTCCATGTGGCTTTGCGATTATCGCCGAGCCTCCGGTAGCCAGTCTCAGTAACACCAGCACACTGAAAGTCATAGTGTGACATACACACAGTACACTGCACACCGTCACTTGTCTGCGTGTTGCACCGTTTGCAGTTCAACATTGTTTTCGATGTTAACCGATACGATAAATCCCGAACGTAACAATGGCGCTGACGTGCGACCGGTTTAGCGTCTGCCGAACGACTTATGCTACATTAATCGGTCGGACAGATAAAGAAGAAACAGTAAGATTACAGTATAAGGCAGAATAAGGACAGAGAAAGTACAAGAAAGATGATATTGTAGAATAGTAGGGATAGCGTCGGTTACAGGTTCCGTTATAGTATTCAAATTTGCGTACGTTGACCGCCAAATGCTTTTATCAACGGTTTAGGACCGTTGATAATACAAAGTGCCTAGAAACAGGAAAGAGAACAGATAGATAGAAGACAGATAGCAAGCACACTCACCCGTAAGTAGTTTTAGAGCACAAATTGAATTTACAAGGTTTTACTTAATGAAATACACACATCAAAAGTGTCTAGGGATCAAGCATTTTTAAGCGGATTTCTTGAGATTGAGATGTGGCTTTGTAATAAATTTATGATTTTATAAATTTATATGGATCCTTTTTGGTGCATTTCATAATTTGAATCAGGAACTGTGAATCAAATTCGAGTAAAAGATGAAAATCAGCTGTCAATATTTTCCCTATAAAAACATACAACGCATTGAAGACATTATTAGTGCTACTGTTTCCCTACTACTGATTAAAACCAACGTTATTATGGAGCGGCGACGTCATTTAAGCAGGGAAGAAATGCTCAGAGCCGTGGGAATGATAGAAGCTGGTTCCCGGCAACGTACTGTGGCTTTAGCTCTGAATACAAGTCAGAGTGTTATCAGTCGACTTTGGACACGTTACCGAAGCACTGGTACCGTGGCTGAGCGCCATGGAGGACGGTATCGCTGCACCACACGGAGACAAGACCGATATATTCAAATCTTAACTCGAAGAGCTCCAACAATAACTGCCATGATGTTAGCCGTGAGGCTTCATCACTCTTCAGGGAACTTAATTAGCGACCAAACAGTCAGAAACCGCTTGCATGAAGTGAACCTTCATTCCCGAAGACCGCTACGGGTACCACCTATAGCAATGCACAATCGTAGGATTCGATATCAATGGGCTCTTGAACACAGAAATTGGGCAGAAGAACAATGGCGTTTCGTGTGCTTTTCTGATGAGTCTCGTTTTGGTATGAGACCGGATACAAGACGTATACGACACTGGAGAACCCCTGGACGCCAACAGCGATTAAAATCCTGCCAGGAAGTCCATCCTTATAGTGGTGGAACCATCATGGTATGGGCGGGTATTTGGATCGGCGGAAGAACTGAGTTGATTTGGATCAGAGGCAACCTCAACGCTCAAATTTATGCTGAGATGATTGTATCAGACGTCATCGTTCCTCTACAAGTGCAAATCGGTCCCTTATTTCAGTTAATGCATGATAATGCACGACCGCACACCGCAAGAGTTGTAAGACAGACTCTCGCCGCAGCTAACATCAATGTCCTGCCCTGGCCTGCTCAGTCGCCAGACTTGAACCCGATTGAGCATGCATGGGATATGCTACAGAGAAGAGCTCTGCCGAATATGGAGGGTATCCAGTCGCAAGAAGACCTTTTTTTGTTGTTGCAACGAACATGGGCGGCCATTCCACAGCGTGATTTGGATGAACTCATTTTGAGTATGCCAAACCGATGTTCTTGTGTTGTTAGTGTTCGCGGTAGAAACACGGATTATTAATTGTTTAAGTTACCCAATAAAATTTTAAAGAAAACTGTTATTTCAGTCTTTTTTTCGAACTTTTGTGTTAGTGGTTCAAATGTCAAAAATCCCTTTATTAGGAAAATGGCAAATTTCTTTATTAATGCAAAGGTGACTTGGTTTATCGTTACTGTGACAAACGAAAACACTTTATTTGATGAATCCTTAAAGAAAATTTTAATTAATATCAATCAGGAGAAAAGTTATTGCAAAAATATATGTTGATCCCTAGACACTTTTGATGTGTGTAGTAACATACGTGCGCACTCCACAATCGTGAGACAAGCACTGGGCGAGCTCGCGGCGAAATGGCTCGCCGTGGCGCATATAGTATGGTTATAGCTATATAGTACTATAACGGTTTAATATTTTAAGGCGCGTACACACGCGTAACGTTACAGTACCCCGGGAAATAGTGTAGGATTTTGCCTAGATGAAGCAAAATCCGTCTACCTCTCTACTAACTAACTTAGCATTTATTCTAACCCATTCACTCACTCATCGTTCATCAACCATTCATTCAGTCTTCGGTCCTTACATGACCTTAGACCCTAACAGACAGAGTGCACATTTATAAGAGCAATGTAGACTCAAGACAGGAAGTAAGGAATATTGTAATGTAGTGATTACAATACTCTGAGAGGGGTGTTGGTTATGGTAGCAGGGTAATGTAATGTAATGTTGTGTAGTTATAGTCTAGTCTAGTTTAGGTATGTAGGGAAATTGACCGGCATAGCGGTGGGTAGACACCGTTGCAGGACAATACAAGGATGTATGCCCATCCAGTCACGTAGTAGCGTTCCTGGGCAGCAAGGACATACATCAAGGACTCAGGTTTAGCCTGAAATTCGACCAGACGACGGGTAGGCGACGTCAGCCAAACTATATATTAATGACTGCTGGGATAGTGTGTAGGGCACCATCTGCCAACAGCTTAACAAGGAAAGGATAAGTGACTACCGAAGAGCGGTGTGTAGGGCACCGTCTGTCCGGTAGGACCTTAAGGATAGCGTTGTGTCCATCCGGTGAATGTGAAGCATTCCCGGGCAGCAAGGATACACGCTAGGGTAGGATTAAGGGATAGAAATGGGCGCCATCATGGAATCAGTGTCCATGAATAGGGTAGGAGTCTAGACTAGCTATAGGTGTTATAAGAGCAATAAGATTGTAAATAAATTAAATTTATGATAGACAACGCAGGGTGTCATTACTAGTGTTGTATGTAAATAGTAGTTATAGTTAGATAATGTAATAGAGATTAGTGTAATGATGTAATAATAATAAATAGCCTTTATTCAGATAAGTATTACAATTTTTGCGCTTATTCTACTTAAACTATATATTCGACATCGACAACTTGATCTGTTTGCCTTAGGCAAAGGCCTCCTCCATTTCCTTCCATTTCTGTCTATCGCTTGCTGCCCTTGTCCATAACTTTCCCGCTATTGCCTTTAAGCCATCTTCCCATCGTTTAAATTGCCGCCCTCGGTTTCTTTTCTTATTTCTTGGGTACCAGAAAATAATACTCCTGTTCCATTTTTCTATACCACGTATGATGTGTCCTGTCCATTTCCACTTCAGTTTATTTACTCTTCTGGTAGCATCCTCTAATTTGGTTGTATTCCTAATAGTTTGATTTTTAATTTTCTGTAATTTCCTAATGCTGAGCATACTTCTCTCCATTGCGGTTTGACATGTTTCCAGTTTTTTAGTATGCTTTTTCGTAAGAGCCCAGGTTTCACATCCGTAAGTTAGCACTGGTAAAATGCAGGTGTTAAACAATTTCTTCTTGTATAGTATATTTATGTCTTTATTTTTCATAATTTCTTTTAGGCCCCAATATCTCTTCCATGCATTACCAATCCTGATATCTATTTCTTTTGTCATGGTATTATTGGTGGAAACTAATTGCCCAAGATAAATATACTCTTTCACATATTCAACGTGTTTACCATTTATAACAATAATTTCTTCTACTGCATTGGTCATAGCTTTTGTTTTTTCTGTATTTATTCTAAGACCAATTCTGTGGCTCTCGTTTTCTAAATCTGTAAGCATGTTCTGAAGTTGTTCTTTTGTTGATGCGAATAGGACAAGATCGTCTGCAAAGCGTAAATGTGACAGGTTTTCTCCATTAATATTAAAGCCGTAATCATCCCAGTTGAGTTTCCGGAATATTTCTTCGAGGACAGCTGTAAATAGTTTTGGTGATAAAGGGTCACCTTGTCGTACTCCCCTTTCTATCCTTATGTCCACTCCTTCTCTTTCAAGTTTTATTCTTGCAGTGCTGTTTTTGTATATATTTCTTATTATTCTTATATATTTCGCTTCAACTCCCTGGTTTTTTAGCGCTTGCCATATATATTCGTGTTCGATGGTATCAAATGCCTTACAGTAGTCTACAAAACAGCAGTAGAATGGTACTTTGAATTCTTTGTGTTTTTCAATTATTTGTTTTACAACATGAATGTGGTCTATCGTTGAAAAACCACTTCTAAAACCGGCTTGTTCCCTTGGCTGGTTTTCGTCTAATATTTTTGTAATCCTACCGAGAATGACTTTTGCAAACACTTTGTAGATGTTGGACATTAAGCTTATTGGTCTATAGTTATTTACATTGCTTTTATCTCCCTTTTTGTGTATTAGAATGATCGTCGAGTTCGTCCATTGTGTCGGTATTGTTTCGCTCATTAATATATCGTTAAAAATGTCTTTAAGTATTGGAGCAATTAGGTCTTTGCATTCGATAAGAGATTCATTGCTTATTTGATCGGGCCCAGGGGCTTTATCCGCTTTTTGGGTTCCTATGGCTTTATTTACTTCGTCAGTTAGTATAAGAGGTACACTGTCATTATTGTTTAAGTCCGTCTCTTTAGTGGGGTTCTTCCTAGAATACAAGTCAGAGTAAAATTCAGTAGCGATAGAGAGTATATCTGGTCTCTTAGTAATGTTCTTTCCAATTTTATTTTTAATGCTAGGTATCCAGTCTGTTGTGTCAGTTAAGTGTTTGATTGCTTTTTTAATGCCCCCTGTCTTTGCAATGTACTTCTCAAATGTGCTTTGCCTAAAGCGCTGACGGTCTTTCCTCATATTGGTTTTTATTTGTTTGCTAATACTGCCTATTTCTTTTCTTATTTCTTTAGTTTTGTTGACTTCGCTTATTAGTTTTGACCTTTGACTCAGCAGTTCTTTAGTTTTTTCAGAGTATCTATGAGTTCTCTTACTTTCACAGATGGCTTTACTAACTGGTCTTGTAGTTAGGGCTTCCTGTAAAATGTTGTATTTTTCTTGAGTACTTATGTTTTGTTGTTGCATTTCTTTCAGTGTTTTTAGCTGTTCTTGGCTGTATGCATTCGAATGTAAGGAACTGATTGGTTTCTTAAATTTAAAGGGCCTACATTTATCGGACTGTGGTATAATAAGTTTAGCTCTTAGCATTCTGTGGTTGCTATTAAAGTACAGCTTGTTCACTACCACACAGTCCTCAAATGCGTCGCTTCTATTCGTTAAAATGTAGTCAATTTCATTTTTGTGTAGGCCATTTGGTGACACCCACGTCCACCTTCGCTCTGTTCGTTTTTTATATAAACTGTTAAGTACTTTTAGGTTGTTATCATACGCCATTTCTAATAATTTTCCCCCGTTTCTTGTTCGTTTTCCTTTAGTATGTGGACCCAGTACAATATCCTCTCCCTCTCTGCGTTCACCAACTCGTGCGTTAAAGTCACCCATCACTACACAGTTTTTATATGCATGCTCTTTGATTGAGAATTCTAGGGATGAATAAAAGGCCTCGATTTCTGAAGTACTTGACTGTTCGGTTGGTGAGTATATTTGAATAATGATGTAGTATATTTTTAATTATTAAAAAAAAAAATTAAAGAAAAATATGTAAGTGTGCATTGCATAGGAATCGAACCCGCGTTGAACTTAGGCTCAACGGTTCGAATCATATAGTTAGGGTAAGTATGAAGTTATGTAGCTAAGTAGTTTACTATAGTGTAGTATAATTATGTAGTGGAATAAAATTAATAAAACGTTTAGGTTGTTTTATTACATGTATGGCAACCCCTCCCTTCTAAGGGGGAGGCCTCCGCTCAGCAGCGAACATCTATCGGTTGCTAATGATGAAAGATTATGATGATTACGTGTATATAAGTTAATTATAGTGTCAAGTTTAGTTAAATAATATAGTAAATATAAGGTTATGTTTGGTAGTTTATTTGTTTAAAGTCTTTGATATGCCAAGCGCCTAAAGGATTTCCGGACATATCCGCAAGTTCATACACAAGTGGAGACTTCTTAGATATTATCTTGCACTTTATGAATTTAGGAGCTAAGTGTTTAGTTAAATTGTAGTATATTAATATATGTTTCGTGTCAGTTAAATTAAATGTTATGTTATGTTTATTATGAACAAAAGATAGTAAAGGATTTAGAATAGTCAAATTAAAATTAGTTTAGTAGCTAAGTATATATTTTTATTTTTTGATATAAATATTTAGTGAAACCCTCTTCGTTGGTATAAGATAGTATCCCCAGAGAAAACCCCATAATAAATATAAATAAATCCAATGGTCAATGGCTTATTTGAGTAGTGACCGCCGCTACCGTACTTTTTAAGTGGTACGAACACACTGTTAGTAAAATAGATAACCCCAAAAGAATGTAAAAGAGGAAAGAGAAGTTTTCCACGTAGGCTTTCTCAGTCGTGACCCGCTGTTCAAGAAAAGTGTGTTATGTTAGGCTTATTTTTGTAGTTGGAGTTCATAACGCCCGCTCCAGAAGAATAAAAAGAATAGTACCCAAGAAGAAAGTATCAGTAAAGGCTTTAGGTAAAGCAAGTAAAAAATAAAAATAAATTTTAGTTACATGTTGTATGTCAACAAAAAAAGTAAAGTTTGTAAAAGTGTTACGTATTTAGAAGGACTGTAGAAATAGGTTCTACGTCTCGTATTAATAGTACAAGCGCTAGTTTACGTTTATTCACGAGAGTGTACTTTATTGGATAAGATTCCATTATTGTGATTAAAATGCTATATAAATGCAAGATAAATAGGTTTAAGGTAGTTTACTCTCACTAGTTTTTATAGTTTTAAATTAATAAATCCTTAGATTTGATATATAGATATAGGACGCTAAAGTTTATTTAAAAGTGACTAAGTTATAATTTAGTTGAAGGTAGTTTAGTGTAACAGAAAAATAATAAAAAAAATAAAAAATATGTACGCTTGCCAGCGCAAGTACGCACGTAGATTTACTACAAATCTATTACACTGTGTAGTAATAAGTGTAAGATGTATGTGTAGTAAGTGTAGCACACGAGATGATAATAAGTTGGTATGGTGGTACTACTTTTTCCATCAACCGCCTCTTACGGGACCCACTGGATGTGATGGGATGGCCCTATTCTAACCCGGGAACCATACGGGGAACCAGATTATAGAAATACTGCTACAAAAGAAACTACTACGGGGTGTTTGTGCTAGCCGTACAAGGTGTAAAAGAAAAAAAAATTGTCCGCGACCGTTACAATACACAAAAGAAAGTACAAAAAGAACCGTCACCAAAAACCCGCGACGAAACCTGACCGCGAACTCAGTGATAGCAGAAGTTATTTAGAAAGAAAGAAAGAAAGAAAGGAGAAAGAAAAACCGTTATAACCGCGTTAAGGCGCCACTGTCGCGTAGCGGGGATAGTGGCCCTACGAAATAAAAGAAACAAGAATAAAAGAATAAAGAATTATATTTACAAAAGGCACAGGCTAGAGAGCAAGGGTCGTGAGTAGGCTAACGGTTTTTCCGAGGTACGCGCACTGAGAATCGGTCAGGTTCCCCTTCTAAGTGAGGTTATCAGAGTCGTCGTAGCAGAAGCAGCACGGTGACGGCATGGCGCGACAGCACAAGGCGCAGCACGGCGCAGCAGTTCCAAGGTCGACCAGCTCAGCAGCTGGTCCGGCAGTGGACAGGCTCAGCAGCCGTCCTCAAGCTCGACCGGTAGGGGTCGACAGCAGCTTGCGTCCGACGCCTCGTGCAAGGGAGTTCGTAGTGGAACTCGTAGGTAGGACCTCGTAGATAGGACCTCGTAGATAGGACCTCGTAGGTAAGACCTCGTAGGTAGGACCTCGTAGATAGGACCTCGTAGGTAGGACCTCGTAGATAGGACCTCGTAGGTAAGACCTCGTAGGTAGGACCCTGGAACCCACGGAAAGACACCGTCAGGTCCAGCCCGTGTGTCATAACCGTCCGCCGACCACAGAAGACACCTCAGCCTATTCAGTCCAGTCGAGGGTCTTGGCAGACGGTTATGCTACATTAATCGGTCGGACAGATAAAGAAGAAACAGTAAGATTACAGTATAAGGCAGAATAAGGACAGAGAAAGTACAAGAAAGATGATATTGTAGAATAGTAGGGATAGCGTCGGTTACAGGTTCCGTTATAGTATTCAAATTTGCGTACGTTGACCGCCAAATGCTTTTATCAACGGTTTAGGACCGTTGATAATACAAAGTGCCTAGAAACAGGAAAGAGAACAGATAGATAGAAGACAGATAGCAAGCACACTCACCCGTAAGTAGTTTTAGAGCACAAATTGAATTTACAAGGTTTTACTTAATGAAATAGTAACATACGTGCGCACTCCACAATCGTGAGACAAGCACTGGGCGAGCTCGCGGCGAAATGGCTCGCCGTGGCGCATATAGTATGGTTATAGCTATATAGTACTATAACGGTTTAATATTTTAAGGCGCGTACACACGCGTAACGTTACACGGTAGCAGAGTACAAAATGCAAAATTCGCCCCGTTTTTGTTTATTTATTGTAATGTCTTGTTTTGCTGTCTATTTTTGTTGAAACATCATTTTTAGTAATTATATATTTGAAATGGCAAGATGGCGGCCACCTTCTTAGTTGAAACGCATAGTATATATAATAGATCGGAATGTCAATTGCTTCACCGACAGGAGCACAGCATAGTCACGCCAAGAGCACAGCCCCCCTAGACAATGTAAAATTCTACAATCGCTATCGCTAATAGAAAGTATAAAAATGTATGAGAATGACATAAGTCATCGAAAAATCACGTGACAAATTATAGGGAATCGACACCGTTAGCGAATGAATAAATAGATTCGCTATGAAGCGATCACATCTTGTCTAGGCCCTCTGCTCTATATTGGAGTGAGAGATTCGTAATCTAATGAGTAAACTTATCGAGAATGCAATGGTACTTTAAAAATAAACAAAGATCCGTTCTTTACCTGTAATAAACATAAGCTATTTAATGATTTGTGGTATTTTAGGGAATATTAGAATGAATTTGTAGCATGTGTGATGGTGGAAAACGGCGGGCCGAGGTGCGGCAAGTCAGCCGGAATATGTGGGCTGTGCGGCTGGCGTTGCTGATTGAACTGCTGGCGGCCGTGGACTGCTGTTACCTATTCCCCAGTGGTATGTGGGCTCCTTCGCAAATAACACTGTGAAATCGAGTTGGTTTTGTTTTAAGTATGTGAGTAGTAATAAACGTACCTACAGTAAGTAGGTAAAAAAACACTTGAATGCAAGCTTCAAGTGTTTTTTTCAGTGCAGTGCTGAATTGATTTTCATCAATCACATCTATCATCCTAATTAATCCA
Source organism: Furcula furcula (assembly GCA_911728495.1). Classification (NCBI taxonomy): domain Eukaryota; kingdom Metazoa; phylum Arthropoda; class Insecta; order Lepidoptera; family Notodontidae; genus Furcula; species Furcula furcula. The sequence goes on from OU452244.1 coordinate 18,941,869, forward strand.
GGTTTCAAATAAAAATAAAAACAGATCATTCTATTAATTCCTTTGGGAGCTACGCAGAGAGATATTCACAAACATCTTCTTGCGTCCGGTTTAAGAACAAAGTAGGTACCTAAAATGAGACTTACTTTGTACTTTTCTGAAGGTAAAGTAGGTTGTAGACTACTTAGTATTTGAATCGACTGTAATATAGACCTAGACTAGTATGAACCACTTCGTAGTCGCTGTGCGTTCGGTGTGTGGGCTCTAGGACGTTCATTGAGTACGACAACGACTCCGAGGACGACGGCGGCGGCGGCGGGGTTTCAACCCCCGTCCCCGTGAGCACCGTGACTGGCTCTCGGGTTCGGGGGGCTACAATGCGCCCCCCGGCGGCGGGTTCAAAAGCACTGCACTGAGGGAGTCCTGGTGGAGATCCGACCGGAGAGCCCGAATGTCCTCTCTTTGGTGCCGATGCAACAGCTGCGGGAGTTTTAGTGCGTAAGAATTCCAGTTGACCTCACAGATTCCCGGGCCTGCTTGAAGGTGCCCCGCGGAAAAAAAGTATGAACCACGAAACTATAGTGTCCTTTCTTCAGACGTGCCAGATCCGTGTCGTGGTGTGAGTTGCGGGCCGGGTGCGCAATGCCGGCCGACGCCCGATGGCCGCTCGTATGACTGCGAATGTCCGACCTCCTGCCCCAGCTACGGGGACCACGAAGGCTCGCGACCCCTCTGCGCCAGTGACGCCCGCGACTACCCCGGCGACTGTGAAATGCGAAGAGCCGCCTGTGAATCTAACACGAATATAACATTCAAATATTATGGTAAATGTGGTAAGTATTTATTTATTTAGATGTATCGTTAATATAAGAGCAGTTTATCGTACCTACCTATGCTCTGCGCGTACATGCGAATCTTCCAAAGGCCTTTTTAGTAGAGATATCCTAAAATATAATAGGTGTATACATTGAGATTTACCAACGTTAGGGCTTCCTAGGGCATATAAGTACTTACTGACCACGCGTTTTTATAGGACTATTATTAATTTATAAATGAAACTAGTGACCCGCCCCGGCTTGGCACGGGTATACTACATAATATAAACCTTCCTCCTTCCTGAATTACTCTATTCCTGAAAACTGCATTAAAATCCTTTGCGTAGTTTACATCCACCACCGTGTTTACGTCCACCGGTTGTCTACGATTCGCACAACGTCGTCAATCCAAATAAAAGGTGCGGGAACCAAAATTGAAGTTATTTTTATTTATCGCTGCAGATCCTTGTGCTGGAGTAACCTGTCCTGACCCTGAAGTGTGTCAGTTAGACGATAGGCGGGCGCCATCCTGCCGGTGCGCGGAACCCTGCCCTCTGGAATTCTCACCAGTTTGCGCGTCAGACGGGAAGACTTATTCGAACGAGTGTCAAATGCACCGCGAATCGTGTCGCGCTAGAAAGCAGTTGAAGATTGTATTCAAAGGACAGTGCAGTTCTGGTAAGTGGCATATTAAATCAAAAGTCCATACTACATTATATCTATCCCTTAATCTCAAATATATTTTCTAATCCCGCGTAATGTTTCAAATACGAAATAACCTGAATGGTGGACTTGACAACATTATGATTGGTAGATCAGAAAGACCTTTAGAATAGGTTTTTTACATTCGCCGTTAGTGAAATCTTTCGAATATGATGAACACAAAATGCATATCAAATTAGTACGGCTGGTCAGGTTTAGGGACTGGGTTCGAACCAGGCAGCTTAAACGTCTTGTCAAACGAATCCATTAGCCATTAAGCTAGGTACAGAAAAGTTCCCCTGGAAGTCCCTGGACGTCTGGGGTATGGGCCCTGGACGTCCATTGTGTACGGTGGTGACCCCCGTTCCAGTCAGCACCGTGTCTGATTCCTGGGGGCTACAATGCGTTCCTTGGCAGCGGACTGAACGGCAAGGTACTAAGGGGTTCCTAGTGCTAATCCCACCGGAGAGCCCAGGTTCCCACTCTCATAAGTCTCGGGGACCTTTTGAAGGTTAAACAATAAAAATACCAAAAAGTTGTTATTGTTCAGGGGTAAACCCGTGCGCGGAGGTGGAGTGTCGGCACGGTGCGGAGTGCCGCGTGGAGGGCGGAGGCGCGGTGTGCGCGTGCCCGCCGCCCTGCGAGCCCGTGCTGCGGCCCGTCTGCGGCTCCGACTCGCGCACTCACGACAGCGAATGTGAACTGCGCAGGGCCGCCTGCCTACTCGGCAGGGAGCTGAGGGTGCTCCACGCGGGCGCTTGTGGTAACCGCTTTATTATGCCTAGCGCAGGGATCATCAATTATTTTCAGCAGACGTTTTTGTAAATAAAAGAAAATGCCGTACGGTTGATGGATATTGTCATCCACTGTTATATAAAGGCCTTCCAGAGGCTAAATTAGCCATTTACAAATGTAAATGTTCTTCGGTCGTCGTGGACGTCGCGGTCTTCCTTCGCGTCTTCCTGTTCGTAGTCGCCACTTGACAACCTTTCTTCCCCATCGGTTATCGCTTGTTCGAGTGAATTTAAATTGAAATTTTAGTAGGTGTAGATAGATAGATAGATAAATACTTTATTGCAAACATTTTGTTGAACAATACACGAAACAATTACATAACTTAATGTGACATAACATAACGTAACATAACATAACATAATGTGTGTGTATAGCATTTTTTATCGATAAAAGAGGAAGAAGTGAAGAAGACTTGTATGGTGTAGGTTCGAACGGCGTGTGTGCGGATCGCGTGTGCCCTCACGGCGGCGAGTGCGTGGCGACGGGCGGCCGCGGCGTGTGTCGCTGTCCGCGGTGCTCCAACGAGTTCGCGCCGGTTTGCGGCTCCGACGGCATCTCTTATGGCAACCGCTGCAAGCTGCAGCTCGAGGCTTGCCGGCACCGGCGCGACGTGCAAGTGCTATACGACGGACCCTGCAGTATGTACATTGTATCCGCCCTTTTGATTAGAGCGATTTAGTAGTTAGTTACTGATGTCGCAGCGTTGCTCCAAAGAGTTCGAGCTGGTGCGCGGCTCTAAATCGTCGGGGATTTCCGTTTTTATCCGATAATAACAGTTTCGGTGATAATCCTGTAATCACAAATCTATATTCTATCCTATCTAATTTCGTTGAAATTAAATCATTCCGTGGTGTTGGCGGGTCATGTCGCCAGGATGATTTAATGTATCGGATGACGAGCGACAGTGTAGCTGTGTTTAAGCAGGCGTATCCCTTAATATCAGACGAACGTCTTGTTTCTCTCGTCCGCCACTGCGCTGAATGCAAAAAAATTACAATAAAAGCGAGCTTAATAACAAATATGTACTTACCTACGTCATTGTACCTACCTACAACAAATCATTGACCTACAATCAGTGTTAATTTCTGTAAAACATATTTTAAGTAAGATCTTACCTATTTAATCACGGACATACAGTCAGTCGTTATCGTATGCTAAGCATATGTATGTCAACTTGTAGATGTTCATTACCGTGAAGGTTGTGTTTACTGTTAAATATTTCGTTTTCACAGACGGATGCGAGAACAAGAAGTGCGAATTCTATGCGGTCTGTGAGAGCGACGGGGTTTCTGAGGCGAGCTGTGTATGCCCCAAACACTGCGAGGACGGGACGGTCAGTCATAGATAGTTCCTATTTTGTTTGTTAGGCCACATGCGACTTGTGATTGGTGACCGTGAGTTGACGTCGCGCTAACAGACAGCAAAAGGACTATGCACCTACTCATATTTGTCCAACACTCTTATCTCGGAAGGAATGTCGCTATTATTTCGAATTTCGAGGAGGGTTTTTCTGGTGCCCCCCAAAATAAGCATTACATTGAGTATAAAATAATAGTATGTTCTTCATCAGCCGAAAGACGTCCACGGCTGAACAAAGGCCTCCCTTTTAGAAAGGAGGGATTACCATAATCCCCACCCTTGGCAGGCGTAGGCGTCTTGGGGATCGCACTATAGGTGGTAGGTAATCGAACGATCGAAAGACGCTGCTGCCCTTCTTATGTTCCCTTAGTCGCCTCTTACGGGCACCCGACGGAAGGAGAGGAGAGGGTGCTATTCTAACCCGGACACGGGTAATATGTACTTACTTACTAATTATTAACTATTTTCCAGTTTTTACGTTTCTAGTTCTTCTTTATTTCAATATGGAGAAATAGTTATTATTACAATATTTATCATCATCATCATCACCAGCCGGAAGACGTCCACTGCTGAACATAGGCCTCCCCCTTCGAACGCCGCAAGGACCGACAATTGGCTATTTGCATCCACCGGTTACCTGCGACGCGCACAATGTCGTCTGTCCACCTAGTGGGAGGCCAACCTACGCTGCGTCTTCCGGTTCGTGGTCGCCACTCGAGAACCTTTCTTCCCCAGCGGTTATCGGTCCGCCCAGCGATGTGGCCTGCACATTGCCGCTTCAACTTGCAGATTTTAAGAGCTATGTCGGTGACCTTGGTTCTTCGGCGAATCTCCTCATTCCGGATTCTGTTGCGCAAAGAAACTCCGAGCATAGCTCTCTCTGTAGCTCGTTGTGGGACTCTGTGCAATATTTATCAGAGGAGGAATAAAAAGCAACCGATTTAATAAACTGAACCATCGACCCAGGAAGCTGTTATAAACGTTACGACCATCGCCACTGTACATTCCTTGAAAAATTAATTAAATAATAATTAAGTAAAATAAAAACTATTGCTGTTTAAAGACAAATTATTTAACTCTTAATTGATTCAATCATACTAAAAAGCCAGTATTGCTTCTCCATACTTACAGACAAATGTTGTGTAGTCAGTTAGGAATGGAAATAATTTTGCTAGCTTTGTTTAATTGTCGTAATCCAAGGATGCAGTTGCGGTCTCAGGATTTTGGTTTGGTAGGGGCTTGAACCACCTGAGGGTTGGATTTATTAAATTACACACTAAACACTACGAAAATACACAGAGTTTTAGATTGCTTATAAGTATACCTAACGCAGCGAGTGTTCTCCAAAAACTTTGTGCAAATTCTTCATGGACTTCGATAGGTTATACACACATCAAAAGTGTCTAGGGATCAAGCATTTTTAAGCGGATTTCTTGAGATTGAGATGTGGCTTTGTAATAAATTTATGATTTTATAAATTTATATGGATCCTTTTTGGTGCATTTCATAATTTGAATCAGGAACAGTGAATCAAATTCGAGTAAAAGATGAAAATCAGCTGTCAATATTTTCCCTATAAAAACATACAACGCATTGAAGACATTATTAGTGCTACTGTTTCCCTACTACTGATTAAAACCAACGTTATTATGGAGCGGCGACGTCATTTAAGCAGGGAAGAAATGCTCAGAGCCGTGGGAATGATAGAAGCTGGTTCCCGGCAACGTACTGTGGCTTTAGCTCTGAATACAAGTCAGAGTGTTATCAGTCGACTTTGGACACGTTACCGAAGCACTGGTACCGTGGCTGAGCGCCATGGAGGACGGTATCGCTGCACCACACGGAGACAAGACCGATATATTCAAATCTTAACTCGAAGAGCTCCAACAATAACTGCCATGATGTTAGCCGTGAGGCTTCATCACTCTTCAGGGAACTTAATTAGCGACCAAACAGTCAGAAACCGCTTGCATGAAGTGAACCTTCATTCCCGAAGACCGCTACGGGTACCACCTATAGCAATGCACAATCGTAGGATTCGATATCAATGGGCTCTTGAACACAGAAATTGGGCAGAAGAACAATGGCGTTTCGTGTGCTTTTCTGATGAGTCTCGTTTTGGTATGAGACCGGATACAAGACGTATACGACACTGGAGAACCCCTGGACGCCAACAGCGATTAAAATCCTGCCAGGAAGTCCATCCTTATAGTGGTGGAACCATCATGGTATGGGCGGGTATTTGGATCGGCGGAAGAACTGAGTTGATTTGGATCAGAGGCAACCTCAACGCTCAAATTTATGCTGAGACGATTGTATCAGACGTCATCGTTCCTCTACAAGTGCAAATCGGTCCCTTATTTCAGTTAATGCATGATAATGCACGACCGCACACCGCAAGAGTTGTAAGACAGACTCTCGCCGCAGCTAACATCAATGTCCTGCCCTGGCCTGCTCAGTCGCCAGACTTGAACCCGATTGAGCATGCATGGGATATGCTACAGAGAAGAGCTCTGCCGAATATGGAGGGTATCCAGTCGCAAGAAGACCTTTTTTTGTTGTTGCAACGAACATGGGCGGCCATTCCACAGCGTGATTTGGATGAACTCATTTTGAGTATGCCAAACCGATGTTCTTGTGTTGTTAGTGTTCGCGGTAGAAACACGGATTATTAATTGTTTAAGTTACCCAATAAAATTTTAAAGAAAACTGTTATTTCAGTCTTTTTTTCGAACTTTTGTGTTAGTGGTTCAAATGTCAAAAATCCCTTTATTAGGAAAATGGCAAATTTCTTTATTAATGCAAAGGTGACTTGGTTTATCGTTACTGTGACAAACGAAAACACTTTATTTGATGAATCCTTAAAGAAAATTTTAATTAATATCAATCAGGAGAAAAGTTATTGCAAAAATATATGTTGATCCCTAGACACTTTTGATGTGTGTATATAGGACGTAAGTAGTAGTAAACATCAAAAGAAAGCCGGGATAATGGAAGGATCACTGGTGACACTATTCTTCGGCGTCTATTCATGAAATAATGATGAATATACCTACATACATTATACTTAAATATGGTGTCAATTATGTAATATATTTTTTGAAATGATTTCTAATGAAATATTGTTATTTATAGGAAACTGAGGAGGTTTGTGGCACTGACAATAAAACCTATAGCAGCGTTTGCGCACTGCGCGATACCGCCTGCAAGGAAAAGAGGCGACTGCACATAAAACACATGGGTTCCTACGGTACGTGCTTTTTTACTAACATAAAAGGTTACTTAAAACTATGTACTACTATGTATGTAGCCAGCGGCAGCTGTAGTCGTCAAAGTCAGGATCGATTCTACGTCGAGCAGTGATATGTTGTTGGTAGGACTTTTTAGGTGAAGAATGCAGGTTTTAAATACCTTAACCACCATACAACATAACTGAGGACTCGTGGTTGTTATCCCATGGATAAATACACCTTTTGTGTCGCGGGCTTAAAGCACAATATGCAATATCTGTACTTGTATAGCTAACTAGTTATGTTTAGCACCTGCGCTTCGATGAGGTGTTTATAACATCGTATTAATGTGTTAATAGTTTTCGATAAAACACGCAATTACGGCGCTTCGGTCCGTACTGCTAATTGTGATATTGCGGTGTATTGATGGAGATAGGCTTGTACAGCACACGGTATATAAGGTCATAGTACACACAAGTATGTGAAAACAGAACGGTAGGTCGTTCGTCAATATTGACTATTGCTGACATATGGAGTAAGAGCGCGGTGTTTCTGTTGACACAATCACGAGATTGCGACTCCATGTCACTGAATATTTGTGTGTACCTATTTCCACACGTCATTACGAGCATTTGCGTCTGGTTGTAGTATCCACGGTGCAGGCAGTCGTCGCGGCTTACATATGTAGGTACTGAAGTTTGTGGCTTGGAATTCTACGGGAAGCAACAACTATAACACATTTATATAAATATCATTTATATAGAGTAAGAGGGAGTTGTTAAAACGTTCTCTAAATATTTGTGCGGCTGTTAGTAGGTACCTAATGTATTATAATAGCGATCATATAGTTTTGATTTTGCTAGCTTCAAGGAGGTATAAATGTAGATCTATGTAGTCCTTGTCTCTATGAAAGAATTGTAAGACCATATCGATGTTAGTATATCGATGTGTAAGACTATTGCCTTTTGTTACTGTTCCCTCTCATGCCAAAGGAGGTAGGTTAAATACTAAATTTCTAATAGGTATATCTTTCCAACTCCTAAATACTCAAACTCAAACTCAAAAATCTTTATTTCAAATAGGCTTAACGCTAGCACTTTTGAATCGTCATTTTTTAGAAGCTACCACCGGATCACAACGCGGCCTCAACTGAGAAGATCCGGCAAGAAACTCAGCGGGCTTGTCATTTTTTCACTTTTTTTTTTTAAACATTGTTTTGTTACAAATGAATCGACATTAGCGATATTGTGTCCTGCCGTTCGAACTCTATGTCCATATATTCTTTCCAAATTAAATTTCTTGCGGTTTCCAAAATAATGACTCGCTCAGGATAAATAATCGGTGTCTTCACTATTGATCACTGTAGATCCGCGATTACAGCGGTGGGTTTAGTCCCAACAATATTGTCTGGTGCAGAGTCATGTGCCGAGGTGCAGTGTCCGACCGGCACGTGGTGCGCGCGTGGCTCGTGCGGCTGTGTGACGCCGTGCGCAGAGGCAACGCACGAGCCGGTGTGTGCCGACAACAAGCGCACATACCCGCACCTCTGCGCACTGCGCCGAGCAGCGTGTGAGACGCGAGCACGTGGCGATAACCCGCCGCGCGTCGCGTACTATGGCGAGTGTACCGACCCGCAAGACGACAATAACACTGCAGGTGAATTATTGTTACCTGCTGTTAACTTTTCTTATGTTCTCGCTTGGGAAACCTAAAGATTCCCGGGACCCTTTTAACCGGGGTAGGTATGTGGGATTCTTACTCACTAAAACCACAGTAACATGTGTCGCATGGGTTCTCCGGTGAGATCTGTACCTGGTGTCTCTCAAAGCCTTGCCTTTAAACCCATCGCCGGGGCATTATTATAGCTCCCCGGAACCCTGCTCACGGGGACGTGTCTCGCAACCCCTCCGCAGTCCCCCTCGGATTCGCCGCCGTTTACGTCCATCGAGGATGTCTAGCACCTACACGTCTTTCGAAGCTGATTTTTTCCCTGCATACACTTCGCGATGATGTTATTTTTTAGTATTAGAGAATCGTGGTTTTTTTTTGCATTATTGTTATTTTTTATCTTTTATTCTGTTTTACTTTATTTCATTTTAACTGTGTTTTTAATTAGAAAATTAGGATTGTAACTTGTCCGCGACGGCACCTAATGGTTCCAATGAAAGATCAGCGCTGGCCGTGTGTACGACCAGCATTTTTGCTGAGTTGGAACCATTTTGTGACGCACATTTTTGTAGGTATGTGGTTTGTTCAATTTGATTTGAGTCACATATAAATTATTCTTCCTTTCTATTCTTTCAATAGTAAATGTTTGTATAGTAAGTACGTCAAATTGATAGGTACTTGATGCTGAGCTAGTCAGGGAATAAATTAAATTATTATTATGTGCCTGAAAGTTTACTGCACTAATTTCTGATGTGTATCTGAAGGTGTAGAGCTTTTTTGTAAAAGAGTTTAAAATAATGCTTTTTTTGCATAAATATTATTCAATCCCCTATTACTGCCACAGCTAGATGTCGTTATTAATGTATTACGTGTATAGGTTGAATTGCACTAGGTACTTTGCAAACTCTACAATTTTGCGTGGAATCTTTAAGGCGTGAAAGATGTTTTCAGATGGCAATAGATCAGCAAAGCTGACGGACTTCAGCAACGAGATCCGATCAGGTGAGGAGACGGCGGAGAACTCGAGCGAGCCGGTGACCGGCACCGCTGTGTGTGCGAGGGTGCAGTGCGCTTACGAGGCTACATGCGCCGTCGACTCTAATGGACAACCACGGTGAGTACACAGATGAAGAAGAAGAAAAACGTGTGATACATACAAGACAGTAGCATATAAACACATTACAAAATAATTAATGCGCCGCAAAAGGACCCAACTCAGCATATAGCTGGTCACAAACAACGCTGGTCTTCCGTTGAGACCTCCAGAAAAAAAAAAAAAAAACAAAACCCCATACCACCCACTCAAAAAGAAAAACAAAAAATAATACACAAAAACCTACACACAGCGGCTGACTCGCGGGAAGCTTTCTACATAACATCATCCCAGGCAGAGTCCGTATGGAGTTATTACAGCCTCTACCTAGGATGTTGTTATGTAGAGATGCTGAGGTGCCCTTAATCATACCTCATCTGAATTGAAGTAGGTACACAAGGGGTCCCCACATTGCACCGCGCCGCGGGCACGGCGCGGTGGCATGGGTCGGCCATTTTTTCCGGAAAAAAAAAAGGTAGACAAGGGGTGGGACTTACTTTGTTGCACTTGTTAAATTAATGATATATATCTGTATTAATCTATCAGGATGTATAGCCGACTATTAAATAGGCTAAATCCTTTTATAACCTTAGTTCTGAATACTGTAGGGTAATACTTTATGAAAGTATTCTTTATCAAATTATTGGATATTTATTACAGGTTTGGAGGTAGGTACCTTAACACACAAAAGTATCAAATATCAGTATATAATATTTATTAGATAACAGTGTCAATTACGACACATTTGCTATCACAGAACATAAAGTAATTATTTCATAATACTGTCAATGACTAGAGAACGATATAAAAATATATGGGACTTCCCAAGTGGTCTCCGCCAGCCCCTACAACCACTTCCAGCACCAGCTCCAAGTCATATATCATAATATATGACTTATCATAAATAGAACTTAATAACATTATAACACAATATCATCATAACAATGTAAATTAAATTAAACAATACTAAATATACTTAGCTTTCTAGAGATCCGTCGCCGACTGAAGACTGTTAAAGACTGTCAAGACTGTCCGTTCTAAACGGTTACAACGTATTTATAGTAATCTCAATCCACTGAAGTAGTGGGGGTGACATTGTCAGTTTCATTACTCGTTTTATACAATATTTTATACAATATCAATAATAAATCATTCTAATAACAAGTTATTTCATTAATACAACACTTTTTCAAAGTATAGTCAAATTCTACTACCCTCAATCGTCGCTGATAAAAAGGAATAAGTCAAATTATAATCAAATTACTTATAAATATTTATATCAAATATCACCGATGCTAACACACTCGTCTATATTCTCCGGGAAAGCTGTAAAGCCCATGCACAACCACCATCTTTTGATTTTTAAAAGAAGTGACTCTCTAAAATTCACTCCCTATTGTATGATTTTTATGTAAGTACCTACTTACCTATAATGTGAGAAGTGTAAAAAAACAGAACCAACATTTTATATTTGAACAGGCATTGATGCAAATAATTGCAGGTCAGACCTTTGACCAGATTTGGTTTACCGTACCGAGTTTACGGGACTAGATATACTAATATCATTTTCAACACCTAGTCCTAAGTTATTTTTAGTGAAGTAAAAATAAGCCATAAGCCTTTTACACAGATGTGCGTGTTTGTTCGATTGCGCGGCTGCGGCTGCCGCGGCTACGTCATCGACTCCGGTGTGCGCCTCCGACTTACGATTATACCCCACCCTATGCCATATGAAACTAGAAGCTTGCCGACGACAAGAAGACTTAAGGCTTCGACCACTGGCCTTATGTCGGGGACTTGAGGTAAACCTAAGTTGATTACAATGTTAACTTTAAATATTTTTTTTTGACGCGGGGGAAATCTTCGAGAGATCCCCGGGAGCTGTGGGGCTCGACCGGGGTATGTGGGATTCGTACCCACTAAAACCCCGCGGCTGTCGCATCGGCACATGAGAGGGGGGCCCCAGGGCTCTCCAGTGGGATCTGCACCAGGGGCCCTTCAGTGCCTTGACTTTGAGCCTTCTGCCAGGGGGCGCATTGTAGCCCCCCGGGAACCAGTCACGGTGCTCATGGGGACGGGGGTTGCAACCCCGCCGCCGTCCTCCACGGAGTCGCCGCCGTACTTAATGGACGTTCAAATAGCCCACACCCCTAACGACTCCGAAGTAGATTGATATCTAGATTAACCGGAAGATTCAAGGCCTTATCACCAAATTAAACAGAAGATTCAAGGCCTTACGATCGAATTCACTGACTTTTGCTACCTAAAATGCAATCGGGTCTTAGACTGTCGTAGAATATTGTAGTGGCTAATCGAATGGTCCCTTACAATATGAGGTAGCCTGAAATATTTGACTGAAGTTTCTGTATTCGGCTGTAAGATACTTATGTTTTTGGGTACAGTTTAAGCCTTGTGGCGATGACGAATCAGTGCCCGATGCTGATGGCAGGCCCATAGATTGCGGCGGAGGGCCACATCGCAAGGACTGTCCCGTGGGAAGTTATTGTCACCACACTGCTAAGGCTGCCAGATGTTGTAGAAAAGGTACTTTTAAAATTAATTTAGGTCTCGGATACAATGAATCGGAATATGCGATAATTGCAATGGAATTGATATGCAAGGACGTAATGACGCTTTAAATGTGTGTAAATAAGTAGGTAAATTATATAACGCTTAAGGCCTTGGTGGCCTTAAGCGTTACTATATAATAAGTCTCCAAAGATCTAATTAGCTCAAAATAAACATCTGTTTTTTTTGCGGGGGAAGCCTTCAAATGGTCCCCGGGAGCTGTGGGGCTCAACCGGGGTATGTGGGATCCTTACTCACTAAAACCCCCGCAGCTGTCGCATCGGCACATGAGAGGGGATCCTCCGGGTTCTCCGGTGGGATCCACACCGGGAGCCCCTCAGTGCCTGGCCTTTGAGCCCGCCGCCGGGGGGCGCATTTTTGCTCCCTGGGCCTGAGAACCAGTCTCGGTGCTCACGGGGACGGGTCAAACGACGTCTGTGCTCAGCATTCTGACTGTTATCGAGACAGTCAAGCCTGGCTAACAAGATTGATTAAGGCTGGCCAACAAACATGATAGTTTTGTCTAGATAAAACTATAATCGAGAAGAAGGGTTGTCAAGAATCATGGCACGGTTGTTGTGCGGACGGCGTGACTGCGGCCCGGGGGCCGGGCGGCGCCGGGTGCCCGTCACAGTGTGGCTGCCACCGACTCGGCTCCGTCACGGAGCAATGCGACGACGCCGGGCAGTGCGCGTGCCGGCCCGGCGTGGGCGGCTTGAAGTGCGACCGCTGCGAGCCGGCCTATTGGGGCCTGCCGAGGATTGGGCCCGGACACGTTGGTTGTATACGTGCGTATGACCAATAGAAGTGGTAGTAGTAGTACAGATTCCCGTGGGGACAATCGTGTAATGATTAAAATCACTAACATCGAAAAAAAATTCAGTCACTAGTGAAACCTACAAAAGGTCTCCGGGAGCTGTGGGGCTCGACCTGTGTATGTGGAATTCTTACCCACTAAAATCCCCGCGGCTGTCGCATCGACACATAAGAGGTGACCACCGGACTCCGGTGGATCTGCACAAGGATCCCCTTAGTGCCTTGCATTAGAGCCCACCGTCTGGGGCGCATTATAGCCCCCAGGAACCAGACACGGTACTCACGGAAACGAGGGTCGCAACCCCACTGCCGACCTCAATGGAAGCGCACTTTACTGACACTAGTCTTTCTAGACATTAGTTATTATTACGGTTATTTCACCATTTCACCAGCTCCACAGAACAAATTCTGTGACCAGCTTAGATTTTATACACCGAAACAGTAATGTGTAATACATTGCTGCTTGGCAGGAAAACATTACATTGACGCTATCTATCATATTTGTTACTGAAGAATCCTTTGAAATTAACAGTCTGTTACTGTGATTAACAATTCGTATTTGTTCTTTAGCATGCGGCTGTTCAGCATTCGGTTCGGTGCGCGAGGACTGCGAACAGATGACCGGTCGCTGTGTGTGCAAACCAGGAATACAAGGACAGAAGTGCACAATATGTTCCAACCACGAGCATACTTTAGGACCTAATGGATGTTTCGATCGTACGTATCGACTTTGTTGCCTACAATATTATGTTTTCATTTAAATGGCCCACATTTTTACGTGTGTTTCTTCAACAGCGGAATCTACGCAGCTGCCTGCAACTAGTTGCGATCACATGACTTGTTACTTTGGAGCTCATTGTAGCGTTCGCAGCGGGCTTGCGACTTGCGATTGCGGTACAACTGAATGTCCCCCTACTGATGGACTATCCGTGTGTGGCAGCGATGGACGCACGTATCTCTCCGCATGTCACCTCCGACTGCACGCGTGCAGAACGCAGTCGGATGTAGTGTTACAGGCGTTCGGACCGTGCAGTGAAGAAACACCTCACGTTCGACGAGGTAGCCGCTCTGGCAGATCAAACCGCTCGACAGTCCCTCGTAAAGCGATCGATCTAACCCCACATGACCCTGATAAAGTATTGCTTAAAGATTTCGCAATCACCAAGCACCATAGTTCAAACTCACTGCAGTTCACTGACGCTTCAGTAGACACCAGCGATAGCGGGAAACCCGACAGCCCAGAACCCGAGTTGACATGTATCGACATACTTCCACCAGTTGGATATCGCTAGAATTAGTGCTAAATGTAACTGTAGTAATCAGATATTAGTAGATTTCGTTTAATATACAAAGTTGATAGTAAACTTCTTAAAAATGTAATTCGCAGAAAAAGTCTTCTCTCACACTGTCACTGAAAGTACTTCTCAAGAAAGTTGTGTTAAACGTACAAACGATAGTCGAACTGTAATTGAAGAGGAGGAAGATGATTTCGTTTCCAATGAAGTTGAAGACTATTCGACATACGAGGAATATGCAGAAGGGAACAGTAACAATATCTACGAAGTGCCGTTGTTTGACGGTCAGGCGAGGATCACAGCTCGCGCCAGGTTTCCTGCTAAACGTTTCGATATTTGGGCGGAGGTGTCCGCGGTGTGCGAGCAAGGAGCATTATTAAGTGCTTCCGGAACTAGGGACCATTTGTGGCTCGGCTTCGTGGAGGGTAAAGCGGTGTTGCGCTGGGATGCGGGTAGTGGACCATTTGAACTATACACTGGAAAGATTAAGACGGATGGGAGATCTAAAGTGACTGCGAGGAGGTATAAGAAAGATTCGGTTTTGAGATTAGGATCTGCTACAGCGAGAGGCTCGGCGCGGGGCCGCATGAGTTCCCTGGATGTTGATCCGTATATCTACATCGGGCAACCTCCGGAGAATGTTACAAAGTAAGTGAATAATTATTAAAGCACTATTACTGGTAATGGTATAGTTTTTTTGATCGGTTTCCCAAATAAATTACCAACATGGATTAGATGTCAAGGTTATCTTGAAATAATGAATTTCTTTTTAAGACTTTATAAGAGTAATTTTCATCGTATTAGTCATTTTCAGCCAATTTACATTCAAATTATACCTAAATGGATTTGTGTAGGACCATGTTTGTTACCACTGCAACACAACCATACAAATCCATTTATGATTTTCTTAGTGCAGCTTCCTTCTAGATGAGGGAATTTCGCTGAAATTTAAAAACATACATCGTTAAAGATATTAATTTTTATAAGAACCAAATGCTCTAATTATTAGTCCCTTGGTAATGGTTACCTAGTAGCTGTACGTTATTTAAATAATTCTTCGCTTCTGCCTAAATCTGATGTAACAGATTCTGTTACGGATAATAAGTCTGTGTGTATCGTCTAGGTTGTCCGGAGTGTCGGCTATGCCCGGTTTCATCGGCTGCGTGCATCGCCTGCGCGTGAGTGGCTGGGACTTGATACCTCCATCTCGGGGATTGTCAATATCCAGTAGCGGGCTGCGATCTTGTACGCCACATAATTTAGCTCGACTCGTATGTCCATAACCAACTTTATAAGATAACTGTTAATACTTTATATTGTAAACAATTCTGGTCTTAGAACCCGAACGGACCAATCAGAATCACTTCTCCTTGAAACAAGATTAACAAAACAATGGATGTGGTATACTACTTAATCTCTTTTATTTTAAGTTCGTGCCAAAAGAAGATTTAGATGAAATATAGTTATTTCGTATTTTCGTTGTCGCAGGAAGTTACGGCGCGTTTTATTTAATTAGGTAACGGGTTAAAATGCTGTTTTTTGTCAAGTAGGTACACATACTCACAACATCACAAAAAAACAAAAGACTTTATAGTTGAATTATGTGAAGGTTTTTAAAAAAATAATTGTCTTTTTAAGCCTTATATTTTCTTAACGTATTTTTATCATGTGTTTCGGGGATCGGCCGTGAGTTCCGTGACGCGAATTGCGTTTATTTTGACATGGATCAAATAAGGCGCTAATATGGTGCGGTGCTCCGCGCTACTGTGTTATTCTAAATTTTTATCTTGGCTCTCCATCATTTTTGGTCACCGTAGTTTATAAGTGAAATTCCCCCTTTTTTTAGCAACCATACTTTTATTTTTTTTTTGTTTTTATTACACTGATTGTATTAATAAACAATAAATAAATAATTATGTGAAAAGTAAGAATTCCCAATCGTTACAGTTCATTCCAAACATAACTGAGGAATACATTCTATGCAAACTAATGGTAACTAAAAAATGTATAATTTTGCAATAAATAGACTACTTATTAACGACCTAATAAAATCTAAGTACTGAATCTAAATTATATACTAACCTTGCAATGTGATATTTGTATAAATCTACTTTCTAATGACTTCTGATATTGTACCAAATTGTTATCTTACATATCTAATTCTATGTATTTTATGAAAAATTATCTTCTATTATTATACAGTTATTGAACATTTGTATTTTATTACCGTATCCCATATGAAAATATATGCAAAAAAGGTAACTGCAAGTACCAAAGGTTATAAGTACTAACTAATACAGTGTAATCTTCGGAATCCCTGGCGTTCTTCGAGTCTCAGACCTCCATCTAGTAGGTACCTACCCGTCGATTCCGAGGCGAGTGGCACCGGCCGGATAGAAAAAAAATGATAAGCCAAAATGCGTGAGGCACTTTGGACCGCATATTCAGTCCGTCCGCAACCGAGCGGATTTCGTATTAGGTTGTCTATACCTACCCCATTCTCTGGAAGCGGAGTGAAATATCGCTTAAAAATAAGACTACAATATAAGTACAAAGCTTGCATTCACCCTATCATTTTCTACGCGAGTGTAGTCTTTGCGCACGCCCCCCGTGCTATTATCGATAGCCTCCAGGTTATCCAGATTGACTTACTGTCGCATTCACAAACGACTACGTTGATTAGCCCCACACAGTTTTTGTTAACTTTAACTTAGATATAGTTTTATTTTAAGCTGTGTTGGTCAAATAAAAGTTTTAAAAAATAAAAATAAATAATTATTTATTATGAAGCACCACTTAGAACAACATAAGTAATTAAACAACATTGAAAAAATAAAATAAAAAAGGGAACAAGCATTTTAACAAAATATCATATCTTATCCTATAGATATTATTACTGTGGTGTCTCACAAAAGGACGCACTCAGCTTTAGTCGTGTTTAATTAAACACGACGCTGGTTTTCAACGCGCCCTTCTGGTTAAGTGGCGGTTGCTCACTATGCAATTTTTCTTCTTCTGCATCTGAGATCTGACTATATTTCAACTATCTGAGCCTGTTATACTTTATAATAAATAAATAATATTAATAATCTACAAACGGTCATCCGATCCCAAACTAAGTAGGCAGAGCCTGTATGTAAACCATACAACTGATAGGTACTAATACTTATACTTATTATACTTTATTTTGTAAATACATATACTTAAATAGATAGAACACCCAGACACTTGGTGGGAATCGAACCCACGGCCATGAAACAGAGATAATCGATATTTCTACTCACTATTAGCTTCATCATCATTATCAGCTGAAATACATCCACTGCTGAACTAAGTCCTCCTTTGGGAAGGAATTGCCAACGGGAGGAGATAGATGGGTGCTATTCTTATCCGGACAATCCACGGGCTCACAGTATAAATTGGCAACTTCAGACGAAATAACCCGATTTCAACGAGAACATGTTCGCCGTTTGATAATGAAACAAATAAACCAGAAATGATTCAACGCCATCTAGTTGAGCATCATGGTACTATATTTATTTTTACCATCACAAATTGAGTTATACAGCTGAATTGATACTCCATTCCATTGGGGTCCATAGTTTTAGCAGAATAGGGAATCAGTCACAATCCTATCCTAATAGAATCTTAATGTGTATGTCACTGGCCTTGATTATTCAGGGTCACGGGATAGAGATTCCATGATCTATCCCGTGATTCGACCTTGACCAAGGCTGATGGTGAGTGGTGACAAGCCATGGTTGGGCGTCCCAAGTAGGGAGTGAACATCTGCAATTCTGCATACCTTTAGGGCTCCCACACATAACTGCGAATAGTGACAATGACAGTATGTAATATAAATACGTAGTATTTTATTTATTCAATCAATCAAACAAATCCAATCCCCCACATGCATGACCAAGTACAACCCACACATAAATAAACCAAATCAACTCAGATCTCCTTATCTGAATCTTTAAAAATTACCTTTTACATTCATTTCATAAAATAATGATAGAATGTAAGGTAAGTTCGTTTGATCAAAGAATATTAGAAGTTTTACCATTAATAATATATCACATAAAACGAAACCATAACGCGACCCAGAAATAGTTCAGCGCCATCTATTGGGGTTAAATGGTGTGTAGAACACCTCCCGGGATCGCTGCCCTGCGGAATTATTATTATTATATAATGTAGCTGTGTATTAACTTCGACTACTGATTTCCTTTCGTGAACATTGAACGCTGTCGATATAATAGTACCTACGCGCAGTGCAAACACAGGCACGATATATACATAAATATTATTGGTTTGAATAATTTATTTAGAAACTATCATTGCATATGGTCAATTATGTCTCATTTACATTTTTGTAAATTCATACGATGAAAGATAATTAAGTCATTAGCTCTTTTCGACTTAGAAAACAAATCACTCATAAATGCCGGTAGGTAATCCAATGTTAAATTAACTGTTATTGAAGGATTTTCAATAATTTTGTCTTCGCTTAAGATTTTTTTTCCTGGAATCTGGTTAAGTTGGGATAATTGTAGACAACCGTGCAGTAGGTATAGTTTGCTTGTGTCACAGATGGTTTATACATTAATTAACTACTACTATTACTTTATGTATTGGACCAAAAGCTCGTTATAATAATTAGATGCTGTACGTTATTTAAATAATTCTTCACTTCTGCCTAAATCTGATGTAACAGATTCTGTTACGGATAATAAGTTTGTGTGTATGGTCTAGCTAGATTGTCCAAATTGGCTATGGTTTCATCGGCTGCGTGCATAGCCTGCGCGTGAGTGGCTGGGACCTAATACCTCCATCACGGAGATTGTCAATATCGGCAAACGGGCTGCGATCTTGTACGCCACATAATTTAGCTCGACTCGTATGCCCATAACCAACTTATAACTCAGAGAAAGTACCAAAGGAGTTAGTATCGCGTCGATTCCCCGAACAAATTTTTCGTGGCACTTTTGCGGGGTGCGGGAGGCGAAGTAAACACACACAGATACACCTTCACGCATACCCACACTATAGTAAGATCGCAACACATTCAAAAATACACGCACACAAATAAAGAAAGACCTGACCATATGACCAAAAATTTGGCAGAGGGGGTTAGCGCATCATGCTCTCTCCAGTGGTATCTCCTCTAAGACTTATAATGATAACTGTTAATACTTTATGTTGTAAAGAATTCTGGCCGCAGAACCCGGTGAGATACGGAACCATTCAAAATCACTTCTCCTTGAAACAAGATTAACAAAACAATAGATGTGGTGTTGGTGTACTAATCCCTTTTTTATTATAAGTTCGTTTCCAGCAAAGATTTGGGTAAAATAATTACGATTATGTTGTACCTACGACGCATTTTCTTAATTAGGTAACGGCATAAAGTTATGTTTTTTGTCAAGTAAGTACCTAAGTACTGACAACATGACCAAAACAAAAACTTTTGAAAGTTGAATTATGCGAAGGTTTCCTGGAATTGTCTTTTGAAGCCTTATGTTTTCTTAACGTATTTTTATTATGTGTTTCTGGGATCAGCCGTGAGTTCAGTGACGCAAATTGCGTTTAATTTGACATGGTACTTCAAATAAGGCGCTAATTATGGTGCGGTGCTCCGCGCTAATGTGTTATTATATGTATAGGGTGTTTGGTGCATCGTTTGTCAAATTGATTTGGCCGAAAGAGGAGGTCATTGGCTACTTCTTCAGGCCATAAAACTCATTACTGGCCACACCAGTTATTTTTTACAACTTTTTAATTTTTATTTTGAAAAATTCCAGAATTCAGCATTTAAGCTTAAATTAAAATAAAAGATATTAGTATGGTGTTCAAATTTCATTATACTTCTTAAAAGTACAGTTGTTTGGTTCTATCAAATACAAAATTACTTGCTAGTAACATCTAGTTTTTTTTTAAAATACCAAACAAAGTTTCTGAAAAAACGAAACAGAAAGGTAACAATCAAATCTAAATTGTTATAAAAAAAAACTAAAAGCAATCAGGATCTTCGAATTCTTTTAGAAACTTCTTCTCTAGTATATCCCCTTTCCAACGATATGAAATATGCCCAAAAAAACCTTTTATTAACTTCACTAATTCGCAAAATTTGAGAATCGGGGCGTAGAATTCATAGAAAATAACACGCGCGAAACAGGGAAAACTAACAGGTTTTCCTTCATTTTTGATAAGAATCCTACTACAACCTACCTTCTGCACTATGGCATTCCTCATATTATGTATCTTCTTATCATGGGGGAAAGCCGCAAACTTAACCAGCTTACTAAATACATTGTAGAAACTAACGCATTGTTTTGTTAATGTAATTTTCTTTAGTTGTGTATTGTAAATATTTGTGTTAAATTTAATTTATTTAAGTTGTCATTTTACAATGGCTACATTCTCTAATGAAGAATACGCTAACATTTTGATGGCTTAAGGAAGAGCCGATGGTGTTCCTCGTGAAGCACAAAACATTTACCAGGAGCGTTTTTGCAAAAATGCCTCTTCGGAGAAAGTACGAGCTTAACACTTTTTACGCGTATTTTATTTGCCGTAGGTCTCGAGAATCAACACTATGATAATCACTTGACAATTCCTCTTTTATTTTCATTTAAGCTTAAATGCCGATTTCTGGAATTTAAAAAAAAAAAAAGTGGTTAAAAAAAACTGGTGTGGCAAGTAATGAGTTTTATGGCCTAAAGAAGTAGCCAATGACCTCCTCTTTCGGCCAAATCAATTTGGAAAACGATGCACCAAACACCCTGTATTTTATATCTTGGCTCACCATCATCTTTGGTCACCGTACTTTATAAGCGAAGTTCTCCTTTTTTAGGAATCATACTTTTATTTTTTGTTTTGTTTTTATTATATTGTATTAATAAACAATAAATAAATATTTATGTTAAAAGTAAGAATTCCAAGCGTTATAGTTCATTCTAAACATAACGCGCACCCTTGCGGCGGGCTTAAAGGTAAGGCGCGAAGGCACACATGGTGCAGAGCCCAGGTTAGCCTCTCATGTGCCGATATGACAGCCGCGGGAATTTTAGTGGGTAAGAATCCACATACCCCCGTTGACCCCCAAAAGGTCCCGGGAACCTGTTGAAGGTTTCCCCCGCGAGAACAAAAAAGGCAATTCTAAACCCATGTACTTTTGCATCATAAAATATCCAGACTTTCAGACTTTGGTTACTCCTTCACAATGTTTGCGTCGCGTACAAATAAGTTTCCGCCGTTTTTATCAAAACCTAGAAATTGATTGTGACCAATGATATTTTATACAATAGATGTGCCATTAGCGCACGAAAAGTGAAACAATGAAAGTCACCCAAATTGGGTGAACTAGCAGTAAGTCACGCGTCGCTAAATGCTAACGAACTTGACGTGTAAGTACCTTTGAAAATCAAGTAAAACGCCTTCACGCGTATTTAGAACATTTTCTAAATATAAAGTGCTGTACAAAAGTAAATAATAAGGAAAGGATATCATACCTTAATTAATATGAGAAAATATTTTAATTATACGAGTCACAATTTTTGGCACGCATTAGTAGGGATATAACATATCTATGGTTTATAATATCATTGATTGTGACAGAATGGTAGGTACATTACGTTTATGCGAAGTATGTATTGCCCATCACAAGCAACTATTTTTTTCCATCTCTCAGGCAGCATTCGAATACCACGTATCTTTTGATTCGAAACTTTTGATGGTATATGGTATGTAAAGCGCTGCTCAGACAGACCATGTGCCATCGATCGGAATAAATGATAGTCAGACGGCGCAATGTCTGGTGAATACGGCGCGTGGGGCAACAATTCCCAATGAAGTGTTTCCAAGTAGTTATTGTCAGGAATCGCAACATGCGGACGAGCATTATTATGTAGGAGAATAATTTTGTCGTGTCTGGAGTAGTAATGAGGGCGTTTATCGGCTCAATCCTCTCAATCTCATCAATTGTGTTCGGTAGAGAGCTCCAGTAATAGTTTCGCTCGGATTAAGCAACTCGTAATACACGACACCCACCTGATTCCACCAAATACTCAGCATGAGTTTTTCCCCGTGAATATTCTGTTTTGATTTTTAAGCGTAGCCAGGTAGGCCCCATGATTTTTTCTTTTTTATAATTAACATAGTGTATCCACTTTTCATCGCCAGTAACGATACGATGTAAAAAGTCTTTTTTATGTCTCGCAACATCTCACGGCTTCAGTTCGTATAGAAGCCAATTATCTTGTTTTTGTATCATCCCTAACGATTTTAAACGATGTGAAACTGCTTGCTGAGTCACTTATTATATACAACGGCTTGATCTACAAGCTTTCCTTAGTTGTGCTCGACTCGATAGGCTCGTACTTATCATACGACTCTCTCGAATCATACCTTCCGATATCGTGTCGAAGCCACGCATTATTCCCCCTATTCAATTCAGATTGAAGTCTCTTGTTCAGTTTGCTCACGAACGACATTCCTCGCGCGAACAAAATCCATTTAGCCCTTTATGCTGACGATACCGCTCTCTACTATTCCCATGGGAATATGGTCCACTTGATACGTACTCTTCAAGACGAAATCAACTTCCTCGGCGAATGTTTGCATATGTGGCACATAGAGGTGAATCTGGATAAGAGTGCTGCGGTGCTCGGAACTCTACCATGACTTTTGGACCGCATATTCGGTCCGTCTGTAACCGAGCGGTTGTCGTATTAGGTTGTCTAGGTGAAATCGCTTAGAAATGTCAATATACAAAGCTTGCATTTTCGCCATATCATTTTCTACGTGTTACGTGAGTGTAGGCTTTGCGCACGCCGCCCGTGCTAATATCGATAGCCTCCAAGTTAACCAGATTAGATTTATCCGACGTGCCGACGGCGCCCCGTGATTACATGCGGTATGTAGATCTTGACTTCGAACTAAATCCTATTTATAAATTCTTCAAAAAAGCGACGGAAATCTACTTTGAACTCGCGACTTAGCACCGTGGCCAATTATGATTCTAGTCCCTTGGACTAGCGCCGTTGCCGTCCGCAGCGTGTAAAATCCCCCAGACCCAATGTTGGTACTACTGGACCACAACATTGCACCGATATTCCCAGACAACCGTATGCTACACGCACCGGTCTCGCCGGTGAGGCCGAAGGGTCATACGCAAGCGACCTCAACGATATCTGTGGCCAACAGCAAAAAAAGCGAGAGCTATGCCGTACGTCACGGTTTACGGTATCACACGTTACGGTTCAGAAGATTAGTCGCACCACAATACCCAAGTTTCGCTGATCTTGATGCACTACAATCTGACGATGCATTTTTTGTATTATCCTATTTTCACGAAAGCTCAACAAAATTGCAAATCGCGATGAATGACTGTAACGCTGTAACAACTATTTGTATCTCATTCAGTGAACCATAACATATATACCTACCAACATAATCATTCCAACATCAAAAACCACTAGAAGTTAGTGGAAGAAGGTGATTCTAAAGAGTCGGAGCACCTCGGAGTATCAATTTATTGTCAAAATATGGGTTGTCCATAAATATAATTCAATTATGCTCACTAGATGGGGTTGTATAATTTCTGGGTCGCGTTATACTTTGGTTTAAGATCAATTTTTTTTAAAAATATTTTATTTTATTCTTTTTAGTGATATTTTCATACATAAAGATTGAACCATCGAAGACGGTAAAATGATCTAGGTAGGTTATGACATCATTATGATTTCACATTATCGTCTACATACTTTTACATAATTCATGTTTCTTCAGAAACTCCGAAACAATTTATCCGATCGTAATGAAATTTGCATGGAATCATCATAGTAGTTTACTCTCTCGAATAAAAAAAGAATCATCGAAATCGGTTCATATTTGTCAGAGAAATGTAAAGGAGAACATCAGTTTTATGGTTTTTACCAGATAAATTCCTCCATATCATTCATGGTCCTCCAGGAAGTTCTTATCCGGTTGTGATAAAATTCATACAGGTTCATTACAGTGGTTTCTTCTTTCGAATAAAAAAATAATCATTGAAATTGGTAAATATTTACCAGGGTTATGACCATTTTTGTCCTTAAAAAGCACCATAAAGTCATCTATATAGGCTTTCCTCCAACTCTCAGTGCGCAGTCACCATTCTTGTTTTTTCAGGAACTACTTATTACTAAGCAATAATTTTTTTATGGGACCCAATTAACGGATTAAAGAATGGATGGAAGAAAAATTTTTTCAAATCGGTTCATAATTGCCAGAGTTATGCGCGAACATACATAAAAAAAAAATATACAGACGAATTGAGAACCTCCTCCTTTTTTGAAGTCGGTTAATAACGTTTAATCAAACATAGTTAAGCGAAGACATGAAATGTATGCAATGAACAGTTTTTGGGATTGAGTCGGATTCACGTTGATCTGATAAGATATACTTACTGACGCATTCACAAACGACTATAAAATACGTTAATTAGCCCTTTTTGGGGCCCTTTTTGGGGCCCTGTGTGGGGTTGGGGCCAACCCCACACAGTTTTTGTAAACTTTAATTTTGATGTAGTTTTGTTCTAAGCTGCGTTGGTCAAATAAATGTTCTTCCTCTGCATCTGCATTCTGCATCTGACTATTTTGACTATCTGAGCCTTTTTTGCTTTGTTTCATTATTATGTATGTGCTCGTACAATTTGTACATAGATAATAATGAAACATAGATAATCGATATTTCTACTCACAGCTCCATCATCATCATCAGCTGACAGACACCCACTGTTGACCAAGGGCCTCCTTTAGAAGGAAGGGATTGACAGACACTCCACGGGCTTCTTATCTGCATAAAGTAACTATTTAGCAACGTGAGAAATAACCCGATTTCAAGAAGAATATGTTCGTCGTTTGATCATGGAGAAACAGAAATGGTTCAACGCCATCTAGTGAGCATCATGGTACTATATTTATTTTTAACCATCACAAATTGAGTTGACACAGCTGAATTGATACCATTGGGGTCCATAGTTTTAGCAGAATAGGGAATCAGTCACAATCCTATGCTAATAGAATCTCAATGTGTATGTAACTGGAATAATGATTTTAGAAGCCTTGATTATTCAGGGTCTTAAGAGATTGCATGATCTATCCCGTGATTCGACCTTGACCAAGGCTGATGGTAACAACCCACGGTTGGGCCTCCCAAGTAGTCTCACTCAAGTTGGGAGTGAACATCTGCAATTCTGCACAGTGCACACTGCACACCTTTAATCCGAATAGTGACTGCCGTCTGACAGTTAGTTTGTAACATAGATAATTAGATACGTACGTAGTATTTATTTCATTTATTCAATCAAACAAACAAAACAATCCACGATCCGTCCACCACATGACCCACATAAATAAAATCAAATCAATTCAGATCTCCTTATCTGAATCTTTAAAAATTACAATTCATATAATTATGATAGAACTTAGGATAAGTTCGTTTGATCAAAGAATATTCGATGTTAAACCTTAGTTATTATATTACATTAAACGAAACCATAACGCGACCCAGGAATTGTTCAGCGCCATCTATTGGGGTTATGTATTTGTTGAGGGAAAGTCTGTAATATGTAATTGCATGCGATAAATGTTTATACATAGGTAAATATTACTTAATAGCACGGTTTTTTTAGATATCATCCATAAACTTTGATAAACATAAGTGTTTTATTAAATTAACCCCGACCAAAAACGAGGGGTGTAATAAACGATACAACATCGAGTTATAGCAGACGGCATGTAGGATTGTGAGTGTGTACTTTTGCAGTGGCGTGTTCTCCATACAGGCAAAAGACTTTGCCTACCCTAGAACTTCTCTGAATGACTTTGAATGAAAAATATTCTAAGAAATTTGCTTTATGCCATGTGTGTGCACGCAGTGGCGTGCATAACACAACAAAACAAAAGCAGTGACTTTTGTTATACTATTCTAGCTGTTGCAGGCTGCTTCACTTGCGTGCAATATCTAGGTACGGAAGTCTACGTGCATCCGTATAATAATTAAATGCGCTAAGTAGGTATATTGAGCACATAACAATGCAGTCCAAAATTTAGGTGATCGCAAAAGAGTTATTTTTCAGACAACCTTGGTGTACAGAGGGAAAACTAAGTATTGTTTACAATTTAATTGTCAAACATTGTTTCACTTCTTATTATAGATACTGTTATTTAGTAGTCGTTGTTACGACAGAGTTCTAAAGGCAGTTTCTTGTAAAGCTAAGTGCTGAGTACGCCTTTTAAGTACCCCCTGTTTCATTGCAACCCTATTATTTCCTTATCATCGTTTCGCCTCCATTTCCCTTTTATAACCCTTCTTATCGGAGTCTACTTCATAAAAGCTTAGGACTTCCACGTTCAAAACCATTATCAAGTGAAATTCCTATTAACAAGTGAAAGTCGTAAATTATTTTAATAACTTTTGTTTTTTATAGGTAATTATAGTCTTAAGTGGGTGTTGAGTTAGCCCAGACAAGAGAGTTGAGCTGCAATAACTGTTTTAAATGGCTGTACATAGTTACCTAGCTGTGGATTGTGGTAGCCACGTGTTGTATCTTCAGTAAGTACAGTTGTGAAAAAAGAAAAAAAAATTTTTCATCAAATAGGTCCTCTTTAGTAGCTTCGAGGTCGTAGAGTCCTCTCTATTAGCTTTTTTAGTGTCCTGTGGTAAATAATGCTACTGTCCACGGTAACTACATAAATATTTCGCCTTATAATCTTTTGTAACCGAATGATGTATAGTGAACCGTGACCCTTGGGGTCTCCGCCCGGGTAAGGATAGCACCCACCCATCTCTACCCTCCCGTTGGGTGTCCGTAAAAGGCGACTAAGGGAAACGAGAAGGCGGGCAGCAGCGTTTTTCTTTTGGATTACTTACCACATAATTATACTGCGATCCCCAAGACGCCTGCCTACATCGATATAATAATTTATAAACTAGATTTGGTGTCACGGTTCAAAAAGTGGTAGCGAGAAATAGCGCCCTTGTGGCTATTTCTTTACAAGCCACATCCTGTCAAATTTATTTTTGCCGATAGTAGTGTCGCTACTGTCTATATGAAACTGTCAAACTACAAGTCATTATCATTATAAAATCTTTAGTTCACGTTTCCGCCTCCAGCACAGATAAGTTTGCAACCTCCCCGACCACATTTTAGATGTCATTTTGTTCGTGAATGTTTATCTAGTTTGTATATTATATCAATGCCCTCCCTTCTAAAAGGGATGCCATTTGTTCAGCAGTGGACGTGTTTCGGTTGCTGATGATAATGTATATAATATCGATGACGTAAGCAATCTTAAACTTAAAACAGTGTAGAGTCTTTTCATTCAACTGCATTCTACTCAAATTTTAGGCTGCTACTGAAGATCTTCTTACAGTTTTTTTAGTCATCCATTTAGCTCGCAGCATTTTGTTACAAAGGGCCACAAGGGGTACCTTTTTTTTTTTTGACGCGGGGGAAGTCTTCCAAAGATCCCCGGGAGCTGTGGGGCTCGACCGGGGTATGTGGGATTCTTACCCACTAAAACCCCCGCGGCTGTCGCATCGGCACATAAAGAGGGGCGAACCTGGGGCCTCCGTTGGGATCTGCACCAGGTGCCCCTCAGTGCCTTGCCTTTGAGCCCGCCGCCGGGGGACGTTTATTGTAGTCATGCCATCACGGTGCTCACGGGGACGGGGGTCGCAACCCCGCCGCCGTCCTCCTCGGAGTCGCCGCCGTACTCAATGGACGTTCAAAAGGCCCACAC
The DNA here is from genome assembly GCA_911728495.1 of Furcula furcula. Lineage (NCBI taxonomy): Eukaryota > Metazoa > Arthropoda > Insecta > Lepidoptera > Notodontidae > Furcula > Furcula furcula. Next base: position 18,969,979 of record OU452244.1, read on the forward strand.
CCCGAACGTCCAGCGACTCATACAATTGTTGTTACTAATTTTCTATCACTGTTATTTGAAATAAACAACAGTCTGTATCTTCATTCATATAACAATAATAATTATACCCCATAAATAAAAATAAAAAACGAGTGTGTGAGTGTGTACATCACACGACTGAAGTAAAACTTCCAAACTGACTTCCGTTCGCCTCGTCCGATCACACTTTTCGTAACGCTCTCGTCACGCATTCACCAGCTTACTCCCCGTTTACTTCAATAAGAATACCGTACCACAACCACATAAATATAGCATATGTACCTTTACCCCAAAAGCCCGTAATAGTTTAATACTTATAGACAATACACAAATAGAATTTGTAAATGAAATCAAATTACTCGGAGTCACAATAGATAAGGACTTGAAGTTTATCAAACATGTTACGAATCTAATAGTTAAAGCACAGAAAGTATACCAAAAACTACGCATATTTGTCCGCCCAACATGGGGTGTCTCCTCAGAAAACATTGATGCTATTTATAAGCACGTGATAGAGCCCATCATGACGTACGCTGCAGAAGTACACTGCTACAAAATTTGTTGCTGTCCGTAATAAACTGCAATCGTTGCAAAGATCTTTTGCCGTTAAGTCCATCAGATTATTCAAAACCATTTCATCCGCGGCCGCTATAGCTCTAGCAGACTACATACCGCTGGATATAAAAATTATCGAAATGGCAGAAATTCAAAAAAGTTAAACGAAGCTGTATCACAAAGTTCCTGCCGCCGGTTTATTTTGGATAGACCGACGCATCATTCCTGTCTCCTCCATCCTGCTGAGCGAATTGATATACCCATTGGATATGTTAATAACTCACATGAACTGGATAGTTTTCTAACTCAGGGCTCCATATCAATATACACTGACGGAAGTGAATTTGAAAACTTCGTTGGTGCCGCTTTTGTGGTTTATTTTCCGTCTGGTCATAGTGTTACCAAAAAAAATGAAAATTCACCCTGTTTGTTCCGTTTTCCAAGCTGAAACTTTCGCAATTGAACAAGCATGTCATTACGTATTTCATAACAATATACGAGATTCTGCAATATTTTCCGACTGCAAATCAGCTCTCCTCGAACTATCAAACAGAAATAGCACTAATTCCATAATAGTGAAAGCTCATCAACACATTCACAATATTCAACTTCCTGGCTCCATAAAATTTGCATGGATTAAACGCATACTGGAATCATTGGGAATGAAGCCGCAGACCAAGTTGCAAAATTGGCCGCTACACAACATAAAGCCCTGGACTTTTTCTTGTTCCAACTGAGTTACGTAAAATACAACCTGTTCGAGGAATCGCTGACAGCCAGTGACCAAAGATACCTCACTGCCTCTGAGGGTGCGCACACGCGCGACTGGTGTCCAGATCCCTCAATAATCCGTGAACTTCGCAAGCACACTCGGCCCAAATTCCATCTTACCCAAATTTTAACTGGCCATGGCTTCCACCTAAAATACTTAAAAAGATTTCACATCACAGACAACGATGCGTGCCCATGTGATGGAACCACAGAACAGTCAATATACCACCTTTTAAAGCAATGCCCTAAGTTCTGCAGCTTCAGGCACAGTCATGAAGCGTTGTGCCATTATTTTAACACAGAGCCATATTCGATAATAGAATTACTTAAACCAAACAAAGAATCATGTTTTAAATCTTTTCTAAATTATATAACAATTATTGCAAACAATTTAAAACAATTCAACGGAACATAGCTACAGAGAGCAAGATTCAAAATTCAAAGATTCAAAATTTTATTTCAAATAGGCTTAACGCTAGCACTTTTGAACGGTCAATTTTTTAAAAGCTACCACCGGATCACAACGCGGCCTCAACTGAGAAGATCCGGCAAGAAACTCAGCGGGCTTGTCATTTTTTCACATTTTTTTAAACAAAGTTTGTCTTTTTACAATTAAATCAGCACCAGCGACAGTGTGTCCTGCCGTTCACAATATCAAATAAAAATAAAAAATACGACGAAAATACAACAAACTAAAAACTAAAATGCCAAAGGGATAGTAGTCGGACCAGTCCCCCCAAGCAGCACTCGCGCACGAGTTGACTCGAGCAGCAGCCATCACTCCCCTCAACCATATTGGAGGGAAGGGGGTGACCCGCCACACGAAGCCGCCACAAGCAAAGACTTTTCGATGGCGAGCATGACCGATCCAAAATCACAGTGGCTCACGTTTAACATTTACCTTCTGCTGTTAAGCAGTGCCTCGTCAGGCAAGACACAAAGCACTTTAACAAACATATTAAATTTTATCACAAGTCGTCTAAGTTAGATACACACTAAGAATAATTTACAAGCTCAAGTGAATTGCCTTCAGAACGTAAATAAAGCAACAATCAATTTTGCTGCTAGACTATAAAAGAAAATAATAAAATAAAAAAAGGACAAAAGGACAGCGGCCGGACCAGTCCCCCCAAGCAGCACCCGCGCACGAGTTGACTTGAGCACCATCACCATATACTATTTAACAAAATGACATCATTTAAAAAACCCAAATTACAAGACCCCAGACTCGTTGCCCGTATTTGTAGCGAGGGCGTTTCCTGGTAAAACGAAAATCCAACAAAAAAAAAACACATAAATATTACTGTTCACTAAAATAAGGCGTACCTTGTTCGTGTTGTTTTATCAAATGAATGAAATGAAATTCATAAGATGTCGGGCAATTGAGGCACTACATTTACAATACCTGCTTAATATGCTTATCTATATTATTAAACAAACGACACGATTTCAGTAAACCGAAAGGGAACACCGTCCTAATAGAACGCGATCACGCGATCATCGCAAGTTCGCAAGAACGGAGTTCGCGCGAATGAAATCTCAAGCATATATAAGCATATTTACGCATATTACAAGTTCGTTTGCGGCTCAATAACTTCATAACGCGTACATTCTCAAATAGGCGCGTCAGCAAAATAACTTTGTATTACCAACCTTTTTTTGCTGCCGCGTTAACGGTCAACTATACACCGGGGGTGTTTTATGACTGCATAATAAAGTTGTAATCGCCTTCAAGCTTATTTGGTTTGGAGTGTAGACGTCGAACGAGTGTCCTAACCGGCGGCTGATCGCGTGATCGCGTTTAGATAGGACATCGCCTAAGCACGACGAGTATTATTTTACAATATAGGATTTTAGTAACCATTCGTGGATGACGGAGTAATAAATTTCGTAAGAATGAGACATGCCGAACTTATATGGTTTTGTGTTTTAGACATACAACCCTAAAATCTTTTATCAAAGATTTTCATAACTGTGTTAAGTTTTAATCAGGTATGAATCCGTATCCTTTTTTCATGTATTAATTTTAACCATTTGATAACAGTTTTAGAATTCAAACGACCTATTTTTTTCGCGACATGTACTTAATTTAGCTGTGAATATCACAATATCACGAGGAGAGAGAGGAGAAGATATGATAACGAAGCCTTAGCGATGAGTTATATTCGCAAAAATATTTCCCGAGTCGCGACTGTCATCGCTGCGCCATTAAGATTGAGGTGGGCCGTATGAGCACTCACTTATGCCGGCGACATTAATTTCGTCATAACAGTTGCCAGCTCAACCGCCTGCGCCACAGTAATATGCCTAAAAGCCTCTATTCATTATTCCCCCTACCCCCACTGTCGCTTAAACGCTTTCGTATTGATGTGACTTTCTGTGCGTAATGGGATGATGGAAATTAAGCTGGGGGTTCCGATTTTGGTAATAACGTTATCTTGAGGTAGTCAGCATGGTCTAAACGCCGTGTGTGCGTTAGTGTTATTGCTGGGTTTTCGGTTGCTTTTCTTTGTAAGGAATAAATAAATTCGTTTATTCAACGATATTTTACTTGGTGGTAGGTTTCTTGTGTAAGGAACCATCCGGTACCTACGTACCACCGCAGTGTCGGATATTCTACAGAAATTGCTGTGTTCCGGCGTGAAGGGCACTGTAGCTAGTGAAATTACTGGACACAACCGTCTTAATAATTTAACTCGTTCTACTGCAAACGCGGACTCTATTTATGTCGTGTACATACATAAATTACCCAATAACATTAACTTACACTTACAATATTATGGGCCTAATTATTTCCTGCGAAGAAATACAGCCTCCCATCAACCGGCTTGAATAATGAATAATTAAGCCATCATTATATCATACAATGTTAGTCGTTCGCCTCTCTCCCGGGTACCCTTGGCCGTGGATCGTGCCTTCTAAGTGCTTATAAAGTATTTGTTAAGAATTACAACAGAATGAGAACGTACGCTGATGGTTTTAAGAAGGGTCAGGGGTTGCTAAAACATTTGGGGCAACAAAGGGCTTATAGGTCTCATAAGTGGTTTGTGAAACCTGGCGTCTTTAGCGATTATAGGCTAATCTATCTACCTACGCTTTATTATTAAGAACCGACAGGCCCCACAACAACCTTGCCTTTTATTTTAATTACGTTCGTTTTAATTATACACCGACCTATGTAAATAAACTCCATTAGATAGGTTTGCGGATTAAATTACATTTGCTGATTGAAAACGTGATACGCCCCTGCGGGTTTGTTACCAGATAATCATTGGTTGGAATATGGGTAAGTAATTTGGACTACATGTTTGATAAAGAGACGTTTTCCACAAAACATTTCATGTATTTAAAATTCAGTTGCTTACCGCCAAGGACATTTAAGGAGGAATCTCTTTGAAACCATTTTCATATATTGTAAAACAACACAACAGTATTTGGATTTTGTGAAATCAGAGCCTTAAGCTTATAGTCCTGCAGGCTTAGCACGATTTGCCAAGACTTCGTAATCTTGACAGTTCGGTGTGGAGTATGACGTAGTTGTCGACGTAGATACGTCATTTTCGGTGTTAGCTAGGTCATTTTCGGTATTAACTACGTCATACTCCACACCGAACTGTCAAGATTACGATGTCTTGACAAATCATGCTAAGCCTGCTGGGAGCGAATTAAGAGGTCAACTTATGAACTATATGTATGTATACATATGTATGCATAAAAATATATTCCGTAGTCTGTCCATTTCCGTCTCTTCCTAAGCACCGTTCTTGTCTATAAAGTCTTATCCAAGTTCGACATCTAATATCAGTGACGTTAGCTGTCTCTGATGATGATTGTACCAATACTCTACCGCCGATAGCAATCTCAGTTAAAAAGTAACAATATGACACTTGACTTTAATTTTCTTATCTCTAATAAGCTTTAAGGTCTCGAAGCTAGACCAATAGTTAGTAAGGACAGATATTTCTGTCTTTGTTTATTGAAACGGAAATAGTATGTCAGCTATTGATGGTAACTATTTTAACTGATAGTAAGAGATAGATAGGATATTGGAACTGGTAGTTAGTGACACGACAAGACGTTAACCTGAAGTTAAGCAACGCGCCTACCCAAGGCCAGTTGCCTCATACTACGGCCTTCACCATATTGTGTGTAAGCATTGGGTGAGCGTCCTCTGGATAAATTTATTAAAATACTAGCTGACCCACGCAGCTCCGCCCGCGCTGTGTTTACGTTCAATAATATACATTCGCATAGAATACAAAACCTCCTTTTTTAAAGTCGGTTAAAAACTTGGACCCACTTTGTACTTGCCTTCTGGAGCACGGAGACGTTTATTTCAAATGGCGTTAAACGGTCACCCATCTATGTAATGACCTTACCTTACGTTGCTTAACCTGATCGATTTCCAAACATTGTTAACAACTGTCTATGAGTGTTCCCTTACAAATAATTATAATGAAAAATTGTTAAAATCGGAGCAAGCGTATAACCAAGTACACATTTTGTCGTTAGTCCCCTCTCCCAAAGGAACCGTGCCGAATGTCAGGATAAAAAGTATCCTATGTCCTACCTCGGAGTATTAACTCAAATCATGCCAAGTTTCGTTTCAATCCATCCAGTAGTTTCGGCGTGATGCTCAGCCGAGATACAGACAGACAGACAGACAGACAGACAAAAATTCAAATAAACACATTTTTGGCTTTAGTATCGGTTATAGAATGCCCTCCAAACATATTTTTCAAAATATCTTCAATGTACAGAATTGGACCTGTTACAGTTTTATTATAAGTATAGATTAGTCATTAAAAACAACTGTAAATCTAGTCTGATACATACTATAATGTGAGTTCATCTCACAGACTGCTAGTTAGATATATTATATGCTTACATACATATAACAATTACTTTCGTTCGTTAGGGCTGGCCTAGTTCTAAGTAAGTAGGTTCTAAAATGTCTTTGCGAATAGTTTAAACCTATTAAGTTATTGTAATTATAGTACATTCTAGACTAGTCTAGAAGCGTTTTAAGTTCTGAAACACTAGGAAAATTCCGTTTATTCGATTACACAAACTGAAACTTCTTGCTTATAGATCGTACAAGCCGCGGATTGAGTTTATTTTCCACTCCGGCAGCAACTTTCTAGTTTCAGTTAAATTGATTCTGTTTTATACATATAAATAGCCGTGGCTTTACTTGGCTAATAAAATTTCATAGGGGAACCCCTAATCATAAAAGTATAAGATGTTACTTAGTTATAGCGAATTGATTTTTAGGAAATACTAGCTGACCCACGCAGCTCCGCCCGCGGTGTGTTTACGTTAACTAAACTTTCAATAATATACATTCACATAGAATACAAAACCTCCTTTGTCGAAGTCGGTTCAAAACTTGGACCCACTTTGTACTTGTCCTCCGAAGCACGGAGACGTTTAGTTCAAATGGCGTTAAACGGTCACCCATCTATTTAATGACCTTACCTAACGTTGCTTAACCTGATCGATTTCCAAACATTGTTAACAACTGTCTATGAGTGTTCCCTTATGAATATTGATTATAAAAAAAAAATTAAAATCGGAGCAAGCGTATAACCAAGTACCCATTTTGACTTTAATCCCCTCTCCCAAAAGAACCGTGCTAGATTACGGGATCAAAAGTATCCTATGTCCTACCTCGTAGTAAGATCTCAAATCATGCCAAGTTTCGTTTCAATCCATTCAGTAGTTTCCGCATGATCCTCAGCCGAGATACAGACAGACAGACAGATAAAATAAAAAATAAAAAGTTTTCGGCCTCAGTATCGGTTATAGAATGCCCTCCAAATATAATTTTAAAATATCTTCAATGTACAGAATTGGACCTGTTACAGTTTTATTATAAGTACTAGCTGACCCACGCAGCTCCGCCTGCGCTGTGTTTACGTTAACTAAACTTTCAATAATATACATTCGCATAGAATACAAAACCTCCTTTTTAAAAGTCGGCTAAAAACTTGGACCCACTTTGTACTTGCCCTCCGAAGCACGGAGACGTTTAGTTCAAATGGCGTTAAACGGTCACCCATCTATTTTATGACCTTACCTAACGTTGCTTAACCTGATCGATTTCCAAACATTGTTAACAACTGTCTATGAGTCTTCCCTTACAAATATTTATGAAAAATTGTTAAAATCGGAGCAAGCGTATAACCAAGTACACATTTTGACTTTAGTCCCCTCTCCCAAGGGAACCGTGCCGAATGTCGGGATAAAAAGTATCCTATGTCCTACCTCGGAGTATTATCTCAAATCATGCCAAGTTTCGTTTCAATCCATCCAGTAGTTTCGGCGTGATGCTCAGCCGAGATACAGACAGACAGACAGACAAAAATAAAAAAAAATACATTTTTGGCTTTAGTATCGGTTATAGAATGCCCTCCAAACATAATTTTCAAAATATCTTCAATGTACAGAATTGGACCTGTTACAGTTTTATTATAAGTAATAGATATAGATGTCACGCTAAACTCGTAAAAGAGTTACGAGAGTACATCTAATGAGATCGCGTAAGAGAATGTAGTGCTTAGAGTTTACTTGTTCCTAGCAACATATCGTTACACATACATAAATATTGACAGGTTAATTCTGAACTATATATATAGCTGCAGCTTACAATGACAGTTTTATAGCCATATAGTTTATATATTAAGAATAGAGTACGCGAAAAAAAAGAGTTACGCGTTTGTCTATGGTCTCCTTAAACAAAGCGTAGGCAGATTTTCCTCTAAGATGCAGATGAATTGAACTATTTAAAGTTATATTGATACGTAAGTGATAAGTAGTGATGGGGTTGATCTGTCACAAGCACAAACGTCGATAAATACGTGATAAATACAGCTGACTGTATGACTGGCTGACCTATTGTAGTGTACCTGATATTTATGAATTTTGATGGTCTTACTCGTGCGTGGCTACATGTTCTTACTTGAAACAAGCATTCTATAGTACTTGTACTGATTCATATTCTAAGTTTATAGCTAACAAAAGTGAATGCAGATTGATTAAATGGTAACAATTGTTGTTCTTATTTTTATTCAACATCTACTCTACATGCCAATATGAGGCGCCTCTATTTTAGCATTTATTTATGCCCACGCTTAATTATTTAGTTTTCTCATAAGAGACCCTTGGCCGTTATACAAGACTCAAGGTCCTAAGTGCGAGTAATACGTGTTTTACGTGAAAAACGTTTAACAAGCTACATCTATTAAATGTTATCCTGATGCAATAGATACTACAATAATTTATCTATATAGTTCTTTTAGCCGCGCTTACAAACTTAAATTATAGTTAATTTGCTCGCAATCAACTAATACTTCTTACTCTGGTAATCAGTAGAGATATACATTATCTCGTACTTAATAATGAAAAACATGCATAAACGGTTCCGAGAGTCGAAATAATTATATCAAAATATTGATTAATTATAATTAACGATGACTGACGTTTATGAGTGCGGCAGTTAGTGACAGGCCAAGGACGGGCAGAAGTGTCACCGGTGTGAGAGGTTAAGGTTCGGATCTGTTAAAACCTACGTTGAATATTTATAATCAAAGCACTGGCATTCTATAATAAGTACATGTTTAAATTTGTTCTTAACATATTCTTAGCACTGTCATGTAACTGTCTGTCTGAATAAAACTAATGACCATTTTTACTGATAATCTACTATTTAATTATTTTAACCTTCCCACTGAACGCTACTCTGCCTGGGCACCCAGTTCCCAGAGGTTATCGTCCCAGAAGACGCTAAAAGGTAAAGATTTTTAATTAGTAAGGAAAAATATCAGTATGGATGGAGACCAACAGTCGTCGTCGGTACAACCACAACAACCAGCCTCTACTGGCTCTTCTACAGCAGTGGTTACCAACACAACCTTGAGTTTTTCTAAATTAAAAGGTAGCAGCAACTACGCGACTTGGTCTTTTGCAATGAAAATGTGTCTCATTGACAATGAACTGTGGGATTGCGTCATAAAGCCTGCGGAAGAGGTTTCTCATTTTGAACGTAAGGATGCTAAAGCAAGGTCAAAGATATGCCTATGTATTAGCGAGCATCTTTATCCCATAGTCATGACAGCAGAAACATCCAAAGAAACTTGGAAGCGACTTCGAGAAGCCTACGCCGACAGCGGACTTACTCGACGCTTACAACTAATGAAAAAGCTACTAAGTACCAAGCTTGAAATGTACTCAAGCATAGAAGCCTACGTAAATGACATACGCCATGTGCAGCATCAGCTAATTGCCATCCAAGCTGGCTTAGATGATGAACTTGTTGGTGTGATTATGCTGGCAGGACTCAGCGACAGCTACAGCCCGATGGTGATGGCGATAGAACATTCCGGCACCCCAATATCCACAGACTCGGTTGCATCGATCTTACTGAAGGAAGAACGCCGTGATGCCCCTACTTCATCAAGTGCCCTGTCTAGTGTAAATAGTGTGCCTGTTTGTAAATATAATAAAATGTTTTGTACATATTGTAAGAAACTAGGCCATGTAGTGTCTCAATGTAGGAAACGCATAAATCGTAACAAGAAGGGTGATACATCATCATCTCATAAATGCAACAATAATCTGAAGTTACACTTTCATCTTGTTTTCATACTTCTCCTACAGGTTCCACTACTCCCTCACTTTGTACTGATTGGTACGTTGATTCTGGTGCTACAACTCATATGAGTAACAGGAGTGATTGGTTCTTGGATCTCAAGCAGGAATCCACACCAAAACCCATTACTGTGGCTAATGGACAACAAATAAAAAGTGAAGGCAAAGGTACTATTTCTTTAAATGTTTCAGATAAGGTTAAGCAAATTTCAGATGTCTTATATGTTCCTGACTTAGCAATTAATTTACTTTCAGTGAGTAGATTAGTTCAGAAAGGGCTAATAGTAGTATTTTCTCAGAAAGGTGCTACAATATTACCCAATAAAGGATGTAAAGTGACAGGTTCAGTCGTAGCAACAGCGTCAAACCATCAAGGCATGTATAAACTAGATACTTCACAAAATAGTGTCTACTACACAAGTGTGAAGGAATCTGCCTTACTATGGCATAGACGTCTTGGTCACATATACAAGCCACCATCCATCAAAACTGGTGAAGACCTAACTAAGATGTCAGACGAAGTTCAGTCTGACAATGTTGAAATCCTTATTCCAAATATCCAAAATCCCCTATCTGCACCTGACCTACAATCTATACAAGTAAACGCACCATGCGAAGATTCTTCAGAACCTGAACCTATTGTTTCGCAGGTGGAACCCGAGGTCTTCTCTGATGCTCAGGATGATGTACCTATTCCATTAATAGCTGACCCGTCAGAAGATGTCGCTAACCGAAGATATCCTCTCTGAGAACGACGTCCTCCGGTCAGATTCTGCGAGAATGCAAATCTTACCAGCACTGACTGTGAACCAGAGACTTACAAACAAGCTCTGGAAGACATTCATAGTCAAGATTGGCTAAGTGCTATGCAATCGGAACATGATTCATTGCAAAAGCATGGGACATGGATACTTGTAAATAGACCTGTAAATAGAAAAATTATCAAATGTAAGTGGGTATACAAAGTGAAAAGGGATACCAATGGGGAAATTATTAAATATAAAGCAAGGATTGTGGCAAAGGGATTCACACAAGTCTATGGAGTTGACTACGGTGAAACTTTTTCGCCGGTAGCAAGATTATCGTCTATTCGCCTATTACTGGCTTTTGCTGCTAAATTGAACTTAGAAATCGACCATTTAGATGTCGAAACAGCATTTCTTAATGGCGACATAGAGGAGGAAATTTATATGGAGCAACCAGAAGGGTTATCCAATGATAAATCGAAAGTTTGTCTACTGAAGAAGTCTCTATACGGACTTAAACAAGCTCCACGACAATGGAACAAGAAAGTTTGTGAAGTTATGGACAAACTGTTATTTAAACGTTCAGAAAAAGAAAATTGCATTTATTACAAGCACGAAGATAACAAACTTATAATTGTCACTGTGTTTGTTGATGACTTTTTCATCTTCAGCAACGACAAGAAGATGAAAGAAGATTTCAAAAAGGAATTAAATATGTCCTTTGTAACCAAAGATTTAGGTCCCCTTAAAGATTGTTTAGGTATGAGAGTTACAAGGAATAATGGCAGTATATCACTCGATCAAACTAAATATATCGAACAAGTGATAGATAAGTTTGGAATGACAGACGCCATCCCTTTTACAACTCCTATAGAGACTGGCTCAAGGCTCACCTTGCCAGATACTTTAGATGAACAGCCAGATCTACCATACCAGCAGCTCATTGGGTCTTTAATGTACATTTCCATTGGTACTAGACCAGATATTTCACACGCAGTATCAGTTCTCAGCCAATTCAACGTACATTACGGGGAGGTACACTGGAGAGCTGCCAAACGGGTTCTCCGATATTTAAAAGCCACCAAAGACAAAAAGCTCACATACTATAGTAACAATACCGGTGATGTGATAGGATACGCTGATGCTGATTACGGAAGCAATCTAGTGGATCGACGCTCCTATACGGGATATGTCTTTCAGATGAGCGGTTCATCAGTATCATGGGAATCACGAAAACAGAGAACTGTAGCCCAATCGACGACCGAAGCCGAGTACATGGCTCTCAGTGAAGCCTGTAAAGAAGCCATCTACATTCGCTCACTCATCAGCGAATTTTTTTAATTCTCATCACCCATAACCATAATGTGCGACAATCAAAGTGCCATAACATTAACTAAAAACAACACTTATCACGCTCGCACTAAGCACATTGACATTCGGCATCATTTCGTCCGTGATTAAATTGCAACCAATCAAGTCAATGTCAAATTCATACCATCAACTCATCAAACGGCAGACATCCTTACTAAACCATTGCCTAAGTTGAGACATTACAAGTGCCTTAGTTCTTTAGGGTTAATTTAGTTAGTCTAACTTAGGTAATCACTTTTATTTTAGAGGTTTTTGTTTTTCTGTACTGGTTTTATACAATGTATTTACATTGAAGATGTTTATTGTATACACAGCACTCTGATTACGGGGAGGTGTTAAAACCTACGTTGAATATTTATAATCAAAGCACTGGCATTCTATAATAAGTACATGTTTAAATTTGTTCTTAACATATTCTTAGCACTGTCATGTAACTGTCTGTCTGAATAAAACTAATGACCATTTTTACTGATAATCTACTATTTAACTATTTTAACCTTCCCACTGAACTCTACTCTGCCTGGGCACCCAGTTCCCAGAGGATCTCATTGCGGTGACCAATCCGGTTGTCAGCCGTGGAGACTATGGCAAAGCTCCCCCAAATGATAGGGGAGACCTATGTTCAACAGTGGACACCTAATGGCTGATATGATGATGATGACGATAGTACAAGTATTTAATAATGGTTGTATGTAGAGGTAATAGTTAGGCATTGTACATATAAGGTAATAACAATTTAATTTATAAACATGATTATTTTAAGGAATTTGACATAATGCCAGCACAATTATTCAGAAATCCCGATGACAAAATAACGCACCGTTTACTAAATAACGTTTTCATAGGAAGCGCCTGGCATACGACATTGTTTGAATTTTCAAACGGGTTAATATCAGGAGCGGCTGAGGAATGTTTAATTACCTCTGTGACATCCTGAGAGCGAGGAGCGTATAGTAGGCGCCAGCATTTCGCGTCGCATGCATACCCTTAGGCTTTTAAGGCTTGTCTTAGATTATTAACTGTACTATGTAAGTACATTTTTCATGTGAATATGCCTTAGTATATCTTACCACAAAGTTGAAATCAAAAGCTACTATGCTCTATCAGAAATAAATAGATGACGAAATCAGAAGTTTTCATTCTTCTCTTTGATTTTTCTAAAAATCTATTAATGCAGTATTAGCTTTCATTTAAATCGTCCTCGAGAATACTGTGCGCATTTTTCGATATTCCTGCAAGGTTTTGGATTTATTATAGTCATCCATTATCGTCTGAACGAATCCTTCTCTATATTGTAAGACACTATTTTGTAAGTATCTTGAGTTCAATCTCATTCTTTATATTTCTCTTTTTCTCTGCTGATTGGCGGCAGAAGATCTGACACTGCTTCCCCGTTCCTACACAAGGGATCTGCCATCTAGTACAAAAACTGCTAGATCATTAAGAACATAGGGATTATGTAACATAGGAATAGCTGCGATATTAGCAATGGGGATAGAGGGATGATCCCATAGCCTTAAATACCGCGACATTACACAGACCATGACACTAACCTTTCTCACCGGCTTACACTCGATGGAAGCGTTGGTCTACGATTTTATGTGATGTAGATACGTACTTTAAATTTAATTAAACAAAAACAATATAGCATCAACAGGTTATGAAGTCATTCTAACTATGTACGAACGACAGCGTTCTTGCGTTCTCATAGATTTCACTGGTGGCAAGGAATTAGCGCGAAAGCCACCACAATTATTTACGACGTTTCCAGTGCGAAATTATAGCACTGTGCGCTACCGTGCTCTTTTATGTTTATTCACGGGGTATAATTCCGTTGCGCAGGGAATTATTTGAAAACGTAAACGTAGGTGCGGTCATATTTCACGCCGCTACCTCACTGCGTGGCCGTTGTGAAAGTAATCACTGCAAACATGTCGGAATTATCCCCGTTGCACGTTTAGATGGGACGGAGTGAGCGCGAGCACATTTGTATTGCACTGGCGGAATGCATAATGGAATACGGATTTGTTACAGACCGATTGGTAGGTATGTTCCGTTCTTCGGAGTCGCTGGACGCTCGGGGTGTGGGCCCCTTGAGCGTCCATTGAGTACGGCGGCGACTCCGAGGAGGACGGCGGCGGGGTTGCGACCCCCGTCCCCGTGAGTACCGTGTCAGGTTCTCGGGGGGCTACAATGCGCCCCCCGGCGGCGGGCTCAAAGGCAAGGCACTGAGGGGCCCCTGGTGCAGATCCCACCGGAGAGCCCTGGGGTTCCCCCTCTCATGTGCCGATGCGACAGCCGCGGGGGTTTTAGTGGGTAAGAATCCCACATACCCCGGTCGAGCCCCACAGCGCCCGGGGATCTTTCGAAGATTTCCCCCGCGTCAAAAAAAAAAAAAAAGGTATGTTCCGTTACTGAGGAAGTCCTACGTTTCAATGTAATTCGACTTAAAATTGCAACTACAATGATTCCTTCCATCAATTATTAATAATAATGATATACCCGCGCAGAGCAGCTTGTGGCGAGCTGTTGATGCGTAACGACATCATTAATCCAAGTGCTCCAGAAATTTGGTCAGTTTTTACCGTTCAGAAAGGAGCCGGTATATAAAATACCTTTTTACTATATCTGTTTTTGATATCTAAATATTTTTTCTGTAAAAACGTGTCGCGAAATAAAAACTCTTTCTATTTCATAAGCTCCAGGGGTGGAAATAAGAAAAAGTAAGAAAAAGTCTGCAAGAATGCTCCAATCCATGCTCCAATCTGGCCGATAGTTTTCTACGGTTGCGAGGCTTGGACCATAAAGGAGGAGTTGCGCCAAAAACTAAAGGCCTTTGAAATGTGGTGCTACCGTCATATGTTGAAATAAGCTGGACACAAAAAGTAACTAACCACGAAGTTCTAAGACGAGTTAAAAAATCCCGAGAACTCATGAACCTACTCAAGAAAAGAAAAGTCAATTACCTTGGACATATTTTTAGATATGACCGATACCATCTTCTTCAGGTTATAATGATGGGTAAAATTGAGGGGAAAAGACGACTCAGAAGACGCAAGCTATTGTGACTTAGATATATCAGACAGTGGACTGGCATTGCCAGCGTGGAACACCTATTTCGCTTGGCAAGGGACCGATCTAGGTTTGAAGAGCTGACGGCCAACCTTAAAAGTAAAGAGGCACCGTAAGGAGAAGTAGAGGGATGAAAGTGTTAAATGGCATAATGTCAATGTTAGCCACTCTCACCGGTGTTGCTCGCTTTCGTCTACTGACAACCATTTAGGGATCGCATCTAGTTGGTGGCTAGTCACCACTTGCCATAATATGATAATTTGCTACAAAATTATGGCAAGTGATCCCAGGCGTCTGAAATAGGCCATACCCGGATCTCTTTTATCATACTTGCTGTATTTCATCACTTTGGCGGTTGATCCCGGGAGGTGATATATACACACCATTTACTTCTTAAAACGGGCCTCCACGTGTTGGATCCGTCCCCACGGAAGCCTTTAACTAAAAAGACCGGGTTAAGCCTGTGAGTAAATAAAACATGAAAATTCATCCACACCGCTAGACCAACGGGCCCGTCGTATTACCATATATGTAAGATACCATCCATTGTGCGTCGAACTAGTAGAGTTCTATTACATCCAGTTAGAAATTAGGGCCAATTTAATAGATCACATTCATCGATATACTATATCACATTTGATACTGCGTAACTTTTTAAAAGCTTTTATTTATTTCAATTAAGATTATATATTTATTGTGATAATGACAAAAGAAACAGACAGAACAAAGAAACTGACAAATGTCCGCGGTTGTCTATTAAATTGGCCCTACATTACAAATCGAAGGTTAAAAACGTGTCATCATTATAATAATTACTAGCATTTCCCTGCGGCTACGCCCGCTATTTTTTTCCCCACCCCATTAGGAGTGGAATTTTCAAAAACCCTTTCTTAGTGGATGCTTACGTCATAAGAAGAACATACTGTCCAAATTTCAGCTTTCTAGGTCCAGCGGTTTGGGCTGTGCGTTGATGAATCAGTCAGTCAGGACAAGTAACTTTATATCTTACTTACCTGGAACCGGTTTCGCGTCAATAGTTCGCGTACGCGTTGGGAAGCCATAACAATTAGTTTATAACGATTATTTTATTATTTTATAGACAGCTAACTATAAGTTAAAAAAAAAAAAAAAAATTATACGAGTACCTTTTGTTTGGTATCCAGACAAACCCGATTTAGGGTTTTTGAGATACTTTTTGTAATAAACTGATATGTACCCTTTTTAATATGAATAAAGAAAAAGAAAATATGTATAGATATGCACGGATTGTGCGTTAGGCCCCGTCGGTGATATTAACGATACCAATAACTACATACAACCCAAATGAGTATTAACAGGAAATGCAAATGATCGAGGTGTCAAATAGCGACCATTAAATTTGGATAACGCAGCTTACGTTTATATATCGCGAGTAATCCGCCCGACGTGTAAAATACGACCCGTCAGTAAATATTAAACTCTGCAATAATTTTGCCCGTGTCATAAATACTGTCCGGAGATTTTCATATTAATTGCAACTCGACTAGAGCACCTTTGTAGGCATGAATTTTAATTCTATGACCCTTGTTTACTTCAGCTTTTTTTTAAATATGCTTTCTAATTTTCCGTTCAGTTTTTATTACGCGAGGAAGTGTTTTTTACATACGTGTAAATTAATCAAACAATCCTTTAGCATGTTTTGCGATTTTTATTTATTTATTTGTCTACCCAGTATACTAACTAGTAATCCGTTGCGGTTATATAGGCATTTTCATGTTATAAACTTAACAGAATCAGAAGTTAATGCAAATAAATCTTTTGGAAGCAATTCTCAAAATTATTGTGAAAACCATTGCGTGTGCAGTTTAGTAGAAGTAAACTAACAAACTCACAGATAGAAGCGAACAGCGACTTCTAACATGTTTTATGGTTTTTCAAATTTTATATATACAAACCCGTGGGGTAAGAATAGCACCCTCCCATCTCCTCCCGTTGGGTGTACGTAAGAGGCGTGTAGACGACGTAGCTCGCACCAATATTTTATATGCATACTTTTTAAGTTTAATAAAACTGGTCTACACTGCGGTCCGTAGAAAAGTATATAAAACGTCACATACATTCTTTGACTGTCACTACTCTTGAAAACTCTCTACGGATCGCAGTGTGCATATTTTATCAAAACCATCTTGTTTGATTTAATTACATTGCCTGAACTGCCACACACCCTGGATCGCTTACATAGTGGCCCTTCAGCCGGATCTATACTGTGGAACAGTTTACAATGCAACGCTCACCGGTGCCGTGCACGAGCCGCCATGTTGATTATACGGTTCGCACTCGCAGCGCTTGGAAAAGCGAACAGAAATTAAATAAGATGCAGGATGATCTGACGCGAAAAATACACTCAGATTTACCACTATCTGAGAAGCACGTCAACACACAACCGATCGCAACAGATGGTAATACTATTGTAAAGAGCCATCATAGCGAAAAACAAAAGAGTGAAAAATCTGCCAAGTCTCTTGAAGCTCGCAAGCAACAGCTGAAATATGAAGCCGCAAAGGCAGAAGCTGAAATTAAAACTAAGCTCATCCAAGAAAAGTTAGCCGCTGACTTGGCTGCCCTCGAATACCAGTCCACGAAAAGTCACCGAAGCGCTGAGGACCAAAGTGTACTAAATTCTGTTGATAGAGTCGAGGAATGGCTCAGTCATAACCGAGAGGCCGAGACGAACAACATCAATCAGCAACAGGACGAGGACTGCAACAGGGCTGGAATGGAAAACTTAGTCAGTGCTATGTATCAGGCTAACATTCAAAACCTATTGTCAAGATTTACAACATCAAAAGACTTACCTTGCTTCTACGGGGACTCATTGGAGTGGCTCGCATTCAAACAGGCGTTCGACGAATCCAAGAAGCTCTGCAAGTATAGTGATACTGAAAATATGTGGCGATTGCGCAAATCACTTCGTGGTGAAGCAAGGGAAACGGTCTCGTCGCTTCTCATCGGGAATACGGCTCCGCGTGCAGTTATTGAAGCGCTGGAACTCCGCTATGGCAGACCTGAAACGATAATAAACAAAATTACATACCAGTTACGAAAAATGCCGCCACTGCCACAAAATTACCATACTGAAATAGTAGCTCACTCAATTAAAATCAAGAATTTCGTGGCAGCAGCGCAAGCAATCAACCAAACAGATTACCTCAGAAGTCCTGAGCTAGTCACCTCCGTGCTATCCAAGTGGCCGACCGCTCTCATCGACAAATGGGCCGACTACTACAGCGCGAACTATGAAAACGGGAAAGCCAAGTTTGAGTTGCTCGCTGAATTCCTATACGACGAGGCGAAGAAGATATCAGCCGCGGGATTGTCACACATTCATAGTCAAGCCGACTACAAAAAGAAGTATGAATGTAACCGCAAACAACATAGCGTGCTATTGAGTGAAACGGGTGACAGTCCTGTCAAATGCAAATTCTGTCGTATAAATCATCATAAGTTAACAGAATGTGCACGATTCAAGCGCGCTATGACGAAAGACCGATGGCGATTCGTGCGAATGAACAGGTTGTGTCACAAGTGCCTGCTAGCACCCCACAACCGTGACACGTGCTCGGCGGCCGCCTGTGATGTTGACAACTGTGAGCTGCCGCACCATCGTCTCCTGCACTGGAAACTTAAGACTAGAGTAGCAACCTGCAACAATGGACATGAACAATCACAAACAAATATTGACGACAACGTCTTAGTAAGTGATGACATACCTACTAAGAGTTGCTTAATGATTGACAACGCTAAACGCGTACTTTTAAAGGTAGTTCCCGTCAACGTCCACGGCCTGAAAGGGATTATAAGTACTTACGCTCTGCTCGACGACGGTGCCACGGTGACGTTCATATCAGCTGATCTTGCCGACTGTCTCGGGCTACACGGAAGCAAGCAACCTATGTGTGTCCGTGGTGCATGGGATACAGAACTTCAATGCCAAAGCGAAGTCATTGAATTGAAAATCAGCAATATGGACAATGAGACTTTTGATTTAACTGCGAGAAAAATAAGCAAATTAAACTTACCTGCGCAAAACCTGTCAAACATAAACCTAAACGACTATGAACATTTATCAAAATTAACAAATTATATACCATTTTATCAAGAAATCAAGCCAAAGTTATTAATCGGTCAAGATAATTATCACCTCATCGCGCCAGTAAAATCAATGATTGGTAATAAAAATGAACCGTGCGCTATATTAACGCCGCTGGGATGGTGCATACACGGTGTGTGTCCACAACTACAAGATTCCAAGTTGCAAGACACTGCTGTGCTGATAACTCAGCTGGCACCCACCGCCGCTGCTTACACAGAAGATCATAGCAACAGTCTCGGCGCATCTACGCACAGACCTATAATCGACGCACTACACAACATTTTATACGAAAGCGATTGTGTACATCAACCGTGCACTGCAGTACGCACGAACCAAGACAATGGCGCACATGTATACGAAATTGTTCGCAAGTCAAGGCAAAATAAACATCATTTAAAAGCTATAAGCGCTATTGATAAGTCGGCATGTTTAGTTGGCGGAAGATGGCGAGTAAGGATTCCCTGGAAATGTAAAAATGTTAAAAAATTGAAGAGAAGATACCTCCACTACCGGGCGTACCGAAGATTAAAAATAATAGGACGGAAATTAGTATACCGCCGCAGAAAGCGTCGCCACGGAATCATGTTTACGAGTATCACTGAGCGTGCTGCACACATGGAGCTGATGCTTAGATATGTAGAGGACTCACGTCATGTAAAAGATTATCGGGTACGCACGTTGCCTAGGATGACCCAGGCTGGGATCCTTACTAGACCTGTCGCTCGCTTAGCACTACTTCCAATGGTAGACTAGTGTCCCTGAAGTGACACTGGGCGGAGATTGTAGACGACGTAGCTCGCACCAATATTTTATATGCATACTTTTTAAGTTTAATAAAACTGGTCTACACTGCGGTCCGTAGAAAAGTATATAAAACGTCACATACATTCTTTGACTGTCACTACTCTTGAAAACTCTCTACGGATCGCAGTGTGCATATTTTATCAAAACCATCTTGTTTGATTTAATTACATTGCCTGAACTGCCACACACCCTGGATCGCTTACAAGGCGATTAAGGGAAAACAAGAAGATGGGCAGCAGCGTCTTTCTATTAGATTACCTACCACCTATACTGCGATCCCCAAGCCACCAGCCAAGCGTGGGGATTAAGCCAACCCTCCCTTCTAAGGAGGAGGCCTTTGTTTAGCAGTGGACGTCTTATGGCTGTTGATGATGATGATGATATACAGAAAAATTAATAGAGGGTGTCGGTAGAATTAAACACACCATGCAGAGGCCTGTTTCCTCAGTATAACATTTCTGCTTTACTACTACCTATTTTACTTAGGAGAACGTAACTCCTAGTGATACCTGACTGATATAATAGTTTATGACGTCAATTTTATGAATCGTAACCATTCTAGCGCTTGTTAGGCAAATCACCCGTAATTGATTATAACAAATTACGAGTATATTGCTGAAGAGATATTTGTTTTGTAGCAAAAAAACGGTAAGAGGACGGCCCCCGAGAGGCAAGAAAACAAATTGATTTTTGATGTCGCCAGCCTGCCCGTGGTAATGACTCTCTGCGGCATTCCGCCTCTCGATTGACTGACAAAGTCTTTACTTAATTGTGGACATACAGCTAAGGCATTAACTTTAATACTTATGCTGTATAAATGATTGATTCAATCTTGTTTACGGTTAGCTAGCACATAGTTTAATAGTAATTTATTATCTCTTTGCTCCTTGACGTACACATTTACCATTTTATATAATTATATGTTCCAACTTTATGACTTTTCGAATTAGGATGTGACCGTATACTTACACATAATTAAGGCACTTATTATTTTTGTTCTGTATCTCTCAACCTAATATCGATTTGTGTATACACTTTAAAAAGACATATGGCCCTCCCAAGCAATATTTATTACTGTTTCCGAATCTCACCTGTCCTATTTTATTTTATAGATATAGTTTATCACGATTCATGTATTGTATTTGTACCATGTAACATTAAATTTTATAGAGACGTTCACCTAACAAATGGGTATTCTATGAAGACGTGGAAAGGGAAGCATTAGTTCGTTTTTCGACTCGACAAATCAAGATAGTGTCGCGATAAACGTCGCATCCAATCACCCGGTGTCCTATTACGAGGTGCGTGGTGTTATTTACGCGAGACCGATCAGTGTGTAAATATGTAGGGGGTAGGTGAACGATCTGGAGTGAGTGGGTAGATAGCAGAGGTCGTGCGCCGCGACAGCCTCCGACGCGCCCTGCGCTCGTGCGCACGCCTCGCTCCTAGCGACGAAAGTCCTCGCGTGACGCGCAATCCTTATCTGATTAACGTGGATACGTGTCAGGACGACACGCGTTCTAACTCTCCCTAGTATTCGCGTAATTGTTTATTTATTCGCGATGTGGACCCTCGCTTTGTTCATGTTGTTGACGGCGGCTCTGGTCAGCTCGGACGGCCAATTGCCACGCACTTACACGTCTCATAGCCAAAGTTACGCGACCTCCGCATGTAACAAAAGCGTCACGTATGATAAAGTCTTATTAAAACATGTGACGTTACTCTCGAAGTACGTGTTTACGGGAAAAGTGTTTGGTGTAAATTCCAGCCACGACGGGACGAGGACGTACAGAGTGAACATACGGCGAGTTTTAAAGGGTGATTTAAATGACATCGGTGTGGTAGTTATATTTGGAAAAGCCAAGTCTTTGCGTTTTAATGACGCTACAGTCTTTGTTGAAAGTCACAGTGTTACTTGCCCACCTTTGCGCGTGCGCACATACGGGATCTTTTTGACAGAAAAGAAGCGAGATCGAGGTAAACTGTGGTTGAGCTTAGTGGTGGAACCTGTTATTTTAACTCTCAGAAGTATCGAAGTAATAGAAGCTGCTGTTAAAGGTGAGTCATTTCGGAATGTAAATTCCTATCCAACCAAGACGCCTATAATAGTTGTGCGCACCAAGTAAGTACTAAAAATTATGTAGATTAGAATAGTAATACAATATCTCTTGACTATTAAGATAGTTACATACCTGTACATACCTGTATACTACATACCTGTGAAAGTACCATAACATTTTGCCCCGGCTCAAGCACCTCTTAACGGAGCCAGCGAGGCCATATGTAATAGTTTCGCTGTGCGGCTTCGCGGGTTATTTGTGCTGCGTAAATAAACAAGTAGGCGGCAATTAGCTTAAGGGCGGGGCAAGTGTCAGCGCAGCCCGCGCGACGGGAACTTATTATAACAGGTACTTGCTACCGGACGACAGACTTCAAGCTCGATCAACATTACCTGCAATTTCAAATAAATTATTAACCACTTTTATGTAATAGTGATCCACCGCGGCTGCACCTAGGCTTAAAGCTCTACATATGCATCTTAACCTTCCAGAACTCAATTCTATACAGGGTGTAAGGGACATCGTACCGAAAACCGATACCAGGGATCCAGTACATCATTCTGAACACTCTACTGTTGAAAATTTTCATCGGATTTTTCATGAATTTCCAAATTAAATCCACTTTTTAAAAATAATATTTGTATAATATCATTATTGGTATAATAATAAAGCATAATTTTAATTTAAAAACAATAAATCACTTATTTGTGGAAAATTTATTTAATTATTAATTTATTTATTCTTTATCCACTAAAACAGTACATAGGCAATTAATTAATAGGCAATTAATTATTATTATTTTAGAAAATTAGCAATGTAATTTGAGGAATAAATATTATTCCGCATATATTCATTACATGCTCGAAAATTAATAAGTCGGTCATTTGTCATATAATTTCCATTTCCAATGGTTTCTGTAATGTTGTAACGGACATTACTTGACATCTTATAAAAAATTTTTCGGTACGATCCTTACACCCGTTATAGCTCTCACCATCGTTTACATGTAAATATACATATTTTTGTATAAGTACATATGTGTTGTGTCATGTATCAGTTAGTTAATTATGACGAGAATTTATTTATTACTAGCTGTCTCCCGCAGCTCCGCCCGCGTAGTTTTCAAATTTTCTGCGCAACTATTTTTTTTCGTAAGAACCTTTTCCTGGTAATAACAAATACAACAAAAAAAGAATTAGCGAAATTGGTCCAGCCGTTCAAGCGTGATGCCGTGTCCAAAGAAAATAGGGATTCATTTATAACTATGTATCTATTATATTGTAAACTACACTTCTTTTAAATATAAAGTAAGCGAACAATCAGACAGACGCGGATACAGACCTCGAGACATATTTTACAGATAATAAGTATAAATGACAAATTAAAATATATATTTGTCTACTAAACGTTTATTTCCGTTATAACAATTAGCAGGCTAAATATAAATTAATTATACTTCTGACATTCAGAGTCTTGCAGCTACAGGAATATTAAATTTTCCTCTCCCATGTCTCCACAAAGTTTGTCATGTTTTGAAGTTTCGTTTACCTGCCCGCTGTGCCACAAGATATTAATATTATGAAAGTCCTGCAGCAAGTAGCAAACTTCTGTCAGTAAATAGATGAATTTGACTAGCTTATACCGCTTACGTCAACATCGATATAGGCAAGAGAAACTTCGTTTTATGTCTTTGCTCTTTACCGTTTACTTGGAACTTCGATACGTGCTTTTATATTTTCTACTCAGATATAGCTTAGAATCTGCATATTAAACTAAGTAGTTATTAGTATAAAATTTGTTTAAAAATACTCTTACTGTTTTAGTATTGTCAATTGTGTTACCCCCTTCCCTCTAATATGGTTGACGGGAGTGATGGCTGCTGCTCGAGTCAACTCGTGCGCGGGTGCTGCTTGGGGGGACTGGTCCGACTTCTATCCCTTTGGCCTTTTAGTTTGTCGTAATTTATTGTTTTCTTCTTTTCTTCCTTGCTTTATGTTTCGAACGGCAGGACACAATATCGCTAATGTCGATTCATTTGTAACAAAACAATGTTTAAAAAAAAAGTGAAAAAATTACAAGCCCGCTGAGTTTCTTGCCGGATCTTCTCAGTTGAGGCCGCGTTGTGATCCGGTGGTAGCTTTTAAAAAATGACGATTCAAAAGTGCTAGCGTTAAGCCTATTTGAAATAAAGATTTTTGAGTTTGATTTGAGTTTGAGTTTGTTAAGTATACCATGTGACTGGCTGAACATGGGACGTAATAATACAGGGCATTCAGTACTCGATTTTTATTCTAAATATGTAATAAATAGGGGCTTGATATTTGTCCCAATTATCAATCAAAACATGGACACCAGCGCGCCTCTAGACAGATTTTCAGTGCGCAGCGAGAATTTTTAATACCTATTTCTTTACAACGCTCCTTTCGGATATCTTTTTCTTTGTAAAAAGCCTCGTGACGACGGAAGACACTTATTCTTATTCTTTATTGCACACAATAATATTACACATTATTATAAAATACAGAAGATAAGTGCACAAAGGCGTGCTTAACCCAAAAATTGAGTTTTATGACAGCTAACCTTTGAGTGAGGAGAATTTGTAGAAAACTTTTAAATACTCTTGAGGATACAAACAAGTGCAAGGTTGAAAATTATTAATACATAATATAATAATTACATAATATAATAATTTTATTGTAATTAAGGTTTTCTTTATTATTTAGATATTTATTTAATTTAACTTTGTAATACGTTACTTATGACCTTGACCAGTCAGCCGGTAATAATAATAATAATGCCAGCCCTTGTTAATGTCCCACTGCTGGGCACGGGCCTCCCTTCAAGATGAAGGAGCTTAGGCCATAGTCCACCACGCTGGCCAAGTGCGGGTTGGCGGACTTCACAAGTCATTCGAAAGCTAGTTAGGCTTTCTCAGACATGCAGGTTTCCTCACGATGTTTTCCTTCACCGAAAGCTAGTAACAATCGCACAAAGACGATTCGCACATGATTCATTAAAGAAATCAGAGGTGCAAGCCGGGGATAGAACCTGCGCACCTTATTTCCAAGGCAAGCGCTCGCCCACTGAGCTGTTACAGCTGTTAGTTGCTCAGCCGGTAGTTGCTCTAATTTAAAATTGATATTATAATTATATTATTATACTAGCTGACCCGCGCAGCTCCACCCGCGCTTTTATTACATTTTGCTCCCCTTTTCACCCTCCTCCCTTGATTTATTTCTCTCCATCTCTCTCTCTCTCTATTATCCCCTCAAGCCCATGTGGTTCCAAAAGGAACAATGCGCGTTTTCTTTTAGGACCCAGCCGGGATTGAAGCCTTATAAGAAAAATGTAATTCTATGCTCTTTCTCTCCTCTCTCTTTCCCCCACCCGCATTGGTCCCCGTCACATTCCCCCTCTTCCTCTCCCCGTTGTCCCCTCTCTGATTCCTATCCCCCCATCTCTCTCTCCCAACTTGCTCCATCTCACCCCCCCCCCTTGCTCCACCTAACTCCTCCGATCCCTCACCCCCTCCTCGAATCCCTTCTCCCTCTCTGTCCTCTCTTGCACCCTCCTCTCATTCTATATATCCGTCAATCATGGTATCAGCAGCATGAAATATACTTTACGACTTATTCTCAGACCTACCCGATATGCACACAAAATTTCATACACATCCGTTCACCCATCTATTTAATTACCTTGCCTTATGTTGCTTAACCTTTACCTAGCGGCATGAAATATAATTAATGGCCTATTATTAGACCTACCCGATATGCACATAAAATTTCATACAAATCGGTCCACCCATCTATTTAATGACCTTACCTAACGTTGCTTAACCTTAACCTAGAGGTATAAAAAGTATCCTATGTCCGTCTCCTGCTTCTAAGCTACTTCCCTACCAATTTTCAGCCAAATCGGTTGAGCCGTTCTTGAGTTATAAATAGTGTAATTAGGTAACACGACTTTCTTTTTAACCGACTTCAAAAAAGGAGGAGGTTCTCAATTCGTCTGTATATATATATATATATATATTTTATGTATGTTCGCGCATAACTCTGGCAATTATTAACCGATTTGAAAAAATCTTTCTTCCATCCATTCTTCAATCCATTGATTGGGTCCCATAAAAAAATTATTGCTTAGTAATAAGTAGTTCCTAAAAAAACAAGAATGGTGACTGCGCACTGAGAGCTGCAAGAAAGCCTATATAGATGACGTTTTAGTCGCTCGGACTCGCTCGGTCGGACAAAAATGGTCATAACTCTGGCAAATATTTACCAATTTCAATGACTCTTTTTTTATTCGAAAGAAGAAACCACTGTATTGAATCTGTATGAATTTTATTACAACCGGATAAGAACTTCCTGGAGGACCATGAACGATGTGGAGGAATTTATCTGGTAAAAACCATAAAACTGATGTTCTCCATTACATTGCTCTGACAATTATGAACCGATTTCGATGATTCTTTTTTTATTCGAGAGAGTAAACTACTTACTATGATGTTTCCATGCAAATTTCATTACGACCGGATATTTTTTTCTGAAGAAACATGAATTATGTAAAACTATGTAGACGATAATGTGATCATAACCTACCTAGATAATTTTACGGTTTTCGATGGTTCAATCTTTATATATGAAAATATCACTAAAAAGTTTAAAATAAATTCTTTTTAAAAAAAAATTGAACCGACTTCAATATCACTGAAAAGTATAAAATAATTTAAATATTATTGAAGTTGGTGCCAAATATACACAGCAGGTACGCTAACACCAACTTCAATAATATTTAAATTATTTTATACTTTTCAGTGATATTGAAGTCGGTTCAATTTTTTTAAAAAAAGAATTTTGTAAATATATAGATTAAAGTTCTATGGTGATTGTATGTTCAATTTCACCGATAGATGGCGCTGTTCATAATGTAAATCACGCTAACATCGTAAATTACTGTCTAATGATATTCGATAATTAAAGTTCTAAACTTTTCGCATCTTTTATTGTTGCGACTGTAATACACTACCTGGACTTGGGGAGTTTCATTAAAATTTCATGAATAATTTCATGATCTAGTTTGGACTCGCTCGGGATTTACAGATTTTAACTTTTCAAAGATATAATGTCATATTGCTATCAGCAACGTACTTAGAACAATACGGAAATCTAATGAAAATGTCCTGGGTGTACCGGACCGGCTTACCCCTTACAAAAATTGACCCTTCGCCACTGCCATATCTTATTCAAACTAAATGTCTGCTCAGTCCCTATTGTATATAGCGTAATAATACATATCTTAATGATTAACTGATCAGTCTATATTTACCCTATTCTCATACAAAGGAAATTACGTGGTAATATGTGCAAGTAATGTTTCACTGCTTAGCCCCTATGAAACATAGCGTGATGTTTTATATACCAATTTATACCTTGACTTCTACACAACACATCAGTGAAAGTCCTATCAAAATCCATCCACGGGTTTTCAAATGATACCTGGACAAACAGAACGACAGACAGACAGACAGACAGACAGACAGACAGACAGACAGACAGACAGACAGACAGACAATAATTCCAAAAAAAATTGTTTTGGCCTCTATGTCGATAGTATAGTATCCCCACATAGAAATTTTGGAAAAATATTCAATGTACAGAAAAAGTGCTCTTTGAGTTTTATTATAGTATAGATAGATTTATACTTAATTGATATTTTTGTAACTCTGTACGAAAGTATAAACAGGTAAGTAGGTACTTATGTACATAATTTCCAAAGGAGGAAGGAAGGAAGGACGGTAAAACATTTTTAGGATAACACTGATCTTGAAATCGTAATCTATATTTGTTACATAATTAACTCTTACTGGATTTTTATCATTAAAAAGGATTGACGGGTTGAGTGTTCGATTCGATGAATTTATCGGATATAAATCGGCCTCCGATAATTGTTTATGTGGGATTAATTGTTCGTCGAGGGTCGGTTTGCCGGCGGCGGCGGCGGGCGGTTCGACTCTCCTATATCACGGGCCCGATGCGCGATTCAATTAAAACACCAACTGACGGACGCTGGTAACACGCATAAAATCTTCAAAACAAGCCCCGATGCGAATGTGCGGATAGTGAAGAATTATTGCGAAGTGTTACAGTCATATGTTGAATATAGTGAAAACGTCCTAAATCTACGGTAACAGTGAAGTTTGCACGGTTGTTGCACGCGAATTGGAATTGTCAGCTTTGTTTTTATATCCTGAATAAAAAAAGGTTTTTAACTCCTGACTCAGAAAAGTGGAGCGTTAAGTTTGACAGCTGTTTCTATCTGTGGCATCATAGCTCTTGTATAAATGGACGGACGTGAATGCGTGAAACACGCAGTGATATTCGATGATAGTTTGGCGGTCTATTAGATTGTTGAACCACGCAAGGACATTTTTTTGTAATTTATAGTTGTAAGTAGGTAATGGACAGGTGAAATAGGTATATGGTAGGAATACCTACTCGCAGTTAAATTAGTACGTTGACAGTTTTACAACAGTATTTCTCAATTTTAATCAACCGCCTATTAAACCATTTATTTTGTTTTTATGAAATTTAGGAACGAGACGAACGAACAAAACATTTCACTGATTGTAACCGACTCTACCCGTGAAAGTTGAATTCCATGTTTTTATTTGCATTCACGCAATTTAATCCTTCTTGAACTGTAAAATAGATACTGGTTAAGCTCTCAATGTGTCCACGCCCTTAGACAAAAGTTTCTACGGTGCCACTTTCTTTTAATTAATTACCTTTTTTCAAAAATTGAATGCTATAAATAATCAATTATTAAATATTAATTAATGTGTGTTCATTTCGATAAAACGTCGAATCGCGCGATGCTCGATGGCAAGCAGCGAGTAGGTATAACGTAACGTCTCATCCGCTCTAGAGAGGGGGTTGTTAAATCTGGTGCAGATAATAAAGTGGACCGTATTTACGACAAGCCCGTAGCCAAGTTATAGGTCGATTCGATTAGCCCGATACCGAGTTTACTGAACGTGTTTACGGCAGCTGAGCAACTTGTGTATTTAGCTGCCACGCGTTTATACAAACAATTTATGCTGTCGTGTCGACCTAACACTTTGATTAGTCGTAGTGTTCACGAAATCACTTTTAAATAATTTTGATCACGTCACTTGCTTGAGCATACTGAATCCAAAAAGTTCATTGGGTCTTTTAATTCCACCTGTAAAATTTGTCAGCGTAGCTGGTTTAATATACATATCTTCATAAAGGACAATGATAGCTGCTAAGAAAACTTGTTTCATAAACGCACACTGTCAATTTACATACATCATATTGAT
Organism: Furcula furcula; assembly: GCA_911728495.1. Lineage (NCBI taxonomy): Eukaryota > Metazoa > Arthropoda > Insecta > Lepidoptera > Notodontidae > Furcula > Furcula furcula. Next base: position 18,999,499 of record OU452244.1, read on the forward strand.
AAAAGGTATAAATGAATAAAATAAAAACCCCTGACAGAAGAAAACGAAGCTTCCGTTTCTTTTAAAAAACCAGCTGAAGAGATTTTCATCAAAATCTCCAGAATTAGCGGCTACACGTTCTTGGCCTTACTTACAATTCCCGCAATTCTTATAGCCAAGTAACATCCAGTCCTTTGAGTGACCTCTACAAACAGCGTAAGTAGGGTTTGCTTATTTGCAATTAATATGTTGTCTTGGTACAACGTTGTTGACACTGTCCTAAAACAACATTTTGAATATTTGGCGTGTGCTACCGGGGTAAAGTGATACCCTCCCTTCCTTGTTTAGGAGTAAGCTTATTATGCAAAATAGTTAACATTTGCTACGTAGCTACGTGTACTGTATTATTAATTAATGACTTGTTGAAGTAGGTACTTACTTAGCTCCAAGGAGGACGGCCGCGGGGTTGCGACCCCCGTCCCTGTGAGCACCGTGACAGGTGTCCGGGGGGCTACAATGCGGCCCCTAGGACGGGCTCAAAGGTAAGGCACTGAGGGGCCCCTGGCGCAGATCCCACCCGAGAGCCCTGGGGTCCCCTCTCATGTGCCGATGCGTGGGTATATACCCCGGTCGAGCCCTGCAGCTCCCGGGGACCTTTTGAAGGTTTCCCCCGCGAAAAAGAAAGTACTTAGATCATTCGATATTTATTGGGTGTAGAAATGAAAACAATAGTCTATTTTGGTCGAGGGTTCGATTGATGTGATATTTGTAAGAGCCGAGACATCAAATTTTTGATAAATCTGAGTACATAAGACTAAAGATTCATCACCATCATCATCAACAGCCCAAAGACGTCCAATGTTGAACAAAAACCTCCCCCATAGAAGTACTTAATCCCCCCGCTTGGCTTGGTCTTAGGGATCGTAGTGTATGTAGGTGGTAGGTAATCCAACAGAAACGGTACTGCCCGTCTTTTTGCTTTCCTTTAGTCACGTCCAACGGGAGGAGATATGGGAGGGTGACATTCTAGTCCGGACACCCCGGACTGGTAGCGCTAACGATTACGAGTTATCAATTCAATGGGATATTGGTAAAATCAAGGAACGTTCTGATCACTGTTATATAATTGCGATGTACGATAAGAGTTTTGCTTAGTTACTAATTATGGTTTCACAAAATCGGTGTAAACGAATGTACTTATATATTTCTAACTGTTTAGGATTGTTTTAACTTTTGTTTGTAAATTACATACCAATTTAAATATAAACTTATTTTGTTTTCCCTGGCCAATCTTCTGTAGAACTGGTTTTCAATACATTATCGTCTACCAGAAAATGTGTGCGTCTGAAAAATTATCTTCCATAATAAACACATTTATTATATAACCGCAATTATTATATGACACACTTAAGTAAATTAAAGAAAGTACTCTCTTTTTATTTGATTCCTGTGTGCCACACAGGCTCATTAGGTTCCCGAGTTTAATAACTTAGTTCAGAGCGAGGCGTCGCGTACGCATAAATTGAAATCAGCTCCCGTTATGGCTTTCATTAAAACCTTTTACGATACGGAGGCAGTCCCATTTGGCTGTTCCAGCCACGCATGGAAAATTATTATAATTTTAATGCTTTGTACATACGATGCAAAACTGCCACGGTAATCAAGCTTTCTGTTCTACGGAGTTTTTATTTCAGGAGTAAAATTATAAAATAGTCAAGGTTATTTTGGTAGAAAGTACTTTAAACATATCTAAGAAATTTCGAATTAAAATCTATTACGACTACATTTCGGAGCTAGGCGCCATTGACGGACATACCTACAGAGCTCATAGGCGTAGGCTTAACTTTTACACTATTTTTGCGTTGGGGTTTTTGTTATTACTTGTCTCCTTCATTTCGTCAATACGAAATGAAAATGTAATTGTAATGGCGATGGATTACACTAAAGATAGGTAAGTTAGGAATAAAACAAGCGTTTCTTTACATGTGTAAAGGGCCTTTATCGCTAATGTCGATTCATTTGTAACAAAACAATGTTTAAACAATGTAAAAATGACAAGCCCGCTGAGTTTCTTGCCGGATCGTCTCAGTTGAAGCCGCGTTGTGATCCGGTGGAAGCTTTTAAAAAAATGACAATTTAAAAGTGCTAGCGTTAAGCCTATTTGAAATAAAGATTTTTGAGTTTGATTGACCCGTTCACGTTGCTGCCGATAAGCCAAATGTAACATCTTAATTTCCCACCCCACTTCATTACAGTTTATAACGTTTAGTAATAAATATTTCGGCATTTCAATGGCGGTGAATCAAATGCACTGATGCCGATGCCTGTACTAAATAATAAGGGTTTAAGTTATCTTAAACGGCGCAATTAAGATTACAGCTTCCAAAGTGGCTGTAATGTCACCGCCGGCAGCCCATTTACATGCAAGGGCGACTCGCCATGGATCCATATCATTTTTATTGAATACATTAATATCTCACAGATACCTACCTAATAATAGCTTATTCAGATCGGCTCATCTATACGCTCGAGGTTACACGAGATTGGACATAATATAACTATATGTATGTAATAAGAATTTATTGGAAACTAGCTGACCCGTGCAGTTCCGCTCGCGCTTTTTGACGTTAACACCTTTTTTTTTCTTTTAAGTCACCCCTGGATTAGAGAGAACAAAATATATTCAAATCGGTCAAGCTGCTTCCCAGCTTTAGCGAGACTAACGGACAGCTACTCATGTATATATACATACATATAAGATAGAAGAAGATAATTAGTGTATGTTTTCATGCAACCTAGTGATGGGCTAAGTGATTTTTTTGTCTATAGCGACACGTATCTATAGATAGCTGCACTGTATTGCCGCTCGACGACTCGTAAGACTTTATTTATTAGCTACATACAATGCTCTTCACACCGAAACGCATATTGCTGCTTAGTGGCGGAATTTATTCAATTAAGTGATTGCTATTCATCTGACACTGTGGTAGTACCAGTAGCCCGATTCTCGTAATAACAAACAGTCCAAATTTCGTTGACGTTTTATTGTCGTTCGATCGAAGTCCTATCCAAAATCGGTATTCTCGTATACCATATACGTCGTTCGATAGGACTTCAACTCAATTGGATCGAAACTAAACGATTAGTCAACGATTCATTGTTCTGTATGTTTTGCTATTCCCTGATAGATGGCGTCCTAATCAATTTTTGGTCTTGGTAGGAGTTTTGTGAGATAAGCTAAGAGCTTAGGCTTTGGGAAACTCGAGATTAATTCGTTTCCGTTCCCTCCACAAACATACTAATTGTTTATTAATTAAAATACGTGTTTTTCTCTATTTATTAGTTTATTCTATCTCTCTTACTCTAATTATATTTACCTTAAAACCATCTCGCTCACACTATCTTCTAATTACTCTCTTCACTCACAGCATAACTGCTGGAACTGCTTGACGCGTTGAGCGGAGCGGACGTGTTTGTTGTTATTTTGTTAAAGTAGTTCCTGAGTGCGTAGTAATTTCAACCTTATCTTTACTATTCTGTGGTTTATATCTGCTTGTGGAGTGGGTGAATTTATTAAATATCGAAGAATACGTTATTTATCGAAGTTACATTTACTTCAATACCAAATATGAGTGTGCAAAGATATCCACCGAGAAGTGAATTAATAATCAATTCGTCATCCTCTCAGCCCGACCTATCAAAAACGGATTCCGACCTGGTACAATTGCATAATCTTACCCTCCGAGGTACAAAAAGAAAACAACCAGAGGATTTGTTGAAAGCCGAATTATCTGACTTTAGGTCCGAAATGATGACTTTTTTAACTGACTTCAAGAAGTCTCAGGACGAGAGCACCAGAAGGATCTGCGACGAAGTTTTGTCTATAAAAGAACAGCTATCCAAATTGGAAGCCACGTCTGTGAACCTATCTACTGACCAATCTACTATGAAAAGCTCTTTAGCAGCTATGCGTACCGCCCAGCAGACTGCCGAGTCTACTATCACGGCCATGCAATCATCGATGGATTTCACATCTGATACTATTGAGACTATTAAAAAACGGGCCGATAAAACTGACTGTACACTTAAACAGTATAAAAAACAAATATCAGAGTTGCAGTCTGAAGTCGAGAAGTTATCTTTGGAAAATAGGAAACACCAGCAATGGGCACGTCAGCTTAATGTAGAACTGGTTGGTATTCCAGAAAATAAAAACGAGGACTTGTTTGCCATTACCATACGCTTAGCGGAGCGCGTAGGGGTTCCACTGACCTCTAACGACATTGAGAGTTGCACTAGAGTGCAAATTATGAATCCCGAAAAAGGTCGCCCGCGCAACATTATTATAAAAATGAAATCCCGCATTTTTAAGGACAACTTAATATCCGGAGTTAAAAAGAATCGAAGTATCACTACTTGTGACATTGGTTTTACAGGCGATTCCAAGAAAATTTTCGTCAATGAACACCTCACACCGGACAATAAAAAACTTTACAAATTGTGTCGTACGAGAGCTACGGAACTCGGATATAAGTATGTGTGGCTAAAAAACTGCAAGATATACATGCGTCGGAACGATACGTCACCCCACATACTTGTCGACTCCGAAGCACGCGTAAACAATTTAAAATAAGCCACTATTCTCTGTATTTATTTGTATACCTTCAAATTATCTTAACTTTAAATACTTTAATATTATGTCAACTATTTAAAAGCACACATTTAACTTTTATGTACAACACACACACACGCAAATACAAGAACACATCACACAATCCAATATTACGTTATACAAAATATCTAATAATATTTTTTGGTATCTGTCTTCTTCATTTTTATTATTTGCATAATCACAGACATACTTACTACTTTTTCGGCTTCACAAAACTTAAGGCACCTGAATCCTTTTATAAATATCTACATGACAACACTGTTTTATTATTATGGAATTTTGTCGTACTTAACATTCGATTCTAAACCTTTATCAGTATATTATCAAAATGCGCGTGGTTTACGCACGAAATTAAATAAATTGTACTTAGAAATTCTTAACAACGATTATGATGTGATAATTATTACAGAAACCTGGCTTCATGATGGTATTTTCGATGCGGAAATCTGCGATGACCGATACATAGTTTTTCGATATGACCGTGAATTGTCTGAGGCTGGCAAATCATCAGGCGGTGGCGTGGCTATCATCGTTCGCCGCACGCTGGACTCAAACATACATGACACATGGCAGCGTCCGAACGGTTCTGAGGTCGAGGCGCTCTGGGTAACAATTCCCAGCCGTGTGATTTCTCCCCGCCAAGCGCACGGCCCTTCTCGCCCCGCCGCCGGTACCGGTCGCCGCGGTTGCCTCACAGCTGGCCCTAACCTACACATACTTGCTACGTATATCCCAGGTAAATCGTCAAAACATAACCGTACAGACGACATGCATGCACGAGATATTAACTTCTTTTTGAACTCGTTTACGGATAGATTTACTCCAAACGATTATTATGTTATCGCTGGTGATTTTAACCTATTTAATGTTCAATGGAATAACGATGGTCCCATTTATTTAAAGCTTGGTTCTACAGCGCTGCAGAATGCAAGCGAACAGCTTATAAACGAATTAGCCTTATGTAATTTGCAACAATCATCTTATCTGAAAAATAAATGTAATAACACGTTAGACTTAATATTCTCAAATATCGATATTGAAGTCACTCAATGTCATAGGCCGTTAACTAATATTGATGTATTTCACCCACCTCTCACATTTCATCTGGATATTACTATATGTCCGCTTGAGCCTTTGTTAACTACAAGATATAACTTCAAACGTGCTGATTTCGACGAAGTAAATAAATATCTCTGTAATATCGATTGGGTAACTCATTTGAATTCTGGAACTGTTGACGAAGCCGTAGATTTTTTTTACGAGCAATTATATATTAGCATTAAGAAAAATACACCTTTACTGACATGCAATAATAATAAAAAACCCTCCTGGTACTCAAAAACCCTTATAAAAATTTTAAATGAAAAATCCAAAGCACATAAAAACTGGAAAAAGTATGGCAATTTCTCGGATTACACTACCTTTTCATTACTTCGTAAGCGTGCGTCAGCGATTCACGATGAATGCTATCGAAACTACATTGAGAAAACACAGAATATCATTTTAAGCAACCCTAAATATTTTTGGACCTATGTAAAATCAAAACGCAGACATGCGTCATCCTATCCTACCAAAATTTCATATAACGACAAAACCTACCAGGGTGGACCCGAGATTGCGAATGCCTTTAACAGTTTCTTCAATAGTGTTTTTTCCCAACCCGCGTCATCGTACCCTGATGATGATTCGCCCGCTTCATCAGGTAGTAACGAAAGGTATATACATAACCTACAAATTTCAAAGGATCAGATTTGTAAAGCTTTAATGGCTGTTGATGTTAAAAAGGGATCTGGTAGCGATAATATACCTCCCATCTTAATTTCCAAATGTGCAAAATCTCTGTGTGATCCTTTGTTTATCATATACAATCGGTCACTTAAAGAAGGCCACTTCCCTAGTACGTGGAAAGAGGCTCACGTAATACCCTTATTTAAGCATGGGTCACGCGTTAAAGCTGAAAACTATAGACCTATTTCTATACTTAATGTGTTCGGAAAAATCTTAGAAAAGTTGGTATTTATATATATCTATCCTATCATACAACAAGGTATTCCTATTTCTCAGCACGGATTCATCAAGGGTAGATCCGTTGTTAGTAATTTGGGTCAGTTTATTACTGAAACTCTTCATAGCATAGACGGTGGAGGCCAGGTTGACGTAATTTACACAGATGTTGAAAAAGCGTTCGATCGCGTAGACCACGTTATTCTTCTTCGTAAATTAAAAATGCTAGGGATTCATGGTGATCTCCTACGATGGATAGAATCTTACCTAAAGAATCGATGTCAAGCTGTTGTTGTGGGTGGATACCGTTCAAACTTTATACAAATTACATCTGGAGTCCCTCAGGGTTCCCATTTAGGGCCCCTTTTCTATAATGCGTACATCTATGATATCCACACGTGCTTTCAAAATTCTTCAATAATGTTATACGCGGACGATACTAAAATTTATCTTCATATAAAAGATATATATGACTGTTATAAACTGCAAAACGATTTAAGAAGATTAGCGTCCTATTGTCATCTTAGCCGTATTACCATTAATCTAAAAAAATGTCAAGCCATAACCTTTACTCGTAAACGTACGCCTATTAAATTTGCGTATACTTTGGACGGTTCTGTAATTGAAAAAGTTGATGTTGTTAAAGACTTGGGAATTCATTTAGATAGTAAACTCACTTTTAGTTCGCACATAGATTTTATTGTTAATAAGTCATATAAGAATTTAGGTTTTGTGTTGAGAACATGCCAACCCTTTAATAACGTAGCCTGCATAAATCTTTTATACTATTCCTATGTTCGCAGCACATTAGAATATGCCAGTATTATTTGGAATCCACAATATCAAACCTATATTGACCAATTGGAAAGCATACAAAATAAATTTTTAAAGTTTTTAGACTTTAAAGCTAAAAAGCGTCACGAATCATATAATGCTAGATGTGATTTCCATAATTTCCTGACACTTAAAGATCGTAGATTACTGCTTGATCAAATGTTCCTTTACGATGTCATTACTTGCCACCTTGATAACCCAGACTTACTTGCACAAGTCAAATTTTCTACCCCTTGTTACCGTACTCGACAAACTAAGTTATTTGCCATTACCCCTACTCGTACTAAGTACGCATCAAACTCACCCATCAATCGTGTATGTTCCGCCCACAACCATATTTTCCCAAAATTAGATTTATTTACCTCTAAAAAACATATTTATAAAAAGCAAGTAGTAGACCTTTTACTAAGTAATTTCAATCGCAACAACCTATAAGACATATACCAATAATTATGTATATTTTACACACATACCCGACACACAACCATACACATGTACATACACTCACTCACACACACACACATACACACATTTATAAATCGTGCATTCATTTTTTGCTTTTTCAATATACCTAATCGTAATCAAATAGTAACTATTTGCTACGTTCTAGCTGTTACTTAGCATGTCTCTCCTATTATTTTTAGTACTCTAGGTAAACCTATAATTGGCTTGTGTAAAGTTTACTTTAGTTGGATAAGATCATTTTGTATTAATGCTGTTGGTTTACTAATAAAATAAAATAAAAATAAAAAATAAGATCCTATTTTCGTCTCACTCACTCACTCCTAGCTCTCATGTTCCAGTTTAGTGCTACAATCAATATATTATCTCTAACATGAGCTCTATCATGCCTAGTCGCGTTCCATATCCCAAATTTTACGTATTTATTTATATTTTACATATTTCGCCTTATCAGCTTTCTTTTTATTTTTCTTGCTGTGCAGACGAATTTGATAGTAAATACGTAAGTCCGTGGCTCATTTATCAGTTATTTTATTACTTTGACTCGCACCACAAGATTAAGAAAAGCAAAAATCGTCTCAAATAACCAACGTTTGTTCAACGACTCTTGAATCGCGAAATTTGACGTTTACTCGTTGGCATCCGATCGGTAGTGACGTCATTTTCATACGAGAATACCATTTAGTCAACGTTATAAAACGATTGAACGACGATTATTATACCAGAATACGCTCCAACGATAGTTTAATCGAACGACTTTTAAATCGTTGCCGTTGAAGTAAAATCGACGGACGTGAATACGAAAAGTGTTTAAACGACTGAGTCGCTACGTTAACGTTATTGTTTTGATTACGAGAATCAGGCTACTGGACGGTACCTTGCACAAGGGATCTATCTACCTTCTAGTAAAACCCATAATGTCATATTAATATTGTTTTTTTTTTGGATAGGGATAGGGATCCTTCTGGGGCTCTCGGGCAAAACCGCGATATAATAAATTCAACCACTTACAAATGTTACAAATATTATGAACGTACATATGTACGTAAGCATCAGTCAATACGTTCAACTGACATCACATTAATATTCAAACTGTGTGACCTAGTTTGAGCGGGTTATCTGTATTAGGTGGTAATCTAGAACAGGCACGGCAAAGTTTTGAATTTAATTTCGACGGAGGTGTTGCTTCAGACACCTTCGACCACGAACCGGAAGACGCAGCGTAGGCAGGCCTCCCACTAGGTGGACCGACGACATTGTTCGCGTCGCAGGCAACCGGTGGATGCAAATAGCAAATTGTCGTTCATTGTGGCGGTCTAAGGGGGAGGCCTTTGTTCAGCAGTGGACGTCTTCCGGCTGGTGATGATGATGATGATGATGTTGCTTCAGAGAGAAATATTTATTTAAAATACCTACTTCTAAATTATATTTTGGTTATTAATATTATTCTGTATTTTTTAATAATCTTACAAATTTGCTTGAATTAAAAAAAGAACTCCGACTCAAGATGGTTTCAAATTAATTATTTCATGAAACATAGTTACAGAGCATTTTGCAAATAAAAAAACACATTGAAATCTGCCTGTTGTTTGGGACTTACGATGCCACAGACATTTTAATGCACTTTTTATTTTAGTGTATTATCCCGAACGACTTTAGTCCTTGTTAAAGATACCAAAACAAAAAAAAAACAAAAATTAATCTAATAATAAATTAATTAATTAATTAATCTAATATTAATTCAAATCAAAAGACTTTGAATTTTCAACGTTGGCACGAAGACGTTCACAAACAAAAAAATATATTATGGCGCCTAATATACGCGGTTCAGAAATTCATCAAAATCTTTCATATGGAAATATAATTTATCTTCATTTCTAACACTTACATAAGCTTACTAAAGCATTATATTATAAGTAACTAAGTATACTTATATCTAAGAAAACCAGTCGGCAGGCAATATTATCATGTTGTCATTAGTCGGGACGCAACTTCGTGTACCTTATCTATTCGTTGCGTCCACGGACTTCCAAAAACCCGGCCCCACGTGCGTGAAGCATTTATTATTTACTATCTACCTATTTACTTATTGTCCAGCTAACGAGAGGTTTGCGTGACGTAAAATGGTCGCAGACACGACTCCCATCTAAATGTCTCGTGGGAACTAGACGTTCGGCGAGGTACTCGCATCTTTTCACAACCAGCTTATAGGTACCTACAATATTTTGACAGTCCCTAGTCTGTGTAGCGGGTAGACAGTAGACACACTGGCTGCTGCCCCGAAGAGTTCGATCCACACCCAGAAGAAACATTTGCGTTCATGAATATATTTGTTTATCTTCTGTCTGGTTGTCCATAAAAAATGTATTTATGTCATTTGTTTAGTTGGTACACAACTTTTTAAAAGCTTTCATTTAGCTAATAGTTTTGTAAGTGATCACTTTGTTACAATATAACGCGACGTAGTATTGCTTTGACAAAATTTAAAAATGGAACTGTTAAGTATTAATTATCGTCATAAACAATTTTCATTAGCTTTATGTTACTGCCACGTTGGTTAGTTAATAGCTCGAAAGAAAGCAAAGATATTGTAATATTTTAAAGTAAGTAAGGTATTCCAGCAGCATAAGTGCGCATTTACTGAACGTGCCTACAGGATTATGAAGTGTACTTAAAGGGTTATTACCACTTAAATCTGAATAGAAATACTATGTCAGAAACGTGGCCTGGAGTTTTTCATCTATGTAATAGTAAGTAAGTACATATAACTAATAATGTCCGCTTAACGGAAGCCCGATCACATCGGCTAGTCTTCTCTGATAATAAAATCTAACTTCGCCAAATATATAATAGTGTATTTCTGACAATAAGGTAAGGATCAGTCAGTATGGTCATTGAATTGAATTGAATAATTTTATTAGCCATAAAAAACATTGCAGTTACAAGTGTACAAAAAACAAATTACAACAGTATGTTTTTTAGGATTAGAATACATGTATTCTGTGCCTGAACTCGGAAAACCTGTAACCGAAAAAGGCAACAGAGCTCTTTCTGATTGGATCAACTTTTTTATTTTATTTTGGGAATATTGCTCATCGCAGAATCTAAACTTTCGACCTTCTTCGGGAGCGAGAAGCTTTATTCGCTTCATTATGGAGGCCACAAACCTACAAAGATACCAGAATGCGCCAATATAAAAAATAAATTATCGATTAAAATACGATATTTAATACGGGCGGGCGCTCGCTGGTGGGCGGCTAGAGGAGGACGGGCGGCCTGTCACAGAGAAGCGCTAAATACTTTTTCACGAGTTGTACATATTTTACAGTTTCAGGTTTACTGTATGGTGCGTATAGGATTATTTGCGTGCGTATAGAAATATTTTCACTCCACTCGAGCGCTGTGAATTAAAAAAATATTTTTAAAATAGCTACATTCTAAAACCAATCTCGTTCTAATTCATTTTTATTTGACAGTTTCAGTGAGTCTAATTTTAAACAGTGGCGATCTACATTATTCGTTAGTTTAGTTATATGCTAATTCTCAAAAAGCAATTTTTTTTTTGTAAAAGAAACAAAAAAAAAAATGCAAAGAAAAGATTCAGATTGAAAGGTGTTCGTCGACGACGACGACGATCAAATAAGTTCCAAGAATCTAGAGTTTACGTTCAACAATGACGTATAATTCACGTATTAGCTTTAGCTGAGCTTAAAGGAGATGAGCTTGTGGTTATTGTTGTATTTCATTTTTATGGAGGTGGCCGGCCAACGAGCAGCCATTGTGCTGCAGCTATCGATTTAACGATGCAATATCGCAGACGAAAGCAGCCAGAGTTGATTGCGCTTTTTAACCGTATTTAAAAAAAAAGAAGGTTCTCATTCGAATAATCTGTAATATTAAAAAAATGCGTAATGTAGTGTATATGTTAGTCTATGTGGGCTTCGAGTGTATATAGGTTTGTCCGCGGATTTCTCAGAAACTTCATATCCGATTGCCAAAATTCTTTTTACAATAGTATAGTATTTTTTAATTTACGGAAGAGTATACGTTTCATCAAAATCGGTTCTGTAGTTTAAGAGATGTAGACTATGTTTTCAGTAAGTGCTGATGCCTATTTTGTTTGGTAAAATAAAAGTCAAGATAAAGTGTCTATTAAAAAAAAGCGGTTTCATAGGACATTATGAAGTCGGTCCCAGCTGGTGCATAATTATGTTAGTTAGCATGATGTGCTAGCACCAACTTCAATATATTTTCGTTATTTAATGCTTTTTTAGATACTTTTCTTTGAAGTCGGTTTTATAAACAGTTTATTAAATATACGTACAAACTCTGTTAGGTATACCAACTAAGCTTCAGAATGGCGAAGCAGGCTGAGCCGGGATTAAGAATAATGGTGGTAGCGTGTAATGCTACTGTCGAATAGGTTCGCACACGTTTCTTAAAAAAATATTTTTTTGCAATTTTCTTTTATTGCTGTTCTAAGTCAATTTTCTAGGATCGACTATTAAATTGGTCTTTCTAAGAACTTAAATTCACAACTTAAATGCACAAACTCGATTAGAATATGTATAATATTCACTGATATCATGGATCTTGGTCTATAAAGTTCACAGGCCTATCCTAATAAAGTTTATGTCATGCAGCTCGTTAATCTTGGGATATACCCGGCCTAATCTAGGGGGCCTACTCGGAGTAAATTCGGTTAACGATCCCATTGACATTGTCTGCACGGCTACCGATGTAGCTCGTCTGGAACATGCAAATGAAGACAGGATGCCGGCACCGGGATGTTTACGCCCGGCCAAGGAGCGGGGCCCAGATGTTAACACTAGTGTCGTGTTATCGCCCCCCTCCGTCGTCTTAAACACGTTTCACGTAACGCAGAGCACTCGATAGCTATCTACATAAATTTGTGGTTATTTGTATTCTCACAGCGGCGTAATTTGCGGAACAACGGGCCAAGTGCTCCCGTTCGTTTGATGTTGTATTCCGGCAATATAATCAAGCGTTTAAGGGCTTTGAATGCTTTATCTATAAAACGCTCCTTGACAAGTGTGCCGAAATAAATGAGAACTTCTGAGAAACGAGGCCACCCGAAAAATGCGATGATCGACGGCCTACATTTTGTTGCAAACAAGATATCGTCAAACTTAACTGACTCGCAATCCTTTCAACGTTGCTTTTTACGATGCCTAGTTTCTCTTTATAGCGGAAAATTGTTCAGCAAAATAACATTATCAGAGTATTAGTTTGCGTTGTACGTAATTATACGAGAGCGGGTAGGGACCATTTGCCTTTGTCTAAAGTGTAATTAAACCGAGTAGAGCGTAATGCCCACGCGCACCATTAGCTCGGCTTCCCTCGCATCCTCCCTTCCCTCCATCCATTTCGCCGTGAAATAAGTGACAGCGGTGAGCAATATATCTCATTGATCCCTTTGCATACATCTCAGTCAATGCGCGCGCCGGCGACACTGCCGGGAGCCCCCGCCTGGAAGGGATTTACGGGATAAAGAAGCAACAGAATACGGGGATGTGGAACCGTTTATGTGAAATTACTTATACACATTTTTGTATGGCCCTCTGGGGGGCAATTCAACTAACATAAATGTTGACTGAAACGAAACTAAACCATAGCGTTTGACTGTTTTCCTATTCTACTAAGTGCTAACGATCGACGTTAAGTTTAGATTCAGTTTCAGTCAACGATCGGTTTAAAATTTAACAAGTTCTATTCTGTTAGAACACGAACTAAACGTAAACGTAATCGAAGCTAAGCGCTCCATCTGTCAAAATTAACGGTTGAACTTACGTTAATGTGCCTAGACTTTTTCTCAAACGAAACTAAACTGTTAGTGTTTCAAAGTCTGCTATCACGTTTGTTTATCTTTTAATCCAACTTAAAAATGATGTTTTACATGAACGTTATTGAAATTGCCCATGAGGCTGATTTAAGAAAAGTTAGACGTAGAAATGTTCTTTCGAGACTTCGCAACTGTGCTTTCAACTTAACTGATCGAGAATTTATAAAGTCATACAGACTAAATAAAAGCCTGGCAAGATCCCTTATTGCGAAGATCAGCCCGTATATGCCAGCCCGACTTCGTACCGATAGCATTGATACGGAGACAAAGGTAAGAATTTAACGTATTATTAAATAAAATTTTATTTGATATTGCTAACAAATACCAGTAAAACCCAGGCAAAAGCAAAAAAAATAAAAAATGTATGTGTTTTTAGATCTTGGTGGCACTAGCATTCTATGCGACAGGCTCATACCAGACACTAGTTGGTCAAACAGAGTCTCATTCAATATCACAACCTTCTGTTTCTCGGGCTATACATCAAGTAACAGAGGTGCTTAATTTACCACACATTTTTAAAAAATATGTGAATTTTCCTTCTTGTAAAGAAGACTGTGATGATATAAAAAGGAGGTATGTAGATCACATTGTTAATTTAAAGTACTGAACTATCAGTTTTTGTCAAAGAAAAATTTAATGCAATATTATTTGCAGGTTCTATAATAAATTTAATGCTATAATGTTTGCAGGTTCTATAATAAATTTGGCATGCCTGGTGTTCTAGGATGTATTGATGGCACACATGTAGCTATAGTTCCACCATCAGAACATGAAGAAAGATTTTATAGCAGGAAAGGTTATCATTCCTTAAATACCTTAATTGTAAGTTCTTTATTAATATTTTACTGTATATGTACTGAAGATATAACAAATATATAGGTATAGCAGTGGCGTGCACTGAAAGCAGGCAAAAATATCTGCGAGTTATTTATGCTTTATGCTATTTGTTCGTGTTCCAGCACAAATATTCTTAAATTTACCAATATATCCGTTTACATTAGTTTACCGTTTACATTAAAGAAGTTTGTTTCAGATTTGTGATGCTAGGATAATGTGCGTTGATTCTAGCAACCCTGGATCAACACATGATAGTACTGCATGGAACAACAACCCACTACAAAACGCATTAGACAGAGTACTCAATACTTCTGCAGAAGATTTTTATTTACTAGGTACTTTGTAGATTAGTTGCACACATTGTTTTGAACCTTTGATTGAATGTTGTAAATTCTAAATAATAAAATATTTCCTTCCAGGTGATTCTGGATATCCATTGAGAAGGCTTATGATGACCCCAATATTAAATTCTACTCCCAACACTCCTGAAGCATTCTATACTGACATGCATATGACAGTGAGGAATGTTGTGGAGAGGTGTATTGGTATTTTAAAAGGACGATTTAGGTATGCAAACTATTATACATTACAGTAAAATAAAAATATAAACAATTTATTATTAATTATTTATTGTAAGAATACATACATGATATATATTACAGGTGTTTATTAGTGGATAGAAAGCTTCACTACAAGCCTGGAGTTGCAGCAAAAATAATTAATGCATGTTGTGTCCTGCATAACATAGCGCTTCAAACTAATCAGGAGCCAGATTATACTGAAGAGGATTTAGAAGCATTAGAACAAGAAGAAATTCAAAGAGCAAGGGATGCCAGCATTGATGCTGCTCGCCTAGCAATAATGGAACGAAGAAGGACAAGACATAATGATCAATTACAATGAGGGCGTATCTATCAACAGGATTTGGTGTCCCGCTTGTGGAGACAAAGAAATCAAAACTAGAGTAATTTTTATATTCATATACATATTTTGTATATTGTATGGTACTGGGTATATCAGGATCGGGGGTGTAAATAGTAGTCTGTACATTATTAGTTCTTAAAGTGTCATTTTTTACCCGACTACGGAACGGAGGGAGGGTTATGATTTTATCAAGAATGTATGTATGTTCATCTGTTCCTGCATATATTCTAATCTACTTAACATAATTTGACAAGTAGGGTGTCGTTAGAAGCGTCTTGATTGTCCGCTGGTTATAGGCTATATAATATCACATTATTAGACTGCGATTTTATCCATAGTCGGGTTTTAGTTTTTAAAATTTATTACTTGTTATATATAGGTATAGTAGGTTATATAAAATATATAGGTATAGTATGATATATAAAATATATAGTTAATGAAAGAAGTTTGTTTCAGATTTGTGATTGTGATGATAGGAATTATCCTACTAACGCACATTAGTGCGTTGATTCTAGCAACCCTGGATCAACACATGATATTACTGCATGGAACAACAACCCACTACAAAACGCATTAGACGGAGTACTCAATACCTCAACAGAAGATTTTTATTTACTAGTACTTTGTAGATTAGTTGCACACATTGTTGTAAATTCTAAATGCTAAAATATTTCCTTCCAGGTGATTCTGGATTTCCATTGAGAAGGCTTATGATGACCCCAATATTAAATTCTACTCCCAACACTCCTGAAGCATTCTATACTGACATGCATATGACAGTGAGGAATGTTGTGGAGAGGTGTATTGGTATTTTAAAAGGACGATTTAGGTATGCAAACTATTATACATTACAGTAAAATAAAAATATAAACAATTTATTATTAATTATTTATTGTAAGAATACATACATGATATATATTACAGGTGTTTATTAGTGCGCAAGGGATGCCAGCATTGATCCTGCTCGCCTAGCAATAATGGAACGAAGAAGGACAAGACATAATGATCAATTACAACGAGGGCGTATCTATCAACAGGATTTGGTGTCCCGCTTGTGGAGACAAAGAAATCAAAACTAGAAATCAAAATTTTTGTATTCATATACATATTTTGTATATTGTACTAGCGGCCCGGTACGTGCTTCGCTACGTAAATATAAAATGCAGTCACGAAAAATGTAAAAAAAATTAACTTTAAACACGAAGATAAATCATAATTATACTAAATTACAATAAAAGTTATGCATACATAATTATATCTTTTATTTAAGTAACGAGGTAGTCGTACCTTCATCCACTCTTTTGGTGTCCTACTTGCACCAGCGGAGTTAAGACTGTCCGCGCATTGCTCCCATAGCCGAACTGCTAGGGCCCGTGCTTCCTTGGAGCGTACACGACCCATAGCAAGATCTCTGTGATCCTCCATAAATTGGATGAGCAATTCTAGCTGCCTGACAGACGTAGACCTTCTTTGGCTAGTTAATTCCATAATGTCTGGAATACGACTATGCAAAATTAATAACCGTTCTTATAAAATTAAAAGTAAACAAGTACTTTATCGATATTTGGAACCTTAATAAACACTTACAATTCTCTGTGAGGCAGGTACTTGGGACTTCACTTTTAGTAGGTACCTAATTTGAACTTTCCGCCGTTTTTTTTTTTTATATTGCTTCTGGCTTCACAATATGTCTCTATTTTGCCAATGTCAAACTTATTTGTTAAATCAAAGTATTGTTGCCTATGTGGGGATTAGGGGAACCAAAATGATGGGAATAGGACAATCGGAATTTTGCACAAAGGATAGATACAGAAGACATAATATTTATTTGTGACGACACTGGAACTGAATGAATACTCCGAGGGTCGAAATAATCCGATTTGACAAAATAGTTAATTGTAAATTATCGCCAATTGTTGTTTGTGAGTGCGGCAGTAAATTCGTCAAGTCAATCAAATTATTTTAGCGACATCTGGCGACTTTAGAACCCTCGGTCTAGCGACTTTTCCTTAAGTCTAGTTGGCAACACTGAGCGGAATGTTACTCCCACTAAATAAAGCTGTAATATGAACAAATATATTCATACTTGGATATTCATACGGGAAAAAGACAAAAAGTATTTATGTCGGGTTAAAAAAAGAAACAAAGGAGATTACCATTTTTTATTCAGTTATTTAATTTCACCTACCTTAGGCTCTATATTTCACAAAAAAAAGTAGGTAAGTAAGTAGATCTACAAACATTCCATAGGCAAACTTTACTAAATCTACGTAATTTTCTAATCTGGCCTACGCCTTTTTAAAAATTCAAGTTTGCAACACTGGTTTCAATCAATCGCAGATCGGTTTGGATTTAGTTGGAGTTTGGTTTGGGTTTAGTCTAAGTTTAGTTGTGGTTTGGTTTAAGTTTGATAAATTAGATAATGGAATAACTTTTTACGTCATTATCGAATGACAACTGCAATCGAGCGATTACTAAACCGAAACTAAACTTTTACCGTTGTAAATTAGTTGAATTGCCCCCCTGATCTTTCTCAAGTGACATTTGCTTAAGAGAAAATATCGCGAGGACGTGAGCCTATTTGATTTTATTGAAACGCATCTATCTGATCTTTTCCAATATCGTATTATATGTATTCGTATATTAATAAGCTGTAACAGCTCAGTGGGCGAGCGCTTGCCTTGGAAACAAGGTGCGCAGGTTCGAACCCCGGCTCGCACATCTGATTTCTTTAATTAATCATGTGCGAATCGTCTTTGTGCGATTGTTACTAGCTTTCGGTGAAGGAAAACATCGTGAGGAAACCTGCATGTCTGAGAAAGCCTAACTAGCTTTCGAATGACGTGCGAAGTCCGCCAACCCGCACTTGGCCAGCGTGCTGGACTATGGCCTAAGCCCCTTCATCTTGAAGGGAGGCCCGTGCCCAGCAGTGGGATATTAACAAGGGCTTATTATACTTATTATTACGTTTTTTTTCTTATTCAACTTAATGACGAGACAAACAAGACGCTCGCCTGATGGTAAGCGACACGACGGCCTATAAACAGCTGCCATTTGTCACCCGAGACATTAGTTCTTCTTCTCTTGTGTCCGGTAATTTCACCAGCTACAGTGCCCCCTACCGGAACACCGCAACGTTGACACACTGCTGCTTGACGGCAGAATATCTGCGGTGGTACCTACCTGGTCGACACCGAACTACTACTACTACTACTGGTAGGGACGTACCTAATAAAGAGCAATATACTTATAATACATACTTTGTTTACATATCTTTCATATTTTACGTTAATTTGTTTCGGCAAAGTATTATTAATTTATAGCGTGTACATGTTATTTTGTATGAAGATTGGTATCTTTAGGTTTAAGGTTAAATGTTATTTTATATTGAATAGAACTATGTAATCAGATTATAATAAAAATCTGTTATTCTTTGTATTTTTATAATATAATGTAGGTAATGGCTTTTATCGCCTGGATCGCTTGGCTAGTTAATGTGCCCTAATGAAATTGTAAGCTTACATGCATGCCGTAAAGTTAACGAAGTTTACTTGTAGACTTGCATTAGTATGGGTCTGTATAAAAGCTACAAGGTGACTTGAAATAGTATTTATCTTAAGTAATACAAACGGTCAGATAACAGCTGATTTTGTGTAAGTATGTATAGAAGCAACAGACTGTATCTAATAATGAAGATCTGTTTCACCCCACTGAGTTTCTTGCCGGTTCTTCTCAGTGGGGGCGCGTTGTGAACCGGTGGTAAACTCAGCCCTCTCTTAAGCGACAGCCCAAGCCGAGGCCGTGCCTCCCTGAGGTGCCCTTGAGCTCATCGCTACTTCTGCCGTAAAGGCTAGAGCGCTTTAAGCGCTCGCCTCCTATTGTCCGGTGAAGCTGTAATGGCCATCTGCGGCCAACAGCGTCTATCATTCCCATAAAAAAAAAGAGAAGATCTGTTTATGCTGAATTAGTTATACACATTTTTGTAGGGCCTTTGGCGTTTCATCATCATCATCATCACCAGCCGGAAGACGTCCACTGCTGAACAAAGGCCTCCCCCTTAGACCGCCACAATGAACGACAATTTGCTATTTGCATCCACCGGTTTCCTGCGACGCGAACAATATCGTCGGTCCACCTAGTGGGAGGCCTGCCTACGCTGCGTCTTCCGGTTCGTGGTCGCCACTCGAGAACCTTTCTTCCCCAACGGTTATCGGTTCTTCGAGCGATGTGGCCGGCCCACTGCCACTTCAACTTGCATATTCTACGAGCTATGTCGGTGACCTTGGTTCTTCGGCGAATCTCCTCATCCCGGATTCTGTCGCGCAAAGAAACTCCGAGCATAGCACTCTCCATAGCTCGTTGTGTGACTCTGAGCTTCTCCAAAAGGCCAACTGTTAGAGACCACGTCTCAGTACCATATGTCATCACTGGCAACACACACTGGTTAAAAACCTTTGTCTTCAGGCACTGCGGAATTTCTGATGAGAAGATGTCACGTAGTTTCCCGAACGCTGCCCATCCGAGTTGGATTCTTCGGGCGACCTCTTTGTCGAAGTTGGACCGACCTAACTGGATAGTTTGTCCTAGGTATACGTAGTGGTCAACAAATTCGAGTGTAACGTTCCCAACAGCTACCGGTACGGGTGCAACATGGACATTAGACATGATCTTCGTCTTGTCCATGTTCATTTTAAGACCCACCTGTTGAGAAACGCTACTGAGGTTGCTGAGCATTGTATTGAGGTCCACCAGCGACTCTGCCATAATGACTATATCATCGGCAAAACGAAGGTGAGTGATGTATTCGCCATTGATGTTGATGCCGAATCCGTACCAGTCCAAGAGCTTGAAAACGTCCTCCAATGCGTTCGTGAACAGTTTCGGAGAAATAAGGTCTCCCTGTCTCACGCCCCGCTGCAATGGGATTGGTTTCGTGCTCTCGTCCTGTAGTCGGATCGACATGGTGGCGTTGCTGTACAAACACTTCAACACTTCGATGTACCTATAGTCAATGTGACACCGCTGGAGGGACTGCAATACCGCCCAGGTCTCGATTGAATCAAAGGCTTTCTCGTAGTCCACAAACGCTAGACATAATGGCCGATTATACTCCTCGGTCTTCTGTATAATCTGGCGGAGCGTATGTATGTGGTCTACGGTGCTAAAGCCTTTTCGGAACCCGGCTTGTTCGGGAGGCTGGAAGTCATCAAACCTGCGTTCGAGACGGTTCGTAATGACTCTCGAAAACAGCTTGTATACATGGCTCAGGAGTGAGATGGGTCTTTAATTCTTCAATAAGGTGTTATCACCTTTTTTGAAGAAAAGAACCACCACACTCCCGTGCCATGCTTCTGGCGTAGTACCATCGAGTAAGACGGAATTAAATAACTTCTGGAGGACTAAAAGTACCGGTTTTCCACCCGCTCTCAGAAGTTCTGTTGTGATTCCGTCTTCACCGGGCGCCTTGTTGTTGTTAAGCTATTTGAGAGCCATTCTAATCTCGTACAGGCTGATGTCTGGGATGTCCTCAGTGTAGTGTCGGGTTAATTTGGCTCTGGTGTCCTGAGCTGTTCTAGCACTGGGTTCCTGTGTTGAGGTGTATAACTGTCCGTAAAACCTCTCGAGCTCTCTCAATATCTCCGGTTTCGATGAGATGACACTGCCGTCGTCGATCTTCAGCCTGGTCATATGGCTGCGCCCAATAGACGAATTCTTTGCGAACACTTTAGAGCCTTGGTTCCGCTCAATTGCGTCCTTAATACATGCTGTATTATAGGAACGCAAGTCGTGACGCATGGATTTCGAGATTCGTCTATTGAGTTCAGCATATTCTGACATATCAGCTGAAGATTGCAGTCTCATCTCAGTCCGGGTTTCCATTAACTTAATGGTTTGATTGGAGAGCTTCTGAGGCTTATTACGGCGTGGGGTCTTAAAGAACTTGGACCCCACTGCATGGACAGTTTGCACCAACCCATTGTTTAACTCGTCCGCAGTTTCGCATTCGGCTAGGCACTGAAAGCGATTGTGTAGTTCGAGTTGAAAGTCTTCTGGGTTTCGGATTTGGGCGGTTCCCGGACGGAGCGTTGACTTCATCAGACGAGACCTCTCAAGCTTGACATTGATATTCAATGTGCCTCTAACAATGCGGTGATCGCTACCGGTTTTCACCCTGCCGATCACGGAGACATCATCGAATATATGCTTCTTGGTCGTCATGATGAAGTCGATCTCGTTTTTGGTTGAACCATCGGGGCTTATCCACGTCCACTTCCTGGATGGTCGCTTCTTGAAGAAGGAGTTCATCGCAAAGAGTCCCTCCTTCTCCATGAAGTCGACCAGCCGCTGGCCCCTTTGGTTCCGCTGCCCGTACCCATATGACCCCACTCTCAACTCATCGCCATTCCGTGTGCCCACCTTTGCGTTGAAGTACCCCATAACAACAGTGAAGTGTGTTTTGGAGGTATGTATGGCTTCTGATATCTCCTCATACATAGCCTCTACTTCATCGTCAGGGTGTGCCGAGGACCTTCAACGAATACCGACTGGTTATTCTGAGTATAAGGTACGCTGTACGAGTATGGTTCAACCAAAAATGAGATCGACTTCATCATGACGACCAAGAAGCATATATTCGATGATGTCTCCGTGATCGGCAGGGTGAAAACCGGGAGTGATCACCGTATTGTTAGAGGCACATTGAATATCAATGTTAAGCTCGAAAGGTTTCGTCTGATGGAGTCCACGCTCCGTCCAGGATCCGCCCAAATCCAGAACCCCGAAGACTTTCAACTTGAACTGCATAATCGCTTCCAGTGCCTCGCCGACTGCGAAACTGCGGACGAGATAAACAATGGGTTGGTGCAAACTGTCCACGCAGTGGGGTCCAAGTTCTATAAGACCCCACGCCGTAAAAAACCTCAAAAGCTCTCCAATACAACCATTAAGCTAATGGAAAACCGGACTGAGATGAGACTGCAATCTTCAGCTGATATGTCGGAATATGCTGAACTCAATAGACGAATCTCGAAATCCATGCGACACGACTTGCGTTCCTATAATACAGCGTGTATTAAGGACGCAATTGAGCGGAACCAAGGCTCTAAAGTGTTCGCACAGAATTCGTCTATTGGGCGTAGCCATATGACGAAGCTGAAGATCGATGACGGCAGTGTCATCTCATCGAAACCGGAGATATTGAGAGAGCTCGAGAGATTTTACGGACAGTTATACACCTCAACACGGGAACCCATTGATAGAACAGCTCAAGACACCAGAGCCAAACTAACCCGACACTACACTGAGGACATCCCAGACATCAGCCTGTACGAGATTAGAATGGCTCTCAAACAGCTCAAGAATAACAAGGCGCCGGGTGAAGACGGAATCACATCAGAACTTCTGAGAGCGGGTGAAAAACCGGTACTTTTAGTCCTCCAGAAGTTATTTAATTCCGTCTTACTCGAGGGTACAACGCCAGAAGCATGGCACAGGAGTGTGGTGGTTCTTTTCTTCAAAAAAGGTGATAACACATTATTGAAGACTTATAGACCTATCTCACTCCTGAGCCATGTATACAAGCTGTTTTCGAGAGTCATTACGAACCGTCTCGAACGCAGGTTTGATGACTTCCAGCCTCCCGAACAAGCCGGGTTCCGAAAAGGCTTTAGCACCGTAGACCACATACATACGCTCCGCCAGATTATACAGAAGACCGAGGAGTATAATCGGCCATTATGTCTAGCGTTTGTGGACTACGAGAAAGCCTTTGATTCAATCGAGACCTGGGCAGTATTGCAATCTCTCCAGCGGTGCCACATTGACTATAGGTACATCGAAGTGTTGAAGTGTTTGTACAGCAACGCCACCATGTCGATCCGACTACAGGACGAGAGCACGAAACCAATCCCATTGCAGCGTGGTGTGAGACAGGGAGACGTTATTTCTCCGAAACTGTTCACAAACGCATTGGAGGACGTTTTCAAGCTCTTGGACTGGAACGGATTCGGCATCAATATCAATGGCGAATACATCACTCACCTTCGTTTTGCCGATGATATGGTCATTATGGCAGAGTCGCTGGAGGACCTCAATACGATGTTCAGCGACCTCAGTAACGTTTCCCAACAGGTGGGTCTTAAAATGAACATGGACAAGACGAAGATCATGTCTAATGTCCATGTTGCACCCGTACCGGTAATTGTTGGGAACGATACACTCGAAGTTGTTGACCACTATGTATACCTAGGACAAACTATCCAGGTAGGTCGGTCCAACTTCGACAAAGAGGTCGCCCGAAGAATCCAACTCGGATGGGCAGCGTTCGGGAAACTACGCGAAATCTTCTCGTCCAAAATACCGCAGTGCCTAAAGACGAAGGTTTTTAACCAGTGTGTGTTGCCAGTGATGACATATGGTACTGAGACGTGGTCCCTAACTGTTGGCCTTTTGGATAAGCTCAGAGTCACACAACGAGCTATGGAGAGAGCTATGCTCGGAGTTTCTTTGCGCGACAGAAACCGAAATGAGGAGATTCGCCGAAGAACCAAGGTCACCGACATAGCTCTTAAAATCTGCAAGTTGAAATGGCAATGGGCAGGCCACATCGCTCGGCGAACCGATAACCGCTGGGGAAGAAAGGTTCTCGAGTGGCGACCACGAACCGGAAGACGCAGCGTAGGTAGGCCTCCCACTAGGTGGACAGACGACATTGTGCGCGTCGCAGGTAACCGGTGGATGCAAATAGCCAATTGTCGGTCATTGTGGCGTTCGAAGGGGGAGGCCTATGTTCAGCAGTGGACGTCTTCCGGCTGGTGATGATGATGATGATGATGATGAAGGTACGCTACCCTACTCGACACACTATCGACCTTAATCACGTTGTTAATAAGGGACTTACGGACGAGAAACCCGACACCACCCTGGGATTTCCGGTCTCCATCCCGGAAGAAGAGCATGTTGCCAGAATCAAGGGTTATCGTATCCTGTCCCTCTCGCCGGATTTCATATAATCCCAAGATGTCCCAACGCAACTTGCTCAATTCTTCCTCCAGCTCGACAACCTTCTCATTGGTCCTCATCGTGCGGATGTCGTGTGTTGCCAGGGCCAAAGTTCGGTGGGGGTGGTAGCGGGGCATCTGCCGGAGATTCTTAGCACCCCCTGCTCGACCATTACCCCGCCTGCTACCAAGGCGAGGAATAGAGGAACCGCCGGGTCTGGGGGCCGTATGCAATTTGTGTCTATCATTGTTTGGGGGGGGGGGGGGTTGCCATAATCCCCACGATTGGCAGGCGTCTTGGGGATCGCAGTTATTGTGAAGAGATGGAATTAAAACAGAAGACGCTGCTGCCCGTCTTCTGATTTCCCTTAGTCGCCTCTTACGTACACCCAAAGGGAAGAGATGGGTGGGTGCTATTCTTACCCGGGTAACCCCCCCACTTTGGCGTTTACGTGCATATAATAATGTAATAATTGGAAAAATTGGTCGATCAGCTTAGATTTCACCTCAGTGTCCAGGGTACGCCATTCGAGGAGGCTCTTTCCAAGTACTCCTACTATCAAGTTTTAATGAATTGTTCTTCTTCGCTTCGCGTTGACATGACTACCGTCCTTTTATTGACGTTTTGGTAGGAGGATTGGCCGACAAGGTCTTCTAACGCTGATTGTTCTGGGTGTGCCAGGCCAATTTTATTATTTTGTCATTCGAGACGTTCTTTCCATGTCCGCTAATGACTCATGGAGATACCGAGTACATAATGTAGGCTCCTAATTTATTTGCAGTTAGCTGGGAAACGGCCGTTACGCGTCGTCGACAAGAAATGCTGCCGGACTCGCTTCTCAATTAACATAATTGAAAACTTGACGCGTCCAAGTACTAAAGAGAAAATAAAATTTGCTGTCCACTATGAACTAATGCTGTTAAAAGTAATGACTTATAATTTCAATTACTCGAAATTTGTTTGCGTTATTTATGTAAGTGTTGACTTAGGAAACGTATTAGGGCCATAGTATGAAACGTTTACCATGAGCGTAGACAGAATATATCTAGCTAGCGTGCCGCCGATAAGGACAGAAAATCAGCATTCGTACACGAAAACACCAAAGCTAGATCGTTGCCGAAAAAACTTCAAAGTATACTGCACCGTCGGTGCGGTTTTTCTTCGAGTTCGCGACAAATGCTGAACACACGCTGAAGGACAAATCATATGAAAATGAAAATGAAAATGAAAATATCTTTATTCAGAAAAATAACTAACAATTACAATTTTTTGCGCTCCCACATTAGGTCACCCTGTGTTGTGGGAGACACGCTCTTCCATAGGTACAACTAAATAACTTTTACTGAATAAAAACAATGTAGTAGGTAGTCTCTTATGCCTGTATGTGGTGTGTATGAGTTGTGCAGTGTGTCAGTGTGTGTGTGTGTGTGTGTGTGTGTGTGCGTGTGTGTGCGTGTGTGTTTGAGAGTAAATTTATATTTAATACATTCGTATGGTGCTTAATAAGCTAAGTGTGTTGGTAGGTATACACCAAGAATTTTTTTTTTTATTGTATTTGTAATTTATGTAATAGATTTTATTAATTGTTCAATTTTATCATAATCAAATTTTAGTAACCATTCAGCAACAAATTTTTTGAAAGTGGATCGGTTATATTTTACTATTTCTTTATTTATGAGTAGAAGCTTATTGTATAAACGAGGGGCAATATAATCAATATGTCTCCTTGCAAAAACTGATTTAACTGATGGAGTTGGATAGCGTAAGATTCTTTTATTAGTAAGGGGCAAAATTGGAACAGTATTACAATGAAATTTATATAATGCATGTAATATAAACAGTTTACGTATTGGCAAAACATTAGCAGACATATAAAGAGAACTTGTAGGATATCGGAACGGCAAACCCAGAGTGACCTTGAGGACCGCTCGCTGAGCGCGTTCAAGTTCAATAAGATGAGTCTTGGCTGAACCACCCCACGCACCGATACAGTATGTTAACAGACATTGACAGAGAGCTTTATAAGTTGATATGAGTATTTTCTTATCACCAACTAACCTTAAGTTTTTAAAGATATGAATTAATTTTCTAGCTCTTGCAGATAAATTTGAAATGTGACAATGCCAGTCTAACTTATCATCAATAATTATACCTAGGTGCTTGATTTTAGATACTCTAGAAAGGATGGGACAGTCACAGGTATAAAAAACTTGGTCAGTGGTCCTATTGCATGGAAATGTATGAATTTTTATAGAAAAATTTTCATCTGGGCTTTTGACTTTAGTCTTGCTGAAGCAAAGGTACTTTGTTTTGAGAGTATTGATGGTGAGTAGATTGTCCTCTAGCCAAGATGTGATTTGTGACATGCCTCTTTCTGTTAACTGCTTGGTAACCTCCCACGTCTTGGCATGAAATAGTACAACCGTGTCATCAGCAAACATAAACAGATCAGCCCCATGAACAGGATATTCGCACAGATTGTTAATATAAATTAAAAACAGGGAAGGCCCTAATGTACTGCCCTGTGGGACTCCTACAGAGCATGTTGCACTTGAGCTACAGTAATTTTCCACCTTTACAAACTGCTGCCTTTCCGTTAAATAGTCTTTAAACCAAGAGTAGACGACTCCTCTGATCCCTAAGTTTTCTAATCGCGTGAGAAGAATAGGAATCGAAACTGTGTCGAAGGCTTTCTGGAGATCCAGAAAGACTCCCACACAGCTCTCACCATTATCCAAATATTTAGTAACTAATGAAGTCAGCTTTATAAGAGCTTCTTCAGTAGATTTGCCAGCTCTGAACCCAAACTGGTTATTGGAGATTACATTTGATTTCTCAAGGTAATCTATGAGTCTCTTATTGACTAGCTTTTCAATTATTTTGGATAATGTTGCCAGGATCGAAATTGGTCTATAATTGGAAGGGTTATCACGATCACCCGTTTTGTAGACAGGACACACGGAGGCAAGCTTAAATATTTTAGGGAAAACTCCGCTAGTAAAGCTCAAGTTGCAGATAAAAGAGATAGGTTCACAAAGTATGTCACTAAATAGTTTTAAGAATCTAGATGAAATTTTATCTTCACCGGGTGCACTATTTGATCTTAGCTTATATATGTATTGTCTGACTTCAACGGGATCAGTAAGAGTAAGAGACATTGAGTTTAGTGGGGTAAACTTATCCTTCGCTTTTTTAGCTAAATCCACGCTATCCAAGGACATCTTATTTAGTATACTATCAGCCAAATTCTTACCTATTGAAGTAAAGTGCCTATTAACGATATTCAATGCTTCTTTCGGTTTGTCACTAATTTTTAGGAGTTCAACATTTGACTCTTTACTTGTATTATAATTACATAATTCTTTTATTACTCTCCAGGTTTCTTTATTGTTACCAGCAGATTTTTGTAGTAAGGTTTTATAGTACAATTTCTTTGCGTTTTTTATAATTTTGTTACATGTGTTTTTGTATTTAGTATATTCAAGAAGTAGGTCTAAGTCATTTGGGTTTTTTTTGGTTTTAATATATAATTTATTCCTCGTGCGTATTGATTTGACTAGGCCTATCGTAATCCAAGGTTTTAGTGGTTTGTTTTTCTTATGTGTGTAAGAAAAACAAACCACTAAAACCTATATGCTCTGTTTCTTTATATCACATGTAATATAAATAAATGCATTATTTTCTTGTGCGAATGAGAAAGAAAGTGCCAGCTCTCTAGGGATTCTTCCTCTAAGACCATGAGCGTTCAGCGATCTTGCGCGTTTTGGTGACTTGGTGCGTTAGATCGTTGTAATGTTTTTTTTTATAATACATTGTGACGAGTTAAGCAGTATTTTCGCTTGATAATTAGCAACACGCCTGCCGATATACAGCTGTATAGCACTGCCGCCCGTCACCTGAGACATTAGCAATATTCGTTAGCCCGGTAAACAGGTACAGTGCCCATCATACCAGAATACAGCAATGTTTAGCCGCTGCTATTTGGCTTTAAAATATCTGACACTGATACTTATCTGGAAGGTCTACCAGGTTGTCGGGTATTTTTGCGCCTGCATCGCGTATTGGTGACTCACTACATTCGATAACTAGTGACATCGCGGTTTTCCTATCTGCATCGATGCTGCATTGAGTTTTAGTGGCTAATTAGGTACGTTCGATAGCTAGCCAAGTTGTGTTCTAGCATCTGCATCACGTTTGGACGACTCGCTGTATATGAGGGTGGTATAAATCGCTAATTTTGCGACTAAATTGTTGACCGATAATGCTAATAGTCTGCGGGGCTTAAAGTTCGTTGATCACTGGTACTTAAGTATCGTGTGTGCTGAAGCTTTAGTGAAGGCTTTTAATGAAATGGTATGTTCGATATTGGCATCATATTTAGCTAGAAGGGCATAATTAGAACTGTTTATGATTTATAGAAGTTAGATTGTATTAGGCACTATTTCACTGTTTGAGAACTGGTGTTACCATTTTCTTTATTATATATTTTAACAAGATTATTATAGATGTTAATCGGTATTCTTTAATTTAGTTAGTAGTAGTATATTTATTATGCCATTTCATTATTTGCTTTTGGCCTCAAATATTTTTAGAATTGTACATTGCTATCCGTGTCACACTTCACAAAACAATAATAATATAATTGTTTCACTAAACAATCAAACAAACTTCAAATCAAATCAAATTTATTATTGTTGTTTCAGGTGTTACAAATGAATCTCAAATATCATATTTCTAGATAAATCAAATGGAAATACAAACATATCCGCTCAATATTGCCTGTACAAACCATCTTGCCAATCGGAATCAATTAACGAACAAGGAATTGAGATGTTATTCAATTCAATTAGCTATCTATCACTTGATTAAGATGCGATTGATATGCAAATATGTGTGCTTCGATACTTCATTGTCTGTTTGCAGAGCAACGCCAGCTGGTTGCTAATTAATCGAATCTATATTCGGAATAGTAAAGCGGTGTTTCAGGCGTAAGTTTCTATTCATTCACAATGGTCCAGGCTGATCGAAGACCGAGGATTCGGTGCTACGGTCTCAGATCTATTATGACGCCGGTATAGCTCGCTCGTTAGCGTCTCTATAGAGGCACTCAGACGTCAATTGATTTCTGGGCGCATCCTGATGAGAAATAGTTGATCATGCACCAACTACCTATACTAGCCCGTGCTTAGGTATTAGGTATTATTGTACATTTGATAAGAGGCCAATTGATTTATAAAAATCTCGAGTATTATTTTAACAAGCTGGTCATTTGAGATGGATAAAAATTACAATAATATACGGACGGAGGATTGGTAGAACAGAACAGTAAAATTTTGCTTAAAACTGAAGGAACGATTTAGCGCTGTTAAAAGTAATTTGTTTTCTATTTTTAATAGTTTAGTGTTAGTATTTGAATAATAATAACAATATCTTGGGACAATCCACACACGGAAATACGGTTCATAATCCTATGTTTTAAATACATAAGTTTCTTGAGCAAAAAGGTTTCCAATTTTACTTTTAGTGTTTGTTACATGCGAAGAAATTTTCTAATTTACAGATTTTAATACTTACGTGCAATTTAGCAACATATCACACAGAAATATGTTACAAAAAAGTATGTAACAAAAACAATAAAGATTTACGAGCGGTGCACAGTTGCAAATGTCAGACGATCCACTTGTTCTATTCACACAATATTGAAGACAAATAATATATAGATCTACAACAGCAGCACAATGTGAAATAACTCTACTAGATTTATGATTACATCAAAACATTTTCGTGTTTATTCAAATCGCACGCGGTCGACGCCAACCCTACACCAGTTTTAGGGCACTTTCCA
Organism: Furcula furcula; assembly: GCA_911728495.1. Taxonomy (NCBI): domain Eukaryota; kingdom Metazoa; phylum Arthropoda; class Insecta; order Lepidoptera; family Notodontidae; genus Furcula; species Furcula furcula. The sequence continues at coordinate 19,029,919 of OU452244.1, forward strand.
TCCATTACCGCCCACATTAGTCGGATAGTCAATATCATAGCTTACTTTACAGGGCTGTCATCCAACCTGAAGTGATTAATTGATATCAAACAAAAGCATTCAGCGTTCAAAGTTGATTTTAGAGAAAAGTTGCAGTAAGATAATTTCTATGAAGACGCCATGTAATAGAATAAGTAGGAGGTGATTTTTATTTTAATCTTAACTACGTATTAGGTACTAAGCGAGTGTCCGTTACTTGTATTTCCCTCTGAATAAATATTTCGGAAGCTTTGATAACATACCCTACAAAGCCTTTGTTATAAAGTAGAAAATTTGTTTCCTCTAATCCAATACAAATCAATTTCAATTTCGATTGTAGCTTTCGCAGCGGAGCCGGAAGCCGCTTGCCTTACAAGATGCATACCATGGGTTCTTGCGGAATCTTGCGGAAAGCAATGAAACAGCTTGGTTTAGTTGTTCCAATAAAACGATCCAAGTGTTAGATGGTCTAAAACGATCCAAGTGTTAGATGGCATATAAAACGCTATCCTTACGAGTGCCTGACACCTCCGAAACGTGGTGTTCCGGTTGTGTTGGTCTTCCATCCCATCGGCTTGTGAAAATAAAGGAAGAGAGAGAGTGCACGTGTGACTGCGCAAGCACTTGCATACTTACTATAGTATCTTCTGCGTCGTGTCGAATATTGGCCATTGTGACCGTATCTGTGAGGCAGATATTATTATATCTAAGGTCTTATTAGTTCCACATTGTTAGTTTATGGGAACCCTAGCGGTGTACAATCAGTCTGTAGGTGCCGTCTGTCGGGATAACTTGCGTATCTGGCATCGGCGCGCCTCCTCGTGCAGGCATGCCAACCTCTTGTTCCGAAGGCATTCCCTATAAATCTATGTTCGCAAAATCTTTATTGCATGGATTTCTAGATACGGGGTAATTTTGATCTGTATAAAAGACAAACTTCTGGCTGGCTGATTGATCGACTGACAGCAACAAATAAACTAAACCGCTGCTTCTGAAGACGAACTTTGAACGGTGCCTTGTTAACAATTCATTGGCGCATATTAAAAAAAAAGAATAGTTATAATTAAATTTTCATCACCCGTTTACATGTTATAAACGGTTGGTATTGGAACTATTGGATCACTAAAGTTTTATATGTAGATACCTTTTTTATTAAAAGAAAATGAAATATTCCAGCATTTATTGAAATGTTCTAAAAAAAGGTACGATACTCTAATTATTTGAAAAGTAAAAAGCAACAGGTTTTATACTATTTTTTTTTTAGACCTAAAATAAATACAAAATGCAGTTAAATTGCTATTACATTGACGGGGTCTTATCGCTGAAGCCAGATATCCTTACAGAACAAAATATTAAAAAAACAGGTGCAGTCTTTTAATTCAGTTTTAACTTTGGATAAAGGAATGTATTATTTTATCGAATTGCAGTACAAAAGTACATCAATTATACAATGAACATATTATGACTATAGGGCCACAATATACCATTGTTATTTATCCATTGCATTGCAACGCAAATATTATATTATTTTTACGAGAGCACAAGTGGTAAAATCACCATCATTGCGTTGACACACACATACATAACGTACATATTTTACTGTGTATACAAAAGACACACGTACCGGTATTAAGGGATTACTGTAATTGCATTCGATGCGGTTTTCGTGGCGTTCCTATTTATTGATTTCATTAAATTATATTATTTTTTAATTTAATTATCGGAATACCATTGTGTACGCAACCGTTTAAAGTGGTCAATGGTATTATTTATTAAATAAAATTTACAACAGTGTTCGTATGTACTATACAACAATTACAAATTATAAAAGCACAAAAAGCTCGACTCCGAACAAACAAAATTACATTACGTAACGTGAAGTACATATATTTTATCGTTAAATCTTTCCAGTTGATACCCATTTTGATTATTTTGGAAGTAAAAAATACAATAGCCACACGACAGTTTAAATTTTTTTGAAAATAAGGTATATATTTTATGTAACTCTCATAACTAAGACGACTCTACCTTTCGTAAACATTTATTCTTATCCTGAATAAATGACTAAAACGAACGTCACATTATAAGTCAAAATCCATCAAGCCGTTTAAGCTGTACGCTTTGCCAAAGAATAGGCATGATGACTAATTTTGAAAAAATACTCTATAATGTACTTACGGGTCTACTATTGCCGAAAATAATCATATTTTTGTATTAAATTTACAATTAATAGCAATATTTTCAATTTTTAAAATAGAGTTTGAATTTCGTTCCAAAACGATGGCCGATGAATGGCGCCATTTTGTGACGTCACTCCGGCGGTGTAAATAAACATCTGTATAGGTATAAAAGTGAATCATTGTATCATTGTATAAAAGAAAATGTTGAGATGACAGTTTGACAGTTGTTTATTTACACAGGATTGACGTCATTCACTCTGATCAGCGTTTATTACAAAATGGCGATTAGCTGTATTTGAGTAATTTATTTGCTTAAATATCACGAAAATCTCTCTATTATTATGAAAATGAGATGCATTTTTGGAATCAGTGCAATCTGTTCTAATATTTAAAACCACAGATTTATTGGTATTGTGTTGCAGTCATCATGCCTATTAAACCTTTGATTATATATACGTCTAGATAGCATGTTCGATGTTCAAACACTTGACAATATCAGGTACACCAAAACATCAAATTGGTCGACTTGGTTGTTTAGTGTCACTTGAACTGTACCGATGGTTTGTGCTCGCAAAAAAAAACATTATGCCGAATTGTGTAATCAAATCGTGAAAATATTAACTAAGTAAAATTAATAAAGATCCTAACTTAATTTTCCATTGATAAGTCTTAAGATTCTGTGAAGGATTATTATAAAAACTCGATTGTTTTTTACGACGATTTGTACATTGTCCGACTAGACTGGTGTTGCTAGGTAATAATGGGGGAATATATCTTAAGTCTGAGGTAATTTTTCTTTTAGCAAAAATGAATTCAATTAAACGTAATACGTAGATAGTGACCAAAACTTTAAATAAATCAATTAAAATAATTGTAATTCTTTTTTTTGATAAATTAATTACTTTTATATAGGTAAGTACTTAATTAGAAGTATATTTTTTCTTCCTGGTCATGAGGCAAATAAGACGTTCACCTGATCGTAAGTGGCAGCCATTTAATATAATTTAATTTAATATTCTATTCTATTGTATTCCATTGTATTCCATTCTATTCCATTGTATTCCATTCTATTCCAGTCTATTCCAGTCTATTCCAGTCTATTCCAGTCTATTCCAGACTATTCCAGTCTATTCCAGTCTATTCCAGTCTATTCCAGTCTATTCCAGTCTATTCCAGTCTATTCCAGTCTATTCCAGTCTATTCCAGTCTATTCCAGTCTATTCCAGTCTATTCCAGTCTCTTCCAGTCTATTCCAGTCTATTCCAGTATATTCCAGTCTATTTCAGTCTATTCCAGTCTATTCCATTCTATTCTATTCTATTTACACAGTATAGTATATCAATGCATAGCCCACAACGCTATCGCTATTTATGGGAAAAATATTTATAACTGGAGATCCCCAAACACGCACACAGCCACAGATAACGCTAGTGTAGTACGAGGCCTGCACGCACACGCGGATAATGGAGTAGTGATTCAGTGTGAACGTCACTTTTAAGACTTACTATCTAGACGTATATATAATCAAAGTATTAAACATACATTACATTACACATGCATACTTTCGAAAATCAATAGCCCTTCTTCTGAGGCATTTGGTTAAAAAATAAAAACTTTTTCAAATAGAATTTAATTCTATTCTATTTTGAATTTCAACCAACCAACGTTTTATCTATTAAGTTATTATAACCGTCAATTTATGAGTTGTGAACATTGACCTAATTAATAATGCTTTTCTTTTTCTAACAAGACCCTGTAGCTAGCAAACTCGACCTGTCGTGTGTCGTCAATAAATGTCATAGTTTCAGTCTCGTGAAATAAAATTATATTAACAAAGGAAGTCATAATTTCACGATATACGTACAAAAGTAAATAAATAGACCGGAAACCACAATCGCAAATCATTCATAAAAATAAACAGTCCATTCTGAGTTAGGTATACACAAAAAAAACCGGCCAACTTTTTCGTAATGTCCGAAGCGGCTATGAATATCAGTGGCCGAAATTACGGTATTGTATTTCTTGTGAACGGGTCGGTAATAGGCATAAATATCCGTATCAGGAATCTATTGCCGGCGGGCGCATTGTCTGAACACCTGCCGGTGGCCTATCGCTGCTGTGAGCAATATCCGCGGCCAACCCCGCATAAATATCCATGATGTTTCAATTTATATTCATGATATTAGTAAGTCAGACAGAGTGTACGTCACATTTGATTCCCTTTGTTGGTAAAATAAATATGATAAGATGAAATTTGTGCTCCACCTTTATGTTTCATACTGTACGTGGTTGGTGCTAGCTATAGCTCGAACGCTGGTTACATATTTATGAACAATTTTTTTTAGCTTTTCGCTTTTGTGCTTCGATATTTTCAACACTTTTATTTCAGCCGATGTTGTTATTTCTGTATTGGACTTTGTAAAATAAGATAATAATTTTGTGAAATGGGTCTACAGCCATTGGAAGGTACTTATTGCAATAGTAAGATGTAGAAATTGCAACAACTGCTGTGGGTTATATCATGGGTTATATAATAATACCAGCCTTTGATTATGTCCCACTGCTGGGCACGGGCCTCCCCTCAAGATGAAGGGGCTTAGGCCATAGTCCACCACGCTGGCCAAGTGCGGGTTGGCCCGACTTCACACGTCATTCGAAAGCTAGTTAGGCTTTCTCAGACATGCAGGTTTCCACAAGATGTTTTCCTTCACCGAAATCTAGTAACAATCGCACAAAGACGATTCACACATGATTAATTAACTAAATCAGAGGTGCGAGCCGGGGTTCGAACCTGCGCACCTTGTTTCCAAGGCAAGCGCTCCCACTGAGCTGTTACAGCTTATGGGTTATATAGTTTTTTATAATATAGGCCTGTCTATATTGAAAATTAAGGTAATAGTGAAGGACTTGCAGGAGGAGGAGTATAGCTCAACTCAGGACTCAAAAGCGACTCGAAAGCTATAAAGCAAAAAAGCTGCTGAAAGCATCACTTACATGCTGCCGATCTTTTGATTTTAGAAGACTATGTTGGCAAAGAAGAGGTTTCTTAGCCGCTAACAATCCTTCAAAGAACACTATAATGTTGTTCATTGCAGAAATATAATTCCATTCCAAAACGGTTGCGGTTACTTTGATCACCTCTAGTAACAGTCATTCTTTTTACACGAAGTATTTAGTTCAGGTCAAAACCTAATTATATAATTCAATGCTCCATAAAAAGCTTCTCTAAACCAATACCATGCCCAATTCGGGTTTACAGTTTCAAATGAGAATTAATTATATGAATTGAGGGCCCCGTTGCCAAATAGTCTATTTAGAGTATTCATTCATAATTTAAAAGCCCATCACGGATCGCATCGACGTGTCATATACCTTTATCTGCAGCATTGATGCTGCGGAACTTTATGCAACTTTCGGTCCTAACGGTAAATATTTAAAAACTGTCCGAGCAAAACGAAGTATTGTTGAAAACAATGATATTATGTATGACACATTTTTCAATTTCTATACAACGTATATTAAAAATATTGAAAAAAATATAATGCACGAATGCGCAAATATCTATAATAAACTAAGTATCAAATGATATAAAAGAAGCTAAAACTACTCAAACTTTTTAAAGATTACTTAAAACTACTGTACAAATATCTAACAAAACCACGCTCACACAAAGAAGAAAACTACGCTCAAGAATATCTGCCACATCTAGTTGCACATATTTCTACAAAAACGTTTACGTTTTTTTGTCTCCTCCAAGTTTTACTTTAGAAACCCTCAGGGTACATAATTATTAATACCTGCATAATATTTGTTATTAATAAACGTCTAGCTTGGTTACAGTTATCTAGTTAATGTATGTTTCTCATGTAAGTGAATGTAATTCTTTTTCAGGAAATAAATATCTTAAACCAGGATTATGTAACATAACTTCCATGCTTTATTTACTTGCTACTTACTTTATTTTTTGAGTAACGAGCGCCAATTGTAATTACTAAGGACATCTCAAATATTCAATACGAATATTAGGAAAACATAGCGCTACATTATGTACGAAATATATGCCACGACTTCCCAAAACTGCCTAAATTATTGTTTTATTGCTGCATCAAAACGCGAGCGTACATCCGTTTGAATGCCATGTAAATAAAAGATACATGGAATTATTAAATTTGTTGATTTATATATAAGCTACGTATTACGGTTGTGCCCCGGAAGTTCGTAAAACTGGCTGGATGTGGCCACCAGTGCGGCGGGCAGATAAATTGAATTATTGAAGGCATGTCGTCATGGCGGGCGGAAGTTCCGCCGGTGGCCTGTCAGTGTAAGTTCCGGTTGAGCCCCGTTAAGTTTCAGATTGAACCGATCAATTTAGTCTAAATTTGTAACTAATCTATCCGAACTTCGATCAGTTGACGTTAATTACAACTCTATACAGTATGTAGGTACTATTAGTTTGTTGCTGTTTTATCGTAGCTGTTATAAAATAATCACTATAGCTCAGTGGCATACAGATAGTTTTTTGACAGGGTAGGCATAAAAGCAAATTAGCTATATGACTGCGAGTTCGTTAGCTCCACATTGCATCTTTTCAAATACCTACAAATGGACTGATGTTTTACACATCAGTTTTATTTTAAAACCCAAACTCAGATTATTGAATGATCAAACGAACTTATCCTAAGTGAAGTTCGATCTTAATTATCCAGTCCTTGACGAGAAGATATTTCTTCCATCACTAGTAGTACCCCGTGGGTACGATCCGGAGATATCGCACAAGTTTCAGAGGTTAGAAAGAGAATTATCCCTTCAGCAACCACCCCGCCTCAGCCGAGCGACAGCCACCTCATTATCTTTAGAGTAAAATGAAATACAGCTGCAACATTGATTTAACAGGGTCATTAATGGGTAGGGAGGGACCTTATATCTTCTCGTCAAGGACTGGATAATTAAGATCGAACTTCACTTAGGGTAAGTTCGTTTGATCATTCAATTATCCAGTCCTTGACCAAGATATTCCATCACTAGTAGATGTTTAGAGATACAAAATCAATGTTGCAATTAAACAGATTAAAACAAAGTTAACTTAACTTGTTGCTTAAACTATTAGTTATAATAAAGCCAAATATATTCTGCAATTTTTTGCAGAATACATAAACACGTAGGTACGTATTAATTAATTTCATATAAGTAATTATGTTTTTATACATTTTATTTGATGAATTAAAACATATTTAATATACAATGATTTAAAATTTTACATTAACATTATTGAACATGTAATCCCAAATAGCATAGTCATAGCCTGCTAATCGTGCAGACCATCTTGCGACCAATTTTCTAATAGTTTTAATAATAAAGGCGTTCTGGACAGCTACTGAAGCCAGGGCTCGTATCGTATTGTAAGTAATAAGATAGAAGTATCGATTGTGTTGTTAAATAATATCTCTTTTATACATCGTCCCATGGCTTGAGAAACATATACTATACCATTTATTTTGTTTGCTGTATAGCAAATAATATACCATATTTGGGACAATCCACACGCGGGCATTCGTCCCCAAACCAGGCAGAGCCTGCACCACGACAACCAGACAAACGATATCAATAGGTACTTATACCTTAAATACCTTTCCTTTCTGCAAAATATATCAACCCAAACCGACAAACTACACTCAGACAAGGTGGGAATCGAACCCACCACACATCGGGCAGCGGACAGGGTGTCAAGATGTGAGCCATGTCATGGAGGATAAAACTGAAAAGTTAATGTTGTTACCAGACAAATCAATAGGTCTTTGAATGAATTGATGCAGATTTAAAATGGGTTAACATCTACAAATTCCGTACCTAAGGTTTTTAGTCTGTGTAAACCTTACAACACATTTGGTAAATTCTAATAAATGGTAATTTTGGTAATTTCTAGTTAATGACAATTATTTGCATATTTTGTTTACTCTTTAGGCAGAGAATTAAAGGCATAAAGATGTAATTTTTTGGTTTGAATAATATTTTCTAAACTAATAAAATCAGTATCTTTAAGTAATGTTTTTTAAGTAACTAAAGTTGTTCTACATTGCATAGGATCTAATTACTAGATTACTTAAATCTAGTAATTAGATCCTATGCAATGTAGAAAACATAGCGAGGAATGATTGGTTTCAATTTACAGGTTCCTTGAAATAACCGATTTTGCTTCTAATAATATTGCCAATTTTATTTGTGGATATCAAAGAAATAGCTGGTTGTAAATAACCATACAATATTCAAAAAACAATCTAGTCCAGAACTTTTTAAAGAAAAGTCGTAATTGTCATTATCAAATCAATGTTGTTTGTTTGAGACTAGACTTATGTTACCAGTATTCGGTGAATTAGGAGAGAATAACTTCAAAAGCTGATTGTTGTATGTGTTGTCTACGAAAATGTACCGGACGCATTCAAGTGAATGCGTTGGATTTTGAAGAAGAAAGAAGATATTTATTCGAAGGAAATTACTGAATTGTCTCGAGATGTAAAGTGTGATACCATACCACGTTATCAATAGATTAATAAAGGTTTATTAGCGTTTATAAAATAACCACAGCATTGGAAGATTTTTCCATGACATTTAGTGTCATGGAATAACATACTCTGCCCGGCAGAGTATAAAAAGAAAAAACCCTGAGACTGCAGACAATATACAAAATGTTGCAATATTTTTGTAATAGGAACTGAACACAAGCGGAAATATTACAATTGTGACTCATAATAATGTCTATAATAATAATAATGTAAGGCCTGCTGGAATAACTTTCTTTAGAAATAAGCTGTGCCTTTGTATTATAAATAGTATCTTGTCTTTATTCCTTCTATCTTTTATTGTTATTGTGTGTACTTAATGATAAAATAAATAAATAAATGTCCCCCTGCCTGATAGGACCACAGCGGCCGATCTTTCATCAAATCAGCCTACTACACGAGAGATATTATAGTGCACAAGTGCTTGCGTAGAAACAAGTGCACTTTGTGTCAATACGACTGGGGTGAGGTCTGGCGCAGGACTGACTTTTTACATGACCATGCGACGCATGAATGAATCATCTGCCTGCATTGTCCTAGCCAGCAAGGAACAACTACACAAAGTGGTTGCTTTCCACGGGATCTCAACCCGCGACCTCCGGTTTGCAAAGCAAGCGGTTTACCACTGCGCTACGGAGGCTACAATAAGATTCATAAATAGAAAATAAAATAAAGGCCTCTTTGAGGTCAATTTTTAATAAAAACCGCCTTTTGTAGTAATTTTGGTAGTGTTTATGACGCTTGTTCGCCTTTTCTTTGTATTATCTCCATCTCCAACTCACTTGGAGGATCATGAATATGGCTAGGTAAATCTTTCCCCTTTCATAAAGATTAAATGTTAATACATGCCCCATTTCGATCCGTATCGCTAAAGAATAGTCTTGGAAATAATTAAATTTTTAGTTTCTTACCCTTCCATTAGGTTTTTTTTATATATTTTATATGAGTGTACCCCCCTAATTAAGTCGAATATTCACAATATTTTTTGGTTTAATATTATTGTTTTAATTGTATTAAACATAAATATATATATTAATAATGTATACATAATTATTTATTACACCCGATCTCTCGTTCCGTGTCTGCATTTATCCTATTAGTATTATATCAGCCTCAATAATATAATAAAGAATGAATATAATATATATATATATATGATGCAAATATGAATTTGTTAATATGTGCACCCCAATTCCAAATGTTAGCCTATCCCAATATTAGCTAGGGTAATAAACTCTACTTATTCTGTGTGAATAAGAAAAGGCAGTGGTATTAGGTATACACACGAAAGTCACATTTTTGTTTTTTTGTCTCCAGAGACTAAATCAATATAACACTGGATTACCATTACTTTTAGCACACTGTATGTGGACCAATACTCACCAGTTTTTACGAACCACTTGCTACGCTCCAACTTTAGAGTTTGAGTACAGAGGAGCACGCTACTCGTTAGAAAAGCGTCCGTGAAAATCTGATGAAAATATTTATCTTGATATCAAATTAACGACTAAAGTAAACTATGTGTCAACGTCATAATGATATCACAGTTATCATTCATATAAGCAGGAGCTTAGTATCTATCTTGCTAAAGCGACATAGTGCAATTACATACTAATTGTAGTTAATAGTTATAAGTCGTAATGAAATTAATAATTATATATATGGTAAGTATATATAAATATTTTTTTTTTTTAGAATATCTGTTGCGCGCCAAATCAAGCAAAAGTATGGACCCAGCATAAAACTTACTTTACTAGAAGTTTGTGAATCAAACATTATACTGGTAATTAATGATGAAACTGAGAGGTTCATTGAATTGTTGCGACGCTTGGACTCGTGGCGGACACGGTCGGCAATCAGTCAAGCGGAGGCGATGATGACAGTCCTCGACGCCACGCTGGTGGCGGTTAGAGTGCACATTAAAAACTTCACTGGTTTCAGACCACTGACTTTGTCAGTGTAGTGTGTGACTTTGTCGGTCATCGCGCTGGTGCTAGAATTGAAAAATAGTTTTTCGGAGCCTTTCCTGTTTAAATTTCCAATAAGTATGAAATCTGGGCAATTTTTTTTTTTTTTACAAAATCGCCTACCTACTTGTTCTAAAAAAAAAGAAATCTGTTTTACAATCTGTCAAGGTTTGATCGATCAGTAGAATGATAACCGACTGACAGGTATCAGTTTCGGCATAGTGAGAATAAGCCAAGAGTGGCCCCTTCGTTTAGAGTACGGATATTATCCGGCATATTATAAGGACGACCTTGCTCCGAGGAGAATAATAGAAGATATCATCACAGAATATAAATCACTTTTATTATAACACACTGTTTCCAAACTAAAAACTAGATAAATTAAATTCACAATACACAGTTACTTCCAACTCTTAACAGTCTCGTGGTTGACACTCGAATACCCCGCATTGTGCTCCCAACCATGGTTTTATCGGTAAAAATCCCTACCATCACAAAACCCAAACGTCTCACAACGACCAATCACAGCCCGCATCAGTTCTCTTTAATGCGGCCCCGTGATTGGCCGGCGCTACGAATCAATTGAATAGCTTCTACTTCTGTCAGTACTCTAAAAGTAGTTGCCAGTATATTAAAATATTAAACAATGAAAATAAAGAATTAAATAATTTGCGATAAATCTCTACAAAATTGCAAACCCTAACAATCGACCATCCTGACGACGTGTGCGTCCCCGCACACGACCCAGGTGGAAACCCTAACAATCGGTATCGAGTACATGGTCAGCAGCACGAAAGTCCCCAAATACTATAACCATTACATGAATTAACAATTAAATATTCTAATACAATCAATTAAACATCAACAATTTGTACAAACTATAGTTTAAAACCTGTTTTATTTTTATTTTATTTACATTATTTAAATATTTTACATTACAATAAACTTCGTTAGTTAATTAGATAATTAATTCCATTCCTTTTATTTTATTAAAAACAAATGTATCATCAATATAATTGCTGTTAGGAAAACTGTACACTTGTATAATATTGTAAACATCTAGTTATCCATTCTATTCAAATTTATTAGACAACGAATCGAAACCACATCGAAATATCAATATGTACATATATCAATAATTGCCGTTAGGAAAACTGTACACTTGTATTTCTATTCTAATTTATTAGACAACGAATCGAAACCACATCGAAATATCAATATGTACATATATGGACTTACTCAGGTCTACGAAAGACTGGTGACTGGCACACCAGCGCAAGCCGATCGATTGCTTCACACGGCGCAGGTGAGACTACTTAATGGCATTGGGATCGAATCGAGTCCATGAGGACTGCCCAACTACCATTTCAAAATAATATAGACACCGACTGGCGGATATACAAGCCGATCGATTACTTGATACCGGACAGTGGCACAATGCATCGTGGTGGCTCACACAAGCCGATCGATTACTTGTGGAGACGCACCATCGTGGCACCGAACGTATCAAACCATGGCACGATCGATTCGATACCATGCATGACCGGCCGACTACCAATTCGAAACACCAACTGGCGGCACAAGCCGATCGATTACTTGATACCGCACAGTGGGTCGATGCATTGTGGTGGCTCACACAAGCCGATCGATTACTTGTGGAGACGCACCGTCGTGGCACCGAACGTATCAAAACATGGCACGATCGATTCGATACCATGCATGACCGCCCGACTACCAATTCGAAATCAGATTAAAACCAACGGCGTGCACAAGCCGATCGATTACTTGCGACGGCGTAGTGGGTCGATGCGCACAAACCGATCGATTGCTTGCGATTTATCTGGAAAGATACAAAAGACCTTCTGTAGCAACATTACTCTTAACATCTCAAATTATACACACAAAATTATGGATTCAAATTAATCACCATCATTACTATTCTACTACATTAGCTTTAGATTCATTTTCGTGAACTTCTATTGAACTTATGTGGCTCAAAGGCCTGTAGTTCATACTTTTGTTTTGCATGCGTGCTGCTAAACCGCAAAACATTAATGTGTTGATAGGGTTCTATAAACATGGACATAAGCTTTTTGCTTTGCCCATCACGGTTAATGCAGGGTTTATATTTCTGTCTTATCTTACCTATCTTGAACCCTACTGCGAATAACAGACCGCTATTAAGGAGTTTTTAATCGACTATCAAGTATCACGTTAAGAATGAGCTTTGACCCCATTCATGCTGCCACCAAATAACACCTCTGAATACACCTATGTTTTATTTTAACGTTGTTAAGTATCCAGCGAACCCTCCCCAAAAGCCTATCTCAATCTTTCTCATCATGTTAGTGCGTTTAGCGATTCAAGGATAGTACGATTGAATCAACAACCATCAACACCGATTATACAGTGTTTAAAACCTTTTCAAAAGCAAATCTTGTGAAAGCATGTGATGCAGAATAACTACAGTGATCGCTTGCCAAGCGATCCCCTGATCGACCCTAATTGTGTAAATTATAATCTTCAAAAACGAACACAGATTGTTTGTTTTCTTGACAGGTATAATCAATCAAGTAAACACACCCACAACTACAAGTAGGTGCGTATAACCTTACTTAGATCTTACGAAGGGCCTAAGGTGGTCAACATACAAATCATGAAACGGCACCACTATTTTTGTTTTTGCGACATTGTGGAGTAATCCCTCATTCGCTTTTAAATTATGTTTTTTTTTTTTAATAAGAGACTTCTATGCAAACGTTTATACATATATATACCAACGATATTGTACCATAATTTTAATTTTATTTACTTTTTTTGTAGCCCTACACGGTCCATAATTATACTTAGCTTTAAGCTACCAATTTAATAAATAACCACCTTGTAAATATTATGGAATGCAATAAACGATATGAATATATTAATTTTAACATTGTTTTCTGACTGACGAACCAGAATTGTCTGTTCTAAGGTCTTCTTTTGACACTGAAATGTTCGATGTCACCGTGGTTCATACGACACAGTTGTCACCCCTCGGAACTACCCATCGAATACTGCTTTTATTACCATGTAAATAACTTAATACTTGACAGTCTTTTAAAACGTAACTATTTATGTAATTTAGGCACTTCATCACAATCGCTGTTAATACTTTTGATCCTACAGATTTGTCTCCCAGTTGGACAGTGCAACCAGTAGTCATGAAATATTGTTATTACACTCAGAAATTGGTCATTGACGGCTACGGGACTTCGCGGTAGCTTATTTGGCGACATGACCCACTTTTGAACCAGTCCTATGTTACAGAACAATCGAACTCTTGCAAAGTTTACACATACAGCCACCCACTAGAGATTCTCAGAATTAACCCCGGTACAGGAATGTGGAATGCAGTTCACTGACCGGTAATTATTAAAATACCGTACCTAGCAGATAACCCTAAACTTCCGCAGAAGGAAAATAACAGCTAAACTTTATAACTGAGTAGAGATTCTTCGCTTCTGCTAAAGTCTGTGATGTAGTATAGTAAGCGATGATATGCTTGCTCTGCTCAGAAATTGGAACCCAGCTATCATCGCAACTTATTGTAGCAGTGCATGCTAGACGTAGAGCCAGCACCGAATTAGACGTAGAGCCTAACGCTGCTGGGATCCGTACTCACTATCGAATTTCTGCTCAACGTAGAGCTGACCGTTAAACTATTAGACCTTAAGTAGTTTCACTGAAAACCATAACCCTCGTGACGGTAGTGCTGCTTAAGCAAATTTATTGAACACGAAAACGTGACAAGCCACTGTCGTAGCATCGAGCTCGAGCCCTTGCTGCTTAGAGAACAGCACTACGGGTAATACCGATGACAGGCCTGTTCAGCAAGTAGAGGTATCTAGTCTTCAATGACAGGAATAAGATAATTTCAAGTTAACAGCCGATAATCAATGCACATTCTAAATGAACCATCCCTTTTACGAACAAGCAAACTAAGACTAGTTTGAGACGGGCTAACTATTCCGGGATACAACATTTTCTAATAGACGTTGCTAATTTTCAGACACATTTTTTTTTTCCAACGAGCCTGATTTGTATAATGCTGTGATTGTGACTACATTTGACGGTGGTCCCGTTATGGCCTTGTCCGAAAATTGCACTATTCTCACGACAAAATACAAAATCTATCAAGATCCGACAAATGGCTGATGATGGTACTATCACAACATCAACACGTCCGCACTTAGCTTGATAAGAGTACTTTAGACATGTATTACTGTTTCTACTCTCTTTCATGTGTACTATTCGGGTGCAATGCGTTTTTTTTTCAATACTGCTACTAAATGGTAGATAAATCAGCCAATACCGTGGCTGCACCGTACAACCCAAAGACATCGACTGATCAAGCTGTAAGGGAACATTCACTCATTTGTCAAACTCAGGTTAAGGAGAATTTATTACCTACATCAAGAAATTGCAACTGAGTCAAGTTTTTATAAGCGATTAATGTTCGTGCGCTTCCGCTGAAGCCGCATCAAAACTGGCTTGTCTTACATGCATTCACCACCCCCTGATACAACTTGGGCAGTAACGTCTATGCATAGTTGAGGTGATAACATACCCAGACTTAACAAAGGACCATGCCCATAGTATGGAGCTGAAAGTCAGCAATGCAATGCCCAAATTGCACTCTATGTCATAAGATAACTTTTTAACAGTATTTATATGATATCTAGATTTAATGTTATTTATAGCACCGGTTCAAAAGATATTGGACATTAAACATGATAACTTCCTACTGGTTTTTTTTTTACATTTTATCGTTCACAGACAGCATTGCTATTAGTTTTTCACTAGGAACTTCATGATCATCACATAAGCTAAGTCAGATCAGTGTTCTTTTATATACTTATCTGTATGTTATCAGATAAACATGTCAGTTATTTAGAATTATCTAGTCTGTCTCCATTGTATAATGTCAATATGTATGTGAAAACAATTTGGTTAGATACACTGGTACTGCAATGTTAACAATAACGTCTTATTTTTTTTTTTTATATCTAGTGCTTCATATGATTTAAAATTAACAACATAATTCGAGTTTTTATTTATTAGAGCAATCTTATAAATTACTTTATCTGGGCATTTCTGGGGCACAGATGGGCATTGTCATTTGTAAAACCGATGAGAGATGATTAGACAAAGTCCTAATTTTTGTACAACATATCCATTCGTTAAAGTGGAGTCACTGCCAAAGGGTACAAAGGCCGTGAAGAGTCCTATTTTCCGTACTTCATTCATAAATTTTGAGTAACGGCTCGGCTATTCTGACTTAATTAAACCTATACATGTCGCTTTTTGCAATGCCTTTTAATAGAAAAAGGATAGCACCAGTAATTCATACTGGTGAACGCATACTGGTGAACGCATACTGGTGAACTCATACTGGTGAACGCATACTGGTGAACGCATACTGGTGAACTCATACTGGTGAAACCATACTGGGGACCAGTCAGCAACTTTGGCTCGTAAAGAGAGTTCGATCTTAAAAAGGACTGATGATCTTTAATGCCACAAAGATATTGCAAGAGTTTATCAGGATATGAGCATTGCGATGCCAGAGAGCCAGACCTCAAAGTTCGATACTTATATCTGCGAATAATACAATCTACCGCACGTTTTCCCTACAATATCACGTTGATTGTGCGTCAATTCTTCATAATAAACCTCGTACCTACTCCTTCGTCCTAAGACTCCTAAGTAGCCCCCCCCTTCAAGACATAAGACCCGGCTATGTTCTGCTCGAAAGGAAAAACAAACAGTAATTTCTCTTGCCATTCTTACCAGGCCAATAGAATCGAACTACCAGACCTCGGCCAGATCCTAGAACTTCTAAATACCAAAATCAGTGATAGTTCTATCACCCTCCCGTATAGCGATGCACACTTGTTAAACAAATATAATTAATTTAACAAAGCATGCATGCGTGATTTGAAGGATCCAAAATCTAAGTCTCGGTTTTTGCGTCCTGGGAAGATTGCAAGACCATCCCTAACGCATTTACAATATCGAAAACCACTTTTTTTTAAATGAAGGACTACGTGACCTGTTAGATTGTCCCGCGTCGACACGTGGCTCTGTGCTACCGGCAGTCAGCGGACCGATTGCGATGGCTCCTTCCACGTCGGTCGTTGTCCCGCCGTGATTGTTAACGCTGATTCCGATCCACCTTTGTCATCCTCGCAGCCGTCATTCCGTAGCTCACGCTCGACTCGCAACAAAAAGGTTGTGTGAATATTATGCTACAGACTTACACGTGTATCGTATTATGACGGTAGCTTGTAAACAGTAGTAGAGAGCATTTTATATAGGCAAGCTAAAATTACTACCTATCTACCTAACACAATCACTGCCATACGCTGTAGGAATATTTTGGTATCAGATCACCCAACAATAACCGACGAGACCATTACTAATACTGCAATATGACACTAATACTGCGCACTTCAGCTATAATTTGATACAATACAGGCAGTGCTATCATCTTCCATATTATTCCATATCATGCAAGAAATGAATACAATCTCCCAATTATATTATTAGTTATAGGCTATCCGAAACTGTTACATACCTATGTATTTTTTTATAAGAATACAATTGGTATGGATGTATCTGTCAATCATTGGACTACCTATTGAAATTTCTCCGTCTTGACCGTCTTCTGTTTTTATTTGCAGAAAATAGCGGATTATACTACGGTTTAAGACATTTATTTTCTCAAAAGATTACAAGATAATCATTTACAGAGAAAATACAAAATATAATATACGAACAGTTTGATTTGCTCAATTAGCGTTGTACATAAAAATAGGGGTAGGTACTTTTAAAAATATTTAAACATTTTTATTTTTCCAGGTATTGCGGGTACCTTCATTTCATTTAGAAATCACAATGCACGATAATAAATTTTAAGCAGCAAGCCGATATAGAAAAACTACAACGCATAGAGATAAATATCAATTCAAACTAATTCAAAAGACAAAGATTACTTAATTCAAAACACTTCTTGTCTAAAAATTGTAGATTTGGGCGTGTACTTACGTTTTGTTGAAGTTAGTTGCGAATCCCACTTCTGATCTATAAGGACGACCTTGCTCCGAGGAGAATAATAGAAGATATCATCACAGAATATAAATCACTTTTATTATAACACACTGTTTCCAAACTAAAAACTAGATAAATTAAATTCACAATACACAGTTACTTCCAACTCTTAACAGTCTCGTGGTTGACACTCGAATACCCCGCATTGTGCTCCCAACCATGGTTTTATCGGTAAAAATCCCTACCATCACAAAACCCAAACGTCTCACAACGACCAATCACAGCCCGCATCAGTTCTCTTTAATGCGGCCCCGTGATTGGCCGGCGCTACGAATCAATTGAATAGCTTCTACTTCTGTCAGTACTCTAAAAGTAGTTGCCAGTATATTAAAATATTAAACAATGAAAATAAAGAATTAAATAATTTGCGATAAATCTCTACAAAATTGCAAACCCTAACAATATCAAGTTTTTTTTTTAAGATTTAAGAGGCTTGCCCACCCTTCATGAAGCCAATTAAGCTTTACTGACTAATAGCCTTATAACTATCGACCAGCATGGTGCCAATCTCCAGGTTCAGAGTAGCTAGCTATTACAAATTGAGTAATGAAGTTTCATAAAACTAAGTGAATCAACTTCGTTAGAGATTCCTTCCACCACACCAACAAAACTGATCAGGGACTATTCTGTGGCAACATTTGTAACCGTTATTTGTTGCCTCCGCACCTTCGAGCACAAATTCCGATACCACGCGAAGCTTGCATTTGGCTGATGATTACCATTAGGTATCTATGCATAGATTTAGAATTTTTCTTTCGATCATAATTGAAGGTACAACAACAGCGAATATTTATTCGCTTTTATCTAAAAATAGACGAACTCACCTGTAGTAGTAAATAATGCGGGTAGTTAGGCCAAGAAAAAAAATGCAATATCTGAAGAATACAACAGATAAGCTGTATGATTTCCGATGAATGCAACTGTCGTATTTAGGACATTGTATAATTAGGCCAAACAATCTCCGAAGAATACAACGGATAATAAAAATTTGTGCTTCCCAATGAATGCAAAGGGTACACAAATTCAGCTCGAGCGTATAAATCTTCGCAGGTACAGCAGCAGCAGGCAGGCAGAATGATATTTAGGCACAATAATATCCGAAGAATTCTACGGATTAAACAGTAGTGATTTCCAATGAATTCAAAGGGTACACTTTAGCTCGAGAGTATACATCTTCGTTAACAGCGACACGAACAATGTTCCACTTTTAATTTTATGTCTTCTTTATTTTCGATTTTTCATGATTTCAAAGATCCCTTGTATTTGAACTCGTGCGAACGCCGTGATCGCACGGACAAGAATGAGGTGGCTGTCGCTCGGCTGAGGCGGGGTGGTTGCTGAAGGGATAATTCTCTTTCTAACCTCTAAAACTTGTGCGATATCTCCGGATCGTACCCACGGGGTGATGGAAGAAATATCTTGGAGTCAAGGACTGGATAATTTATATTTTAATCATTCAGTGATCTATTTTAACTAATCGGGAATTAACGCGAAAGTCTAAAAGTATATATCATTCAGAAAAGTCATAGGGTCTATGGACTGCACGCCACAGCTATAGCTCTGCAGCTCAAACCAAAAGAATAAGAATAGATGAGGTGCATAGTAAGTGAAACCACCTAAAGTAATACCAAACCCACCAACGTAATGACCAGTTGAAAACTAGAACAAACGGATGTTTATATGTTGTATGTGATGGGAGCGGTTTGTTCGTACTGTATTACGAGTATAATATATACTGTGGTCGATTTGTGATTAAAAATTAGGTATGCTATTAAGACAAATTCATGATGGATAAAGCAAAGTTTCTATTTAACCTTTTGCTTATTCAAATCGGAACTGACAATATAAGCAATGTATAGAAAAGGCTTGCTTACATTCAAAACAAAAACATTATTCCACGATTGTTGCTTTTATTGACCTCGCTTAGATTGACTGTTCGAATAACGCTATCTTATCCAATTATCCACCTACAACTTTCGGAGTTAAGTAGCCCATAACGAGTGACAATGGAGCGGAACTTGAAAGTATATAGGCAATAAGCCCTAGTAGATCGAGCACTGTTACAACAAAATGGGCAGGCTATGGACGCAGGGAATGTAGTACCTTTGATGCGCGTCGACGCTTCCAATCAAAGGAGCTCGGAGAATATCCGACGGCCTTTCGGCTTGGCTCTACACCTTTGTGTTCAAAGAACTTCTGCTTGGAACTTTTTTTGTAAGAGCTAATGATGTTCCGTTTAGTATTTCTCCAACAGCAAAAGTATTCTTATACTAAATGAAACGAATTTCGTACTCTTTTTTTTTAGGATGTTGAGATCTACGCTACGATTACTAGAAAATGTTGTCTTTTACTTACGCGAGTATTACACATTGAAATCAAACTACTTTTATGGATTTTATCGCGGTTGATTTTAGATTTTACTACCCCGACGTTTCGAATGCTTTGCAGCACCCATGGTCACGGGAGGACTGAGATGTTGAACGTCCTTATGTCACAATTATGCCGTGTACCCTTAGGTCTTCTTAGTTATTATTGTTGGTCCGATCTACGCAGAAAGAGCTTACAGTATCTTGAGGCCGTGCAGTGTTTTGCTTGGTATTGGATTTAATTATATTTATCCAAAATACCGCAGTGCCTGAAGACGAAGGTTTTTAACCACTGTGTGTTGCCAGTGATGACATATGGTACCGAGACGTGGTCTCTAACGGCTGGCCTTTTAGAAAAGTTCAGAGTCACACAACGAGCCATGGAGAGAGCTATGCTCGGAGTTTCTTTGCGCGACAGAATCCGAAATGTGGAGATTCGCCGAAGAACTAAGGTCACCGACATAGCTCTCAGAATCTGCAAGTTGAAGTGGCAATGGGCAGGCCACATCGCTCGAAGAACCGATAACCGTTGGGGAAGAAAGGTTCTCGAGTGGCGACCACGAACCGGAAGACGCAGCGTTGGCAGGCCTCCCACTAGGTGGACAGACGACATTGTGCGCGTCGCAGGTAACCGGTGGATGCAAATAGCCAATTGTCGTTCATTGTGGCGTTCTAAGGGGGAGGCCTATGTTCAGCAGTGGACGTCTTCCGGCTGATGATGATGATGATGATGATCACAGGATATTATGATTTCAATCTACGCTTCTAGGTTAGAGTCGTTGAAATTTTTAGTCTAGGGTATTAATGGATTTTTTTGGGAAAAATATTTCTTACTAGCTGACCCACGCAGCTCCGCTTGCGCAATTTTTACGTTAAGAAAATTTTTAATTACAGACAGACATTCGCTTCGAATACATAACCTCCTTTTTTATAGTCGGTTAAAAACTGGGACCCACTTTTTACTTGCTCTCCGAAGCACGGACCCGTTTAGTTCAAATGGCGTTAAACGGTCACCCATCTATTTAATGACCTTACCTAACGTTGCTTAACCCGATCGATTACAAAACCTTGATAAAAACTCTCTATGAGTGTTCCCTTACTAATATTTATTATATTATAAAGAAAAATTGATAAAATCTGACCAAGCGTATAACCAAGTACCCATTTTGACTTTAATCCCCTCTTCCAAAAGAACCCTGCTAGATTACGGGATAAAAAGTATCCTATGTCCTACCTTGTAGTAAGGTCTCAAATCATGCCAAGTTTCATTTGGATCTATTCAGTAGTTTAGGCGTGATGCTCAGCCGTGATACAGACAGACAGACAGACAGACAGACAAAAATTTAAAAAATTACATTTTCGGCCTCAGTATCGGTTATAGAATGCCCTCCAAAAATAATTTTCAAAATATCTTCAATGTACAGAATTGGACCTGTTACAGTTTTATTATAAGTATAGATAGATTATTATTAGATACATTCATATTTGATAGTTTTAAGCCTGTGGTGTCACCGTTGTTTGATAAGAAATTACCTATTTAAGCAGTGCCAAGGTTTTGCATTATATTTTAGGCACAACAGTAAACACAATTTAGAAAAGTTCTACTCTAAGGGCTCATAATTTGCACACACGCGCTTGGTAACAGTTAGTGCATAATGTAACATGTTCATGCTCTGAGGTTTATGTGAGAGGGCTTTGCGGGTTTCACTGGCTTTTGCCTTCGTACACTCGATTCAGTGGCGTTTCGCTAGCTACGCATAAATCGGCAATTCACTGAGCTTCAGGTGACTGCTCCGAGCTGTTTCCACGTTTATTTGAAACGGGAACATTTGTTTTGTGAATGTGAACCTTAATTTTCGCTGTGTTGTATTATTTGATGCCACTATTTTACAGAATTTTGAAATTTTAATGATTAGCAACGCTAAGGGCTAAAAATTTAGGCCAAGGAAAATAAAGTGGCCACCATTTTTTTAACCATCGATGGTGGCAGCGATAAAAGCCTCTGGTGGCAAATAGTGGCAATCGACGGGGGCCAAGGGTGTCGAGCTTGGTTAAGATAATGGACTGTTAAACGTCCGTAACCAGTTCCGGTGGTGGTGAACAGGAAAAAATAGCAGATTGTTTGCTGAAAGAAACAGATGTTTTTTTTTTTGTGGGTGCACTTGAGCCCAATAATAATCATATTTTTAGACTAGATAAATCAGTGAAAAGGAAGAAAAGAAAACAGCTTTACGGTGTACCCACCTTTTTTTACTACCAAGGTCGCAAACAAGCATGTGGCCCGCCTGATGATAAGCAGTCACCTCAGCCTATAGACGCTAACAATAATAGAAGCGTGTAACAATACTAGCGCGGTGCCCACCCCGAAGACGATATGAAGTCTCTTGTGTTTGGTAATTTCACCAGCTACAGTGCCCTTAACACCGGAACACAGCAATGTTTACAGTGGTCACACCTGGACTTGGTGGTGCTTTCCCAAGGAACCTACCACCTAGTAAACTCGATGGAAAGCGGTCATGCAGCCATGAACAAAAGCGCATTAGCTTATTAAAAGTAACCTGAGTCAGAGATCAAATCAGAGAGTCCCTCAGCCGATAATTCAGCAACACCTCATAGTCATCATGATCAGCCGAAAGACATCCACGGCTGAATAAAGGGCTTGACTTGAAACTTGGGCCTTATGCTACTGTTTTTAGCCTCTAGCTCTAGGCTAATATTCTGTACGTAATAATAACCTATTTATGTTAAATTATTATTAATAAAAGATTAGATTTCGATTAGCTATCATTAAGGGACAATATTTCTTAAACCTACCTAGACCACCTATCTTTACTAAAATTATTCTAAACACTAAATTGACAATACCATTTTACGATAATTCCTTCAGAAATTGCCATTTAACGCACATGCGCCTCAAGCAATTCCTTGTTTACTCTATAAAGAACATTTTTAATGAGAAAGTAATCTTAATAAGCTCAGTGCTCGCGACAATTTGCATTTACAATTTAATATTCACATATAACGAGTATTCTGAATGCAGAAATCTAGCTCTTATTCTTAAATAACACAAAGGAGATAATCGAATCACGTTTCGCTGCAAAGATTGAGCGTATTTCTTAATTTCCCCAGTATATTAATTGAGTTAGTCAGCCTCAATAGGGGTGTATCGGTGTTCAGTAACCGGGGCGGGCCTAATGAGCGGCTTGTTGTAGTTTGACAGAGTGATTTAATATCGCCGCGTGATCGTTTCAGTAAATCGGGATTAGTTCGGGGTGAGTCCGAAGCGTGAATTATTGCGGGAAATGAGCTGCCGTCGCGTTGGTCGGGGCCGAAATTACATTTTGCGTCAATACCGTGTATTGTGCATATATCAGTGACGCTGATGGCTTTTATACCTGGATTCAAAACCATTTTTGGACTTTATAGATATAAGAAAAGAGTTTAATTTGCAGTGTGGATTTCAAATCCATAGCTTCTTTGGACGTATAAAAGTAAGTTTGCTATACAGTAATTATGCCTATGTAGAAACTGCTGATCGTGAAGTATGTTTTGATGTAATTATTTTAAATGTACTTAGCAGAGCTGCGGTAGCAGCTTTCGTACAAAAACATTTGTGGTTTTCACTTTCCTAGCTTGATCTGATCGTACATATGGCAGTAAGGATTTCACACTGATACAGACTACCAGCTGAGTTCTTTTTATAGAGTTATTAATAAGTGTACGTAGAATCTATACTTATAATAAAACTGTAACAGGTCCAATTCTGTACATTGAAGTTATTTTGAAAATTATGTTTGGAGGGCATTCTATAACCGATACTAAAGCCAAAAATGTATTTTTTTTTATTTTTGCTTGTCTGGCTGTCTGTCTGTATCTCGGCTGAGCATCACGCCGAAGCTACTGGATGGATTGAAACGAAACTTGGCATGATTTGACTTAATACTCCGAGGTAGGACATAGAATACTTTTTATCCCGACATTCGGCACGGTTCCCTTGGGAGAGGGGACTAAAATCAAAATGTGTACTTGGTTATACGCTTGCTCCGATTTTAAAAATTTTTCATTTCGTAAGTAAACATTCATAGGCAGTTGTTAACAATGTTTGGAAATCGATCAGGTTAAGCAACGTTAGGTAAGGTCATTAAATAGATGGGTGACCGTTTAACGCCATTTGAACTAAACGACTCCGTGCTTCGGAGGGCAAGTACAAAGTGGGTCCAAGTTTTTAACCGACTTTAAAAAAGGAGGTTTTGTATTCTATACGAATGTATATTATTGAAAGTTTAGTTAACTTAAACACAGGCAGCGCGGGCGGAGCTGCGTGGGTCAGCTAGTTGTTAATAAAACTCTTTCCCAGTGGGCACTTTACTCTTGAACCACTTCACCGATAAGACAAGATACTTGTGATTATTTGAATATAAGTCGAATACACAGAACTCCACACGCAGTGAGTATGTTCGTACCACACACATCAGTGTTGTCAACAATGAAACAAGAAAATCCGGAATGCGCATGATGGTAATGGAATATCAATTTAACAAAAAATATTAAAACTCAAAGAAAAAAACAGCCATACGCTTCTTGCGAGGTTTAAATCACTTGAAACTACGCATATTGGTTAACTAGCGACCCGTTACATTCACTCTGCCTTTTAAGGTGTTTATCCTAAACAGTACATAGTATTAATAGATACTATTATTATATACTATTAGTATTATTTTACTAGGTGGTAGGTTCCTTGTGCAAGGAACCATCCAGGTAGGTACGACCGCAGTGTCAGATATTCTGCCGCCAAACAGCAGTGCGTAAGCATTGCTGTGTTCCGGCGCGAAGGGCACTGTAGCTGGTGTAATTACAGGAGACAAAGACTTAATATCTAATGTCTTAAGGGTCGGCAAAGCGCTAGTGATTCTTCTGGTGTTGCTAGCGTCCTTGCTGCGGTAACTGCTTACCATAAGGCGGGCCGCATGCTTGCATGCCACCTAAGCAGAATAAAAAAAAAACACACTAGGTATATTATTTATAGAAAAAAAAACAGTTTTTGATTTCATAAGAGCAATTAGCTAATATCTACATTTAACTACCTATACAAAATACTGTCTATAATTTAATTTCTGTCTATAATATGTTTTTTGGCGGGCCCGTTGGTCTAGTGGTTAGTGACCCTGTCTGCTACCCAACAGGTCGTGGGTTCGATTGCCACCAAGTGTCTGGGTGTTTTATCTATATACCTATGTATGTATTTACAAAAAAACAATATATATGTATTAGTATCAGTTGTCTGGTTCCATAGTACAGGCTCTGCCTAGTTTGGATCAGATGACCGTGTGTGAATTGTACCAGGATATTATTATTATTATTATTAATTAGTGTCACTGGAAGATACTAGTGTCTATGCAAGGTCTAGTTAAGACGCTAGAGATATATCTAAGTCGCAAACTATAGCTAAGTTAAGAATAGTATAAGCTTAATTTGTTTAAGGATATTTTAGTTTTATGTCAATAAAGTTTTTATTATTATTTTATTGTTGTAGTTGAATACCGCCCGACGCTGTAATTGGGACCGATTCCCATCAATTACACATGTACGAGTATGTATGGTACATTGGCGGAACAAAAGCATCCCAACAAGTCAGGACAGCTTGAACAAGACCCGAGCGGGTCGCGCCGAATCGTATGCAGTTATTAACACAAACAAAGCTGGTTGTGTGGGATGATGTGCACGCATTGTGCGTATTTCTTTTTTTATTCCACGTATGTGGGCCCGGTTCTGTTGTTATTGAATTATCATAATATTTTTAAATGTAGGCGCGGACGTGCGTTCCGTATGAGTACAGTCTTCGGGTACAGTGTACGAATAATTTTTACCTGTATATGATTATTATTTCCTGGTACATGACATGCAGCTGCGATGCCATATCTTAAAAGTATAAAATAAGGTCATATCCCTGTCTGTCTCTCTGTTAGCTTGTTTACTTTTTAACATTCTTACACAACGTATTTTGACGCAGTTTTTGACATTTCCGGAAGGTTTAAGTATATACTTAGTAGGATAAGATTGTACATAAAACAAACGGCGAAGCTGCGATGGTTCTCTAGAAAAATAAAGTTACAGTTACAGTTTTGTGTACACATAATGATTTTTTGGGTTAAGTACGAATGATGTCATTTTTACTCGGCAATCGTTTACCAATTATCGTAAAGTAATGCTAGTTTAAATATACATAGATAATGTGGCCGGAAAAAAACATGCCTTCCGTAGTTATAGTAACCAATTTTTCGATTAGGAATTAACCATTTTGCAGCTTAGGTCATCATAAGCCTAAATTCGTCCACTATTTCGGCCTCTCCAATTGCACGTCACTGGCATTGATCTTAGCTTTCCTCATCCAGTGCAAGCTAGGTATTTAAAAGTAAAAGCATATGATTTGTTAACAACTTAATTCTCAATACAGTATAGAATAGTATAGAAGTATAATAAAATTACAGTGTTATTAAAATCATCAATAAAATATTATCATAAAATATCTGTACGCGGCCTGAGTACAGCGTTTCGCCATTAGTGTTGTAGTTTGTAGCGGGGCAGATAACATTCCCGTTTACCCCACAGTTTCTGTATCGGCGTAGGAATACTGCAATTACACCTTAAAGATTTGTTGGCATCGGCTAAGGACGTGGTGCAAGTTATAAAATATTACGTTGATTTTGTTATTTTAATACGACACGATAATTCACACGGCCGTCCAATGCCCGACTAGACTTGCGCTATGGCAACGTGATAAGAGGCACACATACAACACATATAAGTACGTGTGCAAAAAATGACGTATATGTGTGCAAAGGCACACAAAATGTTTGTCCTATCAAACTTATCTTACTTACTTATTACTTAGATTAACTACTTTTTTGTTAGTCACATTTGCTAAGAAGAGCTCGAACTGTGATAATAATTCTTAGTGGTCGGCCACACTGCAGGCCTAGCGCGGCGGCGGCGGCGGGCGCGAAATATCAAACATATGAAAACGCCGCTTGCGGCCACACTGAAGTGACTTGCGCGGGAGCCTAGCGCGACCGGCTTGCGCGAGTTTGCGGGCGTACTTTTCAAACGTTCCTATCCGCTCGTTCTGGCCACACTGCGGGCCTAGTCAACAAGCGACCGATCGCGCGGCTGGCGGGGTATCAAACCATTTCGGTCTTGTCGCTCGTTTTAAGTATTTTTTTATTATTAAATAACTTTAAATACATGTATAAAAAAGGTTTTTTTGGACATTTGAAATTGTAAGTGTATAATATGTTTATTGTTAATGTTCCTTAATAAATAAAATAAACTTTTTTGACTACAATTTCAATTCTTAATATATTTTTTTTTTAAATCTCCATTCATTTAACTGTTTTTAGTTATTTCGTGCGCACCCAGCACACCATCTCTTATGATCAACGCCTCCAATCTCAGGATTGGCCTATCCAGTAAAAAATACAGAATCCTCATAAAAGGTTTGCGACACCTGCAATAAATGTTATCGCCACAACAGCCCGCGCGTCACTGTGGCCACCCGGCGCGCCCGCCGCCGCGCCCGCGCTAGGCTCAAGTCACCGCGCGTTCACTGTGGCCAACCACTTAGGGTTATCACGATATTTGCAGTCAATGACAAAAAGTGATAGCGGATACGTTTTTTGTAAAATGTTTTTAATAATTGGTTAAAATAATATAGCAATGGAGCTGTTTAAATATAATTTTAACTAAAGCCCAAAGGTATAAGGTATTATGTGGGGGGTATCATGTGGGGGCAGAATTTGTATACATACACAAGTACCATCTCTACATGTCATCATCATCATCATCATCATCATCAGCCGAAAGACGCCCACTGCTGAACAAAGGTCTCCTCCTTAGAAGGGAGGGGTTGCCATAATCCCCACGCTTGGCAGACGGCTTGGGGAACGCAGTATATGTGGTAGGTTATCCAATAGAAAGACGCTGCTGCCCGTCTTCTTGATTTATCTTAGTCGCCGCTTACGAACACCTAACAGGAGGAGATGGGTGGGTGGTGATTCTTACCCAGACACCCCACATGTATTTCAATAAGACTATTATAGATAATTTTCACATTTCTATACAGTGTAAACCTACAGTAAAACAACCATACATTTATAGCGTTTCCAGGTAACCTCATGCGTACGTAAGTGCTGATTTCAAACCAATCGTGTCGGTCCGTCGTTCCGTCCTACCGGATTGTGGATGGGAGTAAAAAAAGACAACGATGTCCGTGCAAACTTTTGTGTATCTCCTAGGTGACCATCCAGACACCAAGGCGGGTGACAGATGACGCGGTGTAGGCTCTGCGTGCTGGTGGAAGCGTGCGTTCTTGCTCCTTCCCGGGACGTGTTCAAGCGAGTGTCTGGCGAGGTCTGAACGAAGGGCCCAGGGTATCTCCATATAGCGTCGATGAAGGCCACCGGGAGGTCTTAGTGGGTAAAACTCCCACATAACCCGGCCTATGCCCCTACTGAGACTGGGTATCTTTTAAAGGTTTCTTCCCCGTCAAAAAAAAGGAAGGTGACTACCCAGGCTGATTAAAGATTAGCCGCAGAACTTAATTATTGTTGTACGCAGATAGTATTTTATAGCTTGCGCCAAGGCCTTCGCAGCGATCGTTGTTCGCGGCGCCACATCTTGTTCGCCCACGCCGCGCCGGCCGCGCACGCATCGCGATCGCGAGCTTTCACAACCATCGCTCGCACCTACCGTAGAGTCACGGCGTCTGATCTAGTGTTACTATATTCAAAAACATTAAAAAATATACAATAAATAATTCATTACACTCGGAAATTGTCGACTTATTTGGGTAGGTATATTTGGCAGGTCCGTTGGGCTAGTGGTAAGACACCCTGGACGACCCATTATCTGGTCTACCTTGTGTCTGGGTGTTATTTATCTATATTAGAAAGTATTCACAACAAAAAAAGTACATATTGTAATTAAATACATACCTATAGTAGGTATACATTGTAATTGTCCGCCCGTGACCATGGGTGCTGCAAAGCAATCGAAACGTCGGGAAAGTAAAACCAGAAATAAACCGCGATTTTTTCCGTAAGAGTGGTTTAATTACTGTGTGTAGAATTCGCGTAAATAAAAGAAAACATTATAAAAAGTATACTTACTTGTATTTATATCGGTTATCTAGTTATTATATAGTACAGGCTCTGCCTAGTTTGGGATCAGATGACCGTGTGTGGTTTGTATCGGAATATTATTAATAGGATACTATATATAAGTATCTATTTTATAAAAGTTATATTTAGTTTTAATATACGCAACGTAATAATAACAACCGTTGTTATAGCCGTATTGTATGTGTATTCTTGTAACTTTTGTATTGACGTCGGCATGGTTTATTTTCATCAAAACCTGACGACGATCGTCAAGTTATGTACAAAAAAATGCAATGTAGATCGCAATTTTTTTAACTAACTTGTGTCGAGACAAGAAAGCTGTTGACCTGATGGTAATGCCTTCGCTTGATGGTAAGGACTTCGCTCGATGGTAAGGAACAGGCCTGTCTATAGACGGTTGCTTTGCACTTCCGCTCATCACACGAGACTTTATTTATTAGGTCTCTGCGGCTATTACTGCTGCTGTTGAGTTTTACATACCGTATTATATTCTAAACTAGCTGACCCACGCAGCTCCGCCTGCGCTATTTTTACGTTAACTAAACTTTTAATAACAGACATTAGCATCGAATACATAACCTTCTTTTTTATAGTCGGTTAAAAACTGGGACCTACTTTTTACTTGCTCTCCAAAGCACGGACCCGTTTAGTTCAAATGGCGTTAAACGGTCACCCATCTATTTAATGACCTTACCTAACGTTGCTTAACCCGATCGATTACAAAACCTTGGTAACAACTCTCTATGAGTGTTCCCTTACTAATATTTATTATATTATAAAGAAAAATTGATAAAATCTGACCAAGCGTATAACCAAGTACCCATTTTGACTTTAATCCCCTCTCCCTAAATAACCGTGCTAGATTACGGGATAAAAAGTATCCTATGTCCTACCTCGTAGTGAGATCTCAAATCATGCCAAGTTTCATTTGAATCTATTCAGTAGTTTCGGCGTGATGCTCAGCCGTGATACAGACAGACAGACAAAAATTAAAAAAAATACATTTTCGGCCTCAGTATCGGTTATAGAATGCCCTCCAAAAATAATTTTCAAAATATCTTCAATGTACAGAATTGGACCTGTTACAGTTTTATTATAAGTATAGATTTTATTTTACATTATGAGCATACACTTAAAATAAAAATGTGTATCTGAAAAGCGGGCATGTGGCAACACTGCTTTTGTTAACGTGTTTGTAACTCAGCCGTCTCTATCTAGCGCCACTACAAGATAGATTTATTCGCTCTTGACAACGTCTCAAGGTATGCCAATAATTTTGTATGAGAAGGTTCTCACGAATATGCTGAGAATTCTAAACGTATAAAACCGTGAGCTTATGTGAGATACTAAGATTCCAGAAAGCATATAAGATGTATACCTACTAACTACCTAAAGAGACTGTATTTTTATAAAGTGTACACATTTATATAATTTCATGTGCCATGTTTCATGTACCTTATAAAGGCGTTCAAACACCCTACAAAATAGTGAGGAACACTTAATTCCCACATCCATTGTAATCGATTGGTCCGTTAAAAGGTAATTAAGTGTTTACGGTCGTCATGTGTAAGCACAGCGGCTTCCCTTATTTTCTGGCGAGAGGCTGCGTCTGACAGCCTTCAGTCAGCGCCGGCGGGCTGCGCGCGCGCACGCGTCCGATATTAAACGCTGTCCCTACGAGACGGTACTACGTTTGTTTACTAACATCGAGACGATCGATCGTCCGTTGGATCATCGCCGTACAAATCATGCTTACATAAACTTAAAGTCATATGTTTGCACATCAGGCTGATGTTACATACGTTCGAGTATAATATAAAATTGTATGACTTTCTGCTAATGCGATGTCGACGACTCGAACATTTAATAAGTCGTCGCCACCGCTTTATGCACTTCTGTGAACATAAATAACTTGCATAATGTGACAGATACATTTGTAGAGATCGCATTTAGTGGTGTTAACAGACAATTCAGAACATGAGACCCTCAACGGTTATCGTTTATGTTATCGCGCTGGCGATCGTCGTCGGTGGCGAGTTCAGGATACGCGGCCGAGTGAGAAAAAGATACACGTCTCACAGGCGGCACCGGGCCGTTCTGCCACCGTGCAGTTTCAACGAGACGATTATCGATGATGAGTGGTCACTGATGGAAGCGATAGGGAAATCCAAGTACATTTTCACTGGAAAAGTTATACACGTAAAGAAATTTAGGTCGGACGGCGAGACCACACGAAAGAGATCGAATTTGTACACAGTGTATCTTCGGAGAGTGTTGAAGGGGGATGTGGGTGAATTAGGGCGGTTTGTGAAGGTGGAAGGGTCTGATGAGGCGCTGAGCGGTTCCACGCTGATAGTGGAGCGACAGCGAGCCCGGGAGTCCTGTGCACCAGCGCCGAGGCCACGGCTGTCTGCGATCTTCCTCAGCGATGGAGCGTACGCTGACCTTGGGAGAGGGCCCTCTCCTCGCCTCCGTATCGTCACTGATCCTGTGCCCTTAACGCTCTACCATTTGGATAGAGTCAATGCTGCTGTTAAAGGTAGGCTTAGTCTTATAGAATAGAAGAGAATAAAGCAATCACACTACTTACCTACCGATTACTACAACAAAGTTATGCATAAAGTTGGAAGCATCAATCTTCCACCAAAACCTTTTCTTTGCACCACCTTTTTTTTCCTAATTTGAAATTATTAGGTCATATCTAGTCTATACTATGGACCAACCAAATTATTTATTTGTCAATATTTATACAATATCATGTCATTAATAATTATTAAATAACAAATAAGTTACTCAGCTTCTTAAACTAACAGGCAATGTCAAAATACAATTCACATATGATTCAGATGAGCACGATAAAACCGTGGCTCTTGATGTGGGATGAGAATTAAAATTAATAGGGGCAAAATACATATAATGAATGCAATCGGTTTAGCTTCGTAGAAATTACAATAATGTGTGGGTGTTATCCATAGCGTACAACACCGTGAGGGCATTAAAGCGATTTTGATCGACATCTTGACAACTGTTCGTTAACTTAATGGAGTGAATGCGATCGGAACGTTTGTGCTCCAACGGTCGGCTGTGCTTAACATAAACATAGCTTTGGATAGACAAGGATCAATCAGTGGGTACATATTGTACCGAGATCATTGTTAGTGCAAACATGTTCTAATCAGCTACATAAACTACATCAAAAGCTAAATGATTAATCGTTCACTGTAACTCTGTATCGTCTTAGAAGCATTTAGTAAAAGCGAATATTTTATTTATCTGTGTTTAATAGGACGCTGTACCCTCGTAATCCTTAATAATATTATCGAGTTATCGCAAAAAGTTTCCCAAAATTCTTCCTTCGTCCTTACTGATTCAATATCTTTTATACAATTTATAAAAGCGGGTTGCCCAGCAGCAAAGAATGTAAATAATATTACGCCGAGATGGCCTTTAATTGAATTCGCAGTGGGTCACGAATAGACTTTATTCCGAGTCAAATACTCTGCAATAAATTTTATTGCGAAAGCCATTTTAACCTTAAAATTCCAAGAAGATCCAATTTAAGCCTCGCATAATCCAGCTACGAGATGAATATCGCGCCGCCTTCTAGTCGCAGGCCACTCGTCTACAAGTTTTAACTTTGGTAGTTGGAATTGCAGAGGTCGCTATCTGGCGCCCTATCGCACAGTGGGTGACATGTGCCTCTTTGTTGTGAATGTATTACCCTAGTCTTGGCTTAGTTAATGCGGCTGCAACGTCGCCCGCCTCTGCGAAGGATTCATATCAGTCTCGCAGCACGATCCGTGAGAATCCTTCTAGATAAACCTGGAGACCGCAGACGTACTACGCGATCTAATCAGCTTCATTAGACGTGTAAGATCCAGCATACTGAAGGACCTCGCGTGAGACTATGCGAAGTTTCAACAGATTCTTTACAGATACTAGTATGATGAAATAAGTCTTAGAGATGCTATTGTATCAATTCATATCTACAAAAACCATCGCAGGAGGCGTTGTAGACTGTAGAGAAAGTAATGACTGAGTATATATTTATCATGATAGCAAGTACCACACACGAAGCCTCGTGTGTTTGTATAGTATGGGCAATGGTTATACAATTAAAAATAAGTCTTATAAACATAATGACATAAAGATACTACCTAAAATTGCGATTAGGGAATCTGTTTAAAGTCAATTGTATAAATTATATCGGCTTTTGTTTTTTCTTATATTATTTAAACTACTGCTTGACCGCGGTTCCCTCTAATGATATGTGAAAGTGGAGCCATGGAAAATTACATTCACTTATTACCATTATAAGGACCTTGTCTTAGGGACATCGCTATGCTCGCAACCAAAGGGTCATCCCTTTGGTTGGTCCCTCAGTCGCCAGCGCAGAGACTACCTATTATAGCACTAGCAGTCGTACTCACTGTAGGGACACAACGCCACTAGAAAGTACTCAAATAACGCTATTACTTGGCTGCGATATTCTGTACGGTACTTCCTGAGTCGGACCGACTGCGCTAGTTCTAAGCAAGCATTGCCATTGTACCACCTCCTTTAAATTCAATAATGATCATCATCCTCACCACCCGGAAGACGTCCACTGCTGAACATATCCCTTTTGGAACGCCACAATAAAAGACACTTGGCTATTTGCACTACCGGTTACCGATACCGACCGATAATGATTGGTAGTTTAAAATCACTCGACTCGAAATCAACTTGATGACGCAATTTGTTCCCCATGGGGTGTCCGGGTAAGAATAGCACCCTCCCGTCCCTTCCCGCTGGGTGTGTGTCCGTAAGAGGCGACTAAGAAAAAGCAAGAAGTTGTGCAGCAGCGTCTTTCTATTGGATTACCTACCTACCTTACTGCGATCCCCAAGACGCCTGCCAAGCGTGGAGATTATGGAAACTCCTCCCTTCTAAGAGGGAGGACTTTTCTTCAGCATTAGACATGTTTCGGCTGCTGATGACGCAATTTGTTAAAAACCTTGCCAAGACAATTTGAGTAATGTTAGAAAGTAAACCTCTTTATGTGGGTACCACCACTGATACAGCCAGTGCGTAGATATTGCTACGTTCCGGTGTGAAGGGCACTGGCGAAATTACCGGGTTTCCATGTCTTAATGCCGCACTCACAAACGCCAATTAACTTTAATTCTAATTAAATCACTTTTTAAAATCTGTTTATTTCAAATGTCTGAGCCGTTTATGATTATTTTCGATTATTGAATACAAGATAATTGATATCTCTACTCACTATCTGCGTATTAAGCGTTAATTAGCTTTGAGTGTCGAAATAATCAGATTTCAAAAAATGAATTAATGATTATTATTAACTATAATTGACGTTTGTAGGTTCGGCAGTTAATACTTAACTAATGTATAGGGTTACGAGTGGCAGCGCATTGCAGCTGTCTATAGGCAGGCATGTCGCTTACTGTCAGCAGGCTTAGCACGATTTGCCAAGACTTGGTAATCTTGACAGTTCGGTGTGGAGTATGACGTAATTATCTATATAATACCGAAAATGACGTTTCTACGTCGATAACTACGTCATACTCCACACCGAACTGTCAAGATTACGAAGTCTTGGCAAATCGTGCTAAGCCTGCAGGTGAACGTATTCCTTGTCTCGTCACTAAGTTTAATAAAAAAACACTAACTGAGTAACTAGTCTGTGAAAAATGCTACAAAATATAAAGTGCGACGTTGAAGATTCGTCAAGAAAGCGAGCGGCGGCCGACTCGCCCGCCCACGCTTGTACCACTTTCCAAATTCCTCGTGTAAGCGCTTGCAATCACCTATGTACGTGCGACGACAGCTAACAACATATTTTTTTTTCAAATCTCGTTTGAAAATGTAATAAAATGCTTGGAAAGATTCCTTGCACGCGTATAAAAACAGACTGTTTTTACGCAAGCTTACGTAGTCTGATATGTAGGCTTACAGTGGGTGTGCTAACAAATAAAGCTGTTGAAACAATTATTATGTTAAAAATGATATTTATATATGAATATTTATTACCTATATTATTATATCAAAAGTTTTTATAATCTACGAGGGATATTTGTGGTAAACGTTGTACTTATCATAAACGCAATAAATTATGTACATAGTTTCAGGTATTATTAAAGTATCTGATTGTAAAATATAGTTATATTTATAGAATGTGTGTTTGGTTCGTTATTTTAGTTCACAGGCAAAGTTTCTGTGGTAGTTGTTCATACTCGGATGTACATGAATATTCAGAGAGGCGCCGCCGCCAACACACTGCGGTATTCGACAATAACTGTTAACTTGTGTCTTTGATGCACTATCCCATCTGCTATTCACTATAAAGCTTGTAGTTATTAAAAAAAAGCGTTTATTAACTTACAGGGATATATTTTAATTAGAAGGGGTAAAGTTTTGAACTTACAAATGCAGTTTTACAATGGCATTGACTAAGTTACTTTCTTTTGCAAAAAGTTGCAGGTTCTGTTCTAATTAGTTCCTCTGTCACCGATTAACGTAAGTCCGTTTGTTTACGTTCATGAAGGTTGTATCGAATTGCGAGGTCTCCCAGTCAGCGCGCGAGGCTGCGCACGCGCACGCGTCTCGGTGGCGCCAAAGAGCTTGCGCAACTTTCCGTCTGTCGCGGGTTTAC
Source organism: Furcula furcula (assembly GCA_911728495.1). NCBI lineage: Eukaryota > Metazoa > Arthropoda > Insecta > Lepidoptera > Notodontidae > Furcula > Furcula furcula. The sequence goes on from OU452244.1 coordinate 19,065,987, forward strand.
GATTCACATCGAAAGTTTCTTATAAGCCGCTGAAATGGCTATAATAAACATATAACATCGGAGATACTCCATAAAAATGAAAATGAAGCCACACATTTTAGTGATATTACTTTACTGGTCCACGATTATTTATGCACAAGTCCGTATAAGGGGTGTTGTGAAGAAGCGGGACACGGTGTACCGCAAGAAAGACATAAATGGCCCCAAATGTGTTTTAAATGAGACGATAACTAATGACTACGAGATTCTGTCGTCGTCCGTCTCCGAATCTAAATACATTTTCACAGCTCGAGTTCTGAGCTTGAGGAAGATAAAGCACGGCAGTAAGCCCAACGTGAAAGTGTTTATGTTTTACAAACTGTACGTGCGGCTCGTTTTGAAGGGAAACGTTGAGGATTTAAGGAGCCATGTGATTTCAGGGGACGAACGCACTTTGAATGGGGCGATTGTGTTCGTCGACTGGCTACGGACGAATAAGTGTGCTTACAAATTGTATAGACATTCGTCGGGCATATTCTTGAGTGATGGTTTTCACGAAGGCACGAGCAACGGGAACGGGCCGAGGCTTCGGCTGTTGAACGAGCCTCTTCCACTGTCGCTTTACGATTTGGATAGAGTAAATGCTGCGTTGAAAGGTAAATATTTACTGTCTTGCAAGGTGTCGGCTCTTGTGAGCACTACGTATGCACACAACTTATAAAGTTACGTACCTTTATTGTTAGATGCTTGAATTAGCGTCTCAGTATTCGTTTGGAATAGCGTTCTGTTGTTACATCGTACACATTTATATTTGATTCTGATGATAATTGATGTGGAAATATTTGTATTTGGAAATACATTTACCGCGAATCAGTAAGCACACCTGGGCTGCGGCTTTTAATGAAAATCTGTAAAAGCTTTTATATATACAGACAATATAAATACTGTGGTAACTGCCTCGCTCATGATTAACGCTGACGGTATACAAGCAAAAATAAAATTTTATATTTAATGAAAATCGAGAACAGAAGTTAATAATAATAACACCTCGGCTAGTCTTCATCGGCCGAGTGGAAACCGAAGGGGGCCCGCAAGACTCAGCTCTGGCTTGCCTTAATTGGCCGTCCAGAGACGAGCTGTTAGATCTATATGCTCCAGGAGTGGAAGTACGGAGAAAGCGCAGCATACCTCTCGACACCCCTGAGTCTCCCTCACACCGGTGTTGCCCTCCGTCGTCTTCTGACGGCTATATGGAGAGCCCATCTAGTGGGTGGCAAGTCACCACTTGCCAAAATACATATGATTAGTGTATGTATATAACACCCAGATACTTGTTGGGGATCGAACCTACGACCCATCGGGTAGCAGCCAGGGTGTCTAACTAGACTAACGGGCCTGTAAATTCGGCAGTTACTTTTGAAGGTATTTGACACTTGAAAGTGACGGTTTTATTGACATTTAACAGTTCATATTCATCCTCTGCATGGGACGTCCATCCACGTGTAAGGAATACTAAAGAAGAAGTACGACCTGCGTGTATAACTGGACAAATTACTAGGCGCAAGTAATTCGATAATTTATGTCTCGGGTGACCAGCTGTCTATAATCAGACGTATCTCTTAACATCAGGTGAATATTACCAGGATATTCACCCGTTCAGTGTCCCATAAAAAAATATTTTATGGATTCTAATCATTCGTAATACCCAAAACTATACCGTTTTTTACAAAAACAAAATCGGTACATTAAATTTCTGAACACAGGAGTGATGGCTAACCGAAGGTAATAGAGAACATGCATGAAGATTACAATAAGAAGTTATAGTAGTAATTCAATAATAGTAGTTGTAAAAAGTGCATTACTGAAAGGTTTATTCTAAAGTTTATATTTATTTACAATACACTTCCTTTTAATGTTACGTAAATTGAAATGTAATTTGAAACACCACGTGACGCCACCATCCATTGCCTCTTTGAATATCTTCTCTGTGCCCATGACAACTTGTACCGTCCTATCCTATTACGGAGTGACGTCACATCACGAACGTGAATTTTGAGAGGCCTACTTTTAATTTGAAGAAGAAGAAGAAAAAGAAGAAAAAACTTTATTCATGGCCAACATTACATCGAAATTAAAAGGAAAACAACATAAATTACTTAATTAAGTTAAGTTTGCCACGAATGGTTCCCAACTCAGCATAAAGCGGCTTGCACGCAAGCCGCACTGATCTGATTTGCAGTAAATATACCTATTAACTATTTTTGTAGTATTAACTTTTTCATTTTTGGCATCTATATACAAGCCCAAAATCTTTGTTATACCAATATAAATAATAAAATGTTTGTTGTTTGTTATCTTTGTCACTAAAAAACAAAAATTGTGCATGTTTCCCATTGGTAGGGTTAAATATTTGAATAAAAAAAAAATAGGGTATACCTACATTACCGACGCAAAACGCATTACAAGCGTATGATCTGTATATTGCCGCGGTTAGACAATAGTAATAAAAAATTTAAACAGACCATTTGCAGTGCCCATTACAGTCCATAGCTAGTGGTAACCACGTGGGCGGTGGTCGTTACTTGGCCACCATACAATTTACCTCTACTAGGACGAACTTTGTAAATGCAGTAATAATGTCATTTACCTATATAACCTGAAACGGTAAAGGTGAAAATCCTAAATCTAGTTCGTTCAGAATCGAAGGCTCGATCGATTAAATACGTTTTTATGAACATATTAAACTATTAACACAGTAACCACCGAATGAAAACTAAGTCTTAATTCAAACTAATAAAACTTAGTTTAGAAAACAGAAATAAGTACAAGATTTTATTATTGTAGGTACGCATATAGTTAATATTCGTTAGCAAATTATTAAGGTTAGGTGGTAGAATTACAGTATTAGTTTTAAACACAGAGTATTTAGAGGTCTTGCACTTATTCTGTTTCTTCTTGTTTTATAAAAATCTATTATCAAAAAGCGATGAGGTTTCTTTGAGAAAATGGCACGACACGCACCTTTTGTGGTGAAGTTGGGCAAGACACTGTCAGAAAGTACGTATGTAAGTATATTATAACTCACTCTTTTGCGAATAAGCGGCATTTCTTTCAAGACCGGAATACAACTTATCAACTTATACTTACCCAAATATCGTGAGATTATCCCAACTTGGACTCGCATCTGATTGTTAATTTTCTTTATCTAGATTAGGCTAGGCATCAGTCTATCAGTCAAGCTTATGAGCATGTATGTGTGTATACCATACGTAGAGTACACTATCTTCCTAACTCACACAAACGTTCAATTGAAACATTCTTATCAAAACGTTCAGGACGTTATGTTCGTGAATATGATAAATCATTATGTAAAATTACACTATTCATTGTGATTAAGATTACGTTAGAATTTTTTATATTAAAAATCAATCACCAAATTGTTATAAAACGTATAATACTTATGATAACATAAGACATCACTTTACACCTAAATTATTATTTACCTACCGTAAAAAATCTAGTAGTAGTTTATCTTCAAAGTTTACTAGTAACCGTAGGCTTGTTGAGTGAATCGCGTAATACTCTTCTTAAAATTTTTCCGCTCGGATTTTTCGGGATTTGGTTAACAAAATAAACGCCTCCTCGCAAACGTTTCCACGATGATACCTGGAAAATTATAATATAATATGCATCTAAATAAATTTTATACTATACCTGTTCGGGAAGTGCTTTCTTTCTTTTCTGAAAACAAGACAGAAAATGAAACATACGGAAGTACTCGTATTTACGGCAGCGCGACTGGCAGCGGGAGGGGCTGAATGTAAATGCTGCATAATTACTGTCATACACATACGCGGGAGGTATATGAAAAATCAATGCCTCGCATTTCCTGACCTATTAATGACTAAAGACCAAAATTTTTTATGTCTTAATTCACAAAATAATACTAGCCATTTGCTTTTTCTGTACATTAATAACCTACCGAATTTGGACTCGTTGGCAAACCAACAAAGACCAAACCAAGACCAAAGTCGTCGAGACCAAAGTCTCGACGAGTAGTAAAATATGATCAGGGTCTAATGGAGCAGGAAGGTGGGTACAGGATATCTGCGCCAATAAACGTAGAACCACCAAATTTGGACTCGTTGGATAGGTCTTCACGAGTAGTTGGTAGAAAAATGGTTATCAGAGCAGCAGAATGGCAGTAACATGAACTCTGCTCCATTAACCATCCATTTTAAAAGCCAGTTTTCGAGTAAATTCTACTATGACGGGGTTTAATAAAAGAAAAAATATTTTATAAAAGGAACTGCAAATAACTAACTGCGGCAAAATAACGCTAATTCCAGTTAGCATTATGTTGCTCCAGTGTTCCGTAGTGTTGTGGGTACTTCCTTAGTTGATCTACTCTAATTTAAAGCTCTTTCATCTACCCCTTTTTCAAGTAAATTGAATGCAATAACTCTGGCAAGTACTTAGTATGACTCAGCATATATTTACTTGCAAAACAATAATAACATAAGCTGTTTTGATGACGTTGAAATTTTTTCGCAAAGATAACTCATTCTTATCAATAGATAACATTTGCTCAGTATCTACAACAATTTTCTTAGTTGATAAAATTGCATTATGTGTTGATAATATAACGCATTAGATAAAAAAATACCGGTCAAGTGCGAGTCGGACTCGCGCACCGAAGGTTCCATACCATCGTTGGACGTATTAAAGTAATTTTACTATCCATGTAACACCTCAGATAGCAAAAAAACCAAACCGCAAAACTAAGTTTGTTTGTCGAGGTTTTTTTTAGGATTACTAAAAAACTGTACTGTTTAGTAAGATCATTTTATTTTTCCTGTAAAATATAGATAGACATGCATAACCCATAATTATTTCAGATTTTTCCCTCCACAAACTTCGGAGATAAGGGGGGGGGGACGGTATTTTTTTTGACATTTTTGATTATCAGGCAAAAACTACGTCACATAAGCCAAAATAAAAACCTGTTTTGAGATGTGCAAATGAAGCCCTTTTATATGATACCCCACTCGATATAGTAGTCTCACTTTGAAATTTTGATGACCTATTTCGACCCCCATTAAAAAAAAAGTATAAGTAAAAATATATTTTTTTCATTTGCGATGTATGCGGGTAAAAAAGATCTAAAATTATTCCAAGTTTCAAATCGATAGCGTTAGCGGTTCCTGAAATATATATGTTTGTGACAGACAGACAGACGAAGTCTCACCATAAGGGTTCCTTTTTTACCTTTTAGGTATGGAACCCTAAAAATGTATATAAAGAAGTTTGGATATTATAGCATAATTTATAGCAATAAATAGACCCGTTGGTCTAGTAGTTATAGAAATACTGTGGGTATTTCAGCGACTTCTAATGCTATCGATTTGACTTTCGGAATACTTGAAAATATTGCTTATCAAAACTCATCGCGTATATCTTTTCTTTTATTTTATTTGCAATAGGGACTGAAAAGAGACATCGCAATTTAGTGAGATTACTACATAAATACCCCACGTATCGTGTGAAAGGTCTTCACTTGCACATTTAAATTTTATTTTATGTAATGTAGTTTCTGATTTTTAATTAAAAGTACAGTAAAGTTAAGTAGTATTTGAATATATACGGGCAGGTACTTAAACTAAAATTATGTGAGTATTTCTCAAAATAAATGTACATTTGTGAAAAAAAAAAGTGTGCCTCGTAATATTTCAAAAGTTACACGTTTTTATTCAATTATGAAAACATAATTGTAAAGTTAACATATTAAACTTTAAAATTACTATACATGATTAGTATAATCTATCATCCAACTAATTGAAAAACATTTTTTTAATAACCATGTTTTTTGCTTTTCATACAAAAATAAATTGCAACCCTACCACCCTCATACGTATTATACTACATAAAATACTGTCCACTTTCCATATTAAATGTAGTTGCTATTGAAAAGTAATTTTATATGGGTTTCCATAGTAAATTAATTAATTAAATGAGAAAAACAACATGAGTCATGCCCATTTACTTTTTCGTTATTACTCTTTAGTTACGTTTTATTTCTACTTCCATGTAATTTGTAAATGCATTTGTTAAATCATAACATGGGCAAGCCTAGCTTCTTTCAGATTGGTTGTTGGTCTGGCGTCTCAATCATATCTTTGAATGTGAAAATCAGTTAAAACCGGTTTCATTTTTCAACTACTTTTTCGTAACACAAATTATTTTTCCTGTGTCTGAAATAAATGCTTTTTTAAAATTTTAAATTTTTATTTTTATATACCCCTCATCTTACAAGTTTGTGGAGGGAAATAATTATAGGTACCTAAAAAAATTTATTTTTATACTACAGAAAATAAAAATTCATACGTGTAGTAAGTACGTACTTAAAAAGTAGCACAGTTATTTTAGATATCTTAAACTACAAACAAACTTAATTATGCGGTTTGCTACAAAGTAATTTTATACGTCCCAAGAAGAAACGAAACCCTTGGTGCGCGAGACTGACTCGTACTTGATGGATTTTTGAAATAAATTTCTCTTAATTAAAGTGATAATACAAACTCACCTTGGCAGCAACAAACTCTATCAGTTCCTCTTCTGTTACGTTTGAACCTGTCTTTTTAACCACGAAGGCAGTTGGCAACTCCCCGGCTACTGGATCAGGTCTGCCAGTTACTCCAGCGTCTTTTACCCCCGGATGCTGGATTAATAGCGCTTCTAATTCGGATGGAGCCACCTTGAATATAGTAAGTCTAATAAAATTTATTAAATTTACAACAGGAAAGTAGATTATATTTATCAGTGATAACATAATACATAGATGGTTATTATATAAATAGATTTAAGGTTTATCTAAACATAAAGCGGCAAGGGCACGGCACTAACTAGGGGGTTATCTGAAAACAAATTAATATACCTACACACTTATACAAAAATGTATATAAATCCGGGCGACCGCGCACATTGTCCGCCTTAAGCTTGTACAGATCTTAAGATTACCTACTTACAGACGATAGGAACTGATATTTTTTTGTCAATATCACTTTCATAATTACGTACTTATATCTTACTTACTTGCCCAGCTTTATATTTGATAAGCTCTTTAATTCTATCCACGATAAAGAAATATTCATCATCATCGTAATAGCCAATATCACCAGTTTTGTAAAATCCTTGCTCGTCTAAATCATCACTCAGGTCTTTTCCTATATAACCTGCAAACAACGCGGGCCCTTTGACGCATATTTCACCACGCTGGTTGGGACCTAATATTTTTCCATTTTCGGCGTTAACTACCTGAAAAACATTATTACAATGTAAAATAGACTTAGTTATATACTAGTTGGTATGGTCTTTGTACAAAGGACTGTCCAGGTAGCAATGTGTGAACATTGCTGTGTTGTTTGTCTTACGGACACCCTACGCGAGGAGATAGGAGAGTGCTAATCTAACCCGGACACCCTACGGGTGATACTATATATATCCTGCTAGACCTGGTCCCATTTACGTGGGGTCGGCCTTCCTTGTCCGCAGTTTTCATTTGGCACGGTTTTGTGCTATGTCCTTGTTTAAATCTTCTGCTTTCAGGTCTTTTTCAACCGTCGTCAACCAAGTAGTGGGTGGTCTTCCTCGCGAGCGCTTCGCTGTTGGCATGTCTAGGGCAAGTTTCACCATATGGTCCTCCGGCCGTCTTTGGATGTGGCCATACCACCGCAAACGTTTTTCTTTGACCTTATCGATGATCGGGGCAACTTTGAAACTTCCTCGTATGTACTCATTACGAATTTTGTCAAGTAGTGTGACTCCCGCTGACCAGCGTAGCATGCGCATTTCTGTAGTGTGTAGTTTATTTAACTGCTGTTTGTTGATTGCCCAGCATTCTGAACTATACAGATAGGCTACGGGTGATACTATTTGAATCCAAATCAGATCAAATGTTTTGGCATTTTGGAGTAGCATCAGCTCTTGTTTCACAAATTGTTCTTAATGCTAGCTAGCTAACATTACAATAAAAAAACATTGATATTACCTTTAGTATATTGCCTAGGACGACTTTCCCTACACTTCCTGTTTTATTCATCATTTCAGTCTCTTCTGTTAAAGCCCCTGTGGTTTCAGTCATACCATAACCTTGTAATATTTGTTTTAAGTTAGGAAATCTGAAATAAACATATATTTTTACTAGCGATACATGTATCGTACTCGTCTGAAAAGTTATTATTTAAAGTATCTTCTTTTTTGGCATTCGATGTAGGTACTTACAGTTTTTTAGCCTCATTAATAACTGTCAAATCTAAAGGCGCTCCACCCGAATACATAAACTCGACAGATTTTACATCATATTTTCTTAATATAGACGACTTTGTAAACAATACTACTACAGGCGGAACCACCAGCAATAGACCAGCCTGAAATGATACCGCTGTTGTATTAATTTATTAGTTTTTTTTAGCAATATTAAAAAGGTACATTGTAACTAAGGGCGGGCGGAGTCTTTGAATTTGCAGCGCGGCTGTAGCGAGACGGCAGCGTGGCTGAAGCGCTGTTTTTATATTAAATAAAAAGCGAGCGCTCGCGCTTCAAATTTAAAGTTCCCTTTATTTGTGTATATTTGCTTTAGTAAATTTCAACCAAGTTTACGGGAGGATTTTGGATCATATTTACCAATATCGTCTTTTTCTAAACAAGATCAAAATCGTAGCAATTAATTCACCAGTTGTGTTTTGCTGGCCACCGGTCAGCAGCCACTCGTGTGTGTAAACATATTATATATTGCTAAGACTTTTTGCATTCGACACCACAGAATTAGTCAATTCTTTATGGGTCAAAGTACACGTTTCTATAACCAACTGTAACAGGATATGATAGTATTTGCAATAAGATATTGAAACCTAAGTGATAAAAACTAGTTTGTGCATAAAATCTTGTACCTAATAAAATCTCAGAATATACGAAGGTTAAAGCTGCTTATTCTGCCTAACTCTGCAAGTTCAGAATTTGAAATATATTGTGTAATAGCCTCATACATATTTATATGCTACATTCTGACTGCTTATAAAAATAGCCCTATAGCTGAAAATAGCTGTACGAGGCCTGCCTTTTAAGTTCTGTCGTTTCCATATTTCCCGGCAATTTTGAATTTGGAACTGTTCTATATTCGAATGTGTTTAAATTTTGAATCTCAAAACAGTTGAAAGTATTAGGATTAATGCTACTGTTTAGTCACAGCGTCGATTGGAATCTTGACAGATTCCAATCGACGCTGTGACTAAACCTGACGGTTACGTACGAAAAAGAATCTTTGTAAGGAAAATCTTCGTGTAATAATTTTCTACAACTTTAGAAGAGGCCTGACACTGCTTCAGTGTCTTGAAGAGCTAACATCTGTGTTCAGTGATGAAGCCCCATGTCTGTGGACTGTCGAACGCTAGTATTTAGAATTCCAGCGTGGACATACTAGTGTTAGTGACAAATCTCGCGAAGGACGCCCAAAATCCGCCTTCACTGAAAATAACATCATTGCTGTGAGACAACTAATTCTCGAAGATCGTCATGTGACGTGTCGAGAGATGGAGGCTCTATTAGGCATCTCAGGGACAACCATTCAGAAGATCTTGCATGAAGTACTTGGTGTGAGAAAGCTAGTTTGCCGTTGGATACAGCATCTGCTTTCCGACGATCACAAGGCGACCCGCTTCAGATGGTGTAAGAAAACTCTGCAAAGGTTCAACCGAGGAGAGTCAAATCACGTCTACGACATTATCAGTGGTGACGAATCTGGGATCTATGCCTACGATCCTGATTCCAAACAACAATCTACAATCTGGGTCTTTCAAGACGAGCCAAAACCGACTAAAGTTGTTCGTTCTCGAAGCACTGCAAAGAAGATGTTGGCCACGTTCGTTGAAAAACCGGCCATGTTGCGACTATTGCACTTGAAGATCGTAGAACGGTTAACGCAGAGTGGTATACCACAGTTTGTTTACCACAAGTCATCGCCGAACTTTGAAAATCTAACTCAAAGCGACGCATCATCCTGCACCATGACAACGCAAGCTCACACAGCGCTCGTCAAACGATTGAGTATTTGAAGCAGGAAAAAGTTGAAATTCTTGACCAGCCTCCATACAGTCCTGACCTAAGCCCTAACGATTTCTTTACATTTCCTAAAATTAAGAAAAGTTTTCGTGGTCAAAGGTTCCAGTCCGGTGAAGAAGCAGTCGACGCTTTCAAGTCAGCCATTTTGAACACTTACCCACTTTAGAGTGGAATAAATGTTATAATAACTGGTTTGAGCGAATGGAAAAGTGTATTAAGCTACGTGGTGAATACTTTGAAAAACAATAAAAAGTACTATAAGGTTCTAGTTGTGTTTTTTTCTTCAAACGACAAAACTTAAAAGGCATCCCTCCTATGAGGTAGCAAGTTTTCATTACATAAGAAAAAAGGAACAATATTATGTTTTGCGTAGGAATTCTGGAAAGTTAATAGAGCTAACCTTATATTTCTGGATACAGTCGAAGTATTGGTCTTCCTTGAATTTATTCAAGAATACAACAGTCCGTCCGTTAATGAGTTCATCTATTGTTAGCATGTAACCAACTGTATTAGAAAACGGAGCAATTGATAAGCAAACTAATGGTTTAGTTATAACTCTGTTGGAGAAAACAATAGAAAAAGTTTATATGAAGAAATAATATTTAAAAAAAAAACATGAAACAAAAATATATCTATACCTACACCGATTGTATTATGTCATTCGTATTATTTCATAATTTTTATTCTACTCTATAAGTAGTCGATTTTTCTTCATTTTTTTTGCTTTTGTCTTTTATTGAAACTAAATATTTACAGTTTATTTACAAACATGTACACTTAAACTGTAAGTAAAAAATCTCCTCAAAGTTGTCGCACTGGCAGGGCGGCGACAACTTTGAGGAAGTTTTTCCTTCTCTTCATTTAAAATAAATTATATTTTGTACTTATTTAATGATGCATTCCGAATATCTTGCGTATAAATGAAGCAGTAATATAAATTCTTAAATAATACGAATGTACCAATATTATAGTATTTGTATCAGTAATATGAATGGTATAAACAGGTACCTGTTTTAAGACCAAGACCTGTGGCGCTATTGCGTATTTCGTTTGACAACTAAAGTGATGATCACTATATCAAAGTAACCATCAAATACATAACTGTCAAATGATTCATTCGGCATTGCCTAACTTGAGTGACCAATAGATACCAATGTTAAAAAACTTTCAGTTGACATCAAAGTTCGGTGGACAACTGAACCTTAATAGTCACTTTCATTGCTAAGGATCCACAATAGTCCTGCTGGTCTAAGAATATTGTGTTTACTCATCACTTTAATATACATAATTCAAATTTCAAAAATAGTTTATTTCAAATAGGCTTAACGCTAGCACTTTTGAAAGGTCATGTTTTTTTTTTTAATTTAGCTACCACCGGATCACAACGCGGCCTCAACTGAGAAGATCCGGCAAGAAACTCAGCGGGCTTGTCATTTTTTCACTTTTTTTTAAAAAAAGTGTGTTATGTTACAATTAGATCAGAGCGACAGTGTGTCTTGCCGTTCAAAAGATCAAATAAGACAGAAAAAAATAATGAAATACGACGAAAGTACAACAAACTAAAAAGCCAAAGGGATAGTAGTAGCGGACCAGTCCCCCCAAGCAGCACCCGCGCACGAGTTGACTCGAGCAGCAGCCATCACTCCCCTAGGTATTATATCCCCTAAGTACTTATCTGTTTGTTATGTGATTTGAATAAAATAATATTATGGTCATTTTTATTAATAATCAGAAGATAGCGATGGTTATTGAAATTCATGGGTACACACATTATAATATTCTGCGACGATTTCTCACGGACGTTACTTACGGGGGCTGAACGCCGGCAGTAATTAAATTGAGGTGTGTCAGCTTCACTCCTTTGGGTAAGCCCGTTGTGCCCGATGAGTACAAAATTAGTGCTGTTCGTGTTAATCCTGTAAATTTGATATCGGTTGATAGCACAATTACGAATTTTCTAAACAAGAAAACGCGGTATTCCTAGCAGCAATGCTAATTTATTGCCGAATTGTTAAAATTCTTATCTGTTGAAATAAATTTACTTTAACCTACATTTATTACGATGACTGTATTTATTACTGTACTATCCTATCGTTATTTAGCTAAATAGTAATTCCAATTTTAAATATAACGTATCTAAAAATACCGTTCTTAGAGTTTTTAAACTCTTGAAAAAAAGAATCATTTTTCTTCTAAAGTCTTAAATTGATTATCAATATCGTTATCGGATACTATTGTAATTATACCTAATATTGTTTTTATATGTGTTATTGTACAAAATATAACGTTACTAAGTAGGTACAGTATCAGTCTAATTTTCATGTTTAGTTTTGCACTAATACACTAAACCTTTAAGTATAGCGTATCATTTGTTAAATATTTATAACTTACCGTTTAGGTCCATGGGCGGCTTAAAACTATGCACATCAACGTGTGGTTTTATTAGCTCATTAAAACTAGTCAACTTCGGATCGTTTACTGCATTTCCGAATATGAAGAACTTATCCACAATGTTCAAGCTAGCCATGGTTTCATAGAATACTGCACAGGTGTTAGGCGATAGGAACATGTATTTTGGTTTAGATATTTTCATCGTGTGGATCATTTCACCTAAAACGGTACATTATAACGTTTAGGTCGTTGTTAACTTATACAGAACTACATACATACACACAATCACCTATCATACATAAAATAAAAAGAATGCAGAATTAAAAAAAAAAACGCATTGATAACTTTGGAACTTCATCGAAGTGTAACTTAATAAAGAAGCTCCTTTTTTTGTTCTCGCAGGTAGGTATATATCTCAAAAGGTCAACGGGAGTATGTGGGATTCGTACCCACTACCACCTTCGCGGCTGTGGCATCGGCACATGAGAGGGGTTCACCGGTGAAATCTGCACCGGATATAGGCTTGAATTCCTTTAAACCCGCCGCCGGAGGCGCATTATAGCCTTCGGAGAACCTGCCACGGCACTCACGGGGGCGCCGTACTCGATGGAAGCCGAAGGGCCAAATTGCAAACTTCCAACGACTCCAAAAGAGAAATCAAGCTCTTATACTATCTTGTTTTTTTCGAGTTTGTAATCCATATACCTACTTACTTTTATTGTAAGCGCTGTTATGGAATGTCACAGTAGCCCCGGTGCAATAAACGGCGAATGAAGAAATTATGAATTCAATTCTATTTTCACTGCATATACCGACTACTTCACCACGTTTCACTCCTAGCCGCATAAGTGTCGAAGCTAGATTCAGTATCTGCTGGGCCATACCTTCCCATGATATTTGCTCTCCTGTAGACCCATCGATCTAGAAAGTAAAATAAACTATTTTTAAAAATTATAAAAACAAAGAAAATGTTCTAAAAAGCATTAAATAGTGAATATTAAAGTCGCTGCTAGTACATCATGTTAAGTAACACCAGCACTAGCTTTGACTATGAGACCAAGATATCCGTGTAAGATAATTATAGCATATTCCTAGAAGAGTCAAATTAGACCACTGTCTCGTCGCCCGCTTAAAAATAGCCCACATGTCAATAATAGTCTAATAATGAGTAATTATCATGATTTTCGAAATGAAACTTTACTATGCCGTAAGTGACTATTACGATTAAAAAATATTCCACATTAACTAATTTAAACATACACTACGCTGAACAACTAATATAAAATAAATTATTTGGCACATAAATTTAACTCCGGCTTTTACAAAAATAGGCACTTTACTTACCATAGCAATCCCGTTGTTTCGTGTCTTAATTATGTCTAAAATAAATTGTCCGCAATTCATGTGAGAGGGTATTGAAAAACTTAGTCCTCCGTAAACTATACCGGACATCGATTCGTTTGAAATCATTTTAATAGTGCTGCTTTCGACAGTGCTCTCCGACTGAGAAACGAAAACACACTGAGCGTGCGAGCGAGCACTCGCGATTAAACATTTGTTTACCTACTGACTAGATAAAAGAATCGTAATGTCGGCAATGGTGGGGACATAATAAATTCCTTATGTAGAAAGAAATAAGTATAATTGGGGTTCCGTACCTAAAAGATAAAAAAGGCACCCCTTCGTCTGTCTATTACACCGGCATATTTTTGCCCGACTGCCCAAGAAGGATGGTTGTATGTACATAATATGTATGTATGTCTATGTATTTGGCACGGCCTACAGCCTAAACGACTTGATGGATTTTGACTCATAATATGTCTAGATTCGTCTGAATTGTGGGAGTGCCATAGGCTATATATTTACTTTAAAAAAAAAAGTAAATATTGTGGCCATCAGTCACCATTTTGTATTTTTTTTACTTCCAAAAACATCAATATGGGTAGCAAATAATAGGTCTTAACGAGATAGTCTTAATACATGTATATATGTATATGTATTATATGTATAATGAAATTTAAATCCATTTTGTTTGTTTGCAGTCGGGCTTTTTATGCTTTTATAATGTATACTTGTATTAACTACTAATGCTATCTATTGAATTTTGAAATAGTTTTAATTTTTTTTTATAGGTACATATTATATAGGGTGAATTCACAGTAAGTATATCCTATAAGTACGTTTGATTCAAAGTCCTAAGACACAAATTACTTTATCCTCTTGTGAGTTGACATATACAACTATTCATGGCGCTAGTGAAAATAATAAATTACAATACAATCAATTTAATATCGAATCAAGTATTGAGGTTAAATCAACTGAAACCGAATCGACTTTTTTGATACTTAAGGATAAAGGCATTTGTTTTGATTTACATTTTAATATAACACCTACTTGATTTGTAACCAATTCTCTACAGCAAGTACTTTCGATTCGTTACAAGTCGATTGGGTCTTTTGAAGTCGGGAGTAGGTAAACGTAATTAGTTAGCGCAGGACTAGCCCGCCTACGCATTGCGTATAGACGTAGACATTCACTTCTTCTCGCGCCGCCATGCCGCCGTAACTCATACCATGATGATATTGTTGAATTTGAATTTAAATATAGAACCTATTATGTTTTTATACTTAACCTTTTTTTAAACTTTCTTTTTTCACACTACTTTAAATGTCTTTATAACTAGGTTTAGGAATATGCGTAAATTGACAGAATTCAATTCATTTTTCGATTACATGTGGATTCACAAATCACTTCATCAATTTTAAGATACTTTTCAATATATGAGATTATTAAAGCCACGCAGGCGCTACGCTAACTGTCACACATTTCTGTATAATAAAAAATATTCCGTAGGTATTTCTGTTCTTGTGAAAAATTTACTCCCCCTATTTACGAGCTATTGCTAGCATACGTGCTGTTTAGGTGTATAATAGGTTATTAGTTACTAATAACCTAGTAATTTTGAGGATTGTTTTATTGAAGAAATGCCGACTTATGAAGATTGTTACTTGAATGGTGCGTCTTCGTCTGTCTGTCACACCTATACTTATATTTCAGGAACCACTAATGCTATCGATTTGAAACGTGGAATAGTTTTAGAGACGTAGATCTTACTTACCCTAACTTATCGGAAATTAAAACATTTTGTTTCTTTTCAATGGGCTTCGAAATGGGTCATCAAAATTACTCATCATCATCATCATCATCACCAGCCGGAAGACGTCCACTGCTGAACATAGGCCTCCCCCTTCGAACGCCACAATGACCGACAATTGGCTATTTGCATCCACCGGTTACCTGCGACGCGCACAATGTCGTCTGTCCACCTAGTGGGAGGCCTACCTACGCTGCGTCTTCCGGTTCGTGGTCGCCACTCGAGAACCTTTCTTCCCCAGCGGTTATCGGTTCGCCGAGCGATGTGGCCTGCCCATTGCCACTTCAACTTGCAGATTTTAAGAGCTATGTCGGTGACCTTGGTTCTTCGGCGAATCTCCTCATTTCGGATTCTGTCGCGCAAAGAAACTCCGAGCATAGCTCTCTCCATAGCACGTTGTGTGACTCTGAGCTTATCCAAAAGGCCAACAGTTAGGGACCACGTCTCAGTACCATATGTCATCACTGGCAACACACACTGGTTAAAAACCTTCGTCTTTAGGCACTGCGGTATTTTGGACGAGAAGATTTCGCGTAGTTTCCCGAACGCTGCCCATCCGAGTTGGATTCTTCGGGCGACCTCAAAATTACTAAGTGAGACTAACTATATTTGTTTCTCACTCACTAATAGAACTCAATCAGGTAGCGACTTTAATATTAAAATCCACAACTGTAGAGATATAAGTACTAAAAACTGTAGTAAATGTCCTGTAATTAGCAAAGTATCGACTTATAAATATCTTGGAGTTATGTTAGATCAGAGACTATCATGGCATGCGGACATTGAAATAATTACAAAAAGGATTAGAAAACTTATCTGGATATTTAAAATTTTGAGGCATGTTGCAACAAAAAAGCTTTTAAATATTGTCTACCTAGCCCTTGCTCAGTCTATTTTAGTTTATTGCATACCGATTTGGGGGGCTGCCACAAAAAACATATTTTTGGAAGTAGAAAGATCTCAGCGATTCCTATTGAAGGTTATGTACCTATCAAAAACCGTATCGCTTCCCAACTCATAGGCTATATGAGATGTGTGAAACGTTATCGGTCAGAAAATTGTATATTCTACATATCACATTAAAAATGCATAGATCTTTGGAATATAACTCTGGGCGGCTGAACAGAAGAAGAAAATATATTGTAGATAAAAATGTATTAACAAAATCTGCCTTTTCCAATCATCAGTATTTAAGACAGTCCATACACATTTATAATACACTTAACAGAAAGCTACATATACATCAGTTAAATAATAGGGATTGTAAAAAAAAGGTGAATGACTGGCTTGAAACCATTTCCTACGAGGAAACAGAGTCAATTCTACAATTTATTAAATAAAAATGCACTCATAATAAAATTAATATCATACATTCGCATACATACACACACATACACAAACACACACACACGTTTCCTAAACACATTTTCTAAATAGCACAGTTTTTTGGTAAACATAAAAAAATCTCGATAAACAAACTTAGTTTTGCGGTTTGTTTCTTTTGTCATCTGGGTGTTAGACGAATAATGAGCTCCAGAGAAGGTATGGAACCCTCGGCGCGCGAGTCCGACTCGCACTTATAATATAAATTGTTTGTAGATAATTTAGATAAGTATATTAGAAGCGGTATATTGCTGTTGCTCCGTAATTAACAGATACTTGGACTTGTTGATAATATATTTTTTTTTTGGTTTCTTGAGACTGGTTTTAGTAATATTCTTCGTTCTGAATTTAAATTTTATTAAATTTATAACTATAGCTACTGGTTTAATAGTTTTGTTTGTATCAATTTCAAACGACCCTCGGCACCATAAGCCCACTAGATACTGTTCTTTATGATCGTTCATAGTTACGATCCCTTTCCTATATTTGAGGTCAGTCCCGCTAGGATGGCTCCACGTTTACTCAATAAAGAGACCCCCTGTAGTGATGGGACGTCCATGGTAATGTCGAGAGACCGGTCGCGACCGCGACCATAATGTCCTGATTCATTAAGCTATCCTAAGATTACACTGCGGTGGTCGCAATTCAGAAAGTAATGGGTTGAACTTTGTATTTAGTCTATGATGAGTAATTATGTTGACTTGTAGTGCTCTATAGGAATACAAAAGGTTATTTTATTGTAGTCATTATAACGTAGAGCATGACATTATTTTCAGTACTTAATTAGAATCTTTTGTGTATTTTAACGGGCCGAACAATATTCTCCATTTGCCGTGTACATATTTATGTATAAATTTTAGAAATATTTTATGTTATTTGTTTCATTGGTCTAAATCAAATCGCTGAGGTGAAAGTTGAGGGCTTAGTGTATGAGATTAACTTGTATAAATCTTATCTTTCTTTAACTCCAATTAGAAGATTCTTCCATAACATTCAGAACTGAGCAAGCGGTTATTTATATTTGGGCATTTTAAAAGTTCAGATAAATCCTTAAAAATATTACTTTTTATACAATTCCTGATTATTTCCAATGACTGTAAATTATTACCTACCAAATTATTATTATTGATAATTAACTTACATTTAGAAGTCACTGGTTTGCCCATGTTTAGGCATTATTGGTTTTAGGTAATATAAATGGCCCATTACGTCATAATTAACTCCCGCGTTCCGACGGTATTAGGCAGATATTAGTTCGGCTAATACCTTAATATAACGGGACATAGTTATTGATCATCTAAATCTAATCAAAGCTATTGTTAAAGCGTGTTAATTAAATTAAGATTAGGCTACGATTCTATACAATCAAAGTCTCAAAAAATAAATAAAGAGAGAAACGTAACTTGGCAGGAACACTGCTATTATAAGAAACAGCAGTA
Organism: Furcula furcula; assembly: GCA_911728495.1. Lineage (NCBI taxonomy): Eukaryota > Metazoa > Arthropoda > Insecta > Lepidoptera > Notodontidae > Furcula > Furcula furcula. The sequence continues at coordinate 19,084,449 of OU452244.1, forward strand.
GGTAATTAATAGTATTAGGTAATCCTAATTCAAAACATTTTTTATATGAACGCTGCGTCGTTTTGGAATAATAATTACCTGCTTGCAATATAAAAAAGCTTTTAACAATAGATGTGGATGAGTTCTTATTGGACTATTGGTACCTACTTGAGTTGTTTAATTTCAAACGTGGTCATAGCAACACCTACCTTCTTCCTTTACCATATGATTTTAGGATTTTACATGAAATAAAAAGATGAAAGTTCACTAAGAAAGTCTATCTATTTAAACATATCCAAATCCGTTCTAAAATGGTACAAATTCTCATTGGTGGTTGTGCTGACGTACCTATCTAAAATAGAATAAGGAATGCACGGAGATATACTCGTATAGCAAAACCCCACCACCACTTCCAGTACGGTCATTTCGAATGAAGACAAAGCCTGACGGGCAAGTAGAAGGAAGAGAAGGTTTAAGCCATGATTCAGATACAAGTATAGCATGTATCTGTTTACAATCAAAATGCACCAAAAGGTAGAGTATGTGAATAACGTAAAGTTCCTGAGGACGTCAGAGAATTGTAAAGCCAAGGAGGTTGTTTAGGATGGAACACTTACAAAACTATCATCGCCACTGATTGCTGAGAATAAACTATCACTGTCACTATCATATAAATAGTTACTGAAAATCAGCATAATATTATAATTATGTATCTATATACATGTAATGTGAATAGGTATTATATATATTTGAGTAACTAAAAATATATATTTTATAATATAAAAATCAACCTATCCACCCGCCAGTTGGTATAACTAAAAAAAAATTGTACAACTATTGTTTGATAGTTCCACCTACATGTGACCTACATTGACTTGTGTATATCTAATAAAAATAATAAATATAGGTACCCGGATACATAAAAATAGAACAGAAACATAAACGAATTATTAAGAAGTGCTGCAGTGCGCTTCGACTTCGACGTTCCTTTCTTCGACGTTTCCTGCAGTCACCGGCTTCGAGGCGGCAGGAGATATCAATATTGTCAACAACAGTAAGCACAGGCACATGATGCCTGGAACAATCAGGAGCTATAATATGAATCCAGCCAATCCTTTCACGTACCGCCATGAACGCATCACGTCCTGGTTTGGTCAAAAACTCTGACAATGTCCGGCAACACCATGAATCAGCAACATTTTATTCCGACTTCTCATTTCTAACTTATTCACATTGCGAGCTAGCATTTCAAATTGTAGGGCAAGACTACCGAGAGCCTCTAAAATAAATGTTTTTAAACTGGAAAATGTCAGTTTCTAAGCTTGCCATGCTGTAACAGCTAGACACAGTCTTTTGTAGCTTTGCTTTAAATTCAGACATTATCTTTTGGAGCAGATCCATCATTCAGCCAGTGAACCTTAAAGTTGCTCCATCATTGTACAAAAGTTGTACTTTTACACCGAGTTACACGCGTAGTGGCTTAGAGTAAAGAAATATTATAAGTGGCAGGCGGGAGTGTACATGTACTGTACGTATTAATAATTAAATTATTAATTAAGAATTTAAAAGTACCAGATTATCCCAGATTATAGTTATGAAATTCGCCTCCCTGCTATCAAAATTCTGGAGCTCGCTAGCCTATATATGTTTAATGATGGGCCAACTTCATGATGTTAACGGCCAACTTTGCCTGTTAGCGGAAAATGACTAAAGCCGGTTTCACTTGTAGATAGAGTTCGCACGACGCTGCGCTCCCTGTGTAGTGATAGGCAGTAGCGGCCATTCTGAAAAGATTGATACATTTCTGGTACCCGTATCCCATAGATAACATCTGGGATGGGAAATAGATCAGGATTTTTCGTTGTTCTTCTAGGACATTATATATCTTCGACAAGAATTTTCATCGGTTTGCGGTACTTTATGTTCTGGCATAAAAATAAAGAACATATAGATATTTTTTCTTCAATGAAAATCAACTAGCTCTTTGTTCTTTATATTGTCTTAAAAAGTCAACTTCACAGTTTTTGTATTTATCTATTACATCTACAAGTCGCAGACGAACTATACCAGTCCTTAGCTGTACAATCAGTATCGCTAAAAAATGAGTCGCGCGGGCGGCTTCATGCGGCACCGCGTTTTTCAAGCGATACTGGTCTTTTACGTATTGTAGATATAAAGTTTAAAATTCTTTCACACTGATAGTGCGCTGCCGGCCGCTGCCATTCTGGTGGGAATTGAGCCTATAAAAAAGCGTGTTAATGACGTATTTTCTTCCTCGTTTTCAAAAAAGGAAGAAGATACTTTCCGAGCAGGTGTAGTAAAAAACACTTTTCACTTAGGTATATAAATAAGCTTTGCCAGAATCCCGAAATTAACCCACTGTAGCTACCACAACCCACCTCACAGCCATATTAAGAAATCAAGCAACGCAGCATTACGACTCACTTAAGAGCGTTTAAAGAATGCATTAACAGCTTCCTCCGATGCGACATAATTTATTAATGTGCGCCTAAGTGGTTGGCCACTTATGGTGATCACACACGCCATACGGGGACTTACAAGTGTAAGCTCAAACACAGTAACGACTTTGTTTTACAGTCGCCGAGAATGAACCGAGCCGCCATTATTACGTGTCAATAATAGCAATAGAAATTAGTGCCGTAGTCAGAAATAGGAAATATGTGGGCGTAGTTCACACCAACACGCGAGAGCGAAACGGTTCGTTGGGAAACGACACGAGTATACCTCTGAAGGTTTACAAGGTGCAAGTCCATATTTGTCATATATGTGTGATTAAATAAAATTTTGCATTCTGATAACCAGAATTAATTAATTATGATCAGAATTCGGCGCGGCGTTAGTAAAAATATGTTTGTTACTTTTATTTATCCATGGTTTGTACGTTGTACTCTTTGCTAGAGGATACTGTTGGTGCGATGATACCTATTCTACCTGAAACAAGTATATTAAATTAAAACTTTTTTAACAACAAACTAATTTGAGAAAAAAATAATCAGTTACATTTGTAACTGATTATTAATACCTATTAACTTTACGCGATAGTTTAGTTTTGATTCTTTATCATATTAAATATTTTGAGAATTGAAATATTACATATATTTGTATTTTATTTATAAAATAAAATATGTTATTTATCGTAGGGTCAAAAATATGAAACTAATATTTTTCGGACATCAGGAGTACATAATATATCCCGTGAAATCTCGAGAGATAATAGAGAGAGTCGATCTCTTTCCCAGTGAGAAAAAGGGTGTAAGTGTCAGCATTGCGTAATATATCTTACACCTCTATACTATACAACTAGACTACTCTTTGTGCTAGAAAGGAATAGGATACTAACACACAACTTACAAACACCTTTTTTATTTTTAAATAATCTCATTTAAATATGAGCGATATGATACATTTAGTTTAAGTAAAATAACCTATTCTCAATATATGTATATATATATATAAAAAAACCATAAATGTTTTATCGGTATATTATGTTTATATCGGTAATAACAATGCATAAAGTGTTAGTATCACCTAGTATTATCAGTAACAAGTATTGTTATCTTACATCTCTGTGGATTAAGTACAAGTTATACAAGTCGTATGCGTTTGCGAGCCGCAGTGGGCGGGTGCGACCGTGAGAAACAAATAACCAGTGTCGCGTCCACGGTCCCTTCAGCGGTATGAAGAATTAGAACCCCTTCGATTGCACTTGGAGTTTAATGTTCGCTTTTAACCCATCACTAGACAGTATGATTTATCGCACTAAGAGTGTTTTGGCATTTTATAGTGTACATAATATTTAATACACCGTTATCCAATAGAGGTTAATGTCAAAAAGTAACTGTTTAAATTCACATGGTAACAGGGTTACAGTTCTCATAAATTTTATGTTAATGGAATTAGATAATAAACCAAATACGTAAGGATATTTTTAACACAGAGGATTGGTAGAGCTTTGTTCTACGCATTCAATTACCTTGAAAATAGAACCAATGTTGTTTGTTATTAGTTATAATACCAATTAAATTAATATAATATAGAAAGTAAGTACAAATATACTGTACTTGTATGCTATTATATACTATGCTATACACAGCTCTTGTAGGGCTCTTATCACTTCATAGAGAGCCGTTGAGCGTATTAACCAAGCATTTATTAACCAACATCCATTAGGCAGAATATTCTCTAAAGATTCTATTCCCGACACATAAAGAAAATGTTTTTTTTAACTTGTGTTTTGCAATATTGCAATGATGTGTTGGAGAACGCCGTAGTCGAAAGGTTCATAATTAATTATGCCCACGTACCTACTTACAGTTGTGTGAATGTTTGCTGTACAAGTTATACATTTGACATTGTTTGGTTTTTCGTTTTGCATGTAGGTTTCTAAGAAATTCGTTGTCATTACATTTCTGTATCTATACACCTTTAGACTTACGCGTTCCACTATCAAATGTTTTGTGTGAGGAACTCTTTTACCCAATGGAAACAGAAGAAAACCGTTTGGCAATCCAATGTTGGACGGCTGTTACGTTGATAAATGAACGTAAAGCTATGGTAGAGCTTTAAAAACTACGTGCGGGGAAGGCAGACGTTTGTCGCAAGATTTAAGAGCGTCAATGTGCCGCAAAGTATTATGAAAGTAATTCCGAGTCTTACTATATCGGTCAATGATGACAGAAGGTAGTAAAATATGCGCTAACTATTGACGTGACATTTGCAAGGAATGTGAGCACCGCTGTTAACTAACTTCCGCTTTAAACAATACTAGTGGAGAAATACACCAACTGTGTTTATTGCTTTCATACATACATAATCACACATAAGTAATGTGTTAGACCATTCATCTTTTCAGATGCTACTTACTCAATCATTGTTTGTTTCAAAAACAACACAAACGCTGTGCTCGAAACATTTTGATTCGAATTAAAACATCAATATTTTTTCTAGATTTTTTGTACTTATCAATAGGTTGTTTGTAAAAAATTGTGAATTATGTTAGGGAGGATCATGCCAAAGTTGACCGATGATGTTTTGGTACAACATCAAAGGACATCAAGATATCGATGCTATATTTCGATATAAATTATTGATCAATCGATCGATGTATGACTGACTGATTAAATATCGATGTTTTATTAATACATAGAATAAAATATATTTTATTGTAGTGGTCTCTGCCTACCCCTACGGGAAAGAGGCGTGATTATATATGTTTATTGAATTGGGATGTTTGTAGTATAAATAAATGTACTGACAAATAAAAACATTAAATCTTAAAAAACCATTAGACCATAATGTTTAAAAAAAATTGAAAACAAAATGAATATCGATAATTCCTAGTTGTGTTGTTGTTACACGTTCGAATCACTGCATTAAAGATGGTACAAAGCTGGCGTGACTAAATTGCTTTCCTGTCAAGATAACTGGACAAGATTAATGAGCGTAACGTGCAAAACGTTTAAACCCATTTCCAACTGAAATCCGACTAGTCAGTTCCATACATTAGCGCCGGCGGAAACGTTCCTTGCACAAACTATCACTAAAATAAACCAAATTAGTTAGCTTTAAAGCGTCTCGTGAACTAGCCAGATCCCAGTCATTATGGCCCGCTAATTGAATAAATTACACTATCAAACTTCCCGGTGGCAATGACATAAATATATCTACATTGCAAAGATATTAAATAAAAAAAACCGGCAAGAGTGAGTCGGCCTCGAGCACCCAGTATTTTATACCTTCTTTGGACGTATTAAAGTTATTTTACTATTCGTCTAACAGACCAAAACGTAGAACTAAGTTTGTTTATCGAGGTTTTTTTAATATTTCTAAAAAACCTGCTAATCTTTAAAATTATGGGAAATTGTCCAATCTTTTGGGAGCAAGACATTCAGACAGATAGACATACGCGTGAAACCTATAACACCCCTTTTGCGGAAAATTTTGCGTCGGATATTAACATATAGTAACAATTGAGTGGTATCAGTAACCGACTTGCCAGATAGACCACTGGAATGTCTGGAAAAAAAATATAGCCCTAATGTAGCTCTGCCTCCGATCATTTGAGAAGATGGGGACTGGGACAATCACACACGGTCATCTGATTCCAAACTAGGCAAAACCTGTACTATGGTAACCAAACAACGGATATTATTACTTACATACTTTATGCTGTTGTAAATATATACTTGAATAGATAAATAACATCTAGACACTTGGTGGGAATCAATCCACGACCTATAGGTTAGCGGCCAGAGAGAAAAATAGAGCTTTAAGAGAAGTGGAGCAAGGCATAGAGCATAGCATGAAAGTAGAGTTAGTAGTGAAGCACGTCAATCTTACAAAATCATCATCAACAACAACAGACGAAAGACGTACACTGCAGAAAATAGGCCTCTTCTTACAAAGAACCGCAACCAAATAATACCATCCTTTTTTTGGGAAGGAAACCTCCAAAAAGCCCTTTCCGTAGGCGCCTGGACCGGGTTATGTTGGATACTCACCGTTCGGATCTAGAAAGACTCACCGGATAAGGTTCAGAAATGCAAGATCTCTTTTGAGATCATGTTCACGGTGTTCGCGACAGTGCAAGGTCTATACCGCGTCGTCTGCTAGCTCAAAGAAGTAATACCACCACGCAAAGAGATACGAGAAGCGTTACTTTTACAACGTAAGTACAGTTGCCAGTATTCTTATTCTTGTGGTATCGAAAGCTATGGGAAAATAATAAATAATCAAGATCTTCTAGGGCAGCTTGTCTAGGTTCCTGCTGGAGAACCTTGTTTGTATTATTTCGCCATTATAAATGAAATTGAAGGCTCCTTCTGTGTACCCCAGAGGGCTAGCTTCTAGCATCCGACGCGGTTTATTAAGAATAACCTTAGGCAGATATACTAAAAATACTCTGAAAAGCCGATTCAAATGAATTGCTTCTGACGAATACCAACAGTAAAATATTGAATATTATATTGAGTAGAACAAGAATTAAATTACGACGATAGGTTATTTCACTATTGCGACTATCGTATTCCGTCCCATATTATGATCGAACTGAACTACTCTGTCACAACAATAAACCCATATCGTAGGTGGTCGCACATTGCGAGCCACATATACAAACATATTTTTATTGAACTGTATAAGGTTTTACTGCTCGATCCAACAAATCTTTATAGCGTTAAACATGGAGTCCCTTCTCGAAAACGTAATAATGTTACGTAATCAATAGTGAAGCGCTTTATATTTTGTGGCAATTGCGTTGTAATACAATAGACAATGGTTACAGCATTTTGTTTCTTTATCGTAGTTTCTACACCAAAGCGTCTCTCGTTCGTTGCGAACTAAATTAAGATTTTTGCTAATTATCTTTATTTTATTTCTCTCGCAGCTTTGTCCTCCTTTCAACTATGAAAGTCAAAGGATTGCGAGAAAAGGCTTCTTTATTTAAGACTTTCTTGCTTTATGTTCCATTCTTTTGCCCCTGTAAACATGTCGAGTTACCTGCTTGTCAGAATTTCTGCACCATTTCTTTTCAACGCACATTCAAATGGAGTGTGGGATGAATGTTTAGTTACGGACTTTTTAGCTTCTCGGCACAATAGGTTTGTTAAAAAGCTTTGTGTGAGTTGCACTGTACTAAGTGAATAGTATAATAAAGTTAGTTATAATATTGTACGCACGAGCCCGGTAACATGAATGGAAGTTATATTAATGTCGCAGACATGCAGACGCTCTCTAAAATAATATAATTGACTCAATTTATCGAGTGTCCCCGTCTCTACAAGGATCGGTGACACTTGCGGGCATTGATTGCCATTACTTCTAAGTGATTATGATTATGCAGTACCTACGTAGGAAAAGTGCGTAAATACAGAGCGATCCGTACGAAGAACCAAATAGTATTTTGATTGTATAACGTATGATATATTAATCACGGGCAATTAGAAATAGACCATAGGAAGTCATCTATTGATAGGATATCCATAACAATTAGGTTGGCTGCTCAGAAGGCTATATGTCGGGATTACATAGGTTGCCCTTTTTCAGCAAAAGAATTGCAGGTAAAGAAAAAAAAAATCCTAATATTAACCTAAATATTAACTTAGGTTGTACACTCCAGCGAGCGTAAAATAAAACACAATTCTTAGTTCAAGACTACTCAAGCGCGCATTTCCACATTTACGGCTAAAACCTTCCGTGTAAAAAAATAAAAGCACGTCAATCGGGTATTTCTTTTACCTCGTATGCACGAGTATTGCGGTACGGGTTCAACGATTTGCCTTCTCTTTAAATACAAGACGAAGGTTAAGTGGTTCGCTGTCTGTTTCACTTAAACCGTTGCCCGCAGCTCTGGAGTAAACGGTGGCCGGCACTTGTATTCACAATATTATATTATTATGACGGCAAACCCTGGGTTAACCGAGAGAGACAAAACAAAAATGGAACGCCCACTTCACTTTGTACTATACTTCACGAGTTCTACGACGCACACTGTTTATTGAAGTAAACGAAACACCAAATTGAATGCATTCGAAATTTAATTTTGTTGATGATGAATGCTGGAAATTGTATTACAATATTCCCGAGCTAGATGTAGAATAAATAGTTTACTAGGTGCTGAAGTTTGCGGTTAAGGTGAGAGCCCTCGACGGCACTCGGCTGGCGGTCAACTCAATACACACTCGTCCGCAATCGTTTTCACAAGCGTCGAGATTGCTTAGGTTGTTGCTTCTGATTGAATTCATCGGAGCGGGGCCGCGGCCGCTAGCCCGCCCGCCTCGGCCGCCTGACCCGTAAAATTAACCCTCGCCGAGATACCTAAATGCCGATATGTGTCAAGTGGCTACAAGCATTATACACAGGGGACTCGTGTCTCGTTAATGTTTCTCATTTTGTTTTCAAGTTTTTTGCTTTCTTTTTCTAATAACATATACACACACATACACTAAGAAGTTTGCATTTGTTACTGCAATAGGAAAGTTGTATGTGTTATTACAATTTTACTTTATATTATCTTTGCGAAGTATTTAACGCCTGAGATAAAAAGTTGTTTAGCACAATTTGACGTATATTGTATTTGTGTTTCGGTGGCCTCGAGCTGCTAAAAGAACTGTGTGTACAATTTTTATTTGGCAACTGGTTTAAACGTGATTCTATTCAGCTGTTTTCAGTCTGCTTGTTAATAAAATTGCAGCTGCACGTAATTAGTATTTTTGTACTTATGGCATTCTGTTTTGGCCCCCAGCATGTTGTTCTAAATATGCTAACATTGAAAGCATTTCCTAATAAATAAAGTGTCCTATGTCCGTATATAATATACTTTAGGTACTTACCTAACTATAATATAAATTAAACAGTAAATATACGAGTATATCTTTCAAGCATTATTGTCAGAAATTACTTATGTAGGTTTATTACAACTTAAAGCTTATTACTCGCTCCGGATGATGACATTATAAAGCCTTAGGCTATAATAAACTTTTCTGTGCCGGTACAGACCTGCAAAAACGTGGGCTACATTCCAACGATGACATTGTTACGGATTCTCTGAACGGAGTAATCGGCCTTTTACCAACCACTCTGCAATCTGTACGCGACATTACCTAGCGGGTGTACAGGAGTTGTAAAATTAAAATGAAATGCGCGAACCGAGGCTTCATCATAAAAAGGTTAGGAATCATAAAAAAACAACGAAACAATGTACGCGGTTAGGTTTTTATAAGACCCTCATAACCTTGTATGGATAAAATACATTACAGAATGATTCATTTGTAGTCTTTATGTCTTACTACTAATATTCTTTTTAATAATACACGGCTCCTGCCGCACTCACAAACGTCAGTTGTCGGTAATTCCAATTAGCCCATTTTTTAAACTTTATAATTTGTCTCCCGAAGCCATTTATGCTTATTTTCCAGTATTAATTACGAGATAATCGGTATGTCTACTTACTATTAGTATTAAAAGTAGGGTCGAAGTAATTCGATTTCAAGAACTGGATAAATTATCCTTAACTCTAATTGGTTATTAAGTCTCTTGCGATTACCGGAATTTCAACAGCTACAGTGCCCTTCACACCGGAACACAGCAATGTATACACACTGCAGCTTCGCGCCAGAATACCTAAAACTGCAGTGGTACCTAGTTGGACGGCTTCATGCACAAGAAGCCTACCACCATCGCCTAGTGAATGAATTCTAATCAAGTCAAACCCTGTATTCTTTTTTTCTCGCGGTGGAAGCCTTCAAAAGGACCCCGGGAGCTATAGATCTCGACCGAGGTATTTGTCACTCTTACCCATTAAGACTCCCGCGTCTGTCGCATCGGCACCTCTGGGCTCTCCGGTGGGATTTGCACCAAGAGACCCTCAGTGCCTTGCCTTTAAGCACGCCACCGGGGGGTGCATCATAGCCCCTGGGAACCAGTCACGATGCTCATGGGGACGGGAGTCGCAGTCCGCCGCCGTCCTCTTCGGAGTCGCTGCCATACTAAATGGACGTCCTAGGGCCCCACACTCTGAACGTCCAACGACTTCGAAGGAAACCTGTGTACTTTGGCAACCTGATAACCGATTCGCATAGCTAGTAAAAAAAATATAGATTTTATACCCAGACGCTAGCTGAGATGTTCATTTGTTACAAATGTTTGTCTTGATTGGAATTGAACAGGGTATTGACTGACTGCTAGGCCGCTGTCAGCCGTAATCATATTGATAATGTATATATTATCACAAGAGTGAGAGCCATATGCTTAAACGGGCAGCTGCTGTAATGTTACAATGTGAAGACAGATTTATAACGGCATTGCATAATGTGGCTCGAAAAAGATTATTTGCTTTCTCTTTGAGATTTTTTTGGTACTTACATATTCTAAAGTGTTAAAAGCTAAGCTTATTTGTACAAGTGTACGAGTATCTGATTTGCAAGTGTCAAACATGATCAAGCCAGGTTAAAACACCCCGCAATTAAAGTAGGGCCAATTTAATAGATCGCACTTTTTAACAACGTAACCTTGTAACGGCGGGCAAAAGTATTCTTTTTTTTTAAGTTAGAGCTGCGCAATTGCTTATTTTTTTTAAATTACGATTAGGTACATATTGTAATAATGACATGAGAAACAGACAGAACAAAGAAAATGACAGGTGTCAGGTGTGATCTATTAAATTAGCCTTACATTAATTCGAGCTTTTAGGCCTATGTGTAAAATGAACTAAGTTTTTTAATTTTTAGTTATTTTTCCCAACTTCATAAATCAAATACAAAAAATGAGAAAAGTATTTCACTGTAAAGAACACGAATGAATTATCCTTGAAACATTCCAGATCACAAGGTTTTATTAGCGGCGTAAATAAAGTGATTAACAGGGCTAGAATTTATGGTGTCCAATTACAAGTGAGCCTAGTTGCTCAAGGATAATACGATTTGTGATTTCGAAAGCCATTAAACTGCTTAGGAATATACTACACTAATCCCACTAAAAATATTTTTAAACAAAATAATGCCTAGCTTATTAGTTTTTTATCTGTTTGCTTCTGTAAGTTGTATACGTTTCCGGATCAATGTTCTAAATGTTTCCAAGCGCGGTGGCACTTTATTTTACTATCTATATACCTTAGTTATATTATCTTGTAAGTTTGAAAAGTTTCAAATTACAAAAAATACAGAAAATTACAAATGACCTAAAAATTAGAAATACAATATTTAAATAATACAAAATCAGTTTGTCTTGATTTTTTTATAAATACGCGAAAGAAAACTTAGATAGATACATGTACCAGCATTATTATAATTTAGATTGTTAATTAAAACACAGTAACGAAGCCACACGCTTGAGGTTGCGAGCCTAATTAAAAATTCTAGTTAAGAAACAGTTTGTGTACGCAAAGTTCCTAATGAAGACTAGTAAAACGCTCCAATAAAGCAGTTGGCCGATGACAGTAAGTCCTCGAAGTTGGCGTCTCGTTAGCGCGGGTCGCGGCGTTTGTCACCCACACGAGAGCTTTGCGCTCTTTCATTTACTCGCTTTGCAGTCATCGCGCGTACTTGTTAATAAATTGAAAGCAGCTTACACTGCATCACTGTTTACGTCTTCTTTTCCATGAGTTTTGCGGTGTTAATATGAAATAGTTTTTCTTTAAATCGCTTTACAAAACTTTAAGTACCTATGAGTAACATGAAAATGTTTGCGTGGAACTAAATATCTATGTAACTAAGTTCGAATGTAATGCAAATAAACATTACATATACCGCCTCGCCCGTGGGGTGCCGGGTTAAAATTGCTTCCCCCCATCTGCTCTCGTTTAGTGTCGTAATAGGCTACTAAGCGAGAACAGGAAGACTGGCAGCAGCGTCTTTCTTTTGGATTTATTTTCCACCATTACTACGACCATTAAAGACAAAAGTCTTTAATCAGTGCGTCCTACAGGTGATGACATACGGAGCCGAGACGTGGCCACTCACGGTACGACTAGTCCACCGATTCAAGGTCGCTCAGCGGGCTATGGAGAGAGCTATGCTGGGTGTTTCTCTGAGGGACCGAATACGGAATGAAGTAGTTCGCCAGAGAACCAATGTGACCGACATAGCTCAAAGGATTAGCCAGCTGAAGTGGCAGTGGGCTGGTCATATTTGCCGAAGAACCGAAGACCGTTGGGGTAAACTGGTTCTTGAGTGGAGACCGCGAATCGGGAAGCGTAATGTGGGACGTCCTGTGACTAGGTGGAGCGACGATATCCGCAGAGCAGTTGGCAGACAATGGATGAGGAGAGCCGAAGATCGGGCTCAGTGGCGTGCCTTGGAGGAGGCCTATGTCCAGCAGTGGACTGATGTGGGCTGATGATGATGATGATGATTACTACGACCCCCAAGTCGCCTGCAAAGTGTGAGTATTATGGCAACCCCTCTCTTCAAAGGGCTCGGCTTCTAATGATCCCTCGGTGGTCTGGTGCGGGCATAGGTGGGGTTGATGAAAGCGAGGTGCTAGGTTACATTTCCAAGTTTCTGGAAGTACCGTTTACAGTAATGTCCGGTATTCTAAAAGTAGCAGCGTACAAACATTGCCGTGTAGGTAGATACTATCGCGGTCAAAAACGCTGTACCTACTGGTTTTCAATCAAAATCGTTTGAACGACGTTACGTGCGCGTACGTATTTTAGGCCGGTTCATGCAAGCGATTATCGTCCTATAGGTAATCAAGCGTTCATGACCGCGACCATACCCGTCTGTATGAGGAACACTACAGCAGGAGAAGGGCTCAATCACTAAACTTACCGTTAAGTTGTATTAAATATTCTGTATCCTAAGATTACGATATACCTACTCGTTATTTTTGTGACAGCCACGTAGGGTAAAGGGTTACAAGAATTTTTTGATTAGTAATTATCATAATTCGAACAATATCTGTGCATAAACAAAACAACATTATACTAAAATAACGTTTGTGGCTGCCTATCAGACCGGTAGTCCACGCGGGCTACGCGGAAATGCCGGGTTAGCAAAATACGCATATTCGTTAGTGTTTAAATGGCAGATAAAGTTTATAGGGCCTGTGGTCCCGTAATGTGCCTAACTCGGCAGGGAGATGTTGGGCATAAATCATTGCCGAGCGAGAACGGCCCGATGTGTGAACTCGTAAATCACCCGTGTAAATGAGGCCTGGCCTGGACCCGACGTTGATGGTGGCCTATCTTTAAAGCACATTATATAAATTAATCTAGGGCCAAAGTCGATTAATATCTCTTAGCCTTGGTGTTAGTGTAAAAACTGAGTATATTAGTAAATTCATCATTTTCTTTCGAGTGCACTGCATCTGTTTTTGATGCTAAGAGATATTATTATAGTTTATTTTTATTTTTTTAGAAAGATTTATAAAATTCTGTTTTGCTTGTGAAAGTACTAGTGACCCGCCACGGGTTGCCCCACATTATAACATTTTAAAGCTAAAAGGATATTTTTTGATAGTATACTTATTGACGTAGATGGTAGTGCATTACCGTGCTCGATTGGATGACAATGCTTATGCCTACCCTACGATCTCCAGCTCACTACTAGTATCCTCGACAGATCGCTAAAATTTACTATAAATTATCTTGTTATAATAATTTAATTAACCAAAATGGCGGAGATGTGGTTGCCACCACCCATCACGTCTCGTTTCTCACGGGGGCGAAAAGCGGCCCTTGGGCTCTGCCTACCCCTACGGGAAAAAGGCGTGAATATATGTATGTATGTATCTTGTTATAAAATTATTTCGTTAAATTCTGACACCAACTGAACAACAAAATCTGTGTCAGAATGTGTTTGGAAACTTGACTTGATCAGATAACCATGCTATACTGATATAACAAAAATGTCACGTATGTATCATACTTAACCGCCTACGCACCGTTAATCTGACTTAGAACTTGTAAAAATTGGTTCGACTTTTGTCGATCATGATTATTATGTTAAGATTAATCTTCTTCTATATTGCACATAGGTATAATATACTAGGACTAAGATATAGGTAATATTTTATAATGCTATGTCGAGCCTTCCCCATGGCACAGCCAACGGGCGAAGGCGTAAATGTTCTTGTAATGATCCATTTACATACCTGTCAGGGTATATTGGTCTCACAGCTTCTCTACATCGATATGCAATATGTATTCTGATGTTATTGGGCAATCATTTCAATGTACTTTTCTTTATATTTTTAGATCTACTTTTACAAGTTCATAAGTTCTATTCTTAGAACTTATGAACTTGTAAAAGTAGTATGGATTTTGTATATTGACTTTATTCTTGTTTTATTTGCACGGTTAAGAAGCATTATGCTAAGATTCGTTATTGATAAGGTTTTCGAGATATTTAGATTTAGGTAATAAATAAAAAAGAAATTGTTTGTTGTTACAATGTTATCGGTATTGTTTTTAAAAGTGATTAGTAATATTCTACAGGATAATTATCAAATCATACTTAAATAAACAGTAAATAAATAAAACATCAAAAATTAAGCACTTTGATCGATTTTAATACAATTTTCTTACAAGGCTTGATGATACAGATACTTCCGTAACATAAAGTGGGGTTGGACTGGATAGCTGGATAGTGATCAAGCTATGTAGTCAAGTAATTAATTACCAGTAGCGTTGTAGTCACTCGCTCAGTAGCGAAACTGGATTGGGTAGAATTCTAAATTGAATTGGATTAACATCTACATTGGTTGCCAGAGGAACCCTAAGTTATCGCAGCTGTAGAGCGCCTTTCTTCAAGAAAACTACCTAGTTTTACTTTTACTTTGTAACTGATAGTAATGCCATTTGAAAAAGAAGCTAGAATTATATGTACTAATATAAGAAGGATGTTATTCTGGCCCCTATACCTGCCTGTGGCATCGTGGCGAATAGGCTGTTTTAAGGCGTTTTTATTTGAAAAATGATTTATCCGGATTTGTTATTTTGACCCCGATGTCTCTCTGTCTCTGATATCGTGGAAAATATAATGCGTTTTTTTTTAATTTGATGGTTGGTTTAATCTTGGGTTGGATGAAAATCTTTTCAGCCATATATTTGATTTCTTGTTGCGTGTTTTCTTCTTAAGAAAAAAATATGATTGTTGCTTGTGGTTAAATAATCTTTATTCTCATAAGAACAATTACAGTTCGCTTATATGAGATACAAATTAAAAAGATACATAGTTTAGTCGAGAGACGTGACGACTGCTTAACCTGCGATTCCATGTAAATATTTTAGTAGTAATTCTTATTGTGCCATGATAAGTCTCAGCATCTTACCAGCCGTGGGGTACCGGGTTAGAATTGGATCCCCCCATCTCCTCTGGTTGGGTGTCGTAAGAGGCGACTAAGCGAGAGGAAGACAGGTAGCAGCGTCTTTCTTTTGGATTTATCTTTCACCTCTACTGCGATCCCCAAGCCGCCTGCCAAGCGTGGGGATTATGGAAACCCCTCCCTTCTAAGGGGGAGATCGTTGTTCAGCAGTGGACGTCTACCAGCTGCTAATGATGATGATGATGAAGTCTGAGAACCTGTTGCATTTTTAATGGGTTTTCGCGATCCAGAAAACACTGCGCAGCAAGCTGATGGACTTAAAGAAAAAAAGTTTATCATTTAATATTTCATACCATATTTTATAAGGAATATATTTTCTCAACCCACAAGCTCACTGTAAATCGCGTTGCAAGATCTCGAGTTAAACTATCAAGTGTCTATATGCTTATAAAGTTACGGTTCCGACTGTTTAGCTTTCAGTTTAGTTCTATCTAAATCATAGCAGTCGTAAAGTTTATGATTGTAAAACAATCTGACGTGGTGTTTATAACAATTCGCCTGTGGGATAGAATATAGAACTGATATATTATTTAAAAATATCATCAAACAAATACAATATTGTTATAGCATTATATTTCCGTTGATCTTCTATAGGTACTGCTGCTGGTGCTACTAAATATTACTGTATACATAATAATATAAAATGTATAAATAAACATGACTACGTTTGTTTAAAATCTATAATATTTGAAACAACTTAACATGACCATAAACTTAACAAATAATTATGACTGTGTACCCATAACGGCATCGTTAATTAATTGTTGAATTTAATTGTAATCGCTTCAGGTGTAATCGAATAAAACTATTTTATTTCAGCAAGCAATAACATCGCGCTTTTATTTTACATGCTTAAGGCGGCTATATCACGCAAACCACCTAATCATAATACACTTTCTGTTGCGTTTAAATATTCAATTTAATAACTGGTTTCGAGGCGGCGATGCACGCGAAACAGTCGCCTTTGATCAGCGATAGAAAGCTCAGTATTCGTCGCGTATTGTACCGGATATACCATTGTAAGTAATTGCAAGCTCTGGTATTAATTGAGTTAGTTACTATAATGATGTCGTATCGGTATTTAAGCCAGCGTCATTGGCTTAATGATCGGATTTAAAGCGTGTTCAGATGTCGATCCGTGGCCGACTTCGGTGTCTGAATATCGGGTTGGCGGGGAGATAATACGTGGTGCAATAGGTATTATGTTTCTAGTTAACTTAAGAGTTAATTAAGCTCGTCTCTGTGGGGCTTTGTGTGGTTCCGTAATCCTTAATTAGGTAGTCTTGTAAGCAGGTACACGGGTAGATACAGCTAAAGAAAGATGTTTGCTTTACACATAAATATTAGTCTAGGGTCGAGCCAATTAACTCATATGTTAATTATGTCTATTAGAGTATAAATAAATTATGTAATATTTGACATACGAAAAGACTTTTCATATAGAAGTGAATTTGGAATTCTTTAATGCTTGCTCCATCAGCATGTTAGTCTAGATAGCGTGATTAGTGTGGGCCCCAGGACGTCTTACGGCGGCGACTCCGAGGAGGACGGCGGCGGGGTTGCGACTCCCGCCCCCGTGAGCACCGTGTCAGGTACTCGGGGGGCTACAATGCGCCCCCCGGTGGTGGGCTCAAAGGAAAGGCACTAAGTGGTCCTTGGTGCAGCGATGCGACAGCCGCGAGGGTTTTAGTGGGTAAGAATCCCACATACCCCGGTCGAGCCCCACAGCTCCCGGGGACCTTCTGATGGTTTCCCCCACGTCATAAAAAAAGATTGCTTGACGAATATTTGTTACAATTGGCATATCCATACGAGAAGTTCTTTTCCGAGTAGCTACGTGAAAAACAATAGCATTTTGCAGCCTACAATATTTAGTTTCTAATGTAAAAGTATGAAGAATTTGTAATAATTGTTCCCACGTGTATAATTCTGAAATGCATGGAAAAATATTAATTATCTGTTTTTTTAGGCATACCATTAGTTCATTATACATATTTCCTGACAAGGGTGGTCTAATGTACAGTGTATTATTATATCAATCTAAGTCTAAATAATTACTTTGTCTTTATCTTAGCTATTACAAGTGTTGAAAATATTAAATTATGGTCGTAAATAAAGTTATTAATCTGAGATTAATAAGTACTTCAGCGGTACCTCCTGTCTACCTAGTACGGAAAATATAATTATTAATTGGTATTACACCTGTACATATCATATTTAATGGTCGTCTGAATGCGAAATGATTTCTTCACTAGTGCGCACCTCGTTTCGCCCAGTGGCGCCACCTATATATCTGTCAGCGCCGAGTGCGATTATGTTATGACTTCGCGAAGTTGTATACGCTGCTTTATAACCCATGCCGTTCGCTTGGGCAATAAATATTCCGGTAAGCACCTCAATCATGTGGATACAGCCTTACGTGTTGTTAAGTAAATACAGGGCTGTGAAAATGTCATTATGGTTTTGAAGTTTTTATGTTCCAAATCGACGAGACTCTTCAACTTCTTTTGTTATTTGCAGTCGGATATTATACAGCACGTTATATTTTATTTCTGGTTTAAACTTCGCATTTTATTATGTTGCATAAACTTGATCTTTGGCCTCCACTTTTTTGTTGCCATAATCCACATGCTCGGCAGGCGTCTTGGGGATCGCAATATAGGTGGTAGGTAATCCAATAGTAAGACGCTGCTGCCTGTCTTCTTGTTTTCTCTTAGTCGCTTATTTCGACATGACACCCAACGGGAGAAGATGGGTGGGTCCTTTTTTTTTGACGCGGGTATACCTTCAAAAGGGAGCTGTGGGGCTCGACCGGTGTACGTGAGATTGTTACCCACTAACACCCCCGCGGCTGTTGGCATCGGCACATGAGAGGGGACCCCAGGGCTCTCCAGTGGGATCTGCACCAAGGGCCCCTCAGTGCCTTGCCCATGTGTCCGCTGCTGGAGGGCGCATTGTAGCCCCTCAGGAATCTGACACGGTGCTCACGGGGACGGGGGTCGCAACGCCAGCGCCGTCCTCCTAGGAGTCGCCGCTGTACTCAATGGACGTCCTAAGGGCCCACACGCCGAACGTCGAGTGATTCCGAAAGGGATGGGTGGGTCCTTATTCTAACCCGGGCACCCCATACATATTTCACTATTCAATAATGGCTTGGTTTGCTACTTAAATCAAAGTGTTCATCATAAATTTTAAAGTGACAAGACGCTTAAGCAGACTTATCCACGGGCTCAACGCAGTGACCTACGTCAAATGTATTATTACAAAACGCTACGTCAAATGTATTATTACAAAACGTCAGTATTCCATGAAACTGATTACGTTTATAATTAATATTGTTTCGGCTGTCCTGCTCTCTATATGGTCAGGATACTTCGTAAAGTGATGATTGACAGACAACGTGACGGGAGTTCGTTAAGTTAATGGAGCCGGCGAGCCTTCGGTCATTAATTAAGACGGATGTATCATCGGATGAGATGAGAATAAAGGGGTCTGCCTAGTACACCAGCCTATACCATAACCGTGTTATGAACGTATCTGGCACAGGAAAGAAACCCATATTGAGCTCGGCCCCGTGACTGTCGACTGTACTACAGAATAAATACGACACTATGAACAAATGTCTCTAATTACATACACAGACAGACAATATATCTACGGCATTCTCCCCTTCTATGCATAAGGAATTTAGTGAATTTTTACTAGCATGGCACGAGTGGATACAGAATGGTCTAGTGGACGCTGTTATATACAATTACAACCAAATTTGTTTTTTGGCTCATACTTTCTTAGTACCTGCGGTCATAGTATGTTACGGTGAAGTGGGCAGGCACTTTAAAAACGCGGTTGGTAACGAGCTCTGTAGAAGTATCATTTCACGCTATTTGTCACTTGTAGAAGAATGTAAAATTAGGGTTGATAAATGGCAACCTCCTTTAAGAAGTGGATATTTAATAATTATCTTGGGACAATCCACACCAGCCGACCATCTGATCCCAAACTAAACAGAGCTATAACCATGGTAACCAGACAACTGATACTTATACTTGTAATATACGTTATTTTTGTAAATGTAAGCTTAAATAGATAAAAAACCGCCAGACGCAAGGTGGGAATCGAATCCACGTCTTATTGGATAACAGGACTAAATTCTTATAATGTCTCATAAAATAGACGTCCATGAGTATATTTATTTGAGTTTTTTCAGTAGACTCTTTTCAGTCCAGCCTATGAGGGACATAATAACCCATGAAAACATTTATGAAAGGTGAATTTTCCACGTCCCTACAGAAATTGCTCTTCACGCGTATGCACTCATGACTTTTGAATCATTAGCGCAACAGTACGCGTTCGAATTTAAGGAGTTACCAGACATACACTATATTATGAAAATGGTTGACGGACCAGATGTTAGTGGGTAATTAATTTAATTTTAAAATACCTAAGTTTATCGGAGTGACGGAAAGAAATTCATATCCTTACATAATTATGAATCAGATATAAAATGACAAATACACGGTTATTTACAATTTTGCACTCACTGGATACACGACCGGAAGTCAGGTTCCGACCGCCATGTCAAAATACGACTCAAAATTATAGTTTTCGTGTTAGTTCGATATGATTTTTGTTGATAGTGTGTTTGAATATGCGCACCAATTGTAAATTGTGTGCTAAAAGAAATATCTTCGATATTTATGAATATTTTAGTTATTTTTAACCGGCTTCAAAAAGAAGGTTCTCTATTCGACGCGTATGTATGTAATATTGATAAAAATGCGTAATATTAATATATGTTAGTCTATGTCGGCTTCTAAACAAATTTACCAAATTTTATGAGTGTATG
This sequence comes from Furcula furcula, assembly GCA_911728495.1. NCBI lineage: Eukaryota > Metazoa > Arthropoda > Insecta > Lepidoptera > Notodontidae > Furcula > Furcula furcula. Next base: position 19,105,117 of record OU452244.1, read on the forward strand.
TATGTATGTATGTAGGTATGTATGTATGTATGTAGGTTTGTCCACGGATTTCTCAGAAGCTACAAGTCCGATTTTGAAAATTCTTTTTGCAATAGTTAGAGTATTTTTCAACTTAGGGTAGAGTACAAGTTTCATCAAAATCGGTCAAGTAGTTTAAGAGATATAAACTTTTTATGTTTTCAGTAAGTTATTGTAACGTAGACGTTGGAGTTGCGTGATAGTGCTGATACCTATTTTGGTAAAATAAGTCACTAAAAAGTGTTAAATAAACTATTTAAAAAAAATAAAAACCGACTTCAAAGTAAATTATCTAAAAAGCATAAAATAACGAAAATATATTGAAGTCGGTGTCAGCTGGTGCTAGTGTTAGTTAACATGATGTGCTAGCACCGACTTCAATATATTTTCGTTATTTTATGCTTTTTAGATAATTTACTTTGAAGTCGGTTTTTATTTTTTTTAAATAGTTTTGTTGTATCAATTTTGATAATAGTTTATCTCCAAATAGTTTAAACAACAAAGTTTGTCTCTATCTAATTATTGTCTTACTTTTAAACTAAAGAAAAAAGTATAATATTTGTATCAGTCGTCTGGTTCCCATAGGCTCTGCCTAGTTTGAGATCAGATGGTCGTATGTTGGATTGTCCTGGGATATTATTGTTATATTTATGAGGCACTTAAGCGTGGAATGTAAGTGGTCATAGGGAAATAAAAGGCCGGTATTGAAGCTTTCACATATTGCTATAGCTGCCTGTCATCATTACCAAGTTGAACGCATACTTTTCTGCCACCATAGTGAAAATAAAAAAAAATAGCAAATCTTGCTTGAGTATCGTCGTCAAACATTTGGCTTAATACTAGAAATTTAATGAACAAAGATTTAAGTACCTAAGAGGAATGAATTATCTTTTAATATTTGAACCATGATTTTCTCTGTATGAATGCGAAATTAGTGACTAAACTGGGCTTAAGTACAAAGTTCATAAAGTCTAACAAGTTATAGCAAAGGATTACAGTGTCTGTGTAATACTGATTATTCGTCACCGTAATACCTACAGAGAAAATAATATAATAGATGTTATATATTTACATGAAAATAACAGAATTTGGAGGTAAATTAAAGTGTCAGGATTAAGTGCTCAGCATAAAATTTATCAAGTTAAATTAACACTAAACGAATCATTTTTTAACAAAATAATCGTTTGGACTATATATTCTACAACACCAACACAGTTTATAGTAATTTGAAAACAATGTCTCAATAACAAAGAACAATTTGGAGGGCTTAGAAAGTACCCGGCTAGGGTTGGCAATTTGATGCTTTTAAAACAAAAGAAGTTCAGTTCAACTATTGTTAGTAAAATTTTTACCAAAATAGACATAAGGAAGGACTGTTGAAGTATCTCCAGCCTTCAGAAGATTAACACGTTAAACGCCAAGTGTCCGGCACACAGTGGATTTTTCTATTGTAATGTGACCGGACGGCAGTCAAAGGCTTAACCAAACCATCTTATCAGCCAAGTAACATCATCTTCAAGTGATGTTGTGTTTCTGCGGTAAATAAGTTGCCAGTATTCTACGAGACGTCATTGTTCTGGCGGCAGAAGATCCATCAATCATCCCTTTAATAAGCTAATGCGCTTTAATTCAATAGCTAGATTCGTGTCCAAGCACTAGTTTCTACTAGTAGTAGTAGTAAAAAAATATGCCTTATCGCTCGAAGAATCGACAACCGATGGGGAAGATAGATTCTAAGTGGCGACCACGAACCCGAAGACGCAGCGTAGGTAGGCCTCCCATTAGATGGACTGACGACATTTTGCGAGTCGTAAGCAAGTGGTAGATGTCGTAAGCAAATAAACTGCGACTGCGTAGTGTAAGTTCGTTTTCTGCAAAAAAAACCCATCTCTATGTTTTAATTTTGTGTAAAATAAAAATGAACGAATCGGTAGATAGGATCTCTGGATATGTATATGTAAAAATATTATATTTTCCAAAAACCGCTGTAGACAGAAGTAGACGTGCCACCCCTACGCATCTCCACGTTAAGAGCGAGAGCTGTACCGCATGAATATTCAAGTGTATTGTACCACTAGGTACACAGACCAACCAATGTCAATTAACGTATACGGCGTAGTAGGTGCGACCCGAGCGGAAGAGGGGGAGGTGGCGGAAGCAAATATCGGGCCATTTGAGCTATTAAATTAGCAGAAAATTATCGGTTGCTAGTTTAGGTGGCGTGGTTGTGAGTCTTTAGCCTTCTATTTCTCAGCAATTAGATTAATAATTGAAAGCAATTTTTTTACTATTTCATTTATAATATTTTTTTAAAAGATTCCACAACATTGTTAATGATTAGTGATATACATACTATCAACACGTATTTTATGAAGTGTTTTCAAATTTCTACGCCCCATCAAAAATAGAGTGGAAGTAAGTACCTGCCAAAGACTTGCACTGAGCTGGGGTGGAAGGTTGGGGAGGGGGGAGAGAGAAAACTACGATAAATATTTAAAAATATAATTTGCTCCTTAATAATATTTACTCTTAATTTCTTTAGCGGAAGAGCACTTATATGGAACAGTTTATCCTATAACACAGGTCACCATTATCTTTCTCGCCATTTTGACAAATATTGTCGCCCATTTCAAACCGTTCTACCTGTACTTTATGTAAGTAGGAAACAGCGAGAGGTAAAGGTTAAGTTATTGTTTATTCGGCAGCCTGTAAATGAGAATTGCTGATCAGGTCTCTCGGCTGGAAACGTATTTGCGACTAATTACGATTTTATTGCTCGGAGCTAATGAGAACGGCGACGGCTCCGGCAACTTCTAATGCAATTAAATTGAGACTGTTAATATGGTACTAGCTACTGTATGTATAGTTACGTACCTATTAAGCAGCGCATACGTAATTATAAATTTTGCATGCAATTTCAAGCAATTTCATTTTCTTAGGTAAATTAAATACTTAACTAGGTGAATTTATATACTTGCCAACACTTGTAATAGTTCGAATAATGGACTATAGTGGACAGCCAGCTGCCTATCGGCACTCGTGTCGCTTACTATCAGGTGAACATCTCTAAAACGTCTTTTAACTATGTTGCATAAGGCCCTACGTCTAATTTACAGGTTTCGCTCAAATAATTTTATACAGCTACAACCTGCCGCAATAGTTGCCTACCTAAGGGAACTCGTCGACATGTCAGCAACAGAGTAAGGGCTAGGGCATGCACAATGGATCGACTGGGTCGAAGTGCGTTTCGGTGGTTACCGAGCCCAAATTTATACTCACCAACAATAGAATATAATGGAACTGCTTGTATTCAGTCCTATCACTCTCATTTACTGTCTTTTTGAATGTGCAGCCTGGAATCAGTCCTGAATGATGATAATAGACCATATTACCAATACACATGAATAATAAGTTAGTATTCATGCCGACTTGAAAATACTTGAAAAGAGTCAGTACTGTCCAGGTAGGTACTACCGTAGTGTCAGATTATCTGCCCCAGGCAGCAAGTTCTAGTGTGAAAGACATTAGCTGGTGAAATTACCGGACACAAGAAACCAATGTCCTTAGGGTCGGCAATGCGCTAGAGATTCTTCTGGTGTTGCTAGCATCCATAGGCTCCGGTGACTGTAGGTCACTAAAATTTTCATAAATCTAACACATAATACAGTGTAATGTCGTTAATATGCAGAACTTACACCCTAAAAAGTCCACATTAAGCATTTCACCTAAAACGTATTCGCATTCTGCATCCCAAGCAGATTCTTCGCAATTCTTGAAAGGACCATGCCCATTTGTGCCCCAGAAATGCCCAGATTAAGTATATTACAAGATTGCTCTAATAAATAAAAACTAGAATTATGTTGTTAATTTTAAATCATATGAAGCACTGGATAAAAAAAAAATAAGACGTTCTGTTGACAGTGCAGTACCAGTGTATCTAACCAAATTGTTTTCACATACATATTGACACTATACAATGGAGACAGACTAGATAATTCCAAATAACTGACATGTTTATCTGATAACATACAGATAATTATAATATACTGCTTTACATATTATCTGATAACATACAGATAAGTATATAAAAGAACACTGATCTGACTTAGCTTATGTGATGATCATGAAGTTCCTAGTGAAAAACTAATAGCAATGCCGTCTGTAAACGATAAAATGTATGAAAAAAACCAGTAGGAAGTTATCATGTTTAATGTCCAATATCTTTTGAACCAGAGCTTTATCTATATCTATACATATAATAAAATCGTAGAAAAGTAAAAACTGTACATTGAATATTTTTTGAAATTTTTTATTGCTACGTGTTCTAGGAACGATACTGATTCCGAATATATGATTTTTAGAATTTTTGTCTGTCTGTATGTCTGTGGCTTTGTGTAGACATGACGTCAAAACCGCTGAACAGATTTAGTTGCTATTTGGCAAAAATATTTATTGATAACCTAGAAAAATTATAGGATATAAATTATCTCGCTATTTGTTACGGGGAATGAGCAGTGTCGAAATATGTACTTTTTCTACTAAAATTTGCCGTGAAATTATTTTGTGTTGAAGATTTGTGCACATACTGTTCAACAGATTTAGTTGATATTTAACGGACATGTTTACTATAGACCTGATCAGACTTAAATATAAGTAATATCAAGCTATTTGTTACAGGGAATGAGCAATATTGTAATAAGCACTTCTTCATCTTAATTTTTCCGCGGAATTGTAAAAAAACTAGAGTAATGTTACAATATAACAGAATAATTGTGGATTTAAACTCCAAAATTAAAATCATTACGCTATATTAACATAAGGAGCTAAGCAGCAACTATCTATAATGCTACATAAGGAAGGGAATTTCGAGATGTAGCCTAACGGCTGAATCAGCGTAGCGGTTGAACGGTCTTCCGACATTTTTGTGTTTCCGGGTTCGATCCCGGATGAACTCTTCTTTTTTTTTCCTTTTTATTTTACTTTTCATAGTACTATTACGAAATACCGGTACATTACGAGGTACTTCTACAACTTAAATCGATAGGTATTGCTTTCAATTTTTAATAAAATAAATTAAAATGTTCATTTTTTGAATAGTCTCAGTTAGATTATAAAATATGAGTTCCCACTGCTGCATCTCGATTTAAAGACCAAGTAAGGAAATTGTAAGTTATAAGCGATTGGGAACGCTACAGTGAAGCTTGCGCCTGTAACATCTCCTCACAAGGACAAGCACCTTCTGTTTTGCTAAGCGGTACACACTGTGTACCTACTTATCGGTTCCTTGGTAACAGTGGCGAGTGTGAAGCTTAACTCAGTTATGATCGAAAGCGCCACGGTCAATTGCATGTCTTAGTGAAAGGAATGGTCATTGGTCAATCACCAAAATATTTTAGATTGTTGGCCAGGCTGCGCCCGTTGAACTGAATATATTATTTTGCCATTTGAAGAGGCTCTTTCCGCGCACTTCAGTTCATAGTTTTCCCTGTCAACGTGAGCACCATAGTGCCGCAGCACAGCATTATTATCGCCATACGCGTGTCAGTCGACGCTACTGGGGTTCTATCTGTTACAAGAACGTGACAATGACGTGTCCAGTTCAAATGGTCTAAGGCCCTCTGCGTTATACTCAGTCTAAACAGAATACGTTGCAGATTATATACCTACTGCCAATGTCTATAGTATAGACATAGGCAGTAGTCATCTGATGTGCACAGTATTAGACTCTTTACCGCGGACATCATATGATGAATCCAAGTATCGTCGTTCGGATGGCTAACCTTAGTCAAAGTTGAAGAAGAGAAGTGGTCGAGAAAGGTAGGAGTGGGTTTTTTTCTACATACATAGGTATGTTACTTATTAACTTCACTGACCATGAAAAAAGAGAGAGGAGCCCAAAAGCATGAGTTATACGTTTCGCTAACGTATACAAGAAGATTTGGAAATTTCAAAAGTCTGTATGTTTTAAGAGGTCAGCATCCCAATTTATTAATTCACCTTTCAAATGACACACACGAGTCAAGCGCAAAGTTTAATTGAAAGTTCAAGCTACCCTTAGGCATCTGACCTGGCTTATCGACTGCTGTCTAGCTGTCAACTTGGACTGACTTTTTACTTAGGTACCCGCCGAACCATGAAAATGCTCAGTTCAAATGATACCTTAACGGTCACCCATCTAAGGAATGACGTTTCTTAACCAACTGATCGTTTGCGAACAATGATAATAACTGGCTACGAACATGCCAATTTTTCTGTAAGCGTATGGTTCTCAAATCAAAAAGTTGCAGGGACAGACACTGAAGGCTGCATGTCGGTCGAACTGGGTCGAATGGCTCCAGTTACTCTTAGGAGTCGCTGGATGTCTGGGATGTGGACCTTAGACGTTCATCGAGTACGGCGGCGGTGACTCGGAGGACGGCGGCGAGGTTGCGAATCCCGTCCCCGTGAACACTTTGACAGGTACCCGGGGGGCTATAATGCGCTCCCCGGTAGCAATCTCAAAGGCAAGGTACTGAGGGGCACCTTGTACAAATCTCATCGATTGATTCCCCACAGTAACTCAGGGACCTTTAAAGGTTTGAGGTTTTGAAGGAAAAAAGGCAGCTCGAACTTTATGTAACAGAGCGGATTCGGAACATAGCAAGAGGCCCGGACGCAGAAGGCGGACCATTTTATTTTTTGACGCGGGTAAACTTTCAAAAGGTTCGCGGGAGCTGTAGGGCTCGACCGGTGTATATGGGATTCTTACCCACTAAAACCCCCGCTGTTGTCGCATCGGCACATGAGAGGGGCCCCAGGGCTCTCCGGTGTGATCTGCTCCAGGGTAACCCCTCAGTGCCTTGCCTTGCACCAGCCCGCCGCCGGGGTCGCATTGTAGCCCCCGAGAACCTGTCACGGTGCTCAGGAGGACGAGGGACGCAACCCCGCCGCCTTCCGCCTCGGAGTCGCCGCCGTACTCAATGGACGTCCTGGGGCCCACACCCCGAACGTTCCGCGACTCTGAAGGGCAAAAGGCGGACCAAAGCCAATCTTATGCCCCCGTATCGAGAATGTGCAGAAAGCAGGAACGAGGGGGAACTGCTGCCTGTGCACCACTATATTACACTCTCGCTAATATGGCGTGCTAAAGTATTCCGGCATGCCACCTGATGAGATTCTGCGGGCCTTTTATAGCGACAGGCAGGTCCGTGGGCTTTACTTACACCCACGGAAGATGATGGGCTGGCCAGCCGCTGGTGGGACTCGAAATTGTATACAGATAGACACGTTTCCGGTGCCCATCAACATAGCGGAATTTGGACACAAAGGGTTTGAGTCAGTAGGAGTCATACTGAACCCACACTGTCACTCCCGTGATGGTATGGGCAACCCTTGGGATTTCTCCACGTTAAAAAAAGGAATTGCTTAAGTTGAATCAAGCCAAGGCCTTGGCTCACCCCAAGGTGAGGTTTAAACGAGCGCCTTACGGTGTACCACTTGCTTGCTTGGCAATGACGTTAACATTGCTTGAGCTCATCAAAAATACAGGCTGCGGGCAAAGCCGCGGGTACTGCTAGTATGACATTAAATCTAGTTATCATATAAATACTGATAAATAGTTATCATCTGACATAGAGCTGTAATTTGGGCATTGCATGCCATTTCTGACTTTCAGCTTTTTGTAATATGATTTACACATTTTAGATGAATCTTACTCAATTTATTTATTAGCACTAACTAGTGCTGCTAACTACCAGACTCCTATTTGGTCTTAATGCTGCCATATGAATAAAAATTAAACTAACTTACTCATATTATGATTTACCGAAAGTGACCTTTTTAGAACCGCTTGGAACACACTAAATACTTCAGCGTCAATCGTCATATTTATCCGCAATACTTAGCAATGCCAATATGCGATGGCAAACACAGTTGGAGCAAATATTTCCCAGCTCACAGAGCCGATTGTTTAACTATATTTTATTTATTGTTAGGATTACATACAATTCTCGTCAAGCCGAATAATAAACTGATGCGTATATGTAAAACCGTACCTATAATAATTATTATAATATCAAGAATTAGTTTTATTCTGAAAAAACTGTTGTTTAAATCGGTGTAATTTAACTAAACCTTTTTTCGTGTTGTTTTGCATTTTTTTTTAACTTGAAATTGTATAATATATTGAAACAAAATATTTACAGTTTATTTACAAACATGTACACTGATGCATTTGATATTACTATAACTTTAATTAGAAATTATAATTATTTACATGTGGTTACATTTACTTATTTAGGTATAGCAAGCCTACGGTACATAAACGGTGTTGATGTTACAGAATATCAACTAAATTCAGTTAGTAAGGTAGACTGGGAATTGGGTTAAAAGGAAAGGTTGTAACATAGGGGAGCAGTTATACATAGAATTCTATGAAAAAAAATCACACATTTTCTTATTTATAATATACAGAAAAAATAAACATTTAACTACTTAGAAATAGACCGAGCCCTTAGCTAGCAATTTTTTTTATCACAGAACTTCATCAGCAGCCAAAAGATGTCCACCGCTGAACAAAGGCCTTCCCTTTTATGGGTGGATTTGGCATAATCCCCACGCTTGGCAGGCGTATATATTCCAATAGAAAGACGCTGCTGCCCGTCTTCTTGTTTTCTCTTAGTCGCCCTCTTACGGACACCCAGTGGGAGGAGTTGGGAGGGTGTTTACTCGGACACACCACGGGATCACAGATTTTGTTACACTAGAAGTGTTTGTTACACATAAGTCGATAGGAATATGCATACGCTCTAGCAGAGAATAATATTTTTTAAGGAAATATGCCTAATTTCGTCAATATTACAATCTCACTATGATAAAACTACAGAACGGGACTACAGTTTATTTTCTGTATTTTATATAACTGAAGAATTTAATATTACATTTCAAGAATTTAATACAGGCGATGCCTAGTGAGGTTATCATCGTCACGCAAAAATTTTGTAACTTTTGGACTGCTAATAAAAATATTTCTATATTTCTATTTCTAATATCAGAAGTAGTAAAATTGATGATAGTTTTTGTACGAAAAATGCCCGCAGGCCGCTTTATGGCTATCATGTATTTCATCTCTTTAATATCGAGCTATATGAACAACAGAATGTGTTCATAACGTAACAAGTTAAATTTGTTCGTAAAATTATTATTTTTGATAAGAGTTAACTTACGTCACAAAAGATAAATCAAGTTTATGCGCGTCCCCTGCCATAGCAGGATTTATGTGACTGAGCGTTCCTCCTAATGTATTCCGTAAGTAAAAATGTATGGTCTGAAATGTAATAGCCGTTTTAGGTGGAATAATATCAATTGAACTTAATTTCTTACGTACGTAAGTAATTAACGTCACCACGTTGTATAGTTTTTACTTGTATGGTTTTAGCTATAAAACGTAACTGGCAGCAAATTAATTAACCTAATATTCCATTTGCTTTATTTCCACCAATTAAGTAGTTACTGAAGCAAATTTAATTTCCTAAAAAATTATATAGCCTGTGTCACTCACTTTTACAACTAAGATTAATCTAACGACACATATGTACATGAAAATTCATTTATAATCCGTCTAGGCTGCAGGATGTACCAAAGAAACATGTGCTCTTAAAAAAAATGTCTTCTTCTTGGGTAAAGAAAAACTAAAAATAAAAGACTAATATTAATTAGTTTCAATAATAAGGTCGGAGCCCATACCCATCGAGCTGACTATGTAAATGAGTATGATAATATTAAATTTAACATAAATGGAGCATAAGTTGTAGAGTCACCGCTGGAGTTAACATTGGGGCGCGTGTTCGCCGCCGCCACCGCGCCGCACTGACAGCCGTGATGCAGCAAATACAGTTGGTGCCTGGTACAAATACACACACTATCGACCAATGATATTTTTAACCGACTTCAAAAAAGAAGGAGGTTCTCAATTCGTCTGTATATATATATTTTTTTTTCTATGTATGTTCGCGCATAACTCTGGCAATTATGAACCGATTTGAAAAAATCTTTCTTCCATCCATTCTTTAATCCATTAATTGGGTCCCATAAAAAAATTATTGCTTAGTAATAAGTAGTTCCTGAAAAACAAGAATGGTGACTGCGCACTGAGAGCTGCAAGAAAGCCTATATAGATGACGTTTTAGTCGCTCGGACTCGCTCGGTCGGACAAAAATAGTCATAACTCTGGCAAATATTTACCAATTTCAATGATTCTTTTTTTATTCGAAAGAAGAAACCACTGTATTGAATCTGTATGAATTTTATTACAACCGGATAAGAACTTCCTGGAGGACCATGAACGATGTGGAGGAATTTATCTGGTAAAAACCATAAAACTGATGTTCTCCATTACATTGCTCTGACAATTATGAACCGATTTCGATGATTCTTTTTTTATTCGAGAGAGTAAACTGCTATGATGTTTCCATGCAAATTTCATTACGACCGGATATTTTTTTCTGAAGAAACATGAATTATGTAAAACTATGTAGACGATAATGTGATCATAACCTACCTAGATAATTTTACGGTTTTCGATGGTTCAATCTTTATATATGAAAATATCACTAAAAAGTTTAAAATAAAATCTTTTTAAAAAAAAATTGAACTGACTTCAATATCACTGAAAAGTATAAAATAATTTAAATATTATTGAAGTTGGTGCCAAATATACACAGCCGGTAAGCTAACACCAACTTCAATAATATTTAAATTATTTTATACTTTTCAGTGATATTGAAGTCGGTTCAATTTTTTTTTTAAAAAGATTTTATATACAATAGATATGCCATTGGCACACGAAAAGTGTGCGTAAACAACGAAATTCACCCAATTTTGGTGAACTAGCAGTAAGTCACGCGACGGTAAAATGAAATAAAGATGACGTGTGTCTTTGAAAATCAAGTAAAATGCCTTCATGCGTAGTTAGAAAATGCAAAAAAGTACTGTAGGTACAAAAGTAAATAATAAGGAAAGGATATCATAACTAACTAACGAACTATATCTTAACTATTTATAAGAAAATATATAACAAAGACAATCTATGCTTTCTATTAAATCTAATGGAAGGCAGAGTCCCTTTAGACATATTCAAGTCATGGTTGAGCATTACACATACGCTTCCCTATCAAAAGGACATATAAGCAAACTGACTCAAAATCAAAACGACCGAAAAGCAGAACGGCCAAGAGCGCGCTAGAAGTCCTCGACGCAAAATGTCTTAATAGCATTATGGTCCATGACAACCTATATATTATTATTCATCGCAGTATTTAAATTTCCTAAAAAAAAATGATTTTAAATGCGATTTATTTTGAGTGGTCTCCTCCTATAAATTATACTACACTCAATCTTGTTCTGTCCTCATATTTCAACTGCGCGTGGGCGTCAACGCTAAGTCCCATTTCGGGCTTTTGTATCGAATCACTTTATTACTCTAACAACTCATTAATATTTCTATAAGTATGCATGAGAAAACTGTATTACGTCATCCCAAATAAAGAATTTGTCCTCAATTCGATCAGTCAACCTAGCGTCGACTATCATATGTATTATTATTATAAGAACATGCATAATGTTGGGAAACGACATCAATCATAGTTTAAATGGCGCCTTCTTCATTATAATTTATAATTAATGTTCAATAAACATACTTATAAAAACAATTTTATATGTTATAAAATAATAATTACTAAATTTTATTACTTTCTGAATGGAAATCACTTCGAATTAGTAACAGCTTTCATATTTAATAAAAATTAAGAAATCTGAATGAATTAAATTAAAACGTTGCCGAATGGCAATCATAATTGAACATAATTTTATGTTTCATCATCGTTTCAAGTTGTTTCTACAACAACGGGCATACTATCTTTAACTTTAACGAATTTAACATTTGATTAAAATTACATCATATACATAACAATATAAACTTAAGAACATGTTACGGCTTATAGATATGTAAAGGTATGCTTTAGTTACGTGGGAAGGCTTGGAAAATAAATTTGACGCTAACTACTAAGCCGGTCAAGTCTCGGAGTGGTATGCTAAATAACCCGGTAGATTACAGTAGGTAGGTAGGGGCAAACGGTTTAGATAAACTAAACGCCTCTTGCTATCGTAAAGTTACTTAATACATAGTAACTAAACTTAGTAGACAAATGTTTCATATTTGCATGGCGTGCGGCACTGTGCGGCTTGAGCCAGGCTCGAATTACATCGGCCAGCCAGCAAAGAAAACCAATAGTCCAGTTTCACGCCACTGGTTTTATTGAAAAGCGCCATCCGTTCATTTTTACTGCTCCCCTCGCTTTTATTCCGCGGTAACTACTGTATTGCCAGATATTTATTGCGCGCGTGTTTTGAAAGGTGAAAACTCTTAATCAAAAATGTCGATAATGTGTGAAATTCTGCTTTATGTTTGGGCTAAGATTTTTATCTGTGTATAAATAGTCCAATATTGACAAATCATACACATTTAGATCTCAATTCTGCAAACTGTCTACTTGATAGCTGAAAATTGAACATATGTACATACGTGTATATGTACGTACTGATACTTGCTTAATATATTTTATTCACAACGTGCAAACTTTCTTTTAAAAAAATCCGCATTTACATCCGTTAATTTTTTTGGGTAGTATATGATGCCGCAAACAGAGATGAAGACAGACAGTAGCGACAAACATGTAAAACACTCCCTTTTCTCGTCTGGGGATCAAAAAACAGAGGATGTTAGAAAAAAAGTAAATGTAATTTTATGATAATAAAAAAAAACAATATAAAGCTTTATTAAAGGTTAATAATGGAACGCGAAAGTCTAAAAGTATATAAAAACAATATAGTGTAGACATACGGTACACTTTAATAACATGTATTAAAATACTTATTAATAACATAATATATTAAAATACTTATTCCAACGTATAAGCTTGGCCATACAAATATGTAATGCCGCCAGTCTTTTAGGTACCCTCCCAGTGCGGCGACAACTTGGAGGAAGTTTTTTACTTAGTTTAAGTACCTATACCTATTTGTAAATAAACTGTAAATATTTAGTTTTTTATGTAAATAAAAGTCTTATTATCAGTTTAATCGTACAAAATGTTAGGAGATCAAACATAATGTTAGGTATCTATTTCACTATCCGAAGATACGAAGGGAGTCACCCTGCCGCCTACGGGATCTTTATAGAGGCACCCACAGCTGCGGAGGCGTCCCACTCACTCAGGCAAGTGCCTCCACATGGTTTACGGCCACCATAAAAGTATAAGAGCTTTGGTGTTAACAATTATTGAAATTCTCAAACACAACCGCAATAATTCCAGTAGAACAGAATCAAACAATATCGACATGAAATATTTATATTACGGTCTCGCTCACCGTGAATGTAAATATTTACAAGATTTATTTTGAGAGGTTTTTTTTATTTAGAATATAAAAAAGGGTCTTTATTGTTTCGAAAATCAGATTTTGTTGTATAAAGCTTCATTGCTGTTTACCATAAATCGTGCAGTATTGAATTCGTATCGAGCTTTGTGTAGACAAGGCTTGTAATAAAAATACGAAATGAAAGTAAATGTTTTTTAAGTAGTAAATAATACCGATACCGAAATCGAAGTACTTGCTATTTAGACTTCTGTGGATATTATATAGGTTGACCAGTGTTTTGATACTAGTTTAATGAAATAACATAATATTTTTATAGCAATCATACTTCCAATAAACTCGATCTCGTCGACGTCGATCGATAAGTTTGACGATATTAGTACGGTCTAGTACGGCGGCCTTCTAGTACTACTGACGCAGTAGTAAAGTAGTATCTAGTATATTAGAGTAGTAGTAATAGTGGAAGGTATTGTCGCAGTGGCAAATAATATTCTGCCGTGGAGCTGCAATATGAGAAAAGTGCTGTTTTCCGGTGTAAATGGCACTGTAGCTGGTGAAATTATCAGGCTCAAGAGACCTAATAACTAATGTCTCGGATGACTAGTGGTGTGTAATTAAGTTGAATAAAAACTAATTTGTTTTTGGCTAAATATCGATGGCATCATAAAACCCAGACGAAAGGACGAATTTCAATGTGTTTTTTTATTTGTAAGATGGTAATGATCGAGATGGTATTTTATTTCTTTTTTGTAATGTCCAATTTTTCCTTCTTTTCTAATAAAATAATCACGTTTATGTTTCCGTTTGTAGCATTTTATTTTTGCTTAATAGGATAAAACTTTTCTAGTTACGTGTACTAAACAGCGCTACCCCAACAATTTATATAATATCTGTACGATTAATTAACAGCCACGAGCAAAGTCATTAGCTAAGTGATAACTGATGTCACGTCCCACCATCGCTTTTCAGGATCTTACCTCCGGTACATTAGTATACCCGTTCACACAATGCTACGTTGACAGAACATTTATTTGTTTGGATTACGTGAGCTCGTGACCGTATGCTGGTGATTTTTTCTTTTCTTAATTTTAACATACGTACCTATTGATTATTTATTTATTTTGGCCGGCCTAAATCTAGCGTTAGTTAAAAACTTTCAATCTTCGACAAGCTTATAAATATGTAGCCTCTTCTAGTTATAGTAATTTGCGTGTTAATAAAAAAAAATGACGAAAAAATTACCTTTACCATATAGTAGTTATAGGGTAACTTGGCGATTGTAATCGTTTTAGTCATTTTGAATGGTCAAATCGAATACAATTTAAAATACTTAACACTGAAACTTTTTTATTGCTTGTTGAAATATTTTTACCTACATTTGAATTCTTAGTAATTTCTACCTATGTGATAATGGTTAGAAATAAAGATTCCACGGTATAGACCGATCTAACTAGATTTAACTACCTACCTACTTACTTTTTCTGAAAATTAGCGGCACTGCCAAATCTGTATTATACCACGTTATTTCGATATTTTATGATACTACTATGTGAAAAAGTTGATAATAGAGCAACATATTTTATGTACACTTCGTACAAAGCGTCTTTAAAAATATCGCCCTGTTTTATTTGCTTATGTCCAAAACCTAATTCCTATAGTATATATAAAGTGAGGGAGATAGAGCGATTCTAATTCATTTCACAGGCACTAAGTAAGTAGGTATACAATACATTCAATTATTATAAAAAAATAAGAAAATTAAAATAAAATATATCTATATTCTCAACTGGTTCTTTTCAAGTGATCTTTACGTAAATGGCTTAGGGACGCCTTCAATGGTTCAAGCAATATATTGTAGAGTTTTGAAATGAACGGTCGATAATCATGTAAACCCAACAATCAATTATATCGGAATCGGTCATGATTAATAGTTATCTACAATTTATGATTGACGTTTCACGAAAACATCACTTCCAGTTTAGATACCATTTTCAGTTAATTATTCACAGACTTGAATGTTGAATAGCCTTTAAACCATTGCTGATACTGACGGAATCAAAGCGCTCAATATGTGGATTGTCTTTTTAAATTAACATAAGAT
Organism: Furcula furcula; assembly: GCA_911728495.1. Classification (NCBI taxonomy): domain Eukaryota; kingdom Metazoa; phylum Arthropoda; class Insecta; order Lepidoptera; family Notodontidae; genus Furcula; species Furcula furcula. The sequence continues at coordinate 19,120,646 of OU452244.1, forward strand.
TTTCCCGTGGAGTGTCCGGGTATGAATAGCACCCCCCCATTTCTTGCTGTTGGGTGTCCGTAAGACGCAATTAAGGGAAAACAAGGAGACGGGCAGCAGCGTCTTTCTATTGGATTATATTACCTACCACCTATACTGTGATCCCCAAGCCGCCTGCCAAGCATGGGGATAATGGCAACCCCATCCTTCTAAGGCCTTTGTTCAGCAGTGGACGTTTTTAGGCTGTTGACGACGATGAAGATTTGGATTATATTGTATCGACTACAATCATTTTAACGAGTTATTATACTGTAGTGTATAATTAATGGAAAATGTAGATTATTAAAATTGGTCCGTCCGTAATGCTGGTCATTTGTCAATAAATTAACTTCACAGCAGCATTTTCAAACTCACATTCCTCTTTCTAAAATGTGTAAATAGAAATTCTTCTCAAATAGCACTGTTTTTTCAATAACAATTTTTTTTGTTAGTGTAAGCTAGTATTTGATCGTGATGGTAAGCGGTCATGTAGCCTTGAAAGGAAGCGCACTAGTCTAGCACACACGCAAAAGGACCCTGTGTTGGTGGAATCCCAGCAGCTGGCAGTGAAAAGGGGCGAACGATGGCCTTTTAGTCGCTGCATTAAGTTACTATATCACAGAGCACCATAAGCTAGGCATCATCTCAGGACAAAACGCCACTCTCAATTTCGGCATTGCTTCCTCAGTCAGAGCAAGGTTTAAGCGAGCTAACCCTCTATGACTTTTATACTCTTGCGGTCACGAACGTTAAATCACCTTTAAGACGATAATAGCTTGCACGAGACGGCTCAAAATACGTCTGGGCTGGGTAAGCACAGGTAACGTCGTCGTTCAAACGATTTTGATACGAAACTGGTACTGAGTTCGTGACCGCGATAGTAAAAAAAAAACAGAAATGTTTATTAGATAGTACATTACATTTACTTTAATGACAATATTTTAGTTTAATAATATAAATCTATTCATTACACGAAATGTGTTTACTAAACGCCCTTACCGTGGGATTTTTAAAGCGGTATTAAATCTGAGTACAAACCAATGGTGTACTGTTTAATGGATTAACTCACCATTGTTCGGCGGGGCCGTAGGTATGTGTACATACGGTAATGGAATTAAATTGTATATCAGCTTAAAGGAAGCCTGTACTTTCTTTGTTGAAAGTAACAACCTACGTCATACGTAAGTACGTGTTATGTATTTTCCGGGGCTTACTGATAAATTAAATGTTGAAGTTGTTAAGGTGGAAAATTGTTTGATTATTTTCTTTACCGACTTATTGTTTTAGTATCAAACCTATCGCCTTTAAAATTCCTTATTTGGACTTTGAAGGGACTTACTTGGTGATCACACAAGCAGCAACACCTGATGGTAAGTGACATGCCTGCTCATGGACACCTGCTATGCCAATTGTCATTTAAAACATTACATATGGTCGGTATTTTCATTGGCTATCCTGATTTTAGTAACATAGCAATGCTTACACATTTCTGGTGAATACCTGACCTTCACCTACCTGGACGGTGCCTTGTAGTAACAGTATCCGTAGGGTTGGAGGCCGCTCTGACCCTACGGATACTGGGCACCTTTTGAAGGTTTCCCTCCCATCAACAAAAAAATTTGCTTTGCCTGGAATCAGTCTGTGTGTTGAATGCCCTAGAATATTGTGTGTACAATTGCGTGCACATAAATTAAAGCATGTATACCTATAGACTTAAAAAACGGTACATTACCTAGAAAGGGCGGCCTTATCGCTATTCGCTATTTCTTCCAGGCAACTTTGGGATGGAAAAAAAGATTGATGAAAAATAAAAAGTGGTTATTATTAAATGATATTCGCGTAAATATCAATAAGCTAAAAGTAAGTATTTCATAATGTTGTCTTTTATTTAAGCGAATATTACACATTGAAAACAAACTACTTTTACGGATTTTATCGCGGTTTATTTTATATTTTACTATCCCGACGTTTCGAATGCTTTGCAGCATCTATGGCCACGGGAGGACTGAGATGTTGAACGTCCTTATACCACAATTATGCCAGTGTACCCTCAGGTCTTCTTAGTTACCCGCGATAAAACCATAAAAGTAGTTTGATTTCAAAGTATTTCAATAAAGCTAAAACAGTTACTGAGACACGGAAGGATAAGTAGGTTCTGATCCTTGTATATCTAGGTTACTTTTATATAACACACGTTTTTTCTTATAAACTATGCGTATAGTCGTCTGGGGACAAAAAAACTATTCTGGTTATCCACTTACAGGCTTACCTTTTTGTAGCTGGGTAAAGGAGCTTTTGAGCCAACATTGTCGTATCATTCAGGGGATGCTAAAGTGTGTATGCTTTAACCCAACATAAAAGAAATACGTAACGGGCGTAAAAATCGGATTACCTGTCCTTGGTAAAGTAGATACAAATAGATTGACCTTATTTTATTTTAATCAATAGGCGTTACTGGAATTTAGTTTAGAATGAACTAAGAAAAAGTAGTATTTTCTATTTTTTTCTTATTTTTTTAAACCTTGATTTTGTACTGGTTGGTAAGTGGTTCCTTTCTTCCTCGATATGCAAGATGAGAAGGTCATAAACCACCCCGCTATTCGATTCAGCAGTCGACTTCCAAAACCCTTTCTGGTAAAACCCAGGCTTATCCTAAAATTTACACGCGTAAATTTTAGGGTAAGCCTGGGTTTTCCGACAACGATTTCCTGCACAGCTAACGAATGGCAAATATTTGAATTAATACATAATGAGACGGGCGGACGGTCACATGAGACTGAGAGACTGGGACTGTCGGGCTGGTAGCCAACGTATAAGCTTGCCCATACAAATAGGTAACGTCGTCAGTCTTTTAGGTACCTACCCTTCCCAGTTCGGCAACAACTTGGAGGAAGTTTTTTAGTTGTTTTTTTTTTAAATAATATTATGGGGCAATCCACACACAATCATCTAATCCCAAACTAGGCATAGCCTGTATGTAACCCGACAGTAATAACTAGATAGCAGAAACAACTACTGCTACTACTTTTTTAAGTGGTTATTACACCTTCCGTTATTTAGGAAGCTAAATGAGCAGGTTTGCCAACTTAGGGGTTCTCCCCCCAAATTTATGGGGAAAAAATGTGGGATGGGTTATTGTTCGTTTATTGATTATAATAAATATTTTATCATTTTTAATGTATTATTTATTTAAAAATATTTAATTATTTATTTTATAAACGATTTTTTTTTTAGAATCTCTAGAAATTGTGGTGGTTTTAGGGGTTTTTGATTGGAGCTTAGGGGGATAAATTTTTGAGAGTTGGCAACACTGTAAATGAGTTAGTCACTGAATTCAGTGAAGTGTAATATCCACTTTAGTCATATTTATATAGATAGATAAATAATACACCCAGACACAAGGTAGGAATCGAACCCACGACCTGTTGGGTAGCGGCCAGGGTGTCTAAAAACTAGAACAACGGGTCTATTTGGATCAATGGACTGAACATTGTAAGGTTCAAATACAATAAGCCATGATGGTCATTTGAAATATGTCTTAACATCTTAACGAGCATTTTAAGAGTTTGTTAGCAGTAAAAACTGCGCAAAACGCTCTTAAAGTACAGCCGTTCAGAAGTAATTACAGTAAAAGTAAGCGCACTGTAACAAATTAGGGTTCTTAATTGTTAACAATTTATCATCTAACTTAATGGCATAGTATAAATAATATAAATAGCAGAAACTGTAAACAATAGGTTCTAATCGCAGGACTTACACAGAAAAGCATCGCTACTGTAGCTTAAAGCGCGTTTCGATATTCAGTAAGTAGACTTCTATAATATTATTTAGTTTATTAGGTGCTATGTAGAAAGGAACGTTTAGGCAAGAGTACCACGCAAAGTCCTATATTCCGCCAACAAGCGGCAATATGTAACCATTGCTACTGATGGTGTAAAGGTGAAATAACTGGATTAAAGAGACTTAAAGTGTCTGGTTACCGTGGAGTGAGTGGAGTGGAGTGAGTTCAGGTAAGAATATCATCCTCCCATCTCTTCTCGTTAGGTGTTGTAGACGACTAAGAGAAAACCATAAGAGCAGCTTCGTCTGTGCAATATTAAACTACAAGTAGGGTAGACTGGGTACAGTTGAAACAATTTCACTTATATCGTCCAGAGTTTTGCTTTTTATATTCCGAGTGATGAAGAAGATTTGTTAAATAAAAGAGAATGTTTCTATCTACTAATGGACAATGTGATTTTTAAAAATAATCAAATTTAAAAAAAATATACTGTAATCCCCAAGACGCCTGCCAATTGTGGGAATTATGGCAAACCCCCAAAAAAAAGGGGAGGCCTGTCTCATCTAATCATCAGCTGGAGATATTTGTAGGCAGTGTAGCTACACTGCCTACAAATATCTCCAGCTGATGATGATAGACAGCTGTCTACAGGCAGATTTGTAGTAAGCGACACTTACTACAAATCCTTTATTAGTGTAAACAAAGACTTAAATAATTGATTCAGGTATTACAAAGTAAGAATAAAATAAGTTAAATAACATCAACAGAGACTATAGAAACATAGGTCCCGATTTGTTCTTTTATACATTCCTGTATGATTTAAATAGTACAATAGATATACATACGTTATACAAAATATTCAGATTTTAAATGGTATCTACCAAGTATAGTATAATCTCGTAGGTGGTTCTCAAAGTTACAACAGTAAAATTGATATCGCAATAGGTGAGTGTTAATTCGCAAACGAATGCCCAAATTCTTTACCGCTATTCAGTTCTATCTAATGGAAAAGTTTCATACAAGGCGTAAGTTTTACGATTATAACGTATTGTATCATGGCCGAAGGCGCCCACGCAGACTACGTCATCTGATTTGACGCAATCCAATGTGCAACAATAAACACAAAAATAACTAGTGACCACATTGTTAGTTTAGTTCTAGTCGCAGCATTAAATCTTGTCAGGTGTCAGTAGTTTTTTTTTTGTTTCTATATTTTTACTTTTAGAGTCGAGCTGAAAACCAGTATCACAGCCCCGGCTGCGACTTTATGCTGAGCTGGATCTTTTTTGGCCATATCTGTTTATTATTGTATATTGCCAAATAAAGATTCTTCTTCTTCTGGTCATATAGGTGTATCTATTTTTAATTGATTTACTTTTAATCATTAAATTGATTTATAATTAAAATATAACGTACCTCTACGTAAATACGTACACATAATCAAATAAAAAAATTAAAGTAATGCTCAGGGTGGTAGCAAAATGCAGGCTGCATTTCTTCACTGAAATACAACAATCTTCTTTGATAGAATAGAATGGAATGGAATGGAATGGAATAGAATAACAATTGATCACCACATATTCTTTAGGTGAGACTAATCTCACCTAAAGAAGGCTGTCTCTATAGACAGCCCTCTTTATAGAATTGGAAGAATCCAGTATTGGAAATAGTTGCTGTATGTAATTGACCGAGAACGGTTGCAAAAGCCTTCCTTCGTTCGTGGGGCTGCGGTGTAAAAATCTCCGAGCACTTTTTTCATATCCATCCATCCATCTGGACCACCCGGGCCGATACACTTCCAATCCACCAGATATCTGTATTTACAATAGTTCAAGTTTCGGCTTACGATTTGTTTCAAACGTCAGTAATTGCGACATCTAGCACATAATCGTAAAAATTTAAAATGAATAAAACTCATATTAACAGTTTTCCGAATCTAAATATGGAACAACAACGGTTTTATTTTAATACTATTGAATTCAAGTTTAGTTTTAAAGCTACGATATTATAAGCATACACGTTTGAGAGAAATAATACAAATGCAAATAAAAAACATCAAATGCAAAACAAAAAGTTTGATGTTGGTGGTAATAATTTATTAGTGCCTGGCATAAAACGAACTTTTGGAAAAAGAACGTTGACACATTGGGAAATTGGCTGATTTTCATAGTGGTCACAAAATATCGGAAACACCTAACTACCTATACATAGAATGGTACCTACCTATAGCAAAGGAGCTGCAAAAAGCTTTTGCAACAAGCTTCATAAAAGGTAACTTCGTTATTAATATGCATACAGCTTTAACAAAATTGTGTGCTTATACATTGCATCTTTCCTTTGCGTCCAATATTTGTGCTAGAGATGTATGTAAATATTTTTCTAAACGGCATTTACTGAGCTTCCGACGAGATGGTAATAACGCCGACAGACGTAATGAGGAAGCCTGGCTGTAAGCCACGGAACGTACTTCAGTACGTCCGTAGCTCCTTGATGAGGTGATTTTAAGTCATCAGTTATAGCCGTAAGGTTAAAATTTGCACATCAATGAATATTGACAGGTGTATAATAAGTTGGGTACCCCTGGCGCCGCGGGGTTTGGTGTAACGAGCAAGTCTTGGTGTCGGCACCGACGATCGCGGCAAACCGCCTTACACTGAGCCTATTATAAAATTAGCTCTCAAATTTTAGTTAAAGTTAGCCAATGAAGTTGCTGTCAAATTTTATATAGAGGTTGTACCTTTCAGATTAAATTTAGAGTTTTAGCTCTGCATCGCGGTATTAGAAGTAATTCGGTGTTCTGCGTTATTTCTTACTGCTGAATAAAAATTGGCTATCGACACTGCCCTGATTAATATATTTTTTTATTGAATTTAGTGACGAGACTAGATGCTAGACGTTTGTCTAATGGTAAGTGACAGCTGCATTGCACTGCCGCTCGTCAACCGAAAAGATATTAAGTCTAACGAGTCCAGTATTTTCACCAACTGCAGTGCTCTTCACATCGGAACCCGAAAGTACTATTTTCTCAGTGCCGGAATAGAGCAATGTTTTCTCATTGCGCTTTGGCGGCAGATTATCTGATACTGCGGTGATACCTGCATACCTAGACGGTCCCCTGCTCAAGGGAACTATCACCTAGAAAGCTAACTGAATGGAGATGATGACTGGGTCATAAAATAATAATTTTAATTAGTTCGTCATTGAGATTATCAAAAAATATTGCACACGTATTTTTTTATTTAATAGAAATTGGCAAAGATATAGTGTCAAAGTTAGGGCGTAGATGTTCGTAACGTCACGAATACTGCCGTAACGTCACGCGGAATTTCAACGCACTATAATTAATTCGTATTTTTTTTTCATATTGACAAAAGAAACAATACGTGTATAATATTTTGTGATGATCTAAATGATGGACTAAATATAACTTTTTGGTCATCTAGAATTCTAGACTAATTATTTTAAATTCAATATTCGATTCGAATTTTTTTTGTTAAGTATTTAATTATTACTGTTGTCGAAATCCGAGCTAAGAAAATTTATTTAGTGATTTAAATATATACTTTATCCGTTGCGGTTAACTAAACTAGTCTAATTAGTTTGTAATCGTCGTAGTTTTACGAGCGTTTAACTGTTGAACGATTGAGTACAAGCTTTTGCATTTAATAACCGTTAGAAATGTTTTCTTGTTAGTTACACCCGTTCATTGCGTACTTAGGCACGCTGTGTACAAACTACCTAATTTACGGTGTTCTAAGTGATTACCTGTGAAATGTGCCCGTTCCTGTTGATTTTCCGTAACTGTATACCTAATTCAGCTGAGTAAGTAGGTACAGACAGAATCAAACCTTCTCTAAACAAACATAGAATAAAAGGTAACTTATCTTTAGTGCATAAATCATCATTACAGAATCAGATTTTAGTACGAATGTTTGCAAGACTTTAATTACTTTTGTTACCAACAGTACTTCAAAGCTCGATCTTCAACATATAATTAAACTGACGATATGTTCCCGACTAATAATTAATAAGACCATAACTGAGGACTGCTATAACAGCGCAATGAGTCAGAAATGAGTTATGATGGAAGAGGCTGTGCACTTAGATAGTCAGACTTGCCGTAGACACATACCTACGTATACCTGGATAGGAAAGATTGTGATTGTACGGGGTTAATTTCAAAATACTAATGAATAATACTTTAGTAACACTTTATGATTCTAATATTTCACTGTTTAGAATAAATTGCTTGCTCTCAATGACACTTAGTCCTCATAAGAGGTAAAGCAATCCAATAGGGTGAACAAACGTGTAAAGGTTGTTTATTAAGCGATCGCGTAGATTTATTATCATGTAGAGTAAACAGGTTGATATTTTTAATCGATTGTAAAATATGCCAATGGTGCCGATTCTGTTATCACACACTAGACTAAACTAGACTACATTTTAGTTTAGTCGTGTCTTTCCTATTCAGAGATCCATGAATTAAACTAAATTAGGTATAGTTTGATAGAATATAATGGTTTTAGTTACTCAACTTAGTTTTAAACGTATTTTGCTATTCTGTTGTGCACAGTTTACGTCATTTATGCCTAATATTAGAAACTTCAAACTAAAATTAGATCAAAATAGTCGGCATCTAAAAGATGTCGATTAAAATAAAATAGAATAGACTAAAATAGAATGAAATAAATATTAAAATTAATATTAAAATAAATATTAGAATAAATATTAATATAAATAATAAAATAAAAATTAAATATTTTTTATTAACAACAAAAATATTAAAATAAAATAAAATATTAACAAATATTAATATAAATATTAATAACGATTAAAAAAATATATAAATAATAAATTAAATATTAATAAAAAAATATATAAATAATAAAATAACATAAAATAAATATTAATAAATAAAAAAAATATATTAACATAAATATTAAAATAAATATAATTTTTTTTAAATAAATATTGAAATAAATATTAAAATAAATATTAATAAATATTAAAAAAAATATTAAAATAAATATCTAAACAAATATTAAAATAAATATTAAAACAAATATTAAAATAAATATTTAAACAAATATTAAAATAAATATTAAAATAAATATTAATATATAAATATATTAAAATAAAATAAAATTAATATAAGTATCGTAGCCGGAGAATTATTTTAGTTTAGTGTAATCAGATGAACAAGAGAATTGTTTTCAACTAAGATGATTTGACCAATGAAAACCTCACTATCAACTCAATTTAGTAGCTGTCGAATTCAAATTAAGCACCTAATCATCGTTTATAAAATAAACAATAATAATAAAAAAAAAAATAAAAAAAAATCATCGTTTGACACCACTAAACTAAAATTTAGTCTAGTTTAGTGTAGTGGTGATAACAGAATCGGCACCATTGTTATAGATTGAACGTACATGTTGAATAGATATTCTGACGTAGAAAATCTAATTCTATTAGATTATTAGTACTATCCTATCCCAGTATATAAATTGTGAGTTAGTACTCTTTCGCCCATCCCACAGAATCTGAAGACAAAAGTCTTCAATCAGTGCGTCTTACCTATCATGACATACGGAGCCGAAACGTAGACACTCACGGTGGGGCTGGTTCACAAATTTAAAGTCGCTCAGCGAGCTATGGAAAGGTCTATGCTTGGAGTTTCGCTGAAAGATCGAATTCGGAATGAGGGTGAGGTGATCAGACAGAGAACCAAAGTTATCGACATAGGCCACCAGATTAGCAACCTGAAGTGGCAGTGGGCTGGCCATATCTGCCGTAGAACCGATAATCGTTGGAGTAAACGAATTCTTGAGTGGAGACCGCGAGTCGGCAAACGTAGCGTGGGGCGTCCTCAAGCGAGATGGAGTGACGATATACGTAAAGTGGCGAGCAGAAATTAGATGAGGAAAGCCGAGGAACGTAATCAGTGGCGTGATATTGGAGAGGCCTATGTACAGCAGTGGACGACTGTAGGCTGATGATGATAGTACTCTTTAATGAACATAATGAAGATGATCGTATGTAACGTACGGTAATATTTTATTCAGAGTATTTTCAGCTACTTAGTTTATACCATCGATATTATTATTCAGAGAGACTTGCTTCTTGCTCTCCGTAAATATTTATGATGGTATTAACGAAGAGGTAAAGTGTCGCAACCTATATTAATACATATTTTATTCAGTCTCTCTTGAATATACGTAGCACCCACGTTATGTCATTCGACAGCAATATTTCACGGCGTAGAGTCGTTGCCTGCTCTCGGTCGAAGCAACTATTTCCTCCTGCAATAAACCACCACAACTTCTCACTTTTCTCACGCTCACGCAAATCCCAAACATTTTCGATATGAGAACTTGTTTCGACAATGGTGTAATATTTTACTTTTTTAGTTAACGTGTCGTGTCGATCCAACAATGCTTCGGACAGAATAGCGTTTATATTATAAACGAATTCCGTGGTGTGTTGTCGTTTTATTTGTGGCCTGTGGAAATGTTACGCGGAATTACCACGACAATAATAATGATGCTGCAAAAAGTAATGCGACGTTGATCCCGCTCTACAAACAATTCATACTTCAGCTGTCAGATTAATCTAAGGCAAGGCGTGCATCGTTGATTGTGCGAATAATAATCCGGCTGCGGTGCGCAGTCTCGTATAGTTCACGAGAGCGTCAAAGCCGAGCGCAAAGGAACAAAGCCTCCAATTACCCGGGCGGGCACGCCGTGGGCTTTTAGTGAATAATGAGCCGCTTATCCCGCTGGATGACGGCTTCGGTGGAATTGTTCTTGAGTGGGTCTGTACGCGGACCACCCGCCCTCTTGCCGTCGTCGAGCGCGGGTCAGGGGCGCCGAGTCAGTGTACACGCGCCGCATCGCGCTGCGGTCAGTGCGTCAACACAATTTCGCGCCCGCTTCTAGCTTTCTCCCCTCGCTTTGACATTTCACACAAAACGGACGCGGTCAACGCACAAGCGCCTTTTCATTGCCGCGGAGCTTAGTATTTAAAAAAAAAGACGATATGTCCCTGTAAAAATGTAGTTGCTAATCTATATTAATAAAAGAGCAGGGTGTTTTCTAGGAATCACGATACAGCAAAAACCATATTACGTACAATCTTGAAATTTGGAACCAACATTATTCAAATAGTCTAGGTGAACAATAAGAACGGATTTTTCGAAATTCCATACTTAAGGGGGTCAAATGGGCTCCCAAAGTTTGTATAGAAAAAAATATTTTTTTCGTCACACGGACATGAAACTTTGTCAGTGTACTAAACAAAAGAAATAAAGAAAGACGTGTATCACACTTTTTGAAAATCGACCCTTATAGGGGTTTTAGCATCGTTTTTGAGTATGCAACGCGGAAAAAAAAATTCATACTGCATTGCTGAAACTTTGCGAATACATTAATCTAATTATAGCGATCCAAGTGCAAATAATATTTTTATGAAAATCAACTCCTAAAGGGGTCCAATTGGGGTCCAAAAAATGTTTCTCGACCTACAGTCATAAGACTTAGTTTATATATTGCACACAAGAATCTAAGAAACCTATTTCCAGCATTTTTCAAAAAACTACCCCTAACGATTTTTAATGAGGTTTCAAAGTTTGCACAAAGAAGGATTTCCATTTCATCCTACCTATGATGCAGCTAGAGTAATGAAACTCGGTAAATAAACTCAACACAACAATTGCAAAAATTTTGAGCATTTTTGTAAAATCAACCCTTAAGTGGATCAAATGGGCTCCCAAAGTTAGTATGGAAAAAAAATTTTTTCGTCACACAGACATGAAACTTTGTCAGTGTACTAAGCAAAAGAAATTAAGAAACACGTGTATCACAACTTTTTGAAAATCGACCATTTATGGGGTTATAACATGGATTTTAGTATGAAAAACGAATAAAAGAGTTAATGCTGCATAGTGAAACTTCGTGAATGCGTTTATTAAACTAAAGCAATCTATGTGTAAATAATATATTTTTTATAATCAACTCCTAAAGGGGTCCAATTGGGGTCAAACAATTTTTTTCAACTTACAGCCATAAAACTTAATTTATGTATTTCACACAAGAATCTAAGAAACATATTTTCGGCATTTTTCGAAAAACAACCCCTAAGGTCATTTTAAGGGGTTGGAAAGTTTGCACAAAGAAGGATTTCCATATCATGCTATGATGCAGCTAGAGTAACGAAACTCAGTAAATAAACTCAAAACAACAATTGAACAAACAAATTTTGAGCATTTTTGTAAAATCAACCCCTAAGTGGGTCAAATAGGTTCTCAAAGTTTGTATGGAAAAACAATTTTTTCATCACACGGATATGAAATTTTGTAAATGTACTAAGAAATTAAGAAATACGTGTATTACAACTTTTTCAAATTCGACCCGTAAAGGGGTGTTAGCATGTTTTTTAACCGACTTCAAAAAAGGAGGTTCTGTATTCGACGCGTATGTATGTAATATTAATAAAAATGCGTAATATTCATATATGTTAGTCTATGTGGTCTTCTAAACGAATTTACCAAATTTCACGAGTGTATGTATGTATGTATGTAGGTTTGTCCACGGATTTCTCAGAAACTACAAGTCCGATTTCGAAAATTCTTTTTGCAATAGTTAGAGTATTTTTCAACTTAGGGTAGAGTACAAATTTCATCAAAATCGGTCCAGTAGTTTAAGAGATATAAACTTTTTATATTTTCAGTAAGTTACTGTAATGTTTGTTCGAGTTGCGTGATAGTGCTGATACCTATCTTGGTAAAATAAGTCACTAAAAAGTGTTAAATAACTATTTTAAAAAAATAAAAACCGACTTCAAAGTAAATTATCTAAAAAGCATAAAATAACGAAAATATTATTGAAGTTGGTGCAGAATATACACAGCAGGTACGCTAACACCAACTTCAATAATATTTTGTGAGTAACAAAGTGAACGCGGGCGAAGCCGCGGGCTACAGCTAGTAAAACGAATAAATACACGAAAGTTTAAGTTAGCCTGTATCATGAAACTATAAAATAATTTAGCTGTAGAATGCTGAAGTCAATAAGGCCGAAGTCGAAGCCGAGAGTTAATTGCAAATAAAGAAACATGAAGTTGGCGTCGTAAAATAACAATTGAATGGTTGAATAAACTATATCACTTGGTCCTTCATAAACCAAAATTGATAAGTACTCGTAACCATTTTTGATTAAAAAAGCACTTATTACACTACCTAACCTACTTACCTACTAGGAATGAGCACCAATAGCACACATGATATGAAGTATTCATAATTATGCGACTAGACTAATATTGCGTCTCGTTTTGACAGCTTTTATGTGTACCTACCAAAATCATTTTCGTGAATTTATTCGTCACGCGTTTAGGCTAAACTCTGCGACATAGCTAAAACCTACTAAAAATGTACAAAGTTCAAGCTAATTCGTTATATCATGCTTTTGAGAAGCGCGACAATATTTTTGATCGCTGGTGTCAAAAAAGATAGGATCTCACCATACGATTTCATCCGAAACCGAAAATGGACGTTAAAATCTGTAGCAGTGGACTACCAAAAACCTAACCACACCAATGAAGAATTTCTATACATACTTAATTGATACTTAGAAGAATTTTATATTTGGAGAATAAACATCACATCTAAGTAGGCACTTAGGACACCGTTCAGCTGTTGAAATGTATTACTTTAGTTTTTTTTTTTAAAGTGGCGCTTAAGCGCTTGTTGTATTCAAATAATACGCTTTTATTTTCGAAAATACTTAAATGCCGTATCATTCAGTTCACTTGTTTCGTCGAAAATGATTCTCGCCTTATTGAATGGTATTGAAAAAATTGCTTTATATATCATTTCATAGAAAAAAGGTAAATTGATACCTAACGATTATTTGCCTCTCTATTTTATTACAACATTGAAAAGACATTTATTGGAGAGATTTATTTTATATCTGTATTTTTCTGATAGTCTGATATTGATGTAGACGTATGATTTATTTATATTACGTCGATAGATACCTATAAATTTGGAAAATACTAGCTGTCCCGAGCAGTTCTGCCCGCAGAATTTTTTAATTTGTTGTGCAACGTTCTAATTTTTTTTCGTAAAAACCGTCTCCTGACAATAAAGAATACAAAAAAAGAAGAATCTAACTTTCCACTCACAGATCTGCTGGAAGAAATTTCTGTAGAAATAAGCTGTGTCTTTCTTCCCTTAGGTATATTTCTTGTTTCATTTATTGTTATTGTGTGTACATAAATTATAAAATAAATAAAAAATAAGAATTCTCCAATTCGGTGCATTCGTTCGGAAGATTTGCGCGTACATATTTTGGCGATTCATTTTCCTTTATTAGATTACGCCCATCTCTTTGGATAATGGATTGTTTTGTTAATAAATAAAATGGTTAGATCTGCGGTGAAGAGATTCAAATAAAACAAATTGCCAAGTGCTTTCTTATGTATGGGAATTTATTGACCTATAATTATTTTTTATGTTTGGCACCTAGCTAGGTGTGACGTTAATTTTCTCCAAAGGCATTAAACACGCTTTATTGTCGTCGGACGATTCGATTCCAACACGAAACACGGCCGTTCGTCACCATGTTTTATTGTGAGTAGCTGTTCTTCGACGCGAGATTGCGAATTAAAAGAAATTTTACATTTTACGGCATCGTAATGTCGTCTAGGGCAATTTCAGCGTTTAGTGCTAGCATTTAAAAACGTTCCGATTTTTATATCCGATAAGGAGCAGCGGTTGTAATTTTTGGAATGCTGTGTATAGGCAGTTACCGCATTGAAATGATGTCTTTACAGTTGGAATTTTATCTCTGTAGCTGCTTCTCATTAGAAGCATATCGTAAAAACGTATTCTGTTTTTTTTTTAATTGGTATAAAATAGGACTGGCAACATGTCATGTATGGACCTAAGTACTTTTTAACAGACTTCAATAGACACTACATAAAATCGTGTATAATGATCTCAAGAGGTTTTATTGAACTTAGTTCTAAACAATCCAAGTATGCTAACATCAGAATTGACTGACTAGAACCAACTTCAATATAAAATTTTACGCAAAGAATTACTGCCATCATCGGTCATTATCAATCATAATTAAATGTCATGGTGCTCTAAGTAGTAAGTTCTTGGCACTAATATATCAATCAACATAGTAAAGCAGTACTAACCAAATAAGTAGATTAGTAGTTTTTCATTTCGAAGGTCATCGCTGGCTTAGTCGAAGATTTAGGAAAGCGATAATAACAATTTCATGTACAAAATAATATAAGCATTCTATGACAGCCTAGATATAATACATATCAAAGCTAACCCCAGCTCTAATATGTTGGCCACAAGGTTGGCTCCAACACTATTTGCCCAACTAATTACTATGGAATGAGTATAATCGAATACAAATTCGTGTATTTTCCTAGCTGTTAGGTCCCTGGTACATCTGAAGTGCTATTCTGTTATACAACACAACCTAGAGGTCGACACAGCGGCGAGTTGCGTTTTCGTATTCACTAACCCTGCTTACGCAGCACTAGCGCCATGAGAAACTACGGTTTTCAGTGGAACTACTCAAGGTCATATAGTTTGACAGTTAGTTCGACGTCAAGTCGACATGCGATAGTAAATATGGATTTTGATAGCGTTAAGCTTGACGTCGAATTAAAGGCTGGCTTGACGTTGAGCTCGCCGTTGAATTAAAGGCTGGCTGGACGTTGAGTTCGCCGTCGAGCATAACCAAAATAGGTTACGTTAGAGAACAGTATAGCTAAAGCGAGCGACAAAGCGACGTAGGCCCTGCGTAATCGCGAGCAACGCGAGGATGCAGAAGAGAGCGTGCATTCTGTGCTCCCTCCAGGACTAGCGAATGTCCGGCGCTGAAGGAATTCTAGCGAGATACGAAAACGAAGTCCCTAAGTTTTTTCACAGCGTCATTGACGACCGTCGGAGGTTTTAGTGGGTAAAAAATCCCAAGATACCCGACCTCCGCCCCTACTCAGACCTTATACAAGTTAGGTAGATCTGCTAACGATATTGGTTACGGAGGCTTTACGTTACATTGGCTTTCGTTGGTTTCATACAAGGAATAAAAAGTCTTCGCACGAAACTATTCGTACGTAGAAAGAAAAAAAAAATCGTTGTACGAAACTAGGTTTTGTATATTCTAGCGCCATGCACATAGATGTGAATAGTATAAATGCCAAGCAGCAATGTTTAAAATTGCTTTATCTCGGTGTAGTTGGTAAAATTACAGAGTTTATGAGACTTACGGTGACGAGCGGCAGGGCAATAAAGCTGCACATGGACATGCATTATGCTTACCGTCAGGAGAACGTCCAGAATGAGTATTCGCTAAGGTGCCCAAAATTAACAATAATGATATGCAATCAGTATAGCTAAGTTACTTACAGTAATTTCTGTACCTATCAGAAGATTTCATTTTCCTTCTGCCTACGGGGCATGAATGCCAAGCATAAACCAATGTTGGAACCAATAACGTATGGCGTTGACCTAAGGAACGTACAAAATAGGCGTCTAGTCCATGTATTTTAGTTATGTTATTCGTTTTGGAGCGGGTGGCCGGGACGGCTCGCACCGACCCAGCCAGGCGAACGCAATTTGTAGACCATTTCTCTCGCTTGCCGCGTGACACTTCTGCGGATTAGGACGAAAGTAATGTACAGATATGCCCGGTTTTTTTTTGTAATAATGAATTGAGCCATTATAAAACTTCTTTTCTTAGGAAGGGTTTTGTATTTTGTAGTATTTTTATATGATTACTAGCTGACCCACGTAGCTCCCCACGCTTTTATTCAACTGTTTGTATGTATGTTTCCAATGTTTTTTTTCTTGAAAACCAACTCTGGATTAGAGCGAACCAATACAAAATAGAGCAACTAAAGAAAAACAAAAAAAAAATTAAATCGGTCAAAATTAAATAAAAATTATTCAAATCGGTCAAGCCGTTTCTGAGTTTTAGCGAGACTAACTAGCTATTAATTTTTATTATATCGAAAAGATGGCGTATCAGCATATAATGCACAGTTTTTATTGAATACAACAACGTATAAAAATCACAAGCAATGCAGATATGTTATTCCGAGAATATTTTAATTAACCACACAATTACCATATAAGTACCTATCTATGTATTATTACGAATTGTATAACCCTATGATTAGGTAATTTTTCTCGCCAAAGCAAGCAAGGATTTGCTGGTGCGTCCAGTCGTGCATAAAATAACAATTGATGCGACGGGCATTGTGTCCGAGCCGCGCTGCACTCGTACGACGCAATTTGTCGGGCATTTCTCCTCCTAACAAAGCTACGAATCGAGCTGACGCGAAACCATCGATAACTCTATACGGAATTAGTGCTTTTGTTCGTATTGCCCTTCCAGCTTTTATATCTTTTTTATCCCTTAGAGAATCACTGTAACTAGCCGCACCCGTCTCATTAGCTCAACTCGATAACCGTTGAAATATTCGATCTTTTGCAGTCAGTAAGTATACTTTTCTTTGGAAAATTATCCGTGGTAAAAGCTACTATTTTATTTCATAATACGGTACATTACATATCATGAGCGGTATTTTATTTTAGTGCCGTTTCAATGTGGACTAATATTTTAGCGGATGGCAGCGGCGGGCGACGTTTAATCTCTCCGCCTGGAGTGAGCATCTCATTTTTATAGGGCTGCGTAGGTGTGTGACAGAAAAGGAAGTTGCTTATCTTATTGGTCCCATCTGCCACTAGTTTATTGTTTATATGGCTTGACAACTATAAATTATAAAACAACCAAAATACCCGACTTCAAAAAATGACTTAAATGATCATGACCAAATTGATGTTTTGGGCACTAAAAAATTAAACATAATAGCCGGTCACTGTATTAAACTGTGTAAAAAGAAAATAAATCGTTACACTTACAAATTCTTTATTATGCATAGGCCACACGGGGCTTTTGCATAGTGCCATCTTTTTAAAACCTGCCACCGGATCGTAGCACGCCCTCCACTTACATGAATCTAATGACAGGTTATGAGCAAAAAATAGACATAGACACTCGAATAATATAACCGCACGCCCATATTATACTGGATGTGGTTCTGCATTCTTTCCATATTTACGGAAGTTGATATATACCTTGTCGGCGTTTCCACATAATTCAAGGACCACCGAAGGGGCTGCGAGGACGGCGGGGGACGTCCGCGCTCCTTGCCACCAATACAATACGTCTACGAACACTCATGAACAGAGCGCCGTCAAATGTAATACGTTCGCAATATAAATTCAGTTAATTGTAATTTGCATAATAAACCCTTTAAAGTGAAGAACTCTACACATTTCTTTTATGATCCATCGAACATACCTTTTAAAGAACATAAATCGATCATTAAATGATAGACCTCGAACTATGAAATATTTTTTAGGTTTGGTACGAAAAGAAATCCCGTGTGCATCCGTCACTATAAAATAACCCCGTCTGGCACCGCTCTTCGCGCAAAGTAGGTAATCAAGAGTACGCGCGGAATTGCCAACCTTGGGACCTATTCTGAGCACTCAAGAGCTCTTATTCTGGTTGAACGTTAATCATGAATCATTAATTATCTTTTAGTTATAAGCCACTGAATTATTAATCTATTTTTAATCAATTAACATAATCCTTAACTGTTAGGTCTACAAATATGGCAAAAATACAAAACCACATCCTGTATAGTTACCATATCATAAAATTCGTGTTTGGAACAAAATCCTACAGATATCGCCAGAAAATTGATTAATATGAAACCAAAATAAGCTTAAATCTTTTGCTGTCCCACTGCAGTCCACGCTAGTTTCGAGCCTTCAGCCTAAACACCAAACCAAATTTAATGTGTTTCATTGTGGTCTTAACGGGCGTAATTAGACTATCTAAAAGTCTTTGCTCGATCCAAAGTACGTATCTAATTGGATTGTTAAATGTTAATCTTGAAATGCCAGTGACCCCATGTGGGAAACTCACTTGAACTTCCCATAAACTTGGCACTTTACAACTTAGTTTAAGTATAGGATGTTCGCCGCGAAGTTTCGATGTAAATTTGAAGTGTATTCTTATTAACATATGAAAATCTTTGATCTCCCAGCTGTTCTTTTGTTTCTGTTTAATGAAGATTTGAATATAAATAATTAAATCAACCTTTTTATAATTGCTTTTTATCAAACATTCTTTCAAACATCAGCGTCTTCCGTATATTGATGTCTACTTAATAATTTATCTGAAATACTTACAAGATAAAGAAAGAAAAGTTATGTAATTGTGACCTTCTCAATACGTATACAAAAGTTAGAAGTGCTTGAAAGTTTAAATGATCATTTTGACAGTGATTATTACTTGAAAAGTTGCAAAGCATTTTTAAGTTTAAATTATATAACCCTTTCGCACCTGAGATTTTTTTCCGTCTAAATCTTTTTCTTTTCTATAAAATCTTAATGTGTATGGTAAGTAGTTCATAGTAAAAAATATTTAAAAATTATACCATTTACACAAATTCGAGAAAGGGCATAGCACGTTCGTGACATCCAGGTGTGTACACTACCCAATCACGATCGTGCGTTTGAAACCTGTAGCGGTTATTTTCGCAATTAGTATAATGGATGTATATATTTTAGTAGTAAAATATGTGTTTTATTGTATAATTAACGTTTGCCTTTAGCAGAAAATTATATTTGACGTGACTAGTAAATAAAATTCAATTGTGTTGTAATTAATAATTTTTTTATTTGTACTTAGGTTAATTAACATTATCACAGCCTAAGTAATTTTAACAATTATTGGAATCTAGTATTAAACAACAACATATATAATATTATCGCGGTATTACACGTTTGTAATAATAAAGAAACAAAATATAAGCCTCTTTGGCAAAACAAGAAATTAAAGATATTCAGTCTTATAGGTACTGGTTTCAATGACTTACTTTTTATGATAATTAAAGAAACAGTCATTTTCGCGACTGATACACAAATATACATCACATTTGCGACATCGCAGTTTTGTGCGAGATGAACAGCCTTGCAATCGACATGAACGCGGAGCTTTCAAGTCGTCGAATATAGGAAAATGCTCATACCCGTCATATCTTTTTCCAGATGAAGGATCGTTAGCCGGCTTATACCTGCCTCCAGAGATTTTTGGCCCAATCACAGGAGACGATACTCGTCTATCCCTATCGGGTGTACTTATTAGTGATTCAGCGATTTCAAATCGGAAAGAAAGCAGATCTTTAATACAGTTTTTTGCAACACCTGTTGCCAATGCATCACAGCGGTATAAACGCCAGGAATTGACGACAGCCAAGTCCATGAAATGAAGAATCACCCATGAAATGAAGAATGTCCATTTACGGGTCTTTAAAAATGTTCTATAATATTCCATGGACTGGTCTAGCACGTCAACTCCACCCATATAAGAATTATAAGACGTTACAATCTTTGGGGCATCAACATCAACATAGCACTTTTGCTTCTTATCGTATCGTTTTACAACGTCAATAGCCGTGCCACCAGTGCAGTTCGAAGCAGTCAAAACTGCTTTACTATCTTTCCATTTAACTAACACAGTTCTACCCGACACCCTCTGATCAATGTCGCCTCGGCACATTGCTTTGTCGTCTTTAAAATTAAGCTGCTGGCGGTCTGGAATGCGATTAGCCATGATTGTTCCCGTCCCGTGGTATCCGAGTTGTTTCAATGTCTCTAGCAATGGGACGGTGGTAAAATAGCGATCAAAAAACACTCAACTCCCACGAGGAACGTGTTGGACTAAACGAAGAACCACAGCAGGTCCGAGGCCAAGAGGGTGAGAGAGTGCAGGGTTGTTTCCATAGTAAATTTCAAAATCCATCATCAGACCTTCACTGGTTGTGACAACAAATTTTTTTAGGCCAACTGGCCGAGGCTTGTTCTTTACAAGCTGCCTCATGTGACATTTGCCAGTGAACGGTATCATCTGTTCGTCTATTGAGTATCTGCCTGGGGTTCTTTCAATTTTGTTGCAGCCCTCTCTGACCACATCAATAACAGGCTGGACTTTCCAGAGTGGATTGTTTGCATCCTTTATTGATGGGGAGTCTGATTCTACTATGTGCAGACTATTTCGTAAAGCTGTTAATCTGTCTCTAGTCATTGCTGATGTAATCATGCCAATACTAATGTTTCTTCGCCAATACATCGCAATTCGGGGATACGACAGTATTCCCATCATTAAATGAACACCGTACAACTTTTTTATTTCCTGTTTGGTTGTGCCTAATACACGGCCAGTTTTTCTTAAATAATACAGATTTGTACATAGTGCCATCTGTTCAAAAAAATCTTCGTTGTAATAATCTTCTAAATACTGCATGGGTGAACGAACTTCAGTAGGAGTTGGATGTCCAGTGAAGTCGTGAACTTCATCGAGGTAAGGAACTTTTTTCCACAATTGTCGACGCGGAGGTGGTTTGACTTTTATAGTCATTCTAGTTTTCTTTGAAGCAGGTAAATTGGCCGAGTCGTCGATGGATTTTCTTTTTCCTGCAGTTTTAGGTGGTGGTGGCGACAGGTGAGCTGTTGAAAAAGGCTGCTCGTCGTTCAGAATTGGCACTTCATCTTCAATGACGGGCTGGGGAGGAATAAAGTCTTCGTCTGGGTCATCCAAATCAATATCAGAACAATTGCCATCCTTCAGCAAATCAAGGATCAAGTTGTCGTGTAAAGACAAGCCTAAAAGAAGAAATAAAGTACATAAAGTTATGAGCAAAGCAATGAATATTATTGAATGCACTTTCGTGAGTTGGCACAACTGCAACCTAGATAGCACGCTCGTGCGCTGTCAACTTTAATCTAAAATTACACGTTAATCGTTGAGACTTAAGTTAACATTTATGTAATTTTAAATACTGCACACATTTGAGCATGTAATTCAATCAATTGTTTGTTAGTAAAACGCTAAAAATACAAAAGAAAAACAAAACTTACGCCGACGCGTCACGGGATCAGTAAACGCCGCCATCTTGCCCTCGCGCACACGCAAACTGAACTTCCGAGTCGCGAAATATTGGTTTAGATTAGTCGCTAGATGAACTCACGATCATGCGACGTCGGGCGCGTGCGATGAAAGAGATTCCACGCGGTTGTAGAATTTTAGAAAAAACGAACTCACTATCGTATTATTCAGGTGCGAAAGGGATAATGACGACTCGTTTCTTGTAACTTTAAAAATATTCAATTCGTTGTTTAGAATAAGTATATTTAAAAACAAATACTACGCACGTTTTACCTTGTAAGACCACAGTCGGTTTCGTGTACATCCAGGCGGTTGACGTCGCGACGTAGGCCCTGCGTCGTCGCGAGTATCCTGAGAGTCTCCTAACGGGGACGTGCTCAAGCGAATGTTCGGGCGAGACGTGACTCTGACGAGATCCAAACGCAGTACCCTAACTTCTTAGTATTAATGAAGGCCACCTGGTGGCCTTGGCATTTTTACCTACTAAAGCCTTTATCTGCTGCACTCACAAACGTCAATTAACTTTAATTACAATTAGTCATTTTTTCCGAGCTCCGAGCCTATAATTTGGCTTCAAGTGTCGAAATAATACAATTTCAAAAAATTGCTTAATTATAATTAAAGATAATTGAGGTTTGTAGGTGCGGCAGTATATCGGTAAAAATCCAGTATAACCCGGCTTCCGCCTCTACGGTGACCAACCTTTGAAGGTTTCATCCCCGATAACAGAAAACTCACATTTGCAAAAGACTATCAGTTCAACAAGCTGTAACAGCTCAGTGGGCGAGCGCTTGCCTTGGAAACAAGGTGCGCAGGTTCGAACCCCGGCTCGCACCTCTGATTTATTTAATCATGTGCGAATCGTCTTTGTGTGATTGTTACTAGCTTTCGGTGAAGGAAAACATCGTGATGAAACCTGCATGTCTGAGAAAGCCTAACTAGCATTCGAAAGACGTGTGAAGTCCGCCAACCCGCACTTGGCCAGCGTGGTGGACTATGGCCTAAGCCCCTTCCAACTTGAAGGGAGGCCCGTGCCCAGCAGTGGGACATAAACAAGGGCTGGTATTATTATCAGTTCAACCAATATTACCAACATTTCCATATTCATGTCCTAACTAAGATTTTTTTAAATTAAGACTGTTTAGATAAATCCTAAGGTAGGCAAAGTATTTTTGTCAGTATGGAGCCGCTGAATAAACTTATTAATGTTTTCAAATGCAAATTAATATGTCTATAGTATTTGCTTGCATATAGATATTTGAAATGGTATAATAATAACATACTTAAAATAGGTGAAACAAGCCGAATACATTTTTTTGCCTACCCTCTGTGCACGCCACTGGTAAGCAGATGTGTCGCTTACCATCAAGTAACAGTAATCATTTTGATTTAGGTAGGTACTATAGTGTATAAGGCTATCGCTTCAGATGAAAGTATGAAGTATTAGGTAATTAAATAATTATACTGAAATCTACATACCTATTCACAAAATGAAATCTCCTTAAACGTTGATCGTAGCTATTGCTTGACCATCATTAGTTGTGTAACCGTTCTTCTTAACGATTCTTCAAAACATTTATTTTTATGTCCCGCTTCACTCCTATCTCTTAAAGAAAACTGAAGTTTGTGTTTAATCGCGCGTGTTCGACTCTTAGTGCTGCGCTGCGACCACAAAATGCAATTATCGACCGCTGTCTGCCACAGCTATGCTCGAATTGCATTCCGATGTCGGCAAATATGAGCTCATACTATCGATATACGACGGACAGGTCGCCCGCACTTCAGACTAATCTATAACCTTGCCTCCCATGAAAGTTATTGTTTCCAATATGAATGCCGCAAATACTTGTGCTGCTATAACTTTGACGACCGACATAACTCCAGACGCGGTATGAAAACGAAACACCTGGTTATTGGTACATTACTACATCCGATTGAAACTGGGACAGATAAACTTGATACACCTCGTAATGCAAAGGAAAATATCACTTGTAAATTTGAACTCCTTAGGTAAATCTGTTTTAGAGTTAACTATTGTATTTATTTATCAAAATCACAAGCTCTGATTGTTGGTAGCAGATACTTTTATAACCTTTTGGATCACGAGTCTCTTCCTCCAGTCGTTTATGTTTCAGTCCCTATACCTTATTCAAACAGTGCCAAAAATTTTGGTGTCTATATGGATTGTTACCTTTCCTGGAACGTTCAAGTAGCAGAGGTAAGTAAGAAGGTTTATTACTCATTCCAGTCGCTCAAACGTCTTCAGAAAATTTTGCCATTTCATACTAAAATATTTCTCGCTCAATCACTCCTTTTACCTCTGTTAGATTATGCAGACATCTGTTTTCTTGACGCAACGTTGGAACTCCTTAACAAGCTTGAACGTTTGCAAAATTTATGCATTCGATTAATTTTTGGTCTCCGAAAATACGACCATGTGTCGGAGTTCCGATCGAGGCTGAAGTGGTTGCCTATCAGGCTGCGTCGTGACTCTCACATTCATTCCCTTCTCTATTCTATTCTTCATAATCCACACTCTCCTATATATCTTCGGGAACGATTTAAGTACCTTGTCCCAAGGGAAAAATTCTGTCGGCTGGCTTCCTCACTTATTCTTTCTGTTCCTCCTCATACTTCTAGCCGTTACGATGGCTCATTTACTGTTCGCGCAGTGCGTCTTTGGAATTCCCTTCCACACTCCCTTCATGATAGCTCTTCTTTAGATGTATTCAAGAGAAGAATTAAGGAACATCTCTGGTTTAAGTATGTTTGTATGTAGAATATATATAAATTATATATATTATTTTATGTTTATTAATTAATGTTATTTTATCATAGTTCAATATTATCTATTGTGTAATAGTTTTTATTTATTTATTGTTATTATCCTTTTTTTTTCTCTCTTTAGAATCTTGCTGTGTACACTTGTTTCTATCCTCGTTTTTCTTTTCTTTATTTTCTCTGTCACTCAAAGGTTTGCTGTAAGAGAAATCATCATTTAGTTAAGCTCGCCTTTGTACATAGATTCTCCGTACTTTTGTTTTAATGTATTGTTTTTTATGTGTACAATAAAGTATTAAATTAAATTATTTATTTATTTTATAATGTATAAATACACAATAACATTGCAGAAAAGAAGAAATATAGGAAGGAATAGAACAAAGGCACTGCTTATTTTTAAAGACTTTTTTTTCCAGCAGGCCAGCGAGTGGAAAGTTGGAAGAAAGTAATGGGACGTATTGTGTATAAGAAAAATAAATATCAAAAAAAAAACATTAACTATTTAAACTACATACACAGACATACTTAGATAACCAGACAACATAGACTTAATAACGGGTGTAAGGGACATCGTACCGAAAACCGATACCAGGGATCCAGAACACGATTCTGAACATCCTAGTGTTGAAATTTTTCATCGGCTTTTTCATGAATTTCCAAAAAAAAAATTAACTTTTTTGAAATAAAATTAGTATAACATCATTATTGGATAATAATAAAGCCTAATTTTAATTTTAAAACAATTAATTAATCATTTGTGTTTTTATTTTATTTTTATTTATTTATTCTTTATTCACAAAAACAGTGCATAGGCAATTAATTAATAGGCAAGTAACTATTATTATTTTAGAAAATTAGCAATGTAATTTGAAAAATAAACATTATTCCGCATATATTCATTACATGCTCGAAAGTTAATAAGTTAGTCATTTGTCATTTACCATATAAATGGTTACTGTAATGTTGTAACGGACATTATTAGACGTCTTATAATTTTTTTTTCGGTACGATGTCCCTTACACCCTGTATAATAAACATAAATACATACTTAGTAAATTACTATAGAAGATAGATACTACATATTTTTATAGATATACTTTATTTAAATATATACCAAAATATACATATACATATATAACAAAATTTCAAGATCAACAAACATAGTGCTCTTTAATTAGTCTTTTGAACTGTATGACATTTACAGAAACTTATATCAGGCAGTAGAGAATTCCATAAACGGACAGCATGCACAGAAGGAACATGAATAAAAGTCCGTTTTATGGGAAGAGAATGAAGATTTGTACGGAGATGGGATCAGCAAGAAGAGGCAAGAGATCTTACAAAGAAAAAACGTTCCAGAGATATGAGGATAGGATGTGGGATTATAAAGGATATTAAAGAGAAGACAAAGTATGCGAGTGTTTCTGTGAAGACGGCCACTTGAGGTCCTTACGAAATTGAAAGACATGATCGTATTTTTTAAGACTATGAAACGTATGCACAGGTTTTATTAAAGCTCCTCTGTGGCATCCAAAAAGCAACTACCAGCGTAGTCTAAAATGGACTTAATAAGGGCTTGCATAAGAGTAATTCTTGTTTCGATTGGCAGAAAATTTTGGAGACATTTCAGCGATTGGAATCAGAAATGGACCTATATATATGTTTTGTATTGTATTATTGTACTCGAGCATGTAGTAACTTTATACTGTGCAAGGAAATTGAACAAACAAAACATTATTGAACAGTAAGCGCTATTTACGCTAAGCGTTATTTAAAATGCAATGTTGACGTTAGAAACTGTGATACATGACCTCACCTGTCTAGTGGAGCGTGAAATACTGATGCGTTAATTATAGATGGAAATAAATACAAAATTAAAAAAATACTATTGTGGTATATTCAACCTTTTCCGAAGTCTTTAGATTGACTCGTAATTTGAAACGTCAATTATATTGCCGTTGTTATAACCCTGTATAGAGCTCGGGCCTCTCACCGATTTTGCAATATCAGCTTTACAAGGGAATCGGCTTATCGGCAGATTAGGATCTCGTCAAGATCTTGTATTTTTTTATTCGAGTGGCAATGCGGTGCAGCCGTCTATAGGAAGACGGGTCGCTTACCATCAGGCTAACAAGTTGCTTGTCTCTTTACTAGGGTATGGAAGCCGGGTTATGTGAGATTCGTGAAGATTCTTTGAATTTTTTTTTGTTCGTAAGAATACCTTCGAAAGGTACACAAGGTAGGTCAATGTAAGGACGGTGGCTGGGTCATATGAGATTTTTACCCACTAAAATTCTTCCGGTGGTGCTTTAGAGAGACTCAGGCCACTCCGCTTGGACGGCACCGGACGTTCGCTCCCAGGACTCGAGCGAGCGTCCGGTGTTTCAAATAATCTAGCTATGTTCTCTCCTCCCCAAAACAACTAACCTAACGCAATTAGTGTAACTGTATTATATACTTATCTAGTTTGGTCTTAATTACTAAATGTGCTGTATATTTTAGCATTAATATTACATGTGTTTTAGATTTTATTAGCGGTCAGTGGTTTAGTAAGCGGTCGTGCATGCTTTCTCTTTAGCCGTGTTAGGGACTAATATTCAGTATTAATTGGGCTTCTGTTAATTAGTCAAGTTGGCGGTTTTAGTCACAGTACACTGCGGCACGTTATGTCATGTATATTAGAATATGCGAATAGGCTTTTTGGCGGAGATAGAAAATGTAAATTGCGTATTGTAATATAGTTATATAAATAAATTAATTATAAATGTGTGTGCCTAGGATGATTCGTGAGGCTATTGAAATCAAAAAACATCCTAATTTCAATAGAGAAGATGGTTGGGTGTTACCACTGGCTTGGGATCCTTTGATAAATATAATTAAATCCAATATAAATCAAAACACTGCACGGCCTCAAGATACTGTAAGCTCTTACTGCGTAGATCGGACCAACAATAATAACTAAGAAGACCTGAGGGTACACCGGCATAATTGTGACATAAGGACGTTCAACATCTCAGTCCTCCCGTGACCATGGGTGCTGCAAAGCATTCGAAACGTCGGGATAGTAAAATCAATAAATAAACCGCGATAAAATCCGTAAAAGTAGTTTAATTTCAATGTATAAATGTGAAATTAATAAAAGAATATGAAGAATAAAATAATAATTGAATTATATTATACTTATTCAATTATTTGTTTGCTCTCGACTGATAGGATAATCTCGAATTCACAGTATAAGAACGGATGGATTTTTTTGTACTATCTATTAGTATTGAATAATAATGACAACAAGTATCACTTGGCTAAATTTTATTTATACGTACGAACGATGACTCGTCTCTGACACAAAATGATGCAAGATAAAATAGCCGCGATTGTAACATTGAGATGTCGGAGACTGTGCTTTACTGCCTCTGATCTCACTCGTTATACATATTATTTATTGCGAACTGTGGTCGTCAACAATTGGCCCGCCAATTAAGCTCTCATAGCTCAGCGTTAAACGTTGACACTGCACAGACTTTTCGCATACTCGGCTCTTCTTACAGAACATAATTTTATTTAATTTGTATTTTATTTAATTATTTAATTAAAAAAAAAACTGACTTCAAGGTAAATTATCTAAAAAGCATAAAATAACGAAAATATATTGAAGTCGGTGTCAGCTCGTGCTAGTATTAGTTAACATGATGTGCTAGCATCGACTTCAATATATTTTCGTTATTTTATGCTTTTTATATAATTTACTTTGAAGTCGGTTTTTTTTTTAAATAGTTTATTTAAACGCCGCCAGTTCAGTTTTGGAATAGCCCGAAGTGTCTTTGTCAAAGTGATGCATAGCGCGTAGCCAATGTGCGTACTAGGTAGTTACTCAAAGTATAGAATGTATAGATTAAGTACCTACGAGGGGCAACTACAGTCGCATAGCACGTCACCCGTCACGACAAGGGCAGGGGCCTTCGTGCCGGTCGTCCAGTTCGCCCACGCATCGACACGTGCAATGATGCACCTATAGCCTTGTAAGGCTTGTGCCATAGCCTTGTATAGAGTTTGTAGAATCGACTTCAACTATCGATACTTGGACAACAATGAGTTCGCGATGGAATATCTTTTAATAGATAGAGATTGGATGGTAGAGGTTGTAATCTGTTCGGTAAATGATGGGTGACTGTTTAGTGGCATTTCAACTTAGCGTCTACGTGCTTCGGAGGACACGTAAAAATTTGGACCCTGTTATTGTCATCTAGACAGCAGACTTTAAGCTAAGTTAGAGCCCTAATGGAAGAGGAGAGGAAGGTCAGGGGTCTACCACGAGACTCGACCAGAATGATTGAAATCCTATTTTCACGAGGGAAAGGAATGGAGCTGCGTATGTCTGCGTCTCTTTCTCAAGAAAAACTAAGATTTCTCTAACAATGTTTTTCCGTGTTGGGTAGACCCCTACTTACCACCCCCCAGCTAGCTACTGATATTATATTTGATTTGATAAAGGAATTGCTTTTTCAATGAAGTAATCCTTTAAAATTTAAAACATGAAATATTGATTCACCTTTAGTGTCGGTTATCAAAGTTCTTGTGAAGAGCAGTTCTTCGTAGATTTCTTGATTCATAATAAAACGAACATATGCCATATATAATAATTTTTTTACTTCATAGGTAATTTTATAAATAATGTATATGTCTTGATATTATAAGATAGTATGATGTAAGTAAATAGGTACTATCAGTGTATGTGTTGAGATCCACTATCGTGGACCCGAATTTTCATTTCATGGACCCCCAAATTTTTTTTCGCTGACGTAGACCCTTTGCAGGTTGTCATAGACCCCTAGGGGTCGATATAGACCACTTTGGGAATCACTGATCTAGTGGAAGGGCCCCAAATACAGAAATACAAGCTTTTTTTAAACTTCACCGCACACAACCTACGGGTCTCTTCGACCTATTAAGTTTTGAAATATCGATAGTGTATATCGCTTACTTAGCATCCAGAATATGCGCCCTGCCTCAACTATGTAACTCGAAAATCGTTGATGCACAAGGACACAAACTTTAAGCGCCTCCTCGAAACAGGTATGTGGATTATTAAGTATCTCATGGAGTGCATTAAAAAGAGATTTGCAGTTAACCTGTTGTGAATACTTGACGTTGTCTTGAATGGATTCATCATGATTTCAATCTCCTTTTATTGTGGATTAAGGGGGATTTGCTCATATTCTTGATGTTGATTAAAATCATTTTATGTCAACTGTATGGAAATTGTGAACATGATTACTTAATTTGACTTTAAATGCGCGGGATTAGTTATAAAATTATCCAGATGTACTCCAATATGGATATGCAAATCTTATACTTATTTTTTTATGATTTCGTACTTATAACATGTATGGTATACGGTTGATATGCATTGGTCAGGCGTGGTTGCGTCGCGACGGCGCGCTTCTGCCTAAACCTTAATGCCTAGCTGCGTAGTACCAGCCGATCAGTAGAGCAGACGCAAAAAAAATAATGCTCATAGAAACTCAGGTTGCAATTCAACTCCCGGGTTAGTTAATACGAAAACGATTCCCATTTTTTTGTTTTTGCCGATTTCAATCTGATGTCTGGCCGCATGAAAGTAAGCATACAGTATAAGCACGTACTTAGCATAAGCGTTACCTATCAATCAGCGAGTGGCAACTGTCTCATAAATACGGATATTTCAATAAAATACACACTCAAATTAATGTCATTGGTATTTTCTGATCCGACGCGTATCTTCTAATCTTGACTCGTACGCAACAAACACACCCACTGGTATCTCAATTACCACACACTACTATATAAAACCTTTTCTATGTATGAATCTCCTCCAATAACTGCCAAAGGCTACCTGACTACCTAATATCCGTGAACAACTTGAACATGTTTTCACTTAGTCGTATGCCACATTCACACGTATACGATTGTATAATAAGTAGGTAACTTATCCATAACTTACTTTGCACCCGCTGTTTCGCTTGTCATGTATGTTCTCATACAAACATTCATATAATCTCGTTTTGAAAATTGAATTTTCTTTTTTATAGTTTTAAAGATAATGGATATAATATCAGTGACCAATTTATGTTAACTCTATTGTGCTTAAAATATTAAAATAAAAATAATTTATTATTATTTATAACTAGCTTAGGTAAAACTCTATAGCAATAACTCCATTCTGATTGTCCGTAGCACAGTAAAGCAGATTAAACAATATTTCTCTTCGACTCAAATAAGGCGCCGACTTCACTCAATAAAAAATAAAAGCTAAAACATTTGAAATATTGCGCACGTATTCGTAGTAAGGAGTTTACAAAGGCCGTAGTAGCGAGCTTAAGGATTTAAATACAACAGGTTGCAAGTTGCACGGGGTCCGATAAAGCCTCCAGTCGATGTTGGCACTGCATGCGACGCGCGCGCATCTACGCAACTCTTGCGCAACTTCCTTCGCGATGTTTTACTTCTGTATTTCTACGGGTTAGCCATCCATACCAAAAATGTAGCATCCTAGATTTGAAAATATGGATGGATTGTCTAAGTAAAAATAGTGTCAAAAATCTACTGTGATACAAAATGTTGAAACCTATTTGGATATTAGTGTTCGTTTTAATTTTTATGACCGATGCGGACTTCATTATAAAAGGAAAAGTTAAAAAGCGGAACACAGTTATAAAAGTAAACGACAATTTCCCTCCGAAGTGCTTTAATAACATTTCTGTATTTAGAAACAACGACACTTTGAAACGAATTGTGCTTGCGTCCAAGTATATTTTCACGGGAAAAATATCAAGTGAGCAAACGAGGAGACGTGGAAAATTTAAAAGAATTATATTTAAAGTGTTTGTGCGTCGAATATTGAAGGGTGACGTTGAAGCGTTGAGTGAGATACTCAACTTCGAAACCAGGACGTTTAATTCATCTAACCGTGCGTACTTATTAGCCGAGGGTAGTTCGTGGAGGCGGAGGTGCGCCGGGCTCTCTCAAGGATGGGCGGCGTTAATTTTCAGCACTAAAGATTTCTCCTCACCCCTGAAACTATTAGTCGACCCGGTACCTTCGAACCTTGATGGAGTACGGCGAGTGAAAGCTGTAATAAAAGGTAAATTCGTTCCAGCGAATCTTTCACAATGTAATAACGAAATTAACACCTTTTACGTATTTATGCGAAGGCATGATTCAGAAGTAGGCTTTTATTAGTATTAGCTCATAACAAAAGAGTCGCATTCAAAACGATTAGGTCACGATTTTCCCAACCGCTTGAAATAGAAGTCGGTGCTTAAAATATTTCTTATGTTTGGGCGAAATAAAGTGTTGCAATATGTGAAATATTTGTTCTCAAGGAACATGTGGACACAGCAAAACAGTAGGTATTAATTTAAAAGAATAATTATAATGATCAATTCGGTAGTCATTTCTCTGCGTTATTTTGTGAAGTTGGCGAAGTAACAAGGGTGTACGGGCTCTTGTATGCTGAGAGTCCGCACATGATGTAGTCAGGTGGTATTGTTCGTAATACGCAGAGACGAAGATTACAGATGATAGATATTTATTGAAGAACTGACTATTAAAACTGTAAGAAAATCTTGCTCTCAGTAAGTGTGAATTGTTTATACTACTATATCTTGATAGATGTTATTATAGTACCAGGTTGATACTGTGCGACTACTGAACGAGTACTACGCAATGTATGTTATTATTTCAATATTTATAGGGTAAATTCGTTAGAGATGGCCATAGTTTTTTAAGGTGAAATAAAATTTGATTTAGGGTTGTTACAATCAGCTCTTTATTCTTATCATAATTAACTGTAATTAATCTTATAAAAAATCACCAAAATATAAAGTTTTATGATTAAGGAATATAAGATAAATCAATTTAAAAAAAAAACGGAATTGGCCATCTCACCTGGCACATCAAAGTAAGTTGGCCGTAGTTGTACGGAATAGATGGCCAGTGCTTACTTTCCCCTTTACCTTGAGTTTATATTTGTTTCGCCTTTTACGTCTCCTTTTATTCACATTTGGAGCAAGTATCTTCAAACTTCGTACGATTTTCAATCCCAATAAAAATTTTTAGCAATACCCTGTAACAATAAAGCTTATTTACTTACTTTTTAATTTAATTTTACGGAATAATTTGTCGGAATGTGGTCCCGAACGTTGTTCGCAGCGTACAAGCTACATTGTAGCGTCATTTAGCGCATGTATGGCACAAAAAATTCGATTGGCCATCTCTCCCGTACGGCCATCTCTAACGAATTTATCCTGAATTTATTGCTATGCTTTGGCGGTGCGCCTCAAACAGGTCGCAGTGAAAATATACGGTGATTGAATCGTATAAAGGGGAAGGAATAGCAAGAGAACATTAGAGCGGCCATCACAGCATGCCCCAATAACAGTGACGTGTAAACCCCTAGCCATATTTTGCGACAAGTTTATTCCAGATTCACAAATGTGTGCGTATCTTACCTTCTAGCAAGCTAGTTAGTGAAGCCCACGTAAAGTTTATGAAAAAAAAAAACAGAAACATATTTTAAACAACACATTGTTATGTGCGTTGAAGGCGTAATTATACAGGTACATTTTACGTGAGTATTTGCGCGTAATGAGCAATCGGCTTTGAGCATTTAAACAGTATATTGAGTCAAATTTGAAAAGCTTACATGTAAGCACGAAGTTGGTTCGGTGAGGACCTATTACAAGCACTACCCGTTCAGTTCGTTTTCGAGCACTGCCCATTTTCGAGCATTATATCTAATGAAACATTGTTTAGTCGGTTTTCACTTCAAGAGCGTATCTTGGCTCTTCTATTATCTTATTCTTGAGTCAATAAAATATATTAATATTATACAGGTTAAGTTTGTGAGTTTGGATGTTCGGGGCAATCTCCGGTGGTACCTACTGATTCGATTTTGAAAATTCTCTCTCTGTTGAAAGGTATTAATCCCTGAGTGCTATTGACTATTTTTTATTATGATAATAGTAATAAAAGCGCGGCCGGATCTGCGCGGGTAAGCTAGTATCCCATGAAAATAAAATCATAGCATAAATTCAGGAGCCTTTACTAATATTTTCAGTAACAAATCATAAATGTGGCTCGCAAACAGATGTTTAAAGTTTTGTTTGTATTCTAAAGCTTTAAAAAAACGAGTACTTGCTCTCTAATGCTTGTTATTGAATGTTTTCTAACAAATGCCTGCACTCTCTAGTATTTCTTTAAGAAAATAAAAATAATCATAACAAAATAAAATAACAGAAAAACTTTACACAAAATATGATTTTAATAATATTTGTTACTGCACAAATTATCTACACTAATATTATAAAGAGGAAAACTTTGTTTGTTTGGTTGTAATGAATAGGCTCAAAAACTACTGGATCGTTTTTAAAAATTCTTTCACCATTCGAAAGCTACATTATCCACGAGTAACATAGGCTAAATTTTATTTTGGAAAAAAATAGGGTTCCGTAAGATATTTGGGTTTTTTCGGACACAAGGTGTAAAAAATCAACCAGAAAAGTTACTTATTTTGCATACGCTGCCTAAACTATAAAAGATAGAACCATAAAATGTTCTAATTAATTGTAGATCTTATAAATATCTACAAAAAAGTCCGCGGCACACTATCTATGTCGAGGCCCAACAACCATTTTTTTATTTAAAAATCTTGAATTTTGTTTGGACTACATTTAAACGCATTTATTTTACTCATGCTATTAATCCTTATCAAAATAAATTAATTCATCATTAAGTACAGTTTATGTAGATAATATTTGGTCTTTGAATGATTAAAATTGGACATTTGGTTTTGAAGTTATGGCGAAATTAAAATATTACGATTTCTGCTGCACGGCCCGTTGCGAAGGGAGCGTCACCAAGGCGGGGGTGCGCATGCGGGAGGGAGTTTAGATCTATGAGTAAGGTACCCACCCGCGCGGCTCAGACGTGAGGTCGGCTCCCTCTCGATTTTTTTTATATTTCTTTCTTAAAACTACACCTACGCAAAAGTTCTTAGAGCTAATCAACAGTTCTTTTCAGGGCTAACCAACAGATTTTTTCAGGGGTAACCAACAGTTCTTTTCAGGGCTAACCAACAGTTCTTTTCAGGGCTAAACAACAGTTCTTTTCAAGGCTAAACAACAGTTCGTTTCAGCGCTAGAATGTTTTACCATTCACGGCAGAAATCTTTGATCACTTGATGCATGTTAGACCTTTGCACACTTATAAGATTCTTATCAATCGCAGATCAACTCCTGTTGATAATTGCTACGTGAATACTCACATAACCAAGCTTTTAACCTTTATGTAGATACGTGTAAGAAGATACATATGTATGTATAATTTGTATGGTGATTTCACGGTGACGTACCGACGACGTATCTCACCGATGATTATCGGGTGTAAATTGGGCCCAGAGGTGAACTGCGGTTGTAAATTCAATGAGTTAAGAATGAGGTTGGAGGCGCTATTTTCTGAAACATAAATTCACAGTGTATATTATTATTTATACCCAGGTATGGCTATTTATATATATCCCCGTGTGGTGCCGGGTTAAAATTGCATCCCCCCATCTCCTCTCGTTGGGTGTCGTAAGAGGCGACTAAGCGAGAACAAGAAGACGGGCAGAAACGTCTTTCTTTTGTATTTATCTTCCACCTATACTGCGATCCCCAAGCTGCCTGTCAAGCGTGGGGATTATGGCAACCCCTCCCTTCTAAGGGGGAGGCCTTTTGTTCAGTAGTGGACGTATTTCAGCTGCCGATGATGATGATGATGATGGTGGATTTCATCCTGTTGACCTATACGATAATATTGGCTAATCTTTTGACAAGGTCACCAACTCAGCTTCAAATGCTTACGTAGACCCAGCTGAAGGTATATTATAAACATAGGATGGAAGATCGTTACGATTAGGGACAGACTTAGATAATGGGAGAGATCAAAAGCATGCCGATAAAGTCGTGTCGGATATTTCAACAGAAATGTAATTTGCCATAAAATTTGTAGGTAAAACGTATGTTTACATAGGTACTAAAAACATTTGTTTAGTGTTTATATCATCATCATCATCACCACCAGCCCTCGTTTTTGTCCCACTGCTGGACACGGGCGTCCCCTCAAGTTGAAGGGGCTTAGACCATATTCCACCACGCTGGCCAAGTGCGGGTTGGCGGACTTCACATGTAATTCGAAAGCTAGCTAGGTTTTTTTTTACTTTTATACTTATCTTAATTAAAGTTATATTATTTAATTTCGTTATGAAATAGTAGCTGCGTCTTACTAAACGGTTTGTGGCAATTACATTGTTAATTTATTTTGGCTTGCCTAGTTAATATCACCGGTGATGGCAATAAAAACCAACTTTCGTGTCTATATTTTATACTATTTTAATAGCATTAAATGTATGCATTATTTTTGTTTACATGTTTCATCGCAGTATTTACGATTATATTAAGTTGTGACACAGTATTCGTTTTACACTTTATGTAAGCAAGCATGTTTAGTGAAGTATCCCAAATTGTGGTAATTTGATTATACAAGTTGTACACAAGGTTCCAGCCCTTGGTCCTAAATGTATTCGTGGAAGCTCGGTGTGGGCGTGGACGGGTCCACCGTGAGAAAACAAATCCCAAAATTGTACATACATACGATTGTGCTTTAAAATAATCTCGGAAAGGGGTTCCGTAAACGTAAATTGTTGTATCCTTTTGTTTTTATTCCGACTCGCCGGCTCTTGCCTAAATTGTAGGTGTCGGTGTGGCTGTCTGTCCAGTTTGATACTTGACATACAAGTGAGAAATATTTAAGGTTTCCTTGCTCCGATAAGAGGCCCCACTATTATCTCCACTCTTATTTTATTTATTGTAATTCCGACCAACTGTATGTAGGTTTAATCTTTTGTCGCTCGGAATCACAATAGCATTGTAAAATAAAAGTTAACGTCAGGCGAGACAAGATAGCGTACAGATCGCCTACTAACTGCGAGATAAATCCTTGAAAAGATATATTATAATGAAGACACGGCCGGCGGCAGATAAAAACAAACATTCATCCGTCCCCTGGAACAAGGGTCCGATCCTCCGGGATATGTCGTACGGCTCCAGGACGATAGGGTTTATCGGGACCACCGGCGATGCGCGGGGTCGACCGACACTACCCGACAAATTTATTGACACTCTTTCAATTAAACCTATTGTTGCCCTGAACAGACACAGCGGTCATAACAGAATAAAACACGATAACTCGCCGCGTGTATTCGTAATGTCCCCGTATCGACCGCCGCCCGTTCCGACCGCCGTAAAAGGAGATTTATTAAAACTATTTGGAAACTGATTCGATCGAAACCGAACGATTTGACATTTAGATAAAGAGTAAAATTTATTTTTCCCTCGGATACGCCGCACCGGCGGAGTGACAATGGAATAAAAAGGTTATAAAATGCGACGGTTGCGGCCGCTCTCGCCCACGTCCCACGGGTGTCGTCGGATGTTCATACGCGGCTGCATATCTGGTCCAGTACGAGGCTCAGCTGCCGCGCTGCCAGATAAAGTGCGACGGCTGCGTTATTACGGCCTGCCACTCGCAAGCACGTGTAAATTTCTATGTGAGAACACGGCAGATAAGCGGTGGTGCGTGGGCTCGAGGTAGAAATTCACGCCCGCCGTCGCCGTTGGTCGGTCGTCGCCTGCCTCAGGCGCCGCATCACTAACTGCAAATTTTTGTATAAAACTATGTAGTAGAATAAATAATAGGGTCGAGGAATAATTATTTATCATGTAGGTATTTTATCATAGACTGAATTGGAAGATAATTCTAGGTTATTAAGGAGTGTTCAATACTTAACTCTGTCCGTGCTAAGCACTATCTTGCATGCAGGGCAATGAGTTTTGTGCTAAGGTTCAGTATTTATATGGTACCTTAGGCGCGGATGTACGGTGTAACCATGTTCATACGATAGATATGAAACTTTCAAAATCTATATCATAACGCTATTTAAGTCTTTTATTAAGGTATTTTTTATTTATCTTAACTTCCATTTATGTATTAATAAAAATCTAAAATATAATATAAAAGATTATGTTACATAATGCGCATAAATAATAAAATACTTCTAATTTGGAATTGTATTATTATCTTAATGATACCAAATGTATAAACAATAAATATAATTTTAACAATAAATTATGATAATAATATACGGTCACCGTTATATATTTGAGGCGCAGTGAGAACGTTCTCAGAACTATAAATTCATAATAGGAAATAAACGTAGGCCAATATTAATGTCGTAAATGTACACCCACATCACTTAAGCTGAGCTTCTTATCGTTATATGCAAGTAAAGATAATAAAATAACCATAGTAAAATAACATGACTCCGTTGGAAATGAATGATTATCTCTCGAGAGTATTTCAAATGTTATTGTTTTTATATGCGTTGAGGTAGATCAGGGCGAGACGGTGATAATCTCCTTAGGGACGTGACATAAGAATGAGATATTTTTTTGCTGACGCATTGTTTTGGGATGGCATTAACATAATGTGCGTGCCTGGAACTGGAACCAAGACATGACGTCGACTTTATACCACCATCTTGGAACACAACGGCTTACTGACTGAGACTGACAGGGACAATAATTGTTTTTTTTTCTGCAACGTAGTGACGATATGAGCACGTTTTTCACCTGATAGTAAGAGGCACGCCTGTCCATGTTTCTATTATTTCACTGACCCTCGCACATCGATATATTAGTTACTAAGTTTCTTGAGCCCGGTTTCATCAGTAATTCGAAGCGACGGCGATGCTGAAGGGAGGATCCTCCGATCGAGCGAGGTGCGATGCTCGGTCAGGGCCGAAGCCCCCAACAGTTGTTGTTGGGATGTTTTATATATTCTCAACGTTTGTCAAGTAACTGTATAGTATAGGTGTAGGATGTCACGTTACAGTATAGGTGTAGGTGTAGAGATGAGGTAGGAAAAGCCCGGAGACCACTACGACGACAGGTAGGTACCTAAGGGAAAGTGGCAATTAGAGGAATGAGAACACAGAAGGACTTTCAATTACACTATATTTACTTAAAGTTCACTATACAGTTCACAGTTCTATCACCATAATTTGAGACCGCGGACACTTATAAAAGTAAAAGATCACAAATATGTAACTTGGACGTAAGGGTTCCTTGGGCACAGGGAACGGCGCCCTAGCGCCTGCAAAAGCGAGGCGGCGTGCCTAGATGACACAGCCGCAGCCAGGCCGTCAGACGCCGGCAGGTACAGCGCCGGCCACAGAAGTCGGCCAGCAGGCCGTCCGACGCAAGGCAGTTCGGGCGTCAGCACTTTACTTTTTCTAACTTGACAGCTCCGGTTGTCTATCAAATTTTGAAATTTTGAATATTAATTTAAAACTAAATACAAATATTTTTTTTTTGGGAATGATAGACGCTGTTGGCCGCAGATGGCCATTACAGCTTCACCGGACAATAGGAGGCGAGCGCTTATAGCACTCTAGCCTTAATGGCAGAAGTAGCGACGAGCTCAAGGGCACCTCAGGGAGGCACGGCCTAGGGATGCACGTTACGATTCGATTTTTATGAAGATCGATTCAATTGAATACGATCTAGCGATTTTTTGAATCGATTCACTTCAATACGATCTTCATTCGAATCGATTCATAAGTTATGTGAATCGAATCCGTTAGATCGTACTTAGATATTATAAAACCATTATTAAGAAGAAAGATAGATTACAAACGAATGCCGACACTATAATTATTTACATTATTAGTTTGCAATGTTTACAAAGCGAAGCAAGTCGATAGGCAAAAATAACGAAACATGATGCAGGTAGTTCTAAAAAGTCCTCGTTGATTTTATTTTGCTTTGATCGTTTGTGCCGTACGTATCACCGTGTTTTAATAATTATGCCTATTGTGATTTTACCGATGGCTCCACCTTTTAAATCCAGTGTGTGGTCCAATTTCGTAAAAACTGATATTGGAGGAAAATGGAAAATATGTCATTGTATCGTAAAAACAAAAAGTAACACCACAAACCTTTTTATGGATACTACATTAACGGATCATGTAAATGTAAGTAACTTATATGTTTTATTATACGTAAAGCGTAACTTGTCCTATAGATTGAAAAAAAAAACAATTTTCAAGGCCAATGTGATTTCCCTATTTTTTTTAGTAAATTTCATAAAAGTTTGTATTTAATAAAAAGAAATGTTTTATTTGTTCAAATTATTTCTAATTTTGATTTGATTTGTGAATCGATTTTTAGGAGATCGATTCAACAGAATACGATCCGATCCAAGAATCGATTCAGAGGCCTACGATCCATTACGATCCAAAAAATCGATTCACAGAAAAAAATCGTGCATCCCTAGCACGGCCTCAGCTTGGGCTGTCGCTTAAGAGAGGGCTGAGTTTACCACCGGTTCACAACGCGCCCCCACTGAGAAGAACCGGCAAGAAACTCAGTGGGGTGATGCACGTCGTTGAGGTCGCATGCGTACGACCCTTCGGCCTCGCCGGCGAGACCGGTGTCTGGTAGCTAAAATAATGAGGTATGAAAATGGAGGTTGATATATGAGGGATGAAATAAGGTGAATATGCTACACGTTTGAGAAACTTCGCTTGCGAGATTCAGGATTCGGAGGTGATGCCATCTATCAAGTTGTATGTGATACTACTCCTCATTGCGTTGCTGTACCACATGTGGCGCCATCTGGTTATGTCGAGTCGCCACAGTACGATTCATCCTTAAATGACAATTTTTGCGCACTGCTACGTTGGGAAAAAAATCTTATACTACAGTGATACCTTCTTAGACTGTCTGTTTTACAAGAGGAGACAAAAATAGGAACAAGAGAAACCTGAGAACAGCTTTTTATTAACCTGTAGTAGTCCCATTGATTGGCACAGGTTTTAGCGAGCTCTGCCCACTCAGTCTCAGAGGCGTTCAAAACGACGCACTATCATTTATTCTCAGCTTCTTTATCCATGCCATATGTAATCATTTTGTCCATCTATTGCGTATGTGCCCGATCCAGTAGGATCCTAGTACTAAATAAATTCTATCTTGTTTATAATAAAAAACTTTAAACATTGATATTATGTATATCTGTATTCAAAGATTCGGAATCTACATCGAATTTACAATAAACAAGTATTTTTACTCCGGAAAGCGACCGATATTGTTGTAAAATTTGCATTACGCAGACGGATACTAGCTGCGGGGATATTTGCCTGCTTTTAGCTGAATAGAATATTGTGAATGCTAACATCACGACATGAATTTCAATTTAACGATGGACCGTTCTGGCGCTCTACATAGCGCGGACACATTGCAAATGTTACCATAACATCTTAGTTTGGAATAAAATAAGACATTTTCTGTCTTAGTACTCTTATTTTTCTAAGGAAATAGTAGGTATACAGTTTTAATCGTTTATTCCACTTTGATCATCGGGTGATCTAAGTAAATGCAAGTTAGTGATGAGTTGAGTAATATGTTCACTTGTGGGCAAGCGACAGGCCTTTGTTGCTGACGGGGAAAAACTTCCAAATAGTCTCCGAGGAGGCCCAACTTCGCTGCAGACCAGGTTACGGAGAAGTGTAGGGGTTAGCTAAAACGCATACTATCTCAGCACTTGCTTTCACCACTTTTCCCACCCCAGGTTCACAAGCAAAATGCTTGGCAACAAATAGCACCACATCAACTGCTAATCACGCGAAACAAAAGCTCTCTTTCTCGCGAAACAAAAGGTCTAACAATGTCTATAGCTTCAGTGCCCTTCACACTGGAACATAGCAATATCCTTGTACCTGTGGTGATACCTCCTTGGACATTGGATGTCACAAGAAGTCAAGCCTCTATAAAAATACCAATAAACACAATTTATACATGCAAGTATGAGCGAGGTCTCGAGATTCGGATTCGATTCCCACGTCAGGTAGTGTTTTGTTGTAAGTCTTCTGTCAGGAAAAGACCAGTGTACTTAAAATATTTTTACTGTGATCGTTAGCTGATCTACCATTCTCGTTTAGTTTGGTCGATGCACATCGTATTACGGTATCGATATGACAACGCGCGAGTCTCAATAGCACCGCTCTGCGTCCGACAAGTTCAGACGTTTCCTTAATTTACATTTTTCATTGTATCTCCAGTCAAGTTTCCATAAAATTTAACAACACCCGACTTCACGTGTCCTTTAAGCGCCCAAGATGCTACTTTACGACGATTCTCAAGACCAAGTTAAGGTTATGACCATAATTCAGTTTTATGAAACCCCTTCCAGGTAACAAAGTGTATTTCGAAAGTTCTCACATAAGTCACACTCGGTTAGTGTGTGAGTGTAATAATAGATATCAAGTTATTACAGCGCGTAAATAAAGCGAGATTAGTTTTGACGACATCACCCACTTCGGTGGTCTGTTTTATGAACCGTAATTCTTTTGTCTATTGTCTCTTTGTATCAGTGTACAATTCAGATAATAATATTATCTGTCTATTCTTTCTTACAATTTTCTTATTAAGTGTACGATGTTTCAGATAAAATCCTTTTACAAAAGAAATTAAAGTATAATGTTGTACAAAATGGCAGAGGATTATTATTTAAATCATTAATTTTTACAGACTCAGATTTTTCTTTTTCTCAGTATTTAAGAATATATCATTAGTTATAATATTCTTACGTATGTATTGTAAATAATATAGAATATTATACATATACTTATTTTATTTAGAGGAGTACGCCAATGCTGCTTGTTCGCACTGTTTGTTTCAACTGTCATTGTTTCTTCGTTAAGGTTGTCTGGAAGATAATGCTTTTAGCGATAAGACCGTAATTTGTTTTTACTTTTCAATTGTACTTTGGTCTACAATAAAGTGTATTTACTTATAGAGATTTTGTCTCCACTATTATTGAATTAACAATAATTAAGTTTGGATAGCGAAACGCTTTTACTGAGCAGGTACCGAACTGTAGCACAAATTGTCCGAGAATAATTCTAAGGTAATATCGCGTTCATTAACTTGGACTAATATTTTGCTTTGAAAGGAGCTGTGCGGGTTTATCTGTCGGTGAAATTCCTTTTATTTGTCTATGTTACGACTTGTTATAACGCAATGAGAAATTCTGAACAAAGGTTTATGGCTCCAATAACCAAGTTTACGACTTTCATTGCGGCTGAGCACGTGTCAAAAGTATAACAAATATCTTCACACGCGGTATCCAAGCAATAACATTAAAACTCGCACTAAATGTTCGTGCGAATAATTGCTTTTAAATTATATCGCAGGAATTATGAGCATCATATTTTTTTATATTACCAATAAGATAAATGAAAAAGTAATCGGCTTATTTTCAACGAAGCAATGACACGGCTTCTCCGCTAGCTATATTATATTCGTTTCGAAGAATTATAAGTAGATGACGTGCTTATTTATTTTATTCAAATTGAGGCACTTACTTACGGTGTCAAAATAAATAAGGGTGTGAAAAATAAAATTGGACACACGAAGCTGTAAAAGTGTCGATGCGTGATCATATATGTAATACTACGTACGCGTTGTTGAAATGAGAATAGGATGTCGTTCATTATGACGTAAGGGTCTTTTATGCAATTTTACTTACGGAGAAGGCAGAAAGGGGGATGTGGGGATCGTAAAGCCGTGTTACGGCGCGGGTGCTCTTGTCATAAAAGCGGATCGACTTCGCCGTCCGCGCGCCAGCCAGCACTCGCTTAAGAAAGCCCGATTTGAATTGAAACGCGCTGCGCCTGGTGTTTTAGTGGTCAAGTGAATTTTATTCGAGATCTCTATTTCCTATAGATAACTGTCTAATAGATAAAATTACTTTTTAAATCTTTGGGTAAATTTTTAACGAAGAGAGTCTTGAAGTCGTTCTTTAGCACTGCATCCCAAACAATTGAACGTATTTGAATGCAGTTTTTTTTATTTGTAAATTTATTAAAATAAATGAACTGGGTAGACCATTTGATAAATCTTTTAAATAGGCAAGTACAAAACCGTCATAGATCGCCTACACAAATTGATTCTATTGTTTTAAAATTAACATACTTACGTCACGTAAATGTTTAATAAACGGCTCAAAGGATAATACAATGAAACAAAATTGATTGACAGATGGTATCCCTCGATATTAAGGAGCAGTTAAATTCCTTTTATCAGAACCCTTAGTTCTGTTAGAGTATATAATTTCTTTTTATTTTGCGTCACTAATCGTCTGTCAAAATTTAAAACAATTTGTTTATATGAATTTAAAAATGTATTCGAATTTGAGATTAAAGTGGACATACATAAAGGCGATAGTTACGAGTATTTTGGGGTGGTTCCAGCATTCACGTGATGACTCGCGCTCAGGTAGGATTCAGATGACATTCCATCGCTTTGTTCGGCTGTTAGGACGACGATGGGCGGCCCACACACTTCCGGATGTGGCCCAAACGTACACCGTTGAATCCATTAAACTTAAATCTAATAGGTCGTTAATATTCTGTCATTGTGCTAAATAGTTTGTCTTCAGAGAACTACGTGGATGC
Source organism: Furcula furcula (assembly GCA_911728495.1). NCBI lineage: Eukaryota > Metazoa > Arthropoda > Insecta > Lepidoptera > Notodontidae > Furcula > Furcula furcula. The sequence continues at coordinate 19,164,870 of OU452244.1, forward strand.
TTTCGTAATGTTGGATGTCTTCATAAGTTGCGTATGATTTATTTAACCAATTAATAATATGTACAATTAGAAGGGATAGGGCTGTAAATCGTGTGATCGTTAATAAAAATGAATTTAATTTATGTTGGATTACGAGACAAATAGATTTTTAAACTAACTTTCGTAATGATTGTCTAATTTATAGAAAAATGATAAATTATATTACGGATGTAATTTTTTAACGCCGAAGAGCCAGTCGAAGAAGAAGATCTTGGCTCAAAAAACGACAACGGTTTGCATTGAGCACAAGGTCACTGTTTAGAGCAGCTGTTGGTTATTAGAAAACATAAAAATTGCCATGATGGTCGCCAACCTCCCGTCCGGAGATGACATCACGAGCACATGTAATTTTATAAATTAAAACAGAAGCCAGATCAGTACCCACCAAACAGCTAACTAGATCTTACTGAATAGATCGGACCAACAATAATAACTAAGACGACCTGAGGGTACACCGGCATAATTGTGACATTAGGACGTTCAACATCTCAGTCCTCCCATGACCATGGGTGCTGCAAAGCATTCGAAACGTCGGGATAGTAAAATCTAAAATAAACCGCGATAAAATCCGTAAAAGTAGTTTGATTTCAATAACTAGATTATATTTAAAACTAGCTGACCCACGCAGCTCCGCCTGCGCTATTTTTACGTTAACTAAACTTTTAATAACAGACATTCGCATTGAATACATAACCTCCTTTTTTATAGTCGGTTAAAAACTGGGACCCACTTTTTACTTGCTCTCCGAAGCACTGACCCGTTTAGTTCAAATGGCGTTAAACGGTCACCCATCTATTTAATGACCTTACCTAACGTTGCTTAACCCGATCGATTACAAAACCTTGATAACAACTCTCTATGAGTGTTCCCTTACTAATATTTATTATATTATAAAGAAAAATTGATAAAATCGGACCAAGCGTATAACAAAGTACCCATTTTGACTTTAATCCCCTCTCCCAAAAGAACCGTGCTAGATTACGGGATAAAAAGTATCCTATGTCCTACCTCGGAGTAAGATCTCAAATCATGCCAAGTTTCATTTGAATCCATTCAGTAGTTTCGGCGTGATGCTCAGCCGTGATACAGACAGACAGACAGACAGACAGACAGACAAAAATTTAAAAAAATACATTTTCGGCCTCAGTATCGGTTATAGAATGCCCTCCAAATATAATTTTCAAAATATCTTCAATGCACAGAATTGGACCTGTTACAGTTTTATTATAAGTATAGATTATTCTAAAAAAAACATTTCTCTAACTTGAACTTAGTCTTGTCTTTCTAATTAAACTGAGTTAACAAATTCATTTCGTAAAATTTTAATGAGCAGTTTGCTTGAGAATTAAAAATTAATGGTCATCGATTAACCAGTTTCTTTCATCATTGTCTAGCTAATAGCTAGTCAAGAGATGTTTACCGTGCACCGTAGGTAGATAATTGATGTTTTTTTAACTGTCAACGGGAGAGAAGTCTAATGGTGGAGGCTATATATCAAGTTCATGATTCATGGTCCATGGTGAGCCGTCCATAATACCACAACAGAAGGCACCTTTCGGGTGTCCTGCCTAATTTATTTTTGATAAACCGTCATTATATAAGATATGTGTCACTTAAAAATATGAACGGTGCAGATGCCGTGCATTTGTCTTCTTGTGGTGTTTTAAAATACGTTATAGCGTTTTTTTATATTCTTAAGTATATTCAAATTAAGCTCTAGATCAGAAACATTAGAGAAATACTTCTAACTCGACTTATCTTAGTACAAGTTACTATTACTTATCCTTATATTGTTTTAGAAGTAACTATAGAAATGTGTAAAGTAGTTCGAATGTTTTTGTAGTGCAAAAATTAGCAAATTTTGCATTCTCATCTTTATAGTTAAAAAAAATTAAATAAAATTGTAGCCTCCGTGGCGCAGTGGGAAACCGCTTGCTTTGTAACTGCAGGTCGCGGGTTCGAATCCTGCGGGGGGCAACAAATTTGTGTAGTTGTTCCTTACTGGCTAGGACATGCAGGCCGATCACCTGATCGTCTGTAAAGTAAGATGATCCATGCGTCGGATGGGCATGTATAGGTAATTGAAGGTGTGTGTGTGTGTGATATTAATGTTTAATGTGCATAATGCATAACAAATATTTCATTGTTCTGCATTGCTTTATAGTTTGTTTTTCCTTTTTTTAATGTAACAATATACCTTTTTTAGAGATAACGGTAGGCTACATAAGTATATTAATTCATTTGAAGATTTGTGTAGGCTTAAATGTTTTCGAAGTATTTATTTTTCTGCCAAACAATACTAAAATATATACTTTTCATATACTTATTATTCAGTAAAAAAAATTGTGTAAGAGCTTGCTTGTATGAATTCCCATATCCGCAGCTAAGCTTAGGTAACTGGATCGCTACTAATATATTTTTATGGGTCGTCTTCCCGTTAAAGCACAATAATATAAATAAAGCACCCTGGTCCGTTCCGGTCGTGGGTGTTATATCTTGCGGTTCTACGTTACATAATCATTGTCGCGGTCCGGTCGTGCTTCCACGCCCTTAAGCTGTGGTTCCTCTAGCCCGACACGAGACAGATTGTAGCATAGTAAGCATCAGATGCACTTTCAGGATTACTAAACGTACGTCAAGTAAGAGTGCATAGTCTTAAATTGAACTTACTTTGAAAATAACGCTTAATAAATTGTTGTATAGTATATGCCTATTGAAATATATGCCACTACCCAATAGGTCGCGGATTCAATTCCCACCTTGCATTTGGGTGTTGTTTATCTATATAAATATGTTTTTCCAAAAACAGTATCTAAATATTAATATCATTTGTCTGATCACCATAGGGCTCTGCCTAGTTTGGGATAAGATAACAGTATGTGGATTGTCCCAGGCTGTTATTATATATCTCTCTTATAACTTATTGATAAAGATTAAACACATCATAAATTATTTGGAGTATTTTTCAAATATTTTGTATTAAAACAAAGGTCGCGACTATAGCGTAAATCTATACAAATTAAAGAACATGCAGTAGATCTTTGAATGATGTTTTGGTATTATTTTGAATAACATAATTATTTTGAGAATAGGATCTCGGAGGCCCGTTGGCCTTGTGGTGGGACACCCTTTCCACCATCGTGGTCGTGGGTTCAATTCCCACCTAGTGTCTGGGTGTTATTTATCGATTTAAGTATGCATTTCCAAAAAAAAAAAAAATTACTATCAGTTGGCTGGTTTCCATAGTACAAGCTTTCTGTAGTTTGAGATCAGATGACTGTGTGTGGAACTGTCCCGGAGTAAAAAATAATTCATTAATTTTTTTTTGCAAGTTTGTTTCTCTTTTAATACCAGAGAATTTAAATTAATTTGTATACAACCTACATTATATTAATCATACATAATCATGGGATACTCATCCCAACTTACCTGTCCGGTAGTTGTGGTATAGTATACGGGTATGCGACCCCGGCTTCCCTAGCTATTACTGTCCCATCCCTTGCCCTCCTGGGCGGTAATATCCTACTTTTCCTATTTCCCACTCTAACTTGCTAATCTTCCTTTTCACAACACCTATCCTCCCCTTTCCCACCTTATTCGTGAGAACGCAATGGTCAACATATAAATAATTTAATTAACCAAAATGGCGGCGATGTGGTTCGCCACCCATCACGTCTCGTTTCTCACGGAGGCGAAAAGCGGCCCTTGGGCTCTGCCTACCCCTACGGGAAAAAGGCGTGATTTTATGTATGTATGTATGTATAATCATGTGATGACTAGGTGGCGTTAAATTACCGAGTGTTTTGATGTGTTCATTGTTGTGTCAAAATTAATTAGTAAATAACAATTTTAATTTGATCCACTAAAATTATAGCATGCAAAAATTAACGATTAATATAAATATAAGTTTAAACTAGATACATAATATAATAAATGATTACCAACACCGATATAAAGTCAATTTGCAATGCCATATCACAAACAGCGACAAAACGTGTGTTGGTCGCTAGTCGCTAGTCGCATCACATAAATAAGCTTTTAGAGGAACCAGCGCCTAACCAACACCCACTATGATCCGCTCCCAACAATGATGCGGGGGCATTGATATATTGTATACAGTCAGATGAGGTAACACAGCTGTTTACTAATTGTTTTTATTCCTTATTGTTACAGGTATGGCAGTGTCACGTACAACAAGGTCGGGTAAATTGTGAGCGTATTTATTAACCTGTTAACCAATATTATTTCTTACTTGAAGATTTTTAGAGGATCACCGATGTGTCATGTAATCAGCTGATGCTCAAAATGTTTGATCAGGCCGACTAGGAAAGTTTTTTTACTAAGGTAAGACCGCAAATTTCATTGTTCATCTGCGGCTGCGGTGAGCAAGTGCCACGCCAGTCGCTTTTTCCCAGAGCATCAGATCAGTTTAGTTGCTGTACTGACGCTGAGGGTATAGTTATTAATCCATTTTACTGTTAACAAATATATATTTAATAAGTTAGTGCGCTTTCATCATCATCAGCAGCCGATATAAGTCCAATGCTGAACAAAGGCCTCTAAGGGGAGTGGTTGCCATAATCCCCACGCTTGGCAGGCAGCTTGGGAATCGCAGTATAGATGGTAGGTTAATCCAATAGAAAGACGCTGCTGTCCGTCTTCTTGTTTTCCTTTACTCGCCTCTTACGGACGACGGGAGGAGATGGGTGGGTGCTGTACCCGGATACCCTACGGGGAGTGCGCTTTACCATCCATTAATGCAATGTTTTGATTTGTTTTTAATTATTAATATATTTGTCATATTTTTTTGTTTGTATTTCTTTCATGGTAGTATATTTTGTTTTATTGTGACGTCACTGAAAAAGGGTCTTAACGGAAGACCAGCGCTGGTTGTCCACAACCAGCATATTGCTGAGTTAAGTTACTTTTTTGTGACACGTCCTAAATTTCTACAAAGTATTAGGCTGCCTGTCCACCGGAGCGGAGCGAGGCAGCGGAGCGGAGAAACGAGAAATATTAACCAATAAGATTGCACTAAGATTTTGGAGCGGAGTTTTTGTGCAATCTTATTGGTTAATATTTCTCGTTTCTCCGCTCCGCTGCCTCGCTCCGCTCCGGTAGACAGGCAGCCTTACTGTTTCTGTTTCTTCATGTCGTGTCATAAAATAATAATCTCTTCTTCTTCACCACTGCTGACCATCAGGTAGAATTGCAGAAAAACACAGCTTTTATCAAAATGTGTGTTTTGTTAAGTTCATGACTTTATTTCTACTTACTTTGCTAGCATTACTTCTATGGTAACTTGCTACGTTAGGGTGTTTTTAAATTAAACAACACCCTAAGTAAACATAATATATTAACTAAAAAAAAATGAAGGTAGTAGGTCCTTTAGCCCGTTGCAGTACTACGGTCTGCCGTTCCAATTAAGTAGCCACTGTACGATTACTGCCCTGATGATGACGGACGCAACACGGCGTTCGGTAAGTATGAAGACCCCCTAGAATCTAAATAAACAAATATGTATTATGTATTTGTATGGTCTTTGGTTAAACGTCCAGTTTGTATTCTCACTGAGATGTCCTACTAAATAACATTTGTATAGGTATGATATAATAGGGTCAAATTATTATGCTGGAAATGCTTTCGGTCCATTCAAGTTCCCATCGTCACCAGAAAGTTAGTTGGTTTAGTCCGGAGATAAATGTACTCTGTGGTCCGGAGTCAAGTCGCTTAGTAAATAATGCAAGTTAAAGGCATACCCGAGGACTCGGTTTTGGAAACTCTTATTTACATACGTACCCGCAAGTAGACTGTGGCGCTAAAGCTCTTTGAGTGTAACTGGATGATAACTGGCATTTACGTTAGTATGACAGGTTTTAGTAAAATCAAAATGTTGTGTGGGAACCTCTGTTTTGTTCCCGTTCCATCCTATTTGCACTGCCTACTTTAAACGAGTTACGCTCGAGTGCCCTCATCGAAATATGAATACATTAGCGTGAATATTAAATGCACTTTTGTTTGTTTGGGACCGGAGATTTTTATTTAACTGATACCGTTTTAGTATGGTTTGCTTTTAGCAACGAAGTGTGTGCCGTTATTCGGTAACTCAAGTAATTACCTCCTCTATGAGAGATTATCAGGAGTGGTAAGTACTTAGGAATACAAACGAAATGCTTAGTAGGAATTTCATAACGAAAATGATAAAATTTTAAATTTTTCTGCATACATTTCACCTTTGCGCAAGTACGAGAAAAATGTGCCAAGTGAAACAGAAAGTATGGATGTTTCCATTTATGATCTTAACTGGTACTAGGACTGCAAGTCTCTTTACGAGGTGCAAAGCGCTAGAGCGTAAAATACGCGCTTTGTCAAGAAGTTGCAAAAAACAATCAGCTAAGGGGTCGTCCATTAATCACGTGATGTTTTTTAGCAACTTTTTAACCCTTCCCCGCCTCCTGGTGATATGTGGTGAGGTTTTAAACTATGTGATGTGTCATTATACCCCTCCTGGTGATATTTCGTGATTTTTTTCGGAACCCCTCCCCACCCTTTCGAGCCTCACGTGATTAATGGACGACCCCTAATGTACCGATATCAGATAAAGAAGTGTTTATCACACTTTCCCTTTAATTCAATTGGTACTTTCAACTCAATGTGTCAAGATTATATTACGCTATAAAATAAGTAAGTACGTAATTTAATAATAAATTATAAATTAATCTGTTTAGGTACCTACCTTTTACGGTGAGCTTGAAAGAAACAAATTGCAAAAGTTGAGTAGACTGTTATTAAAGTGTCTATTGGAAATTCGTACTAACTCTACATAATATAACTCTAATCAATCAACTTGTTGGATGGAAATACATTTTTTGACAGCATTGGGTATTTGTGTACTTATATTTCTTTCCCGACTGCCCCAGATGGAGGCCTATGTTTTTCGAGAGTATGTATGTATTTAAGTATGTAGATTTATTTAGCCCGGTCTACAGCATAAACATTTGATGTATTTTGTTTGACTTATGACATTCGTATTAGTTGTGAGAGTGACCAGGCCATTGGCCATATATTTTCTAATTCATTTAATATGGCAGCCATAGTTATCAAATGAACGAGATGAGTCGAAATACATATAATAGCCATGACGACTGAATAAAAAAAAAACAAATTAGTCCGTCAGTTAGATTATCAAAAAAATTTTTTTAGTCCGTCATTTAGATTATCAAAAAATATTGGACACGTATTTATTTATTTAACAAATTAATAAAAATTGCCAAAGATATAGAGCGCCTAAGTACGGGAGTGGGGGGCTTTTTACGTCACGCCTCAGTAAAAATTGTATACCGGAGTGACGTGACGCAACATTTCAAAGCACTATATCTTCGACATTTTTTGTTTAATCGATAAAAGAAAACGTGTCCAATATTTTTTGATAATCTAAATGACGGACTAAAAAAATTTTTTTAGTTATCTAGTTCACCTTGTTTATTCACCGTCAGGCATTTTGTGTTTTATAGTCATCGATATACTATAGTATAGAGATATACAACAGTGTTTAAAGTAATTTATACTATGTTTATATTTTTGTACTTAATTATTGTTCATTCTACGGAATTCACTTTCTTGTAAGTAAACTTACTACCTAAGATTATTTAAAATTAAAGCATACACTGCATTATTTAGCTTAATTGTTCTTAAATATGCAAAGGTATAATTAAACGTAGTGGGTATTAGTACTTTCTCTGACAAATAAGTTGCGTTATCTAAGCTAGCTGTAAGGCACCGAACAGTTATTCTAAGGTACGTTGACAGGAAAACTGATACAATGGCAACACAAAACGTAGACCTTCATTATACTTCATAGAAATGTTTTACAGGATTTAAATTGACGTTTCATAAATAAAATAAAACTACAAGTTTAGACCGATTTAGGGTATACTCTCAAACTATGTCTTTGCATCAGTGACGTCTAACGTCAGATTTATTTACGACACAATTTTGTTCAAGAAATTTTTTTTTACTTGTAACAAAACTAATATTGTTGTCCATATAGTTTTTATTTCACAATCATAAGCTGGGTTAACGATTGGGTGCAATATCCATTTATGGGTCAGTTAAAAAAAAAATTCAATTTTGAACTCTCTGCCTATTGTTATAAGAGCCGTAAGAGTCTGGCAATATAAATAATTATAAATTTTGTGTTTTAATCAGTGTGTGCAATGCACAGTTAATCACGGTCCGTTCGCGAGTCGGCGCGAGTCCGCCCACGCGGCGGGCGCGCCGCTGGCGCCATGGCCGAGACCTGGACACGACGCGATTCGCTTTGCGCCCATAATACATCCAGTTTGATTATTTAATGACCGCGGACAACCTCACGCGATGATGTATTTTTAATATACATTATTATTATATTGACGTGGACAACGGTATGAGCTTTACGGCTTTTAGGGTAGCTGCAAATACATGATGACAGGATGGCAACAATACTCGACTGGTAAAATTTAAATTTGGTTTGACAAAAGTTTAGGTACTTAGTCAATCAATGTATATTTAAAATACATTGATTGACTAAGTACCTAACCTTTTGTGGTAGAAAACCTACGAGATTACTTTTGTAAAAACTAATTTGAGATATACTTTATTTAACTTACTCGTTCCTTCTGCGGCCAAGCTCAATATTTCTATATGTACTTATACAGAAAATAAAATCTTGTTAAACTTGTTGAATAATAATAATAATACTCAAATATCATATACACAAACAGAGTTTGTGCGGCGTATCTTCAAAACTTGTTCGAAATACCTTAATTATGATTATCTCTTCTAGAACGAAAGAACATATTCCTTTAATAATCTAAGTGTTTAGGTACTGTAAATAGCCTTACAATCTTGGCAAAACTTAAAATAGAACAACCCTTTTACTCGACGTTGTATTTTAGCTTCAACATCACTCCTTATCTAAGCTAGACAAGCTAACTTGATTTATTTATCATTTACAGCTAGGAAAACCTAGCTACGTTTAATAATTTATTTAGTGTGATTTGATAATAAATTTTGAATGACCGGATTGAAAATTAATGTATCTACTTGGATATGTGGCAATACCAGTCCGTTACCTACTGTCTGTTTGCAATAAAAAAGTTTGGCGCTCAGTTCAAATGCCACTATGCGGTCACCCATCCATGGACTGACCTCGCCTGACATAGCTTAATCAACTAATCGTTTATCGAACAGCGATTACAACTGGTTAAGAGTGCTTTAAATTATTAATGACTATTGTTGTTGGAAAGTGATTTATTTGACCAATTTTGTACATTAGATGAATATATGTAGGTAGACCAGTTAATAGCAAATATAAGGCACTTGTGTCACCACAGGCTAGTCAACAAGCGGCGATGAAATGCTAGTAAAGTTGTTAATAAAAAATAAGCACGCAATACATAGGCCTCAGTGAGCGATTGCGATAGCTTTTCCTCCTAAATAGGGTTATGTAATGGTTGTGCAAGTTATTTTTCCTTAGATATACGTTAAGGAACCCGTGTAATCTTGATAGTATTTCTCTACACACAGACCGATCTCTATTATATCCAATCTTTGAGCTTTAATGAAATAGAATTTTGGATGTCGTACAAACGTCTTAATCAAAGAAGACGACGCACACAAAGAGCACACTGTTTGTATTCATGCAATCTGGATGAGAGCCGTTATAAATTGCAAAAAGGCAAAAGCCCGCTTTTGAGAAAGCGATTTCTCGAAATGTTTTACAACACAATACGTTCCCGGGCATTGTGTCTCTCGATCGTCTTCCTCTGGGCACACAAGATTTATAAGCATATAGCGGTATTTGCTATAATGAAACGAACCAGAGGTTAGCGGAGTATATACAAACATAATCATAGCCACTGGCACGTTAATATGATTCATTCGTAAATCAAAAATACATCCTTATTTCAATAGAAAATATAACTGAGTGTTACTATCAGCGTCGACCGTCACAGGTTCCTATATGATAATTTTAATTATATCGAAAACCTTCAATAGGTCGGGACCTGTAGTGATCAACCGGAGTATGTGGGATTCTTACCCACTAACAGACCGTGATTCTATGTTTTTCGTTAATTATATTAATATTACCAAATAAAATTATTATGTTTCATTTTTGGTTAATCCGGCTTTTACACCCGGACATTTAAAAGGCTTGCGTGGGGAAGAATCCAACACGTGGAGGCGTATTAGGAGAAATTAATGAAATGAAAAACACTTGCCAGAATCAACTGCTAGAAATAAGATATAAACAGCAGTTGGCTCTGGTAGGTAGGGACTATTGTAAGTATATGAATATATTTCTTGATTTCTTTAAGACATTTGGTGGACTAAACACTGGGCCATTGTAAAAGGCCGGGGTGAGACTTGCCATAATTAGTAGGTAGGTACACTAATTATATTTTGGCAAGTGGTGACTCGCCACCCACTAGATGAGCTCTCCATATGGCCTTCAGAAGGCGACGGACGGCAACACCGGTGTGGGTGGCTCAGGGGTGTCGAGCGGTGCGCTGCTCTTTCTCCGTAGTTACTCACGGCGTTATGCCCTTTAACACTTCCACCCCTGGAGCATATAGCTCTAACAGCTCCTCTCTGGACGGCCAATTAAGGCAAGCCAGAGCTGAGTCCTGCGGGCCCTCTTGGGTTTTCATTCGGCTGACGAAGACACACCGAGGTGGGGTTGACTGTTATTATTATTGAAGACGATGGTTTTTAACCAGTGTGTGTTGCCAGTGATGACATAATATGGTACTGAGACGTGGTCTCTAACGGCTGGCCTTTTAGAGAAGTTCAGAGTCACACAACGAGCCATGGAGAGAGCTATGCTCGGAGTTTTTTTGCGCGACAGAATCCGAAATGTGGAGATTCGCCGAAGAACCAAGGTCACCGACATAGCTCTCAGAATCTGCAAGTTGAAGTGGCAATAGGCAGGCCACATCGCTCGAAGAACCGATAACCGTTGGGGAAGAAAGGTTCTCGAGTGGCGACCACGAACCGGAAGACGCAGCGTTGGCAGGCCTCCCACTAGGTGGACAGACGACATTGTGCGCGTCGCAGGTAACCGGTGGATGCAAATAGCCAATTGTAGTTCATCGTGGCGTTCTAAGGGGGAGGCCTATGTTCAGCAGTGGACGTCTTCCGGCTGATGATGATGATGATGATTATTATATTACCTGGCAAGTAATGTATCCAGTTATCTGTAAAACACCATCCTTATCTGTCATGTGCCAGCATAATTGCAGGCAGTAATGACTTAATACAATGCTCACAAGGAAACTACGTCATTATGCCACGTGTACGTCGTCCCAACCCCATCATTAAGGCTTCATCGACTCCAATGTAAATCTTTGCGTACACTCGCCTGCTTTGTTCGATAGATTAAAAATAAAAAAGAACTCCCTATTTTAATCCAGCCAGGATTCCATTTTTTTATTTTTTATTATGAGTATCATTAAATTCAGCATGGAACGAAGAAGAAAATTAATTTGCCATATTACATTTTGTGTATCAGATAAAAACAGATAGATTTTTGTATATGTTTAATAACTTATTTGATAGTTTTGGTCATAAGTATTCGATGGTATACCTTTCATGCAAGAGACTCTCCATGTACCACCACCGCAGTATCACTATTTTTGCTGGACTGCATAATTGGTTTATTACGGGGTTAAGGGAATTCTGGGCTCAAGTGAGTTAATAAATAAGTAATATTTTTGGTGTGTTTTACCTTTAAACGTCTCGTGAATCGCATCACAAATGGAACCTTTGCAAACACATTGCCCTAGAAAACCTTTTACCCTAATATCTAGCCCTTTATCTCTCCATAATTTTGTAAGGTACGTCTAAATAAACATAACATTTTACTTACACATACATAATTTCATAAGTGCGGTGACTCATAAAATACTTATAAAATAAACTTGAGCATTCGGACGGTCTCGGGGGGCGGGCTTATGTGGGTTCTTCAGTAAAACATGGCTGCGGGAGGGACTGCGGGATTAATAACTAATTTTTTTATAGTTTCTTAAAACATATGTAAATGTTCTTTTCCTACCTTTTATTGTTATAAAAAGAAACAGGTCAATAGTTACAGGTAATTTATTGAACTACAACTTGTTTAGAATATTACCTTTTGTTTACTGCTTACTTACTGATGGTGTATGGCGATTGATGGATAAGCGAGCTTAGTTAACTTTTTTATTTAATTAAGTGACGAGACAAGCAAGCTGTCCGCGTGATGGTAAGCGACACTGCCTGGACGGTGGATGTAGGATTTATCTCTTACAAAATAAATATATATTTTATACGGGGTGTAAGGGACATCGTACCGAAAACCGATACCAGGGATCCAGTACATAATTCTGAACATTCTAGTGTTGAAATTTTTCATCGGCTTTTTCATGAATTGCAAAAAAAAATGCCACTTTTTTAATAAAATTAGGATAACATCATAATTTTATTTTAAAAACAATAAGTTACGTATTTGTGCAAAATTGGAATGTTGACAAACAGAATAGAATAATATAATGGAGTTGAGTGGATGAGCATCCACGCTGCTGTCGTCTACGTCTTCCCCCTATAATTTATATTTTATTGTGAATCCTTTAAATAGTACTAAATAAAAGCCTCTCATTGTACCTTATCAATGTTATTAATATTCTTTTGGCCTGATTCCGTTCTTGTACCATTAAAATATAAGGATAATCTACTGTCAAGATGTCTGTATGAAGGGCACTTATTGTCGCTAGCTAGTGCTACCGCTAGAAGCTAGTGAAATTACCGCACTTAAAATACGTACCTAATAGGTAAGTGAAATTTCGGGGCATCTGCATTAATTGCAACTTTCCATGGGCATCCATGCCATATTAGTCTCGTCATTTACTTAAGTAAGGTATTAATTACGTAAATAATAATTTCGACTATATCATTGATTGCAAATAGGTTGCACATTTATATAATAAAATCTTTTCTACAAATAGGCATTCCTAGTCAATAATTTAGTACTGTACCTACTTACTTTATTTTTTACCAAGATAACCCTTCCTTGGTAGTCGGGTATAGGTTTTCTTATTGGTGGTGCATATACACATTTTTAAACAACTTACTCTGTCATGTCTGTTGACGAACAAGAAAATTAAGTTTCAATAAATAACTGCTTAAATAACATTAAGAAAATATAATAATAATATTTATTACTTAACTCATCATCATCATCAGCCGGAAGACGTCCACTGCTGAACATAGGCCTCCCCCTTAGAACGCCACAATGAACGACAATTGGCTATTTGCATCCACCGGTTACCTGCGACGCGCACAATGTCGTCTGTCCACCTAGTGGGAGGCCTGCCAACGCTGCGTCTTCCGGTTCGTGGTCACCACTCGAGAACCTTTCTTCCCCAACGGTTATCGGTTCTTCGAGCGATGTGGCCTGCCCATTGCCACTTCAACTTGCAGATTTTGAGAGCTATGTCGGTGACCTTAGTTCTTCGGCGAATCTCCACATTTCGGATTCTGTCGCGCAAAGAAACTCCGAGCATAGCTCTCTCCATGGCTCGTTGTGTGACTCTGAACTTTTCTAAAAGGCCAGCCGTTAGAGACCACGTCTCGGTACCATATGTCATCACTGGCAACACACACTGGTTAAAAACCTTCGTCTTCAGGCACTGCGGTATTTTGGACGAGAAGATATCGCGTAGTTTCCCGAACGCTGCCCACTTACTTAACTAATCTAAGCCAAAGGAACTGTGTTGCGTAACGCTCCGGCACTATAGAGACTTCTACTGTCATTAACATTATCAAATTCGCAATTAATATGAACCTAAGTTATGTTTGAACATCTCTAACTTAATTAAGACAGCCAGTTTACCTTATCCAAGTATAGCAGCGTCAAAATGATCCAAGTTCGGGGAAGTTATCTCTAAAGTTCAGCAATCTACCTCGTAGGTCGGACCAATCTCTCTGCAAACGGCCCTCTAAGTAGCCTAAAGCAGTGTCGGTCCTCAACAACTCTCCAAAATGCTGTTATGAATATCAATCCTATATAATGAGAAGTTACGTAACCTAGTATTACGAATATCATATTTAACAAACCAAATGACGTGACCGCATTCCATTAAAAATGTAAGAACAATTTGTTTATATATAATTATTATATACATATATTGTGATGTTCCATTTTCGTTTATTATGATTCATCCAGCAGACAGGTCTCCTGAGGTTTGAAATTGAAAAGACATTTTCAAACTATTGGTACATATTGACGGGCCCGTTGGTCTAGTGGTTAGTGACCCTGTCTGCTACCCAACAGGTCGTGGGTTCGATTCCCACCAAGTGTCTGGGTGTTTTATCTATATAAGTATGTATTTACAAAAAAAAAGTAGTACATATGTATTAGTATCAGTTGTCTGGTTTCCATAGTACAGGCTCTGCCTAGTTTGGGATCAGATGACCGTGTGTGAATTGTCCCAGGATATTATATTATTATTATATATATTTCGTTTCTTATTTATTCCACCCTGATGGTATTTTATGTGTTGTTTTGCGCAGACGTGGCCATCAGAGGTCGTTGAATGTCTACTCTACTTTTGCTACAGTTTCCAACCGTGTCGTAGAAAATGTCAAATATATCATGATTCAAAGATATAAGCATATTGCGCATCAAACACTAATGTAAATTACAAAGCTATTTGCGTAAAAATTAATAGTGAGAAATTAAACGATCGCCGGTGACATTGCCAAAAATCCTCACCACTCGAGCGTGTGTGGCGCTACAAAAACTTCTCTGCGGAGAATCCCCTTCATTAACGCTGTAGAAATTAGTGAGCGTTAGTTCGAGGTACACTCGCAAGAGGGCAGCCACACGCAAGTCATTATGCGGACGATCATTGAATTAATTACGCGAACGGCACCGCGGCGGAAGTGTTGCGGCCGTGCTTCGCTCCGCCCGGCGACTTTATATAATGTACGTTCCCGATTTCAGGCTCATTTATATGCATTTTTCTCATGTACACCATTTTATCAAGCCGATGACGCGATGCATACACGTGAAAAGTATGTTAATTTTATACACGTCATCATTTCAAAACAAAGATAAAACTTTTATAGATCGTTATTAAATGTTGATGTTCCGATATTTCTTTTCAATTTTATTTACTTGTTCGAAGACGTATTTTTAGACTATAAACTCGATTATGCTCACATCAATTGGGAGATTTTATTGGTGAAAAATTGGCTATTTAAAAGTACATTATGTATATATTAAGTTGCCTAAGCAAGTCAATATGGTGTAAGTCTGTGTAAGTGTGCAATGTCCACTTGCTTAGGCATTAAGATCGGAGGTATGGTTGGGCAACGAAAATATTGCTACGTGGGGCCATTATTTATTTTTGTCACTTAACGCTGTCTCTCTAAACCTAGATGCAATTTGTTTTATATTAAGCTCTTGATCCTCGAGTTAGATCATGCATGGAACGTGTAAATCACTGTTTGTACTGTACTGAGGTGAGGTTTGAACCGATGTTCCGGTCTTTAAAACTAGCTCCCATAGCATCAATCTAACTTATAAGAAAAAGTTTTAGTTTTTGGAGTCTTCCATAAAATCTGTTCGATACTTGCTCTACGCAACAATTTTCAACAATAAGAGTAAATTAAAGAGGGATTCGTTTGAATTCAGTCAGCCGAATGATTGCCGTATCTAACTGGATTTAAGTTACTTCTAGTATGGCAACACAAACGGCAGTTTTATGTTCTTTATTGAATAGGGATGATGACTGAGTAAAAAAATAATTCTAGTCCGTCAGTTAGTTTATTAAAAAAATATTGGACATGAATTTTTTATCTAACAAATCAATATAAATTGACAAAGATAAAGTGCGTCCAAGTTGGTGGAGGAGTGGAGGCTTGTAACGCCATAATAAAAAGTATACGTACACGTGACGTTACGCGGAGTTTTAATCGTCATTTTTTGCTGAATTGACAAGAGAAAAAATACGTATCCAATATTTTTTGATAATCTAAATGACGGACTAAATAAAAATTTTGGGAAATATAGATGCTGTTGGCCACAGATGGCCATTACAGCTTCACCGGACAATAGGAGGCGAGCGCTTAAAGCACTCTAGCCTTAACGGCAGAAGTAGCGACGAGCTCAAGGGCACCTCAGGGAGGCACGGCCTTAGCTTTTGCTGTCGCTTAAGAGAGGGCTGAGTTTACCACCGGTTCACAACGCGCCCCCACTGAGAAGAACCGGCAAGAAACTCAGTGGGGTGATGCACGTCGTTGAGGTCGCACGCGTACGACCCTTCAGCCTTGCCGGCGAGACCGGTGTCTGATAGCTAGTGTAGCATAAGGTAGTCGGGGAGGGTTCGGCGCATCCCGGTCCAATAGGACCGTCATGGGGTCAGGAAGGTCGAGCAGTACGTGCCGTGGTCTGCGGCGCGAGTCAGAAGGACTAGGGACGTAATCGGCGGCGGCGCGGATTAAACTGTTCGCGTTACGGGACGCGGATTCAAAGTAGCGTTTCGACGCTTCTTTAAAAAAAATTGTCAGTCATTTATCATAATGTGTAGCTAAGGTGATAAACAGAAAAAATATAATTCAAGTTATATTATTGCGTATTATTGACTGTCACAAATATCACTTAAGTAAACACGTCACCTAGGGTATTTGTAAAATTTTCTATTGGAACATAACTTGACCAATGACAAGTAGTAACTTACACAAGCTAATACAACTGTCTTGCGTTACTAAATTTGCACTAAGCCAATCGTTTTGTTGAAATAGATCACCTAACAAATTACCGTCGTGTCAAGACTGCATAGTTACTAATTCATCTTCCTGTCGTACTCTTAATCTTCCAGTGCTTGCTAGTGTAGTTTACGGAGGCAATACAATCCATAAATATGATGACTTGTTGACATACCAATTTAGTTATCTCAGTTATGGTCACTCGTTACATTACCTAATAAATAAGGGCGAGTACAGGTGGGAAGGCAAGACAGCGCGCGCCGACCGATGACGCTAAGTTTAGCTAATATACTACGAGGCTTGGGTCAATTTCCATACTACGAGGCTTGGATGAATTATTAGTCCATGCTGAGCTGATCAAGCAGTGATAAGCGTCGATAGTTGCTTACAAGTTCCGATCCAGAGGCCATCGATTACTGAGCTAGATATTTTGTACAATACAATTTACAGAATCCGATTTTATAGTGAAATCGACACCGATAGGCGTTGTCGGGTCGGCGCTGGTTGACATCATTCTGTTCTGACCCTTTTTTTTTTTTTTTTTTTGACGCGGGGGATATCTTCGAAAGATCCCCGGGAGCTGTGGGGATCGACCGGGGTATGTGGAATTTTTACCCACTAAAACCCCCGCGGCTGTCGCATCGGCACATGAGAGGGGAGACCCCAGGGCTCTCCGGTGGGATCTGCACCAGGGGCCCCTCAGTGCCTTGCCTTTGAGCCCGCCGCCGGGGGGCGCATTGTAGCCCCCCGGGAACCTGTCACGGTGCTCACGGGGACGGGGGTCGCAACCCCGCCGCCGTCCTCCTCGGAGTCACCGCCGTACTCAATGGACGCTCAAGGGGCCCACACCCCGAGCGTCCAGCGACTCCGAAGTCTGTTCTGACCCTAAGCCAACTAAGCTAGCGAGTTACGTAGGGTAGGCGGGCCTGGTTCACTCGGGCGACTTGGCGAATCGAATTAGGTCGGGTGCGCGATGGTATCTTGCGTACTGCACCGCTCGCTCGTCCGCTCTCCGATAACAGAATGTCTGAGTAGCAGATAAAGCGCGTACATTTGCTTATTGCTCTTTAGTTGATGACGTCTTGCTTAATAGAGTTTTAGAGAGATGTTCCTTCCGTAGCAATACCTTATCTAGGTGTCGTGGTCCTTTTTTGTAATTCAATTAGGAATTGCCATTCCTGACTGCTTTTACGACGCAACCGAGTCTTTAATTAAAAATCAATTTTATGTGTACTTAGTTTATGTAGGTAATATTCACTTGTTCTTGATACATTTGCACTTGCATTGCGTGCACTTTAGAATTCACGGTATAGAATCTAAACTGTGAATACTAAAAAGCATGCTATCTATCCTACAGCCTAAACTTTATAGTGTAGAGTTAGAAATGTATATGAACATTGCATACATTATTTTTCTCCTCAATATAAATTGTCATTTTCTTAAAATCTTGTATAATAGAGTGGTTGAATATTATGAGATCCAGAGTTATTAATCAATAAGTACTTATTAAATACAAAGTATACGCTTTTGCATAGAACTTGGTATTGGTCACGTGTTCTATTTATACTGAAACCTTTTATAACTTTTATTTTTTAGCTAAGTATTTTAAATAACTTTATCTTTAAGTACTAACTCATAATAATCATCATCATAATCAGCAGCCGAAATAAGTCCACTGCTGAACAAAAGGCCACCCCCTTAGAAGGGAGGGGTTGCCATAATCCCCACGCTTGGCAGGCGGCTTGGGGATCGCAGTATAGGTGGAAGATTAATCCAAAAGAAAGACGCTGCTGCCTGTCTTCCCGTTCTCGCTTAGTCGCCTCTTACGACACCCAACGAGAGGTGATGGGGGGGGGGGGATGCAATTCTAACCCGGCACTCCACGTGTATACTCATAATCCTCATATTCAAATTATGAACTCAAAACTAGTACTCTAGTATACATTTATACACATGCCTCTATATTTTAAAGTAAACATAATTTTAAATAAACATGCCGTTATATGTAATTTCATACTTACAGGTAATTAATAAAAGCCGTTCTTGATACGGCTAATACAAATTATGAGACATAAAAGCTAAAGTAGGCAAATGATAGCGCCCATAAAAGTTGTGCTATCTAATGGACCGCGCGAAGTTTTCATAACTAGCCGAGGGGGTTCCGTGTCTCCATGAATTAGTAGCGACCTCATTAGCCTACACGGTGAGGTACGTATTTTGTAGATCACTGTGACATTAAAAGAATTAAATGGTACGTTTAATACTTCGGCTAATCAGCGTGTTGGTCCATGGAACTTCGCTCACACGTCAGGGTTTAAAAGTGGGTAAGTAATAAATACGTATGTTTAGCGCTTATGGAAAATTAGATGACATATCATCTATTTTTCCATAAGTGTATATATAAAGGTTCGATTGACGGAAACTGATGCCCTGATCGGTTTATCTCGATCTTACGAATATTTTTAGAAAAAAAAAACATATCAAATGAAATTTTCACAAACTCTACACTACACTTATTAGGATTTGTAGTATTAAGTAGTATAATATTACATAGAACGGGCCCGTTGGTCTAGTGGTTAGACACCCTGTCCGCTAACCGATGGGTCGTGGGTTCGATTCCCACCAAGTGTCTGGGTGTTATTTATCTAAGTATGTATTTACAAAAAAAATGTATATAAGTATTAGTATCAGTTGTCTGGTTTCCATAGTACAGGCTCTGCCTAGTTTGGGATCAGATGACCGTGTGTGGATTGTCCCAAGATATTATTATTATATTATTATTATTATAGAACTAATAATAACAAAATATAATTTTATACACTAGTTTTTTTTTTCTAAAAATATTTGTATAAAGAGATAATTTAAGCATCGCTTGTCTCTCTCCTCCGTGGTACAACACGATTTGACGAATTACCAATTTGACTAATATCAAAATTGACGAATTCTCGATTTGACTAATATACAACTTGACCAATATCGTGTGACCAAACAAACCTCATATCAAGCCAAACTAATTTCAATGTACAATATTGTATTTAAATTCATTTAATGCATCTAGGTGGTAGGTCCCTTATGAAAGGGATCATCAAGGGACCGTCCAGGTAAGTACCACCGCAGTGTCAGATTTTCTCCCGCCAAGCAGCAGTTAGTAAACATCGCTGCGTTGCGGTGTGCAGAGCACTGTAGCTGGTGACTCTACCGGCCACAAGAGACTTAATAACTAACCTAGCAATAAAATGCAGTTGTCTGTAGGCAGGCGTCGCGTACCATCAGGCGAGCGACTTGCTTGAATAAGAAAATAATATTACAACTAAGTTTTATACCTATATGAAAACTTCATCGAAACAGCCACGACGTAGCGAGAAATAGTCCGGTAAATCGGCTGCGGCACATGACGGAATGCCGAGTGAGTATAAGCCGTAGGCCGCGTAACTAGACCGCTTTAGTGGTGGCAATAAAATTGCCAACGGGAATTCCTGTGTTTGGGCGACGACACAGCCGTGTGTGGGCGGCACCGTGTCGCGAGTGTCGCCCGACACTATCTAATGTGTCGCTGGCGTACACTTCCGCAGAGGCAGTAAACTGCACATGTTACGACGGCCCACGACCCGCTACACTCCGCAATCCTAATCCCCCACGATACCCAACCGACCGTAATCGTTTGTAAATTATTCAATTAAAAACAAAACAATTTCACCATTGGAAATCAAAAATATTCCTGTCTCGTAAATTGTTAACGATTTTCATAAATTATCGACGAACAAGCACGTTGAAGCATTAAAGCGTATGTAGCGAAAACCGGTCGCTAATTGATTCGTTATAAATACCGATATTCAGATGCGATCTTCAATAAATTCCTAAGAAAAAATATTATTCTTTTTATGCCTTAAAGGCATACAATGTAATTTCAAAGGTATCGAATGGTACACTTAAAATGAGTAATGATATTAATATAAATATCATAGCTACAAATATGTGCGTGGGTTGTGGCCTTTGTGTAATTGTTATGTCTACGGCACGACGGGGACTGGATAGCTTGTTTTTCTTTTATTTTTGTACCATAATTATAGAAATAATTCCATTTTCTACTATTTGTTACTACATAATAATCAACAGTATGGACAAAGATTGTTTTGTTTAAAAAAAATAATTGCTCTTTTAGCCGGCTTTTTAGTAATAGTTCTGTGTTCGGTTTTAAACGCTTAATTACGTTGTTTTTATTTAAAGCATAAACACTGTGTCGTTATATGCCTATTACCTACCGTCCAATCTGAAACAGAATTTTCGTAAACGTTCCAAAAATGGAGGGAAGCAAAGCGCCTTTGTTAATTTCGTAGCGTGTCGCGGTTCCATCCTGGTCTAATTACCGTAGGGTTGCCGGGGTTCGAATTGTTCCGCCAACCTAACATGAACTCTTCTATCGTTACATTTTCAGTTATTTTGTTCACGTTTGTGCTGTTAGCGTAGAAGGTAAACTCTATGTAAAGGGCTCAGGGGTAGTTGGTCACAGTGCGGTTCTAAAATAAGCGTAGTGCGTGCTGTTGATATT
Organism: Furcula furcula; assembly: GCA_911728495.1. Classification (NCBI taxonomy): domain Eukaryota; kingdom Metazoa; phylum Arthropoda; class Insecta; order Lepidoptera; family Notodontidae; genus Furcula; species Furcula furcula. The sequence goes on from OU452244.1 coordinate 19,186,243, forward strand.
GTGCACATTGTATTATTGGACTGAAATTAAAATGGGAACAGCGTCAATGATTTGCTGTTAGGGTTGTAGTGTTTTGCGTGGTTTTGAAAAAAGAACATGCTTTAGTAAACAATTTAGAAGGCAATACAATTTGTTTGTGCAACGTTCATAACGCAGTATAGAAGACCATCTTAGTTGAACAACTTTACTATCTAACATGTTTTTTACTTCGAGTGGCTACTGTAATTTTGGCATCATAGCTAAGCAAACTATGCTAGGTAGGACACATCCGCTATGCTTGTTTCGATTTAGAGCAGACTGACTTACGTAGAAAGATTTCCGCTTTACAGGATCTATTAAAATATACCCATAAGTCAAAATTGCATTATAAAGATCATCACCTATCCTTAACCTTCGGTCCATATACTTATTTATCACATCAAAGCTAATTTCTTTAATAATAGGCCCTTTTGTCTAAAATATGGCAGTGCATAAATTTGTGAATGCTGTGTTAACAGTTACTTTTAAATGGTCACTATACTTAGTACAGTTTTTATCTTTGAATGTAATAGTATAAGTGATTGTTAGTAAACCTTTAAATAAAAAAGTAAATAAAGCAGAGGTTTAAGAATTGAAAATAAACAGGTTTATAACTCATAACGGTATACCGCAAATATCAGAAGTACATTACAAGAAAAATTCTCATCTGCCTCGAATCGTCAATAAATAAACAACAGTTTTTAATAAACGTTGCGTCCAACTAGCGCGTACCGTCGCGTTGCGAATTGGTGCCATATTGCATTTGTACAGTATAAATTCGCTAATATGCCTGAACTCGTACGATAAAGCCTAAAATCGCAGAAGTTATTTTGCTGCTGGAATAATTCTTCGGATTTTTGACAGCGCAATCGAAGTTTGCCGCTAGGCTATACCGCCAGCTTTAATTAAGAGCTGGTGCAAACTCCAATAGCTACGTATCGCGCGCTCCGAAGCCGAACCAACGGCGGTTACTTTATGCCATTACACGCAAACTTCATTGATACTTTAATTGAGCGCTATTTTAGAAACTACTAAAATACTTTTCCTACGAATTGGCATCGACCACATAAAAGCGGTGGTTTATTTTCAGCGGTAACGTTCAACTTATCTGTTAAATAAATGTTATGTAAAGAGGATTTATTATATTAATTGGTCAGAGAGTAAAATAATGTAATTCTTCTTAATAAATATAATATCAGCAGATAAGATTTGGTAGGATTAGCAGACAGTACGCATTTTGCATTATCGATGAACCAAGAAATTGCTCATTAACAAAATGTTGAAACGGGAGCAATTGTGATGAATCCGATGAAATGGAAATCGTGCATAATCAGCCCGAAAGAGCGTAGTTTTTTTATCGTTTGGCCCGTGTCGTGGCGGATTCTAACGAGCTCATTGGAAATTCAAATGGCGCTGGACCGCCGCACCCTGTAATCAATAATATTACACGTACGTGCTTCCTGAAGTCTCCGCTCCAGGATCGACCCACGGACGTGAGGAAACCATAGTAATAACCTCAGCCCTACCTCCATATAATAACGTTATATAGTCACGAAATGTAATAACCATTAGATACGTTACTTTTATTATGTAGTAGTAGTCTACCTGTTATCGACTAAACATCAATTTGTATAATTACATTTTTATTGACAGCAGTCTCTACTGCGGGACCAATACAATTATAATATTGTTAATATGTGAGTGTCGCAGATCCGTAAACCACTTAACAATCTGCTTTACGAGTATTCCCTGGGCAACTTATCTATCCTCGCATAAAAGTATCCGGCGTTATCTTAAAAGTGTAAATGAGGTGAGAATCCTTGCTTAGCCTATGCCTATTTTAATAGCAGCGATCACTTACACAAACGCATTTAAATGAAAACAACTTGATAACGTTGACTTCGTCTGGAAAGAGTATAATGAAATTTTGATATAATGTGGCAGATATGCAAATAAGCGTCGAATGTGAACGTGTTCCATGGGTACGTAATGAGACCGCATCACCGCGAATATCCATACAAATTATCAAAGTACAGTAGCCAGACGGATTTCCAAGTCAGATCGCGAAAGCAATTACAAAGTATTATTCATTCGAGCCGCAGCGTACCCGACGATAGCATTGGTGTACTGGATGCGAAGAAAATTGCACTAACTAATGATCATATCGTTTCTTGAATACAAATTGAGGTCTTTCAGCACACGGCGGGCATCCGCTGGCCTATTTCAGTCGTGTTAGACTCGGTAAATTGAAACGGCGTTATGATTTATTGTGAGACTTCACGAACCGGCATTACGGCCAGCTTCCTACACGGACGTGACATGAACTTCAACATTAGACCAAAAAATTAACTTTCCTATACAAATTGCTGACATTATCCTTATATTTCCACGAAATGGGTGCCATTGTACCCTTTTAACTGCGTATAATTGAAAGAAAGAGAGTTTTTACGTTCTTTATAGTGGCTTAAAATATACAATAGTACGTTTCGCTTACTACACGGTACAAATTCAGAAAGCATTAATATTACATAACAACGTTTTAATGCGGTAAAAAATGCGATGGTGTAATTTTTTTTAGGTCCTAAAAGTCCCAAATTTCATATAGGAATAGCATGTCCGCACGAGAATCGCATGAAATGTACTCGTTTAGCAAAAAGGTTGGTTTCAATATGGAGAGCCTTTTAGCTCTGAGCTCTTAGTTTAAAAGTCATATTTAGCTAATTACCCTGCGGGCTGCGGTCGTCCGAATTGCGGTTTGGCGTACTGTGGCTGAGGATTCCACTTTAAATTGTGTCTGAATGTATTATAGACGCCTTGCAATATTAAAAGGGAAGTTTAAAACTTGTGTGATGCGTATCTTATGCTACGATTGGCTTCCAATAAACTGATACAGCGCAGATATTGCTAATTGAATGGTTACTTCTTTATTTATCGAATGGGCATTGATAATGAACATTTGTATGTAACTGCTAGTGATAATTGTGGCCTATTAGTATTACATATTTATGATATAGATATCGGACATCTCGTAGTTGCCACAGTATGTTAGTGTTGTATTTTTTTGAGCTCTAAATAAAGATAAAAGTGTAGAGCTTCAGATACCAAGACATTTAACTTTATTTACTCTCTTAGTTCAGATTAGTTTTTGAACTTACAATGGCTTTTTACAACGTGTCATATTTATCTAGATATTTAAGGTAAGATACCCGTCTCCGACAAAGCACCATTGACCGACATTAAAAAAAATTACTTTCCTTAGGTATCAATAAATATAAGTACAATAAAAAACTAGTTCTTAAAATACTGCCAACATGGTGAGGCTTTGCCTAGCAGGCTTTAACCTAAAATATACATGCAGATAAAATTTCCCTAACAAACACGATAAATTAAATAAAAGGAAAACCATGAAATCTAAACGTATAAATTCAATGGGCAAAATAGAGCACTTTTAATCAAAGGTCCATTAGATTGATGAGAACTTAGTATAACCTTATTAACAATTATCTTTGACGTCATTTATGAATTAATACAATTAAGTTTTTGAAGATTTCCTTTAATTAATTTTTGTTTGTTAGTGAGATTTGACCACTATAATTGACCCTATTGATTGACGCCATAAATGTATAGGAAGAAGTTATTTCTTCAGACTTTAGCGGGTTCAATTATACGGGGTGTGGCAAGCGAGTTTTTTTAAAATCTTCGGATACAGATTTGTTTCTTAAAAAAAGGTATTTTCTCTTTGAGTAAAATTTACTATCTCCAGTATTTAGAGTATTTTTCTTCCCGGTGGGGTTACAGAATGCCACCTTGTATATATAATGTACGAATTTTTTGTACTCACATAAATATTTCCAGTTTAAATTCTGTAAATGTTAGTGATCTATATCTTACGTTGATTAGTAGAAGTATTAGCAAACAAAAATAGCAGTCAGACGCGGATAGCGGCTTTATTTTATAGGCAGGAGCCTACTATTGAACTATGTATAAAACAAGATGAAAAGGTCAGATATAATTAATAATAATATCTTGGGACAATCAACACACGGTCATCCGATCCCAAACTAGGCAGAGCCTGTACTATGGAAACCAGACAACTGATACTAATACTTATATACTTTTTTTTTGTAAATACATACTTAAATAGATAAACAACACCCAGACACTTGGCGGGAATCGAACCCACGACCCATCGGTTAGCATGCAGGGTGTCTGACCATTAGACCAACGGGCCCGTCATTACTTCATTACTTTTATACTAACTTAATTACTTTATTCAACGTCTGTTTTAACAATGAAGTTGTAAAAATAATTATCATGTCCCATAGCATCGTAACCATAAACGCATTTTATTAATTACAAGTATTAATTATAGTTGTAGGTGGTCATAATGGTCGTACGCCCACAATTAATGACTCAATTTAAACTTAGAAAATCGGACGGTGACCTAGTGTTACAGACGTCATTCACGCAACCATAGATATTATTACTAACTATATTAATACTAACTCTTTGGCTTGCATCTAAGTGTTCGAGTGGCATTCTTGGGATAGCGGGCCCTCGGCCGGGCCCGCAGACTGAATCGGTACTCGTAGGGCGACACATGTGATCTTAATAAATAGAAATATACTTTTTCACTTTCACTTTTGTAATGGATAAACACTATTTTCATTTCCACCGGCACCTTCACACTAGTAGCTAAGAGCGTTTGAGTGTTAATCGAACAAACATTTGTGCGCATGTTATCTTTGCCTAAAGGCAAAGACCACCTGAATATATACCTATATATATATACACCTGAATATATATATATATATATATCCATGGAAGTATTGAAATTTGGTGGTAACGTCGTATGTTAACTGCTGAACACACTGCTGCACGTCGAAGCTGAACATGTTCAGTTTATTCTTATATGCTTATGTGCACGTAAGGTATTGAAACACGGAGTTCTAAAACGACTTAAAAATCCCTAGAACTCATGGGTCTACAAAATGAAAATAAGAAGAATCAATTATCCAGTGGTGTGCACAGAAAGTAGGCAAAAATATCTACGAGTTATCTGTACTCTAAGCTGTTTTGTTAGTGTGCCACGACAAATATCCTTAAAAGAACTAACATTACAGACGTGTCCATTTACATTTAAAAACATCACGTTATTACCATGTCAGTACAAAATATTTTTAAATTAAGATAGATAGAGAAATCATAGTGTAGAACAAGTCTTTTTGTGTGTATGGACCCTCTGAATAATCTTATTACAGTTTTAAAATGCAAATTAATATTTCTATAGAATCAGCTAACTTATAAATATTTCAAATGGTATACTAATATACAAATACTTAGTAAGTTAAACAAGCCGAATACGTTTCTTTACCTACCCTCTGTGCACGCCACTGCAATTATCTTGGACACCATCTTCTTCAGGTTATAATGATGGGTTAAATTCAGGGGAAGAGACGAGTCGGAACCTAGTGGCTAAGGGACTTACCTAAAACGCGATGAGACGCCAATTTAATCTCCTACACCAGTCAGTACCATATCTGGTAGAAATCAAAAGATTTATACTGCTAAAGGCGGCGAAAGGAAACATTAGAAGGACACAGATATGACCAAAATTTATTTTTCTTTCTCAGCTTTTCAGCTCTCAAGATATAGGAGAGGAAGTCTAGCACTATAAGTTACGAGTTATACTTATTTTGTATACGTTTGCCTGACTTTGCCTATAGGCAGCTGCATTACATTGTCGATATTAAGTCTCTTGAGGCAAGTACTTTTTCCAGTTGCAAAAGGAACTCCTTCACATCGCTGTACAAATTAATGTATTTTTATTAAATATATGTTGTTTACACACTGCTGTAAAAGATACGGGGGTATGTAGTTTTCGAACATATCTTACTATTATTCTGGACTGAGCTGGAACCTTCTGGACTAGTCTAGAAATATCGATGATGAGCTGAGCGACAATATAATCGGACGAGATTAATAAGTGCTAATGAGAGAGAGAGGGAGAGGAAGAGGGGGAGAGAGAGAGACTAAAAAGCTATAAAATAGATCTATTAAAAGGTTTTAAAAATCATAATATTATTAGGTGAATTAAAAATTATTTCAATCAGTCTAGAATATTCTGGATTGTTTAAGAAATTTAAGGAATGATCTGGAAAGCTCTAAAATATACATGTTTTATATGAATTAAAAATACAGCGAAGCGGGTTTTGCATACCATTATCATTGTCTTGTGCGCGCACCCTCTGCTCTTTGGGCTTATTCCACTTTTCCCCCTTAAAAATCCCCCCTAGGGGGGAAAAGTGGAATCTAATGTGAAAAAAGTCCAGTAATCCCCCTTATAGTTTTGTATATATATTCCAATTTTCCCCCCTACGGTAACAGAACAAAAAAAGACAATAAAAAATAATAAATACCTAATCATGTTTATTTTGACAATAAATATTTGCAGTTTATTTACAAATATGTATACTTAAACTAGGTAAAAAACTTCCTCCAAGTTGACGCCGCACTGGGAGGGAAGAGTACCTAAAATACTGGCGGCATTACCTCTTTGTATACCCAAGCTTATACGTTGGGAGAAAAAGCTACCAGCCCGACGGTCTCCTGAGACTTCGATAAGTTTGGATGAAATTTCTTTCACCAAACCGTGCCAAGGCCAAGGCCCCATGGTCGGGGCGCAAATATATAGCTGAAACCTAGTATCACTAGCGGTCGCCGCAGCCCCTCCAGCCAACATCTAATGCAAAAATCTCTGTATCTTTGACCGAATTTCTATAATTACAAAATGTGGAGAGTTAAAATAAGCGAAACCGGATGACTTTAGTAAAAATAATAACCAAAACAGTTACAAAGAGCCTCTCCAGAAAATTAAATTATCCAGCCCACTGAAATTTTCCTTTATTAATCACACATAATTAACAAATTTTTCATCACATGTCTGAAAGTCGAACTTAAATATAAACAATCACTTATCTACAACGAATGACTCGCTATCAGACTGTCCGTATACTAAATATTTTGAAATAAATCACCTAAAATTATTAATTTTTTCTAAGAAATGTCCAATTGTTATGTCCTCCTCCCCCCTCTAATAAATTCCATTTGTGTCTTGTGAATAAACTCATCGCAGTTAATACTCGCTTTTGTTCTATTCTTCACGTGAACATTTTTCAAAAGTTTGTTGGCATGAACTTCATTTACTGATGCATCTTCACACAAACAATTCAAAAGCTGTGTGAGATTGGGCTTCTTTTTATTTATTTATTTATTTATACTCTTTATTGTACACACATAAATGAACGAAAAGGAATTGAAGAAATACAATTATACAATTATTATTTTTCTATACAATTCCATTTTTTTTTATGCCACGCTTCTCTAAGTTTGTACGGTTTGTAGTCCTGTGACGTTCGCCAAAGACGCACCAGATATTTATAAATTTCTCGTCTTTTAGCCATTGTTGGAGCATGTATTGGCGAATTTTTTTTGCTACTGTCGTCATCTGGGCTCTGGCTGGCTACATACCAACAATTCATAATTTGGTCTTCCAGTAAGCCTTATGTTAACACTAAAACTAGCTATGATGCACTCAGTAACAGAACTAACCGTTAACTAGATACATAAAGATAAATTAAAATGACTGGGAGGGAGGGCTACCATTACCCCTGCCTACATTAGTTGTGATGAGTTGCAAACAATAACATATTAAAAATATTTTATAAAATAATAAATAAATGTAACTGACCAACTAGGAAAAAGTTCGTGTGGGCGCACGTGTTTTATTTATTTTATTACTTTTAGGAAGACTTACAGCTAATACAGATATAAGAGTATATTATGATAATGATAGGAAGGCCATTTACAAGTCTCCGCCTATAGAAAACCTTATCAATTGAGTACAGCAGAGTGATAAATTAAAGTTAAGCAAACGAAACATGCAGATAGATCGTTACAGTGTGAGATTACATTTCATCTAAGAAAAAAAACTCTTTGATAATATACCTATTCCTTAGAACATATGCACTTGTATTAAATAAATCAATAAAGATATACCGTATTATACCTAAACGGCGGTTTTCGGACATTAAGGGGGAAAACTGGAACCCAACAAACACTCGAATCCATTTTTCCCCCTTAAGGGGGAAAACTGGATGAGCAGGGGGGATTTCTGAACTTTTATTTTTAGATTCCACTTTTCCCCCTTAGGGGGGATTTTTAAGGGGGAAAAGTGGAATAAGCCGCTCTTTGTAACTTCTTTATTTTCCTCTCCATCCAAAGGTTGCCTGGAAGAGATCGCTTTTAGCGATAAGGCCGCCCATTGTTGCATGTTTTATTAATTTGTATCATTCTTTTTGTATCTGTTTGTTTGTGCGCAATAAAGAATTGTCTATCGATCTATCTATCTATAACAGTAGGTATACAACACACCGATCTGCACATATACCTGTTATGAAACTTCATTTAAACTAGTCCAATTTCCGCCAGATTTGTAATCACCGCTGCGAGTACACAATGAACATATGAATTGAACTCTATTCAATATTTTTGCAACGGTAACAACGCCTGAGAGCCAAACGTTACGTAACTAGTAAACTCTGGCGTGCAGTTTGCTCAAAAGTTTAGTGCAAATTTATAACGAGATGGGGATAATAAGCTGGATTACCTTCATAACTTACCGATGATATTCAGATTTTCGACGAGGGATGGCAATGTAATGGTGTTCTACATATGTAGGTAATACTAGGTATGTCTTATCCGAAACTACTTAAGTACATTTATCGACTAGAAAAGCTCCTCATAACTGGCCAGTTGGAAAATAGGTGGTAGTAGGAGACGCCATCAAGATAGTAACGGAGCGACGGTGCAGGCGAGCTTACGTAGTGCCTTGGATCGAGCGGGTGGACGGTGGTGTCGGAATCCTGCAGTAATCACATCCCTTAATTAATCATGAGGTTACGAATATGAAGAAGAAAGTCTAGTAACAGGAACGATATGCTGCCTGAATGGGGAAGTATACCTCCACCCTCCAACAAACATTACATTTTGGCTCGGTTTATAAATACAATCTCTAAATCATTTATCTCTGTGTGTTCGCTTACTTCTTCTAAGATACGCAAAGGATTTGATACATTTTCCACCATTATTTAAAAAAAATAATTCAGAAGGGTTACTTGATACTGTTTATAAATACGACCGTCTAGGTTTAAAATTCCCTGCAAAGCCTCAGCGGGTCGCTGCTACCTTCATAAATAAAAGCCACCGCAACCTTGCTGACAAGAATATTATAATAATTGAACCGAGCCCCATGTTACACACAAATAATAAATTGATCAAGATAATCCCTTGTCACATTTAAGCGATCAAAACATTAAGCTATGTTATTAATTATTACGGAGACATTACTCATCTATATAAGTATGTATCTATGGTGGAATTGAAATTTGGTGCTCACGTCCAATGTTAAGAATAAGCTGGATGCAAAAAGTAACGAACCATGAAGTTCTAAGGCAACACGTAAAATCCTGGGAACTTAAGGACCTACTCAAAAAAAATAAAAATCTATTACCTGGGATATATTCATAGACTTGATCGAGGTCATCACGATGGACAAGATTGAGAGGAAAAGACGAGTCAGAAGACGCAAGCTATTGTGGCTTAAAATTATCAGACTGACAGACACGAGACTGCTTAGGCTAAACATTAGTAGTGAAGTTTAAGAAGAAGTATGTATTACAAAAAAGTTAACAAATAACATTGTTACATGTTAATGAGTAACAATAATAGACTCTAGGTCGTATCTAGCTACGCCGGCTAATCTTTTTCAACATGATTAGCCAATTACGCAGAAGATATTATAGTGCACATGTGCTTGCGTAGGCACAGGCATTCTCAGTAGGCACAGATACATTCTCTCTTCCTTTACTCTCACAAGCCGATGGGACGAAAAACTGACTTTTTCTATGCTTATCAGACGCATAATAATAATATAATAATAATATTCTGGAACAATCTACACACGGTCGTCTGATCACAAACTAGGCAGAGCCTGGTGCAGGCTCACTTTGCAAACCACGGCGCTGAAATTCCGCAGGAAGCAACCATTTTTTGTTGTTACTGTTTGTAAATTGTCTCGTGATATTTATTACTATAAAATAGTTATTTTGCTATCGAAACATGTTTTATGGCGAGACTATTTGTGAATAGCAACTGCTCTCTAACTTTCCTGGGTTCACCCGTAGAAACTACTTTGTGTTCGGAATAAAATATTGTGATTTGTCCTGCCCTCGGGACAAGTACCTTTCAATGGGTTATTTAAAATACAAATCGATTGAGTACTTTCGAAGATTAATAGTACCTGGGCGATATGAATAAAGGTTTAATGTATGCAGATTATTTTATGGTTGATATAACGAATATAATAAAAATAAATAATGTCTTCCTGGTCAATACGATTTCAGCAGCCAATCTTTGACAAAATAAGAAATCTACGAGAATGCACCGAAAATAATTCAGTGTAGGTACATAAGTGCTTACGTAGACACTAGTGCACTCTAATAATCCAATAGGATGGAAGATCTTTGATCGCGGAAAGCTAAAACGCAGGATTTAATATACCCATCCGACGCATGGCATGTATATCGAATTTACATAATATATGAAAGATATAATAATGTTGAATGCTTTCACAAAGTAACTTAACAATTTTAGGGAACTTAGTTGTTGGAAGTTTAATGTTCGAAGCTTATTTGGTTCAAATTCACATCAAAGAAAAACATAGCTTAACCGAATGGGAAGCATTTTAGGCAGATGTGTGTTTAGTATGTGTAGTTGCAAAGTTTACTGGTTTCTATGTCCCGAAATCAGATAACTCTACTTTTAGCATTGATGGTAGAAATGCGCGTGTCTCGAATATCAGCAACGTATCTATTTCATAGCGTAATGTTGCTGGCTTCAAATTAAATATTTAGTTAGACACTACTAGTTTGGGGTGCATAAACTGCGAATTTAACAATTCGTTTCTACAAACAGTCTACAAACTAAATATGAAAATTAATATAAATATTTTGAAATGAAACTAATTTTACGGATTATATCGCGGTTTATTCTTGATTAAAAATATTTACTAAAAATACGTATTATAGTTACGTGCACTGTACCGATGTTACGATATTTCAAAACTCTGTACATTTTTGGTTCGGCTACAGATTTTATTTAAAACAACACAATAGGGTATTTTTCTATTTCATCTGTGTTGTAATACATTTTTAATGTTATCTAAAGTAACTTATTTTATTTAATCGTATGGCATTTAATGAAATATAGGTACATATGTAATAAAGATAGAAAAATAATACAAATTGAAGAATATTATGTCAAATTAAATGTCAATATCCAAGGTTTTTAACCAGGTGACTGCGTCAGGAGTAAGATGGATTAGATCGTCAGGAGGCCCCGAGTATGAGTATAACGAGCAGCGACGGACTATGTGCTCCATGGTTTGGGCTTCCTCACCGCACTCACAAATTGCTGAGTCTTTCCAGCCCCATTTATGTAGCATGTACTTACATCGCCCATGGCCAGTTCTGAACCTATTCAGACGGCACCACAAGTTTCGTGGAAGGTTGAACCCGGGTAATTGAAGTGATGGGTCAATGAGCTGTGTGCTAGATCTTGTAGTTGCCCACTCATTTTTCCAACTTTCAGTGACACTGAAACCAGAAAGATTTTGGGCAGCAGCATAAGCAGGTTTTCTGGATTTCAGGCGATGTGGTGGTGGGTTGCAGAACTCGTCTATCTAAAGTAACTGATAAGTACCGACGTTTTTTTTAAGGCTAGCTACATACGATCAATAATATTGTCAATATTCTACAAACCATGCGACTTAACTTCGCATTCCAGCGAAGTGCCCAGTTAATTCGGGTGGGTTGTAGAATATTGACAATATTATTGAAGGTGTGTGGGCTACCTAAACCCAACAATGGCCTGTGGTTGGAACAATAAGTACAATTTTGGAGCATATCTTTGCGTTAGCTTAATACACAGGCTTACTTCAGAAACGTTAATACAATATGTGAACATGTAATGTATCGATATACGTTGAGGTGACCCGGTTACTTAGCGCCGCTGCCTTATTGCGGCGCAGTTACAAGTGTCTAGGGAAACTGTGAGCTGTTATTACACGAAAATTTATGAGGTGAATTGCTCCTGCTAAGTTCCAAGTTCGCCGTAAACAACAATAAAGAACTTATCCAATGTTAGGTCTAATGTGACGGGGAAAATGGAAAGAAATCCTCACTGAAAAAAATGTGTAAAGCTCTGTTATGAGAGTTTATTTAGTTGCTTTGAGGATTCTTTTGTAAGCGCGGGCCAATTTTATAGTATTAGCCGCTTTTTCCAAAGTTAAGCTACAAAAGGATACCGTATTCATTTTATAATAAGTATTTCATATTTCAGCATAGAAAATAAATACCAAAATAAAATAATATTTAAGTTACTTGTTACCTTAATATCCTATTATAACAAAAAAAGTTAGTGTCTATATCATGTGTATATTTATCTTGTAGTTACCAGATACATAAAGTATTTCTAATGGCATGGCTTTTGGTGATCATAAGGAGTGGGACCTAAGTGTGTACTACTTGTATCCATAAGAAATACTAGCATTTTTTCAGTTTAAATAACGCGACATTACATTAGTATGGAGATTATGAATGATTATTATGCAAATTAATTAAAGTATGTACTATATTACATACTTGCTTATTTAAGAACTACATATAGATAGATAGACAATCTTTATTGCGCACAAACAAACAGATACTAGAAGAATAAGATACAAATTAATAAGACATGCAACAATGGGTGGACTAATCGCTAAAAGCGATATCTATACCACTACTGCAAAAACAAATTCGAAATTTCGCACACAATCTAATGTCAACTATTCATTCAATCCATTCCACATGTTCCATTTATCTTATTATATAAAAGAGTAAGCAAAAACCCACTCATCACGAAATCTCAGAAACTACAAGTGCTAGAAGTCTCAAATTTTGCATGGGGGTTCCTTTTAGGACAAAGGTGCTCACTAAGACGGGTTTTTGCGAAATTCAATCTCTAAGGGGGTGAAATAGGGGGGCAAAGTTTGTATGGGAGAACGCGATTCCTTAGTCCTATTGACTTGAAATTTTGCACAGACTTTCGTTAAGAAAGTTAATTGAATTTGTATTTCATATTTTTTTTAATTTATCCCTTGACAGGGTAAAAAAGGAGTATTATTACTCAACCGACGGCGGTACAAATATATCACAAGAATAAGATACGATAATTTGACATATAATATAAAAGTTCCTTGGCCAAGTGGTTACGGAAGCGTCCTCTAAGTACGGACTGTCCGGGTTCGCTACCTCTGAGCGGATATTTTTTTTTTTGGTATTAAACTTTGTTTTTGATTTTTTTATTTATATTAAGATTCGATGTTTTAAATATTTAACTCATATTGACTCCGGCACTTTTTATCTCTAATATATTTCTTATATTTAATGATTTTTTTTAATTTAAAATCATGCATACGTGGTTAGTTTCTCTCTAATGTTATGATTTAGTTATTAGTGGAAACTAAATTTTTGTACAATTGGATCTAAGGTAAAATATCACGCTATATGCATTAGGGACTGAGCAGACATATAACAAGAATATGATCAAGTAATTCGAATAATAGAGAGTAGCCGTGGTCTGGAGGTTACGGAAGCGTCTTCTAAGCACAGCAGGGTCCGGGATCAAATCTCTCTTTGGGATTTTTTTTGTGTACTTTTAATCATTTTATTTTTGATCATTTAGTTATTTTTTTTATTTTTCTCTGAAGGTTTTTTACTGAATTTATTTAGAAGTTTTATCTAAGTAAATAAATTTAATTAGCTTACGTTGACTAAACCTAAAGAGGTATCTACATACTTAACAACAACACGTACTAGACATTCTATATATCATTCGTTCCATATAATATACGGTAAATCTGGGATATAATATGCTTGCCCCCCGGCGGCGGACTTAAAGGCCAGGCACTGAGGGACACCTGGTGCAGATCCCACCCGAGAACCCAGGTTTCCCTTTCATGTGCCGATGTGACAGCCACGGGAGTTTTAGTGGGTAAAAATCCCAAATACCCAGGTTGACTTCCCCACGGGATCCCGTGGACATATTGGATGTTTCCCCCGCCACCCCCTTAACTGTGACAACGGTGACAGATTCCCGGGGGGCTATAATGCGCCCCCGACAGCGGCTTCAAAGGCCCTTGCCTTGCACTGAGGGGTACACGGTGCAGCCCTCCTCTTTTCGGGATTGAGCGGGACTGACCGGGACTGAGAGGGACTGACCGCGACTGACCGCGACTGACCGCGACTGAGCGGGACAGACCGGGACTGACCGGGACTGAGCGGGACTGACCGGGACTGAGCGGGACTAAGCGGGACTAAGCGGGACTGAGCGGGACTGACCGGGACTGAGCGGGACGGAGCGGGACTGACCGGGACTGAGCGGGACTAAGCGAGACTGACCGGGGCTGACCGTTCAGCGCTCCTGGGAGGGGAATAGAATGAGACAGAGCTAGAATGAAGTTTCACTTCTTCCGCGCGGAGGGACTCCACGCACGCACATTTTTTTATTTTGAAGTGAAACTTCTTATGCGACTTCCAAAAATGTCATCATTTAACGCGTTAGACGTTATGCGTTAAAGGTTAAGCGTTAGATGTTAAACGTTAAGCGTTAAATTTGTTAAGGTTATGAAAGCGCTCATGTGAAGCCGTCACTGCGTGAGTGGGTGAGTGGGTGAGTGAGTGAGTGAGTGAGTGAGTGAGCGATAGTGAGCGATAGTGAGCGATAGTGAACGATAGTGAGCGATAGTGAGTGATAGTGAACGATAGTGAGTGATAGTGAGTGATAGTGAGTGATAGTGAGTGATAGTGGGTGATTGTGGTTGATAGTGAGTGATAGAGGGTGATAGTGGGTGATTTTGGGTGATAGTGAGTGATAGTGAGTGATAGTGAGTGATAGTGAATGATAGTGAATGATAGTGAGTGATAGTAGGTGATAGTGGGTGAGTGAGTGAGTGAGTGAGTGAGTGGCACGGTGTCGTACGGCGTCGGACGGTGTTGTACAGTGTCGTACAGTACAGAGCGAGAGTGAAGTTTCACTTCTTCCGCGCGGAGGGACTCCACGCACGCACATTTTTTTTTCTCAATTACACCCGTGCGAAGCCGGGGCGGGTCGCTAGTTAATTAAATATGATCGATAGTTGCGTCAAACCGGAGGTTGGCCGTCCCGCTAGATCATTACTGATATGCGAATGGCGCCCGTGCTTCGAAAACGCCCTTCTGCCCATTATTAATTGCCCCACGAACAAAAGCAAATGACTCGGTAGAGGTGATCCCGCGGGGGTGGGTCGACGTTATCCATTCAGCCGGTGTAGACGTCCGCGAAGAGAAATGTTCATTCACGATAGGAGAATTTATGACTTTGATTTACGCGAGACTTTTCACGTGGCGCCCTCGACTCGACGTAGAGCATAAATAGAGAAGGGTCCCGCCCTAGCGTTTGGGGTGCCGTCTGATACTACGTGCGATCGACGGGCGTCAATGTCAACTATTCAACATGAACGTACCGAATTGATACGCGGAAACGTATCAAATTTGAGCGATCGCTGTTTTTTATGAATTTAGAAGTCACGTGAATGTGTACAATTTGGTGGTATATCACTCAACACTACTCGGCGCACTCAGAATTAGTCATTACATTTTTGCGTCATTAATATAGGTACTGTATTTCAATCGTACAGATTTTCTAAGCAATGATACTCGTATAGAGAATTATTAAAGAACTGTAGGAATTGTGAAAAGATGAGCAGGAAATTTACGTTTTACCTTCTTATTAGTTCAGGTGCAGGCCTGAAATATTAGTAAAGTAATAAAGTCTCTCGAGCATTTTTAAAATACTTACCAGATATAATGCCCTTCAGACCAGACCACTTCAATTACCTGCTACTACTTTGTGGCAGCATAAATGACACTTCAGTTGTTTGTTTTTTGTTTTGTTAGTGACAACCTCTTGTCAAAGTTATTCAAGTTGCGCTTAGGCCTCTAACTTTTTTTTTGTTGTCGCGGGGAATTCTTCAGAAGGTCTCCGGGACTCTATGGGGGTTAACCAGGGTATGTGGAATTCTTACCCACAAAACCGGAACATGAGAGGCCCTAACCCGGACTCCTCGGTGGGATTTGCACCAGGAAGCCCCCCAGTGCTTTGCCTTTGAGCCCGCCGCCGAAGTAGGCATTGTAGTCTCTCCGGTATTACGGTGCTCACGGGGACGGGGGTAGGGGACGGGGGTAGCAGCCCTGCCGCCGTCCTCGTGGGTGTCGCTGCAAAGCTTAATGACTGCTGTCTAGGTAACAACAACCGAAACCGACTTTTTACGTACGCTTCGAAGTATAGAGACGATTGTTCAATTAACTGATGGTATGCCAAAGTGATTGTCATTTTAACTAGCTATGAGTGTCCCATGTGTATTGTAGATACCTTACTAAACAGCATCATTTGATACAAGGTCTCATCACTATTGTTGCTAGTGCTTCCAATTTACATTGCAGTGGTAATGATTCATGTTTTTATCCTCCGATGATATATTATTTGACGCTTAAGCCACTATGTAAGCCCATAACTGAAATCAAAGCTCTCTAACGAAAGGAGGTAAGCTGGCTTAATCGACATGCTTCTTAGCAATATTCGACATTGAAGCTGTTTAAAAAAGTTAGTGTTTATTTAATTGCGTCCAAGGTTTAGCTGTATAGTTTTATTTTGTATGGAATAAACTGAACCTATTGGACCTGTCTGCGTATTTAATAATATTGATTTATAAAACCTAGCACGCAATGTAAACGCAATCTTTAAAGACGACGTTAAAAATTGGACACAGTGTAAACATGAAAAACGTGTCGTTGTTGTCGTCACATTGTTGGACCGGCATTGCAGCGCAGTTAGGTAGTTTTATCTCGGACAATTTCAATTTTTCATCTGCAGTTGTCAGGTCGGCGGCGGCAGATAAGTAACGTTCGCGTTCGCGTCGCGTCCCCGCATAAAAGTTTGTCGCCCGCTGGTTTGTTCGCTCCACTTCCTTTTATAAACTTTTTGTATGGGCCTCCACAGACGTGATACCAATAATTCTTCCAATTTGTATATGAAGTGAATACGCCATAGCGAGTTTAAACGAAATGAAGCGAATACCCTTATGTGTAAACGTGCCTTCAGTCCGGCCTAAACGATTTGCTTCATTTATAATAAGGACAGCTAACTAGCCTGCGTCGGTTTTCCCCACCCGATTATAATACAGATATCTTCAAGGCTATAGTGAATAGACTATTAATACGCTAGTGTGCTATACTATCCACGACTGCGTTGCCGCTTTCTATCAGATGGGACTGCAGTCAAGCACTATCTTATTTTGAATAATAAAACATGGTTAGTAATATTTTAGAAATAATATAACAATCGTCTGATGGTAAGCCTTCCTATTAGCAGCCGCATAGCACTGCCACTCATTGCCAGCTCGACGTTTGTTATTAAGTCCTTAAGCCAGGTTATTTTACCAGCAAGTACCGTTCAGACCGGGACATAGCAATGTTGACAAACTGTTCCTTGGTGCAGAATATATGATACTATATTGGTACCTACCTACCTACATATATGGTCCCTTACCAAAAGTCCTACCACCACATAGTATTTTTCTTTTTTTCAAGTTGACGTAAATGCTAAGAAGCTATCCATGGTGTGGCGTGGTGGAAAGATTCGTCAATCAACTAGATCTATAAGGTCCAGATTGCACCCGGATAATTAGTTTTCCATTTGAAGAGCGTGCGTGGACCACGCACAATATAAAATAAATGAAAAATGTACCTCCTGAAATCATTATTTTATTGACTTCGGCAAGAGCGACAAAATCATTAGTATTTGTTCTTTAATGATGATACTTGTAAACCTGTGGCGATAGCCGGGATGAAGAAGAAGTTAAATCTTTAATAACAATTTAAATGTTAAAGTAGAATTATTGAAAAAGCGTCCTGGGTTTATACTACTGTAGGTACTTATTTAATTGATATTTGGAGACCTTGGAACGTCATGTTTAATGTCACCGTGTCGTATAACCACTTTGTATAAGTATATCGAGAAAAGTCGTGAGTCTTATTCACTATCACAATTTTGAGTCGCGAGTCACCACAATTTCGATAAATATCTAAACACCGAAGCTCTATGAACTAATAAACTTTTCAATTACTATGTAATCTAGACTATTAATCAGTCACGATAGAATTTATTGCCTTTGACATTTTGACACGTGTACCCTTGATTTAACATTGCTGTGAAGGGTGAATGTACACACATACACACACACACACATACTGCGTTATAATTGCTGTATTGGTTTAAAATGCGGTTGATATTTTACGAAACAATTTATAAAAGACTTCAAAAAGGACTGAATTCTTAATTGATCGAGTATGTTTTTATTGTATGTTCTCTCATAAGCTGTAGGCTTAGTCATCTGGGAGTAGCCTATCCTACTCCAGATGATTATGTACAGCTCCAAGCTGGCGTGATCATTGCGTATCTGCTCCCTCTTCGACACGCCAGCAACAGAGTAAGGGCTAGGGTATGCACAATGGATCCAGCTGGGTCGAAGTGCGTTCCGGTGGTTACCGGGCCCAGAATTTATAGCCACCAACAATAGAATAGAATATTCCCTCATAACTTTGCTAAATATGTACTTATTTGGATGCATTTGGATGGTATTTTTATGCATTTGGAAGGTATTTTTATGCATTTGGATGGTATTTTTATGCATTTGGATGGTATTTTTATGCATTTTAGGTGGTATAATTCCAGGTGATACAGGTCCTTGTTTAAGATACCATCCAGATGTGTATTACTCTATTTGCACATAATTCTTCCTTCACTGCCATTTACTGGGTGATTAAGCGTACATCTACAAATATACAGATGTATAATCTTTATTCATCATCATCAGTAGCCGAAAGACGTCCACGGCTGAACAAAGGCCCCCCTTGAAAGTAAGCGGTTGCCATAATACCCACGCATACGCAGCTTGGGGATCGTAGTATAAGTGGTAGGTAATGCAATAGAAAGACACCGCTGCCCGTTTTCTTGTTTTCTCTTAGTCGCCTCTTACTTACACTATTCTTACTCGGACCCCCCGAACCCTCAGGTTTTCTTAATTGTTATTATTAGAACAATCTTTGTTTAAATTTAGATCAGTAGGTATTTTATGAATTTCCACCAATACAAACTTCTACGAGTAAGTTTGTATTGAGGCTATTTGTATTACAAAGGCAATCAACATCCCGCGTCATTCAAGAACTTGGCCTATTGATAACTAAGGTTGAAGGCTGTCGGATCTCTCGTTTGTTTAGTGTTATTTTACGGACAGTTAATTAAAGCTGTACGTTGTCAGTTTGACTTGGTAGAACTTTTACACCGATAACAACATTAATGAAAACTCGTCTGGATTTGGGCGAAGAGTGGCGGTGACAGAGGCGGGCGAGACGCAAGGGCGGGCGGGGCTGCTCGGGTGGTTGTACCAGTCCGCGCCGCGCCGCATTCGCGACGTCACGTCGTCGCGACGCCGTTCAGCGCCTCCCAACACTCGCGATCGCGAACCCCATTATTTTCAGACTGTTTATTTAGCGAACTATACAAGGACGATGACGGGGACTTTTCCCCTAGCGAGACGTGCGGGGCCTACGACTGTGTTCAGTGCACCGCATGGATGTGTTGTTTCGCGTAACATGTGCTGAAGTCCTCGGGTCCGTTTGTATGGGTGCACTGGTTCGTCGCCCTACGCGCTCTGTCACCCACTTTTGATGATTAGAATGAACTAGTTTGTGACGCACTGTTGAGATGATACCGATGCATGACGCTACTTTTGTTAAATGAAGAACTATTAATATGACCTCCGTAGCTTGGACAGACTGCGTGATATATTGAGACCATTAAGCAGTACAAAGATAATGTAGGGACAAACTCTAGGAAATATTCCGAAATTGAATACTCTTCAGTTTGTTACCCAACTCTACATTGGTCGATTTTCGACAGTACGAATTTCTTAGAGTTATTAATTTTTTGATTAAGTCTTCTTTTTCGCAATAAATCCGATTGAGAACTCATAACACATTTACAACATTAGTATGACAAATGCGAGCAAAAAATACTATTTATTCCTAAAAATATTACATAACTAGCCGACCCGCGCAGGTCCGCCTGCACTGTTTTTACGTTTTAACTAAATTTTTAATAGCATACATATATTTGCGTTGAATACATAACCTTTTTTAAAAGTCGTGTAAAAACTGGGTCCCACTTTTTATTTGCCCTCCGAAGCACGGAGACGCTTAATTCAAATGACATTAAACGGTCATTCATCTCATTGCCTAACGTTGCTTAACCTGATCGATTGCCAAACATTGATAACAACTGTGTACTTATTATTATTTGTTATAATTATAGTAAAAAAATGGATAAACTCGGACCACGCGTATAACCATGTAATCTGGTCTCTGATCTGATCAATGATCTTGATCTACAATATTAGATTTAGATGTAATTTGAAATTTCATTGTCAGGAAAAAAATCTTTAACATTGATAACAGCGAATCCAAAGATTTTGGGTAAAGAGTAGTTAATATTATGTGTAAAGAGTAGTTAATATTAGTGGCTAATATAGCCGTTTGCCGAAAATTAAACCAGTTATATTATAAAATGATAGTACCTATCTATATCAACAGTATGTTTTCATATTTGATGTTCTATGATAATAATTTAATATTTTGAACGACAGTTGAAATTAAATCTTATACCGATTAGCAAAATTGGATATTAATTTGGGCTGTTATAGAAGTGGTGTCAGATATGCAGGGTGTAAGGGACTACGTACCGAAAACTTTTTTATAAGATTTCTCATATTGTCCGTTACAACATTACAGAAACCATTTATATGGAAAATTAAAAATTACTAATTTGTTAATTTTTGAGGATGTAATGAATACGTGCGGAATAATGTTAATTTTTCAAATTACATTGCTAATTTCAATCAAGCCGCCTGCCAAACATGGAGATTATGGCAACCCCTCCCTTCTATGGGAGAGACCTTTGTTCAGCAGTGGACTTTTCGGCTGCTGATGATTGCTAGTTTTGCACAAATAAGTAATTTCTTGTTTTTTAAATTGAAATAAGGCTTTATTATACCAATAATGATGTTATCCTAATTTTATTAAAAAAACGGCTTTTTTTTTGAAAATTCATGAAAAAGCCGATGAAAAAATTTGACACTAGAATGTTCAGAATCATGTACTGGATCCCTGGTATCGGTTTTCGGTACGATGTACCTTACAGTATAGCCGCAGAGCAGCAGTTTAAATATTGCTGTGTTACGGCAATCTTTTTTGAAATTAAAAGGATTTAATGGACAAATAGATTTTCAGATGATTGTTTCGCTCAGTTCTCCACTAAGGCCACGTTGTTACATTTTTTATCGTTTTACGACTGTTGTGCCAGCCGTTTACATTCTATTAATAAAATCTTTTTAAAAATAATTGAACCGACTTCTATATCACTGAAAAGTATAAAATAATTTAAATATTATGTGACACGTCAGCGGTTTCACGTGTCTTTTAATGTTTATAATATAATATGTATGTTAGTCTATAAGGTATTTGTTGATTTTATACTTATGTATGTTAGGTTATAAGGTATTTATTCTATGTTGCCTGACAATAAAGAAATTTTTATTATTATTATTATTATATTATGAAGTTGGCACCAACTTCAATAATATTTAAATTATTTTATATTTTTCAGTGATATTGAAGTCGGTTTTTTTTTAAGATTTTATTTTAAACTTTTTAGTGATATTTTCATGTATAAAGATTGAACCATCAAAGACTGTAAAATGATCTAGGTAGGTTATGATCACATTATCGTCTATATAGTTTTACATCATTCATGTTTCTTCAGAACAAAACTATCCGGTCGTAATGAAATTTGCATAAAATCATCATAGTAGTTTACACTCTTCAAAAGAATCATCGTAATCGGTTCATATTTGTCAGAGTAATTTAATGGAGAACATCAGTTTTATGTTTTTACCAGATAAATTCCTCCACATCGTTCATGGTCCAGGAAGTTCTTACCCGGTTGTGATAAAATTCATACAGATTCATAACAGTGGTTTCTTCTTTCGAATAAGAAAAAGAAACATTGATATTGGTAAATATTTGCCAGAGTTATGACCATTAGTAAAGTCATCTTATAGGCATTCCTGCAGGTCACCATTATTGTTTTTTCAGGAACTACTTATTCATAAGCAATATTTTTGGGACCCAATCAACAGATTAAAGAATTGATAAAAGAAAGATTTTTTCAAATCGGTTCATAATTGCCAGAGTTATGCGCGAACATACATAGAAAAAAATATATATACAGACGAATTGAGAACCTCCTCCTTTTTTGAAGTCGGTTAAACATGTCTCGTCACAGCAAAAAAAAACACAGTGGACAAAATTTAATCATGCCGTCCTATATGTGAACACCTCTGTTGAAATATACAAGCCACGACTATAATCATTTGAACAACTCTGTTGACATAGTCGGAACGCGGTATAAGGTATTCCTTAAATTGCTATGTACTGATACTACAGTTTCATCAATCGATCAATGTTCTGTCAATATAGCTAGCTGTAATCACTGTTCATTAAACTATCATTGATCAAGCAATGCCAGAAAAGGTCACTCATCTATGACTGATCCTTAGATAGGTGACCGTGGCTGTCGAACGGGCCTAGACAATATGCAATCGCTTCATAGCGAATCTATTTCTTTAACGGCGTCAATTTCCTATAATTTGTCACGTGATATTTATGTGACTTATGTCATTCCCATACATTTTTATACTTTCTATTAGAGATAACGCTTGTAGAATGTTACAGTGTCTAGGGGGGCTGAGCGCCTCCGTGATTCGGTAGGCACGCAAAAAGTCGATCCGGTTCTTTTCTTCCAAGCAAGTCAGAGGCTTCAGGGCAGTTTGAATAACTCTGACACCAGGTTGGCTACTAGGAAAATACTAAAAAAATACTGTTGGCTACTAGAAATACGACAAAATAGTCCCATTCAAAATATTTATAAAGTTCTCGTTCTCTTTGTAACAGAATATTACTCTATACTCGTACATACATAGGTATTTTATATGCATTCATAGACTGCATTAACTTTACTCGATCGTGATCGATATTAAAGTATTATTTATATTAATCTAAGAGGCCAAGCACCAAGTTATTAAACAAAACGTAACAAAATTCTAAACGAGTGACGTCACTTATACATTTAGCCCATGTTTTTCTTGTGGTCACAAGTAAAAATAAACTCCGTATAATTGTATAATGCCAAGATAAATACATAAAATAAATAGCCTATTTTTGTGAGCCTATTTTGATGAGTTCACCGATCACTGTCCTATACTTTTATACATCGAAAAGGCTAAAATATTAAAAGAAAAAACTGAATATGTGACAAC
Source organism: Furcula furcula (assembly GCA_911728495.1). Taxonomy (NCBI): domain Eukaryota; kingdom Metazoa; phylum Arthropoda; class Insecta; order Lepidoptera; family Notodontidae; genus Furcula; species Furcula furcula. The sequence continues at coordinate 19,209,893 of OU452244.1, forward strand.
AAAATTTAATTTTGACGGAATTACTAAAGATATTAAAAATAATAATTGGGAACTTTTTTATAACACAGCCGACATTAATATAGCCACACAGATCATGGTTAATGATATTCAAGAGATAGTAGATAGGAATAGAATTACTAAGACTGTATCAAAAAGAAATAGGCCAATTAAACCGTGGATAACTGTAGGAGTAGTTAAATCCATAAAAAAGAGGGATAAACTACATAAACGTTCGAAAAAATCACCAGATGATATAGAATTAAATATACTTTTTAGAAAATACAGAAATATTTGTAATAATATAATAAAAACTTTAAAAAAACAATACTATCAAAGAGAATTTAGTAATAAAAAAGGGAATATTAGAGAAACATGGAAATTAATTAAAGAAATTGGAAACATAAACCGACCGCGGCAGCATTCTACAGATCTACTTAAAATTCAAAGTACACCATCGGGTGCTCTTAATGTAGTTAATAAATACTTCACAAGCGTTGGTAGGGAGATGGCCAATGATATACTTCTCAAGCTGGACAAATCTGAATTGGAGTTAGCTCGTGACGCAAATAAAGATGGCCCCTTGTCATCGATGTCATTATTTATGACAGATCCGGAAGAAGTTAGGACCACCATCCAAACTTTAAAATCTCACAGTGCACCTGGATTTGACAATCTCTCATCACAAATATTTAAAGTATGTAGCCAATCACTTAGTAAACCCATCGCCCACTTATGTAATCTTAGCTTCGAAACAGGTAAATTTCCAGATATTCTCAAACAAGCAATAGTTGTTCCAATACATAAGTCAGGAGATCCAACATTACCTAATAATTATAGACCCATTTCTCTACTAACAGTACTTACAAAAATAATAGAAAAAATAGTAAACAAAAGGCTAGTTAATTATCTCGAAACAAATAATTTTCTGGATAATAACCAATTTGGCTTTAGGAAGAATCGCTCAACTAATGACGCTGTCCTTCTTCTAACATCAAGTATCACAAAATATTTAGAAAATAGTGAAAAGTGTGTGGGTATTTTTCTTGATTTGCAAAAAGCTTTTGATACGGTTTCCATACCTATCCTTCTGACTCGGCTAAATAACATAGGAATCAGAGGAGTAACCCACTCATGGTTTCAGGATTACTTATCTAACCGGACCCAAGTAATTCGCGTCAAACAGCATACTAGTGATCCTTCCAGTTGCACCCACGGTATTCCACAAGGAAGTAATCTTGGCCCAGTTTTGTTCTTGATCTACATTAACGAGCTTTGTAAAATGGAAATCCAAAATGCTGACCTTGTAATGTTTGCAGATGATGCAGTGCTCTTGTTCCATGATTCTAGTTGGGACTCAGTAAAGTTACTTGCTGAAAAAGGGCTTCGAAAATGCACTAGGTGGCTTGAGAATAGTTTGCTTACCATCAATGCCTCTAAGACTAAGTATGTGTGTTTCCATAAAACAGCTTCTACTAAGCCTCCTAACGACTTTTCCATTGTACTTCACTCTCACCCATGTAACATTGTTGATACCCCAAGTGCAAATTGCAAATGCACACATCTTAACAGCACGACCATCATCAAGTATCTTGGGGTTACCTTAGATAGCAACCTGAACTGGACTGGTCACATATCAGCTTTAGCTAATAGAATAAGAAGACTCATAGGAATGTTTAAAAAAATAAGAGAAGTTGTTGATCCAAAACTTATACTAGAAATATATAATTCATTATGCCATAGCCTTATAAATTATTGCATTTGTTCCTGGGGAGCATCTTCAAAAACACATATGATAGAGGTAGAACGAGCTCAACGAGCTGTACTGAAGGTAATTCTTTTCCTACCCTATAGGCACCCAACTAAGGCAGTCTATGAGTTAGCTGGCGTCCTCAGTGTTCGAAAAACTTATATTTTTGAATGCATTAGGCGATATCATAAAACAGCCCCCTTGATAGACCAGAGTAAGAGAATCAAGCTTTGCAGGGTCCCGGTTGCGAAGAGTGCAGTTGCTAGACGACATTATGCTTTCCAGGGTCCCCGTCTTTATAATAAATTAAATAGTAGTACTTGTACAATTATCGACAGTAACAGTCATAAAGCTAAAATAGCTATAATTGAATGGTTGAAGTCATTTGACTATGACAGCTGTGAGAAACTATTAATTTAAGTACCGTTATTTTCTCTCCACAGTGGTAGTCGCATTATTTTCTCACAAAAATACCCATTACTGTTTTTATTTTTATTTTGTTTTATTATACACGTATTTTGAACGAACATTACGCGCGCACGCACAACCGAACACGCACACTCACACACCCACACACACACACTCACACACTGACACACACATACACACACTTACTAATAGATTAAATTTAAATAAACATACTCCATGAGCATAATATATCTTAGAAATAAGTCTGAAATTAACACCTGTATCACTTGTTTTTGGGAAGAACTGTCTTCTGACATACAGGATGATCCTAGTTTAGGAGACAGGGCTACATCAAACTGTAACAATTTTGTGATAAATAAAGATATTTATTATTATTATTATTATTATTATTGCTATCGGTCAGGTTAGATATGATGGGACCGTAACACTATAGTCACTTGAAAGGGACCCACGTTTTCGAACAATAATTGAATTATTTTGTGTAGCCAACATTTATTAATATGTAGAAACAATTAATTTACTTGTCGCACCCTTGTTCATTCGTATAGGATATCAGTTGGGGTTCGTTGAGCAAGCTGAACCGACTATTTACTGGTCAAAGGACAATTTGTGTATCCATGCGTGCTGTTTACCTTAGAGGTTTATAACATAGTTATTTATTATACAAAATTTGTCTTCCACTAGATTTAGAACGAAGTTTCGCTTGCGCGTAATTATATCGTTTTATTATCATCATTAGCCAATGAAACATGTCCACTGCTAAACAAATTCCTCTCCCTTAGAATGGATCGTCTTACTTTTCAGACAATCAGGTTATTGGCCTGCATTGTCCTAACCATGTCGTCGCTTCTCCCAGGATTGGATCCCGTGACCTCCGGTTTCCAAGCGACAAACGGTTTTCTGCTACGTTACGTAGCTTATGCATAATATAATGAAACTGTATGCAAAAGTGAGATTTTGTTATTGAAAAACTTTTCACCCTTTCTTACCAGGTTAGCGATAGATTTTTGACATAATGCAAAGATTTATTTAACCATTTTAGTATTTCAAGACCATTTGCACAAAAAAATTAAATAATTGAACAGCGTAATATATTTTTTTCTATACAAACTTAATTTATCCCTTAGAACCGTTAAAGTTTGTTTGTTTTTGGAAATACGAGAAACATGTCTTTATTTATTTTATTCGTAAAGTTTTTTCCAGTAACCATCCGTAAAATAAAAAGTTTTATGCATTCCAAATGTCTTATTTAACGTATTTATTTATGGGTTAAATTTCCATATAATAAATACTTTCTTAATACATCTCAACATATCAAGTAAAATACACCCTCCTTTTAGATCTACTCGTATATGACCAGCGGAGCAGGCTGTGCATTGTCTGTCAGTCATTGAGTCAGTAAGTCTGGACGTCGACCATAGATTATACACTATATACTTGACTTTAACTCTTATAAATACATATCTAATGTTATGTATTTAGATATCAATACATGCTTAGTAGACGATCAGTTGATTTAGAGTAAACTCTGCAACCTGTCATATTTTATAGCATTTTATAAGCCATTGATGACTTTATTAAGGTATTTTTTTATATTTTTAATAATAATGCAATGCTGTTATTTGCTCATAAAATTTACTTTAATTCAACACGGCGTTTTGTAGAAAATTACAGGAATTATGGTTCGGACAATTTACGTAATGGCGGAGAACCATCAACGGACACGAATTACGTACAATCAGTCCCACACAAATATAAGGGTAGTAGCACACGCCTACCTTTCCTGACTTGATGCTCAGTATAAATATATTTACAAATTATTATAAACTTTAGGTACTTACTTATTTTATCGCAGCTTCAAATATTTTGTCAAATAATGTTGATCAAGTTGCAACCTCAGCAGGTAGGTTTATTTTAAATATTTGTGATATTATTGTAAAATGACTAGTAACAAAAGTAAACAACTATTCACCACTTTTTTAATCGTTACGTCGGACGTTAAACAGTCAATTATCTTAATCAAAGTCGAGACCATTGTTAGTTTTTATATTACCACTATTTAATTCCAAAATATAACTAACTACTAGATGTTTATGATCGCTCCATATTCGCACGCAAAAACCACTAAGTAGGTACCTTCACTTTCACGTGTATTTAAAAAATAGGGGATTAAGTTTATGTTTATTTTAGAAGCATACCGTTCGCTTATCCCAAACATGGATGAAATAATTTCATCCATGATCCCAAATGTACGTAGATTTATCTAATACTTATATAAAATTCTCGTGACGCGGTGTTTGTTAACAAACTCCTCAGAAACGGCTGAACCGATTTGTATGAAATTTTGTGTGCATATGGGGTAGGTCTGAGAATCAGCTAACATCTTTTTTTCATAACGCTGGGTTAAGTTTAAGCAACATAAGGCAAGGTCATTACATAGATGGGTGACCATTTAATTCCATTCTAAGCGTATTCGTGCTTCAGAGGGCAAGTAAAGGATAGACCCCGGTTTTTTACCGACTTCAAAAAAGGAGGTTATGTATAAGACGAGTAACTATCCCCTCTGAAACGGCTAAACCGATTTGTATGAAATTTTGTGTGCATATCGGGTAAGTCTGAGAATCGGCCAACATCTATTTTTCATACCTTTTCTTTTTTTTTTGACGCGGGGGGAGCTGTGGGGCTCGACCGGGGTATGTGAGATTCTTACCCACTAAAACCCCCGCGGCTGTTGCATCGGCACATGAGAGGGGGGACCCCAGGGCTCTCCGGTGGGATCTGCACCAGGGGCCCCTCAGTGCCTTGCCTTTGAGCCCGCCGCCGGGGGGCGCATTGTAGCCCCCCGGGAACCAGTTACGGTGCTCACGGGGACGGGGGTCGCAACCCCGCTGCCGTCCTCCTCGGAGTCGCCGCCGTGCTCAATGGACGTTCAAAGGGCCCACACCCCGAACGTCCAGCGACTCCGAAGGATTTTTCATACCGCTAGGTTAAGGTTATGTTGCTTACATAAGGCAAGGTCTTTACATTTATGGATGACCATTTAATTCCATTCTGAGCGTACCCGTGCTTCAGAGGGCAAGTAAAAGATAGGCCCCGCTTTTTAACCGATTTCAAAAAAGAAGGTTACGTATAAGACGAGTGCCTATGTATCTAATAATATTAAAAATGTGTAATCATCTGGGCATCTGAAAACATAAAAAGAGCGCGGGCGGGGTTGCGCGGGTCAGCTAGTTGAAGTCTGAAATCCAAATATAAGATTTTAATATTTGATCATGGAAATTTTAATATTATTACTTTGTGAAATTTATTTTACCAATTTCTGCTCCTGCGATGCGATAAAACCGATAAAAAGCAAACGAGACCATTTTTCAGCCTACGTAGTTTGTTACTTCGCCTATATTTTACGTTCCGTCGATGAAAGCCTTAAAGATATTTTATGAATAGTGGAAAAGTTATGATTCGAAGGGTACCACTAAAATACTTGGGCTATGAGAGATTACACCGTATAATTTGGTGCCCATAGATGTCGCTCGTAGGTCTTTATGAAATTTAAGCAAGCGAGGTTTTAAAATTTAATATGTTATTTAATACTTATTAATTGATACTAATTACATTTACTCTACACTTACATCCTTTTATGTATAATTGCTAAAATTGGTATTGACACTTCTGCGTACAAGACACGTAAGAAGTAGGCACCAGAAGTAATCATAAATATACATACATAGCATGCAGTAGCATGCTGCAGTCAAGCACTAGCTTATATGTAGTAAAAAAAAACATAAAACAGCGACATTAAAACAGTTTGTAAATTAAAGTTAAGAAATTTTATTTTCCTAATAAAATAATATCTAAAAAGGTTTGGGTTAATTTTAAAATTTTGATTAATAAGTGGATATGTCTACGTAATGGCAGTAGGTATCTACTCAAATTTCAAGTGGGTCGACACGAGTCACGAATCGTAACTTCCTGCCCCCAACTTTTATATAATGACTTTTGTTTGTTTTTAATTTAATTAATTCGAACGGATTATCCTAGTAATTGCAGGGATTCACTGAAAACTTTGTTATTGAATCCGTGGAAAGGTCAACAATCCCATATCAATGTTACCAACTTTTGTTGTAGTGTAACAAAATAAGATAATTAGATAAATCTTTGTGATACTAGATTCTTTCTCTTTCCTCTTGCTCGTTAATTCAGTTATATAACTCACACGCGTCAAAATCAGAGAAATAAATACGGTTAATTTAAGTTAGGGGAGTTTGTTTGCTCACCTCGCTACTTCTTTATCCATGTACTCGTACCTACATGGGGTAAGGCGTGGCACGAGGGCTCCTTGTAACACAAAAGATAAACACCACCACTGAACAAGGGAAGTAATTGAGATAAACAGATGTGTAATTGTACTATACAACTTTTCGCCTTCGTATGTAGCGAGCCACTAACAAAATCAACTAACTTTGTCGTAACTTGCCACCCGCGCAATACTTTTAGATTAACACATTACGTATGCAAGTCTATAAAATGATAGTTATCATTGTAGCTCTTCAACAAAAGTAGCATCATCGCATCAGCCAGATAACGACTGCCTAATTAATTTACAGCGGCGCTAATGATGTTTTCAACAGTAACACATAAGCTCCAATGAGGCGATTAAGCGTTGAAGATGAACAGGTCGGGCTACGATTATACCGTGCCGGCAGCCACCACCTATTACGCGAGTAATAACCGGCCACCGCAATACGAGCGCGGCTACGGGGAGCTCACAGTCGGACCTCTGTACAGCCCCTCCTCTCATCCCCTCTCCAATTACGCAGATGTGTACGAGGGCAACAACGACACCACTCTCAGGGCGGAGGAAAGACACTGGTACATAGAGAACCATAAAAACTTACAGCCTAATTATGAAGTTAACGACGCTATATCCCATGATGTCAAGGTTAAAAAACAAGAAGAGAAGAAAACTGAAGTGCCAATTAGGCGATCTGATGCACCCCACGCGCCACAGAGACGGAAAGAAGACCGGTGCTCCTGTGAATGCTGGCCTACCACAGACAATAATGTCATTCAAGATAGCACAGGGAACGAAACGACCAGGTCGTTATCGGGGGTCGATATGGTGGCCTCGTATGGTGTTTATGGGAATCCTAGAGACGAGGATAGTTCCGGTTTTGCGAGGTTATCAGAGAAGAGTGCGATGTATGGACAAGGGAGTGATGTTCCCGCACAGGGTGTAATAGTGAATCAACAAGGTAACAGTGCCGTGGTTCGAGAGACTTCTCCTGAAGGAACTGCTTGTGGAAATTGTTGTGTGTGGTCTTCCAGCGCGCCCGCCGCTAACTCCGAAGATTACTGTTGGATCCACTATTGTCGGCCCGCGTTGATAGTTTTACTACTCTTGTTTTTCCTCATACTTTTGGGCGTCTCTACTGGATTCTTACTGACGAATAATTGTGAGTATATATTTAAATAGTAATCCTATTAACTTTAACCTTGTGTGGCATTGACCGTCGCATTGCGGCCATTTTACTGTTTAACTTATTCATTTATAACTCCTTATGTGTAATTTTCTAACGTGCTGTGTAATTCGAAATTCTATAAAAAATTGTAACCACAACAACCGTGTTGTAATGTGTTATTTATGATTAAACTTATAAAGTTATAAACTCAATAAATAAATGTAAGTATTATGTTTATTCCAATATATGTATATATAATTAAGTATACATATAATACTTTCCAGGTCATTTGTAAATGTTATTTAAACAACTGAACATAAATCATTTGAGATACATTTTAAATACTGGTTATATGTATCTATCTTTAAAATATTTCCATGAACTCATTTCGTATATCTACCTCGAAACCGTTGCGTTTATTGACATACATATAAACAAGTGCAATCGCCTTTCTGTAACTTATTTCAATCAATTATTTATCATTGGTTTATTGATATCGATTTATGGCATGCATGTGTCTATCCAGCACATTATGTAGTAGACTGTTCAATGTATACAGGCTTTATTGCCTTTTATAAGTAAACAAGTTGAAACGTTATATACTGCGGTGAGAATAATGTTATTAATCCCCGGGGTACAAATAAAACCAATCAATCCAGCTAAAATGATTGAACCATTCTATTGAAAATTTTTCGTTATTTACATTTTGTACTTTTGATTGGTTTAGTTACTTCTTTAAAAAATATTAGCTATATTTAATTATTACTTTCGTAATCTGATTATGATCATTGTTGGTAAAACCTACTTAAAATGAAACTTATAAAATATTTCACTATACGTATTACGATTCCACTTAGTCAATTAATAAGATAATTTTAATTTTAATGAGCCTTTGATTTCATCGCTCTTACCATCAGATGAGATAGTCATCAAGAACTAGCTTATGCTATAATACTCGTACTAAGAGAAAAAAAAATATATACTTAAGATTAATGATACATTAACGGAATCTGAGCACGGCAGTTAGTTTTGTTTTAATACAAAATTTCTCTTTAACAAATCTATAACTCTTAATCCAAACAATACACAACAAACTGCAGTCGGATAGTACTAAAACAAAGTTTGAATTTCAAAAGATACTCAAAAGTTTTAAGTATTCCAGTTTTCAGATGTAGAACAAATTATGAATCGCAGTAGTGAAGTTGTAAAGTTGCACCTGCATTGCAATCCCTTGCCGACAGTTACACCGCTTAAGTGTCAACAAAATGCTCAGCATTTAAATTAAATATCACGTACTAAGTACGAAAAATTATAAAAGCCCGTCCTAGCTAAATTATAGTCGTGAAATTTGTGTTTGTTCATTTATTTTGTACAGCAAACGTTTATCGGCGACTTACAACAGGGGGTTTTGTACGAAACCAGGAAAAATGCTCAGTATTTTGTAGGCTTTTATGCCTTCTATTAATTATTTCTTTATAAAATATCGTTGTTGTTGATAACAACCAACATTATTTAAAATAAAAATATATTTTTTAAAACAAGGTGTGGCAACACTGCCCCCACTTAAGCTCTCCCAATCCTAGCTAGAACATGTATTGTACTGTGAAACAAATTGTGCTCTGTATAAAATTCTGAAAATAATAAAGAAACTGTGAATTCCAAAACTTTCTTGTTTATTTCAAACAACACAGTTGTTGTTATTATTCGTAGTAAAGCCAGGAAAAGGCACTGGGACCATACAATCTTGTCTAATTTCATTTAGAAAATATCAATTTTTTACTGACTTCAAAAAAAGGAAGAGGTTATCAATTCGGTTGTATGTTTTTTTTTAATGTTTGTTACCTCAGAACTCTGTCGTTTACGAACCGATTTGGAAAATTATTTTTTTAATTGAAAGGATATGCTTCCAGATTGGTCCCACTTTTTTCAAAATCAAGTTCTGATGATGGGAACCATGAGTAACTGAGGGAACTCCTTAAATATTATAGGCATACATATAGCGTTTTTGGTATTTTTAGAAACTAGTCAAGCATTTTCATTCGGAAAATATCATTTTGTGAAGTGGATCTGATGAAGAAGGCCATAGATGGCCACCGGAACTCTGTAATTAAATTAACAATACATCCTATCCTAGCCGTGCCTACTATACGTAGAACTACCGAATTTGGACTCGATGGATAGGTCTCGACGAGTAGTTGCTAGAAAAATGTAGATCAGGGTCTGATGATGGAGCAGGAAGGTCGTCACGGTATCTCGGCACCAACAAACGTAGACCTACCGAATTTGGACTCGTTGGATATGTCTCGATGAGTAGTTGCTAGAAAAATGGTGATCAGGGTCTGACGATGGAGCAAGAAGGTGGACACGGGTTCTCGGCACAAATAAACGTAGACCCACCGAGGTTGCAGTCCATGGATCTCGAGAACTACGAGTATAACACCTAGATATCTTCGATTTATGGCAATTGGTTAGTTTTATTAAGATATTGTCACAACAACATTTTTAAAAATTTTTGCTTAAGCTTGTATTTTAGTGATGGTCCATAGTTGTGTTATGTAGTGGATGTTTTTAAAATAAATATTAAACTGGCTGTTTGTCAAAATAAAATATAAAATGTTAACCTAATAATACACCAAGGGAACCACTAAAAAGAATAAATTAAAAATATTTTTTTCAAAAAAAAGAACCGCCTTCAAAATGCAACTAAAAAGCCTGAAATAACCTAACCTAGCCTAGAATAATAGCCTAACGTCTAGAAAATACTTACAAGGGCAGTAGGTACCTAACTGTTTTCTAGTTTGTCGCCGTCTTTGATAGTAATATGTTTTATAATATGTTGTAGTCCAAGTCCAACTATGTAGATGTAAAAAACCACTAATTCTTAGAAATTATTTCAGGTTTTTAGTTGCATTTTGAAGGCGGTTCTTTTTTTTGTAAAAAATATTTTTATTTCGTTTACTGAATAAAAAATAATTAAATTTTTCTTTCGTATTTTATGGCATCTGCAATTTTTTGGTCGATTTCGGCCAAAGGTGGGCATTTATTATTATTGTAGAACGATATAATGTACTGGCTGGTATTATTTTTATTATATTAAACAAACAAGAATAAAAAAATAAGCACTATCTATTTTAATAGTAGAAGTTGGTACATAATACGTTGGTATGTTTTAATTTGGATAGCATTTAATACAATAGGTATATTTAAACAATTTTATTTAATCAAACAATGTTAAGATTTATTTTGTCTCTCGTTTCAACTAAATCCAGCAACAGGGAGCTGTAGTATTATAATATACATACATTTGTATGAATACCGGGTTCCATTCCGTTTCGCTCGTTTTTCTCTCTGGCAGAACATTAATTTTAGTGGCACTCTTGGCGCTGCCGTACAGACGGATTTTCAAATTGTGGTAAAACGTAAGTAGCAATTATTCACATATACTGTGCATGTAAATGCTTTAGAAACGTTTGTAAAAACAAATTAATTAAAAAAAATTGCAGGCATTGATTATGAACGTTTTATCTAATTTAACCTAATTGTCATAAAAGCCATGGTTTTCGCATTACTTAATGTTGGTTCTTTCGTTACTGCGAATTTGCACGTATACCATCAAGCAGCCATGAGAGAACCGAGGGTTATGTCATAATATGTATTTTAAAGCTTAGACAGGTTCTATGAAATAATATGATAATTAATGTTTGACACAGATTTAAATTTACCTTTTATATATGTTGGCCTGATATCGATGCAGAAGGAGCGTACAGTTATATTTCGATGTGTTTCAGTTTTATGGTTTTAGATCTATAACAGAATCGCAAGCGAGTAGTATCACACATCCATTTTATGTATTGAAAAATGGTTTAAATTAAAACTTGCTTAAACATTTTTTTTTGACATTTTTTATTATAAGCCAAATATTACGTGATATAAACCAAAATAAAATTCTGTTTTGAAATATGCATATGAAGCCCTTTCATATGATACCCCATTCGATATAGTAGTCTCAATTTGAAATTTTGATGACTCATTTCGACCCCCATTACTTTTAATAATAAATTACTTCCTTTTTTTATTTGCATTGAGGTTGGGTAAGTAAGATCAAAAAATATTCCAAGTTTCAAATAGATAGCATCAGTGGTTCCTGAAATACATAGGTGTGACAGACAGAGTCCATAAAAGGTAAAAAAAACTTTTATGTATGGAACCCTAAAAATGGAACAAGACAATAAAATCTCTATTCAGATTGATGATATTTTAATAATATGTAAAAATTTGCGACTAAAGTTGTTCACTTATGCCTGTCACATATTGTCTTCGTCGCTTTTCAGGAGTGAAATTTTATTCGAGCACAACTTGGGGGTCGTACGTGTGGCGCAAAAACTTTCATTCAACTTCGCGAGTCGTCGATTAACTTTTAATTAATGAAAGGAGGAGTTCCCCTCGCGAACAGTTTCCTAGATATTGATAAAATCTTTTGGTGATATTTCACGCGTGAAAATATACGTTGTCATTTAGTGTTTTTCATATCAATCGGACAATGGGCAACGTTTACATTTGCCATTTGCTGACAGAATCTTTGAAGTGTCACTTCAGTAATAGTACTGTTGCATAAAGTACCTATTCCCTAATAATATCATCATCGTCGTCATCATCTTCAACCATCCAGTGCTGGAAATATATTCTTGAGTTATACGCCACTGAACGCAAAGTGCATCTCTTTGGGTAAGTAATATTTGATATAACTACAAAATCTCTAATATTTACAAGATATAACAACTGATAACTGATATAGGGCGGTAACAGCTCAGTGGGCGAGCGCTTGCCTTGGAAACAAGGTGCGCAGGTTCGAACCCCGGCTCGCACCTCTGATTTCTTTAATTAATCATGTGCGAATCGTCTTTGTGCGATTGTTACTAGCTTTCGGTGAAGGAAAACATCGTAAGGAAACCTGCATGTCTGAGAAAGCCTAACTAGCTCTCGAATGACGTGTGAAGTCCGCCAACCCGCACTTGGCCAGCGTGGTGGACTATAGCCTAAGCCCCCTCATCTTGAGGGGAGGCCCGTGCCCAGCAGTGGGACATAAACAAGGGCTGATATTATTATTATTTATAACAACTGAATCTATAATTTTATTTGATATAATGATCAGTTGATATAATAAACGATTGATATAGTTTTAAAATCACTATTTTTATTAAGCATAACATACATTGAATATAAAATCGTTTGATATATCACTCAAAATACATAAAACCTATTTAGCCTAATATGATAAAAACAAAATAATAATATTTTTTTTTTCTTATTTCTTCATAGTTGTTAACCTGAGGAGTAGATATACCTAGTAAGTGATTGCCACCTGCCCAAATTGCTTGACGAAGCCCTGCTTTGCAGAGCTCCTATTTCAGGGGTTTCATAAAAAAATAACCTAACCTATCCGAGTCGGATGGTATCAATACACTTATTAAACGATAGACCTAATGATTTTCGATTAGATAAACATTATATCCAATAACATTATACGAAATAGAATATATAAATATGTGAAGAAATTATATCAACAGTTGGTATATCTCACGTATATCATGTGAACGTTATTATAATTAAAATAGACCAAATAACTTTATATGAAATGGGACGCACTCCATCTCTTTCACTAACGAATAATGAGGGGTATTACACACGTTAGTTTAACGCCTATATCTGTTTATCTATTTTTAACATCATAGCTTTTAAATGATTAAACGAAATTGGATAGTTTTTTTTAATTATTAAAGCTGTTGAGATCGGTATGGTCCTAAGCTATTTGGATGAAATCTGTCCAGCCATTTCTTGTATCGGAAGTTTTTTAGTTCTGAATTTGTAATCGTTTATTCCAGTTACATTGTTTGAAATATTGTTATAACCCCATTTTTTAAATTTATTTTACCAAATAATAATGTGCTTCGTAAAACCAAGATACCGTGATACATGTTTATGACTCAGCGTGATTAGGATTACATCGTGAAATGTTAAATTTTATTGCTTCTTAAAGTTGATATCTTACACATGTAATCTCCCAACGTCGTATTTCCTTGCCCATATATTACCTACGAGCATTTACGGGATTAAGGAGTCTTAATATTCAGATACTGCAAGGGTGAAAGATACATACCTATTACTTTCATATTATCAGAATATGCATACCTATATTCAGTAGGTACTCGGAAATCAGCAAATTAAAATGTATGATGAGTAGGCATTGTTACTCTGACATCGGGTATCGGATAGAGAGGGAAAATAAAATCGCTGATATAAGCAATTCAATCAGTCGTGGCTGGTGCTAAAAGTAGGCACAGTGTACAAAGGTATGCGGAATTAAGCTTCATTGGCGTATCAAGCTTTTGAAAAATAAGTCGCATATAACTAACTGATATAAAATTATCGCTTGTCCTATTATTATGACCAATAGAGATTTTCACGCAGTTCAACAATTCCAAAGTTAATTGGACACCTTACAATAGATTGTCGAAAGAACCTTATAAAGATTTTTTTTTAACAGCAGAATTAATTTCCACCGGCACCGATGCGGCAGGCGACTGGTCCGCGAGTCACGTTCAACTTTAGCTTTTGAAGCCGGGCGAATGGCTAATCGATCGATTAATTTTCACGCTGTTTGAACACGAAATTCCTTTGGAATGCAAGGATAGGAATCTGTGATACCTTACAATTTATATTCATGCGCCCGATACAGATACCAGGTTGATTTGATCGTTAAAGGTCATTCTGTAACTAAAATTCGTATCGACATCCAAATAGAGTTGTAGAAATTTCTACAACTCTATTTGGAAAATTTTCCAATTTACATAGAAACTCGAAATGTGTTTAACAGCGAATATTTATTCGATAGTAGATAAGTCGTAACAATTTCAAACCATTCAAAATGCACTTATCCAATCGAGTGTCCTATCATAAACTTGTTATTGTGTATTGAATTTCAGCGAATGTGAAAATTAAATAGGTATCGAACCATAAACGGCGATGATTCGCGTCGAGCGTTTCAATCGTGCGATGCGAGATTAAGTTCGATGCGAACGCAACAGGAAACTGGAGCGAAATCGATTCATACAACGAATCGAGCAGAGCCAGCAGTTATGGCGGGCGCAACAAATTGAAATTGATACCATCGGTGGGCAGTAGCGAGCGGCCGGATATTACGGGTGTCAAGCGCAATCACGCACTTGCCTACGAGCGGTGGATAGGTGGTCGCCGTATCTAACACTTTGTTAGATCTACGACGGGTCGGAGCGTTGTTTGTGCGTAATTGCGGCTTCCACTGGAATTTAACAGCTGCGGCAGATAGCGTGTGCGGAAAAACATACTT
Organism: Furcula furcula; assembly: GCA_911728495.1. NCBI lineage: Eukaryota > Metazoa > Arthropoda > Insecta > Lepidoptera > Notodontidae > Furcula > Furcula furcula. Next base: position 19,224,894 of record OU452244.1, read on the forward strand.
AACTTTTAACGAGCTAATTTAGTTAGCTAAATAAATTATGCAAGCTTTTAACGCAGTAAACACTTTAATTTACTAGGTGGACTGCAGTGTCAGATATTCTGCCACCGAGCAGCAGTGTGTAAACGTTGCTGTGTTCCAGTGTGAAGGGCACTGTGGCTGGTGAAATTACCGGACCCAAGAGACTTATTATCTAATGTCTTTAGGGTCGGCAACACGCTAGTGTCTATTCTAATGTTGCTATTGTCCATAGGCCGCGGTGACTGCTTACCATCAGGCGTGCCGCATGCTTATCTCCCACCTTGGTAGTGAAAAAAAATTATGAGTAGGTATGAGTCATTATTAGTCACTGTAAAGGTTGATTTAACAATAAAATTACTCGGCTTTATATTTCGTACAGATTTTTTTTTCCTAGACTTCATTAGTGCCTACAATTGGTTGCAAATAACAATGAGAGTATGTATACTGAATAATGAAACTATGTAAGTATGTATATGCGATGACTTTTGAATTTTATGACCTTAATACAAAGTTTAATATGGTCTACCCTAAAATGTATTCTATAAAACTTTTTGTACGTCGGAAAACAGGTACCAGAAAGCTGGTATTTGTATTATCTTCTTTGTATTACTACGTTAGGAATGATTCATTATGAGCGGTGCGTTCACGAAAGGCTCCCCCGAGACATAATTCAATACCTTTTGTGCACATTTTTATTTGTGACTCGGCGCTACTTATTAGGGTAAAAACCTTCGTGATGGCGAACAGTTAGTCACATTCATTATCGTCGTATAAATTATAGCTTCATACACAATTATTGTACAGTCGCGGATAGAATTGTGGGTGTTGTGCGTGATTCGTGAAATGTCCAATATCCTTAACGGTTGATAGTCTGATTCATAATGATATGTATCTAACTATTGTGCGTTAGTTTTAATTACATTTTGCCTATGAAGTAACCATTAAAAACCTCATTTATGTTTAGCAATTGTTCACGTCAAAGTAGGTACTTTTTTTTGGTAAAGTAATCATCTTCAAATTCTACGTTTTATTAGTGTGAACCAACAGCGGTTCTGTAATTATCGACTGTTGTTTGAGGCCAAACAATAAATTTATTGGCTGTACAACTTCAGGCAATCAATTGTTATTTACTCGATAAAAGCTAGTGCTTGGCCTCAATCCTGCTACCCGTAGCTGTGAACAAAAATCTAGGAAAAGGACCTTGTGACAGACTAACCTGGAAGTAAATGATGGAAAACGATGATACGTCAGTCACTAGCATAGGGAGAAGTTACAATTATCCCCACGCTTAGCAGGTGTCTTGGGGATCACAGTAGGTATTCCAGTAGAAAGACGCTGCTGTGCGTCTTCTTGTTTTCCCTTAATTACTCGGACACCCAACGGGTGGAGATGGGAGGGTCCTATTCTTACCCGGATACCCCACGGGTCCGCGGGTACGATTATATAATAATGTCCTCCTGGCCAGTACGACCACAGCGGCCAATCTTTCACAAGATCAGCCATGTACGCGGGAGATATTATAGTGCACAGGTATGAGAGGGGATCAGGCGCAGTACCGTCTTTTTACATGCTCACCCGACGCGTGGATCATCTTACTTTACAGACAATCTGGTGAGCGACCTGCATTGTCTTAGCCTGTAAGGAACAGCTACACAAAGTTGTTTCTCCCCGCGGAATTTGAACCCGCGACCTCTGGATTGAAAAGCAAGCGGTTTGCCACTGCGACACGTAGGCCACATACTTACATACGGGCGGGCGGGTATATATGTGTATATACTTACACTATTTTTGCAACAGGTACTGCACGAATATTGTAATCGGTATGCTTTTAGTTGCTAATAGCAAATTGAACTAACCGACCAATCGGCAATATCTGGAATTTCAATAAACGTGTGACATGTGATGCTAGTACCTACTTTGCTAGTGTCTTAAGATTCATCACAACATTTTTAATGTAAATAAGTACTCATCTTATTTTTGAGTCGACGTGATAACTACTAAGACAGGGCTGATTGTTCGGGCTACATCAAGCGAACATAAATTATTACCCCATTCGAGAAGGCTCTTTCCGTGCATCTTAGTATCGTAATACAGTAGGTATAGTATAAACTGCGATATTAGTTTTATAAGAAGCATTCATCAAGAATTTACTGATGAAATCTGAGTTAAATAATGTAATTTAAAAAAGGCATTAACATACATCGTGAAATCAGGTTTGTAAGCATTTAATATCATACTTGTATTAATAAATAAGGTGCAATAGGTACAGAAAATACTAGTATCTATAATAAAAATATAAAATACATATATTACCTACATAATAACCTTTATTCGTAACCTTTATTCTTATTTTGTATTAACATTAATGCATTTACGGCGCCCTTTGAAATCTTAACTATTTCCTAGTCTTCCAGCTCCGCGACTCTAGCGTCCACAGAGGAATGAACAGAGAAAATATAGTTTAACCCTGTTAAAGTTGCAACAACGACATTTGCTTTGCCAAAATAACAAAACCTGCGAGTTTACAGTCCAAAACAAAGTGGGCGTTAGCCATTTCTATAACAAGGGTTTTCTAAACCTCGGTTGCACGTCACGAACACCGGTCTTGTATGCAGCTATCGAATTCGTTTAACACGTGACTGGACACTGTCGGTAGTTTAATAGCCTCGTATATGTTAAGCCTGCAATACATGTTGGCCGAGCTTAGACCAACGCGAGCCTAGACAAATTGACACAAGGCAAGCGCTACTGTCTAGACGTTCGGCAAGTTTGAAGGAAGCCAATGCAAATGGCCAATATAGACGAGTTTTAAGGAGACGCCCACATGTTGGGCGCTGTCAGTTTTTATTGTGCATTGAAACAGTATGGACGAGTACGTCAAACTTATCTCAGCCACTATTTATTAATGAGCGCTTACAATTATTATGTCAGTGTACACCAAAACTCCAAAAACTTAATTACACCAGTCATTCGTAGAGAGCAACATTTTGTACGCGTGCCTACGATGGACGTCAACCATATAATAGCGCGCGGACAAACATGTGGACACTATTGGCCCAGCGCGGGCGAGCGCCTTTGATTTGTGCAGAAAAACCGACACCGCTCCGAAGTGAGGCAAGTGATCGCGAGCGACTACAAGTTGTGACAAACTACGACAAATTAGGTCTATACATGTTGGCGCTTGTCTATACTCAACCAACTAGGCAAGTGACACCGAGCGATAGCAAGACAAGGCAAATATACCGTCTACATGTTGGTATTGGCCTTCACTCGTCAAGGCCAACATGTATTGCAGGCTTAAAGGACAGACGCGGTCTACGTCCAACCAATTTGCAATAAAACAATACAGCGCGCCGCCGCCGCCGCCGGCACCCCGGGTGGAGCGTTCTGCCAACCTCTTGTAGGTATTTTATATTTATCGGGCCTACGAGCCCATTAGTCCCGACCTCTTTGTGTCACTTTACCGTTGTAACATTTTTTTTCTTGACCGAAATTAATCCGCGAAGGCTGTAATGCGACTTTGAATTCATTTCTCTTTTACCTCCTGATATTTTTTGTGACGTACTCGTTACAAGACTGAAGAAAGCAAGAAACTAATTAACATGCAACGGGGAGGAATCAGATTAAATAAGTTTTAATGAAGCCTTATCCTTTAATATTCATGAAAACGTAGGTTCTACCTAGACACTTAATAGATAATTCTCAGTAGAGTAATTAATAATTAAGAATTTTGCGCTTTCTGTAGTCATATTTAATTAATAGGGTTAGAATATAGCACTAAAAGCGAAATCTTGTTAATTTCAAATTTAATAAGATTTAGTAAGAAAAGAGTTTTTTGATTTAAGCTGTAAAAACAAGTCAAATAATAAGATATTATAATAACACAAAAAATACACTAATTTGAGAAAAGAAGACTAGCGTCTTTCTATAGGATTACCAACCCATGTATACTCCGAGCCCCAAGACGCTTTCCAAGCGTGATAATTATGGCAACCCCTCCCTTCTAAGGAAGCCTTTGTTCATCGGTGGACGTCTTTTGGCTGCTGCTGATGATGAAACTAATTTGTCTTCTCATTTTTTTGGTTAATATAAAAGCCCGACTGCAAACAAACAAAATGGAATTAAATTACATTATACATACTCGTACATACTACGTATACACATGTACATACCTATATATTTCAACTCATCTCATTAAGACCTTTCATTAGATACTAATGCTGATGTTTTTGGACGTAAAAAAAAATATAAAATGGCGTCCTCCAGATGCCATTTTGTTTTTTAAAAAAATATATAGCCTATGTCACTCCCACAACTACAACGAATCTAACGACATATTATAAGTCAAAATCTATGTATCCGTTTAGGCTGTAGGCCGTGCCAAAGAAATATACATACATACTCTGTAAAAACATAACCCTCCTCCTGCGGCATTCGGGCAAAAAGAAGTATATGATTCTATGTTTAAAAACATGCAGCGCTCGTCAAGAATACAATATTATTAACTCCATAACAATCGTTAAAGATATATAAGAACGAATGCCGATAATAAATGTCACAAAGGAGTTGTTGCAAAATGGGCTAGGAATATGTACACCACTTCAAAAAATCGAGAAAAATCCATAGAATCCGGGAAAAATATAAATATTTCGTTTAAATTACTATTATTGTTGTAATTTTAATTATAATTATCATTTATTTTATATCTATATTCAACACGTCCTAAGATGGCGTCTCAATTATGTCGAATTAAACTGTCAGCCAGCCAGCAGTCAATAGCTACTGCTGCTGTCACACTTGTCACAGTTGGTTGTGTGTGTGTGTGTATTGTATGTAGTATAATTGATTATCATTGATATTTTAATTATTAAAATGATGTATAAGAAAACAGAAACAAAAATACAAAGAGTACTGTAATAAAAATACTTTTAACGCCATTGATAATAAAAATGACATATGACAGTGACACTTTTCCGCCATGCCAGTTTTTTGTTATGTGTTGCAATTATAAGTAAAAATTCTTAAGTTTTACAAGCAAATAAAACCAAATTAAAGTAAATGGATAGTTAAAAACTGTTTTATGTGTGTTTCTCTATTTTAGAGAATAGTGTACAAAGTCTTAGCCCAGGCTCCATACATTTTGGAACATCTCTTTTATATTGTTATCATCAATATCATCATCACCATAATCAGCCTACATTAGTCCAATGCTGACACACACGTCTCCTACAATACAGGCCATTAAGCCCGATTTTCAGCTTACCTCGACATTTAATAAAAGTAATAATACCAGCCCTTGTTAATGTCCCACGGCTGGGCACGGGCCTCCCTTCAAGATGAAGGGGCTTAGGCCATAGTCCATCACGCTGGCCAAGTGCGGGTTGGCGGACTTCATACGTCATTCGAAAGCTAGTTAGGCTTTCTCAGACATGCAGGATTCCTCACGATGTTTTCCTTCAACGAAAGCTAGTAACAATCGCACAAAGACGATTCGCACATGATTAATTAAAGAAATCAGAGGTACGAGCCGGGGTTCGAACCTGCGCACCTTGTTTCCAAGGCAAGCGCTCGCCCACTGAGCTGTTACAGCCTCGACATTTATATTAATGCAAATATTATAATATATTTGATTGATGCTTAGAGAATAAATTCTAAATCTATGATTTTGATGTTCTAAAAACGATAATGTGTAAACCTTGAATTTTCAAATATAATCATAATGGTTAAGCACCCAGTTTCTATAGTGTAAGGGAAAAGAAAAGCTTTTCAAGGAAACAATTATAAATATTTCCCGTCGGACAATATTGAAACAGCCTCATAAAAAGTTGGTAAAAATCAATAAAATGCTAAGTAAACTCGTACACCTGGCGCTTTATGTTTGATTTGGTATCAAGGGTAGCTGTTCATTTGTGGACCCGGATTTAATTGTAAGTGCGAAATAGAAAAGATTTTTATTTATTTTCCATTTTCATAAAATCATTTACTTTCTTCATTCTCCACCTTTTTCATTGCATAAGTGGGGATCAAAAATCGTCATCTCCAAAAGAGTTCACTGCTGGAAAAAGGCATCCTCTTTCTCTTTCAGTTTAATAGATATCATTTGACACTTCATCAAAATTTAACAAAATACCTTGTAACGGCGGGAATAAAATATTATTAATTTTTTCGAAGTTAAAACAGCACAATTGCTTAACTTTTTTCAATAACGATTGCATATTTATTGTAAGAATGACAAAAAAAAAAACAGGCAGAACAAAGAAACTGACAGATGTCAAATGTGATTTATTAGTTATTTTGTTTAGATAGTATATCGATGGTTATTTTAGTAAGAGAGGGGTTGCCATAATCCTCAAGCTTGGCAAGCGTCTTGTGAATTGCAATATGTGGGTAAGCTAATCAAATACCCCCTTCCCTCCAATATGGTTGAGGGGAGTGATGGCTGCTGCTCGAGTCAACTCGTGCGCGGGTGCTGCTTGGGGGGACTGGTCCGACTACTATCCCTTTGGCTTTTTAGTTTGTTGTACTTTCGTCGCATTTTATTATTTTTTTCTGTCTTATTTGATCTTTTGAACGGCAAGACACACTGTCGCTCTGATCTAATTGTAACATGACACACTATTTAAAAAAAAAGTGAAAAAATGACAAGCCCGCTGAGTTTCTTGCCGGATCTTCTCAGTTGAGGCCGCGTTGTGAACCGGTGGTAGCTTTTTTTAAAAAAAAAACGTCCTTTCAAAAGTGCTAGCGTTAAGCCTATTTGAAATAAACTATTTTTGAGTTTGAGTTAAATAGAAAGACGCTGCTGCCCGTCTTCTTGCTTTCCCTTAGTCGCCTCCTACGACCCCAACGGGGGGAGATGGGTGGGTGGTATTCTTACCCAAAATAGACTTCAAAATTTGTGCTGCGACGTTACGTGTTTCACATACCTACAAGAAAGAACTTAGTTTATCTTTTGACAAAAATAAATATTGCACTATCCGGGTTTTGCGACGTAGACATCTTTCCGACAGATGTGCTTTGCATAAAAATGCAGCCGTCGTTTAGGTTTACAGAATATCTAGCCAAATGTTTTCCATAAATGGGAGTATAAAACCTTGGCCTCAGCGTGTCCAAGAGATAGCTACGTGATCTACAAATTCTTTTTATTTAAATAGGAACAGTTAAGACGGATATAACAAGATTGTTAAACGGAATTTTAGTAACTAGAGAAAACTTTAGTAAGATTTTCAAATTCAGATGTTAGTTTTTTTTTTAAATTGATGTTTCTATATTTTCATTTGAACTCATGTATTTTCTTATTGTTTCAGATTTACATTATCAACCCCGACCGCCAGCCCCGGAAGGTAAGAAATAATAATATAATTTATTAAAGAACTTTTAAAGACTAAGATCCTATACTTATACCTATTGAACCACAGTATTTATTGGCCGCCGCCAATGGCCTATTTAAGTTATTTCTTGCAGGGAGCCAGCCTTTAAAAATCCATAGGTACACCTATAAATAAAATATACTTAATGTACGCCATTCAGTCAGTTGATTTTAATTTGAAATTCATCAGCTCTTAGACGGATGTGTCTTATGTTTTGTTCAAAATAAGTGTTATTTTGTAAGTTGTAAAACAAGAAGGAATTTGGAAAACAAGGCAAAAAATTATTAGTCATGATAAAACAAAGATCTCTATGAACTTAGACCTTTACTATATACGAGTATATCATTTTATAAATGAAATTATTGTTGATACTTGTTATCTGCTGTTCGTTTTATTTATAATTATGAAATTGGTAGGTTATTATATAATACTGTCAGGAAATTCCTCTCAAAAGACAGTAAGGCACTGGAAAAGGATAGGAAATGTATATTTATATACATTAAATACCATAACCATATATGTGGCCATAATATTTGGCATACCTATTTGTATTCAACATTCGGATAGATACCTCAATTTACCGTATCAACTATATAGTAAACTTATCTAAAAATATTTGTCTACTATCAAAACTTTATCTGTAGTAAATATAGAAAACTAAAAGATGACTTAAGCTTCGAAGTTTACGATAACTTCTAAATTGGGTCGTTAGTAGATTTCAGTTCCCGACGAGCTTTTAATTAGGTACATAAATGATTGTATGCTTTAGTAGGTGTTCAAAGCTTATCTCCAGTCCACAAACCGTATGTGTTAGTACATTGTGCGACTGACATGCCAACTACGCCAGAGTCTCGAGCCAACAAAATTGCTTTGTCTCAGAGACTTTGGGAGGGCGCGTCCCGTATTATGTGGGCAAGAGTGACGTACATTGTGTTATTATTTTCGGCTTATTTCTTTCCGTGTATGCTCCTAATGAATTCCTGTGTTCTATAGATACCGTTCTCTTAATGACTGTCTCTTAATAGGGAGTGGTCTTCTATAGATTTTCTTTATTTCTGAGGTTTTCTTTTACATAATACTAGCGACCCGCCCCAGTTTCAAAAGGGTGTATTTTAGAAGACTCGGTTGCAAAATATTGTATTTTTTTCTACATAAATAAAACTTAATTAGGTTTTTTTACGGAGTCACACGAGTCACACAACGAATGGAGAGAGGAACGCTATGGAGAGAGTTCTCTGCGCGGAGTTTCTTTGCGCGACAGAATCCAGAATGAGGAGATTCGCCGAAGAACCAAGGTCATCGACATAGCTCTTAAAATCTGCAAGTTGAAGTGGCAATGGGCAGGCCACATCGCTCGGCGAAACGATAACCGTTGGGGAAGAAAGGTTCTCCAGTGGCGACCACGAACCGAGACGCAGCGTAGGTAGGCCTCCCACTAGGTGGACAGACGACATTGTGCGCGTCGCAGGTAACCGGTGGATGCAAATAGCCAACTGTCGTTCATTGTGGCGTTCTAAGGGGGACGCCTATGTTCAGCAGTGGACGTCTTCCGGCTGGTGATGAAGGTTTTTTTATATACTTACATAAATCTTCAGTGAAAAAATAATCTAACCGATGGTGCAAACCGCTTAAAGATCCGTTGCATGGTTAAGGAGGAGATATAGCGGATATTATACAGACAGACAGACGCTGCAAGCGACTTTGTTTAATACTATGTATAGATGAGCTGGTGGCAGGGGCGTAGCTACCGCCGTATCAGCCGTATCAATGATACGGGGCCCCGGGTTACAGGGGCCCCGAACATATGTAACCAAAAATTCGTAAAGCTATAAATCACATAATCTCTTAGGCCATACCATCATTTGGGCCCCCCAACAAATTTTGATACAAGGCCCATCTTAGGCAAGCTACGCCATTGGCTGGTGGTAGCATCTTACCTTATGTTACGTGAATATTTAGTCGTGGATGATAAAGCGAACTATTATTAAAAGCCTTTTCACATTGACTTTGCGGTATCCAAATTGAGAATTGTTTGAAATTGCACAGCAACTTTTGTACAGCAAAATAAAAAAGGGTTTAAAAGAAAACCATGCGATTATAATCTCTAATTATAATGTAAATAACGTATATGACGTCGTTATGTTATCATCACACAGAAAGCCCCCATGAATGCGAATTTATTTATACACAGATAATGTGGGTAATTTAAACAGCTCTGGCGGCTGAAAAAGCGCCGCGGTGAATTTCCTAATTTTCTTCCATTCACAGAGCATCCGCCATCATTTTTATCTCCCCTCCCTGTCTCCATTTATCTCGCTCTCTAACAGCGATTCGCGTTCTAACATTTTGTTTGTTTCTTATAAAATTTGTTATTTCCGACTGCTTTCCTTAGTTAAAGAAGATTCGTCTGCAACCTTTATAACAATGTAAAAGCCAAGGAAATAACATAGCAGCACGATTCTAAAATAAGACAGTACAATTTGATAATAAAAACAATTTGTTATCTCAGACATATCCTCAGCTTCATGGACATATCAAGGTTTGAAATTGTTGTGGAAATTACCTTTCGAAATTGTCAAAGTCAAAAGAATAGAAAAAGAATACAATACAAGATTATTTTACAATTTATATTTGTGTTCAGCTGACTGTTACTTTTTCTCTAGAGTGAACTACACACTGTCGCAAACTATACATTGAAGTTGAAGTGAATTCAACTGCCGCATCGCCTAGTTTATATATTTTCAAGCATTCGCACCCTCTGACGCAGGTGTTCGGGCTGCTATTGTTGAAGTTATTAAAAAATCCAAAAGGTTTTTTTTTATAAAAAGTCGTCGACCTTTTCAGTTTGATCAACGGGGAACTTGGATAATTTTTTACTTTTAGTGTACGCGTATAGTAAAGAAACATAAATAAAAAGTTAAGATATTTGATGTACTTACAAATATTTTATGTAGACTTAATTTGTGAATCAAGTGGGACGGGCCCGTGGTCTAGTGGTCAGACACCCTGCCTGCTAACCGATGGGTCGTGGGTTCGATTCCCGCCAAGTGTCTGGATGTTGTTTATCTATTTAAGTATGTATTTACAAAAAAAAAGTATATAAGTATTAGTATCAGTTGTCTGGTTTCCATAGTACAGGCTCTGCCTAGTTTGGGATCGGATGACCGTGTGTGGATTGTCCCAAGATATTATTATTATTATAAGTCGACTTTTTTATGTTGCCGTGAAAAATGCTCACTGACTTGACGTGACATCATTGCCGAAATTAAGTTAGTATGACTAGCAAACTTTTGAAACGTGAATACTTGATTGGTCCAGGTGATGTCATTTACGCTGATTGGCGTTTAAAATAACGTTCCAAATTACGTAAGTTATAATTGAAATGTTACCTAAAATAATAATTACATACCTTTAAAAAACGTAAAGTGTTGATGTTTTCAATATTTGAAACTTTTACCAAGGTGCTATGCTATCGGATAGCAATATGTGCTTAGAATTTCAACAAGACGATATCAATCTGTAATCTTCACAGTCTACGCTAACAAGTGCTGTAACAAAACGGAAGCTCGCATCTTATAGTTTAGTCCTCCTTAATAATTTAGTCACGCCTCTGACTCCCCAGGTAGAAAATTGGAAATTGTGTCATCCTAAGCGGAGTTCGCTAAAGAATTATGTCTTCTTCAAAGAATCCGGCTGGCTGCCGTCGGTGGATATCAGTTTTATTAGCGCTATTCATGGTTGAGCCCGGCGCCGACGTACCCCAATCAATACCGCCAGTTTTTGTCGAATATGTAATGACTTAATTCAATCAACTTGATAAATTGGATCGTAATTCAAGCCTCCTAAAATGGAAACTTTGAAATTCAGCTAATGCATTCGTATATTCACTATTCTTTTTTATAAGTAAGCAGTTGTATTTACTAATAATAAACTAAACTAAGTAATAAAATATTTTACATATTTAATTAAGTGATTTTATGTAATTTATAGCTTGCAGTAATGTGATTGAAGGACCTAAAGATGAGCCAAGATTTGCAACGGCCCAAACATCTGGCGAAAAGATAATTTAAACCCAGACTTTAAAAAAAATGTTAAGTAATGGAACCCTACAACTAAAAATTTTAAAGCATTGGATTAGATGCTATAATCTGGCCAACAGTCTTTGCCGTCGATATATTTTTCAATATCGATATTTATACTATTTTTAATTATACTCGTATATCGGTAGATTTTTTTTTTTTTTTATCATGTGTTGCGGTTTTTTTGCTGGATTATTTAAAACTTTCCGACCTTTCGACGCTGTAGCAAGCGCGTGGCCCTGATCACTAAATATTATTTAGAAGGAAATTCGTGATCAGGGCGTTGGCAACTGTTATTCTGCGATTATCAATGATAGTTATCTGCGGCGAAATATCGGAAAATATTAAATAATCCTGGTAGAAAACCCGTAATATAGTACGATCAGTATTTTTTGTTTAATAGAAGCATGCGAGAAGACATTCTGTCGGTGGGGCGCGGAGTGTGTCTCCCTCGGCGATGGTCGAGCGCACTGCGCTTGCCCAGCCAGCTGTCCCACGGCCCCGGCGCCTGTGTGCTCCACCGCGGGCCGCACATACCGCAACCATTGCTACCTACGGAAGGAAGCGTGTGAACGAAGGCTTAACTTGCGCATCAAGCATGAGGGTGAATGTGGTAAGTGTCGCTACGATAATGCAGAGAAAATATGCGGCATATTAGTTGCTATTGTGAATTATATTTTTTCATGCATAAAAAGAGTTAGTCTTAGATTCTGTAAGTTATTAATGCTAGGATATTATGGATTAAACTTTGAGCTTGGTAATATTGACTGGTAAGTTGGTATTCTTATGAGTACGACTCCTAAGGGCCAAATCCCGGCTTGTATTAAGAGACCCGTTCGCTGTGGGATGTCCGGATAAGAATAGAACCTACAATACAACATCTCCTCCCGCTGGGTGTCCGTAAAAGGCGACTGAGGCGGCAGCAGCGTCTTTTTATTGGATTACCTACCACCTATAGTGGATCCCCAAGCCACCTGCCAAGAGTGGGGATTATGGCAACCCCTCCCTTCTAAGAAAGAGGCCTTTGTTCAGCAGTAGACGTTTCGGCATACCTCAGTGGGCTAGTGCTTGCCTTGGAAACAAGGTGCTAAGGTTCGAACCCCGGGTCGCACCTCTGAGTTCTTTAATTAATCATGTGCGAATCGTCTTTGTGCGATTGTTACTAGCTTTTGGTGAAGGAAAACATCGAAAACATCGTGAGGAAACCTAACAAGAAAACCTAACCTAGAAAGCCTAACTAGCTTTCGAATGACGTGTGAAGTCTGTCAATTCGCACTTGGCCAGCGTGGTGGACTACGGCCTAAGCCCCCTCATCTTGAGGGGAGGCCCGTGCCTAACAGTGGCAAATAAACAAGGGCTGGTATTATTATTTATATTATTAAACTTTTACAAGCTTAGAGATATAGTTATAAGAACTTAAATATCCACTATTCAATTTGTTCAAACTATCAATAAATAGAAATAACGTATTACTTTAATTTATTATATTCTTCGATTTGATTCAAACTATAATTAATTTTAGAACGTATACTGATTAGTCTATATAGAAAATAATTTAGTATAGACTGCAGTATAAAATATTCATCAACTCATTCTTAAAAAGATCAGAAAAAGCCTGATTGTACCTACAACGAGGTTATTAATTATACCTAGAAATACTATTCCTAATCCTCTTAAACAGCAAAATCTAATTTATTATTGGAATGGAACTTTCAAGTGTAACAAGATTCTGTCGGACTGTATTCTAGAAGGAAATTTTCTTTTCAGTTTTTATCCCTAAGTAATATTCGTCAACATTTTTCGTGGATGAAAAGGATATCCTTTTAAGGTCGTTATTTATTTCCTGGAATGTATTTATTTCTAGTGAGATCATTTCAAAAATGAAATGGTGTTAAATAATTGATCAGTTTTACGGTTTCGTACCAACAAAGTAAGAGGAACCCTCGTGCTGCGAATTTTTCAACTTCTGTCTGTTTGTAAGTGACAATTTCATAAACTATTCATGCTATTAGGTATGGGCAGCACCTGGTTAAAACTAAAAACATGTTTTTAGGGTTCCATACCTAAAAGGTAAAAAAGGAACCTTTATGGTCTGACTTCGTCTGTCTGTCTGTCACACACCTATATATTTCAGGAACCACTGGTGCTATCAATTTGAAACCTGGAATAGTTTTAGATCTCAATTACCCAACCCCATCCCAAATGAAAAATAAATATATTTCTTTTACTTTTTTTATAATGGGGGTCGAAATAGGTCATCAAAATTTTAAAGTGAGACTACTATATCGAGTGGGGTATCATATGAAAGGGCTTCATTTGCACATCTCAAAACAGATTTTATTTTGGTTAATGTCACTCAGTTTTTGGCTTATCAAAAATGTCAAAAAATATACCGTTCCCCCCCTCTTATCTCTGAAGTTTGTGGAGGGAAAAATCTGAAATAATTATGGATAATACCTGTCTATCTATATTATATAGGAAAAATAAAATGATCTTTCTAAGTAGTACATTTTTTTAGTAATCCTAAAAAAAACTAGGTACTACATAAATGCAGTTCACCTAGTTGTTCACATGAAAGGGCTGTATTTGCGGATTTAAAAATAAAAGTTTTTCATATGTCGTAGTTTTTTGTCTTTTAACTGTAAATATGTTTAAATAGAATACCACCGTTTTTTCTACCTAAGATTTTAGATAGAAGACACGGAACCCTCGGTGCACGAGTCCGACGCGCACTTAGCCGGTTTTTTAATATTTCTTTTAAATTTTCATGCCATGTCTCGTCATATTATTCATACTTTTATTCACGGAATTTAGGGTTTTGACGTGAAAAGACTATTAACTTTTTAATATATTTATTTTTGATACATAACTTGGCATAACAGTTTTTATGTAGTATATACAAGAATGATAGCTTAGATAGATAAAATTTAAATTTATCTAAATATTTTTGAATAAATTTGATTGTGATAAATAAATTTAACCCACGTTTATTGTGTCTAGATAATGATTTCTTGATACAGATGCAGGCGATCCATGTATGGCCATAACGTGCCCGGTCGGGGCCCGTTGTGTGGTGACCTACGGCCAGCCAGAATGTAGGTGTCCCCGGAGTTGTCAACGTCGCAAACCTGTTTGCGGCACCGACGGCAAGGAGTACCCGTCAGTGTGCCACCTAGATAAACAAGCCTGTGACAATCAACTAAATACAACCATTAAATATCATGGGAAATGCGGTAAGAGAGTAGAATAAGTATTGATCTACAAATACTAATCTCCTATAGATACTTTACATTAGTCATTGAAATGAATAGAAGGAATATGGGAGGACTGAGGTCCTCCCGTGACTATGAATGGTGTAAAATGTTTGAAACGTAGGGAATTGAAAACAAAATTCAATACAGTCTGTAAAATAAGTTTCAATTCGATAGTCTTCAACAATTTCAGCAAATTATACATGGTAATATAGTAAATAAGAGAAAATGCTGTTAATTTACTATACATTATATGGGGTTTTTTCAATTACATGAAACTCTTTGTGGGAAGGGTTATATGTTTAATAGGTGCATATAAGTAGAAATTTTATTCATATACCTAGGTATTTATTATAAATTTATTTATATGTTTAACTTATATCTTAAGAACCTTTTAAACGGTAAGTGAAACCGTGATTGGTTGCAAGTACATAAGTCACTAAGGAGACTACGTGATATCGTAGGTACAGCGTTGAATGAACATCTTATTTATGAGGTCATGAGGCTTCAATTACATCAAAAATGTTGATTTAATAAAGCTTAAGTAATTAATTTATAGCACATAAATATTTTTTTTGTGGAAATTAAAAAATAATTCTACGACGCCCACTTTACAAGCCACAGTAAATTTTAATGAGAGATTATTAATTTTAACATAATAGGCTCGTATTGTTGGTGTCGATCTTTTTGAAAGTATAAAAGGAACTCGTTAAGATTGGGCCTTTTCTTAATAATAGGCGGGCGGCACACAAAAAGGGTCAACATTTCATTTTGGCCTTGTCAGATGACGTGACTGTCCCAGAGTGAAATCGGTCTTTCTTAGGAAACGCGCGTAGAAAGGTGACACGCCTCCTGTCACTCTTATTTTATTGAAAAAGTTCCACCTTACCGTGATATTCTCAAGATATTTTTCGTAACGGTTACGTGTCAAACGTTAGTTTCGATAGGTTTCGATATCATATTGACGTAATGTCACACTGTGAACGTGAAGCAATAGTTTTTTTTTATTAATCTAAGACTATAATTGTAACATTATTTGGTTTTAATCGGTTTGTTATCATTGAAAACGTAATGAAAAGTGAAATAAATAGTAAAATTCATGATGCACTCATTTAACATAAAGTTTAGTAGGTACTTTTTTCTCGTATATCTAAAAGCATGATGCTTAAAACTTACATTAGGTACATGTAGTTGCTGAGCATTATATGTTTTAAATTTATTTCAAGTACTTCTAATATTGTAAAGTTCTTAAAATCAGTAAGACCATTTTTATCAAAATTGACTGCCCCGTATTTTCTCTATGGGTTGGCCTAATTAATTTTCAAGTAAAATTACGCTAAGTTTCACTGACTTATTTTATTTTCAAATTTTACTGTTCATTTGTTTTTGTCATTTGTTTTAATTTTTTTTTAATATGTAAATGATAAAAGTAAGCTGTAACAGCTCAGTGGGCGAGCGCTTGCCTTGGAAACAAGGTGCGCAGGTTCGAACCCCGGCTCGCACTTCTGATTTCTTTAATTAATCATGTGCAAATCGTCTTTGTGTGATTGTTATTAGCTTTCGGTGAAGGAAAACATCGCGAGGAAACCTGCATGTCTGAGAAAGCCTAACTAGCTTTAATGACGTGTGAAGTCCACCAACCCGCACTTGGCCAGCGTGGTGGACTATGGCCTAAGCCCCTTCATCTTGAAGGGAGGCCCGTGCCCAGCAGTGGGACATTAACAAGGGCTGGTCTTATTATTATTATTAAATGATAAAATGTAACTAAAATCTTTTCATTGCAATTAACAAGTTTATTGTCACTTTATAGGATTTACTTTGCCATTAATAATTAGTTTAGGCTTCATAGCACGTGATACGTAAATACTGAGGTATTTACATACATGAGGTATTAAATACTGAGCTATTTGTCTATTTACATAGTGGGCTACGAGTATATGTCACTTAAGAGGGTTTTGATTAATAACCACATATTTTATCAAAGCCATAATACATTTATTTTCAAAACGTTGCCAATCGTGAAAATTTTCCTTAGCCTAAAAATATAATGTTGGCAATAAATTACCTGCCCTCCTAAGTTAGGCAAAGTCTAACACGCCAGAATAATATTTCCTTCACATAACACAGAAATTGGGTCGCCTTTTTCTTTTTCACGAAAGTAATTTAATTTCTTTTACTTTATATGGGTGCTTATATTTTGGCAATCCTTTTTTCTAAACTTCATCGAGAGCTTTCAATTTGAACTTAATTTTGTGCAAGACTGAATACGCGAATATTTCGACAACCCTTGTAAAACCTTTGATTTACATTGCTCTAGTTTTCTCCTGGATATTTGACGTCTATTCAAATGTTTTATAGAAAAATAAGTTTTCTTAATTTTTTTGCTAGATTTAATTGAATTATAATCATTGCAGCACTTTGTCCTTCCATTGCCGGTCACTTTAAGATTTCAATATAAAATCTTTGATAATATGAGTCCGGCAATTAAGTGCTACGTAATATATGTATTTCAATGTAATTTTCAGTTTATTCAGTACTGTTTAGTAATGAAACATTTGTCCACAGACCCATGTTCTGAACACGAGTGCACTGACGGTGGCGTTTGTCAATTAAATGAGGCGCGTGCCCCGGTCTGTAGATGTGGTCCACCTTGCGACCTGCTGGTGCGTCCCGGTTCAGCTGTGTGCGGCTCCGACTACAAAGACTATCCGAGCGAGTGTGCACTGCGCAGGGAATCGTGCAGAACTAGACAACAACTAACTATCGCCTACCGAGGAGAATGTGCTTCAGGTAATAATTCATTCTACGGCAATGATATTTCGTGATATACTATTTGAGATGTGCTGGCTGCTATCCAAAAGATCTTTGTTATTAGATTGATATCCGGAACAAATTTTTGTGTGCATGACATGTGTATGCACACAAAAATTGTTGGGCTTGTATCTGAGTGTTAAGATTCCATTTAATTATTATATCTTATGCAGCCATTATAGACTCTGCCTTAGTTTGATCTGATGAGGGTTGATGTTACATAAATATAATATTCCTCTCTGAAACTTTATGTAATTTTATAAAAAATTGATCCCCAAAACGCCTGCTAAGCGTGGGGATTATGGGAACCCTTCATTTCTAAAGGACTTTTGTTCAACAGTGGACGTGTTTATGATGATCATATTAAGCGGCATGTACGTAATTATTATAAAGGTGAAAACACCTCCTTGACTTTTAATTTTAAGTTAGGTACTTAGCGTTAAATTGTTTATAATTAGTTTTTCCAGCAATTCTTTAACTTTATTTAGGTATTTCAAATTTTCGAAAAGTCGTTTCATTTTGATTTACAAAAGGTGATCCAGTAGGTATTGCTTTCGTGTTCGAAGAAATTACTTTTTAATTAATTTTATAAAGGGGTTTCACTGAAATAGATACTTTGATGATAATGAATATTAATAAACATCGATATCCTCGGTGATGTGATGCTCTTGAGTGCGCTCGGCTCATCACTGGGTCGGCAGGTCCTGGGTTTGATTCTCGGGTCAGGCAAAGTAAAAAATACCTCTACCATTCCCTTCCGGAAGAGGCCGTGATACTAACCTGACGTCTTAAGAAAAAGTACTGTTTAAAAGAACATTTTATATCGTGCAAACTTAAGTATTGTAAGTACCATTACGGCACATTAACAGAAAAATTAAACAGATGCAACTCACATCGCCTTCGCCCGTCGTGTTTTAAACCTAAAACGTCATATTTAAAATAGTAATACTAATAAATACACGTTAGATGTTAGATATTTATATTTCTTAAACGCACTATGTCCCATTTCCTTCTTCCAACTTTCCACTCGCAGTCCTGCTGGAAGAAATTTCATTAGAAATAAGCTGTGCCTTTGTACTATTCTGTCATATATTTCCGTTTTCCTTTAATGTTATTGTGTGTACAAAAAATAATAAAAAATAACGGACATGTTAAATTATTAGCGCTTTTATCTTAGTATTAAATTTTGTACATCTTCACATTTTGGACGGCATTATGCATGAGTTTTAATTCAATTTTCTTGAAAATGGAATCATTTGTCTAGCGCAACACCCATGCGACTCAGTGAAGTGTGGCTCACGAGAACACTGTTCGCTGGACGCTCGCGGCGTCGCTGTGTGTGGCTGCGGGTCGGACTGCGAGCCGGTCGTACGTCCCGTGTGCGGTTCCGACGGCCGCACGTACGACAGCCGCTGCCACTTGAACCGTGTCTCGTGCCTTGAAAATAGAGATGTACGGGTCGCATATATAGGACCATGCGGTAAGTGAAAATACATATCGTGGCTGGTCGCACCACTTGGTGCAGATCCCACCGGCGAACAAAAAAAACAGTGAAAGTACATATAAAAGCGCAAATGATAAGTTTCTTGTGCAAGGGGCGAGGCCATATAGTCAAGTCACCATTGAGTCCCCAAAACCTACCAAAGACAGATCTTCTATATGCCGCCAAGCAGTGTGTTAATATTGCTGCGTTCCGGTGTGAAAAACACTGTAACTGTAGTAATACCGGGCTCACGAGACATAATAACTAATGTGTTAGATGACGGGCTTGTCGGTTACCAATAACATTTTTTAAATTCAACCCAGTCACGAGACAAGCAACCTGGTTCGGCTGTTGGTAAGCGGCTTTTGGAAATTTGCACTAGGTTGAATGCGAAAAAATGTCCCAATAGGAGTGGAAAACCCGTGCGCCCGCGCGTCGTGTCCGTGGGGCGGCGCGTGCGTAGCCCGTAGCGGCGCGGCGCAGTGCGCATGTCCCGTCTGCGACGCTACGCTGACGCCGGTCTGCGCGACCGACCGCAACACATACGGCAGCGAGTGCAAAATGCGAATGCACGCGTGCCAAGAGGGCATCAAGGAGGGGGAACTACGCGTACTGTATAACGGAACGTGCCGTGAGTAAACATACCAACATTAAAAAGTATAGCTACTCGGTGCTTGACCGCGATAACCGTTGATGGTCATGGATTAAGGAACTAGCGGCCCTCCCGGGGTTTGCGCGGGTAGAAAATCTTAAAAAAATTATATTTTACATTTGGATTATACAATATAATATGTATTGGTAAAGCAGAAATACCTTTAAATTACATCTTTTCAAAACCTTGGGTTGTATAATGTGTATAATATGTAACTACAATCCTGTAGTTCTAGCTTCGGTATTAGTATCGGCTCTGCGTTGATGAGTCGAGTTACGCGAAAAGGCCTTCATGTTTATAGTTTTAGTATAGATTGAGAATTCGTACTTCTAACAGCAATATGGGCGAATAGGTTCGGTTTTCCTCAGCTAACATAATTCATAAAATCAAAGTTAAAAATCTGTATTTGTAACTTGAATAACTCGATCTTATGTAATCTAGATAAGATACAATATAATTAGTTAAAACTAAAACGGGCCTACTTTATCTCTTATATATATGAGTCTAGGCTATACAAATAACGGACATTAAAATTTTGCGTATACCTGGGAAATTAATTAGCAATTAAGAAAACTTTAGCAATTAATATAGGATTTCCTTATTATAGTCGTTTCGTAACAAAGTTTAACATTTCAGGCCGTAACGTATTTTCAATTTAACAATGTATTTATTCAGCCAGTGATTTATTGCTGTAATACTTATGAGAGATCATAAAATATTTTCATAGGCAGGTCTTAAATTAACTTTCTTAACCGCATTTCAGAGTTTTGACATAAATATAATTTAAAAATTCTTCGAGAGAAATTGCTAGTATCATTCTGAAGCGAAAATCTCCTTTTATGAAATTGTCAATAAAATACGCACGAAATTCTTTTCCAATAAAAAGACTTGCGGGTTTCAGATTAAGCGTGCAGTCATTTAATACCAATGCTCATATTTCTTTATAAGAATTTTGTTCTAAAAATCATTTACTATATATGTTTTTTTATTTTTTATTTTGAAGTTGTCTTTCTGGTGCAGCAGTTAACCGCTTTACAAATCGGTGGTTGCAGGATCAAGTCATATGCAACAATTTATACAGTCGTTGTACTCAGATTGCTGAGTATTTTTATACATGCCCTTCTGACGCACCGATCATTTTGCCTTTCTGGGTACTAGTTTTTGATAGTTACCGCTAGGGGTGTTGGTGTGAAATTTATGAAAAAAACTGCAAACTGTCAGTTTTCTGGTATGATCGAGCTCGAAAACTATCAGAACCTGTACTAGACCCAAAGTCAAAATGATCGGTGCATCAGAAGGGCATGTATAATAAAATCATTTTTTAAAAAAAATTGAACCGACTTCAATATCACTGAAAAGTATAAAATAATTTAAATATTATTGAAGTTGGTGTTAGCTTACCGGCTGTGTATATTTGGCACCAACTTCAATAATATTTAAATTATTTTATACTTTTCAGTGATATTGATGTCGGTTCAATTTTTTTTTTAAAAGATTTTATTTTAAACTTTTTAGTGATATTTTCATTATAAAGATTGAACCATCGAAAACCGTAAAATTATCTAGGTAGGTTATGATCACATTATCGTCTACATAGTTTTACATAATTCATGTTTCTTCAGAAAAAAATATCCAGTCGTAATGAAATTTGCATGGAATCATTATAGCAGTTTACTCTCTCGAATAAAAAAAGAATCATCGCAATCGGTTCATAATTGTCAGAGCAATGTATTGGAGAACATCAGTTTTATGGTTTTTACCAGACAAATTCCTCCACATCGTTCATGGTCCTCCAGGAATTTCTTATCCGGTTGTAATAAAATTCATACAGATTTAATACAGTGGTTTCTTCTTTCGAATAAAAAAAGAATCATTGAAATTGGTAAATATTTGCCAGAGTTATGACCATTTTTGTCCTTAAAAGCGACTAAAACATCATCTATATAGGCTTTCTTGCAGCTCTCAGTGCGCAGTCACCATTCATGTTTTTTCAGGAACTACTTATTACTAAGCAATAATTTTTTTATGGGACCCAATTAACGGATTAAAGACTGGATGGAAGAAAGATTTTTTCAAATCGGTTCATAATTGCCAGAGTTATGGGCGAACATACATAGAAAAAAATATATATACAGACGAATTGAGAACCTCCTCCTTTTTTGAAGTCGGTTAAAAATGCGGTCCAATAAATGATCCATTCGAATTAGTCTTCCCTATAATAATCCCCCGCGTAGTCGAATAATTGTATTTTCTTTAATTTTGAATAGTATAAAATAAAAACTATATAACAAAGATATCTAAAGAATTTGGCCGCGTTCGTTCCCACGTTCTAAGTATATACAAAAACTACATTATGTGTTTAAAATATTTGCATTTTATAACACGATATATTGATGCTAATACCAAAACCTACGTCTATTCTAATCTTATTAAAGCAAAGTACGTTTTAGAATACGATACAGTAATATTATGTGGAATAACTCTATGATTGCGCTTTGAAATGTCAATTAGAGATTAAAATGGCTCCGTGAAAATCGAAGTCGGCGCGGATTGATGATCGGAGTCTACGGATTAATTTTATTATTCGAAGGCGCCGGGGCCTGACTATTAATTATTTGAAACAATATTTGATAGAGACGTTCGCCGGCTTTTAGTCACAGTTTAATAGGTTTTCTTTCAAAGGGTTTTGAGCTTAATACTTATCGATAAATTACAAAGGTATCTTTAAGCGATATTACCGGTGATCAATCATTTTATTGAGAAGTTATAAACTCCAAATCTATTGAGGACAATAAAGTAACTATACAGGGTGTAGTTTTGCATTTTTGCCATATTTGTAGACCTAACAGTTCAAGATTATGTTAATTGATTAAAAATAGATTAATAATTCAGTGGCTAATAACTTAAAAATAATAAATGATTTATGATTAACGTTCAACCAGAATAAGAGCTGAGAATAGGTCCCAAGGTTGGCAATTCCACGCGTACTCTTGTTTACCTACTTTGCGCGAAGAGCGGTGCTAGACGGGGTTATTATATAGTGACGGTTGCATACGGGATTTCTTTTCGTACCAAACATAAAAAATAGTTCATAATTTTACGTATATCATGTAATGATTGATTTATGTTCTTTAAAAGGTATATATCAACCTCCGTAAATATGGCAAGAATGCAGAACCACATCCAGTATTAATGCCTGTTAATTATTATTGCTTAGTATGTTTGTTACTTTTGCTAATACATGATCAGGTATTGTTCTTATCCTAATATACAAGACCGTTACGCGAAAGTGTGTATTTTTTCTGACTGCCTCTCACGAATATCTATTAGTATTAGGACACTCGATAAGATTAGTATGTTTGAACTACGTTACTACGTCAAGTGTCGTTGGTTCGTACGAATGATTTTATATTAGGAAAACGCCTAATGCAGACAGTAACGTACACTTTCCCACCTTTTGTATACCTCTGAAAAATGCGCTGTTTAAGTGGGATGTCTATTGTTACTACCACCTACCTAGTAATTTAATGTAATTTTTTATGTATTATAAAATAAAATTCACCCATTGTTATTTTATTTCTTTCTCCAGTATTCAGTTTTATTATTGCTATTCTAGTAAAGTATTCATTGTGTAGAGACTTGTGCGGACATCGTGTGTCAAGGCGGCGGCGATTGCGTCGTGGATTCAGAGACAGCCCGCCCATTATGTCGTTGCAACCACAATTGCACCGAGGCACAGGTATTATATTTATTTTACAGATATTTTATTATTTTCAAAAATATATATTTAATAAAATAATTAAACTAAATTATACAATTTTAGATATTGTATCTAACAAAAACAGTTACTAGAGTTTTACGTTTTGTTTTTGTTTAAGTAGTTGCCTTTTGGTAAGCTTACCGCCTTTGCGCGATATGCATTGCACTTGCTCGTCTGCTGAGATGTTAGTTATTGAGTATTGAGTCCAGTAAATTCTTCATCTACAGTGCCCTTCTCTGGAGCCAAGCTATGATTACGCACTACTACGATAGAATAATGGTCGTAATTACATGGACAGATCTTGGCAATAAGGCCCGTCTACTCTGTTAAACATCAAACTGAATTTCATATAGTTGTCAATTAATTAACTGCTCTACGACGGATGATTCCGATTTAAACCATATTAAAACGTGAAGCGCGCACCCGCAATCTAGCGTCAACCGTCGACAGCTTAATATTGTTAATCTAAAATTAAAACCACTTAATAACACATTCAATCAGAATTAACTTGTAAAGCCGTCTCCTGCGCGTATTTTGCGTGTAGGGCAAGTACACAGAAAAATGTATGGTAGATTTTTTTTTTAAATGGGGTAAGTGAAAGAAAAGCCTTCTCGAAAGGCTTATATAAATGTACACCGAGCACATCCTGCACCATCAGTCCTGGAAGATCTTGCAGATTCTCCAATCTTTCCACTAAGATTTGCTTACCTATAGTATTCATGTCGAATCGATAAGAAGAAAAAGCACAATTTTGTTAAATAACTGAATCGTGAGTTAACAAAATATACCTACCACATACAACAAAATATATATATTATGAGTTGGTAGGTGTTCTTGTGTTGTGTTTATAGCAAAATACGCGCAGAAGAAGCGGCTTAACAGATTTAAATGAATTCTTGAATCTACAATTACAAGCAATCAAGTTAAGCCGATTTTAAACAAGACACCGAAATAAGCGTCTAAACAATACTTAATTGGTGAAAGAGAATCTGTGATTACGATGGTTTGTTTTAAAATCCTATTATATCAGGATTATCTTTAATATCGTTTTAATAAAAAAAAATGTTACTTGATTAAATTCGTGTTAATGCCTCAATTTTTTGTTTAAGTTGGTCCGTCGCCAAGTTGTCATTCTACAATATAAATTGTTAGAGAATAGAAAACAAATGTATGGAAATGTCATATCTATTCACGTGTCTTAGCGAATTATTACGATACGATACGATGGATTTAAACTACATTGAACTACATTGATTAGTTTATTACGAACATAATTATAATAGTAACAACCAAGACTCATCAGATTTAACCCCGTTTTGCCCGTGGCAGGAGTCGGACGCGGTATGCGGGACCGACGGTCAAACATACCCTTCGCAATGTGAGCTGGAGTCGACAGCGTGTCGCGAGCAAACTGATCTGCGGCTTGCCTACAAAGGCGATTGTGGTGAGTTATATAAAGCTACTTTAATATTTCACGTAGTCAGCGCAAAAGTGGTCCAAGCTTAAGACTGCTAAAATGGACATGATGAACTTTGAATTAATGTACAAATTTTAAAGTTCAAAACAAGGATTACCCTTGTTTTGAACTATATTAAAACAACAGTATTCTTTAAGTTTAGTAAGACCTAGCTGCTCCACGCAGCTCCGCCCGCGCTGTGTTTACGTTAACTAAACTTTCAATAATATACATTCGCATAGAATACAAAACCTCCTTTTTTAAAGTCGGTTAAAAACTTGGACCCACTTTGTACTTGCCCTCCGAAGCACGGAGACGTTTAGTTCAAATGGCGTTAAACGGTCACCCATCTATTTAATGACCTTACCTAACGTTGCTTAACCTGATCGATTTCCAAACATTGTTAACAACTGTCTATGAGTGTTTCCTTACAAATATTTATTATAATTATAATGAAAAATTGTTAAAATCGGAGCAAGCGTTTTTTTTTGGCATAGGGGACTAAAGTCAAAATGTGTACTTGTTGTGTTATACAACCAAGTACACATTTTGACTTTAGTCCCCT
Organism: Furcula furcula; assembly: GCA_911728495.1. NCBI lineage: Eukaryota > Metazoa > Arthropoda > Insecta > Lepidoptera > Notodontidae > Furcula > Furcula furcula. The sequence goes on from OU452244.1 coordinate 19,250,336, forward strand.
CTCCTAAGGGAACCGTGCCGAATGTCAGGATAAAAAGTATCCTATGTCCTACCTCGGAGTATTAACTCAAATCATGCCAAGTTTTGTTTCAATCCATCCAGTAGTTTCGGCGTGATGCTCAGCCGAGATACAGACAGACAGACAAAAATAAAAAAAATACATTTTTGGCTTTAGTATCGGTTATAGAATGCCCTCCAAACATAATTTTCAAAATATCTTCAATGTACAGAATTGGACCTGTTACAGTTTTATTATAAGTATAGATTAGGCTTTCGATTATTCAGCATCTAGGTATATCTATATACCTCTTGTCCGGCGAAGCTGTAATGGCCATCTGCGGCCAACAGTCCTACACAAAAAAAAAATACTTAAAGAAAGATTCCAATTATTTTCCCTACATAACTCTTCATACGACAAAAAGTGTCTTAATCCACTTTTGTGCTGACAGCCTTATTTTATTGTATGGTTTCTGTAGCAAATGTTTATCTACCATAATCAGTTACATTCAACTACTTAGGACTAGACTGGCCTTAGCGAGCAAAATTTTCATCAAAAACTTGTAACTGTTACAGTAGAAAAATTGTAACTGTTTAGTGACTAAACCGATAAATAATATCTTTTGGATAAAATATGCCTTATTTTTATGACTGAATTACTGAATAAGACTACAGTATTTTTTTTCATATAGGTAAGTATATATTTCGTATATTTACTGAAGAATTAATATAAAATCCAAGGCTATTTATCTCTTTGATAGTATTACACGAATCGATAGTTTTGTCCGACTGCCCTTGAAGGAGGGCTATATATCAATGAATATACGTAATCCACAGCAATTTTAAACTGTTAAAAGTATATACTGACCCTAAACTACGGTTATATAGCATTATTTACATGTCCAAATGCGAAAAAACTTACACATCGGTATATTCGCAAATCCACAGTCCAAGTCAAAATATGTATAATTTGAAAGATCTGGTAATCTTTTTGAAGCATAAATATTAGGTTTGGTTAAAACTCATTTCAAATGCTGAGCTCTCTTTGAGTTAAGGATTATTAAAATCAATATCCATTTTGTAAGGAAACATATTCAAATAATATTGTCTCTACTCTACCTTATCATTTGATAACTCTACTAATTTAAAACAAAAAATACTGCAAATATAGTAGTTTTAAAGTTAAAGTTTCATTTTTTTAGTTAGATGATTCAGCATTTAATGTCAATTTCATGATTATGTTGATATAAGTCAGAAATGGATCATATTAGCCCCTGAAAGCTTTTCAGTGTGCCTGTACCTAAAGGCTGATCCAACTCTTGTTTTAACGCTATTATTCGGCCAACCCTGAACTCTGAATCAGTTAATTGATATGGAACAGTTTAAATGTGTTACAAATGGAAGTTTGCTTATTAAGTAGAGATTGGTGAATATGCAGTTTTACATTCAAATAATGTATTATGTATTATTAATTATAAACAACAAGGTCTGGTATTATTTATAGTAACTAAATATTGCGGCGACAACTTGGAGGAAGTTTTTTACCTAGTTTAAGTATACATATTTGTAAATAAACTGTAAATATTAATTATTAGTATTTATTTAAAGAAATATATTTGGACAAAACATTTTCATTTTGTTTATGTAAAATATGTCTGTATGCCATATCAAAAAGTTGACAAGTGACTGTAGTAGGTAAAGTCTGTGGGATAAATTTTAAATTGGTTAGAAATCTGGTAAAAAATTCTTCATATCACTAAGAAATCGACAAGACCGCTTGAAGTGAAATAGTAGTACTTAAATCACCCGGTACTTTGGACCGAATGATTTTAATCTATAGCAATGGTAGCGTAGTCAACTAATATCTACATTTCGATTGATGTTGACACCTTTTCCATGTGAGTTACACTTAGGATAACTGACAAACAGTGGTGTACATAAAAAATATCTGTTGTAATGGTGAGCCAATTAAAAGAGAATTTTTACCCATTTCCAAAAAAATAATAATATACAGTTATGCAAATTATTTTATATACGTTTATTATGTATTAGAAGCACGTCATATAGTCCCGTCTTTTGGCAAGTTCAGTATAGTATAGATACATATATCACATCGAGGGATTAGGGATCGATAGCGGATTAAAGGGCCCCCAGTGGGCCTACCCGAAACGGAGCCAGATTAACTAAGTAAATCGCCTTTGTGCTGTGCATCCATGGGTTACTTTAATGTCAATCACGGATGGTAACGTCTACGTCAGATTTAACTGTAAGTCAGACCATTTATAGATACTGATTGACTCTTACATACACTTTAGAGGATTTTATTAAAAGGTTTTACTGTGAAGTATTGGTACAGGTACCGATGACGCCATATATCAATGCATTAGACTTACCCAAATAGATATCCAGTGAATCAGTTCATTTGAGTATTATTTTAAAAATAGTTAATGCGATGATTATCATCAAGGAATAAATAACAGGAACAAATGTATGTTTTAATATCTTTAAACAGGAACTAACTACATATATTTTGGTCATGTTATCTACAGGTTTATAGTGTGTACTGTAAGCTATGTACATATAACAGTAATTTTAATAAACAACTAAACTGATATACAGATTAATATAGTTTTTTATTGACCCCAGTGTAATGAAATTATTTAGGGTTTTCATATAAAGAAAACGGTGTTCAGTCTAATTCATATACATATTACTTTGCCTCTGCTCCATGGCGTAAAGTATCCACATAGGTAGATTATTCATGAATGCTAGAAAGATTAGAATTTTAGTATCTTAAAAAACTATATACTTATAAAACGGGCCGTTTACGGGTAACAAACCCCATTCTTAAGGGGGTAACATGCGCCAATGACCTTGAGAATCTGGCCGCTCCGGCCGAGAGTTGTCATCGTAGAGGGCGCTACCAGCAAATATGAATATTACATTTGAAAAATCATAGACTAAAAATATGCAGATGTGTCGAATGGAGTTTTGTTAATTTTGCCTATTCCGTTATAGAATGAAATGATGCAGTTTAATAACGGTAACCCACTGTTTTATATCTTGATTTATACCTTGGCGTGCCACCTAATTACAATCTGACAACCCAACCACTTACAGTGGTAACGTAGTTGACGTGTTGCATCAGGAAACGGATTATTGCATTTCATATTCCAAACTTCATATCAAAGGTTCAGTCCGTCTATTATAGAATGGCCAATGCCTGAGTAGTGAGACTTATACATACTTCTGTTCTATTGTTGGTGGTTATTAGGTCTGGTTACAACCGGAACGCACTTCGACCCAGCTGAATACATTGTGCCTGCCATTCGGAATCCATATACATTCGTACTACTTATAACTTACAGTCACAGCGGATTTTTGTGTGTCTGAAGTTAGGGTTGACGAACCATTGCGCAAGTACAGTTGTGAGTTCTGAATACATAAACATAAAAATAGCTACTGCGCAGCGTCTTGCCGTGACTACTGTAAGCGTACTTGAAATGAAACTATGCACAAAGTTCTAAGGTTTCTGTTCTGCACGTCAAAACGAAAGCGTTTAACAGAGCCTTCAAAATATAGTTTTTTAAAAAAAAGGGAACTTTTTAACATAAATTAGTTCCAAATTCTTTAACCAATTAACATCCATCTGATAGTTGAGCTTTTTGATTCCTGGAAAAATGAACTGAAACCAAATTGATGATTGATTGCGATGTTCGAGTATGACAAAGAGAGTGACTTAAGATGCTGCAATGCATGCCAGTGGCCCTAATGAGATGCTAGCGGTATTATTAAAGAAGCGTGTAACTGTAATGTTTCCTATTCTAATGCGTATATTATCTTTAAGAGCGGCACAAGTACCCGAATCTTGGAAGATTGCTAGCTTCCAACCTTACTCAAGACCAGATACCCAACGTTGACCCAAGTCGTGCAGACCCAAAAATCATAAATTATTTTTATTGCGACAATTAGTTCCATGATAAGAATAATAGCACCCATCCATCTCCTCCCGTTGGGTGTCCGTAAAAGGCGACTAAGGAAAAACAAGAAGACGAGCAGCAGCGTCTTTTTATTGGATTACCTACCACCTATCTGCGATCCCCAACCGCCTGCCAGGCGTGGGGATTATGGCAACCCCTCTAAGGGAGAGAGGGCCTTTTTTCAACAGTGGACGTTTCGGCTGCTGATGATGACGTGGTTGAGGTCCGTGATCGACTCCGTAATGACCATCGAACTGAAACTATGATAAGATACTTAACTTTTTCCATAATTATGTACAGGTAAAAACGACCCAGACCCAAGACAAACAGATTATGTTCATGCACATGAATGTTTGTCCAGTGTGGGAATCGACTCCAAGATCTTAAGGTCAGCGGCCAGGGTAGCAAACTACAAAATCAACGGACCTGTGTTGTTATTCAATATACGTGGCTGCCAAAGGAATCCGTAGCACTCTTTGTTTGAACGCACGAATTCAGTAATAGTCTTTTTAGTGCAAGTTTCAGTTTTCAATCAAAATAGTTTGAACGACGTTCCGGGCGCTTACACCGCCCGCATGTATTTTGGGCCGGCACGTAGAAGCGATTGTCGTCCTAAAGGTGTAGACCGTTCGTGACCGCGAGAGTACGTAACGTAACTTCATCTTGAGTTCTGTACCCATCGCGGGGTTTGAACTACGCGGAGCATTTGACATATTATTTTATTTATTCTTTAGCACACTTAAATATGTACAAGGCGGACTTAATGCCTTAGGCATTCTCTGCCAGTCTACGTTTGGATGATGCAGAGGGTAATAGTGGTAGGTGCATAGGTGATGTAAAATTTAAATAGATATTTAATTTACATTGATTCTAATAAGCAATCTGGTTTTAGAGTAACTAACATTTTAACGCGGTGGTATTTTTTCTCGTGCCTGCCAACAACACCATCAGTTTATTGTTACGCAACTTAGTTAAGTAACAATCGAAACACCCACCCATAGAAAAGTCTCTTCCTGTCCCTATCATCCAAAACTATAATTATAGCCTTTTGGTCCGATAGTTATTTTGCCAGCTACAGTGACCTTCTACTTATGTTACATAGCGGAAGAAATCTAAGATTAAAGTGGCACCACTTAGATAGCACACGAGTACCCTTCCAACTTAACCATCCAGATGTCTCAAAAGACGAGCAACTGTCCAATGCAACTGTCCGTAGGTAAGCGTGTCGCTTACCACCAAGCCAACCACCCAGGTACTCTACTCGTTGCTAAGTTGCAAAAACCAACACGATAGTAATAATAACACCGTTAATGTTTTGACAAAAAAAATCATAATGTAAAGGATATCATATTGTATGTCATTTTGTCGACCTACACTGTATTATATACGATTTCAATTAGTAAGATCATATATCGTCGGCTTCTAAGCTAGAGTGTAAACCTGCCAAATCCATTTTTTATCATTTCTGACATATTAATACCGTTCGAAAGAGAAAGAGACGCCGCATCGTCCAAACAACTCGGCTACCTATATCTAAGACTGTAAGTGTCAAAAAAAGTGTGATGAGTAAAACTGCTAAATTGAGTCACTTCAAATATTCACAGCTAAATCCAGCACCACCGCTATTTTGTATTGCAGTGTTGCCGCCGTATAAAATAGTATATTTCATGTTCTAATACTTGATGACAGATATTTTCAACGGTAGATGGGTACCTATTATTTAAACTCTTTTTTATTTTAGATGACCTCATTGATATTTTAGTAAAAATATGGTTTGAAACAATATTACCTATAAGTAAAAATAGGTCATGGCGATCTGGAAGCTGCAGCAAAAGGTGAGCTAAACGTGAGCACAACTTGAATCAGTAGCACATCACCCACGGAAGTATTGTCAATTCGTTTGAATTTTATGAATAATCGATCATCGATATTATCGAAAATACTACTATGTAAATTATCCAAATACAGAAACAAAACTGGAAATGAACATTTCATTATTTCTTTTAAATTAATTCTGTGTCACTTTTAATTGTCGATTGCTTCGTAGGTAACGTATCCATTACTTATGATATCATTGGTTTGAAATACATTACCTAAACTGCTCCTGTTGCACTGTTAGCAGTTTTTTTAGACTATTGAATAGAATAGAATGAATTTTATTTCAAACAGACAGAATACAGATTACACAAATAGTTTAATAACAGTATTGAATGCACGTCGTCTGTGTGAAACAGGGCTCCCACTCAGCTTAATGCTGTGGTGAGGAACAAGTCACAACACAGCGCTGGTTTTCAGGGGCAAACCCTAGGTGACCTCACGAACGCAACCATATACCAACTAAGAATATTCAATACGCTAAATTAAAGCTAACAAGACAAAAGGATGGACAAATTGAAAAAAGTAACAACAATTAAGATCAATTAATTTAAAAACTATCTAAATAATAAAAACATAATAAAATTCAATCACATTCACCTGAAACAGTTTTATTAAACAGTGTTATTGAACAGTTTCGAGACTTTGCTAGTATTTTGTATGTCTACTCTAAACATTTTCTAGGAGATTCAACCAACTATAAAAGTACATAACAACTTTAACGATTGTTAAATTATAAAACATATAATTTTATTTAATAACCAAAAGGTTACGTAAAGTTTTAATGTTTTGGACATTATGTATCTATTTACTGTGCTCTTTGTTACAGATGACGTTAATTATGTTTTGACGATATAATAAAATAACGGTCATCTGATCCCAAACTAGGTAGTGGCTGTACTAGGTAGATACTAATACTTATATAGGAACCTTTTTTTGTAAATATATACTTAAATAGATAAATTACACCCAGATACTTGGCGAATCGAACCCACGACGTATTGGGTAACAGCCGGCCAGGGTGACTAACCACAAGACCAACAGACCTATCAAACCCTTGTTCCTCAACAGTAAGTAACTAAGTACGCGTAAAAGTAATAATAAAGTAATCTTTATAAAACCAAAACTTACGTTTAATTTATTATGTTTTTCCAAAATATTTTGTTTATATGTATGATTGTTTTATTTATGGGAGTCTAATTGAATGAAAACTTACTTTATTTCTTGATTAAAATACTTATTTCCTATAGTAACGTAATTCTTTATCTAAACCAGAAAACCTGCTAAATCACATCACAATGTACAACTTACACATAATAAAACCTGCTATGTCGCAAAATCGCTTATAAACCAGTAAATACAAAAAAAAATTATTAATTTATAGTTTATACTATAGAATATTACATAATAAATCACCAATATTTTGGGTTTGGTTCATACGCTACAAATATAAATTATAAGAAGTTTTTTGTCTGCCCTGTAAAATTATGTTCAAGTTAGTTAGCAGGTTTACACTCTAAGCCGACGATATGACTCTGATACGCTTTAATAGTTAGGCATAATACTCGGCAACGATACTTTCGCATACTCTATGATGAACCAAAAATATGGTATTACTATAAAAATATCTTTAATTAAATATAGAAGTATAGATTTCATTTGAAATGATTTATAATGTTATAATTATACCATATGTAACATATCTTAATTTAAAATATGTTCAAAATCATGTAAATTAAATTCGTCTTGTCAAAAAAAAATCGAGCACGTCCACCCTCCATAACAGTCCACGAAAGACTGATGGAAGGCGATCGCGGGGGCGCTGCAAGGGGAAATGCATCGCGTACTTGGTTTTTCTATAATTTCTTGTAAAACATGAATGAAATTAAGAAATGTAATCAATACAAATTGTAGAATAGGTTATTATGCTTTTTATAGTCCAAGTTTGACGTCTATCCGATGAACGGATATTGAACGCTAACACAATTCATATCCATCGTAGTACATTTTTAAATACATATTGCTTGAAAACGTTATATTTAATCCAATATCTAATCAATAAAACTATTTGCTGAAGATCTGAGGTATAAGTACTTATAATTTTCATAGCCAATGCATTAGCGTATTGATCCATCGAACTCTTTAAACTTAGGCTATTTTTGCAATTTTACCGTTGTTACCCCCTTAAGTAATATTTTCAGATAGCAAATCTTCGTTCTTTAGAATTTTATTACAGAATATCTTCCAGTTTCCGTCCGGCATTAATCGGCCACTTTCACAACAGTTTCATTTTGCGGAGGAGTGGTAAACAATCGTTATTAAATTTGCACGGGTGCCTTCCCTCGTCCTTCAATGAGAGAACGAGGAAGCCTAATTTTCCTTGACGGTAGAATGAGAAAGTACTATGGGTAGCTCACAATTGTCCAACGTAATGACATTATCTGTTCAACCATTCGTTCCTCGGAAAACTTCAGCCGGGTGCTTACAAAGTCGTAACCTTTCCAGCGCAGACAAAATAAAACTCGTGCTTGTATTATTATTTATAGCCCTCTCTATTACCTACAGACTTCTCGAGACGTCTTTGTATAGTAAATTACCATTATTATTTTGCTGTTAGAAGTAAGGGTATATTGTTTTTTTATTTTGTGAACAGCGTTATGCGAAGGCGTGCAATGCACTTTTGGTGCCCACTGCTCCGCTGGAGAATGCGTTTGCCCCACTGACTGCACCGGTGCTGCTCGTGAACCAGTATGCGGTAGTAGTATGCAGACATTCCCCAATGAATGCGAACTTCAAAAGGCAGCTTGCAGGCTACCGCCTCCAGCCACGCTACACGTTATATTTTATGGAGACTGCAAAGATAGATTGGCCGTTGTACCACCAATTGCTATGAGTACGTATCTTTTAACTTCATAATTATCTTCTGGTGGAGTTATTAACATTTCCACTAACTCTAATTCCAAACTTGATAACGTAAGAAAATTTTAAGCGACTATCACTTGGGCTCTTCACGTAGAAACAATTTGGTTTAGCTCGAATTACTTGCCATTGGACCGTCATCAACCCAGTTGTTAGCAGTAATTTCAATAAAGCGACCCACCCATTCCCGATCAATTAACTAACTTTCCGCTTTATCGCTTGACTAACACGCAAATATTTGACCGGGTTTGGGTAGCTACGACCGCGATGACTACGACCGAAGCGGAGGATGGTTCAACGGATTCTTGGGATGCGACCGATCAGGACGGCACCTCAAACCCTACCGCTTGCCGAGACATCCGCTGTGAGTTCGGCGCCAGCTGTGAGATCGGTTCCGACGGCTATCCTCGTTGCTCCTGCATCTTTGATTGCCACGACGACGACTACTTCCCAGTTTGCGCCTCTGACTTCAGACTATACACTAGCCTCTGTGCTATGCGCAAAGAAGGCTGCCAGAAACAGCTCGAATTACGCTTGCGACCTTTGGATCTCTGTAAAGGTTTGTCTTTATCTATACGTATATTAACATGTACTAACATTTGTATACATAACAGTTTGAAATAGTGGTTCCGACCGACCGTTCAATCTCGACAATGAATTGCTATTAACCGCAGGTATGGAAGTGAGGCCGTGCGGTAACAACAAAGCCATGGTTGATTCGGCGACTGGTCTTGAAATAGACTGTGGTAACGGTCCTCACCGCCAAGATTGCCCTGTTGGTAGCTACTGCCACATAACGCTAGCTGCAGCGAGATGTTGCCCTAAAAGTGAGTAATGCAATCTGTAAAATTAAATGAAAATATATACGTACGTCTATGTATTTATATATCTACATGTATGCCTTATTTTCAGAATGTAAAAGTCAACAATTTCGACTATCAAAATTAAATACGATAGTTCTTATTTCAATGCTAGCTGTTTTAAAAATTAAATGTATAAAAACAACGTACAAGACTAATTAAAAAAAATCATAATCACCAGCTTTTAAATAAAAATCCGCAATCAGATCCGTCTATTCGTTTGGGTGCTACAACGCCAATGACATACAGAAAACCTTGTAACACCCCTTGTTTATGCGTAGGGGGTTGCAAGTATAATATAACCGGCACCGCATACTGATTTTATACATAAATAATATGATACCTGGCTGGTGATTTGTCAGGGTGAAGATAGGAACGGTGCACGACACCAGCAGTAAATTGGATACAATCACGCTAGCCGTTCCCGCTTCGCATCCTTTGTCCCCATCTTATAAAATAGAGTATTTTATATGTCGCATGTCGCACATGCAAGCGGAAATTTGGCCATAACTTTGTTAATACGTTATACAGACGACACGAAACAAATAGAGGAAAAGAAGATATCTCACTGTTCCGAGTCAGCGTACGGTTGTTGTTCGGACGGGTCGACCGCAGCCACCGGCCCTAATGAGGAGGGGTGTACAATCACTAGTTCCACTTGCGGCTGCAACCGGCTCGGGTCAGTGTCAGACCGATGCGACGAGGCCGGACAGTGCGTTTGTCGGCCGGGTGTAGGCGGCGTTAAATGCGACCGCTGCGAGCCCGGCTACTGGGGTCTGCCGAGAATCGGCTCCGGACATACTGGATGTATACGTACGTACTTAAATCAAATACTATCGTATTTCACACGGCACGTTGCAATTGTTTTATAAAATAATTTTATTTTAGCATGCGGATGCTCGGCGTTTGGCTCAGTGAGGGAAGATTGTGAACAAATGACAGGACGATGTGTGTGTCGAACTGGGGTGCAAGGGCAGAAGTGTACAGTCTGTGCCGACCATAGGCGCAGATTAGGGCCCAATGGATGCTCAGATCGTAAGTAAACAAGTATCTTTAAATAAGGAAAATTATATTGTTGCTTATCTGGTAAGAACAGATATTTCGTAAAGAGATAAGAATATTTTTACAGTAAAATCAGACGACGCTTCTGATTGAAATAGAATTTTGTCAAGACATCAAACATAAAAATAAGAATGAACTTACTTGAATACAAAGATACTAGTATGTATTTACATGTAGAAAACGCGTTAGCACACTTGTCTATGCGATCCTTGACTGCAATTTTTCCTGATTATGTAGTTCTTTGTGATGATGTTTGTTTTGTAAGGTACAAAAGTGTGACTGAAGGTTTTTGCTTGTTAGCCGAGACCGGTGGTGTGGTAACGTCGTGTGCAGAGTTGTCTTGTTACTTCGGCGCGGTGTGCACTGAGCGAACAGGCGGCGCGCTCTGTGAGTGCGCCGCCGCTCCTTGTCCAGACAGCGATAATAACATGCTCGTGAGTACACATAGCTTTATTGTACGAAGAATTTTATATGAGAAAGCTTTAAGGTCCTGTAGCATCTTGATTGAGGAATGATCATAAACAAATGAACTAAAAGCACGACGCTTCTCTCAAACACTTTACCTATTATTTTTATTTTATTTAAATTTGATTCAAATTTCGTGGCAATTTTATGCACTGACTGTATTCTCAGTTTCAAATACTTTATTCATTAATCGCAATATACTCCGATATTCTGAACTTATGTAGCCCAAGCCATGATATAAGTATAATAAGGAAACTTGGTGACATGACAAGTTAAACGAAAACCAACAGGTATGCGGTAGCGACGGGAAAACTTATGAGTCAGAGTGTCACCTGAAATTGCAAGCGTGTCGCACGCAAGAGGACATTGTGGTTCAAGCCTTCGGGCCATGCAAGCTAGGGGAGGTGGCTGGCACCGCCGGGCCCCCGCGGCCTTCGTCGCCCATACAATTCACACAACAGGACGACGGGGCCGCCTCCAAATCAACCAGACACCTGCTCAACCCCGATAAATACTACAATAAATACGACTGGACAAGAAAGGAGACGTCAAGTGACTTCGACAGCATACTTTCTGGCCAGAAGTTTAAAGGTAAGCATTAACTTGAACGTATGCGTTTTTAGGTGAAAATATTTCGCTACAAACAGTCATGTAGATAAGTTTATAATTTTTGACCTTACCATAAATAATCCAATATTAAATCATCAATACTTAGTCTTACTTCTTCATCAATTGAGTAGTTATCAAAATTTCTGATATGAATTATTATAACTTATACCCAGCAATAATTTGTACTGACTTACATATATTTTATGTAGATTAAGAAACTTTGCGGATCAACGTACTTGAGGCAAGTTTAGCCAACTTTATAGTCTGAAATGGTTTGTTTAACTACGAAGCCGCACTTGTATTATTACAAAGTTTATACGACTTATGACATACGATAATCTCATGTGGTAGCTTATAAATTGTCATTAATTATTCTCGAAGTGTTGTACTATTATTTGAATACCTATTACACCCCGTCTATCTGCATATAAAACTATGTATATAGATAGATAGATCCATACATCCATAGGTTGTTGTGGCCAAGTCAAGTTTTTTTTACCATGAGAATTGCCATTTGCAGCATTACATAATTTTACCAAAAACAAGATATTTTTAGATAATAATAAAAAAAAAAATTTTTTTTTTCTCTTATGCATTTCTTTTTTGTTTATTGTTTGTTTTGTTTTTATTATAAATATTAGTCATATTTTTGTATTAATTTCACTGTTTGTTAGTTTTTTTTGTTTAGTTGTGATGTCACCAAATAAAAAGGCCTTATCGGAAGACCAGCGCTGGTTGTCCGGAACCAGCAATATGCTGAGTTAAGACCTTTTTGTGACACGACCTTTTTCATTGTACTTACTCTCTGTTTTGTGTCTACATGTCACATATACTCTTATCTATGCATGTCACAAATAAACTTTTCTTCTTCTTCTTCATACAACAAATTTAATTTGACGCTCTAAAACACACCGTATAAGGAACTACCTATAGCGTAGGAAATGTACATGTACACTTAGAGAATTCTATGACTCTTAAACTTTGCCACAAGTAATAGAGTACAGTAATTTGTTAAGCACTTCAAGATATTACCAGCGTGCTACCCATTCAAAACAAGTTAATCAAAGCCAGCTACACCGAAAAATTTAGCAATAATCTTCTAACATTAGACAACCGTTACCAATGATTTGGAGCGAGATAAGCTCAATACTAAGACAACCCAGGACATACCGTACTGGCGCCTACGGACAAAAAGGGTCGGCCCCAATTAACAGGACAACGCAGGCAGGCAAGCAAGAAGAAGAGAATTTAGGTTTACAAACCGAACGTCCTACCTACGAAAACAAAATAAATCTATCCTGCGCACGCAAACCGAATTAAACTATGTCAGCGATACCAAACATTGTAGTAATACTCGTTTAAGGTTAGGTTTAAAAACACGAAGTCCTACCTCTTCAAACTGAATTAATCTAAGTGTCCTTCCCATCCAAACCGAATTAATTCAAGTCAACGACACCGACTATGCAGCGATAATCTCCTAACGTTAGGTTCACAAACAGCGACCACTGCGACCGTGGGTGCGGTGGGTGCACTCCTCGGCGACCTGTGCAGTGATGACGTAGACTGTGCAGCTCTGCCTGGCTCACACTGCGCACGAGGGGGCTGTGTCTGCAAACCTGGTTACACACCCACTGTGCATAGGAAAGCATGCATTGGTAAGTACATTAATTTTGGCCAACTACACTGCACTCTCTGATTTTAAGGCGCAATGCTACCCATAGTTTGCATAGAAAATTTAAGTGTACATTAAATTAAAAAGTTGATTGTTGTAAACATGTAAGTAGCGTTATATATATTTTTTTTAAGTACGTATAATATTTATTGAAATATTTTAATATGTATTGTGATGTAATGTTGAGTTGACCCAGAAATTTTCCAGAATATATGATTATATGATTTTTCTATGTAATATCACTCGTTCAAGCTTATATAAAAGTGGTCGACTATACTTAGGAAATTTGATCAATATTAGTTTAATGTTCATGTAAATGAAGGTATGAAAATATCATAAAACGTGGTAAATGAAAAGTTGATTTTACATAACTTACCAAAGTATCCTACTTAATAATGTGATACCTTTATGATGTGATTTAATGAAAAGTTGTTCTCACATAACTTATTACTAAAGAACCTTGTATCTTTCACAAGTATGATGCCTTCACAGAACAAACGCCTCAGGAGACGACAGAAGAGTATAGTGCTTGTTTATCGGAGCCGTGCTACAACCTCGGAACATGTATTGATTTACCCGGTTCCACTTACACGTGCATGTGTCCGGGCCCTTATACCGGGTTAAACTGCGAAACCCTAACCAAAGATGGACTGCTGGGCCCGTACATCGAAACTCCGTCCTTCGATGGTACTTCATATATACGTTTAAAACCCTTGAAGGCTTACCACAAGTTGAACATCGATATCGAATTTAAAGCCTTTGCCGAGAACGGTGTTATATTGTACAATCAGCAGAAACCGGACGGCACCGGCGATTTTGTTTCACTCGCTTTAGTCAACGGCTATCTGGAGTTTAGGTGAGCTATTTCTTTCTATCGCACAAAATATAAGTCACTGGGCATTATCGATTCAATTAAAAACTACGCATTTAAATTTAACTCGATTTTTATCATTATCGATGCAGGTATAATCTTGGAAATGGAGTGCTAATATTAACTTCGCTCGAAAAGATAACGCTAAACGAGTACCACAAAGTGTCTGCGAAGAGATACCATCGCGACGGGATTTTATCAGTAGACGATATGGAAGACGTTGTGGGCCAATCCAGTGGTCATTTGAAAGCATTAGATTTGAGCGAGGACGCATACATTGGCAGCATACCCACTAACTATACGAGGTAACCTTATTTTATTTATAATACATTATTAGCGGACATTTTCCTTAAACCGTTTATTGATCCGTAATAAGCAATCAACTGTATAATAAACGTCTCTGTTCAGGGTGTTCGATAATATCGGGACTCGAAGCGGATTTATCGGCTGCGTAAAATACTTACGGATAATACGTCATCAAGTGACAAAGAAATTAGGTCGGCCGGACTCATTAGTCGTCGGCATAGAAAACGTTCATGAGTGTCAGGCCAATCCGTGTATGAGTATGCCATGCAGGAACGGTGCCACGTGTAAATCCGTGGAGGGGTCAACGACCGAATATACTTGTAGTTGCCCTATCGGATTTCAAGGAGCCAATTGTGACGAGAGATTAGATCCGTGCGAGTCGAATCCCTGCGGATATGATGAGGGGCTATTGTGTGACATCGGGTCCGAGGGTGGACACGTCTGCCGTTGTTTGTTTGGTGGTGAAATTGGCTCCAACGGAAATACTTGTAACAATGGTAAGTCACAAACAACATTTTATTGAAACTGGATGTGATTATACACTAAAATAATTACGGTCATTTGTTTACAGATGTAAATGTAGTCCAAGAGACGTGGTCCCCTCAATTCAATGGGACAAGCTACATCGAATTACCGCCTCTTGAGGGCCTCGGCAAAGCGTTTCGCATTGAAATTTGGTTTTTAACGAACCGATTTTCCGGAATGCTCCTTTATACCGGCCAGTCTAATAAAGCCAAGGGGGATTTCGTAGCGATTAACCTGGTTAATGGTTACCTACAGTTTAGATACAATTTGGGGAGCGGTATCGCAAATATAACGTAAGTTTAACATTTTTATGAGAACATTTCGTTGCTCAAGGATTTTTACTACATTGTATTTTTTGATGTTTTTTATTAATCGTATTTTAAGTTTAACGTAATTGTTATGTAGGTCTCCAGTCCCAATAACAAAAGGAAGATGGCACCGAGCTCGCGTCTCTAGGTCTGGTCGCCATGGAAGTTTACAGCTAGACCACCATCCGACACAAAAAGGACATTCCGCGCCACCGTTAACTCATTTGGAACTTAATCTACCCTTGTTTATTGGATCTCTGCCGTGAGTATAATCAATTGACACCACCCCTCTCTCTCTCTTTCTCCGTCTCTTATTTCCGTGTGTAAATTGTCCCAAGATAGTATTATTATTATCTATCAAGGCAACTAGATTAGGTTTCTTGGTCTTTTAGCCTCTCGACTGTGTACCGTGATTATTGATTTCTTTCATCTTTAGCAATATTTTTGCTCCCACAGGGTTTTTTATAAAAGTTATGTCTGCACTCTATTTATATCAATTTACATACAAGTACATGGATGTATTAAATTTATTGTCTATCCATCTATCACAGTTAGCAGTTTTATATTAGCTAGGATTGTTCCAAACGTTGGTTAGCCTACACCTGTACACTGCTGTGCAAGCATGACACTAATCTCGATTTTTTAACATCTATTTCGTGCAAGTCTTTTGCCTTACTCTACCTAATATCAGAACTTCTAAGCCGTGTCAAATCGCGACCTTCAGAATAGACGTAAAATAAAATCTTTAAAAAAAAAATTTGAACCGACCTCAATATCACTGAAAAGTATAAAATAATTTAAATATTATTGAAGTTGTTGTTAGCTTACCGGTTGTGTATATTTGGCACCAACTTCAATAATATTTAAATTATTTTATACTTTTCAGTGATATTGAAGTCGGTTCAAATTTTTTTTTTACAGATTTTATTTTAAAATTTTTAGTGTAATTTTCATATATAAAGATTGAATCATCGAAGATCGTAAAGTGATCTAGGTAGGTTATGATCACATTATCGTCTACATAGTTTTACATAATTCATGTTTATTCAGAAAAAAATATCCGGTCGTAATGAAATTTGCATGGAATCATCATAGTAGCTTACTCTCTCGAATAAAAAAAGAATCATCGAAATCGGTTCATAATTGTCAGAGCAATGTAATGGAGAACATCAGTTTTACAGTTTTTACCAGATAAATTCCTCCACATCGTTCATGGTCCTCAAGGAAGTTCTTATCCGGTTGTGATAAAATTCATACAGATTCATGACAGTGGTTTCTTCTTTCGAATAAAAAAAGAATAATTGAAATTGGTAAATATTTGCCAGAGTTATGACCATATTTGTCCTTAAAAAGCGACATAAAGTCATCTATATAGGCATTCTTGCAGCTTTCCTGCGCAGTCACCATTCTTGTTTTTTCAGGAACTACTTATTACTAAGCAATATTTTTTTATGGGCCCCAATCAATGGATTGAAGAATGGATGGAAGAAAGATTTTTTCAAATCGGTTAATAATTGCCAGAGTTATGCGCGAACATACATAAAAAAAATATATATATACAGACGAATTGAGAACCTCCTCCTTTTTTGAAGTCGGTTAAAAATACCCTTAATTTAAAAAAATATCAGAATTTCAGGGATTATACTATACAGAACCGTATCAAATCGCAGCGCCGTATAAAAATATCGCTCAAAAATAAGTCCCATTTCGAAACCAACTGTTAAAAAAATATAACTTCACTACGTTTTCAGATTGTCCACTAAAGGTTATTTAATACAAAAGTAGAATATCAGAGAAATGTATAACCAATCCAATAATCAATTTTCATTATAGTATTAACTTTAAATTTAACAAATGTCGACACTTTAAATTCGTGTTTCGTACGCTAATTACGATATACGATTTTCGGCTTTAACTCGATCCACTGAAGCCGCTCGAAAATCACGCCGAATATTAAATGCCGATGTTATTTTTCAATAGATCGTACATTCGTCCGCACAAGATGTCAGGCGTGACCAGCAGTTTTATAGGAGCGGTGCAACAGGTCTTTGTGAATGGCAATCCATTATCTTTGTACGGGACGGACACTACGAAATGTGCTATTGTTCAAGAGGAGGACCGTCTTCCTTGCGCTACGACCGGCGTCATCAAATATACTGGACCACCATGTGGGGACGGTAAGTTTACCAAATGCATTTTTATATTGAATAAACTCTATGAAGTAAATTTTCATTTCATTTCATTACTTTATCTTTAAAGAGTGCATAATGATTTTAAGTGTATTGCTAACCGTAATGCTTAATTATTAACTTCCAAATTCCATATGTTCTTTAAATCTTCGCATAAAATATAAACTCAAACTCAAAAATAGTTTATTTCAAATAGGCTTAACGCTATCACTTTTGAAAGGTCATGTATTTTTTTTAAAAATAAGCTACCACCGGATCACAACGCGGCCTCAACTGAGAAGATCCGGCAAGAAACTCAGCGGGCTTGTCATTTTATCATATGCCCCCTATCCGTATGTATATGTAGCTCTTTTTGATGGGTTTCTTCATCTACGCTCGGTATTATATGCATTTTTTCTCAGTTTAATCATGCCAACTGATAAAAACTTATCATGATATTTTGAATCATAATTTGCATTTCTATGAGTAGCTTGTAAATACATATTATGCTCTATTTTTTATCACATGCTGAATACTTTACGACAAAGTATTATGCAAAATAGTCTTTAACACTCTATAAAGAAGACAGTGCGTTTTATGTTAATTAGATTAAAGAAGTTAATGCATCTTTAATGTATAACCATTTTTTTAATTTATTTGTTCTATTCTTATTCAACATAATTATCAAGGTCTCACTCCATGCAAGAACAACGGCTCCTGTGTTCCACTGCTTAATGAATATAAGTGCATCTGCCGCGATGGGTACCAGGGCAGGAATTGTGAGATGCAGCTCAACGTCGAAATGCTCAATGAAAGGTCACCTGTCAAGTTTGACGGCAATAATTACTTCTCCTACAGAAGCAGAGGAAGTCGAAGGTAAGACGAAGATATAGAAAAAAGTCACTGAAATACATTTTATCACCAATAGTCATAATTTTAACTCATAATCTAAATTTCTGCTCCTAACAAGTTTCATTGTTTCTTGAAATATACTTTACCACAATTATTTAAACTCTTTAATTTTTTGCAATTACACATAATGTATTTTCAAAAAAAAAATCTGTCAAACCGTAAAGGAATTTTCACAGAGATCCTGTAAACACTTTTAAAGTAAAAAAGTTTAAATTACGTGGTAAAAGGTAAACTTATAATTTCATTAATTTAATTGGCAACGAAATCATACTTTTATTAATACTAATTCTCTTTCTAGCTTACATACTAACAAAGACGTCGGTGAAGGACCCTACGGTGTAAGATAACATTCGAAGGAAACGTCAAATAATTTAAATAGTTAGAACATACTTCACAGCAGTTAGATTAGGTAAACCATTACTATGAATATTATTTCCATGTAGTTGTAGTCAAACTTGGGTACATTAGGCTGCCGCTTAGTTTCAGGCATATAAATACTTAATAGCAAAATGGAAATTCGACCAATTTATGTGTAATTTGCTGGCTTCAGTTAAACCTATTATTTATTATTTATATCATCAGCAAGAGTTACTTTGCCATGCTTTATCTGGTTTTGATCAGCATAATTTGTTTTATATTTCGAGTTCATGCCATGCAGTATACCAATTTGTGCGCTTTCCTTTTCTGCGATTCCAACTCTAAATATATTGTTTGTCTCCTGCATGGCAATTCTCATTCTTCCTTTTTTAAATGAGGTTGATTTTCAATTAAAAAAATATATATTTGTATAAATTTATTCATTGTTATTTTGTAACTTGCATCGCACGTCAACAAGCTTATATTACTACGAATCTTTCTATGTGTAAATTCGCACGAAGTCAATATAACTCACGTCGAAGCTTTCAAATTTACATAAACACGTTAACTTGACTTGTAAATACTGTTTCGCGATAGAGTCTTTGTGTACTTAGATCACTATTTTATTTGTTCGATATATTTGCATGCCAACTCATCGTAGCAAGCGTTAGAATTTAATATAAACAGCCGCACAGTTTAGACGTTTTATTAGTAACTGAATATTCATTTTGAGATTCCTAAAACATTTATAAGTATCGTTTAGACATATTATTCAAGTCCATTAGGTAATTTTCTGAGGTTATTATAAATTAAGTCTGTTTTGGATATGTACAAAAATCTGAAAACGAGGGTTAAGTGTGAACACAAATTACTGAATTGGTTTGTGGATTATTATAACTTAGATTTTACTTTACTTATACTTTACTACAATCATTCGGAAACTATACGTATCCCATAAGCGATTGTGTCATAGTTTGATTTTTCGTTCCTATCTTTTTATTTCGCATTTTTAATATTCCTTGACATAATCGTAACACACAATCTAACGATAACAGAGGCAACCATATTTATATTTTTATAGTACTTGGGTACTAATCATTTTATGCTCACTGATACTATATTCTCATCGAAAAGTATTTCATTTTCCTTACCAGTATGTACCTACTGTTATGAAAAGGTTGAAGTTTTTATTGATTGCGTTTAAAAGCTATAAAAACACTGCAAAAATAACTAAGCATTAAAAATACGTTAAATCTTTTATAAATAATACTCAAAATTCACCTGTGAATGTTTTTAGGAACAGCGGCGCCCGTGGAGTTAGATATGAAATCAAATTCCGGACTTACAATGACTCTGGTCTCCTCATGTGGAGACGAAAGATAGGAATACGTCCCCGAGACTTCATTGGTCTAGGTCTCAGTGAGGGGAAACTCCAACTAATATACACGGACACAGACATAAAGGAGATTAATACTGCGACCCACGAAGATTGGTTTCAATGTGTGGAGTCCAAAACTCGAGTGGATGATGGGAGGTGGCACACGGCCACTGTGCGGAGAAGGAAGAGATTGGCGATGCTGCAAGTTGACGATACGCCACCTGTTAGAGGGTACTCGCAGTCGTTACTCGTACCCTCGAAATCAAACCCCAAATTATGGATTGGTATGTTTAATTTGAATTCTTTGACTAGTCTCTAATCTTCGTATTTTTTTTTTACAAAATATTGTGTAGCTTGCACTTATAAAGTTACAGATTATTTTTTCTTTTGTTGATAACTGATTTTTTTTTTATTTCTATTCTGTAAATTATTATAAATTAGATCTTTTTTTTTATTCGACATAAGCTAGTGCTTGACTGCAGACCCACCTGATGGAAAGTGGCGACGCAATTGAAGATGGTAAAGCACACTAGCTTATTAAATACCTATTCACTCTAGCCTTGAAGACACCCACATTATAATCGGGCGGGAAAACCGACGCAGGCAAACTGTTCCAATCCTTAGCTGTCCTCATTATAAACGAAGAGGCAAATCGTTTAGTCCGGACTGAAGGCACTTTCACCACATAAGGGTGTGTATGCGCAGTGCGTCTCGACGTCCGATAATAGAAGGGGGATCGTTGAATCAAGTCATGCAATTCCTGCGCACACACTCCAAAGTGCATCCTGTAGAATACTGAGAGGCTAGCTACTTTGCGCCTGTGCTCTAGGCTTTGTAGATTGGCTTCTAAGAAGATCGATGTAAATTAGTTTATTTTTTCTAAACAGGTGGTTCACCTTCCTTGCCTCTGGGTTTACCAGCAGCGCTCTACACTGGTCTAAGTGGTTGCGTTGCCAGCGTGAAAGCAAATGGGCGACACGTTGATCTCGGTGCACCAATTCGACCAGCGACAACCGTAAGACACTGCGCTTGAATTCACGACGCGACGACGATGCGTTGACGACGTGATGACGATGGTCCCGTGTTTGTGAGATTTTGAAAAAAAGTATTATTTTGTAGTTGTTGTGTTGAATAGTGTTTTAATGTACCTGTTAAATATTATACCTACCGATACATATCCGTTCCGAAATATTTTCGAATTATCGATTTACTGAATCGACTTATATTAATATTGTTATAACTAAAGAGGTGGTTATCTCATAATCCACGCCACATGATTATTATATTTAACCAAAAAAGTTGTTGCCATACTATGTTGTAGCTTTAGGTTTTATAGAGATTATCATATCAACTCATATCTTTTTACATCGGTGCTCGGATCACATCTTGTATGAAGAAAGATATAAATTTCGTGAAATTATTTAAAATATCAAAATTATTCTGTATATTTTGTTTTTATTTTTATTTTATTATTTTATTTCGCAGAAACATAATCTGAATGATAGATAAGTCAGTACTTCGTAAGAATAATTTATATAAGCGAGAGCTGATGATAATTACTATGATGTGAAAATATAAGAAAAGTTTCTAAAACTATATTGATGATATTATGATTAGGCTTTGATAATATTCCAGCTCCATTGCTGTACACGTCTACGAATTTTAGACATTTTTTGTAACAATGCTACTGAATACGGAAATAAATAAATAAGTTTCTGATGTATTTATTTGATAGTGAAATTATTATTTTTGATTCCATATTTGCCATTCCTTTTATAATAGATAATTATATGTTGCACTTAGTGACTATGTATAAATAAACAGTGCCATAGTAAGTATATAGTACCTAGCGGTTTGTTAAGATTTGAAAATGTTATTAATCACGGATTCAAGCAAAACAGGTTGTGTCGTGATTTTTGTTAAAGTAAGTACAATATTTATGATTTTGCATATAAACTCAATATTAAACCCATTACAAAGATACCGTTGTTCAAAATTTTTGCTAGAAAGGTTAAATTGAACCAACGCCAATTTGATTTAATAAAATAATAAAACAGTTATTAAATTAGCTATTACAAACCTACGTTAATGCGTGATATTATTACACTATTAATATTTAATAGTCAGGACTTAATCATTTTAATTACTCTACGTATGTATTCTTGCATTTCAATTCACTGAGATTATTTTATTTTACTTAAGTACCTATTGATTTTGTGTAATATATGTATATATAAATTAATGACTAGATTAGATAATGTTACGAGCCGCTTTACTGTTTTATTTATAATTTAATAAATAATATGCTAACTACTAATTATTATGAAGTGACTTGAATCTACCGAGTAGGTAAAGCCGAAGATAGGTAAAGATACTATTCTGTTGTGTCGTGCGTGGCGCATCAGAAACATAATCGTTTATTCGTATATATCGTTATAATCGTATATATTATAATCGTATATATATCGTTATCTAATATATAAAATTCTCGTGTCACCGTTTTCGTTGCCATACTCCTCCGAAACGGCTTGACCGATTTTGATGAAATTTTTTGTGCTTATCCGGTATCTATGATAATCGGCCAACATCTATTTTTCATCCCCCTAAATGTTAGGGGTAGTCCACCCCTAAATTTTTTTTTTACTAGGAAATTATTTATATGGCAAAACAACGTTTGCCGGGTCAGCTAGTATCGTTATAAACGTTCATTACATTTATTATTATGATTCATCATCATCAACAGCCGAAACACGTCCACTGCTGAACAAAAGGCCTCCCTCCTTAGAAGGGAGGGGTTGCCATAATATCTACGCTTGGCTGGCGCCTTGGGGATCGCAGTGTTATAGTTGGTAGGTAACCCAATAGAAAGACGCTGCTGCCCGTCTTCTTGTTCTCCCTTAGTCGCCTCTTACGGACACCGAACGTAAAGAGACGGGAGGGTGCTATTCTTACCTGTCTGGGTTCTTCCATGGGCCTTTAGTATGCCTACAGAGACGTTATTAGGGCGTGTCGTATGCCAGCGAAATATTTCAGGAGCTTTAAACTTCTGATGCGCTACGACACAACAAACGGATTCACTTGTAGCCAACTAAGCATATCCTTAGGAAATAAACCATTGGTTAATTTTTATAATAATAAATGCTACACGACATTCGTGAAACTTAAGACATTTGATCCATCGCCGATGTCAAAAATTCTTTGCGGCGAATTATTAAACTGTCGAAAACTTCGAAATTCCTTTATGTAATCAATTGAAATACTTTCTTGTAATAAAATGTAAGGACGGCTGTAAGCTAGTTATGTGATTAAATTAATAAAAATAACGAATTTCAATATTATTTGTAAGCCTGTACATTTTTAAATAACTACATACGTAATGTTATGTATAGAGAAATTGTCAATGTAGCATAGTATGAATTACCTAAGGTAACGTTTAGTTTATCTTTTTGATGTAATTAAATTTATATGCGATCTTGAAATGAACACTAAATTCATTTTCTACTTTCGACTTGTATTATACCTAATACTAATTAAAGTAAAACAATGACAATATTAAAATATATATCAAAATGGCATTTAGTGTTACGTTTTTCATCTTAGGTATGCTTCGTGGCCGAACGCATCACGGTCGTGTACACAATAGGCGACAAATATTTTAAAAGTATATGGATAATGTTATTTGGCGCGCTTTTTTATTGACGCTTCGATAGATTTTCAACGAAATTTTATCAAGCTAACTACGCTGAGATTGGCAGAATCGTGCTGGGCCTAGACTCCATGGAATAAGGACAAAAAAAAACAATTAAGTATGTTTTTTTTTCTATAATATCCACTTGGAAATGTTGTCGCCTACGGAGTACAGAACTGTGCTTTAGATTATATTTAGGTGAACCCTATTGATGTTGATTCGGAGTTTATGAAAATGTACATTCCGTTGTAGTACTTATCACTATGTACTTAAGGTCTCGTCCGAATGAACCCATAGATACAGTAAAGTATCACTGGTTACATATCTCCCAGTCCAATTTGTTACGCAATGTGTGTTTTGATGTAACTACCTTATAGTTCAATAAACAAAACCGTAAATTAAAATGAGACTGCAATCCTTAACATGTGTTTATTTTTGCACTTACCCTGGATGTAATTTTGTAACTTCTTTGACATGGTGTTGTCAAGACTTTTAACGTATATACTTCTCATTTTTTGTGTTAATCTATCTATCTATATATACAAAAATGAATGTTTGTCTGAAAGTCCTTTATAGAATCGTAAACTATGCATTTGATCATGTTATGATCTTCAGCAAAGTGTTGTGCATGAGCCCAAAAAGGTTTCTGAGTAAAAAGAGCGTAAGCGGAGCTGCGTGGGTTAGCTAGTTGATCTATAAAAAGACAAATACCAATGCTATACTAAATTAAACAATAAACAAACTTTTTTCTCCGATCTGTTGAGGTACATAAAAATAACCATTTTGTTCTTACCCCACAACGTATATACCCACACTCCACAATAGCTGTTCAAAAGTATGTACACAATATAACAAGTATACATTAAAAAAACATACAAAACCCCACTGCGAACAGCGACTTAAATTTCACTAAACAAACATATACATATATATACACATGTATATATAATATATAGTTGAAATATTATTTCAACTCGTTTCGTTAAGAATTGAGATTTTTGGAAATAAAAAAAAATGCAAAATGGAGACTGACGCCCGACATAATTATTAACTTATTAAAAAAATATATAGCCTATGTCACTCCCACAACTACGACAAAAATGTGAAGACATATTATAAGTCGAAATCCATCAAGCCGTATAGGCTGTAGGCCATGCCAAAGAAATAGCCATACATACATAATTACATACATACATACCCTCGAAAAACATAGGGGAAAAGTGGGATAGTTGCCCCGGGGGTATAGTTGCCTCGATTGTAATTTCTCTAGTTTGGCGGATGATCACATGTTATTTTATTTATCTTTCGAGAGACTCTACAACTACCACTAAGTTGACCGTGTTGCATGTCTCTGTGCGATTGCATGGAAGGGCAAGGTAAAATCAAAGTTTTTTCAGGACAGATGGCCTCTTTTTCAGCGGGGCATCTATCCTAAACGTACTTTACATAGATTAGGCAATTATCCCCTATATGGGATAGATGCCCCAAAATTTAGAGCTCCGCAAAAATCGCCAATACTCTGGAAATATCAAAGATGATGGTTTTTCCTTTCATAAGCTTGAAGATATTAAACCAAAGTACCTACCCGTATTACAAATAAAGAATTTTGCTTTTTTCACTGAGAAATATAAAGTAATTTCAAAAAGTGTGGCAACTATCCCAGTTTTACCCTATACCTCCTTCTGGGGCTGTCGGACAAAAGTGCCCTAAGGGCTCCCACAAATAACTGCGAACTCGCATCGCATCGCAAATTTTTGCGAGAAACAAATGATAGAAAATGATAGTCAAATGAACGGATATAGCTACACCAAAACTTCTTTCAATCTACAATCCGATTAGACAGAATCTGAGCTCGTTAAATCCTGAGGACGTGTCTAATCAACTTCTTGATCGTGAATTTATGGATAGTAAATTAGTTACTTGTTTAGCTAAGCGTGCCCTTGTACGAATGGTTTTAGGTGCTGGGAATATTACTAATGGCTTTCGAACACGAAAGCTTTTAATTTAATGATAGAGACAATTGCGCGGCTAGCCGGGTCATAGCTTATACAATAGGTTGCCCCCGCCCAGCTATTGGCGATTAGGCGATTGTTGAACGGAAACTTGTTTACTCGTGTTTCAGCGCGGTCATAGATTGTTTTTCTAACAGAAAATTAAAAGCAATTTCAGGCATGTTTTTGTAATTAATTTCTTTCCTAATAGATTTTGTTTGCGTTTACAGAATAACGTAATCGGTTTTGGTTTAGTAACGACCATTTTAATGGTTTTCACCATGCTATGTGGTTCTTAACATAAATAGGATTTTGAACAGTTAGTGATTGACATCACAGATAGTTGTGAAATAGGTAAGTACATTATAAAGTTCCAGGCTGCTATCAGGAATACGAACAAGGAAAATTACAATAATTGTATTTATTGGTACCCCTATACATTAATATAATTTTCCATCTACACAGTCATTATTTAACACCTCTGAGCCCAACCAAAGAGGATTTAATATTATGAGCATAACTACACGTTGATATTTATCACCTCTTATAACTATACGATCTCTTGGGCTGTTAATATCACATGTATTAGAAAAGTACCCGGAGGTAACAACGTTTCTTTATTTATTTGACAATAGTACGTAATATACGAGGGCATAAAAGGTGCAATGAACGGATTGATATATCATCCGTTACACGAACCCGCCTCTAATCTCAACTAGTCTGAATTATGGTGTAGAAAATATCCTCTCATTCTTTGCATAAGCCATAAATCACAGGGCCACCGGAATCCCTCGAGGCATTATGAAGGAGGAAAATAAGCAATAGGTTGGTATTAACCAAAAAGTGAAACGCCGCTCTGGGCGGATTTCTGAGATATTTGGGAGGGAATACTCGCTGAGGGGCAATTTAAGGGCTCCAAAGGAGTTAGTATAGGGGTTAATACTATCCATATATTGTGGTGATTTTATCAGAGTAGATAATGAACATTTCATCATATAATAACAGTACCCTGATATTGCTAGCCCTCTATCTACGTAAATTTAAAATTGTAAAAAAACATGGTAGAGTTAGTTCAAAACCTTATTTTACGAATATAGTGTAAACATATAATAATATTACAATGTCATATTTAAAAGAGCCCACTACAAATCAATTTTTGAAAGTAAACAGATTTACTTAAATACTATTACAAGTTGTGATATTATAAGTAAAAAGAGGTAGATAGACAGAGTAGACAGTCGTAGTTTATTATTATTCATGGAACTGTAAATAAGAACGATAAAGAATTAATAATTTCATGTGGATAAAAAAATCCTAATAAATTTAATATTATCAAAATCTACGGTATACATACTCTAGAGAAATTTATCTCATTATCAATTCATACATTTTCCTTCAACTTTACGTCCCCAGACAGTATCGTAAAATCGGATAGGCATTTCACTTATTCCCAAATGTTTTGTGTTTATTAAGGTTAAGAGTATCTACGGACATATAAACGAAAATAATAATAAAGGGCAACGAAATGGAATCATAAAAACATCGCGTGTTTGGTGCAAGCGTTTTATCACTTTATTAAATGTTTGGGTTGTTATGTAAAAAGCATTTCGAGGTGTAAAAGTTTTTGCTAGGAATGTTTCAATTTGCTAGTTGCATGGCGCGATGCAATAGTTCTATTTTTGTAGTGCTCACCGTGTTTCTTGTTAATTGTTAATTGGAAGGTACTTATTTATAATCATTCTATTTAAAACAACACAGAAATGTATGTAGCCAACCATGGGCAAAGTATATTATGTATATGAATGGTTTTCATAATATACAGTCATCATCAGCAGCTGCTCGTTCACTGCTGAACAAAGACCTTCCCTTTAGAAGGGGGGGGGGGGAGTTGCCATAATCCCCACGATTGGCATGTGACTTGGGGATCGCAGTATAGGTGGTAGGTATGTAATATAATTATAAGACGCTGCTGCCCGTATTCTTGTTTTCCCTCAGCCTCTGCAATGTCCCGGCCATTTTGAAGTGCTCCGCGCCGGCGTATATGTTAGTCTCAAGTGTCATGCGCGATAACGGCGCACGTCATTGAAATGACGATATCTCAAGTTGTTTGTATTAGAGTACTATACGATACATACATCGTTAGAATCGTTATGAATTAAGCTAATAGGATATGTATGAATGAGTACGCATTTATCTTATAGGGTACTGTTAATTCCGAGTTTTTTTTTAACTTAAGTTTTTTTTTTTCTAGGTTTGTGAAAAAAGTTATAATAAATATAAATTAAAAACATTCTTAGTAAAAGTATTTGTTTTATTTGCAAATAGATATATTATTTTACACATATTAGTTAAAAAAACACGCCTCCCCATACATTTTTCCACGGCGATTAACTACCGAGTGACGAAGCGCGCCAAAAAGCGCGCCAAAATGTTTGCACAGATTAATAAATGACCTCTTACGGACACCCAACGGGAGGAGATGGGAGGGTGCTATTCCTATCCCGACACCCCACGGGTAATATGTTAGATATAGTCAGTGAAATGAAAATATCACTGTCAGTAGATTTCAACAAACCACAAAAATGTGTTTTCTACTACGTTTGTGCGATCAGCTCTAAGTAAGCAAGGACAGGTAAACAAAAATGGTGTTGTTTGTAGACATTCAAATCACAACATTCAAGGAGATATAACAATGCTTGCACCTTTGTACGGCGCACACGATCATACATTTATTTTTATTTCAATCGCTGATAAATAAGGCTAAGGTGAACATAAAGCTATACAGATTCCTGGCCGTCTCTTGGGATTTGTGTCTCGTCTCCCCACAGCGTGCGACGTGTCTCGAATACAAGAAGACTCTTGGTGATACGTTCCCCGTTTGAGATCTCACTGAAAGAAATCCAAACGTTGTTGTGGACAGATCTTTACTTTAGGCTTGCACCGTACGCCAACCACTGAGCAACGCTATACTATAAAAATGTGGTCTCAAAAATGGTAAAATATTTTAATACGAAGCCTAATTAAAGATTGTTTGAAAAAAAAAGGGATTATTTTCACTTAATATAAGCTGGTATCAGAGACGATTTCTGTACCAGACCATACCCATTGGTATGTATACCCTGGTTTTCTTTACAAGATCAAAATCGGAACAATAAATGTATAAACACAGGAACCAGTGCACTGGTCAGCCAACCCTCCTAGCCACCGCGGTGGCTAGACAATTAGTAGGGTGCAATATGACTCCACTCACCCGTCTGTGGCGGCATAAGTTACCAGGAGAAAAAGCCAGTTGTCCTTCTCTGGCAGCCTAGTAGCGAGCAGCACATAATGTGCGCGACATAGCTTAAAAAATATCAAAGTCAAAATTTGGCGAGTACACATTAATAGTAGTTTATGCACCAAGGGGATAAAGTAGTGTCTTATGTCGCGGGCGTTAAATTAAATCGCGATCTTAACGAAGGAATCTAGCAACTCCCGAGCGCAGCGAGGGTGTATAGAGTTAACTCTACTACGAGTCTACTCTACTACTACGCTCGGCGTAGCGAGGGAGTTAATACTAGAATCCTGAGTACAGCGAGGGATTTAAGCTCGCCCAAGACAAAGACACCTTTAGCCCCGAGGTGAATACACTACTTTTCACACCTACTGCGAGGCAATAAAATACAAATATTGCTAGAATTAAAATAATAACAATATTTTGGGACAATCCACACACGGTAATCTGATCCCAAACTAGGCAGAGCCTGTACTATGGAAACCAGATAACTAATATTAATTAAATAGTTAAATAACACACAGACACTTGGTGGGAATTGAACCTACGACCGCGGCCAGCGGCCAGGGTGTCTAACCACTAGACCAACGAGACCATCAATAATATCAACATAGTGATTTGCCGCGTTAACGCATTAACATCTATTTCATTTTCTTTTCTAGAAAAGACCAAAAGTACTCTGTGTGTAGAACACTGGGTTGTGCTCGTCGCGCTCGGTTCGATTTTCAAATGTTTTGCTTTTCGTGCAGGTCTCTGCTTAGAGTAGTATTGTACCTGTGGTAAAAGTGTTGAGGAATCTTCGTTTGACGTTCGAAATTCAAATCACATTATTTATTACCCAAGGGAGTTTAGTACAACATTATTACCCGGCTCGACTATAGGGATATAATGAGGTACTTTTTGTCATCTTTATATGACATATAATGCGACATTGTCGAGCAGGTGGTGAGAAAAGCATTTTTAAAATTTGCTTTATCATGCGATTTATAAAAAAAATTTAAGTTTTTAAGCAAAAATCTTATTTAACTAGCTATAAAAATAATAGCTGTACACACACATTTAAATATAATTATTTATAATGGCCAGTACATACAAACTACCTTATTTAAATATTTTTAGCCCAGTCTTTAGTTTTATCTTATTCTAGATTAAAATGCATGCAGCGATTAACTTTACTCATTTGTAAAATACATTTTTTGTTTTATCGCACCGCAAATGCTTTTATAGGACACGATCTTTATCATCAATCGCAACTATATTTTTTGTATGAGTACTATTATATACTGCACATCTTCCTTTGAACAAAGATGAGGACAGGATTTCAAGATTTGATTAAACATATGCAATATAAATATATTACGATTCAAACAGAATGATAAAGAAACACTATGTTATAAACATATGCAATATAAATATATTACGATTCAGAGAGAATGATAAAGAAACACTATGTTAGGTTTAGGTATCCCACAAAAAATTTCTGACTTAAGCAGAAGTAAATCACCAAATAATCGGAAAAATGTACAGTATAAATAAATATATATATAGACAGACGACTTGAGAACCTCCTCCTTTTTGAAGTCGGTTAAAAATAAATGAAAATTACAATGTATGCGTTACTAGTTACGCATACATTGTAGATAGACTAGTTACGCATACATTGTAGATAGACTAGTTACGCATACATTGTAGATAGACTAGCTACGCATACATTGTAGATAGACTAGCTACGCATACATTGTAGATAGACTAGTTACGCATACATTGTTGATGGACTAGTTACGCATACATTGTAGATAGACTGGTTACGCATACATTGTAGATAGACTACTTACGCATACATTGTAGATAGACTACTTACGCATACGTTGTAGATAGACTACTTACGCATACGTTGTAGATAGACTAGTTACGCATACATTGTAGATAGACTAGTTACGCATACGTTGTAGGAGGGCGATTATCGAAGGACGTATCGTCCTTCTAAACAAATCATAAAGTTTACAAGATAATAAAAAATGAGCTCACTATAAATTCTAACCGTACTAAAGGACACAAAATACAAATTTACGTACATATAAATTCACGTAATTTAGACGACCCATGTAACAACAATATTGTGGGCCGTGACAGCGAGGGATCCGTGGAAATCGGAGTCCGTGACTACGATAAATCGTTTAATTCCACCCCGGTGAGCCGACCGATTGCGAAAGGCCAAAACGCCATAGCAATTTACTGCGAACCAGTCGCAAAGTGTTGGAATTACCAGTACCTGGTGCTTAAACAACAATCGTTTACTATTCGATGGGACATAATAGCAGACTGATCGTGTATAGTAGATATAAATTCATATTACCAGTGTTCCACGTCAATTTATTGTAAGCAAAATCCGTTTACATGTGTTAAAAAAGGTCGAGGAGAGATCTTATTAAATGTACATGGATGTTATTTATATGAGAAATCGTTCGATTATTAGAATAGCGTGGAGTCGACGGAAGCAAGATTTATTAGCTATAAAGACTCTTTTTTATATGTTTATGGTACTGACGGAAGTGTTGTTGACGTAATCCAAAAGTAATTATTTACCGGGTATTATTTTTTTTTCATCTCAGGAAGTTATTCCACCTAGCTGCGTGAACCTTTGTGAAAATGATAAGGTATTTTAGATTGAAATTTTAGTTTCCCGTTTTAGTATAAATAAGTTTATCCTTGAAGTCCATTAATAGCAAACTGTATAACAATAGGACATAACATACCTACATAATTCTCTAAAACAAGACTATTGAAAGAAGAATTGTTTGATAGTTGTATACAATAATTTTCCTTACGAGTAATTTAAAATTATTATTTTTCTTTCTGTTCTATAAAACTATAACAGTTTGCTCATTGGTTATTTAATATGGTAAGGTTGCTCAAGCCGTACACCCTAAAGTTACTACAACTTCAAGGATGTTCATGGTGCGAAAGGCAAATGCATTTTTTTTGCTACAAGGCAGGCAGCGGTGTTAGACAACATAAAATAGAATTTAAATTTCGCACCTCAAGCTCCAAAGCAAGGATTATCACGCTTCAGTTATTATATGCAAACCTCAGCAAAACTCGAGCGTTTCAAGAATGTTTAAAGCTTTGTACAAGGACCCACGCTCGAATACCATCGGCTAATTAAATTAAGGTGTGGGTGGAGACGTGAATGATTGCAAAAGGTAAATTTATTTTCCTTTCGAAAAAAGTTTTCTTATCAGTAAATTACGTTTTCATTTTGTTTTGGGTATTTATGTAACGTCAGTTACACAAGAGAACTAATTGCTTAAATAGTAGTATAACATTAAGAATCATCATTATTTATTAAAGTTATACTTAAATTAAACTTAATTAATACCTGATTATTATATTTACTATCACGACATAATATTTTTTGTTCTGCCTATAATAATTATTTGCTTAAACCGACAGTTTTATTTTGTATTTTACAATATTATCACACATACAATACAATAATTTTACAATATTATTAAACATTTTATTTGTCTCTATGATTTTATATTGATATATTAGCCGGCTGCATTTATTTATTTATTATTGTTGGTTATTTATATGTGTTTCTATCAAATATAATATTTATGTATTATACTAATATATATATTATTTTGCTGTTACGTATTTTATTGTATATAGTTATGTATTTATTCTGATTCGATAATGGTTTGTATAAACAACCCCGCCTTGCAGTTCATAGTTGAGATCACTTTTAGGGATAAGGCACAGGTTAATGAAACAATGGGCTTTCATTCCATTATACTGTTATTTTTTTATATTTTTGTGTTTTTTCTATAATGGTGGAACAATAAAGTATTATCTATCTATCTATTTATCAAAGATCATCACTTTTTATTTACTTCGCTTCGTCGGTAACACCCACAACAGACAACCATTTAAATGACTAGAATTCTTGATATTTACATTTCTGCGGCACCACAATGTCAGACAGTCTGCTGCCAAGCAATTTTCTGTGAACTACCAGACACAAGAAACTTACCTACTAAGTAACGTCTCAAGTGACGAGCGGTAGTGCAGTACGGCTGTCCATGGGTAAGAGTGTCGCTTACCATCAAGCGAACGTCCGGTTGTCTCTTCACTAAATTGTTTGAAAGATATACAAAATCGTTGCTCAAAGAGTTGTTAGTGAGAAAGAGTTGTGAAACGGGAATGGTACACACGGCTACAAATGAAGCTTGACACCCAATGCGCCGAGTGGGACGAAATACAACAACATGTCGCACCCTCTCGCACGATTCGTAGCGTTCAACTTCTAATAGATCAAAGTCCACACAGTCTAGATCGAGGCATCGCCGTGTGTACAAATAGACAGACGCTCATGCAGCTCAGAAAGTTGTAACCACTGTCCGGTGAATGATCAGTCGTCAGTAAACGTCAGGCAAGGTCAGTCCATAGACGGGTGACCGTTTAGAGGCATTCGTACTGAGCGTCTCCGAGCTAAGTAGGGCACGTTAAAAGTTGATCCTGGCAATTGCCTTCTAGCCAACAGTCGTCAGAGGCCTAAGGCCTCATTTACGGAGACGCGGGGTGTCGCGCGTCGCGTGTGGCGGCGCGGCCCGCACTAAATTCAAATGTAGGGCGTTGTATGAGTGTGTTCACGGAGAAGCGATTTTACACGCGTTTGCTTGAAATGGAGCGTGTTTTACGGCGGCGCCCGCGGATGGCATCGCCGCGTCTCACGCGGCGTTCATCGCGGCGGCGCACGCAGCGGCGATTCTCGATGAAGCGATGCCTGTGGCGGAACCTTCTGCCAGTCTATTTGGTAATCATGCAACACAGACGTAGTCACCATCGCAATGGAGTATGATATGATCGATTTTTTTTTTAGAAGGAAATTGTATGTTAAAAAGTGAGTTGCACCGGCCACTCTTCCCGCCCCGCGTCTCTATAAACAGCATCATATATTGCTATAAGTTTGTGTTTACGCGTGCGATGATACGCGCCGCTTCACGCGCCGCCGCTACGTAAACAATAAAAACGTCCGACGCGCCGCGAGACGCCACGCCACACGCGACGCGCGACGCCCCGCGTTTCCGTAAACGAGGCCTTAGGCCTCGTCTTGAATAACTCTGACACCAGGTTGGCCACTAACTATACGGCAAAAAAAAAAAACAAAAAAATGGTTGAAACATGTTAGTACATTTTCTTAAACAGTAAATAGTATACTTTGTCAACCTTTCCGTGATTACGACACGGCTCACTCCATCATCGGATCACGTACAGACGTAATATGCGTAAGAAGTCCCCTCATACGTTACGAAGTAAACACGCTCAGCATGCAAAATGTCTACGTGGTGATACCACCATCTTATCTCGAACGGGCCTCGACGCCTGCAGCTTGACGAAACAAGTACATACGGAATAACGGTACTGCGCAATATAATAATAACATTTTTCAAGCCGGTCCAGCTACGGTGGCCAATTGTTAGCTAAAAGATATTAAAGTCCAAAAGTGCTGACGCTGAAGGTGCAGACTCTATTCATTTACTCTCGGAAAAGGACAATAAACCAACACGACATTACAGAACCAATTGCAGGACCGACTTTTTACAAGTCACATGGATCATCGTACTTGCCAGACATCAATTGCCTTGTACTATTCTTTATCATAACCAGTAAGTAACCGCTACACAAAGTTCTAGAATTTTAACCCGTAACCTCCGGTTGGTAAAGCAAGTCTTCCCGCTAAGCAATTGAGGGTACAAAAAATATAAATGTAAATAATACGCATTGTATGTCACAAAGCGATTTGCTACAATTACATTGTAAGGTATAAGCTCCTTGGTGCAACTTAAGATATGGCCAATAACCGCTAAAATATTTTTAAAATTAAATTGTGGTCTATTTGATAATTGATATTAAATAAGTTAGATGAAAATTCTAGGTCTAAAGAATTTAATATTTATAAAACGAGTTTCATAAAAGTTTTCAACATCAAATTGTAACTGGCTAATAAGTGGGGGCGCCTGTTTTATTTATGTAATTAATATGATATGAAATATTTGTTAAATTACTTTTAGAATTCTTTGTAACTAAGAACGTAACATATTGAATAATATTAGTATTATCTTTCGACTACTATCATCAAGTTTCGATTAGAATTGCAGAAAAAATCCAGAAAAAAGTTCTGCGAAAATTATTGCCTGAAATAACAATATTAAAGTCTTAGGTAAGAAAAAAAAAGATTGCAAATATGATAAAAAAGGGAAACCAAGACGAGGGAAGCGTCATTCAAGCCAAGGAAATAAGCCACACGATATTTCATTTACTGTATAAGCAAAAGAGTATGTTTCTAAACTTTCTACGAGCAGGGTGTAGGTAGGTATAGTTGAAGACAAAAGTGCTTTAGTTTATCTTAATACGAGTAATATATCGTCCGGGGAGATTTGAATATAAAAGGGTTCTGTAATCTTCACGAAAAGCTTCTGAAGAATATTTTGGGCGAAGTCAAATATATCACGAAATAAAAAGTTGTGGAACGAGTTGGATTTAGAAGATAATTTAGTAAGTATATTTTAGGGGTGTTTACCTACTTATTATTCACTTAGTACTTTATTGGACTCTAAGCTATTCTTCAAAAGCCTAACAGCCGCACTCACAAACGGCAATTAACTTTAATTCCAATTAAGTAATTTTTTGTAATCTCATTATTTTGACTTTCAGAGCCTCTTATGATTATTTTTGACTAAATATGACGAGATTATTGATATATCTACTTACTCTGAATGTAATTAAGCATTAATTGGCTTCAAGTGTCGAAATAAAGCAATTTCAAAAAAAATACTTAATGACAATTAACTATAATTGACGTTTGTAGGTTCGGCAGTAAATGTTGTAGTGAACAAGATTTGGATTGAATGGAGATGCAAAACTATTAATTCATAATAATGTTTGGAATAAGAAACTACTATGCTAGGTTTTAAAAGCAAAAGGTAACGCGAAATATTTTTTTAACTACATGTTATCCTACGCTTGGCGAACGTGGTGCGTAATTAATGTTTATAGGTAATCCTCCCCTGGAGAGGAAGTTATTTTAGACACACCTTTTCATTTCAATATAAAGTTCATGTATTAATGAAAATATTAGTTTATCAGCAAGATCCAGGGCTGACTCTCTTGACCGCACCCAACATACATTATTATACGCCATGAAAAGGTTCTTTCTTCGCCCATCATCTTTCATACACAAGTATAGTATTACATAAATTATAATGCTATTTATTTAGCTCAACAACCCTAAGTTCTAGCCTAGTCACCTACATAGTACTGGAATATCAGGTAGTACGCTCGAAACAAAGCCAACTAGTTTGGTACCCAAAACTGGCTTCTTAGTCTAGTTCGGTATGTCGCTAAAGTTCGACTAAGTCGTATTTAACTTGAGCGAACAGCTTGTGTTGCAGCCGCAAACCAACAAATTTTGACACTGTGTACTTTCATAAGTAACTGCCGCGCTCACAAACGTCCACTAGCTTTAATTCTAATTAAGCCATTTATAAAAATGCAATTATTTTGACTAGCTGCCGTTTATGATTATTTTCGATTATTGCGTGGAGTCGAAATAATCCGATTTTCAGAAGTTGAATGATGAAAATTAACTATCATTGAGTTATGTATTAACGGCAGTAAGAGTGGAATCATACTAGCGATTTGTGAGCGTGATACCAGCGCGGCGAATGCAACCTCCACGTCATCAGCGCGTGTGCGTCAGTGAGTGATCTCGAGATTAATTAACGTACACGAGAGCACACTCCTGGGCCCCCAGCCAAGCTGCCAAGCTCCTGAGCCATTCCAGCGACACACTATCGAGACCATAAACCACAATGGCATCTCAGTTGTATGACAAAAATAGATATTGTTATTTTAGCAGAATACCGAATTTGTTACAACCGTAAATAGTGTATCGCTGGAATTGCAATTGTATGTCATTTCAATAAAATTAGCCCTGTGCTCCAACTATAACTTAAGCCAAGTTAAAAGCTCCTTCGGAGTCGCTGGACGCTCGGGGTGTGGGCCCCTTGAGCGTCCATTGAGTACGGCGGCGACTCCGAGGAGGACGGCGGCGGGGTTGCGACCCCCGTCCCCGTGAGCACCGTGACAGGTTCCCGGGGGGCTACAATGCGCCCCCGGCGGCGGGCTCAAAGGCAAGGCACTGAGGGACCCCTGGTGCAGATCCCACCGGAGAGCCCTGGGCTCTCCCCTCTCATGTGCCGATGCGACAGCCGCGGGGGTTTTAGTGGGTAAGAATCCCACATACCCCGGTCGAACCCCACAGCGCCCAGGGATGATGCACACATACGCTACGAATTCTCTTCATCAGAGAGACATCATTGTATCGTACACAAAACGAGCATTTTGTAGTGTTTACCATGTATTGTAATTATTATTAGAGTCGAATCGGTAGGTTCCGTACGTGCAGTGGGGATATTCAAACTTGTAGTCAACGTTTCAGACAGGCTTATGTTAAAAAGATTTATAGCCCTACTTTGAATATTATTTGGCAGTTTTACCTAAATACATAATAATTGTAACAAGGCGGCGCAATTAGCATTAATTTGTACGGTAAATGTATTATAATTATGGTATATAAATTTTGTTATTCTAATATCAGCCCTAATCCATGTATTTTTTTTTTCCTTTTTTTTTCTGGGTACCTGTACCCAATCATTGAATCTAGAAACACATTTCTTCTTTATTAAGCACACTGTTATTATTTATTAGGTCATCTATATGAGTATATAGATGAGGTCATCTATTATATGTACATTTCTTAATAACAATGTAAGTACGTACACAAGTCGGTCGGTGTAAAGGAAACCTAGTTAGGTGGGGATATGGCGACTCAGCTGTTTGTGAGTGTGGGTTCTCCCCACAAAGTATGTCCCATTTGTTGTCTTGTCCAGCGTGCACCGACTCCTGTACAATTCAGGAACTATTAGTTGCTACAGAAAACGCAGTGCGGGTGGCAAAGTATTGGGAGGGCAGGGTATGATTGCATTTGTTGTCGATACGAAAAGAAGAAGAATAACAATATAAGTACATAATATATAAACAATAAAAATATGTAAGTATAGGTGCTGTAATGAAAAAAACCTTTTGTATATACCTACCCAATCATTGAAGCTAGAAACTGTTATTATTTATTAGGTACTTCACAAATTACAAAGATTGGGAAAGGAATCGGTACTCATGATTACATAATGAGATCGTTCCAAAAATTGTACATAAGAAACTGTCGTATCAAGTTAGAACAAAATCGATAGAGCTATGTACAAAACTTGTATTTATAGCTTCTCGTTAACGCAAAACGGTTGGCTGATCGTACATGGCTATCAAATCAGTAGTGATTTTCCTTAGTCATTACCGCGCGAAAATTAAGTTGGACTTACGACGTCGAACCACGACAATCCGGCTTTAATACCGCTTAACATGCAACTATTCAATCTTCGGCCCCATGAACCGTGTTCCACCTGTAAATAGCTGTACTGCTTAAGAAAACGCCATCATTAATCTTTGTTCTGATAAACTGGGTAGGTACCTACTCCTGTGAAATTGTATGCAAATGCTTAGATAGGTAAAATTGTTTTATGCGTTGTTTTGTTATACTTCCGCTATTGAAATGGGATTGGTGGTCCCACCGACTTGTGACGTCAGCATTATCATCATCACCATGGAAGACGTCCAATGCTAAACATAGGCCTCTCCCTTGGAACGCCACAGAGAACAACCATTGGCTATTTGCATCTACCGATTGCCTGCGGCGCAAACAATACAATACAAATACACTTTATTGCACACCATAACAAAAATACATTTAAACTTAGATTACTACAACATAGTGTTACAATTTTAGGCGGTCTTATCGCTAAAGCGATCTCTTCCAGACAACCTGGGGCGAAAGAGACATTAATGGAGGGCTGGTGCTTAATAATAATATAGATAAATACAACAACAATATAGTCAGTTAACCTGTGGGAGACTTGCCAATGCTGCGTCTACCGGTTCGTGGTAGCCACTCGAGAACCTTTATTCCTTATTGATTATCGGTTCTTTCAGCGACCTTGTGGCCTACCCATTGCCACTTCAAATTTCAGATTCTGAGAGCTTATTAATATATTATTTGTGCCGTACTTTGTTATAATTTTCGTGACCGGTTTTTAATTCTTCGCACTTTATCTAATACCATTTGATCGAGCACTGACAAATATATTTCCCACTATATACATAGAAGAACTGTCTTATTAATAAAAATTGCTTATTTTTCTCTTACTCAAAAGTTACACAGGGAGTAGTTAATTCTAGACTAGTCACGGAATAGCTACGTGTTAATAACGGCATTAATAAATACGAAGTAGGTTCGGAGTAACAATACAATTCTTACACTGAGATTAAGGTGTATGTTATGGCAACCCACTGATATTAAAAGTAAAAAGAATGAACAAAATGACCTGGTCGAATAAAAAGACACTGGCAGTTAGGTAAATTTTGATATTTGACACTTTTATTTGACAATCACAACTATCACTCTGTATTTCTCTTACATCATTCTGTATTTCTCTTGTTGAATCCAAAATTAGAATTAGTTTTAGAATTTGTGCTATTTTTTATTAGCAGAATATTATCTATAAAGCAAGAAAGTATATAACAATTAAGCCGGGGATCTAGCCTGTTATGTATGTAACAGGCTAGACGGTGTAGCTGTATAGCAACTAACAAGAAACTACAGTGCTCCTCAAAGGACGCGTGTAAGAGCAAACCACGGTGGGCCTCAAGCACGAGCCGGCGCGTGTAATGCAAAACTTACTGAAAATGCAACCTATCCAAGAACAGAAGGCCTATTGTATGAACGCATCCGGCACGTGTACCGAAAACCAGCTGACGGCGCACAACTAGATCCACTGAATGGACCCATGGCGACGGAATCGGCTCTTCACTTAGCTTCTAACAACGAAGCGGTCATTTATTTTCGTCGGTCGGAATTTAATAAAAAATAGTTTTAAAATCAGTTCTAGTTATTTCTTAATCCGGCTGACGCCTACATAACTAGCCAAATAATAATTTATTTTATTGAGATAGGTTATTTACCTCTCCACAAGCTCAAGTCCTTATTGCAGCTAAAACTTTCAAGTGAGGTGGTATAAAGCCTCCTCTTTCATCTCCAGCCAAATCATTTTTAACCATTTCAGTAATGTAATATGCACTTGAGCATGTAAATCTATATTTATATTTAAACTCGTCTTCTTCAAGGTCTTCAAAAGGGTTATTGCGTTCACATGCCTTCACATGCCTTATTAATGGTAATATTTCTTCAATTCTTTCTATCATTCTCAAATCGTCAATGAAATAATCTCTATTCATTTTAATCCACAATAATTACAAAATCCGACACTAGTAAGTAGGTACTCGAATGAACACCAAACAAATATCTCAATGGAAGTTAAAAATATAATACAAATCTATGCTTACTCAAGCGTTAAACCATGGGGCTCCGCGGAGTAACTTTTACTCCGGGAGTAAATTTTGATTAGATAACTCCGTCCTTACTCCTAGTTTATTAATACCATAATTGCCTAATATTTGCATAAGTCTTGGAGTAAAGTTATTCTGACGCTAATCATAGTTTAATAAGGCTGGAATGTTCGTTATGAGGATAAAACTATGCCTTCTTGATTAATCATGACAGCAAATTATATTTACAATTACATTTTGCGTCTAAAAAGACTATTGTTATTGTTTAATAATGTTCTGAGAGAGCGAAAACGAATCACCTTTTATATATCTATACTTATAATAAAACTGTAACAGGTCCAATTCTATACATTGAAGATATTTTGAAAATTATGTTTGGAGGGCATTCTATAACCGATACTGTGCAGGACAGGACTTATGTAGGTAGTAAGAGGTGACCCAGGGAGCGAGCATGAGTACATTTTCACATACATATTTCATATTTTTAAACATTTTTATCATTCAGTACAAAATAAATCAAGAATAAATTAATTCAATGTCGTGCGACTTGCATCACTGGACTAGAAGTAGAGATAGGAGATCTTTCGTGCTCGCTCACTGCTTGATACACACGTACGGCACACATATAGCCCGCCAACCCAGTGATTAGGTTGGCTAACATGTTAAATTCTACTTAAAATTATAGGGAAAACATTAATTTTATATAACGAAAATAATGTAAACATTTGTTGAAACCATACATGAATGTAACTTCTGAATATTTATTATGTAAATAGCTGCAATCAGTAGAAAAAACCACCACAAGCGAACGGAATTGCTGTGATTGGTTGAGCTCATCACGCACACATAATAATATGATCTTGTATTAGCTGTTTATGATTGCCTAGTAGCGACCATACAAAACTGTTTGACACGGCAGATTAGTCGCAGTCGTCGTTCAGTTCTCATCTAGTAAACACAAGTGGTATAAATAGGGCAGTCGTCGTTCAGTTCTCATCTAGTAAACACAAGTGGTATAAATAGGGCAGTCGTCGAGCAGCATTCATCTAGTAAACATAAAGTGTTCACAAATTAAAATTAGCTAATTTCAGTGCGTTTTAGGGACTATTTTTAGTAATTAATTAATTGTTAATTAATCAATCTCAGTCAGATCGACACAGTACTTAATAGTCTGTAGAGAAGTGATATTATTTAGGTAAACATTGTGTGTAATGTCAGCCAGATTGGCACATAAGAATTAATAGTTTGTTTAAGTACCTATAGATAACGCGTAATAGAATAAGGTATACAAGTGGTGTAAATTTTGTGATTGTACTAATTATTTGTATTCAGTCAGATGGACATAGATATTGTAAATATAGTGTTTAATGTACAATGATAAAGTTGTATGTTCATTGATAAAGTAATGAAAGTAAAGTAAACAGTCAGTCAGATGGCATTTTGTTATTAGAACCAAAGTGTAAGTTTTATAGTGTTTAATATGTGTTTATAGTTCTAAGCTGAATCGTGTAAGTACATACTTGTTTTGCATCAAGGGCGGACATACCGTCGACATTCTTGTCCATGTAAATTAAATAATAATTAGACTATTTGTTTATGTATACAATTGTTTTATTTACACGGATTGCACTGGGTATATCTTTATGCTATTTGTTCCCAAACCAGCGCACAATGTGTAGGAATTGGAGCCATCAGGGCTAACTGAACTATCGAAGGACATTGTAAACAACCAGTTCCCCACATTTTGGTCCATGCGAGCCGGATTAAGGGGGCATAAGTTCCTTGTAATCCGGGTCGATTGGATTTAGAGGACATAAACGTATATCCCAGTGCAAGCCGTGTACTTATTTGTAGGTTATATTGTGTAAATATTTTGTATGTACATTGTCTATTGTTGTGTTTAATAAGTGGACTATATTACGCACTGAACTTTGAACTATATTTTTCGAACTCTTTGTGAACATTTAATTTGTGAACACACGATGCCTGTGACACGGTCAGTGGGAAGAAGGACGGAGGTACCGTCCATCATTGTGACCACTTCACAGGAAGGGTCGGCAGAGACGATAACGGTCACGGAACAGACCACGTCTAGGGAATCTGCGAAAGTCGGCGAGTCGGCACAAGGCCGCCCGATCACCGCCGCAGAACCCACTATAGAAAATGTGATTGAACCACGCCCCACTGTGTCCACTATGTCTACTCGACAGAAACAACGCCGCTTAGCCGCCGCCAAGGCCGAACTTGCGCGATTGAAACTGGAGGCTGCCGCAGCAAAAGTCGCTGCCATAGAAGCTGAATCCTCAGATGATGACCTTGAATCGGTGATCACCGAACGACATGAGGAGCAGAGGGTGCAGTCCTGGCTGCAGACAGGCCGACTGCTCACCCTAGATGACGAGCCTCGCACCGCAGGAGGAAAGCAGAACGAACCGCACCTGCCGTCCGAACCTCTGGTCCCAGTGGATGACTGGAGACCTTCGGCAGCTGCACCGGCGGGAGTCACTGCCGCACCCCCGTCCCTGCAACCTTCGGGCATAGCTTGCGCCGCGCATCACACATCAGCACCAACGGCGACGACGACGACGCCAGTATACAGGTATCCCAACCAGAGGGATGCTCCAGCTTACCACAGGACGTCGTGGTATTATCCTGCGCCGATGCCGCCGCCAGTGACCACCACGACCTGGGTCCTGAACCGGCATCCGCAGCCGACTGCGCCAGTGAGCGGGACAAGCTCCTGGCTACCGCAAACAGCAGCGCCGCCGCCGGGGGTCACTGCCACCCCCTGGCTGGCGCACTCCACCATGCCGCCGCAGCCGGGGGTCACAGCCGCTCCCTGGCCGGCGCACTCCACCGCGCCACCGCAGCCGGGGGACACTGCCGCCCCCTGGCCGGTGCGATCCGCCGCGCCACCTCCGCCAACGGGTGTGAGAGACCCGTGGCAACCGGCGCACACAACCGCGCCACCGCAGCCGGGGGACACTGCCGCCCCCTGGCCGGCGCGATCTGCCGCGCCACCTCCGCCAACGGGTGTGAGAGACCCGTGGCAACCGCCGCGGACAGCCGCGTCGCCGCAGCCGGGGGACACGGTCTCCCCCTGGCAGGCGCACTCGGCCGGGCCGCCGCCGCCGCCAGCGAGCACTGCCGCCTCCTGGCAGCAACAGCAAACAGCGCCGCAGCAGCCGACGGGTGCCGCCGACCCGTGGCTGACGAACGCCGCAGCGCCGCCACCGATCCCCACAAGGGGGGTCCAGCCTGCAGCCACATCTTGGCCGCCGCACACAGATGACCGAGGTAACGCAAATCATACTCCAAAGACAGACATACAGGAGCTTGCGTCGGCTATCACGAATGTTATGCAAACTACACAACGCAATCATTCACCGCGCTATGCGGAATTACCGTTTTTCAACGGCTCCCATCAGGAATGGTTGACCTTCAGGGCAGCGTATAGCGAGTCTGCGCGTTATTTATCGCCATTAGAAAACATGTCAAGGTTAAGGAAAAGCCTGAAAGGCACCGCTAGGGAAGCAGTACAGGGACTCCTTATTGCTAATGCTGACCCAAATAGTATTATGCGCACATTAGAAATGCGTTTTGGGAGGCCAGACGCCATAGCGATGGCCGAAATAGATCGCCTTAAAACATTGCCACGACTAGGGGACAGTCCTAGGGATATATGCACATTTGCCACTAAGATTGAAAATGCAATTAGTACCCTTCAAGCATTGAATTGTATATATTATATGTTTAATC
Organism: Furcula furcula; assembly: GCA_911728495.1. Classification (NCBI taxonomy): domain Eukaryota; kingdom Metazoa; phylum Arthropoda; class Insecta; order Lepidoptera; family Notodontidae; genus Furcula; species Furcula furcula. The sequence continues at coordinate 19,294,834 of OU452244.1, forward strand.
CAGAAATAACAAAGATGTTGATAGATAAGCTGACTGCTACGACGAAAAGACAGTGGTACGAGTTCGCCGCATCGCAGCCCAGAGGCGAGCCGGACTTGCTGAAATTTAGCCGCTTCATCACGAGAGAGGCGGAAATATGCAGCCCGTACGCCCCACCGGAGCCGATCGCTTCAGCGGACAGAGGCACGCAGCCACCGCAGCACAGGATACAGCGGGTAAATACAGCTCAATCTAATTATAAGGATAAACCATTGTGTCAGTTATGCGGTCGGCGGGGTCATTATAACGGTGACTGCCCAGAGCTAAGGAAGCTGTCGGTAAACAGTAGATGGGACGTCGCAAAGAAATGTAGTCTATGTTTTAGATGCCTAAATGTACGCACCAAACAACATAGGTGCAAAACAAGGAAATGCGGCATAGGCGGCTGTCCACATGCTCACCACAGACTGCTTCATCACGCGAAGCCACCCCACGCTACGAATCAACAGGACAGCCCAGAACCAATGGAAGAGAAGGTGAATTCTGCATGGGCACCTCAAGCTTCATTTTTAAAAATATTACCCGTGCGTGTTTCAGGACCAAACGGAACAGCGGACACATACGCGCTTCTCGACGATGGGTCGACGGTGACGCTCATCGACGCCGAGCTCGCCGACCAGATAGGCGTCACCGGGCCCGAAGAACCGCTCAATATCGCCGGGTTTGACGGCAGCCTGAATGCGCAACGGGCCTCGCGCCGCGTGTCCTTCACCATGAGAGGGAAGACAGGCGGGAGTCTAGAGGTACGTGCTCGTACTATGCATAAATTAGAATTAGCGTCACAAAGGATACCGTATGGGATTGTAGACAAATGTAAACACCTGCGCGAACTCAGGAATGATCTGCAATACAGAGAAGCGCAACCCAGGATTCTTGTGGGCCAGGATAACTGGCATTTGTTGCTAGCAACGGAGACTCGTACCGGCGGGAGAGACCAACCAGTAGCCTCGTTGACTGCGCTCGGTTGGGTCTTGCATGGAAGCCACACTAGAACTTTAGGACATAGAGTAAATTTTATTCAACACTGTACAGCCGATGAGGAATTAGAGGCAACTGTAAAACAATATATTGCTAGCGACAACCTGTATATAGAACCTAAAAAGCCGATTAGCAATCTAGGTGAGAAGGCACTGCATACATTAGAAGAATCAACGAAAAGGACCGCAGAAGGGAGACATGAGACTGCTCTGCTATGGCGAACCCCGGACCCTCAGCTACCGAACAATTATGAAAACACTCAATGGAGACTGCACGGGGTTGAGAAACAATTTGATCGCGATCCGGACCTCAAAGTCAGGTACACCGAACAGATTAACGCGCTCATTAGCAAAGGATACACGGAGCGAGCACCACCTCTGACTGAAGGAAAGGTGTGGTGCCTCCCACATTTCGCAGTATTTAATCCACAGAAGCCAGACAAGATTTGTATTGTACACAACGCTGCAACCGAAACGAGAGGAGTGTGTCTTAACGTTAAACTGTTGACAGGTCCTGATCTACTGCAACCTTCACTAGGGTCTGCAACCGCACAGCATGGCCCACCAGGGGCTACTGCCATTGAACGTGGCCCATCAGGGGTTACAAACACAGAACGTGGTCCATCGAGAGCAAGTGTCAAACGGGATGACCCACCAGGCGTCATTGCCACAGAACGTGGCCCACCAGGGGCTACCACTGAAGACCACGGCGTACCAGAGGACTCAACCAAAGAACATAGCCCTCCAACGGTTATAGCAACGGACCGTGGTCCACCAGGTGCTACAATCTTCGGCCTGCTATCAGTCACGATAGAAAGAACTCACCAAAAGAGGTATGTTGTCATATTTACTTGCCTAACCACGAGAGCGATACATTTAGAAGTTGCAGGGTCTCTCAGTACCGACTCTGCAATAATGGCACTGAGGCGAATGATCGCGCGTCGCGGACAGCCGGTCCAAATCTGGTCGGACAACGGCACCAACTTCCACGGCGCCGAGCGCGAGCTTCGCCGTGCCATACAGGAAGCCGTCGAAGAGGAAGCTTCAAAGAACGCCATCGAGTGGCGTTTCATTCCGCCCGGCGCGCCATTCATGGGCGGCGCCTGGGAGCGGATGGTGCGCTCTGTGAAGACTGCACTGGCCGCCACGCTCCGCGAGCGGCACCCTAAAGAAGAGGTGCTGCACACTCTGCTGACCGAGGCCGAGTATTCGGTCAATAGTCGGCCGCTCACCCATGTCTCTGTGAGCGCCGAAGATCCAGAGGCCCTGACCCCCAACCACTTCTTGTTGGGCGGGTCAGGCCGTGTCACCTCGCCGGGTGACTTCGCCGACGACGACGTGAATCTGCGAGCCAGCTGGCGCGCCGCCCAACGTCTCGCTGACGTGTTTTGGGCGCGCTGGCTGAAGGAGTACCTGCCGGAGCTCCGAAACCGGCGGGAGCCCCACTCCAAGGGCCCATCGCTCAAACTGGGCGACCTGGTCCAAGTGGTGGACCCAAACCTGCCACGCAACGTCTGGGTGCGAGGCATCATCTGCGCCACGCATCCCGGGCCTGACGGCGTGGTCCGGACCGTCGACATCAGAACGAGAGGAGGCATTCTGCGACGGCCAGTGAAGATCATCGTGTTTCCTGACATCAAGTCATCGCCTGCACCACTTGGGGATGCATCTCCGCCGGCTGCGCCACCGGCAGATGCACGGCGGGAGAGATGTGCAGGACAGGACTTATGTAGGTAGTAAGAGGTGACCCAGGGAGCGAGCATGAGTACATTTTCACATACATATTTCATATTTTTAAACATTTTTATCATTCAGTACAAAATAAATCAAGAATAAATTAATTCAATGTCGTGCGACTTGCATCACTGGACTAGAAGTAGAGATAGGAGATCTTTCGTGCTCGCTCACTGCTTGATACACACGTACGGCACACATATAGCCCGCCAACCCAGTGATTAGGTTGGCTAACATGTTAAATTCTACTTAAAATTATAGGGAAAACATTAATTTTATATAACGAAAATAATGTAAACATTTGTTGAAACCATACATGAATGTAACTTCTGAATATTTATTATGTAAATAGCTGCAATCAGTAGAAAAAACCACCACAAGCGAACGGAATTGCTGTGATTGGTTGAGCTCATCACGCACACATAATAATATGATCTTGTATTAGCTGTTTATGATTGCCTAGTAGCGACCATACAAAACTGTTTGACACGGCAGATTAGTCGCAGTCGTCGTTCAGTTCTCATCTAGTAAACACAAGTGGTATAAATAGGGCAGTCGTCGTTCAGTTCTCATCTAGTAAACACAAGTGGTATAAATAGGGCAGTCGTCGAGCAGCATTCATCTAGTAAACATAAAGTGTTCACAAATTAAAATTAGCTAATTTCAGTGCGTTTTAGGGACTATTTTTAGTAATTAATTAATTGTTAATTAATCAATCTCAGTCAGATCGACACAGTACTTAATAGTCTGTAGAGAAGTGATATTATTTAGGTAAACATTGTGTGTAATGTCAGCCAGATTGGCACATAAGAATTAATAGTTTGTTTAAGTACCTATAGATAACGCGTAATAGAATAAGGTATACAAGTGGTGTAAATTTTGTGATTGTACTAATTATTTGTATTCAGTCAGATGGACATAGATATTGTAAATATAGTGTTTAATGTACAATGATAAAGTTGTATGTTCATTGATAAAGTAATGAAAGTAAAGTAAACAGTCAGTCAGATGGCATTTTGTTATTAGAACCAAAGTGTAAGTTTTATAGTGTTTAATATGTGTTTATAGTTCTAAGCTGAATCGTGTAAGTACATACTTGTTTTGCATCAAGGGCGGACATACCGTCGACATTCTTGTCCATGTAAATTAAATAATAATTAGACTATTTGTTTATGTATACAATTGTTTTATTTACACGGATTGCACTGGGTATATCTTTATGCTATTTGTTCCCAAACCAGCGCACAATGTGTAGGAATTGGAGCCATCAGGGCTAACTGAACTATCGAAGGACATTGTAAACAACCAGTTCCCCACAGATACTGAGGCCGAAAATGTAATTTTTTTAATTTTTGTCTGTCTGTCTGTCTGTCTGTATCACGGCTGCGCATCACGCCGAAACTAATGAATGGATTCAAATGAAACTTGGCATGATTTGAGATCTTACTACGAGGTAGGACATAGGATACTTTTTATCCCGTAATCTAGCACGGTTCTTTTGGGAGAGGGGATTAAAGTCAAAATGGGTACTTGGTTATACGCTTGGTCCGATTTTATCAATTTTTCTTTATAATATAATAAATATTAGTAAGGGAACACTCATAGAGAGTTGTTATCAAGGTTTTGTAATCGATCGGGTTAAGCAACGTTAGGTAAGGTCACTAAATAGATGGGTGACCGTTTAACGCCATTTGAACTAAACGGGTCCGTGCTTCGGAGAGCAAGTATAAAGTGGGTCCCAGTTTTTAACCGATTATAAAAAAGGAGATTATGTATTCGATGCGAATGTCTGTTATTAAAAGTTTAGTTAACTTACAAATAGCGCATGCGGAGCTGCGTGGGTCAGCTAGTTCTAAAATAAAACTGTTTAGGTACGTGGGCAAATATAAAATAAGTCAGTATCAAAGACATTTAGCTATTATATTTAATCTCTTTGCTTAGTCTAAACATCCTCGAGACATTTGCCGCCTACGCGATTTAATGGAATCGACAAATGATAAGACTACTTAATGGAATTTGTTCTGAGATATGATATCTACCTTTTTCAGCATTGTTAAAATGTGTACAAATAAGAAATTTATTTTCGGATTGGTTTTTGCATTGAAATAAATTTCAATATAAATACGTTTGTAAAAGTATAAACTCATAACAGTCTAGACACCAGAAAACGAATCATAATAAACGCCTGAACAAATGAAAATTTGTTTGGATGAAAATCCAACATAGCCAAAAACCAGCTCAATTAAAGTAGCTTTTCGACCCTTCTCTTAAAAGCTACAGTGCCACGGGTAAAAGTAAATACACAGACAAACATAGGTGTTAAACTAATATCACCCCACTTTCTTGCGCCGGGGGTTAAAAATTGTGTTATAAAACAGAAGAAAGAATTTCAAATTTAAATCCTGCAAAGCATGGCTGGTCCCACAAAGTCAGAAACATTGGGTCGTGGCGTCACGGCTGGCTGCCTTTTCCTCTACGACAAAATGCACTCACGCCTCAGTCGGGCCGCGTGCACTCAGGAATGCATTTACATATTGATCTCCAAATCACAGTAGCTTTCTCAAACGCAAATAAAACGTCTATGTTTTCTTCATAAATGCTGACTTCTAAATTTTATGTGCCTATGCTGTAATTTGCAAGTTTTTTTTTTAGTTTTTCAGTTGCGTGTAAAATAAAATTACTTAATGTTGTCTTTTACTTACGCGAATATTACACATTGAAATCAAACTACTTTTACGGATTTTATCGCGGTTTATTTTAGATTGTACTATCCCGACGTTTCGAATGCTTTGCAGCACCAATGGTCACGGGCGTACTAAAATGTTGAAAGTCCTTAGGTCACAATTATGCCGGTGTACCCTCAGGTCTTCTTAGTTATTATTGTTGGTCCGATCTACGCAGTAAGAGCTTACAGTATCTTGAGGCCGTGCAGTGTTATGCTTGATATTGGATTTAATTATATTTATCACAGGATCCAAGCCGGTGGTAACACCCAACCATCTTCTCTATTGAAATTAGGATGTTTTTTGATTTCAATAGCCTCACGAATTATCCTAGGTAGGAATCGGTGTTCTTTTGCGAGGATTTGAAAATACCGACCTGAGCTTGGTTTAGGTACGATATCAGCTTCAGATTAAATCAATTTACTTTGTGTTATATAAATCATACATTTTTTTTTTAATGAAAAGATCTTAACTTTACATTTAGATATTCCTTTTTTTCTAATCAAATTAAAACCATTTCACAGCCACATGTTCAGTCTATTTAAAGAAATTGTATTGGCAACTGTTAAAATCAACCAAAACTGTCCAGGACATACATGCCAGGGGGCATGAAAACCATTGCATCAACACAACAGGACGGTAATTGCTACCACTGATAGTAATTTGCCTACTTCAACAAAGGCAACATTAAAAGCCAGAGCATTTTATTGCCATAAATCATGACGCACTTTAACGATCCATTAGTGGTAGTGGCCCATCCCCGACCGATGTGTGTGGACAGTTCATTTGGATTATTACAATTTCTCGGTAACGTATACAATTTGTTTTACAACGTCCCATCTATGTAGTAGTTTTTATTTTTATTCAACCTAGTGATGACACAAGTAAGACGTTCTTCTGGTGGTATGTGTCACCCCTGCCTATAGACATTTGCAAATTACTCCCCTTCGTCTCTAGATACAATAGTTATTAAACCTCTTGAGCTCGCTTATTTCACCGGCTACGGTGCCCTTTAGACCGGAATATAGCAATCTTTACACATTGCTTCTAGGTGGCAGAATATCTGACTCTGCGGTGGAACCTTCCTAGACGGTCTTTTGTTGTTGTCGAAAAGGAAACCTTTATAAGGTACCCAGTCTGATATTTACTCACTAAAATCTCCCCAGTGGCATTCGTGGACAGTATCCGTTCAGACCTTGCCAGGGTATCTCTAGCAACGGACGCTTGGTAATATACGTCCTGGTGAGAACAGAAGTGGCTCTCTTTTTCTTCTCCTGGTACTCTGGTTATTGTAATCGCTGATTTATCTTACTGTTTTTTATTATGTTGAGTTTTTTTTTATTATTAAAATCCACATCTTTGAGTGGAAAACAACAGTGTTCCTACGGTGAATAAGATTTTTCGTGCTCTGGTAAGGGAGGGGAACAACGCCCGATTAAGATTGAAGCAGCCTGACTGGAGAAATACCTCCAGAGGTTGTATCGAAATAAGGTGGCACACCTGCGAATGGTGTTGTTTCTTGTAGTAAATAGTTTTAAATTACTTCTGAGCAACTGTTGTGGTAGACGTATTCTAGCTGCGTTCTTCAGCTCCGGAGAGATTAGTTCGGTTTTTGTCTGTATATTATTAGTTAGTACTTAGGACTGTGTTGTTGCATTGGACCTACTACGAGACCTATAATAAAACGTGAATACTACATATTTCTACGAAACTTATACTTTATTTCGATAAATTTCATCGTGTTGCAGCGGCTCCATCCCAAGTAGAAACTTGGGATGGAGCCGCTGTAACACGATGTCGATGTCCTGCTGGGAGATACACGTAGATTCGTGGCGTAAAATAAAACAGGATAAGTGTTGGTTGATGAGTTCTTATGCTTGCTGCCGGCGCACCCGCCATTATTATTCTTATTGACATTTGTTGACATTTGTCTTAACGTTGTCAGCATAAAAATCTAATCTCAAATGAATTAGTCATAAACAGTGGTAATGCTATTATAACTTTTATATGATCTGGCAAGAAACTCAGTGGGCTTGTAATTTTTTCACTTGGTTTTAAACATTGTTTGTTTTGTTACAATTAAATTAACATTAGCGACAGTGTGTCCTGCCGTTCGAAACATAAAGCAAGGGAGAAAAGAAGAAAACAATAAATTACGACAAAAATTACAACAAACTAAAAGGTTTAAGGGATAGTAGTCAGACCAGTCCCCCCCAAGCAGCAACCGCGCACGAGTTGACTCGAGCAGCAGCCATCACTTCCCTCAACCATATTAGACATATTAGAGGGAAGGGGGTGACCCGCCACACGAAGCCGCCACAAGCAATTATTAACCTATCTATTAGCTACTAGAGAAGCTAAAACCGTCTCAATCCCATTTAACTCTGCGATGCAAGTTAAGAACATTACGAATGCAAGAGATTCTTCCGTATTACGACTCTGAGTCGATCTATGGACGACAGGAATATAAATACGGCTGCCGGGACAGTTGAATCGATCGACCTTTTAGCAAATTAGGCTTAAAACATTTTAAGATTACATAAACGCCTAGCAAAGGATTGCTTACATTACGAATGGGGATAAAAACCTTTTGGAACTAAAAAGAGAACTTTATTACGAGATTTATTGTTGGAGCTGTAAAAGTTTGTTACTAATGAAATTTTATTATTTACCGTTTTAATAGAATTAATTATTAAAACCATCTACGTATGTATGCCGTATGGCTTATGTTATGAATGCAGTAAAAGCTTATCATAAAAATAGCTTGGGTAAGGCTGTCTTTACTACCTATCTGACTGTGTTGTTAAATAATAAGTACAACATTTAAAGTTTAGTCATACTTACATAAATAAAATAGACCGCCAAATTACTACGGGTAAATGTAAAATAGGTATTAAAAGTTATTTATTTTATTTTATTTATTTATTAAACAGAATTCTTACCACTAACAGAAAACCTTATGTGATAAGTGCTTACAATTATAATAATTAGCTATTAGTATTACAATTCTGTGTCTTACAATAGTTACGTTACAATACTGCTGCCAGCTGACATGAACTCAAAGTAGCGCCCTCTGATAGTATAAATGTATGTACTGTGCATGAGAATAGGTCTAGCGTTGAATCATATGCGATGATGAGGTTGATGTAAGTATGCGCGCGGGTTCCTTCGGAGTCGCTGGACGCTCGGGGTGTGGGCCCCTTGAGCGTCCATTGAGTACGGCGGCGACTCCGAGGAGGACGGCGACGGGGTTGCGACCCCCGTCCCCGTGAGCACCGTGACAGGTTCCCGGAGGCTATAATGCGCCCCACGGCGGCGGGCTCGGCAAGGCACTGAGGGACCCCTGGTGTAGATCCCGCCGGAGAGCCCTGGGGTCTCCCCTCTTATGTGCCGATGCGACAGCCTCGGGGGTTTTAGTGGGTAAGAATCCCACATACCCCGGTCGAGCCCCACAGCTCCAGGGGATCTTTAGAAGATTTCCCCCGCGTCAAAAAAAAAAAAAAAAGTATGCGCGCGGGTTAGCGGCGCGAACTGGCCCAGGTTAGAGCGTGCGGGTGGTGGCGCCAGCAGACACTGGTGACACTCTCGCACTGCGGTACGGCGCGGTTATAGCAACTTACGAACATCCGCGATTCTCGTCAGCTGCCGGAGAACAGCCCTGCTATTCTTTAAGCAACACAACCTCGAGTTCGACGCTGCGGGCAGCGGCGAGTTACGTTTTCGTACATACTAACTTTTCTTACGTAGCAATACCCCCACGAGAATTTACGGTTTTCAGTGTCAACTACTTAAGGTCGAATAGTCTATCAGTCAGTTCGTAGTTAAGCCAGAATGCGATAGTGAATATGGATTTTAACAGCGTTAAGCTCGACGTCGTATTCAAGGCTGGCTCGACGTCGAGCTTGCCATCGAGTACAGCCACGATAGTAGGTATGATTCTACCGTCTAATAGCGTCGTGCCTGCGGTTAAAGGGTTCAGACTCCAGGTTTCGTTAGTTTTACTGCAGGCGTAAAAAGTAGGTATAGTTAATTTTATCAATTGTGATTGCATAGTGATGTAATCACACTATCCCGTAGGCTGACTGGATAGTCAGCCTACGGGATAGTGGGATTGCAGTCAAGCTATCGATCGAAAAAACAGTTATTATTATCACATCTACACATATGTTATATGCTTATATATATGTTCTGTGAGCATTAATATGTATTAGTCTTTTTGCTAACATGAATTTTACAGTATTAGCGGCCCACTATGGCTTCGCCCTTAGCTATGTGTGCGTGTTTTTTTTTTATAGTACCTACATAATATTTAACGTTGGGTCTTGAACTGTACAAACCTTCAAACCACAGAAAACAATTAATACTCTACAAACACAGAATAGTTTTTTGAAAAGTTTATTAAACTTTAATCCTTGTTTAGAGAGTTAACGATACTTAACCTTCAGTTCAGGAAGAAGTGACAGTGAAAACCAAAACCAATGTGTAGTTTAGCACAAATAAGCGAACCCATAGGGTGTCCGGGTAAGAATATCACCGTCCCATTTCCTCCCGCTGGGTGTCCGTAAGAGGCGGCTAAGGGAGAACAAGAAGATTGCCAGCAGCGTCTTTCTATTGGATTACCTACCATCTACACTGCGGTCCCCAAGACGCCTGCCAAGCGTGGGAATTATGGCAACCCCTCCCTTCTAAGGGGGAGGCATTTGTTCAACAGTGGACTTTTTACGGCTGCTGATGAAGCGAACAAAGAAAGAGACTTTGGTTTGTACTATTTAGAGACATATAATTCAGCAATACAATATACATATTAGGCTGATGTGGTGGCCCCGGCGTGCGGGGCTTCCGCGAATGCATGTGGAACATAATTGTTAGCTACCGCAAAATTTCATATGTGGCTGGCTTACATAACATAGTGGGAATGTTCGAGCGAGCTCCGCTTGTTATCTGTAGGAACTACAAAACAAATCATATAATATAGGTAATATTAGGAAATCGCTTCACGTCTGGAGTGTGGGTCCTAGACGTCTATCGAGTACGGCGGCAACTCCGGCGGCAGGGTTGAAGGGTACCCGATGCAGATCTAACCGGAGAACTCATCATGTGCCGATGCGATAGCCACAGGGGCTTAAGTGGTGGTAAGCCTGGTTGGTTTATTCTCTTTACGTCGCTTCCCAAGATGCTGCCCTTACATCAGAGTTGTTCAGGACGACTATAATACGACGAAAGGACAAAATAGTGTTTGTGTTACAGAGTGTTGTGTTTTATAGTAATATATAATTAAGTTTTATAACTCTGCGATAGTTAAGAGCCTAGATTTAATTTCCTAATAAATTATAATATAGTTCTGTGTATAAGCTCACTATCCCGAGGAGGGGTGAGCTGAATCAGTTATAGATAGCCTAGCCTAGGTCTCATAGTACTTACTATTTGTAATTAGCGTAGGGTAATAGTATAATAGAAGTACCCACATGCCCTAGATGTGCTAAGCACATATATGAACGGCAAATAGCTATTTGCAGCTAGGTCCCAAATCTAGGAACCAACTCAGGACCTAGATCTGGGTCCGCCTTGGTGGGTCTAAGTGCCTAAACAGCACTGATGTACATATTTCCATAGTTATAGGCAGTTGTTCTATCGCATATCATGTTTTCTAGGGTTTTTGCTATGACCTAGGCCCCTAGGTGGTCTAGATCATAGATATACAGATAGTACACATCGCAGGCTACCTATCGGTACTATTTGTGGGCATGTGGATGCTACGGGCAGGGCGCAGGCGAAGTGACAAGCGGCCAAAGCATAGTCGTCGCGCCCCTATTACAGTATTTATCGGCCTGTAGTTCCCTAACAGAAATAGATAGATAAACCCTATGTACACCGTTAGAAAGCTGCTTACACGCACTTTCTAACGGTATAGGTATCATGTATGTGTCTAGAATAGCCTAAGTAGAATAAGTGAAAATGTACAGTTTTGATAATAAAAATTAACGTTAGTGGCTGCCTCGGTGGGGCTCTCGTTACGGTAAAGTTCCCTGCAAGGATAGTAAATGCGCATTCGGAGTCCAAATATCGCCAACTACCATCTTGTGCGAAATGACCGTGACACCTCCCTCGGAGGTGGCACTGCCATCTATTACAGAAGGGCCCTGCACTGCATCCCTATCGATCCCCCTGCGCTCACTAATATAGAGGCCTCGGTTTGCCGCCTCTCTCTTTCCGGCCATTCGGCTGTCACTATCGCCTCTATCTATCTTCCACCTGATAAGCGGCCCCTCAGGAGTGATATCGAGTCACTCCTTGACCTGGACAACGCGGTCATTCTGGCCGGCGACTTCAACTGCAAGCATGTCAGGTGGAATTGTAACGTCACCACCGGCAACGGCAGGTGCCTCGACGGCTTGGTCGACGTTCTCGACTTTGACGTCATCGCACCTATGCGCCCGACCCATTACCCCAATAATGTCAATCACCGCCCCGATATCTTAGACATGGCCCTCCTGAAGGGCGTGACCCTCCGGTTGCGCTCCTTAGAGGTTCTCCATGAGCTAGATTCTGACCACCGACCGGTCCTAATGGAACTAGGTCCGCCACCCATTTCCCAGCCGGTCACTAGGACCGTTCTGGACTGGCATCAGCTAAACACCTGTTTAGCCGATGCCGACTCTCCGAATCTTGCCCGCTTCCCGGCGCAAATCTCGTCCCCTCAGGACACCGACCAAGCAATCGGCGCTTTCACCGATCATCTCAAATCGGCCATCAGCCAGTCCTCCCGGCAGGTTGAAGCGGACAACTTTTACGCTGTGCGCTTCAAGCTGCCCGATGACATTAGGGAATTAGTCCGCGCTAAAAACGCGGCTATTCGCGCGTACGACTCCTACCCCACCGATGCCAATCGGGTCCGCATGCGTGCTTTGCAGAGGGACGTGAAGCGCAGCATCGCGGAACTCAGGGAGGCTCGATGGGGAGGGTTTCTAGAGGAGATCTCGCCGTCACACCAGGCTTACTGGCGGCTCGCGAGATCCCTCAAAACCGACACAGTAGCTACCATGCCCCCCTTGACCCGCCCTTCAGGCGACCCACCCGCGTTCGAGGACGACGAGAAGGCTGAGGTTCTCGCTGACTCTCTAGAGAGTCAGTGCACACCCAGCTCCGCTCCCGTCGATCCGGCGCACCTCGATCTTGTGGATAGGGAAGTAGAGCGCAGGTCCTCACTCCCTCCCACCGAATCCCTCTCCCCGGTCACGCAAACCGAGGTGGAAGACCTGATCAAAGGCCTTAAGCCGAAGAAAGCACCGGGCTCCGACGGCATCTCCAATCGCGTTCTCAAGGTTCTCCCTGTCCATCTGATATGTCTTTTAGTGACTATCTTCAACGCAGCCATGTCCCACTGCGTCTTTCCTGCCGAATGGAAAGACGCGGATGTAGTAGGTATCCCTAAGCCGGGTAAGCCTCGCAGCAGCCCTGCGAGCTACCGGCCTATCAGTCTTCTCAAGTCTCTCGGCAAACTCTATGAGCGCTTGCTATTAGCGAGACTCAAAGACTTTGTCAGTTCTAATAATATCCTTATTGACGAGCAGTTTGGCTTTCGAACCAGACACTCTTGCGTCCACCAGGTGCACCGCCTCACGGAGCACATCCTGACCGGGCTCAACCAGCCCAAGCCCGTCTACACAGGCGCCCTATTCTTCGATGTTGCCAAGGCCTTCGACAAGGTCTGGCACAACGGCTTGATATACAAGCTCTTCCAGTTAGGAGTCCCCGATAGGCTCGTACTCATCATACGAGACTTTCTCTCGAATCGTACCTTTCGATACCGGGTCGAAGGTACGTTTTCTTCGCCTCATCCTATACAGGCCGGAGTCCCTCAGGGCTCCGTGCTCTCTCCCCTCTTGTTCAGCCTGTTCACGAACGACATTCCTCGTTCGAGCAGAGTCCAACTCGCCCTTTACGCGGATGACACCGCTCTCTACTATTCCCATAGGAACATGTCCTTTTTAACGCGTGCTCTTCAAGCCGCAGTCGACGCCCTGGGTCAATGGTTCCGTACGTGGCGCATAGAGGTGAACCCGGAGAAGAGTGCCGCGGTGGTCTTCTCCCGGGGACCCGCCAATATGTTCTCCGCGCGGAGCCTTCGGCCCAACAGACGACTAGCTCCAATATCCCTATTCAATCGCCCTATCCCCTGGACTAGGAAGGTTAAGTACCTCGGAGTCACCTTGGACTCCCGCATGACTTTCGGCCCGCACATTAGGTCCGTCCGCAATCGAGCGGCTTTCGTATTAGGTCGCCTGTATCCCCTTCTCTGCAAGCGGAGTAAAATGTCGCTTAGAAATAAGTTGACATTATACAAAGCTTGCATTCGCCCTATCATGACTTACGCGAGTGTAGTTTTTGCGCACGCCGCCCGCACCCATATCGATAGCCTCCAAGTTATCCAGAATCGTTTCCTCCGTCGCGCCGTCGGTGCCCCGTGGTACATGCGGAACGTAGATCTGCATTCCGATTTCAAATTAGATCCCCTTCGTAAGTTCCTCAAAGAAGCGTCGAAACGCTACTTTGAATCCGCGTCCCGTCACGCGAACAGTTTAATCCGCGCCGCCGCCGATTACGCCGCTAGTCCTTCTGACTCGCGCCGCAGACCACGGCACGTACTGCTCGACCCTCCTGACCCCATGACGGTCCTATTGGACCGGGATGCGCCGACCCCTCCCCGACAACCGTATGCTACACTAGCTATCAGACACCGGTCTCGCCGGCGAGGCCGAAGGGTCGTACGTATGCGACCGCAACGACGTGCATCACCCCACTGAGTTTCTTGCCGGTTCTTCTCAGTGGGGGCGCGTTGTGAACCGGTGGTAAACTCAGCCCTCTCTTAAGCGACAGCCCAAGCCGAGGCCGTGCCTCCCTGAGGTGCCCTTGTGCTCGTCGCTACTTCTGCCGTAAAGGCTAGAGCGCTTCAAGCGCTCGCCTCCTATTGTCCGGTGAAGCTGCAATAGCCATCTGCGGTTAACAGCGTCTATCATTCCCAAAAAAAAAAAAAAAAAAAAAAAGCGCCACTGTCGGTGAACAAGCAAGCGGTCGACGCGGGAACTAAAAGCAAGATATAAATAGAAGAAAAGAATATTCAGTACGAAGAGCGCCACCGTCGGAGCCACTATCAAGCTTGCTATCAAATTGGGAGTTCTTATTTCACGGACACCTTGTAACCAACCTACATTGTAACCAACAGCGTCAACACTCTTCGGCGGGTTCATACCGTACCAGCGATAGCTACAGACACACAGGACGTCAGTGGCTCGTGCATTCGGGTCCGCCCGTCCTGCACATTCGCTGGTCGCATCGAGCCGGATTACCGAAGAATCGGCTGAAGAGTACCAACCAGCATTCGCTGGTCCTACGGAGCCGGATTACCGAAGAACCGGCTGAAGAGCTGAAGATTTGAACTGAAGAACAGAAAATTTGGACTGAAGACTTACAAGATGCCCATAACGCGTTCAAGAGGACGGGCTCCCGAGGCGTGGATGATTGAGGTGGGGGGGGCCCCCACCCCCAGAGAAGAACCGTCCGTTCGCCACGAGCTGCCGCCGCGTTCCCCGTCGACCGTCAGCACCGACCCGCCGCGGCCCGCGACCCCGCGGCGGTCCCCTCCGCCGGCCCCGAGGACTGTTCCAGAGAGACCAGAGCCGCCGAGCCAGAGGAAGGGGAAACATACAGGAAAACATTCAGATGCGACGCTGCGCCCCGCCGACGAAGCACACCGACCGGACGCAGCGACCGTTAGCCGGGAAGAAGAAACCCGGACCGAAGAATCGAAGAGGCCGACCGGCCCACCGAAGTCCCACAGGACTCATCGATCCCAGAAGAGGATACTGAAAGCCCGTGAAGAAATACTGAAACTCAAGTTGGAATTAGCCGAGCTAGCGCTACAGAAGGCTGAAGAGGACTCATCGGAGGACGACTACGATGACGACGGTCACTCCAAGACAGAATTCGTACGTTCCTGGCTGGAAGAAGCACCGGAACCAGAGTCACAGCCACGCCCAGAAGAGGACGAAACCGCCGGGAGGGATGCCGACGCCGCCGACGCCGCGCAGCCCGTTCAGACACTGCCGCTCTGCCCGGAGGACATCGCGCCGGCTCAAGACAGAAGACTTCACGAGCATCGACCGGATCCCGACGCCGCACAGAAGACTGGGGTTCCGGATACAGAAGAACAGAAGTGTGCTGATCCAGTGAAGATCCCGAAGGAAGGCGACGCACTCCGTCCGTTCATCAGCGAACTAACGTCCGCTATCGCCGCGCTCGCCGACCGAAGCAAACCGTTCGAGACGTACGCAGTCACGCCGGTTGCCGCCGCATCGAAGGTCATCATGGACCTGCCAATCTTCAGTGGAGCACACACCGAGTGGTTATCGTTTCGCGCCATATATGACACCACTCGCAGCTACTTCAACGACGTTGAAAATACAGCAAGACTAAGAAGAAGTCTCAAGGGAAGAGCCTTGGAAACAGTTAGCTCGGAACTCATCGGGCACGCGAAGCCGGACGACATTATGAAGGAATTGGAACTACAGTTTGGCCGTCCGGACTCCATCGCTCAAGCGGAAACAGAAAAACTCCGAACTTTGCCGCGCTGCACAGAATCGCCGAAGGACATCTGCACCTTTGCAAGCAGGGTCAGAAGCAGCGTGGTCACACTTCGCGCGTTGAAGAAAGAATATTATCTCATCAACGCCGAGCTACTGCGGTGTCTCACCGAGAAGCTACCGAACTCTCTGCGCGTCCAGTGGTACAAGATGTTCACCGAGAAGTATAATTCAGTTCCGGACTTAGCAAGATACAGCGACTTCGTCACCGAGCAAGCCCGCTACTGCAGCGCCTTCGCACCGCCGGAGCTGATCACGGAACCACGGGCCAGCCTACGGACGACGCCGACGCACAGAGCGCACACCGCAACAGAGAAGCAGACGCCGCGGTGCAGGGTCTGCAACAAGGAGGGGCACGCCATTACAGATTGTGCCAAGTTCAAGGAAGCCGATTCAGATGGAAGGTGGGATCTCGCGAAGAAGCACGGCCTATGCTTTCGCTGTCTGAAGCCAAGATACGCGAAGCATCACTGCAAGATCAGAAGGTGCGAGATCAAGGGATGCAAGAGGACGCACCACCGCCTTCTCCATCACGAAAAGGCGGCGTTGGTAGCGTCCACCGAAGAGAGGAATGC
Source organism: Furcula furcula (assembly GCA_911728495.1). NCBI lineage: Eukaryota > Metazoa > Arthropoda > Insecta > Lepidoptera > Notodontidae > Furcula > Furcula furcula. The sequence goes on from OU452244.1 coordinate 19,311,522, forward strand.
GGAGGAAGCCAGGGAGACAGTCGCCAACGCATGGATGTCGCAGAAGCCTCAAGCCTATCTGAAGATAGTTCCGGTACGAGTCATCGGACCGGCGGGAGAGACCTCGACGTACGCCCTGCTGGATGACGGGTCTACGGTGTCTCTCATCGACGAAGAGATCGCCAAGCAAGTGGGAGCCGAAGGACGTCTGGACCCGCTCAAGATGGAAGCCATCGGGGACATTATCGTCGACACGCCAGAGTCTCGTCGCGTTGCGGTCTCGCTCACGGGGCCGCAAGGACAGCGCGTTAACCTACGCGCGCGCACCGTACCAGGACTGCACCTGTCGCCGCAAACCGTGGACCGGAACGACGTCACGGGCTGCGAACACTTGGAAGATCTGCGCGAGAAGCTCGCCTACGAGGGAGCGGTGCCACGAATACTCATCGGGCAAGACAACTGGCACCTGCTTCTCGCCAGCAACGTGCGAAGAGGCCCGCGACATCAGCCGGTAGCTTCGCTCACTCCGCTGGGATGGGTGCTACACGGCGCGCACACCAGAGCATTGGGTCAGCGCGTCCACTTCGTGAACAGATTGACTGCCAGCGAAGACAGCATAGAAGAGCAAATGAGGGAATTTTTCGCCATAGAATCTCTCATCGTCAACCCTCGTCGGCCGGCGAACGATCCCGAGAAGAGGGCCGAAGACACGCTCAATAAGCACACACACCAGTTGGAGGACGGACACGTACAGACTGCGCTGCTATGGAAGAAAGAAGACATAACGATGCCAGACAGTTACGGCACCGCTATGAAGAGGCTTGTCTCCACGGAAAAGAAATTGGATCGCAATCCCGACCTGAAGAATAGGTACGGCGAATACATGGATTCGCTCGTACAAAAGGGATACGCAGAGATAGCACCGAAGAACAGCGTACCCGGAAGAACCTGGTACCTGCCCCACTTCGACGTCCACAACCCGATGAAGCCTGAGAAGCTGCGGATCGTACACGACGCCGCCGCAAGATCAACAGGAATGTCTCTCAACGATTACCTGCTCACCGGACCGGACTTGCTGCAATCACTGCCAGGAGTGATGATGAGATTCCGCCGACACCCCGTCGCAGTCTCGGCGGACATAGCTGAAATGTTCATGCAAGTCAAAGTGAGACCAGAAGACAGAGACGCGCTCAGGTACCTGTGGAGAGGACACCGGCGGGAGGGAGCCCCGCAAGAATATAGGATGACGTCGATAATTTTCGGCGCAGCAAGCTCACCGTGCACCGCCATCTTCGCCAAGAACTGGAATGCACAGAAACATGCCAGCAAGCATCCGGAGGCGGTTGAAGCAATCGTCCATAATCACTACATGGACGACTATCATGACTTACGCGAGTGTAAGTCATGATAGGGCGAATGCTGCTCGAGTCAACTCGTGCGCGGGTGCTGCTTGGGGGGACTGGTCCGACTACTATCCCTTTGGCTTTTTAGTTTGTTATACTTACTTTCGTCGTATTTTATTATTTTTTTTCCCTGTATTATATGATCTTTTGAACGGCAAGACACACTGTCGCTCTGATCTAACTGTAACATGACACACTGTTTAAAAAAAAAAAAGTGATAAAATGACAAGCCCGCTGAGTTTCTTGCCGGATCTTCTCAGTTGAGGCCGCGTTGTGATCCGGTGGTAGCTTTTTTAAAAAAAAAAAAAAATACATGACCTTTCAAAAGTGCTAGCGTTAAGCCTATTTGAAATAAACTATTTTTGACTTTGACTTTGACTTTGTAGTTTTCGCGCACGCCGCCCGCACCCATATAGATAGCCTCCAGGTTATCCAGAATCGTTTCCTCCGTCGCGCCGTCGGTGCCCCGTGGTACATGCGGAACGTAGATCTGCATTCCGATTTCAAATTAGATCCCCTTCGTAAGTTCCTCAAAGAAGCGTCGAAACGCTACTTTGAATCCGCGTCCCGTCACGCGAACAGTTTAATCCGCGCCGCCGCCGATTACGCCGCTAGTCCTTCTGACTCGCGCCGCAGACCACGGCACGTACTGCTCGACCCTCCTGACCCCATGACGGTCCTATTGGACCGGGATGCGCCGACCCCTCCCCGACAACCGTATGCTACACTAGCTATCAGACACCGGTCTCGCCGGCGAGGCCGAAGGGTCGTACGTATGCGACCGCAACGACGTGCATCACCCCACTGAGTTTCTTGCCGGTTCTTCTCAGTGGGGGCGCGTTGTGAACCGGTGGTAAACTCAGCCCTCTCTTAAGCGACAGCCCAAGCCGAGGCCGTGCCTCCCTGAGGTGCCCTTGTGCTCGTCGCTACTTCTGCCGTAAAGGCTAGAGCGCTTCAAGCGCTCGCCTCCTATTGTCCGGTGAAGCTGCAATAGCCATCTGCGGTTAACAGCGTCTATCATTCCCAAAAAAAAAAAAAAAAAAGCGCCACTGTCGGTGAACAAGCAAGCGGTCGACGCGGGAACTAAAAGCAAGATATAAATAGAAGAAAAGAATATTCAGTACGAAGAGCGCCACCGTCGGAGCCACTATCAAGCTTGCTATCAAATTGGGAGTTCTTATTTCACGGACACCTTGTAACCAACCTACATTGTAGCCAACAGCGTCAACACTCTTCGGCGGGTTCATACCGTACCAGCGATAGCTACAGACACACAGGACGTCAGTGGCTCGTGCATTCGGGTCCGCCCGTCCTGCACAAGAGTGTAAGATATTCACGTGAAGTCATTGCTATATTTTGGTGTGTAGCGCTTCCTATAGGGTCAAATTACCCGACTCAAGAGACTTAAGTAATAACAAACGTCGCGAGTGAGTGGCAGTGCATTAAAACTATCTGAAGTGTAGTCGTTCAGAGGTAATCTTATTAACACTTATAAAAAGGCTTTAGTTACTATTTTAATCCTACAATCTTTACCCCAGTGTGGGATTTATCCCACACTGGGATAAAGACCACAACACACTAGACTGGGATGGTTTACCAATGATAATTAATTTTTAAAATAATTGTTCGTTACCGTTGTGATTATTCAAACAAGAAAAATAATCCAAAGGCTCGACAGATGGGAGACCTAATAAAATGTCAACATAAAAATCTCATTACATACAATGTGCCCGATGAGTAATAATCAAACATTTCCAATAAGCTTTCAAATATTTGGTCACAAAAAGTGAAACGTTTCTCGGAAAATAAACTGACGAGTGTTCGAAAGGCGACGAAAGTTAATTTCACGGGTTGTGAATGCTTCTTCAGAACTCATCTCGCTCGAACAATCCGCGACTCTCATACCATTAATCACCGACGCCAGACAAATATCATTAGTTCTCTTCTCCTTGCTACGTGGCTCTACGTAGCGGTTTTTAAACTGATCATTGATAATGTTTGTTTTCTTTATAAACGATATTTCTTTTCAGCCTAATCTTGAATTTCCATCTGAACGTTTCAAGCGTTCTGTGATCCTCAACTGTCTTTATGATGTCGGCAAAATGAGACAAGTGTTAATGGAATTTTCAATCGAAATTACTTTTTATTAAGTTTCTTTCGCACTCGTATAATTTTCCTCTTTACTCGGACAGTAAAAAAGTTTTTCATTAAGTGTACAAAAGAATCTAACTTCTAACACACTTTGAAAGAATAACTTGAGTGTTAAATAAAAAATACATACCTAGGTCCCCATCATCGCTCTAATGTAAAAAGTTTAAAGTTCCTTTAGAAAATTCCGCAAAGAGCCAGTAGATGACATGCAGAACTTTCTCAACTTGGCCTATAAATCATGCGAACCTACCCTAATGTTGATATATTAGGTAGATATAGGAAATCTTAATCCACTTTTCCTGTAAAAAGGGAAGAAGGCATAACTTTGTAATCTCAAAAGAGTTTGAGATATATGAGTTGGGAAAACTCTGCAACGAGTTCTTGTTACAGAATAAATGCATTTTCAAGCAATAAATCACTGCGTTTACGCTTTATCTTTGTTTTAGCTTAGTTACTTACTCATATGTAGCAAGATGAAGCTTGCGGCTACGCTTAAGTATAAGAAACAATATGTACGTAAAACTCATTTCCTAATGAGCAAATTAATTAAATGTATGGTTGCAGTCGTTAGATTTTACCGCATCGCCTCTCTTACGTCTCGAGTAGCATATACGGCACATATATACAATATTAAAGAGGCTTATTTTAACTAAAGTTAATATACACATCATCATCATCAGCCGGAAGACGTCCACTGCTGAACATAGGCCTCCCCCTTAGAACGCCACAAAGAACGACAATTGGCTATTTGCATCCACCGGTTACCTGCGACGCGCACAATGTCATCAGTCCACCAGGCCTGCCTACGCTGCGTCTTCCGGTTCCTGGTCGCCACTCGAGAACCTTTCTTCCTCAACGGATACCGGTTCTTCGAGTGATGTGGCCTGCCTATTGCAACTTCAACTTGCAGATTCTGAGAGCTATGTCGGTGAACTTCGTTCTTCGGCGTATCTCCTCATTGCGGATTCTGTCGCGCAAAGAAACTCCGAGCATAGCTGTCTCCATGGCTCGTTGTGTGACTCTGAACTTTTTAAAAGGCCAGCCGTTAGAGACCACATCTCAGTACCATATGTCATCACTGGCAACACACACTGGTTAAATACTAAACACAGCTGTAAATAAATAACATTAAATTGTATTTTATTTCCTGTTGTAAGAAATAAGAAACAGTTTAAAAAATATAAGCTGATGACGGAGTATATAATATAACGGCCTGTGCACACCACGTTTTCTAAACGTGCCATCCACAGCGCGTTTTTCTTTCCACATAATTAGTTTGTTTGCCCTTGTAACGATGCTATCGATATAAACGCGCGTCAACGGTGCGTTTTAAGCGCGGTGTGTATATGCTCACTTCAAATACCACGTCATCACAAAAAAAAAAATTAACAGTATATTGAAACTTGATTGCAACAATGAAAGTATCATGACTGCAGTGACTTGAGATTGCGACATGTCACAGTGACACCTCACAACGTCGTTTGCTGCTGCTGTGTGCAGTTCGCCACAAACTTATCATATCAAACATAGAATTCTAATGTCATTAGCCTTCATTTGGGCTTCGGATTTGGGCATTGCCGTAAAAAAATATGAAAGAATATTTTTTCAGGGCTTAAAATAAACATCAAAGATATAACATACTTATATTAAAAATAAATATAACTTAATACATTAGGTATTATTATATTACCTATACAATAAATTTTCAATATTCGAAACTCGATATCGACGATATAGAACAGCAATATTGGTTCGAAATTAAGTATTATGTGAGATAGATCGCGGGCTTTTGAGCCCGACAAGAGAACAGTGGAATTGTCTTTGAGAGTGCACGACTTCGAGTACCGCGTTCGCAGTACGTGTCCCCAAGATCCCCGGGGATTCCTCCGGGATGGCTAGCGGGCTACATTCCGTCGAGTTTCTTTTAACGACCCGCTGTTTCATTTATTCTGAAGCGACTCATGTGGGCTTCACGTGTGCTATTGGATTACTTTTCTGCATCGAAAGATATTACAGAAAATTTCATACTGCGTTATTGGATAATGTTGGCTTTTTTTACGCGAATACTATTATAAATTCTAATTAATTTACTCTTACGGAATATATCGCGGTTTATTTTGGATTTTACTTTCTCGACGTTTCGAATGCTTTGCAGCACCCATGGTCACGGGTGGACCATGTCCGCTCTTGTTTGCAAAAAAATCAATAAGTTTATTTATTTTCAGAATATTTTTTAAACATTGTTAATCAGTACTTACTATATGAGTTTAAATTTTAGTTTATCGTTTACGGTTATACCATACTTACTAAATATATGGATGGGTTTAACCCAATATTTTGATATATACTAACTCTTTTCTAACAAGTTATAAATATAATGGTTAATTATATTTATCATTCGGGCACCTAGTTTCTGTAAATATTTCAGTTTTTGTAATATCTGGTTACTGAATTCGTTTCTAATAATACACATCATACACATAATTATATAATATATTATTTATACTTAGATCATAGGCATCGATAAGTGATTGATATTTACTTACTTACTTAGATATTTGATAGTTAAACGAATTTGAACGAATTAGCTCTTTGTCGCATCATATTCAACCCGTCAAGCTGCGTGACTACCGTAGTGAAAAATTTTATATCTATGGTGACTACATTGTTTCTAAACAAGCGCGATCATATATTTATACGACTAAGTATATATTATTTACAAGCGCTCCATAGTGACATATCTCGTCAAGGTGTATAGGTAATATTGTTTTAAAGAAAAACCCCAATCAGTAAAATAATTGTCTCTTTTTCTGATTCGGTGTTGTATTTCGTAAATACCTATTGATAACATGGTATCTAGTTATACTAGCCAGTAACTACGCGACACATGGTTGTGTTACTGTGTTTTTACATTATAATTTTTTACCGAATAATCCGTAAAATGTGGATATTTTGAGGAGTAAAAGACTTGAATATTGGTTATGAAATTTTCCGTACAACCGTACTTACTCAATAATTATAATGTAAGTACGCTTGAACAGTCTATGTCAAAAGTGTACAAGGAAGTGTATGAACGCCAACTACAGATACTTCACAGGGAATGAATAATCGTCGTCAGCGTCCTGTGGCTACTGGCTGGCTATAACAGGCTAGTTTAATATTCCCTATAGGCAGAGCAAATACCAAATTACATCAAAACACCTAATACCTACATAAATAATAAACTTACTGTATATTACTATCTCATATATTTAGTTTTTTTTTATATTTCTATAAAAATGTAAATATGTAAATATTTACATTTTTTTTTGTTAACGTGTTTCCAATCACGTTTATTTTGTTAATCTCAGTAAAAGGAGCAACATCACAGAATTTCTTGGTCACGAGGTCAAGGTACTTAAAATCATTCAGCCACGGCCGGGGTAGCTTCAAATTTAATTTTCAAGATCAAATCGCGTCATTTTTAGGGTTCCATACCTAAAAGGTAAAAAATACCGGTCAAGTGCGAGTCGGACTCGTGCACCGAGGGTTCCATACCATCTTTGGACGTATTAAAGTAATTTTACTATTCATGTAACACCTCAGATAGCAAAAAAAAAACAAACCGCAAAACTAAGTTTGTTTGACGAGTTTTTTTTAGGATTACTAAAAAACTGTACTACTTACTTAGATAGATCATTTTATTTTTCCTGTAAAATATAGATAGACATGCATTATCCATAATTATTACAGATTTTTCCCTCCACAAACTTCGGAGATAAGGGGGGGGAACGGTATTTTTTTTGACATTTTTGGTTACCAGCCAAAAACTACGTCACACAAGCCAAAATAAAAATATGTTTTGAGATGTGCAAATGAAGCCCTTTCATATGATACCCCACTCGATATAGTAGTCTCAGATATGGAACCCTAAAAAGGAACCCTTATGGTGAGACTTCGTCTGTCTGTCTATCTGTCACAAACTATCGATTTGAAACTTGGAATAATTTTAGATCTTTTTTACCCGCATACATCGCAAATGAATAAAATATATTTTTACTTTTACTTTTTTTATAATGGGGGTCGAAATAGGTCATCAAAATTTCAAAGTGAGTCATATCTAATTTGTAGCGGTTACGGGCGATGTAGCAGAGTGTGGAAGCAGGTAGTGAGCGTAAATAGGGAATAAAATAATCGTTGGAAAATATAATTGGTAATCAACGGACATTTCAGGAAGCCTACACATTTATGTGACAAAGTCAAAAAAAACATTCAAAAATATAAACCATTATAAAATACACAACCAGCTTCAATTTATTAAATAGGTTCACTAATCAACATAATTTGTATAGCAAGAAAATAACGTGCTCTATTTTTATTCAAGTTAATAAAAAGAATATTCGCAAAGTTCTCGTTTCAATAACACGACAACTTTTCTGGAGCATATAATTAATATACGTTTTAGGGAAAAGTAATTTAATTCTGAGACCCAAGTTAGCGACCTCTAATAACAGTCAAGCTTCAGTAATTAGTAGTAAATTAGTCTCGTTTTGTGAGAAGGCTCGCACCAAAATTAAGTATTTCGAAATAAGTGACGTTGAAGACAACGTGATCGTATACATTTAATAGATCAATCAATTATTATTGTCATTAAAATTGGTCGCTACTTTGTGTTAGATTACATTCAATAATGGGAGAATACTAATAGGAATACTAATAGAATACTAATGGGATATATTTTTACAAAATCATTAGGTAAGTCAATGATTTATAAGTATATGCAATTTGATTGAGTGTCTAGTTAGTGCCTAGACACTCAAATTGCATACTAATTGCACCGGGATCTGAATAAGTAAAATAATATTCTTACTTGCGAGAGGTGTTTATTAAAATCACATAAGATTCACTATTCAATCTAAATTATAAGATGGAATCGTAGACGTCAGCCTCACGGCTGGGTCCCGAATACTCTATACAATATTATAGTATATTTTATACTAGCCAGAGTGACCAGTAACCACAAAGGTTGGGCTAATAGCAGCTACAGTACCATTGCAGTGTCAAATACTAAATAGACTGCTGTGAAGGGCACTTTAGCTGGAGAACTTAGTGGGCTCAAGGGACTTAATAACGCACCTGTCTACCACAGATGTGTCACTTACCAACAGGCATTGTCTTACTTGTGCCCTTACTATATTGTTTTAGGTAAAAAGGGGATATAAAAACTTAAACGTAGCGGTAATTTTGTTTATTTATATGTTTAATAAAATAATACTATGTATGTATACATTCTGTAAAATAAATTGATTTTTATTTATTTAAAATCAGAAAGTCAATATTCTTCTTTGAGGCGGTAATAACAGAAGTTTCGTCCGAGTTTACTTTTGTACTTTAGACGTTTAATTAGACATTTACCTACCTTTCTAACTCTAATTAATTATATTTTATTGGCCGTCATAATTATACCGGATTATATCATATGAATCAAGGTTTTGGATCCTCATTATTGACACTGGTTTTTATTGGAATGATTTTTTTAAATTACATTGTATGCTTGAAATATTGTCAGTGTAATAGTTGTATGAAGCACATTTTAGTATCTCTATTAAAGAAAAACTATGTTAATAGAAGCAAAAATAGTTAATAAGTTATTTAAAATTAGAGCAAAATTTATGTTCAGGCACATTAATAAGACTATGCATTTGAATTATTTTGCATATATCGTTAGTAATTCCAAAACATAAATCAAACTAAATTGAAATAATGTTCGCATCCAGACAGACACACTTAATTTAAACAAGAAGGCGCAATTTTGAATTTATGTGAATTAAAATATGAAACCGTGACGTAGGTAATAACCGCTCACTGACCGCTGACTGCTTTTTTTTACTCAGTATAAGGTAGCGTTTGGCGACGATTCCATAGTAAGTGGTGCAGCAGACGTGGAAGAAACAGCACTTGCAGATGAGCGATTGTACTACGATTGCCAGTTGAGCAACCTCTGGTCTCCATTGATTATTGGCAACCGACCAAGGACGTGAATCTTTTTTTTAGGTTAATAGCTTATCATCATCATCATCAGCCGGAAGACGTCCACTGCTGAACATAGGCCTCCCCCTTAGAACGCCACAATGAACGACAATTGGTTATTTACATCCACCGGTTACCTGCGACGCGCACAATGTCGTCTGTCCACCTAGTGGGAGGCCTGCCTACGCTGCGTCTTCCGGTTCGTGGTCGCCACTTGAGAACCTTTCTTCCACAACGGTTATCGGTTCTTCGAGCGATGTGGCCTGCCCATTGCCACTTCAACTTGCAGATTCTGAGAGCTATGTCGGTGACCTTGGTTCTTCGGCGAATCTCCACATTTCGGATTCTGTCGCGCAAAGAAACTCCGAGCATAGCTCTCTCCATGGCTCGTTGTGTGACTCTGAACTTCTCTAAAAGGCCAGCCGTTAGAGACCACGTCTCAGCGTTCACGTAATAGCTTATACTGCTACCTAAAACGGACTTTCTAGCCACTTGTCTGTCCATTTATTTCATAGATTTATTATTTTTACTTGAAAAGCAGGGGCTCTAACACCGGCTCTGGTGAATCTTAGTTTTACGTGAGCTGGTGGTAGACCCCCAAGTAACGAAAAAGTATTCTACAGACGTGTTTTTTAAATTCCTATTTCGAATTGTCTGCAATTGCTTTGAACTTTATTTTGTATATTCTTAGTTTTATTTTCCAATGAATTTAAGTTTGATATTTAAATGCATCGATATATATACTATCTAAACTATTATATATCGATGTTTAAATGCTTATAAACAACTGCAAGCATAATATTTTGGATGAATGTCGTTTTGTTCGTGATCATTAATCTAGAATAAATAATAGATTTATTCACTTATTCTTCTACACTCAATAGTAGACCTTATTCTTTGATTTGATGCTGTTAACCTTAATTTAGAAGTAATATTGTTTAATAATTATGAATAGACCTAAAACGTTTAATTGGGTGTAGGTTTGGAAATCTAAAATGCTGCGCTAAACTGCGGCGGGTGGCTAGTAGGTTATAATTTGTGTTCTACCTCTCCGAAATTAATTTTTGTAACTATAATGCACTTATATGAAAGACATGTACCAAAAGATAGTAATTTTGCCTGTATTGTGTAAATATTATCCACAAGCCGGCTTAGAGGCATGGAGGACCCGTTGGGCCATGTGAAGTGCTCTCATACGACACACATCCAACACTGTCCTTGCAGCTAGCGTATGAATTATTCAGCTTTATGATTCCACCGAGAAAAGTAATTAAGTTTTCCTTCGCAGCTCGCTTGCGGCCAGCTCTCTGTTAATTAATCATCCTACCCGACGCTTTTCTCCACTTTCAGAAATAGGTTAATAACGGTTGTCTTTTTCGCATCCTTTCTGCAGTTTCCATGATTGAATAAACAAATAAATTGTTAAGAGTTTTAATTAAATGCAAAGTTCAGATTCATTTGCGACGGCATCGCATCGCGTCGTAACCTACCAATTATTTACGTATTAATAAAATTTATTGGTAATTGTCTTTTTTGTTAAATGGGCAATTATGTATTTTTTTTTAATTTCATACCACACCTAAAATTTGCAGAAGTGAGATTTAATTTTCTAAATTAAAAATAAATTAATCAAACTCTGACGGCGGGCGCAATAAATAGGACGTATGCATAGTATTAAAAAAAAAGACTAAATTCCAATCGTAAAGAATAAAATCTATGAACGCCACGTATTACAATGACAGTAGGCTTGATAGCAAAATTACTAGTATGACCGCAAAATTATTCAGATTCTGTCATTATTGTTGTTGATGCGATAGCGTCCTGGGGCCTTAACATGAATGTCATTCTTATAGCAGGGCAGTCTAACACGAAAAGTGACCTGTGTACTGGCCTGAAAAGTGACTTGCGCACTAATTAGCAGGCCACCTAGCTAGACGACATCATCCAAACAGGTAAGGTCACGTGATAATATTATTGTCACGCTAATTAGTGCACTCATGGTCTAAATTTGTAAGAAAGGTCACTATTCGTGTTAAACTGCCCTGTTATAAGAGTACTTGGTAAGGCCCCTGAACACTTCTGATCCTTGCATTAAATTAAAATTCTTGGTAAGTTACGGTCAAAAGAAAGAGCAACGTTTTGAAATGTCCACAAAGGAAAACGTCGCAAGTAGACCATCATTGTGGTGGGAAGACTTGATTAAGAGAGCATGATGGACAAGGCCACTAGCACCAAATAGCTTTAATTATATTTGTTTCGATTTAAGGAGCAGTGAAATTTATTTATTTAGATTCATAGCTGTAAGTTGTAATAAAACAAAAATTAAGTAATAAAATATTCAAATTAATAAAATAAGGGAAACGGCACGTCCATCAATCTGGAGTTATCTTTTTTACAGATGGCAAGCAAACATGAGGTCTGCCTGATTTTAGATACACCTTTATTTTTAACCGACTTCAAAAAAGGAGGAGGTTTTCAATTCGTCTGTATATATATTTGTTTGTCTATCGCATTGTTCGCGCATAACTCTGGTAATTATGAACCGATTTGAAAAAATATTTCTTCCATCCATTCTTTAATCCGTTAATTGGGTCCCATAAAAAAAATATTGCTTACGAATAAGTAGTTCCTGAAAAAACAAGAATGGTGACTGCGCAGGAGAACTGCAGGAAAGCCTATATAGATGACTTTATGTCGCTTTTTACGGACAAAAATGGTCATAACTCTGGCAAATATTTACCAATTTCAATGATTCTTTTTTTATTCGAAAGATTAAACCACTGTAATGAATCTGTATGAATTTTATCACTTTCGCTTCATTTTATTACAATAAGGATACAAAGTTAAATGGTGAAAATAAATAAAAACCTTTCCTAAGAACCACACTTAAATATAAAAGAGACTCAAGTACACTACGGTCGGCACCGACTTGTTTAAATAAACCAAAAGGCTAAGAGATTCCAGAACCGCTAAGAATCATTAAAGTGCCACTCATCTTCAATATTTGGTCATCCAATTGAACATCCACTTAATATAAAGCTCTTTACAAAATTGTAAAAGCTTTTTTACTTCATCCATTGATTTATCCATTGTACCTACAAGTGACTAGTGTGTCAGCGTAAAATGTAAAAGTTATTTTTCTGATACACTTTGTAATTTTTTCTATGTATGTGCTCGTAATTTATAACCAGAGTTTTAGAACTTTTTCACTATGTTTATTACCGAGTAACAGCTACTACAGCTGTCTTAAAAACAAAATACTTGACTAATATTTTTTATAAATTTATGAGATTTAAAAAAGGTGCTTATAAATATTTTTTTACATGTCATATATGCGTTGTATATACTTGGGAAACATGTCCTTTCTACATTATCCACCTAAAAATCACTTTGTGTTAACATCCTATAGTTAATTTATTTTTGCTAATCATTAGAAGGCGTACCTAATCAACATTGCTCTGCAGCGCATACGAGGAATGTTACTACGACTTGAATTCTGAACAAAGAACGTTTCTCGACAAATTGAATACACAATGCTATCTTGCCAACATGTGACTTGTATACATGTAACCGTTATTCCGATAGAAGCTTCAGTGTAATTAAACGGAGTATAGCTATTATAGTGCGCGTGTATTAGCAGAGACTTTTCCCACAAGGCCCACGTTATAAGGTCTAAGCGATAACATGTTATCGTAATAAGTATTTTTAGTGGTGTAATATAAAGAATGTTTTTTTTTTTTATGTGAAGCGAAACTTCATGGATCAATTAATGTGGAAACCATGTAGTGGCACTTTTTATCAATGACTGTAAATGACACCTGCAAGTGTATACTTGTAAATATATACCACTTTAATAGATCATATTTAAACAATAAAAAAACATATTTATTTTATTGCATTAAATAATAAAATAAATATAAATAAATATTAAATAATTCGCAGAAAAATTACGGAAAATGTATTCACCCAGCGCACGGCAGTGATGGTGCAGTACTCTCTATATTTTGTGGTGCAGGTGACCGCACGTGACTGTGCCGTCACCTGCAGTCAGCAAGCGGCGAACGCCTTCTAGCGCTTGTTATAAAAAAATTCAAATGAAGATATTTGATATTTTTGTACCATGGGGGGTAAAACCAAAAATAGACGCAACTATAATTTTCAATATTCTTTAAGTATCTTAAATTTACGTATTACAAAATAAATTAATCTGTATAACTAGAGATTTTTATATACAATAGTACAGAGATCAGGTGTTGCATTGCATTTACATTTTAAACGATGTATAAGGAACATTATTAGATCCCAGTTAGTTAATTAAATCCTAATGGACACAACCTAGTCTGTCGTTAACAATGTCAATGAGACTTCCTTTAGACTGCTATTCTTCATTAACGTACCATAAGATTCCGAGAACAATATACCTACTCAATCGATATTCCCTTTTTACTAACTAAACTTTTGTTGCTATAGACAAAAGTTTTCAACGTTTAGAATCCTAGAATCCGCTTGTTGCGAACTCCGGACGTTAAAAATAAAACAGCTCCGGCAGACAGCTCTACAATAGCTCATTCTGCTCCCTTAATGCTGCAATTAGAACGAGCAATATCTACTAGTGAGAGGATTTGTCTCTCACTAATGAAGGACAAGTAATTGTGCTCGGTCTATTGTTTAGCCCCGGGAAAACATCGGAATACTTAATTGATATTTACTGTCTTCTCTTGGGGTCTCGTTTCAAGAAATTAAATTTTGTCAACTTTGTTTTCTTTTTTTTTTCTAATGCCTCTCAAACATTCCTTTACATTGTGATTGTTATTTTATACGAACATATAATCCGGGAAACCGGAAATGTTTAAATTCTTGGAATATCCTTTTACGATTATGGTGGAGTTAAAATAATCCATGCATGGTTTTGCTTTACCTATTATGTTTATTTGAGTTTCAGTACTACTGAACTCAAATAAACATAATGGGCATTGAATGAACGAACTGTTTTTTGACTGTTTTTTTGGCTTCAACGAATAAACCAGTTTACAGTCCACCGATAAACTAGTTTAATGATAGACTAGTTTATCAGTGAACTTCATGCAATACGTAAGTAGTCTGTGAACGTCGACCACTATACTTTTCGTTAACACTATAAACTAGTCTAAACTGTAGACTGTTTTATAAACCGGTTTATCGCTGATGATAAACGGCCTCGTTTCGTCGACTCTAAAGGCGTTGACGACTCACCTCTATTCAGTAACTATTTATACCTGCAATGAAACGGAGACAGTTTTAGCAGTAATGTAAGAAATTGCTACATTTTTGCGTTACGCCATGCGTTACCTTCCGCGATTAAGTTTGAATACGGTTGTTTATTCCCCGAAGTCTATTTTGAATTATACATGTATTTTTACATCGCATAAATGCGAAAGTATGCCAACGTGCCGTGGATATAATGCGTTCATGTTATACCGTGGTGTTTTTTTTTTGTATTACGAAGTTAACGCTAAGCGTGTTAACCTTAAATACATCACATATAAGTGCATCACAGTATAGAAGGCAATACCTACGTTGTCAACAGGATGTTTAAATCCTTTGTACTAAGGTTGATTATATTAACATTTGACGCGTCCTACGTATATCTGATGGTATGAAATATACGCCTGCTCCTCGACATCTAAGGACCCCAGTTATTTCTACTACTACAGTGTTTTTTATATTGGAATATATACTGAAAAATTCCTGTATTTGCATCCTTAACGGCAAACAATAGATTCTGAATGCTAGCCGGTGCACATGCACCGGCTAGCATTGTAGGTCTCATAAACCGAACTATTACACTCCGTCGACCTGTACTGGGGGAAGCTTGTATGAATTGGAATTGCTTTATTAATACAAGTGCTCAAAAGAACCGACAGTTGTTGCGTCCATTACTTTTGTGCCTGAACATGGAAGTCGTTGTTAAAAAATTATAAACACTTATTGACTGATTACTCGTATTATGGAATAGGCATTTGGAACAAGTGTATGAAACTGACCGGGCCTAAATGTTTTTATGTACAAGTTCGCAAGATCAGAAGATTCCTATTTCAGAAGAGTAAACAAGTACCTAATAAGTTTTAAAAACTAAAACCCGACTGCGGATAAAATCGCAGTCTAATAATGTATTATATAGCCTACTAGCGACCCGCCCCGGCTTCGCACGGGTGTAATTGAGCAAAAAAAGAAGTGAATAATTTAAAGAAACTGCCTTTGATTATAGAATTTCTTCATAAATAATGTTTGTAGCTAACTTTTCGTAATGCAATAATTATGAACAAATTTTGTTTAGAAGTGACGCGTAAAAGGGCTACGTGTAGCTGTCTGTCCATGGGCAAAGTACTCTACGCTTAGGTTTAAGCCTGCAAACGTTGAATCTCTGAGCTTGTGATTTGTTAATTGTATTTATAATTTTATTAGAAACTGCAGACGTGTACCGGTGCCCAATTTGGGTGGATTAAGGACAGGAACAGGACACCATATCTTTAAAAACAATTTATGGAAGTAATACGGGCTTCCTTGTTCGGTTTCATCGTTAAGACGTAAACGGGGTCAGCCGGGGATTTCTTACCCACTAAAACCCCCACGGCTATCACGTCCGCACATTAGAGGGCGGACCTACCGGGCTATCTGTCGGTATCTGCACCAGCTGATACCACTCAGTGCCTTGACTTTGAACCCGCCGCCGAAAAGGCACATTATAGTACCCCGGGAACCTGTCACGGTGCTCACAGTTACAGGGGTCACGGGGGAAGCCTTTAATGGGATTTACGGGACCGTGTTGGTGGTCAACCGGGTATATAGGATTCTTATACACTAAACCCCCAACGGCCGTGCAATCAGCACATAAGAACCCCCTTCTTGGGCTATCCAGTGGGATCTGCACCATGATACCCTCAGTGCCTTGCTTTTGACCCCGCCACCGGGGGGCACAATAAAGCCACCCAGGAAACTGTCACCGTGCTCACGGTTACAGGGGTCACGGGGGAAGCCTTCAATAGGTCCCCGGGACCCTGTTGGCGGTCAACCGGGTCATGTAGGATTCTTATACGCTAAACCCCCAACGGCCGTTAAATCAGTACATAAGAAGGAGACCTGGGCTATCCGGTGGGATCTGCATGAAAATCCTACAGACTCAGTCGCTTGCCTTTGAGCCCGCCACCGGGGGGCACAATAAAGCCACCCGGGAAACTATCATCGTGCTCAAAGATACGGGGATCGCGGGGGAAACCTCCAATAGGCCCCCAGGATCCTGCGGGCAATCGACTGCGGTATATGTCCCCACGGCTGTCCGCATAAAAATGGGGCTGCACCGTGTACCCCCCTCAGTGCAACGCAAGGGCCTTTGAAGCCGCTGCCGGGGGCGCATTATAGTCCCCCGGGAATATGTCACCGTTGTCACAGTTAAGGGGGTGGCGGGGGAAACATCCATATGTCCCCGAGATCCCGTGGGGAAGTCAACCTGGGTATTTGGAATTCTTACCCACTAAAACTCCCGTGGCTGTCACGTCGGCACATGAGGGGGAAACCTGGATTCTCGGGTGGGATCTGCACCAGGTGCCCCTCCCAGATTTATCTTATATTATATGGAATGAATGATATATAGAAAGAAATTTTGAATTGTAACTGACGTGTAAAACAAATTTACCAATAAATGATTATGATTATGAACTTCTCTAATACTTGATTGTTAAGTGTTATACCTCTTTAGGTTTGGTCAACGCAAGCTAATTAAATTTATTTACTTAGATAAAACTTCTAAATAAATTCAGTTAATATATAAACCTTCAGTGAAAAATAAAAAAAATAATAAAATGATCAAAAATAAAAAGTTTAAAAGTACACAAAAAAAAACCTAAAGAGAGATTTGAACCCGGACCCTGCTGTGCTTAGAAGACGCTTCCGTAACCTCCAGACTACAGCTACTCTTATTCTGTTATTCGAATTACTTGATCATATTCTTGTTATATGTCTGCTCAGTCCCTAATGCATATAGCGTGATATTTTGCCTTATGTATTAGTTATCAGTACCTAATTTACGTACTAAGCAAATCTAAGTGGGAATATCTGTACCGCCATCGGTTGAGTAATAATACTGCTTTTTAACCCTGTTAAGGGATAAATTTAAAAAAAGATCCCCTCAGTGGCTTGCCTTTAAGCCCGCCACCAATAAAAAAATTACGGTACGGGTAGACCTCCAATAGGTTCCCAGGATCCTGCGGGCGGTCGACCGCGGTGTGTAGGATTCTTACCCTCTAAACCCCCCACGGCTGTCCGCACAAAATATGGGGCTGCACCGGGTACCCCTCAGTGCAAGGCAAGAGCCTTTGAAGCCGCTGCCGGGGGCGCATTATAGCCCCCCGGGAATCTGTCAATGTTGTCACAGTTAAAAGGGTGGCGGGGGACACGTTTAATATGTCCCCGGGATCCTGTGGGGGACTCTTACCCACTAAAACTCCCGTGGCTGTCACATCGGCACATGAGTGGGGTTCTTCGGTGGTATCTGCATAAGCTGTCCCTCAGTGCATTGCCTTTGAGTCCGCCGCCGGGGGGCGGGTATATTATATCCCGGGTATATATATTTTAACCTACCTTATAATATATGGAATTAATGAAATTCTCTAGTACTTGATTGTGAACTATGTAGGTATCTCTTTAGGTTTAGCCAACGTAAGCTATGTAAGTTTATTTACTTAGATAAAACTTAAAACCTTCAATGATAAATTATCTAACCGATGGTGAAAACCGCTGCGTGGTTTAGGAGGTGCTATCGGATATAGACAGACTCGGATAGCGACTTTGTTTCACACTATATAAAGATACTTTGACTTCGATCGATCGGTATCAACACCAGCCAACCTGTAGAAAAAACCCTGACTGACAGACAGACAATAATTCCAATAAAGTTTTGGCTTTTATATTATACGTACAATACATGCATATTTATTGTATTCCTACCCAAACAGACATTTTGAAAATATATTTTCATTATTTTATTTTTAGTTTGTTATATTTGCGAAACAAACAAATGATACCACTTATTACTAAATTTAAGATCCAATAGTACAAATATCAATTCTGTTTCCACTAATAACTAAATCATAACATTAGAGAGAAGTTAACTACGTATGCATGATTTTAAATTTAAAAAAAGTTTTAATTATAAAAATATATTAGAGATAAACAGTGCCGGAGTCAATAAGAGTTAAATATTTAAAACATCGAATCTTAATATAAATAAAAAAATCAAAACAAAGTTTAAAAATCCAAAAAAAAAATCCGCACACGGGTAGCGAACCCGGACAGTCCGCACTTAGAGGACGCTTCCGTAACCACTTGGCCAAGGATCATTTCTTTTAACTATCGAATTATCGTAACTTATTGTGGTAATATATTTGTACCGCCATCGGTTAAGTAATAATACTTCTTTTTTACCCTGTAAAGTGAGTGGGTTTTTGCCTACTCTTTTATATAATAAGATAACCAGCGGACAATCAAGACACCCTACTTGTCAAATTATGTTAAGTAGATTAGAAGATATGCGGGAACACATGAACATACATACATTCTTGTTAAAATCATAACCCTCCCTCCGTTCCGTAGTTGGGTAAAAAATCTCCAAAACATAATAATGAGTTCTATTAAGTGTCATAACTACAGATAATATTATTTATATTAACGTCCGTCGTTAAACGTCATTTAAGATACTTATGTAATTTAGTCATTCGGAAAAAAGTCAGATTTCCAACTTGGGTGTATTAAGCGTGCTCAAACTACACCCACGTTGATAATCAATCAGTTTCTTCCTTCAAAGAACAGTGTACTATTGTTCCTCAGTATCAATATTGTCTTTATATATTGAACGTACTTTAGATTTTCTATAGGTTTCCAATATAACAGTCCAGCAAATCTAGAGTATTTAGAGTAGTCTAGAGTATTTATATTTTATAGTTTTCTGTATGTATACTTTGGTGTGCAAATAAAGAGTATTCTATTCTATTCTATGTCTTAATAACACAACCCTCTTACAAAACGAGGTGAGTTTTATGCGCTACACGTGTCTAAATCGTCTTAAGTAAAAATAAATCCGGAAACGCTCTCATAACAAAGAGGTATGCGGTATTTTTCTGCTTTGTGAAACATTCCTCGAACCCGGTAGCATAGGAATGCTGCGTAATCTCATCCACGCCTTTTTCCTCCATCGCTCATTTGAAAATACGTGGAGGTAAAGGCAAGACGCCCTTAAAAGATGCTATCACGTTCTCACGGTAGGAGGGTTTCAAATTACAGACAGGAATACAATACTTGAACTGCCCTACACAACTCTATTTTTAGTAAATCTGTGAACATTTATATTTTAGTTCATTCACAACTAAACAGTAGGTAGGTTGGTAGGTAATAACAACTAAACCACTGTTTAGTTGTATATTAAAATACGAACAATAAATTGGTATATTAAATTACTGTACCGTTATTCAAAGCTTATTATGAGAGTGGCACTTCCTGTTTCCCGTCGACTTTGCTCCTATTGGTCAACTTTCTTGTGATTTGACCGGAAATAGCATCACCATGGCAGGCGAGGGCAGCAAGGGTTTGTTAAATATGCCCGCTCGCCCCGCTCTTGTTCATTGGCGTCTTATTTCCCGTCACGGACACCTGTCCGAGGCTACAATATTACAACTATTTATGGAATTCAAATCAAATTCTAAATAATTCCAAAGGAATAAAATAGTGAACAACAATAGTTGTTACAAATAGTTGGAAGCCAAGCAAACAGTGAGTAAAAACATTTTAACGGTTTTTGCCGTTCGTTTTGTTTCTTTGTTCCTAATGAAATGTTTTATACTAATGAATATTTTGTGGTTTGAATATAGTGCAAGTAAATTGGGCTATGTAAGCAATATTTTTATAAATAATTATTTTCCATTCAGTCTACCGACAATTTTATTTTGAAAACTCGAAACTTAGTTTTTAATACTTGTGCAGAAATGATATTTTTCGTAAAGTTTATTGCTGGTAATTTGTACGTACGAGATTTCTTAGTGGATAAAAAACGACTCTTAGTAAACGACCCATAAAACATATTAATAATGCAAATTATTTTCTTTACAATCTACCCGCAGTTTTAAACATTTGCTGAATTATTTTGTAGCAAAGTCCTACGATGATAATACATTTCTTACAGTTAGTTCTAAGCTTTTTTTTCAGAATGAATATTTCTTTAAACCACATTATTATGCAGACAGTAGCAATACTGTCAATTTACGAAAATCTGAACAGTGAAATAGTGACTCTATTATCAACGTGAAAGACAGCAAACAAGTGAGTTCAGTTAATTAGTATCCCAGTTATACAGACGCACCATTGCGTCCATTTTTATTTTTTTATTGTGTCTTAAAACAAAAAATAGCCTGCTGGACAGTTTTCTTAATCTTCCTGTGTGGGCTAATTAGTTTATTACAGATATGGTCTGTGTGCCGGAAGGTGAAAATATTACAATTGCGAGTTAAATACAATTACGTTAATGTATATTCTATGTAAAATAGTAAAATAAAATACAATTTTAGTAATAAATAAATAAAAATATTTACTTATAAGAAACTGTTCAAAGGACACATTGCTGAGAGTATCAAGTAACGTAGAGAAGCTATCATGGTAACCAAAAGATTAATATTCCACCTTGATCCATAAAAGTGTTCAATTATGTTTGTGTTCAAGAAAGCCGATGGCGTAGGCAATATATATTCTAGCCTACACGAAATTCACAAATCTGGCTAACCCATTATGGTTACAATAAGTATATAGTGCTATCATATACATACAAGTTATTATCCACCCTCGCAGGTTGGGAACACAAGTAAATAACCAAAGAAGGGGGGACATGTACAGTGGCTTCTCGAGAGGGTAAGCACCTGGTTTTCAGATAATGAAGTCCACTTCATCGCATAAAATATACCCCACCCTCGCTGGGTGGGTATACAAATAATTAACCTCCCTCGCGGGGACGGTATATATATATATATAGTGTTGCTCATCATGAGAGCACATCTGGTTTTTGGAATCCATTTTGACAACCTTGTCAATTTGAAAATGGTTGGCTGAAAGTCTATTTCACCATCAGCGTACTTTCCTTTGCAGGGACTAAACCATTTACTACCCACCCCCGCAGGGTGGGTAAACAAACACTTAACCTCCCTCGCAGGGACGGTACATACATGGTTGCTCATCATGGGAGTACTCATCTAATTTTGGAATCAATTTTTGTCAATCTGGTCAATATAAAAATGGTTGCCTGAAGTATATTTCACCATCCGCGTACTTTACTTTGCAGGGACTGAGCAATTTACTGCCCACCCCCGCAGGGTGGGTACACAAAGACTTAACCTCCCTCGCAGGGATGGTACATAGATGGACGCTCATCTGGATTTGGAATCAATTTTGACAACCTAGTTAATTTAAAAATGGTTGGCTGAAGTCTATTTCACCATCAGCATATTGTGCTTTATTGATCCCCAAGCCGTCTGCCAAGTGTGGGGATTATGGAAACCCCTCCCTTCTAAGGGAGAGGCCTTTATTCAGCTGTGGACGTATATCGGCTGCTAATGATGATGATGATGATATTGTCCTTTGTCCCTGACTAAATAATTTATTACTCACCCCCGCAGGGTTGGTACACATAGACTTAACCTCCTTCGCAGGGATGGTATACAAATAGCAGCTCGTGAAGAAAGCACGTAGGTACCTGATTTTCAGGATCATTTTGAATATCGGGGACATTCAAAATGTCTGAAAGTTGTTTGCTAAGTCTATTTTAACATAATAATTTGACGGGCCCGTTGCTCTAATGGTGAGATTCTCGGGCTGCTATCGCCGGGTTCTATTCCCACCAAGTGTGTGATGTTTATCGATATAAGTATGAAAAGTATATAAATAGGTATTTTGTATCAGTTGTCTGGTTACCATTGTACAGAATCTGTCTAGGTTGGGATCAAACGAATGAGTGTGGATTGGCCTGAGATATTAAACAGTCCTTTGCAGGACGGATAAAGGCATTGCTGCTCTGCACAGTTGCATTCACCTCTTATTTAAGAATAAATTCAGCCTGGATACTTTAACATAAGTGCCATCGCTTGGCACATCGTCCGTCTTATTATTGACCTCTGTTTCGAAGAGCTTGCACAGAATATGACCCACTCTCGTGGGGGATGGAACACAGAGATTTACTTTACAGATGAAGGATGTATGTATATTTGCTATTCCAAATAGCACATACGTGATTGTATGAACATGAATATTTAACATATATTAATATATGTATACTTCTTAATGAGGATTCATTGCATAATTATGGCTCGCAGTCACGTCTTGGATCTTACTCTTGGTCCCCTCTCTTGACAGTCTTGGTATATCAGGACCCACCAAGCAGAAACTACTATAAGTCTACCGAAGTTTTGTACAGAATATTGTAAAAAACTCCTACAAATAATGGAGGGAAGGGCCGCCCCAAGTGCCATTCCTGGCATCTTTAGTCCTTCCTTCAAGTTTATTCGAAAACCAACATTTGTTTTTCTATACTATTACCTCATTACAAAAAAGGAAAGTATGTAATCTTACAATTATAATAGCTGTTTAGCAATTAATCATTGGAAGTTTTGAGGACCTATAATAACATAATGCAATCAATGATAATGCCTAAAAGAATTATCCAGGAGTTTCCATAATATTGGAAAACTCAATTGTATTGTATGGTAAGTAAACCACTTACCCGAAATTGTAGCAACACTGCATCGCATGCATTTTTACCAGCCAGAAATTCACTCCTGACACAATTTTGGTAGACAAAAGCGTGTAATTTCGATCAATGTCAGGACATTTGTAACCGAAAGAAATGTTAGCAATCCTGATTATTATCCCTTGCAATTTCGATTTTATGACAAAAAGTTGCCTTTACCTCCGCAAAGACGGGGGGGGGGTCTCACCCATTCACTTACGGATATTACATTATAAGTATGTACATACCAGATAAAGTTCGCTACGAAATATTAATCAAATACAAATCAAATTTTATTGATTATTTTCAATATCCATTTAGAAACAGATTCTATTGACAGATAATTTTTTTTTGAGATAGTAGTACAGACTGAGCTTACCTAAGTCCATAAATTAATATTTACAATAAATATTTTCGGGACTTCAGAGCAGGTATACCATAAAATATTATCTATGTTTAAATCTTTGAGTATATGGTTATAAGGTAAACATACTGTGGGGGTTAACACATACTTAATCGCTGAAGTATTCTGGGGAGTAGACTCGTTTCTTGAACGAGTTATGATTCATATCTCACAACCTTAGTCTTAGTGGACGTACAGGTCAATACTATCTATTAACATACAACGTGATCCTGAAAGTGGAAATGTGAAGGACTTTACTTTGCAATCTAAAACATATATACATTGAAATTCACATAGTACCAGAACCTAGTCTGTAAAATCTGTGCCGACTTTTTCTAATCTAATTTAAAGTATTGGCATCATTTTGGACAGTTTTATAGCAGATTCATACATAAATACATAATAAACATAAGTAAATAATTGTCATTTAACATTATTTGGCCTAAATCATTTGTCTGACGATTGTACAGTCCTACTGATCAGTCCAGTTTTTTACTGGTAATTTCTTGTCACGATATGTTCTTATATCGATTATACTTGTCAATCCTCAAGAGTCTTTTAAATAGGATATGATTTAGTGAATTTCCTGTCCAAGGATAATTTTCATGCAGTAGCTTAGCTAAACATTGCAACAGCACCTGGTAGGATGTAATTCATAGTCGCGTCCTGGAATTGCGTTAATCGGAAAACCACCTGCTTGCAACACCTGCAGCGTTAAAATAAAATTTGTTTTGCGCTTAAAGCATCAGCGTTAAATACCAAAAACAAATTGTTTGTATATTCCAGTTACGATAGCTGCCGTTGATTGGTTTAAAAATACTAAAATTACCAACATAATCTAGCTTAAATAGTTAGCTATCATGCGCTACAAGCATAGTTAAGTTTTTGATACTAGCTACCTCCTGGAAATTGGAGGTCTTTAATACATTTTAGACAGTTTTATAAAATCGAAGTCAAAAGTACATCGCATATAAATAATTATTGATTATCAATTGCCCATAACATTGATTCCAATCAATGGTTGAGACCATTCCAATGGTTGAGATACAGTTCCTTATCTTTGCTACCCATTTCTAAAAGAAATTCGTAGCAGACTATGTAGATATATAAGTATGCAATTTATTGCATTTCTATTTAAAATTCACACATGGATATTACAATAAATCTATGTATCACAATCACATTGGCGTCATGTATACTGGCATCACCAGGCGAAAACAAACACGTCTCATAATAAGCTTTGAATAACGGTACAGTAATTTAATAGCAGCGTTTTCCCTGAAAGAAAACGCATATTAAAATACTTACCTTATTCAAAGCTTAACTTTTAATCCTGCCTGGTAATATTCTTCGACACAATGAACAAGAGCGGGGCGAGCGGGCATATTTAACAAACCCTTGCTGCCCTCGCCTGCCATGGTGATGCTATTTCCGGTCAAATCACAAGAAAGTTGACCAATAGGAGCAAAGTCGACGGGAAACAGGAAGTGCCACTCTCATAATAAGCTTTGAATAAGGTAAGTATTTTAATATGCGTTTTCTTTCAGGGAAAACGCTGCTATTAAAATACGAACCAAATGAAAAATAAAAAATGTGTATTTTTACTGGTATATGAAAAAAATATTAAAAAAACATTTAGTAAAAAAATACACAGTTTTTATTTTTCATTTGGTTCGTATTTTAATATACCAATTTATTGTTTGTACTTTTGTACTAGATGAAGTGTAAACGGCTCGAAAAAACAGTTACGAAAATAAGAATCAGATTATAAGGGCGTGTTCTTATTTTACTAGGGTACCCGTAGGGTGTCCGGGTAAGACCTCTCCTATCTCCTCTCGTTGGGTGTCTGTGAAAGGCCATTAAGAGGAAAAAAGAAGAGGGGTAGCAACGTCTTTCTATTGGATTACCTACCACCCATACAGGGATCCCCAAGACGCCCTGCCAAGTGTGGGGATTATGGCAACCCCCCCCCCCCCCCTTCTAATGGGAGGCCTTTGTTCAGCAGTGGACAACTTTCGCCTGCTAATGATGATGATTCTTATTTCAAGTTATCTGCGAATGCTTTGAATCCTATTTTCCAGTAATTAAGTTTTATATTTAAATACTTTTCCTTCTGACTTATATTTAAAAAAAATTTTTAAGGTACTATCGAAACTTTTGCTAGTGTATTTCTTATTCAATTCTTGAATGTATTACAGGTCAATGATCAAGCTACTCTCTATTTCAATAGGTATATTCCTATTCAAATAGAGAGCGGGGCTTGGATTAAATTAACTTTCCAGGAAAGTTATTGAGCCAATTGTATTATTGTACGAAGGTTGTATTTATTTCATAAGAGTGTGTGGCCTTCACTGCCGCACTTACATACATCAATTAGCGTCAATTATATCCTAGCCATATTTTTTAAATAAGTATGATTATTTTGACTTTATGCTTATGCTTCATATTAAGTAACAGCTAAGTGGGAGAGCACTTGCCTTGGAAACAAGGTGCGCAGGTTGGAACCCCAGCTCGCACCTCTGATTTTTTTAGTTAATCATGTGCGAATCGTCTTTGTGGGATTATTACTAGCTTTTGCTGAAGGAAAACATCGTAAGGAAACCTGCATGTGCATATCTATCTTTCGAATGACGTGTGAAGTCGCCAACCCGCACTTGGCCAGCGTAGTGGATTATATGTAATGTTGTCTTTTACTTACGCGAATATTACATATTGAAATCAAACTACTTTTACGGATTTTATCGCAGTTTATTTTAAACCGGCTTCAAAAAGAAGGTTCTCTATTCGACGCGTATGTATGTAATATTAATAAAAATGCGTAATATTAATATATGTTAGTCTATGTGGGCTTCTAAACAAATTTACCAAATTTTATCAGTGTATGTATGTATACAGGGTGTACGTACCGAAAAAAAATTTATAAGACGTTAAATAATGTCCGTTACAACATTACAGTAACCATTTAAATGGTAAATGACAAATGACTAACTTATTAATTTTCGAGCATGTAATGAATATTTATGCGGAATAATGTTTATTTTTCAAATTATATTGCAAATTTTCTAAAATAATAATAGTTAATTGCCTATCAATTAATTGCCTATGCACTGTTTTTGTGAATAAAGAATAAATAAATAAATAAAAATAAAAACACAAATAATTAATTAATTGTTTTTAAATTAAAATTAGGCTTTATTATTATACCAATAATGATGTTATACTAATTTTATTTAAAAAAAAGTGAATTTTTTTTTGGTAATTCATGAAAAAGCCGATTAAAAATTTCAACACTAGGATGTTCAGAATCGTGTTCTGGATCCCTGGTATCGGTTTTCGGTACGATGTCCCTTACACCCGTTATATGTATGTATGTATGTAGGTTTGTCCGCGGATTTCTCAGAAACTACAAGTCCGATTTCAAAAAATCTTTTTGCAATAGTTAGAGTATTTTTCAAATTAGGGTAGAGTATAAGTATCATCAAAATCGGTGGAGTAGTTTAAGAGATATAAACTTTTTATGTTTTCAGTAAGTTACTGTGACGTAGACGTTCGAGTTCGAGATGCGTGATAGTGCTGATACCTGTCTTGGTAAAATAAAAGTCACTAAAGAGTGTTAAATAAACTATTTAAAAAAAAAAACCGACTTCAAAGTAAATTATCTAAAAAGCATAAAATAACGAAAATATATTGAAGTCGGTGTCAGCTCGTGCTAGTCTTAGTTTAACATGATATGCTAGCACCGACTTGAATATATTTTCGTTATTTTATGCTTTTTAGATAATTTACTTTGAAGTCGGTTTTTTTTAAATAGTTTTTGATTTTACTATCCCGACGTTTCGAATGCTTTGCAACACCCATGGTCACGGGAGGACTGAGATGTTGAATGTCCTTATGTCACAATTATGCCGGTGTAATCTCAGGTCTTCTTAGTTATTATTGTTAGTCCGATCTACGCAGTAAGAGCTTACAGTATCTTGAGGCCGTGCAGTGTTTTGCTTGATATTGGATTTAATTATATTTATCACAGGATCCCAAGCCGGTGGTAATTCCCAACCATCAAAAGAAACCGCGATAAAATCCGTAAAAGTAGTTTGATTTCAAAGTAATCTGTATTTATCCTTAAACTATGTGGCCCCGTGGGATGCCTGGTTAGAATTGCATCCCCCCATCTCCTCTCGTTGGGTGTCGTAATAGGCGACTAAGCGAGAACCGGATGACGGGCAGTAGCGTCTCTCTTTTAGATTTATTTTCCACCACAGGGAAGGGGTCACCCCCTTCCCTCCAATATGGTTGAGGGGAGTGATGGCTGCTGCTCGATTCAACTCGTGCGCGGGTGCTGCTTGGGGGGACTGGTCCGACTACTATCCCTTTGGTTTTTTAGTTTGTTGTACTTTGTATATTTTTATTTTTTTCTGTCTTATTTGATCTTTTGAACAGCAAGACACACTGTCGCTCTGATCTAATTGTAACATGACACACTGTTTAAAAAAAAAGTGATAAAATGACAAGCCCGCTGAGTTTCTTGCCGGATCTTCTCAGTTGAGGCCGCGTTGTGAACCGGTGGCAGCTTCTTTAAAAAAAAATAATAATGACCTTTCAAAAGTGCTAGCGTTAAGCCTATTTGAAATAAACTATTTTTGAGTTTGAGTTTGAGTTTGACCTAAACTGTGATCCCCAAGCCGCCTGTCAAGCGTGGGGATTATGGCAACCCCTCCCTCCTAAGGGGGAGGCCTTTTGTTCAGCAGTGGACGTATTTCGGCTGCTGATGATGTGACACCGGATCGTTTTCCGGACAGGTAGTAATAATAATAATAATATCTTGGGTGAATCCACACACGGTCATCTGATCCCAAACTTGGCAGAGCCTGTACTATGGAAACCAGACAACTGATACTAATACTTAAATACATTTTTTTTTGTAACTTGTACTTGTACTTAAATAGATAAATAACACCCAGACACTTGGTGGGAATCGAACCCACGACCCATCGGTTAGCGGACAGGGTATCTAACCACTAGACCAACGTAGGTACTAACTTAAAATTGAAATGAAACTAATTTTACGGATTATATCGCGGTTTATTTATGATTTTAATTACCCGACGTTTCATTTCAATGTGTAGTATTCGCGTAAATATCAGAAATCATTATAGGTACTAACTGAATTTTTAGGTTTTGTCAATCATAAACAAGACGAATGTAATGCGTGGAAATTATCTCTGAATTAATTTACAATAATCTTTTAGTTGCGGAAGTATTACAGGCTATAATTGTACATAATTATATAGGTACTTTACAAAAATAAAAAGTTCATAAACATCGAGCAGTTGCGGAGGAGTGCGACCACAAACACCGGGATATGACATTTTTATATCTATACTTATATTAAAACTGTAACAGGTCCAATTCTGTACATTGAAGATATTTTGAAAATTATATTTGGAGGGCATTCTATAACCGATACTGAGGCCGAAAATGTAATTTTTTAATTTTAATTTTTTATCTGTCTGTCTGTCTGTCTGTCTGTCTGTATCACGGCTGAGCATCACGCCGAAACTACTGAATGGATTCAAATGAAACTTGGCATGATTTGAGATCTTACTACGAGGTAGGATATAGGATACTTTTTATTCCGTAATCTAGCACGGTTCTTTTGGGAGAGGGGATTAAAGTCAAAATGGGTACTTGGTTATACGCTTGGTCCGATTTTATAAATTTTTCTTTTTAATATAATAAATATTAGTAAGGGAACACTCATAGAGAGTTGTTATCAAGGTTTTGTAATCGATCGGGTTAAGCAACGTTAGGTAAGGTCATTAAATAGATTGAGTACGGCGGCGACTCCGAGGAGGACGGCGGCGGGGTTGCGACCCCCGTCCCTGTGAGCACCGTGACTGGTTCCCGGGGGGCTACAATGCGCCCCCCGGTGGCGAGCTCAAAGGCAAGGCACTGAGGGGCCCCTGATGCAGATCCCACCGGAGAGCCCTGGGGTTCCCCCTCTCATGTGCCGATGCGACAGCCGCGGGGGTTTTAGTGGGTAAGAATCCCACATACCCCGGTCGAGCCCCACAGCTCCCGTGAATCTTTAGAAGATTTCCCCCGCGTCAAAAAAAAAAAAAAGTAGAGCAAGTAAAAAGTGGGTCCCAGTTTTTAACCGACTATTAAAAAGGAGGTTATGTATTCGATGCGAATGTCTGTTATTAAAAGTTTAGTTAACGTAAAAATAGCGCAGGCGGAGCTGCGTGGGTCAGCTAGTATGAGAATAATCCGCAAAGTTAGTTCCATTACAAGATACATAATTACGTACCTATGTATAAGTAATTTAAAACCATGCTGTTTGCTAGCAGTTGGACATTAATCTATGCTTTTATAAATTATAGTTCTTTCAAAAATATGGGTATAATTAGAAGAAAAAAAAAACATTTTACCTATTTGTCTTAAGTCGTACAAGAACATTGATGGAGGTTCAAGTGGTCTCGTTTAGACAGCCTCGGTTTAACTTAGCGCCCGTAGATCTCACGCTCCATCGCGTGTAACGCTCGACGCTGGATCGACGCTGAATTGAGCCCCTACTAATTTAGGGGAAGTGCTCACGTAGCCGACTCAACGGTTCGGCAACGAATGGAAAATACCTTTAAACTACCGAGCCTGACGCACCTCGCGGAAAATAATTGTTGCCGTATATGTTAGGTACAGTAAAATCAAAATGAACCTGAGCTTATATCTTTAAGTAATCTATTTTATTTATTTTTATTTTATTTTATTCGGAAAACAAACAGTATCTTATATCTAGAATACAACAATTAAAATGACAAATAACCATTAACAAGTTTTCGCATATTGCAACTAAAAGCTTTTATACTTAAAGTCATTAAATAGATGGGTGACCGTTTAACGCCATTTGAACTAAACGGGACCCGTTTAGTTCAAATGCTTCGGATAGCAAGTAAAAAGTGGGTCCCAGTTTTTAACCAACTATAAAAAAGGAGGTTATGTATTCGATGCGAATGTCTATTATTAAAAGATTATTTAACGTAAAAATAGCGCATGCGGAGCTGCGTGGGTCAGCTAGTAATGTATAAAGCTCTAAAATTTGAAGAAAACTACAGTGAATGTGAACTAACTGGGGACACTGAAAGCATACTAAGTATTTATTACAAATCCTCCTCTCAGCTTTTTAACTAAAGT
Organism: Furcula furcula; assembly: GCA_911728495.1. Classification (NCBI taxonomy): domain Eukaryota; kingdom Metazoa; phylum Arthropoda; class Insecta; order Lepidoptera; family Notodontidae; genus Furcula; species Furcula furcula. The sequence goes on from OU452244.1 coordinate 19,342,450, forward strand.
TTGTAACTTACCTACAGAATCTTAATGAATACGGAGTGATTAAAATGTAAAACACGCTTTATATATTTGCGTTTTAGCTTAAAACAGCGTGGCGAACGCAGATTGAGCCTTGATCAATATGAACATCTTGAATTCCCAGCCGAGTGCACTCCGGGGTACGTGAGTGCATTCTGTCGTCGGAGGAGCCAGTGAAGCGTGAGTGCTGCTGCATAAACACATCCCTGCAACCAAACAGCTTAGTTCGCTCTTCGTAAGCAGAATTTTTACCGGTTGTAAATGTAGTTGTAGTAGTACCTATGTATACATCAATTGATGATTACTGATCATCTACCCTTTAGGAATCCGTACCTAACTAAACAATAATAAAGCAAACGACTTCGTCTGGCTGGCTGACCGAAGTAATCTGGAATTACTAATGCTATCGAATTAAAACTTAATTGCAAATGAAAAAAAAATGCTTCTATTTTCTGTTCCATAGGAGCCGAAATAGGACGTTGAAATATCTAAGTGAGAATATGTACTATATGTAGTAGGCTAACATGCGTGAATATTACGCATTTGTATTAATATTACACACCTACATACAATATGTTAAGAATGTTATACAGGGTGTAAGGGACTACGTACCGAAAACTTTTTTATAAGATTTCACATAATGTTGTCTTTTACTTACGCGAATATTACACATTGAAATTAAACTACTTTTACGGATTTTATCGCGGTTTATTTATTGATTTTACTATAAAATCCGTAAAAGTAGTTTAATTTCAAGATTTCTCATATTGTCCATTTTTATGGAAAATGACTAATGACTAACTTGTTAATTTTTGAGCATGTAATGAATACGTGCGGAATATTATTTATTTTTCAAATTACATTGTTAATTTCAATCAAGCCGCCTGCCTAACGTGGAGATTATGGCAACCCCTCCCTTCTAAGGGAGAGACCTTTGTTCAGCAGTGGACTTTTCGGCTGCTGACGATTGCTAATTTTGCACAAATAGGTAATTTATTGTTTTTAAATTGAAATGAGGCTTTATTATTATAAAAATAACAAGCGGCATTTTTTTTAAATACATGAAAAAGCCGATGATAAATTTCAACATTAGAATGTTCAGAATCATGTACTGGATCCCTGGTATCGGTTTTCGGTACGATGCCCCATTACACCCCGTGTGTAATAAACGCTCCCATACTGGTTCAACTCGTTGTATAGATAATTGGGTCTGCCTTTTGAGGAAAATTATGTTATACGTATGTAAGTTGTATAACATCACTAACATTTTATAACCTTTGTTACAATTTGTTAAGAAAAGTTAGAAAGCAAATGTTATAGGTACAACGTTATATAACTGCTGTGTGGAAACACCTTATACCAGCGTTACAAAATTTGATTAGCCCATATAAAGACTCGGTTGACATTAATTTTGAACACATGAAACCTCAAGGGTAGCGTAATAAAAGTGACAGCAGCTCTAAATAATTTGAAGATTTTAAAAGTTTCTGTTAGTTCCAAATATTTAGAATAGATTCCAGATTGATAATTCTGAGTGATCCTTGAAACTTTTAAACTCTCGGTTTATTTCAGCAACTTGGTCTGCGTTAGAGAACACTTCAGCATTTCGTTTGAAGTGCAAATTACATTAAAATATACTAGCTGATTAAACTAATTTATTTTCTAAATAAAGCTTTTTTTCTTATCTTACATTCGTGTTGCTTTGTTGCCGTACCAAAAATGTTATAATGCAAAAACTAGACTTTTACAAATATGGATTGTTAGATACAAAAACTATAGTCAGCTTTGTTTGAAAAGTACTTGTTTATTAGGTACAATATTGTGGTTTTAGAAAAAAATTAAGTACCGCACTCACTACTTGTAGCTTATTAGGTACAATATAGTGGTTTTAGAAAAAAATGTAAGTACCGCACTCACTACTTGTAGCTTATTAGGTACAATATAGTGGTTTTAGTAAAAACGTAAGTACCGCACTCACTACTTGTAGCTTATTAGGTACAATATAGTGGTTTTAGAAAAAACCTAAGTATCGCAATCACTACTTGTAGCTTTAGGTACAATATAGTGGTTTTAGAAAAAATGTAAGTACCGCACTCACTACTTGTAGCTTATTAGGTACAATATAGTGGTTTTAGTAAAAACGTAAGTACCGCACTCACTACTTGTAGCTTATTAGGTACAATATAGTGGTTTTAGAAAAAACTTAAGTATCGAACTCACTACTTGTAGCTTTAGGTACAATATAGTGGTTTTAGAAAAAAACGTAAGTACTGCACTCACTACTTGTAGCTTATTAGGTACAATATAGTGGTTTTAGAAAAAAACCTAAGTATCGCAATCACTACTTGTAGCTTTAGGTACAATACAGTGGTTTTAGAAATAACGTAAGTACCGCACTCACTACTTGTAGCTTATTAGGTACAATATAGTGGTTTTAGAAAAAACTTAAGTATCGAACTCACTACTTGTAGCTTTAGGTACAATATAGTGGTTTTAAATAAAAACGTAAGTACCGCACTCACTACTTGTAGCTTATTAGGTACAATATAGTGGTTTTAGAAAAAAACGTAAGTACCGCACTCACTACTTGTAGCTTATTAGGTACAATATAGTGGTTTTAGAAAAAACTTAAGTATCGAACTCACTACTTGTAGCTTTAGGTACAATATAGTGGTTTTAGAAAAAAACGTAAGTACTGCACTCACTACTTGTAGCTTATTAGGTACAATATAGTGGTTTTAGAAAAAACTTAAGTATCGAACTCACTACTTGTAGCTTTAGGTACAATATAGTGGTTTTAAATAAAAACGTAAGTACCGCACTCACTACTTGTAGCTTATTAGGTACAATATAGTGGTTTTAGAAAAAAACGTAAGTACCGCACTCACTACTTGTAGCTTATTAGGTACAATATAGTGGTTTTAGAAAAAAACCTAAGTATCGAACTCACTACTTGTAGCTTTAGGTACAATATAGTGGTTTTAGAAAAAAACGTAAGTACTGCACTCACTACTTGTAGCTTATTAGGTACAATATAGTGGTTTTAGAAAAAAACCTAAGTATCGCAATCACTACTTGTAGCTTTAGGTACAATATAGTGGTTTTAGAAATAACGTAAGTACCGCACTCACTACTTGTAGCTTATTAGGTACAATATAGTGGTTTTAGAAAAAACTTAAGTATCGAACTCACTACTTGTAGCTTTAGGTACAATATACTGGTTTTAGAAAAAATCGTAAGTACCGCACTCACTACTTGTAGCTTATTAGGTACAATATAGTGGTTTTAGAAAAAAACGTAAGTACCGCACTCACTACTTGTAGCTTATTAGGTACAATATAGTGGTTTTAGAAAAAACGTAAGTACCGCACTCACTACTTGTAGCTTATTAGGAACAATATAGTGGTTTTAGAAAAAACGTAAGTACCGCACTCACTACTTGTAGCTTATTAGGTACAATATAGTGGTTTTAGAAAAAACGTAAATACCGCATTCACTACTTGTAGCTTATTAGGTACAATATAGTGGTTATAGAAAAAACGTAAGTACCGCACTCACTACTTGTAGCTTATTAGGTACAATATAGTGGTTTTAGAAAAAACGTAAGTACCGCACTCACTACTTGTAGCTTATTAGGTACAATATAGTGGTTTTAGAAAAAACGTAAGTACCGCACTCACTACTTGTAGCTTATTAGGTACAATATAGTGGTTTTAGAAAAAACGTAAGGACCGCACTCACTACTTGTAAAGTTGTCGTTTTTGAATGGTTGGGTTTGTTGCGAAGTTCCGAGAGTATTGTATAGAATCTAGGGCCCCCAATCGCCCCGAGCTCGTGGGCCGAGGCTCTGCAATTAACGCCTCAAAGTATTCGCATAGTAAAATCATTGTTATTCTGCTTTTAAAACAGTCTCATTTTGTTCGAATCGGCTCAGCTACATGTTTTATAGTAAATAGTTGAAGCATTTTTAGAGAAACTTCAACGTAAACTAGTACAATTAAAAGATGAGAGATAATATTATGTTGGCATATAGTTGGCATTATATTTAGAGCATATGAAGATAAAATCGAATACAATGTCAATATTTGTTTGATTATCTAAGGCATAACGTAATTCTACTAGATTAATAATACCAGCCGTTATTTTGTCGCACTGCTGGACACGGCCTCCCCTCAAGATGAAGGGGCTTAGGCCATAATCCACCACGCTGGCCAAGTGCGGGTTGGTGGACTTCACACGTCATTCGAAAGCTAGTTAGGCTTTCTCAGACCTGCAGGTTTCTTTACGATGTTTTCCTTCACCGAAAGCTAGTAACAATCGCACAAAAATGATTCGCACATGATTAATTAAAGGTGCGAGCTGGGGTGCGAGCTGGGGTTCGAACCTGCGCACCTTGTTTACAAGGCAAGCGCTCCCCCACTGAGCTGTGCTAAAAGCTTTAAAATTGGTAAGAAGAAATATTATTGAAAATCACTTTCTCACAAATTTTATACAGATAAGAACAGATTGTTCAAATGAAAATGTTTTTAGCTAAATTACTTTTATTTAATCATCGTTATCATCTTTGCCAGACTTGGCTTAGTATCTCTGCTATAATATTGTAAGCAAACGTTATTTAATCAGTGCAAACATTTACAATCTAAATTAAACGATCACCTAAGAGTAATTCAATTTACACCACAAAATAACAAGCCTTCAGAGGACGCGCGAACACGATAATTTAGTCTTTATTTATTTATCAGTAGCGAAGCCAAACTCGAAGACGACAACACTGTCAGAACTTAAGAAATGTAGGCACCTTTGACGGTGCCTTCCCTCCTACCTTTTGCATACAAATTAGAACTTAAATTAATTAAAGAAAGTTTATGTTGCTAATTTAATTATAGGTACGGAAACTCATGAATTCATTTCGAAGCTGTCAACTGTCGAAGTCCGTGATGTTGAATTATTCAGTTTAGGATGTAATTAGCCCATCTTAGTTAAACTTCAAATACGTGTACAGGAGCATGTTGGTAATTACAAGATAACAATTCTTAGACAAGCGTTTGGTGAGCTTTAAATTAATTTAAGTACATACTGATTAAAATTTAGAACAGATAATGTTATTATGTATACCATGAGGTATGGTCTGATTGGTTAATACTAGTTTAAATAGTCATGGAAAAATTGTATACTATTTGTATACTACTAAACTGTATCTACTATTTGTACTATCAATACTTATAATAAAACTGTAACAGGTCCAATTCTGTACATTGAAGATATTTTGAAAATTATGTTTGGAGGGCATTCTATAACCGATACTAAAGCCAAAAATTTATTTTTTTATTTTTGTCTGTCTGTCTGTCTGTCTGTATCTCGGCTGAGCATCACGCCGAAACTACTGGATGGATTGAAACGAAACTTGGCATGATTTGAGTTAATACTCCGAGGTAGGACATAGGATACTTTCTCCCGACATTCGGCACGGTTCCCTTGGGAGAGGGGACTAAAGTCAAAATGTGTAGTTGGTTATACGCTTGCTCCGATTTAACAATTTTTCATTATAATAAATATTTGTAAGGGAACACTCATAGATAGTTGTTTACAATGTTTGGAAATCGATCAGGTTAATCAACGTTAGGTTAGGTCATTAAATAGATGGGTGACCGATTAAAGCCATTTGAACTAAACGTCTCCGTGCTTCGGAGGGCAAGTACAATGTGGGTCCAAGTTTATAACCGACTTTAAAAAAGGAGGTTTTGTATTCTATGCGAATATATCGTCCCCGTAGTTGGAAAATTAAATAAGTCCGATTTTGGCGATATTGACTTTTCCCTATTTTCAAAACACCTAAAACATGCCGCATATTTGAGCCTTACAGGCATTTTCGTATCTTATTCCGTTCCGAAATGATAGCCATTTTTGTCGGACAGATGGAATAATAAATATCTTCAGACAAACACTATTTTTTTAAAGGAAAAATCAATAACTCAGTAAATAAATCAATAACTGTGGTCGATGATAAGTTGAATGTCAAATAAATTAAATAACATGAGTTGTTGAATTTTTCCTAAAACAAAATTCTTTCACAAAACTAACTAACTTCTAGGAAAACTAAACAACTCTATTTATTTAATTCTGCTATTCAGAATTCTGATATATCGTACCTAGTTTATTAAATACTTTATGTTATCTATTTTTTCTACAACTAGATAATGATTAATTATAAGATGCTAGACAAATAAAATTAAATAAATTATGTTGTTTATAATTGCCATAAAACAAAATGCACCTGCGGAAAGTTATCATTAACGTGATGTTTATTTTTAGAGTCATGTTTTTAGTAAATTTGTTATTTAATTTTAAATTATCCTTTTTTTTAACTGTGATGGGTAACGGTGATGGACTTGACTCTAGTCTTGGTCAGATGACAGAGACAAAGTCTATGATGGAGCGAGCTTACCCAGAAGGAGCCTGTTCACTCTAACTTTGAAGGGATTACTTTCGCTGTCTTTGAATTAATGGGTAGGCTACTCTGCGCCTGTGCTCTAGGCTTTGTAAATTGGCCGCAACTAACCCTGCGTCATGAATAAGCCTTTTAGGACGTCTCTCCACCCAGTCCAATGATGCAAGATGGCATTTTGCAGCACCAGCCCATATGTGACTACAGTACTCCACACACTACCGGACTTGTGCTTTATATAGCAACAAAACCTGCCTCGGTGTGAAGTAACGGTGGATCTTTGCAAGGACATCTAGCTTCCTGGCAGCTACCTTGGCCTTGGACTCAATGCACCGCCCAAAGTTGAGGTTTAAGGAAATTTCAACTCCCAACAACTGAAGGCGGTCAGTATATTCCAAGGATACATTCTGAAAAGTAGGAGCCAAGGTGAACGGACTCATTCTGGCGGTGAATAGACATGCTTGAGTTTTGGTGGCACTGAATCTCACAAGATTGGCATCACCCCATTCGGAGACTGCCTGAAGTGTGAGACTCGCGCGCTCCACCATGGCTACTCTTTCAGAGTATATGAGATAACATCCTTACTGGCCCGAGCACTCGGCATATATCTCTCCACAATAGTGCTGTCATCTGCATACCCATAGATACCACGCATCAGCAGTCTTAGCACGACTTGCCAAGACTTCGTAATCTTGACAGTTCGGTGTGGAGTATGACGTAGTTATCGACGTAGAAACGACATTTTTGGTATTAGCTAGGTCGATAACTACGTCATACTCCACACCGAACTGTCAAGATTACGAAGTCTTGGCAAATCGTGCTAAGCCTGCAACAGATCATTAATATGCAGCAAGAATAGAGTTGCGGAGAGAACTGACCCCTGAGAAAATCGGGCATTATTCAACAACGGCTCAGATGAACAACCATCAACAACCACTCGGACAGACCGTTCACTCAGGAAGTCCCTTATCCAGCCGATCAGACGCGGGAATATGTCGTACGCTGGCCGCTTGTTCAAAAGGCTAGCATGCCAAACCCTATCGACGGCCTTCGAGACATCCAGGGAAACAACGAGCGCTTCCCTATTTTTCTCGAGGGCCTCGCCCCATAAGTGAGTGACATACACTAGAAAGTCCCCCGTCGACCGATTTCGGCAAAATCCGTACTGTCGGTCGTCGAGGAGATCATTCTGTTCTAGGTATGCCATGAGGCTCGAGTTCAATATACGCTCCATAATCTTACAGAGTATGGAGGTTACTGAAATCACCCGATAATTAGCTGGATCGGCACGGCTGCCCTTTTTGGGCACGGGTTGCACGTTAGTGAGCATCCAGGACTTGGCCACAATTCCAGTCTTAAATGACAGGCGGTACAAACGTGTCAATACTGGAGACAACTCGGGTGCATATTATGCATTAAGTACTATTGCTGGAATACCGTCAGGTCCACTAGCTTTCACATCTAGACGACACAGTACTCTCATTACCTCCTTATTTGTAATGCGGACTTCCGTCATCGACAAACCGCAATGAGGCAGTTGTGGTGGAATAGCACTGCCAGTATCTAAACGCGAATTATGGGCAAAGAGAGATGCAAATACACCTGCTTTCTCTCTTGCCGTTTGAGCTGGAGTCCCATCAGGCTTTACCATCAGAGTTAGCGAAGGCCGACAGAAGTTTGTTTCAACTGATTTGGCAAAAGACCAGAAAGCTCTACTGCCAGATGGCTGGGCAGCGAGTTCTGAGCCAATGTGGTTGATATGGCCGAAACGAGCCTCCTTTAACACCTTCGTGTAGAACTTAGCGGCTTGGTTAAAGGCTCTCTTCTTATTGCTAATATCCGGAGCTCTGCGGTCACGAGCTTCATCCCAAAGATACACCGAATGTTTGCTCTTTTCAGCTTGAACACATTCGGCATTGAACCGTGGGTGAGCTTTGCCACCGACAGGTACATCGGCGAAAGGGATGAAATATTCCATTGCTTGATGTACTACGTCAGTTATAGCATCCGCGCAACTCGGCGGATCTTCGGAAGAAAGGCACACCCGCCACCAAGGATAAGATGCAAAGAAATGCCGCATCTCATCCCAAACTGCTGACTTTTATCGCCACAATCGCCGCACACCACGAATATCACAGTCAGGAGGAGAAAAGATCGATACAGCTTTAACCAGACAGTGATCCGAGGTTCCTAAAGGTGATATCTGCCTGGATCAGTCGTCAGCAGAAGGTCTAGACAATTCAAGTCAATTTCAATTGGCTGTATGACCAACAACATCAGGTACCCTATTCGCTTGCTTCACCAGCTGGGAAAACCCTAGCGACAGCGCAAAGTTCCGCGCTTCTCTGCGAGCATGGTCAGTCCTCTGGTATGAGAACAGCCAGTCCTGGTGACAGGTATTAAAGTCACCCAGAGTGACCAGCTGCGCATCAGGGTACCAATGAAGGGCCTCATCAGCGGCCTCACTAAGGTGGTCAAAAAGACGAGTTGTCTTCAGGTCACCGCTATGTGATCTATAGACACAAGTATAGACAATTTTATCTATACCAGTGTCTAATAACATCCACATTGTAGTGCATGTGGGGTTCTCAAGATGACGGCGACGCTGGCAGCAGATGTCAATGCAAACGTACACACAGAATCCGGCGCGCTGGTGGAAATTATGCTCTAATGTGTACCTAGGGTAGTCGAGGTACCCCGCATCTGATAGACATCTAATGTGCGTTTTCGTCAAGAAACCTATTTTACCTATTTCAAGTTTTTCATAGTTTTACTTACTACTTAAATATGTATGTGTAATTAGGTCTCTGATTTTAGAGCCATAATGTTATTTTTTGGGTTCTGAACAAACGCCGTTCATGTCCCCAAATGATACACCTTTTCTGAATTTTAATGATGTCTTCTTTATTTATTGTTTTTTACATAATTTTTCTTGGTGACATATTTGAATTACATTGTCAAACTTAATCTTCTTTTTTCATAGACAATTTATACTTTTCCCAAAAAGGACTTATACATAACCGCCCACTAAGGACAAATGTAGCATTTGTCCTTAACAACACATTAACAATAAAATTATTCAATTCCTATTATACCTTAGTCTTAAATGCATAATTAGCAATACAAATTAAGCAACAGAGAAAACAAATATAGACTACCAATACAAAACTTAATCAGTTGCAACAGGAAGTAAGCGTATTCTAAAATAGCATGGTTAGTTCTAACACTTTTAGTATTTAAAGTTACAACCTGGGTTAAAATATTAGTACTAAAGTGAGTGGTAACCACTCTGCCAAATTTCAACGATTTGAGACAATCGTCCTCCTTTGCTATAACATCATCCATTTTCGGCTGAGGTCATTCTCTCGACTATCCATCAGTGAAAATCGTTAGTTAACTAGTACTTCTGTAACCTCCGAGGCTTGATGCAAAATATCCTTTCATAATCATGCTGCTCTTCTTCAAACAACTGTTAATTTTTGTTTCAGGTTCAAGAGAGAAATAATATAAACTCATGACGTTCTCCGCCTTAAGGTAAGTTAATTCTTATTTATTATTTAATTCCAACTTGCTTTCTCAATATTGCTTAACTTCAAACATAGAACTTCAAACGACTACGCCTTTTGGATCTTGCCAATAACGTCAACTTTATCCTTCCACTTCTCTCGGTAAGTAAACCTCCTTTTTATTTTGTAATACGGATTCGTCTCATCCCATCTTATGTCGAGCATCCATAGCCTTAACCTAAATATCTTTGGTTTACTTATATTCAATTCCGTCCAGCCTACATGATCATAAAATCTAATCAAACTTTTCCTTTCTGTTACAGGTTGTTGCAAGCATGGAACACTCGCTGTATAGCAGAACGGTTCGTCATGGCGATTCCAGGTAAGTTTAAGTTTTTTCATGTTATCATCACATTTTATTTTTAGTGCTTCCGTCGCATCATCCCTTTCCCTTGCCTTCGTTTCCTGTAAGAACTTGGGGCTGTTGCTTCTCCACTTCAATATTTTTAAACCAACTTTCGCCATGATTTTATTCTCTTCCTTACAAACCTTGAAACCTTTTTCATCCGTTTGAAATTCAGTTAATAAATAATTCACGTTTAATTCTGTCATAATTCTTTCAGATGCCATGGGATATTCGTTAACTTCGACCAATGCCAATTGCCACAAGGTTATAACTGCAAAATAAGGCGCTGATGCTCTCCCAAATGTCACCGTTAACAGCCTATAATGATTTATTACAGATTCCCTACTAGTCCTCGAGAGAATTCTTTGAAAATCGACGTCCGAAACATGCACCTTCACTTGTCGATACTTTTTGGCAATATCTGCTGTGAGACATAGAGATGAAAGCCGACAACACATCGCTATATGCTGCGGATCTGATTGTAACGCAGGTTCTACGAAGACATTATCGTTTAGAGACTTATTATTTGTTCCTTTGCAGGCCACAACTCGCACCCTTGTAGTCTCTCTATCTCCTCGTACTAGCATTTGATGAGGTAAGTAAATCGCATTTATTTTATTTATCTGCTCCTTTGGCAACAGTTCCATATGATCTCGCTGAATATAATCATTCATTACTTCCGAATATCTCTCCTTTAACTCCTTATTCTTTAGCTTGCTTTCTAACCAGTAAAACTTATTTTCAGCGATGTCTAAATGATTTGTCACTTGCGGACTATCCGTTCTGAAAGGAACTTGACCTGTGTGTCGTCCTTCTATGTTCCGTCGAGTCATTTGAGCGTATATTTCTTCACACCTTTTCTCGTCTTCAATAAACAACTTCTCCTTTTTCAACTCCGGTTCAGCCTCCGGTTCCCAGAACTTTCTTAGAAGCTCGTTGTTATCTGTACGACAATGTAGCACCGTTGTACTAACTGGTTGAGCCGATGACTTTATATGCCCGGATAGAATCCACCCTAAGCGAGTAGCCTGCGCCAAGGGGACTCCGTTTGACCCTTTCTTGATTCCTTCCAACAGTATCATGTTATAAACGCCTACTCCTAATAGTAAATCTATGCGATTTGGAGTTTGATACTCTGGATCAGCTAATACCAATTTATTTAGTTCGACCCATTCCCTAGAGTCGACTTTACATGTTGGTAATGGAGCTGTGCTGCAAATCATTGGCTGATTCATGTGTAATACATTTTTGACTTAATAGTCGTTGAAGTATATGATGACATAAATACTTTTTGTTATTATAACGCTCCTCAAGCAATTGCCAACACCTATCATAATTGTTTTCTGTTATGGGTATGTATCTTAAGAATTGTTCTGCATCACTAACTAAATATCCTTTTAAATAGTGAAGCTTTTGTACGTTATTTAAGTCCTTATTATGGTGAATTAAAGCATTGAATAAATCTCGGAACGTCGGCCACTCAGCATAATTACCAGAAAAATTCGGAATATTTATTTTGGGTAGTTTAATTTGAGGTTGTTTAGAATAAGAATTTACAGAAGAACATGGTTGACCAAGAGACATATTTAGTAAAGATTTGAGTTCGCATTTATAGTCTATATAAGCTTCTTCAGCTTTATCATAAACTTCGGACGTGGTATACTCGGTACTTGTCAACTCTTTTGCCTTAATATTACGCATTAAATCTTTGTGTCCAGCTGTAAACTCAAACCATAATTGATCCAACAACTCTAACCTTCCCTCTGCATATTCTTTGGTTAAACGATCCTTTGGACTCTTTTTAAAATTAGTCTGGGCCTTTAAAATACGTGAATATAAATCCATTTGATAATTCAGTAAAGACTCCATATTTAAATAATATAAAAATTACAATTTCACTTTTTGCGGAATCACCCAAAAAATTACAAGTCAACTCACTTTTTTGCAGAATCACACTAAAAATTACTAACGTACTTACGTCAACTTTTGTTATACGTAAAACATAAAACTACAATTGAATTTCATATGCTGCACGTTCTTAAAACATGTAGGAATACCGACCAATCTTCACCATCGCCAGCACCTCTGTACACATGCGTCTCCTGGACACGTACGAACCGCCCACCGTGGCCCTGACGTGCACCTGCTCCAGGCACCGTCTGAAGTCCTCCTGTGTGAACTCCTGCTTTATACCACGTTTCCTTTGGAGACCTGCCGCCCACCGTAGCCCTGACCTTACACCACTACCGGTGTCGTCTGAAGTCTTCCTTTGTAGACTCCTGATAATTTGCTACGGTGTCCTTATGGACTCCACTGCTCGTCCTAGCCGTTGGAGATCGCCGACCTGCACCCTTTTACATAGGTGCACCGCTTATTCCATAGGTTGGTTATCCGGCTCGAAGGACCATGAACAAACGCCGTTCATGTCCCCAAATGATACACCTTTTCTGAATTTTAATGATGTCTTCTTTATTTATTGTTTTTTACATAATTTTTCTTGGTGACATATTTGAATTACATTGTCAAACTTAATCTTCTTTTTTCATAGACAATTTATACTTTTCCCAAAAAGGACTTATACAGGTTCAAATTATTTTCTGTATTGATTTGAAAGAATACTGTTTTTCCACTTGTTATAATTGGTGTAATTTTGTTTATTTTTTATGTTTGTTAAGTATCTGATTACAATACTTTTTCAAAATTTTATTGTAGTTTTATATTTTTTCCTTAATATAACTCAATTAATATCATAATACAGTTTTTATTTTATATGAGATCAATAATAGTTAAAAAAAAACAAGTTAATAATAATGTACAAAGCAACTAAATTGTATATTTCGAGTTTGACAAATTCAATAACTGCATTTATTTCACCAAATTTTACTCTACCAAATGTATTTAGCTTGTAGGAAAACTAAATAAATAGCCGAAATTAGTAGCTAATTGTAGTTATGTTATAATTATCGGTTGTGGCAAAATTAAACAACTTGATTTTTTATGTGTTATTTAGTTATAGTTAAAGATAGAGTTCAGTTTGTTAAAGCATAATGTAAAAGGTAATCAGATTCACAATATATAAAATTACCGACAGTAAAATTGTCTCACATATTTTAACAAATGTACATTAACTGAAAAAAAAAACACTAAATCGCGTTTATCTCAGAACTACAAAATCAGAGTTATTTAATTTTCCAACTATGGGGACGATATATTATTGAAAGTTTAGTTACCGTAAACACAGCGCGGGCGGAGCTGCGTGGGTCAGCTAGTAAATAATATAGATACTGGTATTAAAATTAGCCTTTTAGATTTTTCTGATGCTATCACATAAGTAGATTTAACGTTAAATGAATATAAATAAAAATGAAACGCCGAAATGTATGTACGCTCGCTTCCGAACGACTGTACCAAATTGGATAATTCTTTTTTTTTGTGTTCGATATTGTAAGGAGAAGAGCTTACGAAAAAAAATAAGAATGTTGCAAAGAAAATTAGATAATTACGCAGGCGAAGTGGCGCGAGACAGCTAGATTTACGTAATAACCAGTGTATCTAAGCAGTGTCTAGTCATTTGTGTATTCTAGCGTGGAGAGCACTGTAGTGAAGAAATTACGGTGAACAGACCTAATTAATAATTCCTTAGATGACAAGTGGCAGTAAAATGCAGCTGTCCATAGGTGGGCTTGTTGATTGCTATCAGGCAATTACTACCAAGTATCTAGTGATATAACTTAGGCAGGGAATAGAACATAAATACTACCAACCTACCACTTTGGAACCTCTAAATCACGATAGTGTACATGGGAGACGTGGACATACATTTACTATTTATTTTCATAAACAAATCATAAACAATTAAAATCAAAATTAAACCGCGATATAATCCGTAAAATTAGTTTAATTTCAATGATATAAAATTGGTTGCGCCAAATATCGATAAATAAATATTGATATGTTGACATCTGTCTGTTTTCCCTATATACCCTATATTTCGTATCCTATTCTTCCTTTCTACCCTCGTACCATAATGGACTCGTCGACGCGTGCGCATATTGATGACGCGCGCTCCAGTAGTTGTCGTTAATCATCGGATCGGATTAGTCGCACAAGAGATTTGATACGTCTCCGCCGTCGCTATATAACCTCTTCGAACATTATTGTTTCCACGTGGGTCGACGCGTATGCTAATAGTGTATGAACTCCCCGAGAAGACCAGTGAAAGACTCGATTCCCGACGGCGAGAAAGTGCGCGTTCGTGTGTGATCCAGTCGACCAAGCAAAGCGCAAGCAGTCTGCATACAAGGTACTCCTTAACCTTCGTAGTATATTCCCTATTTTATTGTATTTATTTAACCCCCTGACACGTTCTCCACCATCTGTCGCCGATAGGATATCAGGAAAGCCACCTTTTTCTGAACCATTACTTTGGTGCCTTCGGCCGGATTGGTACTCCCGATATCCCGTCACTCCGAATAGACGTGTCTATTTGTCGATTTATTGTTGAAATTAAGCGTATCTCGTTATTTCGTTTCGTTATTTGTATCCGTACTTCGTCGTAATTGCATGCCCACGCGCCATTCCTTTGTTTCGTTGTAGTTCCAATGTCGTCCAATATGGCCGTATAGTATCGAGCAATATTGCTATCCAACGCGTGCATAAAATTTCGTAATAATTTCCTAATAGATACACATTTTGCCTTTGCTTTATTGGAAAAACCATTTAATCAACAAATAAAAGTGATTAAATATAGTGCCTTTGCTTCCGGTCGATTATTAATTATTTAGTTACACATTAATTATTGAAAGTTCCTTAGCTAATACAACTCGTTAAATAGTTTGTTCGCATCGCATTATTAGCTTATACTATATCGTAATAATCACACTTCCAACGCTTCCCAATAGTATAGATTGCATTGCCTCATAAATTAATTGCGCAGCACTTTTATAATTTGCTTTGAAGGTAATTGAAAATAGTTTAAAATGCCGCCACGCCCGGTATCGTTGGATCCCGAGAAACAAATTAAATTATTAGAGTCTCTGAAGGCTTCATACTTTGCACGTTTAAATACGGTTTATGATCTGAGTACCAATGCCAGCGATGCAAAGTCCATCGAGTCCTTTCTTTGTCAAACACAGACAATAGATCAATTGCGTGATGATTTTCGGGACACATTAGACAAAGTCAATATGTTGTACATTCAAATTGACCCAGAGTATATACCCGACTTCCAGGCTTTGAATACTTTCGAAGAAATATATAACGTAGTCAAATATCGTTGTTCCAAATTGTCGCAAACGGATTCGAAACCTGTACCAGAATCTAGTCGTACCTCACATCGTGATTATCCTAGATTGCCCGTATTAGAAATACCCGAATTTAATGGGGATATAAAAAACTGGTCTTTGTTTTTCGTATCTTTCCAAAACACTATACATTTGAATCCAAATTTAACAAATGCCGAGAAGGTATATTATTTGATTAGTAAACTAACAGGTAAGGCAAAATCGGTATTTGCAGGTATTCACCCATCTGGTGAAAACTATGAGGTAATATACAATGCTCTCGTCTCTCGCTTCGAAGATAAACGTACATTAGCCACTTCGTATTTAAATCAAGTTCTCGATTTGAAACCCATAACCTCACCTAGTTCAGACCATTTAGAACGCTTTTTGGATATTTTTGCTTCATCTGTAGACGCATTACGTAACCTTAAATTTGATAATTTAGGCGACTATATACTTTTATTCGTTGCGCTTCGTAAATTAGACCCGGACACAGTCCGCGAATTCGAAAATAAGCATAGTAGTTTAGATGTACCGACTTTCTCAGATCTCGTTGACTTCCTCCGTGAGAAAGTTAAAATTTCGTATCGCATTGCTCATCCTAGATTCGAACCCAATACTTCGAGCAATCCTACGCGCCACCTAACCACTGCGCCCAAGCGGCAAGTCACCCAGTCGTATGTCGTTGCGGACGCACCTCGGCCGCCTGTGCCTACGTCACCGATATGCGCGCTTTGTAAATCCATCGCAGATAAGAACCATTTATACGTGTGTGAGCAATTCTTATTGCTTTCTCCGAATGATCGCTTTAATTATATAAAAGAAAATCAGTTATGCATTAATTGTTTATGCAGTCGGCATAGATTAATAGAATGTAATTCCAAGTCGAGGTGTCGTAAATGCAACCTTAAACACCATACTCTTCTCCATTTCGATAATTATAGATCGTGCAATCGCGATAACACTAGTATGCCTCAACCGGTGAACGAACAGACATGTACTCAGTCTACCAACCACCATGCAACTACTGAGCCATTGATCTCAGATTCGAATCGTAGTATAGCTTTATGTTCCTTTGATTCTGCGCCCGTAGCAGACACTTCGCTCGTTTTACTTCCCACCGCCCGTGTAGTAGTTTATGATAAACACGGACGTGAACACAATATTCGTGCTTTGCTGGACTCTGGTTCTCAAAGTAACTTCATTACTAGTTCTTGTGCAAATCGTTTAGGTCTTGAAGTGTCATCGAACGCCGCCTATGTTAAAGGCATGGGGGGTTCCGAAAAATCGGTTGAAGGTTCCGTAGAATTAAAAATCCATTCCCGATTTGATAAAAATATTTCGTATAATACTAACGCGCTTCTAGTAGACAAAATAACTGATGAGTTACCTATGACTCAAGTTTCCCCTAATGTATTGTCGGAATTCGAAACCCTTCCTTTGTCGGATCCGTCGTACGGAAATCCTAAAAATGTAGATTTATTAATCGGTAGTTCCATATTTCCATGCTTAATGCTTCCAAATCGTATACATCCCAGTCGTCCTGGATATCCTTATGCCATGGAGACTACTTTAGGTTACGTCATAATTGGTGACGCACCTGCCCATTTCCCTAAGACAACAGTGTCGTATTGTACATTTACTACTCGCCCGATTAGCGTAAACAACCTCATTCGTACTTCGCCCATACAGTCCGCTAACTCTTGTAATTGTAACGCTTATCAGTCAAACCTACGACACTGGCGGAATCAGATGTTCCTACCGCATAGGCGAAAGAGACGGCATTTTAGTCGATTTAATAACGGCATCGCCGGCTCGCCTTGCTGCGAGTCAGCTGATTGCGCGTCCATTGTAAACATTGAATGATTTCTTAACTTATTAAAGTTATTGTAATACACAGATAAAATATTTATTTCTATTTTATTTTCGTCAGACTATCGTTGACATATATAAGTAAATTTATATAAAATTATTTATTTATTTCGTTTTCGGATTAACATAATCTGCGCACCATTATAAATAAAATATTTGCTTTATTATTCGTGGGACTTCCTTTAGCCACAGCTTCGAATATTTGTGTATGCATTTGCTATGTATGTAGGTATATTATATTTTGCTATTTAAGTAAGTGTATTGTTCATTCTGCATTCATTTCGAATGTCGATTATATATTTATATTGTCGATTTGTTGAATTAGGTTAGATAGTTTCCTTCGAACTGTCCAATCAAATGCTCGCTTCTTTATTTACATATTTATTTGTCGTAGCATTGGTTGCGGAGACATTCGGTCTCAGCTAGCTATTATGCGTTCCCCCTACGTGCTCATCGTGGATTCCACTTGTCGAAGGATTCGTCCTAATTCCCGTGCACATAGCTATCTAATAATATAAATATCGATTTATATTTTATATTTCGCTTTTGGTCTCGGACTAGGTATAGGTCCACTTCTATATTTATTTTCGAACCATGCTTCCGGACTGTAAGTCCACCCGTCGGCAGCCACATACATAGTTATGTTGGTTATTGTACTCCCAATCGTATACCGCCTCACTAATATGAGTATATTTATTATAAATCATATTAATAATATATTTCGTATCGTTCCATACTTCAATTATTATTGATAGTTTCGCTCGTCGTTAGATTATTTGTCCATTCGTTTAATATTTGATAGTTTATTGTCGAATATTATGCACTTCAACCTTGTTATTCTTCGATAAATCCAATAGATATAATCCGATATAATTAATAATTAATTTAAGTATTAATTTAGTTCAACCCTTTAATAGTTTCTCTCCCTGAGTAGAATCCAATGTTTGGTTGTGACTAATGAAGTCAAGCCTTCCGTTCTTTAGCATTATCTAAACGATCTTCGTAGAATAAACAGCTGAGAACAAATTAGATATATGTATTTACCGGTTTACTACACAGTTTTCGTATCGCTTTGATTTGTTATTTCGGACTTTATTTCGCAATGCACAAGCTTTATCAGCCTTGCAGGATATTTATCTTAGACAAATTATTTGTAAAATCACATCAAGTAAACCGCGTAACCCAGCTTTAAGCGTTTGCAGAAAATAAAGTAATTATAATCGTTTAGTAGATAATTTATTACATGTCAGTTTAGACATTCGTTCGAAATTATACATCTTACCGCGCAAAGATCTTATGGTTGATCTTCTTATTGACGGTCACTGCTGATTCCGTACTAATTGCAGACTAATATCATGTCGTACTATCGAAAAACCCATCCCTGCTTATTTAAAACTTAATTTCTTTCCGAGGTTCGATTGCGCAGGCGATGGCGACAGGCACTTCTAATTAAATTCTAGTTATAATTTGATAAATAAGTTAGTAGCTTCATATAGGATCGTTGGAAGAGAGATTATTTTCAAATCTCGCGTCCGTCAAAATGGAATAAAGCAAACTCATATTCTGTTGTTGTTGATATCGTGGTAATTTAAAAATGAATAACTGTACTCGCTTCATTGGCCATAAGGGCTAGTAGAAGAGTTTTCCCTAGTAATGACTGAGTCGTTCGCACTGTAAGAATTCGCACGCATATACATACATTGTAACCCGTCGTACGACTTTGACTTGTTGTTGTTTTGTTTCCTGTTAGTTTAAAGTCGCTTATTTGTTGATTTCATTGTTAATCCTTTAGTAGAGTTATTCTCCTATTTAGCCATAGTTTAAGATAAAAATTACGTCGTATTATTTGCATTACTAGTCTTTTCTCGCGCGGGGAGGATGGTTGCGCCAAATATCGATAAATAAATATTGATATGTTGACACGTCTGTTTTCCCTATATACCCTATATTTCGTATCCTATTCTTCCTTTCTACCCTCGTACCATAACGGACTCGTCGACGCGTGCGCATATTGATGACGCGCGCTCCAGTAGTTGTCGTTAATCATCGGATCGGATTAGTCGCACAAGAGATTTGATACGTCTCCGCCGTCGCTATATAACCTCTTCGAACATTATTGTTTCCACGTGGGTCGACGCGTATGCTAATAGTGTATGAACTCCCCGAGAAGACCAGTGAAAGACTCGATTCCCGACGGCGAGAAAGTGCGCGTTCGTGTGTGATCCAGTCGACCAAGCAAAGCGCAAGCAGTCTGCATACAAGGTACTCCTTAACCTTCGTAGTATATTCCCTATTTTATTGTATTTATTTAACCCCCTGACACGTTCTCCACCATCTGTCGCCGATAGGATATCAGGAAAGCCACCTTTTTCTGAACCAAAAATATTTTAAAATGAATTTATTTAATTAATTAAAAAAATACATTTTAATTGAAACGTCCGAACAGAATTTGATGCTCTAGACGAATCCTAAACTAATGAGACGTCCGAACAGATTTTGATGCTCTAGACGAATAACGAATTTGTTTACAATAAAACCTTATATATTAAGACCATGCTCATTACACGGTCATGGTCACTGTTTAGTCTAAGAACGCCCACACGTTATTTATTTAATGCGTAGCGTCTACGGTATTGAATTAACGTTATTCTGCTTAGTTAGCACTTTCAACAAAAGTAGTTCGAATTAGGCGTCCTGGGGCTAATATAACTACCTTCCTGCTGCGCTTACACAACAAGTTATTGTTTAGACTATAACCTTATATAACTTTAGAACTCGATAAAATAACCATCAAATTAAGGAACCTAAGTATGCAAGAGCTCAACTTTTGGTGCTGCCAGGGTATTATTCAGGGCAGAAGATACAAGCAATGAGCAGCCTGACAAAGAACCTACTTGTATTAGCAATCTTGTTGATATATGCACGCCATACCTCACTTTTTAACCGACTTCAAAAAAGGAGGAGGTTCTCAATTCGTCTGTATATATATTTTTTTTTTTCAATATATGTTCGCGCATAACTCTAGCAATTATGAACCGATTTTAAAAAAACTTTCTTCCATCCATTCTTTAATCCGTTAATTGGGTCCTATAAAAAAATATTGCTTAGTAATAAGTACTTCCTGAAAAAACAAGAAAGTTGACTGCGCAGGAAAGCCTATATAGATGACTTTATGTTGCTTTTTAAGGACAAAAATGGTCATAACTCTGGAAAATATTTACCAATTTCAATAATTCTTTTTTTTATTCGAAAGAATAAACCACTGTAATGAGCCTGTATGAATTTTATCACAACCGGATAAGAACTTCCTGGAGGACCATGAATGATATGGAGGAATTTATCTGGTAAAAACCATAAAACTGATGTTCTCCATTACATTTCTCTGACAAATATGAACCGATTTCGATGATTCTTTTTTTATTCGAGAGAGTAAACTACTATGATGATTCCATGCAAATTTCATTACGATCGGATAAATTGTTTCTGAGTTTCTGAAGAAACATGAATTATGTAAAAGTATGTAGACGATAATGTGAAATCATAATGATGTCATAACCTACCTAGATCATTTTACCGTCTTCAATGGTTCAATCTGTATGTATGAAAATATCACTAAAAAGTATAAAATAAAATATTAAAAAAAAAGAATTAACCGACTTCAATAACACTAAAAAGTATAAAATAATTTAAATATTATTGAAGTTGGTGCCAAATATACACAGGTACGCTAACAACAACTTCTTTAATATTTAAATTATTTTATACTTTTTAGTGTTATTGAAGTCGGTTCAATTTTATTTTTAAAATATTTTATAATACGACGTTACGTGTATGAGTTATTTTTATAAATATCATGGTCAGGATTCCGTCAAGTGTGCACACGGCACAACTGAGATCTATCTCTATGTCTCGCCCCATATAACCCACTGCATAATTAAACAGTGTGCAATACAAGCTCACTCCGTCATTAGTCCGGCGCCTAATCAAGGATTGCCGCTGACTGCGGCAGCGCGAACAAATAGCACAATACTACGATCCGTACCTGGTACGGTCACGCAATCCCACACAGAATATATCTGTGTGGGAATAAGTGAGTGTTCAGTGACATTCGTTATTAGGGTTTGTTACAGTTTGGGATAAAATGATACGTTTTTACAGAACCTTATAAATAAAGTTACAAACTGTTGCCACCTGAGGGCCTAGACAAGATGCAATCGCTTCATAGCGAATCAATTTCTTCATTCGCTAACGGTGTCAATTCACAATTTATCACGTGATTTTTCGATGACTTATGTCATTGTCATACATTTTTAACCGACTTCAAAAAAGGAGGAGGTTCTCAATTCGTCTGTATATATATATATTTTTTAATGTATGTTCGCGCATAACTCTGGCAATTATGAACCGATTTGAAAAAATCTTTCTTCCATCAATTCTTTAATCCGTTGATTGCGTCCCATAAAAAAATTATTGCTAACGAGTAAGTAGTTCCTGAAAAAACTAGAATGATGACTGCGCAGGACACCTGCAAGAATGCCTATTTAGATGACGTTTTAGTTGCTTTTTAAGGACAAAAATGGTCATAACTCTGGCAAATATTTACCAATTTCAATGATTATTTTTTGTTCGAAAGAAAAAACCACTAATGAATCTGTATGAATATTATCACAACCGGATAAGAACTTCCTGGAGGACCATGAACGATGTGGAGGAATTTATCTGGTAAAAACCATAAAACTGATGTTCTCCATTACATTACTCTGATAAATATGAACCGATTTCGATGATTCTTTTTTTATTCGAGAGAGTAAACTACTATCATGATTCCGTGCAAATTTCATTGCGACCGGATATTTTTTTTTTGAAGGAACATGAATTATATAAAACTATGTAGACGATAATGTGAACTACCCTACCTAGATCATTTTACCATCTTCGATGGTTCAGTCTTTATGTATGAAAAAATCACTAAAAAGTTTAAAATAAAATCTTTTAAAAAAAAATTGAACCGACTTCAATATCACTAAAAAGTATAAAATAATTTAAATATTATTGAAGTTGGTGTTAGCTTACCGGCTGTGTATATTTGGCACCAACTTCAATAATATTTAAATTATTTTATACTTTTTAGTGATATTGAAGTCGGTTCAATTTTTTTTTTAAAAGTTTTTATTATACTTTCTATTAGCGATAACGCTTGTAGAATGTTACATTGTCTAGGGGAGCCTGAGCTTTGTTTTTGGTGACTTGGCAATACTTTTTTATTATTTACACAAATTGTTAGTGATTACTGAAATAAGCAACCATTACAATTTTACGCATGTGAGATGTTTACGGTCATGTTTATTCCGCCATTTTTTTTCACGCGGGGGAAATCTTCGAAAGATCCCCGGGAGCTATGGGGCTCGACCGGGGTAAACCCCCGCGGCTGTCGCATCGGCACGTGAGAGGGGACCCTGGTCTCTTCAGTGGGATCTGCACCAGGGGCCCCTCAGTGCCTTGCCTTTGAGCCCGCTGCCGGGGGGCGCATTGTAACCCCCCGGGAACCTGATACGGTGCTCGCGGGGACGGGGGTCGCAACCCCGCCGCCGTCCTCCTCGGAGTTGCCGCCGTACTCAATGGACATCCTAAGGGCCCACACCCCGAACGTCAAGCGACTCCGAAGGTATGTTTATGCCGCCCAACGCAACCTACTCAATTTTTAACCGACTTCAAAAAAGGAGGAGGTTCTCAATTCGTCTGTATATATATTTTTTTTTTCTATGTATGTTCGCGCATAACTCTGGCAATTATGAACCGATTTGAAAAAATCTTTCTTCCAACCATTCTTTAATCCGTTAATTGGGTCCCATAAAAAAACTATTGCTTAGTAATAAGTAGTTCCTGAAAAAACAAGTATGGTGACTGCGCACTGAGAGCTGCAAGAAAGCCTATATAGATGACGTTTTAGTCGCTCGGACTCGCTCGGTCGGACAAAAATGGTCATAACTCTGGCAAATATTTACCAATTTCAATGATTCTTTTTTTATTCGAAAGAAGAAACCACTGTATTGAATCTGTATGAATTTTATTACAACCGGATAAGAACTTCCTGGAGGACCATGAACGATGTGGAGGAATTTATCTGGTAAAAACCATAAAACTGATGTTCTCCATTACATTGCTCTGACAATTATGAACCGATTTCGATGATTCTTTTTTTATTCGAGAGAGTAAACTACTATGATGTTTCTATGCAAATTTCATTACGACCGGATATTTTTTTCTGAAGAAACATGAATTATGTAAAACTATGTAGACGATAATGTGATCATAACCTACCTAGATAATTTTACGGTTTTCGATGGTTCAATCTTTATATATGAAAATATCACTAAAATGCTTATAATAAAATCTTTTTTAAAAAAAATTGAACCGACTTCAATATCACTGAAAAGTATAAAATAATTTAAATATTATTGAAGTTGGTGCCAAATATACACAGCAGGTACGCTAACACCAACTTCAATAATATTTAAATTATTTTATACTTTTCAGTGATATTGAAGTCGGTTCAATTTAAAAAAAAAAAGATTTTATGTATAATGAATGCGAAATACCTGCTATCTCAAAATTAATTTTGGTTCATTGCAAAATTATACAAAACAAAAATATAATGAAGAGCAACTTACGAGAGGAAAACTAATTTGATGTTGCTACTGTTGATAATAATTTTAGAGAAGGGTTAGAACAGCACGGTGAATTATTCCGGGGGAAGCGCCCCCTTGAGGCCTTGTTTATTTATCACCAACTAGCCAGCCCTGTCTACTCTTGTTCCAGAAAACTGATATTAATACTATTAGAAAATAACAAGAAATACTAACAATGTGAAACGACTTTTTACTATATCAGCAAGTAAAATATTTCCTTTTATACACCGTGAAATTTTCATTTTCTTACAATGGTACAACGGGGCCTGCAAAAGGGGTTTACGACTTAAATACTGAGAGACATCACTGTCGCGTCGTACCGCAGCGTCGTTTTGTGCAAGTTGCACAATGGTCTTTTTATTTACCTAATTCATAATACCTAACTATTTTCTTTGAATACTTTATTCCGAAAATTTTAAGGCGCACAAAAGGAAAATTTTAACAAGGAGGGTCAACTGGTTTAGGGTTTCTCACACACTAAAACCCCCGCGGAAGGTCATTAACCCTACAAAAATAATTTTCAAAATATTACAATTATATAATTCTAATGAAGATATGTATTTCATCATCATCATTATCACCAGCCGGAAGACGTCCACTGCTGAACATAGGCCTCCCCCTTTGAAACGCCACAATTAATGACAGCTGGCTATTTCTATCCTCCGGTTACCTGCGACGCGCACAATGTACTACGCTGCGTCTTCCGGTTCGTGGTCGCCATTCGAGAACCTTTCTTCCCCATCGGTTATCGGTTCTTTGACCGAAGTGGCCTGCCCATTGCCACTTCAACTTGCAGATTCAGAGAGCTATGTTGATGATATGATATGTATTTAGATTTAAAATATACCTAAAAATACTTAAAATTTAAAAGATTTAACGATAGTTGAATTCAATATTATTTTAATTTATTTTCAAACCACAGCTAAGTAACAGCCACCGTATAGTGGCGTTTGGTTCCAGCAGTGACATGAGTTGTTGGTGGTCTAATTAATAATATGGTATTTCAGACACATGGCCTAGTTAGTTAGTTTCATTCCACTGACGCATCAACATTTACCACCAAATGTTAAAAATCTTCCACCACATACCACCTGATGTAAAAAAAGGTACGTAGTGAAAGATTGTTAATGAATTTATTTTGTATTGATATCTTTTTGTATTTGAATCGGGCAAAGTTGAAACGATATGCTATATTTTGAGAACCAACAACCCTTTTGATATTATCACGGGGGCTCGAAACCTTGCTGTGGAGCAAATTTGTTATGGTTTCGTTCAAACTAAAACAAGGCTAAAACAGGAAAACACCTGTAATTGCCAAAGTAAACTGTTCCTAAGTTGAACGAAATTTTCCTGGAATTGCTCCGGTCTACGTTTAATGTGATGTATTTTCTAACGTCTCAAACTTTCCTGGTTGTTAAACTTTAAGTAGTATGTACGTGACTTAACTGAAAATTAAGTTTGATGAATACAAGTTCGTGTTTAGATATTAAGTAATTTTAAACTAGTCAAAGTCGTCGCCGCTGCTAAATCAAACACATAGGTTATCTCGTACGAGTGTATATATTACCGTCAGGATAGGTACCGCCGCAGTGTCAGATATTCTGCCGCCAAGCAGCAGTGTGTAAGCATTGCTGTGTTCCGGCTACAGTGCTGTAGCTGGTGAAATTACCGGACACAAACGCCCGGTTTCCGAAAGGATGATCAACGCAAAAATCAACTAACAAGATGTCAAATCTCCTGTCAAGCGTATTTTGGGTTGCAGAAAGCATGATCAACTATTTTAATTTGAACATCCTGTCAGTTGACACGGCTGTTAAATTTTGCTTCAGAAAGTTCATGTCAAAGCCAATTTGGGTTTCTGAAAGGCTAATTAGGCCATGATCATAGATTATTCTCTTGTCAAATACAATGTCAACTAATCGGTGATGGTCGACAAATTAAGTATTAAATTATACTATTTGTTTTGGATAATCTACCAGTTTATGACAGATTATGTAATTATTAGGTATAAAAGGTCCTCTGCAACAAAAATACCAAGATTGTATTAACAATTGCTACTTTTGAAATTTACGATAGTGAAATCCGGGCGGGATGAAAGCCCACGAAATAAGAGTGTGGAGCCGCTTGACAATCAAAAATATTTAGTCTATGGGGTACCCCAGGTGCTTTTTCTTCGAATCTTGACACAAGGTGAAGGACAAAAAATACTCTGTTTCTTTCTATCACATGTACCTTTATAAATGCATTCTTTTCTTGTGCGAATGTGAAAGAAAGTGTCCATCCCTCCTGTAGATCCTCCATCTATGGTTACAGATTATAATATCTTTGAATTGAATGAGCTATTGAATGAAATATTGAACTAAATAGGCAATGTAGCCATACATAAATAATATTCTTCATGTCAAATTAAAATGATCATAGATTAGTAAATTTTTCTCTAATTAACGTTTCAGAAACCCGAATTGATTTGAACAAGCTGTCAAGTTAACAGTCATGTTAGTTGACTAACGCCCGGTTTCTGAAAGGCTATTCAAATGGATATTCAACTAACATGACTGTTAACTTGACAGCTTGTTCAAATCAATTCGGGTTTCTGAAACGTTAATTAGAGAAAAATTTACTAATATATGATCATTTTAATTTGACATGAAGAATATTATTTAAGTATGGCTACATTTCCTATTTAGTTCAATATTTCATTCAATAGCTCATTCAATTCAAAGATATTATAATCTGTAACTATAGATGGAGGATCTACAGGAGGGATGGTCACTTTCTTTCTCATTCGCACAAGAAAAGAATGAATTTATATAGGTTACATGTGACAGAAAGAAACAGAGTATTTTTTGTCCTTCAGCATGTGTCAAGATTCGAAGGAAAAGCACCAGTGGTACCCCATAGAGATAGTATTTTTGATTGTCAAGCGGCTCCACACTCTTATTTCGTGGGCCTTCATCCCGCGCGGATGTGGAGTGCGCATTTCACTATCGTAAATTTCAAAAGTAGCAATTGTTAATACAATCTTGGTATTTTTGTTGCAAAGGACTTTTTATACCTAAAAATTACGTAATCTGTCATAAACTAGTAGATTATCCAAAACAAATAGTATAATTTAATACTTAATTGGTCGACCAACACCGATTAGTTGACATTGTATTTGACAAGAGAATAATCTATGATCATGGCTTAATTAGCCTTTCAGAAACCCAAATTGGCTTTGACATGAACTTTCTGAAGCAAAATTTAACAGCCGTGTCAACTGGCAGGATGTTCAAATTAAAATAGTTGATCATGCTTTCTGCAACCCAAAATAGGCTTGACAGGAGATTTGACATCTTGTTAGTTGATTTTTGCGTTGATCATCCTTTCGGAAACCGGGCGTTAATTAGCCTTTCAGAAACCCAAATTGGCTTTGACATGAAGTTACTGAAGCAAATTTTAACAGCCGTGTCAACTGACAGGTTGTTCAAATTAAAATAGTTGACCATGCTTTCTGCAACCCAAAATACACTTGACAGGAGATTTGACATCTAGTTAGTTGATTTTTGCGTTGATCATCCTTTCGGAAACCGGGCGTAACTATTTGAATAGCCTTTCAGAAAACGGGCGTTAATATCTAATGTCTTAAGGGTCGGCGACGAGCTAATGATTCTTCTGGTGTTGCTAACGTCTATAGGCTGCGGTGGCTGCTTACCATCAGGCGAGCCGCATGCTTGCTTCCCACCTTGCTTGGTAGTATAAAATAATATTACAAAAGAACACAGACATATTATAGTTCTCGGCACATAGAGAACTCTATAAAAAAACTATCTGTTACGATGCAAAAAGCAGCGTACCTTACCTTTGAACATTTAGATTTTTACTATTTTTGTCGTAGAAGTATTTTCTTACTACTTTCCTTGGTTCTAGTAACATTGTCACTGTAATTGCAATTCACTTCACTTTATTTGTTAAGTAATAAACCAATTTTAACACCTTTAAAGTAATTTAAATTCTTTCACTCTATTTGTTAAGTAATAAACTAATTTTAACACCTTGTACAGTAATTTAAATTCTTTTCCAAAGATTGTTTGTTTACGTTTCATAGTTGTGATAATGGAAATGTCAAACTTGAACGGGCTCAGTAACGCCATCTGACAGTCCCGAACAAAATTACGTCGAGTTCACAGACAATAAAGTAAATAAAACTTAAGTAAAACTTTATTTGCAGTGCATTAAAACTAATTTACAAGGTATATTTAACTTATAATCACTCTCTAGTGCAAATCAATTAAGATTAACCAAATTAACGGAAGTCTAACAATTTTTTTTATATGAAGTATTTTCTAGATACTTCGATTTAGCCGAATTATATTTAATCTGTGGATTTGTGAGGTTTGTCTTTGGACTAAGTGTGGCAATGGTACTAAAACTAATTTCTCCAGTCAATGACCGGATAATTTTCCCCAGATAATGTTTTTATCGTAATTAATTCACTGGGAATTGTGAATTCCAGTGATTTATCAATGTTGTGAGTCTGATTGATGTCAACTTTGTTGACCAACGCCAAGTGGCAGTAGTTTGAGGATCTTAATTGTTGTAATGGAATGCTTTGTGAGGAGCATTGGACTTTAATTTTACCCTTATTTGGGCTAATCGCCACTAGGTGGTATTATTCGTTTTTGAGGTAGGATTGGAGGGGTGGAACCCCAGGCAGCTCATTTGAGCACGAATCACCGCCTAGACACCTAGACTACACCGAGACACAGTGATCCGTTCGTTCTTCAGGTAATTAGCCTATGCCAGTAGTGGCATTCTACAGAAATCATCGCATAGGTTGTTGTATCAGTGTTAAATTCTAACAATCGTTCCAGAATTCCGATGCTAGAGTGTTAGGAGCGCGGACCGGCCTACCGTACAGCCACGCCAAATACCATCCCCAAAAACTGTAAGTAGTCTTGGAAAGTCTATAAATTAGTGGTGTCTAAAACCTTGCTGATGTTAGTGTGAATAGTGTCTCATGAGGGGTCCGTATTGTCCGTTCTAGGAGTGAACTCCGAGGGCCCGTCTCGACGCCACGAACCAGGTCGTGACCGGTGCCTTCGAGTCCGTAAGAACCCCGGGACGGCTGTACGGACACCGAGTGCGCCTAGCCGAGAGGCAGGCCAGACGGTTTTTTTATTATAACGTTTTTTTTTATTATTACGTTTTTTTTATTACCACGTTGTTTATTTTATTTACAACGGTTTTTTTATTAACCTAGTTTTTTATTAACTGGGTATATTTTTATTTAACATTTTGAAATACCGGTATTTAACCGGTTAAATTTAACTGGTACTTGTGGAGTACTGTTTTAACCGAAGCGTCGAGTGTACATCGCCTCGTCACCTCCGGATTTGGGACTGAAACAGTCCCTGGCGCCCCCCTTTTGTATTAATTATTAAGGCTTCCCCACACGGTTCTAATACTTTCGTTTACTTTAATACTGGAAGGAGTAACTCTAAAACTTTTAACGGTATTGGCTTTATTCCCAACCACCCACGACCATAGCTCCCACCGCTGAGTGAATAAGTAATATAAGCTGGCTATTTTCAAGTAGGGTTGCATAAGCGTCGCATAGTGTATGGCACTGGGCCTAATACAGTGTATTACTTTTAATACTAATTAAATATAAGGTTTAAGACTTAAGTAGGGAACAGTTTGTGATTTTGACAATAAACAGAACATAATTGTACCACAACATATGTTTTATTCCAAGAGCAGCCCACCTACAAATCGTATATGTAACACGTAATCGTAATCGTATATGTATTACTGTTACATGTATAATTTGTAGGTGGGCTGCTCTTGGAATAAAACATATGTTGTGGTACAATTATGTTCTGTTTATTGTCAAAATCACAAACTGTTCCCTACTTAAGTCTTAAACCTTATATTTAATTATTATTAAAAGTAATACACTGTATTAGGCCCAGTGCCATACACTATGCGACGCTTATGCAACCCTACTTGAAAATAGCCAGCTTATATTACTTATTCACTCAGCGGTGGGAGCTATGGTCGTGGGTGGTTGGGAATAAAGCCAATACCGTTAAAAGTTTTAGAGTTACTCCTTCCAGTATTAAAGTAAACGAAAGTATTAGAACCGTGTGGGGAAGCCTTAATAATTAATACAAAAGGGGGGCGCCAGGGACTGTTTCAGTCCCAAATCCGGAGGTGACGAGGCGATGTACACTCGACGTTTCGGTTAAAACAGTACTCCACAAGTACCAGTTAAATTTAACCGGTTAAATTCCGGTATTTCAAAATGTTAAATAAAAATATACCCAGTTAATAAAAAACTAGGTTAATAAAAAAACCGTTGTAAATAAAATAAACAACGTGGTAATAAAAAAAACGTAATAATAAAAAAAACCGTTATAATAAAAAAAATCGTTGAAATAAAAAAAAACCGTCTGGCCTGCCTCTCGGCTAGGCGCACTCGGTGTCCGTACAGCCGTCCCGGGGTTCTTACGGACTCGAAGGCACCGGTCACGACCTGGTTCGTGGCGTCGAGACGGGCCCTCGGAGTTCACTCCTAGAACGGACAATACGGACCCCTCATGAGACACTATTCACACTAACATCAGCAAGGTTTTAGACACAACTAATTTATAGACTTTCCAAGACTACTTACAGTTTTTCGGGATGTTATTTGGCTTAGCTGTACGGTAGGCCGGTCCGCGCTCCTAACACTCGAGCATCGGAATTCTGGAACGATTGTTAGAATTTAACACTGATACAACAACCTATGCGATGATTTCTGTAGAATGCCACTACTGGCATAGGCTAATTACCTGAAGAACGAACGGATCACTTTGTCTCAGTGTAGTCTAGGTGTCTAGGCGGTGATTCGTGCTCAAATGAGCTGCCTGGGGTTCCACCCCTCCAATCCTACCTCAAAAACGAATAATACCACCTAGTGGCGATTAGCCCAAATAAGGGTAAAATTAAAGTCCAATGCTCCTCACAAAGCATTCCATGGAAATAATTAAGATCCTCAAACTACTACGATTTGGCGTTGGCCAACAAAGTTGACAACAATCAGACTCACAACATTGATAAATCACTGGAATTCACAATTCCCAGTGAATTAATTACGATAAAAACATTTATCTGGGGAAAATTATCCGGTCATTGACTGGAGAAATTAGTTTTAGTACCATTGCCACACTTAGTCCAAAGACAAACATCACAATTCCACAGATTAAATATAATTCGGCTAAATCGAAGTATCTAGAAAATACTTCATATAAAAAAAATTGTTAGACTTCCGTTAATTTGGTCAATCTTAATTGATTTTCACTAGAGAGTGATTATAAGTTAAATATACCTTGTAAATTAGTTTTAATGGACAGCAAATAAAGTTTTACTTAAGTTTTATTTACTTTATTGTCTGTGAACTCGACGTAATTTTGTAATAATGGTACCTGATAAAAATATACTAATAAATTATAAAATATAAGTGGATGTTTTAATTTTCAATATAATATATAGGATTTTAGTCACACTTCACGTATAGAGTAACAAACCGCTCTATTAGGCGACATTGTAGTAGGCTTTTAGTGTCGGGTCTACAAGTCCGCCCGTGTTTTAAGGCTTATTTTTAATTATCCATGTGGCCTATATGTTTGTGATGAGATACTAATACATATACATAAAAACCAGGGTTAAATATACAGTTAACATTCAACTACAGTGTTCACCGACCGCACTGTTATTTCCCGCCATTGACAGGGGTGATAAGGCTTATTTTTAAATAAATGTAACTGAGTACTGCCAAAGTAAGTCTAATCAATTTACAAACATTGAAAAGACGAACCCAAATAAATTGTGGAAATAAATATATTTAAGTGATAATGGTGCCGATTCTGTTGTCACCACTACACTAATCTAGACTAAATTTTAGTTTAGTGGTGTCAAACGATGATTAAGTGCTTAATTTGATTTCGACAGCTACTAAATTGAGTTGATAGTGAGGTTTTCATTGGTCAAATCATGTTAGTTGAAAATTCTCTTGTTCATCTGATTACACTAAACTAAACTAAAATAATTCTCCGGCTACGATACTTATATTAATTTTAATATTAATTTTATTTTATTTTAATATATTTTTATATTAATATTTATTTAT
Organism: Furcula furcula; assembly: GCA_911728495.1. Lineage (NCBI taxonomy): Eukaryota > Metazoa > Arthropoda > Insecta > Lepidoptera > Notodontidae > Furcula > Furcula furcula. Next base: position 19,374,817 of record OU452244.1, read on the forward strand.
TGATAAAAAATATTTAATATTTTAATATTTTTTTTAATATTTGTTTAAATATTTATTTTAATATTTGTTTAAATATTTATTTTAATATTTGTTTAAATATTTGTTTTAATAAATATTTTAATATTTGTTTAAATATTTATTTTAATATTTGTTTAATATTTATTTTAATATTTATTTCAATATTTTTTATTTATTAATATTTATTTTAGTATTTATATTAATATTTATTTTTGTTATTTATTCTAATATTTATTTTAATATTTATTTTATTTTAATATTTTATTTTTTTAGTAAAAAATATTTCTTTTATATTTATTTTATTATTTATATTAATATTTATTTTTGTTATTTATTCTAATATTTATTTTAATATTTATTTCATTCTATTTTAGTCTATTCTATTTTATTTTAATCGACATCTTTTAGATGCCGACTAATTTGATCTAATTTTAGTTTGAAGTTTCTAATATTAGGCATAAATGACGTAAACTGTGCACAACAGAATAGCAAAATACGTTTAAAATTAAGTTGAGTAACTAAAACCATTATATTCTATCAAACTATACCTAATTTAGTTTAAGTCATGGATCACTGAATAGGAAAGACACGACTAAACTAAAATTTAGTCTAGTTTAGTCTAGTGTGTGACAACAGAATCGGCACCAATACCTAAGTTAAGCCAGAACAAACCAACAAATCTTACATGTAACAGTGGCGCACTCAACGTGTGTTTTGTTGGGAATAGAGGTTACGTCAATTGCTGTAACTTACAAGCCAATTTTTTAATCTCCTCCTAGAACCGTGGGAGAAGTTTAGATTTAAGTAAAAACCGTCTAGCGTGCCATAGCACGGAATTCTGACAGACTTTTGTGTAGACAAGCATCATAGACACTAAAACACAACAGGAATGCTTAAATCTACATATTATCTACTATCTACATATTATTTCTTTCCTAATAAAGAGTAACTCAATGCTATTAAATACGGAAAAATAATAACTAAAGCATGTCTAATGTCTAGTCTAACTTTCAACCATATATCTTTGTATGGATAAATACAACAAGTCTTCATTTCCAATTAACTTCACCCATCTGAAGAAAAAAAGCATAATATTATAAAAGCACAAAAAACAACTACAAATAAAAACATACATACACACACTCGAAAAATATAGCCCTCCTTCTGGGCTAGTCAGGTAAAAATATCGATATTTATGGACTTATCAGTATGTAATATGTACATCACTATTTATTTTGTTCAACAACTAAGTTTTATGAATAAATTCATAATTCCATTACAAAACTTGCGATCGACTACTAAATAGGATACAAAAGTAATGTAACTGCTACACCACAAGAAATATTTACATTTTTATATTAATTTATCATAAAATTTTACCTTGCCGGGTCATGTGGAAATCTGGCCAAAAATATCTCAGATAAACCTTTTTGTGACTCGCCTAACACCACATATTTCACATTTTCTTAACGATTTACCACCCATGATATTAACACAACGCCCATTAAGGCTTAAATAAATGTAATTAATATAATAACTTATTAGCCGCCAAAATTCAAACCAGAATAAAATTTTCAAATGTCAAGTTACATCCACAGGTTAGACAACAAAAAAAATAACAAATTCGTATTATAATATAATACGTCCAAATTAAACTAGAACAGTTAGGAATTCATACAGTTGAAGCCAATACGTATTAGCAGTTATTTTAATTTGGTAACTTTATATTGCCTACCTAATTAGTGCCATTATTTCTAATAAGTACGTTCATAACTCCATACAAATATCGGTTTCTAGGCAGTGTCGACGGCCTGGTCAGTATTAATGTCCTGTCAAAATTGTCAATGTCATAGACTATAATAACATTCTACTTCATGTCCATAGTGTTATACGTTAATACCGTTATTATTATAATTTTACCACTTCACGTCCATACAGTTAAAAGATGATACCGTTATTTGTAAACGTTATTATTATTATTTTGTTTTGTTGCTTTCTTTTTTTTTTTTATTATTATGTTGTTTCTGCCATTACATTAGATTCCTATTCGGTATTGTAATATTCTTGGATTTATGTGTTGTAGTTTTGTTATGTTATCTCTTGTATGCAACCGGCAGGTGGAGTTAATTTTATAGGTTTTTTGTTTGGTATTTGTTGCATTATATATATATATATATTTATTTTGTATATTTAATATATTAGTAGTACTTATTTTGGGTCTAAATGACTGATTTATACAATAGCGATAACAGGGTTAATAGTGAATATTTATCCTTTTCTTCTTCAGAGTCTTGCACTAGTGACGATAGCTTCAGTAGTATACCTCCACTTTCAGATTGCTTGAAGACCATTTTTTCTGAGGTTCCTAAAAATTTCAATGTTCTCCATATTAACGCGCAGAGTTTACCGGCTCATTATCATGATATTTTGGCATCGCTTGTTCAAAAAAATATTCACGCTATACTGGTGTCTGAATCTTGGCTAAAACCTTGTCTTCTATCTACGTCCTTTTCTCTACCTGGTTTTATTCTTATTCGGAATGATCGCATTGGTAGTAGGGGTGGTGGTGTTGCAATTTATCTTCGCGCTAATATACCTTTTTCTATTTTAAGCAAATCTCCACAACCGCCGTCTGCAAATGCTGGTGAGCATCTTCTTATCGAAGTACTTCTCTCTCATTCTAAAATTCTTCTTGGGGTCTACTACAGTCCATCTTTAAGTAACAATTACTTTTCATCTTTTGAAAAACTTTTGGATGATATCACTCCTTCATATGATCACTCCATCATTATGGGCGATTTCAATACTTGCCTTCTCAAAAAAGATTCTCGTTCATCCACTTTGGAATCAATCGTAACATCTAGCAACATGCAAATTCTTCCTCTTAGCGCTACTCATCATTTTCCAAATTCCACTCCTTCACTTCTGGATTTGATGATTATATCCTCCTCTCAACATGTTGCTAAATACGGCCAGTGTCCTGCTGACGCTTTTTCATACCATGATCTCATATACCTGTCCTATAAAGTTCGTCCTCCTAAGTTAAAGCCTAAAATTATTCTACAGCGCAACTTTAGTGGTATGGATCGTGACGCGTTTCTTGATGATGTCAGGAAGATTGACTGGTCTCCTGTTTCAAATGCACAAACTGTGGATGAACAGATTTCTCTGTTTAATTCAATTATTATTGATTTATATGACGTTCATGCACCTCTTCGTGAAATTAAAATCAAACATCTTCCATCACCATGGCTTACAGATAGAGTTAAATCTTTTATGCATAAGAAAGCTATAGCTAAATCTAGATATAAGATGCGTTCTACTGACATTAATAAAGAAAAATATGTCTTGGCACGAAATCGCTGCAATACTGTGTGTAGGAATGCATTGCGCCGTCATGTTCATGATTCTGTTAAGGACGAGGACCCAGCTAAAGTCTGGAAGTTCCTACGGTCTTTGGGTATTGGTAAATCACGACAAGATTCCATTTCAAAAAATATAAATCTCGATTCTCTCAACATACATTTTTCGTCCGCATCCGATATCGATAACTCGGATAAACTTAATACTTTAAATCAACTTTCTGCATTACCTACACCCGGCCATCCCCTTTTTGTGTTTGATCGATTTACTGAAAGTGATGTTAAGAGAGCCGTTCTATCAATAACTTCAAACGCCATCGGTTGTGATACTTTAAGTCGAAACATGTTGGTGCCCATCCTTGATTTCATTCTTCCTGTCCTTTGTACCATTCTTAACAATTCTATCTTAAGTAGTGTGTCCCTGCAGTCTGGAGAGATGCTCAAATAATACCTTTACCTAAAATACCAAACCCTAAGTCCTATTCAGAATATCGTCCTATTTCCATCCTTCCCTTTTTATCTAAAGTGTTAGAGCGTCTTGTCCACAGGCAGCTTAGTCTCTATCTCTCTAAATATAACCTCTTAAATCCTTTCCAATCTGGCTTCCGCCCTGGGCACAGCACGGTTACTGCGCTAGTTAAAATTTCAGATGATATACGGTTTGGTATGGAGAACGGTCAGTTAACTGTGCTAACATTGCTAGATTTTAGCAATGCTTTTAATACCGTAAATTTTGATATACTACTTGCTTTACTTCGCTCAATTAACATATCTCCATCAGTAATAGATTGGTTTCGCAGTTATCTGCATGGTCGTCGGCAGCGTGTTCGTCTGGAAGAGTCTTTCTCTACCTGGTGTAACACTTCTGCTGGCGTTCCACAAGGCGGCGTTTTATCTCCCTTATTATTTGCAATTTTCATAAACACCATATCTCAGCATCTTACTTCTTCCTACCACATATATGCAGACGATCTTCAAATTTATTCCCAGGCCTCACTTACTAATTTGGATATAGCTATAGAAGCTGTAAATCTTGATCTGTGTCGTATTGCTAATTGGAGCAAATCTTATGGACTAAAAGTTAACCCAGTTAAAACACAAGTCATTATTATAGGTAGCTCTCGGATGATCTCTAAGGTGAATTACCAGACACTTCCGCAAATTAATTTTGGCGGTATTGCTATTCCTTATAGTGATTCCGTCAAGAATCTTGGTGTTATAATGGACCGGTGTTTTAATTGGGGCCCACAGTTGGATGCCATTAGTCGCAGAATGTTTGCTTCGGCAGCCTCTTTAAAAAGGCTTCGTAATTTTCTACCCACTGCCACTAAAGTTGCGCTTGCACAATCACTTCTTCTCCCTATACTAGATTATGCTGACGTTTGTTATCTGGACGTGACAGAGGATCAATTGAATAAGCTAGAGCGATTGCAAAATTTGTCCATTAGGTTTATATTTGGCTTGCGTAAATTTGACCATATTTCCCAATTCCGTGCAAAACTCAAATGGTTACCCATTCGTCTCCGACGAAATCTTCACATTTTATCTCTTCTCTATAATATATTGTTTAACCCCTCCACCCCCTCTTATCTTAGGGAACGTTTCGATTATTTGTCGAATTCTAGCACCTATAGTCTTAGGTCCTCGGAAAACCTTTGTCTTACGATGCCCTTACATAGCAGTTCCTTCTATGACAAATCCTTCACGGTGCAGGCGGTTCGCCTGTGGAATTCCTTGCCCGTTTCTATAAGGCGTGCTTCGTCACTGCCAATTTTCAAAGATCTAGTGAAGAAGTTTTATTTGGCGGAATAAGTTAATCGGTATTTGTGTAATTTTCTTGTTATATTAATACGTACTGATTTATGTATGTTTATAATAGTATTATTTGATGTATGTTTATATATTATACTCATATGAATATATATTATAGTTTACAACATATGTGTTTTTATGTGTCTTTGTGTTAATGTTACCTATTCATGTCGAGTGCGCGCACCCTCTGCTCTTTGTAACTTCTTTATTTTCCTCTCCATCCAAAGGTTGCCTGGAAGAGATCGCTTTTAGCGATAAGGCCGCCCATTGTTGCATTTTTTATTAATTTGTGTCTTATTCTTTTTGTATCTGTTTGTTTGTGCGCAATAAAGAATTGTCTATCTATCTATCTATCTTTGGTTTTTGTTACACATATTAATTACAACTAACCTAGTACTTAGTCCTCGAAGTATTAGATGCTTCATTTCAACGAACGATTATTAAAGAGAGTTCAAATAACTACTTAAAAGTACCATTGTAAGTTTGATAATCTATTTCTCTTTTTCACTTCTTGGGTTGAAACATTTATAACCCTTAGCTCTATATGCGCAGTAATCAAGCAAAAAGTACATTAATAATAAACAAAAAAAGGTTAAAAATGAAAAGGAACTTATAATCCTATGCTCAATAAGCACATCTTAGATTTCCAGCTGAGTGCTCACGAAAGAGACGTGAGTGCATTTTGTCGTCGGAGGAGCCGGTGAAGCGCGTCCGCTACTGCATAAACACACGCCTGCAACCAACCGCTCCTGGTAACAGCAGATTTTTCTACCAGTTTTGAATATTAATGTTGTATAAACACCAGTGAAACTGTGTGTTGCTAGTTTTTAGATGTGCCCAAGTTGTTCGTGTATTGAGAGCGTTTTCCAGTGAGTTTATAACGAGATTCGAACAGTTGAAATTGGTGCATATATTACGAAGTTCGGCGGAGTTTTGTGTAAATAATTGCATCGACTAGATTGTGGTTTAATACTATGCATAATTGAGTCTAAACTGAGATTTATCCTTGTCTGCTAAAAAGGAAGATTCGATTTCTTATCGGATCGTTTAAGTTTTTTTGTGTTATTTGAGGCTCATTTGCGTTATTAGTTTTATATTTTCAGTTCACAAAAACATAGATAAATATGTACCTACAAGTTCAGCAGGATATAAAATCCATAAATCTGTGGTGCGGCAATTTACGATGGACAGCTGATATCGTTTGACTTCAACCACAAAATTACTCTCATTTCCTGTGTCCCTTTTAAGATATCATTAGGTCTGCTATTTAAAAATACCTTTAATATTTAATATTCTTACTTAGACTATAATTTCTTGTTTAGAATTATTAAACTTTGTTTATCGGAACTCGTTTTTAGAACGAAGTTATTTATTTATCAAAAAGTACATAAAGCCAAGATTCACATTTTCCTTTTTGCAACTATTTATACCAGAGCAGTACTCCGGTATTGCACAGAAAATGAGTATTAAAGAGTATGCCAATCGTTTAGAGCTTCTTTGCCAGGGTTACTACAACCCTAGGTTGCCGCTCCCACTTGGAAGCGGGATCAATGCAAATACGGTTTCAATTCGTAATCAGGATGATGTTTAAGACGAATATCGCCAATAAATACCACTGCTGTGACACATGTAAGCGTAGATCTAAGTCACCTTTGAATGTCAGGTTTTATACAGTCACGAAGTATTGGCCCACGGTAAATTCTAGGGAAACGCTAAATGTTTATAACCCGATAGTAAATAAAATATTACAACATAATAATAATAATTGTAAATTGTCTTGGAACCCACAACAAATTTAATTAGAAAAGTAGAGACGTGGTGAAGGTACACCATCTATATGCCTCCTTCGCAAAGCGCTCCTTTGCTTGTATATAAATTATGACTACATACCGTCATTACAACCAAATTATCTCAAACAAGTTAAAATATGTATTACTGTGCTGGAACTTTAAATCTTATTTGATATTTTTAGAACGAACTTTAACACTTAAGACCGCGAGATCCATTTTCGATTGTCACAATTTGTAACATCTTTACGTATAATCGCGGATTACTCCGTAATAATGTGACCGCGCTGCCTCGTTTGTTTCCCCTGTCGAGGGCCAGTAATGAAGGTTGCTGCGTCAGTGAATTTTCTACGGCATGTTACCCACTAATAGAACCCGAACTGACACCATCCTTTACTATCCCTTGATGTGCGAAAGAGAGGTACTGTGGAAAAGTAAATACTAACCCACGCCCTCGGAGCATTAACTATTGTAAAGCTAGTCACGTGCGTTGCCGATCTAATTTACCGATCCCAAAAAGTGCTACTAGCATTTCAACAGCCTAAATTAGTTCGTGCATTTGGTGACTGTAACTATCTTGTATTCTGTTACTTTCTTCTTTAAACTAATGAAGGGTGGGTGTATTAAAGATGGTCATTAGTATTTTACTCTAGTCCGTACTCTTATTTTAATGGTAGTCAATAAAGCCACCGTATTCTTATTTTCCAATGATTGGCTAGTTCGTCTAGGTCTCTGGTTGAGTTATCTGGGAGTAGCCTATCCTACACCAGTTGTACAGCTCCAAGCTGGCGCAATCGTTGCGTAACTAAGGGAACTCTTCGACAGGTCAGCAAAAGAGTAAGGGCTAGGGCATGCACAATGAATCCAAATGGATCGAAGTGCGTTTCGTTAGTTACCGGGGCCGATTTTATAGCCACCAAAATAGAATCATCTAGGTCTGATCGACCAGGGTGTGTCAGGCTAACCTTATGGTTGTTCATTTCGCTATCAGATGGGGCTCTTTCTGCAAAACCCAATATTATGAAGGAAATTAATACATCCAACCTCAATTTTAAGTATGTACTTACCTAATTACCCGACTACGGAACGGAGGGAGGGTTATGATTTTAACAAGAATGTATGTATGTATGTTCATCTGTTCCCGCATATCTTCTAATCTACTTAATATAATTTGACAAGTAGGGTGTCGTTAGAAGCGTCTTGATTGTCCGCTGGTTATAGGCTATATGATATCACATTATTAGACTGCGATTTTATCCGTAGTCGGGTTTTAGTTTATAAAACTTATTTTAAGTCATGACTTTGAATATGATATAATACCCTTTTAAGTATAATTTATCACCTAAGTCATTTTTAAACCGAACCAACAAAAATGGGTATTAAATAAGTGAGATACTTATGAAAGTAATTTATTTGTATAGAAGAACAATGGAGATCGCAGTAGGTAAAGAGCTTTTATAGATTTTAATAACATTGATGATTTTACTAAGATATTACCTTAACCTAGATAGTACCTACCTATTGATGATTTTAATAAGGATCCTGTGAAATTTTAAGAGGAATCTAATATAATCATCTATTATTAGTGCACTTCTAGTATGGAAAAAGAAACACACAATCGTGTGTTCGATAATTGGATACCGTAAGGGACTGGGCAGATGCCCAGTCCCTTACCGTATCCAATTATACCTACTGAAAGGAGATCCTTTCAGTAGCAATTAAAACGTTCTCACCCAATACTAAAAATTAAAGAAAAAGTAGCGTTGTGTTTCTAAAATAAATGATGTTTCCGAACAGTTCCGCCATTTCTCTGAAATATTGACGCTATATAGTTTGCAATTTTAAAAGAGTAATGGTGGAATCCAGGTGCCTGCAATCACTATTGGAAAATAAAATGAAGCAAGATAAGCAAATAGGATTTCAGAGTGCAATTCAAAGGAGTGTTTTTTTTGCATGTGCGTTTAAATAGTAGCTGTGGTGCAACGTATTTTTATAACAGACAGTAATTTTGGCAATTATGCTTGCTTGAAAATATTGGCAATATTTTGTGATAAAAATATTCTTATATTATCTACCTATGTATCTTTTTCTTTTCACGTGTTAACATTTTTAGCAGGCATCCTTTTCCTTCAATTTTGTCTCCAATGCTTCATTACGCTATAAAGGCTTAACTATAACAAAGGAAAAGCGTTAGGTACTAGCTAACTAACTTTAACAAAGAAAAAGTTATAGATATGAAAAAATAAGATACTAAAAAAAATGTCCTCCTGACCGTTATGACAACAGCGCCCAATCTTTCATAAGATCAGTCATCTACGCGGAAGATATTATAGTGCACAAGCGCTTGCGTAAGCTCAAGTGCACTCTCTCTTCCTTTAATACATCTCACAATCCGATGGGATGGAAACCGACACGACCGGGGAGAGGTTAGGCGCAGGACCGACTTTTTACATGCTTATCCGACGTATGGATCATCTTACTTTACAGACAATCAGGTGATCGGCCTGCATTGTCCTAGCCAGTAAGGAACAACTAAACAAAGTTGTTGCCTTCCGCAGGTTTCGAACACGCGACCTCCGGTTTGCAAAGCAAGCGGTTTCCCACTGCGCCACGGAGGCTATAAGATACTCCAAGCTCCATGTTTGACTAGAAAAAAATCGTTACGTTAAAAATTTAGTAAGAAACTGCACAATAGACTGATTATTTTACTCAATTTGCAATGATGTATATCAATTTATAAAAAAGTCCAAGAATTTATTACAATTTGAAAGTTTTTCAGAAAGAAATTTGTTTTTTTTTAATGTTGTTATTTTGTCGTTAGATTGTCGATGTTCGAAAGGTATTCCTTGTGTTACTACAATAACAATGACGTCATTACCACACAAAGCAAGCATATATTGCTTTAACTTATATCAGCTACACAAAAATAAATAATCCAGTTACACAAAAAATAAACTTGAATATATGTATTTTTATTACGCAGAGAGGAAAAAGAAAGCATTCGAAACGTAGGGATAGTAAAATCTAAAATAAACCGCGTTATAATTCGTAAAAGTAGTTTGATTTCAATGCGGAAGATAAAGACTGTCATAAAAATTTACAATTTAAGTTACAATCTGTTAAGTGACACTGTTGCATCATAAATATACATTTAATGACCGATGATTTCCCTCCCAGAAGAAGGACACTAACTGCCGCACTCACAAACTCCAATTAACTTTAATTCTAATTAAGTCACTTTTTGAAATCTATTTATTTCGACTGTCGAAGTCGTTTATGATAAATTTCGATTGTTGAACACGAGATAATTGATATCTCTACTCACTATCTGCGTATTAAGTATTAATGGGCTTCGAGTATCGAAATAATCTGATTTCAAAAAATGGATTAATGATCATCAACTTTAACTGACGTTTGTAGGTTCGGCAGTAAGTCTGTTAAAGATAAGTTATGATAGCGTATCGTACGGCAAGGGATTGGGATAAAGCCAAAGGTCCTATGAGTTATTCGGGGCACATATACGCAAACGATAACGCTCCCCACCCCTGGTGCATGCGATACGCCTAAATCGATGGAATACAAATGTTCCATCTGAATACATTGGCTATGGAACTCCTTCTGAGTTCTGAACAGCAGGCTTAAATAAAATAGGTAAAAATATAGTTATAACTATAGACATTAGAACAACTTGTCTCCTTTTTTATAAGATCTCTTACAGCTATCTATTACAAGGATGCCAAAGTTTATTACTTTGGCCAAAATGATTAAATAAGTTGCCGCAGTAGTTAAGAAGTCTGTAAAAAACAGAGCCCTCCATGTGGGGCACAGTAGGGCAAAAATAGTAAGCTTGTTTTCTAATTTGAAATTGACATGAATTTAAAAGTAAACTCATGTCATTGTGTTCTTATGTTTCTTCATTGAAATACCATGAATTCATTGAAGCAGAACCTGCTCTTAAACGCTATCATAGTACTATCATTGACTACCAACAAAACTTTAATAAATAATAATACCAGCCCTTGTTTATGTCCCACTGCTGGGCATGGGCCTCCCCTCAAGATGAGGGCTTAGGCCATAGTCCACCACGCTAGCCAAGTGCGGGTTGGCGGACTGACTTGATTTATTTAAACTTAGAAACTCACCCTGACATTGCCCCGCGTTTTTCTGATTTTCAATCCCCGACGAACGAGCGGTGTTATAAGTTTGACGCCTATGTCCGGGTGTATGACTGTCTGTGACATCGCAGCGCTCAAATGAGTATACCGATTTGTATTAGATTTTTTTTTTCATTATGAAGCTGGTTTAATAGAGATGGTTCTTAGTGATGTTTCATGAAAATCGGTTCTGCCGTTTCAAGACCATCAGCTCTTTTCCGTGTCGAGGTAGGGATATTGCGTATACAATGGACATTTTTCATTACTTCTAGTAGCCCAAAAGATCTGGAATTTTATGTGTACCTACATATGTATATCCTATGACACAAAAGAAAATAATAATCTTCACCAGGATCTGATGATGATTGGCGTGTAGGTAACAAGATCTCGGCCCCAATAAACGCAGGACCACAGAGTTTGGACGCGTTGAATAGGTCTCAACAAGTAGTAGCTAGAAACGGTTATCAGGGTCTGATGATAGAGCAGTATCTTTTCAAATTTGCCTTTCATCGTCAACTGAACATAGGCCTCCCCCGCTACAATTAATGCACTCCCGCAGTTAACCGCTAGTGCGTAACGGGCCTTAGCTATTTGCCGCCTGCCCTGCGATGCACACAATGTCGTTTGTACCCCCAGTGGGTGGCCTGCCTATACTGCTTCTTTCGGTTCGTGGTCGCCACCCGAGAACCTTTACCATCGGTTCTTCGAGCGATGTTGCATTGCCCCTTCAACTTGCAGATTCTGAGAACTATGTCGGTGAGTTCTTCGTATAAACTTCTCATTCCGGATGTTATCGCGCAAAGAAACTCCAAGCATGGTTTTCTCCATAGCTCGATGTGTGACTCTGTGTTTAAGGTCAGCAGTTAAGGACCACGTCTCGGTACCATATGTCATGACTGGCAATACACACAATTGGCAATCTGCCTTTAGATTTAAACACATAGAACGCCAAATGCCTGACACACAATGGATTTTTCTATTGGTATGTTGCCTGACGGCAGTCTAAGGGTTAAATAAGTAACCCTTGAGGAAAAAATACATGTTCATAATAAACAAAAGCTTTATAAACTGCAAAACAAAATAAAACAAACGCCGTAAAAATAGTGTACAATCATTTGAAACAAAAGCGAAACACAGTTCGGGCGCAACGAGTACTAATTTATTAACGGGCCTACATATGAAACAATAAACGACCATAAATTCGCGGGCGAGGTTACAAAATAAATTAGAATTAACAAAGCTAATTCCATCCGGTCGGCGTGTACGCGAATTTTATGATTTATCCGTATGGAAATTCACCCGGACAAGCCTGCAGGTAGCTACGTAGGCAGCTACTATCTACTCGTGGATATTGGCACGTCGGGCGTAAAATAAGTCTCAGGTGTAGTTGATAGCCTTTATCCGCCAAAACTGATAAAATATGCCTTTCGCTCAAACCCCGCCGTTACCGTTAGTTTCTATTGCGAGCGAAGTTATACCTAGTACCTTAAGCTCGCGTCAATTACCGCCCTGGATTTAGTTCTTTTTAATTACAGGCTTCAAAACTTGAAGAGGCTAATGTGCATAATAAATTTAATTTAGATTTGTATAACTGAAATTTTTTGCGGCGTGTCTTGAAGATTTTTATATGACTTAGTATTTTATAAATACTTAATAAAAATAAAATTATTCTAAAACAAAGCGTTAGATAAATAATTCAAAGTTTTATAAGTATACATGTTTCGACAGTGTTGCCTATTACTCTCAGAGAAAGTACCAAAGGAGTTAGTATCGCGTCGATTCCCCGAACAAATTTTTCGTGGCACTTTTGCGGGGTGCAGGAGGCGAAGTAAACACAAACAGACACACTATAGTAAACTCGCACATTCAAAAATATACGCACACAAATAAAGAATGACCTGAACATATGAACAAAAATTTGGCAGAGGGGGTTAGCGCATCACGCTCTCTCCAGTGGTATCTCCTCTAAGCTATTACTAGATAAGATACATTCTATTTAATAAAATATTGCTACATTATCTACCTAGCAACCCGACTCAGCTTCACATGGCTATTTATATAGTTTTTGAAATATATAAACCTTTACAGCCTTATTAATAAACTATGATTAGCGTCAGAACAACTTTACTCCAAGACTTACGCAAAGATTAGGCAATTATGGTATTAATAAACTAGTAGTAAGGACGGAGTTAACTAATCAAAATGTAGTCCCGGAGTAAAAGTTACTCCGCGGAGCCCCATGGTTTAACGTTTGAGTAAGCATAGATTTGTATTGTATTTCTAACTTCCATTGAGATAATTATATATACTAAACATAACCTAATTGTATAAACCTCGCAATATCCCTTTTGAAGACCTTGAAGACGAGTTTAAATATAAATATAGATTTACACGCTCAACTGCATATTACATTACTGAAATGGTAGAATGATTTGGCTGGAGATGCAGTAGGCTTTATACCACCTCACTTGAAAGTTTTAGCTGCAAAAAGGATTTGGGCTCGTGGAGAGGTAAATAAACTATCTCAATAAACTAAACTATTAGGCTAGTTATGTAGGCTACAGCCGGATGATTCAGAAATAACTTAGAACAGATTTTAAAACTAATTTTTATTAATTTAAATTACATTTTTAATATCTAATTTAAATATGTAGTGACCGCTTCGATGTTAGAAGCTAAGTGAAGAGCCGATTCCGTCGCTATGGGTCCATACAATGGATCTAGTTGTGCGCCATCAGCTGGTTTTCGGTACACATGCTGGATGCGTCCATACAATAGCCCTTCTGTTCTTGGATAGGTTGCATTGTCAGCAAGTTTTGCATTACACGCGCCGGCTCGTGCTTGAGGCCCACCGTGGTTTCTGCTCTTACACGCGTTTTTTGAGGTGCACTGTAGTTTCTTGTTAGGGACGGTGTGTAACAGGCTAGATCCCCGGCCTACTTGTTATATACTTTCTTGATTTATAGATAATATTCTGCTAATAAAAAAACACAAATTCTAAAACCACTATCTTGAATTCAACAAGAGAAATACAGAATATTATGATGTAAGAGAAATATAGAATATTATGATGTAAGATAAATATAGAGTGAAAGTTGTGATTGTCAAATAAAAGTGTCAAATATCAAAATTTACCTAACTGCCAGTGTCTTTTTAGTCATTATGTTCATTTTTTTTACTTTTAATTTCAGTGGGTTGCCATAACATACACCTTAGTCTCAGTGTAAGAATTGTATTGTTAGTCCGAACCTACTTCGTATTTATTAATACCGTTATTAAGACGTAGCTAGTCCGTGACTAGTCTAGAATTAACTACTTCCGATGTAACTTTGGAGTAAGAGAAAAATAAGCGATTTTTATTAATAAGACAGATAGATACCGACAGGCGCTGAAAGCGACTTTATTTATGCTATGTAAAGATGACGTAGGTTAGATAAGAAAAAAGAAGGTAAGTTAATCAATAAACATGTAAATATGGTTAAAATAGTTTTCCTTGTCAACATTCCAACACAAATGCGAAGCAAAAGACAGCTTTCAATAATTCAGAAAGTAGCCTTATGTAAATTACTTATCATATGCCCAAGAAACCTCAAATTATTGCCATCGTTACCTTAAAATTGGAAGCGTTATCATGCTTGCCTATTTTGAAGATAGGTATTGTTCTAGATATACTTACTACGGTAGGGTAGGTGTTCAACGTGCAGTTCCCGTTGGAAGCGAGCCCATTTCTATGCTCCGTAGGTACGTGCTGTTATCTCTCGAGCTGTCTACTGCCAGCTCAGCGTACCGAGTGCTACATATACAGATAAGCGAGGCGATCCGATTTGGATTCCGAAGGAGCTTCCTATTGAAATCACTTTGAAGGTATTTTTACTCAATGTTAACTTGTGCTGGACTAAGATCCGATCTGATGGGAAGTGGTCATGCAGCCGTAGATGGAAGCGCACTTCCTAATTATAAAGCCAGGAAATAGAACCGTTTATTAGAGGTGTAACTGTTCTGGCACCTCATAAGGTAGACGCAACCATATTCGCCCACGGAATATTCCCTACAGTGGTGGAAGATTGTGTTAATTTGATTTGATCTTTTGTAACAGTTGTAAGTCTTATTTAAAATGTATTACTTGGAGGTAATACCACCTGATAGTAATGAGGGATGCACTGCCGCAGTCACGGAGCAATGATTAATTTTCATTATTGACTATGAGATAATCGATATTTCTACTCACTATCAGAGCATAAAGTATTAAATCGTTAACTCTAATTGACGTTTGTAAGTGCAGCAGGCAGGCTTGCATGGTAAAGCTCACCAACTTATTAAGAACACAGACTCTGTGTCAAAGGAATCGCTGAGCCTGAGCTGGCACGTTAAAATAAAATTAGCCAAGCGGGCCAATGCCTACCTATTGGTGGATGAGACGTACTATTCGAAAAATGTAAAGCAGGGCCACCTCTAATAGTAATATTATTTTCACCTTACTTTCTCGATAGAAAGTGACAGAGCTATAAACTAAGTAAGTATATTGACGTCTTTACCTCATGTCAATAAAGATGTTAATAATACTGCTTATAGAGATGGTGGTAGGACCCCAGGTGTGGGTTTCTTCGCAATGTTATCTTTTGAAATATTAATACATCAATTCACACATAATGGAAATCAAGTATGTACTTCCAGTTTTGAGCTAGCTATCCACTAAGCTACCATCGCTCTCAAAATAATTTATTCAACAACTTCTCTGACACGTCTTGTGAGAAATAGCTTGCCTAGAGAAAATAAAACAAATGGTCTCGTCTGACAGTCGAAGCTAACAGGTCAAAGAAAAGTGTAAAGACAGCAAAATAAGACAGAATATGAACGGAACGTAAGTTTTCTCTCGAATGTGGAAGAAAGCCGTAACTAAGAAACATTTTCATCAAAGCGTATGACTTTGCCAAGATGTGCGTTTTTTTTATCTCTATACCCAATTTCATCAAACAAAAAAGTTTATGTGCGAGCCTTCGAAAGTCCATCCCTGACCATACATTGATACACTCATCTAAATTCAGTTTGTTCGTGACTTGAACGCTTATGGGCGGACTTGGTTCATAGTTAATTTGTACTGAAACTGCCACTCGAAGACGATCACGAATTCCCTTAATTGGCTCAGAAGTTACAGCAGACAAACAATATTGTCACACCAGCGATAAATTTTGGAAACCGAACTCAATGGAGTAACAAAACGCTCACGGTACCAATAGTTAGGAAAATAGGAGGCAGATGGTGCGTTCGAATCTCGTGATATTTAAAAAGTTGAACTGAATGTGCTGTTGTATGAAGATTTTGAAAAATAATAAATGTTTATAGTTTACTTACAGTATAAATAGTATTAGAAACCACTGTGTGAAAATCTTGACGTTTTAAATATTGTGATCAGTTTACTAACAACTTTCCTGACGATTAACGATACTGTATGTCATATTGAAGCTATTATGTCTCAGTGTATTATGATTCATCAAGATCAGGTTGCCATAATCCCCCCATTCTAAGGGGGAGGCCTTTGGTTTATAATGATTATAAATACCCATAACCTTTAAAGAAAATAAACACACTATTAAAAGACTGTCTCAATTTAATTAAACTTATTAAATATGGCACTTAAAACTCTACCAATTCACATATCAATCATGTAACGAGCTTTTTAAGCGTTCTGTGCAAATAAAGATTAAAATAATAAATATATCATGTTTATAATATTCTGGCATTTCGAAATATGTTAATTTTAAAGATTTAATACAGCTAGTTGAGTTTGTAGAGTATTACAAGGCCCGCTGTAGAGGGGATCTGTTTAATGCTACACCCGGTTCGAAGTGATCCGGTTTAAGCGCGTAGGATTCAGTTTGCTAGTAGGGAAATAATAAGACTAGACAACACCCAGCGACACTTAACTTACGTACGTTTTTATTATTAAAACTGTGCCATTTTGTCTAAATTATTTTAGTCCGTACGAATTTATTAAATGCATTATGAAATTTTGAGAATCATGAAATTTCATAAATTAACGCTCGTAAAGGAGTATTGTAAAAGTAATACTATATATATAATATATATAATATAATACTTAAAGAAATATTCTTTTAGGTTTTACTATATGATACAATTAAAATTAAAGTAGATAAGTACCTCTTTTAATATGGAATACCAATATTGCCGGTGACATCATGAAATAGGTCGCGTGACATCGTGCTTTGCTGGCTACTTGTAGATACGAAGGATGAAATACCACACCAGTGAAAAAGAAATCTAAATCTATTAAGGAACCCGTGGACATTACGATAATAACGTAACGATACACACACAAAGATAATACACTTAATATATCTTTGGACCCAAGTTAAAGTTCATAATTTTTTTTTTTTTTTTTTTATTGAAGTGCACCTTCAACTGCCCATTATGTTTTTCTCTATCATTTTCTAGTTGGGTTGCCTGGAAGAGATTGCTTTTTAGCGATAAGGCCGCCTTTGTACATTGATATCTACAACGTATTGTTAAATTTACATGTAACTTTTGGTGTACAATAAAGTGTATTTATTATTTATTTATTATAATAGTAATAAAACTATCTCCTACTTCCTGTGCAATGAACACACCTTACACAGCATCATGATTCAAAGGAAGCTTGATCAGTGGCCAACACACAGGCAAGCACAAAGGGAATTCAGTATCACAGGTTATGTAAATCAACTAAGCTTGTTAAGCCGTTTGTTCTAGTTCGCTTGTTCTAGACTTAGATACGAGCAAACCTTTCTTACATCAAAAGGTGGGCCTTTTATGCTTTAAATGGGACGTTAGAAATCTAGAACAAAATTTACGGCTTATGTTCCTCAACAGAGTACTTGATAAGTAGGTAGACACATAAAAGTTAGCACGGATAACGTCTGGAATTTCAGTCAAACCTATTTTGTAATGAATTATCTTTGATGTAGTTATATAGGTAATAAAGTTTGTGTTAAACTAAGTTATTTCTAGCACGTTTCGTTAAAATTTAATAAAAAGAAACATTTAAGTAGTATTTTGTTATTTATTTAGTTCGTTATATTTTTAATAGGTCACTCGTGCAAGGTCCGAGCCTTTCCCTTGAACCCCCCATTTGA
Organism: Furcula furcula; assembly: GCA_911728495.1. Classification (NCBI taxonomy): domain Eukaryota; kingdom Metazoa; phylum Arthropoda; class Insecta; order Lepidoptera; family Notodontidae; genus Furcula; species Furcula furcula. The sequence continues at coordinate 19,393,080 of OU452244.1, forward strand.
ACCTCCTAGTGGTTCCACGGATACTCACTATTACACTTGGTCCGTCTGCCGTCCGGGTATATACCACTGCAGCTTCAGATATTCTAACGCCAAGTAGCAGTATGTAAACATTGCTGTGCTCCGGTGTGAAGGACACTTTATCTGGTGAAGTTACCGGACACAAGCGACTTAATAACTTATTTCTACTGTGACAACCGGCAGTACCGTGCAGCTGTCTATAGGCAGGCGTGTTGCTTTAAGTACATCAGGCGAACGTCTTGTTTGTCTCGTCACTATCTATCTATCTATACTTATAATAAAACTGTAACAGGTTCAATTCTGTACATTGAAGATATTTTGAAAATTATATTTGGAGGGCATTCTATAACCGATACTAAGGCCGAAAATGTATTTTTTTAAATTTTTGTCTGTCTGTCTGTCTGTCTGTATCACGGCTGCGCATCACGCCGAAACTACTGAATGGATTCAAATGAAACTTGGCATAATTTGAGATCTTAGTACGAGGTAGGACATAGGATACTTTTGATCCCGTAATCTAGCACGGTTCTTTTGGGAGAGGGGATTAAAGTCAAAATGGGTACCTACTTGGTTATACGCTTGGTCCGATTTTATCAATTTTTCTTCATAGTTATAATAAATATTAGTAAGGGAACACTTATAGAGAGTTGTTATCAAGGTTTTGTAATCGATCGGGTTAAGCAACGTTAGGTAAGGTCATTAAATTGATGGGTGACCGTTTAATGCCATTTGAACTAAACGGGTCCGTGCTTCGGACAGCAAGTAAAAAGTGGGTCCGAGTTTTTAACCGACTATAAAAAAGGAGGTTATGTATTCGATGCGAATGTCTGTTATTAAAAGTTTAGTTAACGTAAAAATAGCGCATGCGGAGCTGCGTGGGTCAGCTAGTCTTAAATAAAAGAAGGATTACCTACTTGAGATGCAAACGTGCTGAAATTTGAAGGCACCCTTAACAAGAAACCTGACTAATTAGATTAGTATGATTATGGTTGACAAAGACCAGCCTTGTATATAATTATAAACAAAGTTTAATATTTAGATACTTGTGATCCCTCTCGATTATAAATTTGATGGTACCGCACCGCTGACATTTGGCGCACCCATAGCACACTGTAAACGTGATCAGAATTCTGATGGCAGGATTAAGGCGCCCCGGTGCGACCGACTTGGCTCTAGAGATCTTCCCTGATGGCTCCTAATTAAGACTGGGCTAATGGAGAGACATGCTACGATGTAATTTGGCGGCGAGGGATTCCATTACTGGGGCATAGTTAGGTACTAGTTGTTAGTTGTAGTGAAAAGTTTAATGCTTGTTGGAATCTAGGTTTAGGTTACCTTTAGTAACTTTGACTAGTTGATAGGATACGCTGAATATGTTTCTACCTCTAACAATTTACGCACAGTTTTTTAGATGTTTCCAATAGTAATTAATAGGTTTTGTTCGGATTCATAATTTTGTGATTTTGGTTGTGGTAACATCCTACTATTATTAATTATTAAAATAGTTTCTGCCACTTAAGAAAATATGACATAAAATTAATATTTTGGATTATATCGTGATTTATTTGATCTTTTTACAATAAAAACGGCTACAAATTTCAATGTAAATATACTCGCTGTTTTAATTAACGTAAAGGTTTAAAACATTTAGGCGCTTGGTACACATTACTCGCATTAATTAAAATTCAGTTTTATTATTTTTTAATCAAGAACAAAGTGCTGGTAATTGAAGCCCAGTAGAAATATCCCAAAGGTTTTCTCGGTATGATATCTCACAATGTAGTTTTTTTGTAAGTACTTGAGTTTTCTTATGTTGATAGAAATTGAAGCTTATGCCAAAAGTAATAAAGACTTAACAAGCTTATTAGTTTGTCATGTGGTTAGTGGCCAAACTAGTGACAGAGTTCATCATCATCAGCCGGAAGACGTCCACTGAACAAAGGCCTCCCCCTTCGACCGCCACAAAGAACGACAATTTTCCATTTGCATACACCGGTTGCCTGCGACGCGAACAATGTTATCGGTCCACCTAGTGGGAGGCCTGCCTACGCTGCGTCTTCCGGTTCGTGGTCGCTACTCGAGAACCTTTCTTCCCCAACGGTTTTTCGAGCGATGTGGCCTGCTGAACAGCCGTGTCCAACATTTTTACATGACCGAACCACGGAGACGCTCAGTTCAAATGCCACTAAACGGTCACCCATCTAAGAACTGACCCTGCCTAACGTTGCTTAACCTACTGATCGTTTATCAAATTTTCCTTAATCGGCTATGAGCGCTGCACTTAACAACGTGTAACAAATATACATCTCTATTAAAATCCTGTACTGTTATTTAGTTTAAGTTCGTAGTTTTACTAGTAGTTAAAATTTTCAATGAAAATACACTGTCACGTGACACACTTCGCTTTATCCCACAATAACTCTTCCTTGACGCATGTGCGCTTTTTATTGGACGCGTATATAAACGTAACTAAGTATCAGCGACTATTAATGGCGACGGGGGGACGTTAAAAGCGATATTTTCCCATCGTGATGTATGGGAATCTTGCTTGTAGCAGTAATGAGAAATTCCGATGTCACTGTTTTTGTATGACACGGAGAGAGGGGCATTTTTGAACGTATCTTTTGATATGTTTTGTAAGCCCGACATGCGGTGAGTCGAACTTAACATATATGCGGTGGGTCGAACTTAACATATACGACGGGCCCGTTGGTCTAGTGGTTAGACACCCTGGCGGCTACGGCTACGATCTGGTTTTGTAAATACATACTTAAATAGATAAATTACACCCAGACCCTTGGTGGGAATCGAACCCACGACCCATCGGGTAGCCGCCAGGGTGTCTAACCACTAGACCAACGGGCCCTTCATAGGTCAAGGGTTAGTTTCCTACCTTGTATGTATATATAAGTATGAATATAATAAAGATAACTTGTGGTGTAATTTTTTAACCGACTTCAAAAAAGGAGGAGGTTCTCAATTCGTCTGTATATATATATATATTTTTTTTTATGTATGTTCGCGCATAACTCTGTCAATTATGAACCGATTTGAAAAACATTTTCTTCCATCCATTCTTCAATCCATTGATTGGGTCCCATAAAAAAAATATTGCGTAGTAATAAGTAGTTCCTGAAAAACAAGAATGGTGACTGCGCACTGAGAGCTGCAGGAAAGCCTATATCGATGACTTTATGTCGCTTTTTAAGGACAAAAATGGTCATAACTCTGGCAAATATTTACCAATTTCAATTATTCTTTTTTTATTCGAAAGAAGAAACCACTGTATTAAATCTGTATGAATTTTATTACAACCGGATAAGAACTTCCTGGAGAACCATGAACGATGTGGAGGAATTTATCTGGTAAAACTATTTTATAAAAAATAAAAACCGACTTCAAAGTAAATTATCTAAAAAGCATAAAATAACGAAAATATATTGAAGTCGGTGCTAGCTAATATGTTAACTAACACTTCGAGAGAGTAATCTGCTATGATGATTCCATGCAAATTTCATTACGACCGGATATTTTTTTCTGAAGAAACATGAATTATGTAAAACTATGTAGACGATAATGTGATCATAACCTATCTAGATAATTGTACGGTTTTCGATGGTTCAATCTTTATATATGAAAATATCACTAAAAAGTTTAGCTTACCGGCTGTGTATATTTGGCACCAACTTCAATAATATTTAAATTATTTTATACTTTTCAGTGATATTGAAGTCGGTTCAATTTTTTTTTTAAAAGATTTTATTATGTATGAATTTAAAAAAAGATAACTTATGTATTTGTTTCAGTTTTATAGTGACCATAGTAAAGGATCTGCCTAGTTTGGAATTAGATAACCACACGGTGGATGGTCCCAGAATATGATTATATTATTATTATATCCATCGTAATTAAACCAGGTTTCATATCTTGATCAAAATTTATAATATAACATTTATTTACTTGCCTGTCAATTATAAAATATCAATCAGGTGCCAAAACACGTCACTAGATTAATGCTATTTTTAGTACCTACTAAAAGAGTTCATAAAAATAAAATAAACACCAAAATAATTTTAACAAAATGTACTATGTATTGTAATTAATTTAATAATAATAATAATAATACCAGCCCTTGTTTATATCCCACTGCTGGGCACGGGCCTCCCCTCAAGATGAGGGGGCTTAGGCCATAGTCCACCACGCTGGCCAAGTGCGGGTTGACGGACTTCACACGTCATTCGAGAGCTAGTTAGGCTTTCTCAGACATGCAGGTTTCATCACGATGTTTTCCTTCACCGAAAGCTAGTAACAATCGCACAAAGACGATTCGCACATGATTAATTAAAGAAATCAGAGGTGCGAGCCGGGGTTCGAACCTGCGCACCTTGTTTCCAAGGCAAGCGCTCGCCCACTGAGCTGGTACCGCCCTTAGTAATTAATTTACTCTTATGGAATATGTCGCGGATATATATTCCGTAAGAGTAAATTAATTACAATGTGTAGTATTCGCGTAAATAAACGACAACATTATGTGAAATGTACTATGTGCCATCTGTATCTTCTCTTATGGTGTACAATAAAGAATATTTGTATTGTATTGTAGTATGTGTAGTGTTTTATTTACGATCTAGCAATGAGGTATGTGTTACATATTTTATCAATCCACTAGTTATGCATAGAATCTCATATTTTGTTGTGTCGTCAAAGCGTGTAAGGCTGGCCCGGGTGTAACGTGAAACCTGGAGACATCCACGGCGCATTATCATGAAAATGTTATTACTTCACACAAAATTGAGCCCTTTCGTTGGAAATAACACGGCACTACAATGAGTTGTGATGCGCAAAGCTTTCTTTTCACAAAGAAAATAAAGTGCCACTTGAGACGTTTGTGTACATTGGCCGAGATGTATTCATACAGTGAATATTTTTGTTTTGTAATGGTAATTTATACGAGAACACAATTTTATAACGTCCATTTATTTTGATCACATATTGTACGTGAAATTTGATTTATTCCTGGTTTAAACGTAGGCTATAGTAAAGCTCACGATACTCAGAATAATATTGCATCCTTAATGTAGGTATATAGTCAACCAAAAAGCGCTAACTATCAAGAAAACAATTGTAAAAATAAAAGCGTGTTAAGAACGCATGTTTTCGCAAAGTTCCAAAGCTGAATGAGCAAGATTCATTCCGCGAACTCAATAAGGCTACGACTTATTCCATTCAGAATTTAAATAAATATACATATAAGTACAATTTATATATACACTAGCTGACCCGCGCAGCTCTGCCCGCGCTTTTATTACATTTTGCTCCCCTTTTCTCCTTCCTCCCTTGATTTCTCTCTCCATCTCTCTCTCTCTTATAAGAAAAATCTAATTCTATGCTCTCTCTCTTCTATCCCCCTCCCACTTTGATCCCCGTCACACTCCCCCTCTTCTTCTCCCCGTTGTCCACTCTCTGAACCATCTCCTCCCTCCCTCTTCTCCCACCTTGCTCCCCGTCACTCCCCCTTACTCCACCTAACTCCCCCTATCCCTCACCTCATCACCCCCTCCTCAAATCCCCTCTCCCTCTCTCCTCTCTTGCACCCTCCTCTCGTTCTATATATCCTCGTCAATTAAGGTATCAGCGGCATGAAATTATGATCATACAATATATTCGGTGAAAAGTTTGGTGTAAAAAGTTAATACATTTACGAATCATACTACTTCTAACTACATGTTTTTAATATTTATGCATTCAACGCCATTACAACGCCGAAGCTGTTATTACACCATGTGGTTGAACAATACGAAGGGATAAATAGTACCTGATGTAAAAATTATTCACTTTAACCGTTTCGCTGCACGCGACGGGGCGTAAGCAGGTAAGACGGCCGTCCTCGATCGCGTGACCTTTATCATGTGGCACTTGGTAATTTTTAATTTTAAGCATAATTATGTTCATTTACTAAAACAGTCTCTGACGATTATTGTTCTAATTATTTATTTTACTATTAAAACTATTTTAATGCCTCTTAACGTAAAAATAGTGTTGTTTACGTTTCACGCCTGTATGTCTGTCACTTTCACTCGTTTTTATTGTTTTTTTTTTTGTATTGAGGGTTATTTCGGATTCTTATTTTATAAGTCCGTCTTTAGCTTCATCACCAACAGCATACAATACACCATACAAAAGAGCAAAATTATGCACCAGAAACAGTCATATCTGCACAAATTAAATATGCGTGTATGCGAAAATGGCAACGTATACCATGGTTATCTGCATATGGGTACTGCCTATAATCGTGTCGACGTCCTGACGGGGGAATTAAATGTCTTAAATACGTAGTAGGTAAATAATATTGTTTGATTTTGTGACCCAAAATGTAAATATGATTAAGAAAATTTTAATTTATAAAGACTTTATAAAATATCCGAAAGTGATAAAAAAATTTAGGTCTCCAGACAAAAAAAAATGGCACGTACCATTTAGTCGGATCAATCACGCGCCCGCCTCGCACGTAACTGGAGGGTTAAATGTTCCGGAACAATTCGATTTATTTTGTGAGTTTTTGAGAGGACCATTGCTTCACATATCTGGAACATACTAAGTGTGTAATAAATTATTACTAAGCTATGTTGGAGAGCCAACATCCAATCTATTTCTGTTTCAAATAGTGTTCTTATAAAATACAATCTAAGTATTTATATATAGCTACTTAAATTCCTAAATGCTGAGCATAACCAAATTGTTTTACGTTAAACTCTGATTTTTCACCCACAATAAAACGGCGGAGACTACGTTTATACATTTTCTTTTGCAGGCGCAAAGGTACGAAAATTACCCTCTCTTTGTAATGCTAATTTGAAAACCAAGGAATTCATTTTTTATTCATAAGTTTTTCTGCTCTAAAGCCAGCAGTCGGAGCATCCCACTCGTTTGCGATGAGTTTTGTAGTTAAAAAAATAAAATTTCATATAAAATGCCGCGTACATGAGCGCTGTTACGAACGCGCGGTAACATCACCGCCCAAATGGTGTTTTGTTAAACATACCTACTCGTTCTATGTAGAATCTATACTTATAATAAAACTGTAACAGGTCCAATTCTGTACATTGAAGATATTTTGAAAATTATTTTTGGAGGGCATTCTATAACCGATACAGAGGCCGAAAATGTAATTTTTTTAATTTTTGTCTGTCTGTCTGTCTGTCTGTCTGTCTGTATCATGGCTGAGCATCACGCCTAAACTACTGAATGAATTCAAATGAAACTTGGCATGATTTGAGATCTTACTACGAGGTAGGACATAGGATACTTTTTATCCCGTAATCTCATCATCATCATCATCATCACCAGCCGGAAGACGTCCACTGCTGAACATAGGCCTCCCCCTTCGAACGCCACAATGACCGACAATTGGCTATTTGCATCCACCGGTTACCTGCGACGCGCACAATGTCGTCTGTCCACCTAGTGGGAGGCCTACCTACGCTGCGTCTTCCGGTTCGTGGTCGCCACTCGAGAACCTTTCTTCCCCAGCGGTTATCGGTTCGCCGAGCGATGTGGCCTGCCCATTGCCACTTCAACTTGCAGATTTTAAGAGCTATGTCGGTGACCTTGGTTCTTCGGCGAATCTCCACATTTCGGATTCTGTCGCGCAAAGAAACTCCGAGCATTGCTCTCTCCATAGCTCGTTGTGTGACTCTGAGCTTATCCAAAAGGCCAACAGTTAGGGACCACGTCTCAGTACCATATGTCATCACTGGCAACACACACTGGTTAAAAACCTTCGTCTTTAGGCACTGCGGTATTTTGGACGAGAAGATTTCGCGTAGTTTCCCGAACGCTGCCCATCCGAGTTGGATTCTTCGGGCGACCTCTTTGTCGAAGTTGGACCGACCTACCTGGATAGTTTGTCCTAGGTATACATAGTGGTCAACAACTTCGAGAGTATCGTTCCCAACAATTACCGGTACGGGTGCAACATGGACATTAGACATGATCTTCGTCTTGTCCATGTTCATTTTAAGACCCACCTGTTGGGAAACGCTACTGAGGTCGCTGAGCATCGTATTGAGGTCCTCCAGCGACTCTGCCATAATGACTATATCCCCGTAATCTAGCACGGTTAGCAATAACCAACCACAATGAAAAATAATAGCACACGGGAGATTGAACCGTGAAAAAGTTTAATGTGAGCCAATTAAAATTTAAACAGCCTTGATGTATTGTTATGTTTAAGGGTACGAGTATCAAAGAGATAATGACAGTAGGACTTGGTGTAATTTAACAAGTTATTAACTGCAACTTAAATTAAAGGTGATTTACTAAGAGTACTCCATAAAATAAATATATGTATAATGCAATATTATAAAAAAATGTTGAGAATCTAGCGACAAAACACTCGTATTCTCGAAGTTCAAAACTTGGTCGTGAAGTTATAAGCCTCAGATCACATTTTTACCACCCCAGAGATAGTGAAACGTTAAGTAATATTTAGTGATACATTTTAGACCAATATGAGATGTTTACTCTGCTATAATACCTACATATCTACACTATCTACACTTCTACACTAATATTATAAAGAGGAAAGATTTGTTTGTTTGTAATGAATAGGCTCCAAAACTACTGAACGGATATCCAAAATTCTTCCCGTAATCTAGCACGGTTCTTTTAGGAGAGGGGATTAAAGTCAAAATGGGTAGTTGGTTATACGCTTGGTCCGATTTTATCAATTTTTCTTTATAATATAATAAATATTAGTAAGGGAACACTCATAGAGAGTTGTTATCAAGGTTTTGTAATCGATCGGGTTAAGCAACGTTAGGTAAGGTCATTAAATAGATGGGTGACCGTTTAACGCCATTTGAACTAAACGTCCCAGTTTTTAACCGATTATAAAAAAAGAGGTTATGTATTCGATGCGAATGTCGGTTATTAAAAGTTTAGTTAACGTAAAAATAGCGCAAGCGGAGCTGCGTGGGTCAGCTAGTCTATAATAATTGTGAGATGAGGTACTCACGTCAGCAGGTAGATATGTACATACATTTTAGTTTGGATTGTCTTTCAGCCAATTGGGGAAGTACCTCCGCTTAACAGAAGTTCGACAGGTCGGGCTGCCCTACTTATTTAAGTGGAGGCACTTCCCAGACAGGCTGACAGACTACTTCTGTTAAGCGTTACTTCCTCATTAGGGTTGTCTTACTTCTGTTAAGCGGAGCTACTTCCCCAGTCGGGCTATCTTGCTTCTATTAGGCGGAGCTACTTCCCCAGTAGGGCTGTCCTACTTTTGTCAAGCGGAGGCGCTTCCCCAGTCAGCTGTCTTACTTCTGTTAAGCGAAGCTACTTCCCCAGTCGGCTGTCGTACTTCTGTTAAGCGGAGCTACTTCCCCAGTCGGGCTGTCTTGCTTCTATTAGGCGGAGCTACTTTCCCAGTCAGGCTGTCCTATTTCTGTTAAGCGTTACTTCCCCAGTAGGGCTGTCTTCTATTAAACGGAGCTACTTACCCAGTCGGGCTGACCTTATTCTGTTAAGTGGAGGCACTTCATGGCATGGCATCTAGAAATTCGGTACAAGACTTCCTGCACGACGGCCACCGCACATTACCGTGAACGATGTACATAACGTAAATAGTCACTGAACTATAAACACGTTAGATATAGAAATTGCAAACTTACTAAACTATTTAAGACTTCAAGTAGGTAGATAGACTTTTCTACGAGTAAGGAGAATTTCAAATAGATACTGATCTCATTCAGGGCCGGGTTTCATTGCGAAGAGCCAATATTCGATACTTTTTCCCCGAGTGGCACACTTTTACATTTGGACTGCGTTCCTCATTGACGATTCAACCCTTGCGCGGTCGAACAAACTGGATTAGCTCGGGACATGTTCGCTCACAAGGGAAATAAATTGATTTTTTTATTGTGTTCTGTTTCCAACCCGCGTCCGCAATAACCAACCACGATGAAAAATAATAGCACACGGGAGATTGAACCGTGAAAAAGTTTAATGTGAGCCAATTAAAATTTAAACAGCCTTGATGTATTGTTATGTTTAAGGGTACGAGTATCAAAGAGATAATGACAGTACTTGGTGTAATTTAACAAGTTATTAACTGCAACTTAAATTAAAGGTGATTTACTAAGAGTACTCCATAAAATAAATATATGTATAATGCAATATTAAAAAAAAAATTTGAGAATAATCTGGCGACAAAACACTCGTATTCTCGAAGTTCAAAACTTGGTCGTGAAGTTATAAGCCTCAGATCACATTTTTACCACCCCAGAGATAGTGAAACGTTAAGTAATATTTAGTGATACATTTTAGACCAATATGAGATGTTTACTCTGCTATAATACCTACATATTTTTAATAAACCTCATCATCATCATCATCATCAGCCGGAAGACGTCCACTGCTGAACATAGGCCTCCCCCTTAGAACGCCACAATGAACGACAATTGGCTATTTGCATCCACCGGTTACCTGCGACGCGCACGATGTCGTCTGTCCACCTAGTGGGAGGCCTGCCAACGCTGCGTCTTCCGGTTCGTGGTCGCCACTCGAGAACCTTTCTTCCCCAACGGTTATCGGTTCTTCGAGCGATGTGGCCTGCCCATTGCCACTTCAACTTGCAGATTCTGAGAGCTATGTCGGTGACCTTAGTTCTTCGGCGAATCCCCACATTTCGGATTCTGTCGCGCAAAGAAACTCCGAGCATAGCTCTCTCCATGGCTCGTTGTGTGACTCTGAACTTTTCTAAAAGGCCAGCCGTTAGAGACCACGTCTCAGTACCATATGTCATCACTGGCAACACACACTGGTTAAAAACCTTCATCTTCAGGCACTGCGGTATTTTGGACGAGAAGATATCGCGTAGTTTCCCGAACGCTGCCCATCCGAGTTGGATTCTTCGGGCGACCTCTTTGTCAAAGTTGGACCGACCTAACTGGACAGTTTGTCCTAGGTATACGTAGTGGTCAACAACTTCGAGTGTATCGTTCCCAACAACTACCGGTACGGGTGCAACATGGACATTAGACATGATCTTCGTCTTGTCCATGTTCATTTTAAGACCCACCTGTTGGGAAACGCTACTGAGGTCGCTGAGCATCGTATTGAGGTCCTCCAGCGACTCTGCCATAATGACTATATCGTCGGCAAAACGAAGGTGAGTGATGTATTCGCCATTGATGTTGATGCCGAATCCGTACCAGTCCAAGAGCTTGAAAACGTCCTCCAATGCGTTTGAGAACAGTTTCGGAGAAATAACGTCTCCCTGTCTCACACCTCGCTGCAATGGGATTGGTTTCGTGCTCTCTTCCTGTAGTCGGATCGACATGGTGGCGTTGCTTAAACACTTCGATGTACCTATAGTCAATGTGGCACCGCTGGAGGGACTGCAATACCGCCCAGGTCTCGATTGAATTGAAGGCTTTTTCGTAGTCCACAAACGCTAGACATAATGGCCGATTATACTCCTCGGTCTTCTGTATAATCTGGCGGAGCGTATGTATGTGGTCTACGGTGCTAAAGCCTTTTCGGAACCCGGCTTGTTCGGGAGGCTGGAAGTCATCAAACCTGCGTTCGAGACGGTTCGTAATGACTCTCGAAAACAGCTTGTATACATGGCTCAGGAGTGAGATGGGTCTATAATTCTTCAATAAAGTGTTATCACCTTTTTTGAAGAAGAGAACCACCACACTCCTGTGCCATGCTTCTGGCGTAGTACCCTCGAGTAAGACGGAATTAAATAACTTCTGGAGGACTAAAAGTACCGGTTTTCCACCCGCTCTCAGAAGTTCTGTTGTGATTCCGTCTTCACCCGGCGCCTTGTTGTTCTTAAGCTGTTTGAGAGCCATTCTAATCTCGTACAAGCTGATGTCTGGGATGTCCTCAGTGTAGTGTCAGGTTAGTTGGGCTCTGGTGTCCTGAGCTGTTCGGGCAATGGGTTTTCGTGTCGAGGTGTACAACTGTCCGTAGAACCTCTCGAGCTCTCTCAATATCTCCGACTTTGATGAGATGACACTGCCGTCGTCGATCTTCAGCTTGGTCACTTGGCTTTGCCCAATAGACGAATTCTTTGCAAACACTTTAGAGCCTTGGTTCCGCTCAATTGCGTCCTTAATACATGCTGTATTATAGGAACGCAAGTCGTGTCGCATGGATTTCGAGATTCGTCTATTGAGTTCAGCGTATTCCGACATATCAGCTGAAGATTGCAGTCTCATCTCAGTTCGGGTTTCCATTAACTTAATGGTTTGATTGGAGAGCTTCTGAGGCTTATTACGGCGTGGGGTCTTAAAGAACTTGGACCCCACTGCATGGACAGTTTGCACCAACCCATTGTTTAACTCGTCCGCAGTTTCGCATTCGGCTAGGCACTGGAAGCGATTGTGTAGTTCGAGTTGAAAGTCTTCGGGGTTTTGGATTTGGGCGGTTCCCGGACGGAGCGTGGACTTCATCAGACGGGACCTCTCAAGCTTGACATTGATATTCAATGTGCCTCTAACAATGCGGTGATCGCTACCGGTTTTCACCCTGCCGATCACGGAGACATCATCGAATATATGCTTGTTGGTCGTCATGATGAAGTCGATCTCATTTTTGGTTGAACCATCGGGGCTTATCCACGTCCACTTCCTGGATGGTCGCTTCTTGAAGAAGGAGTTCATCACAAAGAGTCCCTCCTTCTCCATGAAGTCGACCAGCCGCTGGCCCCTTTGGTTCCGCTGCCCGTACCCATATGACCCCACTTTCAACTCATCGCCATTCCGTGTGCCCACCTTCGCGTTGAAGTCCCCCATAACAACGGTGAAGTGTGTTTTGGAGGTATGTATGGCTTCTGCTATCTCCTCATACATAGCCTCTACTTCATCGTCAGGGTGTGCCGAGGTCGGCGCGTAAACCTGTATAACCTTCAACGAATACCAGCTGGTTATTCTGAGTATAAGGTACGCTACCCTGCTCGACACACTATCTACCTTTATAACGTTGTTAATGAGGGACTTACGGACGAGAAACCCAACACCACCCTGAGATTTTCGGTCTCCTTCCCGGAAGAAGAGCAAGTTTCCGGAATCAAGGGTTATCGTATCCTGTCCCTCTCGTCGGATTTCAGATAATCCCAAGATATCCCAACGTAACTTGCTCAATTCTTCCTCCAGCTCGATAATCTTCTCGTCAGTCCTAAGCGTGCGGACATTATGTGTTGCCAGGGCCAAAGTTCGGTGGGGGTGGTAGCGGGGCATCTGCCGGAGATTCTTCGCACCCCCTGCTCGACCGTTACCCCGCCCGCTACCAAGGCGGGGAATAGAGGAGCTGCCGGGGACTGGGGGCCGTAAATTAGCATTGTCAATCATTTGGGGTTGCCATAATCCCCACGCTTGGCAGGCGTCTTGGGGATCGCAGTTTCGAAATGATGGATATATTACACAGAAGACGCTGCTTCCCGTCTTCTGGCTTTCCCTCAATCGCCTCTTACGAAACCCACGGGAAGAGAGGGGGGGATGCAAATTCTTAGCCGGCATCCCACGGCACGGTTTAATAAACCTATTTACGACAAACTATTAACGGCTATTACTTAGATAAATCTCTACCAATAACAATAATAATAAGCTCGCAGGGTAGCTTGTGGCAAGCTAGTAATGCGTAGCGACACCACGGACCCGAGTGCTTCAGAGTCGGTCAGGGTCTCCACGTCAGCGTGTCTTCCTCGGCCGAGTGGGAACCGAAGCGGGCCCGCAGGACTCTCAACTTTGGCTTGCTTAATTGGCCGTCAAGAGGAGTTAGAGCTATATAGCTCTAACTCCTCTCTGAACGGCCCAGGAGCATATGCTCCTGGGGCTATGCTGCTTATAACCGCGAGTAACTTCGGAGAAAGTGCAGCACCTCTCGATACCCCTGAGCCACTCACACTAGTGTTGCTCCCTGTCGTCCACTGACGATCATTAAGGGAGTCAATCTAGTGGGTGGCAAGTCACCACTTGCCGAAAATAATTTTATTTCAAATTATTTTAGCCCAGCCGCTAGTCCACCAAATGCTCAACCCCATAAACCTAGAACTCTTTTCACTTACTTGCAACAGTCCCTACCACCTGCCGAGGTCAACTGCTGTAATCTCATAATAGTGGCAGTTGATCCCGGGAGGTGTTTTGCACACCATTTACTTCTTCAAAACGGGCCTCTACGTGACGGATCCATCCCCACGCAAGCCTCTAAAAGACCGGGTTAAGCCCGTGGGTAAATGAAACATAATAATAATATTCTGGGACACGCACGATCAACTGATCCCAAACTAGGCAGAGCCTGTACTATGGAAACCAGATAACTGATACTAATACTGCAATACATTTAATTTTTAACCGACTTCAAAAAAGGAGGAGGTTCTCAATTCGTCTGTATATATTTTTTTTCTATGTATGTTCGCGCATAACTCTGGCAATTATGAACCGATTTGAAAAAAATCTTTCTTCCATCCATTAAAATTATTGCTTAGTAATAAGTAGTTCTTGAAAAAACAAGAATGCTTTCCTGCGTAGTCAGCGCAGGAAAGCTGCAGGAAAGCCTATATAGATGACTTTACGTCGCTTTTAAGGACAAAAATGGTCATAACTCTGGAAAATATTTACCAATTTCAATGATTCTTTTTTTATTCGAAAGAAGAAACCACTGTAATGAACCTGTATGAATTTTATCACAACCGGGTAAGAACTTCCTGGAGGACCATGAATGATATGGAGGAATTTATCTGGTAAAAACCATAACACTGATGTTCTCCTTTACATTTCTCTGACAAATATGAACCGATTTCGATGATTCTTTTTTTATTCGAGAGAGTAAACTACTATGATGATTCCATGAAAATTTCATTACGATCGGATAAATTGTTTCTGAGTTTCTGAAGAAACATGAATTATGTAAAAGTATGTAGACGATTATGTGAAATCATAATGATGTCATAACCTACCTAGATCATTTTACCGTGTTCGATGGTTCAATCTTTATGTATGAAAATATCACTAAAAAGTATAAAATAAAATATATAAAAAAAAAATTGAACCGACTTCAATATTCAATTTAAATCATTTTATACTTTTTAGTGTTATTGAAGTCAGTTCAATTTTTATTTTAAATATTTTTATTAAATAGATAAATAACACCCAGGCACCTGGCGGGAGTAGAATTCACGGAATATTGGGTATCAGCCAATGTATCTAACCACTAGACCAACAGGCCTGTCAATGACTGACACAATGACAACCTATTGCTTAAAGGTTTTTCTTTAGGAAGATAATTTCAAAAACAACATGCAAAATAACATCGATATAATTACTATCTAAATAATTATGTATTCCCTTCAGAAACACGGCTAGTCTAAAATGAATGTAATACCATAGTATCTGACTAAAGTAATCTATTTCTCTCGATCATTTCGTATGCGTAGGAAGATATTATGGGCATGATACATCCTATTATTTCTTTTTCATGTCGAGAGCAGTTCAAGAGGTATCTTTTTCGAGTAATATACTTAGGTACCAATTTTCTGATACAATAAGGAAGATTATTGGATAAAAGTAGTTCGATAAAGGAATAATCATTTCAAAGGCATAAAGACTCTCACTAGCGAACTGGTAGACACTATATTTTTGAATTTAAAATAATACCGTAGTCTGAGAGTTATTGTTCGTATTATTAGATTAAATATTTTGTTTGTCTTGGAATATTGACATCTATATGTAGGGTAAGGTACCCAATTATTGGCACTTTAAGGATCACAATCCACTTAAATCGTGAAAACTGACTAGGTGAAATGTTGCCAGAAATATATATTTATTAGGATGACAGATTATGAGTTAATTGACGTTTTTAAATAAATGAAACGTCTGCTAGGTACCTATTTCATACTTATTATACGTATTTTTTCCTGAATCATGATTTTCCCAATTACTGGCATACTTTGACCAAATATCTGCATAGGCCTCGCCCCATTTATTGGCATTGTAGATTGTTCAATAAATAAAGGAAAATTGTATATAGAGGATAAGGGCAGAGTAAAAAAAGCTAGTTAATAGGTAATCACATTTATTTATGTAGACCTATATCATAGTTATTTAATCATAATGTTCATTCTCATTAGTAGTAGTACTTACCTTTGATTATAGAGCGTCCAACGGTTTATTTTCTTTTTGACAGCACCAATAGAACGTAACTGCGTCATGTTACGCAAAAGTTCACTTAAAGTGAACTTTTAAAAGTGAACTTCACTTTAAGTGAACTTTTGCGTAACATGACGCAGTTACGTTCTATTGGTGCTGTCAAAAATAAAATAAACGGTTAGATCTATTATAAAGCATTAAAAATAAGGTCTTGTGCCTTTATAATACATAATAATATATTATAGGCACATGGCATATTTATTTAAATATTATAATTATGTCAAAGGAGAATAGTGCATTTACTAGTACATAAATAGTTGCGTGTAAAAGAGTACAACTCTCTATTTTTTTTACTGTAATAGTCCGAAGGGTTAGTAGATCTACAAGACCAGAGAGATCAAGGGCAGATGCATAAATTATTTAAGTACCTATGTTTTCATTATTTAGAAATATATAAAATGTTTTTTTTTTGTAAGATGTCTGTAAGATATGTACAAGGTTTTTTCAAGAGTTTTTATCTTTTTTACCAGACTTCAAAAAAAAAGAGGAGGTTCTCAATTATGTTCGTATATTTCTTTAGACCTTAATAGATTCGTTTAGTAAATAAAATAGTGAAGGACGATTTTTTCATTTTTATTTGGTTTAATTCACAGCTCAGCTCAGGTACATTTAAAAAAATATATTGTAGCAACCTTTGCTTTTTAAAACGTCCTTTGTGTTAAATTTTTAGTGTTTTTTTCCTCCACGTCCCGTTGGTATTTTCCACCTTGTATATACGTAAATATAATTCGGTAACGAGAAAAGGACAGCCCAAAGTTACGTTATTGGAAGCCCACATACTGCTATATTTTTTTACTAGGAGGGCTATGAAATATCCATCAAAACTTTTTCATGTCGTTAGCGAATCTCGGCTTAGGGGGAGAATATAGTCCGGCAATGCTAACAACACATGTGCCCATATTGATCGAAGAAGAAAATATAAGCAACTCACATAAACAAAAAACTTTATAAATTGTTTCAGCGGAATATTATCTCTAACTTAGTTACATACTCCTCAGTAAATAAATAATAAAAACTATTTCAGTTCGTTTCCAAATAATACAAGATTAAAATAAGAATATTATCCAGTTTATTATTAATATTGATAAACAAATAAATAGAAAAGGGCTAGCAAAGAGTTTTATTCATAAAGTATCAGAAGCAGATATGTGCCTGCTACTAATATTACTGTCTAAACTAGGTATAGTATATTAAACAAAATCCTATTAAATAATAAAAGCATAAAAACCCCGACTGCGAAAAAATAAATTGATTTGAATTTTATAATTCATACATAATCTGTATACACATGAATAATTATATATATATTACAATTCGTCTCATTAAGACCTTTATTTTATATACATTATTGATATTCTTTGGAAGTAAAAAAATACAAAAAGACGACTGATGGATTAAATAACATAGTAAATAATAACTTTTTTGAAAAAATATACAGCCTATGTCACTTCCACAACTGAAACGAATCCGAAGACATATTAGTGTCGCCATACACGAGCCACTAGCCACAGCCACAAACGCCGCCACTTGAAGCTAGAAGCGGCTACAAAAGAAGGTGACGCGCGCGACAGCCACTTGTGGTCCATGTCGGACACTTGTGGTCGGTGGCCGCCACTTTTAACTCTTGTGCTTGCAGTGAAATGAAGGGAGAGAGGTGGGGAACCGCGCGATTTTTTTTTTATATACAACCAAGGTGGCAAGCAAGCATGCGACCCGCCTGATGGTAAACAGTCATCGCAGCCTATAGACGCTAGCAACACCGGAAGAATAACTAGCGCGTTGCCGACTCTTAAGACATTAGATATTAAGTCTTTTGTCGACAGTAATTTCACCGGCTACAGTGCCCTTCACACCGGAACACAGCAATGTTTACACACTGCTGCTTGGCGGTAGAATATCTGACACTGCGGTGGTACCTACCTGGACGGTTCCTTGCACAAGGAACCTACCACCTAGTAGTAGCGAGTGGCTTGTGGCGGCGTTTTGTGGCGTGTGGCGACCACCGGCGTTTACAGTGTGTTACGGTGAGTCCATGGAAAATGTATGAAAACAACAGGAAATAGGTCGGTGGCTGCGTTTTGTGGTTGTGGCCGGTGGTCCGTGTGCGGCGACACTTATAAGACAAAATCCAGCCGTAGGCCGTAGGCTGTGACAAAGAAATAGACATTATCTTTCCAAAAAAGGTAATATGGCGGCAGTCAGTTGCCATTTTGTATTTTTTTACTTTAAAAAAACTATATGGGTACCATGTATGCATGTACTTACATACATGCTCTTGAAAAACACCCTCTATCTCGTACGACCCTCTTCCTGGGACGGTCGGGCAAAATAATTACGCTATTAATATCAAAATACATTTGTCTAGACACATATTCAATAAAAAAAACAGAAACATTGCTACGTCAAGAGACACTTTGTCAAAATAAACAAGACCCTTTCCGTAGGTACAATTCAATTTTCTATACGACTTTCATCGTAGTTCGCAGACTCATGAGTGCATATTTGCTCAAGGGATAGAAAATCCTTGTCGTAGGAAATTGCCTGCGATCGGATTGGATGACGATGGCGAGTCGCCGCGGCCGATTGTCATTTGTTTTGAGTTCAGCCCACAATCCCGGTCGGTTATCATTAGATAAGTAGAGAGTACACAAAGACTTCACTAAGGACAGAAGCAGAAACAATTACGTCTGTAATAAAAAGCCTAAATATTCTAAAACACATACTAGTTTGACTGGTATCTGAAAAGGCAGTTTTTACTTCGATAGACGACGTTGTTACGTAATCTAATATGTAGTAAAAATTATGCGTTTATTATTATTACCACTATGCGATGCGGTAACAGCTCAGTGAGTGAGTGCTTGCCTTGAAAACAAGGTGCGCAGATTCGAACCCCGGCTCGCACCTCTGGTTGATTAAATCAATCATGTGCGAATCGTCTTTGTCCGATTGTTACTAGCTTTCGGTGAAGGAAAACATCGTGAGGAAACCTACATGTCTGAGAAAGCTTAACTAGCTTTCGAATGGCGTGTGAAGTCCGCCAACCCGCACTTGGCCAGCGTGGTGGTCTACGGCCTAAGCTCCCCTCATCTTGAGGGGAGGCCCGAGCCCAGCAGTGGGACATAAACTAGGGCTGGTATTTTATTATTACCATTACACACCGCTATATTATTCACGCAAGACGTGAGTGGGTAATTCCTGAGAAATATGCAAAAATATGCAAAAAAAAAATGTGAATAAATAAAACAATGTAGTTTTTTTATATTATTTATCACTATAATGACAGATTGTAATATCTACATGCAGTTTATACTTCAGGCGTTCTTTTATCGCAATAATTGATGGATTTACAGCCCCCCAAAATTTTAGGAGTCATCATCATCATCATCAACAGCCGAAAAACGTCCACAGCTGAACAAAGGCCTCGCCCTTAGAAGGGAGGGGTTGCCATAATCCCTACACTTGGCAGGCGATTTGGGGATCCTGTGCCATGCTTCTGGTGTTGTACCCTCGAGTAAGACGGAATTGAATAACTTCTGGAGGACTAAAAGTATCAGTTTTCCACCCGCTCTCAGAAGTTCTGTTGTGATTCCGTCTTCACCCGGCGCCTTGTTGTTTTTAATCTGTTTGAGAGAGGGAGAGTCATTCTAATCTCGTACAAGCTGTTGTCTGGGATGTCCTCAGTGTAGTGTCGGGTTAGTTGGGCTCGGTGTCCTCTGCTGTATTAAACAACTTTGTTTTTGAGCAAATCACATCCAAAATAACTATTATAAGTCATTACCGTGTGAGATTGATCATTACCGTGGTTAAAAAATCCACGGTAAATCATGGTAATTACGAACATGGTAATGACGATTTCTATTTATTTTCCGATTTATTATGAAATGAAGCACCTTTCTAGAACATTCTTTTGTTCAAGGACTGTTCCAACCATTGGTCTTTTATTATAAATTGAATAAGTTATAATTATGTCAATACTTATCAAGTACCAAGATCCACGTTGATGACGCAACTCCGTGACAAACACAAAAAAAAAAACAGGAAACAATATTTTTATTTTATTTTTGACATGAACAAGTGACTTGGTTTACTCTGACGTATCGATCATGACTGCTAAGACGCGTGGAGCGCACACAAATATAAAAATAGTCTGTCTATTAAGTTTTAAATGTCATGACCGCTCATGACACGGTGATGATGATTTTTTCTTGGGACATTGCTTAAAATTACTGTGTGTATTATATATTTCGCTAAAATATATTAGATTGATTTAGTAAGGTGGATCAAGTATTGTTCTTTAATGGTATTATGTTAAACTGGGCATAAAAGTTATCAAATATTTTGAATACTATTAAAATAGTTATTTTTCTGGTTTTGGGACACACACGGTAATGATATTTTGACACTTTCAAATTTAAATAGAAGTATTTTAAAATTGTGGCAGTATCTTGTGGGTGCATAGAGGAAAAGTCTATGTTAGTACAATAAGTTCCCCAAAAACACACAGAGCATAAGATTTTTTAATTATTTGTCCGGACATCATAATTGCATATTTCTCAGGAATTACCCGAGTGCTACATTTATTCCGAATAAGATTCGAATTTCTAGCCTCCAGAACTACGCTTGCGTTTTTATGTAAGGAAAAAAAATGTCAGTAGGCATTGTATTTGAGTTAACATAAAAACAAATCATGTCAAAAGACACATTAGAATTGATAATTACTAATTGTCTTCGTAATTAATAATTGTCTTCGTCGGCCTTTTTTTT
Organism: Furcula furcula; assembly: GCA_911728495.1. Taxonomy (NCBI): domain Eukaryota; kingdom Metazoa; phylum Arthropoda; class Insecta; order Lepidoptera; family Notodontidae; genus Furcula; species Furcula furcula. The sequence continues at coordinate 19,414,079 of OU452244.1, forward strand.
AATAGCATAGTAAAGGTGCACTAGATATCCATCATAACTACCATATCATCCATAACTACCATATTAATCACTAAACAAATTTAACCCGTACCCCGTACTACTCGTGAAGTGTCCAGGTAAGAATAGCACCCTCCCATCTCCTCCAGTTGAGTGTTCGTAAGCGTCGACTAAGGGAAAACAAGAAGACTGGCAGCAGCGTCTTTCTATTGGATTGCCTACCACCTATCTATACTGCGATCCCCAAGACGCCTGTCAAGCGTGGGGATTATGGCAACCCCTATCTTCAAAGGAAGCTTTTTCCCAGCAGTGGCTTTCAGCTGCTGATGAAACAAACATTTACAATTCATTTTGATATCAAATAAAAAGCACTAAAGTTCGTTAATTCCTTTGGCAGATACATGGCAGAAAGTTCGTTCATTCCTTTGGCAGATATGACGCCACAGGCAGATTTAGGCGTCAAGCCTATAACATCCCTTCCTTTTGTTTCGATGTCAAATAACGTCCTATTGCAACGCGGCTTTAAAAATATTCCCGTGAAAGGTAGTCCATTTGTTGATAGCATTCCGTCGCACGAATCAATTTACAGGAGTGCTTGTGAAGCGCCACACACACTGTCTACTTTGTCCGTATCTCCACAATCCACTTACAGTTATCGCTCCGGAGGCTACTTCGGAGGCAGAACAACGCCGCCTCCCGAAGACACGTATTGCAATACACATTGCAGCATATTTACCAAACTAAAAGCACGAGATTGTACCACTTCGTATCTATCGGTTTTATTAAAATTCAAGAGGTACGTATGGAAATATGCACGTAGACCCGTACATGTAGACTAGACGTTGCTGGAATGGTGAATACATTGATAACGCATTACGAATACAAGACATACTTCGTTAAGTCTACGGTCGTTTCCAATAAAAATAATTAACTATATAGATGCTTCAGCTTCAGTGTGCAAAGGACTACTGCAGTGTGAATATCGGACACTAAATTAAGTAGTAGTTAGTAGAAATGTGAAAATTCAGTGTAAGGCAATTAATTGTAGCTGGTGAAATTATAGGGCTCAAGAGACTTAATAAAAGCCTCGGAAGACGAGTGGCAGTTCAATGCAGCTGTTACAATGGACAGTCGTGTCGATTATCATCAGGTCTTTGTCTTTTTAACGCGAACCGAAAGACGCACAATACGCAGGTCTCTTATTAGATGGACTGACGATATTGTGCGAGTTCCAGGCAATCGGTGGATAAAAATAGTCAATTGTCATTCATTATGGCGTTCAAAAGAGGAGGGCTATGTTCATCAGTGGACGTCGTCCGGCTGGTTATATGACGATATGATGTGAAACGTCCAACCTTCTCTTGTAGTAGTTAAAAGTTAAATATTTTTCTTACCCAGTCAAGATACTACAAAACTGTTGAAGGAAAATAATAATAATACGTATGGCAGGACATCGAAATATGAAATCAAATAATAATACCTACGTATGGTAGAATATCGAAATATGAAATCAGATATTCATGAGTGCAATTAGTCGTATTGTCTAATTGTATACACATTATTTATACGACTACGAATACACACGACAGCAGCCAGAACATATTCTATTACCCGTTTTTTTTTACAAGATCAAAATCGTAGCAATAAATGTATAAATACAGGAGTGATAGCTGACTATCGCGTAGCCATCACTACACTACACCAACCGGCCTAACATTTCTGGTTGAAAATAAAGACGAAAAATATTACGTAATTAGTTCACAGAGCAAAAACATTCTCTAATTATTTATGTAACATGTTAATGAATTCGTTCGGAACATCCAATCCGTCAACATCGTTTCCACGTTGTGCCAGAAAGACGTATCGTATTACTTATTTCCTTAAGCACTCGCTCCCTGTTGACCGAGCTTGTCTTATAAAAACCTCTAGGATAGGGGATTTGGGGGATATATTAATATCGATCCCAAAACAATAGTTATCGCACAAATAATGGGGGTGTTTGGGCTCATGTTGTTTTGTTTTATATGGCTACAACTTACGCGTGTACATAGGGTGTAAACAGTTTGTCATGTCATAAATACTCCATGATCTAAATAAAAGGTTTTGGACGCGATTTTATGTGCTAAACTAGGGGTTTGTTTGTTTTTTGCTGGGTTTGATGTTTATGTAGTTTAAAATCCAATTTCTACGCTGTTTGCTTGTGTTAATATTAAACAGCATGTGTTTATTGTGTGTGAGTTCGTTATTCTGGTAAAGTAACTAACATAAATACATACATCTAAGATAAGAAAATATTTTAAATGCGCAGTTTTATGATTATGAAAATATGTCCCAGTCTATTACAGTTTAATATTATTTGAGTTCAAAATACACGCTTTGTATCTTCGGACTGAAAAATCAAAGCCACAAAGCTATCAATAGGTAGCAGTCAAAGACGTTTAACTACTTAGCAATATACTGGCTATCACGAGCATAATTTTGGTCACAAAACTTGTTAAGGTCCGTTTATATCTATAGTCTGATATTTCGATGTCTGTACATTGAGCGTGCCAGATACGTGCTGTGGCAAACCAAATAATATTCTTATATATTTATTTATAAATTTATGTACACACACACATGGTTAGAGAAGTATTCGGTGAATGCAGGTACAAAGGCAGAGCTTATTTCTATAGAAATCTCTTTCTTCTATATATTATACTAGCTGACCCGCGCAGCTCCGCCCGCGCTTTAATTACATTTTGCTCCCCTTTTCTCCCTACTCCCTTGATTTATCTCTCTCCATCTCTCTCTCTTATAATAAAAATCTAATTCTATGCTATTTCTCTCCCCTCCCGCTTCGGTCCCCGTCACACTTCCCCTCTTCCTCTCCCCGTTGTCCTCTCTGAACCCTCTCCCTCCTTCTCCCAACATGCTCCCTCTCACTCCCCCCCCCCCTGCTCCTACTAACTCCTCCGATCACTCACTCCATCACCCTCCCCTCTCCCTCTCTTGCACCCTCCTCTCGTTCTATATATCCTTGTCAATCATGGTATCAGCGGTATAAAATATACTTTATAACCTATTCTCAGACCTACCCGCAAAATTTCATACATATCGGTTCACCCGACTCTCGTGCACGTAACTCAGAGGTTCTCAGATTTTGTTGTGCAAGGCGTTGCGTACGTTCGACACTCGACTCTCGTGCGCGTACCTGAGAGTTTCTCTGATTTTGTTCAGCAAGGCGTTGTGAACGTTCAGGTGAAGATTCTCCCATACGACGTATTCTTGCTGCCCGTGCTTGAGAACTATGTTTAGAAAGTTGAGACCTGGCTCTCTTAGGTATTTTCAAATGTTTAAGAAAATGCTAATAGCGTGTAATATTCTAGCTCTGAAAAGAACTGTTGTTTAGCCCTGAAAAAAATTGTTGTTTAGCCCTGAAAAGAACTGTTGGTTAGCCCTAAAAGAACTGTTGGTAACCCCTGAAAAAATCTGTTGGTTAGCCCTGAAAAGAACTGTTGATTAGCTGTGAAAAGAACTGTTGTTTAGCTCTGAGAAGAACTTTTGCGTAGGTGTAGTTTTAAGAAAGAAATCTAAAAAAAATCGCACGAAAATTATTAGACTTCGCGCACGACCGCTGCGTAGGGAGCCGACCGACCTCGCGTCTGAGCCGCGACCTTACTCATAGATTTAAACTCCCCTCCCGCATGCGCACCCCCGCCTTGGTGACGCTCACTTCGCAACGGGCCGTGCAGCAGAAATCTTTTAATTTATAAGCAGTAATATTTTAATTTCGCCATAACTTCAAAACCAAATGTCCAATTTTAATCATTCAAAGACCAAATATTATCTACATAAACTGCACTTAATGATGAAATAATTTATTTTGATAAGGATTAATAGCATGAGTAAAAGAAATGCGTTTAAATGTTCTCCAAACAAAATTCAAGATTTTTAAATAAAAAATGGTTGTTGGGCCTCACTCGACATAGTGTGCCGCGGACTTTTTTGTAGATATTTATAAGATCTACAATTAATTAGAACATTTTATGGTTCTATCTTTTATAGTTTAGGCAGCGTACGCAAAATAAGTAACTTTTCTGGTTGATTTTTTACACCTTGTGTCCGAAAAAACCCAAATATCTAACGGAATCCTATTTTTTTCCCAAATAAAATTTAGCCTATGTAAAATTTAGCCTCGTGGATAATATAGCTTTCGAATGGTGAAAGAATTTTAAAAAACGGTCTAGTAGTTTTTGAGCCTATTCATTACAACCAAACAAACAAAGTTTTCCTCTTTATAATATTAGTGTAGATATTAAGGTATTTATATATATTGTAATACGGCCGCGCAGACGCTGACAGACGCGGGCCGTGAATAATTATTAAAGGTGGCAGTTGTAGAAAGTGATAACAGTTTTTCAAATCAAATCATCTTTATTCGCTGACCATAGGTATGTACGAGCCAATAATGCTCATACAGCAAATTAATAATTAACCTACTTTATATAGACGAGCAGTCGTGCTACAACCTCCGTCACGCGCTAATGTGTCAATAACTACAAAAACATTACGTAAGGTGCGACTCAGACACTAAACATAGCCGTAGACAATAACTATAAATAAATACGTATAAACAATAATCAGTGGTTTTGGTGTGATCTACATACTACAACAACCGGGATACCGTCAACGACAGGATATCCCCAACATCGCGTGGTCCTTCGACATTGGAATCACGGGGACCGTCTTCGAGTTCTTCGTGACATATCTGCGAAGTGCTTAGTGTGGAATTTCCCCATCACGAAGAGAGGGAAGACTGCGCTGAGTGCCAGCAAGTAACGAACCAGCGGGGATAACGTCCACTGCTACAAAATAAACTACAGACAGCAGAGATAACGTCTACTGCTGCTCAAGAAAATACGGATCAGCAGGGATAACGTCCACTGCTAATCTTCAAACAACAAACCAGCAGAGATAACGTCTGCTATTGCTCAAGAAAAGAAGAATCAGCGGGGATAACGTCCACTGCTATTCATCAAACTACATAAGGGCGGAGATAACGTCTACTGCCAGTCTTCAAACTTCAAAACAGCGGGGATAACGTCCACTGCTATTTTTCAAACTTCACAAAAGGCAGAGATAACGTCTACTGCTACGTTTCAAACTGCACAACAGCGGGGATAACGTCTACTGCTGCAACAACAACATAGCGGAGATAACGTCTACTGCTACTACAACTTCTTGTGAAACACAAGACTTACGCACCAACCACTAACTACTAACAATGTCCAAAGGAGAGTATCAATTTTTGGAGCTCATATCCAAGCAACAAAACAGCTACGAGAAGATCAAAACTCTTCAAAGTAACTTCAAAAAGGATTCTGTGAGTAGAAAAACCATAGATTACCTTAACAAACGCATAGAAGTTCTACAGTCCCTCTGGGATGAATTTCAAACAAATCATGAGATCCTGATGCAGTATGAGTCAGCAAAAAGAGATCATGACTATTTTAAAGAGAACATTTTCGACATAACAAGGAGCATGTTCGACGAAACAAAACAATCAATGACTCAACGAAAAAACGAGTTATTAAGTGAGCCTGGATGTTCGGGAATATCAAAATCGAAATCACCAGACGCTCCCGGAAAACCGCAGTTTGATTCAAGCTTGCAACGACCAACGGCAGATGAGACAGACAAGCTTCTATCTACGCTATTACGTCATCAGATGTGCAACTTCAACGCCTTAAAACGAGCAATCTCGAAAGTTAATCTCGACGAAATGAAGGAAAAATGGCAATTTCAAGACCAACTTAATATACTACAGTCCAAGTGGGAATCCATCGATAAGATCCACTGGGAACTTAGCTACCTTTTACAAGGAAATAACGAAGATTATGAAGTGAAGTTCGACTATTGGGAACAAGTCTACGACACCCTAAAGGAAGACTTAAATCGAAAAATCTTCGAAACATCACACTATGAAAAAACAACGCCAAGGATTGAATTGCCGGAGTTCAACGGAACTTATACCAATTGGATTTCTTTTAGAGATTTATTCTTTGAGATGGTTCATAACAACCCAACGCTGAACAAGACACAAAAAATGAAGTTTCTCAAGTCAAAACTAAGAGGCGAAGCAGAAAAATTAATCAAACATCTACCTGTAAGTGCGGAGAATTATGACTCATGTCTAGAGATTATCCAGCACCGCTACGATAACAAACGGTTGCTTTTCACCTCATACATAGACACCCTTCTCAATCAAGCATCAATCGATAAACCGAACTCAGCTAACTTGAAAAAGCTGCATGATACTACAAAAGAGTGTTTAAATGCGCTAAAAAACCTCAACATAGACGTCCGTGTATGGGGGCCGCTCATCGTGCATTTACTATCATCAAAACTGGATGACGTCACCTACAGCGAATATATACAATGTATGAAACAGTCAAGAGAACTTCCAAACTTAGACGAGTTTATGGAATTCGTAGAGTTGAAGTTTATGTCATTAGAAATGGCGCGAACAAAAAAAGGCGGTCAAAAACAGAATTATTCAACGAATATAAAACATAAAAATTATAACAATTACAAGTCAACGAACTTTAACAGCTCAGAAAACTGGACAAAAACCTATCATGCTTCACTCCGAAAATGCCCTCTCTGCAAAAACGATCACGCTCTGAGGCAGTGCTCTAGATTTTTGAGCATGGATGTCGCATTGCGTAACCAAACAACAAAGAAACTGGACTTATGCAAAAATTGCTTGTTTAGTCACGGCGGCAATAAATGCAACTCAACGAGGCGATGCTACACGTGTAACCTAAAACATCATTCTCTTCTGCATGATGACAATCTAAAAGGGCAACAATCAAGGTCATCCGCCACAACGGCGGTTGAGCGAACTTCGAATCACATTAACGGTGAACAAGAGATACTCTTAACGACTCTTCAGCTGAAAGTCAAAAACAGAGAAGGAGATTACGTCATCCTTCGGGCATTACTCGATCAAGGTTCGCAAGTAACACTGATTACAGAAAATGCCGCACAACGATTGAACTTACCACGGAACAAAACCAACACGGTTGTGACTGGCGTTGGCACTATCATGGGCACAAGCAAAGGAATGGTTAAACTGGAATGCAAATCTATCCACTCTGATTATACATTCCAAACAGAAGCACTAGTAATGCGGAAACTTATCAACAACCTACCTAGCTCAACAATCAACGCGAAGACCTGGCCGCACCTTGATAACATCAAGTTGGCTGATAAGGACTTTCACATCTCAGCGCCCATCGATTTAGTGCTAGATGCAGCAATCTACTCGCAGATTATCCTAGAAGGAGTACTCAAACACAACAATAATTCGCCAGTAGCGCAACAAACCAAGTTGGGCTGGATACTAAGCGGCGGTACTATAAAGCAACTTAACTGCCTAGTAACTCTAATGGAGTTAGACAGTTTATCAAAATTCTGGGAGACAGAAGAAATCCCTTCGGAACCCGAATTTTCTACAAACGACGAATACTGTGAAAAATATTATACAGAAACGACGGAGCGATTAAAGAACGGGCGATACGTAGTTAAAATGCCTATGAAAACTGACTTCGAACAAAACCTTGGAACTTCCAAACCTCAAGCTGTTGCACAGTTTCTTCATTTAGAAAAGAAAATGGCAAGACAAGAACACTTCGCAAAGTTGTATAAACAATTCATACGTGAATACATCGAATTAGGTCACATGACACCAGCTACAAAGACAGACAGTCAAGTTCAAGCTTACCTTCCACACCATGGCGTGTTAAGGGAAAGCTCAAGCACAACTAGGCTTCGGGCAGTGTTCAACGCATCAATGAAAACAGACTCTGGCTACAGCCTAAACGACTTGATGCAAAAGGGGCCTAACTTACAAAAGGACATAATATCTTTAATCATCAAATGGAGAAGCTATAAATATGTTCTAACGGCGGACATCGAGAAAATGTACCGTCAAATCCTCATTCATCAAGATCAACAATATCTTCAAAAAATAATTTGGAGAGAATCCTCAAGAGAACCACTTCAAGAGATGCAGCTTTGTACCCTAACTTACGGTACAAAAGTTGCACCATTCCTGGCAATGCGGACTCTAAAACAATTAGCTCAAGATGAAGGCAACGCTTTCCCCTTAGCCCAGAAAGCTTTACAAAATGACTTTTATATGGATGATGTCATAACAGGCCACCATACAATCGAAGCAACAAAATTGCTACAACAGGAGCTCTACGAGTTACTGAAAACAGGGGGTTTCATCTTAAGAAAATGGGCTACTAACGAACCATCCATTCTCCAGGATTTACAAGAAAAAGAGAAAAGCTACGCAAACAACTTTAATTTTAAGCAACAAGAGTTCAGCAAAACACTCGGACTCGCATGGGATGATGCAAGCGACGCATTCCATTTCATTAGCGAAACGCCTGACAAAAACATATCAGTCGCGTACACTAAACGCAGACTATTATCAGAAATAAGCAAGATATACGATCCCCTTGGTTGGTTAGCTCCAATGACCATCCAAGCTAAACTAATTTTTCAAGAATTGTGGTGTGTAAACTACCAAAATATTAGCTGGGACGAAAATGTGCCTGATAACGTAACAAGGAAATGGATAAAAATTAAGTCCGAGTTACCAAACATAAACAATATCCGTTTACCAAGATGGATCCGCAACGAACACAATAAAACGATCGAACTGCAAGCTTTCTGTGACGCGAGCGAGCAAGCCTACGCATGCGTCATCTACAGCCGAACTACATCACAGACCGGCGCGTACGAAACTACTCTACTCGCAGCGAAAACTAAAGTGGCACCACTGAAAAAGAAAATCACGATACCGAGATTGGAACTATGCGCGGCTGTTTTGTTAGCGAAACTTCTAGAAAAAATAACTAAGATACTTTCAGAGTACGATCTGCGGATATCTTGTTGGACCGACTCTAAAGTCGTCTTAGCATGGCTTCAGGGAAGTGAAACTAAATACGAAAAGTATATCACAAACAGAACTACACAGATTACAAGCATCGTGCCTGCAGTAAACTGGAGTTACGTGAAGAGTAGCGAAAACCCAGCCGACTGTGCAACAAGAGGACTGTCACCATCTAAACTAGTCAACTTTTCTCTGTGGTGGGAAGGACCTCAATGGCTCAAGGAACAAGAAAACCAAACTTTTACAAAAACTGAAACTTATACAACGAACGAATGTTTAGTAACAAATTGTTACATAACAAACACTACGGAACCTACACCAAATAAAAATGAATTAATTAACTCATTACTTGAGCGGCATAGCAACATCGATCGTATTACAAAAATACTCGCTTGGACAATACGTTTCACCGATGCATTACAAAACAAACAGAGGTCAAATGAGTGCAACGAACTTAGCTTGGATGACATAAACAATGCATTATGTATAATTATCAAATCAATACAAGGAAATTATTTTGAAAATGAAATAAAATTCCTCAACAAAATCGGAAAACTTCCGAAAAGGAGCACCATATTGAAACTCAATCCATATTTGGACTCTAACGGAGTTCTACGCATCGGAGGGCGTCTTAAACATTCATATTTGCCAGAAGAAACTAAGCACCCCATTCTCATCCCAGGAGAGGGGAGACTGACTCAACTTATCATTGAAAAGTCGCATCAGCGTACATTACACGGTGGAGCAAGATTAACGCTAGCTCACACTAGAAACGAATACTGGATCATCAGTGGCAATAGAACCGTCAAGAAAACACTACGTCAGTGCATCCGGTGCCGTCGTTACGCAACAATTCAAACTGAACAGTTGATGGGCAACCTTCCTAAAGAAAGGATCACTCCATCACGGCCGTTTTCTCACACTGGCGTTGATTTTACGGGTCACGTGGAAGTGAAGATTAACAAAGGCCGCGGGATAAAGACCTGCAAGGGTTATATAGCCATATTCATATGTATGAGCACAAAAGCAGTACATATTGAACTCGTTTCGGATTTGTCAACGCAAACGTTTATAGCGGCACTGAAAAGAATGTGCGCCAGAAGAGGCACTCCAAAACATATTTATTCTGACAACGGAACCAACTTCGTCGGAGCTGCAAAAGTATTAAATGAAGAATTCCAACTATACAGAACAATGCTGTCTTCAGAGTTCTTTAGAGAAATCAATGACCTGCAAATAGAGTGGCACTTTAACGCACCATCCTGGCCATCGGCAGGAGGGTTGTGGGAAGCTGCAGTACGCTCCATGAAGAACCACCTAAAGCGAGTTATTGGACAACAGAAGCTAACCTACGAACAATTTTCTACACTTCTTACACAGATCGAAGCATGTATGAACAGCAGGCCACTAAGCCCGTTATCTGAAGATGTAGAAGATCTGGATTATCTGACGCCTGGTCACTTCCTCACTGGGGGCCCGACGCTTGGACTACCACTCAATGAACCTGAACAACTAAAATCTATCGACATCAGAAACAACTGGAAACTCATTGAACTTATGCGCCGACACTACTGGGATCGCTGGTCAAAAGAATATCTTCACTTATTACAAAACCGAAACAAGTGGCAGCAAACTAAAGACAATATACACAAGGGACAACTAGTACTCGTAAAGGAAAGCAATCTGCCTCCAGGCAAGTGGGCGATGGGCCGTGTAGTGGACTTGCATCCAGGCAGTGACGATCTAGTACGAGTAGTCACACTCAAGACGCAAAATGGAGTACTGAAAAGACCCATAACTAAACTAGCCCCACTACCTATTAACGAGGCATGTGAGGGTACGGAAACACAGAAGACAAATTTTGAAACTAAGAACTACAAAAATGCTAAACCAGCTATTAAAACCAAGAAGAAAGTTTACAGCTTGCTGATGGTGTTACTTGTAGTGTTTGCGACACTCACCTGTGGGCAAACGACACCCCAGCAACATTTCAAAATAACAAGATTAACTAATAACCAACCGATCTACTTTGACCCTGTCGGAAAAATTCAACTCATACACGATGAATGGAAACTTCTTGTATACTACAACTTGACAACGTTCTGGCAGAGTACGATCGAAGTTGAGAAATTCATTAATCATCTAGCTCAAACATGCGCTACAATGCCTAATGAACCATGCCACTCAACTATACAACAACTAAAATTTGAAATGAACCAGTTGGATCAATATAACAAGTTGCTTCTCTCTCAGCATCAGCAACGACGGCGACGTGGCTACGTCAATGGCGTAGGAAACCTTGCACGAACGCTTTTTGGAGTCCTAGACAGCGATTTTGCCGAAAAATACGCTCAAGACATACAAAATATAAAAACAAACGAACAGTATTTATTACAGCTGATAAGAAACCAGACACTTATCATCGAAGGCGAAAACAATATCATACAGAAAAATGAAGACTTTGTGAAAACGCAGCTGGAAACAATACAAAGTTATATAAACGAAACTAAACAGAACACAGAAATGCTGATCAACAGGTTTCAAATTATGAAAACTATGAACGACGTTAACGCTGGAGCGTTGACGGCAAGCTTACTGCTCTCTGTCCTGAAAAGAAACCAACAAATGCTCTTAGATTCACTGTCAGAAATCTACAGAGGAAATCTCGATATGAAATTATTTACACCGGAGCAACTGTCGGAACAACTCAATTACATTGCCGGCATTATATCGAAAAGATTAACATTACCGATTGAAAACATTAACGAAGCGAATATTCAAAATATTTACAAACTTATTTATGTCAAAGCCCGGCTGACCGAACAATACCTTCTCTTCGAATTACACATACCGTTGTCAAGTGATGACGAGTATAAATTATATCAAAATATACCTATCACTATACGACGCGCGTCTAACCAATGTCTGGGGATAGCGGTAACTACAAAGTATATTGGAGTGAATTTCGCAAAGAACACCTATATACAAATAGAAGAGGCTGATCTTCATCAGTGTACAACAATGATGGCGGATAACTTTATATGCCACACCTACACGTCGATAAGAAACTTGCATGGAGCCGCAGCATCCTGTGTAGCTAAAATGATAAGTCAAAATGAAAACATCACCTGCGATTGGACACCACGGCAATGCTCTGACCAATGGACGAAGTTACAAAGACCGAACATATGGTTATATAATTGCATCAACGAGTGCCCGACCCACATCGTATGCGAGAATCAGATTACAACAACAATGATTAAACAGGCGGGCCTCCTTGCCCTAGGTCAGGACTGTGTAATTCAATACAGAGACGCTACCATGTACTCGCATAATGTTTTTAGCAGCAAAACTAATGTAGGTATAAATTTAGAAGTGCCGACTATCGACTCGCCAAACGATGGAATGTGGGAAATGTATAAAAATACAAACATTATACTACCCAAATTAAACCTGTCTTATGAACAAAGATTATTAGATCGAAAAATAACCACACAAAAAGAACGCGAGTTTCTACCCAGCGAGTTAAGTATCCACGACATCGGCAACTACACAATAAGTACTTTGCTGGTGGGAGGAATTGTCATCACAATCATTGTATGGCAGTTCAAAAGATACTGCTCCTCGAACAAAAGAAGCAAGAAGCCAACAGCAAAAAAGACTTTACCGAGAACCTCGGAGAAAATGGAAGATATTGAACTGGAGGAGATTGCTACCTACGCTGAAGTAGAATATGGACGGTCGAAGAGGAATCCTCAGTCGCGACCAACAGCGGGAGCAAACTTCCAACTTTAATTTATAATTTGCTTATTGTGGTTTTTTGCCTTTAATATTTTTTACTTATTATAACTTTTACTATTTTTATACTTTTACATTTTTAACATTTAACTTATAACTTATATTTCAACTTGTAACACATGTTTGGTGATCTGAGTACATACCTTCATCTTTCCCTCGGGAGCATGTACGAGCCAATAATGCTCATACAGCAAATTAATAATTAACCTACTTTATATAGACGAGCAGTCGTGCTACAACCTCCGTCACGCGCTAATGTGTCAATAACTACAAAAACATTACGTAAGGTGCGACTCAGACACTAAACATAGCCGTAGACAATAACTATAAATAAATACGTATAAACAATAATCAGTGGTTTTGGTGTGATCTACATACTACAACAACCGGGATACCGTCAACGACAGGATATCCCCAACAGGTATGCTTTTGAAACTTCAAGCCAAAATATAAGATATATCGTATTAATTCCAGATTAAAATAAAGTTTCATAGGTATGCTTTTCTATGAAATATAATAAAGTCGCTCCATAGCCTATAGGTATATTGAATCTCTTTTTTAGCAGTAGGCCTTAGTAGGACTTTTAATTTACGATCCAAGGTCGTACTGGGGGTACAGATATTACATAGGTAAGTACGTCTAATGTTTTAATATTATACAAAAAATAAAGTAATAGCTGTGATAATAGGTAGTAGTTGATTATCCAATTAGTAGTTATCCAATTACGAATCAGGACGTCGAGCGAACTCAATACATCGTTGTAAGTCGTTTGGTAATCCGAGCGAACGATTCCAGCCAGACAGTAATTGAGATAATCACAGATAATACTACTGTGAGATGTCTAAAGAATTAAGCTATTGTTAAAAAGTGATTTTAATTACTTCCTAGTATAATCATAATGTAAATAGATATTTCATTAATACACATCAATTCTTAAAACAGTAACTAAATTAGTAAGTAGGTACCTAACGGGTACAAACATAAGAACATGGATAGCGATCCTATAATAGGTAAGTACATAATAATTATGTAACTTGGAAATGAAATATGCAAAATATAACCATAATCTCGTGGTACGCTACAATAATGTAAACAAAGCCGCAATATTGCGTTACTCGGAACTAGCAACACTGCTAAAACAAATAATCACCACGATTGCACATCTAAAGAGGCTCTCATAACCGAGGTTGGTTTTAATAAACCTGACTGAGGCTTCGCTGCGTTATTATAAACTTTATGTTGTATTGTAATAAGACGCAGCAAAATTTAAGGCACACGGCACACCTTTACAGTCTTCTCTAAAGCGTAATGTGTACGTAGTTTCAGGAGCAGAAAGCCCATTTACCTTTTGTAGTGGCTTTGTGTTCAGAGACTGGCGGGTTAAGCGTCGCGACGGGGGAGTCGCGCGAGAGAGGACAATGGCTTGGACCTTTTTTAAAATGCCTCCCTTATTTCTTGCTGCTAGCCATTCCCGAAACGGAATGGTTTCCAGTTGATCAAATTGGATAAGTACGGTTAGAGGAATGTTTAGAAACAAAATCAATTCGCCACTCTGATGTACGTTTATTTATAGTTTGAACCTTTTTTATAAGCTTTCTTTGCTACTTTGTTTTTTTTCTATTTAAAAAGAACACATTAGGCCTATAATTTAGTTAAGAAGTATCTAAAAATCGTATTCGAGTTTGTCTGTCCGGGTAACAAAATACCTAAACATATAATTTATAACATGTTTGATTACAAATATAATTTTGTTTTATGACTCAAAAACGATGTATTTGTAATGTTTATATAACTTCGGAACTTATCTTGCAAAAGTTATTTTAATCGAATAAAATACTTGTTCGTTGGATTGTATCGCTGATTACACGCCATACTTCAAGAAAAAGTAGGTATTCTACATAATTATTATTGCGACTCCTTTTTGAACATCCTTGTTCAAAAAGGAGTTATTTATTTATTATACTGTGCCTATAAAGTGGAAAATAGAATGTAGTAAGTTTAGTAGGTGAATATTAAAAAAAGGTAACCTCGTGCACAAGGGTGCAAAGAAAAAGATTACTAATGTTGGCGTGCTAAATACGTTAAGCAAGTTAACATAGTGTTACACTATGTTAGTGGTGCTAACGTGGGCAAAACTTTAATAATGTAAAACTTTGCTCTGCACTGTTAGAGAGCGCTGGATTGTTGCAGTTGTGGTCACATCGCCTGAACTAAATCCAATATTGGGATTTGACCCTTATCTAGTGTTCCGTTTTGTTAGTTTTGTAAATTAGTAACGAGGCTGCTGTTAGTTTAGTAGTAGTGAAAATTCGAGGCAAACAGTAGCTTTTCGGTGTTCGGTAAGTGCTTTTTAATTAATGAAGCTCGACGCATCGTTTTATATCATCGTCTAAATAGATGCGGAGTTGGTAGAAAATAGAAAATATTCGCTGCATGCTCCGCGATTGCTTAAATTATAGTGAACTATTGTTTGTTTTGACTTTGTTATGTTTTTTTCCAAAACACTCACAGACAAACATTCATTTTTATATATACAGGGTGTGGTTTTGCATTTTTGCCATATTTGTAGACCTAACAGATAAGGATTATGTTAATTGATTAAAAATAGACTAATAATTCAGTGGCTAATAACTAAAAGATAATTAATGATTCATGATTAACGTTCAACCAGAATAAGAGCTCTTGAGTGCTCAGAATAGGTCCCAAGGTTGGCAACTTCACGCGTACTCTTGTTTACCTACTTTGCGCGAAGAGCGGTGCCAGACGGGGTTATTTTTAACCGACTTCAAAAAAGGAGGAGGTTCTCAATTCGTCTGTATATATATTTTTTTTTTCTATGTATGTTCGCGCATAACTCTGGCAATTATGAACCGATTTGAAAAAATCTTTCTTCCATCCATTCTTTAATCCGTTAATTGGGTCCCATAAAAAAAATATTGCTTAGTAATAAGTAGTTCCTGAAAAACAAGAATGGTGACTGCGCACTGAGAGCTGCAAGAAAGCCTATATATGTAGATGACGTTTTAGTCGCTCGGACTCGCTCGGTCGGACAAAAATGGTCATAACTCTGGCAAATATTTACCAATTTCAATGATTCTTTTTTTATTCGAAAGAAGAAACCACTGTATTGAATCTGTATGAATTTTATTACAACCGGATAAGAACTTCCTGGAGGACCATGAACGATGTGGAGGAATTTATCTGGTAAAAACCATAAAACTGATGTTCTCCATTACATTGCTCTGACAATTATGAACCGATTTCGATGATTCTTTTTTTATTCGAGAGAGTAAACTACTATGATATTTCCATGCAAATTTCATTACGACCGGATATTTTTTTCTGAAGAAACATGAATTATGTAAAACTATGTAGACGATAATGTGATCATAACCTACCTAGATAATTTTACGGTTTTCGATGGTTCAATCTTTATAGTATATGAAAATATCACTAAAATGTTTGAAAATAAAATCTTTTTTAAAAAAAATTGAACCGACTTCAATATCACTGAAAAGTATAAAATAATTTAAATATTATTGAAGTTGGTGCCAAATATACACAGCAGGTACGCTAACACCAACTTCAATAATATTTAAATTATTTTATACTTTTCAGTGATATTGAAGTCGGTTAAATTTTTTTTTAAAAAGATTTTATACAGTGACGGTTACACACGGGATTTCTTTTCGTACCAAACATAAAAAATATTTCATAATTTTAAGTCTATCATTTAATGATTGATTTATGTTCTTTAAAATGTATATGTATATGTATCAACCTCCGTAAATATGGCAAAAATGCAGAACCACATCCAGTATAGATGCATAGTTTTTTTTAAAGTATAATAGACCTTTAGTGAAAAACTGATCGTGAAAACCGTTTAAAGATCCGTTGCGTGGTTTAGGAAGAGTTAGCAGATATACAGAATAACAGACGCGGAGAGCGACTTTGTTTTATACTATTTTTTTTTCTCTTTATTTTGGCAACAAACAGTCATCACAATAACAATGTTAATGTAATTTTCACAATAACAATTTTATGTATTACTACTAACTTGACCTTGAGTGCCGAGACTTAATTATACTACTTATCTTATTTATAAAACTTCTGTACTGTAATTTGTATCGTACGCATGCGCGTGTTATACATATGCCCAAACATGAAAGTTACATTACATTGATTGCAATTATATGTTACTAATAATTTTAGTTACATTAGTTTTAAAACCCAGAAGTGAGTTATTAAAAGGATCTAATTCAGATTTTTTTTCATTATACTGCGTAACACGATGAAGAAAATAGTTTCTTGTAAAATTCTTATTAAGCCGAGGAGGTGCAAATATATAATTACTAGGACGTGAGAGTCGATGTGGTCTACGAGTGGATATATTAAATGATATTGAAGATAATGTTGGGGAGTCAATTTTCTTGTTGAGAAGTTTGTAAAGAAAAACTAAGTCAAATAATTTGCGACAATTATTTAAGGACAATTTTAAGTCACGTAGTGAATCACAATAATTTACGTTATGGTTAATTGGTACGGTAATTTAAAATTTTGATAAAGTGTTTCTGAATCTTTTCTAGTCGTACTATTGTTATTGTTTACTATTGTAAAGAAAAGATGCAATGAAGGACTGTGGGAAAGGTATCTGTGTCGCGTCAGTCTTTACATTCGATTATACAGTGCAGGTTTTCGAGGTTAGAGTGATTAGGATTTTTATAAGCATGTGCGTTTTACCATTTGCGATAGTCTGAAGAAAGTATTTTGTTTACCATAAGGTGAGGTTATAGTTACATACTGTTATAAATTTGGCTTATAACTGTAAAACAATTTTCTGAAACAGTTGTTGGCGCGTAGGTACACCCAGTAAATAAATAACTCAAACATTAATAATAATAAGGCTAGAGGTTCTATTTCCAAATCGGGTAAAGTGGCTCTCACTCGCAGTCCATAGTTTAGAATTTTACCCGATAAATAGCAATATGATCATCTTCTACCACATAACATACGAGTATGTAGCTGGGAAAACGCATGTGTAAATTATTACTCGTTACACGAGCGTTTTATACAGCGTGTAAGGGACTACGTACCGAAAACTTTTATATATAAGATTTCTCATATTGTCCATTGTCCGTTACAACATTACAGAAACCATTTATATGGAAAATGACTAATGACTAACTTGTTAATTTTTGAGCATGTAAAATACGTGCGGAATAATATAGATTTCTCAAATCACATTGCTAATTTCAATCAAGCCGCCTGCCAAGCGTGGAGATTATGGCAACCCCTCCCTTTTAAGGGAGAGGCCTTTGTTCAGCAGTGGAGTTTTCGGCTGCTGATGATTACAAATTTTGCACAAATAAGTAATTCATTGTTTTTAAATTGAAAATGTGCTTTATTATTATACCCATAATGGTGTTATCCTAATTTTATAAAAAAAAGCGGATTTTATTTTGGAAATTTATGAAAAAGCCGATGAAAAATTTCAACACTAGAATGTTCTGAATCATGTACTGGATCCCTGGTATCAGTTTTCCGTACGATGTCCCTTACACCCCGTATATTAACATCTTAGTAGATACATCATCTTCAGCCGGAAGACGTCCACTGCTGAACATAGGCCTCCCCCTTAGAACACCACAATGAACGACAATTGGCTATTTGCATCCATCGGTTACCTGCGACTAGGGATTGCAATCCGGTGTCATTTTCAGTCCGGCCAGATCCGGCCGAATTCCCATTGATCCGGCAGGATCCGGTTGAATCCGGCCGGATTGATCAAATCGGGATGATATTCACTTTTCGGTTCATAATGAACTGTTAGTAAGTTAATCAAGTGTCATTCTACTTAATACGAGTATATGTAGTTTATAAAAAATAAAAAATATTTAAGTATAAAATCAACTTTATTTCCAATCCAATGTTAAGATTAGACAACTAACGAGCAAACAAATAAAATCTAGTAGTGTAGGTGACTAGTCAAATTTTAACGATATAACGATTAGCTCAGTCTTCCTAGGTTTCACTTTCACACATAAATCAATTATTTTAGTAAGTAACTTTATAAAATCTAATATAAATTAACCTTGCGTAATCACAATAATTATTAAAGTTTTTAAGTATGCTTGCTATTGCTAACAAACAAGTCTTATATTTATGACACCATCATGATTTAATGAATCTGTCTAATGAATAGCAATTATCACAATAATGAGTTTGTCTTATAATTACAACTCTTTATTTTAATCAACTTACGATAAATAATTATTTTAAATAGAATTTTAAGTAATAATTGTCTTAGGTCATGTCATAGGTCATGTTGTCATTACATATTATAAGAAAATCAATTTTGATTTTGGAAAATGGTTCGTAGAAAACAAATAATGTTAATTGTGTCATCTGCTAGTACGCGCAACGCATTTAAAGTACCTTCTCATGCAACAGCTCTATTATTTTGCCAAAAATTGCTTAAACGGGATCCGGTCGCCGGATCCGGTATATTGGTACCGGATCCGGTGAACGTCAAATGATGCCGGATCCGGAAAATTACCGGATCCGGTTTTCCGGATTGCAATCCCTACCTGCGACTCGCACAATGTCGTCTTTCCACCTAGTGGGAGGCCTGCCAACGCTGAGTCTTCCGGTTCGTGGTCGCCACTCGAGAACCTTTCTTCCCCAATGGTTATCGGTTCTTCGATCGATGTGGCCTACCCATTGCCACTTCAACTTGCAAATTCTGAGAGCTATGTCGGTGACCTTAGTTCTTCGGCAAATCTCCACATTTCGGATTCTATCGCGCAAAGAAACTCCGAGCATAGAGCACTCTCCATGGCCAGCTGTGTAACTCTGAAGTTCTCTAAAAGGCCAGCCGTTAGAGACCACGTCTCAGTACCATATGTCATCACTGGCAACACACACTGGTTAAAGACCTTCGTCGTCGTCGTGGTGAGATCATCGGAGAACTTGATGTTGAGCATGCCGGACCATTCCACAGTATTTTATGACAAATCTTTTGCTGTTCAAGCCGTCAGACTGTGGAACGCGTTACCTATCCAAGTCAGGAAAGCTAAGTCCTTGCCTAGTTTTAAATATCTAGTTAAAGAACACTATCTCTCTTTATAATCGTAATTATAAAATATATTTTCTATTTTATATTATACTACTATTATATATATTTTCTTTTTCTTCTTCTATTCAACGATAAAATTTTATTTTTATTGAAGTGCACCTTCAACTGCCCATTATGTTTTTCTCTCTCATTTTCTAGTTGGGTTGCCTGGAAGAGATTGCTTTTTAGCGATAAGGCCGCCTTTGTACATTGATATCTACAACGTATTGTTAAATTTACATGTAACTTTTGGTGTACAATAAAGTGTATTTATTATTATTATTATTGTCTTCAGGCAGTAGATACCTTAGAGAAAAAAACGTGATGCTATATTTATCTCTAAGTACATTTTCTCGATAGTACTAAAAGGATTTGTCTTGCCCCACTAAGCGCACAATCTTATAAAATAACAATGACATTCTTTTACTTGAGAACCGTTACTTCCCAGTTTCTTGGTGGAGAACAATATTTTCCAATTTAAGTGACAAAGTGCACTTAGGTCGGCTTGTCTGAAACCAAAACTTTGCCATTTGAACTACAGAACAAGTTGCACCCAACGCAACACAAGAAAAACTTCCTTTAAGCTTCCATGATCTTGCTTCGTACAATGACAAACTCAAATACCTATTGAAATTCTTATCATTTAAGTACATGTATAAAAATGTTTCTAAGAATAAATATAGATATTATAAAATATCCTTAAATTAAAAAAGAATAACAAGAATCCTTTTTTGTTTTTCTTAGTATATCAATATTGTTTCTTTTTAGCAATCCACACACTGCCATACGTTTCCTAAGTAGCCAAAACCTGTATAGTAGCCGGAAAATTGATACAAATATTTAAATACTATTGAATATAAATACTACTTATATAGATCACGATGGTATAATTTATATTTAAAACAGATTAAATTTTGACTAACTGTGAGATTCACTGTGAGAGAGGCAGAACAAAAAAGAACTCCGTTCTAAGCGGGTGTCCATAAGACATCTCTCATTTTTAGGGTTCCATACCTAAAAGGTAAAAAAGGAACCCTTATGGTGAGACTTCGTCTGTCTGTCTGTCTGTCACAAACATATAGGTATATTTCAGGAACCGCTAACGCTATCGATTTGAAACTTGGAATAATTTTAGTTACTTTTACCCGCATACATCGCAAATGAAAAAAATATATTTTTACTTTTACTTTTTTTATAATGGGGGTCGAAATAGGTCATCAAAATTTCAACGTGACACTACTATATAGAGTGGGGTATCATATGAAAGGGCTTCATTTGCACATCTCAAAATAGATTTTTATTTTGGCTTATGTGACGCAGTTTTTGGCTGGTAATCAAAAATGTCAAAAAAAATACCCCCCCCCCCTTATCTCCGAAGTTTGTGGAGGGAAAAATCTGAAATAATTATGGGTTATGCATGTCTATCTATATTTTACAGGAAAAATAATATGCAGTTTTTTAGTAATCCTAAAAAAACCTCGACAAACAAACTTAGTTTTGCGGTTTGGTTTTTTTGCTATCTGAGGTGTTACAAGATTAGTAAAATTACTTTAATACGTTCAAAGATGGTATGGAACCCTCGGTGCGCGAGTCCGACTCGCACTTGACCGGTTTTTTTATTATTAAACCTAGTGTCGAGACAAGCAAGACGTTTGCCTAATGGAAAGCGACACGCCTGCCTAAAGATAGCTGCACTGCATTGCAGTCCGTCACCTAAGATATTACCAATATTGTCGACTGAACAGGTGACATGTTACTAATCTTGGACTGTCCGTTGTGTGTGTTGGTTTCCGGAGCTTACCTTAATTCAGAATATTATCTTCAACACATTGTGTTGTGCATATTCAAATATAAATACAATCGAGCTTTATAATGCATCAAATTTTACAGAAAAAGCGTTTATTTCAATCAAACATTGGAAAGCTTTCAACGGCTCTCGCAGCTTGTACAACGATGTACGCGAAAAACGAATAGTGTTGCTGTTTCGCAGGTTGTTCGCTGCAATATACGGCTTAAACGTGTGGCCGTATTTCAGATACTTTATAAGTTTTATGAAAACTGAACATGATTTATGTTCACATAAACAGTTGTTATAGACAGCTGTGTTCGGGACATTTCACTATTTTTCCCTCGTTATTTTGAACTCAAGACACACTATTATCATGGAGATAGAAATACCAGGGTAGCATAGGACATAGGCTAAGATCTCGTTTATTGATTGGTATAGGTAATTAAGTATATGAGACTGTCTAAAAATCCAACCTTAGTCATTTTGATAAAGAAATATTGAAACATCTTTGTGTACTGGATGGCACAAAAGAAGATACCTCTTTGTGTTATAAGCCACCCTGGTATTTATAGTGTAATATGGATACTGGCCAATCATATATAAAACCAATCGTTCCACACGGGAAACAATACAGTGCTTGCAAAGATACGAGTGTACTCTCTGTTCTTTTACTCTCACAATCCGCATGGAACATCTTATTTTGCAGACAATCAGGTGAATAGTGGACAATCTTTCCACCTCCGACACGTAAATAAGAAAAACTATTCTTAAACTTCTTGTATCTTCTATACTTATAATAAAACTGTAACAGGTCCAATTCTGTACATTGAAGATATTTTGAAAATTATATTTGGAGGGCATTCTATAACCGATACTGAGACCGAAAATGTAATTTTTTTAATTTTTGTCTGTCTGTCTGTCTGTCTGTCTGTCTGTCTGTATCACGGCTGAGCATCACGCCGAAACTACTGAATGGATTCAAATGAAACTTGGCATGATTTGAGATCTTACTACGAGGTAGGACATAGGATACTTTTTATCCCGTAATCTAGCACGGTTCTTTTGGGAGAGGGGATTAAAGTCAAAACGGGTACTTGGTTATACGCTTGGTCCGATTTTATCAATTTTTCTATAAAATATAATAAATATTAGTAAGGGAACACTCATAGAGAGTTGTTATCAAGGTTTTGTAATCGATCGGGTTAAGCAACGTTAGGTAAGGTCAATAAATAGATGGGTGACCGTTTAACGCCATTTGAACTAAACGGGTCCGTGCTTCGGGGAGCAAGTAAAAAGTGGGTTCCAGTTTTTAACCGACTATAAAAAATGAGGTTATGTATTCGATGCGAATGTCTGTTATTCAAAGTTGAGTTAACGTAAAAATAGCGCAGGCGGAGCTGCGTGGGTCAGCTAGTATACAATATATGTACATACATTAAAAAAATACCAGCCCTCGTTTATGTCCCACTGCTAGGCACGGGCCTCCCCTCAAGATGAGGAGGACATACATACATTAAAAGACTTAAATACACAACTATGCTATGGGCGCTCAGACGCTCAGAGTCACACAACGAGCTTTGGGGAGAGCTATGCTCAGAGTTTCATTGCGCGACAGAATCCGAAATGTGAAGATTCGCCGAAGAACTAGTGTCACCGATATAGCACTCAGAATCTGCAAGTTGAAGTGGCAAAAAGCAAGCCACGTCGCTCGAAGAACCGATAAGCGATGGCGAAGAAAGGTTCTCGGCTTTCCACGATGAACGATGACGACGAAAGACGCAACGTAGGCAAACCTCTCACTAGGTGGACAGACGACATTGTGAACGTCGCAGGTAACCGGGAAATAGCCAATTGTCATTCATTGTGGTATTCAGCCGGAACCCGTCTACTGCTGAACATAGGCCTTCCCTAAGGGGAAGGGGATAATGATGATATTAGATAGAAGATGAGATAGATACTTAGGTCATTGTATTGATAAATTATTATACTAAGCAATTAATACACACTCTAGGTCCTGGCCTATCACATTGCTACATTTAGCTAAGCTCTCTCTCTGCGCTATGAGCTGAAGTCAATATCCACTCTACGATAATATCGAAATGCAAATTAAGATCATGCAGGAGCGCATATACCGAATTAAATTATTAATTCCGTATACCGAGGAGATAATGTGGCAGAATGCTAGCGTTGTTTGACTTTAATTAATTCGAGGCTTGTCAACGGTGGATGTAATTTCTACCAACGCCTGTCGCAGACATGTATCTCGTTACTGTAATCGCCTAACGTTCATTTGGTGTTCATATCTTCAAGTGCGCAGCGTTCTAGTTAGCTTTTACTGTCAAATATGTATTTACCTACTTACTTTGTAACATTACACTTTCGCCATACTTAAGAAAAAATTTTTTTTTTTTACGTTCTAAAAGTTACCTGTCCCACCTAATGGTGTGTAGTGATGTAGTGCATGACAGTGCACTACACAGAAAAGGTCCTGTATCAGCGAAATCACTGTGCGGCACAACAAAAGGTATGATTGATGGTCACTCAGCCTTAGCTGTTGTAGAAATGATGTAAAATAAAAACATAATTTTAATGCACAATAACTATAATACAGGCCAAACTTATAAGGCCAGGCTAAGCTTACTTGTATACGATTGTTTTGCAAGCCGAATCGCGAGTTTAAAATCCCGCGGGAAGCAAGAACTTTGTGTAGTTGTCCCTTACTGGTTAAAACAATAGAGGCCTATCAATTTGTAGGGATAGGAAGATGATCCATGCGTCAGATGAACATGTTACAGGTCAGTTCAGCGCCTGGTCTCTCTAGTCGTGTCAGTCTCCCGTACCATTGGATTATAAGAGCTTAGGAAAAGAGAGTGCATTTGTGCCTATGCAAGTACTCGTACAAAATAATACTCGTACCTCCCGCGTAGATGGCTGATCTTATGAAAGATAGGTCATAACGGCCAGTAGAAAATTATTATTATTCTAAATATATCCTCATTATCTGAACAAAGGTCTCCCCCTTAGAATGGAGGAGTTGCCAAAATATCCACTTGGCTTGGCAGGCGGCTTGGGGATCGCAGTAAAGGTGGTAGGTATCGCAAAAGAAAGATGCTGCTGCCTGTCTTCTTGTTTTCCCTTAGTCGCCTATTACGGGCACCCAGCGGGAAGAGATGGGTGGGTGCCATTCTTACCCGGACACCCCACGGGGTAAATATATCCTATTATAGGGCAAATATCTCAACTTCATCAGTGAATTAGTGATTATTATTTGCTAGTATAGCTTTACACAGCCAGAAGGTATCACAATAATGTTGAGTGTGTTACGGTGCTTTCCGCCAGTCTATACACCAGGGAGGGAGACTTCCTGCAAGTAACAAACAAATGCACAAAATGATTTCGATAGCTTTAGAATCGCGAAAACCGATAGGTAGAGTCCCCAACACACGCTGAGCCAAACGAAATCCAGCCCATATTTCATGTTCTCTACGTTATGCGCTTTGTGAAAGAGAATACATTTCTCTCTATCTTTAGAGTTTTCACAGTATGCTTTCTTTATTTGCTTTACTTTGTATTCGAATAGTTTTTACGTGGTCAAATTTTAAAAAAAAATTGTATGGGTAACATTTATCTATTTATATAACAACAATAATGTCTAAGGTCATTCCACACACAATGTCATCTGATCCTTAACTAGGCAAAGCCTGTAACAAGACCACTGATACAAATACTTTTAAAGGCTGAATTTTTCAAGTTGTGGTGAATCACCAAATCCAATTAAGGAAAATGCTCAAAGGAGTCACTGGCCCGGTTTTGATGAATACTAGATCATTGGATTTTTTTAAATCCGTATTCCTAGACAGGAATCGAATCTGTAGATTTAAAAAAGCACACCAGTATTATTACACAAACGGATAGTGTCGCTAGTAAGGATCACATTCTAAGAAGTACTGATAATAATAATGTCAAATTAAACTTTAAACTGTATCTTCTCTTTTGGTGTACAATAAAGAATATTTGTATTGTATTCTATGTATTTTTTTTTTACATATAAATAAATGTAAATGTCTTAGCAGTTGAAGGACTACTATTCGTGCACACTCTATCTACTCAAGTCTATCTTGATGAATATTTTATAATTGTAATTAAAATACACTATAATTGAAAGCAGCTAGCTTTTACCGCTTTGGGCGGTCCTTACATCAATAATACGTAATTCATTAGTTAATAATCTAGTCCTAATAATAGTTTGTTATACATATTTTACTTATTTTTAATACAATCAAATTAATAATAGTATCAATCAAATGAAATGTATTTGCTAATATCTAATATCTTTTAACTAACTAATTTATTCATTCTTTTATTATAATTTATTATATCGAATATCAAATGAAATTTTTACTCCATGTTATATAATGCCAGAAATAGTAAAATTAGAAGAAAATTGATATACTTATACTATAATTATACTACATATACTATAGATACTTACCTAAATATAATTATAAACTATGTAAAAAAAAATGCATGTAAGGAATCAATAAAAGCTAATTCATTCATTCATTCATAATTGAAAGATTATAGTGTAATTTAATAAATGAGATTTATAAAAGTTTAGCAAGGTATGGTTTAAGCTTAAAATAGTATTGAATGTTATATAAGCAGAACAGCGTCAATGCACGAAATTGGAAAGTGCTCGAACGAGCTCCACGGAATGATTTCTCGTTTGCCGACACTTGGTAACGATTCATTTGAGAAACTCATTTGCGCGATGCCTCTAGAGAACGATCCTCATTTGCGTTTGTAGTAGCGTTGTAACGTGCTGAATACTTTTATTGTTACACATCAAGCGTTAAAGTAAACACTCTATTATTTCTAATGGCCTACTCCATCATGGATATCGTATACATCATTAAGAAAATAAGAGATAATGGAATGATCTGTAAGGTTTATAAAATAAGTTTCATATTTAATAGGTCGTAACTTACTTAAAATCTTAATAAAACAACCAAATGTATATATTTTTTAGTTTAGCTGGGACAAAATCAAGGGCAGTAAAAAAACCGTCTAGGTAGGTTCTACTGCAGTATCATATATTGTACGCACGGTTACACAGCGATATGTTAAAATATAATAATCGGTGTAAAGACGTTTAGCGGATGAAATTACCAAGCTGAGATTCTCGGGTCTTGAAAAGTTTGGGGGTGTCAAGCGTTTACCTTCAGGCACATGTGCTGTTTACCTCGTCATTAACTTTCCTAAAAATATACCAGACTATGAATACTCTTCGAATAGCTAAGAGAATAGAGTGGCATGTGATCTACAGAAACGTTAAGACTGATAACACGAGTTTACTATCAACGAAATTGATAATAACAACAGCTTTGCATCTCGTATCCGCGGAACCATTCTACACGCAGCCACGTAACAACAAAAGGCTGTTGAAATCTGCACTTTGGCTGCATCGCGAGACGCGGAGAATGCTCGACTTTTCGAGTGTGTAGCGGAGCAACGGAACAGTGACATCTTCCCCACTTAACGTTCTCGACTGGCGAAGACGACTCCTCGTCATTTAAAACAAAGGGTGAAATTGCCCGGGGGTGGCATGCATTCACCCGACCGCGTCGTTCTCTCTTATACATTGACCGCAGTAGAGGGCGATGTGGGCACGCGCTACATCTGTAAAAGCAACTTTTTGTGTTTCACAGGACAGGTTTTTGAACCGCATAATTTTAAAGTCACGAATATATTTACGCTTTTGTATAAAATCTGGTAACATACCGACAGTATTGAACGTGCTCGTGTGTCCGACCTCAAAGGCGTGCCAGACGCCTTTATTTTAATACAAGCAGTAAAAACCATGTAAAACCGATATCAAAACAATAGCGTCAGCTCACGAGCGAGGTAGCGGCGGAGAATTTTTAGAACATAAGCTAATTAATGAGGCTCAAAAGCAACAAAATAGGTGTGTTGTAATATTTCAACGTTGAAATAAATTGAGAGCCGTCAAGCCATGGGTCGCTATGAATATTCAGACGTTTATCCCGACGTTGACGTTTCATTTAAAGAGCGCCCGATGACTTTGTAATTTTTTAAGTAATATTAACGTCAACAAAAAGGCCTGAAGTGACCCAGCATTAAAGTCAGCTTATGACTGAGAGCATGATAGATTGCCGGCCGCCTGCCGCTCTCGGTTATTTTTTATTAAATAGCTCGGCATCTGGCTTCAATTGCGGTAACAGCTTTGGATAGTATCTCACCGCTTGATGTTTACATGACAATCTTCACGCTTATTAAACAACCCTTTGTTTTGCTAAATACAAATTTACAGAAAATATTAACAAGATGGGTTTATTGTTCTTGACATTCATTACGAGTCTGTGTTATTCAAGAAAACATAATCGTATAAAACTTTTAAAACAAAAATATAAAACAATGAACAATTTTTATACGATCCCCTTACTAGTACTTACAGCTCTATATTTCTTGACGTTATTATTCTATATGAATACAAAAGAAATCACCAAACTTTACAAACATGAATTGGAACGGTCTCAATTCAAATCTAAAACGTGCTTCAACCGCACCATCGTAAAAGACACGCCTAAAACACAAAACTCAATGAAGCAGAAGAGAGTGATGCGCAGGGATTTTTCCACACTAAGGGTTTTACATAGTTCACTCAGGCACTTTCACTTTGACGAATAACGTTTTCTGTTCACTTGCGTAAAATACTCTATGAGTGCTGATACGTTAAGGAATAAGGTGAATCATTCTTTTTTATAGAATAGAATACTCTTTATTTGCACACCAAAGTAAAACATACAGAAAAACTTAGAAAATAACTTAAATTAGGTACAAATGGCGGTCTTATCGCTAATAGCGATTTCTTCCAGACAACCAACTACTTTACTTTATACTTTATTATCAAGTGGAATCACTTAATTTTAAACTATTATTAGTACATACATTATCTCTAAACGGTATAAAATCAACCAACAAAGAAATTTTGTATAATGTAGTGTGTTTTGTGTGTGTTGTTTTGTGTCGTTGTTTGTGTTAAATAGTATAATTCATTCATTTACTAATCAGCGTCTGTATGTCTGCTCCTTTGCTTTTTTATCTAAACTATATATTGAGTTTTAATAAGGAGTTCACAATCATATTATAAATAATATCTTATTTATTTTTTAATTAGTTATACTCTTTATTGTACACACATAAAAATAAAATTAAAAGGACTTGAAGAAATTTGTACAAAGGGCGGCCTTATCGCTATCCGCAATTTCTTCCAGGCAACCTTGGGATGGAAAAAAGATTGCATGGATACGATCTTACATAAGTTTCGTGTATACTAATCCGTGATATTATGAGTAAAAACCGGAGGTATATAGATAGCTTATAGGCGATCTGTCAGCAGCGGTGGAAAAGGGTGAGCTAATCAACACAACTTGAATCAGCAGCACACCACCCACGGAAGTATTGACAGTGTCACTTCATTTGAATTTTATTGAATAATCGCATCGAAACAATCAAAAATACTAGTAAATTATCCAAATACACAAACAAATTTTCTAGAAATCATTAAATCACATTTCATTCGTTAGTACAAATTAATTCTATGCCTTCTTTTAATCGCCATTTGCTTAGTAGGTAACGTATAAAGGTAATAAGTAAAGAGCCTTATAAATCCATACTAAACCAAACCAGCCTCATTTTATAATATAAACTTAAATTAGCTTGACTAGACTTACAACTACGCAGCTGACGTTATCATTATTGATTTGTCATTAACTGTATTTATAAATACTTGTTACGGACTTTTTTCTTATTTAATGACATGATTATTTTGATATAAGTATAGGTATATGTAGCTAAAACAATCTACTAGTATCAAAGTAGCTATGGCGTCTTGGTGACAAAATGTTATAGACTAACTTGTATTATAAGTGCAGATGATAATTATAGTACCATATTTAATAAATAGTAGTAGTAGTATAGTAATATATGTATTTAAAAAATAAGTTATTTCGTATTTTACTAAAAACCTCAGAACTGGTTAGTCCATTTATAGTATTTTCATAATAATATTTACATGCTTTTTTTATATACGCCGCATTGGGCTTTTCAGATGACCTTTTCTATACAAATAAGAGCTATTATTATGACGTAATTTGGACGTCGTCAAGTCGTCATGCCTAATAGTAAACGACATTGATTTATAAATGTGTAATCCTTGATATACTATGATAGGTTATATTTTTATAAATACTTTATAAGTACCTACTATGACAGTAGAGACAAACATGTTTAGAAAATACTTATAGACTTCTTTATTTAGCGTGATGTGAACCCGGGACACGTTATTGTTAATAACATATCCCGGTATATATGTAATACCTTGTAAGAAACGACAGTGATTTTGAAGCCTAATTTTAGAAATACGCTATAGAATAAGTACGACGCTACAGGAAAATTTGGTAGCGATTTTTTTACATTAATAAAATCTACGAACAGGAATAACCAGACCAGTTTGATGTCGTATTATACAATGATCTATACCAAAGATATTTTTTTTTAATTTCCATTTCTTCTTTTATATTGGAATGATGATGTAAATGGCCAATATTTCGGAAAATGTAAATATACGTAAATTAAATGACATGTGAAATATACGTAAATTAGAATTAACTGTGTCCATTGTTCAGACGCCACCGTAAATTCTACTTAAGCTGGACACGTGAATAATGTCGGGGCTAGTTACGGCCTTTCATTTAGCCTGACATGACGATGAGTATTCAACACGACCAAAAAACTTACAAAACCTTGAACAGACTTGTAATCTTCTCGTTTTTCTAGAGGCTGCATTTTGTAGTGTCTGCAGGAATTACATGACTTGATCTTGACTCCACCACCCCCTTTCTATCATCGGACGATGAGACGCACGGTGGCTACGCACTCTTATGTTGTGAGTGCCCATCGGTTCAGACTAAGGGCGAATTCAGCGCGGCTGCAGCGCTGCGGTTGCGTTTCGATTTATATTATGGATTTACAAAGCAGAGCGCCTGCAGCGCTGCAGCTCGCTGGAATTCACCCTAAGCAATTTGCTTGGTCATTTATAATATTTACAAGAACTGGAATAGTTTGCCTATGTCGGTTTTCGCATCCAAAAATTAGGTGTTTTCATGAGAATATTGTTTTAAATTCAATAATTTATCCCCAATTGCATCACCACTTTTCATAACGTAGGATTGCATTTATATTGAAAAACAAAACTCACTAACCCGTATATTGCCTTCGATAGGCTTGCAAATGTCAGGTTACATATAATCCCTCCTTGAAAATAAAATAACGACAGTTAAGCCATAATGCTAATCAATTATTTTAGAGGTAGGTAGTAGGTAAGTTTTAGTTACTATTGTCATGCTTGCGAAAAAGTGCCATTTTAAAAAAGAAAAATATAACTAGAAAATCTAGTCCCTGCAGTTTGCGATTTAATTGTGTGGAATTGTTGAGTCTTTAGATAAAGTAGGCACACAAATCAAGTATCCGCTGGCCAAGCAGAGAATTCCGTCACCACTAAAGCGTATGCCTTCCGTCTAATCGAGTAAATGTTTCCGAACCAATGATTCGGACACATCGCGTAGCTGCTACGAGCCACCGTAGTTCTCCGTAGCGCTACGTCGTAGCTCTATATTCAGACTTGAACAAACATTTGTGTAGCCATTCAGTGTTTGAATTACGTTATTTTATAATGTTATCACTGTTTCTTTTTTATTTAAAGATGATTTTGTATTTCGTATGTTTTATGTGAATATAGATAGATAGATATAAGGACGACCTTGCTCCGAGGAGAATAATAGAAGATATCATCACAGAATATAAATCACTTTTATTACAACACACTTTGTACACTGAATATACACGACTACAATAAATTAGATAAATCAAATTCACAATAAACAGTTACTTCCAACTCTTAACAGTCTCGTGGTTGACACTCGAATTCCCTCACAATACCACCGACCATGCTTTTATCAGAAAAATCCCTACCCGAAAACGACTCGCCACGACCAATCACAGCCCGCATCAGTTCTCTTTAATGCGGCCCCGTGATTGGCCGGCGGCGGCGCTACGAATCAATTGCAGAGTCTATGACTAACTTCCGCTTCTGTCAGTACTCGAAAAGTAGTTACCAGTATATTAAAATATTAAACAATTAAAATAAAGAATTAAATAAGTAGCGATAAATCTCTACAAAATTGCAAACCCTAACATAGATAATACTTTATTGTATTTTTGTGTTTTTCTATAATTGTGAAAAAAAAAAAACAGTATAATAGAATCATCAGTACTATCTGTTTTAAATTCATCATTTGCAATCTTACCGTTTTTCAGGCAACAACAATAAAGAGTTACATCATCATTATCATCATCAGCAGCCGACCCTTAGAAGCCTCCCCCTTAGAAGGGAGGGGTTGCTATAATACCCACGCTTGGCTGGCGCTTTGTGGGTCGCAGTATAGGTGGTAGGTAATCCAATAGTGAGACGCTGTCGCCCGTTTTCTTATAAAAAAAACGGAGCATAAAACATAAAGATATTTACAATACTATTTCAAAATAGAGAAATTAAAAGCTATGTATATTGTCAACCACTATGTCGACCGCGTTCAATTTTTAATGAGCGCACAGATTACGCGCCAAACAAACCTAAAATTAATGTTACCGTTTGGCAATTAAGGTTACCATGTGGAAATATGTGAAAATGATATTTAGCAGTCATAAATCTGGATTAACAAATACGTGAACAATCGATGACAGGCTTTTATGCTATTTATTGGGCATATGGATATTAATTGATTCTCAAAATTTAATTTTCCAATAAATTTGCATAATAGTAAATACTGTAAACAGGTCACAAACATTCAAATGCTTTTTTATCCAAATTGCTGCCGAGGCAAACAAGACGTTCGTCAAACAGTACAGAAAAAGAAGAAGACAATATTTATTTGTGACACATTTCAACACACATCTATACTTATAATAAAACTGTAACAGGTCCAATTCTGTACATTGAAGATATTTAGAAAATTATATTTGGAGGGCATTCTATAACCGATACTGAGGCCGAAAATGTATTTTTTTTAATTTTTGTCTGTCTGTCTGTCTGTTTGTCTGTATCACGGCTGAGCATCACGCCGAAACTACTGAATGGATTCAAATGAAACTTGGCATGATTTGAGATCTTACTACGAGGTAGGACATAGGATACTTTTTATCCCGTAATCTAGCACGGTTCTTTTGGGAGACGGGATTAAAGTCAAAATGGGTACTTGGTTATACGCTTGGTCCGATTTTATCAATTTTTCTTTATAATAGAATAAATATTAGTTAGGGAACACTCATAGAGAGTTGTTATCAAGGTTTTGTAATCGATCAGGTTAAACAACGTTAGGTAAGGTCATTAAATAGATGGGTGACCGTTTAACACCATTTAAACTAAACGGGTCCGTGCTTCGGAGAGCAAGTAAAAAGTGGGTCCCAGTTTTTAACCGACTATAAAAAAGGAGGTTATGTATTCGAAGCAAATGTCTGTTATTAAAAGTTTAGTTAACGTAAAAATAGCGCAGGCGGAGCTGCGTGGGTCAGCTAGTATTAAAAATATAAGTATATAATAAAATATTATAATAATACTCTTGTGTGTATGTGCGTCACAAAATGGCTCCAACTCAGCATAAAGCTGGTTGCAAACAACCAACACTGGTCTTCCGTTGGAGCCAATTGGTGCCGTCACGACGCTATAACCTATTTCATGCGTATACTAATATTATAACTGCACTGAACAAATTGACACACCAACACACACACAGCACACTTGTATTTAAACAGCTGCACTGCACTAATTGCTGCTGCGAGAAAACTACGGTCACCGACATAGCTCTCAGAACTTGCTAGTTGAAGTGGCATTGGGCAGGCCACATCGCTCGAAGAACCGAAAACCGATGGGGAAAAAAATATTATAACAAGGAACAATAACCGGGAACAATGACTCGATATACATTTAAAATTACGTTCGGTATCTAATGACTGCATTAATTAAAGACTGTGACTGTTGTGTATATACCTACCTACCTCTATAGCACCTAAATGTATTTAAAAAATGTGCGTGCGTGGAGTCCCTCCGCGCGGAAGAAATGAAACTTCATTCTGGCACTGTCTCTTTTTACAGTCAGTCAGTCGGTCGGTCGGTCAGTGACTCGCACTCGCACTCGCACTCGCACTCACACTCACGCACTCACTCACTCACTCACTCACTCACTCACTCACTCACTCACTCACTCACTCACTCACTCACTCACTCACTCACTCACTCACTCACTCACTCACTCACTCACTCACTCACTCACTCGCCAACTCGCCCACTCGCCAACTCGCCCACTCGCCAACTCGCCCACTCGCCAAATCGCCCACTCGCCAAATCGTCCACTCGCCCACTCGCCAACTCGCCAACTCGCCCACTCGCCCACTCGCCAACTCGCCCACTCGCCCACTCGCCCACTCGCCAAATCGCCCACTCGCCAACTCGCCCACTCACTCACTGACGGCGTCACATGAGCGCTTTCATAACCTTAACAAATTTAACGCTTAACGTCTATCACTTAACGTCTATCACTTAACGTTCAACACCTATCATTTAACGCTTAACATCTAACGCATAACGTCTAACGCGTTAAATGGTAACATTTTTGGAAGTCGCATAAGATGTTTCACTTCAAAAAGTTCTCGAGTGGCGACCACGAACCGGAAGACGCAGCGTAGGCAGACCTTCCACTAGACCACTACCACTCTTCGGTAGAGGCATTAGTTATTAATTACTTTGAGCCCTTCACACCGGATCACAGTAAAACTTTTTTCGTGGGGAAGTTCTTTTGTTAAGTCGGACACCTATCGCAAAACCTCACGGTCTCCACCTGCCAGCGACCGTCTGCCTAGCGGAGACTCTTCATCGTCTGAGGGTGTAACAAGACAGCGGTATAGTACCTACCTCGAAAGTCCCTTTTAAAATCAATGTATGACCAATAATTTACTCCACAATACTGATCAAATGCTGCATGAAGTATCGAATTTCAAACCCTGTGCTAGCTGAAAGATTTTTTATTATTAAGTGCCAACGCACCTAATAATACTGATGTAGTGGTTGAACACCGTGGTTAGGTAGCCTAAAAGATTATGGGTTCGATTTCCATTGAGGATAAACATTTATATGTGTGAACCTCAGTCTCTCTTGTTTCTGGTATTTAGTTACATGTATAACTATGAAAAGAAAGAGTTTTTAGACTAACATAGTACTGGCTCTGCCTAGTTTGGGACCCAATGGTAGGGTTGCACAGATATCACATCTGTGATTATTCTCCTAACTTTGATATATGTACATACCAATGTAGGTTTCGCAAGATAAATGCACTTACGTAAGTTTCTTTATCTGTGACGGGTTTACGAGGAGACGCTCGAATGGTCTCCGATCTTAACGCATGCTTACAAAGCTGACGCAGCTCGGCTGACGCTGATTCATGAGCATGGAGCTATAGACAGTGATTTATATCACTAGATAACTTATTTTAATATTCGCCAATTATTGGTTATTAGGAATGGAAATGTAATGAAAAAAATGCAAATCGTTGCTATTGTTTCATATGAATTTGGCGTACGTCAACATCAGTGCTTGATATTACATTAATAATAATTATTGTATTGGTACCGACAACTGGTCCAAGACAATGTAACATTCTACAAGCGTTAGCGCGAATAGAAAGTATAAACATGTATGAGAATGACATAAGGCATAGAAAAATCACGTGACAAATTATAGGAAATTGACACCGTTAGCGAATGAAGAAATAGAGTTGCTATGAAGCGATTGCATCTTGTCTTGGCACTCTGTATTGAATATCACAGTTAACGTTAAAATATATCTAATTTTTGAATTGCATACAAGTTTTATAATTCAAATGAAATTTAAATTACTTAAAAAGTATTAATAACTAGGTATACAGTGTAAATATATAAGTGCGGAATCTTTGGCCTCCTTTAGCTAGTTATGAAATAACATTTGAAGATAAAAATTATTACATGTATGTTAAGAAAAGTGATCATAAATATGTTTTAAAAACTAAAACCCAACTATGGATAAAATCGCAGTCTAATAATGTGATATTATATAGCCTACTAGCGACCCGCCCCGGCTTTGCACGGGTGTAATTGAGAAAAAATTGTGCGTGCGTGGAGTCCCTCCGCGCGGAAGAAGTGAAACTTCACTCTCGCTGACTGTACTGCACGACACTGTACAACACCGTCCGACGCCGTACGACACCTTGCCACTCACTCACTCACTCACCCACTATCACCTACTATCACTCACTATCATTCACTATCACTCACTATCACTCACTATCACTCACTATCACTCACTATCACTCATTATCACTCACTATCACCCACTATCACCCACTATCACCCACTATCACTCACTATCACCCACAATCACCCACTATCACTCACTATCACTCACTATCACTCACTATCACTCACTATCACTCACTATCACTCATTATCACTCACTATCACTCATTATCACTCACTATCACTCACTATCACTCACTATCACTCACTATCACTCACTATCGCTCACTATCACTCACTATCGCTCACTATCGCTCACTATCGCTCACTCACTCACTCACTCACCCACTCACCCACTCACTCAGTGACGGCTTCACATGAGCGCTTTCATAACCTTAACAAACTTAACGCTTAACGTTTAACATCTAACGCTTAACATCTAACGCATAACGTCTAACGCGTTAAATGATGACATTTTTGGAAGTCGCATAAGAAGTTTCACTTCAAAAAAAAAAATGTGCGTGCGTGGAGTCCCTCCGCGCGGAAGAAGTGAAACTTCATTCTAGCTCTGTCTCATTCTATTCTCCTCCCCAGGAGCGCTGAACGGTCAGTCCCGATCAGTCTCGCTTAGTCCCGCTCAGTCCCGGTCAGTCCCACTCCGTCCCGCTCAGTTCCGGTCAGTCCCGGTCAGTCCCGCTCAGTCCCGCTCAGTCCCGCTCAGTCCCGCTCAGTCCCGGTCAGTCCCGCTCAGTCCCGGTCAGTCCCGGTCTGTCCCGCTCAGTCCCCGTCAGTCCCGGTCAGTCGCGGTCAGTCGCGGTCAGTCCCGCTCAGTCCCGTTCAGTCCCGGTCAGTCCCTCTCAGTCCCGGTCAGTCCCGGTCAGTCCCGCTCAATCCCGCTCAGTCGCGCTCAGTCCCGCTCAGTCCCGCTACCACACCGTACCACACCGCACCACACCGTACCACACCGCACCACACTGCACCACACCGCACCACACCGCACCACACCGCACCACACCGCACCACACCGCACCACACCGCACCACACCGCACCACACCGCACCACACCGCACCACACCGCACCACACCGCACCACACCGCACCACACCGCACCACACCGCACCACACCGCACCACACCGCACCACACCGCACCACACCGCACCACACCGCACCACACCGCACCACACCGAACCACACCGCACCACACCGAACCACTCACACACACTCACACACATAAGAACCTCTTCTTGGGCTATCCGGTGGGATCTGCAGCATGATACCCTCAGTGGCTTGCCTTTGACCCCGCCACCGGGGGGCACAATAAAGCCACCCGGGAACCTGTCACCGTGCTCACGGTTACAGGGGTCACGGGGGAAGCCTTCAATAGGTCCCCGGGACCTTATTGGCAGTCAACCGGGTTATGTAGGATTCTTATACACTAAACCCCCAACGGCCGTTAAATCAGTACATAAGAAGGAGACCTGGGCTATCCGGTGGGATCTGCACCAAGATGTCACAGTGGCTTGCCTTTGAGCTCGCTACCGGGGGGCACAACAAAGCCACCCGGGAAACTATCATCGTGCTCAAAGATACGGGGATCGCGGGGAAACTTCCAATAGGCCCCCAGGATCCTGCGGGTGATCGACTGCGGTATGTGTCCCCCACAGCTGTCCAGAGAAAAGAGGAGGGCTGCACCGTGTACCCCTCAGTGCAAGGCAAGGGCCTTTGAAGCCGCTGTCGGGGGCGCATTATAGCCCCCCGGGAATCTGTCACCGTTGTCACAGTTAAGGGGGTGGCGGGGGAAACATCCAATATGTACACGCGATCCCGTGGGGAAGTCAACCTGGGTATTTGGGATTTTTACCCACTAAAACTCCCGTGGCTGTCACATCGGCACATGAGAGGGAAACCTGGGTTCTCGGGTGGGATCTGCACCAGGTGTCCCTCAGTGCCTGGCCTTTAAGTCCACCGCCGGGGGGCAAGCATATTATATCCCAGATTTACCGTATATTATATGGAACGAATGATATATAGAATGTCTAGTACGTACTTGATTTTTAAGTATGTAGGTACCTCTTTAGGTTTAGTCAACGTAAGCTAATTAAATTTATTTACTTAGATAAAACTTCTAAATAAATTCAGTAAAAAACCTTCAGAGAAAAATAAAAAAAATAACAAAATGATCAAAAATAAAATGATTAAAAGTACACAAAAAGAATCCCAAAGAGAGATTTGATCCCGGACCCTGCTGTGCTTAGAAGACGCTTCCGTAACCTCCAGACCACGGCTACTCTCTATTATTCGAATTACTTGATCATATTCTTGTTATATGTCTGCTCAGTCCCTAATGCATATAGCGTGATATTTTACCTTAGATCCAATTGTACAAAAATTAAGTTTCCACTAATAACTAAATCATAACATTAGAGAGAAACTAACCACGTATGCATGATTTTAAATTTAAAAAAATCATTAAATATAAGATATATCGTCCCCGTAGTTGGAAAATTAAATAAGTCCGATAATGACGATATTGACTTTTCCCTATTTTCAAAACACCTAAAACATGCCGCATATTTGAGCTTTACAGGCATTTTCGTATCTTATTCCGTTCCAAAATGATAGCCATTTTTGTCGGACAGATGGAATAATAAATATCTTCAGACAAACACTATTTTTTTAAAGGAAAAATCAATAACTCAGTAAATAAATCAATAACTGTGGTCAATGATAAGTTGAATGTCAAATAAATTAAATAACATGAGTTGCTGAATTTTTCCTCAACATAAAAATTCTTTCACAAAACTAACTAAGTTCTAGGAAAACTAAACAACTGTTAGGGTTTGCAATTTTGTAGAGATTTATCGCTACTTATTTAATACTTTTATTTAATTGTTTAATATTTTAATATACTGGTAACTACTTTTCGAGTACTGACAGAAGCGGAAGTTAGTCATAGACTCTGCAATTGATTCGTAGCGCCGCCGCCGGCCAATCACGGAGCCGCATTAAAGAGAACTGATGCGGGCTGTGATTGGTCGTGGCGAGTCGTTTGGGGGTTTAGTTTTGGGGTAGGGATTTTTCTGATAAAAGCATGGTCGGTAGTATTGTGAGGGTATTCGAGTGTCAACCACGAGACTGTTAAGAGTTGGAAGTAACTGTTTATTGTGAATTTGATTTATCTAATTTATTGTAGTCGTGTATATTCAGTGTACAAAGTGTGTTGTAATAAAAGTGATTTAGATTCTGTGATGATATCTTCTATTATTCTCCTCGGAGCAAGGTCGTCCTTATAGATCAGAAGTGGCTATCGCAACTAACTTCAACAAAACGTAAGTACACGCCCAAATCTACAATTTTTAGACAAGAAGTGTTTTGAATTAAGTAATCTTTGTCTTTTGAATTAGTTTGAATTGATATTTATCTCTACGCGTTGTAGTTTTTCTATATCGGTTTGCTGCTTAAAATTTATCATCGTGCATTGTGATTTCTAAATGAAATTTGAAGGTACCCGCAATACCTGGAAAAATAAAAATGTTTAAATATTTTTAAAGTACCTACCCTCTATTTTTATGTACAACGCTAATTGAGCAAATCCAACTGTTCGTATATTATATTTTGTATTTTCTCTGTAAGTGATTATCTTGTAATCTTTTGCGAAAATAAATGTCTTAAACCGTATAAGTATAATCCGCTATTTTCTGCAAATAAAAACAGCTGACGGTAAGACGGAGAAATTTCAATAGGTAGTCCAATGATTGACAGATACATCCATACCAATTGTATTCTTATAAAAGAATACATAGGTATGTAACAGTTTCGGAATAGTCTATAACTAATAATATAATTGGGAGATTGTATTTATTTCTTGCATGATATGGAATAATATGGTGATAGCAGTGTCTGTATTGTATCGAATTATATCTGAAGTGCGCAGTATTAGTGTCAGATTGCAGTATTAGTAATGTATTATGGTCTCATCGGTTATTATTGGGTGACCTGATACCAAAATATTCCTACAGTGTATGGCAGTGATTGTGTTAGGTAGTCGTCAATCTGTTTTCTTTTAACTACATAGGTAGTAATTTTAGCTTGCCTATATAAAATGCTCTCTAATATTTACAAGCTACCGTCATAATACGATACACGTGTAAGTCTGTAACATAATATTCACACAACCTTTTTGTTGCGAGTCGAGCGTGAGCTACGGAATGACGGCCACGAGGATGACTAAGGTGGATCGGAATCGGCGTTCACAATCACGGCGGGACAACGACCGTCGTGGAAGGAGCCATCGCAATTGGTCCGCTGACTGCCGGTAGCACAGAGCCACGTGTCGACGCGGGACAATCTAACAGGTCACGTAGTCCTTCATTTTCAAAAAAAAAAAAATGTTTTCGATATTTTTAAATGCGTTAGGGATGGTGTTGCATCTTCCCAGGACGCAAAAACCTTATATAATATTAGATTTTGGATCCTTGAACTCAACGCATGCATACTTTGTTAAATTAATGATTTGTTTACCAAGTGTGCATCGCTATACGGGAGGGTGATAGAACTATCACTGATTTTGGTACTTTGAAGTTCTAGGATCTGGCCGAGGTCTGGTAGTTCGATTCTATTGACCTGGTAGGAATGGCAAGAGAAATTACTGTTTGCTTTTCCTTTCGAGCAGAACATAGCCGGGTCTTATGTCTTGAAGGGGGGCTACTTAGGAGTCTTAGGACGAAGGAGTAGGTACGAGGTTTATTATGAAGAATTGACACACAATCAACGTGATATTGTAGGGAAAACGTGTGGTAGATTGTATTATTCGCAGATATAAGTATCGAACTTTGAGGTCTGGCTCTCTGGCATCGCGATGCTCATATCCTGATCTGCTCTTGCAATATCTTTGTGGCATTAAATATCATCAGTCCTGTTGCTGACTGTTCCCCAGTAAGTTCCCCAATATGAATTACTGGTGCTGTCCTAAATCTATTAAAATGCATTGCAAAAAGCGACATGTATAGGTTTAATTAAGTCGGAATAGCCGAGCCGTTACTCAAAACTTATGAATGAAGTACGGAAAATAGGACTCTTCACCGCCTTTGTACC
The DNA here is from genome assembly GCA_911728495.1 of Furcula furcula. Taxonomy (NCBI): domain Eukaryota; kingdom Metazoa; phylum Arthropoda; class Insecta; order Lepidoptera; family Notodontidae; genus Furcula; species Furcula furcula. The sequence continues at coordinate 19,455,222 of OU452244.1, forward strand.
CTTTGGCAGTGACTCCACTTTAACAAATGGATATGTTGTGCAAAAATTAGGACTTTGTCTAATCATCTCTCATCGGTTTTACAAAGGACAATGCCCATCTGTGCCCCAGAAATGCCCAGAGAAAGTATATTACAAGATTGCTCTAATAAATAAAATTAGAATTATGTTGTTAATTTTAAATCATATGAAGCACTAGATAAAAAATAATAATAATAAGACGTTCTTGTTAACATTGCAGTACCAGTGTATCTAACCAAATTGTTTTCACATACATATTGACATTATACAATGGGGACAGACTAGATAATTCCACATAACTGACATGTTTGTCTGATAACATACATATAAGTATATAAAAGAACACTGATCTGGCTTAGCTTGTGATCATGAAGTTCCTAGTGAAAAACTAATAGCAATGCTGTCTGTGAACGATAAAGTAAAAAAAAAACCAGTAGGAAATTATCATGTTTAATGTCCAATATCATAACATTAAATCTAGATAACATATACATACTGCTAAAAAGTTATCTTGTGACAGTGCAATTTGCATAGCTGACTTTCAGCTCCATACTATGGGCATGGTCCTTTGTTAAGTCTGGGTATGTTATCACCTCAACTATGCATAGACGTTACTGCCCAAGTTGTAGCAGGGGGTGGTGAATTGCACGAACATACTTAATCGCTTATAAAAACTTGACTCAGTTGCAATTTCTTGATGTAGGTAATAAATTCTCCTTAACCTGAGTTAGACAAATGAGTGAATGTTCCCTTACGGCTTGATCAGTCGATGTCTTTGGGTTGTACGGCTCAGCCACGGTATTGGCTGATTGATCTACCATTTAGTAGCAGTTATGAAAAAAAAAAAACGCATTGCAACTGAATAGTACACATGAGAGTAGAAACAGTAACACATGTCTAAAGGACGTATCAAGTTAAGTGCGGACGTGTTGATGTTGTGATAGTGCAATCATCAGCCATATGTCGGATCTTGATAGATTTTGTATTTTGTCGTGGGGATAGTGCAATTTTCTGACAAGGTCATAACGGGACCACCGTCAAATGTAGTCACAAGCATTATAATAATCAGGCTCGTGTGTCTGACGATAAGCAACGTCTATTAGACATACTGAAACTCTAAATATTGTCGACGTCCCTCCATAATTTAGGACGCGCAAACATCACGAGTTGAATAGTTACCACTCAAACAGGTTGTCCCATCACGAACGCGAAGGCCCGTCTCAAGCTAGTCTTTGCTTGTTCGTAAAAGGGATGGGTCATTTAGGATGTGCATAGATTATCGGCTGTTAACTTGAAATTATCTTATTCCTGTCATTGAAGACTAAATGCCTCTACTAGCTGCACAGGCCTGTCGTCGGTATTACCCGTAGTGCTGTTCTCTAAGCAGCAAGGGCTCGAGCTCGATGCTACGACAGTGGCTTGTCAAGTTTTCGTGTTCACTAAATTTGCTTAAGCAACACTACCGCCACGAGGGTCTAATAGTTTAACGGTCAGCTCTACGTTGAGCAGAAATTCGATAGTGAGTACGGATCCCTGCGGCGTTAGGTTCTACGTCTAATTCGGTGCTGGCTCGACGTCTAGCATGCACTGCTACAATAAGTTGGGTTGATAGCTGGGTTCCGATTTCTGAGTAGAGCAAGCATATCGTCGCTTACTATACTATATCATAGACTTTAGCAGAAGCGAAGAACCTCTACTCAGTTGTAAAGTTTAGCTGTGATTTTCTTTCTGCGAAAATTTAGGGTTATCTGCTAGGTACCGTATTTTAATAATTACCGGTTAGTGAGCTGCATTCCACATTTCTGTACCGGGGTTAATTCCGAGAACCTTTAGTAGGTGTCTATATGTGTAAACTTTGCAAGAGGTCGATTGTTCTGTAACATAGGACTGGTTCTAAAGTGAGCCATGTCGCCAAATAAGCTACCGCGAAATCCCGTAGCCGTCAATGTGGAAGCCTTTTCTGACCAATTTCTGAGTGTAATAACAAACTTTAGTGACTACTGGTTGCACTGTCCAACTGGGAGACCAATCTGTAGGATCAAAAGTATTAACAGCGATTGCGATGAAAAGTGCCTAAATTACATAAATAACTACGTTTTAAAAGACTGTCAAGTATTATGTTATGTACATGGTAATAATAGCAGTATTCGATGGGTAGTTCTGAGGGATGCGGTGTGGCAACTGTGTCGTATGAACAGGTATGAACCACGGCGACATTGAATATTTCAGTGTCAAAAGAAGACCTTAGAACTGACAATCCTGGTTCGTCAGAAAATAATGTTAAAATTAATAGATTCATATCGTTTATTACATTCCATAATATTTACAAGGTGGTTATTGGGTGGTTATTTATTAAATTGGTAGCTTAAAGCTAAGTATAATTATGGACCGTGTAGGGCCACAAAAAAAATGTAAATAAAATTAAAATTATGGTACAATATCGTTGGTATATACGATTAAAGTATTAATAAAATGAGAAGCGATTTATGTATTGGCAAATAAAAAAAAAGGTATAAACGTTTGCATAGAATTCTCTTATTAAAAAAAAAACATAACTTAAAAGCGAATTACTCCGCAATGTCACAAAAACAAAAGTAGTGGTGCCGTTTGCATGTTGACCACCTTGGGCCCTTCGTAAGATCTAAGGGAGGTTATACTCACCTACTTGTAGTTATGGGTGTGTTTACCTGATTGATTATACCTGTCAAGAAAACAAACAATCTGTGTTCGTTTTTGAAGATTATAAATTACACAATTGGGGTCGATCAGGGGATCGCTTGGCAAGCGATCGCTGTAGTTATTCTGCATCACATGCTTTCATAAGATTTGAACACTGTTTAGTCGGTGTTGACGGTTAGTTGGAAGGGTTCAATCGTACTATCCTTGAATCGCTAAACGAACTAAACAAAATGATGAGAAAGATTGATTTAGGCTTTTGGGGAGAGTTTGTTGGATACTTAAAAACGCAAAAAAAAAACATAGGTGTATGTGATTCAGAGGTGTTTTTTTGGTGCCAGCATGAATGGGATAAAGCTCTATTCTTAACGTGATAGTCTATCAAACTCTCCTTAATAGCGGTTTCCGTTATTCGAAATGGGGTTCAAGATAGGATAGATAAGAGGACAGAAATATAAACCCTGCTTTAACAGTGACATAGGTGTATGTGATTCAGAGGTGTTATTTGGTGCCAGCATGAATGGGATAAAGCTCTATTCTTAACGTGATAGTCTATCAAACTCTCCTTAATAGCGGTTTCCGTTATTCGAAATGGGGTTCAAGATAGGATAGATAAGAGGACAGAAATATAAACCCTGCTTTAACAGTGATGGGCAAAGCAAAAAGCTATAAACGTGGACATATCCACGTTTATAGAACCCTGTAGTCATTAATGTTTTGTGGATTAGCACGCATGCAAAACGAACTATAAACTAGCAGGCCTTGGAAATACATAGGTGAAATAGAAGTTCACGAAAATGAATCTAAAGCTAATGTAGTAGAATAGTAATGATAGTAATTAATTTGAATCCGTAATTTTGTGTGTATAATATGAGATATTAAGAGTAATGTTGCTACAGAAGGTCTTTTGTATCTTTCCAGATAAATCACAAGCAATCGATCGGTTTGTGCGCATCGGCCCACTGCGCCGTCTCAAGTAATCGATCGGCTTGTGCACGCCGTTGGTGTTAATCTGATTTCGAATTGGTAGTCGGGCGGTCATGCATGGTATCGAATCGATCGTGCCACGTTTTGATACGTTCGGTGCCACGACGGTGCGTCGCCACAAGTAATCGATCGGCTTGTGTGAGCCACCACAATGCATCGACCCACTGTGCGGTATCAAGTAATCGATCGGCTTGTGCCGCCAGTTGGTGTTTCGAATTGGTAGTCGGGCGGTCATGTATGGTATCGAATCGATCGTGCCATATTTTGATACGTTCGGTGCCACGATGGTGCGTCTCCACAAGTAATCGATCGGCTTGTGTGAGCCACCACGATGCATTGTCCCACTGTGCGGTATCAAGTAATCGATCGTCTTGTATATCCGCCAGTTGGGGTCTATATGATTTTGAAATGGTAGTTGGGCAGTCCTGCACGGACTCGATTCGATCCCAATCCCATTAAGTAGTCTCACCTGCGCCGTGTGAAGCAATCGATCGGCTTGCGCTGGTGTGCCAGTCACCAGTCTTTCGTGGACCTGAGTAAGTCCATATATGTACATATTGATATTTCGATGTGGTTTCGATTCATTGTCTAATAAATTAGAATAGAAATAAAAGTGTACAGTTTTCCTAACAGCAATTAGATAAATGATACATTTGTTTTTAATAAAATAAAAGGAATGGAATTATTATGGAATTATCTAATTAACTAACGAAGTTTATAGTAATGTAAAATACATGTACATAACATGATGTAAATAAGATAAAAATAAAACAGGTTCTAAACTATAGTTTGTACAAATTGTTGATGTTCAATTGATTGTATTAGAATGGACCTTCGTGCTGCTGACCATGTACTCGACACCGATTGTTAGGGTTCCACCTGGGTCGTGTGCGGGGACGCACACGTCGTCAGGATGGTCGATTGTTAGGGTTTGCAATTTTGTAGAGATTTATCGCTACTTATTTAATACTTTATTTTAATTGTTTAATATTTTAATATACTGGTAACTACTTTTCGAGTACTGACAGAAGCGGAAGTTAGTCATAGACTCTGCAATTGATTCGTAGCGCCGCCGCCGGCCAATCACGGAGCCGCATTAAAGAGAACTGATGCGGGCTGTGATTGGTCGTGGCGAGTCGTTTGGGGGTTTAGTTTTGGGGTAGGGATTTTTCTGATAAAAGCATGGTCGGTAGTATTGTGAGGGTATTCGAGTGTCAACCACGAGACTGTTAAGAGTTGGAAGTAACTGTTTATTGTGAATTTGATTTATCTAATTTATTGTAGTCGTGTATATTCAGTGTACAAAGTGTGTTGTAATAAAAGTGATTTAGATTCTGTGATGATATCTTCTATTATTCTCCTCGGAGCAAGGTCGTCCTTATACAACTCTATTTATTTAATTCTGCTATTCAGAATTCTGATATAACGTACCTAATTTATAAATACTTGATGTTATCTATTTCTTCTACAACTAGATAATGCTTAATTATACGATGCTAGACAAATAAAATTAAATAAATTATGTTGTTTATAATTGCCATAAAACAAAATGCACCTGAGGAAAGTTATCATTAACGTGATGTTATATTTATTATATATTTTTAGTCATGTTTTTAGTAAATTTGTTATTTAATTTTAAATTATACTTATTTTTAACTGTGATGGGTTTGCTCTTGAATCTAGTCTCGGTCGGAGATGACATAGACAAAGTCTACGATGTAGCAAGCGTACCCAAACTTTGAAGGGATTACTTTCGCTGTTTTTGAATTAATGGGGAGGCTACACTGCGCCTGTGTTCTAGGCTTTGTAAATTGGCCGCTACTAACCCTGCGTCACGAATAAGCCTTTTAGCACGCCTCTCCACCGAGCTCAAAGATGCAAGCACCAGCCCATATGTGACTACAGTACTCCACACGCTACCGGACTTGTGCTTTATATAGCAACAAAAGCGGCCTCGGTGTGAAGTAACGGTGGAACTTTGCAAGGACACCTAGCTTCCTGGCAGCTACCTTGGCCTTGGACTCAATACACCGCCCAAAGTTGAGGTTTGAGGAAATTTCAACTCGCAATAACTGAAGGCGGTCAGTATATTCCAAGGATACATTCTGAAAATTAGGAGCCAAGGTGAACGGATTCCTTCTGGCGGTGAATAGACATGCTTGAGTTTTGTTGGCATTGAATCTCACAAGATTGGCATCACCCCATTCGGAAACTGCCTGAAGTGTGAGACTCGCGCGCTCCACCATGGCTACTCTTTCAGAGTATATGAGCTAACATCCTTACAGGCCCGAGCACTCGGCACATATCTCTCGACAATTGTGCTGTCATTTGCATACCCATTGATACCACGCATCAGCAGATCATTAATATGCAGCAAGAATAGAGTTGCGAAGAGAACGGACCCCTGAGAAACTCCGGAATTATTCAACAACGGCTCAAATGAAGAACCGTCAACAACCACTCGGACAGACCGTTCACTCAGGAAGTCCCTTATCCAGCCGATCAGACCCGGGAATATGTCGTACGCTGGCAGCTTGTTCAAAAGGCTAGCATGCCAAACCCTATCGAAGGCCTTCGAGACATCCAGGGAAACAGCGAGCACTTCCCTATTTTTCTCGAGGGCCTCGCCCCATAAGTGAGTGACATACACTAGAAGGTCCCCCGTCAACCGATTTCGGCGAAATCCGTACTGTCGGTCGTCGAGGAGGTCATTATGTTCTTGGTATGCCATGAGGCTCGAGTTCAATATATGCTCCATAATCTTACAGAGTATGGAGGTTACTGAAATCGCCCGATAGTTAGCTGGATCGGCACGGCTGTCGTTTTTGGGCACGGGTTGCATGTTAGTGAGCTTCCAGGACTTGGCCACGATTCCAGTCTTAAATGAAAGGCGGTACAAACGTGTCAATACCGGAGACAACTCGGGTGCATATGCCTTAAGTACTATTGCTGGAATACCGTCAGGTCCACTAGCTTTATTCACATCTAGACAACACAGTACTCTCATTACCTCCTTATTTGTAATGCGGACTTCCGTCATCGACGAACCGCAATGAGGCAGTTGTAGTGGAATAGCACTGCCATTATCTAAACGCGAATTATGGGCAAAGAGAGATGCAAATAAACCTGCTTTCTCTCCTGCCGTATGAGCTAGAGTCCCATCAGGCTTTACCAGCGGAGGTAGTGAAGGCCGACAGAAGTTCGTTTCAACTGATTTGGCAAAAGACCGGAAAACTCTACTGCCAGTTGGCTGGGCAGCGAGTTTTGAGCCAATGTGGTTGATATGACCGAAACGAACCTCCTTTAACACCTTCTTGTAGAACTTAGCGGCTTGGTTAAAGGCTCTCTTCTTATTGCTAATATCCGGAGCTCTGCGGTCACGAGCTTCAACCCAGGAAAGATACGCTGGGTACATCAACGAAAGGGATGAAATATTCCATTGCTTGATGTACCACGTCGGTTATAGCATCCGCGCAACTCGGCGGATCTTCGGAAGAAAGGCAGACCCGCCACCAAGGATAAGATGCAAAGAAATGCCGCATCTCATGCCAAACTGCTGACTTGTATCGCCACAATCGCTGCACACCACGGATATCACAGTTAGGGGGAGAAAAGGTCGATACAGCTTTCACCAGACAGTGATCCGAGGTTCCTAAAGGTGATACCTGCCTGGATCAGTCGTCAGCACAAGGTCTAGACAAATCGATTCAATTTCAATTGGCTGTATGACCAACAACATCAGGTACCCTAATCGCTTGCTTTACCAGCTGGGAAAGCCCTAGCGACAGCGCAAAGTTCCGCGCTTCTCTCCCAGCATGGTCAGTCCTCTGGTATGAGAACAGTCAGTCCTGGTGACGGGCATTAAAGTCCCCCAGAGTGACCAGCTGCGCATCAGGGTACCAATGAAGGGCCTCATCTGCGGCCTCACTAAGGTGGTAAAAAGACGAGTTGTCGAGGTCACCGCTATGTGATCTCTATAGATCTCAATTGTCTATACAATTTTATCTATACCAGTGTCTACTAACATCCACATTGTAGAGAATGTGGGGTCCTCAAGTTGACGGCGACGCTGGCAGCAGATGTCAATGCGAACGTACACACAGACTCCAGCGCGCTGGTGGAAATTATGCTCTAATGTGTACCCAGGGTAGTCGAGGTACGCCGCATCTGATGGACATCTAATCTGCGCTTCCGTCAAGAAACCTATTTTACCTGTTTTAAGCTTTTCATAGTTTTACTTACTACTTAAATATGTATGTGTAATTAGGTATCTGATTTTAGAGCCATAATGTTATTTTTTGGGTTCAAATTATTTTCTGTATTGATTTGAAAGAATACTTTAAGTTAATTTGTTTCCACTTGTTACAATTGTTGTAATTTTGTTTATGTTTTTAAGTTTGTGGTAAGATAAGTATCTGATTACACTTTTTCAAAAATTTATTGTGCTTTTCTATGTTTTCCTTAATATAGCTCTATTAATATCATAATACAGCTTTTATTTTATATGAGATCAATAATAGTTAAAAAAAAATCAAAGTAATAATAATGTACAAAGCCACTAAATTTTATATTTCGAGTTTGACAAATTCAATAACTGCATTTATTTCACCAAATTTTACTCTACCAAATGTATTTAGCTTGTAGGAAAACTAAATAAATGGCCGAAATTAGTAGCTAATTGTAGTTACGTTATAAATAACGGTTGTGGCAAAATTAAACAACTTGATTTTTTATGTGTTATTTAGTTATAGTTCAAGATATAGTTGAGTTAGTTAAAGCATAATGTAAAAGGTAATCAGATCCACAATATATAAAATTACCGACACTAAAATTGTCTCACATATTTTAACAAATGTACATTAACTGAAAAAAAAACACTAAATCGCGTTTATCTCAGAACTACAAAATCAGAGTTATTTAATTTTCCAACTACGGGGACGATATATTAGAGATAAAAAGTGCCGGAGTCAATATGAGTTAAATATTTAAAACATCGAATCTTAATATAAATAAAAAAATCAAAAACAAAGTTTAATAATACAAAAAAAAAATCCCCTCGGAGGTAGCGAACCGGGACAGTCCGTACTTAGAGGACGCTTCCGTAACCACTTGGCCAAGGAACTTTTATTTTATATTTCGAATTATTGTATCTTATTGTTGTAATATATTTGTACCGCCATCGGTTGAGTAATAATACTCAAAAAAGGAAAGTAAAGGGATAAATTATGAAAAATATGAATTACTAATTCAATTAATTTTCTTAACGAATGTCTGTGCAAAATTTCAAGTCAATAGGACCAAGGAATCGCGTTCTCCCATACAAACTTTGCCCCCCTGTTTGACCCCCTTAGAGGTTGAATTTCGCAAAATCGCGTCTTAGTGAGCACCTACGTCTTAAAAGGACCATGCAAAGTTTGAGACTCCTAGTACTTGTAGTTTCTGAGATTTCGTGATGAGTGGGTTTTTGTCTACTCTTTTATATAATAAGATAACCATCAAGACGCTTCTAACGACACCCTTTTTGTCAAATTATGTTAAGTAGATTAGAAGATACGGGAACAGATGAACATACATACATACATACATACATACATACATTCTTGTTAAAATCATAACCCTCCCTCCGTTCCGTAGTCGGGTAATAAGATACGTATATACTTTTATAATACCGATTTTATCTCTCCAGAGGCCACTTTATTTGATAGGTGCTCTCGAGAGATAATGGATCGCTTTTAGTAACGAGCATATATGTTAAACTTACTTATCTACTTGTATTAATCTCAGTAATATATTGACATCAATACAAGATTATAGCAAGACAAAGGTATCAATGAAATTTGCTTCAGAATTGTGTTTTTTTTTCTCCAATTAAACTTGGATCAAACTAATCTGTATTTCAGTTTCGTTATTCGATTAAATGTGTTAAATTTTAATGGACAGAGAGGTAAACAATATTAATTCATAATATGTACAGTTCGCTGATGCTTCTGAATTGTGTATTGTTAAATGAACTCGGTAATGGAAAATTACTCAATTTAATGCAATTGCAAATATAAATAATATAAATACATACCTTATTGTAACGGACATTACATCTTATAAAAAATCGGTACGATGTCCCTTACACCCGTTATACAGTCGAATTGAGAGCCTCACTTTTTAAAGTCGGTTAATTAGTCATCATCATTATCATCAGCAGCTGAAAGAAGTTTAGTACTGAATAAAGGTTTGAAGGGAAGCGTTGCCATAATCCCCGCCCTTGGCAAGGCGTCTTGGGAATCATATGTAGATGGTAGATAATCCAATAGAAAGATGCTCCTTTCTATTGGACGGACGGACGGACACTTAGGGCCTCCGCCGACACGATACTTTTTGCATCCGCGTTCGGCAACTCTGTTGCTTTTCGGAAGCTTGATACCGCAGCCGATCGCGAAACCCCGCACACTACTAGCAGATAGCGACCAGCGATTTCGACGCTTTCCGGTCGCTGGATGCAGCAACCGCGCGCTACACCACGCACACTACAGATGCCAGTCGCCGCGACTTTGGTAGTTCCGGGGTTCCCAACTTTAAGGATTTCTCCCTAAATAAATGGAGCATAATACATTGAACTATTTGTATTCTGATTACGTAACATTTATTATTGGGCAATGTTATTAATCTTAAAACCGACTTGTAGTTAAGATCTTAGTGTAAAAAACTTGCTTCGAGGAAAATATATTGAGTTTGATTAATTTTGTTAAAATTTTATTCGTTGAAATATTTTTTCGTACCGTGCAAAGCCGCTTGTAGTGTATGAAATTTAAAACAATCTAAATAAGTAGATACCTAGGTACTTATTAGATATAAAATCAGTCACTATCCGTGTTATACGTATATTCGCTCCTGTTTGTTTGTTTCCTTAATCTAAACTAAACATTGAATTTTGACCCAATTTCTACAATCATTTTGAGGGTTTCGGTACGTTTTAATATTATACGTAGGTATAATTATAATGTATAATTATAAGGTTTAAAACTCCGGCGAGGGAAACTGATGTCAGTTAATATGTTATGTTAAGCACCGACTTCAATACATTTTCGTTATATAGTACTTTTTAGATCATAATAATATCGTTAAAGTCGGATTTTAATATACTAGAAATATTTTATTTAATCTTTTTATTGACTTTACCTATTATAACGCTCTGAATGCATGAAACTACCACGCAACTAGGACAACTATGCTAGACTTTACTAGGAACAAAACAGTGCATTATATACTAAAGTACCGAACTGATTTTGATGAAGCTATTACAACAAGAATTACCGCAATCGGATTTGTAGCTTCTGAGAAGTATGGGAATAAACATATATACATACACACACAGACACACATATATGTATGTATATATGTCGCAGCCGGGTCATTAGTATAGGCTGTCAATTAATACAAAATGTCCTGTTAATTCTAAAATGTAGGGTATGAGGTCAATAGTATCAAAGTCAAAGTCAAAATAACATTATTATGTATAGGTCCCACGGAGGCTTACACAAAAATAATTTTTACGCGGCCGCTACTGAGAAGATCTTTTTTTTATTTTTTTATTTATTTAAGGACAACCAACAAGACTTACACTAATACATTGCATTTTTTACATTGGTGAACTTAAAACTAAGTGCAAGCTTAATTATAGGTCGCCACAGCATGCAAAAAACGCGTTAATCTTGGAAGACACTCAGCGGGCATGTCCTATTTTGTAATTTTTTTTTTAACAATTGTGTAAACAGTTTTACAAATTATGTATAGGTAGCCTTAAAATTCTAAGCTTACATAATTTGAGCAGTTCAAGCCCACGCAGTTTTATCCTCCAGGTAAATCGAGATTTTATAATAAGCCTTTTTTGACAATCGGCTTCAAAAAGTTTAAATTTCTTCATTGGAAGATCTCGGATATCCTGTGGCAGTTTGTTATAAAAGTGTATACTTTGGCTCATAAACGATTTGCCTGTTCGGTGGAGATGCGTAGCATGTACAACAAGATCGTGTTTGGGTTGTTATTTGACAAGTAAAGGTCAATGTCTTGTTGTGTCTTAAATGGAAGGTAGAAGTATCGTTTTCACAAATTGTAATGGGAAGGGAGACTAACAATAGCCGAAGGGGTTACTCGGATATACATATGCTTAGATGCCCATATATAGTCTAACATATGTCAATTATTATAATATGTATACGCGTCGAATACAGAACCTCCTTTTTTAAGACGGCTAAAAAAATAAAGTATAATTGGGGATCACTTGATTTGATTTAGGGAGGAAACATTTTTAACCGACTTCAAAAAAAAGGAGGAGGTTATCAATTCGGTTGTATGTTTTTTTTTTTGTTTGTTACCTCAGAACTCTGTCGTTTACGAACCGATTTGGAAAATTATTTTTTTAATTGAAAGGATATGCTTCCAGATTGGTCCCATTTTTTTCAAAAACAGGTTCTGATGATGGGAACCATGAGTAACTGAGGGAACTCCTTAAATATTATAGGCATACATATAGCGTTTTTGGTATTTTTAGAAACTAGTCAAGCATTTTCATTCAGAAAGTATCATTTGGTGAAGTGGATCTGATGAAGAAGGCCATAGACGGCCACCGGAACTTTGTAATAAAATTAACAATCCATCCTATCCTAGCCGTGCCTACTAAACGTAGAACTACCGAATTTGGACTCGATGGATAGTTCTCGACGAGTAGTTTCTAGAAAAATGGAGATCAGGGTTTGATGGTTGAGCAGGAAGGTTGTCACGGGATCTCTGCACCAATAAACATAGACCCACGAGTTTGGGTTCGTTGGGTAGCTCTCGACGACTAGTTGGTAGAACAATGGTGATCAAGGTCTGATAATGGAGCAGGAAGGTCGTCACGGTATCTCGGCACCAACAAACGTAGATCTACCGAATTTGGACTCGTTGGACAGGTCTCGACGAGTAGTTGCTAGAAAAATGGAGATCAGGGTCTGATGATGGAGTAGGAAGGTCGTCACGGGATCACTGCACCAATAAACGTAGATCCACCGAGTTTGAGCTCGTTGGGTAGCTCTCGATGAGTAGTTGCTAGAAAAATGGTGATCAGCGTCTGATGATGGAGCAAGAAGGTCGTCACGGGATCTCGGCACCAACAAACGTAGACCTACCGAATTTGGACTCGTTGGATAGGTCTCGACGAGTAGTTGCTAGAAAAATGGTGATCAGGGTCTGACAATGGAGCAAGAAGGTGGACACGGGTTCTCGGCACAAATAAATGTAGACACACCTTCAAAATGCAACTAAAAGAATTCTAAGAATTAGTGGTATTTACATATACATAATACATTGTTGGACTTGGGCTACAACATATTATAAATACATATTACTATCGAAGTCGGTGCCTAACGTCTAGCAAATACTTACAAGGGCAGTAGGTACCTCACAGTTTTCCAGTTTGGCGCCGTCTTTGATAGTAATATGTATTTAGTATATGTAAAAACCACTAATTCTTAGAAATTATTTCAGGCCTTTTAGTTGCATTTTGAAGGCGGTTCTTTTTTTTGTAAAAAATATTTTTTAAGAGTAGTAGTCGGCCCGGTGCGGAACGAGACTCGTGCAATATGTGTTCAGTGTAATAATAAATATTGACGATGCTAAACGTTACCATGGACTCTTATAAAGCTGCACTGCTTCTTGCTTTACTAATAAAGTGAAAATATAAATCACGGTGAAGGCGGTACTGGCTACATCCAATTACCAGTTTTCAAAAACCTATGTGTTGAAGTAAACATTATCATTCAATCATTCATGTAGATTTGTGTTAAAAATCATGTAGAAGGTGAAATATATATTTTTGCAATACGTGCTTTCTTTGAAATTAAAAACCAAAGCAGCAATATTCCTTAAAAAGTGGTAACTTAAATCGACCCCGAAAATAATCTAGAATACCAGAAAAAGTTGGTAACCCCCCTAAGTCAAAACATGTCACACCAGCGGTACCGTGTGAATCCAATACACTGTAACTTCAGATACAGTGTTTTGAATTAACAACGTTCATTCGATTTCTTTTAACCTGTTTGATGTTATAGCATTCATAGTTTTTTTACTTTGTATGAAAAATACTGAGATATTGCAATGCAAATTACACTGTTTTTACTAAAAACTACAGGCCTGAAATAGTAAAACACGGCAATTGATGATGCAGTGCATTGTCCAAATAATCTTCGCGGATTGCAAGATACAGTGTTTTGTCAAAACAAAGTAGAAGGGCTAGCGCGACGCGGCTGCACCAATCAGATTGAGGCTGGGCTATCGATTTCAATTATTATTGGTCGATCTGGCCGAGAGCGACGGCGGCGCAGTGGCTGGAAAGTATGAGCTGATAAACTAATACGTACTGAAATTTAAAAATAAATATAGTATTATAAATACACTAAATATTAAAATAAATCTATCTGGAGAGGAAATGTTGTTTTTTAAATATGACTAAATTACAGCTACTACGCAAGGAATGTGGAAGCGAATTCCATAGCCGCACTGCTTGCATGGTAAAAAAAAACATTATAGCTACTATAATAATGAGGAGGAACTTCAAAATGCAGAGATATACTGGAACGTCAAGGCTTGTCACAAGACACGAGCAAGGAATAACGCTCATAAAGATAAAGAGGAGATTAAGGATTGTTAAGTATACAATTTAGAAAATAAAAAATGTACCAGTTCCGCCGCTGACGGATTGGCAGACATTCTAGTTGAGCCCGAAATTCCGACACGATCATATTTCCGCAGACCAAAGATGAAATGAATACAAAATTTTACAATTGCTTCTGTTTATTAAGAAGCTCCTCAGTTGCATCTAGAAACATACATCAGCATAATCGAAAAGAGCTAAAGATCAAGCAAAAAAGATTTTTGTCTGACGCAGAAGAAATTTTTGGAGACGCTTGTGAGACTGATAGGTATAAGTAAGAAGATCTTACTCTTATCTCCAACATGAGATTCCCAAGAAATATTATAATCAAACAGAACTCTAAGAATTTTAACTTTATTTGAGTATGCAATTGGTACGGAATCGAAAACTAAACTGGAGAGTGAGTTAATGTCTACCAGATTCATCACGTATCCGCCACCAAATATGATAGCCTGAGAATTAGTAGAGTTCACTAACAAGCCAATTGATTTTGCCCACTGACTTATGCTATCTAAATCTTTATTAAGCGTATATATCGCTTACCGAAGCTTATCAATATTGGCATGACGATAAAGCTAAGGATGATCATGCATAGAGATGATAGTTAGAAAACCCTCGCGATAACATTCATGAAAACTGAAAAGAGGAGAGATTACGCCACCCAGTGGAACACCCGCCTCAAGCTCACACCACACAGATGATGTCTCCTCAAAGCGGACAGACTGGGAGCGCCCACGATGATATGAATATGATCAAAGCAATTGATAGCTGAAAAAGCGACATAGAGAGAGGAAAGAATGCCTAGAAGTATGTCAAAATAAACAGAATTGAAGTCACTACCAAGATTCAATAATACCAGAATAATTAGTTGTTTGCTTTCTATAACCAAGCGTCAAACATCACTTATTTTTACTAAAACTAAGGAATAAAAGACAATTAGGTGTAAAATAGTCTGTCATTTGTTTGTAAACAATAAATACCTTCCAGGACTTCCAGAACAGAACAAGGAGTGCAGATATAGGACTAAAATTTGTAACAGAAAAATTTGGCTGTTTGGGAAAAGGAATGACAATGACAAGCGTTCTTCCCAAGACGGGAAAGAACAGGATTCAATTTAAAAGTTTAAGAAACGAGTGATTATTGGACAAGGATTGGTCAAGGTTACTTCAATGTTAGGTAACAACAATTTTAACTGAAGACCATAATGATATAATTCCCAACCCCCTCAGTAACCGAACTCAAAGAGAAAGGAGAAGATAAAGGCAAAGATAGCTAAGAGAGACAATTTAAAGTGGACAACTTAACATTATCAAGAGTAACAAGTGACTTCTAAAAATGTGCATTAATTGAAATCAAGATCTAAAATGGAGCATTCTCAATAGAAAATACCAAAATATATCAAGAACTGCCACGTCTGTGCAGTATTATGGTTCTCCAACTTATACCTACCAATACACTTTTAGGCCCTGTTTTCCCAAGTCAATACACTGTAACTATATGATACTGTGTATTGCCTTAACAATATCTTCCTTAGCTTCTGACAACTATTAGAGCAACACAAGTTATCGACGATAATTATTATTATTCTTTATTATGTACACAAAAAAAAAGAAGAAATACAATAGAAATATTAACATATAAAGAAAAAAGTAACATAAAGGGCGAGCTTAACTCAACATGTGAGTTCTCTTCCAGCAAACCCAAAGTGAGCGTGACAGAAAGAATGCGGGCAAAACCAAGTGTACTAACAAAAAAAAAAAAATTATAATTTAAACAGGAAAGAAAGCAAAAAAAGACTTTAATTTAAAAAGGTTGAAATAAGATAGAAAAAATAAATGTAACTATCTAAATGATACACACTATATAAATATACTATAAAATATAATAATACTATATAATATATATATATATATATATATACTTTAATATATACTTATATATGTATATATATAAATGTATAATATATAAATAGATCTCATATAATATCAACTACAAATATAGGATACAAATATAAATAATAAACAAGTAATAATAATAGTTCATAACTTAAACAAATCACTGTGACAGAAAATATTCTTTGGTTCTCTTCTTAAAAATGGGCAGAGATTGGCTTTGATAATTCATTATGTATACTCTAAATATATATAAAACTTAATAGCCTGGATAACTTATAAAATTATTTTTAAATTGGCAGCAAACACTAAAAACTTTATAACGAAAATTTTGGAGTAATCTTGAAAAAACTAAAAAAATCTATTTTGCTCATTTTCTCAAAATCAGTTTTTCGTAGTTACAGTGTATTGGATTCACACGTTACAGCGCACAGTGGGCGTTAAAATAAGCTTCTCTTTCATAAGATTTTTGATAATGTATTTCTTGTGGTTTTTAAATACAAACAACCGTATTCATAATCATAACGATATAAGATCATTGCGTTCGATTACCACAATACGTAGGTACTGAAAAGACTTTTTAAATAAAATAAATAAATAAATATTTCGCAAGCTTTAAGTGATTTTAAAGATGCACTAGGGGTTATGAAAATGGAGAAAATTTTATCCCGCAGTTCAATCAAGGTTTCATGAACTGGCCGTTTTTCATTTATGTAACTTACTTTGTTGCTTCAGAAGCGCAGGGAAACCGCTTGCTTTAGAAACTGAAGAGCTCCGGGCTCTTCTTTACACTTTGCTAAATGCGACGAAACGCGAAACGCGCGAAGTAAGTTATTTATTATTGGTTTGGACAATACAGGCCGATTGAAAATAAGATGAAAATGAAATGACGACGTGTAAAGGACGAAGTTTTCTTGCATGAAATTATTATACAATATGCGTTGTTACTGATTGTTTAAAACCTATAAACAATCTATACCTAAGTACTAACTGATGACGGGCCCGTTGGTCTAGTGGTTAGTAACCCTGTCTCCTACCCAACAGGTCGTGGGTTCGATTCCCACCAAGTGTCTGGGTGTTTATCTATATAAGTATGTACTTACAAAAAAAAAGTATATATGTATTAGTATCAGTTGTCTGGTTCCATAGTACAGGCTCTGCCTAGTTTGAATCAGATGACCGTGTGTGAATTGTCCCAGGATATTAACTAAATATGTGCAAGCGATGCTGCAGGATAAAGCTAGTACATAATATACAATACAATACAATACAAATACTCTTTATTGCACACAAAAGAAATATACATTTGAAATTAAAACAATTAAAAACAGTGAACAACAAGGCGGACTTATCGCTAAAGCGATCTCTTCCAGTCAACCTTGGGGTACAGGACAGAGCATTCTTATGGGCAGGTGCAGTTATATAAATAAATTAAGTGGATAAAAAAAAAAAAGAAACTACATATTATAATATATTATGATAGACTAATACATATCTATTACCAAGAAAGTTAGAGAAGATCAATTTTTTTAAAGCTAATGTTCAAACTTAAGTGCATTTATTTGAATCATACTGTAAAAACTTCTACACTTGCCAACTCTGGACAAATTATAAAAGGAGGTCATTGGATGGTATTCGTGTACAATATAATAACATTTTCAGACACCTCATGGGTTTTAAATAGGTACTGTAGTGCCTCTAGCAAGTTTACGGAGGCGGGTCTGAACACGTTCAATGCCATTCAGAAAAGCTGAATTGCTTCATATATGGCCAGGGTTGGTCAGTGTAGAAACGGTATTATTAAAGAAATCGCGGACCGTTGGTCTATAACGAACATGTGTAGACGTTGGCGGGAAATAGCTGCTTAAAATTCTTTTTTTTAACGGAATGTCTGTTTTTTTTGTTTAGTTTGGTTATTATTTATTTATTCTGTTTGGTTTCTTCCTTTTTTTGTCAATGTGTCTTTGTATTTTTTTTTGTCGGGATCAAGAGTCTGAAATAAACGTATATTATTATTAAATACATTGGTTTAATTAAAAGGCAGATGAAGTTCTCTTATAAAAAAAAACAACGCATTTGTAGTTTTTTTTTTCTGTCTAAATTGTTCTTATTATGCTTGTTTATCGTAAAGATTATATAATTAAATAATACCTGAAAATTGTTTTGGGTGAAGTATATAATATCATTTTTTTTATATTTCATTCAACTTCTTGATTATATATTTGCATTTCAAAGTTCTTAAGCGATTTTACCATTATTCAGAAGGATTAGTCAAATCCTGGTGACTTAGATGCAAAGCGAACTTGTTTTTTTATAAAGTACCTACTGGGTATTAGTTTATACATACTTATATGTATATCAACATAATAACAACGACATCTATAATACCGCAATAGCAGCATGTGATATTTGTAAAAGGGTTAAGGTTGAAACTCAGACGGTTTTGTTACCATAACCGTAACGTGACCAAAAAGATTCAGCTTTACAATTCAAACACAAAAAAAAGGGGAAACAAATTATATTTTGATACATTTGGAATGTTGTTACAACATTTAATGTTGTTAAGTTAAAAATAAAACTTGTGATTACTAAGTAATTCGATGTTATGGTAATTTTAACAAACCCGTGTATTTGAACTACATAAAATATATTTCATTTTTCAAAAAAATTAAGTTAGTGAACCTTATTTTTGGCCCACTGTGCATCGATGACAACAGTCGCTAAAACGCGGTGCAGCATTGATGCGGTTGCTAAAACGCGCGACTCCGATACAGCGACCGAGCGCAAGGAGTAGCTCAATGGTCGCTAATGAGTTGCTAAAACGCGATGCAGTCGCAAAGTTGCCAGTCGTTGCAGCTAGAAAACGCTAGTGGGCGGAGGCCCTTAACGATAGGAGATGAGTGGGTGCTGTTCTTACCCGGACACTTCACGGGAAAAAAAACAAGGGATCAATAAAACTATTGCACTATACTAATTAAAATTATTATGTAATTTTTAAGAAAACGAGTGATTGTAGGCCTTTGTCTAAAAGCTATCATCTCAATCGCTAGTAAATTTTTGTGAAGAATTATCTTTTTACTAAAAATTCGACTGTTTATATTTTGTTTAACCAAACCCTAATAACTTGAAGTATTAACCTTTGCCAAGCAAAAGGGCATTAATGGGCTCATTAAATATTAAATCTTTCAGACATACTTTCAAATTCATCAATATAGATTAACTATATATGTAATGCATTATTCGGCTACAATTCGGTATTCGGCCATTATTTTTAACAAAGAATAGTTTGATAGGTTCTCTCTGATACTGAATTTTTAAGTCTGATACTGAATTAAAAAACGTGTTTCTATTACAAAATAAAGTATCTAAACCACATCCACCTAATGCCATCGATATCTGGTGCATTTATGCTTAAACCACTTTTTCCTACGCCTAACAAAGTCATCACCAGCCGGAAGAAGTCTACTACTGAAAATATCATCATCACCAGCTGGACTTGCCATTTAAATCTATTAATAATGTGGTTGAAAAGTCACCTAAATCGGTTACAATCACTAGATATTCGATGCATCACTAGATAAACAAACGAACAACAGCAACTATTAACTATGACAACTTGACTTTAAAGATAATATGCCACCATATGGTACATAACAGGTAAGTTAGACGTAAGTAATTCTACGAGTACCGTCCGAAATACCGAAATCGATAGTTTTCAATTGGCTAGAAATTATTAAAACTGCTGGCGCGGTCGCTGCCGCAGCAGTGGGTAGACTAACCGTTCGATATAAACTTTTTTGATATTAGTCAGCACCGGTTGCACGTAAATCTGCCCTTACAGTGGTCCCGGCAACTTTTTCAATTTAACAGGTAAGGATAAATCGTTCATTCTTTTTATTTGAACATAGAACTGATATAAACTCCCCCCAAAGTTTAGAAGGTGCAGGCCGGTATTGTTTGCTCCCTGTTAACTTGGAAAATCTTTTGCTAGGATTTCCGGTGCGTATACGCGAGTGGGTGTTCTGTAATTGTCAAATAATGTATTGTGCGTTGTAAAATTAATTGAATAATATTATTGAAGATCGATTGTATTAAAATAAAATAAAAAAAACTGGTCAAGTGCAAGTCGGATTCGCGCACCGAGGGTTCCATACCATCTTTGGACGTATTAAAGTAATTTTACTATTCATGTAACAACCACCTCAGATAACAAAAAAAAACAAACCGCAAACCTAAGTTTGTTTGTCGAGGTTTTTTTTAGGATCACTAAAAAACTGTACTATTCAGAAAGCTCATTTTATTTTTCCTGTAAAATATAGATAATATACTAATAATAATATCTTGGGACAATCAACACACGGTCATCCGATCCCAAACTAGGCGGAGCCTGTACTATGGAAACCAGACAACTGATACTAATATTTATATACTTCTTTTTTGTAAATACATATTTACATAAATAGATAAATAACACTCAGACACTTGGTGGGAATTGAACCCACGACCCATCGGGTAGCAGCCAGGGTGTCTAACCACTAGACCAACGGGCCCGTCATAGATAGACATTTATTACCCATAATTATTTCAGATTTTTCTCTCCACAAACTTCGGAGATAGGGGGGGGGGGGGGGGTTATTTTTTGTCATTTTTTATTATCAGCCAAAAATTACGTGACATAACCCAAAATAAAAATCTATTTTGAGATGTACAAATGAAGCCCTTTCATATGATACCCCACTCAATATAGTAGTCTCACTTTGAAATTTTGGTGACCCATTTCGACCCTCATTATAAAAAAAAGTAAAAAAAAAATTTTTTTTTTCATTTGCGAAGAGGTTGAGTAAGTAAGATCTAAAACTATTCCAAGTTTCAAATCGATACCATCAGTGGTTCCTGAAATATATAGGTGTGACAGACAGACAGACGAAGTCAGACCCTAAGGGCTCCTTTTTTACCTTTTAGGTATGGAACCCTAAAAAAATATCGTATACATGTTGCATATTTTTTACATGTTCATTCTTCGTTCTGCGTCCTATACAATAATTTATATAATTATTCCAAGACCATAACTTTAGTTTGGTTTCTGTTTTTTTTTTGTCATTAAATATTTAAGGCGAATCGCGTAATATTACAATTATCTACCTAATTTAAATGCAGGAACTTCAGAGACGACAACAGGGTAAAAGCAATAAAATTTGTAACTGACAAAACTTCGACAACATTCAGATGTTAAATCGATTAATAGGTAGGGTACACAAAAGTTTTTCAATCGAGAAGTTTTCTTATCGATTAGCTCCTCGGCGGCGTTACTGTCATCTAGATGAAGGAGAACTGTTCCAATCGCATCCTTTATACTCGAATGGTTGGAGTCATTAAAACTTTTATCTGGCACAGATGCACTAGCTGTGCGAGTTTATTGTTGTCTACGGGGATGCTCTCAGTGAGCAAAGCATTTTGAGATTACGCTTGAAAGTGTTAATGCAAATCGAATGATATTATAAACCATAGATATGGTATGTTCCTACTAATGCGTGGCAAAAATTGTGGCATATGTACTTAATTAGAATATTTTTTCATATACAGAGTGATTTTTTCAAGAGGTTGTGTATGGTCAAATCCGAAACTATAATAAATAGCGAAAAATGCTCAAAGCAGTCACGGGACCCATTTTGATGAAAATAAAACTGCATCATAGATTTTTCAAAAATCGATATTCTTAGCCAGGAATCGAACCAGTTGATTTTGAAAAAAAACCATCTGTATTATTATACCATCTGATAGTGTTGCTAATAAGGATCAAATTCTGCGAATGACATTATAAGATTATTTGTAAGAGTCCGCTGGTCCGCCGAAAACTGTTATCTAACCTAGAGTAAACGAATAAAGTAATTTAGCGTAGACAATTTGATTAAGATGGTGATCCAAATAAAGTCCTTAAACTCAGCGAGAATAAGATTCGAACAGATAAAATTTCAATTATTTTGTAAACTTTGTGAAAAGAGAGTTGTCACTCTTGAATGCATAAAGGCAAATGATTTGAGGAACCATTTTCCAGAAGCAGGATGCCTATTGAAGCGGACGACAATGCTGCTGTCGGTGGACGGAACCCCATTGTTATACTCGGAAGCCATTATTGACATTTTCAAAGGGCTATTAAATATTTTTTATTGAAAATCGTTTACGAACTTTTGTGGCGAAAAGCAATAATTCATCGGTACCTACCTACTGTACAAAAATAACGGTTAACATGACAAAAGAACACATAATAAATAGTACTTTCAAACGTTTAAATAAAATGTTCAAAAAGATTTCTGTGGTTAAATACCATTTAAATACGAATGATTTTAAATAAAATTCCAAACTTGAATAATGTTGCTTTTATTTTTAATGAGTAATAAATCTACTTCTTGAATATAAATATGAGTTACTTTAAAACTTTATAGTAACGGTGTTAGTATTATATTTTGTACTAGCTGACCCGTGCAGCTCCGCCCGCGCTTTTATTACATTTTGCTCCCCTTTTCTCCCTCCTCCCTAGATTTATCTCTCTCCATATCTCTCTCTCTTATAAAAAAAATCTAATTATATGCTCTTTCTCTCCTCTCTCTTTCCCCCCCCCCCCCCCGCTTCGGTTTCCGTCACACTCCCCCTCTTCCTACCCTGTTATCCCCTCTCTGAACCCTCTCCCCCTCTCTCTTCTACGAACTTGCTCCTTCTCACTCCCCCCTTACTCCACCTAACTCCCCCGATCCCTCACCCCATCGCCCCCTTCTCGAATCCCCTCTCCCTCTTTCTCCTCTCGTGCACCCTCCTCTCGTTCTATATATCCTCGTCAATCATGGTATCAACGGCATTAAATATACTTTATGACCTATTCTCAGACCTCCCCGATATGCACACATAATTTCATAAATATCGGTTCACCCATCTATTTACTGACCTTGCCTTATGTAGCTTAACCTTAACCTAGCGGTATGAAATTTACTGTATGACCTATTCTCAGACCTACCCGATATGCACACTTTCATACAAATCGGTTCACCCATCTATTTAATGACCTTACCTAACGTTGCTTAACCTTAACCTACCGGGATAAAAAGTATCCTATGTCCGTTTAGTGGTTCTAAGCTACCTCCCCACCAATTTTCAGTCGAATCGATTAGGCCGTTCTTGAGTTATAAATAGTGTAATTAACACGACTTTCTTTGATATAATATATAGATTAAAGTTCTATAGTTATTGTATGTTCAATTTCACCGATAGATGGCGCTGTTCATAATGTAAATCACGCTAACATCGTAAATTACTGTCTAATGATATTAGATAATGAAAGTTTTAAGTTTTCCGCATCTTTTATTGTTGCGACTGTAATACATACATAATCTAGTTTGGATCCGCTCGGGATTTACAGATTTTAACTTTTCAAAGATATAATGTCATATTGCTATCAGCAAAGTACTTAGAACAATACAGAAATCTAATGAAAATGTCCTGGGTGTACCGGACCAGCTTACCCCTTACAAAAATTGACCCTTCGCCAATGCCATATCTTATGATATAACTAAATGTCTGCTCAGTCCCTATTGTATATAGCGTAATAATACATATCTTAATGATTAACTGATCAGTCTATAATTACCCTATTCACATACAAAGGAAATTACGTGGTAATATGTGCAAGTAATGTTTCACTGCTTAGCCCCTATGAAACATAGCGTGATGTTTTATATACCAACTTACACCTTGACTTCTACACAACACATCAGTGAAAGTCCTATCAAAATCCATGCACGGGTTTTCAAATGATACCTGGACGAACAGAACGACAGACAGACAGACAGACAGACAGACAATAATTCCAAAAAAAATTGTTTTGGCCTCTATGTCGATAGTATAGTACCCCGACATAGAAATTTTGGAAAAATATTCGATGTACAGAAAAAGTGCTCTTTGAGTTTTATTATAGTATAGAAGATAAAGTTACATAATTTAGTAGTACATTCTCATCCTAATAGTAGAATCATCAGTACATAATGAAACCTTTTATTATAAACTTTGCAAGATTGCGATGTCCAAAGCAAACAGAAAAAATATAATCAGCTATATATACTCATAAATGAAGCTGTTTGTGGTAAGGTCTACAGGGAATAATCAGGAGGCGGATTCTTTCCTAATTATTACAAACAGGAAGTAAGAAAAAAAAATGTTTTCGGGAAACAAAGGCTTAATTAGACAAATTTAGCCGGAGGGCAAACAACAAACCATGGTTAAGAGGAAAATATACTAATTTAATACATTCTTTTTAACCCAAAAATTTTACGCAATTTTACGGTGTGTAGTCTCAGGGGAATTATGTATGTAGTTAATACAGATGTATTTTCTTGTGAAGGTATAAAAACACAATTTCACGGTGAAAACCCGAGACGAAATCGTACTATGATTTTCACTTAAGCCTCTTTCTTACCCGTACCCCTTACCTCGTAATTCGTGGTGCCTACGTGGGCACTTACCCAAAATTAGTCACACCGGCCCACAAGCCCGGCTCGTGTGGTCCGCTTATAAATATACATTATATGCCCTTATACGATCGGCCACCGAATTTACTCCGTCTCACTTAAATCTGCAATACTACATTTTCTTTAAAGAAAAACTATTTTTATAAAGTAGTTAACTAAAAAAGTATGACTTAAATTTAATTCAGGGTATAACAGTATTGCGAGTGATCGATCAGACAACGGCAAGACTCAGCTTCGATTCTAATCAAGCAAATTTTGAAAGTGTTTTAATGATTCGACTTGGATGTGTTAGAAATTGCGAATTGAAGATAACTGTATCTTCAATTCGCAATTTTTATTAAGAACTGTCTTAATAAGTATATCCTAAGTACTTTGTTACCCGTGGGGTGCCCGGGTAAGAATAGTAACCTTCCCATCTCCCCCCGTTCGGTGTCCATAAGAGGCGACTAAGGGATAACATGAAGACGGGCAGTAGCGTCTTCCTATTCGATTACATACTCCCTACACTGATCCAAGACGCCAAGCGCGGGAATTATGGCAACCCCTACCTTCTAGGGGAAGGCTTTTGTCCATCACTGGACGCCTTTCGGCTACTGATCAAGTACCTTGTAAGTCATGTGGGTACTATTTTTGTGTCCGAATGTTATTGTTTACATTTTCTTTTGTTGCTGTAAAATTGTACTATAAAATTGACGTAATGTAATACCTGCTACGTTGATGTAAACAGTAGTTTAAAGTTAGAGGTTGTGGTAATTTTACTTATATAGAAACGAAATTGCCGGCCACAGTAGGTAGGTAATATAACAAGCTCGCAAACTAGGCTAAGCACTAAACTGTGACCTTTTGAACCCGTTATAAAGGGTTGGCCAATATCTACGTGTGAAAATCCACAGGAATATGGTAGATTTCGTAACTATGTAATATGTATTTATATTTGACTTCTAATTTATTATTAGTTGAAATGGAGTCCGCTAAAAGAGGTTTCTCGAATGATGTAATAAAACCAAAATTATTTGCCGGACATATTCTGGATAGTAGTCAAACAATCATCATCATCAACCAAGAACCCCCCCCCCCCCCCCCGTTAAGGGAGGGGTTGCCATAATCCCCACGCTTGGCAGGCGTCTTGGGGATCGCAGTATAGGTGGTAGGTAATCCAATAAAAAGACGCCGCAGCCCGTCTTCTTGCTTTCCCTTAGTCGCCTCTTACGGACACAACGGGAGAAAATGGAAGGGTGCTATTTTTATCCGCCAGACAGTCAAACAATAGTGCACAATAACCCTGATGGTAAGCAAGACGACTAGCAACGTGTATTTTACATCGGGACATAGCAAGTAATATTGACACATTGCTTTCAGGCGGCGGTTGTATCTCTGGAGTCGCTGGCCGTTTGTAGTCTGGGTGTGGTCTGGGCCCTAGACGTCCTTCAAGTACGGCGGCGACTCCGAGTACGACGGCGGCGGGTCTCCCTGTCATGTGCCGATACGGCAGCCGAGGTGGTTTAAGTGGGTAAAAATTACACGGTTAATCCCGCCACCGCCAGAGATTTTTTCGCGGGGGAACCTTCAATAGGTCCCGGGGACCATTAGGGGTCAACCGGGGTGTGTGGGACTCTTACCCACTAAAACACCCGCGGCTGTTGCATCGGCAGATGAGAGGATACCAAGGCTCTCCGGTGGGATCTGCATCAGGAGCCCCGCAGTGCCTTGCCTTTGAGCCCGCCACCGGAGGACGCTTTATAGCCCCGGGAACCAGATACGGTACTCACCGAGACGGGGGTCACCGCCATCCTCCTTGGAGTTGCCGCCGTACTCAATTAACGTCTTAGGGCCCGAACCCCGAACGTCCAGCGACTCTGGAGGGGGGTCTCGAAGACCTATTAAAGTGTTTCCACCACCAGAAAAAAAAAAGTTACTGCTATATTATCTTTACGGCCCCTTCCGGCATATCAAAGTATTTTGTCCCCGAATAATACCTACGTTTACATGAAAATAAATCAAACATGACAACGTCCTTCCCGGTAGGCTTGCAAATATTTGTCCTTCTCGCGTAAACAGTATTATGTCCGTTTTCATTATTTATTTGGCCTATTATCCTGAAACATTTAAATTATGTTTTATTTAGATATGATATTTAGCACTTTTCCGTCGTTAGTATGATTTCTATTAACATTTGTGATTACTATGTGATTTTGGTACCTTAAGTATGTAGGGGAAAGCACGGCAAAACGGCACAGGACGGTAAAACAGACCAGTATCATCTTGGAAAGTACAAACTCCATCTACTTGTTCTTTGGCAAATATCTCAGTCACCTCTCTCCCGGTTTCGGTCAGCGCCGGTAAAACTGTCATGCGCACGCTCACGTTTTTATCAACGAAAGTCATTTTTCTGATGTTTTTATGTAAAAAACAGGAATTTCGTTAAGCTGTCTCTTTCGTCTAGTCTTTGATATCCCTTACTCTGTGTGTTCACATTAATAACTGACAAGTAATAATTGTTTTTACAATAAAACATTATGAGATTGGTGTTGTAACTTTCAAATTATCCATTGTTTCTATAACTAATCAAAAGGCAAAACGGCTTGGGCAAAATGGACCTGAGGTCCATTTTGCCTTCACTGTTTGTTTTACACTTGAATATTTTTCAATAAATTAACACTACTAAAGATTTTTCGCACCAAAAAGAGACTAATGTGACTAATAAAATGAGAAGCAACCATCTATGATGCTCGGGCATCGTCGTCGATAGTTGTAACTCAATCGTCCTTATCAAGTAATCAAAATTTGTTTCTCGTTACTCCTCCAAAAGATATTATACTGTTTCCAAAAACCTCTAAAACGCAGAAACCTAATGTCAAACGAGGAAAGTCGATGACTCTTCCTCGTTTCCTTACCGCGAAGAACTTCATAAGACAACTCAAAATATTAAAGTGGATAGGATAATTTAAACATTTTTTAATGGTACGAAGAAACCAGTAGCTTCAGAAAGGAAAGGCACCTTGCCTTTCCTTTCTGTACCTACTGGTTTCTTCGGGCAAACGTAAATACAAGGCTGACGCCAAAGGTAGGGCAAGGGTAAAGCAATGGAAAAAGAAAGAGATTCGTAAGAAGGAGAAGATGAAGATGCTCAGTGTTTGTGTGGTGGTTTATGTGGTGATTACAATATCAATGTATTAAATAGAAATAATACCTCATACGAACTAGAAAATTTTCTCATTAGCTATAATTTAAAATTAGTTATTAACCAACCTACCAGATTATCTAGTGGTTCATGCATTGACAATTTTGCACATAATCTACAAAACGATTGTAAAGTCGAAGTTTTGGATCTCGGCCTTTCCGACCACACATCCCAAATTCTTAGAGTACCAACATGTAAGACGTGTATACTTAATTATTGGAAATTGAGGATAAGAGATTACAGTAGAGAAAATTTGATTAAATTTAAGCATTGTTTACAAAACCTTTCGTTTACAGAGGTGTATGAAGCTAATGATCCAAATAAAGCATATAACTCATTTATTGACATATTTTCGCTCTTTTTAAATCTGTGCTTCCCATTCAAGACAACAACTGTAAAAAATAACAAAAAAATTAAGTGGGCATCTCGGGGCATTAAAAATTGCAGTAAAAAACACAGGCAACTTCTTTGGCAATATAGATGTAAACCCACCCCAGAAAATAAACATGCATTTAAAAAATACTCAAAACTTTATAAAAAAATTATTAAACAAACACAAAAAGCACAAAATAATTACTATATCAAAACTTCTGAAAATAAATCAAGGGCAACTTGGCAAATTATTAACCAAGCTAATACAAAATCTTTGACAAATCAAATATTGACTATAGAAAAAGACACAATGACCCTGACAGATCCTATCGACATAGCGAATGCTTTCAATGACTACTTTATAGATGACATTGAAAATAATATAAAACCTCCCACTCAAGTACATAATAATACATACAGTAAGAATGCTCACTCAATGTTTATGCCACCTGTAACAGACAATGATATTAAATCAGCCATAAAATCGCTAAAGAACACTAAAACTACTGGGTATGACGGAATCTCTACTAAAGTCGTTAAGCTCGTCAGTGAAATAATTGCTCCAGTCCTAATATATATAATAAATTTATGTATTATTGAAGGAAAATTTCCAGATAGACTAAAGACAGCCATAATAAAGCCACTTCATAAAAAAGACGAGGTAACAAAGATAAAAAATTATAGACCAATTGCCAAACTATCAATCTTTTCTAAAATTATTGAGAAAATAATGCATAGATCAATATTTTCATATCTAAATAAACATAAATTAATATGCGATGAACAAAAAGGATTTAGAAAAAATATTACGATTAACATGGCAATATACGAACTACTTAATACTATTATGTCTTCTGTCGATAAAAAATCACCTATATGTGCCATTTTCACGGACATGACAAAAGCGTTTGATCATGTGGATCATAAAATCCTTCTAGATAAGCTACATAGTTACGGCATTAGGGGAAATGTACTAAATTTGCTAAAATCATATCTAGGAAAGAGGCCACAATATACAGAAATCACCAGAATATGTCCAAAGACAAAGATGGAATAACATACTTATCAACACCAAGATACATTAAGTACGGTGTACCTCATGGCAGTGTTTTAGGACCTCTGCTCTTTCTGATCTATATAAATGATCTCCCAAGATCAGTATGCAATCCCATGATTTTGTTTGCTGACGATAGTACAGCGGTTGTGGAATGTAAAAATCGACATGAATACCAATCTGACATAAATAATACCATTGTTGACATAATAACTTACCTTAATAATAATAATTTAATAATTAATTTAAATAAAACAAAAATCATGCATTTTTACCAAAGAACGACATTTGATCATCTTGACATTAAATATAATGACCAAACGATAGAAGAAGAAAATGTTGCTAAATTCCTTGGGCTTTGGTTAGACAACAAGCTAACCTGGAAAACACACATAGAATTATTATGTAAAACATTACATTCATCCGCATATGCATTATTTAGACTCTCAAAAAAAGGAAATATCGAGACACTATTAACTGCGTATCACGGATTGGTAGCATCAACACTAAGATACGGTCTTATTTTTTGGGGACTCTCAACGGACAGAGACGTCGTATTCAAAGCCCAAAAACGATGTGTAAGGTCAATGTGTGGTTTAAAGGCACGGGATAGTTGTGTACCCATGTTTAAATTATTAAAAATATTAACGATGCCAGCACTTTATATTTTAGAAGTTGCAATTTTTGTAAAAACGAATCAAATTTTATTCAAAAAGTTCACATCAATGCGTGGTGCTCCAACCCGCACACAATACTGTAACATGTTATGTGCTCACAAATGTAAAACCGCTTTAGCCAAAAAAAGTATCCTTGGGATGGCACCACAGATTTACAATAAAGTACCCAATAGTTTAAAAGAACTAGATGTAAGTCATTTTAAGAAAAAACTGACGCAATTACTAATTGACAAATGCTATTATAATGTAAATGACTTCCTGAATGATAAATTAATATAATAGAATTTATAATGTAATTATGACAAATTAATATACTTAATAGAATTTTTGTACATGTATTTATTATTTTAATAGAATTGTTAAGACTCAAAATTACGCAATATATGTATTTCGTATGTCGTGTGGCGGCAGTACATAGAGAACGTAAAATGATCTGTAAACACCTTCATGTATATCACCTATGTACACGAAATAAACAAATTTGATTGATTGATTTGATTGATTGATTGATTGATTTGTATTGTTCACATCTGTATTCAGAGTCCAAAGAAGGCTGGAAAGTATCAAAAATGTAATAAATGGGCTCAGTTTCATTGCGCCAGCGTTGACGATGAAGACAAAGACACTAATTTAATTTGTGAAAGATGTAAGCCATGTTACCTACCCATGTGTGTGGTCCATTTTACCTACCCATGCGGGCAGAATGGACTAAAATCCGCATTTTGGAAATCATCTAATATCTTCTTATTCCTGTGATTTCATTAAAGTCTAAATAATTAATATTGTAGAATAATAAATCCTTGTTAATTTGCTGCAAGAGCTTCATAAATAAAGTTATTGATTATTTAAATATGATTCTTTTCCCCTTAAATGTACGGTTTTGCCTTGATTTCCCCTACATACAGTTCTGATGTAAAAGGTACCCCATCACCCATGGTCAAATTTTGGCGACGGTTTTCCATGGAACAAAAAGTTTTGGAATGGTACAAGGTTTTTAATCTTCTTCTTTCCACAACACAGAGATAAGCATCTCTCAGAGGAAAGATTGGTAAATCAGCAAGATTATTTAGGACTGATCGTCCAGGAACCGGCCGGCGGACATGAATTAGTACTGTGCCACTCGAAAAAGCTAATCTGCGCACCCGACGGTTTTAATATAGTGGTATTAAAATTAAGGTTGTTAAGGATGTGCAGTTTTAAGGTAGAACCTTACGTGTACGTCTTTATAAAGTATATATTTTGCTAAATAATTTTAAACTTGCAGCGTATTGTCAAGTCGAATTTCGCCTGAAACGGTATAACTAACGACCTTTGAACAAACAGTGGACCTAACAATGATTGGGCGTAGCTTGGGTAGCTGACCGTAGCTAGATGGCAGGCAGCTGATGGGACGTTCTCACTCTCAACGGCCGGGCCTACAAAACCCATTGTTTGCTTGATAGAGAAGCTACTGTTTGCGTTCTTAGGTCACCTTAAAGTAGACGTTGTTATAAAATACTCGCCTTTCAATATAAAATTATTAATCATAGCTTGTTTGTTTATTATTAGTTAAAGCCACACAATATCTATTAATTAGTCGGCTACGGTTTCATTATAAAATTTATTGAAACTAAAATGTCTTTAATAAGATTATTAAAATTTTAACTAATATTTCTTCGCTCCGAAATAATTATTTTGTCTTTACATGAATTAGGTGTCATACATTATTTTGTTGATCAATTATTTTTAATTATTTGTGACTCTTCAAACTTGAAAATAAAACCCGTTAATTTTGAATATATTAAATTAGTAAATTGAATTGGTAACAGCACAAACATGGGTCACATTTTCTGTTTTTCTTTTTGATTAGGAGATGGTGAGCTAAATAAATTAATTTCCATTAAAAGACAAATTTCTCTCAGTAAAATACGAGAGTAAAATAATTGCACACATTTGATGTTAAAAGGGACATTAAGAAGTAACATTTATAAACGTTTAACTATTAATACTATACCTACTATAGAAATATACTTTTAACAATCAATTAATCTAAAAGTCTTTCATAATATAAAGTCCTTTGTTGACTATAATTTTAATTATTAGCGAATAAAAAAAATACATAAACGTTCGTGTCGGGCACGCAGCAGGCGCTGTCAACGGCCGGGGTAAACAATTTCTGTGGCTTTTTAGAAAAAAATGCCATGAAAGTGTTCATACTTTCATCGCTTGGAAAATAAAATGGAAAAATGTTAAATTGGAATACACTTTTATAGACTAATGACAAATATTAAAAATAAAAATAGTGTTTTTTTTTCTTTTTTCACTTATAAAATGGAATAGAATAGAATGAATTTTTATTTCATACAGATTACACAACAAATAACTATAGTATTTAATGCACGTCGTCTGTGAGCACGTTATGATTTTACACTTAAAGAACTATCTTTATTATAAAATTCTCTTCTTTATTACGTATTATATTATTTTGCTAAGACACAACTAAGTATAATAGATATTTTGCCCTTAAGCAAATAGTACTCCAAGGATTCTACCAAGTACCTACATACTGAACTCACTAAAATATAAGCGATACAGCTGACGAAATGTAAATAAAATATTATTGACCATGATTCGTCCAACTTCGCAGGTATGTAGCAAGGTGGCAAGAAATTGTATCTCTTTTCAACATCATAATTCCAAGTTTCATGAAGAAACCAGTACATTGACGCTATCCTTCTATATTACTTATTACTTATTGTGAATTTTGAAGTTTTTATTTACGTCCCAGCTGAACTGAAACCTTTTTATTTTGGCGCTATGTTAGCGTAAATCAAGATAACCTCAATAACAACGGTATCTCAATTAGATTATCTATCCACCGGAATGTATCAAAACACAGTTAATATTATAAATCAGTTGTTCAGAAATTTAAAAATAAATGAAAAGCTATATCTTTTATTATTTTATTTTATAATTTTTACACACACAAAAACGTTAAAGGAAAACGGAGATATAGGAAAGAATAGTACAAAGGCACACTTATTTGTAAAGAAATTTCTTCCAGCAAGCTTGCGAGTAGAAAGTTGGAAGAAAGAAATGGGACGTAGTGTGTATAACAAATATAAATATCCAACAAAATAATTAATTTAAATACATTATCTAAATAAAATACATACAATGACATATATACTTAATACCTATAATAAACCTAAACTATAGGTACTAATAAGTATATTACTACAGAATATACACTACAGAAGATAAATACTATACATATATAACAAAATTTCAAGATGAAGATTGGTTGCTGTTAGAAAACTCATGTTTGAATTAAGCTCGCCAATGTATATGCATTTACTATCTTTTAATTACTGTATCTGTGTTTCTTTGTGTACAATAAGAATAAATAAATAAATAAATAAATAAATAAATAAATAAATAAATAAATAAATAAATAAATAAATAAATAAATAAATAAATAAATAAATAAATAAATAAATAAATAAATAAATAAATAAATAAATAAATAAATAAATAAATAAATAAATAACTAAATAAATAAATAAATAAAGATAGTGCTCTTATCCTTATCCTTTATCATCGGCAGCTGAAAAAGTGCGAAAGACATCCACTGCTGAACAAAGACCTCCCTTTAGACCCTTTAGGGATTGCCATAATCCAAGGTAGGTAATCAATGAAAATATGCTGCTGCCGGTCTTCTTGTTTTCCTTTAGTCGCCTCTTACGGACACCCAACGGCAGGAAGTTGGAGGGGGCTATTCTTACCCAGACACCCCACGGATCATCGAGTCACGGGTCAGGGAATATCCCTTATAAGGCCAACTAATGCTACAATTTTATTGTTTTACAACTTATACCGGCGACTTTGTCTGTTTGTATTTCAGGCCACGCATTCACGTACTACATATTTCTTCTTAATACGTATCCTTTAGTATCCGAGCCCATAGCGGTATTGTTGTTTCGTGTAATCTAAATTGATATTTACGCAAAAACACGGTCTAATGCTTTTTGTCTTCGCGGACAATGGAGAATAGATGTTGTGTGTACAATGTTATTTCTTGTTTGCTTCTGCTATTTTAGAGCATTGTTTTTGGGTTCTAAAAGTTTTTGAGTGTTCTGTAAACAATATTAAACAATATAATGATACATATCATACTAAATATTATCGTTTTTAAATACAGACACTGAATGTTCACTTACTTGATCATCCAGCGATTGATCAAATTATGCATTTGAAAAAGCGTTACAACTTTCTAAAAGAAGACAAATCTATCTAAATGCCGATATTAAGGTCTTGATATAAATTACGGTTCGAATCAAACACAGAATTTACAAAAACCTCAAATAAAAACGGTAATACTTAACTACTATATTGAAGCAATGCACAAAAGTACCAAAGTAGGCATTTACGTATGAATGACTGTGAATCCGTCATAAAAAATGTATTTTAAGACTGAAAATGCACGAGCGAACCATTTTTCTGTGTCACTGTACAAATAGCTGTGGGTAATGACTTGAATCTAGAAAGCCGGTGGATGTTCTTTCTATTTGCAAGCCCCACTAAAGTCTCGCCGAGAAAAATATATTCCAATTTAACTGAGATAGTGGTGCGGACGAGCGCGTTGTGCCAAAAGTTTCCATTAAAAAAACGTTGTTTCCGACGCGAGTTTTATGTAAAAGATACGACACGACACACTTGCGTACCGTCCTTATGCATAATGTTATGTTATACCTATAATTTCTTCGTAATCTTTAAACGAATAGTTGAGGTCTCTCTTTTCATTTGCCGGTAAAATAGTTCAGAATTTATTGGGAAATATCGCGTATTGTCTAATATAATTCAAGTATTAAGTTATCGCAATTATTACATTGATTAATTTTAAAATTTAACATTAACTAAGATACAATACAAAATTAAATTTATATTCTCGTGAGTTAATGGAATTTTTAAGGTATCATAAAAATATGTATTATACAAAACCAGCTTAGGCAATTTTATTTATTGGATAAAAAAATGCTAATAGAGAGGCGCTTTCAAAAAAGTGTTTGATAAAGTATTTTACCATAAATTGTATATCTACCGGAAAGTCTAGAAAGCGGTTTTGACCATGATAAATGTGAATATGGAATGAAGTGTAAGAGTAAAAAATTTTGCGGAACTATTCATGGGTTCTAGCTGAACGTTTTCCTCAAATTTGTTTTACTGCATGTACAACCTCTAAAAATCTGAAATAACTTTTCTATTTCAACCACCACAGCGGAATCAAGCTCAATTCCATTCTCTTGTTATCGTATTTTTTTTATTATAAATACGAGTACTTGACAGTGACTCATTTTTTTAAATAAAAAACTTATAAAGCTAAACATTAACTTATATAATATTATTTTGAAATCAACGTATCCAGAGATCAGGCATTCAAGTGATTGATTGTTTCCATAATATTAAAAAGTTTGAATTGTCCAGATATTATATTAATAAGTCTTATTTAATATTTACATCTATTCGCTACGCATTACTGGTTAAAATATGTGCGGAAAACAGCGTTGAAGTACCTAGCACACTTTTAATAATATCAGTGTAAAGTAGGGAGCTATCTCGTTTCTATGTATCATCAATCATACTTTCAAATCATTTGGGGTAAGAGATAAGAACATTTTTTTGAATACGACCGCTTTTTGAATAGCAAAGATATAGGGCGACACTTCGCGATTAAGAAAAGTTGGAGTGAGTGTTTTTGTTTTATTTCTTGTTACCTGACTGCCCTGCAGGAGGGTTATGTCTTTGTGTTTGTCTGTGAATTTCTTTTTACATGTAGAAGGGGCGTAAGCTATTTAATAATAAAAAAACAAATATGGTGGTGGCTATTTATATTATTTTTTTGTTTAAAAAATCTAATACGAGTATGGACAGCAAATGCAAATTTTATGAAACGCCCACTCGTTTCATTAATTTCCACTAACATAATAATATACGTATACATACATCTAACGTAATATGAAGCTAATTTGACACAAAAGAGCTTACATAATAATTATGTATAAATGAGTACGTTACTGGCGAAAAAATAAAAAAAGGGAGTGGCTTTGAGAAAATGTATTTAGAAAATTACAAGCGTTTCACGATCTTATTCTTGCCTCATTTGTCTTTTATATGGCCGTTACCGTAATGTTTCCCTGGGGGAGCATACTTCACAGATGATAATATTAATAACGGTGCCGACACGAAACGAAAACTGCTCCATTTTCTGATATTTTTAGCGTTATCCTTGCTTAATTGATGTATTTTAATACGTGCAATTTGATGAGAATAATAATAAATATGTCTTTTATAGTAATATGTTAATTTTCACTAACAGCTGAAATATAAGAAAATTCCTAACAATTTTATATAATTTTCGTAACTATTTCGACTATTTTGCAGATTTATTAGTCCCCTGGTTGGGAAATTACTCGTTCCTAATGGTTTTATTTAGGAATTTTATAATTTAAATAGCAACTTTATAATACATTTATTAAATTAATATTTATTAACATACAGCAGGTAAAAAATCAAACTAGCTTATCTAATGTTGTCTTTTACTTACGCGAATATTACACATTTAAATTAAACTACTTTTACGGATTAATAACTAAACAATAATGGTGACTTAAGGACGTTCAACACCTCTGTCCTCCCGTGACCATGGGTGCTGCAAAGCATTCGAGACGTCGGGATAGTAAAATCAAAAATAAACCGCGATAAAATCCGTAAAAGTAGTTTGATTTCAAGCTTATCTAATCAAAAGTAACGTTTATAATTTTTTATCTTTGTATTTTGAAATACACAATTATATAATTATTGGTAGCCGCGGTGGTGCAGCGTTGCTTTGCTGGTGGTTCCGCAGAGAGCAACAACTTTGTGTACTTACTGGTTAGCAAAATGCAGGCCAATCACCCGATTATCTAGTAAGTAAGATGATTCATGCATCATTTGGTTAAAGCAAAAGATGACGTCTCATAATAAGGCCCAAGTGCACCGACAGAAAAACGTCCGTTTATTTCAGCAAAGAATCGATTATCTATTTTTCACCACCGCCATAAACCCGGTTATGGACCGTTAACAGTCCATCTTAACCTAGCTCGACACCCTCAGTCACCGTTAAGGACCAGTGCCGGATTAGCTATATAGCAGGGGTCAGCAAATGCTACGGGGCCCGCGCCCTGGAGGGCCCCGCGCATATAGCAAAGAAAAAAAAAAGAAGTACATAAGATATCGTTTTTTATACCATCCACCGTCCATTTGGAATAAAATTATCTTTCTTTTCTTTTTTAGTTATCCTAAGAGAACATTGGCCGCATCATATTATGATTTTGCAAGTTTTCAACACGACAATACAGAAACTTCCTTGAAAAAGACAGGCTTGAAGACTATATAAGGCATCTAGATATTCTTCTAGATGCCTATACGAGTATAGTCTTCAAGCCTGTATTTTCCAAGTAAGGCTCTTACGCTTCAAGCTGTTCGTATAACCGAACCATTTACAATAGTTTTCAGTTGATAGATTATTGACTACTTTCTAATATATAGTAGGAAGACCAGATCACATTAAATGTTCGAATGGACAAGGGCGCATTTAACCTCGCTCGATTTAAAGCTAAAAGTAAGATCCAACAGGTACCCGTCCTGGAAACTGTTTATGCCGATGATGTCTGCCGCATGGCTGACAGTTTGCAGCGCTTTCAAGGCTATCTAGACAGTTTATACGAATCCTGTCAAAAATTCGGTTTAGTTATCAGTACCTCAAAAACTCAGATTTTGAAACAACCTGCAAAAGGTCAATCTGCAGATGACGCTGCAGTAGCTCTAGCTGAAAAGCCACTGGATGACGTTGTAGCCTTTCGGTATCTTGGAAGTCTAGTGCGCAATGGCAATTGTCTTGATTCTGAACCGGTCTCTCCGGCGAGGCCGAGGGGTCGTGCGTATGCGACGTAGACATGGATCCCCTCGCTGAGTTTCTTGCCGGTTCTTCTGAGTGGGGGCGCGTTGTGAACCGGTGGTAAACTCAATTTCTCTAAGCGGCAGCCCAAGCCGAGGCCGTGCCTCCCTGAGGTGCCCTTGTGCTAGTCGCTACCCCTACACTTCCGGCTGGAGCGCTTTAAGCGCTACCCTTTTTGTCAATACAGTATTAATCAGCAAGGAATTGCCAGATATAGACATACCGCCAAATACATAAATATACTGCCGAACACATAGACATACCAATCACATTCACCCGCTGCTGGTGAGACCAACTGGTACCAAGTAAGTGATCGACCAAGGGTTTAAATGTTCGTGGAGGCCAGCTTTTCTTTAAATGATCCACAAATGATATGAGGACTTGTGTGTTCGCCAGGAATGGCATAATGGCAATGCCTCTTTATGACTTCTGTTCTAGGGAGGCAAAGGGGAAAAAGGGGGGGGGGGGTGGCAGCAAAGATACTATTCTAGCCTCCGCCTACCTACCATATGAAAACGAAGACCCGGTATCAGCACTACTGCACGACCTGGTTAACAACTGCGCTCGCGAAGATCTTATCATAGGATGCGACGCGAACGCCCACCATGTTGCCTGGGGAAGTACAGACAACAACAAGAGAGGGGAAGCACTTCTGGATTTTCTGGTAAGCTCATCCTTACAAATCTTAAATAAAGGCAATAGACCAACGTTTGATAATAAACGCAGAGCGGAGGTCATTGATATAACGCTTGCATCTAACAGAGCGAGCAAAGCGATTAGTAACTGGCATGTGTCGGAAGAGGTTAGCTTGTCTGATCACAACTACATCTGCTTCAGGTATGTAACTTCCAATAGCTATGGTAAGATTCGAAGGAGGAACCCAAGGCGAACCGATTGGGAATCTTTTAGGAAGGACCTTAAGGAACACCTCAGGGATCCTACGGAGCGACTCAACTCAATCATAGATATAGAGTTTGAGTCAGATAGAATTACACAGGCTGTCAAGGCCAGCTGGACCAAAAACTGTCCGGAAAAAGAGGCGGCAACGCATAAGGAACCGTGGTGGTCACCTGCCTTAGAAAGTCTAAGACAGGAGACCAGACGTGTTTTCAATTGGGCAAAGTCGAATAATGACTTTGCAGAATATGCCAAGGCCCTTACGCACTATAGTAAGGAAGTGCGCAAGGCGAAGCGTAGGTCAGGGAGAGCTCACTGCAGTAACATCAACAGTCTCCCAGAAGGTATGAGGCTCAGTAAAGCGATGAGCTCTGCAAAAGTCAATCCGCTATCATCTATCCGGAATGACCAAGGTAAACTCACTGCAACTGGGAAGGAAACTCTTACGCATATGCTAAGGATGCACTTTCCGGATTCGGTAGAGATACAAAATGTGACTGGAAATGTCATCACAATGGAAGAACAGACTGCGAAAACTTCCAAGGATGACTGGCGTACAGCAAAGAAAGTCGTTGACGCAGACAAGGTACGATGGGCAATTGATAGTTTCAGTCCTTATAAATCGCCAGGACCGGACGATATATACCCCATCTTACTGCAGGAGGGTAAAAATACTCTCATACCGCACTTATGCAGGCTGTACAGAGCATGCCTAGCCTTTGGACATGTTCCATCGGCTTGGAGGCAGTCCAAGGTAATCTTCATTCCCAAACCAGGAAAGGAGAGCTATGAGGATACCAAATCTTATCGTCCCATCAGTCTTACTTCATTCTTTCTTAAGACTTTGGAGAAGATGATAGACAGATATATAAGAGATGGCCCACTAAGGAGACGACCGCTCCATGATATGCAATGCGCGTACCAACCGGGTAGGTCTACGGAGACGGCATTGCACCATGTAGTCAATCGAGCAGAACATGCATTGGGGACTAAAGAAATCTGTGCTGCAGCGTTTTTGGATATTGAAGGGGCGTTCGATCGAACGACCTTCGCGTCAATAAGAACCTCAGCACAAAATCATGGCATAGATGCGACAATTGTCAAATGGATAAACACTATGCTACAGGAACGTGTTATTGAAACAAGTTTATTAGGTGATAAGGTTACCGTAAAGGCAACTAAGGGATGTCCACAAGGAGGAGTACTATCTCCACTACTGTGGAGTCTAGTGGTGGACTCGTTAGTAGAGCTAAACAGTGGACCACTGCAAGCGGTAGGCTATGCAGATGATATAGTAGTAGGATTTGGCGTAATGAAACACGAGCGGGCGTTAACAGACTGGTTTATTGCAATGACGAGGGTGCATACATAAAATGTTATAACAAATTACCCACAATAACAATCGATACTCAACACCTCCTTAACTAATTAACATCAAAATAAAACATATCAGAAATACACTGTTACTTAACTAAAATACTTAGATGAATCTTACAAAATGGTTTACTTAGGAACCCTGTGGGTAAGAGGCCGCAGACGCGCTCTGTAATCAACGTTCGGACTCGGTTGGCGCACACTATCGATGTCACTTTGGACATCCGATGTACGCTCATTAACGTCATGATTACGCACGGGGCTACTAGCATCGTCAGAAGTCACCGCCAGAGAGTCGTCATTGACCTCTTGACCTGCATTGCCATTGAATGACCCCAGGGGTGTCACATTAGGGTTGCATGATAATGAAAAACGTTTCTTAGTAGGTACGATCATTTGATCAATATGCCTTCTAACAGAAGCATTCGGCAGGTTCACTGAAAATGAATTAGGGCCTACACGATCCTTTATTTGCCCTTCCACCCATTTATCATTATTTTTTGTATAATCACGGACATAGACAGTGTCCCCCGGATTAGCTAGTCGGGGCGTGCCCCCTGCACGCTCAATTTGTTGCTGTTGTTTGTCGCGGACACGCTCCTCTGTACTCGGCCGCAGGATATCCAAGCGCCCGCGCAGTCGTCGACCCATCAGAGCTACGGCTGGTGCCACTCCCGTGGTAGCATGCTCGCAATTCCTGTATTGGAACAGCATTTTGCTAAGAGCCTGCATAATATCATATCCCTGTGCATACGCTTTTTTAATGCAATTTTTAACCGTTCGGACCGCGTTCTCAGCAGCTCCGTTGCCTTTGGGCCTATATGGGCTAGTTAACGAATGTACGATTGCATTACTTTCGAAATATTTTTTTAACTCCATAGACGTGAAAGGTGGGCCATTATCGCTCACAATTTGCAGTGGCAATCCTAAACGAGCGAACATTTCTCGGAAAATGCCAATCACGTATTTAGACGTGGTGCTGTTCATTTGAAAAACTTCTATCCATTTGGTATGAGCATCGACAATAACAAGGTAATGTTTGCCTTTGTATTCCGCAAAGTCAACATGTAGGCGTTGCCACGGGCGCGATGGATACCGCCACGGAGTGAGAGGAGCGTGCGGCGGCGCGTCGCGCTGCTGGCGGCAAGCCTCGCAAGCCCTGCACATCTGTTCGATGTCCGAGTCGAGTCGCGGCCAATAAACATAATTACGCGCGATACTTTTCATTTTCACAACTCCCAAATGGCCTTCATGCAATTCACGTAATATATATTGCCTAAATTTTGGCGGGATAACTATACGATAATTGTATACAATACAACCGTGTTCCACAAATAAGTTGTTTTTACGATTAAAATAACCCTTTTCCTGTTCAATATCTGTGTGATCTGGCCAACCAAATAGAATATATTGATAGATCCTACGCAATATAGGGTCCACTTTGGTCGCCTCAGCTATGTCTTTATGGTTTATGGGAAACTCATTTTCCAAATACATCAAATAGGATACGGCGCAATGTTTGTCGCCCGTTGCGTCGCGTAACTTAGGTACTTCACGAGCTAAAGGTAAGCGTGACAAACAATCAGCCGGGCCGTTTCGCGCCGAGCTCACCCACTCTATGGAAAAGTCATAAGATGCTAGTCGCGCCGCGTACCGCTGAAGTCGGCTAGCAGCCGTCTGAGGAATGCCAACTTTGTCTCCAAAAATATAAGACAAAGGCTTATGGTCAGTTCGGATAGTAAACGACCTGCCAAATAAATATTGATGATTTTTAACCACTCCGAAAAAAATAGCAAGCGCCTCCTTATCCAACTGACTATAAGACTTTTCCGCCTCGTTGAGAGTACGCGATACAAAACAAACCGGTTTCTCCGAACCGTCGGGATACTTATGCGCCAATACAGCGCCGAGTCCGTATGCACTACTATCGACGCTAAGGATGATCGGTAACGATGGCTCGTAATGAGCCAGACATTGATCACTACTTAAAATATTTTTAATTTTCCTAAAGGCCTGTTCACAATCAGAGTCCCACTGCCAATGTACCTTACCTTTTAATAAATTATATAATGGATATAATATTTTACTTAACTGAGGAACAAATTTCCCGTAGTAATTTACAAGCCCTAAAAAAGACTTGAGCTGATGCACATCGACAGGACGAGGAGCGTTAATTATCGCCTTTACTTTTTTTTGATCCGGGTGCAAACCATCTTTATCAATGATGTGACCCAGATAAGATACAGCGGGCTTGAAAAAATCACATTTTTCTACTTTGATTCTGAGCCCTACGTCTTGTAAGCGTTTCAGCACTTCGCGTACATTTTTAATATTGTCCGCCCTTGAAACGCCCCCTATACAGGCGTCATCGAAATATATGGCGGTCATAGGGACCCCTCTAAGAACGTCTTCCATCAACTTTTGGAACTTTTCTGGAATACAACTCAACCCGTATGGAGTACGGATGTATTCGAATGTGCCAACATGTGTACTAATCGTGGTGCAAGGTCGGCACTCTGGAGATAAAATTATTTGTTCATATGCATGGGCCAAATCAATTTTGGTAAATATTTGAGCCCCTCTTAGTGAAGAATAAAGTTCCTCAATGCGTGGTAAAGGGTACGGTTCGCGCTTCAATTTCGGATTAATTGTAACCTTGTCTTGTAATCGCCACAAATTCGAATACTTCCGCACTTCTTGACAACTGGCACTATAGGTGTGCCATATTCTGACGTTTCAACTTTTACAATTGTGCCCTCATTAACTAGGCGTTCCAGTTCCTTTTCGACAGGATCCTTTAACGCTAAAGGTAAATTGCGTGCTTTGTGGAAGATCGGTTCATCATCTTTTAATTTTAACGTAAACATCTTAGTACATGTCCCTAATCCCTCGGAAAACACATCTGGAAATTCTTGTTTTAAAGCAGCGATTGCCTTATTAGTTTCATCAGTTTTACAGGGGCCGTCAATCTTGTTAACATTTATTTCTATTTTTTTAAGTTTTAAATGACGTAACCACGAGCGGCCGAGTAGCGGCGGCCCGCCCCCTGGTATCACATACAATGGAAGCGCTTGCGCCTCGCGAACCTCTCCCGCCATCTCATAGCGCACTGATACACTGATGAAACCGATAGGCAATATTTTACCTCCAGTATACGCTTTAAATCGTAAATTACATTTAGATAAATCACAACTTTTAAAGTATTTCTGGTAATCGCGTTCATTAATTGCTGATATTTTACTGCCTGTGTCAATCTCAAAATCAATTGGAACTTTATTTACTAAAATGTTCACTACATACGGTTTGTCGTCCTGTCCATCCACGACGATGTTGAAAAAATCACTGTTGTCGCTTTCCGAGTCCATTTCGATGTAGAACTGATTTTTACGCATCTTATTTGATAAACCACTACCGTCACCGGCGGCACGCGCACTCTTACACATAGCCTTCAGATGGCCCTTTTCCCCGCACTCATCACAATTATAACGCCTATAGCGACATTTATCAGGTGCATGTTGTCGACCGCACCTCCAACAATTGCGTTGCTGCCTGTAGTACCGCGCTGCCGAGGCTCCCGCCGGCGCCGCAGTCGGCGGCTGTGCGCCGATCCTGTGCAGGGCGGAGGGCCCCGCGGCCGCGGCCGTCCCACCTGCGCCCGGCGCGGCGCCGCACGAGCCGCTCGCCTCCGCATGCCGCTCCGCAGCCTCCAGCGCCAGCGCCAGATCCACCGCCCGTTTATAGTCTAGATCTTTCTCCGCAAACAAACGAC
Source organism: Furcula furcula (assembly GCA_911728495.1). Lineage (NCBI taxonomy): Eukaryota > Metazoa > Arthropoda > Insecta > Lepidoptera > Notodontidae > Furcula > Furcula furcula. Next base: position 19,499,294 of record OU452244.1, read on the forward strand.
TTCGCATTTCGTCGCTCGCCAGGCCGGAGACGAACTGATCCCGCAGATTTTCCTCCAGTTTATCACTGAAGTTGCAAGTGCTCGCTAAATGCTTTAAATTCTGCAGATACGCGCTAAGTTCTTCTCCCGGTCCTTGACGACGTAAACGAAAAATATGTCTTTCCGCGATGTCGGATCGCCTGGGTTCTAAATGTTTTTGTACGATGGTGACCAGTTCCGAGAAAGATTTTTGTTCCGGAGAATCGGGAGCACATAAGTCGCACATAAGATCATAGGTAGGCTCCCCTACTACGGTTATGAGCGTGGCTACGTGCAAGGATTCTTTAATCTCATTTAATAGGATAAACTGCTTTACACGATTCACGTACGTCGTCCACTTTCGCGAAGACAAATCAAAACAATCGATTTTACCGTACGGCATGATGATTATTACGCGAAATCTATTTTTTTTCGTCGCCAGTAGGATTTGGCGTAATGAAACACGAGCGGGCGTTAACAGACTGGTTTATTGCAATGACGAGGGTGCATACATAAAATGTTATAACAAATTACCCACAATAACAATCGATACTCAACAATAGTCATACAAGTAAATGACAAATTTCCAAATGTAGACTTGCAGACTTGTCCTTGTATGTGGACTTGCTGCAAGGTGCTTTGGGTAGGGTGGAAATATGGTGTAAAAACAATAATCTTTCTATCAATCCCAGCAAAACCGTTATAGTACCGTTCACGAGAAAAAGACATTTAGAGGGCCTTTGGGAACTAGAAATGTACGGTACCAAATTGAAATGGGCTACGGAAGTTAAATATCTGGGGGTAACTCTCGATAGGAAACTCACGTGGCATAGTCATGTTGAAAATATAACAAAAAAGGCCTTACGAGTCTTCAATATGTGCCGTTCTGCCTATGGCAAAACTTGGGGACTCAAACCAAAGGTAATATACTGGTTATATACTACAATGGTGAGGCCTATTCTCACATATGGCAGCGCCGTATGGTGGCCTAGGACTAAACTAAAGATCTGTAAAGATTTGCTTAGGAAGGTGCAAAGAGTAGTTTGCATGGCAATTACGGGTGCCTTCAAAACAAAGCCTACACAGGCTCTTGAGTGGATACTGGAACTAATTCCACTACACACTCATATCCAAACAGAGGCAAGGAAGTCTCTATACAGACTTGCAAAAGCAGGAGCTTGGAATCGTAAGAAGCCCTGCACAAAACACACTTTAATGGATCCCGTGAAAGAACTGGATGATCTAATCACAATAATAATACAGAATAGTAATCACAATAGTAATGGACATGCCCTGTGATAAGATAAATCCAGTGTTCATGTTTAATAAGAGGTACCGAGTACACATACCATCAAGGGATGAGTGGACGCGGGGACTCAAACCGGTTGGTGGAACGCACCTCATATGGTACACTGACGGCTCTAAAATGGAGTCAGGTACTGGGGCAGGAATTTATTCCAAGGACTGCAGGGTCAGTCACAGCATGGGGCATTATGCATCGGTTTTCCAAGCGGAGACCTATGCAATAATTGCCAGCATTAAAGAAATGCAAAGGAGAAATGTTAAAGGTAAAACCATTTACATTCTCAGTGACAGTCAGGCAGCTCTGAAGGCTCTAAACTCCTTCCGAGTTGACTCTAAACTGGTTAAAGAAGGTGTTACAGGTTTGAATGACCTGGGAAGACACTACAACGTCAGCCTCATCTGGGTACCTGGACACGAAGGTGTCGAGGGTAGTGAGAAGGCGGACAGACTAGCAAGGGCGGGCTCACAAAGACAGTTGGTGGGTCCTGAACCATTTGTGGGGATTCCATATGGAACGTACCACCAAGCATTATATGCGCATGCTAAGAATGAACACTTAAAGGAATGGAGGGAAGCGTCAGGCCTAAACCACTCCAAGACTTTCTCTAGCACAAGGCTACACTAGCTATCAGACACCGGTCTCGCCGGCGAGGCCGAAGGGTCGTACGTATGCGACCTCAACGACGTGCATAACCCCACCGAGTTTCTTGCCGGTTCTTCTCAGTGGGGGCGCGTTGTGAACCGGTGGTAAACTCAGCCCTCTCTTAAGCGACAGCCCAAGCCGAGGCCGTGCCTCTCTGAGGTGCCCTTGAGCTCGTCGCTACTTCTGCCGTAAAGGCTAGAGCGCTTCAAGCGCTCGCCTCCTATTGTCCGGTGAAGCTGTAATGGCCATCTGCGGCCAACAGCGTCTATCATTCACAAAAAAAAAAAAAGGGTGGACTGTGGGGTTAAATTATTGAAACTTAACAGATCACAGATGAGGCACCTAATAGGTGCACTCACGGGACATTTTGGCACCAATGAGCACCTTCACAGAATGAGGCTAAGTACTACTGATACTTGCAGATTTTGTAAAGGTGAAAAAGAGTCAATGCGACACATTTTGTGTGGCTGCGACGCTCTTGCGAGACGTAAGCTGAGTCATCTGGGAGTAGCTTATCCTACACCAGATGATTATGCACAGCTCCTAGCTGGCGCAATCGTTGCGTACCTGAAGGAACTCTTTGACACGCCAGAAACAGAGTAAGGGCTAGGGCATGCACAATGGATCCAACTGGGTCGAAGTGCGTTCCGGGGGAAACCGGGCAACAACGAAACAATTTATAGCCACCTATAGAATAGAATAGAAGTGGTCGACCAACGGATCCCTGAATTAGATATTTACATTTACATTATCATTTTTTAATTACATAGGATTTATATAATGTGTCAATCACATTCACCAGGTACCGGCAAGACCGATTGACACCTAGTATTGACCAGCAGGGTCTTACATTTTACCTATGATTTTTTTGTGATTATTTTCCAAGTACATAAACCTGTCAATCATATTCACCTGCTACCAGTGAGAATCAGACTATATTTTATTTCTACGATTGGTTTTGTGAATATTACATGGTACTTTTTTATTTAATTTTTACTAGTTTTTTTAAGCATAATATCAAATACAGACTTTTTGATCATATTCACCAGTAACCGGTGAGACTAATTGACTTACAGCGGAATATATTTCAGTTTTATGATTTATTTGCGAATATTTGCCAAATACATGGACATGTCAATCACATTCACCCACTGCCGGTGTGGCTAACTGACACCAAGTAAAGACCGACCAGTGGTTCGCTATAACTAACTAGTAACTACTATGAATATAAAATTACTTTAAACACTGTACGTTAAAATGATATTGTACGGTGGTCATCCGAATATCTAGTCGACAAACATATCACTTTTAAAGCTAAACTTTGATCACAATTTGCCAAATGGGATTTACTCTGAATACACGTGGTATTTCCAAATACACTTCTTAATTTTAAACCGTTCTGTCTGGTTATTCTGACAAAATATTATAAAATTGCTTACGGATATACAACGAGTAACTTATGGACCAAACTACTTCACAGCTATTTTCACCATTTCCAGCCTGAGTTTGCGGTTACCATTAGTATCTGCTGCTACCATCAGCAACACGTTTTTTCCTTTACCTCATTCCGGTTTTATTCTGCAAAATCCATACTGAAAACAATTAATACATATTAATAATGGTAGTAGGGACAATCCCACTTCTGATGTCAGAATGTGGTTAATGCTACATGTACATAGTATATATATATATATGGGTATGTAAAAACTATGTAAGTTATTAAAAATGGTGGTGATATATGTTATAACATTATTTGTGAATAATCAATCAATCTCTACCAAAGTATCAGATATTAATTATTTGGAGGTAGGTAATTTTAACAGAAAAGGCATAATAAATATTAATGGACATGGATTTATTAAACCATTATTACAATGACTACTCATTATTTCAGATATAATCACAGATAGTAAATATATTGTAAGAATATTACGATAAAGCAATATAATGAACATTAAAATATTATAATCTTTACACCGTCAGGAAACTATATAAAAGTATAGGGGTTACCCCCTATGTGGCCACCTCCAATTCCCCTTGCCACAGCCTTCGCCATCCAAGTCATATATTAAATGACTTATTAATCGTTAACATATAAATTATGACATTATCATAGTAACATCAAACACATAGCAACATAATATTACAACAAGATATGTAAAATACTTAACTCTCAGAGTTCCGTCGTCGATCTACAACCCTCTACTAGGATTACTGTCTATGTTGCTGACTGAACACACTTTCAATACTGTTATTTCTTAGATTCCTTAATACTGTCGAAGATTACTGAAGACTGTCCGTTCTAAAGGTTACATCGTATTTTTATAGCCATTTGATATATAATGTACAAGTACCCCCTCTATCCACTGACGGGGCGAGTCATTTTCCTAACTAATAAATATAAAATAATATTCATAAACAATAATAAATTGATAGAACATTCCATAACATAATTTCATAATGACTAAATGAATAATTACATTATGATTAATTATTTAACACTGATAATAACAAGCAATTGTAGTAAGAGAACATTATTTTGTCTAAAGCATTGTCAACGTCTACCCACAATAATAATTTGCCAAGGCAAAATATGCCGAAAACAGTCATAAAACTACTTTCATATTATTACTATCTATATTTACGTATATTATATATCATAATATACTAATACACGCTTATCTGATACCAAACTAGAAAGAGTCTACAATGGTAACCAGACCACCGATACAAATTATTATGTAGATAAAAAACACCTAGGCACAGGTTAAATAGCAGCCTCCCGTATCCTCCCGTTAGGTGTCCGTAAAGGAAATCAAGAAGACCGGCAGCCCCGTCTTTCTATTGGTTTACTTACCACCTATACTGCGATCCCCAAGAACCCCGCCAAGCGTGGGAATTATGGCAACCCCTCTCTTAAGGGTAAAACCTTTATTCAGCAGTGGAAGTCTTTTGTCTGTTTATCATAATGTCAGGTCAAATATGCAATATACTCATAAATACAATAAATACAATTGTCACGACCTATTGGGTAGCGGACAGAGTGTCTAACCACTAAACCAACGATGGTCATATAGTGAATTTACCATTCATGTAAGCGATTACACAGTGTAATTGGGCCGCGAGAGTACCTTTACAATTGCTACGAATTTTTCCCACAATCTATCAACATTTAAGTACCCGTAGTCGTTACTGTAAATGGTTCTATATTTGTCATAAAATAAGTTTATTGCCGCTTCGCGTTCGCTGTAACGCTTTTTATACAAGTTCTCTCTCGTTAATCTTTGTAACGAATACCTCTTGTTTGGCTCGCAACATCTGTTTCGGTAATAATTTACAAGCCCAGTGACATTTTTTACTGATTGCTGGCCCGATTATAATACTTTTTTTTTTGCTTCTATTTACAGAAGGTATGTGCAGATTCATCAACTGGGATTGCGTAGTATTTTGCCTTAAACAAAAAAGTAACCTTTGCATAAAGGAGACATCAGGTGTTATGATCCGACATAGCCGTCAAACTTGTAACATAAGGGATGTTACAAGTTTTAGACTTTTGTTACGAGGGTTCAATTTAATAAAACAACAGTTTTAACTAAAAATAATGACGTGTAATTATGTCATTTGTTCACAACATTGTTACTTGTTATTCTAAAACCACGTTGTTATTCTAAATAACTGTTAATTAATTAATATTAGAGACATAACTTATGAAACCCAAGTTGCGGTTCTTAAGGCACTGCTCTACACCGACATTATATTATCAGATTACATAAATTCTGGACAAACATCGGGGTTTCAGCGGCGCAGCTGCACGAGTTCAACTAATTTCATCTCGACATGACAAGGGTATTAGTTGGGTCGAGTCGAGGCCCTTTTTATTACTCAGGCTTTCTAGCCGTGCAGCAAAAACCTGCCTGTGTACAAGAGGAATATTATTCAGTCTTGCAAATAACATGCAAGCCTGAAACACTTCAAGTCAATCAAATAAACCTGTGATATGATGGACTGTAATTGAATTACAATGCAGAACAATTTATTTTTTTACGAATATATAATTATGAACGGCAAGGTCTATTGACATGTGTCATACACTGCTAGCAGGATTTTTTAAGATTACTAAAAACTATACAATTTAGAAACATCATTTTATTTTTCCTGTAAATTAGAGATAAACATTTAGTACCCATCACTATTTAAGATATTTCCCTCCACAAACTTAGGATATAAGGGGGAAGAACGGTATTTTTTTGTCATTTTTGAATATAAGACAAAAACTACGTCAATTAAACCAAAATAAAAAAATAGTTTTCAATGTGCAAATGAAGCTTTTTCATATGATATCCCACTCGATATAGTCTTCCTTTAAAATTTTGACGCCCTATTCGAATCCCGATTTAAAAAAAATATGATCTGAAAAATTCAATAAGGTTGGGTAAATAAGATAAATAAGATATAAAACTATATTCTAAGTTTCAATTCGATAGTATGTGGTTCCTGAAATATATAGATGTGGCAGACAGACAGATAGACGAAGTCGGACCATAACGGTTACTTTTTACCTTTTAGGTATGGAACCCTAAAAACGTAGATGAACCATCCGTTTCAATCTAGCATAGACTACCGACCCTTTTAATCACACAGATATTGCATGCCCTGCAAATACTGCTATCTGCATGTCTATACTCAATCTTATGTTTTATATCCCGCATGTAGCTAGCCGTAATGCTCTAATGCGTGTTCGCTCTTAGCCGTGTTAACTGACACAGTTTAAATTTTCAGCTGTGGATTTAAGACGCTACTAAATTATGCAATAATTTGTCTCGAATTAAAGGCTTGTAAGTATTCCTGAGCGGTAGGTATTCGAAGCTCGGCAAGATTTAAGAGCGTCGTCGTTCGCAGAACTGAAAGAGATAAGAGTGGATCGCGCTAAGCTGGTGAATTACCGCCGTTTCTTTGTGTGACGTTGACGCCGGCCCCGTTCGTCCGTTGGAGTAGCGAATAACTTAGTCGTGTGTGCTCGAATTTATTTAAATTCGTAGCATACCTCTCCTGGCTCGAGCGAGTGAAGTTAGTAAGACATCATTAACTCGGCAATAATCGTAATGAAATGTTCTCCGCGACCCAGCTGTGGATCCGTGGAAGACAATATTACGAACCGACTTTATCACAATTTAAGGACGGCGAGAGGGGTCTAAATTACTCTATATTCCCCGAGAATATGTTGTGAAAGTGGAAATAAATTATGTTACAAGCAATCAAGACTATACCTACTGTTCTTCTATAGCTGAGTTGTGAAGATCGCACACACATAGAAGGCCATTATGCATATAGATTTTTGTGACAAAAACACATCGTCCTCATAAGAAATTCACCCTTGTTGGTGGCGTGGGGCGGGGCCCTCGTGAGTTATAACATAGAAAGCCAAGTTTTTGGGCTGAGATTAACTGCGTATTACAAGCGGAAAGTATGCCAATGAGCCGGTGTTCTAAAACTTCTTAATTACTTATGGAGGTTTTTAGGGTTCCATATCTAAAAGGTAAAAAAGGAAATCTTATATTGAGACTTCGTCTGTCTGTCTGTCACACCTATATATTTCAGGATCCACTGACGCTATCGATTTGAAACTTGGAATAGTTTTAGATCTTACTTACCCAACCTCATCGCAAATTAATATTTTTTTTTTTACTGGTCAAAAAAGTACCGTAGTTATTTTTCCAAAGTTTGTGGAGGAGATAATCTGAAATAATTAAGAATAAGAATAAGAATATTTATTCGCCGGAAAAACCTGAGGGAGAACATAAAATAATAACAAAACGTATACATCCATTTCCGGCAAATGAGGCTAACCACTCAGCATATTGCTGCACCGGAATACATATTCCGGTCCAGCGCTGTTTTTCAGGATTAGCCCCTATATAATTACGGGTAATATGGCTATTTATATTTTACAGCAAAAATAAAAACATGTTCTAAATAGTACAGTTTTTTAATAATCCTTAAAAAACCTCGACAGACAAACTTGGTTATGCGGTTTGGTGTTTTTGCTAACTGAGGTGTTAGACGAATAGTAAAATAACTTTAATAGGTATGGAACCCTCGGTGCGCGAGTCCTCGTAATTGGCCAGTTTTTTTATTTTTTGTTACGACCGCCTTTCGGAAGTAGAAACGAATTGTTTTCACATCTCAAAGTAGAAGAACGACAAGAGAAGTTTGCATAGCTAACTAACGCTTACTGCAAAAAGTTTTCTACAGTAGTTTCTTTAGATGTTTTAGTCTTTAGATGGTTACTTGAAAAAAAACTTTTATAGCGTAAAAGAACTAATTGTCATGAAGTGATTTTTTTTTTCTTTTTTGCATGCTATGTACAATTCTAGCAAAAACATGTATGTACTTTATACAAATTGTAACATCTTATTATACCATGTTTTTATGCAAATAAATATATTATGATTAATATTTAATGACAAATTCTTAGTCACAAATGTCTTCATTATATTTAGGCCTTACACACTAAATCATGGGGACTCTTGCACAAACTCAATTTTTACAATTACTATCAGATCATTAGTGATAATTTTCTTTACAGAATCATTCTTTATCTTCTATCTATACTATAATAAAACTCAAAGAGCACTTTTTCTGTACATTGAATATTTTTCCAAAATTTCTATACTATCGACATAGAGGCCAAAACAATTTTTTTTGGAATTATTGTCTGTCTGCCTGTCTGTCTGTCTGTCGTTCTGTTTGTCCAGGTATCATTTGAAAACCCGTGGATGGATTTTGATAGGACTTTCACTGATGTGTTGTGTAAAAGTCAGGGTATAAATTGGTATATAAAACATCACGCTATGTTTCATAGGGGCTAAGCAGTGAAACATTACTTGCACATATTACCACGTAACTTCCTTTGTACGTGAATAGGGTAATTATAGACTGATCAGTTTATCATTAAGCTATGTATTATTACGCTATATACAATAGGGACTGAGCAGACATTTACTTTGCATAAGATATGGCAGTGGCGAAGGGTAAATTTTTATACGGGGTAAGCCGGTCCAGTACACCCAGGACATTTTCATTACATTTCTGTATTGTTCTAAGTACTTTGCTGATAGCAATATGACATTATATCTTTGAAAAGTTAGAATCTGGAAACCCCGAGCGAGTCCAAAGTAGATTAGAAAAGAAAAAGGCAAGGGAAAAATACCATTTCATTTCATATAAAAGCCAGCGGTTAGGTCCGCTGCACCACCAAGGCTACATTTGTATAGGTGGGTAGAAATTGAGAATACGAAATTGCTAAATGTTTACTTAGGTAAAAGACCTAAAATGACTCGAAATGATCTAACAAGATGCAATAAAATAAACAATTACAATTCACACTACACACAATGAACAGCGCTCCAAAAAAATGCTTCAAGGTCAGGGCTCAGGGGGGGGGGGGGGTGTTGTTTCATGAAATTTTAATGAAACCCCAAGTCCAGGTAGTGTATAGGTATTGTATTACTTACAGTCGCAAATTTTCATTATCGAATATCATTAGACAGTAATTTACGATGTTAGCGTGATTTACATTATGAACAGCGCCATATATCGTTGAAATGGAACATACAATCACTATAGAACTTTAATAACTATATTTAGAAAAAGAAAGTCGTGTTAGTTACACTATTTATAACTCAAGAACGGCTGAACCGATTTGGCTGAAAATTGGTGGGGAGTTAGCTTAGAACCAGGAAACGGACTTTTTATCTCGGTAAGTTAAGGTTAAGCAACGTTAGGTAAGGTCATTAAATTGATGGGTGAAACGATTAATATAAAATTTTGTGTGCATATCGGGTAGGTCTAAGAATAGGTCATAAAGTATATTTTATGCCGCTGATAACATGATTGACGAGGATATATAGAACGAGAGGAGGGTGCAAGAGAGGAGAGAGACTGAGAGAGGATTTGAGGAGGGGTGATGGGGTGAGGTATCGGGGGAGTTAGGTGGAGCAAGTTGGGAGAAGAGAGAGGGAGAGGGTTCAGAGAAGGGGCAACTAGGAGAGGAAAAGGGGGAGTGTGACGAGGGCTGAAGTGGGAGGGAAAGAGAGACGAGCAAAATGTAATAAAAGCGCGGGTGGAGCTGCGCGGGTCAGCTAGTATTAGTATATAGCTACAATATAAGCTCTATTTTGTTTATCGTTCTAGCAAAATGAACAAAGTCGATAAAATTAAAAAAAGACAAAGAGTTCATAGTGAGCATAAAAAATTGTCTCGTTAAAGCTTGCAAGATTAAAATGGCTGAATAGTAAATACGTTTAATAAACCACAACCACAGTTTCGAATCTTGCCTTCATGAATAACTTTGCACTTAAAATAAAGTGGACCAAGGATTATCTACAACAAAACACGATCTCTTAATGTATAACTTTTCTTTGCAACGGCGTAATACGGACTTCATGTAAATATTACAAGACATTAATTACTAGTTTAAAATCACCATCACCATGATTTTTTTCACTGTTAATTGTGTATCAACCATGTGTATCCATTTGTTTAATCATGAAAAAATGACTAAAAAAAAAGACTCCAATAAATAACTTTTTAACAGACTTCAAAAAAGGAGGAGGTTCTCAATTCGTCTGTATATATATATATATATTTTTTTTCTATGTATGTTCGCGCATAACTCTGGCAATTATGAACCGATTTGAAAAAATCTTTCTTCCATCCATTCTTTAATCCGTTAATTGGGTCCCATAAAAAAATTATTGCTTAGTAATAAGTAGTTCCTGAAAAAACAAGAATGGTGACTGCGCACTGAGAGCTGCTAGAAAGCCTATATAGATGACGTTTTAGTCGCTCGGACTCGCTCGGTCGGACAAAAATGGTCATAACTCTGGCAAATATTTACCAATTTCAATGATTCTTTTTTTATTCGAAAGAAGAAACCACTGTATTGAGTCTGTATGAATTTTATTACAACCGGATAAGAACTTCCTGGAGGACCATGAACGATGTGGAGGAATTTATCTGGTAAAAACCATAAAACTGATGTTCTCCATTACATTGCTCTGACAATTGTGAACCGATTTCGATGATTTTTTTTTTATTCGAGAGCGTAAACTACTATGATGTTTCCATGCAAATTTCATTACGACCGGATATTTTTTTCTGAAGAAACATGAATTATGTAAAACTATGTAGACGATAATGTGATCTCCTACCTAGATAATTTTACGGTTTTCGATGGTTCAATCTTTTTATATGAAAATATCACTAAAATGTTTAAAGGAAAATCTTTTTAAAAAAAAATTGAACCGACTTCAATATCACTGAAAAGTATAAAATAATTTAAATATTATTGAAGTTGGTGCCAAATATACACAGCAGGTACGCTAACACCAACTTCAATAATATTTAAATTATTTTATACTTTTCAGTGATATTGAAGTCGGTTCAATTTTTTTTAAAAAAGATTTTTTAAATTATCGAGTAAAGTAGTTCATTTATTATAACTATGTCTGTACTGCATCGATCTAGTTATTGTAGTATTTATCACATACTCGTATCTCTTTATTTATAAACTTAGCATCATAAAAGATTGATGATGACATCGTATTGATCTCATTATAAAGTAAACCCCATAAAAATAGGTGAGAAAGATTTAGCTCGTTAGATAATATGGTATAATACTTACTAACACGAGGATCTTATCAATTCAATTATATTAGAGATAGTAAGTACCCAAGTTATTATGCTCAGTATATCCTTATATTATGTTTTCGTGCAAGTGATTTGTTTTATAGGTATGTATGTATGTACGTATCCACTTTTACACACTGAAGAATTAAAAGTAGGAAGATCTTGGATTGATCATGACCATTATTGAATTTTTGCCATATCTTCTCAATTTTCGCACCGTTGTGTTTCAGCGCAGCGTTGTGTTGTGTTGTGAGTGTAAACGTAATAAGATAATGTGTGGTAAGGCGACCGAATTCAAAATTCCTTAAATATAAATGTACTCGTAATGCCTTAATAAACGTAAGACAAGCGAAGTCGGCTTTATTCTCATCTCCCAGTCATTATAATCGGATCTCGCTCAAGCGCGTTCAACGATCCCCGCTCAAATTGATTCAAGGTTAAACCGCGACTAATGTTACAAATCGCGTTCCTTATGTCAACCGTTTTCCGCGACTTAAACATTGCAACTGAGATAATACCTTTAACCGAAACGGTTCATCAGTATTCAGCGGCGGAGCAATTGAAACTGCGGTGGTGCTCGGTCCTCCCACTCAATTTTCCTTGTTCCGACGGCTCGAGTTATTTGCATCACAAAAACACAATGTCGAGGGAACGCGAGATCATTAATCACGCGTAGCGGAACTTCAGCACGGTGGTGAATGGCTTCAACCACACGCGAATGATTCAGACGTTTTGCTGGCCCCGTGGAGACGCGAGGCTACCTCGCCTTCAACGCGTAGTCAGGGCCACTATGAATATACGGTAGGCAGGGCTGATCTAAAGCACCGTGATGACGTCACAACGCTTAGTGCCAGATTATAATCAAAGTTAGACAGTTTCCGACGACGACGTGAAGTCTGCGTGACACCTTAATAATCGACTTCATGAGGTACGACACTAATATGTAGTTGTGTTTTAGTTTTATGTTAGTAAAGAATGTGTTCATTTCAATAATAAAAATTTGTAACAAAAGTTGTTTTTTTTTTTCTACGAGCTCTGGCTGTATATTCAAAAAACTATTTAGTGGTAATTAAAGCTGATACCGTTTTAACACGTCAATGCACGACCCCGCCGTTACATCTAATGGCATTGTGACTATTTTCGACTTAATCTATACTTATAATAAAACTGCAACAGGTCCAATTCTGTACATTGAAGATATTTTGAAAATTATATTTGGAGGGCATTCTATTACCGATACTGAGGCCGAAAATGTAATTTTTTAAATTTTTGTCTGTCTGTCTGTCTGTCTGTCTGTATCTCGGCTGAGCATCACGCCGAAACTACTGGATGGATAGAAACGAAACTTGGCATGATTTGAGATCTTACTACGAGGTAGGACATAGGATACTTTTTATCCCGTAATCTAGCACGGTTCTTTTGGGAGAGGGGATTTGTAGAGTTCACTATATTTGTTAATATTAACACTACACTATATCGGCTCGTTAACGCACACACCACGTCTGACCCGCACAGTGGTTGACACTCGACTGAACTCCCCTCCTACACTAGAGGGGCTTTTATGTCTTTCTCGCATCCCCACTCAGTGCCTGCGTAGTGTGCCCGCTTGAGACGATAAACTTGTCTACCCACAACTTTACTCAATTTACCAGTACACTACATCCCTTCCTTTTTTTGGAAAATTAAATTTTTAATTTAAATGTAAATTAATAATCGCTCCTCAAAATAACAAGTATGTAACTATCATAAAATTAATAATGTTCATTAACTGATCTTATTATACACTGTCCTTTATACATCTCTTTCTTTTTTTTTTTTTTTGAAAATTATAAGAATATTAATGTCAAAATAGACATTCATCGTAATTTAATTAACTAGTTAGAAATTAATGAGTATCTACTTCATAATACCATTTCTGAAATAATATTTTTTCAAAATTCTTTACATAGAAGCATTTATTACATTTTATTAAACTAGGTATTTTATTATATATTCTCGGAGTATCAAAAGCACGTTTCATTTCTCCTGCCTGTGTGGCTTAGTGGAGTGCCCCTGAATTGAGTTTCTACCAAACACCTGATCCCAGGGGATCTCAAGGATAAGGCTTGTATCGAGAGGGAGTGCTGGGTCACTCGAGAAGGATATATTGGCACACAAGTTGGCATGATCTTCAAAGGAAGTTAGAAACACCCTTAAGCATTTCGCCAGACATTCTAAATGTACCAGCTGTGGACAACTGCACTCATGGTTCACTCACCGACGCTTGCATTTAACGCAATAAATAATATCCTCCTGCCACAGCGGCCAATCTCCCACAAGACCAGCCATCGACGCGGGAATAGTTCACCCGCGCGTACACCAATCTTATTATTCTTTCCCTCAAAGGCCAACCCTATCCGAGCAGCTTCCTATTCTGATCTTCCAACGGCCTAGGAACTAAAGTCACAAGAGTATTGATCACAACTATTATAGATTCTGATAACACAAGCTAGCAAGCTAGTAAGGTTCGTATCACAGATACGAACCCACCGCACTACATGAAATATCACCAGAGAACATTCCCGAGTAATAAGAAAGTACAGCGGCAACAATAAAACAAGGCTCGTAATATCCATTGGTCGCATTGGATCTTAACAATAGATTCACTACCACTGCTCCCCGGATAATTAGCGATTATTATGATAGACTCAGTCGATTAAATAGGTAATATTGATAAAAATAACAATTGTATCCTCCACCGAAAAGTTCAAATAAGACCACCGTATTTCGCTGTCAGTCAGCCACCCGTATCAATGACATCGCTAGGACGTCCATCCTACGAGGTACTGCCTCCCCGTGTGTGGATCTATAGAGGAATATACTCACATAGTTTTATTTGCTCGGCCAGTCTGAACAGAGTTGATGGACTCTAGTCAAATAAAGCCAAAACTAAGAAATAAATAGACCGTTAACATTCAATGTTGGGATCAAATTCAAATCTGCTTACGACAGCCAATCAGTTCTAACTCTAACGCATCCTTATCAAGATTACCCACTGATCAGAAAAGAGCTGCCTAAGCCAACACGCCCTTGTAGTTAACTTCGATAAGAAGAACCCTTCCAACTACTCCGCGAGTCTTGCTGTCGAAAAACTTAGTATTGTTCTGAAAAATATTAAACTTTTATAAAATTTAAAGAGCAGATTATTAGAACTTCTAGTCACACAAACTTTACGCCTTACAGTATCACCACGAGTTCCGAAAGAGCTTCAAGGAAACTGAAGGTTCATTAAAATGAAACCCGCTTTAAGATTTTAGGGATGCAACGACGTACCAAAAGGAGAATCCTCGACCGAGCGAGGTGTTATGCTCGGTCAGGGCCGAAGCCCTCCACAGTTGATGTCGGGATGTTGTATATATTCTCAACGTTTGAGAAACTTCGCTTGCGAGATTCAGGATTCGGAGGTGTCGCCATCTATCGCGTTGTATGTGATGCTGCTTGCTTTTCATCGCGTCACTGTACCACCTGTGGCGCCATCTGGTTATGTTGAGTAGCCACATTACTCTCCCCGAAGACTGGAAGTCGATGAACATCTTCATTTGCCAGCTCGTCCTTGCGTTCCAGTCGCTGTGCCAATACCAGTGGATGCAGTTCCAGTGAGTCGAAGCTGATGCTGCTACGTCTTCAGTGAGTCGAGGTGTGCAGTGGGTATGGCTGACGGCTGCTAGGCGTACCGCTCTTCTTACAAGGACCGGCCGTAGTGCAGGTGTGTTGTGCCATGTTGTGGCCGAAGGTCGACCAGGCTTGCATCCGCAGCCGCAATGCGTTGGTCATCCGATGAGGCCGGGATACTGGCTGGCTTGTGACTCGCTGGTTGTTGCAGGAGAGAGTGATGGCGAAGCTGTGCATTGTCCGATCCGAAGGCTGCATGTTCAGTGCGGGATTACCAGTTCAGCCTCATTCTGTGTAAATGCTCGTTTGTAACAAAATGTCCTGTGAGTGCACTTACTAGGTGCCTTATTTGTGATCTGTTTAGGTATAATAATTTAACCCCTCAGTTCACCCTTGTGCTAGAGAATGTTTTGAAGTGGTTTAGGCCTGACGCTGCCCTCCATTCCTTCATGTGTTCGTTTCTAGCATGTGCATAAAATGCTTGGTGATATATTCCATATGGAACCCCACAAATGGTTCGGGGCCAACCAAATGTCTAAGAGCTGGCCTTCGCTAGTCTATCTGCCTTCTCATTACCCTCGATGCCTTCGTGTCCAGGTACCCAGATAAGGCAGACATTGTTGTCTTCCCAAGTTGTTCAAGCCTGTAAGACGTTCTTTGACCAGTTTAGAAGCAACTCTGAAGGAATTCAGAGGCTTCAGTACTGCCTGACTGTCGCTAAGAATGCAAATGGTTTTACCTTTGACATTTCTCCTTTGCCTTTCTTTAATGCTGGCAATTAAGGCATAGGTTTCCGCTTGGTATACCGATGAATGCCCCATGCCGTGACCGACACTATAGTCCTTGAACAACCTCTGCCCTACCAGGGCAACCATCAGATCAGGATCAGTAATACTTGACATTGCTATCTCCCGATTGGCCTCCACCATACACTTTATTGTACGGTATTTTGAACTCATTTGCGATTTTATGCAAGGTATATAAACCCTCATTCGCAATTTAATGCCCGTTCACAATCCAATGTGAACCACTTTCGTACGATATCTAAACTTAAATTGCGCAGGGGTGGCGCAATTTAATGCACGTTTGTTAAACCCTCGCAATTTAATGCACGGTATTTAAACCCTCGCAATTTAATGCACGGTATTTAAACCCTCGCAATTTAATGCACGGTATTTGAACCATCGCAATTTAATGCACGGTATTCAAACACCCACTAGAAATTTGACTCAGCCCAACAAATTGTAATTGAATGTCCTTAGCTAATTTTAATTTGTGTAAATAATACCATGTAGGTTAGGTACTGCAAATTAAATACTAGAACCAATATCACTCAGGTATTTTAAAACAACCCTTACATTACAGATCAAGATAACGTGTGCTAACCTTTTACTTTGGGGACTTGTTCTATTGGGACTAGTGACTTACAAGTAGTATTTCTCGTATAACAATTAGAGAGTGATCATTGAATTTATGTTTCATCTATACCCATTAATCATTGATATATGCAATTACATTTTATTAGGTTCACCTCACAACCTTAAGCAAATTTTGTGGGAAAATCTAATCTGGGATATAATAGCCCCAGGGACATTCATTATTAATATAATAGAATTTTTATTTAGCGTTTACATTTGTGGTTTAGCTGCGCGTATCAGGACAGGTGCCATTTTTATGAACTTTAGAGACGTTGTGGACATACTTATAATAAAACCAACTACACGCCTCAGGCCACGCCGGGTCAGTCAATTATTAGATATTCTATCTGTCTGGGAAAGCGCATCAAAACGCTTCTTTAAACTGCGGAAAGGGCACTACGATCTGTGGTTAAGATATTATTATATATAATATTTCCTTTTTTTTTTTTAAGTCGTTTCGGCTTCCTTTTCGGTATCAAGGTATTTTTATAAAGAAGCCCAGGTTCTAACAACTAAAGTTCTGATATTTTACAGAAAAGATTTTGTGTTTAAACCCGCATACTGTACGTACGCACCTTTGCACGTAATTTTTTTTTTGTTTTTTTTTAAACCAAACTATTCCAAAGTATTAAGATATTTCTAAATCATCTGTCTGAAGCGAAAGATATTATGACAAAATGGTCGCCATCCTTTGACCTCGTTAAGATAGAGGAGACTACTTGAGAATCGAGATAATCATGACTTCACTGTTTTTTTTTTTTTTTTGTAGGTATGTTCACTTTTACATATATAAAAATATTATTTCCAAAAGGTAATCTTTGGACCATGTCAAGATAGAGGCAACTTGAGAATTGAGATAATCGTTTGACTTCACACTTCTGTTTTTTTTCTGCTTTTGTTTAATTATGTTCACTTATCACTTCAATATTATTTTTCCAAAAAGTGAAAAGATTTTAATTGTATGTAATTATATGATCAAATACTTATTTTGCCACTCAATTCTACACACACACACACATATATCACTTGAATATTATTTTTCCAAAAAGTGAATAAACTTACTTAGTATGTGCTTATATGATAAAACACTTATTTTGTCACTTTCAATTATTCAAAAATAGTTTATTATGATTAATTTTATTAACTTATCACGTAATAAAGTATTTAGTCCACGCCACTTATTTGTTTTTAATTTAAATTGCACTTTTATTTATCAAAAATATAAAATTACTCACGGTTTTCACCTCGTCGCCATGTAGAGTTCACTATATTTGTTAATATTAACACTACACTATATCGGCTCGTTAACGCACACACCACGTCTGACCCGCACAGTGGTTGACACTCGACTGAACTCCCCTCCTACACTAGAGGGGCTTTTATGTCTTTCTCGCATCCCCACTCAGTGCCTGCGTAGTGTGCCCGCTTGAGACGATAAACTTGTCTACCCACAACTTTACTCAATTTACCAGTACACTACAGGATTAAAGTCAAAATGGGTACTTGGTTATACGCTTGGTCCGATTTTATCATTTTTTTCTTTATAATTATAATAAATATTTGTAAGGGAACACTCATAGACAGTTGTTAACAATGTTTGGAAATCGATCAGGTTAAGCAACGTTAGGTAAGGTCATTAAATAGATGGGTGACCGTTTAACGCCATTTGAACTAAACGTCTCCGTGCTTCGGAGGGCAAGTACAAAGCGGTTCCAAGTTTTTAACCGACTTTAAAAATGGAGGTTTTGTATTCTATGCGAATGTATATTATTGAAAGTTTAGTAAACGTAAACACAGCGCGAGCGGAGCTGCGTGGGTCAGCTAGTCAGTTTAATAGAATACCTTTTCTCATATTGAATTACTATGCTGAGAGGAATTACCACCAATTTAATGAGAACTTTTATAAATTACTAAGTATTTTATGTCGCAATAATGTTCAATCATAGTTACAGCTCATATTATCTGTGCCTGTGTACTAAAAAGTTTTTTAAGTGCCGGAACAAGCCGCCGTTTTAATTGCACCAACCGGAAAGGGGAGAGATGAATGGAAGAAAACGGTAGAAGCCTTGCCAAGCACCCCACATTATTAAAACTTGCCTCTTACTCCACCGCGCTCCACTCTAGCAACTGCAAGCATAATGAATCGCATCTCGAATAGACTTCAAATAATTCCGTTTATAAAAAATACCGCAGCGAAAATTGGAGTGGCCCGGTGATTTTATCTCCTATACGAATTTCACGCCACCCGTTTCACATCCCTAGTTTGTGCTGGCAAACTTTTTAGGGCACTTTTATTGTATTTGAAAAGCTCAAACGACCTCGTTAGTTTACACGTATACATGTACGTGTCGTTCCGTCACGCACGAGTTTTCTTGTAGCTGAGATGTAACAGTGTTACATACTAATAAGTTAACTAGTTACCCGGATACATTATGCCCGTTTCACATTATTCCACATTATTCCAGTATCTAGTGAGTCACTCCAGCGCTGTATTTTAGCTATTAGAAAACCTTTGAAGTAAAGTAAATACCAGAGGGCCAAGAAGAAAGCAGGTAAGGAAATGGAATACCGGCAATGGAATGGTAAATGGTACTGGATTGCCCTGATTAATGGCCTGGTCTGGATCTCTCGCTGGATCTAGTACATCCCAGAGTCTGTTAAGATTATTTCTGTTGCAATTGCAAGTGCAGGAATCAAGCGAAACCCAAAATATGAGTGACTCCAATAATTATTATTGATTGTTTAGGTGAAAATCCAAGGAAATCGCAAGGTTAGGATGTCTAAAAATCACTTTGCTGTACAATTTTGCCAAATTACATTTCACTTTCAAAGCTTATATGACTAAAGTTCCAATTTTCACAGTGATTGTCGCCTTTAAATATCGAAGACTGCACTATAAGAAAAAGGTATAATTAAAAGCGTGCGAATAGCACCTAGTATAATAATACCACTTTTCGGCAGCTGTTCTGAAAATAGTATATAAACGTTGTTTTTCGTGGAACTTTTTGATGAATAATTCATAGCATCTTAGTGTCTCAGATATAGCTGTGACAGTAAAAAAAAAGCGTTTTTTTACAGCATATTTAACAGAGAACATTCCACTCAGTTCGTGAGCGCACACGTCACGATCGTACGATGCGTGTCGAAGGTAAAGTACGTAGTATGTACATGCGATATCCTAGAAAAACAACAATGAACCTGAAAACTAATTGCGTCCTTGATACAACGAGGTCGCGCTGGCTTCTCTGTAAACATCGTGTATATAAGGTGAGATCCGACTGGGGTCCCCGTATTACCGTGGCCGTCTTATTACATTGTACAAGTACCTTCACAAAGCCTCCGGCGTGCCTTATCTGTGGTACCACGAGAGCCTCATAAGCCCAGGTTGTTACCTCGGAACACATTGTAACACATTATGCGCCAACGCGACGTCGACCTAACGCTGGCATCCGCACGTAATAAGAATGTATAGTCTTATGAATATTTTGCTCTGCCGTAACAATGTGCGATTAGAGATTACTGTTTTGTGGCCGCCATGAAGCGGCATGGGGTAGATATTGCGGTCTTGATACAGATTTAGGTATAACGCAACCGAGATATAAAGCTTCCCAAGTAATATTCAAAGGTAATATGACTGCTGAGAATATAGTCATAAGCAGGTAGTATACATAAAGATGATTTTTCTTTTAAATTAAAATCATACCTTAATTTAATTAATTTAAGGTATGATTTTTAATGACGTGCGAATCGTTTTTGTGCGATTGTTACTAGTTACTAGGTGAACGACAACATCGTGAGGAAATATGCATATCTGAGAAAGCCTAACTAGCTTTGCTGTGCAGCTGTGTGAAGTCCGCCAACCCGCACTTGGCCAGCGTGGTCGACTATGACCTAAGCCCCTGCCTCTTGAACGAAGGCCCCTGCCTTTTGAAGGGAGGACCGTGTCCAACAGTGGGACGAAAACAAAGACTGTTAAAAAATTACTTAGTAGAGTACCTAAGTATTACTGACTAAATAATTTTGTCTTTTTGAAGCACTTCAAATAGGCATTCAGATCAGATCGGAGAATCCATTTTTAAAATAGCAAATTCATAAAATTCGCTTAGTTATATTATTATATCCATAGATTTAGGATTTTTCACTACATCTGAGAATGTACTCATTTTTTTTCGAGTGGCAATGCCATTTAGTTTTCCAATGTCACTTCTTGCTTTATCTCACATTCATGTTTTGCAACGCTACGAATGTAAAACTAAGTTTCACCGGGGCATGATCCTCGGTACGTTTGCAGACTACGCATGTTTGCTTATTTCGTGTTCATAACGACCCCGTGCTGAGAGGTCACACTATTACACAGTAAAGTTGTGCTATATTATGTATACTCACATTTATGTGCTGTTGCTTAGCACGCATTCGTAATCTGTAATTCTGTGTAGGTATAACTGTAAAGCTTCGTGACTTAATTAATCTTTTCACACTAATTTATAAATATTTACTTATTCGAACGGGGAAAGTACATTTATTGAAACAAAATATTTACAGTTTATTTACAAACAAAAAACTTCCTCGAAGTTGTCGCCGCACTGGGAGGGAAGGGTACCTAAAATACTGGCAACTAATATACGTTGGCAGAAAAAGCTACCAGCCCGGCGGTCTCCAGAGACTTCGATAAGTTTGGATGAAATTTCTTTCACCAAAGCGTGCGTCTCATGAGACCAAGGCCCCATGGTCTCCACCGCAAAGGGCGCAAATATATAGCTCGAACCTAGAGCTGCATACTTGCGTCGCTTTGCAACACTAGCGGCCGCCGCAGCCCCTCCAGCCGCCCTGCAAGTTGCCGGGGTGTGGGACGCAGCAAGTGTGTCGACACATGTCGCATCCCACACCAGCGGCTTTCCATGTTGCCATGGTATTAAAGTGACACCATCAGGCCTCTTGTCGTCATCTCGTGTAATGCCGACTGGTTCCAGTACGGCAGGGACACCGGCAGTGACAAGCCCCCTGCGAATAATATCATTAAGGGCGGCATGGCGTGACATACGGCCAGCGCTACGCGAGCAAGACAGCCCGTGATGACCATATTTATCTACACACTACACAGCGACAACGATGAGGAAGGTTGGTCCTGGCACCCACCCGCAAACAAACTGCAAGACTAAGTGTGGTATTGGTCAATAAGGTACCAATATGAGACGATGGCATAGCCTGCAGCCAGTGACCGGACTCCTTCGCAGAGACAGCTATAGCAAACGCGCACGATCCAAATCGTTAACGCTGGATGTTAAAAGTGAATGCCAAATTGAATTACAAAGTGGTTTATCCCACTGTCTCTAAGAGTGAGTTAAGATTAGAGGATCGGAACCCGGGCAAGCCAACGGCCAGGCATTTCTGGCCTCAATCAAATACGTCACCTCAACAGATCCTAAGGCTGAGACAATAATAGACCTGCTGAGGGTTTCCGTACTATATACCGAGGACAAAAATGCCGGGAGTGCTAGATCCGAAATTTTGCGGACACCCAGACCACCTAAACCAATCGGTAAAGTAGCCTGGGTCCAGTTAATTTTGAAGATTCGATCAGAGGAATCATGGAATTTTTTAATTTTTTCATCCACGAAACTGGGTATGGCTTCGTCCAGAACGGGGGCACCGAGAAGGTACAGAGATTCCTTAGACAGTACCTTAATATTAGATGCCAAAATACTAAATTTGTTAATAATGAGGTTCTTTCGAGCCTCAGACACTGAGTCCGAAACAAAGATTTCACACTTTGAAAAGTTAAATTCTAGACCGATTTTTTGAAACTCGTTAATAAGAATTTCGAAATCATCATAGACCGAACCCCCCAAAATGCCATCATCCAGATACCAGACATTAAATTTGGAATTTAGAGTACATATGATCTGATGGATTGCCAAACTAAAGATAGCGGGACCAAGAGGGTCACCTTGTTGACATCCAACAGCTGAACAAATAGGATGTTCATTAAATAATAATTTGGATGGTTGGCCATAACATTGAAAGACATATGGGTAAATTTCTGGAATGTTGTTTTGTACTTGTGTCAACAAAGCAGCTCTGTCTACAGAATTGAAAGCATTTTTGACATCCACCTTAAGCAAGACCTCACCTCCATTCTGCAGTAAAAAGGTGCGTGCCGCATGGACGGCTGCCTCACAACCACCCTTTGAGCCAAATCCGAGCTGTATAGGCTGAAAAATTTGGGATACAGTAGGGAGGATGCGACGGCTGCCAACTTTAGAAGCGATACGGCGGATGGTAGAGCCTATCGCTATAGGCCGAATGCCACCGTCTTTTTTGGATAGAGCGCACAAATTAGCGCCATATAAAACATCGGTAATTTCTAGAGGCACCTTGCCCGCCAACATTAGATTAATCAGAGCGGTTAAATTAGAAAGGAGTGACCTGCCAGCGTCCCCGACGGCGTTACTTACAAGGTCTTTGAGATGTTGAGGGGTAAAGCCATCAAGCCCGTCAGCAGAGCCACTCTTAAAGGAAGAAATGCAGTTCATAATTTCGACAGTATCCGAAATAAGAATCCGCTGATCTGAAGTGCGTCAGGGAAATGAAGACCTACTGAAGGTGAGGGATGTTTGGACATCAATGCGGAAAGCTTGTCCGCATTATTTTGAGCAATAATATCGCTGGAAAAAGCATCCGTGCTGCGCCTTTAAAATCACCATCATTTGCTTTTGTTTCAATTTTGTGAATGATATTACCAGAGACTCGAGATCGAATAGGGGAAATGCCAAAAGACAAATCTGAAATAACTTTATTCAAATCAGAACAATTTAGTTTAATTTTTTGCGTAAGAGAATTTTTTTCACCTGCCTTGATTGCAGTAACATGTAGCACTCTGTAAGGAAATGTAAGCAGCTCTTCCCAAGCACACTGTGTATTATGATTTAGAATTTTTTGAATGCAACTGCTCAGGGCGTTGGCCACTGAAATACGAGCACCACGAGGAATGCGCTTAATGAGAGGAACATTTCTTTTTAGTGAGCTAATACGCTGCCAGAATGGAAGGTTTGTGACATTCGAATTTGCAGTCGAAACCGGGCGAGAACAAGATGGGTTGACACAGGCACAGCAGGATGGGACTTATGAGCCCTCCCGATGTGAATATTCAAACCTCGTTTCCTGCGAAAGAAGCGTGCTTGAGAACACTGATCACACTTTACTAAATTTTCCAACGAACTATTACTCACCTGGCTGCAAGGCTGGCATTGGGGCCAGGATAGTTCTATTTACATCTTGCATATAAAACACTTATATACACATGCACTTAAAATGTCACTATACACCACTTGGCGTCGATAGGTAGTCGACTGGCCAAGGCTGGCGCAGCTCGACAACGAAGAAAAAATCTGGAAATAAAAGATACAATGAAACAACTGGTAATTGTAACGCAGTACTTAGGTAAAGTACTCCCCTGATGTATACAGAGTGGTCTTGAAAAGCCAAGCCAGCGAATGACCGAGACCCGCTGACTCTGCCGTGAGCGATGATGAGGCTCTACAACCACCCACCAGGAATGCGCCAGTGATGCGGCTCGAGGTGGAGCACTCGGGAACTGAAATCATAAGAAAATAATAATTATTATGAAATTTTATTTCAAGAGAAAAACATTTGACATGTCACTTCTGACAAGCGAATTTTTTTTTATTCGACATTTTAAATAATTATATTTAAATTTGAACAATGAGCGTATCATAAATACAATTTTGGTTTCGTGCGGCAAGTCCGCTGAGTTTCTTGCCGGATCTTCTCATTTGAGGCTGCGTTGTGATCCGGTGGTAGCTTTTAAAAAATTGTCCGTTCAAAAGTGCCAGCGTTAAGCCTATTTAAAATAAATAATTTTGAATTAGAATTTTTGCGGTTCGTTAAAGGGCCATTCATCGTTACTGGAAATATGAAAAAAAAAAACACTAGTCATAGGAAGGAGTGGGCAAATGTGTATGGAATCAATAGATTCCATACACGCGCGCGTATCGTGGCGGCGCTTGGTATTCCAACACACTGACAACTGACATACTGACATATGCCAAATGAAAGGGTATCATGTACTTCATAAACGCAGATGGGCATCAAAATCTATCCCAGTGATTTGGAGCAATAAGTAGTTGTTTCTTACTATAGAAGTTCTTTGCCTACAATTATATAATCTTTATTGATTCATTACCTTTGTCATAATCAAGACTAGTATCATTAATCAATAGTTGTATTGTTTTATTCCTAAATAGTAAAAATAGTAAATAGTAAAATAAAATAATGTAATTAGGTTCAAACCGTATTTTGAACTAATGACACTAACATCAATTACGTTGTTAGGAACATTATTATAAATATGTATTTTTGTTGCCGTTCAGGCGTCTATAACTATAGAATCCATAAACTCTGCTGGTCTTTGTATAATAATAATGTCCACCTGGCCGATACGACCACATCGGCCAATCGTTCGCAAGATCAACCATCTATGCGGGAGTTGTTATAGTACACAAGCGCTTGCGCAGACACTAGTTCACTCTCTCTACGTTTTACCTCTCACAATCCGGTGGGACGGAAAACCCACACGACCGGGGAGAGTTCAAGCGCAGGACCTACTTTTTACATGCCCATCCGACGCATGGATCATCTTAATTTGAAGACAATCAAGTGATCGGCCTTCGTTGTCCTCGCCTGTGAGGAACTATACCCAAAGTTGTTGCTCCCCGCAGGATTCGAACCCAAGACCTCCAGTTTGCAAAGAAAATGGTTTCCCACTACGCCTTTAAACTACCACCCCCCCCCCCCCTACCCAAAATCACCTACCCCGCCCACCCCTAAAGTACTAGCTTATATTGTGTCAAAAGTCAAAAAAGTCAAGTCTAAAATAGTTTATTTCAAATAGGCTTAACGCACTTTTGATAGGTCATGTTTTTTTTTTAAAAAATGCTACCACCGGATCACAACGCGGCCTTAACTCAGAAGATCCGGCAAGAAACTCAGCGGGCTTGTCATTTTTTCACTTTTTTTTTTAAACAGTGTGTCATGTTACAATTAGATCAGAGCGACAGTGGTTCTTGCCGTTCAAAAGATCAAATAGGACAGAAAAATAAAAAATATGTATTAACTCGAAAGAATTAAATAACATTGCTAGCGATTATAATAGCAGCCGAATATTACATGGGTACCTACGTTTATTCAATGAAAAAGTCTGCGGTTATAATCTGGGGTCCCCACAAAGAGGGGTCTAAGAGGCCCCATAATAAACGCCACTGAAACGTCAATCACACGAGGGTTGGACCAAGGATGGAACTGAAGGGTTGGATTATAAGGGTCTAATTCTCCCGGCCAAACGGATTACTATATTCAGGGCCACGGATGGCGGCATTAATTCACTTTTATTTAATAATAAATTACAGGTTGATTTTTGTACGCCTTCGTAGGCTTAATATATGAAGGGTTAAACGAAATAATTAAACTGTATTAAGTAGGATTAACAATTAAATAAAGCTTAAATTGACTTCTAATAAATGTGGAGTCTTTGTGCACCAAGTTTAGCACCAATATGGTTTACTATCATCCTACTTCTCCGTGCACTAATAATTTTGTACAGTACGTTGCTGAACAGTTTCGCATGCACGACAGATCCGATTTGGTATTAATTAGTTTCTACTCTGTAGTAGGTATGTGGCTACTGGTAGACAATATCAATTTTCAGTTTTGACAAGCAGAAATATTTTGTGGAAACTTACCAACTTATTAGCAACTTAGTATGTCAGAAAAAATAGATGACAAATCAGATGGTTTGGTATCAAATAATTGTGAAATCAGACCCTTATAATTATTTCAATTTATTATTTATTCTGTGTGATATTAAACCGCATGTAATAGGCATGACGATGATTTAAATCTTTAGCATAATATTATATAGAACTTATATTTTAGTCACAGTAAAACATCATAAAACACAATAAACAGACAGTAGAGAGAACAATAATAAGTCACTTACAATCTTTCCTTCTCAAACCATGACAATATCCTGATGAGGGTAGACCGTTGACTGTCCCGAGGCTGCTGTATGAATGTTCTTGTCTCAGCTTGCACCTCATTTATACAGGGTTACAGGAAAAGTCGTGCTAGATCCGTTGAGGGCGTGGAGTACCCATCATTTCTGACTTATTTCACTATGAAACACCCCACCCTAAACTTAACCAAAATAAAAAAAAAGTAAAAAAAAAATAAACTTAAACTTAACTTAAACAAAATAAAATTTAATAGCCTAAAAATCGGCAATTTTCAATAAAAAATTTAAAGTCGAAAATCTCGAAAAGGGTTAAGTTTAGGGTGGGGTGTTTCATAGTGAAATAAGTCAGAAATGATGGGTACTCCACGCCCTTAACGGATCTAGCACGACTTTTCCTGTAACCCTATATAGGCACACCGGCTGGGGTGCTAGCACGCATGGCATAATATCTGATACTGCTATCTAGGTCATCATCAGCAGCCAAAAAGTCCACTGTTGAACAAAGGCCTCTCCTTTAGAAAGGAGGGGTTGCCATAATCCCCACGCCCACTTTTTCCAGGATTAAACTCGCTTTGTATAATTAATAACACAAAGAAAATATTTTTATGTCAGAAGTATAGCAAAAAGACGAATGATGCACTTGAACAACTCTAAAAACAGGTAGGCCATTAACCAAATAACAAACAAACAAACAAAATGATCCCGCAGCCACAATGACAATCTGACATGGAAACTTTAAACTTTACTTACACACAGGAACACAACACCGCTTTAAGTTTGACTGCGTTCTTTTATATAGTGGAGTTACTTCCCCAGTATAGCTGCTTCAATAATGAGAAGGCATTCCTTTTGTGTGTTACAGCTCTCAAAATATTTCCTGAATTACAGTATTATTAAGAAATATGTTCTCCTGGCCGGATCCGGCCACGGCGGTCCATTGTTTTTAATACGTTTAGCCACGTAGGAGATCTAAGTAAGTAAGTTCTTGTGCAGGCCCAGGTGTACTTTTCCTTTACTCTCGCAATCCGATGGGACGGAAAACCGACACGACCGGAACGGCAGAGATCATGCCCAGGACCGACTATTTACATGCCCATCTAACATATGTCATATTTCTTTTCAGACAATTAGGTGATCGGCCTGTATTATCCTAAATTGTAACGAACAATTATCACAAAGTTGTTGCTCCCAGCGGAACTTTGTCCGCGAACCCGCGATCTTCGGTTTGCAAAGCGAGCGGTTTCCCGCTGCGCCACGGAGACTACATTGCAGTATTAACGGGTATTCGGGTACCGGGTAAAATACACATTGCAACTACGCCAATAGAGCACAATAAAGTTTCTATTGGTTCACGAAATTTACATTGTAATAATTACAATAGCGGTTTACCAATTTGGCAAAGGCTCACTAAATCATGCTGCGGTATTAATCCCATTTTGCGAACGCCACTACATGTATGAAATATGCCACAATGACATACGACCACTACTGACTAAATTAACACAATTTAAGTGGAAGTTGCCACGCCGATATACGAGTACATCTAGAAATATTTTAATTGCATGAAAACGAAAATTATGTCAGTTCAAATCATTGGACTTTTATATAAGAACAATCCAAAACAGGGTTGTATCAGTTGCATATCATATGCATATAAATGTAAAGTTTGAACTGATTCAAAAATAAAAATTACACACTATACCTATTGGAATGGTTGCCTGGAAGAGATCGCTTTTAGCCCATTGTTGCATGTTTTATTAATTTGTGTCTTATTCTTTTTGTATCTGTTGGTTTGTGCGCAGTAAAGAACTGTCTATCTATCTATCTATTGGTTTAAATTTGGAGACCATTCGATATAATTCGAATGAAATAAAAACACACGTTTACCTACTTTGTGCACTAATTTCTGTGACAATCTAGTACAAATAATAGATTATATCATTGGTTGAAATGGACTTTACCACTTAAAGTCCATTTCAACCAATGATATAATCTATTATTTGTACTAGATTGTCACAGAAATTAGTGTAACAACGGTAAAATTACAAAAATAGCCTTAGTTTAAAGAGTTCGATGGATCAATCCGCTATTGCATTGGCTATGAAAATTATATGTACTTATACCTCAGATCTTCAGCAAATAGTTTTATTGATTAGATATTGGATTAAATATAACGTTTTCAAGCAATATGTATTTAAAAAATGTACGTTGGATATGAATTGTGTTAGCGTTCAACATCCGTTCATCGGTTAGACGTCAACCTTGGACTATTAAAAAGCATATAACCTACTCTACAATTTGTATTGATTACATTTCTTAATTTCATACATGATTTACAAGAAATTATAGAAAAACCATGTACGCGATGCATTTCCCCTTGCAGCGCCCCCGCGATCGCCATATATCAGTCCTTCGTGGACTGTGACGGCGAGTGGACATGCCCGATTTTTTTTTGACAAGTCGGATTTAATTTAAATGATTTTAAACATATTTTTAATTAAAATATGTTAAAAATGGTATAATTATAACACTATAAATAATTGCAAATGGAATTTATACTTGTTTATTTAATTAAATATATTTTTATGTTACTACCATTTTTGTGGTTCATCATAGAGTATGCGAAAGTATCATTGCCGTGTATAATGCCTAACTTTTAAAGCGTATCAGAGTCATATACGATCTTACTAATTTAGATCGTATTTAATACTGAGTAGGTCGACAAAATGACATACATTATGATATACTTGACAATGCCTTCTTTTTGTCAAAACATGAATGGTGTTATTAATATTATCATGTTGGTTTTTTTCAACTTAGCAACGAGTATAGTACCCAGGTGGTTTGCTTGGTGGTGAGTGACACGCTTACCAACGGACAGTTGCTCGTCTTTTGAGATATCTGGGTTGGTTAGGTTGGAAGGGTACTTATGTGCTATCTAGGTGGTGCCACCGCAATCTTAGATTTCTGCCGCTAAGTAACAAAACTGGTGAAACTACTGGACCGAAACGCTATAATTATAGTTTTGGATGACAGGGACAGAAAGGGAGTTTTCTATGGGTCGGTGATTCGATTACTATGAGGTAATACCTTTTGACTTAACTAAGTTGCGTAACAATAAACTCATGGTGGTGTTGGCAGAAAAAGTACCACCACGTTAAAATTTTAGTTACTCTAAAACCTGTTTGCTTATTAAAATCGATGTCTACTGCTCCGCGTAGTTCAAACCCCGCCATCGGTACAGAACTTAAGACGAAGTTACGTTACGTACATACGACGTTACACTAAAAACTCTTCTTCTTCTTCTTTCTTCTTCTTCTACTAAATTCATGCGTTAAAACAAACAGTACTACGGATTACTTTGGCATCCACGTATTGATTAACAACACATGCCCGTTGATTTAGTAGTTTGCTAGCTTGGCCGCTACCCATAAGATCTTGGAGTCGATTCCCACACTCATGTGCATGAACATAATCTATTTGTCTTGGGTCTGGGTGGTTTTGACTTGTACTTTATTATGTAAAAAAGTTAAGTATCTTATTGTTTATATTCGATGGCCATCACGGAGTCGATCACGGAACTAATTGCCATAATAATAATAATATACGATTTTATGGGTCTGCACGACTTGGGTCTACGATGGGTATCTAGTAAGTATGGGTTTAAGTATAGGTGGAGTTAGGTTATTTGTTATTTGGGTACTAGTGGGAATAGGAAACAATACAGTTAGACGCGTCTTTAATAATAACGTTGACATCTCATCAGGGCCACTGGCATGTGAGAAGTCTTTGCAGCATTTTAAGTCCCTGTCGTTGGCAAATGCGAACATCTTAAATACAGTTCGTTTCAATTCATTTTTTCACGTACCATAAATGCCTTACTATCAGATGGATGGTTGGAAGAATTGGAACCAATTCAGGAAATATGTTCAAAATATCCTTTTTCTGATATTTTTTCTATATTTTGGCGGCTCTATTAAGCGCTTTCGTTTTGACGTGCTTAACAAAAACATTAGAATTTTGTGCATAGTTCCATTTCAAGTACGCTTACAGTAGTCACAGCGGATCTTCGTGTGTCTGAAGTTGGCTGCAAGACACAGTGCAGAAGCTATTTTTTGTATTTTTGTATTCACAACTCACAACTATACTTGCGCAATGGTTTGCTAAACCTAACTTCATACATAGATCCGCTGTGACTACTGTAAATTATAAGTAGTACATACGTATAGCGATTCCGAATGGAACTACCAGCATTACATGCAAACGCTAGGAGGGAATAAACGAAAGCATGGAGGGCAGCGATTGGCCTAAATCACTCCAGAACTTTCCCCAGCACAAGGGTGGACTGTGAGCTTAAATTATTAAATCTAAACAGATCACAAATCAGGCACCTAATGGGTACATCAAGAAGCTAAATGAGCCTAAGTACCGTAGATACTTGTAGTTTCTGTGAAGATGAAAAAAAGTCGATGTTATAGATACTGTGTCGCTGCGACGCTCTAGCAGGACGTAGATTGAATCAACTGGGAGTAGCCTATCCTACACCAAATAATTATGTACAGCTTGGGGTACCTAAACAAACTCTTCGATAAGTCAGCAACAGAGTAAGGGCTAGGGCAGGCACAATGGATCCAGCTGAGTCGAAGTGCGTCCCGGTGGTTACCGGGCCCAACTAATAGCCACCAACAATAGAATAGAAGTATGTAAAAGTCTCACTATTTAGGCATTGACCCTTCTATAATAAACGGAGAGAACCTTTGATATGAAGTTTGGAATATGAAATGCAAAAATCCATATCCTGACGCAACACGCAATTACGTTACCACTGTAAGTTGATGCGTTATCAGATTGTAATTAGGCGGCACGCCAAAGTATACATCAAAATCAAGGTATAAAAAAGTGAGATACAGATTTCCCCAGAGAGTGATTATGGAGGATAAAATGACTTCGTATTTAGACATTTGTCTAGATCAGTCACCAGCAGAAGGTCCCAGCAGTATGCAGTGTGGTTCTCGGTATTCGGTGTTCGTGTTGGTAGATCAACAAGCTAAGTAAGATTTATCGGCAATGTAAATTTCCCCGTCTTTCGACTGGTAACAGAATATGTTCCAGTGAACGACGAGTTGAGCTGGTGGGGACCGTTCTTATACTGCATCAGTCTTGTTCTTTTCGCGTCACTATGCACTAATATAATTTTTTTATCATGCATTTTTTATCATGTATTATTTTAAGTTCCCAATAAATTTTATTTTATTATTTTATATTTCATCAGTTTCTTTTCCTTTTATGTATACATAATCAATAAAATATTCAAAAGTGATATCGTTAAGTATATTTGCAGTAAATGTAACTATATTGAAATTTCCTTCCTTAACGGAATAGGCAAAATTAATAAAGCTCCATTTGACACATCTGCATATTTTAGTCTATAATTTTTCAAATGTAATATTCATATTTGCTGGTAGCGCCCTCTACGATGACAACTCTCGGCCGGAGCGGCCAGATTCTCAAGGTCATTGGCGCATGTTACCCCCTTAAGGGAATAATTACCAAAACTTTTATATAAATAATAAACACAATAACTACGGTGCGGCGATACGGCTAGTTGTAAATTACCTATTAAGATTTTACCGTTGTTTAATGGCTTGAGCCACAAAGCCATGTACGCATGATAAAGCGACTAAAGCGTTAAATAGAAGGCAAAAGATAAACAGAATAGGCGACGTTCCCGTTTGCCATTAATTTTATATCTTTTGCATACATTATCAAGTGCAGCCAAACATCAATCAATTTAATTGAAACACTGTTTGTGGGAAAATTGAGTTAAAACCGTTTACCTGAATACGGAACGCTAAAAATAAAATGAATAATTTAGGCCGACGGCCGTTATGTGAATTGCAAATCGACTGAA
Source organism: Furcula furcula (assembly GCA_911728495.1). NCBI lineage: Eukaryota > Metazoa > Arthropoda > Insecta > Lepidoptera > Notodontidae > Furcula > Furcula furcula. The sequence goes on from OU452244.1 coordinate 19,531,960, forward strand.
AGATTGTATTTACGTGAAATTATTCAGGCAAATCTTTCCTAACGAATTGTTTGCTTTCTTCAAACTTTTGCAATTTCAAAATATTACATTCTGGATTGTTTTATAAGATAAATCTAATTTCGTATTCTGACCACAAAAATAATTTAGAGATGTTAAGGATATTACACACCATTGCTACTTTTATAATACTTACTTCAATACTTACATTAGAATGGATAGGAATTTTAACAATGAACGTCGAATTATCGAAACAATTACCAGTAAAACCGAACATACGAGGAAACTGGAGGCTAAGTCGAGAATATATAAGCAGGTCGCAGGAGATCGTAGAATGCTCAGTCAAAGACAAAGGAACACAACACAAAGCTATTCCAGGCGAGTCCCCTGAATCTCTGGGGTCTTGTGGTTTGCTTTTCCGATTTAACCCGCCTGTTGCTGAGAACTTGAACCATTAAATTTAAAGAAAATTCAACGCTTTCCAATCATTTTTAATGTAGACAAACACTACTTAATCTCTCTTTCCAGTAGCCTTTTTTAACGTACCGAAATTATGTAATGGAATAATCATGAACAACACTCGTAACATACCTGAGTCTTTTAACTTATTTTTTACCTCCCAAAAATATTCGGTAGGTAAATGTTGGCCATTTTAAATTCTTTCGCCTCATTTTTCACTGTATTACATTCAGCGCTTTAGATTGTTTTATTATAAACTTTTTTTTTAGAATGTGGAGTTTTTGCATACCTACCTTTGTTTTGTTCCGTATCATGAATTCATGAAACAAAAACTTTTGCGTTTTAATTTTAAAAGTACTCGTAAATTTTTTGCGCTTAAAAACGGAAACGAATGTATTATATACACGATGGTTTGTGTTGTTATTTTACACAGAAAATCATTTGGATATCGACATTTATAAAACAGTAATATGTAAGAGTTATTACCTAGACAAATGCGTCTCTGATAGACGTTCTAGTTCTAAGATTTCCACTTAACTTTAATCGATCCCAGTTACCATCGATAGATATAATGACATATTTCTAATAACATATTAGCAGCTTACTGTTGGATATTCAAATGACAGTTTGTCAGAATTTTAGGTATCGCGTCATTTCGGAGGTTTATCGCGTGATATCGATGATTTTAATTTATAGTTAGGGATCGATAGGATATTGCGACCGGCAGTAAGAGATTTAGCTTAACTTTTATTTAATTTATCAATTGAAACTAACTATTTACAGTTTATTTACAAATACATACTATAACTGGGTAAAAAAACTTCCACCAAGTTGTCGCCGCACTGGGAGGGAAGGGTACCTAAAAGACTGGCGGCATTACCTCTTTGTATAGTCAAGCTTATACGTTAGCAGAAAAAGCTACCAGCCCGACGGTCTTCTGAGAGTTTGATAAGTTTGGATGAAATTTCTTTCACCAAACCGTGCATCTCATGAGACCAAGGCCCTATGGTCTCCACCGCAAAGGGCGCAAATATATACCTGGAACCTAGAGCTGCATACTCACATAGAACGCCAAATGCCTGACTCACAATGGATTTTTCTATTGGTATGTTGCCTGACGGCAGTCTAAGGGTAAACTTTTTTTTTTTTTTGACGCGGGGGAAATCTTCGAAAGATCCCCGGGAGCTGTGGGACTCGACCGGGGTATGTGGGATTCTTACCCACTAAAACCCCCGCGGCTGTCGCATCGGCACATGAGAGGAGGGACCCCAGGGCTCTCCGGTGGGATCTGCACCAGGGGCCCCTCAGTGCCTTGCCTTTGAGCCCGCCGCCGGGGGGCGCATTGTAGCCCCCCGGGAACCTGTCACGGTGCTCACGGGGACGGGGGTTGCAACCCCGCCGCCGTCCTCCTCGGAGTCGCCGCCGTACTCAATGGACGCTCAAGGGGCCCACATCCCGAGCCTCCAGCGACTCCGAAGGTTGCCCATTGTTTATAGCCCCGGGCTCAGGGCTGGGGAGCGAGACGTTGGGCGGCCGCTTGTAGCGGCCTGCGCCTTCGTCGCCGAGCAGGATCAGCGCGTTCGCGTTCCCGCTCGGTGGCCTCCTTCTGGGACATGACAGTCTCGCAAACGGCGGCCATCGCTCCCCACGCCGCATCCCCGGACAGCAATAGCCGACACTACGCTGCCCAGGGAGAGGTCCGATCCGATGACTGCGACCAGGTCTCGACGCTCCAACGACCACGCGGGGCAATCCTCCAGCGTGTGTTGGGCGGAGTCAGACTGGTCGCAGTGGAAGCATCTCGTCGTCGCTTCACGTCCGATCTAATGCAGATAATCACCGAAACAACCGTGTCCGGTGATTATCTGCGTAAGCCTATAGGTGAGTCGTCCGCTCCGTCGCTGTATCCAGGCTTCGAGATGCAGCAGGAATGCCTCAACGACGCGTTTGCGCGCTATGTGCTCCGGCTGGAGCCGCTCGCGCCACGTCGTGAGAGCGATGTATCGTTCCTGCCGCTTGATGGATTCGAGCGCCACCGGCTCGCCTCCGCCACTCTGGCGGGCGATGCGGATCCGTTCATAGACCCTCGCATACATGCCCGCCACGATGTCTAAGGGCGGAAAGCGTGCCAGTATGGTCGCCGCCTCAAAGGACACCGTTCGGTATCCTCGTGCAATCCGCAGTGCCATCCTCCGCTGGACGCTGTAGATTTTCGTCCTACAGCGTCGTATGGCCAGCCTCGGCGCCCAAATGGGCGCCCCGTAGAGGACTACGGACTGCACGACTCCGGCGTAGAGGCGGCGAACTTCCTCGCTCGACCCCTCGAGATTGGGGAGCAGCCTGTGCAAGGCCGCTGCTACCCTATCGACTCGGGGGACCAGGCGCTCGAAATGCTCCTCGAAGCCCCAGCGACTGTCAAGGGTGAGGCCAAGATATTTCATGTGCGGCCCCACCCTGACTTCCGACTCACCCACACGGACGCGCAAGTTGGGCGGTGGCTCCCGGCTCCGAGGTAGGCCGTGGAACCACAGCGCCTCGGTTTTCTGAGGTGCTATCTCCATGCCCAACTCGCGTATTTTCGCGACGACGATTTCTGCCCCAAGCTCAGCGAGCTCTTTGGTCCTCTCGAAGGTGTCCCCACCGGCTACGATCAACGTGTCGTCAGCATAGCAGACGACACTTACGCCGGCGGGGAGTTCGACACGCAGAACCGCGTAGTAGGCGAGGTTCCATAGCAGGGGGCCTAACACTGACCCCTGCGGAACCCCTCGCTCTACTTCCCTCCGGATCCTCGTACCGACTCGATCCACGTACAGGATGTACCTGTCGCGCAAGTAGTCCCTGATCAGGGCCTGCAGGTAGGGAGGCACTCCATGGTAGAAGTCTAAGGGTAAACTTAACTAATATCCTGGGTGACAAGTGGCAGTGTGTACAACTGTTTATAAGCATGCGTTTTGCTTACCACCCTTACTGACGAACCTACAAACGTCAATTATAGTTAATGATCATTAATACATTTTTTGAAATCGAATTATTTCGGCATTTGAAGCAAATTAATACTTAATACTTAGATAGTGAGTAAATATATCAATCGTATTCAAGAATCGAAAATAATCATAAACGGTTCCGACAGTCGAAATAAATAGATTTTAAACAGTGGCTTAATTAGAATTAAAGTTAATTGGCGTTTGTGAGTGCGGCGGTTAGCGAATTAATCCTCAATGTTATCATCATGTACATAGGTTTCCAGTGTGTGTGATTCAACTGGGCAAATAGGAAAACATCCACCGTACCGTTTTGGCATTTGTATTAATTATAAAACATTTATGCATTTTACAGTTAAAATTTACAGCATTATGATAGACGACCGCGAAATTCGTTGCCTTCGGTAAGATAAACAAAATGGTATTTTTATTTAATTTCTCGAGTGTTTTGTTTCGTTACATTCGGCATTGTGATCCAACAATCCGTTGACAACAAAAGAATTTTGCTGCCATAAACATGAACAAATTTTAATAAACTCACGACACAATTTGTTATCTGTCCCCTTACACATTGTTTCACGAAAATCTAATCAACCTAACGAAAAACACAATGGATCCAGTTCAAATATCTGTTAATTAAAATCAATCCTTTCATTTTAAGCAATTCCATTAACAATAAACTGAATACATATTTTCTTTTATCGGTGTTCGTTCCGGCAATAGTGAAAGATATCCAAATACTAAATCAGTAAAGTTTTGAAATGCTATTACTTACATTATTTAATTGGTGTTATATGTACCTAATCATATAATTTATCTCAACATTACGGGTTAGAATTGCATCCCCCCATCTCTTCTCGTTGGGTGTCGTAAGTGGAGACTAAGCGAGAACAGGAAGACGGGCAGAAGCGACTTTCTTTTGAATGTATCTGTCACCTATACTGCGATCCCCATGACGCCTGCCAAGCGTGGGGATTATGGCAACCCCTCCATTTCAAGGGAGAGGCCTTTGTTCAGTAGTGGACGTGTTTTCGGCTGCTGATGAATTTATTTCAATGTTTGTAATACCGGTCTCCTAAGTGACTCAAATATATTTGGTGGTAGGTATCAGCAAAGAACCATTCAGGTTAGTATCACCGCACTGACAAATATTGTGCCAACGAGCAGCAATGTGTAATCATTGCCGTGATCTGGTGTGACGGGCATTGTAGCTGATGAAATTATCGGCCTCAAGAGACGTAAATAATTTCTCAGGTGACGAGCGGCAGTGCAGTGCAGCAATATAAAAAGTAGGCACGTCGCTTACCATTAGGCGAACACCATACTAAGTTGATTAAAAATAATCAACTATGGCAACTATAGGCCCGTTATTACACGAATAGATAAATTCTCCAAAGATAGGCTACACTGGGGTACTACAGACTACAGTAAAAAAGGGCATAGGTATTTTACCTATGCCCTTTTTTACTCTCGCAGGGGAAACTTTCGAAAGTACTTCGGGAGCTGTGGGGGTCAACATGGAATTCTTACCCACTTAAACCCTCGCGGCTGTCGCATCAGCATATGAGAGGGGAGATCTGGGTTCGCCGGTGTGGGATCTGCACCAGGAACCCTTCAGTGCCTTGCCTTTGAGCCCGCCGCCGGGGGGTGTAATTGTAACCCCCCGGGAATCAGACACGGTCACAGATATAGATATACATAGATAACGCAAATGCATGTACTTCGCGTGTCCGAACCCCGACGAAACGTCGGGGTTGGTCGCCGCTAACTTACAGTCCGCACGCGTCTGTTGTTCCAGCCGGTCGACCGGAAAAACTAAAAAAATGCCTCGTTGCGTGATAATTAACTGCAATAGCCCAAAAATTTCGAGAACCCAAAGACAGGAACATATCTCTTATCACTGGTAAGTTATTTTAAAATGATATTATGCGTACGTTCATTTTAAAACATTTTTTTAAGTTTTTCGAGCTGTGATTCCAAGAATATACCGAAACTATAGACTATAGTTAAGTAAAACTATATTCACATTACGTTGCCGCGTTTGCTTTGAGCGTTTGATCTGACGTTGAGTGTAAAGAGACGACGAATTTCAGAACACGCGATACTGTCGCGTATCGCTTCGACTTCATAATACAGGCAATTTGTCGCTCGGTTGTCAAATCTAGCGATTAGTGTCGTTCGTTCCACAACATATGCCAATAATCGATTTTAATCAAAATCGGACAGACGAATAAAAACTCCTGTCCTAAGTATGAGCGAGATAATCACGGCGGCGCCGGCGGCTACAGTTGAATCGATTGACTCGTAGCGGGCGGAAGGGCATCGGTGTCTTTGAATCGGTTTGGATTTCCCGTCACTAAATTTCGGCTGTGACGTCACGTTCTGTGCGTGTGTGTGTTAAAAATTCGGCACGCTAGGTTTCAATACAAATCGTGATACTTGCGTTATCTATGTATATCTATATCTGTGGACACGGTACTCGGGGACGGGTTTCGCAACCTCGCCGCCGTTCTCCATGGACATCTAGGGCACATTTTCCCGTGGTGTATGTGTGGTACCTCGTGCAGATACCATCGGTCTCCCCTCTCATTTGCCGATCACAAGAGCCACTAGATTTTTAGTGGGTAAGAATCGGGTCCCAGAGGTACAAAGTAAGGGTAAAATAAAAGAATGAGAAAATGTATAATAATCACAAATTTTATTATATTTTTAGACTTTCGCGTTCCATTACCAAACTTTATTATAATCAGGAATTAACGCGATTTACCTTATATTTTGGCTTGACATTTCGGTCGGGTTACACCAGCCGTGGTCTGCTTGTGACCACGACTGGTGTAACCCGGCCGAATCGCGTTAATTCCCGATTATAATAAAGTTTGAACCACAAATAAACGATAATAAATCATTATTATAGCTAAGGTACATGCAACCATTCAAGATTCTGTTGAATTTATTATAAGAGGACAGCTAAATATCCGAACAGGAAATTAAATAGAAATCAGAACAAATCCCATTATAAACTCTCATCAATCACAAAATCCAGCGCGGGAATGAGTATGGAAAAGGCGAAAAAGGATATATCGTGTTACAGTATTAAATTTTTGCTTAATAAACTGTGGGAAAATTGTTTTGGATACTTGTTAATTTGAAGATATATCTGGGAATAACCTAGATAAAATAGGTATTTCAATTTCCACAGGCAAGGCTACAGGCATGCATGTATCTTCTTACTATAAATATAGACAACCAGGTGAACGGACACTATTGTCTTAACCCGTAACCGACTACCCAAAGCCGTTGCTTCCTGCAGGCTTTGAACCTGTGGCTTCTAGTTTCTTAAGCTAGCGACACCGCTGCGTCGCGGAGGTCCCTAATACTACAGTATCAAAATAAAGCTTACATCAGTAGAAATAAACTTCCTTCTGATTCAGTAGGGTAAAAGTCTTAGCTTTTAAGGCTCTTAGCGATTCTGTTCTACCGGAGAAAAGAAATGGGGTTTTTTTTTACAATTACAAAATAAAAAATATTAAAAAAAATCTACTATCATAGACTAATAAATAAAGTGTTATAGCCTTCCAGAGGTCCAGTCAATGCAGGGGCGGATGTCGGGTTGTAATTATGGTTGTTTTACCGACTTCCCGCCACCTCTTCATCTAAATGAAATGAAAATGAAATGAAATAAAATTTATTTCGTTCAGCACAGCACAGCACATACATTAAGGAGTAGATACTGCATACTTAACCTACGCGTGTTTCGAGCATGCTGCCGCACTCAACGAAAAAGGCGTCACTCAGCATAATGCTAAGACACACAAGTGTCCCAGCGCTGTTTTTCAGTGACGCCGTCCTCGGAGCTCGTTTTGGACATTTAGGTATAGCGGTATACTTAAAGTAAGAATTACATCTACCAAAGCTAATAATTGTATATCTATAATCACAACTATATACATAATTATAATCAAAGAATGTGTAAGTGAGTATCAACCAAATCAACAGCAAAGGCACAATAATTATAATTATATAAAATAATAATATGCATGGTGCGGGCTGCGTAACGCGGGGCGCGCTGTAAAGAGACTGGGCACTCTTTTCAGCGCTTCTTTAGAAGACTAATAGTAGTAGAATAGGTACCCAGTACCCTTTACCTGATACCAGTCGTATCAATGAAAAAGTTGGTATTACACCAGTAATCAATTGGTTAATTTAGTAGATGATGGCACTACCGAGTCTGGAATTCCGTTTTGTTCCGTTTAGGTAACAATTAGAGAGGACACGCTTTTCGCCCACTCTCTAATGTTGCCCATTTGGGAACCAAAATTAACCTCCTCCCACGTCAAATGGTTTTAATTGCTCTGTATTTTATTAACTTTGCCTTTTCACGGAATTGAAAGAAATCTCTATTATTGTGTTTGGATAATTACAATATATATCCTGGGATCATATAATCTCATTTATTTATTTATTTTATAAATACATACACAAAGCTATTAGATAAATAACACCCAGACACAAAGCATACCATGCTCACACATAATTTTTTGTCCTGGGCGGGAATCGAATCCACAATCCATCCATCTACAAAATGATAATTCAACAAAACACCAATTACTTTTCGTTTAATCAATATAGGAAACAATTTTCTATTTTAATATTACTCAATTTGTCTTATACCATTTCCCCTTAAGCGTAATTACCCACCGTAATACGTAATACGGTATATTCTGTTCGGCGGGAGCTGCGCGATGGTATAATTAGATACGTCGTTAATTAAACTCCGCAAGAGCACTCAGGGGGCGCTTTCGTTTACCTTCCTAAGGGAACTAGGTGAAGTCGTCTTTTCCAGCCTCTAAAATAAATACAGTACACAATATAAACATAGCGAGCTTTTCCTATATCATCTACTCTATTTTGTAACTCTACATAATATTTATAGCGTTACAAGAGAGGAAGTTTACTAACAAGTGTAAGTTTAAATATCTTATTCTTCTTCTTTTCGTGTCGACAATGAATATACAAATATTATATGGTATTTGCCCAGAAAGAGGCCAGATCAATGGCGTTCTGATTTGTCTGGAGCAAGTCCTCTGTCGTACAGGTAGTCGGACAGGCGGGGCAACAAATAAGGTGAGACATACATACTTTGACACACCACACTCACAAAAAAAATAAGTTAAAAATTAAATAAAAAACACCGACATGGTCGAGTTAACTTTTAAAATAACTGATTTTAAAAGTTAACTCCTGTTCCTCGGTGGGTCTGTGTTTGTTGGTGCAGAGATCCTGTGACCACCTTTCTGCTTCATCATCAGACCCTGATCACCATTTTGCTACTAACTATTCGTCTAGACATATCCAATAAGCCCAAGTTCGGTGGTTTCACATTTATTGGTGCAGAGATCCTATGACATATGATCCATTTACACATTTTAGATAGACTAGCGAGGGCCGGCTCACAGAGTCATTTGGTTGGCCCCGAACCATTTGTGGGGATTCCGTATGGAACATATCACCAAGCATTATATGCACATGCTAGGAACGAACACATGAAGGAATGGAGGGCAGCGTCAGGCCTAAACCACTCCAAAGCGTTCTCTAGCGGAAGGGTGGACTGTGGGGTTAAATTATTAAGCCTTAACAGATCACAAATAAGGCACCTAATAGGTGCACTCACGGGACATTTTGGCACCAACGAGCATCTACACAGAATGAGGCTAAGTACTGGTGACATTTGCAGATTCTGCGAAGATGAAAAGGAGTCAATGCGACACATATTGTGTAGCTGCGACGCTCTTGCGAGACGTAGGTTGAATCATTTGGGAGTAGCCTGTTGGAATGTATACAAAACTCCTTATTCTATTAGGAATAGACATACACAGTGACATGTATTGTCTCTACCCTTTTTGCCGTCATCCGCTACCGCGACAAGACCTGTATATTATTATCCTGAATAAATCCATCTTTCTTAACTTCCACTGCCTATCTTTTTGCCCATAACCCATCAGGTTATGGGCCCAGGGCACAGTCGCGCTCATATTTAATAATATTTTTGCGATTTTTTAGATAGGTGATTTATTGAAAAAAATTCTCAACGTGAACGGTAAGCAAAATGGCGTACCAACCCGGACCATCTTGTACCAGCATAGAAAAACTTAAAGGTAATGAAAATTATGGTACATGGAAATTTCTCATGAAAATGTTATTGATTCATGAAGAATTGTGGGAAGCCGTTGAGGATGACAAGGATGACAAGGATGAAAAGAAGTCGCAGAAGGCGCTTGCGAAAATATGTTTGTCGGTACAGCCTAATGTATTCCCACATATTAGGAATTCTAAAGGTGCGCGTGAAGCATGGCAGAGTCTTGCCAAGGCTTACGAGGACAAAGGTTTGTGCAGACGGCTAAGTCTTTTGAGGTCGCTGTTTAGTACAAAATTAAGCGACTGTAATCAAATGGAAGACTATTTGGGCAAAATATCCAACCTGGCACAGCAGTTGCATGATATAGGTGCACCAGTAGACGACGAGTTTGTCGCGATTATAATGCTCAGTGGGTTATCGGCTCATTATGATCCGTTGATAATGGCACTGGAAAATTCAACATTAAAACTAACTACTGATGTTGTAAGTGGTAAGCTTCTTCAGGCGTCAAATCGGCAAAACGGTAACGATGTTATGCTTGACAGTACAGCTCTGGTAGTAAGAAAAGGTCCAAAATGCTATAAATGCAAGGAATTAGGTCATTTCTTCAAATTTCCGTCATTTCTGAGTAATCCACCCCATATTTCTGTGTATAGCCTTTAGCTACGAGTCGGGCCTTATATTTTAAAAGCTCTCCATCTAAACCTCGTTTTCGCTTAAAAACCCACTTACACTTTATAGGTTTCCGGTCTTTCGGTCTTTCAACAAGAGTGAAACATTTATTCTTAACAAAAGAATTGTACTCATCTGACATCGCACGCTTCCACTCTGCAGCATCTGAGCCGGTCAATGCTTCTTGCACAGTAACAGTGATCGTTCACAGTTTAGTCCTTGTGTTTCCTGCATCGAGGGTAAACAACCACGATTGCCATTCCCAAAGAAGGCTAGTAGGGCAAAAGCGATACTAGGGCTGGTACATACGGATGTATGTGGTCCTATGCCGTGTGCTTCTTTCAGCGGTTGTAAATACTTTCTTACTTTTATTGACGATTATAGTAGGAAGACGTTTGTGTGTATTGCAATCGAAAGATCAAGTCTTTGATCACTTCAAACAATTTAAAGCCATGGTAGAAAATCAAACTAACCGTAGGATTAAAATTGTCAGAAGCGATAATGGTGGGGAATATGTAAATAAAGCTATGCAAAATTACCTAAAAGAATGTGGAATAAAACACCAAACTACAGTTCCATATTGTCCACAGCAGAATGGTGTTGCCGAGCGGGCCAACAGAACTATTGTGGAGAAGGTGAGATGCATGTTGCGAGATGCTCAGCTGGATCAAAAATACTGGGCAGAAGCAGTCAACACTGCTGTATATCTTAAAAATAGATCTCCAACCAAGGCGGTTATCGGTCTCGTTCCTGAAGAGAAATGGAGCAACAAACGGGTGAGCTTGAAACATTTACGTGTTTTCGGGTGTACAGCACATGCTGTTGTACATAATAGAAAGAAGCTGGATTCAAAGACGAAACAGTATATCTTTACAGGGTATTGTGAGGAAACGAAAGGCTACAGACTAATAGACCCACGTAACCTGCACAAGTGTACCGTGGCCAAAGATGTTGTGTTTATGGAAAATTCTTTCTTAAAACAAGGGTCACACGATGATAATAGTAAGGGTCAGATGTGTGTTGATCCAAGTTACCCAGATAGTAGGAATGTTGTGTCTAGTGATCAGTTTATGGAAATTCCCATAAGTGTTCATCAGCCACAATCCTCGGTACTGCCTGAGACATCCACTGTGAGTCCAGAAATATCTGATGACCTAGCAATAGAGGAGACAAATATAAACACAGTGACTGACTCCGACAGCGAGGATAGTTACCCTACAAATACTGCTTCGGATCCAACTTATATTCCAGGAGACAGCACCCTAGAAGAAGCTTCTGCGGAGAGTGCGGAGGATTTTGAATCATCATCAGAAGCTGTACTGATGGTAAGGAAACTGTGCAGTGATGATGACGATCCTGATACTGTGCAAGAAGCATTGACCGGCTCAGATGCTGCAGAGTGGAAGCGTGCGATGTCAGATGAGTACAATTCTTTTGTTAAGAATAAATGTTTCACTCTTGTTGAAAGACCGAAAGACCGGAAACCTATAAAGTGTAAGTGGGTTTTTAAGCGAAAACGAGGTTTAGATGGAGAGCTTTTAAAATATAAGGCCCGACTCGTAGCTAAAGGCTATACACAGAAATATGGGGTGGATTACTCAGAAACTTTTTCGCCAGTAGTCAGGCACTCAACTATTCGTACATTGCTGGCTGTAGCGGCGGAATACAATTTAGATATAGATCATTTAGACGTGAAAACTGCGTTCTTAAATGGTGATCTTAATGAAATTGTATTTATGGAGCAGCCAGAAGGCTATGTACAAAGAGGTAAAGAAAAAATGGTCTATAAATTAAATAAGGCTATATATGGATTAAAACAGGCTTCGAAGATGTGGTTTGATAAAATAAATAAGATTTTATTGCAGAAAATGAAGTTCAGCAAAACCTCATCTGAGCCATGTGTATTTTTTAGAAGAATACAAGATGACATTGTCATAATCGCTCTATATGTTGATGACATATTATTATTTTCAACAAAGAATTCGGCGATAAAAACGAGAATTAAGCGAGAATTGATGAAAGAATTCGAAATGAGAGATCTAGGTCCTGTTCATCAAATCCTAGGAATGAGAGTCTGCAAAGATGGTAACAAAATATCTTTAGATCAGTCAGGTTATATCCTCAAAGTTCTAGATTGGTTTCAGATGAAAGACTGCAAGCCTGCAATAACACCAATGGAGAATTCACGAAACACGAGAAAATTCACTCGTCTGTGAGCTGTCGTATATTACGGTCGATTCGAACTTGTTTTTACGTAAAATATTTATATACCCCCAGTGAAAAAATAAAAAAATGCCTAAATGCGATAATTGTAATAAATCAATTACAAAAAAAATACCGGGACTCGAATGTAATAAATGTGGAAAAATTGTTCATGCAAATCAAACATGTACTGGTTTGTCAGCAAAACAGCTTTCAGCCTTACGTAACGCAGAAAGTCTGGATTGGAATTGTGAAGAATGTCATAAAGATTCACCCAATCGTAAATCTTTTGTGATTCCGGATGACGATGAAGAAGAAGAAGAAGAGATCAATATAAATCAGATAAACAACAGCGAATCCAGTGCTATGAGTAAGCTATTACGTGATATCTCAGCGGAAGTAAAAAAAACCGTAAAAAAGGAGATAGCGGCAGTGAATGAATCACTCAATTTTTGCTGTAATAAAATGGACAACATAATGGATACCATAAAAGTGTTCAGTGAAAAAATAAAGGATCTGGAAAATAAAAATACCTTTCTTATGAACAAAAACAAACATCTGGAGCTGAAGGTTGTTGCAATGGAACAGCATATTAGGAACTTGGAACAAAAGCCGTTGAATAATACTCTTGAAATATCCGGAATACCCGAATCCAGCAATGACAACCTGGATACATTGTCTATTAATTTAGCTAAGCAGTTAAACACGGAATACAAGGATGTGATTAATGTGAAGCGTATTAAAGGAAGAAATGGCAAAGAGGGCATTATTCATATAGTGCTTAGACAAGAAGGAGAAGTGGACCAATGGATACGTGCGGCACGTAAAAATCCAATTGTTGTTGAAGATGTAATGTGCGGTGTCAATCCAGATCTTGCCAAATCCAAGGTTGCGATTCGGCGTGCCCTAACAAGTGCAAACAAAACCCTGTTGTGGCAAACTAAACAGAAACTTAAGGATACCTATAAGTACATATGGTTCCAAGACGGGAGAATACTCGTTCGCAAAAACGACAACGACAAACCTGTGATTATTAGGAACACAGCAAACATTGATAAAATGTCCACTTTGAATAACAATGGACGGTAATAGAAGTCTTTAACTTCACATCAGGCACTGCGGTGATATCTGAAGTTTTCGATACCACTGATATAAATGATTACAGTACATATCTACCTACAGGAAATATTAGCCTAAATATAGTTCATATTAATATAAGATCCATAATAAAAAACTTTAGTTCTATTGTACAGTTCATTAACTCTTCTCAAATTAATATTGATTTAGTTATTTTGACAGAAGTAGGAATCACTTTATCTAGTAACCTAATTCAAATGTTTCATATTAATGGTTATAAAATGTGCAGTGTGTTACGTGAGAATAGAAGGGGTGGTGGTATTTTAATTTATATAAAGAATTGTCATAATTTTAAAGTTATAAACAACTTATCACTACAGCACTGTGAATCAATAATTGGATCTCTTAACACTTCACAAGGCTACACGGCACACATATGTGCATTATATAGACCCCCTAAAGAAAGCAAACACTTATTTATCACAGAGTTAAAACAACTACTATGTAATAATATTTTTAAGAGCTCGGATATCTACTTAATGGGTGACGTGAATATTGATTTAAAAGTTCATGATAACATACGTGAATGCTATGTAAACTGTTTAGCGGAGTGTGGCCTAATGAAAGCGATATCAGATTACACACGAATAGAACGAAGGAATGGAATAACTACACGCAGTTGTATAGATCACATATTTGCAAGATCGCGTTCATTAGACCTTTACTCGGCCGTGCTCGGCACGGTTATGGCGGACCATCGCATGATCGTTTTGTCTTGTGTGGGAGTTGGCAACAAATGTAACGTACAGGATGATGCAAATTTCATAAATAAAATAGATAATTATAAACTCAGGACATTATTACATAAAATTGACTGGAGCGAAGCCGATAAAATGTATTACACACACACATTAAAAATAAAATTGATAATTGTTATAGTCAATCTCAGTACACAAAGAAAATTAATACAACTAGTAAAAGAAATAAAGATATATGGATAAATAAATGGATTAATGATATGTGCAAAAAAAGAGATATACTTTTTAATAAGTGGAAAAAAGACATAAACAACAAAATACTTAGATTACAATTTTATAAACTCAGAAATAAAACGCGAAAAATAATCGAGAAAACTAGGAATAAATACTTTAATAGTGAAATAAATAACTGTAAAAATAACCCGAAAAAACTATGGGAAATCCTAAATTCATTATCGGGGCGTGTAAATAAATCAATAGACGAAGGTATAATTAAAGCATTCCGAAATAGTAAACTAACTGTTAATAGATTAGCTAACAAGTTTGGAGAAGAATTTGAACACAACGTTAAAAAAATTATACAGAATTGTAACAAGAATCTTTTAGATGAAAGTGACTACATATATCCAGAAAACAAATCCATGCTTTTTAAATCAGCTACAAGTCGCAGTATATCAAAAATCATTAAAAATCTAAATACGAAAAAAGGAGCGGGTATTGATGGCATTCGATGTATTGATATAAAGTCCCTTATCGATAACATATCGAATGTAATAGCTAAGTTAATAAACACAAGTATTAGCGTTGGTAAGTATCCACAAGAATTAAAAACTGGAATTGTAAGGCCTATATACAAGAAAGGTTCTCATAATGAATTTGAAAACTACAGGCCAATAACTATACTTCCCGTTATTGACAAAGTTGCTGAAAAATTTATATGTAAACAAATTCGAGATTTCTATAATGATAATAATATTCTGTCTAGTGTTCAATATGGTTTTCAACCGAATAAATCAACTACAACTCTCTGTCTAGATTTACTGATGAAGTCAATAATTACCTTAATGAGAAAAATCATGTAATTTTACTATTCATTGACTTCAGCAAAGCTTTCGACACACTCAGACATGACAAATTAATTAAAAAATTAGACAATACAGGTGTGCGTGGCCCAATACTTAAATGGTGTGAAGATTATCTTAAAGAGAGGAAATATCGTGTTAAGATTGGATGCGAATTAAGTAATGAATTTCAGGTCGAAACTGGAACAGCCCAAGGCTCAGTCTTAGGGCCTTTGCACTACTTGGCTTACGTCAATGACTTGGAAAACGTCATTGAAAATTGCTCGGTATTTCAGTACGCTGATGATACGTGTCTTGTATCAGCAAACAAGGATATTTTGACAGCGGAATCAAACATACAAAAAGATTTCACAAATTTATGTAAATGGGCACATGATGTAGGGCTAGTTATAAATTATTCCAAAACCAAAGTAATACATGTCCGCTCGAGTTACTTACCCAATGGTAATACACCTTTAGGAATAATTGCACACAATCACGATTGCCTTCATAAGGTTGCCTCTATGGACTGTATATGTGGAAAGTTAGAACAAGTGAGTCACTATAAATATCTAGGATTAATTGTCGATGATAGATTTAACTGGTCTCGTCATATAGACAGTATATGTGATAAACTAAGGGCCATGCTAGCTAAATTTGCAATTTTAAAGTATAAAGTGCCATTCCCAATTCTCCTTAATTTATACAAAGCACTAGCAGAATCAATTATTTCGTATGGTATAACTAGCTATGGAAGAACATTTAAAACGTACTTAGATAAAATATATAATCTACAGTTAAGGCTATTAAAAATAATATTACCAAATAAAATTAAGCAAAAGTTAAAAAAAGATGAAAACATGATAGCGATATTTAAATATTGTAATATATTACCTATTCATATAAAATCTAAAATGCATATACTTATAGAACAATTTCCAAATAAAGACGTACAAATAAAAATCATGCATAGAATTACAACGCGAAAAATTACTCATTCTAAGTTAGAAACACCTAGGACAAACAACTACTATGGTAAACGTGCAAACAGATATTTAGTACCTACTTTAATGAACGATATACCCACTGATGTAATAACTAAACTCAATGATAAGAACTATATAAATACATACAAAAAGTATTTTAATTCTGTAATACTGCTATCAATGCAATAATTACAATTTAAATATTTAAACAAAAAATAATTTATATGTTATGCAAAACGCAACAACCCGTATCAAGCTACACACTACGGACAGAAGCCCGTCCACCAGGTGCACCGCCTCACGGAGCACATCCTGACCGGGCTCAACCAGCCCAAGCCCGTCTACACAGGCGCCCTATTCTTCGATGTTGCCAAGGCCTTCGACAAGGTCTGGCACAACGGCTTGATATACAAGCTCTTCCAGTTAGGAGTCCCCGATAGGCTCGTACTCATCATACGAGACTTTCTCTCGAATCGTACCTTTCGATACCGGGTCGAAGGTACGTTTTCTTCGCCCCATCCTATACAGGCCGGAGTCCCTCAGGGCTCCGTGCTCTCTCCCCTCTTGTTCAGCCTGTTCACGAACGACATTCCTCGTTCGAGCAGAGTCCAACTCGCCCTTTACGCGGATGACACCGCTCTCTACTATTCCCATAGGAACATGTCCTTTTTGACGCGTGCTCTTCAAGCCGCAGTCGACGCCCTGGGTCAATGGTTCCGTACGTGGCGCATAGAGGTGAACCCGGAGAAGAGTGCCGCGGTGGTCTTCTCCCGGGGACCCGCCAATATGTTCTCCGCGCGGAGCCTTCGGCCCAACAGACGACTAGCTCCAATATCCCTATTCAATCGCCCTATCCCCTGGACTAGGAAGGTTAAGTACCTCGGAGTCACCTTGGACTCCCGCATGACTTTCGGCCCGCACATTAGGTCCGTCCGCAATCGAGCGGCTTTCGTATTAGGTCGCCTGTATCCCCTTCTCTGCAAGCGGAGTAAAATGTCGCTTAGAAATAAGTTGACATTATACAAAGCTTGCATTCGCCCTATCATGACTTACGCGAGTGTAGTTTTCGCGCACGCCGCCCGCACCCATATAGATAGCCTCCAGGTTATCCAGAATCGTTTCCTCCGTCGCGCCGTCGGTGCCCCGTGGTACATGCGGAACGTAGATCTGCATTCCGATTTCAAATTAGATCCCCTTCGTAAGTTCCTCAAAGAAGCGTCGAAACGCTACTTTGAATCCGCGTCCCGTCACGCGAACAGTTTAATCCGCGCCGCCGCCGATTACGCCGCTAGTCCTTCTGACTCGCGCCGCAGACCACGGCACGTACTGCTCGACCCTCCTGACCCCATGACGGTCCTATTGGACCGGGATGCGCCGACCCCTCCCCGACAACCGTATGCTACACTAGCTATCAGACACCGGTCTCGCCGGCGAGGCCGAAGGGTCGTACGTATGCGACCGCAACGACGTGCATCACCCCACTGAGTTTCTTGCCGGTTCTTCTCAGTGGGGGCGCGTTGTGAACCGGTGGTAAACTCAGCCCTCTCTTAAGCGACAGCCCAAGCCGAGGCCGTGCCTCCCTGAGGTGCCCTTGTGCTCGTCGCTACTTCTGCCGTAAAGGCTAGAGCGCTTCAAGCGCTCGCCTCCTATTGTCCGGTGAAGCTGCAATAGCCATCTGCGGTTAACAGCGTCTATCATTCCCAAAAAAAAAAAAAAAAAAAAAAAAAAAAAAAAAAAAAAAAAAAAAAAAAAAAAAAAAAAAAAAGGACAGAAGCCCGGCCGCCCGGCCGTGCCGTCTTACCTGGAACCGGTTTCGCGTCAATAGTTCGCGTACGCGTTGGGAAGCCATAACAATTACCTAGTGTATAATGATTATTTTATTATTTTATAGACAGCTTGACTATAAGTTTAAAAAAAAAAAAAATGTTATACGAGTACCTTTTGCTTGGTATCCAGACAAACCCGATTTAGGGTTTTTGAGATACTTTTTGTAATAAACTGTTATGTACCCTTTTAAATATGAATAAAGAAAAAAAAAAAAAAAAAAAAGAAAGGTGTTAAATTGGTTGCATGTGAAGGCAAAGAAGGTAATGTTAATTACAGAAATTTAATTGGTTGCCTTATGTATGTTGCAGTATGCAGTAGACCGGACATTGCTCATGCAGTGAGTGTTCTTAGTCAGTTCAACGACTCACACTCTGAGGTTCATTGGAAAGCTGCTAAGCGGGTGCTGCGGTATTTGAAAGGAACGATGAACTATCGTTTACTGTTTCAAAAAGGAGGACTGGATATTACCGCGTACGTGGATGCAGACTGGGCAGCGAACGAACTTGATAGAAGATCTTACACAGGTTTTGTTTTTAAATTGGGGTGTTCGTTGATCTCGTGGGAGAGTCGTAAACAGCGAACAGTCGCACTGTCTAGCACAGAGGCGGAGTACATGGCTTTATCAGATGCGTGCAAAGAGGCTTTATTCATTTCTAGTTTTTTAAAAGAGCTACTAGGGAAACTATTCAATGTATTAATTTATAATGACAGTCAGTCAGCTCAGAAATTGACCTCGAATTGTATGTATCATAGTAGGACAAAGCACATTGATGTACGACACCATTTTATAAGAGATTGTGTATCCAATAACATTGTAAATGTTAAATATTTGAGTACAGAGTTGATGATAGCGGATATATTAACTAAACCGTTAACAAAAGTTGTACATGATAAATTTATTAAAGGGTTATGTTTATTTAATAAATTTTAGTTTTGTATAGTACATACTTTTGTCACTTTGCTAACTTAAATATTTGTTTTATACTTTGTTATATGTTTATGTATTTTTGTGTATGGTACATAGGAGTTATGTTTAAGGGTCAGTGTTGGAATGTATACAAAACTCCTTATTCTATTAGGAATAGACATACACAGTGACATGTATTGTCTCTACCCTTTTTGCCGTCATCCGCTACCGCGACAAGACCTGTATATTATTATCCTGAATAAATCCATCTTTCTTAACTTCCACTGCCTATCTTTTTGCCCATAACCCATCATAGCCTATCCTAGGCCAAATGATTATGTACAGCTCCAAGCTGGCGCGATCGTTGCGTACCTGAGGGAGCTCTTCGATACGCCAGCAACAGAGTAAGGCTAGGGCATGCACAATGGATCCAACTGGGTCGAAGTGCGTTCCGGGGATACCGGACCCAAATTTATAGCCACCAAGAATAGAATAGAATCCATTTACACATGTAGTAAACATGTCTTTCGGACCAATGGAAGGAATAGAAAATGTATATTGTATATCTATTATCCCTACATCGATTTGGAAAAGAGATGATGATCTTTACACGGCTGGACTGATTTTCATGAAACATAGCTAAGAACCATCTCAACTAAACCAGCATTCAAATAAAAAAACCGCATTCAAATCCGTCCACTACATAGAGAGCTACGATGCCACAGCAGAAATACAGTGAGACAGACAGACATAGGGGGTTAAAAAGACCCTTCGTCATCGCTGGACGTTGGGGGTGTAGGCCCCAGGACGTCCATTGTGTACGGCGGCGACTTCGAGGAGGACGGCGGTGGGGTTGCGACCCCCGTCCCCGTGAGCACAGGAGATTAGTGACAGGTTCCTGGGGGGCTACAATGCGCCCCCCGGTAGCGGGCTCAAAGGCAAACCACTGTGGAGCTTCTAGTGCAGATCCCACCAGAGAGCCCGGGGTGCCAATGCGACAGTTGCAGGGGTTTTAGTGGGTAAGAATCCCACATACCCAGTTCGAGCCCCACAGCTCCGGGGACCTTTTGAAGGATTCCCCCGCGAAAAAAATGGGTTAAAAATAGAGAATAAGTAATAATCTATATAAATTATTTGCTTTATGATATTATTGATCCCTTTGCCCTTGCGCTAATCTAAACTGGATTAAGGTAAATAGGTAATAAAAAAATCTCCACGGTGTGTGAATACATAAAATCCGGAAAATTTACCACTTGATGTAAAAGTTCCAAACCTGAAAAGCGTGTATGATACATAAATGCTCACTCAGTCCTCGTGAGTGGATTATGGTCAAACCTTTTTGCTCTCATGATAGAAGAGAAGGCAAGCGCAAGCCTGATTTGTTTCTGCTGCGCAGTATTTGCGGATGAGTGCCAGAGCGCTTAACTCTCTTCAAAAACTCTAGTTTTATACAATACCTTATTGAGCCTCCTAAAGATATTCTTTATCAAATAAAAGATCTCGCTTGAACTTTAATAGAAAAATCAGAGCTTATTACATTTTTTTTGCAAAATGTTATAAATGGCTACTAATGGAATAATCTTTAATGTTCCATTTGACAGAAAATATCGGCGACAAATAGCGAGTGCTTTGTTAAATTTACTGGGCTTACTCAAGTTAAAGGGAGTTTTGGTTGCAAATCTTGATTGATAGCTTGTACGGGAGCCCATCAATTTTCCGAAGGAGACCGTGTTTGCGCTTTAATGGATATAAGTAGCAACGTACAAGTTATTGTGTTTTATCATAGATAATAATTCTTTTGACTAGTTAGGGATAGACTGGCCATTGCGAGAAAAATGTTCATCACATAACTTGTTAAATGTGTAATAAGTTACTAAAAAACGTGCGTATCTCTAACTAAGGCCTACGCTATACTTGACGAAAATTCCGGCGCCGAAATTTCGATGCGGTAAATATGTTATTAAACATTGCAACCACATTGAATATCCCGTGGCAGATTATCAGTCGACTACCAACGCTTATACGGTGTGGTCGTAATGGATCCGATAGAGGCTTTAAAATCTAGTCGAGGCTTTAAAATCTAGTCGAAAAAAATATTTTTGTAGCAAATAATTTTATTATATTGCAAATCTCATTATGATCAAATGACCGAATGGTTTATTTTATATGCATTTGTACATATTTAATGTACGAATCTCTTTCGGTTTTAACAAGTACTGCGAGGTCACATCTTTTTGAAATAGGAGTGCAAAGATAAGCTTTGTAATTAATGTGATATAGTATAATTTAGTAAAACAAGAATACTATTTTTAGTGATGCTTATGAACAGGTGGGAATGCTCGCTCAACATTGAAGCAACTCTCGCAGAAGAATCACCATTTTACAAAAAAAAAAAATCTGCCAAATATCGCAAACAATTCGTGTGGCATTGTATTTCTAATAGAAGTAAAGTTGCCAGATCTCTATAGAGAGTCGCATGTCATGTCTATAAACATGCACTGGCCTACCTACTCTTTATTCAAGACTAATTACGTATTCTGTCTTAAACCGGGGCTAATGCTGAAACACTAAGCGGCTATATTTAACAGCGTCTACGCCACAACTTGAGAGTAGGCTACCCTTCCTAGTCATTAAATTTGAATAATGTACATACAAAGGTGTCTAAACCACATTGGCAGGCTATGAATATTTGAAAGTAGGTAGCCCTAAAGGTGTGGCTGCTACAGTTACTTAGTGAAAAATATCTGTTACGAAAAAGAAAAATATCAACATAATATAAAATTAATCGTATTACTATTTACTACAACATAATTTAAGACGAGAAGAAGTAAAGACTAGAAAACGTCCAGAAAACCTAAGACTACTTCCTAGAACATTTGTGCTTCCTAAATACAATAACACATATGGTACAAAAACAGTGGATTATGTATTGTGGGCAGCATTCGGAAAACTTCGTCGAGTCTTCTCGTCACCGATACCGCAATGTTTAAAGACAAAAGTCTTTAATCATTGCGTCCTACCCGTGATGACATACGCAGCCGAGACGTGGCTACTCAGGGTACGACTAGTCCACCGATTCAAGGTCGCTCAGCGGGCTATGGAGAGAGCTATGCTGGGTGTTCTCTGAAGGACCGAATACGGAATGAAGTAGTTCGCCAGAGAACCAAAGTGACCGACATAGCTCAAAGGATTAGCCAGCTGAAGTGGCAGTGGGCTGGTCATTTTTGCCGAAGAACCGAAGACCGTTGGGGTAAACTGGTTCTGGAGTGGAGATCGCGAATCGGGAAGCGTAGTGTGGGACGCCCTGTGACTAGGTGGAGCGACGATATCCGCAGAGCGGTTGGCAGACACTGGATGAGGAGAGCCGGAGATCGGGCTCAGTGGCGTGCCTTGGGGGAGGCCTATATCCAGCAGTGGACTGATGTGGGCTGATGATGATGATGTATTGCCTAAACTTATGAATGCTTATGCTAACATTATTGATTCCCTAAATAATTGTAGCAAAGATGTTGTCAAGCGCAAGCTTAAGTGCTATTATCTGAGTGTACAGGATCAAATTGCTCATAAGATATCTATTTCAACACACATTGCACGAATGACTACATGCAGATAAACCCATTGAGGTTTGCGCTGCGATAGTGATAAAATCTTTTTTTTTTTTAATTGTACCGACTGTCCCGGCAGGGGACATAAAAACACATTTTGATTCTTTCTTCTCGTTTAATTGTAATTTAATCAAAAATCAACTTTGTAATGAAAATCAGCTATTTATAAAATCGACATGATTAATTTAAACGCGCACACGCGTTTCTTTGTTCGTTCCTTGGAGTTGTCAAAAAGTAATGGCCGCGCTGGCGCCGCTTCCTGTCGCCCCGCCGTCGCCGGTGTTGCCAGAGCGCGAACATCCTGGGGCCCCTGGAAACCCACGGTCTTCCAGCTCGTCATTTATTGGAAGAAGTACAAGTTTGTTGACTGCTCGACGAACAATGCCTTTTTCTGTGACAACGTCTACAACTCGCGTAATATTGTCTGGGCCGGGGTATAGTGTAGCAACCCGACCAAGCCGCCATTGAAGAGGTGGCCCGTTGTCCTTGAGAAGCACCATCTCGTTAACTTGGATGTTATGTTCGTTAGTTCGCCATTTTGCACGCATCTGTAGCTCCGCAAGATACTCCTTCCTCCATCTCTCCCAAAATTGTTGCCGTAATTTCTCGATCAGCTGGTATCTATTTGGTCTAGCCATATCCATTACTTCTGATGGCACCGACATAAGTGGCCGTCCAATAAGGAAATGACCGGGAGTGATGGGATTAAGGTCTAGTGGATCCGATGAGAGGGGGTAAAGAGGACGTGAATTTAAAATGGATTCAGTCTCTGCGAAAAAAGTTGTAATCTCCTCGAAAGTAAGTGACGCATTCCCGACAATTCGCTTCAAGTGATACTTTGAGGATTTAACGCCCGCTTCCCAAATGCCCCCAAAGTTAGGTGAATATGCCGGAATAAATTTCATAATAATGCCTTCGTTACTAGCGTAATCGCAAATGGGCTTACGACTGGACCGTAGTATTCTACCCAGTTCATTGTTTGCACCTACGAAGTTAGTGCCATTGTCGCAATGTATAACATAAGGTTTGCCACGCCGAGCAACAAACCGACGTAAACATAATATAAAGGCCTCAGTACTGAGGTCACTGACTACCTCTAGGTGGACCGCCTTGGTTAGTAAACAAACAAAAATGCACAAATAACACTTAGTAATGCGATTGCCACGCCCCTTTCTTGAGGAGATCATAAATGGTCCGGCGAAGTCCGTACCACATGTATAAAACGGAAAAGTAACATTTGTCCTTTCAGCTGGCAAGTGCCCCATAATAGGTTGCAAAGTCTTACCGCGGAAACGAGTACATATAACGCATGATTTAGTGACACTGCGTGCCAAGTTTCTACCGCCTAAGGGCCAATAGTTCTCCCTAATTGAGGCTAATAATAATTGTGGTCCGGCATGAAAAAGGCGTTGGTGCTCATGTTTCATTAATAATTTAGTAAAATGATGTTTTCCATTTAAAATTACTGGGTGTTTTTTATTAAAATCATGATTAGAAAACTTTAGGCGACCACCAACCCTCAGCACGCCATCTGTGTCAAGAAATGGATTAAGTGGTAATAATTTGGATTTATGATGTAACTTGCCATTAGGAACCGCTTTGATTTCATGTTCAAAATCTTCGGCTTGACAAATTTTTATTAAAATTAAGTTAGAGTTATTAAGTTCCTCCACTTGTAGAGGACCTGACAATTTTGTATTAATTTTCTTAATATTATTTATAAAACGTAAGACATACGCAAATATTCTTTTCAATTTATTGTAGTTCGAGTAATTCTTAAATTCAATAAATTTTGGATTTTCAATGTTTAGGTGAACTTTTAGTTCAGGTACATCTACTACTAGATTGTCAGTCTGTGGCCACAAGGTGGAATCCTTTTTAAGAAAAGGAGGACCTTCCCACCACATGCAAGAAGATTGCATTAAGTCTTGAGGTGCAATACCTCTCGACGCCAAGTCAGCTGGGTTCAAGTCAGAAGACACATGCCTCCAAACATGACCGGCTGTGAGCTCATTTATTTCTTGTATTCTATTACTTACAAATGTTTTTAGTAGTTTCTGTGGAGTTCGAATCCAGCAGAGTACAATAGTGGAATCACTCCAGAAGACAGTCTGATTAATATTAAGATTGAGTACCTTTGACAGTTTAGAACATAAACGAGCTCCCAACAACGCTCCACAAAGTTCCAGCCGCGGTATTGTCATACCTTTAATAGGCGCGACTCTAGCCTTTGCACACAGCAACTTTACTGAAATAATATTGTTAGCATTAATGGAACGTACATATACACATGCACCATAAGCATCCTGTGATGCGTCCACAAAACAATGAAGTTCAATAATTGTAGGTGAACTACATATAACGTTACGAGATATTTGCAACTGGGATAGTGTGTTTAGATTACTGGCAATATTAGACCATTGATTGGATAAGTTACTTGGTACTGGATCATCCCAGTCCAATTTTAGACTCCAGAGTTTTTGCATGATAATTTTTGCCTTAATTACACAGGCACATAGAAGGCCCAAGGGGTCGAATATTCTACATGTTAAACATAATATAGATCGTTTAGTTATAGGCAAATTAGACTCCATATTTATAGCAAACTGAAGTGTATCTAACTTAGGTGACCACATTAGTCCTAGAACACTAGACTCCTTGTTTAACAATGGTATGTCACAAGTGTCATTTTCTTTAATATTACTGGCATTAGACATTAATTTATGTAGTGGAAAACAGGCCGAATTTAATACTTTGGTTACATTATCGTGAATGTACTTAATGCCTTCTTCAGTCGATGATCCAGTAGCTAAATTGTCGACATATATGTCGTGTTCTATGACAGAGGCTATAGTTGGATCTGAACATTCTCGAGATAGCTGAAGTAGACATCTTGTACTAAGGAAAGGTGCAGAAGCTGTACCATAGGTAACAGTATTGAGCTGCAAGACCTTTAAGGGTTGAGATTCATCATCTCTCCAAAGAATAAGTTGCAGATGGCGCTGCGATGGATCTATTTCAATTTGCCTGTAATGTTTTTGAATATCAGCTATTAATACATATCTATGACAGCGGAATCGCATTAAAATAGATAAAAGATCGTCTTGAACTACGGGTCCAATTAATTGGATATCATTTAATGATTTACCGGATGTTGTTTTAGCCGAAGCGTCATAGACAACCCTTAATTTTGTACTTTCACTTTTATCTCGTATGACCGGATGATGTGGCAAATAATACCCAAAAGTAGGTTTATTTACTTCACATAAATGTCCTAAATCATAATATTCCTTAATGAAATCTTTATATTGTTGCTTTACTATAGGCGACTTAGATAACCTTTTCTCTAAATTAATGAAACGAATTTTGGCTTGATTGAACGAGTCACCTAATGACCTTTCTGGATCCTCCTTAAAAGGAATTTTAACTGAAAACCTACCAGACGGTAACCTGCGCATATTCTCTATAAAATGCCTTTCACATAAATTTTCTTCAATTGTTGGTGTAGCTTTCTCTGGGTGAAAATCATCTATTTCCCAAAATAACTTAAGTGTATCATGTACTTCTCTACTGAAATTACATTGAACCCTTTGGTTCTGCTCTGCTTGGACATTACCTATAGGCCCAGAAACAAGCCACCCAAATTGAGAACTTTGCAAGACAGGTTTATTTGGTCCTAACTTTATCTGTTGGGATCCTACAATATCCCAAAACACATTACTTCCTAAAAGTAAATCCAGACGGGAGGGACAGAAAAAGGTTTTATCAGCTAGTTGAATATCTGCAGGCAATTTGAGGTCATTTACATTAACATAAGTAGAGGGCAATGTGCCCGTAATTTGGGGAACAACTAAACATTTAACATCTATGTTAAAATCTGAAATACAGGATTTAATGTTAATATCACAAGACTCACTTATGTTCAAAGAAATATTATTTATTCCAGATACACTGACTTTATTTTTATTGTCTGATAGCAAACCAATTTTTTCTTTTAATTCTTTTGTCATAAATGATGATTGGCTGCCCGTGTCCAACAAGGCACGAGCTTTGTAAACTTTATTATTAAATTTATTTCTAATCTCTACAACCGCAGTACATAAGAGGACTTCACCCGATGTGGTAGCGGAGAGAGCGATAGGTAAGGAAGGAACCGGTAAGGTCTCTACCACCTCTATACGTAGAACTATTTGTAGGTTTTGGTTTGTCCATGTGAAGTAAAGTGTTGTGTTTAGATTTACATAAACGACAAGACCCCTTAAGGCGACAATTAATAAAAGCATGACCCTTACGCAGGCACTTGGAACACAACTTCAACCGTGATACTTCACTATGTCGGTCCTCAATGGACATATTTTTGAACTTAGTACACTCATGAACCAAGTGTTTTTGGTTACATATAGCACAGCTGGGGTAATAGGGGGACGTGGCAATAGCACTATTACTTTCATCAACAGACAATGCAAAAGATTTAGAATTATTAGGCTTATGTAAACTACCCTTTTGATTATATATAGGTTTTTCATTGCGACTCACTTGAGTAGTTTCCAAAATGGCAGCTCTATTTCTTAAAAATTTAAAGAATTCATCTAGAGTGGGCAAGCTAGATAAGTTATTCTTATGCTCTTCCCACTTACAGTTTGTCGTAGTATCTAGTTTAGATGAAACCAAAAATATAACCATAGCGTCCCAGCTATCAGTAGGTAACCCCAGTGTATTTAAAGATCTCATGTTTTTAGTGACAATGTCAATAACAAAACGCAAAGCTTTATAAGATTCCCTTGATAATGATTCTATAGAAAATAATGCCTTTAAATGATTGTTTATTAATATATTTTTGTTATTGTATCTCTCACATAACAATTCCCATGCAATGGGGTAGTTTTTAGAAGTAAATTCAATAGATTTAATTACCACAAGGGCACTTCCCTCGAGCGATGACCTTAAATAGTGAAATTTACTTATTACCGGTATAGAATCATTTAAATTTATCAAAGAATCAAAAGTGTCTCGAAATTCTAGCCATTTAAGATAGTTACCATCAAAGGATGGAAGTTTAATAGTTGGTAATTTAATATTGTTTTTATTAACATTGGAACAACTAGCTCGAGCCTCACTAGCGGCCTCAAGCTCTTGAGCCGGATTAGCCGAATCAATTAATTGTTGGATTAAAGATATAAGAGATATAAACTGACACTCAAGTGCGTCTCTAGTTTGCAACTGACTATCTAAGTCATCACAAGAATTCTCTATATTAGTTTGAATTTCATCAAATGATGAAAATAATAATTGACATCTCTCTAACCACAAGGTTAGTTCTTTTAATTTAGTGCCTTTAAGTTCAATAGGGTCAATTGAACGCAGAGCCTCTATGTGGTCTTTCAATTTAGTTAGACGGCCCTTAATCGAAGAGCGTTTACGTATAAGACCAGAAACATCAGGCTTAGTATCATTGGAATTATCACTATTATTGGCCATTGTAATATGAGAACAATGAAATAGGTAAAATAAATGTGCAGATCCAACCAGTTATATCCGGTGAGATGCAGCACTGCGGTCCGCCGTAGTCCGAAGCCCGGCGCACGAATAGACCGCCTCGAAGCCGGCCGCAGCAGCAGCAATCGGCAGCGAGGGCAGCACGTTGCGCGTAGGGAGCCCGGTAGCGAACTCGTATTATAGTAGTTCCCCGTTCCGCTGAAACGTTCGGCATATAACCTTGAAACGCAAGCGAGCAACGAAGGCACGATTATGCTTGGGTGAAAGATAGCCGCACAGGCGCATACGCAAACCAGACACGGTAAATAGGCACCCTTAAATATAATAGGCAATCGTATGTAAACACGAAATTAAAATTGTAAGTCATACTATAGGTATGATTACGTAATATAGGCTTCCTTCACGCATTTGTTAAAATGGGCAAATATAGATGCAAAATAAGGCAAATGAACGTGAAAATATGCAAATGATGCTAGGATTGAAGAAGATTAGCGAGTGCAAAACCCTCAAAGTATATGTAAAACGCAATTATCGGCATGATGAACAAAGGCAGGTACATGGTACATAACCCATATGCCGTAGACTTTTTATTACAACTTGCAGAAATAGGAGAGGATGCAAAGGATAAAAAAAGAAACGGTACTTCCCATGGATAGGCCTCCTGCATCTGCCAGTCTGATTTGTCGCATAATTTGTCTTGATTGCAGTTCGGAATTTTCACACGCCACGTTGTTGAGGCGTGTCACTGGTCGCCACTTATGTCCCGGCAGGGGACATAAAAACACATTTTGATTCTTTCTTCTCGTTTAATTGTAATTTAATCAAAAATCAACTTTGTAATGAAAATCAGCTATTTATAAAATCGACATGATTAATTTAAACGCGCACACGCGTTTCTTTGTTCGTTCCTTGGAGTTGTCAAAAAGTAATGGCCGCGCTGGCGCCGCTTCCTGTCGCCCCGCCGTCGCCGGTGTTGCCAGAGCGCGAACACCGACTTCAATATCATTGAAAAGTATTGAAGTAGGTGCCAAATATACACAGCCGGTAAGCTAACACCAACTTCAATAATATTTAAATTATTTTATACTTTTCAGTGATATTAGAATAGAATAGAATAGAATATTTATTTACTCAAGTATCAGAGACTCATTATAAATAGGTAGGTAAATAAAAAAAAAAATATATAAACTAAGATTATGACTAATATTAACAATAATATACACACATATTTGCATACGTGAATCACCGCTGCAATATTCCATGAGAAATTTTGCAGCAGTGATTCACATAATAACAGTCTAGTCTGCTTGCAATTAGCGATAGCTGTTGGGGCTGGCCCACACTCTGCGCACCAGGGACGCACATCTTTTTCGCATTGTGGTGTAAAAACAATCTACTACTGCTTCTGCGAACATCCCTGATGCGCTACAGAATCGAGGCAGCCGCAACAGTATCCTAAACGCGTTATTGTATTGTATGCGGAGGGCATTGTAAGCTCTTTGAGTGAATCTGGCCCACAGGCTACACGTGTAGAAAGAAGTGCAGTATGCCCTGAACAGGGTAATTTTAACGTTATGTGAGCAACGTGCAAACCTGCGAGCCAGCATGTTCACTCTTATACACATTGCCCTCCGCTCCCTTTCGATGTCATCATCATCCTTGAGGTTGGGGTTTAATATATGACCCAGATATTTCACTTTGTATATCCTCAGATATTGAAGTCGGTTCAATTTTTTTTTTAAAAAGATTTGATTTACACTTTTTAGTGATATTTTTATATATAAAGATTGAACCATCGAAGACCGTAAAATGATCTAGGTAGGTTATGATCACATCGTCTACATACATAGTTTTACATAATTCATTTTTATTCAGAAAAAAATATCCGGTCGTAATGAAATTTCCATGGAATCCTCATAGTAGTTTACTCTCTCGAATAAAAAAAGAATCATCGAAATCGGTTCATAATTGTCAGAGCAATGTAATGGAGAACATCAGTTTTATGGTTTTTACCAGATAAATTCTTCCACATCGTTCATGGTCCTCCAGGAAGTTCTTATCCGGTTGTGATAAAATTCGTACAGATTCATTGCAGTGGTTTCTTCTTTCGAATAAAAAAAGAATCATTGAAATTGGTAAATATTTGCCAGAGTTATGACCATTTTTGTCTTTAAAAAGCGACATAAAGTCATCTATATAGGCTTTCCTGCAGCTTTCCTGCGCAGTCACCATTCTTGTTTTTTCAGGAACTACTTATTACTAAGCAATAATTTTTTATGGGACCCAATCAATGGATTGAAGAATGGATGGAAGAAAGATTTTTTCAAATCGGTTCATAATTGCCAGAGTTATGCGCGAATACATAAAAAAAAATATATATATACAGACGAATTCAAAAAGGAGGAGGTTCTCCCTCCTCCTTTTTGAAGTCGGTTAAAAAGCATGTAATAGAGTAAATTGAACAATATAACAATACTTATCATTATAAGTAATAAATAATTTAAATGTCGCGAACTAAAAAAAAAAAAATTAATTATTTAAATTTTATAAGTTTGGCGTACCTACTTATGAGTAGGCATAAAAAAAGTGTTTTTATCGTATCCCATTTCAAGTTTTCTTCAATTATAGGTCTTTTGAAAACCTTTAGGTACATAACAAGAAAAAAAAAAGTTGTACTTATTCTATAAGTCAAAACTTCTAAAAATATGAGTGGGCTTATAATGACGCCATTATTGCCATTATGACATCCATAAAAAAATCAAACTTATTTTAAAACATTATTTGCTTAAAATATTGCCACTTGAAGAATATTACTTTTTTTCAGTACTTAAGCAATACCTTAGGATTGTGAGCTAGCATTCATTAGGGGCTTAAAGAAACACACAGACATGCTACGAGAAGTGCTAATACCAATTAGATAGATAGATAATACTATATTATTATATTATTAATAAGATATTATGTAAATTCCAAACGTTAATTTTTTTTAAGTACATTTTGAGCAGCAAAAAATTTCTTTTTGATTTTCTTTTTTCTTACGTTTGGCTTTTGCCATGTTTGGTGTTGGCTCGCTAAGTCGTTCTTTACCATAAAAATCGTATCATGCAGTTCGGTATATCTGTTTGCATGCATACTTTTTCTTGTGAATGTATTTCCTAAAATATTATTTCTTCAAGAAATGAATAAGGCATGACTAACTTGTATAATCGGAAGGTAATATCGTAGGTAGCTATGGTTAGGTTCAGCACCGCATGTCGCGAGCACTTGTTCCACGTAAATGATGGTGGGCGCAGCCGGGCCGCGGCCAAACTTGCTGTTTTTGTTTCAAAGATTAACGATGAACAACGGCCCTCGAAAAAACGTGTCACACAAAACGGATATTGCCCCAAACTTCGCCGCATAAATTTTCTTTTGTTAGGTTTTATGGCGTTTATGTAAATAATGATACAGCCCTTTTATTGCGTTCGTTTTCTTCGCTTCATGTTTATTAGCTACTTGTGGCTTTAAATCCGTAATAAATGGGATTGAAAATGAACACGAAATTTACTTAGGCACCTTTGTTTAAATAACAGATTTTATTTGATTCCAATACTTCTTTTAGGGGCGTAGAGAGATCGCAGAGGACCCTGGTACGACTAACGTTTTTTTTTTTTAAATCCAGTCAATAAACGCAAAAAACCGTAAGTTGGGTACAAAGTGAGTAAAAGGGCGAGCGTGAAAATTTCAGTTATGGTCCAGGGCATGATGCCGAAAAGGTTGGAAACCCCTGTTCTATTCTATAGGGATGCGACGCAAGAAGAGTCTTCTCGAACGACTATATAATATAACAATACGCAGGTATTTTTGCATAACCACCCTGGACAATCAGCCTTAGAAGATCTTGCTGATTGATCCACCATTCTATCACGACATAAATAACACTTTAGTAGTCAAGCCACAAAGAGAGGACGAATAGCATAAAGTATACATAATCAAGAATAGTTAGTCCAATATTCCGTTGAATTATATTAAGCTTATTAATTTAGCTTATATTAGATATTATAACAAGTTGAATAGTGCTTCCAAACCACATATGGTTTTTTTTTAACTAAATAAAATTTGGTGATGCTTTCGAGCTGCAATGCGAAATGTCTCGCAGTCCGCTGTCGACGACGAATCCTGCCAACGACATTAGGCTCGTATACATTAGCAATTTAAATATTTTTCGGATTTTTAATTTACTATTTTAGCATCGAATTAAACTTTCACTATTACGGGTGATAATTTACGGTTTAGTATCATCATTTGTATTTTTTCCTTACCATTATCGATTGATTACTTTACAGATGCTCCCACATATCAGTTATATAACGTTAGAGAATGTTGCATAACATTTGATATCTTACTTTTTTAACTAATCGTGACTAAATTTATAAATTGTTAGTGATGTTAACAACTTTATGTAAAAAAATGTTATACAACATGATTTTTAAGAAATTATAACTTTTGTTGTACAACATCATCCACTACTAGCTTCCTTGAAAGACAGACCCAAACTGATGGTTACAGAATGTTATACGATGTTATACAACAAGTTGAACCAGTGTTAAAACGCTCCCAGGTTTTAACATATAAAACTCGTAACATGTTATAGCAAAACAGTGTATAACACTGTTATAGAATATTATCGTGCTACACAATATTTTATAACGTTATATAACTGCTGTGTGGGAGCACCTTACTGTTGGTTGTTAGCCGTTTTTAATTAGGTATTCGTATCTATACAACATCAAATAAAAATCATAACTTAAACTCATTATTTTACAAAAGCTTACATCTTTACGTAAAAGGAAATATTCTTTAATAAAATTAAACAAGTCTGAGAATAATAAACAATGTTCTTCCGTCTTTAATATAATGACTTCATTCTAATAGCTAAGATATTGTAATACCGTAGGTAACTTAGCTTAAACAAGAAGTGAAGCACAGAGACAGTTTGCAGTAACCGCTTTAGCGTTAACGAGAGCCTCTATTTAATAGCGTCGCTACTGTGATAGTGGATGGTGGCATTAAATTAAATATGAGTACGATTAACTTTTGGTTTGAGTACCTAAAGTTCTTAGACGGCGACAATTTGGCTTTTCATGATGTAATAAAATATGTTAACTGGTTCTAATTACTGGGAACTTTGCGGGCGAAACTTACTTGTGCAGGGTTGGCATTCGATTTTTTTTCTAAGTAGTCATACATGTAGAACAAAATTTAAAACTACTTGGAATAAGCCTCAGTAATATAGAGCACTCTGAAAAATAATTATACGTTAGTGAGTTTATTACTCTACGTATTGAAAAATAAAGGTACCATTGTCTGTCTAAAGGACCATGACCATTTGTGCCCCAGAAATGCCCAGATAAAGTATATTACAATATTGCTCTAATAAATAAAAACTAGAGTTATGTTGTTAATTTTAAATCATATGAAGCACTGGATAAAAATTTAAAAAATAAGACGTTCTGTTGACATTGCAGTACCAGTGTATCTAATCAAATTGTTTTCACATACATATTGACACTATACTAGATAATTCCAAATAACTGGCATGTTTATCTGATAACATACAGATAAGTATATAAAAGAAAACTGATCTGGATTAGCTTATGTGATGATCATCATGAAGTTCCTAGTGAAAAACTAATAGCAATGCTGTCTGTAAACGATAAAATGTATAAAAACCAGTAGGAAGTTATCATGTTTAATGTCCAATATCTTTTGAACCGGTGCTTTATATGACATTATAATATACTGCTTTACATTATCTGATAACATACACATAAGTATATAAAAGAACACTAATCTGACTTAGCTTATGTGATGATCATGAAGTTCCTAGGGAAAAACTAATAGCAATGCCATCTGTAAACGATAAAATGTATAAAAAACCAGTAGGAAGTTATCATGTTTAATGTCCAATATCTTTTGAACCGGTGCTTTAAATGACATTAAATCTAGTTATCATATAAATACTGTTAAATAGTTATCATATGACATAGAGCTGCAATTTGGGCATTGCATGGCATTTCTGACTTTCAGTTCCATACTAATATGGGCATGGTCCTTTATTTGATTATTTTCATTATTTGTTGCTTAGATGTTTCAAATTTAAGACGATTATTGTAACCAATTCTATATAACTTACTACTAAAATGACTATTCTTTTAGAATTACTGAATCTTTCATCAAACAAACTCAAATTGTCACAGCAAAAGTTAAATACAATTTAAAGGATTTAAAATCCCAAAAATACAGTGAAATTAATAGCTCACTGGAAATTAAGAACATATTTTTAAACTTGATTAAATAAGTGCGTGATATTCCGATTAGCTCAGACCAAATATTTTTTTACAAAGAAAATTGAACCACAAATGCATATACTATTTTACAGTAGAAATTAATATTTATAAGCAGCTTACCAATCCTATTTTCATGCCTGTGGAGGAATAGAACTGGGGAACCGACTTAAAGTAGGTACTTGAAACAGTAAGAGCTCAAGTACTCCAAAACCCTCCAGTTGCTGGTCGGTGAATTTGGATTTTCATCCACAAAGCACACTTAGGAAGCCAACTAAAGTACTTTTCTATAGTTTTATTTCTCATTTTTTATGTAATTTGCAAGATATATGAACAGTTATTTTTATTTTGTATGATATTTTTGCTATTTCTTTTGGTTTATTAGGTATTTGATAAAAAGTAGTGATGCAACTGAGCATGGAGGCGCACTAGCTAAATAACAGCACAAAGAAAAGGACCCCATGTCAGTGCTATCGTCATAGCACATACACGTACACACATATATACACGGCCAAAATCGGAATGATAAATGTATGAACATAGGAGCGATTGCTGACCGGTGGCCAGCCAAAGATAATTGGTAGGGTTGAAATTATGATTATTCCGTTTTTATTATTTTGTAAAAAAAGACGCCGCTGCCCGTCTCCTTGTTTTCCCTCAGTCGCTTCTTACGGAAATCCATCGGGAAGAGATGGGAGGATTGCAACCTCCCTCCTTCTTATCCGGACACCCCATGGGACGTCCTAAAGATACTCAACTGGAAGTATATCTTACTATGACTATATTTTTTTGTCAACTATCTATCCAACCTATCATTACTTTTAGAGTAGTATCAGTATCAAAATTTTATACCTCTGTTTATAATATCGAACTCAAAATTCAATTAAATCAACGCACAAAGTACATTCAAGTGTATATACTACATGAAAGTTCAGTAATCAATTGCAAGACAAATTGGCTAGATTTACGAGTGCAGCTTCGCGTTTCAATGAATGAAACGTTGCTATTTGAAATCTCTGCTGCATCGGATTTATTAGGATCCTGTTATTTCGCTTGGAAATAACTCTGATTAGCACTGCTTGAAAAATGAAGACTGATCCGACTTGAAGGTACTGCAATAAATAGATTTTATAAGAAAACTAGGCACAGTTTTATTTTTTTATGCGATTGCATTATTTTAACAGCAAAATGAAATCTTTATTTAAATAGTCACTACCTAAATAATCCCTGTTGGCTGTACCGTCTTAACATCCGCATTGTTATAACTGTTTTGGTATTTGTACAAAAGTTTTATATTTTTAAAATATTTTGTTTAGTAAGTATACTAACTATAATTATTACAAAACCCATTGCCTGACATTGTCAAGATCCTAATATACAATAATATATCATAAACACGTATATAATAAACACGAAGAAATTCTAAGACCGCTGTGTAGTTTAGAACGACTGAATGACTTTTTATTATATTTATTACTATTAACTATTTAAGACACATGCATTACAAATTTATGTGTCACTAGCGGTCCGCCCCGACTTCACACGAGTGGTAAAAAATGTATTTATACTTCATTGGATAAGGATTAATGCTGTATTTCTTAAAATCGCTTCGTAAATAAGCCATTATTCCTCATAAAAAGTAAAGGATAAAAAATGGTTATCGTGGGTTATCCCTTAAGAGATAAACATCCGTCACCGTCGCGGATTTTTGTGTAGACCTTGTTAAGGTGTACAATACATGCATAATAATAATGCATATTATTTTGATCTATCTCGTAGGGTTCAGCCAACGTTTGCAATGTAAGCGCAAAAAAATGTGTTGATTTACGACATAACATTAGAAACCTCTAAAATTATCGGTGTTTCTCTACTATATTATGCATGTATTATACATAAACACTCTATCTATTAAGAAAAACCGCATCAAAATCCGTTACGTAGTTTTAAAGATCTAAGCATACAAACAGACAGACAGACAGCGGGAAGCGACTTTGTTATATACTACATACGTAGTGATACAAAATAAAATAAATCTATTGCGATAATGATGAATTTATAAATTGCATTTATGAATAACACTGCAGGATAATGTACTTATATAAAACGTTAAAACAGATCTGTCTTTACCCTACGACTTAAGCCATTTGTGTTCATATGACATTAAACTCGATTTCCTGTAATTGTATTCCCTTAAGTGTAATTGTTTTCCGTAATACGTATTTCGAGAATTTCTGTTCGTTGGGAGTTAGCTTCGCAATGGTATAATTAGATACGTCGTTAATTAGACGGAGCCCTACAAGAGCACTCAGAGACCGCTTTCTTTACTTTCCAGCGAGAACTAGGTTGGCGCCGCCTTTTACCAGCAGCTAAAATGAAATCACTCTAATTAAAGGGCAATTAAAATATAATATTGTAGTAGGACAAAAAAAAAGTATGTGGCAACACAGTTTCCGTACAGTACAGACGTGTTTTATTTTATAGGTTATGGGCCCAGTCCCAATTTAATAAAAAATAGCTTAAAATAGAGCAGTAAGAAACGCTTTTTCGAATAGGTTTCGTCTTTATTTAGATTTACTTGTATCGCGTTTGTACTTAAACAGTTCTTTCAGGATGAGCTCAAGTTTTGTGGTGAATGTGCCCAAGTTAAAGGGCCGAGAAAATTACCAAGAATGGGCGTTCGCGTCCCAAAATCTACTTGTGCTGGAAGGAATGGATGATTTCTTAAAAGAAGAGACTTCGAAAGAAACTGCAGCAAGTGACGCTAGAGCCAGAGCAAAGTTGATTTTAACAATTGACCCGTCGTTATATGTACACATCAGGGGACAAAGTCAACGAAAGAGTTATGGTCTAAATTAAAAAAAAAAATCAATGATTCAGGATTTTCGAGGAGAATTACTTTGCTCCGCCATCTTATTTCAATAAGATTAGACGGATGTGAGAACATGACGTGCTATGTCACGCATATTGTGGATACATCTCAAAAGTTAAGTGGTACAGGATTTTGCATTAATAACGAGTGGGTAGGTTCATTATTGCTAGCCGGTTTACCAGAGCATTTTTCACCAATGATTATGGCCATAGAACATTCCGGTATAGCTATAACAGCGGATACGATTAAAACCAAATTGTTAAATATGGAATATCCTGAAGGAAGTGAAACTGAATGTTCAGCTCTAGCCGCTAAACATTGGCAAAGGAATTTTAAATCCAAGAGCGGTAAAGTTGGCAGTACTGGCAATAAAGGCGGACAAATGCCACCACCACATTCGGTCACATTCCATAATGTCAAAAGTGCCTAATGTCATGGCAGAAAATAAAAAGGTTATAACTTGTTACAAGTGTAAAGAAATTGGGCACTATCGCAATCAATGCCCTCAGATTATTAATAAACCAGTCAAGAAACAGTCTAACGCATTTAGTGTTGTTTTCTTAAGTGGGAAATTTAATAAGAGTGATTTTTACATTGATTCAGGTGCTAGTATGCACATGACGGCAAATGAAACATGGATTAAAAATAAGAACTATGACTGCATTACAGAAGTAGTTATTGCAGACCAGAGAAAGGTTCCAGTATCATGTTCCGGTGATGTCGATATTACAACAAGTTTAAATTATAACATAACCGTAAAAAATGTCCTGTGCGTGCCAAGTCTCACAACAAACTTATTGTCAGTGAGTGAATTAATAAAAAATGGAAACAAAGTCACATTTGATTCGGACAGATGCTATATTTTTTTTTAACACTTATAAGCTAGTGCTTGACTGCAGTCCCACCTGATGGAAAGCGGCGACGCAATCGAAGATGGCAAAACACACTAGCTTATTAAAAGCCTATTCACTCTAGTCTTAAAGACACCCACATTATAATCGGGCGGGAAAACCGACGCAGGCAAACTGTTCCAGTCCTTAGCTGTCCTTATTATAAATGAAGAAGCAAACCGCTTAGTCCGGATTGAAGGCACTTTCACCACATAAGGGTGTGTACGTGCCATGCGTCTCGTCGTCCGATGATGAAAGGGAGATGGTGGAATCAAGTCATGCAATTCCTGTGCACACTCTCCAAAATGCATCCTGTAGAATACCGAGAGGCTGGCTACTCTGCGCCTGTGCTCTAGGCTTTGTAAATTGGCCGCTACTAACTCTGCGTCACCAATAAGCCTCTTAGCATGCCTCTCCACTGAGTCCAAAGCTGCAAGATGACATTTAGCAGCACCAGCCCATATGTGACTACAGTACTCCACACACGACCGGACTTGTGCTTTATATAGCATCAAAAGTTGCCCCGGTGTGAAGTACCGGCGGACCTTTGAAAGGACACCTAGTTTCCTTGCAGCTACCTTGGCTTTGGACTCAATGAACCGCCCAAAGTTGAGGTTTGAGGAAATTTCAATTCCCAACTAATATAAAGAATATGCAAGGTAAATTGGTTGCAGAAGCACTATTAGTTAATGGTGTGTATAAATTACAGATGAATAAAGGGCAAGATTGCTTAATAGCTACTTCCGTAGTGACTAGTGACTTACGGCACAGGCGCTTAGGACATATTAACACTAGTAATATGAATAAATTGAAAGAACTAGTGGAAGGAATTAATTACACAGTAAGTTCAAACACATTAACTTGTGAGGTATGTTGTGAGGGCAAGCAGGCGAGACTACCCTTTAAGCATCAGGGTACTCGGGCTTCTCAGGTACTTCAATTAATTCATTCAGATATATGTGGACCCATGGAGTCCAGTTCAATTGGAGGTGCTAAATATTTTATTTTATTCATCGACGACTACAGTAAAATGACATATATTTATTTCTTAAAAACCAAGAGTGAATCATTAGGCTATTTTAAAGAATCTAAAGCAATGGCAGAAAATACACATGGTAAAAAAATTAAAATATTGAGGACAGACAATGGATGTTATAGCAAAGATTTTGAGAATTATCTTAAGTGTGAAGGCATCATACATCAAAAAATAAACCCTTAGACACCTGAACAAAATGGATTGT
This sequence comes from Furcula furcula, assembly GCA_911728495.1. Taxonomy (NCBI): domain Eukaryota; kingdom Metazoa; phylum Arthropoda; class Insecta; order Lepidoptera; family Notodontidae; genus Furcula; species Furcula furcula. Next base: position 19,571,453 of record OU452244.1, read on the forward strand.
GTGAACGGGCAAATCGGACAATAGTCGAGGGGGAGAGATGTCTTTTATTTGAAGCAAATCTGCCAAAGAAGTTTTGGGCAGAAGCTGCGAATACAGCGAAATAGATCTGTTGCATCTGGCTTGGATAAAACTCCATATGAGATCTGGACTGGACAGAAACCAGATATGGGATATATCCGCACCTTTGGCAGTACCGCTATGGTACATGTGCCAAAAAAGAAGAGATTGAAATGGGACAAAAAATCTAAGAGGCACATTCTTGTTGGCTTTTCAGAGAATGTAAAGGGATATAGGATATATGATATGGTTACAAATTAAGTCACTACGAGTAGAAATCTCATAATATTTGAGAAACCAAGAGAATCTGAGTATAATGTGAACATCCCGTTAGAGAATGCAGATTCAGTAGGGGAAGATTCACAGGTGAAGCTAGTACTGCATGATTCAAGTTCTAATGAGTCAGACTATGCAGATGTTGATAGCGATATATAGGAAGTCTTACCTACACCTGATGTTACCATTGAAAAGGAAGAAAGAGTACAGGAAGTGTCCCAACAAAGGCCAAAAAGACAAACAAAGATACCGGATAGGTATGGATTACTCAGCACTGCATGTGCTTGTTGATGTTCCAGATGATGTAAGTGTGCAAGTGGGTGTTAAAAAAGAAAGTGGACAGTGAAAATAATGTGCGTTATCGTGCAAGACTGGTAGCCAAAGGCTTTTGACAAAAAGCTGGCATTGACTATGTTGAAACATTTTCTCCAGTAATCAGACATTCAAGTTTACGATTATTGTTTGCTCTAAGTGTACAATTATTTATGGACATTACTCATTTAGATGTTACAACTGCTTTTCTTAACGGTCATTTAAATGAAACTATTTACATGTCATTACCGGAAGGTTATCCGGTTGATAAAAGTAAACAAAAGGGTTTAAAGTTAAAAAAGGCAGTTTATGGTTTAAAACAATCATCTTTGGCATGGTATAAAAGAGTGGATGAAACTTTGTGCAACTTAGATTATAAGAAAAGTAAGATAGAGCCTTGTGTTTTCATAAAAGGTGATAACAGTAATAAAAAGACTATAGTAGGTGTTTATGTTGATGATTTTTTATTTTTTTCTAATGATAAGCAGGAAACTGATAATTTAAAGTTAGCTTTAAGCTCTGAGTTTAAGATAAAAGATCTAGGACAAGTTAGGCAGTATCTAGGTATGAGAATAAATGTTACTAAAGAATACATAACTATAGATCAACAGCAGTATATTGAAAATTTGCTAAAAAGTTTAATATGTCTAATTGTAAAACTATAGCTACTCCTATAGAAAGTAAATTAAATATTAAGAAGCCTGAAAATTGTGATCATAGCTTACCTTATCAGAATTTAATAGGTAGCCTAATGTACCTATCTATAATGACTAGACCTGATATTTCTTATTCAGTAAGTTATCTAAGTCAATTTAACAATGCACATTCAAGTACACATTGGAACTATGCTAAGTGATTATTGTTTAAAATATTCTATAAAAGATAATACTAATTTAAAAGGCTTTGTAGATGCCGATTGGGCCAATGATGTTATAGACAGACGATCCTATACAGGATTTTGTTTTGTTAAGTCTGGTTCCGCTGTCTCATGGAAGAGTAAGAAACAGAGAACTGTTGATTTGAGTAGTACAGAAGCAGAGTGTATGGCTCTTTCTGAAGCATGCAGAGAGGCTATATATTTGCAAAAGTTAGAGTCAGAAGTTACTGGTTCTTTATGTAAAATTAAGTTGTTCAATGATAACCAGAGTGCGTTGACGTTAGCCAATAGTCACCTGTCACACAAGCGCTCAAAACATATTGATGTTCGTTATAATTATATAAGAGATATCATAGCAAGTGGTGGAATTTCTACAGAATATCTAGCATCTGCAGAAATGCCTGCCGATTTGTTAACCAAAGGGTTATGTGCAAAGAAACATTACATGTTTATGAAAATTTTAGGTGTATTAAAATAATAAGTATGATCGTGTTTGTTAATGAATATTTTTGTAGTGGGGGTATTGTAGTAGGACAAAAAAAAATAAAGTGTGTGACAACGCAGTTTCCGTACAGTACAGACGTGTTTTATTTTATATATAACAGATAATATAGTGATCTGTAAAAAAATGTTTTACAGATATAAAAGCATTTTTCTTCTCTGTAAAGCTTTCTACTATAAATACTTTGTGATCTTCATTCATGATAATTATATTCTATTCATCAGCAGCTGAAAGACTTCACTGCTTAACAAATGGCAACTTAGAAGGGAAGGGGTTGCCATAATCTCCACGCTTGGCAGGCGTGTTGGAGATCGCAGTATGGGTGGTAAGACGCTGCTGCTCGTCTTCTTGTTTTCCCGTAGTCGCCTCTCACGGACACCCAACGGGAAGAGATGGGTGCTATTCTTACCCAGACCCCTCGGGCTATTAATTAATTGCGAGTGTCGAAATAATACGATTTCGAACTCTATTGGACGTTTGTAATTGTGGCTGTTGGTATGTTGTCCCATGTTTACAAATATCTAGTGAATAGGGGGTATTATTTCGTTAAATCCACAAGATTTCTTGGTGGATATTAACATAATAATAATAATATATATTTATTGAAGTGAAACTTCTTATGCGACTTCCAAAAATGTTATCATATAACGCGTTAAGCGTTAAATGATAGGTGATAGACGATAGGCGATAGGCGTTAAATGATAGGTGTTGTGAGGTGGGAGTGAGTGAGTGAGTGACTTCGTTGACTCCGCTGACTCCGCCGACTCCGCCGACTCTGCTGACTCCGCCGACTCCGCCGACTCCGCCGACTCCGCCGACTCCGCTGACTTCGTCGATTCCGTTGACTCCGTTGAAGTCAACAAAGTTGTTGACTTCGTTGCGCGGGGAGGTGGAATAGAAAGAGACAGAGCGAGAATGAAGTTTCACTTCTTCCGCGCGGAGGGACTCCACGCACGCACATTTTTTTTTCAAGTAACTTTGACTCAATAACACAAATATATTATTTATATAAAAAGATACATGAAATCGAATTACACTGAGTCTCTAAAGCCAGGTAAGTTTCCAATAGTACAATTACGAGTACATCTTGTCAAGACTTTTTCCATTTATTCTTTGACTATTCCAAAGCCATTTTTGGCTTAAAATTAACGAATCTTCTATATATAATAAATCCTTAGGCCACATTTTCTCTTCAGGGTAAAGCGACAAGTTGCACTGAGATACAAACAGTTTGAACACACTGTATTCACATTGTCGTTTTATTTGTAGTTTTTCCAAAGTTACCCTATTCGTGGGTTTTATTCTTAATATAATTTAAAATATCGATTTCTGAAGTATTCTTGTGTACATTTGTTATAAATATTGGTACCTTTCGCTCAGCTGCTTTAAATTTCTTCTAAACTCGTCTCAACATTTCCAGATTTACCTTGAAGACGATAACTTTTTCTTTTCTTCTGTTGCACTAAAATCCATCCAAGATAGATATAAATCAAAATTATTTACTATTTAATTGAGTATAACTTTGAGCCCTTATCCCTCACCATCTCAAACAGTATAACAATATGGTTTATAGCATAACGTTCTCGTTAACTTCTGATTTACAGGGGTAATAATGTCTTTCCCACTTATCAGGCCCGGCACGTAAGCGACGGTGGGGAAATACATAAATGTTATTTACCATAAAACGGACGTAATTGCGTTCTACTTTATTATTATGCATTTAAATAAAATTGTCAGCACTAATGATACTGATGTATTGTTCCACTTTCTTGGTTTTAATACATACAGTTTTACATCGCCATAATTTATTAACAGCTAGTTTTTATCCGCGGGTTGGATCTCGGCAATTTTTACAAAATAAACATTATTATTTTTTAATACAATACCAAATTTTAAACCACTGAACCGATTTTGATAAAACTTGTACCCTAAGTTCCCTAAGTTGAAACAAACTAATACTATTGCAAAAAGAATTATTGCAATCGGATTTCTAGTTTCTGAGAAATCGTTGGACAAACCTACATACATACACTCATCGGTACATTTCTTTACATGCCTACATAGACTAACATATATGAATATTACGCATTTTTATTAATATTTCATACATACGCGTCGAATACAGCACCTCCTTTTTGAAGTAAAAATATCTGTGAGAAGTGTTCGCTGCCGCGCTTTGCTTTAAACTAGAGTCAATCCAGCGCTTGAGTATGGAAATAACTCTCAATAGAGAGCGAAAGGGAACCGATAAAATCCTTATATTCGCGGAGCAAACGATCAATGAATCAGTTTTTTTTTGTGCATAGAAATAGCTTATGATATAATGACATAAAATGCATAAGGGCTCCCACACATAACTGCGAACTCGCATCGCATCGCAAATTTCTGCGAGAAACAAATGAATTTTCAATACAAAAATTCATTTGTTTCTCGCAGAAATTTGCGATGCGATGCGAGTTCGCAGTTATGTGTGGGAGCCCTAAAACCTTACGCAAAGATAATATATAGAAAGAGATGCTCTTTGAACTTTATAAAGCAGAAATGCACTGAATCAAAACCAAAGGGAATATCATAACCAAATCGAGACCACGGGTAAAAGTTAAGTAAATACAACTGTTTATGTCTGATAATATTATCGAAAGGTCTCGTTTTGTTTTTGTTTATTCAACAAGTATTGTAAAAGGTATTCACATATTTTATACTACGGTCGAAGGTTCTCGTTCATGCTCTTCATTCAGGGTTATTCGACCCAAATTTGTCCGAATGCGGACAAATTTTCGACGTCCCCCTGAACACTTTTCTTTTTATTGGAATGTATATTTCAGAAATTTCATCGGTACACCCCGCAGCAGGCCCGAATTTTATTGCAAACGACTAGGTACATGTTGATTTGATAGTGTGTATTGCGTAACTTTTTCTGCAATTTGTTCATGACAAGCAATCTTATTTTTTTATATTTTCAAAGAAATAACAAAATATACCTACTTATATAAAAGAACAAAATGATACCTGAAAATCTAATAGTTAAAAATTAAAGAAAATACTATGTAAGTAGTAATCATTCAATCACATTGAAATTAAAAAAACATCCAAATTTCAAAAGAGAAGGCGGCTGCATGTTATCACCAACTTGGGATTCCGTGATAACTATAATAAAATCCAAGTATTCCACTGCAGTACCTCAAGATACTATAAGCTCTTTCTGCGTAGATCGGACTAACAATAATAATTAGAATACCTGAGGGTACCCTAAGACAACTATGATATATGGGCAGCTTACCACTTCAGACCGCCCGTGACCATGAATGCTGTAAAGTGTTCGAAACGTCAGAAAATAAAAATCAAAAAAATAAACCGCAATGTAATCCATAAAATTAGTTTCATTTCAATGTGTTATATTCACGTAAATAGCAGAAATCGTTCTATGGTACTTACTTAGTATGTAAGCTCTTTTCGGTAACTACTCATTTGTTTGCAAGCCAAAGTTACTGTCATCTCATTTATTTCCTGATCCACTCAACCGTTCTAAATTCATCAAAATTTACGCTCATATCGTAAAAGTATAGTGACCATTACTTGAACAAGAGCTCTTTTTAGCTCCAATGCCACTTCTTTGAAATGGGACGAGCGAACGGTGGTGCTCGTAAAGTTTGGCACGATGGTGAAACGGGAGCTATGGAGCATCGCAAACCATTCACCATGATCAATCACACTGCGGCTAGCTCTGACAACCTTTTAAGAAATCTACTCTACGTTTTTTTGATTCTATATAAGCTGAAAAACCTTTATTGCAAGCAGTGGGAGATTTATTAAAATCAAATAGTGATATTTAGGTCTAATTAATTGAAATCTAAAGACACCCTAAATTAATCTATATCAGTAAAGGAAATAATAGTTTACCTCCTTTCCTTACGATAATGATAATAATATCTATTGAATATCCAATAGATATCATGACCCTAAAAGTTGACAGTGAAAAAGTAATAACGTTTTCACTGTCAAATCATTAGTATGTTACCATGAAACTGATGATATTTTTTTTTATTAACGCAACTAATGCTTAATCTTGCTCCTATCAGATACAGCTGTAGATTCGAGCTCACCAGCTTAATAATAACATTATATACTGCTCACTATGGTCGATCTATCTATGTCTATGTAGTTAAATGTTTTTGTAATCGATAATGGAACGCGAAAGTCTAAAAGTAAATATAGAATACTCGTACTGTCATCATTATTATTACCATAATATTTATATTCAAACTGTGGAATATGTACAGCATATATGTATTTGATATTGCTAAGAAGAAGATTTTAGCAGTATACCTACATGTTAAAAATATGATATCAGCTATGACGATTTTACCTAGTCTAGTTTTTAAATTGTCTACTTACTTATTAGCTGTAATCATTAAAAAAATATCTGCAACTTACACTGTTTAAAGAAACAAGCTTTTAGTTTATATATGTGAAAAAAATGGATGTATCTAGTATAAACTAAGTTTAATAAAGTCACATCTGTCTGTATTCCAATATAAGTGTAACAGCTGATAGAGATCAGATGTGTACGACACTTCGTAATAAATATGGAAGAAAATTCTGTTTATATTGCTCTTGGAACATTATGAGCTGGATTATTCAAATCACGTTTATGTCCAACTGAAATTTATGGGGGTTAAAGTAAACAAGCTGAGAAATACTCTCTTACTTTGTAATATTAAAATTTTGAGAAGAGAGCCTATACATACAATATTTATAGTATATTCCTGACACATTGTTCTTTTACGTACATATTAAAGATAATGCGCTGCCATCCCGGATTAGACATAGACGTCACTTCTAATTGCCTTGAAAAACTTTCAAAAGCCGGGGTATGGGTATATATAGGGTATCATAAAAAAAAAACTACAAAAAAAAATGCAAATCATGCTAATCCTAATTAATAATTGTGGATTTACACAATATTTATATTATTTGTGCGCCAGACGAGTGCGATATAACCAATTAATTCCCAGTTTCCCGAGGAGGAATGTGGCCTAAAATTTCTCATATTTTCCAAAAAGGACGTAAACCGTAAACGTAAACATGTTTCAAGGTTTGTGTACATAGTTTAGCTAACTTAATAAAATTATCCAAGGACACTTTCGTAAGAAAATAACATTTATAATAATATTTGAAGATCTTTTATAAGATGCGCCGTTATGAACCGTAGCAAACAGTTTATATTGCACTGCTAGGTTCAATTGAGGAAATGTAAATATAAATAGTTGAGTTCTGTTGCTGAGTTTTTTTCTAGAACAGCACAATTACATAGGTCATTAATTAAGCGCCGCCGCAAGAGCACTCGGAGGATGCTTTCATTTATTCTCTTCTTGTACTAGGCTGGGGAACTGGCATTGTCAATATCCACCCCATTTCGTTGAAGAAGGGTACTGTTTATTTTTTTATTAGGTAAATAGGATTTAAAAATGTTTTATTTACTAGATGATGGCAGTAAGGTGGGAACATTGCTGTGTTCTTGCGTGAAGGGTATTGTAGCTGGTGAAATTATCGGACTCAAGGGACATATTAGGTACTGTCTCGCTTGGCGAGTGGCAGTGTGGTGCAGATGTATTTAGGCATTTAGGCGTATCGCTTACCAGCAGACGAAGGTCTTGCTTTCCATAACATCAAGTTTTACCACCAATATTTAAAATCCTCTTTTAATTTTTTCGGGTGCTAAAAAGAATAATAAAGAGGCATAATTATTTATATTGCATTGCTATCTTTTTTACCCGACTACGGAACGGAGGGAGTGTTATGATTTTAACAAGAATGTATGTATGTATTTTCATCTGTTCCCGCATATCTTCTAATCTACTTAACATAATTTGACAAGTAGGGTGTCATTAGAAGCGTCTTGATTGTCCGGTGGTTATAGGCTATATAATATCACATTATTAGACTGCGATTTTATCCGTAGTCGGGTTTTAGTTTTTAAAACTTATTACTTGTTGAAACACAATCGCTGAAATATTTTCGAACCTCATGAACAGGTAAAAACTCAATCCATCGCCGAGATTTTCGAGTCTAAATACAAACAAAACTAATCATCAGCGCGAAGTGTTTTTTCAGGGGAAACACAGGCCTAAATTAACGCCTTCCTAAAGAATTTGTCATTTTAAATCCAATGTTTTACTACTACACATAGTTTAAGACGTTTTATTAATACATTTTTTCCTTTAATACATAGTAACACAAACTATAGTAGTTTAGTGTAGATGCCATGAATGAACTTTGAACTGTAATAAACTGAAAAAAATTGCCAGAACCATAACATTAAATGCTGTAAGCCTGCCATATCGGAAATTGCTAATATATTGCTGGAAAATTTTATGTTTCCGAGGTTTTTATGGACTTCATATATTGCGCTTATTCTATATTGTAACCATTTTATGGCTTTAACGTTCATAAGCATGTGTTTTATGAGTTCCCGATGTGATCAAACATTGTCATAGAATTATTGTAATCGCACTACGCTTAGTTTTTATTTACAAATTTCGATACGTAGAGTAAGTAAATCACTAGATACGTTTACTAAAGACTAGCTGTTACTTGTGGCATTAGTTGCACCTAATATTATTTGCGTTATACTACATAAAAATTAAAAATTTTTAATCATTGTTTTTAAGCATTGTGTAAGAAACTTTAAATTTTTCCGAAACAGTAAAAATAGGGGAGCCCTGGGCTCTCCGGTGGGAGCTGCAACAGGAACCCCTCAGTGCCTTGCCTTTGAGCCCACTGCCGGGGGCGCATTATAACCCTCCGGGAACCAAACTCAAACTCAAAAATAGTTTATTTCAAATAGGCTTAACGCTAGCACTTTTGAAAGGTCATTTTTTTAAAGAAGCTACCACCGGATCACAACGCGGCCTCAACTGAGAAGATCCGGCAAGAAACTCAGCGGGCTTGTCATTTTATCACTTTTTTTTAAACAGTGTGTCATGTTACAATTAGATCAGAGCGACAGTGTGTCTTGCCGTTCAAAATATCAAATAAGACAGAAAAAAAAATACAAAGTACAACAAACTAAAAAGCCAAAGGGATAGTAGTCGGACCACTCCCCCCAAGCAGTACCCGCGCACGAGTTGACTCGAGCAGCAGCCATCACTCCCCTCAACCATATTGGAGGGAAGGGGGTGACCCGCCACACCAGACACGGTGCACACGGGGATGTGGGTCGCAAGCCCGCCGCCGTCCTCCTCGGAGTCGCCGCCGTGCTCAATGGACGTCCTAGGGCCCACACCACGAACGTCCAGCGACTCCGAAGAGAAGCTGGAGCCACCCAAGAAAACTCGATGTAACTCGACATGCATTTTTTTTGACGCGGGGGAAATCTTCAAAAGTTCCACGGGAGCTGTGGGGCTCGACCGGGGTATGTGGGATTCTTACCCACTAAAACCCCCGCGGCTGTCGCATCGGCACATGAGAGGGGACCCCAGGGCTCTCCGGTGGGATCTGCACCAGGGGCCCCCCAGCCTTGCCTTTGAGCCCGCCGCCGGGGGGCACATTGTAGCCACCCGGGAACCAGTCACGGTGCTCACGGGGACGAGGGTCGCAACCCCGCCGTCGTCCTCCTTGGAGTCGCCGCCGTACTCAATGGACGTTTAAAGGGCCCACGCCCGACACCCCGAACGTCCAGCGACTCCGAAGGTCAGTATTAACCTACAATATATTAATTTATAACCGATTTGTAGACAACTTATCCTCTAGTTGATTTCCCAACTACTGCAATAACATTCACTGTTATGAAGTAAAATATGCACACAGAACTTTCGGTTTCATTAGTTAAGTTGAACGATAACAATCTGAAACTTTATGATGTAGTAAACTTTATCGACTGATTCTAATAATTGAACAGAGCGTCTTATAAAGCAGAGCATACATCCGCTTCCGGTAGTACATAAAACCAGATTACATGGCTTGATAATATAAAGTACTAGCGGTCCGGTACGTGCTTCGCTAAGTATAAAGTGAAATATTAAAAAAACAATAATTGGAACATCTAATTCACTTATTCAAACAAAAAATGGCATTTTCCTTCAATTAAAAAAGAATAAATCAAATTAAAAACAAATTGCTACATTTATAGTGGTAGGTAGGTACACAATATGTTTTTTCAAATGCAACAATGGGCAGCCTTATCGCTAAAAGCGATTTCTTCCAGGCAACCTTTAACATAGATAATCGTAATGTATTAAGACATCTTAATTAATAAACTAGGTACTTTCATTTCCCTATAAATACAACTCCACAATAACTTCAATATGAAAAAATGTAGTGGAAAATAAAATCTTATTAAAAAAAAAATTGAACCGACTTCAATATCACTGAAAAGTATAAAATAATTTAAATATTATAGAAGTTGGTGTTAGCGTACCTGCTGGGTATATTTGGCACCAACTTCAATAATATTTAAATTATTTTATACTTTTCAGTGATATTGAAGTCGGTTCAATTTTTTTTTTAAAAGATTTAATTTTAAACATTTTAGTGATATTTTCATATATAAAGATTGAACCATCGAAGACCGTAAAATGACCTAGGTAGGTTATGATCACATTATCGTCTACATAGTTTTATATAATTTATGTTTCTACAGAAAAAAATGTGACCACCTCTTCCGCTACCCGCCATCCCGACAGTTTGCCGATGGCAGAGGGAGTCGCCCACGTCAGGTCGACGATCGACTCCCCCTGCCACTGCACGCACGTGCTCACTGACCCCCGATTTACTAGTCGGAGGTCGAGCCCAGCCGCCCAATCGAGCAACGTCTCTCCTCTGATGTTGTCTCTGGGGGAGACCCACGCGGTAGCGTGGGCGTTGAAGTCGCCCAGGACGATCAGCGGATGGGGTAGGCAACGGCGAATGCAGTTTCCCATCCGATCCGGGTACACCTCGTAGTCAGCGAGGGACCTGTTGGGAGAGACGTAGCAGCCCACTATGCCCATGGTGCCCCATTCGACGGCGACGAAACCCTGTCCCCTCTCCAGTAGGGTGCAGGGTGGGACACCCTCTCCTCCTCCCCAATAGACCGCCACAGAGCCCAGGTCGTCTCCAAACCACCGAGGGTGGTCCGGGACGCTGTGGGGCTCCGCGACTATGTAATGACCTGACCTAACGTTGCTTACCCTAAATAAAAATAGTCTATATCACTCAGGGATAATAAACCTTTCTAACCGTGAAAATTTTCAAAATCGGATTTTAGTAGCGGAGATTACCCCGACCATTAAACTCTCTATAATAGATTTTTAAAACGATAATAAACTATTTAAAAAAAAAAAACCGACTTCAAAGTAAATTATCTAAAAAGCATAAAATAACGAAAATATATTGAAGTCGGTGTCAGCTGTGTTAGTTAATTTTAAATAGTTTATTTAACACTTTTTAGTGACTTATTAACCGGCTTCAAAAAGAAGGTTCTCTATTCGACGCGTATGTATGTAATATTGATAAAAATGCGTAATATTAATATATGCTAGTCTATGTGGGCTTCTAAACAAATTTACCAAATTTTATGAGTGTATGTATGTATGTATGTATGTAGGTTTGTCCACCGATTTCTCAGAAACTACAAGTCCGATTTGAAAAATTATTTTTGCAATAGTTAGAGTATTGTTCAACTTAGGGTAGAGTACAAGTTTCATCAAAATTGGTCTAGTAGTTTAAGAGATATAAACTTTTTATGTTTTCAGTAAGTTACTGTAACGAAGACGTTCGAGTTGCGTGATAGTGCTGATACCTATCTTGGTAAAATAAGTCACTAAAAAGTGTTAAATAAACTATTTTATAAAAAATAAAAACCGACTTCAAAGTAAATTATCTAAAAAGCATAAAATAACGAAAATATATTGAAGTCGGTGTCAGCTCGTGCTAGTCTTAGTTAACATGATGTGCTAGCACCGACTTCAATATATTTTCGTTATTTTATGCTTTTTAGATAATTTACTTTGAAGTCGGTTTTTATTTTTTATAAAATAGTTTATTTTATCATGATAGGTACCAGCACTATCACGCAACTCGAACGGCTACGTTACAGTAACTTACTGAAAACATAAAAAGTTTATATCTCTTAAACTACTGGACCGATTTTGATGAAACTTGTACTTTACCCTAAGTTGAAAAATACTCTAACTATTGCAAAAAGAATTTTCGAAATCGGGCTTGTGGTTTCTGAGAAATCCGTGGACAAACCTACATACATACATACATACATACATAAATACGTACATACATACACTCATAAAATTTGGTAAATTTGTTTTGAAGCCCACATAGACTAACATATATTAATATTACGCATTTTTATCAATATTACATACATACGCGTCGAATAGAGAACCTTCTTTTTGAAGCCGGTTAAGGCTATTTAATGTTATACTTACTTATAAAATAAAGATGTTTTTTTTTACAATTTCTGAAATAAATAATGATAATAACAATAGTAAAATAAAATAAAAACATTGCAGCAAATGAATTACTAGGATTTGAACCTGCATCTAACATCACGATATTACCTTAGTCAAGCTCATTGACCACCGAGTTAACTGCACGTACTGTACGGTCACGAAAAACAAATATACTATTGGGATAGCAGTCGAAAACTGTCATACAATAATCAAACCAACCATGTCTATATTTTCAAGAAAATTGAGACCTTAATACGTTGACATAAAGTTCAAGTCCGTTTGAATTTGTATAAAAGTCATTTTACATTACGTTAAAATATGTCACTTCCTGGTGTCGCATTTCATTGTTACACTTTTTTCGTTCTAGCCCCTCAGCCGGCAAACATCAGTATACTGTTATGTTGTAAAAATACTGTTATGTCTAGGCTACTGAATCAAATATTTCTAACTCTGGAAACCTTACCACAAAATATCTATATTTTGTGACCTTACTCACTCGCAGTAGGAACATTGTTATTCGAAGATAATTATTTATTTTTAGCAGTAGGTACAGTAGGTAGCCCTATAAAATATTGAGCTCTAAATCTAATTACACCCTGTAATACACGTCATTTGGGAATTCTTAGCTAGCTTCGCGATGGTATAATTAGGTACGTCGTTAATTAGGAGCCGCCCCGCAAGAGCACTCAGTGCCAGTTTCGTTCACTTTCCAGTGGGAACTAAGTAGACACCGTCTTTATAAGTACCTAGCCAAAATAAAGTCACTTTTGAATATTAAAACTAACTCCTAAAATCAAGCACTCTTTCCTGGTTTTGTCTACTAGGAACTACTAGGTGTAAAGTACTAAGATTACAAAATTTCATTAATGCAGGTTGATATTTTATTCGCGTTTCATACTCAAAAACCATGATGAATTCATAATTTCTCTTGCTTAGTACACTGACAAAGTTTCGTGTCCGTGTGATGAAAATTTTTTTTTTCCATACAATTTTTGAGACTCCATTAGACCCACCTAGGGATGGAATTTCAAAAAATCCGTTCTTATTGTTCACCTTAGACTATTTAAATAATGTTGGTTCCAAACTTCAAGATTCTAAGTTACCCTGTTCTTTTATTAATATAATATAGATAAATTTGTAATTAAAATTGTACATAAAGACGTTATGTTTGCTGGCAGTAATTCAGAATACCCATACCTCAAATGATCCCACTAATTCCCGTTCCATGTAAGTCGTGTACCTCGAGAACTAAGAGAAATTGTCGTCATTATTTTCCACGAACCTACAACGTCCCCGGAGAGAGAATATAGGCGAAAGCCATTTTGTTAATGGAAGCACAGTGGAAAAGAAAACTCAATCAAGTGTACGCGTCGCAGTGATTTCTGCGCCTAACTACGGGAGATATATTGTGGGCCAGTCTCGTCATTAGCCCCGAAACGCGCCCACACTAAAGCTGGATATATTTCAAATTTCGCTATGTTAGGTCTGCTATGCTTTTTATTAGCTTGATTTTGATGCTCAATAAAACTGTAGGTACCAACTTATTATATCTTTTGTTCCTTATTCCGTTTTTTGAAGTAAAAACTTCTTTAGCGGCGCTGTGCACTTTTTTCTGATGGGGAAAAAATGATAAATTCGCGTCAGAACACGTGACCGTAGGACCTGATCGAAAATCGTAGGGTAAGACGTAGGCGGCGCAGGGCGCTTGCGCGAATGTTTGTGTGTGTTTGTGTTATAGCGTGCCATGCGCATCCATAGATGGTGACTACTGATAGCTCGACCTATGTAGGTAATGTAAAATAATTGTAATAGTTCTGAAGTGTTAAATTTTTAATGTAATATAAATTGTCATGTTTGTGTATGATATGAATATTGTATTTTACCACATAAATTATAGTACTTTTATACAGATAATTAAAGCAATTCGTGCAAAATTATTCCCTAAACATTCCAAAATATTAAAAATGCACAACGTTAATATTCGAGTTTTCACTTCACATTTAAATGCATTGGGTACTATCTTCGTGTTTTTATGAAATTAATTAATTTATTTAATATATACTTTATGCACATTGGTACAATTTTCGACATATATCGGCATTGGTTATATTTACACCAGAGAGATACATATAATAGCCACCCATATTACCAGAAGTGATATGTAATACAGTACTTATGGTCACTTCTAGTGCAACCAAGCCAAATTATTAGCGTGTGTGAGGATTAAGTGAGCACCCACTGGAAATTTTCAAAAAAATGCAAATAACTAGCATTTGTTTAGAACTTAAAAGTTCTAAACAAATGCTAGTTATTTGCTTAGCATTTTTTTAGATGGTGCTCACTCAATCCTCACACACACAATGATTAGCAAAATCGGTTAATTGGGTAATCACGTTTCATCCTGGAACGTGAAACTCTAAAAGTGCAAAATGTGTGCAAGTTTTTTACTCACCTTATCGTTTACTTTAACTAATCGTTTTATTGTGAATACAAATCCCCACGATCATTTAGGTATCCGATACGATACATTTGCGCAAAGTAAAAAGTAACTTTGTTACGAAACTTGAAATCCCAAAAACGTCTGTTCCTAATTTCTTTTCCGATTTTAAAAGAGCCATCTTTCATTTACGAGGACGTTTAGAACAAGAAAATTTCAAGCTCCAACACGAAGTTTCGGTAATTTCCGCACTTGGCGACGCTTTTTTGTGGCCCATACTTTGTCGTTAATCTTGCGAACAAAAAGTCACCAATGCTCGCCGACTCGTTACTGGTAACTGTGTGAGACGACAGATTTAAATTACCGGATTAAATTGGCCGAAGACATTTTACTTTTTTGGCAAACAGTCCGCTAATAATTCTGGTTCGTTCGATCATTAAGCTTAATCACATTTACCTGACATCCCGCCATTAAATATTTTAGTACAAGGTAACTTGAACATTTATCTTACAAAACTATTTAATACTATGCAAGTCTGTGGATATAAAGTTATTTTTTCTTTAAAAAACAAAACAAATTGTAGTTATAAAATGCAATAAATTTAGCTACTTATTATAAGGTAATAATCGTTTAATTAACTATTGACATTAAGCTCATTGATACCTAAGACCAGTGTTGAATAAACCGTTATGCAATGAGTGCACTTGATTCAGGCAACGCGTTTCGGGGATCCCAAAGTTAGCCTTACGATTAAAAAAGAGTGGTGCCTGACGTACAAGTTCATGAACATGTAAAATACAACTATCCATCGATATATAATAAAACTATCCCATAGTTATGGCTTTTTCGGAATTAACGCTGACGTCCATGACAGCTCTACCAAAACGTGAGGCGAGCGCTTGACGCGCTCCAGCCTGAAATGCAAGGAAGCGTCGAGATCAAGGGTTCTTATTGATTGGGGATTGTAGTGGATTATAACTGCTAAATTACACAAAGTTTAATGTTTGCAAAAGTTTTTATTGGTGAAAAAAAAACAAAAGTTCGACACCCTTCAACATAATTTTTTGAATGAGGTCGTTATGTTACGAATAATGAATTAGTTTTATTTGAATCGTCTGATCGTGATCATTTCCAATTTTTTTTTTATCAATATGTGTTTCATTACGATAACATAATATACTAAATAACATAACCAAAATCGACTCGGTGAACCCGCAGTTAAAGAGGATGTTTTTGACCACCAGATCAAGTAAAATTAATAATGGTAATTAGAAGTCTTTTAACACTGCACTGACTGCTCTTTGAGTTTCCCTCTTTAATCCAATATTCTTAGTATTTTTATGATAATAATTGTCAATAGCGATGAACAAAACAGGTAACAAACGTGAAATAAACAAGTAGTATTCCGTGCTACTGCCTGCAAAAAGTTGTGCCTCCACGTAAAATATTGCAAATTATGTAAAAAAACTAAGGCGGTCCGACGATAAATCACCTGAAATTATCAACAGTAGCAATGTGGCTTGAGCCGATTTTCGTAAATCTTCAAACGTCTTCTTTTACCAGGCCTAGCCAAAAAAGGTCATAAATTCAGCATGTCCTTTTATTAAGTCTATCAATACTGTAAAAGTGTCCGCATTATTTTATACCACAGTTGAGAGGGATCGTTTAGGCTCTTCATTCGAGGTAATGGTCGACCCAAATTTGTCCGAATGCGGACACATTTTCAACGTCTCCACGAACACTTTCATTTTCATTGGGATGTATATTTCAGAAAATTTATCACTTTTTTTTATTTAACCTAGTGGCGAGACATGCCAAAAGGTCACCTGATAGTAAGCAAAACGCTTGTCTATAGACAGGTGCACTGCACTGCCACTTACCTAAGTTACCCGAGACATTACTCTCTTGGATCCTGTATTTTTACTAGCTGCAGTGACATTAAAAAACAATACCCTCACGTTAAGTTTGGTGGCAGAATATCTGACAATGCGGTGATACAGAGATGATACAAGAGATACATAACTACCAACCTAGTAAACCAATCTAAAGATAATAATAGAATTTTATCACAACATTGTAAGATTTTGACTTATTCTAAGGACTAAGGAAAAACAGGAAGGCGGGCATCAGCGTTTTTTGATTAGATTACCTACCACCTATACTGCAACCCCCAAGCTGCTTGCCAAGCGTGGGGATTATGGCAACCCCTCTCTTCTAAGAGGGAGGCCTTTGTTCAGCAGTAGACGTTTCGGCTGCTGATGATGATACCTAAGTGTAGAGCATTTAATAGAATCCCTACTTAATGAATCTTCGTCGCCAATGCTAACAAAGTGAAACTAAGCATATCAGAGTATCAAGTATTCAAGACTGCTATTGTAAGTACCACTTCTTAGTATTAGTATGAAATTTACTATTCAAAAGCTGCTACAGACTTCATCTTATAAGCATTATTTATAAGAATCTTTGAGTATTAAATAAGAATGCTTCGTACCTATTAGTTGGACACAAAAGGTAACAAATGTCAAAGTGCTCCGCCGAATGTCCAAAAAAAGGGGAACTGGTTCGCATAATTCAGCAGCGTAAAGTAGCGTACTTGGGTCACATCCTCAGGCATGATAGATATAACCAGCTACAGACCATTATGATGGGGAAAATAGCAGGGAAAAGAAAAGTTGGAAGGCGAAAGATGTGCGCTATGATGTGGCTACGTAACGTCAAGTCTGTAGAACTACTAAGAACTATTCAGACTAGCCATGGATAAAGTTAAGTTTCGGAATCAAACCGCCAACCTTCTGTAATGGAGAGGCACTCAAAGAAGAAGAAGATGAGAATGGCCAATATTATAAAGTCAACAGGTGCGCTTACTCGGATACTAAAGGGCATGGACAATGGGGCGTACAGATGCGTACATGGCGTTTGCAATTTTGCCTGAGACGTAGCTGCCATTGAGCATCACAGACCATTTACCTCGATCAATCACGCTGTATCCCGCGTCTTACGCCTATCGCTTTACGAAATCCTCCAAAAATTTAGCTGAGCTCTATTTTAGCTTCAGACGGCTTCACTCCCAAGGGCCTTAGAAACTTAGCTAAAAGTTTGGGCACTAAATGAAACGTAAAGTCGAAATTGATTGAATGTTTCGTCGTCAAAGGCTTTGTTTTAAGCAAATATATTATAATACTTTATTTTATCGATCTCCAATACCTATTTGATATTTGAAGACTCGCCACCTATAGATACTGGTAGATCAGCGTCGTTTAAGTTTCTTAATATGTAATATGTTAATTTTTCAATTAGTTACTTACTGTGAAAAAGTACTAAGATGACAAAGTAACAAAGTAGGTTCTAAGATATTACTTTGTTACCTTCCTCATAACTTGAATCTTTCGTATTGCAATTACACTTACAAATATATTTTTATAATTCTTACAACCCTTTTGTTAGTACCATTTTTAACAAAAATGTTTTGTGTTATTACATTCACTACTTGCCATTTGGTATTACTTTATGTGGCTTCACTTATTAGTATTGTGCGCCCCGTCTATTCTAACACTTTTGGTCTGAGCTATAATCGCTAAAATAATAAAACATAATGTAAGTACTTATATACAACTAGCTGACCCACGCAGCTTCGTCTGCGCTATTTTTACGTTAACTAAACTTTTAATAACAGACATTCGCATCGAATACATAACCTCCTTTTTAACCGGCTTCAAAAAGAAGGTTCTCTATTCGACGCGTATGTATGTAATATTGATAAAACTGCGTAATATTAATATATGTTAGTCTATGTGGGCTTCTAAACAAATTTACCAAATTTTATGAGTGTATGTATGTATATAGGTATGTATGTATGTACGTATGTAGGTTTGTCCACGGATTTCTCAGAAACTACAAGTCCGATTTTGAAAATTCTTTTTGCAATAGTTAGAGTATTTTTCAACTTAGGGTAGAGTACAAGTTTCATCAAAATCGGTCTAGTAGTTTAAGAGATATAAACTTTTTATGTTTTCAGTAAGTTACGGTAACGTAGACGTTCGAGTTGCGTGATAGTGCTGATACCTATTTTGGTAAAATAAGTCACTAAAAAGTGTTAAATAAACTATTTTTTTTTTAAATAAAAACCGACTTCAAAGTAAATTATCTAAAAAGCATAAAATAACGAAAATATATTGAAGTCGGTGTCAGCTGGTGCTAGTGTTAGTTAACATGATGTGCTAGCACCGACTTCAATATATTTTCGTTATTTTATGCTTTTTAGATAATTTACTTTGAAGTCGGTTTTTATTTAAAAAAAATAGTTTATTTAAAGACCTAAACAGTTTCAAGCGTCGCCTTAAACGCTGGCTTATTGAGCACTCGTTCTATAGTTACGAGGAATTTATAACACAAAAAACGTGACTGGTAAAATCCAAATTTATTGATTTTGACCTGTATTAGTTAATATTATCTTTGATAAATGACATTGACATGAATTATTTTGATATTATGACTCAATTGTGACATGAAATTAACGACTTATAAAGATACAAGTATTGCTAATTAATGTTTTTCTTATGAAATTAATATGTAATTTGTGATTTGGATTGACTGTATCGACTTAAATGAACTGACGTGTAAAATAACTTTACAAATAAATGATTATGATTATAAAATCGGTGAAAAACTGGGACCCACTTTTTACTTGCCCTCCGAAGCACGGAGACGTTTAGATCAAATGTCATTAAACGGTCACCCATCTATTTAATGACCTTACCTAACGTTGCTTAACCTAATCGATTGCCAAACATTGATAATAACTGTCTATAAGTTTTCCCCTATTAATATTTATTATAATTATAAAGAAAAATTTTTAAAATTAGACAAAGTGTATACTATAACCAAGTACCCATTTTGACTATAATCCCCTTCTAGTTACTCTGAGTAATCCCCTGATCAACCCAGACAGACAGACAAAAATTTAAAAAATTGCAGTATGGGTTTCAGTATCGGTGGTATCGGTTATAGAATGCCCTCCAAATATAATTTTCAAAATATCTTCAATCTACAGAATTAGACCTGTTACAGTTTTATTATACGAGTAAGTATAGATTAGCATTAGGGTAAAAGTGGGATAGTTGCCACACTTTTTGAAATTACTTTATATCTCTCAGTGAAAAAAGAAAAATTCTTTATTTGTACTTTGATTTATTATCTTCAAACTTATGAAAGGAAAAAGCATCATCTTTGATATTTCCAGAGTATTAGCGATTTTTGCGGACCTCTAAATTTTGGGGCATCTATCCCATATAGGGGATAATTGCCTAATCTATGTAAATTACGTATAGGATAGATGCCCCACTGAAAAAGAGGCCATCTATCCCGCAAAAACTTTGAGTTCACCTTGCCCTACCATGCAATCGCACAAAGACATGCAACACGGTCAACTTAGTGGTAGTTGTAGAGTCTCTCGAAAGATAAATAAAATAACGTATGTTCATCCGCCAAACTAGAGAAATTACAATCGAGGCAACTATACCCCTGGGGCAACTATCCCACTTTTACCCTATACCATAATAGATAGTACAGTGATAATACAATTAGCATTATCAATTTATAATTCTTTTGTATTAAGAAAAAATGTTATAACAATTTTATATTAAATTAACCAAGCTTTAGCAAGTTTAAAGAGAATTTAGGTTCACATCTTGATTGATAGCTTGTACGAGAGCCCATCAATTTTCAAACAAAAGCCGCGATTACATTTTAGGTGTTGTCTTATCTATGGGTACCTATTGCATTAAAAATAATACTTGTTTACGTACAAAGGTATCTTAATCGGAACTAAGAATAGCTTTATAGTGTGTTAACTAAAATCAGCACCGACTGGCACCGACTTCAATATATTTTCTTTAATGTTTTTTAGATAATTTTCTTTGAAGACGGTTTTTAATTTATCTGAAAATATGTTAGTTAACACTTTTTTGTGAATTTAATGGTATTAAGATATCAGCATTACATGGGCTACATCAAATCAGTTAATATAAACTGTATAGAAATATATACTTCTCTGGCTACCTTTTTCGGAATATGGTTGTGAAGTCCAAAGAATGACAAGTTAAATGCGATTTACTATTATTCATCATTACAACTTGCGTCCACGTTATCACGCAACTCGAACGGCTATGCTAGAGTACTTGTTGGAAACATTAACAGTCCATATCTTTAAAATTACTGAACCGATTTTGATGAAACGTGTACTCTTCCCTAAGTTGAAAAATAGTGAAACTATAATGTTGTCTTTTATTTACGCGAATACTAGACATTACAATCAATCTATTCTTACGGATTATATCGCGATTTATTTTAATTCTCCCGACGTTTCGAATGCTTTGCAGCACCCGTGGTCACGGGTGGAACACTATACTATAGTGAAATTATTGCAAAAAGAATTATCACAATCAGATTTATGGTTCTGAGAAATCGCTGAATAAACTTACTACTTTTAGGTACGGTACACTAATAAAAATAAACGCTTATGGTGCGAGCGATAGGTAGCGGAAAGTTATCTAATATGATGAAAGGTTACGAATACGAAAGTATTATTTCATTAATCTTTATTTACAAAATCGTTGACATAACGTTGTTTGCGACAAAGGCCCTATAACTTATTAAAACAACAATTTAATTACTAGTTACGTATTTATTTATTTATTTAACTTTATGAACATATGTACAACGGCGGATTTAATACCTAAGGTATTTATATTTCGGCTAAACCTAAAAAATATACACAAGATTTAGTGTTTGAACGGATTCAAACACTAAATCTTGTGTATATTTTTTCATAGAACAGAAACAATACTTAACAGATTCGACAAACTGGTTTATTATAACCGGAAGTTCGGTAATCGGCACCCCCCTATTTTCGCTTCGTCCGGTATCAACAAACTTAGTTTTAATCGTAGAACAGCTCTAAGAAGTACGCCTTCGTCAAAGTACTATTTCAAAGGGTTCCCAAGTTTCCGTATTATTTCAAACACTTTAAAACCACAAACAGACCCGTGAACTTTATATCTTGTAGATCAAGCAGTATCGCATTTCGATCCCCTCAAATAGGAAAGATAAATATTTTCTGTATGTTCTAGAACAAAAATTGATAAAAAGTCCTTGCAAAAATCTTGTTTCGATGATAACTGGCTCACTTATAACTCACGTTCATGAAGTCTACTTAAGTATGAATCTAAGGTCCAATAAACTTTAAAGCCGACAATAATCAAAATGCGAGTAGCAGAAGTAGAAACAGTAAGCGTTTTTACGTAATAGTCAAATCAACAGCAAAAGCACTCACCTATTTCCATAGTAAATAATATCTAAGGACTTCAAAAATGTAGAAGTGTTTGTAGAGGTAACTAAACGCTTTTTCAACAAGCAGAGAGAAGTCAAATCCTCCGTAGCCTCCCTGGTGCTGTAGGAATTCACTTGCTTGCTTTGCAATCTTCTCGTCCAAAATACCGCAGTGCCTAAAGACGAAGGTTTTTAACCAGTGTGTGTTGCCAGTGATGACATATGGTACTGAGACGTGGTCCCTAACTGTTGGCCTTTTGGATAAGCTCAGAGTCACACAACGAGCTATGGAGAGAGCTATGCTCGGAGTTTCTTTGCGCGACAGAATCCGAAATGAGGAGATTCGCCGAAGAACCAAGGTCACCGACATAGCTCTTAAAATCTGCAAGTTGAAGTGGCAATGGGCAGGCCACATCGCTCGGCGAACCGATAACCGCTGGGGAAGAAAGGTTCTCGAGTGGCGACCACGAACCGGAAGACGCAGCGTAGGTAGGCCTCCCACTAGGTGGACAGACGACATTGTGCGCGTCGCAGGTAACCGGTGGATGCAAATGGCCAATTGTCGGTCATTGTGGCGTTCGAAGGGGAGACCTATGTTCAGCAGTGGACGTCTTCCGGCTGGTGATGATGATGATGATGATGCAAACCGGAGGTCGCAGGTTTGAATCCTGCGGGGAGCAACAACTTTGTGTAGTTGTTCTTTACTGGCTAGGACAATGCAGGCCGATTACCCGATTTCCTGTAAAGTAAGATGATTGGCATGTAAAAAGTCGGGCCTGCACCTGACCTCCCTGACACACAGAAGACCAACACGACCGGGGGTGTTGGTCTTCTGTGTGTCAGTGAGAGTTATAGGAAAAGAGTGATCTTGTGTCTTCGCAAACACTTCTACACTATAATGAGTTATAGGAAAAGAGTGATCTTGTGTCTTCGCAAACACTTCTACACTATAATATTTGCTGCGTAGATGGCTAATCTTGTGAAAGATTGGCCGCTGTGGTCGTTCGGCCAAGAGGACATTATAACTATTTTCAAATGTTTTGTTTGCATTCTGAACATACATAATTTCATTGTAGTTACAATATTATCATATAGATATATTTTTATGTCAGTGATATGATCATTATATACCTAAATAGGTACTAGCCGTTCATTCACCCTATGTAATATTTGTTTGCTCTCGATAAGGCTGCCTATCTTTGCGATGGTTATTGCAAACAAAGTTACATTTCTCGAAATAGTTTAGAACACGAGATAGTTGAGAATCCCAACTGACATGTATTCGTTTATTTACTCAAATACTGAAGAAATGAAACTTATTTTTAAAAAAATAAAATAATTCTGTGTGATAAAACCTTAAAAGCATTTAAAAATAAACTAATGAATATATATAACACGCTAATCATTTATCCAGATCCCTTAGCTGTTATACAACCTTGTTTATAAAATTTCACGTTGTTAAAACAACGTGACCTTATCCTCAGAACGAGGGCCACCACAAAGTAAACATAGCACTAATTGGTAATCAATATCCTTACAGGGCAACAACGAAGACAAATAGTATAAGTTTGTGATGGGATTACGTTAATTATCTCACAATATTGTCTGAAGCCCAGCATCGGACGATGGCGATCATAGTTTCAAACTATCGGTGGAATAGAACTTCGATGGATTTGTGGTTTCGTTTGACTGAGATAGTCTGTACCAACAAGATTGTGGCTTTAGGCAGGGATATAAGAAACAAAGATTGCTAATGGTATTTAGACTAACATTAGTTGCGAGATATGTACCTATTTGGTATATTTGAACGATAAAACCGTTTTATTTAAGTCTGAAAAGTTATATTTCAGTAATCAATATAATCTTGTATTTACGCGAATACTACACAAACCACTTTTACGGAATTTATCTCGTTTATTTTAGATTTTACTATCCCGACTTTTCAAATGCTTTGCAGCATCCATGGTCACGGGAGGACTGTGATGTTGAACGTCCTTATGTCACATTATGCACAAGCCCACCGGCTTCCTAATTTCAATAGAGAAGATGGTTAGGTTTTACCACCGGCTTGGGATCGTGTGATAAATATAATTAAATCCAATACCAAGCAAAACACTGCACTGCCTCCAGATACTGTAAGCTCTTACTGCGTACATCAGACCGACAATAGTAACTAAAAAGACCTGAGGGTACACCGGCATAATTGTGATATAAGGAGACAGTCCAAAAGGTCTACCACTATCTGTTCCACCAGTATTAATATGAACGGAGGAACGGAGCTATAAACTGCTTATATCGGCGTCTCCTTCCCACGTAAGGCTGCCTGTCCACCGGAGCGGAGCGAGGCAGTGGAGCGGAGAAACGGAGAAATAGTAACCAATAAGATTGCACAAAATCTCCGCTCCTCTTTAGTGGACAGGGAGTTGCGAACTAATTTAAAAGTTCATACAAAACCGGTAAGCGGAGCGGGATAGCGGAGCGATGCAGCGGAGCGGGGAAGAGAGTGGGGGCGCGGGCGCAAGGCGCGCCCGCAGTGTGCCGTCGTAGTCCGACCAGTGCGTACGTGACCGTAAACTCCGCTCCGCATTACTTTCTCGCTCCGCTCCGGTGGACAGACACAGTACGCAACTCCGCTCCGCCTTACTCCGTCGCTCCGCTCCGCTGCCTCGCTCCACTCCGGTGGACAGGCAGCCTAAGAGTAAGGTTACTTTTTCGTTACCATAAGAACTGGTGGTAAGGCTTCAGGTCGGTACCATCAACACAGCGACAGATATACTTCCGGAAACGAACAGTGTGTACACATTTCTGTGTTTGAGTGTGATGAGCATTGTAGCTGATAGAATTACCGTGTTCAGGAGACCCTGGTTACAGTAATGTGGAATGCAACTTTCTGTTGGTTGTTCTGTCACGCGACCATCTACAGAAATTCCTGTTCATCACTACATAAAAAAAGAAATATATATCAAGACTCATGGAAAATTGCTAAGCCAGTGGACTAAGCATATAAAAAATGTGCATGCATGGAGTCTCTTTCTATTCCCCCTCCCCGTGACTGAAAGACACTGAATTGAACGATATTGGGACAACGCTCCGCTCGCATGCTACAACCATGAAGGTTACTAAAGAATTAAAATCATAATCGTCACTACAACATCATGTTGTAAAAGTGGTAGGTCACTGGGGTAACGCCCACATAAAATTGGAGCAACCTGGCTGGTGTAACCCCTTTTAGAAGACGTGCTTTGAAGGACACGTAAAAAGTCGGTCCCGGTTATTGTTATATAGACAGCAATAATGTTGTCTTTTACTTACGCGAATATTACACATTGAAATCAAACTACTTTTACGGATGTTTTTTTTTTTTCTTTTTTTTAGACAGCAATGTTAAGCCAAGTCAAACCTAATCGTCGTTCGGCCCAAGGGCAGCTTGAACAACTCTGAGATGTTGGTTGGTGGTGAGGTTGGCCACAAACTATAAGAAAAGCGAAGAACCGAAGGTATTCTGAAGACCGCACCCAAAGAAGACGTTGTTTCTGCAGAGAGTAAGATTACCTGTGCTCTACGAAGACTGCTGTGCTCACGCCAAAGCGATCACGGTCCTTATTGCGGCTGACAATAAGGGCCATGCATGCAACATCTGACATAGGGTTCTATACCTTGTGTAGTTAATTAAAGTAGGATGCATTTCAATACACAGCTGCATCTACGGCTAGAGGACGTTACGAAGACCTGCCTCAGTAACGTTAAAATGTATAATGTTACTGGGTATCATTACGAGGATAATAATGTTATGTGGTATCGGTAGAATATACACCGCGGCTACCTGCAGCGCTCTAGCGTCGTCGCGCGGTCCTCGCGCGTGGCCTTCAGTTGCTTCAGTGGTTAACACGAAATTTCATTAACAGAATAATAAAGTTATTATTAACATTATTACTACGGATATATTTAACATTAATTTGGTAACGTTACCATGTTTAACGTTCTAACAAGTTGTTTTGATTAAGTTATTTTAAGACCTGGCCACATCACCACTTATCATAAGGAGGAATCGCGATCAAATTAAATGTGTTATATGCTAAAGTAGAATGTTATAATTGATGCATACTTTTAAGTTAGAAGTATGCATTAAGAACCGCTAAGTACCGAACCTCGCTAGTACACAAAACATCAAAACTTTAATAATAGCTACTGAAATGAATTTCCATGAAGAGCATCTGCGTCACAATTTGGGAAATATTATTGCATTTTTGTTTCCCATTTGTACGTTCGTTTTACGATTACGGCTTTGGTCTGGCGACTGGCCTCGGGGTCTGTGTGATTGCCTTCTCTCACACTCTAATGTAATATTCGTGGAGTAAAGCGATTAAAACTTATGATGATTGAGAATCACGATTTGCGTTAAACTATTTCAATGAAAAACATAATGAAATACAACTCTCCATAAACATTTCCAATGGAACAAGTCTGATAAGCCATTGCATTCATTAAAATTATAATAGGAAATTATACAATAAAAAAATAAAAAAGTAATAATACCAGCCCTTGTTAATCTCCCACTGCTGGGCACGGGCCTCCCTTCAAGATGAAGGGGCTTAGGCCATAGTCCACCACGCTGGCCAAGTGCGGGTTGGCGGACTTCACATGTCATTCAAAAGCTAGTTAGGATTAAAACAAAAAAAAAAAAAATTGTGCATATTCCCTATTAGGGCTCCGGCACATAACTGCGAATTCGTATCGCATCGCAAATATCTGCGAGAAACAAATGCATTTTCAATACAAAAATTCATTTGTTTCTCGCAGATATTTGGGAGCCCTTAGTCCAGTTAGCATTTAGTATAAAAATTATGCAATGAAGAATCATCATAGACTTTCGAACATCATATAGTATAGACATTATAGACTAATTCTGAAGACCGCAGTTATCAGAACTCAGAACAGGCCATTTGTTTAATTGAAAATTAATTCTCAACAAAATAAAGTGGTGTAAGTTTAACACCCTGTCTATTGGTGTCTAAATCTATCCATATCTCCCAAATGAATGGAGATGGATTTGATTGAATTTTTATATCTGATAACTGGTCTAATGGAGATAGATCTCAGATATATTTGATGAAAATCTATTTAGCCGTTGATTATTTTGAAATATGATCATCTTGCGTTAGGCTTTTTTTAAATTTTCCATTAATACTTCACTATTCTACTTAGTGACGAGATGAGCAAACTGTTCATGTACAGTCGTCGTGTTGAACTGCCGCTTCTTGTGTAGTCAACTGTAACCATATTACAACTCAAGACACATGCTTCTTGTGTAGTCAACTGTAACCATATTACAACTCAAGACACATGCTTCTTGCGTAGTCAACTGTAACTATATTTCAAGTCAAGACACATGTTGCGTGACTGAGAAATAAAGACTCAAATGCTTCATACCGGAACATAGCAATATTTACACACTGTTGCTTCGCCCTACACAGCAGGCAAAATATCTGACAGACTATCCTTAACTTGGCCGATAGAGTTACTAGTATACAAGCTATATGGACACATTGTGTACTATACAGTCTTCAGCAAAGCAACAGTATAGATCACTTCTTTATGTTACTGTACGGTGTGCACGGTGGTTTCCTGAAGCAATAACAACACGCCGTCCGCCAACCATTAACTACATTATCTCGTGGCTTCTCTTTTCAAATATTTGGACATTTCACTTGCCGTCACCGCGGGCGACGGTTGTGTTTCAGTGCTCCTAGATATTACAATGCCACAAAATTGCTTGCTGTAATAATATAATTATTTATACATAAGTTAATAGGTTTTTTATCTAGATTGTTTTTATTTTTGGATAATTTAATTATTGTGAATACGTTTCTTATTATGTTTATTTATGGAACTAGACTATTTCCCTAAAAAGATGTCTTATTTTAGCAATAACAAAATTTTATGCCGAGATGAATGAGATTTTACCTAATGGTAAGCGACGCCCATCAGGGGCGTATTTACCCTAGGGCCAAGGGGGCCATGGCCCGGGGCGGCAGGCTTCGAGGGGCGGCGCGAGCCGCACCTCGCTTAGCTATGTGCGTCTTTCTTTTTGGTTTTATATGATTGAAGTATTAAAAAACCTACATGATGTAACTTAAACTAAAACCGATTTGGTTGAACTAGTCGGTAATTCGGCATGTTTCACTTTCAACGTTGTTGTGCGTGTAGTTTTGTACATATCCAACGAGAGACGATGGGGCGGCGCAGGCCACGGCGTTGGTGACTATTTGTTGACTTGAAAACACATACATAATTATAATTGACTGGGCAACTGGCAGGAAAAACACGCTATTCCTGTCCTTATTTAAATGCATATTGTAAATGACGAAGCGAATTGCTTTGTCCGTTCAGATGGGAAGTTCACAACGTAAGAGTGCGCAGCTAAGCCGTGCATCTCATTGTTCGGTAATACAAAGGAGAAGGTGTAAATGTAAAAATCCTGCGCATACTCTCCGAAATGTATCCTGAAGAATACAAGATTTTTTTTTCTTTTTTTGCTTGTGGTAATCCTCATGAATACTCATACCGGTGTAGCAGTGAGGGTGATGTCATGTCATGTCATGAGATCACATCACTCTTACTGACTAAAACTCCGTGGTGTCCTCATCCCGTTATGTTGACGGGCCCCGTGTGTACTCGTCCAAGTCCTGCCAGCGGTTATTCGTACGTCTGTGGGTGTTAAGCCCATGGACGTGTGCGGATGTATAAGGTCCGCAGACTCACATCGGGTGGCTTGCCGAGACACTAGCATTCCATCCACCGCGAGGGCATTTGTAACAGTTCACCCGTTCTTGCTGCCTGCGCTGCCTGGCTACGGGGATATAAGGTCAGCATTGGCCCGGCCTCTTACCCGGGCCTCTGCGGCATCGAGGACCAAAGAGGAATCACTCTCTCCGATCCGCTCCGCAGCTTCCTTCAGCGATATAACGCTCTCACAGAAGGAAACCACCGCCAACCACGCCCTCTCACTCCCTACCATGGCTTTCACGGCTGACAGCGACAGGTCGGCCCCAATTATGGCGCGGTGACTACGCTTTGCCGTTGACGCCTTGCACACCTCGAGTGTATGATGCACCGTATCTTCAGAGCAACCACACTCATGGCAGCTCGGGTTCTCTTACCTTACGATTGTCTTATGAAGGTACCTGCCGAAGCAAACGAGCTCCAACAGAACCAGCATGAACCGGCAGGTGAGCGTGCCGTATTTTCGCCGATATGGTCAAGTATGGCTGCCATGGCTTGACTCTATCACTCATTCGAGCGACCGCACAGGGCAGGACCGCCGCAAGGGCATCGTCCTGTGCCTCCCTTCGCCACTGCTGAACTTTACGAGGAGGTGCCCCGCCTTGGCTTTGCGCTATTTTGTTCTGCTGGTAAACTGTGGTCAGCACCTTCGCTTCCAAGTCCCAAGGTAGGAGAACCCCCACGCTTCACACAAAAGTATGCGGTATCTGCGTAGGTATTACTCGGACCACCATGACTTTCTGTGGTTGTTGCAACGGGGTCTTGGTTTGGATAGTCAGTGTGTCCTACCACACTGGCGCGCCATAGAGGGACATCGGTCATACTGCCCCGGCACATAGGTGACGGCAACTATCACTCGGGCCACACGGATTCGGCAGGAGCCGCGGCGGATCTGGTGGTATCTTAGAGCCTCCGTTACTCATCTGAATAATGTGTTGAAAGCATTGGCGACGTCAAGAGACACCAACACACCACCCCTGAGACACGGCCTCATCCGAGAGAGCCTTGACGCGAAGGATCACGTTTCTGACTCTCTCGGAATCCGTATTGGGCATCGGAGACTCGGGCGTTACTTTCTAATAAGAAAGTAGTCAATAATATATTAACAGAAAACTATTTGAAGCTTAGAGGCTATCTAATATCCATGGAAAGAACAGACTTATAGATAATATAGGCATCTACATATTCCTCTGTAAGTATTGTATTGTCATGTTAACAGCTGGCCTATTAGAGAAGCTTAGAGTCACACAACGAGCTATGGAGGGACCTATGCTCAGAGTTTCTTTGTGCGACAGAATCGGCAATGATGAGATTCGCCGAAGAATCAAGGTCACCGACATAGCTCTCAGAATCTGCAAGTTGAAGTGGCAATGGGCTGGCCACATCGCTCGAAGAACCGATAACCGTTGGGGAAGAAAGGTTTTCGAGTGGCGACCACGAACCGAAAGCAGCATTGGTAGGCCTCTCACTAGGTGAACAGACGACATTGTGCGCGTCGCAGGCAACCGTTGGTTGCCGGAATAGCTAGTTGTCATTCATTGTAGTGTTCCAAGGGAGAGGCCTATGTTCAGCAGTGGACGTCTTCCGGCTGGTGATGATGGTGATGTTATCAACTTGGAAAATCATAATATGATGCAGCCAATGGTCACTTTTAGAATAACTAGAAAATAAAGAATTATAATTTTATTTGACTGATATAGACCACTACGTATTTCAAATAGATTGGTGGATAGTATTAACATGTACTTCTTATTTTTCTTTGCTATATGGCTAATTTAGCACTGCCTGAAGTAGAGAGTGAATGAAACATAAAAATCAAAGTATACCCGATTGATCTGCCGTAATTGATCTATCAAAAAAAAATTATATCTTTAATATTTTAAATTCTAGTTTCTTTTCCTATACTAATGAACGGGGCGGCAAATCCTAATGGCCCGGGGCGCCAAATTCTTAAATACGCCTCTGACGCCCATAGACATTAAATAACTATATGAATACTTATAAAAAGCATTAAAATATTAACACTAACTCAATGTTTATTTTCAATTTGACTACGCTTAATGGTGAATATGGGAGTTTTGCATCAAAACCATTTAACTTGTAAAGAAAATCCAATTATGTCGAATAACGAGCTCCCGTCCCATGCACGCGCTTTGTAAATTTTTAAATTGAGCAAATATGCCTGTTACAAAAAGCCACTGATTCATTTCAACGCTATTACTAATAGAGCGAATTGTCATCAAATGAATTTCTCTTTTACATTTGTAAACAAAAATAATGTAAATAGGGTTTTTCCTATCATGATCAAGAGCAGTAAATAAAGATGATTTGATATGATTTGATTTAGAGATAAGATGCTCTTATATAGAAGACTAGCGACCCGCCCCGGCTTCGCACGGGTGTAATTGAGAAAAAAAAAGAAGTGAATAATTTAAAGTTACTGCCTTTGATTATAGAATTTATTCAAAAATAATGTTTGTAGCTGACTTTTCGTAACGCAATATGAACAAATTTTGTTTAGAAGTGACGCGTGAAAGGGCTACGTATAGCTGTCTGTCCATGGGAAAAGTACTCAACGCTTAGGTTTAAGCTTGCAACGTTGAATCTCTGAGCTTGTGATTTGTTAATTGTATTTTTAATTTTATTAGAAAGTGCAGACGTGTTCCGATGCACAATTTGGGTGAATTAAGGACAGGAACAGGACACCATTTCTTTAGAACCAATTTAAGGAAGCAATACGGGCTTCCTTGTTCTGTTTCATCGTTAAGACGTAAACGGGGGTCAACCGGGGAATTCTTACCCACCAAAACCGCCGCGGCTATCACGTCGGCACATTAGATGGCGGACCTGGGCTATCTTTCGGGATCTGCACCAGCTGATACCACTCAGTGCCTTGACTTAGGACCCGCCACCGGGGGGCACAATAAAGCCACCCGGGAACCTGTCACCGTGCTCACGGTTACAGGGGTCACGGGGGAAGCCTTCAATAGGTCCCCTGGACCCTGTTGGCGGTCAACCTTGTTATGTAGGATTCTTATACACTAAACCCCCAACGGCCGTTAAATCAGTACATAAGAAAGAGATCTGGGCTATCCGGTGGGATCTGCACCAAGATCCCTCAGTGGCTTGCCTTTGAGCCCGCCACCGGGGGTCACAATAAAGCCGCCTGAGATACTATCATCGTACTCAAAGATACGGGGATCGCGGGGGAAACTTCCAATAGGTCCCCAGGATCCTGTGGGCGATCGACTGCTGTATGTGTCCCCCACAGCTGTCCAAACAAAAGACAGAGAATTCCACACGGCTGCACCGTGTACCCCTCAGTGCAAGGCAAGGGCCTTTGAAGCCGCTGCCGGGTGCGCATTATAGCCCCCCGGGAATCTGTCATCATTGTCACAGTTAAGGGGGTGGTGGAGAAAACATCCAATATGTCCCCGGGATCCCGTGGAGAAGTCAACCTGGGTATTTGGGATTCTTACCCACTAAAACTCCCGTGGCTGTCACATCGGCACATGTGAGGGAAACCTGGGTTCTCGGGTGGGATCTGCACCAGGTGTCCCTCAGTGTCTGGCCTTTAAGTACGCCGCCGGGGGGCAAGCATATTATATCCCAGATTTACCTTATATTGGAATGAAATTATATATAGAATGAACTTCTCTAGTACTTGATTGTTAAGTATGTACCTCTTTAGGTTTAGTCAACGTAAGCAAATTAAATTTATTTACTTAGATAAAACTTCTAAATAAATTCAGTTAATATATATACCTTCAGTGAAAAATTAAAAGAATACTTAATAAAATGATCAAAAATAAAAAGTTTAAAAGTGCACAAAAAAAAACCCAAAGAGAGATTTGAACCCGGACCCTGCTGTGCTTAGAAGAAGCTTCCGTAACCTCCAGACCATGGCTACTCTTATTTATTCTATTATTCGAAATACTTTATCATAATCTTGTTAATGTCTGCTCAGTCCCTAATGTATATAGCGTGATATTTTACCTTATGTTTTAAAGTTATCCGTCTACAGTACCTAATTTACGTACTAAGCAAATCCAAGTGAGAATATTTGTACTGCCATCGGTTGAGTAATAATACTGCTTTTTAACCCTGTTAAGGGATAAATTTAAAAAAGATCCCCTCAGTGGCTTGCCTTTGAGCCCGCCACCGGGGGGCACAATAAAAAATTACCTGTCACCGTGTCACACGTTTAATGTCCCCGGGATCATGTGGGGGATTCTTACCCACTAAAACTCCCGTGGCTGTCACATCGGCACATGAGAGGGGTTCTCCGGTGGGCATGAGCCCACTGACAATGCACTGATGGACACCTCAGTGCATTGCCTTTGAGTCCGCCGCCGGGGGGCGGGTATATTATATCCCGGATATTTACCTACCTTATAATATATGGAATTAATGAAATTCTCTAGTACTTGATTGTTAACTATGTATCTCTTTAGGTTTAGTCAACGTAAGCTATGTAAGTTTATTTACTTAGATAAAACGTAAAACCTTCAAGAAAAATTATCTAACCGATAGTGAAAACCGCTGCGTGATGTATGAGGTGCTATCGCATAAAGACAGACTCGTTCGGATAGCGACTTTGTTTCACACTATGTAAAGATACTTTGACGTCGATAGGGAACAGCACCAGCCAATCTGTAGAAATAACTCTGACTGACAGTCAGACAATAATTCCAATAAAGTTTTGGCTTTTATATCATACGTACAATACATGCATATCTTAGATCATATAAAATTCTATAGTCTAAGATGCATATGTATTCCTACCTAAACAGACATTTTGGAAATATATTTTCTTTATCTTATTTTTATTTTATTATATTTGGGAAACAAACAAATGATACCACTATTACTAATATAAGATCCAATAGTACAAAAATCAATTAACTTTCCACTAATAACTAAATCATAACATTAGAGAGAAGCTAACCACGTATGCATGATTTTAAATTTAAAAAAAAGTCATGAAATATAAAAAATATATTAGAGATAAAAAGTGCTGGAGTTAATATGAGTTAAATATTTAAAACATCGAATCTTAATATAAATAAAAAAATCAAAAACAAAGTTTAAAAATACAAAAAGAAAATCCGCACACGGGTAGCGAACCCGGACAGTGCGTGCTTAGAGGACGCTTCCGTAACCACTTGGCCAAGGAACTTCTGTTTTATTCCTCGAATTACCGTATCTGATTCTTGTTATATATTTGTACCGCCATCGGTTGAGTATTAATACTCCATTTTTACCGTGTTAAGGGATAAATTAAAAAAAATATGAAATACTAATTCAATTAATTTTCTTAACGAATGTCTGTGCAAAATTTCAAGTCAATAGGACCAAGGAATCGCGTTCTCCCATACAAACTTTGCCCCCCTTTTTCACCCCCTTAGAGGTTGAATTTCGTAAAATCCAGTCTTAGTGAGCACCTTTGTCCTAAAAGGAACCCCCATGCAAAATTTGAGACTTCTAGCACTTGTAGTTTCTGAGATTTCGTGATGAGTGGGTTTTTGCTTACTCTTTTATATAATAAGATTATTAACTTTGTTTGTGAATGCTGTTAAGCTCCATCGCAAAAACGATGAGGTGTTATTATTTGACGCCTAGATATGTATGTTTGACTGTTGAATCACTTTAGTTCATGTTTAGTCTATTTATTACTAGACAGTAGTTCTAGAAGGCATTTTTTTAATCCACTAGTCTGTAGCCTAATTACTCATCAAAAAAATGCTAATTTAAAATATACCTACGCTATACATATATTTTATTTATTTGATTCTTAGCCATGTCTGATCAAAATCTATTCCTTCCGACGTTTATATTCTAGAATTCCGTTGTAGCGGGTTTTTTAACTATTCATTTGATTATAATGTATTGTGCTGCTGATTACATAAATAATTGCTGTAAAGAGCAAACTACTACACGGACTACATGGAATAAACGGTTATTATTAACTACGACACCGCAGGAATATGTGCCAACTTACAGGTAGCATTATTTGTTGTAATGTAGTAATTTTCATTGTATTAGTTTCCAACATTACATCATTAAAACAAAGTTATAATTATTCGCTACTTGAGTATCAACAATCTAAAACAAAGGCGTTCAGGCGAACACTTCCCATTGTTCTTCGCAACAGATAGTTTTCAC
The DNA here is from genome assembly GCA_911728495.1 of Furcula furcula. Classification (NCBI taxonomy): domain Eukaryota; kingdom Metazoa; phylum Arthropoda; class Insecta; order Lepidoptera; family Notodontidae; genus Furcula; species Furcula furcula. The sequence continues at coordinate 19,606,636 of OU452244.1, forward strand.
CTGTAATTAAAGTTTGCGGCGGGGATTATATCGATTGTGATTGCAGGCAACAACTTAATTACGGGTCGGACCAATCCCGGGGGCAGCGATCGGTTCGCAGCACCCCAAAAGATTTACCGTGCTTGACCTCACTTGATCTAAACCGAGTTTACCAAAGATATGTAACTACTTAGGACTAGACCGGCCTTACCGAGCAAAATTTTCATCAAAAACTTGTTACACGTATAATAAGTCAATAGAAGGGGGCGCCTATTAATTACGTGACTCGTTTACGTAAAGTATTTATTTTTCTCTGCAAGAAACAGTGCAAACTGCGCGCACGTTAAGTAAAAAGTACCTTAAATACTAGTCTAAAATAATGAACAAATTGTTTTTTTTTTTAATAAATCCAACGCAATCAAGTTAATAATACTTACACATTTAGCAAAATCGTGTGATTTGGGGCGGGGAGCCGCCGAATATCGCCTCGCGTAATTAATGGATGGCCTCAAACGTGCATCGACAAGTAATATTTGTGAAAAAATATGCCTAATCTATGACAAAATAATCGAACGAGACTATGTTTTTTTTATATATTCTGTATATTTACTGAACATTTAATTATAATAATATGTGATAACTGTGTTTGTATGAAAATATTCCCAAAGGCCGCTCTATGGCCTATATTTAATCTCTTTGGTACTCACCAAACAAAACATCTATTACAATCACAGTAACAATTAACAAGTTTAATAAAGCAATAACTCCTCTCGCGTTTCGTGTTTCACAATTGATGGCCGGGCGTTAAAATGGTCACAAACAGTAATACACCCGTGTAATGTTTGTCATAGCTATTGTTCGTTGGGTAATTTCTGCGACTTTCTAAACTAATTATACATTCGTCCCCCGTCTGCCGCGTCTCGAGTGCCTCCACTGGAAAATTGGAATTTTATACTGTCGTTTTGTGACAGGATATTAAAATGTGCGCAAAACATTTCAAATTGAAATTTACATTACAGTTATACGTATGTACGTAAGTCAAGTTTAATCTAGTTTAATTTAGATGTAGCCATATGGCATTTAATTCTAACTTGGATCATGTCATTATCATCATCATCATTAGCAGCCGATAGACGTCCACTGCTGAACAAAGGCCTCTCCCATCATGGATCAGGGATCATGTATTTTTACTTAATAGATCCTTTGGAGTCGCTAGACGTTTAGGATGTCCCTAGATGTCCATCGAGTACGGTGGTGACTCCGAGGATGACGGTGTAAGGGTTGCGACACCCGTCCCCGTGAGCACCGTGTCAGGTTCTTGGGGGGGCTATAATGCGCTTTCCCGGTGGCGGGCTCAAAGACAATGCACTAAGGAGTTCCTGGTGCAGATCCCACCCAAGCACAAGCCTGCCCTCCCCCCTATGCCTATGCGACAGCTGCGAGAGTTTTGGTGGGTTTTCCAGTTCCACATACCCCGATTGACCCCTACAGGCTTCGAGGATTTATTGAGTCTCTCCCGCGTCAATAAAAAAAGATCACAAAGTAACTACATGTAAATTAGTGCAAAGTACCTAAACATAAGTTCATCTAACACTTGCTGGGTGAGGAGCAATCCAAGGGTCTAGTGACAGGCTTCCTCCGACGTGCCGTCGGTGCCCCGTGGTACATGCGGAACGTAGACTTGCATTCCGACTTCGATTTAGATCCCCTTCGAAAGTTTTTCAAAGAAGCGTCGAAACGCTACTTTGAAAGCGCGTCTCAGCACCCTAACCGTTTAATCCGCGCCGCCGCTGATTATGCTACTAGTCCTTCAGACTCGCGCCGCCGTCCGCGACACGTATTAATAGATCTCCCAGACCCAATGTCGGCCCTATTGGACCATGGCATTGAGCCTGCCCCTCCCCGACAACCGTATGCTACACTATCAAACAGACACCGGTCTCGCCGGCGAGGCCGAAGGGTCTTACGTATGCGACCACAACGACGAGCATCACCCCACTGAGTTTCTTGCCGGTTCTTCTCAGTGGGGGAGCGTTGTGAACCGGTGGTAAAATCAGCCCTCTCTAAGCGACAGCCCAAGCCGAGGCCGTGCCTCCCTGAGGTGCCCTTGAGCTCGTCGCTACTTCTGCCGCTAGGCTAGAGCGCTTTAAGCGCTCGCCTCCTATTGTCCGGTGAAGCTGTAATGGCCATCTGCGACCAACAGCGCCTGTCCTCCCAAAAAAAAAAGGGTCTAGTGACAGTTGACGAAAATGATCAAACTCAGTTTTTTATTGTGCATTTAACTCGATTTTGACTAGGTAGATCCCTTCGCCCAAAGCGGGCGACGACGCGGTGTAGGCCCTGCTTCGTTGCGAGCACCGCGAGGGTGCTTTCTGCAGCATTTCTGCTCCAGGAACGTACAAGCGTCTGGCACTGGAGACTTTGGCGAGGTCCGAACACAGTGCCCAGAGTCTCACGATAGCGTTGATGAAGGCTACCGGCTAAGAAGTATTAGTGGGTAACACCCCCTCTAACCCCATAAATCCCATATAACCCGGTCTCCACCTGTACAGAGACCGGGTAACCTTTTCAAGGTTTCCTTCCCATCAAACGAACAGGTGGTACATCCTTTGTTGAACAAGGGATGTACCACCTGGGTTACTTTCAGGTAGGTATACCACCGCAATGTCAGTTGATATTTTATTTATTTATTTTATTTATTAAGTTTTACCAACAATTGTTTACACCAACAATAAACAGTGTTACATTCTTATTATAATAGCAGTGCAACAATTACTTAAAGGTAAACACCACATGCTTAAAAATTAGTAACGGTTAACCGATTAATATAAACAAAACTTATGACACAGGGTCGATTATAACGAAATAACAAAAAAAAACAGACTAGAAATTTAGATAAAATAAGAAAAAAATTAGATTTTTTTTTTATCTAAGGTTTACTTTAATATTAAATTGTACAGCATTAATTTTATTTTGGCAAAGGAATCAAAGTGTAAATCAAATCTGTCGCTGAACTCATTTATGATCTTACACAATCTGGCATAGGGGGAATTCGAACCCAAAACTGTTCTTCTTTGTGGTGGACACAGGGGTGTGATAGGGTAACGAGGAATCCTAGCGGGGACTCGAATATTAAAAGAAGCCAAGACACATGGGCAGTCAATCTTATTGCTAAATACTTTACATGCGAATAAGGCATCATTTATACACCTACGTTTCTCAAGTGAAATTATATTAAACATATCCAACCTTTTATTGTGATTTATAGCAGCAGGGTGGAAACATTGCTGTGTTTGCGTGTATAGGGCACAGTGGCTGGTGAATTTTCCAAGCTAAAGAAACTAATAACTAAAGTATCGGGTGACGAGCGGCAGTACAGTGCTGGCAGGCGCGTTGTTTACCATCAAACGAACGTTGAAAAAAGTACTACATCAGTTATAATAGTAAAATAATATATTTTAAGGTTACAAGAATTGAACAAGAATCTACTCGTCGATAGTAAGAGCATTATTATTATTTATTTTCTGAGTCCGGGCTAGAACACCCCGTGTACAGATCTGGCTGAACACCGTACCCTGGTGGCGGAGGTGGCTCACACAAGCTGGTCGGTCCACATCCGGGTTCACAAGCAAATCTGCCACTCCTGTAGGGAAAGAACTTCTTTTAATTAATTACGTATTAATTACCCCGGAGTCTACGAAGAGTCAACAAAAATGTTTTCGAGTAGTACACTATGTAATAATGATTTCACTGTCATTTCAATGTAAAAAGTAAGATTTAAATTAAATCCATTAATAATTTTACTCTGTATACAAATCTGGACCGGATATTGTTAAAATTCCAAATAAATTATTCCAATTTAGCCCAACTTTATAAAAATAGAAAATATATTACGCTGACTATAAAATAATATCTGGAATTGGTGTATTGTTGCATTTTCCGCAACATACCACGAGATCAATTTAACTGAGTTTCTAACAAATTTATTTATACAGTAAAGTCCGTCAATCATAAAATAGATTCACTGGGGTACTAACTGGGGTCCAGGCGGAGGAATGCCCCCGCATCTCAAAGTTTGAATGATATTGTACACATTACACACGGTCAAATCTTCCTGCAAATAGAAAAAAAAAACTGCATTATATTCTGATCTGATGCGAAATTAGGTATAATGATAACGGTACTAAATTCAATCTGAATCTTATACCAAAATGAAATTGAATATAGCTGAACACGCACAATAAGTCAGGTATTTTCAGAGAGTCAGATCTAAGTCACATTCAGTGACCTCGAATTTAATATCTGGATAATATATTTTTAGAAAATCCATTTGAGCTTATTCGATTTCGTAAAAAGAGATATAGAAGGCAAAAATCCACTTAATCTTCGTGTTAAAGACATGCCAATATGATAAAGATAAAATCGATCAATAAAAGAGCAAGAAGTTATGTATTGATTTTATCTGAAGTTTAAATATTTGTGCAAAAAAATATTGAAATTGTAAGTGTAAGTATATGTATTTTTTTTTAATTTATTAGTACAACCAGTAATTGTTACATTAGCACACTTAAATTACAAAATACACAGACAATTAATTAAATGCACAATTTTTTAAGGTGTCACAACATGCTCTAACTTAGGGTAACTTATAACTAACAGAAAAGAAAAAAAAGTAACAATAATAATGGTCCACATGCTATGATAGACTAAATTCAATTACTTAAGTTAAATTGGATCGAAAAGACTTCGTTATGAGTTTCTTATAACGGCGCAGAGAATCATTGAATACATCACTATTACTATCTAGTGAGTTGTAAATTTTTGGCAATCTACATACTAGGGAGGATTGTTTTAGGTTAGTCCTAGCAGGGGGGTAGTACAGAAGGCTATGACTACGAGATTGGCAAATAGGGAAACGAAATTGCGTGCGTAAGTTGATAGATTGCAATATAGCCGGGCAGTCAACCTGATTCCTTAACAATTTATATAGAAATAACATATCAGTAACCTTTCTGCGAACGTTAAGACTGTCTATATTAAAATGTTTAAGTTTATCGTTATACGAAACCAGTTGCCTATGGAGTTTACAAGAGAAGGTGAGGTGTCTCAAAAATCACTTTTGGACTACATTGTTGATGTACCTTAATAAATTAAATAAACTTTTTTTGGCTACAATTTCAATTCTTAATATAAATTTTAAATAATTTATTTAACTGCTTTAAGTTATTTCGTGCGCACCCAGCACACCATCTCTTGTGTTCAACGCCTCCCATCTCAGGATTGGCATATCTAGTAAAAAGTACAGAATCCTCATACAAGGTTTGCGACACCTGCAATAAGTGCTAGTGCCACAACAGCCCGCGCGCCACCGCGCCTGCCGCCGCGCCCGCGCTAGGCTCAAGTCACCGCGCGTTCACTGTGGCCAACCACTAATAGTTTCGGTAGGTGCTTATTAATAAACACCTCCCGACGCATGTTCGCATATCCGTATACTGTTACAATGACGCAAGACGTCACGTTATAAAAATGTCACTCAATTTAATTTGGTTTGTAATGGTTAGTCACGTAAAAAAAAACACTGCTTTCTTTTTTAAAAGCTTTTATTTCTTACTAAGTTAATTCAATGCTGGCTGCAATACGGCATGACATTTTACTAAACACAACATGCAAAAGTCACATTACAATTTTTCTGAATGTGACAGTTTGATATAGTACACCGCATGCGCACCTGGAAATAATCATCCAGAAAGTGATTCCTCAAGAGGACAACTTCCAAATGACAACGATTTATACAAATCAACTTTTTTATAACGTGTAAATTTTGCATATTTATAGGTTGTTGAAAAATAAAGATCTTTTTTTGGTTTTGCCCACCTTGGTACAAAAATATCAAAATAACTTCAATAAGGTATCCACAACAAGCGCAATGATCATAGTACCGGGAGTTCGCTGTTTGCCGAGGTCACGTGGGGTGACTGCGTGCGTGAATTCACCTGCTCCCTATCACTGCCGTGCGTATGGTGAATACATTTGTTTTTTTTTTTTATTTAAAATATGTTCTATTAACGACACTGATTACGTGATATAAATATACGCACTGCTTAAAAAAATAACCTGTATAGTATACCGCAGTTAACGTGCCGATATGATATTTTGTACATTAGATATGCCATTAGCGCACGAAAAGTGAGACAAGAAAATTCACCCAAATTGGGTGAACAAGCAGCAAGTCCAGTGTCGGTAAAATGTAACGAACGTGACGTGTGCCTTTGACACTCAAGTAAAATACCTTAAGCGTACTGTACAAAAGTAAATACTTTCATGAGTCACAATTTTTACCGTGAATTAGTAGGGATATAACATATCCATGGTTTATAATATCATTGGTTTAACTTAAAACTATACTCACGTAATAATCATCATCCACGACCATCACAGGGGCATTGACGCAGGCGCCTTGACACTGCACTGTGTCCACTCCGAACATCCGGTCCCTGGATACGCTACCAGCACAGCAACATGTGGCCTCTTCAACAGCCTGCAGTATAATATCCGACCCGCGGATCATACACGGAGTTGTTACGCACACTTTGACGTTAAACTTTCCTCTGAATCGGCTAAAAGTGAAGCAGAATGGATCATCTCATACATATGTAGGACAACCCCGACAACGACGTCACGAGTCGCAAACACACTAACACACAGACACCAATCTCGCCGGCGAAGGGTCATACGCATACGATCTCGACATGCATCCCCTTGCTGAGTTTCTTGCCGGTTCTTCAGTGGAGACGCGTGGTAAACTCATATTCTCACCCAAGCCGAGGCCGTGCCTCCCTCAGGTGCCCTTGAGCTAGTCGCTACCCTAACCCGTTTGGCTGGAGCGCTGTCATGGTCATCTACGGCCAACCAGTACTACTAATACAAAAAAAAAACATATGTAGGCATCGATATATCATTGTCATGCATCGATATTACTATCAATATTATATCGATGTTGTAATGTTAGACATTCAGCCGCGACGCAGCAGTGTGTAAACGTTATACTGTGCACAGTAGCTAGAGAAATGACTATATTCAAGAGAAATATTGTCGCAAGTAGTGTTTGACTGTGTAATGCAAATATGGGCAAGCATGTCGCTTACTGTTAGGCGAATGTTCTGTTATGTCGTCACTAAGTTGCGTAAAAATGTTTGCACACAAGGAACAATTTAAAAAAAGTTTTACCGAAGTGATACCTAAAGGTAAAATTACGAAGAAAACGAAACTTGACTTGAAAGTCACATTACCTAATAGGTACAATGCAGGTTCCGTAATAGAATTTTGTTTTGAACGTACCTGGTAGTGTATGTCGCAAAAAATATGTGAAATCTCGTTATCTCATGTCAAGAAAAAGTAGAAGTATGACACAACATGGACGCAAAAAATAATGTAATATAAGCAGTCCATATAACCGAATTGTCGTAGGCGCGTCTAAAGGGGACGAGAAATAACGCTCAAAGCAAAATCGCTGTATGCTCCAAGCGAGAAACGCTACGGCCTACGTCTGCTTAATAGATATTAGTCCAGAGCCAGACCTTTCTACGAATGCTTAAATTAGTCCAGACACTTTGTGGTAGATGAAATACATATTATATCAGAATATTTACCGCTTACACATAGTATAAAACGTTGCCCATTCATAAACTCTAATTCTCGGTATAGATAGAATCTCGGCGACAGTGTGCATCGCCGATATAGGGATCCATCCTATCTGTCTCTGAACGATATCCAAGGCTGCACCCACCGCGGATCTTTGCGCCCCTTCAGGATAATTCTGTATAAGAGCTGCAATTCTCTGAAACATATATTAATTTCTATATACACACACACACATACACACACACACACACACACACACACACACAGGAATACATAGTAAATTACTTATTAATAGAGAATTATAGTTAAGTTAGATTTAAGTTTATAGGAACTATATTGCCTCAAATAAGGAGGTGGGCGTTAATGGCTGCGACACAGTTTTTTAACTAATGCAGACTTTATCGTACACAATTTAAATGTACATGTAAATTTTGTTCCTAATAAAGATTTTTATTATTATTATTATTATAATCCCCACGCCTGGCAGGCGGCTTAGGGATTGCAGTATAGGTGGTAGGTAATCTAATCGAAAAACGCTGCTGACCGTCTTCCTGTTTTCCCTTAGTCGCCTTTTACGGACACCCAACGGGAGAAGATGGGAGGGTGGTGTTCTTACCCGGACACCTTACGGGAAAATATTATTTAATATTAATTTAGCAAAGCGAGAATCCTAATTTGTAAAACGAACAGACGCCATTGTAATGAGAAAAAGAGATACGGCAGAGTTGAGAAACACCCGCATTGTAGGAGCATGCATGAATAGGTTAATGAACGTGAACGAACGAAAAGAAATACTAAAGAATAGAGTGAAATTGCGTTCCATTTCCAATAGAACGATGTCGGATTTGAAAAAATACACATACCGTGAAAACGTAGACAATACACAATGAAATAGTATACTATACCTACTATTGTTTAGTTTCATTGCAGAACAAGACTGCCTTTTATAAGAGTGATATGTACGACTGACTGTTTTTACTAAAGGTAGGTATATTTACCTACTTTCCTACATTCTTTTTAATTGAGCGTAAATGTTGGAAATATTTTTTAAGAGTTGAGGTTGGTTATTGAAATATTTACACTAATTCCAAGAAATAAAAATTCAAATATCAAAAATTAACCAGGTATTTTATTATTTATGGATAATCCGATTTTAATATATTATCGCCAATCCGTAAGGGCTCCCACACATAACTGCGAATTCGCATCGCATCGCAAATATCTGCGAGAAACAAATGAATGTTTCAATACAAATTCCTACGATGCGGCGCCGCATCGCGTCGCATCGCAGTTATGTGTGGGAGCCCTAAGCAACCTGCGAAACTCTCATGTTGTTTTGTACCTGATTCGAAATCTCATCAATTTATGACTGATGATCAATTGAACCTCATTATTTTGTATTGTAATTAAATTACTGATCGTTTCCATCAGTTTGGTGTGAACGGGATAACATATGGATATCATCACAATCAGTTTTAACCGAGTAAATATTAATTACTAGTTGGTCAGTAACTTCGCAAATGTTCGTATGGGTTGAGGAGCCACTTCAGATATTAAAATAAAACTTGCACTATTATTTAGTAGTACTGCAGATAATTTTGTAGGACAAATTCTGGAATTTGTAATATTTTTTTTCAAAAGTTATATCAATTTAAAAGTAGCTCCTCAGTCTAAACATCTGAACTGAGGAGCCACCTCAATCCATACGGACATACTTCGCAAATGTATGAATAAATTACAAGTGCTGTCATTAAGGTTATCACATTTTCCGTTTTATCGTCACGACATAAACTAAGACGATATAATGTATGCGAATATTAAGTAGAGTAAGTAAAGGTTGCCTGGAAGAGATCGCTTTTAGGGATAAGGCCGTCCTTTGCTGCATATCTTATTAATTTGTATCTTATTCTTGTAGTATGTGTTTGTTTGTGCGCAATAAAGAATTGTCTATCTATCTATAGTTCACAGTAAATTCTTACCATCATATTAGCTTCAGTAAACTGAAATGGTACGTCAGGGTTGTTCTCATTTGTATCTCTGTGGACATTCAGCTCTTCGGAATAAAGCTTTGCCGTGGAAGTTACTTTTCTGCCAGCTATAATCTGCACATAAGTGAAAACAAATAAAATTATAAATGTTTCCGTAAGTACCACAAGTTGTACTTAATATGGAGTCGTTCAACGTTTGGGGTGTGGGTTTTGCCGAGTATGGCGGTGAATCCGAGGAGGACGGCGGAGGGTTGCAGTCCCCGTCGCCGTGAGTACCGTGTCAGGTTCCGGGGGGCTACCATGCAGCCCCCGGCGGCGCGCGGCGGGCTCAATGGCAAGGCACTGGTGCAGATCCCACCGGAGTGCCCAGGTCTGCCCTCTCATGTGCACATGTGACAGCCGCGAGGGTTTAAGTGGTTAACTTACATTTGGATATATGTTTCTAAGTTTTGATACATTGTTTATAATTAACGACATATTTTTATAAATCTAAATATTCACACGAAAATCAAATCAAGAAGTAAGAAAAAATCGACAACGGATCTGACAATGCCAGATAAATGTCAAACAATCTCGAACATAAGTCAAACTCAAACTTTAAAAAAGCGATGACAATGAACTGAACTTAATGAAAAATCCAATTCCTTTAAAACGGTTGCTATAAGACTTCTGTTGTTTTTGGATTCGTATCTTACATTCCACTACTTAAACCTCACACGTGCCTCACACTTTTCACCCAACCAACTCAGATACCCAAATCGTTCTGAATACCATTTACCCAAAAATGTTCGGCCTACATCCTCCTCAAGAAAACATTCACAAAAGTGATTCACCAAACTAAAAGTTGTTACCGACCTCCCAATATTAACGGATATTGGAAAAAGATGGTAAAGATGGCAGTTGCCGGATCAAGGCTAGTAGGCACTAATATTCCCTGGATGCAATATCGGGGTTCATTGCCGTAAAACCGCTCGAGGCTAATATCTTGGGTACGATATTGACCTCATAGCGTTTCGTTGGGAGAGCAGGTCTGGGGCAATTTCAACATCGTAAATGATGTTTATCGTGGTAACCCGCTGACCTTTACCTATGAACATCTTGTCAAATACTATCGTATCGCTTTCCTAATACCACATACAATGTCCTACAGGTACACGTACCTAGTTATATCTAAATAACTTTGGTACAATATTAAATCCGTTTGATTCGTTGCTATCCGTGTAATAGGTTTTATCGGAGAAAAGTCTTATGACGGTCCACTTATGCGTAAAACTTTCTTATTAGTTTTATAATAGTGTCTAATTACAAGTAAATTTCTTAGGCGATAGAATTTCTTTCATAACCTTGTTTTAGTCCTAGATACATGGTGCTAAGAATTATAATACAAAGGTGTGGCAAAACAGGCACTTTTGGGTTATTTTTCAATGAGTGCTCCGCTACGCATATACCTACTGGCGCTGATAATCTTTGGTAACCACAAATTTCAGGCTGTGTAAAAATAAAACATAAGAATAATTAAAATTCTAATGGTTTCATATCCGCGTTGTGCTTTAAAATAATAGACCTAGAAGCGTTACATATACCTATATATCTATTTGAAACAAGATGCTTAATTTAATAGTAATAGACTCTATTTATTATTTCATAATGTAATAATAAGGTTGCAATAGGTAGGTAGGTGCCCTTCGGTATCGCTGGACGTTCAGGGTGTGGGGCCAAGGACGTCCATTGATTACGGCGGCGACTCCGAGGAGGACAGCGGTGGGGTTGCGACCCCCGTCTCCGTGGGCACCGTGACTGGTTCCCGGGGGACTACAATGCGCCCCCCGGCAGTAGGCTCGGGTAGTAATAAAAATACTCAACTGGGAAAAGACAGGATTAAACATCAATGACAAGTATTTATCCCACCTACGCTTCGCAGATGACTTAGTTCTGCTGTCAGAATCTAGCACACAATTACAAAACATGATCGATTCACTAAACACAGCTAGTAAGCAGGTAGGACTAGAAATGAATCTTTCGAAAACAATGGTCATGACAAATAGTATACAGAGAAGAATATCAGTGGACAATGAAACTCTGAAATATACAGAGAAATACATCTACCTTGGAAAACAAATTGGCTTCAACAGAAAACAAAATGAACTAGAAGTAGAACGAAGAGTACAAAATACTTGGAACAAGTACTGGTCCTTATAAGAGATATTCAAAAGCAACATGCCAACAAATATCAAAACAAAAGTCATGATGTCATGCCTCCTACCTTGTCTAACCTACGCATGTCAAACTTGGAAATTTACATCGAAATTAAAAAGAAAAATCACTACCTGCCAACGCGGAATAGAAAGAAGTATGCTCAATATTAAAAAGATGCAAAAAATTCGTCACACAAAAATTAGAGAAACCACCAAAGTGACGGATGCTCTAACCTACGCTAAGAAACTAAAATGGAAGTGGGCTGGGCACGTAGCGAGGCTAAAGGACGAGAGATGGACCAACAGGGTTACAACGTGGAAGGGTCCAATCGGCAAACGTCTCAAAGGCAGACCCTACACGAGATGGGCAGACGAGCTGATAAAAATAGCTGGTACCTGCTGGCTGCAAATAGCTCAAGATAGAGACACATGGCATTCTTTAGAGGAGGCCTTCACCTTCACTTGAGGAGGGGTTCATGTAAACAAACTTCTTTTTTATTACTTAGATTTTAAACATGTATGTATCTAACTTTTTTCTGCATGAAATAAAAGGCTTATTATTATTATTATTAATGTAATAATAAGGTTGCAATAGGTAGGTAGGTGCCCTTCGGTATCGCTGGACGTTCAGGGTGTGGGCCCAACGAAATAAATAATTTAGATTATAAATAATATTTTTGATTGTTTGTGTAGGCAGAACTATTGACATCGTTTTTACGACCATCTAATATTATCAGACCAGAAAAAGCAATTTAGATGATCAATATTTTTTCAATATAACAAACAGCTGCGATGTTTGTATGTCAAAACATTTTAGTTATGCTTTAAATGAATACATGGCGTTGGTAAAATGTGTGTTAAAACATTTTAAGAGAATATTCTTGAGGACATATCTTGACTATTGACATCATTGGGAAAATCAATTTTTTACTTCGAAATATACATCGATATAATGAAATATATAATTATTATGACAAGGAATAAATGCGACCCCGTATTGAGAACGTGCCTTAATTTTAGTTAACGCTCAATTATAGATATTAGATAGGTTAAACTGATTGTTTACAATTTAGTATTTTTAATAAGTATCTTATTTATTTTTTCTACGTCGAGTGTTTAGGAAGATTCAGGAGCCATTTTAGCTTACCAGTGGGGCGAGGTGACGTCATGTCCGCTTCGCTCGTAACCATAGGCAAGTCTCAATACTTTTCTTTTACCGTAAGACATAGATATTAAGATTCAGGCTGGATCCAATGTCAGTGGGGTGTGTGGACTAAATTAATTTATTCTGGGCTTTGGAGGTAGAAGGTATAAAATCAGTTAACATAAATATGCAATTGCGAATCTTATTCCGATCGTAAAATAGGTTTTAAATTAATTTCATTGCATCAAGGGAATTTACCCTTTGGCCTATACCTACCTATTGTTTACAAGTTTTGCTCGACTATTAAAGGAGTTTTTTCTGAAATGATATTCTCTGACGTCTTCCAAAAACATGGATATACAATAAGTGCTGCACTCATAAACGTTAATTTCGATGCTGAAAGCCATTAAATATACTTTATACTGTTAATGAGTAGAGATATCGATTATATCGTACTGAATAATGAAATATGAGCATAAACGGCTCGATACGGTCCATTGATTACGGCGGCGACTCCGAGGAGGACAGCGGTGGGGTTGCGACCCCCGGCAGTAGGCTCAAAGGCAAGGCACTGAGGGGCTCCTTCCTGGTGCAGATCCCACTGGACAGACCTGGGTCCTCTTTCATGTGCCGATGCGACAGCTGCGGGGGTTTTAGTGGGTAATGCCCGGTACACAAGACAACGATCTACATAGCGATACGCGTGCGCCTGTGTATGTGTGTGTGTGTGGTTGGAACCAAAAAAATCTGAGACAACTTTCGTATCGATGTAACTGCACAAACGGTCTGCGCAGTCAGATCACTACGATTATATAATATAGATTAATATAATATCTTGGGACAATCCACACACGGTCATCTGATCCCAAACTAGGCAGAGCCTGTACTATGGAAACCAGACAACTGATACTAATACTTATATACATTTTTTTTTTGTAAATACATACTTAAAGAGATAAATAACACCCAGACACTTGGTGGGAATCGAACCCACGACACATCGGTTAGCGGACAGGGTCACTAACCACTAGACCAACGGGCCCGTCAAAACAACGATATATCATTGTCGTGCGTACTGAGCATAAGAATCCACATACCCACAAGGTCAAGCCCCACAGCCCTGGGGATCTTTTAAAGATTTCCCCCGCGTCAAAAAAAAAGGTGCCATTCTAGGAAAAATCACGGTAAATCGTGTACGATAAATTTAATTTCTTGTTGACTGCGGCGCGGTGTCGCCCGCTCGTTAGATAGAAGCGAATTTTCAATCAAGCGACAAAAATATTCACCACCAAATTGAAACGCAAGCAGCCAGCCGCTGATTCGTTAACACGTCTGTCTAACTTCTGTTCTGAAAATATTTAAATGAGCAGCCTGTTACTAAAAACCACGAATAAAAAATTATACGTATTTCGGCTTGAATCAAATTCGCTGTATTCATTTTATTTTTATGCCTTTTTTGTTATTTTACCATATTTCTAAATTAAAGTAATGGCTAGGTATTTTCTTTATTAGGTAACTCCAACAAAATTGGAAGATATTTAATTAGGTAGGTACGTTACACAGTCATAATAATACAAACATCCAGCCCGGCAATATCTTGGATATTGCAAGAAACACATTACCTTCCATTTACCCAATAGACACTAGACAGTGACTGAAAATTAATGCTAAACGACGCATATCTCGAAATCTATAGTACAACCACAATGTTAGATATTCTGCAGAAAAACTGTGTTCACGCCAAGGAATTTAAATACCCTGTTTTTTTTACACAAAGACAATTGGTAGGGTACCATCACTCCTGTGTTCGTACATACATATTTTATTGTTCCAAGTTTGATCTTGTAAAGAAAAACACAGTATACATGTAAAATCTTAGTTCCAAAATGTATTAGGTGATGCATACTATAGTTCTATAGTTGATAGGCTGACGTATTCTTAGGTCGTTTACCATAATGCGCACGTCATGTGGTAAATAGTTTTGAACAAATAAAAAAGTCATTAATTTCTATGTTGGGTTATTAATATGGACGAATTTAATTAATGTACCTAAGTTATTTGATTATATTACGGGAGGCGTGCATATTTATAGTTTATTGTATTTAGTGGCTAAATGATAGTTTGCATGTTCGCCGTGCGACATTTGCAGGGGAATGCCATGGCGCGGGCCTGAATAATGTCAATCTGTCCGACAGGAAACGAGACATACGCTAGCCACTAAACCGACTATTGTTGCTAAGTTTAGTACGAAATACCCTGTGATACTCTATTTCTGTTAATTAATTTTTAAGTTAATTACCGCCCGTGGAAAGAGCAGTCTCGTTGATTGACCAGTCTTTGCACTACGCGTACGATTTCAATATCTGTTCTATTTATGTCGATACGAAATTAAGAAGACCGTTTGTTAACATTAAGTTTTTTTTAAAGCAACGTATTAAGTCAAGTAGGTGGACTACACTGCATTGCCGCTATCACATGAAACATAAGTTATCAAGTGTCTTAGGCCCTGTAATTTCACCAACTACAGTGCTCGTCATTGCTAATTCGTGGCAGAATTTCTGACACTGCGGTGGTAGATAAGCTTAGATCATATATAGTTTAAGTAGATAAGTATCTGGCCTTCAGAGTCGCTGGACGTTAGGAGTGTGGACTTAGACGTCAATCGATTAGAGCGGCGACCCCGAGAAGGGGGGCAGTGACGACTCCGAGGCTGGAGGAGAACGGCGGCAGGTTTGCGACCCCTGTCCCCGTGAGCGCCTCATGTGCCGATCCCACATACCCCAGTTGACCTATTGGTTTCTCTCCGCGTCAGCAAAAAAAAACATAGGTAAATACCTGGAGGATACCGGCCACCTAAAAAAATGTATCTCTTTACACTCCATACATCATTATCCATGTAATTACACGTGAAGTTAAAACTACTCATTTTAACAAACAGACCATTTATCGGAATATTTTCACTTCCGGAAATTCATGATAGTGAGCAATTAAATTGGCTACAGTTAAAGTGTTATTCTACAATAACAATAATGCCAGTTTAATAGGATAAATTCCTGAAACTAGCATTACTGCAACATTGTGGTACTTAGCTGTTATAGTGTACGTAGAAAGCGTACTTAAACTAGACTGGCTTGATGGCTACTTCATGAGAGTACCAATGCTCAATGGACTAAAGTGTACACCTACCTAAAACGTATTATCTACTAAGCCACTGTCCATTAATTTATGAAATAGATATCCCTACTATTTGTGTAAGATTTCGTATTTTATTAATTATTTAGGGTTTTTGTAAGGTGTATTTTGAATTATGTCAATATCCTAATCGATAATAACCGAAAGACTGAAAGACTGATTCCCTGATGTCTTAAATGCAAAGAAAAAAGGAATTTAGAGAACTAAGGGTAAGTCAAGAGAAAATAAAAAGGTCTTACTTGAAATGAATACTATTCCGGCAAAAGAAAATACTGTGGAATGTTTACGACGGCTTAGTCTCATTGCTATTGCGAGTCTGAATATTGGAAATTTAAATAAAATTAAAGGAACTCTCAAATATAAGATGACCTCAGATTTATAAAAAATCTGTATTTGCGAAGATCAAAGGGGAACTGTTCCGGATGAAATTGTCAGGGATTAAGCTTACGCAACGAGATTTTCTAAAAGAGCCTCAACATCAGATCCTTCAATAGAACAATATTCTCATTGCGGATATGGAATTAGCAACTATCATTTGAAAGTAAGATAAGTAGTATTTTTGCCCGACTGGCCCAGGAGGGCTATTTTCGAGAGTATGGCTATAAGTATGGTATTGCTATTTTTTAGCACTACCTACTGTCTAAACAGGGACACTACATAAATGCGAAATACTTTATTTCGACGGATTTTTTATTCATCATAAGCTAGTGCTGGATTGCAGATCCACCTGTTCGAAAGTGCGTACTTTTTGCTCCATTGTACCGGTTAATTTTCATTAGTAAAATATAGACCGTTGACGCTATATTTGAGTGTTCCCGCCTAATGCTACCGCTTGATGGATTTTGACTTATATGCTATGTCGTTAGAATTTTCTTAAGGTGGATACAGACACTGCGTAAGGTAAGGATGACATAGTCATAATAATTATTTTTAACGAATACTTAAATAATTGATAGAGATAAGTAGAAGCTCAAGCAGAAGAGAGCTTTTTATTTAAATCTTGTAGTTTCCTAAAAAGTAAACACCATAACATTACGCACTATTCCAGTTAATAAAATAAGAAAAAAACTAAATTCTTGAAACATTATTCGACGACTGAACCGGTTACGAAACTCTCTTGCAAAATGGGAGTACTGGGGACGCAAAACGGTTCATTCCCTTTGTTTTATGAGACAATTAAGAAGCGAAGGGACGTCGGGGTGGCGCGAAGAGTAAATTTTTGTTCCTCGTAATAAAAGAAGCGAGAGCATTTAAATAGCAGATTGAAAACTCCTAACGATCTATGTTAAGTTCACAATCTAACAAGATTTTTTAGGTAGAAAGGCTGAAATTATTTATATTTTATTATCTTGTGGTCTTGTGGAGCTCATTTATAGATGGACCCTCACTAATATATCCATTACGCAACGTAGTATATAGCCATATATATATATATATATCTTACTAGCGGCCCGCCCCGGCTTCGCACGGGTGGCAAAATGTTATGTATACATTATAATATTGTTACGACCGCGACATAAAAATGTTAATTACTCTGTTAATTATTACTTAATTGCAATGATCTCAAAACGCATTGTAAGTCTATAGGTCTACTATCGATTCGTACCGAAAAATCTGGATTTCTCAATAGAAAGTAGTTCCCTCAAATTCGGCAAGTACTTGTGTAAGTACCTACCACTCGCTTGCTCTCGGTTCACTGGTCCCGCCTATTGTTCGTTTTCTCGAACAAGTGCGCTATTGTATCCGCTCGCGAAAACACTAGAAGTAGGTATATACGTGAATGATCTAGAAGTTTCCACCCCTCTGTTAATTTAGGTATATAAGCCGACGCATAGAGGCGCCCATACAGTTTGTGTTTACAAGCGACAGCGGAAACATCTTAAGGAAGCGATTGTACCAGCGACCCTTGCGAAGACTTTGGACTACTGAGAAGTACTGTGCGACTCGGACTACTGTGCCTTGTGTGTATACTGCGTGTATAGTGTATATAGTGTGAGTGTACGTGGAATAAAATCTTCTTTTACGTTAATCGGCATTTAATTACCCACCCGCACGTAACAATATGTTACCTTACCATACCTACAGTAGATTTTTTAGAATAAGATTTCCCCTAACTATTTTACCATAACTACAATATTTTTAGATTCTTTTAACACTCATAAAAATTGAATTTTGAATAACCCTTTGTAAATAATTAGTTGAAGAGTAATAACCAAGTTTAGTTTCACGTGAATTAGACAAATCGCAAACATTCCTTCTCTATTTTACCTCTTAGGAGCAACAATCCAAAAAATTAATATACAACCTGGCGACGGGTGGCTTACACAAACTATAGAACCTTCAAGAAACTTTAGGGTTACTCCATAGAAACCTATTTATTTTACCTGCCTTTGTTTTTATCCCACTGTTGGACAGGGCCTCCCCTAAAAATTTAGAGGCTTAGGCCATAGTCCACTACGCTGGCCAAGTGCGGGTTGGATGACGTCACACATCATTCGAAAGATAGTTAGGCTTTCTCAGACATGCAGGTTTCCTCACGATGTATTCCTTCACTGAAAGCTGGTAACAATCGTACAATGACGATTCGCATATGATTAATTAAAGAAATCAGAGTAATAGCTAATAAAGAGTACAAATTCATTTAAAGGGTTCTTAATTTCCCATTCAGGAAAAATGCCTCCATTATATTACCTATATTTGTGAACTTTTTTAAGTAATTTATCTGAATCCTTAAAGAGGGGCGCCACTATCAAGTTTCTGCCCCGGTTCGAAAAAAACGTAGATCCGTTTTAGGGAATAAAATCATTAAAGTAAAATTAATGAATTTTGCCTTTTTTTCTTCCAATTAGTGTTCATCAAGATGTATCAAGGTTCATCAGCAAGGTTTTTAGCATTTACTTATAGAGTACTCTATAGAGACCAACCATATAACCACCACGGGAAAAACATTCTTCTTGTAGATCGACTCCAACAAAATATTTAAGGTTGGACCTTGAAATTTGTTTATAGTAATAACATAAAAATTTTCACCGGAAATTGTTGACGCTGAATTGAAAGTTTTGTCTGTAGGGATTAAAGGGATGCGAGAAATGTGCACAGTTAGACCATATTATGCTGGTCCAATGAGGATAATGGTTTCGCTAATATTATTTTATATAATCTAAACTGTAATCTTATCCCATTGCACACTTGCACATGTTAAGGGGATTAAAATTACTCATCAAATTATAATATTTGGATACCTTAACTATATTTTGAGGCTATGAGGTGGAAGTTTTGACGTATTGATAGAAATCAAAAACTGTTATTGGTTTAAAACACTCTAATGTATTGTGTGTTCCGTGTCTACACCACGCGTATCCACCACAACCGTATCAATTATTTTATATCCATTACTGTTAGCTGCTATCCTATCATACAATACAAATCTTATCCCTTAATTTAATTCAGATGAAGGTGCTTTTAAGTAAGAGTATGTGTGGTTCAAATGAAATCAATAAACAAAACAAAGACTTCATACTACAAAGGTTCAAATCTTATCTTATTCCCTTATGTGATAATTTTTCACAAACACACGTCTTATTATTCTTTTAAAATAGTATGCTTGCTAAATTGCAGCCCCTGTACCATCACCTCTAATAACAACATTATTTTCACAATGATGACTTACTTTCTCGATAGAAAGTGACAGAGCTATAGACTACGTATATTGACGTCTCTACCTCATGTCATATATGATGATAATAATACTGCTAATAGAGGTGGTGGTAGGGCAGCAGGTCAATAAGTTTTTTAACACACAAATTTTCATTCCCTATTTTACACCATAAACTGACGAAATCTAAAAAAACGCTGATACAGGTATCTTTTTATTTTTTATTAAAGAGTCTAATTACAAAATTTGAAGTCAAATGACAATGTTTTTACACCCATCCTATACAAAATTTCATCCTCTATTTTACAACCTTAACTAAGGAATTCTGAAAAACGCTGATACACGTGTCTTATTTTTTTTGATAAAGAGTCTAATTACTAAATTTCAAGTCAAAAGACATTGTTTTTGAACCCATCCCATAGAAACTCTCAACCCCTTTTTTTCACACCCTTAGAGTTCGAATTTCCAAAAACCCTTTCTTATTGATTGGTTAACCCATAAAATGAACCTCCTGTCCAAATTTTGTAGTCCTAGCTTTGGCAGTTTCGTCTCTGCGGTGTTGAGTCACCCACGCGAAACAGGCCCCTCTTTATAATATAACTTTATTTACACCCATAACTAACGAATTATGATAAATGCTGATACACGTGTTTGATTATTTTTAGTAAAGAGTCTAAGTAAACAAATTCAAGTCAAAATACAATGTTTTTACACCCACCCCATACAAACTTTTAACACTTATTTTACACACTTAAAGTTCGATTTTCCAAAAATTATTTCTTATTGGTTCTCTAGGCTATAAAATGAACCTCCAGTTCAAATTTTGTAGTCTTAGCTTCGGTAGTTTCGGCTCTGCGTTGATGAGTCAGTCACGCGAAAAAGGCGTACCTCTTTTAGTTCATATTACACTGTAACGTTACGCGTGTGTACGCGCCTTAAAATATTAAACCGTTATAGTACTATATAGCTATAACCAAACTATATGCGACACGGCGAGCCATTTCGCCGCGAGCTCGCCCAGTGCTTGTCTCACGATTGTGGAGTGCGCACGTATGTTACTATTTCATTAAGTAAAACCTTGTAAATTCAATTTGTGCTCTAAAACTACTTACGGGTGAGTGTGCTTGCTATCTGTTTTCTATCTATCTGTTCTCTTTCCTGTTTCTAGGCACTTTGTATTATCAACGGTCCTAAACCGTTGATAAAAGCATTTGGCGGTCAACGTACGCAAATTTGAATACTATAACGGAACCTGTAACCGACGCTATCCCTACTATTCTACAATATCATCTTTCTTGTACTTTCTCTGTCCTTATTCTGCCTTATACTGTAATCTTACTGTTTCTTCTTTATCTGTCCGACCGATTAGTGTAGCATAACCGTCTGCCAAGACCCTCGACTGGACTGAATAGGCTGAGGTGTCTTCTGTGGTCGGCGGACGGTTATGACACACGGGCTGGACCTGACGGTGTCTTTCCGTGGGTTCCAGGGTCCTACCTACGAGGTCCTATCTACGAGGTCCTACCTACGAGGTCCTATCTACGAGGTCCTACCTACGAGGTCCTATCTACGAGGTCCTATCTACGAGGTCCTACCTACGAGGTCCTACCTACGAGTTCCACTACGAACTCCCTTGCACGAGGCGTCGGACGCGAGCTGCTGTCGACCCCTACCGGTCGAGCTTAAGGACGGCTGCTGAGCCTGTCCACTGCC
This sequence comes from Furcula furcula, assembly GCA_911728495.1. Classification (NCBI taxonomy): domain Eukaryota; kingdom Metazoa; phylum Arthropoda; class Insecta; order Lepidoptera; family Notodontidae; genus Furcula; species Furcula furcula. The sequence continues at coordinate 19,628,143 of OU452244.1, forward strand.
GGACCAGCTGCTGAGCTGGCCGACCTTGGAACTGCTGCGCCGTGCTGCGCCTTGTGCTGTCGCGCCGTGCCGTCACCGTGCTGCTTCTGCTACGACGACTCTGATAAGTTCACCTCACTTAGAAGGGGAACCTGACCGATTCTCAGTGTGCGTACCTCGGAAAAACGTTAGCCTACTCACGACCCTTGCTCTCTAGCCTGTGCCTTTTGTAAATATAATTCTTTATTCTTTTATTCTTGTTTCTTTTATTTCGTAGGGCCACTATCCCCGCTACGCGACAGTGGCGCCTTAACGCGGTTATAACGGTTTTTCTTTCTCCTTTCTTTCTTTCTTTCTTTCTGAATTCCTCCTGCTATCACTGAGTTCGCGGTCAGGTTTCGTCGCGGGTTTTTGGTGACGGTTCTTTTGTACTTTCTTTTGTGTATTGTAACGGTCGCGGACAATTTTTTTTTTCTTTTACACCTTGTACGGCTAGCACAAACACCCCGTAGTAGTTTCTTTTGTAGCAGTATTTCTATAATCTGGTTCCCCGTATGGTTCCCGGGTTAGAATAGGACCATCCCATCACATCCAGTGGGTCCCGTAAGAGGCGGTTGATGGAAAAAGTAGTACCACCATACCAACTTATTATCATCTCGTGTGCTACACTTACTACACATACATCTTACACTTATTACTACACAGTGTAATAGATTTGTAGTAAATCTACGTGCGTACTTGCGCTGGCAAGCGTACATATTTTTTATTTTTTTTATTAATTTTCTGTTACACTAAACTACCTTCAACTAAATTATAACTTAGTCACTTTTAAATAAACTTTAGCGTCCTATATCTATATATCTTATTCAAGTATCTATCAATTTTAAACTATAAAAACTAACTAGAGGAACTACCTTATACTTATTATCTTGAATTTTAAACACTAAAATGGACACTTACCCAATTAAGTACTTTTTACTTAACAAACAAGAATTATCTTACGAACTGTTAATACGTGGAATAGAACCCGGTACTACAGTGTTAGAATTGCGCAAGCAACTCAATAAACTATCACCATTGGTATCACCATTGGAAATATACGAGTCTGGCATCGACCTTAAGTCGGATCTGGAAGGGGTCGCGATCTCGATCAAGGATCTGGAGCCCAAACTCAAAAATCTTGAGACTAAAATCGACGTTAGCTTATTCGAACGTACGAGAGCTTTATTAAATCATATCTACCACAGAATTAAAAGAATACGCACAGTGGAGTCCACTGACTTCAACCAACAGGTACAGTCTGCGATAAAAACATTTAATAGTTTATTTACCAGTTTTACTAAATTGGAAGATAAGTACGGGAAGAAGCAAAGCGCTGCAACCGAACCTAGTTCCGCTAATGATGATACTACATCATTAGTAGTACCTATATCTCATTCATCTAACTGCGATCATGCGCATATCACAGAATTACTTAAAATAAAATTTAATGGCAAATCATGCGTGCACGCCTTTGTGCAGCGCATAAGTGAACTCAGCGAGTCAAGAGGTATTAACTCGGACCGGTTATTGCGGTATGCGACCGAGCTGTTTACTGATAACGCGTTGCATTGGTACCGTAGCGTTAAAAGTACAATTAATACATGGAATGAGTTGGTATCCTTGTTGAAGCGCGATTTTAGTACTTACGACTACGATTACCGCCTGATGACGGAAATACGTAACCGTACTCAAGGGGGAACAGAAAATATAACTATATATATTGCAATTATGTCAGAATTGTTTTCAAGATTGTCTAATCAATTACCGGAACGGGAAAAGCTTGATATACTACTACACAACATTAAACCCTGTTATTCCAATACCCTAGCCTCTGCAGTCTCGGAAATAACCACTATAGACAAATTGAGGACTATTTGTTGTAATTATGAGAACATTCAGTGTATGACGTCACAGTTCCGCGAACCTCCACGCCTTACGGCGGATACGCTAGCACCGGATCTAGCTTATAAGAAGGTCGATACTAGAACGAATTATAATATGTCTTATCCACAAAAGAATAGTTATACCAGGTACAATGATCGTAACATTCCTAACACTAGTAATTACTCCAAGAGTTATAATTATAATGCAGACAATCGTAGTAACAGTGCTCACAACTCTAACGCGGGAAATAATAATAACCGGAACATATCTCAATATGGGGGGCAAGGTAAGGCCCATGTTGCGGCTATAACAAACTCCCAAACAAATTATAGGCGCGTCTTTTGTCCGCGTTGTCGCACTCAAGACCATCCCTTATCGGAATGTAAAGCGGAACGTTTCGTAATTTGCTTTAAATGCGGGGAAAAAAATTATAAGACCCCGGATTGTCCTAAATGCAATTCCAACCAAAAAAACTAATAAGTGAGGATTGTGGCAATGCTATTACTACTACTAATTCTACAAACTTTGATAAGGAGGACTGGCAACGCTGGTTGCTAACCTTAAAACTTTACCTAAATAGCTATTCAATTGCTTCAATCCTTAACAAGAAGCCTACTAAGGATATTCGACCGTATGCCACGGTACGGGTGAATAATCAATCTTTATGCGGACTACTAGATTCAGGTTCGGCAATAACTATACTCGGCAACTATTCGCACTTGCAACTATTAGCAACAGGTTTTGAACTACAAAAACTTGTCGCAGGGAAATCCTTTGCAGCCGCTGGTGGTCAAACCATGCAGGCTATAGGTTACATCAATTTACCGGTTTCCTTCGAGAACCAATTTCATATCTTAAAAGCGTACGTGATACCTACTGTTACGTCACCACTAATACTTGGTGTAGATTTTTGGTCAAAATTTAAATTATTTCCACATTTTATTAATTCTATATCCTTTAATAACTATAACGATTCCACACTCGTAAATATTATTTCGGAAAAGAACGATGCCTTACGGTCCTATTCTGAATTGACACACGCACAGCAGGTAACTGCCGATAACATTATCGAGCAATTTGAAAATATTTCTGCTGAAAAACACGGATTAGGTCGTACACAGTTGGTTACTCATCGCATCGATACTGGTATCGCGCAACCAATTAGGCAAAGGTATTATAGACTGTCTCCCGAAAAACAACGTATACTAAGTGAAGAATTAGATGAAATGCTACAACTAGGCGTGGTGGAGTCATGCGAAAGTCCATGGTCTTCTCCGGTACTGCTAACGCCGAAAAAAGATGGTAAATTACGATTTTGTCTTGACAGCCGTAAGTTAAACTCGGTAACAAAAAAAGATGCCTATAAATTGCCGTATATCTCCGAGATTCTGGACAATCTAAAGGATGCCCACTACCTGAGTAGCATCGATCTTTCCAAGTCTTTCTGGCAAATTCCTATCGTGGAATCTGATCGAGACAAGACTGCTTTTTATATTCCCAATCGCGGAACTTATAGATTCGTCACTATGGCCTTCGGTTTAACCAACGCACCAGCCACTCAGCAACGACTAGTGGATACACTATTTAGTGGACCAGAGTTCGAAAATTCGGTCTTCGTTTTCGTAGATGACGTCATCATAGTGTCAAAAGACTTTGAATCACATATCTCCTTGCTCCTCAAGGTATATAAAAAACTAAAAATTGCAAACTTAACCATTAATTTTAAGAAGTCAATGTTTTTTCGTGACGAATTGAAATACCTCGGCTACGTAATTGATTCAAACGGCTTACATGTCGACCCTTCCAAGGTAGAAGCTATTCTAAACTTTCCTACTCCCACAAACAAAAAAGAAGTAAAAAGATTCCTAGGTACGGCATCGTGGTATCGTAGATTTGTACCGCAATTTAGCACAATCGCTGGTCCATTACATAAACTCACCACTACTGGTAAAAAGGCTGCACCCTTTTCCTGGTCCGTCGAAGCGGAAGGGTCCTTCCAGAAACTTAAAGAGTGTCTCGTTTCAGCACCAATACTTTCTTGTCCGGACTTCAACTTACCATTTGAAGTACATACCGACGCTAGCGATTATGGCGTTGGTGGTCTCCTCACGCAGACTAAAAATAGTGTGGAACACCCTATAGCTTATATGAGCAAAGCCTTATCACCCCAAGAAAAGAACTATAGTATCACTGAACGAGAAGCCTTAGCTGTCCTAGTAGCCATCGAACACTGGAGGTGTTACTTGGATAACGGCATGAAGTTCATCGTATACACGGATCACTCTGCTCTCAAATGGTTCCTTAACTTAAATAACCCTACAGGACGCTTGGCGCGTTGGGGTGTACGTTTATCTAGTTTCAATTTTGAAATAAAACATCGTCGCGGTAAAGACAATATAATCCCAGACTTATTATCACGTGCCGGTCAAATATCCGCTATCGATACTAGTCCTATAACCGCCACTACTACCGACCAATGGTATCTTAATATTTACCACGGATGCAAAAGCTCACCAACATCTTTTCCTAACTATTTAATTAAAAACGATCGTCTATATAGATTCACGAAGGGCAAGTGCTCACTCACTAAGGAGTTCGAATGGAAGGAGGTCGTTCCTGCTGAGTTACGACACTCTGTAATTATTGAAAACCATTCAGACCCCACTGCTGGTCATTTTGGTATTTTTAAGACATTTAAACGACTAACATTAAAATACTTCTGGCCAGGAATGCATAAAGATGTGGTAAAATTAATCACTTCCTGTGACACCTGTATCGCTCATAAACATCAAAATCGTGCTACGTTAGGCGAAATGGGAAGACCTAAGCAATGCTCTAGGCCTTTTCAAGTCTTAAGCGTCGATCTCGTCGGACCACTAACCTCATCAAGGAAACAAAACTGCTACATATTAGTAGTAACATGTTGTTTCAGTAAATACTGCCTGTTATTCCCTATAAGGCGTGCTACAGCCGAAATTGTCACTAAAATTCTCGAAGAAAATGTCTTCTTAGTACATGGTATTCCTTCCACAATTATCCTAGATAATGGCAAACAATTTATTAGTACAACACTAAAAAATATGTTATTAAGGTACAAAGTACCTAAACTACACTTTACACCAAAATATTCTCCTCATGTAAATACAGTTGAACGTTACAACAAAACTATAATGACTGCAATATCGAGTTTTATTCACGACGATCATCGCATTTGGGACACGCTAATACCAAAAATCCAGTTTGCTATTAACAACTCAGTTAATGAAGTAACACAACACACACCATCATTCCTAGTATACGGTCGGGAACTGGTTACTTGTGGTTCCCATTACATACATAACGATAGCGATTCGTCTGATGATATAATCTATCAACCACGTGACTCTTACGCTGATAACTTAGGGATATTATCATCGATTTTTGACAAGGTACAGTCATTATTATTACAAGCTCACAGTCGGAATTGTAAAACGTATAACTTGCGACGGAGAAAAGCTGAATTTAACGTTGGTGATACAGTATGGAAACGAACGTTTTATCAAAGTGATAAGGATAAACATTTTAATAAGAAGCTAGCTCCTAAATTCATAAAGTGCAAGATAATATCTAAGAAGTCTCCACTTGTGTATGAACTTACGGATATGTCCGGAAATCCTTTAGGCGCTTGGCATATCAAAGACTTTAAACAAATAAACTACCAAACATAACCTTATATTTACTATATTATTTAACTAAACTTGGCACTATAATTAACTTATATACACGTAATCATCATAATCTTTCATCATTAGCAACCGATAGATGTTCGGTGCTGAGCGGAGGCCTCCCCCTTAGAAGGGAGGGGTTGCCATACATGTAATAAAACAACCTAAACGTTTTATTAATTTTATTCCACTACATAATTATACTACACTATAGTAAACTACTTAGCTACATAACTTCATACTTACCCTAACTATATGATTCGAACCGTTGAGCCTAAGTTCAACGCGGGTTCGATTCCTATGCAATGCACACTTACATATTTTTCTTTAATTTTTTTTTTTAATTAAAAATATACTACATCATTACACTAATCTCTATTACATTATCTAACTATAACTACTATTTACATACAACACTAGTAATGACACCCTGCGTTGTCTATCATAAATTTAATTTATTTACAATCTTATTGCTCTTATAACACCTATAGCTAGTCTAGACTCCTACCCTATTCATGGACACTGATTCCATGATGGCGCCCATTTCTATCCCTTAATCCTACCCTAGCGTGTATCCTTGCTGCCCGGGAATGCTTCACATTCACCGGATGGACACAACGCTATCCTTAAGGTCCTACCGGACAGACGGTGCCCTACCCACCGCTCTTCGGTAGTCACTTCTCCTCTTTATTGTTAAGCTGTTGGCAGATGGTGCCCTACACACTATCCCAGCAGTCATTAACATATAGTTTGGCTGACGTCGCCTACTCGTCGTCTAGTCGAATTTCAGGCTAAACCTGAATCCCTGATGTATGTCCTTGCTGCCCAGGAACGCTACTACGTGACTGGATGGGCATACATCCTTGTATTGTCCTGCAACGGTGTCTACCCACCGCTATGCCGGTCAATTTCCCTACATACCTAAACTAGACTAGACTATAACTACACAATATTACATTACATTACCCTGCTACCATAACCAACACCCCTCTCAGAGTATTGTAATCACTACATTACAATATTCCTTACTTCCTGTCTTGAGTCTACATTGCTCTAATAAATGTACACTCTGTCTGTTAGGGTCTAAGGTCATGTAAGGACCGAAGACTGAATGAATGGTTGATGAACGATGAGTGAGTGAATGGGTTGGAATAAATGCTAAGTTAGTTAGTAGAGAGGTAGACGGATTTTGCTTCATCTAGGCAAAATCCTACACTATTTCCCGGGGTACTGTAACGTTACGCGTGTGTACGCGCCTTAAAATATTAAACCGTTATAGTACTATATAGCTATAACCAAACTATATGCGACACGGCGAGCCATTTCGCCGCGAGCTCGCCCAGTGCTTGTCTCACGATTGTGGAGTGCGCACGTATGTTACTATTTCATTAAGTAAAACCTTGTAAATTCAATTTGTGCTCTAAAACTACTTACGGGTGAGTGTGCTTGCTATCTGTTTTCTATCTATCTGTTCTCTTTCCTGTTTCTAGGCACTTTGTATTATCAACGGTCCTAAACCGTTGATAAAAGCATTTGGCGGTCAACGTACGCAAATTTGAATACTATAACGGAACCTGTAACCGACGCTATCCCTACTATTCTACAATATCATCTTTCTTGTACTTTCTCTGTCCTTATTCTGCCTTATACTGTAATCTTACTGTTTCTTCTTTATCTGTCCGACCGATTAGTGTAGCATAACCGTCTGCCAAGACCCTCGACTGGACTGAATAGGCTGAGGTGTCTTCTGTGGTCGGCGGACGGTTATGACACACGGGCTGGACCTGACGGTGTCTTTCCGTGGGTTCCAGGGTCCTACCTACGAGGTCCTATCTACGAGGTCCTACCTACGAGGTCCTATCTACGAGGTCCTACCTACGAGGTCCTATCTACGAGGTCCTATCTACGAGGTCCTACCTACGAGGTCCTACCTACGAGTTCCACTACGAACTCCCTTGCACGAGGCGTCGGACGCGAGCTGCTGTCGACCCCTACCGGTCGAGCTTAAGGACGGCTGCTGAGCCTGTCCACTGCCGGACCAGCTGCTGAGCTGGCCGACCTTGGAACTGCTGCGCCGTGCTGCGCCTTGTGCTGTCGCGCCGTGCCGTCACCGTGCTGCTTCTGCTACGACGACTCTGATAAGTTCACCTCACTTAGAAGGGGAACCTGACCGATTCTCAGTGTGCGTACCTCGGAAAAACGTTAGCCTACTCACGACCCTTGCTCTCTAGCCTGTGCCTTTTGTAAATATAATTCTTTATTCTTTTATTCTTGTTTCTTTTATTTCGTAGGGCCACTATCCCCGCTACGCGACAACACCCTTAACTGACGAATTATGAAAAATGTTGATACACTTGTTTTATTATTTTAGTTAAAGAGTCTAAGTGCAAAATTTCAAGTTAAAAGACAATGTTTTTACACCCTTCCCATACAAACTTTCAACCCCTATTTCACACCCTTAGAGTTCAAATTTCCAAAAATCCTTTCTTATTGATTGGTTAAACCATAAAATGAACCTCCTGTCCAAATTTTGTAATCCTAGCTTTGGTAGTTTCGGCTCTGCGGTGTTGAGTCAGTCACGCAAAAAAGGCCTACCTCTTTATAATATAGTATAGATAACTTGTTTGGTTTGATTTCGTACAGATTATAGAAACCTGATTCCAATCAATTCTGGCAATACAACATCAGATTTTTAACTTCTGGTAACCTAATTCATTTTAATAACAAGTGCCTACATGTAAAAGAAGTCCAATAAACTAGTAAAAAATTAAAAAGATTTTTCAGAAACATCATCAGATTCAAATGAACAAGCTAGGACCATCCTAATTAAACCAGCGTACAAAATGAACCTATCCATTTACTTTGATTAGAACCTACGATGCCATAGGTAGACAGAAAGACATCAAAGTGCTGTCTTCAAACTTATAACACCCTTCCTTTTTCGACTGGGGTTATTAAACAAAAGTTTTTCAGATATGTATAGGTACTACAAAATATATACTTTAACTAATTTCAACACTGCACTCTACTTTTGTTTTGAACTAAAACTTTTCCATTAAAAGTTCGACCAGCTTCCTTTATATAGCCACTTAGTAGAGTTGTTCTTTTTTTATAGAAATTACGTAAATTAACAACTTAGGTACCTTGATGAAAAGTTACTGTGTTTTCATGTTTCTTTTATGAAAAAAAAAATGTAATAGAATATTGAACAGTATGTAATGTTACTTATATGTTACGTAAAATAATACCTAACATTGCATTGCCAATGAATCCTCTTTCTTTTTACCTGACTACGGAACGGAGGGAGGGTTATGATTTTAACATTTCTGTTCCCGCATATCCACTAATCTAATTAACATAATTTGACAAGTAGGGTGTCGTTAGAAGCGTCTTGATTGTCCGCTGGTTATATGCTATATAATATCACATTATTAGACTGTGATTTTATCCGTAGTCGAGTTTTAGTTTTTAAAACTTATTACTTGTCATATCGACAATATGGAAGGCAAGTGACGTCGTAACGTAAAGCAAGTTAAGGCTGAGTGTCTAAGGTTTGCCCGGCAAACATAATATAACAAAATTACGGAATATAATATTATTTCACAGGTTGTGAATTACTAGAACATCGAGTCTTACATTAATGGTTTTGCTAAAAGGTTTTAAGTATAGCGCAATGGTCTTTTGGACCCTTGTCACAACTAACTTTGTTATGAACTAATTAATTTATATTTTCAATAGCCGCCCACGGCGTACTTTTTGCTCCATTGTACCGATTAATTTTCATTACAGTGTAAAATATAGACCGGTGATGCTATAAATATAACTAGCATGTAATAATATTTATGTAATAGCTAATATACGCCACGACGTCGCGCGTAGCGATTAAGGACAATTTCCATGCTTTCAAGCTGTTCTGCCATAACTAGCTATTATTGTAAACAAGTATGTACAGTAGTACAAATCTAAATATATCCCGTGGTGCCTCGTAGGTGGACTAACTCTAGATGATGCAAATCTGTAAGAATCTTTTTTTACTGAGGTTATATCGACCAGTGTGATTTTTACTTTGAAAAGGAGGGAGGGGAGGAAGTGGAATTTATATTTCTGTAACTCCTTTATACTTTTCTAATCTAATTTGTTGCGGGTTCCAATACAATTTAGCGTTTTCCTAGGACTCGGCGAGTGTCAAACCTCGGTTTCTTCTCTAGTGACTATAATTATTATAATAATATGATGTCTATCATATTTTTTTCTATCATAATGTAGGTGCTTATAATATTTAACATCTTTAGCCTTTACAATTAGCTGTCTGCTTTTCCATCAGGGCACCAATTTCCAACGAGGGATGTGAGTAAGAGCCAACAATATAATCGTTCTATTTTCATAGCTTTTATTTTATTGTTGTTCTTGTGGGGGAAACTTCCAAAAGGTCCTCGGCACCCTGTGGAGTTTCAACAGGGCTATATGGGATTCTTAACCACTAAGACCTCGGCGGCTATCGCGCATCGGCACTTGAGAGGAACCTGGCTTTTTCGGTGGGATCTGTACCAGGTTTCCCACAGTACTACCTTCCCTTTGAGCTTGCCGCCGGTGGCGCATTATAGCCCCCCGGGAACCTATCACGGTGCTCACAAGAACGGGAGTCGCAACTCTGCCATCATCGCCCTCGGATAGAAAGCGAAATTTTTTGATTTTTTAATAAATTATTTATTGCTTTTAAAGTATTGTGTGAATACTAGCACACCTAACAAGGCCTGTAAAGTTTGCCAACTCACTAACTTGACGTGGACCACTACAGCTTCAGTTCCTTCATCACATCTGTCTTGTAGAGACAATTGCACTGTCCATTTTAGAATCAAAGTATTCAACAAACAAAACACATATGTATTAAAATCGCTGATTCAAATTCCGAATTTTCATTTTATGAAAACAAAATCTGCGTATTTGTGTAACAAAAAGAAATCGTTGTTTATATATAAATTTCGTTCTTGGAAATGTAACCGACCCAGATACGTTCGCAAAAACTCAACTCATCAACGCTTTGACAAAGGAAATAGGTGGAGACAAAATTAGGCTTTAGGAAATAAGCTTATCTTAGACCCTTATAATCCCTACCCGGAACTTTGATCCTCTCAAAATGGAGCAGACCTACAGAGATTGACATTTACAACGTTATCTGCCCCGACAGGCAGCGTGTTTTGGAACTAGCTACCGCCGAAATATGATCACCATATACGCCCGCTCGGATCAGACATTGTGACGTCAACCACACGCTTCGCAAAGCTTTTATATCAAGTCTCCTTTTGTGATTTTATTTAATACTTTACATTGTTTCTATTATAGTCTTTCTTCCTTTGTCTTTTACATACAGTAAACTAAACCGCAAGGAACACGATATTACAATAATTACATAGATCGTGCGTGCGTCGCACATTTGTGTAATTATCGCGTCGGCAAATTTAAAAAACATGATGAAATAAAGGTACGTATATTATGTTAATACAAGTGAGTAATGGATTTGGTGTCACAGCTTTCATAGAAGTTTCATAGGTAGGTGAAATTTTACGTATTTGTAATTATTTATACAAAGAAACAACGCCCGTGCTATGTTGACATCGCGTATAATTTGTTTACATAATTTATGAATCCAGCGAAGTTAACATTCGTGTTCCATTTTTTCCATTAATGAATAAGCACAACGCAAAAGCTATTTATATTTTTTAAAGTTACCATAGTTTTTTTATTCTTTTAATTTAGAATTACTTTAATTTTAATTAAATTTTAACGCAGCGATGTTTAAAGGGTTTCATTGTTTTAAAGCACATTTATTTTTCTAAATAATCAATGTTTAGTTCATAGTATTATTTACGTTATTGCTTTGAGAATAAATGACTATCAGGTTTGTTATAGGTATCTATTAAAAAAATACGTCGTCATAAGGTATGTTTTGAGTAAATTGAGTTATCCTTTTTTATATTTAACTCCCGTTTCTTTTGTTACTATAATTTTACTAGCGTACCCGTTGGCGTCATTTAATTCAAAATATTAAATTTCCTTCTGTATTCATGACTAAGAGGTTATTAGAAGCAATATACCCAGCACTAATCTACCCTGTTTACTTTGACCCAGCTCTTCCCTTGTCGCAGAGACATACTCATTCAAAAGAGCTTAGTTGAAATCTAGTGAGGTTTCAAATATGATCGGTGCCTTGCTCAGCTCACGGATAGTTTCCCTGAATACGTAATCAGATTAAACGATTAAATTTTCAACGTAGGTTTGTATTTTCAATTGCTTACATATTCAAGTGTGTTACTGTTTGCTTACTTTGTTGGGGTGAGAGTAAATATTAGCTTAACATGTTAGATTTACGATGCCTATCTATTTATTTTAGTCATTTTTATCGTATAGTAAGTCTATAGTGATCTACCGTAGGGTGGTGGCCAATAAGCACGTGTCCCGTGGATATAGAATAGCCCCCCCCCCCACGCCCCCTTTTTTGTGTAATTTTGTTTTAAGCATCACTGTCTCTGTGTGAACTAAAGTTTGTTAGCGTATCTTATCCCATCTCCCTCCCGTTGAGTCTCCGTTAGAGGCGACTAAGAGAAAACAATAAGACGGGTAGCAACGTCTTTCTATTGGATTACCAAGTGTGGCAACCCCTACCTTCTAAGGGGGAGGCCTTTGTTCAGCAGTGGACGTCATTGGGCTGCTGATGATGAGTCTATATTGCTTATGGATTTGGTTTAACTACTGGGACCGCTTTTTTACGTTCATAGATTATGACTGTGTAATCTCTGAAGCACGGAGACACGATCACAATCTATGAACTGACCTTGCCTAACGATGCTTAATGATCTTGCTTGAAAACTGGCTATGAGAGCCTCAACAATATAAGCAATCACTTGTTTGACGGCAAAATTTTCATTATAGAACTTGTTACTAGTAAAAGTATAAATGTACCATGGTAAAATTAAAGGTACAATGCTAAGTACCACCCACTTAAAAGTTGTAAAATAAACGGACACATTTTTTTCGAAAACGGAAAAGCCGGTCGGAAGTAGTCGGAGCGCGTACCTCGTAATTTTACCCGACTCATGACGCCTGCGGCGGCTTCAGACACCCGCGTCGATTTTGACCCTTAAATGATCGTTTTCATGCACGCTACATTACAAAAATGCCTAAAATATGCACAGAGTATCTAAGTTGATTACAGATTGGGTGAACTTTCCGTGCGAATAAGCTTAATAATCACGTTTACACGCATGTAAAAATTAGAAAATGCCCTACACACGCGTTTATTATAAGTATACTAAAACACGCATGTTTTAGTATACTTATAATAAACGCGTGTGTAGGGCATTTTTTAAGTAACTCTATAACGGCATTCTTCGCAGCCCGCATGTATGTAGGTACATATATACATAATATATAAATATTATAAGCTTATAAGCGCGTTTTGGATATATGTGTGTCGATTCAATGCGGGTTTACGAGTGCCGGAGCATGGAAACGCGCATACTATATTGAATTTATTTAACAGTCACCTGCGCGAATCCTTTATTTAATACGGTAAACAAATAAAATCTTTTTTAAAAAAAATTGAACCGACTTCAATATCACTGAAAAGTATAAAAAATTTAAATATTATTGAAGTTGGTGTTAGCGTACCTGCTGTGTATATTTGGCACCAACTTCAATAATATTTAAATTATTTTATACTTTTCAGTGATATTGAAGTCGGTTCAATTTTTTTTAAAAAAGATTTTATTTTAAACATTTTCGTGATATTTTCATATATAAAGATTGAACCATCGAAAACCGTAAAATTATCTAGGTAGGTTATGATCACATTATCGTCTACATAGTTTTACATAATTCATGTTTCTTCAGAAAAAAATATCCGGTCGTAATGAAATTTGCATGGAAACATCATAGTAGTTTACTCTCTCGAATAAAAAAAGAATCATTGAAATCGGTTCATAATTGTCAGAGCAATGTAATGGAGAACATCAGTTTTATGGTTTTTACCAGATAAATTCCTCCACATCGTTCATGGTCCTCCAGGAAGTTCTTATCCGGTTGTAATAAAATTCATACAGATTCAATACAGTGGTTTCTTCTTTCAAATAAAAAAAGAATCATTGAAATTGGTAAATATTTGCCAGAGTTATGACCATTTTTGTCCGACCGAGCGAGTCCGAGCGATTAAAACGTCATCTATATAGGCTTTCTTGCAGCTCTCAGTGCGCAGTCACCATTCTTGTTTTTCAGGAACTACTTCTTACTAAGCGATAATTTTTTTATGGGACCCAATTAACGGATTAAAGAATGGATGGAAGAAAGATTTTTTCAAATCGGTTCATAATTGCCAGAGTTATGCGCGAACATACATAAAAAAAAAAAAATATATATACAGACGAATTGAGAACCTCCTCCTTTTTTGAAGTCGGTTAAAAAAAAACAAATTATAGCTGTTCTATTTATGCAAGTAAAAGTCTAAATGGTCATGTTTTTTAAATTGCGAATGTATTATTTTACTAATAGTAGGTCCCTCGTGCAAGAGTCCATCCAGGTATAGGTCCCACCCCAGTGGCCATATTCTGACGGCAAGCAGCAGTGTGTAAACATTCCATTTGCAGTGCAGTGTGAAGGGCACTGTAGCTCGTAAAATTACCGGGCTCAAGAGACTTAATAACTAAGGCCTCAGGTGTCGAGTGGCAGTGCAGTGCAACGGTCTATACCCATAAACGGCGGCAGCCCAAGCCGAGGCCGTGTCTTCCTCAGGTGCCCTTGAGCTAGTCGCTACCTCAACCCTTCTACCTGGAGCGCTTAAAGCGATCGCCCTCTTGCCCGGTGAAGCTGTCATGGCCATCTGCGGCCAACAATACTACTCATACCAAAAAAAAATAACTAGGTTGAGTAAAATTAAATAAATAAAACTTTTCAACTCGTCATCATCATCATCATCAGCAAGCGAAACGTCCACTGCTGAACAAAGGGTTCTCCCTTAGAAGGGTCCCTTGGAAGGGGGGGTAGGGCCTTCTGGGGAGGGAGGACTTTTCAATTGGTTAAGTCATTATAAAACCTGAACGCGTATTAATAACCCGCAAGTGACAAATGAAAAATCCTATAAATTATATTGATGGATTCTAAAAGGGGCATTACTAGGAAAGTCAGAGTCAGTCTAGTTTAATCCACATTTCCAGAAAGCTTTTAGTGGTAAAGTAATGGCTTACTTTATTGAACTTGAAATAAATGCTAATCAATTTACGTCACACCTTGAATAAGTTTAAAACATCAATTGTGTAAAAAATATCGAATAGCTTTTATTTAAGCCTTAATTATCCAAGATAGTATGTAAAAATTAAAAGTAAAAAACCTTTTAAAACAAGCTTTTATTTAAATGCGCTAAAAAGAATAAAATAAACTTTTCCTTTAAAACTTTTAATACCAATTTATAACGTCATTACACAATTTATATGATATAAAAGCTTGTCGCGAGATTAAAGTACTCGTACTTAGATAGTTTTAAAATTTAAAAAATTTAAGTCTATAAAATCAAATTATGAATTTTCTTGTTTAAATTCTTATAAATAAATCTCGCGACAAGCTTTTATATCATATAAATTGTGTAATGACGTTATTAATTGGTATTAAAAGTTTTAAAGGAAAAGTTTATTTTATTCTTTTTAGCGCATTTCAATAAAAGCTTGTTTTAAAAGGTTTTTACTTTTAATTTATTTTTTTACTTTTTAGTTATTTATTTTACTTCTTCTTTTCCTGGACCTAATTTAATTATATGGTGAGTGTTTTTTTTCACTATTTGATAGACTATATAGTTTCAATAAAGATTTAATAATAAAAACAACACAGAAGTGAGCTCCGTTTTTTAAATTTATAATTTTTTTTTTTTTTTGAAGTATCCAATGATAGTATAAGTAATACCTAGATAAGCTGCCAACTAAGGAATCGACAGTTCTATTCTATTCTATTCTTGGTGGCTATAAATTTGGGCCCGGTATTCCCGGAACGCACTTCGACCCAGTTGGATCCATTGTGCATGCCCTAGCCCTTACTCTGTTGCTGGCGCATCGAAGAGCTCCCTCAGGTACGCAACGATCGCGCCAGCTTGGAGCTGTACATAATCATTTGGTGTAGGATAGGCTACTCCCAGATGATGCATCCTACGTCTCGCAAGAGCGTCGCAGCCACACAATATGTGTCGCATTGACTCTTTTTCATCTTCACAGAATCTGCAAATGTCACTAGTACTTAGCCTCATTCTGTGTAGATGCTCGTTGGTACCAAAATGTCCCGTAAGTGCACCCATCAGGTGCCTTATTTGTGATCTGTTTAGGTTTAATAATTTGACCCCACAGTCCACCCTTCCGCTAGAGAACGCTTTGGAGTGGTTAAGGCCTGACGCTGCCCTCCATTCCTTCATGTGTTCGTTTCTAGCATGTGCATACAATGCTTGGTGATATGTTCCATACGGAATCCCCACAAATGGTTCGGGGCCAACCAAATGTCTCTGTGAGCCGGCCCTCGCTAATCTATCTGCCTTCTCATTGCCCTCGATGCCTTCATGTCCAGGTACCCAGATAAGGCTGACATTGTTGTGTCTTCCCAGGTTGTTCAAGCCTGTAACACCTTCTTTGACCAGTTTAGAAGCAACTCTGAAGGAATTCAGAGCCTTCAGAGCTGCCTGACTGTCGCTGAGAATGCGAATGGTTTTACCCTTGACATTTCTCCTTTGCATTTCTTTGATGCTGGCAATTATGGCATAGGTTTCCGCTTGGAATACCGATGCATATTGCCCCATGCTGTGACTGATACTACAGTCCTTGGAATAAATCCCTGCCCCTGTACCTGACTCCATTTTGGAACCGTCAGTGTACCATATGAGGTGAGTTCCACCATCCGGTTTGAGTCCCCTCGTCCACTCTTCTCTGGATGGTATATGTACTCGGTACCTCTTGTTAAACATGTACACTGGATTTATTCTATCACAGGGCATGTCCATTAGATCATCCAGTTCTTTCACGGGATCCAATAAAGTATGTTTTGTACAGGGCTTGTTACGATTCCAAACTCCTGCTTTTGCAAGTCTGTATAGCGACTTTCTTGCCTCTATTTGTATGTAAGTGTGAAGTGGGGTTAGTCCCAGTAACCACTCAAGAGCCAGTGTAGGCGTTGTTTTGAAGGCACCTGTAATTGCCATGCAAACTACTCTTTGTACCTTCCTAAGGGAATCCTTGCAGATCCTTAGTTTGGTCCTAGGCCACCATACAGCGCTGCCATATGTGAGAATAGGCCTCACCATCGTAGTATATAACCAATACATTACCTTTGGTTTGAGTCCCCAAGTTTTGCCATACGCAGAACGGCACATATTGAAGACACGTAAGGCCTTTTTTGTTATGTTTTCAACATGACCACGCCACGTTAGTTTACTATCAAGAGTTACCCCAAGATATTTTACTTCCGTAGCCCATTTTAGTTTGGTGCCGTACATTTCTGGGTCTCTAAGGCCCTCTAATCGTCTTTTCCTCGTGAACGGCACTATAACCGTTTTGCTTGGATTTATGGAAAGGTTATTGTCTTTACACCATCTTTCCACCCTAACCAAAGCACCCTGCAGCAAATCCGTTACTACGTTTGGAAATTTGCCATTTACCTGTATGACTATATCATCTGCATAGCCTACAGCTTGAAATGGTCCACTGTTTAGTTCCACTAACAACGAATCCACCACTAGACTCCACAGTAATGGGGATAGTACGCCTCCCTGTGGACATCCCTTAGTTGCCTTTACGGTAACCTTATCACCTAATAAACTTGTTTCAATAACACGTTCCTGTAGCATAGTGTTTATCCATTTGACAATTGTCGCATCTATGCCATGATTTTGTGCTGAGGTTCTTATTGACGCGAAGGTCGTTCGATCGAACGCCCCTTCAATATCCAAAAACGCTCCAGCACAGATTTCTTTAGTCTCCAATGCATGTTCTGCTCGGTTGACTACATGGTGCAATGCCGTCTCCGTAGACCTACCCGGTTGGTACGCGCATTGCATATCATGGAGCGGTCGTCTCCTAAGTGGGCCATCTCTTATATATCTGTCTATCATCTTCTCCAAAGTCTTAAGAAAGAATGAAGTAAGACTGATGGGACGATAAGATTTGGCATCCTCATAGCTCTCCTTTCCTGGTTTGGGAATGAAGATTACCTTTGACTGCCTCCAAGCCGATGGGACATGTCCAAAGGCTAGGCATGCTCTGTACAGCCTGCATAGGTGCGGTATGAGAGTATTTTTACCCTCCTGCAGTAAGATGGGGTATATATCGTCCGATCCTGGCGATTTATAAGGACTGAAACTATCAATTGCCCATCGTACCTTGTCTGCGTCAACGACTTTCTTTGCTGTACGCCAGTCGTCCTTGGAAGTTTTCGCAGTCTGTTCTTCCATTGTGATGACATTTCCAGTCACATTCTGTATCTCTACCGAATCCGGAAAGTGCATCCTTAGCATATGCGTAAGAGTTTCCTTCCCAGTTGCAGTGAGTTTACCTTGGTCATTCCGGATAGATGCTAGCGGATTGACTTTTGCAGAGCTCATTGCTTTACTGAGCCTCATACCTTCTGGGAGACTGTTGATGTTACTGCAGTGAGCTCTCCATGACCTACGCTTCGCCTTGCGCACTTCCTTACTGTAGTGCGTAAGGGCCTTGGCATATTCTGCAAAGTCATTATTCGATTTTGCCCAATTGAAAACACGTCTGGTCTCCTGTCTTAGACGTTCTAAGGCAGGTGACCACCACGGTTCCTTATGCGTTGCCGCCTCTTTTTCCGGACAATTTTTGGTCCAGCTGGCCTTGACAGCCTGTGTAATTCTATCTGACTCAAACTCTATATCTATGATTGAGTTGAGTCGCACCGTAGGATCCCCGAGGTGTTCCTTAAGGTCTTTCCTAAAAGATTCCCAATCGGTTCGCCTTGGGTTCCTCCTTCGTATCTTACCATAGCTATTGGAAGTTACATACCTGAAGCAGATGTAGTTGTGATCAGACAAGCTAACCTCTTCCGACACATGCCAGTTACTAATCGCTTTGCTCGCTCTGTTAGATGCAAGCGTTATATCAATGACCTCCGCTCTGCGTTTATTAACAAACGTTGGTCTATTGCCTTTATTTAAGATTTGTAAGGGTGAGCTTACCAGAAAATCCAGAAGTGCTTCCCCTCTCTTGTTGTTGTCTGTACTTCCCCAGGCAACATGGTGGGCGTTCGCGTCGCATCCTATGATAAGATCTTCGCGAGCGCAGTTGTTAACCAGGTCTTGCAGTAGTGCTGATACCGGGTCTTCGTTTTCATATGGTAGGTAGGCGGAGGCTAGAATAGTATCTTTACTGCCCCCCCCTGTTTCCCCTTTGATCCTCACAGTAGTGAGGTCCCTAGAACAGAAGTCATAAAGAGGCATTGCCATTATGCCATTTCTGGCGAACACACAAGTCCTCATATCATTTGTGGAGCATTTAAAGAAAAGTTGGCCTCCACGAACATTTAAACCCTTGATGTCGCCCTTATACAGATAAGGTTCCTGTATGAGAGCAACATCAAATTTGTTCATATTAAGCGTACGACATAAAACAGCCGTTGCCGCCTTACTGTGGTGTAAATTGATTTGTACACACCTTAAATTGCCCATTTTTAAAAACTTGAGCGACGCGTTGTTACTCGCCTACTGGCGAGCCATTCCATCATCCCCCGACGGGAGATCGTCTCCCTCCATTCCGGCTGGAGAGGAGAGCAGCCCGAGCTCGTCCAAACCCATGGCTAGATAGTCTGGCCCCATCGAGATAGGAGATGAAGCCGGATCATCCAACCCGGGCGTGAGTTTGCCCAAGCCGCCCCCCCCTTCTTCCTTCGTAGGGGCTTCACTTGCAGCGGCAGTCTTGGCTGAGGTCGAGGCTGCCGGGCCAGAGTCCTCAGTCCGCTCAGAGGGACAGGCCGGGGCCACTTCCTTCCCGGATGCATCCTCCAGGAGCTTGAAGTAGCTCCGGTCTATCCCCGTGCGCAGACTGTAGTCATGTTGCCTGATGAATTCAGCCGAAGCCTTATCCATCAGGATGATGGTGCGGGCGAACCCAGCGTCGAGCGCATGCCCAACGACCCTCCACTCACTCGTGTCGAGGCCCTTGTTTATACATCGCAGCATGGAGAATTCCTCCGGAATCTTTGCAGACTTCGACGGTCTCCTTCTCCATGCCATTTTGATTGGTCTCGGCAGATCTTTCGCCTCGACCACTCTCAATTTTAGGTCGCCTAAAGAGACACCTCCCAGCGACCGAAGCCACAGGGCGGAAGGCTCACCCATACAGGCCACATGAAAGGCCCCAGACGCGAGGTTGCCTAGAACCAGATCCGGTTTCGGTTCTGGTGTCTCCACCACTCGCCTCCAGATCAAGTCCCGGATGTCTTCCACCATCTCGGCCTTGATCACTTGAACGGGATGGTCGTCAGCGACGATTGCCATTTTAACGCAGGCCAACGCGTCCCTAAAGGACCCGACTTTGGTCCTTTTGGGCTCGCTGGCCACGCCCGTGGAATCGCCACTGACTTCCGCTCTCGTTCGTTTTGTATGACGCGGTTCCATAGATGGGGTAGCCCCTGGTTCCGCGTCCTGCCTCTCAAACGCCTTACGCCTCCTTTCGGCGGCTCCAGGCTTCTTTTTGCGCATAGGCGCCTTGTTAGTCTCTGCCTTTCCCAGCGGCGTCACTGTCCTGAGACCGGGCTCTGATGAGCCTTTACCAGAAACAGTTCCCCCAGCCGAAGTCGAGGCTAGACCCGTCTCCACCGTCCCAGTCTTGCCACCATGATCCCCTCGGTTCAGACAGGCGTTCCCATCTCTGGTCACAGGCCCGTCCGACACACCAGGTCTCACGGCAGCTCCACCGGTCGGCTTATTTGCAGAGCGACCCTTAGAGGGGCCACTCCCGTTATCCCGAGGGACAGTACGCGGTTTCTTTTGGGAATCCATGCGTGTTTTTCCTACCTAACTTCATTTCACTGACTCCCCACCCTCCACGGAGTCCGCACCTTTGGGGATGCTTCTGTAAGCACCAGGGCTATCAGTGAAATATAGTCCTCCCGAGCAAGTTGTCCACGAGTCCACACAACGTTCACCTATGCGCTACCGCCGCGCCATCGGCTCACATCGCTGACTGCGGACCCCATCACCCAAGAGGACTAGCCGGTTGGTCTGAAGGACCGACCATAGCCGATTGATTGCGACCGGCTCAGTCGCAACCGCCCGTGTTAGAGGAGTCCAGGACCAAAGAGGCGTGTTGCCGCCAGCAGACAACTACCGCAGGCCCGCTGATCAGCTCAACCTCCAGGCCTCCCTTCCCCCCCATTACGGGTCCCCGCGCACGGCACAAACACGCGGGAGGTCTCCTACTTCCTACCATCTACGGGTTTGTTGAGATGGCAGGACCGCAACGCCCGACCTCATGACGCCGCAGAAAGCGAATAGATAAATACATATACATACATATGGTCATACACATACATATATATACCCATACAAATATACCTACATACACAACTATATACATGCATAGCGGGGTCTAAATATACGTACTTGCTATAATATATACACAAATATAAAGTTAATATATAAATATAAGGTAGGGATGAAGGATGGGAGATAGCTGGAGTATAGGAGGACCCACGGACCTTAGACACAGAGGTCCCCGGGCTACAGGGGGAGAAGTGTTGAATCCAGCATATCAACGGATAAGTTGAGATGCTGCATTCCTCACTCCTCTGGGTGCCCTCCCTCTTTACCCGGGCTTGGGACCGGCTCCATACTTGGCTATCGAGCTGTCAGCAAAGCACAATGCTTACCAGCGTGATGGAAAACAATAGCCAACTAAGGAGGCGAGGTTAAATCGACAGTTAAAAGTGGCACAGAATTAATTTATACTAACCGATGAAACTAACGAATGAAATGTGATTTATTGAATTCTAGAAAATTTATTTGTGTATTTGGATAATTTACATAAGTATTTACGATTGTTTTGATATGAATCAAACGAGGCCAAACTCGATAGGTTTACTAATGGCTATTCCAGGGTTCCGTCACCCACCTACCAAGTCTATTATTAATTCCGCTTATATAGGCAAAGTGAATAGAACTCTTTAAAACGAATCAAATGAGCCTAAAGTCCATGTGTTTACTAGCAACCATTCCACGGACCTACCTTCCAATTCCATCATCAGGTCCTCATTATTAGACAATGTGAATAAAACTATTTAAGACGAATTAAATGAGCCTAAACTCGATGTGTTTAGTAGTAGCCACCCAAGGGTTCTCTTATCCGCCTTCGAGCTCCATCATCAAATCAGCTCGATGATACTATATTATTGTATTGTCACGGGTTCTTGACACGTGTGCAAAATTTCAAACGATTTGAACGTATAGAAGTGGCTGAAAATTGAGTTGCAAGATTCCACCCGAACAAATTACATACATACATACATTGCAAGTTAAATAAAAGCTTTAAAAAATTAATTTAGAACGCAAAATTTTTAACGTTAGACGTAATTAAAGAACGGATTTTAATTTAGGATATCAGTAACTACATAGTTAGTCGGTTCTAACGGACACTCAACGGGAAGAGATGGGAGGGTGATATTGTTACCCGGCCACCCCACGGGTAACGGGTGTATTATATTGTTTTGTATAATATAAAGGGTGTAAGGTCCCCTACACTCTTTATATTATACCGTACACGTAACGAATTTTTTTTTATAAGATTTCGAATAATGTCCGCTACAACATTATAGAAACCATTTATATGGAAAATGACAAATGACTAAGTTATTAATTATCGAGCATGTAATGAAAATGGAATAATCTTTATTTTTCAAATTACATTGCTATTTTTCTAAAATAATAAGAGTTAATTGCCTATTAATTACTTGCCTATGTACTATTTTTGTGCATAAAGAATAAATAAAATTTCCACAAATAAGTATTTTACTGTTTTAAAATATTTTTATTTTAAATGCTTTATTATTATACCAATAGTGATGTTAGACTAATATTATTTAAAAAAAGTGTTTTTTTTTTAAATTCATGAAAAAGCCGATGAAAATTATCAACACTAGCATGTTCAGAATCATCTTCAGGATCCCTGGTATCGGTTTTCGGTACGATGTCCCTTACACCCAGTATAGTTGGTTTTATATTGTTTAATATTATTGAATTTTATATGGGTCATCTAGGATTATTTATATGGCATATAGCCCGACTAAAGTTTTTTTTTTTATAAATATATACATTTTTCAAGTTTACTAACACAGTGATGGTTAAAAACGCTTAGCACACCGCGCCTGCACCAGCGACACTCCATTAACCGACGCATTATCTTACTGTCTGTGAGCGCTCTTCACTTTAAAATAATATCTCTCATACCTAATACAACAGCTTTTACCGCGGCGTTGAATTTTATACGACGTTATAACTTACTTATGAATACATTGTCTGTACATTTGCTTTGCGTATAGTGGTCCAACACAGTATGAGAAACATTTTAAATTTTAGAGAATTATAAATTATAGAAGAAAAAGAAAACTTCTAAATAATTCAAAATATTCTTGCGTTGTACCTATTCTGTAACTCTGTGGCTAGCTTGTCGTAAACAGCCAATAAAACATTGTAATAATTTAATACGGTCCAGAAGATCCCCCTACAGGACATTTTATAACCTTTTCGTCAGAGTCAAACGACGATTCGCACGCTGGCAACCGTGTACAGTTAAACAAAAAAATCCTTAGCTTCCCTTGTTCGTATTAAATTCTTAATGAAGCTGCTATGCGACGAAAGCCATTGCCTCATACATGTTAAAAAAACTCTCCTCTACACATGTAAAGACAGGAGAGACTACCCAATCGGTGCCTTAAAACTGCGCACATAAATTTAAAAGTTTCCTAATTTGAATATAACTAACAACTTGAGATTTTCTTGGGAGCATACTAAAAACTTTCAGTATTTTAACTAAGCAGCTTTGGGACTAGAGCACGGAAAAGGAGGACAATTATTAACAGAAAAGATTTACAGTGTAAATGTACTCTTTAAAGTTTTACTTCTTTTATAAAGAAGTCAGCAAACGGTCTATTCAGACGGACCAACTTAACTTTACTGAGTTTACAATTAGTTCTATTGTAGTGAACAAATAAAATTCTCTACATTTTAAAAGATAATAAAATTATTTCGGAAAGTTGACCCCTAAAACATTTCAGGACCATTTTCTATAGGCTTATTGAAATACTTGAAAAACATTTTGAAAAAAGTATGTTGAGTGGAAATTTAATTCGACCCGCTCGCAACGAGTCGTGTAATATTATATTGTAGAAGTTTATAAAGTTATTTAATTTCACTACCTTCGGGATAAAAGTTTAGCTGTATCTAATTACATAACCAAGTAAGAAAGCCAATGTTTATGTATCGCGAGAATTTATATTAATATTACTTTTCTTGTTTAAATGAATAGAATAATTGTTTATTTTTTAAGTAGACTACGAGTCAGTTGATACCCAACTTCTATAATATACGTACTTCTTACATATATCATATGAGTTACAAGGCTATACGCCCCTTGTGCAAAATACCAACTCAGCAAGTACCATCGACACAGACATTATGTCCAAATTAGCAGTGTGAACATATCGCTGAGATCGAGTAGGTATGATGGGCACTGTAGCTAAAGAAAAATCTGGGCTTAAAAGACTTAACTACTTACGGGTCAGGTGATAATTAATTTTATTTTACAAATAACTATACTAAATCTACTGATTGCTATTAGAGATAAGACCGCCATTTGTACCTAATTTAAGTTATTTTCCAAGTGTTCTATATGTTTTACTTTGGTGTGCAAATAAAGAGTATGCCATTCTAAAATACATCTGAATCAGCAGCTCTTATCTTTCTACTACATGATTAGGTTATATTTTATCTCGTTTGACTAAAGCCCCTGAAAACTCGCACCGAGTTTTCGCTTCGAATTTTACTTAACAGCAATAAGTATTCAGCGGACGTCGCTTGAAGTAAGCTTCGCAGCATCGCACGGGCTATGTCAAATTCATGAGATGTCTGTACAAGCTTCTTATAAAAAATGTCAGGTGAAAGCGCTACACTCGTCACATCAACGCAGTTCGCTTTGATATCTCTCCAGCTATGTCATGTTGGAGTGCGCTCTTTTATTTACATGAAAGCTTTAAATTTCGTTAAATTACATAGTTTTTTTTTCAAATCATAAATATGAATTTGCGTAGATGTAAATGAATATTGATGGGCTTCCCCCTAGTCTAGGTGTAAAGGTGTGCAAGATTTTGTGTGTGTCAAGTAAACGGTTAGATCACGACCTATTTACTTCCTATGTAAAGCATACGATTTTCTGTTCGTCCATCTTTTACTGCGACATTAATAATTAGGTAACTAACAAGACTTTCACTACGGTCTGTCCAGAGTGCGCCTGGCGAGTTATTACGCTAATCCAGAAGACGTTTTCCACACATCCCATTTGATCCATTGAAAAGTTTGAGGAATATTAACATTGCTCTATAAATGTGATATACATATGTATACAATTTAGAACGACGAACAAAAATAAAAGCTACAATTTCGGGGCACATGTACAGTGTTCCGAATTTGGTAAACATGAAAGGTCGACAACATACCATAGACATTGAGCTCGGCACGAAATGACGGGCGTGTTTGCCGAGCGCTCAACAGCGACACTTTGGAAAGCGTCGACCAACGGGTTCACGTGATAAACACGTTAGACGCGTGGCTATCACGTAACACACCAAATTCATTTTAGTTCGTGTAGAAGATCTCAAAATCTTTTCTTTGAACAAATCGCAACAAATCTATTTAAAATTGTACATAATTCTTTGTATTTTCTGGTCTTGTGGTGTGCAGCCAGAGATTAAATTTAGTTAGATAACTTTGTGTGCAACAAAAATTGATCTACCTTCGTTTGTTCTTAAAATTTTGAGATTAAATACCTACTGAAAAATGAAACGTCATCCCCACTAATTTCTAATGCAGCAAGATAATGCTGAGTGCATAATTATTACTACTACCTTTAGATTTTAGAATAAACGAATTAAAACTTACATTATTTCATCATCATCAGCAGCAGCCGACACGTCCACTGCTGAACAAAGGCCTCCAACTTAGAAGGGAGGGATTTCCATGACCCTACGATTGGCAAGCTGCTTGGGTATCGCAGTATAGATGGTAGGTAATCGAATACGTAAAAAGACGCTGCTGCCCGTCTTCTTGTTTTCCCTTAGTCGCCTTTTACGGACACCCAACGGAAGGAGATGGGTGGGTGCTATCCTTAACCGGACACCCCAGGAGGAATTACATAATTTATTACATTATTTGGAAAACGGATATACTTAGGTACATAGTTTAAAATTGTTTTCTCTTTCGTACAGATTCAAATACCAAAACATCGTATTAATATCGTGTTGTTTAAAATGAACAGCACCAAATCAAGGTGAAATAGAACTATTACTACAACAACTGAATTTAAGGGGTTGAATGACAATTACGGTGCCCACGAGAACAATACGGCTTCGTATATAGTGATAATGTCCTACGATATTGTTCCCTCGTACAATTTATACGTAATCGGTGAGCAACTAAATCAGGAGCCACGCGAGACGTGTGAAATTAATTACATCGCCAATAAACTGGATTGAGTGCGTGCGCCCGTTAAATAAAGCTATCGTTCGATATGACGACGGCTCAGGCCAAAGTAATTCTTATTCTGTAGACGTTACAACAAACTGACGAACATTTGTAATATATTTTCTCCTTCAGTTGCCCTTAAATATAATATCTGAGGAACGTATTAAAATTGCTTAATATAAATAGGTACATAATAGATGTCATAGTTTATATGAAGAACTAGCTGATCCACGCAGCTCCGCTCGCGCTCTTTCACTTGCTGTGTGCTGAACATCATGACATGATCAAATGCATAGTTTACGATTCTTTAAAGGACATACAGACAAACATTCATTTTTATATATATAGATAGGTTGCGGACCATGCTAATTAAAATAAAAGCCGTTATTATAATGAGAAAATTAGTCGAAGAAGGCACCGACATTGCTCTCAGAATCTGCAAGTTAAAGTGGCAATGGACAGGCCACATCGCTTGAAGGATCGATAACCGATGAGGGAAGGAAAAAATATCTAGTAGCGACCACGAACCGGAAGTCGTAGCGTAGGCAGGCCAAGTGGTGGACTGACGACATTATGCGCGTTGCAGGTAACCGGTGGATGCAAATAGCTAACTTTTAGCAGTGGACGTATTCCGGCTAGTGATGATAATGATGATCTCTTAGCAAGTAGTCCACCTAATTGTTAATCTAAAACCTATCTCGATCTATCTTAATTTTTGACCTATCAGTAGTTTGTTATCTAATAAATTTAACTATCAATGACGAATTATTAGGATTTTCCGAAGCCTAAGCAAAGCCCATGGAGTTAGATCTGAGCATCAGTTTAGTGAGTTTATCCGGTATAAGTAGGTTTATCCTGTTCTCTATTGGTTTAGAGGCCGCCCGTGCGGAAAATTACATTGCTTCTTCTGAAGCTAGAGATGTATGTATATTATTAGGTACGAGTATATCTTAGATTAATAAAATTTTTGGATCGGAGGAATGAATAATATAAGTTATTGGATAATACCGGATAGTTTCATAGGTACTTAGAAAATTGGGTAAGTAAGAAATATATAAGAAACACTTTATGGAAACATTGTTTTTTGTTTTCAACCCATTAATAGCTAGGAAGGAGATTTGGCGCTACCGAATTCAAGAAAGGATAAGTTCTTATTGTATTTTTTAATTTATCTGTTACCTCTTTATCTCTGGCGTTCTTATAATGGATAAACAATACTTTTTGCAAGGATTATTATATCTCAGAGTAGACCCATAAAAATGTCCCAGCTACTCAGTGACGTTAGAACACCGACCTCTTACTGCCGGTCCCAATATCAAATCGATCCCTTACTATAAGTTACCAGCGATAGCTATAATGACATATTTCCGTTTCAATAATAACATATTACAGTCCAGCCGCCGAGAGAATGCGTTCCTGACGTCTGTCAGTTGGTCATGACTAGGGATGGGAAATATTTAACGCTATTAATTCCTGATCGAAGAAAAAAGTAACAAAAGTTTCAGTAATTGTTTGTTAGGATTCTAATTTGTGAATGTAATAAAGAATTTAAAATGCGATAATTATTATTCTTTATTCTTATTCTTTATTGCACAATAATATTTCACATTATTATAAAATAAAGAAAATTAATGAACAAAGGCGTGCTTAACCCAAACATTGAGTTTTCTGACAGCTTACCTTTGAGTGATGGAGAATTTGGAGAAAAATTTAAATACTGTCTACTATTATCTTCAGAAGTATTGATTACCATATCAGAAAATTATTTGTGTAACTAACGTATTATGTGTATGTACGTACGTACTGTGTATCATCTGTCCAAGAACGAGAAATAGTGTGATTGGCGTTTAGCCATGTCTCGTCAATGAATATGACATTATCCCAATTATCAATTTTTTTCGCTTCCCTTAAAAATGTTATTCGTTTTAAAATTATATCATAACGTTCTAAAAGAACTTTTCTTTTGTCTGTTTTTTTATAACAAAAACCAATATCATTTAAAATTTTGGATAAAGCAGTTTTACCTCCCTTAAACCAATCAGCTGCTTTCAAAGATGCCAAAGCGTGCTCCTGTTAAAGTATTCATTCCTCGAATAATAACCATATATATGATTCCTTATTACATCGGCATCAAAGGTATCTATACTCGTCACAGGTTTCGTCCTGCGTTTCTTCTTGGTGTTCTTAAAATATTATCTTCCGAGCCAGTTGGGCCGAACTTTTCTTTATTAATATTTGATATTGATCGTTTGCTTACTCCAAGCGCCTGAGAAACACGCTCTTGTACCTGTTCGACAGGTATCAAGGGTCCGCCATTTTGCCTTTCACGCTCAAAGTAATCTTGCAGCTTAATGATTAGCTCACGGGTGTCACTTTTCATTGTTTGACCACGTTTCGGCATTATTATGCACCAAACGTAGGTACAATAAAATACAATCTAAGTCCAATTTAACGCCAATGTCAGTATAAGCAGAATCAGTCAATTAAACGAATGCCGGGTCACAAGAAAAACAGAACGAGAAACACTTTAGAAGGTAGTCTATGCACACGAAACGACAAGAGACGACTGTTGTAGTGACACAAAATGGCGGCCCAACAAGCCATTTGGGGTTGCCATTTTTACCAGAAATATAAAAAATAATAATAACTACACTGTACTTATATTACGCTACTTCCCGCGTCCGCGTCCTTTTTGTGTGTTCGTTTCGTCTAGACTTTTAGTATTTCTAACCTTATTAGTACATTCTAGTATTATTAAAATAATATTAGAAAGAAAAACGTATTATATTTATAGCTTAACGAAAAATACCGTTACATATGTCCGTTATTTTTGGCGCAACACTTCAAAAATACACCGTTGGTGTATCTTTGTAACAGCGTAGTATGGAATTAACCTACACTTAACAAAATAAAGTTTTCTTATTTTTTTAAAATGAAATTTAGCGCAAAGTAATAACATTTATTTTAAGTTGACGTTAGCAGGGCAAATAAACAATAACATTTTTTTATTGTAAATGTAACGCCACTTCAAAGTTACATCGTCCATTTTATCATGACCTGTCAGGAACACAATCTCTCGGCGGCTGGACTGTAGCAGCTTACTGTTGGTTGTTCAAATGACAGTCTGTCAGGGTTTTAGATATCGCTACTTTTCGGAGAATAATCGCAGGATATCGATGACTTGATGATTTTAACTAACCTTTAATCCCTAACTATAGGATCGATAGGATATTGGGATCGGCAGTTAAACAGGCGAGAGTAAGTATATACTGACATCTGCCCCTAGTGCCATTACGTAATGGCCACGACCGCTCTACCAAGAGCGTTACGACAGAGAAGAGAAAAAATACATGCTAGTAAATCACAAATTTTGATGATGAATAACATATTTACTATCAAAAGTCGTTTCACTTTTATCTTTGGAAACTATGGAAATACTTACTACTAGTAACTACTGGAAGACATTGTATTCATTAATGACGAGCTTGTTTGAATACTCATTACATGATATGAGAATCCTAATTATAGTCACTGTTATACGCGTAGTAGATACTGCATCTCCGACTCTATGGCTTCTCGGTAAATACACACATCAAAAGTGTCTAGGGATCAACATATATTTTTGCAATAACTTTTCTCCTGATTGATATTAATTAAAATTTTCTTTAAGGATTCATCAAATAAAGTGTGTTCGTTTGTCACAGTAACGATAAACCAAGTCACCTTTGCATTAATAAAGAAATTTGCCATTTTCCTAATAAAGGGATTTTTGACATTTGAACCACTAACACAAAAGTTCGAAAAAAAGACTGAAATAACAGTTTTCTTTAAAATTTTATTGGGTAACTTAAACAATTAATAATCCGTGTTTCTACCGCGAACACTAACAACACAAGAACATCGGTTTGGCATACTCAAAATGAGTTCATCCAAATCACGCTGTGGAATGGCCGCCCATGTTCGTTGCAACAACAAAAAAAGGTCTTCTTGCGACTGGATACCCTCCATATTCGGCAGAGCTCTTCTCTGTAGCATATCCCATGCATGCTCAATCGGGTTCAAGTCTGGCGACTGAGCAGGCCAGGGCAGGACATTGATGTTAGCTGCGGCGAGAGTCTGTCTTACAACTCTTGCGGTGTGCGGTCGTGCATTATCATGCATTAACTGAAATAAGGGACCGATTTGCACTTGTAGAGGAACGATGACGTCTGATACAATCGTCTCAGCATAAATTTGAGCGTTGAGGTTGCCTCTGATCCAAATCAACTCAGTTCTTCCGCCGATCCAAATACCCGC
This sequence comes from Furcula furcula, assembly GCA_911728495.1. Classification (NCBI taxonomy): domain Eukaryota; kingdom Metazoa; phylum Arthropoda; class Insecta; order Lepidoptera; family Notodontidae; genus Furcula; species Furcula furcula. Next base: position 19,658,815 of record OU452244.1, read on the forward strand.
CCATACCATGATGGTTCCACCACTATAAGGATGGACTTTCTGGCAGGATTTTAATCGCTGTTGGCGTCCAGGGGTTCTCCAGTGTCGTATACGTCTTGTATCCGGTCTCATACCAAAACGAGACTCATCAGAAAAGCACACGAAACGCCATTGTTCTTCTGCCCAATTTCTGTGTTCAAGAGCCCATTGATATCGAATCCTACGATTGTGCATTGCTATAGGTGGTACCCATCATCAGCCGGAAGACGTCCACTGCTGAACATAGGCCTCCCCCTTAGAACGCCACAATGAACGACAATTGGCTATTTGCATCCACCGGTTACCTGCGACGCGCACAATGTCGTCTGTCCACCTAGTGGGAGGCCTGCCAACGCTGCGTCTTCCGGTTCGTGGTCGCCACTCGAGAACCTTTCTTCCCCAACGGTTATCGGTTCTTCGAGCGATGTGGCCTGCCCATTGCCACTTCAACTTGCAGATTCTGAGAGCTATGTCGGTAACCTTAGTTCTTCGGCGAATCTCCACATTTCGGATTCTGTCGCGCAAAGAAACTCCGAGCATAGCTCTCTCCATGGCTCGTTGTGTGACTCTGAACTTTTCTAAAAGGCCAGCCGATAGAGACCACGTCTCAGTACCATATGTCATCACTGGCAACACACACTGGTTAAAAACCTTCGTCTTCAGGCACTGCGGTATTTTGGACGAGAAGATATCGCGTAGTTTCCCGAACGCTGCCCATCCGAGTTGGATTCTTCGGGCGACCTCTTTGTCAAAGTTGGACCGACCTAACTGGACAGTTTGTCCTAGGTATACGTAGTGGTCAACAACTTCGAGTGTATCGTTCCCAACAACTACCGGTACGGGTGCAACATGGACATTAGACATGATCTTCGTCTTGTCCATGTTCATTTTAAGACCCACCTGTTGGGAAACGCTACTGAGGTCGCTGAGCATCGTATTGAGGTCCTCCAGCGACTCTGCCATAATGACTATATCGTCGGCAAAACGAAGGTGAGTGATGTATTCGCCATTGATGTTGATGCCGAATCCGTACCAGTCCAAGAGCTTGAAAACGTCCTCCAATGCGTTTGAGAACAGTTTCGGAGAAATAACGTCTCCCTGTCTCACACCTCGCTGCAATGGGATTGGTTTCGTGCTCTCTTCCTGAAGTCGGATCGACATGGTGGCGTTGCTGTACAAACACTTCAACACTTCGATGTACCTATAGTCAATGTGGCACCGCTGGAGGGACTGCAATACCGCCCAGGTCTCGATTGAATCGAAGGCTTTTTCGTAATCCACAAACGCTAGACATAATGGCCGATTATACTCCTCGGTCTTCTGTATAATCTGGCGGAGCGTATGTATGTGGTCTACGGTGCTAAAGCCTTTTCGGAACCCGGCTTGTTCGGGAGGCTGGAAGTCATCAAACCTGCGTTCGAGACGGTTCGTAATGACTCTCGAAAACAGCTTGTATACATGGCTCAGGAGTGAGATGGGTCTATAATTCTTCAATAAAGTGTTATCACCTTTTTTGAAGAAGAGAACCACCACACTCCTGTGCCATGCTTCTGGCGTAGTACCCTCGAGTAAGACGGAATTAAATAACTTCTGGAGGACTAAAAGTACCGGTTTTCCACCCGCTCTCAGAAGTTCTGTTGTGATTCCGTCTTCACCCGGCGCCTTGTTGTTTTTAAGCTGTTTGAGAGCCATTCTAATCTCGTACAAGCTGATGTCTGGGATGTCCTCAGTGTAGTGTCGGGTTAGTTGGGCTCTGGTGTCCTGAGCTGTTCGGGCAATGGGTTTTCGTGTCGAGGTGTACAACTGTCCGTAGAACCTCTCGAGCTCTCTCAATATCTCCGACTTTGATGAGATGACACTGCCGTCGTCGATCTTCAGCTTGGTCACTTGGCTTTGCCCAATAGACGAATTCTTTGCAAACACTTTAGAGCCTTGGTTCCGCTCAATTGCGTCCTTAATACATGCTGTATTATAGGAACGCAAGTCGTGTCGCATGGATTTCGAGATTCGTCTATTGAGTTCAGCATATTCCGACATATCAGCTGAAGATTGCAATCTCATCTCAGTTCGGGTTTCCATTAACTTAATGGTTTGATTGGAGAGCTTCTGAGGCTTATTACGGCGTGGGGTCTTAAAGAACTTGGACCCCACTGCATGGACAGTTTGCACCAACCCATTGTTTAACTCGTCCGCAGTTTCGCATTCGGCTAGGCACTGGAAGCGATTGTGTAGTTCGAGTTGAAAGTCTTCGGGGTTTTGGATTTGGGCGGTTCCCGGACGGAGCGTGGACTTCATCAGACGGGACCTCTCAAGCTTGACATTGATATTCAATGTGCCTCTAACAATACGGTGATCGCTACCGGTTTTCACCCTGCCGATCACGGAGACATCATCGAATATATGCTTGTTGGTCGTCATGATGAAGTCGATCTCATTTTTGGTTGAACCATCGGGGCTTATCCACGTCCACTTCCTGGATGGTCGCTTCTTGAAGAAGGAGTTCATCACAAAGAGTCCCTCCTTCTCCATGAAGTCGACCAGCCGCTGGCCCCTTTGGTTCCGCTGCCCGTACCCATATGACCCCACTTTCAACTCATCGCCATTCCGTGTGCCCACCTTCGCGTTGAAGTCCCCCATAACAACGGTGAAGTGTGTTTTGGAGGTATGTATGGCTTCTGCTATCTCCTCATACATAGCCTCTACTTCATCGTCAGGGTGTGCCGAGGTCGGCGCGTAAACCTGTATAACCTTCAACGAATACCGGCTGGTTATTCTGAGTATAAGGTACGCTACCCTGCTCGACACACTATCGACCTTTATAACGTTGTTAATGAGGGACTTACGGACGAGAAACCCAACACCACCCTGAGATTTTCGGTCTCCTTCCCGGAAGAAGAGCAAGTTTCCGGAATCAAGGGTTATCGTATCCTGTCCCTCTCGTCGGATTTCAGATAATCCCAAGATATCCCAACGTAACTTGCTCAATTCTTCCTCCAGCTCGATAATCTTCTCGTCAGTCCTAAGCGTGCGGACATTATGTGTTGCCAGGGCCAAAGTTCGGTGGGGGTGGTAGCGGGGCATCTGCCGGAGATTCTTCGCACCCCCTGCTCGACCGTTACCCCGCCCGCTACCAAGGCGGGGAATAGAGGAGCTGCCGGGGACTGGGGGCCGTAAATTAGCATTGTCAATCATTGGGGGGGGGGGGGGGGTTGCCATAATCCCCACGCTTGGCAGGCGTCTTGGGGATCGCAGTTCCGAAAAGATGGATATATTACACAGAAGACGCTGCTGCCCGTCTTCTGGCTTTCCCTCAATCGCCTCTTACGAAACCCACGGGAAGAGAGGGGGGGATGCAAATTCTTAGCCGGCATCCCACGGCTCGCAGGTGGTACCCGTAACGCTCAAATTTATGCTGAGACGATTGTATCAGACGTCATCGTTCCTCTACAAGTGCAAATCGGTCCCTTATTTCAGTTAATGCATGATAATGCACGACCGCACACCGCAAGAGTTGTAAGACAGACTCTCGCCGCAGCTAACATCAATGTCCTGCCCTGGCCTGCTCAGTCGCCAGACTTGAACCCGATTGAGCATGCATGGGATATGCTACAGAGAAGAGCTCTGCCGAATATGGAGGGTATCCAGTCGCAAGAAGACCTTTTTTTGTTGTTGCAACGAACATGGGCGGCCATTCCACAGCGTGATTTGGATGAACTCATTTTGAGTATGCCAAACCGATGTTCTTGTGTTGTTAGTGTTCGCGGTAGAAACACGGATTATTAATTGTTTAAGTTACCCAATAAAATTTTAAAGAAAACTGTTATTTCAGTCTTTTTTTCGAACTTTTGTGTTAGTGGTTCAAATGTCAAAAATCCCTTTATTAGGAAAATGGCAAATTTCTTTATTAATGCAAAGGTGACTTGGTTTATCGTTACTGTGACAAACGAAAACACTTTATTTGATGAATCCTTAAAGAAAATTTTAATTAATATCAATCAGGAGAAAAGTTATTGCAAAAATATATGTTGATCCCTAGACACTTTTGATGTGTGTATTTTCATTGTGATATGTACCGCACAGAACCGATCTCATTACTTCGTTCGCGACGTTTCGCGCTTTATAAATAGAACACACGGAGAAATGGCTTTCTTGTGTTAAGAATGGCCGAGTTCTTTTTACAAATGCATATTTGTATAAAACAAATAAAGCGCAAAATTTTCACACTCAATATTATATTTTATATTGCCTTCAAGCCTGTCAAGTCTATTATGATTTGTGCCTACTTATATAATTTTGAAGCAAAGTTTTTTTTCTGTTACACTAAACCTAAATCAGCAGTTCTAATAATAAAGTTACTACTCCTAAGGTAGAGAAACCAAAACACGTAAATCTAATTTCAAACTTCTAAATAGAAACACAGACATATTTGTTTTAAATGGCTGAGGAAAGCTACCATATAAGATGTTAAATGAAAAATATACTTAATTAATATAAACCTATTACAGATTCAATTTGTCATTAATAAAACAGTGTTGATTAAGGCTTGAACCAGTTTATGCCATGTTGGCACATATCCGAAGAAAGGGTTTATATAATGACAAGTCAAGACTATTAATTATTGTGGTAAGTACCTACCCAAGCTCATTTTACCGTGCGACATTCATTTCTCATAAGCAACATAGCAGCTCATAAAAAGGATCAGAGGATTTAAGGGATCATAACGCGAAAGAAATGTTTTTTTGTTTTTCGCTCATATAGAACGCAAAACTCTGCTGTTTTATATGAAGGCGCACGCACAAAGTGGTCTTGCTTGCTGCTTATTACCTTATACCTACTGAAATCTGATCGTGATCCTGATCGTAATTTCACTGAATAGTAAGCTGTTATACAGCCGGGTCCTAGTTTAGTGCAATAATTAAAAACACAACAACGAATGACCCAGAGGAATCACAAAGATGAAAATTGACGGGCCCGTTGGTCTAGTGGTTAGACACCCTGCAGGCCTAGCACGATATAATAATAATAAACATTTTATTTTAGACATTTTGTCCATAGTAAAACACAAATTACATACAAAACTTAAACTATACCTATTCTGAAACTATTTTCTAAAACAATGTAAGCTACTTAAATGGTGCATTATGGGACAGTCGAACTTATCTGCAATGACCTTCAGGAGGCTGTTGGAACTAGCCCACACCCTCTGCAGCAGCGACGCAGCACGTTTAGCAGCGGCCGCAAACATTCCGGAAGCGCTACAGAAACGAGGCAGTCCCAACAGCATCCTGAAAACATTATTATACTGGACACGAAGAGCACTAGTGGCCCTCTGCGTACAACAAGTCCATAGACTGCATGTGTAAAATGACTGACAATAAGCTTTGAATAGTGTCAGTTTCACTTCACACGTGCTTCGAGCAAATCTTCTAACAAGCATATTGCCTCTGACCGCCAACGCTCTTCGTTCCCTTTCTACGTCCAGATCATCTTTTAAATCTGATGTCACAACATGCCCTAAATATTTGAACTGATGAACATGATTTAAACCACGGCCTGCCAACAGAAATGGTGGAACACTTTCAAGTTTTTTTACCCCAAAAACTATAACTTCACTTTTAGTGGCGTTGTATTTTAAACCATGCTCCTCAACAAATTCTTCACAAGTTTTTATCAATTTTCTTAACCCTGCGACCGATGGGCTTAATAGCACCATATCATCTGCGTAGCTAATGCTATTAAACGCCACACCATCGATATAACAACCAGCGATATGCATTCTTGACAGTTCGGTGTGGAGTATGACGTAGTTTTCAACACCGAAACGTCATTCTCTTTACAAAAATGTGAAATACTACATCATAGTGACGTCATACTCACACTTGTCTGTCAAGATTTGCACATCGTGCTAAGCCTGCTGGCCGACCCGATGGGTCGTGGGTTCGATTCCCACCAAGTGTCTGGGTGTTATTTATCTATTTAGGTATGTATTTACAAATGTATATAAGTATTAGTATCAGTTGTCTGGTTTCCATAGTACAGGCTCTGCCTAGTTTGGGATCAGATGACCGCGTGTGGATTGTCCCAAAATATGAAAAAATATAAAAAAGCAAAAAATATTTCAAAATTAAATTTGAAACTAAAAAGGTTTCATAAAAAAAATATCACCACTACCTGTTAATAAAAGTACTGAGTAATACTGACTGATATTTATTAGATAGTAGGGTAAGATCAAGAAGTACAAGAGTTCAGCCAGATAGGTACCGTTACAGCGGGTCGTGGATTCACAGAGTGGGGGCGCTGTGCGTCCCTTCTAAATGCGATCCCGAGGCGGGTGAAGACTGCCCTTCGTCGTCGCCGCCGAGGTAGTCTTCAAGGTCTTCCAAGGAAAGTCGAGCTTTTGGATCTTAGTAATATTTATTGGTGTACGTAATTATGCAGTAAGTAAGTACATAGGATGTGCACTGATCGCGTGCCGAACGTCGAGTCCCGAGCCCCACGCCAATGGTGGGGGCGCAGCCCGGCCGTCGCTGGTCGTGTAGGAGTGTAGGTGTGCGTGAGTGCGATTCTACACGTACACGCGTATTTTGGAAACTTGCGTTGACACAACGCAAGGGTGCCGAGGAGAGCGTGCATTCTCTGCTCCCCCGAAACGTGTGGCGTGCAAGCGTGTGGCACTGGAGTATGAAGGCCACCGGGGTGGGTGTAGTGGGTAAAAATCCCACATAACTCGGGCTCCGCCCCTACGTAAACTGGGTACCTTTTGAAGGTTACTTCCCCGAAAGCAAAAAAAAGGTAGGTACCATTACAGTATCAGATATTCTGCAGAAAAGCAAAAGTGTGTAAGTATTATAATGTTCCGATGGAAAGAGTACTTACTGTAGCTGAATAAATTAGTAATTTAAGGCTTTATTAATTCAGTCATCAGGACTGGCATTTAATATACAATTGGCACGTAATTTACATTCGGTGTCACTGGACGTTTGTAGTGTCGTCATAGATTTCGAATTTTTATCACTACGGCCCTAGTCGTCCAGTGAGTACGATTTCGAGGGGGACAGCGGTGGGGTTAAGCCCCCGTCCTCATGAGCACCGGGTCAGGTTTCCGGGGGGCTATAATGCGCCCTCCAGCGGCATGCTCAAAGACAAGGGTTCCTGGTGCAGATCCAATCGGAGAGTCCAGGTCCCGATCGGCCCACTTCTCATGTGCCGATGCACAGCCGCGGGAGTTTAAGTGGGTAAGAACTTCACATACCCCGGTTAACCCCTACAGTTCCCGTTGACCTATTAGAGGTTAAATAAATGGCATGTAATTTAAACAGATAAGTAATAAAAATTCAAATAAAAAAGGAGATATTCAGGTGACTACGAACGTACATACGATCTTCAGGACATAAGTAATGCCTAAGCACGACGAGCAACTTTCTAGATGGGCGTGTCCCTTACCATCAGGTTGGCCTCGTCACTAAGTATGTATCAACGAAATAACAAACTACCTGCAGCAACCGATATGTATTAGACATCTTCAAAATATGAAATACGCACGTACTTCCTGTATGAAATTTTTAATAAATATTTATTCTGTATTACATCCAATACGTGAGGCATTTCCACAACGGGATATGGTAAGGTACGGCGCACACAATCACGCAGATTTTATTTTGTAACTTACTCCGAGTTCAAGTTATTTGTGTTTTGTTGACTAAACAGAACTGTGGTATTTATTGGCTATTGGAGATGCTCATAGCAAGTTGTAATCAGTGTTCGATAGATGGTCAATTGGTTCAGCATCATCAAGCACGGTCAGTCCTTAGATGGGTGACCGTTTAGTGGTATTTGAACCGAGCGTCTCCGTACTTCGGAGGGCACGTTAAAGTAGTCTGTTCTGTTGTTGTTATATAGATAGTGTAGTCGTCAAGCTAAGTTAGAGCTCTGACTTCCTTCAGTCCTGGGACTAAGAGCAGCCTGAACATCTCTGATACCAGATCAGCCTCTATCCATACGACAAAATAATGGACAAGGACCTGCTCTTTTATAACCAGGGCTAAGAGCGTTTATGCCACGTTTATACTAGGTATAATCAACTATCCGAGACTTTCAAATAAATTTCAAGGTATTCATGTGTACCTACAATCACGATATTTAACGAATGGTATATTTTAATATTTAGTGAAAATTATTGTCATTCCGCATTCTACCTGTTTTGTCAGCAATGCCAAGTTACTGGAGGCATAAGCTACTGCAAATCCTATAAAACCCTTTTTACTTAACATGTCCCAAAAGAAAAACTAAATTACACTTCTCTCGAACCAAAGAATTTGCGAACAAAAGTAGCACTTGTGACCGCTGGACCAGGAATTCCTATAAATTATAGCCCTAAAATAACTAGAACATTGTAATTAATCACGGTGAACAGCGTGGTTGTCGCCATGACGTCGGTTCCCGTAAACAGCTGTTAACTGCCGAGGATTGAATTATCGAAATGTCCCCCTCTCCACGTTTTTTTTTTCGATTTCCGTATTAAGGTTCGGCGGTTCCGTTCAAAAACATTTCGCTTGTTCAATTGGCTTGACGAAAATTGTTTTTGATTAAAATTTAATTGTTGTTTTAAATTCACGCGGGATTTTTACTGAATACAAGCTAGTGCTTAACCGATACCCTAATTGATGTATACCACACCACCACCACACGTTGGTTAGCTATAAGGCTGGTCCTTCGACTACATAAATTAGGGCTTGTCTTATTGTGTTTGGCGAGTATTGTCCTTAACAATTTTTTTATTCTTTAATGAACAATTGTGGATACAAACTTTTTGTGGATCGAAAATTACAACACAAGGATAGCGCCTAGGTGTCAGCATATTAGTCTACCTCCATTAAAGGAACGAAGGAGTCAAACGACGATCAGCCGCCACCTTAGTAATGGGTCTCATCGCGACATTTACCGTCGACGAAACGAGACCGTTTATCGTTAATAGTTCATTTATCCGTTTAAAAAACAGTCTATCGTTTAGTCTAGTTTATACCGTTGACGAAAAGATTAGCAGTCGATGTTGGACGTCCACCGATTAGAAAGTCCTAGTACGTTCTGTATAGAACCCCTTTTTTACACAGTTAAATAGTTCTTAAGAGAAACACTGCGGCATACTTTAGGTGGTACCTCTAACGCTTGAACTGGATAAACCTCGAGGATATTACACGGATGGGATACACGAGAACACTCAGTAAATGGAAAAGCAACGGATCAGTAATCCCGTGATTTTTTCGCATCTCACGACGTGATAAATGGCCAAGGAAGCAGTGGAGTAGTCCACGGACGCCTGCCATGACTCGACCGGAGCGAATGTCAATGACGCGAAAAATTACTTTCTGATCTCCTTAGAAATATTTCGCGTTTTCAGGACTATCAATGTCTATCGAATTTGATATAAATAACGTTTTTCGGCTATAATTACACAGCTGATAGGTAGAGTCATGGTAGACGAAGTACAGGAAAGTACCTATATTACGAATGCGTCGAATTTTCTTAACATTATATTATATAAATTATTGACAATATTATTCACTTTGAAATTTAAATAATAGGTATAAAAGGCAAATATCTGCGAGAAACAAATGAATTTTTGTATTGAAAATTCATTTGTTTCTCGCAGATATTTGCGATGCGATGCGAGTTCGCAGATGTGTTTGAGAAGTTTTCGTTATTAATAATATAATTATTTCCTTTATAAGGATGAGCTTGAACTTTTAGGATAGCGCCCTCTATGCAAAATGTCTGTAACTATTACATTCTTACTAGACTACATAATAGATTTGATGTTGTAGTTTGGTATACACAATAGATGTCACTGTTTTACCTTTATTTTACTACCACAAAATGTGATGTTACTTAACTTTTTCCTTTCAAGGATTGAAAACAACTAGGTATATTAATTTTTTTAATGCGTTCAAACCAATGATCGAAATAAGTAAATGGTTGTAAGGTTGATTTTTATAATCATGTAATGTGTTTTGTTTACTGGAATCACGGTAGATGGCGCTATGTATAAAATTAAATCAAAAATGACAGTAAAAACAATAATGATTGAATTGGAGAGTGTGTGGCTTGCATGAGTACATAAATTTTAGTAAGTATAACTAAAAACATTTTTTATATAAGAATGGTACCTAGGGTAAACATTCACAACTTTCATAAAAAACCGCATACCACCCTTTTACACGTAAAGGAAATAGCTGCGAAGCAAAAAATACGCCTAATGCATTTTGCTACTGTATACGGATGCTGGAATCTTGGCTTCCCTTTTGCGATGAGGGGCACTTCTTCCCGGCACTTTTTATTGCAAACTAAATTGTTCTTTTCCTTGATACGGAGTGACAACTTGGCACTGACAAGTAATTTTGTGGCCTTCGTTCTGTGGAACCCACTTGCTGTGGAAACCTGAGGTCGCGAGTTCGATTTTTTTGTCCACTGGTTTAATTCTGTAACAATAGTGAGTTAACGCAAGTACCTCTAAAACCTTCGGAGTCGCTGGACGCTCGGGGTGTGGGCCCCTTGAGCGTCCATTGAGTACGGCGGCGACTCCGAGGACGGCGGCGGGGTTGCGACCCCCGTCCCCGTGAGTACCGTGTCAGGTTCCCGGGGGGGGCTACAATGCGCCCCCCGGCGGCGGGCTCAAAGGCAAGGCACTGAGGGGCCCCTGGTGCAGATCCCACCGGAGAGCCCTGGGGTCCCCCCTCTCATGTGCCGATGCGACAGCCGCGGGGGTTTTAGTGGGTAAGAATCCCACATACCCCGGTCGAGCCCCACAGCTCCCGGGGATCTTTCGAAGATTTCCCCCGCGTCAAAAAAAAAAAAAAAAGTACCTCTAAAAAGACAGTACTTGCCAGACCTTGACTTTGTTGAAAGTAATTAAAATAATGGATGACCGAGAAGTAGGTACAGGTGGCATAAAGTCTTTCAGCAGTCACGATGAGGCATTCTAAACCTTGAAGTGTATTTATAAAGTTACAAGAGACTCACCGCGTGTTCACCCATACTTTTTATCCGACTGCAATAAAAGGTTGTATGTTTTACAAGTTTATGCAAGTATGAAGTAATTGTACATAGGTATTTGTTATGCTCTGTAGTCTAAATAGTGAAACTGTTAAGTGAAAAGGGTGCACATTTTTCCAATAAGTAACACCAGAAAACTGACAATCGACATTTTGTTCGTGTAATATTTGCGAAAACATAGCTCTTCTTTTGCGGTCGGGGAAAAAATCAAGATATACATCAAATGATTTTTTTATGGTTAAGATAAATAAAATTTCTTTATATAGGTTATCGTTTATGTATAAATTAAAACTTATAAAGAAAGCTCATTCTCTTCGCTGTAAATTTTTGTGTTTTTGTATGTTTATGCATATTGATATCCTAATCAATGTGCATTAAGTATATCGTCAATTCAAGTTAAAACTTATTTTCTATTATTATTTAAGTCTACAGTGGCATATTAAACTTAACTCATTATCGTCCTTACGTCTCCAAAACCGCGATAAAATCCGTAAAAGTAGTATGATTTCAATGTGTAGTATTCGCGTACCTAAATAAAAGTACAACATACGTAGATACAATAGTATTATATTGTTTTTGACAAAAATGTATAAGTACCTACCGAATTTGATTTTAGCGTCTATCGATATACCTTCTATTTATTCAGTTATCTATAAAACTCAAATAAGTTAATTCAAAAGGCATTTCCTGCGCCCGGACTAACACATAAACAAATTAGCTATCACATAACCTTGGACATAATTGCTTGATGTTCGCAACAGTACTCTTAACAGGAACTTACTTCCTGGAAAATAATGGAAACTTTGGATATCTGCATGTAGATAGATAGATATACTCTTTATTGTACACAAACTCACCTACACATAAAATAAAGCACATAAAAACACTTAAAAACTGAAATATGTACAAAGGGCGGCCTTATTCGCAATTTCTTCCAGGCAACCTTGGGATGGAAAAAAGAGAGAATGAAACATAAAAGTGGGGTAGTTAGCTAGTGCAACAATTATGATACTTAGAAAACAAAAAAGAAAGAAAGAAAGTAAAGAGAATAAGAGAGAAAAAAAATGTATATAAGTATTAGTATCAGTTGCCTGGTTTCCATAGTACAGGCTCTGCCTAGTTTGGGATCAGATGACCGTGTGTGGATTGTCCCAAGATATTATTATTATTATAGAATATAACAGAAAAACATAGCTACAAATAATAAATACCAATATTAAAACCAATATAATCATATATACATATTAATACCTATATATCTTAAATTTATACGTACACTATGTACTACAAAATATATAAGGGCCTAAATATAATAATAAATAGCAATATAATTATAATAAAATATAATAATACTGGTAAGTCATTCCATAAGCGCACAGCCTGTACAGAAAAAGATTTTCCATAAAAAATTGTAGAATGAGAAGGCATATTTAATTTTCATGTATCATGTATTCAATGATATTATAAACCATAGAATATGTTATATTCCTACTTATGCGCGCCAAAAATTGTGACTAATGTAATTGAAATATTTTCTCATATACTGGGTGTCCCAGAAAAGGTATATCAAGCCAAAAGTTATGTATAGTATTGATAGTAAAGATCCGATTTTGTTTAAAATTACGGATAAATAATCTTAAAACTGTTTCAACTAAGCAACCCTGTGTCAAAAACCCTGTGGCTTCTACGGAGCCACTGTTTTTTATTGATTGCGTACCTGCCTTGATTAATAAGAAATTCATCCAGTTTCAGTATACCGAACAAAATATTGAGTTCACTGCGCTAAGACTGTTGACTTTTTTCATAATTTTATTTCACAAATTGATTGCTTCTGGGTTACACATTGCGTCATTACCGGCTTGATACCCCCTTTCTGGGACACCCTGTATAATTAGTTAAGGTATGATATCCTTTCCTTATTATTTACTTTTGTACATTACGTTGTGTATTTTCTAAATACGCATCAAGACATTTTACTAGATTTTCAAAGGGACGCGTCACGTTCGTTACAGTTTATCCAAAGCGTGACTTACTGCTAGTTCACCCAATTTAGGTGAATTTCGTTGTTACACTTTTCGTACGCTAATGGCATATCTATTGTATAAAATATCATTGCTATTATTACTTTGCAGGTAGCTGCTACGTCTGGCATTTATCGTCACCAGCACCCGAAATTCGTCCACATACGACAAAAGGTCTTTAGACGGGTGGGGATCGCTGATCGCTGTATAGGTGGCACGTAATCCAATAGAAAGACGCTGTTTTTTTTTTTTTTGGGAATGATAGGCCGTGTTGGCCGCAGATGGCCATTACCGCTTCACCGGACAATAGGAGGCGAGCGCTTAAAGCGCTCTAGCCTTTACGGCAGAAGTAGCGACGAGCTCAAGGGCACCTCAGGGAGGCACGGCCTCGGCTTGGGCTGTCGCTTAAGAGAGGGCTGAGTTTACCACCGGTTCACAACGCACCCCCACTGAGAAGAACCGGCAAGAAACTCAGTGGGGTGATGCACGTCGTTGAGGTCGCATACGTACGACGCTGCTGCCCGTCTTGTTTTCCCTTAGTCGCCTCTTACGGGCACACAACGGGAGGAGATGGGAGGGTGCTATTCTAACCCTACGGGGCCAGTTTATATTTTACACATAATATCTTCTAGGTGGTAGAGAAGTGCTCCCTCATGCGAGAGACTAGCTGGCGCACTCACAAACGTCAGTTATCGTTAATTCTAATTAAAACCTTATTTAAATCTAAATATTTCGACCCTCGGAGCTTTTTTATTTTCCATTATTGAGTAAGAGATTATACCGATACCGATTCTCTCTATCAGAGTATCAAATATTAATTGGCTGCAAGTGTCAAAATAATCCGATTTCAAGAACTGTATTAATGATCGTTAACTTTAATTGACGATGGTAAGTGCGGCAGTTAATGACTAACGTCTCGGATGACGAGCAGCGCTGGAGTGAAGCTATTCATACATGTTACCTACCCTTAGGAGAATGTGTTCATCACTCAGTTTATTTAAAAAACCTGCCAAAAGAAATTCTCTATTTGGTGATGAAAACCACCATGTACTGTGAAGTTTAAAGGTAAGCGAACAGAAAAACGAGGATAGTGAGTTATTTACCACAAAGTTACCATTTAAGTTGTACAAACACTTATTAATAATAACTATTACGGTAATACATATGTCGTCACAGAATACTGACGAAACCCAAACTAGACAATAGGCATGCGTCTTGGGTTTCTTGAGTACCTAAGAAGTTATGCAGAAAGTTTGATTAAAAAGCGTGTGTGTAAAAATGTAGAATTGTATTAGTACTAAAAAAACTACAAGGACGCTACTATATATTTGCGCCCTTTGCGGTGGAGACCATGGGGACTTGGTCTCATGAGACGCATGGTTTTAGTGAAAGAAATTTAATCCAAATTTATCGAAGTCTCAGGAGACCGTCGGGCTGGTAGCGTTTTCTGCCAACGAATAAGCTTGGCCCTTAGATTCTATAGTCTAAGGCTTGGCCATACAAAGAAGTAACGCCGCCAGTCTTTTAGGTACCTTTCCCTTCCAGAGCTAGCGACAACTAGAGGATGTTTTTTACTTACTTTAAGTATATTTGTAAATAAACTGTAAATATTTATTTATTATGTAAATAAAGTTTTTTAGTATAAAAATAAAATAATAGATTAATGAACATATCTTAGCAGTATTATGTACAGAGGAAATTTCTTTATTGATCTAAGAACATAATTTAAATACAATTCCGATAAAAAAAATATATTTTGCTGTTTTATTTTACTCATGTGTTTTTTGCTATGAATAAATATTTTCTTCTTCTTCTTTACTTCTTAAAAAACATCTGCGAACCAGCCCCGGTATGTTTATAGACCGTAGCGCGTCCGCTAACCTTAATATCCAGTTGTTCTTGCACTTTTGTCACAAGATAAAGGGAGCACGGCCGGAACCAGTCATGTCCTCATTAACCGATGCATCGGATTACACAGCAACTATGCAAGACTTCGTTCACACTGCACGATATAAAGGATATCCATGCGATTAAACTTAATTTAAAATGGAGATAAGATTTTTATTTTATTACCAAAAATAATAAGCGAGAATTAACGCGATTTACCTTATATTTTGGCTTGACGTTTCGGCCGGGTTGCAACGTCAAGCCAAAATATAAGGTAAATCGCGTTAATTCCCGATTAGAATAAAGTTTGATAATGGAACGCGAAAGTCTAAAAGTATATAATAAGCGAGTATGTGAGTACCTATATTATTATGTACTGAATCTCATTGTTTATAAGTAAATGCTACAGCACGCGACAGGTCAACATGGCAATCGGGGTATGAATTGAGACGCGGGGGAGGATCGCCCGCGCCGTCTTACGCGAACGATATGCGGGGGTGCGGGGTGTTACCTCCCCGATTGCCATGTCGACCTGTCGCGTACTGTACTTACACTGATTGTGTACTGTATGCAGCTTCCGTGACGGAGCAGGCAATCGCTTCTTTTGCAAACCGAAGATCGCGGGTTGAAATCCAACGGGAAGCAACAAAATTGTGTAGTTTTTCTTACTATTTAGGACAATGTAGGCGAATCACCTGATTGTCAAGAAAGTATGGTGGGGTCTTATAGTTTAATTCTCAAATGTAATTATTTAAGCAGTTCTATCAAATTTGCAGATAATTGATGATATTTTCTTTGTGTTATTCTTTTTTCTTATACTTCTTGTGTGTTGGTCAAATAATATGTGTAGGTGTATTTTCTTTCTTCTTCTTTTTTTCTTTCTTTATACAGACATTGAACAAGAGGTAACGTTCTACAATTCTAAATAACAGTGTACATTTATCTTTAGCGTAATGTGTCTGGCTGTTCTATTAACCTGTTATAGAGCAAGCTAGAGTAACAATGCCTAACGGCAATCGACAGGGACATTGTGGCGGTTATTTAGGAGTATGGAGACAAGATTAGTTAGATGAGAGCCCAGTCATTATAGAAACTCGAAATGCTCTCTGAATGCTTAGGCGACGTAAATGTAGTATATAAGATCCTCTCTGTCGTAAGGGGGAGCTTTTGGGCAGGTTCTATCTGCAGACTGATAATGTGAATTCAATTTTCTGTCATTTAAAAGTAGATTATAATTAGAGAACTAAAGACTCACTAAACGTAAAAAAAAAATGTGATGAAACCTAAATTAGATAGAATATATGTAACCTAAGAGCTATGTCTATTATTTTTTTTCTTTATCGCCATTTTTATACTCATAATAATAATAATATTTACCACTTAACAATTAATTAAATGCCATAATGTTAAAATGCATGTTTAAGGCACAGAGCATGGCAAAACAACAACAGTTTGACCACAAATTTATATCTGAAGAACTTTTATCAAATCACTTCTTCATAAAGTTATAATTAAATTTGCCGAGTAAGGCAGGTATATCTCTGTTAAAATCGGAAGGCAACTTTGATGGCAATCTTCAAGAAGTTCCTTGTCACCGGTAGAGTAAACGTGTCTTATCATTTATCACGTCCATCTTCGGCCGGTACAGCGGGACGGATATTTTAATTAAAATCTTATTTCAGGCGGAAGCTTATCTAATCTTTAGAATGCTGCGGGGATATTTAATGAAGATTGACCTATGGAATATTTGAAGCTGTCCCTTAGTGAGAGATGCGTACATAATTCCAACGGGAAACCGGGGATATTTTAAGTGCCGATGGGTCAGCCACGGGGTTTTAGGCTGCCTGTCCACCGAAGCGGAGCGAGGCAGCGGAGCGGAGCGACGGAGTAAGGCGGAGCGAAGTAGCGTACTGTGTCTGTCCACCGGAGCGGAGTGAGGCTGCGGAGCGGAGCGAGAAAGTAATGCGGAGCGGAGTTTAGTACCTACGACACACTGCGGGCGCGCCTTGCGCCACCGCCCGCACTCGCTTCCCCGCTCCGCTGCCTCGCTTCGCTATCCCGCTCCGCTACCTCGCTTCGCTATCCCGCTCCGCTTACCGGTTTTGTATGAATTTTTAAATTAGTTCGCAACTCCCTGTCCACTAGAGAGGAGCGGAGATTTTGTGCAATCTTATTGGTTAATATTTCTCCTTTTTTCCGCTCCACTGCCTCGCTCCGCTCCGGTGGACAGGCAGCCTAACCATGAAAAAGTTATGTGGTACCTTTTAAAGATTTCCCCGAAAACAAAATACTACTGTTCATGTTCATAACTATAGGTTTTGCGAAGAAGTCGAGTTGACATTATGCGAAGTGACGGTATTTTGCGTCTAAACCGTTGTTATACTTATATAAATCTAAGCTCATTTAAGCTGATTGTCCCTTTAATTCTGATATAGATTACACAACGCGTATCTTGCATTAAGCCTCTCAACATAATAAAACATTTTCCTCAAAATTTCAATCCAAAAGTTTTAATAAAGATCGCATTATGCATCAATTCCTCATACTTGTCTCGTTTCGTGTTTACAGCAATTAATCACTGTTGGAAGTTCAACCATAAGATAAGACTTTACCACGTATTTTATTCCGGGTAACATGAATGATAAATACCATGAACTTATCCGCAGTGTTCTGTTATCCGCACCAGAACACAAGCGAATAAGCAGAAGTCTTAGACTATAAAATACTATCGAAGGCAGAAGTTTATTCGCATTCTGTTTTACCTTTTTAGAGAGCATAAAGTTATACATATAATGTATTATCGGGGCAGTGGGACACGAGTAACAATTTAAATTCAATTAATTCAGTTTAAAGGTTCTCTATATTATTAACTTTGTGGCCTTTCCATAACATAAGCGTTAAGTGCGAACTCGCAAGTATCCGTAAGGACTTTCAGATACAAGATCGCATCAAAGACTAGTACCTGCATCACACGTCTAGAGCGTTTACCGACACACGTGGCAGCTGTGTATCCCATCCGTAGCAAGTCAGCATTTTCAGAGAATTCTCGCACTTAATTACTTAAGCCCCTGGATATATTTCGGATATTATACATACCTATCAATATATACCACGAGAAGAGAACTTACGCGGCTCTCGGTCATTAAATACTACTAACCAGCATGACCAGCACGCATACTCGTAGTAGAGTATGTTGCGACAGATCGGTGTGGGGGCGAATTGCGTCGATTTCGTCCACAACTCCAATGATTGAATCGTTTTTGATGTAAGTCAACAGCTTATAATAATACTATTGAATATTACGTTGCCACCCTAAAATTGTTACAAACCTATCACTTGGACTTCTGTCGCTGATTTGTTCAGTGTCGCCTCACAGCTGTCGCCATCGCTACAAGCAGCACGTTGGTTACCGACTACAACGCGAACGCCTTGACCAAGGTTGTAGTACAGGCTGAGTGCACGCATACCGCGACCCAATCGCTATCTCCCTCTCTCTTTGTTGCCAGCCGCCGGTGCAGGCGCAGACCAGGCACAATGCGCTATGAGAAATATTTGGAGCGGAATCGAGAAATTTCAAGATCGACTGAAAGAGAACGTTGCAATGTAAACCCATTTCGTAATTGTCAACATTTAACACAGTTTCAATTCGTTTTAATAACACTTGGTATTGTAAAATTATAAATGTACCAACCGTTATCCAGTTATCTGTTTAAATGCAGGTAAGGATAATGTAAATTTCATAGGAATTTTGTATTTAAAAAGTTTAGTATGGGTATTATTTTTACTAATTTAATTGAAACACCTAAGCATAGGTACGTTTAGGCAGGTTTTTTTGTGGGGGCACGTGGAGGCAAGCAGTGCCCCCAAAGGAAATTTAGAAAATATTCAAAAATTGCCATAAAAAGAAAGAAGTAAACGAAAGAATTTGAAAAAAAAATATTGACTTACAACTTTCGAGAATTAGCGTGCGCCCTAAAAAAAGTCATAAAAAAAGGCCAGCCTCTAAGTAAGGTAAACCAACGTTGGTTTACTTTGCCTTTCAATTTACTTGATTGGCCTGATAGGTTCTTATTACTTATAAAAAACACATTGCTTAGAATTCGAAGCCAATATTTTGCGATCACAGCTTCTACGCATTTAACCAATGGACCACGGAGGCAAAGAGACTGCAAGGCTTTAAGATCGAGTTATTTTTCATACTCACTGAGACTAAGGAAAAAACATAAGAAGGTATAAGCTTTAATCAAAATAAATTGTTATGGAAAAGTAATTTTAAGTTTAAGGGTTAGTAAAAATGTAAACTTATTGGTAGTTTTATTGGGTACACACGCTGTATGAATATAAAATATGGAGATAGCCGGCTCGGCCTGCGGTTAGTTCTCCCGGGATATTAGGTACGCATAATTTTATCCTTACATGCCAAGTAATGTATGGATTTTAATTTATTACTTCCTCAATTTAAATCTATATTAGGACGCTATCTATGAAGCTATGTATTACGATAGGAAAATTTTATAATTTCCTTCTTGAGGCAAGACAAGCAAGACGTTCGCTGACCGACAATGGTAAGCGTAATAGAAGTTCACACCTAGTCGGACTACTTCAGTTGAGAGCAGGGAATTCGCAGTCTTTTTTTCCTAGTAATTATTAAAATAATGCTAATCTTTTATAGAAAACTCTAGGCATTTCGCAGTTAAAACAAGAATACAATAGAATAATTTTCTTGGCTCATGGGGAGGCACTTGATAACTGAGAGAGCTTGTTTTTGTTTTCGCGGGGGCAACCTTCAAGGACCTCGGTAGCTTGCCTTGCCTTTGAGACCACCGCCGTGCCTGTGGGCGCATTGTAGCCCCCCGGGAACCTGTCACGCTGCTCATGGAGACGGGGGCTGCAACCCCACCGCCACGCTGCACCTTCCTCCTCGGAGTCGCCGCCGTGTTCGATAGACGTCTACTAATAGAGCCGAGTCAACTTAAGGTTAAGGCTTCGCTTAATTCAACTTATCACTTTTTATTTCCCATGTTATTTCTGAAACAGGGATGGTCTTAAACGAATTTGAAGATTTAGTAACCCTTCTACGACTAGAGACTTCGGTTTATTCCTCGTAGTTCGATTGGTAGTCCGATCATCCATTTTTTTATTCATCCTAGTGACGAGACAGACAAGACGTTCGCCTGATGGTAAGACAGCTGCATTGCCTGCCGCTCGTTACCCCATATCAGTGGCGGTCCGAGAGGGGGGGTCGTAGGGGTCATGACCCCCTCCCAAAAGTCTCAAAATAGTACTCGTCAAATTGACCAAACTTAACTTCCTGCTTAAAATGTCTACACAATTACTTATATCAAAAATAGGTAATCAAATAATATAACTTTGAAAAACTTGTTTGAGTACAACAGTTAGAATTGAGACTGAAAAGTTTAGCTCATCTATATATTCTTCAGATGACCTATTTGTCGAAGTTGTACCGACCATATCTAATACATCTGTGGACCTCTTTATCTGTCCAAGGTAAAGAAAGTGGTCTACAAATTCGAGTGTAACGTTCCAAACGACTACCGGTACGAGTGCAACATGGGATATTCGTAGTCTTGTCCATGTTCACTTTAAGACCTGTTGGGAAACGCTACTAAGGTCACTAAGCATAATATTGAGCTTTTGCATAGACTCTGCCATAATGGCCATATCATCGGCAAAACGAAGGTGAGGGATGAAATCGCCATTGATGTTGATGACCAATCCGTTCCAGTTCAAGAATCTATCCATCTATTTGGATATACTTACCTTTTTTTTTGTTGATGTGAGGGCGGAAACCTTCAAAAGGTATCTGGTCTCCGTAGGGGTGGAGGCCGGGTTAGTGGGGATTTTTGATTTCTGGGATGTCGTCGGTGTCGTCGGGTTTGTTTGGCTCTGGTGTCCTGCGCTGAAGTGCCAATGGGTTTCCGTGTCGAGGTGTATTAACTCTCCGTACAACCTAGCGAGCTCTCTGAATAACTCCGGTATTGATAAGATGACACAGTGTCAGCAATGATCAAGCTAAAGATCACGACGAATTTTTCGCAAACACTTTATTATTCAAACACTTTACACTAGACTTCGTTTCGCTCAATTGCGTCCTTAATACATGCCGGATTATTCGAAGACTAGTCGTGTCGCAGTACTTAATTATGAAATTCGTCTATTGACTTCAGCATATTCCAACATAGCTACCAAGTTGAACTTTACAGTTACATCTCGGTTAAGTTTTCCGAGGCTTTTTACTATGTAGGGTCTTAAAGAACTAGGATCTCACGTGGACAGTTTATACCCCATTGATTAACTCATTCACAGTTTCGCAATCGGCTATTCACTGGAAGCGATTGTGTAGTTAGAGTTGAAAGTTTTCGGGGTTCTGTATTTGAGCGGAACCCAAGTCGGAGCGTGGACTTCATGAGACGAGACCTCTCGAGCTTGACATAATACTCAATGTGCCTCTAAGAAAGCTCTTTCTCGGTTTTCTCCCTGCCGATCACGGAGAGATCATTGAATGCTTCTTGGCCATCATGATGATCAAGTTGATCTCATTTTTGATTGAACTATCGGAGCTTATTTGCGTCCGATTCCTAGATGGTTGCTTCTTGAATAATGAGTTCATAATAGAGTCCCTTCTTCTCCATGAAGTCGACCACCCCCTAGCCCTACCCATACGAGCTCACTCTCAACTCATCGACATTCCGGGTGCCCATATTCGCATTGAGGTTGCACATAACAATAGTGTAATTTATGTTTTAGTGTTATGTACCTATGGGCTGATAATCTCCTCATACATTAATTCTAGTTTATCGTCTCCCTCTACAGTCAGCCTCTACTTCATTCATCGTCAGGGTCTACCGAGGTCGGCGCGTATACCTGTATCTGTATGACCTTCAGCGAATACCATTCGGTTATTCTGCGTATAAGGTACTTATGCTACCATGCTCGACACACTATCGACCTTTACCACGTTGTTTATAAGGGACTTAAGGACAAGAAACCCAACACAGCCCTGGGATTGCTGGTCTCCTACCCGGAAAAAATCATATTGTCAAAATCAAGTCATCGTATCGCGTCCCTCTCGTCGGATTTGAGATAATTATTCTCCAACTTGACAACCTTCCCGTCGGTCCTTAGCGTGCGGATATTGTGTTGCCGGGGCCAAAGTTGTTGGTGGTCCTTTGGAACTTGCTCCACCGTTACCTCTCCCGCTAACAAGGTGAGGAATAAAGCTGAACTGCCGGAATTGGGGACCCGATACAAATGTTGTCTATGATTGTGAGGGAAGGGGGGGGGGGGGGCAATGGCGGTCTATCGTTTGTAAATTCATACTTAAATGTAGGTATAAACAACTGGAAATACGACTAATTACGTAGCAGCCAGGGTCTCTACTAACGGTCCCGTCGGCATGACCCCCCCCCCCCCCCCAAAATCGTTGGCTGCGACCGCGCCTGCCCCATATATCAGATAGATCTCTTGTGTCCGGTAATTTCACATTTTACAGTGCCTTTCACGCCACTGCTTGGCAGAAGGATATCTGACACTGGGATGGTACCTACCTGGACGGAACCTTGCACAGAGGACCATCTACACACATCAAAAGTGTCTAGGGATCAAGCATTTTTAAGCGGATTTCTTGAGATTGAGATGTGGCTTTGTAATAAATTTATGATTTTATAAATTTATATGGATCCTTTTTGGTGCATTTCATAGTTTGAATCAGGAACTGTGAATCAAATTCGAGTAAAAGATGAAAATCAGCTGTCAATATTTTCCCTATAAAAACATACAACGCATTGAAGACATTATTAGTGCTACTGTTTCCCTACTACTGATTAAAACCAACGTTATTATGGAGCGGCGACGTCATTTAAGCAGGGAAGAAATGCTCAGAGCCGTGGGAATGATAGAAGCTGGTTCCCGGCAACGTACTGTGGCTTTAGCTCTGAATACAAGTCAGAGTGTTATCAGTCGACTTTGGACACGTTACCGAAGCACTGGTACCGTGGCTGAGCGCCATGGAGGACGGTATCGCTGCACCACACGGAGACAAGACCGATATATTCAAATCTTAACTCGAAGAGCTCCAACAATAACTGCCATGATGTTAGCCGTGAGGCTTCATCACTCTTCAGGGAACTTAATTAGCGACCAAACAGTCAGAAACCGCTTGCATGAAGTGAACCTTCATTCCCGAAGACCGCTACGGGTACCACCTATAGCAATGCACAATCGTAGGATTCGATATCAATGGGCTCTTGAACACAGAAATTGGGCAGAAGAACAATGGCGTTTCGTGTGCTTTTCTGATGAGTCTCGTTTTGGTATGAGACCGGATACAAGACGTATACGACACTGGAGAACCCCTGGACGCCAACAGCGATTAAAATCCTGCCAGGAAGTCCATCCTTATAGTGGTGGAACCATCATGGTATGGGCGGGTATTTGGATCGGCGGAAGAACTGAGTTGATTTGGATCAGAGGCAACCTCAACGCTCAAATTTATGCTGAGACGATTGTATCAGACGTCATCGTTCCTCTACAAGTGCAAATCGGTCCCTTATTTCAGTTAATGCATGATAATGCACGACCGCACACCGCAAGAGTTGTAAGACAGACTCTCGCCGCAGCTAACATCAATGTCCTGCCCTGGCCTGCTCAGTCGCCAGACTTGAACCCGATTGAGCATGCATGGGATATGCTACAGAGAAGAGCTCTGCCGAATATGGAGGGTATCCAGTCGCAAGAAGACCTTTTTTTGTTGTTGCAACGAACATGGGCGTATAACGAGTATGCCAAACCGATGTTCTTGTGTTGTTAGTGTTCGCGGTAGAAACACGGATTATTAATTGTTTAAGTTACCCAATAAAATTTTAAAGAAAACTGTTATTTCAGTCTTTTTTTCGAACTTTTGTGTTAGTGGTTCAAATGTCAAAAATCCCTTTATTAGGAAAATGGCAAATTTCTTTATTAATGCAAAGGTGACTTGGTTTATCGTTACTGTGACAAACGAAAACACTTTATTTGATGAATCCTTAAAGAAAATTTTAATTAATATCAATCAGGAGAAAAGTTATTGCAAAAATATATGTTGATCCCTAGACACTTTTGATGTGTGTAGTAAAATTTATCATCGTTAATTTGCCGGCTTTTTTGTGCCAACATTACAATATTGTGGTCCTTTTGCATCTAATTTATCATAAGGGGAACTTTACATGTGCGCACAAGCTGTCGCGTGTAACGGCTTCAAACGTTTGTTTGCTGATGCGTGACGACCACGACACGGCGCCGCCGCGGGGCAACCGCGCCCCTAGAACAACACGCCATCCGATAATTTTCAACCTGAGTTCTGCGATTTCCCTCATACACTTACGCGTAAATCACCCGCGAGCTCCCGTGAGTGACAAGGCAGCTTTTTGCTAAATAAACACTATGATATTAGTATTATGGAGAAAAAAGCTCGGGCTAAAACTAAGTACAAATGTCGTCCATCTAGTGACAACTTGGAAAAATATGTCTTGGTTAGTAATTACTGCAACAAGGTGTGTAGGTCCGCGCAACGCCAACATATTCCCAATTCTGTAGAAAATGGTGATCCTGCCAAAGTTTGGAAATTTCTAAAGTCTTTAGGAGTTGGTAAATCACGCCTTGATTCGCTTCCCGTAAATTTGAATATTGATCTCCTTAATCAACATTTCTCTTCCTCCTCCTCATTGTGCAGGACAACCAAGGCTCAAACCCTTAATAGTCTTTCATCTCTTCCAACTCCTGACTGTTCTCAATTTGTATTTAACCAATTCACTGATTGTGATGTTAAGAAGAGCATACTTTCAACTAGTTCCAATGCCATTGGAAGTGACAGTGTTACACGCAATATGATTATCCCCATTTTAGATCAGGTCCTTAAAATTATAACATATATTCTTAATTTCTCTATCACTAATAGTACTTTCCCATCTTTATGGAAAGAAGCCCTTATCACTCCTCTTCCTAAAAAATCTCACCCTTCGTCTTTCTCTGAACTTCGTCCCATTTCTATACTTCCCTTTCTGTCTAAGGTTCTTGAACGTCTTGTCTACTATCAGCTCAGCTCCTACCTTTCCATAAACAATCTTTTTAACCCTTTCCAGTCTGGGTTTCGTACGGCTCATAGCACAGTCACTGCTCTTGTTAAAATTACTGACGATATTAGATTAGGTATGGACGAAAGTAATCTCACTGTCCTCTGTTTACTAGATTTCAGTAATGCCTTTAATACTGTAGACTTTGATATTTTGCTTGGGATACTTCGCTCTCTTAACATATCTCCAACAGTGATTGGTTGGTTTCATAGTTACCTGTTTGGGCGTCGGCAGCGTGTTCGCGTGGAGGACAGTTTGTCTTCTTGGTGTAACACTTCTGCTGGTGTTCCGCAGGGTGGCGTGCTTTCCCCGTTTCTTTTTGCTGTATTTATTAATACCATCACTAAAAAACTGTTTTCGACCTACCACCTTTATGCTGATGATCTACAAATTTATTCCCATGCTTCTTGAGACCGTTTGCCAGATGCCATTGGTAAAATTAATTTAGATTTGGCCCAGATCTCTACTTGGAGTAAGTGTTTTGGTCTCCAGGTTAATCCTAATAAGAATCAAGTCATGGTTGTTGGCAGTACTAGATTAGTTTCCAGAATCGATTGGACTCTACTTCCTCAAGTTAAATTTGAAGGTGTAAATCTTCCTTTTGCAGATAAGGTTAAGGATCTCGGGATATTAATGGATCAGAAAATATCCTGGAAGCCCCAATTTCAGGAAGTCAGCCGTAAGCTGTTCGCTTCAGCGGGGTCCTTACGAAGACTTCGTAACTTTTTGCCTGTCTCCACTAAAATTGCACTTGCTCAATCTCTTCTCCTACCTATCCTAGACTATGCTGATGCCTGCTACCTTGACCTTACAGAAGATCAACTTAATAAGCTTGAAAGACTGCAAAACTTTTGTATCAGATTCATTTTCGGATTACGGAAATTTGATCACGTTTCGGAATTTCGTGCTAAACTTAAATGGCTTCCAATTCGGCTTCGCCGTAATCTACACATTCTGTCTCTCCTATACAACATTTTATTTAATCCCTTTACCCCTTCCTATCTTAAAGATCGTTTCATATACTTACATGAATCGCATTCTCGTTCCTTAAGATCGTCAGAGAATTTAATCCTTAAAATTCTAACGCATTCCACAGCATATTACGGTAACTCTTTTTCAGTTCGTGCTGTCAAACTGTGGAATAGTCTACCTTTGACTATTAGACGTGCCGAGTCCTTAGTTACATTTAAAAGGCTCCTGAAGGAATATTTCTTGGTCTCCTAGCCATGACTTTTTCTTTATTTTCAATTTTTTTTCATCCACAATATCACCTCTATACTATCATAATATGTTTTATAGTATTATTACTTATTTCCTCACCATAGATAAACTATGTTATATTATGTTTTATGTATATCGAATATATAGATATATATTTTTTGAAGTGAAACTTCTTATGCGACTTCCAAAAATGTTATCACATAACGCGTTAAGCGTTAAATCATAGGTGATAGACGTTAAGTGATAGGTGTTAAACGATAGGCGATAGGCGTAAATTTGTTAAGGTTATGAAAGCGCTCATGTGACGCCGTCACTGAGTGAGTGGGTGAGTGGGTGAGTGGGTGAGTGAGTGAGTTGAGTTGAGTTGAGTTGAGTTGAGTTGAGTTAGTGTGTGTGTGTGTGTGCGCGTGTGTGTGTGTGTGTGTGTGTGTGTGAGTGAGTGAGGGACCGACCGACTGACCGACCGATCGACTGAGCGAGAATGAAGTTTCACTTCTTCCGCGCGGAGGGACTCCACGCACGCACATTTTTTTTTTCAATGTAGGTATATATAATATTTATCTTATATATTATTATTTATATTACATGTAGATTTTTAGCTTTTCCTCTTTTTATTGAAGTGAAACTTCTTATGCGACTTCCAAAAATGTTATCAAATAACGCGTTAAGCGTTAAATGATAGGTGATAGGTTGTCTGGAAGAAATCGCAACCTGCGATAAGACCGCCCAATGTATACCATTGTATATTTTCTTTGTACTTCTTTGTTTTCCTGTACTTTTTGGTGTGCAATAAAGAGTTCTCTATCTATCTATCTATCTATTATTTTAAATCCAAAAAGAGATGTAGGGTAACTGTATACTTAAGTACCGCATACGTACTAAGTATAGTATTGTTCAATATTAATTTAATTTAGATAAGTACCTAGGTACCTACTATGTAGGTATAAATAAATTATATTCATTTCAATATAAAGAAATTATTTTTGTGCTCGTTGATGACGTGTAACTTTTTTTACTTGATTAAAATTTTATTTTAGTAAGTACTTACCTACCT
The DNA here is from genome assembly GCA_911728495.1 of Furcula furcula. Taxonomy (NCBI): domain Eukaryota; kingdom Metazoa; phylum Arthropoda; class Insecta; order Lepidoptera; family Notodontidae; genus Furcula; species Furcula furcula. The sequence goes on from OU452244.1 coordinate 19,686,195, forward strand.
AAAGTATACTTATGTAGGTAAATAATAAACAGCCAAATGATGAAGAAAAACTCACGGTCGCACTATTTTTGGAATTGATTATACTTAGGACGCCGTAAATAAATTGATTTGTAAAGTTTACAAATACCTGGCCGTTATACCTATACCTACTAAGTAGTCAAATATCATTGCTACTAAGTGGATTTGACATGGTCATTAGTAAAAAAAAAATAGGAACATTAAACCTACCACAATCATTCTAAACGTCAATAAAAACCAGAAATATTAAAAATCAATTGGCCTTCGAATTATTAAGCGTTATACATTTGAAAATAAAATAGCATGTGATCAAAAAGTGTGTAGAGATATTTAATGGGTATACTCAAGTTAATACCAAGTACATTACGTAAGGAGGCGAGCGGGTAATGGCTTGTAATGGTAGGTAACTGGCCAACACGCTTCGCCGCAGCCAACACAACATCATTTCCCCACGTAACCAATCGTAACGGACACCGAAATTCCTGTTACTCGGGTCAAAAAGCCAAACGATTAAGATAACCCCGATAACACGAGACTTGATATCGATTGACCTCTGAAAATTAATCGGGTTGCATTTCGCCCGCAGAAAAATCTGAACCACGCCTCCCAAAATTATACATCTTATAACCGTTACGCAACACGAATTTAACTGTAAACTCGTATTCCAATAGCCTATATAGACCACCGACAATAAATATCGATAACTTTAATTAATGGAACAATAAATTTATTAGTAAAGATAAATAAATGTAATTAAACGCGAAGTCATTCCATATACTTATACATATGGTTCTGAAGATAAAATATTTCACATTGTATGATTATGGTTTGTACGGGAGCCTCGAATTCATTACTCGCAGAAAATTTAAGTTAGTTACATTGCTGATTTACTGTACAAAAGTTAATGAATGAATAATCTTAATTTGTACACCAAACCCATAATATGTAATCTTTATTTGTACCATGCAATAGGTAGGTACTTAGATCAACGTAGGGACTTAGATGAACATTGTAAGTTAATTTTGAAGATGAATATAAAATTAAATGAAATTTAATCTTGTCTTATCCATAGATTAAAATTTCACGTTTTGTGTTTCATCTACGGGTTGTCTCGAAGGCCGCGTCTAAGGTCGCGAATACACACACCGACCCAACGAATGCCAATGGACGAGTTTTGTCAAATTTGAACGGATCTTTGAAAGACCAACCGTACAACCAAACGAACCCTATGAATGAGTTCCTCCTATCTGGACGTTTTTGTAATAGTGTATGATTTGTTGGCCTTCGTTGGGCATATGCAGCCTATGGCACTGGCGCATACACTTGATGAAAATATTGACAGTTGACAGAATGTCACATTGATTTAAGATAACCAAAGTGAAAAATCAATCCTAAACCTATGGATATAACATATTGTGAGTGACCGCACTACACTATATTGTTAGAAAAATCTTGTTAACGAATAATTTGATAGAGCTGATCCTACAAATATTGTTCAATATGATGGTGTAAAGAAATTATCCTTAAAAAAAAAAGTTATTAGTATTTTTAAATCAACCCTGTATTGAGGGATTCTGGAAAAGGCTCCTCCTCCATAGTTAAAATATACTAATATCATCTCAACCGTTAGCGTAATTTTACACGAAATTGTGAACTTGTTGGCTAAGTTTGCTGACCTCGCAAAATATCGATATTGTTTCATTGTGGCGACGTCATCGATAAAATGTTGTTCTAGAGCTCTTAATAAACCACATGTTGCTGAAGTCGTTATTAAATAACTTAACATTGGTAGAAATTGCATCAAATATGCTTCGCTTTCCTCCTGTTATGACATTTGTTTTAATATTCGACAGTCAATTCGCGGCAAAGAGAAATTTAAGTCCACGCACAGCCTTTCCCGGGCTTTTTCTTATACTAACTTCCAACAATTCTCGTTATATTTCAACCATTTTCCACAAAACCTTGACAAATTATACAGGTATCTAAACCTTCCTCATGAATCACTCTATTTTTTTTTTTGAAACCACATGAAACTCCGTTCAGTAGTTTTTGAGTTTATCGCGAACAGACAGACGGGGCAGATGAGTTTGTTTTATAATATGGTGATAGTGATGAGAGGTATGGCCTAGAAGGCGCTCCGTCTTTGGGATTTTTCATACAAAAATATCATCACTTTTACTACTGCCACCTATGTTTATTAAATTCAGTAAATATACAATACATAATTATTAATTGTTGTCTCTTTCAGTAATTATATCATAGTGAGATGTGCTATATCGCAACACGAAATAAGGCATACCTATTATTTCCTTCAAAAACATTTTGTCGGCTTAGAGCGCAAGTGCACGATTCTACTGAAGTGTTTTGTAATTAAAAATTTTGCTCGCTAGCTGGCCTACGTATATTAAGAAGTTAAATGTCTTTTGTTTCGCGGCCTACAATGTCTCGATGTCAAACAATATAATTATGCAGAGTAACTTGCCCAAGCAAGTGGCATTACCATACCTATTTTGTAACACCTAGTTAGGTGGGTATTGCGAATCTACATGTGCAGTCCACTCCTTTGGAGTTATGTAACTCTACAGCCTCTACATTATCATCTCTAATACTTCTGATTTAAAGCTTTAGATTGTCACGTTTAAATGGTTATCGCAAGTTATGTCTTAGATCGCGTTGTATAATGTTGTCCTGCTTTCTAAAGGGGCAAAAAATAATTTATAGATTTTCAATGATCTCAATAATTATTATAGCAGATAACTTTATCTATATTAATAAAAGAGCAGGGTGTTTTCTAGGAATCACGATACAGCAAAAACCATATTACGTACAATCTTGAAATTTGGAACCAACATTATTTAAATAGTCTAGGTGAACAATAAGAACGGATTTTTCGAAATTCCATACCTAAGTGGGTCAAATGGGCTCCCAAAGTTTGTATGGAAAAAAAATTTTTTTTCTTCACACGGACATGAAACTTTGTAAGTGTACTAAGCAAAAGAAATAAAGAAACACGTGTATCACACTTTTTGAAAATCGACCCATATTGGGATTTTAGCCTGGTTTTTGAGTATGCAACGCGGAAAAAAATTTTCATACTGCATTGCTGAAACTTTGCGAATACATTAATCAAATTGTAGCAATCCAAGTGCAAATAATCATTTTTTGAAAATCATCTCGTAAAGGGGTTCAATTGGGGTCCAAAAAATGTTTCTCGACCTACAGTCATAAAACTTAGTTTATATATTGCACACAAGAATCTAAGAAACTTATTTCCAGCATTTTTCAAAAAAACTACCCCTAAGGTTTTTTAATGGGGTTTCAAAGTTTGCACAAAGAAGGATTTCCATTTCATCCTATAATGCAGCTAGAGTAACGAAACTCGGTAAATAAACTCAATACAACGATTGAAAAAACTAATTTTGATCATTTTTGTAAAATCAACCCCTAAGTGGGTCAAATGGGCTCCCAAAGTTTGTATGGATAAAAGAAAATTTTCGTCACACGGACATGAAACTTTGTCAGTGTACTAAACAAAAGAAATAAAGAAACACGTGTATTAGAACTTTTTGTAAATCGACCCTTAAAGGGGTTTTAACATGGTTTTTGAGTATACAATGTAAAAAAAAAAACATACTTACTGCATTGATGAAACTTTGCGAATATATTTGTCAAATTATAGCAATCTATGTGTAAATAATCATGTGTTGAGAATCAACTCCGAAATGGGTCCAATTGGGGTACAAAAAATGTTTTTCGACCTACAGTCATAAGACTTAGTTTATATATTGTACTCAAGAATCTAAGAAACCCGTTTCCTGAATTTTTTGAAAAACAACCCCTAAGGTCATATCAAGGGGTTGCAAAGTTTGCACAAAGAAGGATTTCCATTTCATGATATGATGCAGCTAGAGTAACGAAACTCAGTAAATAAACTCAACACAACAATTGAACAAACTTATATTGAGCATTTTTGTAAAATCAACCCCTAAGTGGGTCAAATGGGCTCCCAAAGTTATTACGGATTTTTTTTTCATCACACGGATAAGAAATTTAGTCAATGTACTAAGCCAAAGAAATTATGAAACACGTGTATCAAATCTTTTTCAAATTCGACCCGTAAAGGGGTGTTAGCATGGTTTTTGAGTATGAAACGCGGAAAAGAATATCATGCTGCATTGATGAAACTTTGCGAATACATTTATCAAACTAAAGCAATGATTGTATAAATAATTATTTTTTGAAAATCAACTCTTAACGGGGTCCAATGGGGGTGCAAAAATGATTGTCGACCTACTGTCATAAGACTTAATTTATGTGTTGCTCACAAGAATCTAAGAAACCTATATCCGGCATTTTGCAAAAACCAACCCCTATGATCATTTAATGGAGTTGTAAAGTAAAGTACACGTAAAACGATTTCCATTTAATGCTATAATAGAGCTAGAGAAACGAAACTCGGCACATAAACTCAATATAAAAATTGAATAAACTAATTTTCAGCATTTTTCGATAATCAACCTCTAAGTGGGTCAAATGGGATCTCAAAATTTGTATGGAAAACATTTTGTTTTCACCACACATACGCGAAATGTCAACGTACTAAACATAAGAAATGAAAAAACACGTGTATCACAACTTTTTGAAAATCGACCCTTAAAGGGGTTTTAACATGGTTTTTGAGTATACAACGTAAAAAAAAAGTAAGTATTACTGCATTGATGAAACTTTGCGAATATATTTATCAAATTATAGCAATCTATGTGTAAATAGTCTATGAAAATCAACTCCTAAAGGGGTCCAATTGGGGTCCAAAAATGTTTTTCGACCTGCAGTCATAAGACTTAACTTAAGTATTGCACACAAGAATTTAAGAAACCCATTTCCGGCATTTAGCGAAAAACAACCCCTAAGGTCATATAATGGGGTTGGAAAGTTTACACGTAGAACGATTTCCATTGAATGTTATAATGCAGCTAGAGTAACGAAAATCGGTACATAGACTCAACAAAACAGTTTAACAAATTTATTTTCACCATTATTCAAAAATCAACCCCTACGTGGGTCAAATGGGGTGTCAAAAATACCATGAAAAAAAAAAATTCATACACGAAACTTTATCAGTGTACTGATAAAAAACACGTGTATCACATAATTTTTTTAAATCAACCCTTGAAGGGGTTTTAGCATGGTTTTTGAGTATCAAGCGCGGAAAGGAAATCATGCTGCATTGATGAAACTTTGTGAATAAATTGATCAAGTTAAAGCAATTTAATTATTTTGAAAATCAACCCCTAAAAGGGTCTAATTGGGTCCAAAAAATATTTTTTTGTCCTACAGTCACAGGACTTATTTTATGCATTGCACATAATAATCTAAGAAACTTATTTCAGGCATTCTTCAAAAAACAATCCCTAAAGTCATTTTATGAAGTTGCAAAGTTTGCATGAAGAAGGATTTTCATTTTAGCTATAATGATGCTACAGTCACACAACTCATTAAATAAATTCAACATAACAACAAACAAATTTTCTGCATTTTTCGGAAATCAACCCCTAACTGGGTCAAATAGGGTATCAAAGTTTGCAAAAAAATATTTTTCATCACAGGGACACAAAACTTAGTCATCAAAAGAAGTTGAGAAACACGTCTGACACATTTGATTTGAAAATTAACCCTTGATTGGGTTTTAGCTCGGTTTTTGAGTATGAATTCGGAAAACCGATGACTGATAACTCTGCGGATGCATTTATGAAATTAAAGAAATCCATGTGCAATTTTTTTTTTTTGATTCCCAAAAGGGATTAATTGGGGTCCAAATCCTTTTGTTTTACCCTACGGTCACAAGACTTATTTTATATATTGCACATAATAATCTAAAAAACCTGTTTCCTGCATTCATCGAAAAATAAAACCCCTAAGATCAATTAATGGTTTCAAAGTTTTCATGCAGAAGGATTTCCATTTAATTTATAATACAGCTACAGTCACGAAACTCGGTAAATAAACTCAACACAACAATTTAACATACTAATTTTCAGCATTTTTAACGGACTTCAAAAAAGGAGGAGGTTCTCAATTTGTCTGTACATTTTTTTTTCTATGTATGATCGCGCATGATTCTGGCAATTATGAACCGATTTCAAAAAATCTTTCTGGTACGGATAGGCCACTCCACTGATTGGGTCCCATAAAAAAAAATACTTAGGAATAAGCTCCTGAAAAAACAAAAATAACAAAAATACAATAATAAATAAATAAATATAAAAATATAATAAAATATAATAACTCAGAAAAAACTGTAGGAATGCCTAAAAGACGATATTTCTATCGCATTATAAGGACGAAAGTGGTCAAACTCTGGCAAATACGAGTATTTACCAATTTCAATAATTCTTTTATATGCGAAAGAAGGAACCACTGTAATGAATATGTATAAATTTTATCACAACTAGATAAGAACTTCCTGGATAACCATGGTTGATGTGGAGGAATTTATCTGGTAAAAAAAAGAATATATACAGACGAATTGAGAACCCTCTCCTTCTTTGAAGTCGGTTAAAAAAACATGAAACTGATGTTCTCCGTTACATTACTCTGACAAATATGAACCGATTTCGATGATTCTTTTTTTATTCAAGGGAGTAAACTACTGTAATGATTTCATGCAAATTTCATTAGGACCGGATAGTGTTCCTGAAGAAAATATACACAGTAGGTACGTCAACATCAACTTCAATAACACTTATAATAATAATAATATCTTGGGACAATTCACACACGGTCATCCGATCCCAAACTAGGCAGAGCCTGTACTATGGAAACCAGACAACTGACCAGACTAATACTTATATACTTTTTGTTTTGTAAATACATACTTAAATAGATAAACAACACCCAGACACTTGGCGGGAATCGAACCCACGACCCATCGGTTAGCAGGCAGGGTGTCTGACCACTAGACCAACGGGCCCGTCAAACTTAAATTATTTTATGCTTTTTAGTGTTTTTGAAGTTGGTTCATTTTTTTTGTTGTGTCGTGTGCAATGTTTTATTTGAAAATCAACCCGTGGGACAAATGAGGTACCAAAGTTTGTATGTAAGAAAATATTTTTTTCAGACACGAAACTTTGTCAGTGTACTCATCAAAAAATTGAGAAATACGTCTAACACATTCGTTTTGAAAATCACCCTTAACGGGGTTTTGGCACGGTTTTTGAGTATTGAGTATACGCGAAAAAAAATTCATGCTGCACTGATTACACTGCGGATACATTCGTCATATTGAAGCAATCCATGTTATTTTTTCAAATTAACCCCTAAAAGCGTTCAATTGAATTCCTTCCAAAAAATATTTTATTCCTACAGCCACATGACATATTTTATGTACCTACTGCATACAAGAATCCCTAAAGTTTGCGTGAAGAAAGATCTCCATTTAATGCTATAATGCAACTATGGTAACGAAACTCAGTGAATGAACTAAACAAAACTGTTGAATAAACTTATTTCCAGCATTTTTCGAAAATCAACCGCTAAGGGCATCTACCAATGGGGTTACGAAATGGTTTCCACTTAACAACCTCATATGTTTTTTAATGGAATTGCAAAATAAGTACAGTATCTTTTTAAACAAAGAAGTAAATATTTAAGAATGTTTTGATTAGATCAGAGTTAATAAAAGTGTGAAAATATCGAAATCGATCAGTCGAAGATCGGACCAACAATAATAACTAAGTAGACCTGAGGGTACATCGGCATAATTGTGACATAAGGACATTCAACATCTCAGTTCTCCCGTGACTATGGGTGCTGCAAAACATTGGAAACGTCGGGATAGAAAAAGCTAAAATAAACCGCTATTAAATCCGTAAAAAGTAGTTTGATTTCAATGTGTAATATTCGCGTAAGTAAAAGACAATAAGCTTACTATTTATGAAGCTGGCTTCAAAATACAGAAACGGTAAATGTTGTCCTTGAAAACTTGGAATGCACGATATCAAAAAGATTATCAATGCCTAAAGGATTAATGGAAATCCACAAATACATGGACGATAGATTGGTAAGTAACAATTTATTACGAACGTTTTAACTAACGCGAATGCTACACATTGAAATCAAACTATGATTTCAATGTGTAGCCTTCGCGTAAATAAAAGACAACATTAGTGTAAACAATATTTTAAAAAACCTCGATCCATAATTCTAAACACGTTTGAGTAACAAAGAAAACGCGGGCGAAGCCGCGGGCTACTGCTAGTTACTTTATAAACTGTTTAAAAAAAAAACCGACTTCAAAGTAAATTATCTAATAAACTATTTAAAAAAAATAAAAACCGACTTCAAAGTAAATTATCTAAAAAGCATAAAATAACGAAAATATATTGAAGTCGGTGCTAGCACATCATGTTCACTAACACTAGCACCAGCTGACACCGACTTCAATATATTTTAGTTATTTTATGCTTTTTAGATAATTTACTTTGAAGTCGGTTTTTATTTTTTTTTAAATAGTTTATTTAACACTTTTTAGTGACTTATTTTACCAAAATAGGTATCAGCACTATCACGCAACTCGAACGTCTACGTTACAATAACTTACTGAAAACATAAAAAGTTTATATCTCTTAAACTACTGGACCGATTTTCATGAAACTTATTCTCTACCCTAAGTTGAAAAATACTCTAATTATTGCAAAAAGAATTTTCAAAATCGGACTTGTAGTTTCTGAGAAATCCGTGGACAAACCTGCATACATACATACATACATACATACATACCTACATACATACATACATACATACATACATACACTCATAAAATTTGGTAAATTTGTTTAGAAGCCCACATAGACTAACATCTATTAATATTACGCATTTTTTTCAATATTACATACATACGCGTCGAATAGAGAACCTTCTTTTTGAAGCCGGTTAAAAAGCATAAAATAACGAAAATATATTGAAGTCGGTGCTACCGACTTCAATATATTTTCGTTATTTTATGCTTTTTAGATAATTTACTTTGAAGTCGGTTTTTATTTTTTTTTAAATAGTTTATTTAACACTTTTTAGTGACTTTCATTTAACCAAGATATGTATCAGCACTATCACGCAACTCGAACGTCTACGATACAGTAACTTACTGAAAATATAAAAAGTGTATATCTCTTAAACTCCTGGGCCGATTTTGATGAAATTTGTACTCTACCCTAAGTTGAACAATACTCTAACTATTGCAAAAATAATTTTTGAAATCGGACTTGTAGTTTCTGAGAAATCCGCGGACAAACCTACATACATACATACATACATACACTCATAAAATTTGGTAAATTTGTTTAGAAGCCCACATAGACTAACATATATTAATATTACGCATTTTTATTAATATTACATGCATACGCGTCGAATAGAGAACCTTCTTTTTGAAGCCGGTTAAAAATGAATTTTCCTAGAATTTAATGACGACTAGACGATCTTTAGTTTTAGCTAGTGTAGAAAGCCTAACGTAGAATCAACGGTTTGGCCGCATTATATGTTCCGGCTTAAAGGGCACTGTGTAGCTGAAAAAAATACTAAGCTCAAGACTTAATATGTGTCTAATGTCTCAGGTATTGAGCGGGAGTATAATGCAACTGTTCAAGGGCAGGCGCCTTGCTTACGACCAGGCAAAAGTCTCCCTAGTCACTATACCACCGACACCCTACGATGGCCCCTCTGATGCCTGTCTCATTTCTTCGCTGTTCGCTTCGCAGTTACTGATGACTATGTTCAAAGCTGAGTCTTAAATAATAAGAAATAAAGCCACCTAATGTATCACCAATTCGCAAAGTACCACAGTGGGTATATAAATAATAGAAACACAACGAAAAAAGGCTCTAATCACACACACAAACAAGAGCCGCTATAGGAGCTTGCTACTGTACAACTGATACTCAACTAGACTTAACTATCATTGCTGTCTTTAAGCTTCTTTTAGTTCGAGGTGTAATGGAACAGTATATTTATTTCAAACGTAGTTGCCTACTTTCACGAAAGAACGAGAAGACAACACAAACAAGCCTACAGCTTCCAATTAATTTGCATACTTAATTATATCTCGAGTTTATGGATAAAGGATTTATGTTGTACAAAAAAAAACGTTCTAGATTCAAATTTTAATTCTAATAATAAGCAGGTGATAGATTTTACTGTTTTAAAAAGGATAGGATAGTTTTGGGTTACTTGTGTATGAAGCCATAGAAAGCCGACACACGCTCCCTGTGTGGCCAATATTGATTCAAGTGCGCTTCCTATGTTCGTGCATAGTACTCGTATGTAGAGCGGCTTCGAGCTTTGACATCACAGGCGACTGTAAAATATCGAATTGACATAGGTGCAACCATCGTCAATGGGTGCAACTAGGAAAATATAACCAAACTTGTAGTGTCGTTATCGCGATGTTCATTTTTTCCGATATTAATAATGTTTTATTTTTTTTATCATAGTCCAATGACTCCATTTACTATCATTATTTTGTTTAAGCTTTTTAGTGAAGAGACAAATTGAACGTCACGCGAGGGTAAGCGACAAGTCTGCTTATGGATAGCTGCTGTAAACTCATAAACTGTTCTTCGTCACCTAACATTAGTTATTCAGTCTCATATAGCCTGGTTGGAATTACAAGTGACAAAGCTCTTCTCACAGGAACAGCAGAATATCTGACAATCAATGAAATCCTCGCACAAGAAACCTACGATCTAAAAATAGTCTCTATTCACAATTATAATAAAGTATTTAATTAGAGAAAGTATATATATTCCAATTATCTTCTTAACTTTAGTTTATTATCTTAACTTTAGTTTATTGGTATTTAAACTGAGTATCTTCGAGCTTCGTAGGGCACGCAAAAAGTCGGTCCCGGTTGTTGCCATCTAGATTGAAGTCATTAGGCCATGCCAGAGACCTACTTATGGGCTACTTGAACAACTTTGACTCTAGGTTGCCTACTAACCAAACGGTACTATCGCGGACACGAACGGTGTACTAGTTTTCAATCAAAATCGTTTGAACAACGTTACGTGCGCTTACCCCGCTCGCACGTATTTTGGGAAGGTTCGTGCAAGCGATTTTGTCCTTAATTAAGCTAAAATCATGCTAAATAGAATAAAATACAATGAACTTTCAAGTTAAAAAACTTTATGTAACGAAATACGCAAGTCGTCCATTTCAGAGGCGTAAATTCCGTTCTAATTATTGGGATGATAGGAGCCTTTGTTCTTACATAATTGACTATTGAATATTAAGAGGCGATGCGGGATTGCGTAAAGGTTGCTGTAACGATACATCACTTTCTCCTTATAGATATCGGGCGTTGGATTTATTTGGGTCGTCTTGACTCATTGCTCGGCTTATGTATGCTGATAGCAGCGAGCACTTTAGAAAGGTCATACGATCTAGGACACAATTCTTACACGTGTCCTTTTAAAGGTCTATCCTTACTTGATTAGGCTCCATTTCTCGGCATATGATTCGGCCAGAGCAATATGATTCAAATTGTAGTCATAAAATTAAACAATTCTAATATCTAAAGTTTTAAACAAGATACTTAGGTAAGTACTACATATTTTCGAGACATAAGGGTGAAAATTAATAAACTTTATTATGCTGTTAGGATTTTGGGTAAAAAATATAAAGGTACCTACTTACCTTAATTAGTTTCAGATTTAATTGAGGACTACTAGGCAATTTGGTTATAATGTCCTAGATCCAGATACAACAAGCCAGATAGATCCCATTGTTTAGAAAGGTCTAGGAGACCATATATGTCATGAACGTGATAGATGAGTTTAGACGTATTCTCCATACGGACCAAGTAAGTTTGGTAAATCAGTCACGTCTTATGAATAAATTCTATTCTATCCTATCAACCAAATAATGGATTTTTTTAAATCGTTTTTCGTTTGCATGATGATTCATATAAATGAATCTTAATGAATCTTATATGTTTACATCCAGATAGGTACTATCATCGTAGTATCAGATATTTAAAGCAGTAGTGTGTAAACATCGCAGTTCCTATTAAAGAACAAGAAATTAGTTTTGAGACTTAGGGATCTATTACATCTGATGGATGATCTGTCGAGCGTATCATCGGTCCCTTATATTCGGTCGTATTAGACCTGTCACATTACGCATCTAGTCAGTTTCTGCGTTTAGTGTGATAATTCATTTCAATATGGAGCCCATCGAAATAACAGCTATTTGGGAAGCGTTTGAACAAGATTATAGAAGGAAAATACGACGTTGGGTGCATCATTTAAATACTAAAAGAATATCAAGTGGCCAATTTCATTGTCTATATGCAAGTATACAATGCGGTGACGGAAACGGAACAGACGCTGTACGCTCGACGCACTTACGCATCATCGGTTCTGTGTGTAAGGTTAAATGTTTTATTATAAGTATATTTGTCCGTTCTGGTGTTACGCGAAGCGAAAGAATTCCGTTGGATGTGCTAGAACCTTTAAAAACTAATGTCGTAGGTGAAGAATGATAGTGCTACGCAAATGTCCATGGGTCCATGGGCATGTGTTTCACTAACCATAAAGTGAAGGTCTCACTTGTTTTGCTCGTAAGTTATTTACGTTAGTTAATAAAATATTATAGGTACATAGTTCTAGGGTATGAAAGTGATGCTACATCTCATAGTGGTCTAGGAAAGCCCTTTGCCACACTTCGCTTCGCTTCGTTCTTTTAGTAACTAATATTTTCACGAAATTAAATTGAAAAATAATTTAGTACGTACATAAATGAAACACGTGTTATAGGAGTGCCTCTGTGCCTATCCTATTTTTTGTTTCAAGGTAGTCCAAGCACAATACAAAATTAATGTTCCCTTTACGTGTCGTCGTAAACCACACAACCCACAAAAATTCTCTACGCAAGAAAAGAAAAACTCCAGCGAAAAATTTTTCGGCCCAAAAATATCTGTAGCGGAATTATGTTTCGGCGTTTATTATTACGTCTTGTGATTTAAGTTGAAGGATTGCCAGTATCTGTGTCATTCATTTTTTCATGCTAGTAAAAGTTAATGTTAACCATCTGTTTCTTTGGTGCTTTTCCCATAATGTATTGGCGGATGGCATTAAAATATATAGTACAAACGTAATTCGTATAAGTACAAATCACTAAGTAAGTAATTCCGATTTCGGTTTTTGTATAACTTCTGCATCATGAATATGTTTTCTAATTTTCTATTTATCCGATAAATCTTTACACTTCAGAGACGACAATATCCACTACTCTTTCAAACCAATAGTTCTCTCATATTATCGTAGTGAATGACGGTTTCTCGATCCCGCGGTCGAGTGCTCGAGTTAATACGATACCATGTGCATGCATCGAGTCATCTATTTAAATTGCTTGATAGAGATAGTGGTATGTGTAATTACATAAAGTTAATTAGATTTGTTTGAGTGAAACATTTATCCTGCAAACGAATAGAAATCAATATGTCAAACGTTGTTTCCATTAACAATCATTCATCATCAATTAGGTCTTAACTTACTTAAGCATATGTACAGAGATTTTTGTATCATCATCATGGTCGGACAACGTCCTGCTGATAAACTTTCCCTTTGGAATGCCACAATGAACGACAATGGGCTATTTCCATCCATCTTTTGCCTGCGACTTGCACAATTTCGTCAGTCCACCTAGTGGGAGGTCTGCTTACGCTGCTGCGTCTTCCGGTTCATGGTCGCCACTCAAGAACCTTTCTTCCCCATCGGTTATCGGTTCTTCAAGCGATGTGGGGATGTGGTGCGTATGTGGCTGCGTCCTCATTACTATGGACAAAGGCTGAATTTTTCATAAATCACTGAGCTTTTTTATTAGCAGTAAGGTCGTAAAATTGATGACTAAATAGAACTTAATTCTAATTTTAGTGTTGGCACGAAAACTACGAGATTATTAATGGCCAGAAAAACCACTCACTTAGCAAGGTCTACGTGGCTCATTGTAAAAGGTGCGTCAAGCGAACATCATTAATTCGCCATTCTAGGAGATTCTTTCCACGCATCCCGATTAAATTGGATTTATGTCATTAGGAATTGAACTTCATTGGTCGACACCACTGCAGAACGACAAATCGTATAACCACACAATGACTAATTACGTGTTTATAAGCCCTAGAGTATCGCTCCCGTCGCATCCGCGTTTTTGTTGCGTCGCCATTCATGGCAGAGAACATTGCCTATTGTCCTTAGTGAGATGCCGACCGGGTTAAATGCTGTTCTTTACGGCTTTGACGAGTTCCTTTTAAAACGAATCGGTCAGTACCCTAAGCGTATATAGAAGCCTCTATTCATTTAATATTCGCAATTCACAGCATGAACGCATAGGGATTACTTAAAATTAACATAATAGGTAGATACAGGAAACATTTTTATTATTATTATTTCCTTACCTTTTTTAGGGTTCCATACCTAAAAGGTAAAAAAGGAACCCTTATGGTGAGACTTTATCTGTCAGACAGTCTGTCTGTCACACCTACATATATATTTCAGGAAAGTTTTAGATCTTACTTAGCCAACCTCATCGCAAGTGAAAAAAAAATATTTTAATATGTTTATATAATAATTATGGGTAATATTATCTATATTTTAGAGGAAAAATAAAATGATTCTACTTAGTAGTACAGTTTTTTAGTAATTTTGGGGTTTGTTTTTTTGCTACCTGAGGTGTTAGACGAATAGTAACATAACTTTCAAAGGTCCAAATATGGTATGGAACCCTCGGTGCGTGAGTACGACTCGCACTTGATCGTTTTTTTTTATACTTCCAAGATGGCAAGGCGACCCACTTGATGGAAAGCAGTCACCGCAGCCCGTAGACGCTAGCAACACCAGAAGAATCGCTGTCTTTGTGTCCGGTAATTTCACCAGCTACAGTGCCCTTCACACCGGAACACAGCCATGTTTACACACTGCTGCTTGGCGGCAGAATATTCCTTGGTTCCTTACACAAGGATATATATGCATGCATATATTGTCTAATAAAAATACATATGTGTAGAAAGAGTTAGTGCATCTATTTAAATAATAAGTTCAATAATCACAAAGACATTCTGAAAATTCACTCAGCCTTGGTAGACCTCAGTTGCCATTTTTTTAAGATATATCAATTGGTGTATCAAATGAAAGGCCTCTATGAGAAGAGTACCTACATTATTACACAATACACGTCATGTTAGTGTAGGTAAGTACATATAACGAAACTTAAGTCCGTTTGAATGATAAAAATACTTACCTATAGCACCTAGTACTTATAGTACCTGTTAAAAATGTTAACGCTTAAAAGGTGTTTTGGCGAAATAGAATTGTGAGCGACTTTATTTTTTACGAAATCAATTCGCGATTGCCTAAATTCTGCAGCTTTCACGTCTTACCTATATCTTTTGCAATGATAAAACCTGTACATAGAGAACAGATTGTGTATCGCAGTTTCAAGTTTAAGTGAAATTGAATCTATCGTGACATAAAATGCGAGATTGTAAGGCGCTATTTATTTTTATTTATTTCGTGTACTTATTTCATATTTACCACAACAATGGCAGTATAACCTCAAAGTTCTAACGGTACTCCATCAGTCATTTTGGGGGTCGTGAATGGCAGAATATCCATTAGAGATTTCCTTTTCATTGCTTTCACGGCGGGGTACTGTGTACCGCCATATTGGATTTCATAGAGTTCCCACTTTTTTTTCGCTTACGGCTCTCTAGTGCCGCTTTTTCCGCTGCATATTTCATTCATTCAATGTTCATTATGCCGCAACTTGAAGTTATGAAATTGAAAAATGTTCTTGTTTGGTTTTGAGTGAGTTTCAAGGATAAAATAAATGCAGTAAGTATCAAAAGGACGATTTAAATAGGTACACATTCTCTCTGGGGCGATAAGTGGCAAAATAAATAAATAAATAAAATGAAGTTCAGTAATTTTGCTAGATCGTTCCTTTGATACGGATTATATAAATGCCTCTTAAACTATTCATATCAATTATAAACGTTACTGATATTCTTCAATGATATTCTAGACGTTTTTTGGATTCAGGTAGGTATAGTTAACTTTATCACCGCTTGCTATTTATTATAAGCTGTTCGAATAGGCAATTGAGATATCTGTAAAAGACTTTTTTTGTCATTATAAACTAGTGCTTGATGCATTCCCACTTGATGGAAACGGGGATGCAATCGATGACTGTAAATCACAATAGTTATTAAAAGCCTATTCACTCTAGCCTAGAAGACGCCCACATTAATCTCGAATGGCAAAACAGACGCAGGCAAACTATTATATTCCTTAGATGTATGCATTATAGATGAAGTAGCTTTCGATAGTCCTTAGTCTTCCTTAGGGAAGAAGCTAATCGTTTAGTCCGGCCTAATGTGATATTCACGATATTTGCCGTGCATCTTGTCACGTAACGGTTGGTTTAAAGTAGGGTAGAGAGAACCCGGAGACCGCTACTAAGATAGGTAAGTAACTAAGGGGAAGTAGCAATAAAGAATGAGAACTCAGGACTTACAATATAACTATAATTACAGATAAAAAACGTTACAGTTCTCTAACGACAGTTACGCAGTTCGTTTCACCGGGTCGGGAACGCGGACACTTATTAGCGTAAGATCACGTAACTTGCTTGCAAAGATTCCTGGGCGCAGGGAAGCCTGGCGGCGTGCCTTGATGGCACAACCGCAGCCAGGCCGTTGGACGCCGGCAGGTTTAGCACCGGCCACGACACTCAACCAGCAGGCTGGCCGATGAAAAAGGGGTGCGGGCGTTAGCACGCCACAGCAGCAGCACCCGTAGATATGTGGCCTCTGGCGTAGATAATGGCCGATTCCGGCTCAAGACCTGGTTAAGCTCGGCCTCCGGTCTTGCGACTCTAGGCTGTAGACCTTAGGCTTTCCACTCGTCTCCAGGCTCCAGACTAAGCCTTCCGATCCAAGACTTCAGACCCTCGACTTCCAACTCCGTTTTCAGACTGACGTTTAATTTTCCTCTCTCCACTTGACAGCTCCTTGTCTAAATTTAAATTTTTAATTTGAATTAAAAGTAAATACAAATATTTATAAAAAAGATGAGGTATGACAATGGAGGTTGATATGTGAGGAATGAAATGAGGTGATACACTACATTACCCCAAAAACCCAGAAAATTTTTTTTTTTACATATGAAAAATTTTGAGGTTTGTAATATCCTTGGCCCTTACATACATCAACTTTCAAAGTTCCACATACACTAGCACTTACAAAGGGAGGGGATATGGTTCACGGCTATATAAGTCCAATGACGCATACTCCACAAGGTATATTACTGGACCACGTCCTCAATGACCTAAGGCTTGTTTAGAGTGTAGTCAGCCGCACCATGCGATTAAGACCCTGTAAACAAGAACAATTATATACAATAGACTCATATGGCTTATTTAACGAGTTTGAGTACCGCTCGATTAGATTGTCTGAAAAGACTTCAGAATACAGACCTATCAGACACCATTCTTATTTCTGACTAAGAAGTAAGATAATTATAATACAGCAAACACATATGGCTTATTTACCGAGTTGTGTGCACCGCTCGGTGAAGGGAATGATGATAGGGGAAGTGAATAAAAAAAATAAGCCAAAAGAAGTTAAGAAACAAGGAAATGGAAGGTGCAGAATGAGGCGAGTGATATAACAATAGGATAACAGAACAGAACAAAGAAACAAAGAAAACATAAAGAAAAGAAAAAGCTAAAATATAAATTAAACGAGTAAAATAATAAATATAAAAGAAAACAATCAGAAAAACAATATATATAGAGTCTAGAGCCGAGGAGGATACAGGATTGTTAGTTACAATCTCAAGTCTTTAATGTGCCACTTCCCATCAGGTACATTTAAAGAATTCTGTGAGTCGTAGCCTTTATAGATAAAATAATTTAGAAGAGAATAATTTAGAAAAATAAGAGATTTTAAAAATAGATAAAGGGGATTGGTAAACCTATGATCGTAGCTAAATAGCTAGGCCACTAGACCTAAAAAAAAAAATGAGAGAGAATGAAGAATGATAAAGATAAGTAAGTTAAGATTAAGAATAGAGTAAGTTAAGATTAAAGATAGAGATAAGAGGTTAAAGATAAAAGATTAAAGATAAAAGATGATACTAAGGAGAAAAAAAAATATTCTTTTGTTTTTAAGAAACAAAAGAAAATTTTCTAAAAATAATGAAATAATAATGAAAATAATACTAACAATGCTACGCTACGATGCATAGGTTTAGATTAACAAGAAAAATAAAGAAGCAGAAAGTATGCCCTGGGATGCCTTGTCCAGTTGTAGGTTGGTTCAGCAACGGGTTCAGGGAGTTCAGGAATTTCAGGATGTTCAGGAGTTCAAGTAGTCTGAAAAATAAAAAATATATTAATAATAGAACGTACAGGCTACGACGTCAGCAGAATTATTATATTAGATTTATATTAAAACATAAATATTCTATATAAGTAGGCCAAAATATAAAGAGAACTACGGTGTTCTCTTAGAATTTTGAGAAAGGGGGGGGTTTCTTAATAGTAGGGCGCCAAATGTCACGTAACGGTTGGTTTAAAGTAGGGTAGAGAGAACCCGGAGACCGCTACTAAGATAGGTAAGTAACTAAGGGGAAGTAGCAATAAAGAATGAGAACTCAGGACTTACAATATAACTATAATTACAGATAAAAAACGTTTCAGTTCTCTAACGACAGTTACGCAGTTCGTTTCACCGGGTCGGGAACGCGGACACTTATTAGCGTAAGATCACGTAACTTGCTTGCAAAGATTCCTGGGCGCAGGGAAGCCTGGCGGCGTGCCTTGATGGCACAACCGCAGCCAGGCCGTTGGACGCCGGCAGGTTTAGCACCGGCCACGACACTCAACCAGCAGGCTGGCCGATGAAAAAGGGGTGCGGGCGTTAGCACGCCACAGCAGCAGCACCCGTAGATATGTGGCCTCTGGCGTAGATAATGGCCGATTCCGGCTCAAGACCTGGTTAAGCTCGGCCTCCGGTCTTGCGACTCTAGGCTGTAGACCTTAGGCTTTCCACTCGTCTCCAGGCTCCAGACTAAGCCTTCCGATCCAAGACTTTAGACCCTCGACTTCCAACTCCGTTTTCAGACTGACGTTTAATTTTCCTCTCTCCACTTGACAGCTCCTTGTCTAAATTTAAATTTTTAATTTGAATTAAAAGTAAATACAAATATTTATAAAAAAGATGAGGTATGACAATGGAGGTTGATATGTGAGGAATGAAATGAGGTGATACACTACAATCTCGTCGTCCGATGATAGAAGGGAATGGTGGAATCAAGTCATGAAATTGCTGCGCACACTTTCCAAAAGGTAACCTGTAGAATAGGCTTTATAATATAGCCTCCACTAAACCAATATTACCAATTTGCCACTGAAATGGGCTAAGGAAATTTCTAATCCCAATAACTGAAGGGGGTTGGTGGTTCATGTTTCTCTCTAGGCTTCTCAGTAGGCTTTACAGAACTGCAAGTTAAATACATAGTATGAATTTTGTCCCCAACACGTGCAATGATTTTAAATTAAGATCATTTACGTCAATGCTGGTGCACATGCGATGTTAATGCGACATACGTCTTTCACACGCCTCAGAACTAGGTTTTAATTCTTTTTCCGTTGAATGAACTTCGTAACTGTGAATAAATGCGATGCATCGTATGGTCCGATGATTTCAATGATCCCAAAATATGATGAGTAGAAAATATACTTTGTACAAAGACATTAGAGGTTAACCCCATTAACTACTTAGTACTTATATGACTATTTGATGTTACTGTTGCTTCATTGTCGTTTAGTTAAAAATATTTCAATTAGAATATAGAAATAAAATATTTTTGCAATGCTATTATTTTTACTTAGCTACCTACTCTTATCATCAGTGAAAGCAATAAGTTTAGAGCAATTTTTACTGAACCTATTCAAGTCATGACGTAAAATCTTCGGAATTAAAGTAGGAACAAAAATAATTTCATAACAGGGTGTGTTCTCCTGGCTTATATGACTACAGCGGGCAATTTTTAACAATATCAGCCATCTACGCGGGATATATTATAGTGTACAAGTGCTTGCCTCGCATAAACCGATGGGGTTGTCTTAGCCAGTAAGAAAGAACAGCACAAAGTTGTTGCTCCCCCCGGGATTCAAATCCGCGACCTCCGGTTTGCAAAGCTAGCGTTTTCCGACTGCACTACACATACAATTAACAAGCATGAACTATAGTGATGTAATAGAAACGATAGCAATTAAAATGCAAACATGGACTTCATCCTCGTTACCTACAAACCATCATCAAAGACAACCAATCAAACTTTTAAGTAGGCAGATGTAGATAAAACAGGAGTTCCGTGGCCCACCCTTCGCGGTTTCGAGTTCACGAGCCAGCCGCCTCGCCGGTCGCGCACGCTGTTGCCTCAAGCAAGAGAAGCCCGGGGCTCGACCAAGCGAGGCGACGACGCGGGGCGAAGCGAACTGCGACTTCGAACAATCAGTTGGAAACGAAATATCGTCCTATCAGAACGTCTGGTTCGCGCGCGCGCACGCGATTCTAAGTTATTCTCTTCGTCACACACTTGTGACTGTAAGTGGAGTGAAACATTATGAAAATCAAAAGAAATTGTTAGTACAAAGCGATTACTGAGTGTCGTGTCATCTAAGTTTGCGTATAGGATCTTCCTGTCAGCATTGTGAAGCTTCGCGCCACGAGTTTTGTTTTTGTTTGCGCGGCTTGTGCCGGTGCACTAATTGCTGTTTGCGGAGGTAAGTAACTCGTATTTTTTTTCTTATAATTGCTAATGGATTACGTTGTTAGATTTCTTTAATTATCTGTGATGATAATTGTAAATTGCGCGTAGTTTCTAAAAGCTAACAGCGAAGCGGCATACAAATCGTTGAAGCGTCTTCAAATTCTGTAGTCTGTTGCTTGAAGAGGCTTAGTGTCTATGTCTATTGTATTAGTTTTTTGTGGTCTGTATGCATTCGTGCATCATTACAGTCCATTTTTTTAATCGACCACAAATCATTCATCCCTGTAGACGGGCTATAAAAAACTACCTTTTGCGTGTTCGTGTCTATCGAGCCGGCTCATCCGCCGACTTGAAACCAGTTCTCGGCCAGATGATAGTTTGTTATTATTTTTTTTGCCCCGAGCTGGCATCCAGCGGTCCGGTATCGAGATATGGCATCAAAACTACCATCTTACGCTAAAGTTGATAAATAAATTAGTTTTAAGTTTGAGATCGAGGTTCTAATTCCTAATTTCATAAAAAGCTTTTCTTGTTAACCGGGGTAAAATAAATGTTCTTTTTAACCGACTTCAAAAAAGGAGGAGGTTCTCAATTCGTCTGTATATATATATTTTTTTTCTATGTATGTTCGCGCATAACTCTGGCAATTATGAACCGATTTGAAAAAATCTTTCTTCCATCCATTCTTTAATCCGTTAATTGGGTCCCATAAAAAAATTATTGCTTAGTAAAAAGTAGTTCCTGAAAAAACAAGAATGGTGACTGCGCACTGAGAGCTGCAAGAAAGCCTATATAGATGACGTTTTAGTCGCTTTTAAGGACAAAAATGGTCATAACTCTGGCAAATATTTACCAATTTCAATGATTCTTTTTTTATTCGAAAGAAGAAACCACTGTATTGAATCTGTATGAATTTTATTACAACCGGATAAGAACTTCCTGGAGAACCATGAACGATGTGGAGCAATTTATCTGGTAAGAACCATAAAACTGATGTTCTCCATTACATTGCTCTGACAATTATGAACCGATTTCGATGATTCTTTTTTTATTCGAGAGAGTAAACTACTATGATGATTCCATGCAAATTTCAGTACGACCGGATATTTTTTTCTGAAGAAACATGAATTATGTAAAACTATGTATACGATAATGTAATCATAACCTACCTAGATAATTTTACGGTTTTCAATGGTTCAATCTTTATATATGAAAATATCACTAAAAAGTTTAAAATAAAATCTTTTAAAAAAAAAATTGAACCGACTTCAATATCACTGAAAAGTATAAAATAATTTAAATATTATTGAAGTTGGTGCCAAATATACACAGCAGGTACGCTAACACCAACTTCAATAATATTTAAATAATTTTATACTTTTCAGTGATATTGAAGTCGGTTCAATTTTTTTTTAAAGATTTTATTGCCAATAAACCTTCTAGGTTACGTACGTACATTATAAAATTCTCGGGTTATGTCATTCTTAAAACCAAATAAAATCTTTTTAAATTTTTTTTTAAAAAGATTTTATTTTAGACTTTTTAGTGATATTTTCATATATAAAGATTGAACCATCGAAAACCGTAAAATTATCTAGGTAGGTTATGATCACAATATCGTCTACATAGTTTTACATAATAGGCATGATGACTAATTTTGAAAAAATATTCTATTATGTACTTACAGGTATACTATTGCCGAAAATATACATATTTTTGTATTAAACTTACAATTAATAGCATTATTTTCAATTATAAAATTACAGTTTGAATTTAGTTCCAAAACGAAGGCTGGTGCATGCCGCCATTTTGTGACGTCAGTCCGGTGAAAACATCTGTCCATCTGTGGGCTTTATTAGAGAAATAGAATTATTTTATTCAATTTTTACAAGAACCTGAAAATGAATTCTAAATATAAGTATTGTGGTGTGCCTCTGTGTAAAAGCACGTCATTAAAAACCCCTGATAAGTTATATGTTTATGTTTCAAACCTGAAAACAATACGAGTTAAGTGGCTAACTCTTGCACGACGGGACCCTTCTGCAATAAGTCTAAATTCGTCGATTTATTTCTGTGAAGATCATTTTGATGTAAGTTATTTAGTTACTAATATACTATTATTAGTAAGATGTAAACCTACTAAATAATACAGGGTGTAAGAAACTATAATTGTTGAGGTTAGATTTTTTATCGTATACAGGGTAACAGACATTACAGTTTGTTACAGTTTGACAGTTGTTTGTTATACACCACCGGTATGGCGTCATTCACTCTGATTGGTATTTAATAAAAAATGGCGATTAGCTGAATTTTACTAATTTATTTATATAAAAATCACGAAAATCTCTCTATTATTATGCAAATGAGATTCATTTTTGCAATCAGTGCAATCTGTTCTAATACTTAAAACCACAGTTTAATTGGTACTGAGTTACAGTCATCATGCCTATTCATGTTTCTTCAGAAAAAATATCCGGTCGTAATGAAATGTGCATGGAATCATCATAGCAGTTTACTCTCTCGAATAAAAAAAGAATCATCGCAATCGGTTCATAATTGTCAGAGCAATGTAATGGAGAACATCAGTTTTATGGTTTTTACCAGATAAATTCCTCCACATCGTTCATGGTCCTCCAGGAAGTTCTTATCCGGTTGTAATAAAATTCATACAGATTTAATACAGTGGTTTCTTCTTTCGAATAAAAAAAGAATCATTGAAATTGGTAAATATTTGCCAGAGTTATGACCATTTTTGTCCTTAAAAAGCGACATAAAGTCATCGATATAGGCTTTCCTGCAGCTCTCAGTGCGCAGTCACCATTCTTGTTTTTTCAGGAACTACTTATTACTACGCAATATTTTTTTTATGGGACCCAATCAATGGATTGAAGAATGGATGGAAGAAAGATTTTTTCAAATCGGTTCATAATTGACAGAGTTATGCGCGAACATACATAAAAAAATATATAAATATATATACATACAGACGAATTGAGAACCTCCTCCTTTTTTTAAGTCGGTTAAAAAGAAAGTAAGTACCTATATGTAGGTTTGAGTGATGACACTAAAACAGTACTTGTTACTCTGCGACTTGCATCAGTGATGTCTATTACAGTAAGTCAATGACTTCATGTACCACAGTATCTACTTACCTGAGTTTTTTTTGTATGGTTGCGAACATGTTTTCACACATTGACTAGCTATTGTTTAGCTAACATTTTCATCCAAAATAATACTATTCCTCCAAGCTCTCTAAAATTATTTAATAAACATCACAGTGGATGATGTTGCAATTCCTGTGAACGACCACTTGCATTTCCAGAGCGTATGGTAGCTTAATAGGTAGGTACCACTACCACTGCTGAGTACTGATGTGATGACATGAGCTGGTTAGTAATATCTAACAATCGTACATACGCTAAATGTATCTACAATACAATTACATAGGTACCGTACCCACCCATGCACACCAATTTAACATTTTTCTCGATGATAAAAATTAAGGTATTTTTAAACGAAGAGTTTTTCTTTCCAGCTCATTCTCTCCATCGATGTGAATATTCAATTTCACGTTTACTTTACTTTTCGGATAATTCGATACCATTTACGAGTATTGATGTATCTTTCAGCTAAAGTGATTTCCCATCTCATCGGTGCGACGGCGACAGCTCGAATTAATTACCCTCAACGATCGGCTCTCTCGTATTAATTAAAACTCTGTCTTCACTACACTGATTAGTTTCCTTTAAGATAACGAATACGGGTACGCCTTACTTGGGATTAATACTAGAACGTTACTTAAACCAGATTTTGCGTAACTAGATAAGCTGTTGGGTACAGATGAAATTTATAGTGTTTTGATGTTTGCACGGGAGATAATAGTACGGATTCTGTTGTTTAAAACTATATTAATTTTGATCTGGATTATCTCTAAAGCTAACTTCACTAGTATAGACTGAACCTAATAAATTATAAAAATAATAAGTAACTGTGTTAATTATGCACATTAATTTGTGGACTTTATGTCTGTGATGTTTTTCTTCTATTCTTGTCTTGTTCACTTTTAGATAAAAGTGTAATGATATTAAAACTAATTAATTATTGACATCCGAAATAGATACCAATTATACTTAAGTTTGTGGAAATATTTTACGTTTACTTACCTACTGGATTTAACTTATCTTGAAAACTTGATAGCATATACAAGTGTTGGGAAATAGTAAATAACAGTATTAAACATGTATTAGATAATAAGTTATAACAAATTATTAGTATATTTATTACGTAGTAGCCTATTTCACTGATATGTTTATTTAACAGTAACATATAATTAACAATCATGTCGCACTCAAGTTTACATCAGTTGCTACCGATAACGTAAACATTTACATTACTATCGATCTAAGAATCAATAATTGCTCCCGCTATCGATATACCTATCTACCTAAACACATCCTTAATTATCTCAATATAAATAAATGATATGTAGTAAGTAACACACCTGTATTTATTACCATTGCTGTTTCTAGAACCATATCAAGCTTTTAATCTTTACCTTTTATTAGTGTTAGATCGATGGCGCTAGGTTAATAGCTCTATGTGAGGTGAAAATCGGGACAGATTTATCGATCACTAATAGAGACGTCGCTAAATTAGCCTTCACCAATAGTCACGGGGTTATAGTATCTTTGGCCAATAGTAAAATACTGCAGAACAGAGCTGACCAATCGCTCACAATTTGTTATCACCGAGTCGTGTACAAACTTATCGTGCTTGCGATATAGAATTACATCCCTCGGAGCCTATAAATCTTCATTCATTATCCTATAGACGCCAATGGTCTATAATGTACAAGATTCAGCTATAGACCAAAAACATGTACTTACTAATCGTTTCATAAATTTTATTTAACTTTATTCAGAAAGCCAAGTTTCTTACGTTTATTGCATCCAAAGTTATTCTTAGTCTAGTTAAGTAGATACCTGTATCACTGGTTCTAATCATAACCGTAGTAGGTATATGCGTTTTTGTTCATATTTTTTATAATAATAATATTTGGAGACCATCCACACACGGTCATCTGATCGCGAACTACAACAGCCCGTACTATGGAAACCAAGTGATACTAATACTACCTACATATTTTTCTTTTGTTAATACATAAGCACTTAAATTGACAAATAACACCCAGACAGATAGTTGGGAGGGAAGGGAACCCACGGCCTATTGGGTAGCGGCCAGGGTGTCTAAACTCTAACCACTAGACCAACAGGCCTGTCGCCCAACAACCATTTTCGTTAATTGTGTTGTGTTCTTATATTTTTGTCAAAACTGCTCTACAGTGTCATGCCCACAGTAAAACACTTATCACATAGAAAAAAAAATCGTAACCAATGAAAAAATAT
This sequence comes from Furcula furcula, assembly GCA_911728495.1. Classification (NCBI taxonomy): domain Eukaryota; kingdom Metazoa; phylum Arthropoda; class Insecta; order Lepidoptera; family Notodontidae; genus Furcula; species Furcula furcula. The sequence continues at coordinate 19,712,449 of OU452244.1, forward strand.
TACTTAATATTTTCCACTTTTTTCACAATTTTACTTGAGTCTAGTGATGCAAAGCCCTAGGTTCCAGCTATTATACTTGAGCCCTTTGCGGGGGAGGGGGGACCATGGAACTTTGGTCTCATGAGACTCATGGTTTGGTAAAAGAATATTCATCTAAACTTATCGAAGTCTCAAGGAACCGGGCTGGTAGCTTTTTCTGCAAACTTATAAGCTTGGCCGTACAAATAAGTAACGTCGCCAGTCTTTTAGGTACCTACCCTTCTCTCCCAGTTCTGCCACAACTTAGAGGAAGTTTTTTACTTAGTTTAAGTATATTTGTGAATAAACTGTAAATATTTAGAGCTCTTTTTCATATAGTTATGTCAAAACATAGCTTGTCACTTGGTTTTAATTTAATAAATTATTTTCATTTACAATTAATAATGGCACAATAAATGATGACTTCCCTATTATTCTCAACTGGTTCGCTTTCTTATAAAATCGTTATCACATCCTGCCAGGCGTTCTCGTGACGCAAGTATCAAAGAATCATAACATGTTACGTTGACCTGAGGGCTGATAAAGCAGGGTAAATGTCCTGGAGAAGCTCTTTAATTGGACGAACCTACCTAGTCTAAAAATAATACGGTATTATTTAGAGTCTATAGTCTAGTCAGTCAGTAGTATAGTCTAGTCGTCAGTCTAGTTTAAGTGGGACCCTAGAAGTCTATCGAGTACGGCAGCGGCATCTAGGATAGCGACGGCGGGGTTGCGACCCCCACAGGCGCGGTTGCAGCCATCGATTTTGGGGGGTCATATTTAACGGTCCCGTTGGTCTTGTATCTAGACACCCTAGCCGCTACTCAATTTTGCCGAATACGAATATGGATTTTGGGGGGGGTCATGACCCCTTACGAGCCCTCTTCTCGGACCGCCACTGGATCCCCATCTCCGTGAGCACCATTAGGTTCTCAATGTGACGCCTGGGGTGGTGGACTCAGAGGCAATAAATGGGGATGCATAAGCAGCATCAATATTAGCTGCACTGTGGTATAGCCCAACAGACCATGGCACATCTTGCCGTCTGCTCTGCGCGTCTAACTACCTACACTAGAAAGGATTTGATTCAGGCAAACAAAAGAGCAGTGGATGTTGCCTCTTATTGCGCCATCATGTCAACACGAAAGGAAGTAGAAGACTGAGGGGAACAAATCCCACAGGAGAACCCAGGGAAACTTCCCCTCTCATGTGCAGACATAACAGCCGCAGGGCTTTTAGTGGGTAATAATCGCACATACCCTTCTGGTCCTGGGAGCTTTTGAAGGTTTTCCCGCAAATGAAAAAAAGGTTGCCAATATTAAAGACAAAATGTGGTCTATTTTAGGTTTTGGAAGCATTCTATAGACTGGTTAATGTGCTTGCCAGAATTGTTTCGATAGCGTGAAAAGACAAAAATTAATTGCTACTAATTTTTTTTTTTTTTTTTTTTTTTTTTTTTTTTTTTTTTTTTTTTTTGGGAATGATAGACGCTGTTAACCGCAGATGGCTATTGCAGCTTCACCGGACAATAGGAGGCGAGCGCTTGAAGCGCTCTAGCCTTTACGGCAGAAGTAGCGACGAGCACAAGGGCACCTCAGGGAGGCACGGCCTCGGCTTGGGCTGTCGCTTAAGAGAGGGCTGAGTTTACCACCGGTTCACAACGCGCCCCCACTGAGAAGAACCGGCAAGAAACTCAGTGGGGTGATGCACGTCGTTGCGGTCGCATACGTACGACCCTTCGGCCTCGCCGGCGAGACCGGTGTCTGATAGCTAGTGTAGCATACGGTTGTCGGGGAGGGTTCGGCGCATCCCGGTCCAATAGGACCGTCATGGGGTCAGGAGGGTCGAGCAGTACGTGCCGTGGTCTGCGGCGCGAGTCAGAAGGACTAGCGGCGTAATCGGCGGCTTCGCGGATTAAACTGTTCGCGTGACGGGACGCGGATTCAAAGTAGCGTTTCGACGCTTCTTTGAGGAACTTACGAAGGGGATCTAATTTGAAATCGGAATGCAGATCTACGTTCCGCATGTACCACGGGGCACCGACGGCGCGACGGAGGAAACGATTCTGGATAACTTGGAGGCTATCGATATGGGTGCGGGCAGCGTGCGCGAAAACTACACTCGCGTAAGTCATGATAGGGCGAATGCAAGCTTTGTATAATGTCAACTTATTTCTAAGCGACATTTTACTCCGCTTGCAGAGAAGGGGATACAGGCGACCTAATACGAAAGCCGCTCGATTGCGGACGGACCTAATGTGCGGGCCGAAAGTCATGCGGGAGTCCAAGGTGACTCCGAGGTACTTAACCTTCCTAGTCCAGGGGATAGGGCGATTGAATAGGGATATTGGAGCTAGTCGTCTGTTGGGCCGAAGGCTCCGCGCGGAGAACATATTGGCGGGTCCCCGGGAGAAGACCACCGCGGCACTCTTCTCCGGGTTCACCTCTATGCGCCACGTACGGAACCATTGACCCAGGGCGTCGACTGCGGCTTGAAGAGCACGCGTTAAAAAGGACATGTTCCTATGGGAATAGTAGAGAGCGGTGTCATCCGCGTAAAGGGCGAGTTGGACTCTGCTCGAACGAGGAATGTCGTTCGTGAACAGGCTGAACAAGAGGGGAGAGAGCACGGAGCCCTGAGGGACTCCGGCCTGTATAGGATGAGGTGAAGAAAACGTACCTTCGACCCGGTATCGAAAAGTACGATTCGAGAGAAAGTCTCGTATGATGAGTACGAGCCTATCGGGGACTCCTAACTGGAAGAGCTTGTATATCAAGCCGTTGTGCCAGACCTTGTCGAAGGCCTTGGCAACATCGAAAAATAGGGCGCCTGTGTAGACGGGCTTGGGCTGGTTGAGCCCGGTCAGGATGTGCTCCGTGAGGCGGTGCACCTGGTGGACGCAAGAGTGTCTGGTTCGAAAGCCAAACTGCTCGTCAATAAGGATATTATTAGAACTGACAAAGTCTTTGAGTCTCGCTAATAGCAAGCGCTCATAGAGTTTGCCGAGAGACTTGAGAAGACTGATAGGCCGGTAGCTCGCAGGGCTGCTGCGAGGCTTACCCGGCTTAGGGATACCTACTACATCCGCGTCTTTCCATTCGGCAGGAAAGACGCAGTGGGACATGGCTGCGTTGAAGATAGTCACTAAAAGACATATCAGATGGACAGGGAGAACCTTGAGAACGCGATTGGAGATGCCGTCGGAGCCCGGTGCTTTCTTCGGCTTAAGGCCTTTGATCAGGTCTTCCACCTCGGTTTGCGTGACCGGGGAGAGGGATTCGGTGGGAGGGAGTGAGGACCTGCGCTCTACTTCCCTATCCACAAGATCGAGGTGCGCCGGATCGACGGGAGCGGAGCTGGGTGTGCACTGACTCTCTAGAGAGTCAGCGAGATACTCAGCCTTCTCGTCGTCCTCGAACGCGGGTGGGTCGCCTGAAGGGCGGGTCAAGGGGGGCATGGTAGCTACTGTGTCGGTTTTGAGGGATCTCGCGAGCCGCCAGTAAGCCTGGTGTGACGGCGAGATCTCCTCTAGAAACCCTCCCCATCGAGCCTCCCTGAGTTCCGCGATGCTGCGCTTCACGTCCCTCTGCAAAGCACGCATGCGGACCCGATTGGCATCGGTGGGGTAGGAGTCGTACGCGCGAATAGCCGCGTTTTTAGCGCGGACTAATTCCCTAATGTCATCGGGCAGCTTGAAGCGCACAGCGTAAAAGTTGTCCGCTTCAACCTGCCGGGAGGACTGGCTGATGGCCGATTTGAGATGATCGGTGAAAGCGCCGATTGCTTGGTCGGTGTCCTGAGGGGACGAGATTTGCGCCGGGAAGCGGGCAAGATTCGGAGAGTCGGCATCGGCTAAACAGGTGTTTAGCTGATGCCAGTCCAGAACGGTCCTAGTGACCGGCTGGGAAATGGGTGGCGGACCTAGTTCCATTAGGACCGGTCGGTGGTCAGAATCTAGCTCATGGAGAACCTCTAAGGAGCGCAACCGGAGGGTCACGCCCTTCAGGAGGGCCATGTCTAAGATATCGGGGCGGTGATTGACATTATTGGGGTAATGGGTCGGGCGCATAGGTGCGATGACGTCAAAGTCGAGAACGTCGACCAAGCCGTCGAGGCACCTGCCGTTGCCGGTGGTGACGTTACAATTCCACCTGACATGCTTGCAGTTGAAGTCGCCGGCCAGAATGACCGCGTTGTCCAGGTCAAGGAGTGACTCGATATCACTCCTGAGGGGCCGCTTATCAGGTGGAAGATAGATAGAGGCGATAGTGACAGCCGAATGGCCGGAAAGAGAGAGGCGGCAAACCGAGGCCTCTATATTAGTGAGCGCAGGGGGATCGATAGGGATGCAGTGCAGGGCCCTTCTGTAATAGATGGCAGTGCCACCTCCGAGGGAGGTGTCACGGTCATTTCGCACAAGATGGTAGTTGGCGATATTCGGACTCCTATGAGAGGGTTTCAGGAGGGTCTCCTGCACCAGCAAGACATCAACTTGGTGACTTCGCAGGAAGTCAGCAACCTGATCTCTTTGTCGGGAGAGGCCATGCGCATTGAAAAATGCGAGGGAAAGGGAATGGGGTTTCTGCCTACTCTGGTGTATATCCATTTACGGGCCTACATTTGAGTTTACGGGGGACAGGGCGTAGTACACGTCCTCGAATTCGGCGATAGCTTGTACTCTATCGCAGGGGTTCTGTGCGCACCGAAGGCGGCTCGCGAAAAGGCGGATTCTATCGATGTTAATACCATCGATAGAGCGTCGGACCAATTCGAAGTCCGAAGCGAGGCTGGACGCGTGCGCTGAAGGCGCAGGCGCGGCCGGTTGCTTGGCGGGGACGCTCGTTGCTTTAGGAGCAGCGGCGGGGCGGACGTATGGCAGTGTCTTATCCCACGCGTTCGGTGGACGCACTGCGGGCTGGGATGCTGAGAACGGTCGCGGCGCAGAGGGCGCGGGGACGCGGGGGGCCGGAAGCGGCTGCGTAAGAGGCGCTGAGGGCGCCGGGGCCTGAGGCGCTGAAGGCGCGGGCGGGTAGGACTCCAAGGGTGGAGGGGCGGAGGCCCTTGGTGCATAGGGCACCGAGGGGCGGGGGGGAGCGCGGAGATTGTTGCGCCTCGCCACCCGGCGGTTCCTCCTCGGGGCCCTCGGGCAGCCGCGATAGTTCGCGGTGTGCCCGATGGTCCCGCAGAGGACGCATCCGGGAGGCTCGGTCGCCGTCTCCCTATCGCGCTCGCATTGAGACGTCCCGTGGTCTCCTGTGCACTTCACACAGCGAGGCCGCGCGAAACAGTTGCGGGAGGAGTGGCCATACAGCTGGCAGTTGTGACACTGCCCGGGTAGGCCACGTTTGTGGGGGGCTTCTACGGCGAAGCCGGTAAGACCGCAAACAGTCTTCAAATTGAAGATCTGCCTGCCCTCGTCTGAACGGATGAGATGGACTAGGACCAACTCGTACGGTTGAAGCGGGCGGTTGCCGGGGTGCATACGGTGCACCTCCAGTACCGGGAGGGACTGCGACAGAAGGTCGTCTTTTATATACTCTAATTGCTACTAAATGGTCTTATATAATAAATGGGCGTGAAGCTTTATAAGCATTATGGCGCGTTTATTCTTAAAGTATGTTCTCGGTACCAATTAATTTAAGATGAAAATCGAACTCTGTTTTTAATTTTACTTTCTCTACAATTTACACGTAGATAAGTACTTCTGATAGAAATAATATTTTTTTCCAGTCCTTTTAGTTAAATTTTATAAACACACATTTGAATTTATTTAACAAGATGTTGGTTTGAAAATACACAATAATAATCAAAGTAGAAATCGAAATAGACAAAATTATTCAGGTTGATATTAACGCTTGAGTAAAAAAACGAACTGATCCCTTACCCATTCAACCGTAAGGTGTATCTAACCCTCAATATAGAGGGAGATAATGAAAACATCTGCTGACACAAAGTAGAGGTGAATGATAGGGCGACAAAAAAATGAAAACGTCTTAAAAGAAATAAACAGTGTCAAAGACGATTTTAATAAAGTATTTGTGCGGATTTAATTAATTCAGGTACTTATTGCCTAGTATATTTATATAACTTAGTAACAAGCAGGACTTTCACTTAATGGTAAGTCATGAATCATCATCATCAGCTGCCAAAATACGTCCACTGCTGAATAAGCCCCCCCCCCCCCCCCGCCCCTAATGGGAGGGGTTGCCATAATCCCCACGCTAGGTAGGCGTCTTGGGCATCGCAGTATAAGTGGTATATAATCCAATAGAAAGACGCTGATGCCCGCCTTCTTCTTCTTTCCCTTGGTCGCCAACGAGGGGAGATGATTGGGTATTATTCTTACCTGGACACCCCATGGGTTAAGTCATGGTAAGTCGGTAAGTCATGCGTCTGCCCATAATTATATAGGGTGTTTAGAAACACGTGTCCGATCTTTGACGGTATTATTCGGTGTATCTGTTCAGGACGACTACAATAGGAAGAAAGGACAAAATAGTGTTGTGTTACAGAGTGTTGTGTTTTATAGTAATATATAGTTAAGTTTTATAACTCTGCGATAGTTAAGAGCCTAGATTTAATTTCCTAATAAATTATAATATAGTTTTGTGTATAAGCTCACTATCCCGAGGAGGGGTGAGCTGAATCAGTTATAGATAGCCTAGCCTAGGTCTCATAGTACTTGCTATTTGTAATTAGCGTAGGGTAATAGTATAATAGAAGTACCCACATGCCCTAGATGTGCTAAGCACATATATGAACGGCAAATAGCTATTTGCAGCTAGGTCCCAAATCTAGGAACCAACTCAGGGCCTAGATCTGGGTCCGCCTTGGTGGGTCTAAGTGCCTAAACAGCACTGATGTACATATTTCCATAGTTATAGGCAGTTGTTCTATCGCATATCATGTTTTCTAGGGTTTTCGCTATGACCTAGGCCCCTAGGTGGTCTAGATCATAGATATACAGATAGTACACATCGCAGGCTACCTATCGGTACTATTTGTGGGCATGTGGATGCTACGGGCAGGGCGCAGGCGAAGTGACAAGCGGCCAAAGCATGGTCGTCGCGCCCCTATTACAGTATTTATCGGCCTGTAGTTCCCTAACAGAAATAGATAGATAAACCCTATGTACACCGTTAGAAAGCTGCTTACACGCACTTTCTAACGGTATAGGTATCATGTATGTGTCTAGAATAGTCTAAGTAGAATAAGCGAAAATGTACAGTTTTTATAATAAAAATAAAACGTTAGTGGCTGCCTCGGTGGGGCTCTCGTTACGGTAAAGTTCCCTGCAAGGATAGTAAATGCGCATTCGGCGCCACTGTCGGTGAACAAGCAAGCGGTCGACGCGGGAACTAAAAGCAAGATATAAATAGAAGAAAAGAATATTCAGTACGAAGAGCGCCACCGTCGTAGCCACTATCAAGCTTGCTATCAAATTGGGAGTTCTTATTTCACGGACACCTTGTAACCAACCTACATTGTAACCAACAGCGTCAACACTCTTCGGCGGGTTCATACCGTACCAGCGATAGCTACAGACACACAGGACGTCAGTGGCTCGTGCATTCGGGTCCGCCCGTCCTGCACATTCGCTGGTCGCGTCGAGCCGGATAATAGAAGAACCGGCTGAAGAACTGAAGAACTGAAAATTTGGACTGAAGGCTTACAAGATGCCCATAACGCGTTCAAGAGGACGGGCTCCCGAGGCGTGGATGATTGAGGTGGGGGGGGGCCCCACCCCCAGAGAAGAACCGTCCGTTCGCCACGAGCTGCCGCCGCGTTCCCCGTCGACCGTCAGCACCGACCCGCCGCGGCCCGCGACCCCGCGGCGGTCCCCTCCGCCGGCCCCGAGGACTGTTCCAGAGAGACCAGAGCCGCCGAGCCAGAGGAAGGGGAAACATACAGGAAAACATTCAGATGCGACGCTGCGCCCCGCCGACGAAGCACACCGACCGGACGCAGCGACCGTAAGCCGGGAAGAAGAAACCCGGACCGAAGAATCGAAGAGGCCGACCGGCCCACCGAAGTCCCACAGGACTCATCGATCCCAGAAGAGGATACTGAAAGCCCGTGAAGAAATACTGAAACTCAAGTTGGAATTAGCCGAGCTAGCGCTACAGAAGGCTGAAGAGGACTCATCGGAGGACGACTACGATGACGACGGTCACTCCAAGACAGAATTCGTACGTTCCTGGCTGGAAGAAGCACCGGAACCAGAGTCACAGCCACGCCCAGAAGAGGACGAGACCACCGGGAGGGATGCCGACGCCGACGACGCCGCGCAGCCCGTTCAGACACTGCCGCTCTGCCCGGAGGACATCGCGCCGGCTCAAGACAGAAGACTTCACGAGCATCGACCGGATCCCGACGCCGCACAGAAGACTGGGGTTCCGGATACAGAAGAACAGAAGTGTGCTGATCCAGTGAAGATCCCGAAGGAAGGCGACGCACTCCGTCCGTTCATCAGCGAACTAACGTCCGCTATCGCCGCGCTCGCCGACCGAAGCAAACCGTTTGAGACGTACGCAGTCACGCCGGTTGCCGCCGCATCGAAGGTCATCATGGACCTGCCAATCTTCAGTGGAGCACACACCGAGTGGTTATCGTTTCGCGCCATATATGACACCACTCGCAGCTACTTCAACGACGTTGAAAATACAGCAAGACTAAGAAGAAGTCTCAAGGGAAGAGCCTTGGAAACAGTTAGCTCGGAACTCATCGGGCACGCGAAGCCGGACGACATTATGAAGGAATTGGAACTACAGTTTGGCCGTCCGGACTCCATCGCTCAAGCGGAAACAGAAAAACTCCGAACTTTGCCGCGCTGCACAGAATCGCCGAAGGACATCTGCACCTTTGCAAGCAGGGTCAGAAGCAGCGTGGTCACACTTCGCGCGTTGAAGAAAGAATATTATCTCATCAACGCCGAGCTACTGCGGTGTCTCACCGAGAAGCTACCGAACTCTCTGCGCGTCCAGTGGTACAAGATGTTCACCGAGAAGTATAATTCAGTTCCGGACTTAGCAAGATACAGCGACTTCGTCACCGAGCAAGCCCGCTACTGCAGCGCCTTCGCACCGCCGGAGCTGATCACCGAACCACGGGCCAGTCTACGGACGACGCCGACGCACAGAGCGCACACCGCAACAGAGAAGCAGACGCCGCGGTGCAGGGTCTGCAACAAGGAGGGGCACGCCATTACAGATTGTGCCAAGTTCAAGGAAGCCGATTCAGATGGAAGGTGGGATCTCGCGAAGAAGCACAGCCTATGCTTTCGCTGTCTGAAGCCAAGATACGCGAAGCATCACTGCAAGATCAGAAGGTGCGAGATCAAGGGATGCAAGAGGACGCACCACCGCCTTCTCCATCACGAAAAGGCGGCGTTGGTAGCGTCCACCGAAGAGAGGAATGCGGAGGAAGCCAGGGAGACAGTCGCCAACGCATGGATGTCGCAGAAGCCTCAAGCCTATCTGAAGATAGTTCCGGTACGAGTCATCGGACCGGCGGGAGAGACCTCGACGTACGCCCTGCTGGACGACGGGTCTACGGTGTCTCTCATCGACGAAGAGATCGCCAAGCAAGTGGGAGCCGAAGGACGTCTGGACCCGCTCAAGATGGAAGCCATCGGGGACATTATCGTCGACACGCCAGAGTCTCGTCGCGTTGCGGTCTCGCTCACGGGGCCGCAAGGACAGCGCGTTAACCTACACGCGCGCACCGTACCAGGACTGCACCTGTCGCCGCAAACCGTGGACCGGAACGACGTCACGGGCTGCGAACACTTAGAAGATCTGCGCGAGAAGCTCGCCTACGAGGGAGCGGTGCCACGAATACTCATCGGGCAAGACAACTGGCACCTGCTTCTCGCCAGCAACGTGCGAAGAGGCCCGCGACATCAGCCGGTAGCTTCGCTCACTCCGCTGGGATGGGTGCTACACGGCGCGCACACCAGAGCATTAGGTCAGCGCGTCCACTTCGTGAACAGATTGACTGCCAGCGAAGACAGCGTAGAAGAGCAAATGAGGGAATTTTTCGCCATAGAATCTCTCATCGTCAACCCTCGTCGGCCGGCGAACGACCCCGAGAAGAGGGCCGAAGACACGCTCAATAAGCACACACACCAGTTGGAGGACGGACACGTACAGACTGCGCTGCTATGGAAGAAAGAAGACATAACGATGCCAGACAGTTACGGCACCGCTATGAAGAGGCTTGTCTCCACGGAGAAGAAATTGGATCGCAATCCCGACCTGAAGAATAGGTACGGCGAATACATGGATTCGCTCGTACAAAAGGGATACGCAGAGATAGCACCGAAGAACAGCGTACCCGGAAGAACCTGGTACCTGCCCCACTTCGACGTCCACAACCCGATGAAGCCTGAGAAGCTGCGGATCGTACACGACGCCGCCGCAAGATCAACAGGAATGTCTCTCAACGATTACCTGCTCACCGGACCGGACTTGCTGCAATCACTGCCAGGAGTGATGATGAGATTCCGCCGACACCCCGTCGCAGTCTCGGCGGACATAGCTGAAATGTTCATGCAAGTCAAAGTGAGACCAGAAGACAGAGACGCGCTCAGGTACCTGTGGAGAGGACACCGGCGGGAGGGAGCCCCGCAAGAATATAGGATGACGTCGATAATTTTCGGCGCAGCAAGCTCACCGTGCACCGCCATCTTCGCCAAGAACTGGAATGCACAGAAACATGCCAGCAAGCATCCGGAGGCGGTTGAAGCAATCGTCCATAATCACTACATGGACGACTATCTCGACAGTTTTCGTACAGAAGAGGACGCTGTGCGAATAGCGAAAACAGTACGTGACATACACCGAGAAGCACACTTCGAGTTACGAAAATGGGTCTCCAATTCAGAAGACGTCAAGAAGACGCTGGAACCAGAACGGGACGCAGTCAACACAGTCAGTATAGGCTGCAAATCAACAGAAGAGAAAATTCTGGGACTGATCTGGAAGCCGGAAAAGGATGAACTGAGCTTCAATCTAAAGCTAGCACGTCTACCAGAAGACATACTGCACAGAGTCGCGCCGACCAAGAGAGAAGCCCTCAAGATCGTGATGTCGCTATACGATCCCCTCGGCCTCGCCTCACCGGTCACAATACGGGCCAAACAAATACTGCAAGAAGCCTGGAGAAGAGGAATCGGATGGGATCAACAGTTAGACGAAGACCTGGCGCATCAATGGAAGGAATGGGTCGAGCACCTCAAGAATCTCAAGACCGTCAGTCTGCCGAGAAGCTATCCCGGATACACAGACGCAGAATCTCTCCAAGTACACGTATTCACCGATGCCAGTGAAGCCGCCTACGCTGCTGCCGTCTACTGGAGGACGACTTCGCTCGACGGAACACCGCACATCAGCCTGGTCATCGCCAAGGCGAGGGTGGCGCCGCTCAAGACCACGTCAATCCCACGTCTTGAGTTGCAAGCCGCCGTAATGGGAAGTAGACTGGCTGCTGCCGTCGTGCAAGAACACCGGGCGAAACCAGAGTCGGTAACATACTGGACCGACAGCAAGACCGTTCTCACGTGGCTTCGAAGCGGCGCGCGGTCGTACAAACCGTTCGTCGCTCATCGCGTGGCCGCCATAGAAGAGCACAGCAGGGTGACGGACTGGCGCTGGGTGCCGTCCAAAATGAACGTCGCCGACGTCGCTACCCGCGACGTGCCGCCGAACTTCAACGCCGGACACGAATGGTACCGGGGCCCGACGTTTTTGTATGAAGATCCGTCACAATGGCCGAACGAGAGACCAAGCATCAACGAACCAACGGGAGAAGAGAAGACTCTGACAGTAACAGAAGCTCGCAGCGCACCGAAACACAGAGAAGTCGTTCCCGATCCGCACAGATTTTCGAAGTGGGAACGATTACTACGGGCCACGGCAAGAGCGCTTCAATTTATAGCACTGTGTCGAAAAACCACAGCGAAAACGTGCTACAAAAGGACCAGAAAGAATCCGGAACAAGATCCCGACTGGAGACGACAGAAGAGGACTCAGAAGACCTGCAGACCTCCACAGAAGGCAGTCACCACTCGAAGATTCGTCACGTTACCGGCCGAATTCCTAAGGGAAGCAGAAGTACTACTGATCCGCGTAGTACAAGAAGAGTCCTTCGGACGGGAAATCAATGACCTCCGGAAGGGCAACAGTATCGCCATCGACAGTCGCCTGAGATCGCTGCCGATAGAACTCCGCAACGACGGCATCATCACGCTCAGAAGTCGCATCGCCGCTGCTGAAGATGTAACAGAAGAGACGAAAAGACCGCCCGTGCTAGACGGCGATCACTACATCACGCAGCTCTACATCGACTGGACGCACCGCGATCTACACCACAGTGGAACAGAAATGATCGTAAACGAGGTGCGCCAGCACTATTGGATAGTGCGACTTCGGCCCGTCACGAAAAGCATCGTGAACCGTTGCTTGAGATGTCGCATACGACGAGCACAACCTCCAGTACCGTCCACCGGCGACCACCCGAAGACACGACTGGCGCATCACCAGAGACCGTTCACATTCACCGGTCTGGACTACTTCGGACCGTTCTCCGTCACCGTCGGTCGTCAACACCAGAAGAGATACGTGGCCCTCTTCACCTGCCTCACCACACGGGCCGTACACCTCGAAGTCGCGGCCAGCCTCAGCGCGGACTCCGCCGTGCTCGCGCTACGAAGGTTCGCGGCACGCCGCGGGTGCCCCGCGGAGATCTATTCCGACAATGGCACCAACATGCACGGCGCGGACAGGGAGCTGCGCGACGCACTCGCCGAGGAAGCCGGCCGTCGTGGGATGGCGTGGCGCTTCATAACGCCCTCAGCGCCCTTCATGGGAGGCGCCTGGGAGCGTCTCGTTCGCTGTGTCAAGACCACACTGAGCACAGTACTACAGGAGAAGCACCCGCAAGAAGAGGTTCTGGCCACGCTGCTCTGCGAGGCCGAATACACAGTCAACAGCAGACCACTGACGCACGTATCAGTGGACACCGGGGACGACGAAGCCATCACGCCCAATCACCTGCTGCTCGGGGGGTCGGCGCGGCTGCCGACACCCGGGACGTTCGACGAGAGCGACCTAGACAGCAAGAAGCAATGGCGACGCTCGCAAGCGCTCGCCGACATGTTCTGGCGACGCTGGGTGCGCGAGTACCTGCCCGAGCTACAGTACCGGCGGGAGCCCCACGGGAGGGGTCCCAGTCTCCAGGTGGGCGATCCCGTCCTGATCGCCGACGGACAGCTGCCGCGCAACACTTGGCCGCGCGGGAGGATCGAGGCAATCTACCCCGGAGCCGACGGAGAAGTCCGCACTGTGGAGGTGCGCACTGCGGGGGGCATCTTAAAACGCCCCACGAAGAAGATCGTGCCACTACCGAAATAGAAGCGTCGAGAGCGCCGGAAGCGTCGCCCTTCACCGGAAGAGGATGCAGCATCGCTCCGGCCCGTCGCGCTGCAGCACGGCGGGAGAGATGTTCAGGACGACTACAATAGGAAGAAAGGACAAAATAGTGTTGTGTTACAGAGTGTTGTGTTTTATAGTAATATATAGTTAAGTTTTATAACTCTGCGATAGTTAAGAGCCTAGATTTAATTTCCTAATAAATTATAATATAGTTTTGTGTATAAGCTCACTATCCCGAGGAGGGGTGAGCTGAATCAGTTATAGATAGCCTAGCCTAGGTCTCATAGTACTTGCTATTTGTAATTAGCGTAGGGTAATAGTATAATAGAAGTACCCACATGCCCTAGATGTGCTAAGCACATATATGAACGGCAAATAGCTATTTGCAGCTAGGTCCCAAATCTAGGAACCAACTCAGGGCCTAGATCTGGGTCCGCCTTGGTGGGTCTAAGTGCCTAAACAGCACTGATGTACATATTTCCATAGTTATAGGCAGTTGTTCTATCGCATATCATGTTTTCTAGGGTTTTCGCTATGACCTAGGCCCCTAGGTGGTCTAGATCATAGATATACAGATAGTACACATCGCAGGCTACCTATCGGTACTATTTGTGGGCATGTGGATGCTACGGGCAGGGCGCAGGCGAAGTGACAAGCGGCCAAAGCATGGTCGTCGCGCCCCTATTACAGTATTTATCGGCCTGTAGTTCCCTAACAGAAATAGATAGATAAACCCTATGTACACCGTTAGAAAGCTGCTTACACGCACTTTCTAACGGTATAGGTATCATGTATGTGTCTAGAATAGTCTAAGTAGAATAAGCGAAAATGTACAGTTTTTATAATAAAAATAAAACGTTAGTGGCTGCCTCGGTGGGGCTCTCGTTACGGTAAAGTTCCCTGCAAGGATAGTAAATGCGCATTCGGCGCCACTGTCGGTGAACAAGCAAGCGGTCGACGCGGGAACTAAAAGCAAGATATAAATAGAAGAAAAGAATATTCAGTACGAAGAGCGCCACCGTCGTAGCCACTATCAAGCTTGCTATCAAATTGGGAGTTCTTATTTCACGGACACCTTGTAACCAACCTACATTGTAACCAACAGCGTCAACACTCTTCGGCGGGTTCATACCGTACCAGCGATAGCTACAGACACACAGGACGTCAGTGGCTCGTGCATTCGGGTCCGCCCGTCCTGCACAGTATCAATACAATTGTTTTTTTTCCTAAATTTCAGAAAAAAGAATCCGATCTTGTATTTCTGCTACAAATTAGGAAAAAATATGAAATCAGCAAATAAGTTACGTATATGTATTTGTATTGATACACTAATTAAGACCCTCACGGATCGGACTCGTGTGTTTTAACACTGTGTAGTTCCATTGCACTTGTCACATTAACATCATAAATTGTTTATTATTTATTGGCTTAATTCTCTTGAGCCCAGTAATTTTTTCAGTTACATCTTCCACATCAAAATACAGTACCTAAAGTTTAAACAATTCTGGTTATTCGTAGAATAGCTGACACCGCGATAGTAACTACCCTGAACAGTCTCATGCACAAAATATCTAAGAAATATCTATTCCCTAAAACTAACGTTCTAACGTAACAATATATTTACGATTTCTGTATCTTAAGCAAGGTCGACATGCTTTCTAACCACCTACTCATAAGTCTTTAATAAATCAACATGTAAATTTACATACTGTAATTGTGTAGGAAGTGGTGACTTCAACTAGCCTGTAGGCTGAACTGGCTGAGCTTCTAGTAAAGCTCAAAGTGAAATGTAAATCAGTCTATATTTCATAAGTAAAGATGTATAAAAAAGCAATCTATCTACATCGCTCGAAGAACCGATAACCGTTGGGGAAGAAAGGTTCTCGAGTGGCGACCACGAACCGGAAGACGCAGCGTAGGTAGGCCTCCCACTAGGTGGACAGACGACATTGTGCGCGTCGCAGGTAACCGGTGGATGCAAGTCGCCAATTGTCGTTCATTGTGGTGTTCGAAGGGGGAGGCCTATGTTCAGCAGTGGACGTCTTCCGGCTGGTGATGATGATGAAAGATGTATAAAAGATTAGGGGCTCATTTTCTCTTTCTCTCTTCTTATCACATTACAGCCACTTTGAGGAAGGGTTATGATTTTAACAAGAATGTATGTATGTATGTATGTTCATCTGTTCCCCCATATCTTCTAATCTACTTAACATAAACTAATTTTACGTTTTATATCGCGGTTTATTTATGATTTTAATTACCCGACGTTTCGAATACTTTACAGCATTCATGGTCACGGGCGGACTGAGGTGGTAGCTGTCCATACGTCATAGTTGTCTTCGGGTACCCGAAGATCAGATCTTCTAATTATTATTGTTAGTCCGATCTACGCAAAAAGAGCTTACAGTATCTTGAGGTCTTGCAGTGGAATGCTTGTCTTTGGATTTGATTATATTTATGACGGGATCCCAAGCTGGTGGTAGCACCCAGCCATCTTCTCTATTGAAATTTGGATGTTTTTTAATTTCAATAGCCTCACGAATCATCCTTGGCAGGAATCAGTTAGTTTAGTTTCATTTCAATGTGTAGTATTCACGTAAATATCAGAAATCATTACTTATCATAATTTGACAAGTAGGGTGTCGTTCAAATCAAATAAAAAAAATAAAAAAAAAGAAGCGTCGTTAGTAGCGTCTTGATTGTCCGCTGGTTATAGGCTACATAATATCACATTATTAGACTGCAATTTTATCCGTAGTCGGGTTTTAGTTTTTAAAACTTATTACTTGTGCAAATTTCATTCGGTGCTGAATATTCCACGTTGTCCGAACTATGATCTACATCTACACTATTTAAGTACATCTGCACTAATATTATAAAGCAAAAAGATTTGAATTTATGGATATTTGTGAAACTCAAAAACTACTGGATCGATTTCAAATATTCGTTGTATGTATGTATTTTTCACTACAATAAAAAATACCGTGCAATATGTGACCGGTATGGGCCGCTAGTATCTCATATATACATAGTGACTTAATAAAAAACAACATTGGCATAACGTTGAAATACACTTTACTACCTATTTATCGAGAATTCTGTACCGAGCATGGACTACATTGTCACAGTGTTGAACAATCAGCACGTAAAGTACTCATAATTGTGAAATAAAATATATTCATTAGAAACGATGTAAAATGTACTTAAAATTCTAATACCCAACGTTAACTTTCCTTTGATTTGAATACCTACTTTAAAACTTCTCCCCAGTCCTTTTACGATTAGGTTATCCCAATTGCATTAAAAATTAAAACAAATCGATAACGTGACCGGGTAACGGAAATAGTATTTTAAGCCGTCGCGACGGGCACACACACCCGGTTCACCTGGCGACGACCGACACCGACGCGGGGGTGGTTTGCCGGATATAAATAATGTGCTAATTCCAACGTTTGCCGGCCGACTTGCAGTGCATTGCTCTAACAACTAACTCAACTAAAACGCTCCCAAATAGTCATGGCGCTTTGAGTATATGCCAAACTTTAGGCAACTAGCGGCATTAAGGTGTCGGATATCGCAAGTGGTGGTAATCCGGGAATTACGAGTACGAGGTACATACAACATGGCGGCGATTGTATTTAGTATGAAAAAAAAATACAAGTCATATCATTCGTAGAAACAACATATCGTACTTACGCAAATTAAAACAATTATGTAAGATACTAGGTACCTTGGATGTTGAGTTAAAATTAAAATCTACAAGCAAACTTTTAGTAGGTACTTTTTTTTTGACGCGAGGAAATTTTCATAAGATCCCGGGAGCTGTGGGGCTCGACCGGGGTATATTGGATTCTGACCCACTAAAACCCGTGCGGCTGTCGCATCGGCACACGAGGGGGTTCAGAGGCGCCTGCGTTTGTACATTTACTGTTGCATTTTTGATCTTATAAAGAAAATCAGGATCAGGATATACTTTTAATATCCTGGTAACTTAAAAAAAAAACACTAGTAAATAAGGCGTTTATTGCGGAAGTCATGCACAAAAATTAATTTTTTTTTTCATATAATATAAAACCTTGTAATTTAGCATACATGGTATGACACACCATGTTAAGTTTCATAATTATAATAAATTACGCCACATTATATTTTTTTGTTCATACTAGTCAAATCTGTGGATTGTGTGTAGGTCTTTATAACTACCATATATTACGAAATTTTTAATGGCCCCGTTCAATATCACTGCTATAAAAATCGCCACAATGCCATAACCCTGTTAGACATAAACATATATTTTTATTTCTTATTGTGTATCGTGAACAATTTTCCATATAGCTGTCATGCGATGCCACTAATTCTAAGGACTCCGAACTTCTATTTTATTTCAACATCTACTATCGTGGTACTTTGTAATATGATAACCAGTCGATCCAGTGCAATTACTAGACAAAACAATGACAAAAGTCAAGGATACCTATCTCCATAATGGCTGATGTCACTAGCCTAACAGATGCGACTTTAATACCTACTTAGCATTCTAAACCAGTAGACACATTCTAACTAAATTCACAGCTTTAGTTGTGAGGTAGCAATATTCCACCTAAGACAACGGAAATTTCCATTTATGAATTCAATCAAAACAATACCGGAGTCTTCGTCCCTTATTTGACGGATTCAGAACATTATTTCTGAATGCTATTTATAAATCTATGATTGTGATAATATAGATGCTAACAAAATGTTTTGACTGTAAATGTACCTAATTTTGAGCAACAGCTTAACAAAATTCTATAATCTAATGGGATTATAAAGTTTTGTTGAGGCAAATTCATACAGCTTGCGACAACAGTACGTAAGTGTGGCGACACATCGACCTCTTTTATTTTAACGCTTCATTTATCTCTGCCTCTATACGACACCTAGCTATCATCGGTCTTAAGATCACACGCACTAATTTTATTTCCCCATCCTACAGACATAATCCTCTGCTTATTGCTTTTCAATCTTCGACGGTGGTCTCATTTCCTCGCGTTTATAAAGAATAATGTAATGGTTTACCAGGATAAGGTGCTATTCCGATTTGAGTCCAATTGTTGTAACATAAAGCAGGTTTTACTTTGTTGACATCGTTACTTAGAACGCGGTGACTGAAGGAGCAGTGAACTTTGCGGAGAGCCGAGGCTCTTCCACACCTGAGGTTCACTCGCACAGCCATTAGTTCCGACGAGTTTAAAGTTTCAAGATACATAGATATCACGCACTTATCATCAAATATTCCGTATACTTAGAATCCTAATGATACTATAAACTTAAAATGGAAGATAAAACATTTGAAGCTCTCGCTAATGAAGCAATTACGACAAAAAGTATGACGCAATCTTTGTTTATTACGCAGAATTTATTCTGTACAAAAAATACGGACTTATGCTTTAAAATATTAATAACTAGCTGACCCACGCAGCTCCGCCTGCGCTATTTTTACGTTAACTAAACTTTTAATAACAGACATTAGCATCGAATACATAACCTCCTATTTTATAGTCGGTTAAAAACTGGGACCTACTTTTTACTTGCTCTCCGAAGCACGGACCCGTTTAGTTCAAATGGCGTTAAACGGTCACCCATCTATTTAATGACCTTACCTAACGTTGCTTAACCCGATCGATTACAAAACCTTGATAACAACTCTCTATGAGTGTTCCCTTACTAATATTTATTATATTATAAAGAAAAATTGATAAAATGTGACCAAGCGTATAACCAAGTACCCATTTTGACTTTAATCCCTTCTCCCGAAAGAACCGTGCTAGATTACGGGATAAAAAGTATCCTATGTCCTACCTCGTAGTAAGATCTCAAATCATGCCAAGTTTCATTTGAATCCAATCAGTAGTTTCGGCGTGATGCTCAGCCGTGATACAGACAGACAGACAGACAGACAGACAGACAGACAGACAGACAGACAAAAATTAAAAAAAATACATGTTCGGCCTCAGTATCGGTTATAGAATGCCCTCCAAAAATAATTTTCAAAATATCTTCAATGTACAGAATTGGACCTGTTACAGTTTTATTATAAGTATAGATATGCTTATGTTTAAAAACATTTCCAGCAAGTCATTGGAGCAATAAAGTGAAAAATTACTTTGTAATTGGTTTTCGATGAGAAGTAGATTTAACCAATATTAGTACGTAATTCATCAGCACGCTTGATTGGTACAATAATGAGTTCAAGTTTATCATAAAAGAATTGTTAATTACAGTTCTGGTTGGTACTTAAATAATAATTAAATATGAAGATGTGTTTTCCCTTAGGAATGCTACTTAAATCAAATTTGATGATAACGATTATAAGCGAACCGGCAAAGCTATGATTAATCTTGAGATATGCACTTGCGTGTTTATTTCTGGTAAATCTGTGGACTTTTATGTCGAAGTGGGGAACTATTTTAAGTATCCCCGCGATGGTTCCCGTGGTGTCGTGAAGGAACGACGGTTGACTTGGAGCGCTCGAATAATTAACAAATTAGTTCCACTGTTGAATTAATTTATCAAGCAATTTCCCTCAAGCATCCAGCCTTTTAAGCGGTGAGAATGATTTAAAGGACATCGATGACAAGATCAGCGTGTAAGATGTTTCAAATTCAAAATGTCTATTGTTAGTAGAAGTTGATCGTTGAGGTTTTTTTAAAAACAACATCCAATCCGAGTTTTGGAGCGTTCGTGCTGACTCGAACGGTATTATAATTTGTGTAATCATGCACAGTTTAGCGGTACATTATACATTATGAGTAATTATATGGTATTGTTGGCTAGCCCGGTGCGGCACTCGTGCCTTGGAATAATAGATAGACGGGCTGATCTATCTCACGGTTATATCTCCTCTAAGATCTCACGTCGAAAACAGTAATAGGTGACTTAAAAGATATCGATTCAGTCATTAAATCTACTGCTGTCTACATAATAACATAATCTTTTTCCCTCTTCTTAATAAGGGTTTTCTTGTCCTTTCTAAGATGTGCATTATTAAATAAACCTTTTAAAAGTTTCAATAAATACTAGAATACCTAGTCAACTAAACAACTATCTGTACAGAGCTCATAAGGTCTAATTTTTTACGCACTTAAATGTCAACCACCACAAAATATTCCTTATGAAATATTTCGAATTCCAATGTTCCGGTCCCGCAGAGATTTACACTGAATTCCATAAAGCGATGATTAACGCCGCCACGTCGGTGTAATTGCGGGACTTCTCACAATAAATAGTCGTCATTAGTCCCGGTGCCTAAGAGTCGTTATGTCGCGGGATCCTACCCGCACGTAGTACCCTTGGGAGCTTTTGTAGGACCACTTACACAGTTTTTAAAACTTTTTTCCCACTAATTACTCGGCTCTTATTCTAGAATGTGTGTGATAAGATAAAAGTATCTACAGTAAGTAATTATTTTCGTACGTGGTTTGAGGTTAAAATATGTCGTTCACTTTGCAACCTCCATTAGGTTGTACATAGTACCATGTCATTCATTTTGTATGCGTGATGGTAGTTGTTTTACTGTTGGTGTGTTGATATCGGTATATTGAGGTCTGTACTGTGGTACTGCTAATACTGCCAGTCTTTTAAGTGGAAATACAGTATGAAATTAAATTTGATTGGTGTAGAATGCTAGCGTGATAAGTTTGCCCGCTACAAAATCGGAACGAGCGAAGTCGTGAAACAGAAATATGGTTTAATACTCCTTGGCCGATATCAAAATTTTCGCCAAACCGAACTTGGCCAGAGTGGTGGACCCTTCGTCTTGAAGGGAGACTCGTGCCCAAAAGTGGGACAAAATCACGAACTGTTAAAAAAATATCGGAAGAATCCATAATTATTCATGAAGGGTAACCAATTATCGACTTTCTATACGCAATCAAATGTGTAGAAGATTTTAGGGTTCTATACCTAAGAGATAAAAGAACAGAAGTGCCGATAGTTCGGTGTCTTTCTTTTCGAAAGATTATGATATTTGTTTTTGTTAAAAATTAAAACTTCCTATTCTATATCGTAGTTTATTATAAAATCAATATATACCTACCACAAACGTCTACATGAATACCTAATCGCCATCGTAGTATCGTCTATACTGATTAAATAAACAATAACATTCTTTAGTCCTAATACATCGTTATTATTTGAATATAATACGGCTGATGGCTGGCGCAAAGGGACATCGTAGTCAGCCTTGATGTGTCAAGGACCGAAGTTGGCACATTTGTGCTGTGGTTACTACATTTGTGCGTGACACTGGTGTGGGTAGCATCGGTGATATATTATAGAAACAACGAAATAGTTGCAACAGAAATTCAACTAACTAGTTATATTATACAAAACATGATTGACTGTACATTATGCTTTTGAAATTATGTAGGAAGTCTTTTTTTTCGCGGTGGAAGCTTTCATAAAGTTTCCAGGACCTGAGGGACTCAATCGGGGTATTGTGGATTCTTACCCACTTACACCCTGCTGCGGCTGTCGCATCGGCACTTGAGAGGGGACACCAGCTCTCCTGTGGAATCTGCACCAGGTGCACCTCAGTGCCTTGCTTTTGATCCTGCCGCCGTGGGGCGCAATATAGCCCCTCGGGAATCAGACACGGTGTTCATGGGGACAGGGGTCGCAACCCTGCTGCCGAACGTCCAGCGACTTTGAAGATGTAAGTCTAATAAAGGCTTTTTAAAACAGCAGAATTAATGTCACGTATCACCATAATAATAACAATATCTTGGGACAATCCACACACGGTCATCCGATCCCAAACTAGGCAGAGCCTGTACTATGGAAACCAGACAACTGATACTAATACTTATATACTTTTTTTAGTAAATACATACTTAAATAGATAAACAACACCAAGACACTTGGCGGGAATCGAACCCACAACCCATCGGTTAGCAGGCAGGGTGTCTGACCACTAGACCAACGGGCCCGTCATAATGTAATAAGTTTGTAGAAACGTGCGTAGGTATGTTCTAAGCCACCTCTAAGCTGATAAAAGTTGCATAATTTCGTGCTGTGATATTGAAAATGTCATATGGTAAAATTAGTCAATCCGACCGTAACTAAGTACAGTTTGTTTTCATAATATGCATTTTGTATGTTTACGGAATGATTTAATATACATAGGTGGCAGTTGTAAAGAGTGAACAGTTTTATATATGTACTTACTTATTTATTCTATGTATTTGATCACTATTTATCATCAGGGGGCATCGCGATGGAGCACTTCAGTGGTATCATCATCAGCAGCAGCAGCCAAAATTCGTCCACAGCTGAACAAAGGCCTTTCCCTTAGAAGGGAGGGTTTGCCATAATCCCTACGCTGGACAGGTGGCTTGGGGATCGCAGTATAGGTTGGTAGGTAATCTAATAGGAAGACGCTGCTGCCCTGCTTCTAACGGACACCCAACGGAAGGAGATGGGAGGGTGCTATGCTTACCCGGACACTCCACGGATAACGGCACTTAAGTATATTGACTAAAAAATAGATACATCATTAATTTAGTGATGACCTTACCTACATAAATTAAAGTGAAACTTCGAAATACTTTTCGGCTTTTTTCATTCAAACGCTTACCTTTAGTTCAGGGTTGCTGTTAAATCACGGTCCTCTTTTTATGTCAGTTACTCACGAAAGCAATACGGTGTATTATATTTAGTTATTTCTACCGCCTGGTACGGTAAGCCACCGAAATATTGTTGGAAGTTTATTTTTATTAAAAAAAGGATAATTACTTTTAGCTGTGAAGCGTAGATAATGTTTTGAAATAATATACGAGAGCCGAGTACTAATAACAGGTGTCAAAACAGTAAGTAAAGTAGTGCCAGATGGCTAGACGCTTTACCACCGCGACTTAACGGACGACGTTTTTTTTAATAAGAGTAAAACGAAGCTAATCCTTTTAACAAAGGACTCTATTTAAAAATCGAAGTTCGTGGCTACCTTTTCAGAATATCATATTTTGCTTACTTTATTTAAAATATCTACACTCTACTCCTTGCATCCCATCAAAATTATCATAGGAGATAAGTTATCCTGTATTATTTTATTCAAGAGGAATATAGGATAATTTCTAAATAAGTAAACCTTTTTTTTTCTGTCCACCCAGCAGTTTTGTATCGTTTAATACATGTAATATAAAATTTGTGAGCAATTTATCACTTCTTGGATAATAAAATGAGCATTAAAATCAATTGAACAAATCAACACAAGGCAAACATAAACTACAATTTGTACAAATAAAGACAGAGGCCAGTTCCGTTTCAACAATGCTTCCTAACCGTACAATTTACATAACCTGCATTTGCTGTAAAACAGACTTTTCGCTGGAAAATTGTGTATTTATATCGCTTTTGTTTTCGACGCGGTAAGTTTTATATCTCGTTATGAAATAAATTTAAAGCGGTCTATGAGAGGCCTTTTAACATTCCTTTTGTTTTGTAATAGACTGTAATTTGCATAAGTCATAACCCTTTCATAACCATCTAGTATAAAGAGAGATTAATACAATGGGAAGGCCAGTCTACTGGCCACAATTTGTAACTCTATTGAGTTAGGGCTCAGCGCGAACAACCGCTACAAATTGGTAATAGCCTGTCTGGAGAAATGAGACAATATTATTGCCACGGCTTTACAGATGTATGAAGCCAAATCTTTTAATGCTGTATGAGGGCTTACCTACCCCAGGGCCCTAGACGTCTATCGAGTACAGCGGCGGCTCCGAGGTGGACGACGGCGTAGTGGTTGAGACTCCCGTCCCCTTGAGAACCAGACTCCGAAAGTCAGGTTCTCGGGGGCACACCCCCCGACGGGCTCAACGTAGGCAAGGGACTGAGCGGTTCCGGGTGCAGATCCCACCGGAGAGCTCTGGTCTCCCCTCTCATTTGCCGATGAAACAGCCGCGGGGGTTTTAGTGGGTAGGAATCCCACATACCCCTGACTTACTGATGGTTCAGATACCTGCGGTGCTATATTACAGACGCTTGACGTTTCTGAAATGACAAGGTTGGCAATAAAAATGCTGCTTACGTCCATTAGCTTCGGGAACTGCTTCTTCGAGCAGCTTGCTTGACGACGAAAACGAAATAATACATACTTTATTGTGGCCAACCTAGTGTCGTAGTTGTTTAAGCTATTCTTAGTCATCTCACGTGGCTTAATGATTGCAGTTTAGATAACATCAACCGGGATCGACTTTATGCGTGCGTGCCCTGCACAGCACGGAGACGAAACCGTCACCCATCTAGGGAGTGACCTTCCCTAACGTTACATAACCAACAGATAGTTTAACGAACAGTGATTAGAACTCACTATGAGCGCCTCATTATTATTATTTATCTAATGAAATCTCGAGCTTTGCCAGGTATTTTATTAGGATTGCGTGGGGACGAATCCAACACGTAGAGGCCTTTTGTGAGGAAATAAATATGAGTAAGGCACCTCCTGAGATCAACTGCTGAAAATAAGACAAACAGTGGTTGAGGTGCAGAACCTATTGCAAGTTAAAAGAATTCTAGTTTTATGTGGTTCAGATTGGTGGACCTGAAAATTGGCTATTGCAAGAGACCGGGGTCACTTGCCATAATTAGAGAACTAATTATTTTTGGCAAGTGGTGACTCGCCACCCATGGGCGCTCTCCATATGGGCGTCAGAAGAAGACTTATTATTGTTATATTATTTTTATGTTTCCTTATGTTATTTCACATCACATCGTGCTTTGGCTAAAACTGATACAGATTTTTCCTGCACTTTATCCATGTTTGTTGTAAAGTGCCGACGGTAGAGAACACGATCGATATGCAGGTAATCGGATTTACTAGCCGTTCCCCTGACACTCCAGGAAGTGACCCCACTCAACGGAAGAGTGAACTCAATAAGCCTTTATTTTCTCTTTATTCGTCCCATATTCCTGTGAGGGAAATATACGAGCTGTTGCGACGGAAAATGTTATGGCACGACGTTGCCTGAAGATTGATTTATTGTATTGTTGTCGTGAATGTGACTTTTATTTACAGTTTGAAGACACGTCTTGCTAGCGGCGTGTGATATAAACTTATATGCATATGATTTACGTTATTCAAAATAACGCTCAGGTCTCTTTCAGCCAAATACGTCAAAGCATTATCTTCATTCTATGAGTAAATCCTTCTATGACTTTATAAAAGTTATATATTAAACCTAGATGATATGTAATCATATGAGACATTACATTGTGCGGTTAGGTTATTGAAAACTAAGTAGATTCAATACTATGAAAACCAGAAAACTGTTACAGTTAAATACAGTTTATATACCTAAGTACATATACATATATGCTTATAAACAGTTAATAGTCTTTTGAAAGTCAAACAGTCATGTGAAAACAGACGTTTGTTTAGACGCAAGTCGAACTCACGAACTGAAAAATCTGACGTCGTCAATGCAAAAAAAAAAAGTACGTATAGGTAAGTATATTTAAGAAAAAATACCTATAGATTACACCCATGGGGTGTCCGGGTAAGAATAGTACCCACCAATGCCCTCCCGTTGGGGGTCGTAAGAGGAAAATAAAGAAAAACAAGACGGGTAGGAGCGTCTATCTATTGCATCACCACTGACACTACGATCCTCAAGACGCCTGTCAAGGGTGGAGATTATGGAAACTCCTCCATTCTGAGGGGGAGGCCTTTGTTCAGCAGAGGACGCTGATGGCTGATAATGATGACGATGACACTAGAAGCTGTCCGTAAACCATTAAGTGTATTTAATAAACGTATCGAAATCTATATTTCAACAGACTAAAATAAACATTAATTGTGGGCTGTATGTTAAATATTGAGAGGGTCATAACTCCAACATTTTGACATTGACATCGGTCATTGCGATTTGGTAATGGTTTCGCAATAATTATATGAACGCTAACAATGCTGGATATTATTATCTATCAATTTCACTTATTACCGTCTCTCCATAGCACAAACAATGAATTAGTTTCGGAAAAAATACGCCATTGTTTTACGTACGATGAACCACCGACAAAATATGTAGATTGTAAGGTTTTAAGAATTTTCGATATAGAACTAAGATCTGAACTATTTTAATATTAACAACTATTTTTATTTAATACTACCATATACATAATTATATAGTAATGAAAGCCTATACATAAGAAATCATCAGTTATCGTTATCGGTATTATATATACCTATTTGATTATAACTACATGCAAATGCAGATCAATGTAGTGTAAGATAAACGTTTGCATATTTTTAAACATCTGTATTAGCAATTAGCATAATATAAACATACACACAAAAAAACAAGTGACGTCATTTATTCTAACATAAAAAAATAGCAACGTCAGTCACAAAAAGACAACATGTGCTTGTTTGAGGCATTCACAAAATTTTAAAACCATGTCAATTGCAAAGAAAGACGAAAGCGTGTCAAAATTCTCACAGCGTGGTTCCGTAGTACAAAAAATATTTATATTTTGTCTTATCTATCTATCTATACATATAAAATTATTTGTCCTGACTGACTGACTGACTGATTGACTGACTGATTCATCATCGCACAGGCCAAACCGCTGGACCTAGAAAGCTGAAATTTGGACAGTAGGTTCTTCTTTTGACGTAAGCATCCACTAACAAAGGATTTATGAAAATTCGTCTCCAAAAGGGGTGTTTTCTTTTGTATGAAACTTTTTATTGTATGGTTCGATTGACTTGAAATTTACTGAAAAGATTCTCTAAATAAAATATGTAAATCAATAATGTGTTTCGCGAATTTTCAAAAACAACCTTTGGGGGTGTGTTAGGGGTTGGTAAACTCTGTAAAAAAATTAGCGGGTGAAGCCGCAGGAAATTGCTAGTACCTCCTAAACCTTTAACTCAATCGGAAGCAGAATGATCATAATTATTGATCTGCACTATTATGTTATTAACTCTGCTTTTTTCATCTGAGCGTCATAAACTGTGCTGTTAAGGTTGGTAGTGTAACATTAGATGATATTGGTTAGAAACAATCAATATTTTTATATGCTTATAAGGCGAGTGTGTAAAGCAAAACTATGAGTACATAATATATGTATGTGGGTTACTATTCTAGCTGTTAAATAATGTTGCACTTTCGAGAAACAATAATGTGCTTAGATAACAATACATGGATATAATGGAATTTCAGTAATATAGTTGCAGTGCTTACAGCAATTTAGTATGACAGTAAATATCATTGCACATTCAAATCTATATGTATCTAAAATCCAAATCTATGCATTGATGAATGCTTGCGATCCAAAGTGCCATTGTTCGGTGCCGCTAAATTAATTATTTTTTTGGTGCCGCGGCAAACTAGAATTATCCAGGTGTACCTATAAGAGAAACGCTTTTCTATGGGCAATGGAATAGCCTTGCCTCTGCTCACCTAAAGCAATAATTATTAAGTCTATTGCTCCCCGTTATTTCCCCGACTACAGTGCTATACATTGTCATACAACTATACAATGTTTACATGGAATGAACCTTGCGGCAGAATATCTGGGATGGTAAACAATTGAACGATCTCTTACACAATAGACCAAATTAAGTAAGCTAAATTTAATAAAACAAATGTAATGTTGTCTTTTACTTACGCGAATATTACACATTGAAATCAAACTACTTTTACGATAAAAAAAATAAAATTCGTAAAAGTAGTTTGATTTCAAAACAAATGTATTTATTAATGTGACGACGGATCTCTGATCTTGTGAGAAACAATATTTGGTTGTTTTATGGAGCCGGTCCTAAATATGGTACGTGTTAATTGTTAACAGCAAAAAATACATATTTTACGGGGTGTTCTTTGTATAATTTACGAGGTTCAAATGACCGCACGCTATGTTCTCACGAAACTGGATACTGCGGGCTTGTCCTTAACGCGAGTTACTGATGAGTTAGCGAAACAGCGCAGCGCTCGTAATGCATAATCCTTTAATGGAAATCTTAGCAACCAAAACGTTTTTAGTTCATACTAACTATACTTGGATAATATACTTGGATTCATATCCAAGTGAGGTCATTACTAATTATGAGTGTTTTTCATATCAATTGTGTTTTTAAGAAATGAGAAATTGTTTTGCTGGCGGCAGCAATAGGCCTTCATAACCTTTACCTTTATATGTATGTTAATTGTGTTTCATAGTTGAATGGCCAAATAAATGTCTTAGTCTTCTGTCTTTAACGGATGAACCATGGTCACCCAACCAATGGTCGGGAGACCATGGACGGGATGGACAATGGTCTCCCTGTCTTTATATAAAATATATGGCCAGTTATTAAGGAAACTGATAGATTGAATGGTTGTGCTTATTAAGTATGTTGGCAAAACCAATGCCAACATTCTGATCTACTCATAAAGGCCAATATATTTACAGTTTAATATTTTATATGTCTACAAAAATAAGTCAACTATGCAATGCGATACAACCTGAGATAGAAATTCGCCATGATTGCAAAACGGTCATAATAAGAATAACTGTTATTGCTCGCTGTTCCTATAATAACGAATTTACTGCTTTGTAACTTGTAGTCTGTACTTGTAATTCAGAGTGGATTGCATGAGAATTCCGACAATTAATCCTGTAATTTATAATAATCTATTGACAGTTATCATTGCCACAGTATAAAATTTAAACGTTTAGTGTTTACGAAATTCCCAAGGGATAATGTTATTCTTCATTATTGATGTGCGTATTTGAATCCAAAGTCGCATTATTTAACTCGACGACCAAATCTGCGGGTCTAAAAAGGCCACATTAGCAATTCACCTAAAATCAATTCATGTTTTGAATTTCAAGTTGTTACTTAATAATTATACTTACTAGTTTTTGAAAAATTGTCACACATTTTAGGTGAATCATAATTAAGTTCATTTATTAGCAGATTTATATTTGGTGTTAATGCTACCATACGAAGTAAAATTAAATCGTAACATACTCATAGTATGATTCACCAAAGCGGCCATGTTAGACCCGCTGGACATTTTATGAATACGTTTTATGTAGGTATGTCTGTTTATGCAATTTGTTTTGGAAGATTTGCGATTCCACAAAATTCACCTGGCAATATCCAGGTAATATCATTTTTAAATCAAATTTGTTCACGTGCGAGAAATCCCGCCAGACAACGTATCTCGTCTCCGACACTCCATACCAATGTAAATTATATCCTTCGACACTTTTTCCAATACACTGCCTATAACAACTTCGATGTTCATTCAAGATCTGTCCGTGTGTATTTAAAGAGCAATGTAAGTCGAATATATCGAAGTTGTCTATAAGATAAGCCGCTGCTACGTTCGCTATGACCGCAGCGTCGACAAAATAACTTTAGTTCCGCCGAGAGTTCTCATCGCATCGAACGTTTTGACCCAAGAGATGCTATGCTACAACATTACATTAAAAACAGTTTTCATAAGTGAATTGACATTAATGATATATTAATCTTACGTTTGATTAAGTGAATTTCTTAAGTGATCTCGTGGATTGAGTGTCTTTTACAGGACTTATGAAGTGTAAGACAAATCTGATGTACCTACTTAAACAAATTGCGTGTAAGTGTTTAGTTTTCTTTATATTTAGATGACAATAGTGTAATAACATAAAAAAATATATACTTAATCATTTATTACTTTTTATTAGACTATAATTATCTTGTTTCTTTTTTATAATTTGCATTCCATTTGGTTTGTCATAGAATTAATATTATTGACAAGTGTGAAAGCACAAGATCCTTTGAGTTCTCTTAGCTAATATTTATAATTTTACTAAAACCTATTAAACGTATATAAGTGGCTATATTATAAGTATTCCGTCCATTTATATGACTGACAACTTTTAAAACCGAACTTGTTTTTAATATTACTTATACAACTGAGTATAACAATATTTTTCAAAACTCAAACATCAGTCTTTATCCCATAAAGCTATAATTTATAGCTTAGGAAGAGAACTCAAAGCATCATGTCCTTTCACACTTGTCAATAATATTAATTCTATGATGATTATTATGATAGAAGCTGGTAGGTATGTAGTACGAAACTAAAGTAAAAACACAAATATCGGGTTTAATCGATATGTTTATTTAAATCAATTGAAAAAGAAAGAACAATGTCACAATAATGCTCTCCTCCAATCTTTGGAGAGATCAGGCAGAGCCGTGATTTTTTACATGCCCATCCGATGCAAAAATGTTCTTTCTTTTCAGACAATCGTATTGTTCCAACCTGTAAGAAACAACACCATGCTTAGTTATTTCCAGGAGAATTCGAATGTAAAGTCTTTGGTTTGTAAATCAAGCGGTTTCCCGCTGCGCCACGGATTCCGAAACAATATTAACAAAAACATCAACTCTTTCAATATCTACAACATTATTTGATTACTTTAGTTTATACACCCACTCAATGAACAGTTTTAGAAATTATAACTTCATATTTCGCGTCTTTGTATGTATTAAACATTTCTGTATCAAAATCAGCAAGTGTTTATTGGATAATAATTCCTGTATAAAAGAAAAAAAACCTTTCAGGTGCGAGTCAGACTCACGCACCGAGGGTTCCGCACCTTCTTTGGACCTATTACAGTTATTTTAATATTTGTCTAACATAAAGATAGCAAAAAAAATATAACCGCAAAGCTATGTTTGTCGAGGTTTAAAACTGTAGTACTTAGAAAGATCATTTTATTTTTCCAGTAAAATATAGATAGACATGTATAACGACTAATTATTTCAGATTTTTTCCTCTACAAACTTTGAAGATATGGGAGGAACGGTATTTTTTTTGTCATTTTTGATTATAAGCCAAAAACTACGTGACATGAATTAAAATAAAAATATGTTTTGAGATGTGCAAATGAAGCCCTACGATACTCCACTCGATATAGTAGTCTCACTATTAAATTTTGATGACCCATTTCGACCCCCTTTAAAAAGCTTAAAAGAGTAAATTAATTACAAATTAAAAGGAAAAAATATTTTTTTCATCTGCGTTGAATTTGGGTAAGCGCAAAAAAAACTATTTTTAGAAATATATGTATATTTTATATATTTTACAAGTTTCAAAACGATAGCGTCATTGGTTCCTGAAATATATATGTAGGTGTGACAGACGGATAGGCACACAGGCGAAGTCTTACCATAAGGGTTCCTTTTTTAACTTTTAGATAAGGAACCCTAAAAATGCGATTTATTGTAATCTTTTATTACGGTACTTTAACAAATAATCTGAAGAATAATCATCATTATTACAACCAACATTTTAAACATAATTCAAAGGTATCACTAGAATAGTACCAAGACGCAACGGATTACGCCATGATTCATAATAGTATAACAAGATCATAGCAACTGAGACGACTGATTACGGCCTAGAGAAAATTGAACCAATACAAAAATGTTTTACCACAAACAATTTATCAACTTGATTACTACGTCGGGTGGAATGCGGTGACAAATCGGAAGAAATCAACCGGTTGCGTACGTTCATCGTATTATTGGAAATTTAAACGGATTTAAAAAATCGCTGTAGTACCTACAGTACCTTATGTTTTGAGATCATAATCAATAATATCGCCGCGGGGTTCTCGGGTAAGAATTCCATTCCCCATCTATTCCAGAAGACGGCCAGCAGAGTCTTTCCATTGGATTATCTACCACCTATACTGCGATCCCCAAGACGCCTGCCAAACTTAAGGATTATGGTAACCCCTCCCTGATGATGATGAATCAATATTATCGTCAGACTATCGTAAATTAGATTCACTAACGTTAATAGAAACATTGATACTTATCGAAAAGATTTATCGATTCAGTCTTCCCTGTAAGGTATTTACAAATATGAATTATTTATCGATGACCACGATGACATATTACTATACGGTTCTCAAAAACAAGTCTAACAACTACCTGCCTAATGAGATGGTTTTACATTTATATATTTGAAACTGGGTCTAGGTTGTCGGTTCTATAAAAACATAAAAAATATCTTACGACATGGTTACGATCTGTTCCACTCCTTTTCCTTGCTTACCTTCGAAGATATGTTGTCAACCTCGTAAAAGCCTTTTCATGCCTTTCACACCTTTCCGTCTTATACCACGTTACATAAAACCCCTGAGGCTGCCTTTAGGACCTCCCAGAAATATTTTGTCCAACATTTTCTACGTGACCTATAAAGTTAGAAATAAAAGCAACATTTAACGGAAGAACGCGCTTGTTCTAAGTCAAGTCGTAATTTGTCCCAAATTACCTTTAAAAGTTTTACTCGAATCGAAAAGAAATCCCCGAGAAATTTTACATTTAAAATACTTCTTCCATTTTCAGGGATAACTGGCCCTAATAAGTTATTTTTGGACTTTTTTGGTACTGTTGTTTTTTAATAATCTCGTCTTGTAGCGTTCGTCAGTTTTGTAAAGGCCAGTAGGTATTTTACTAAGGGCCGATTCAATCACATTTTGTTATCCCAGTATATAACCTAAAGATATGAATTATTTAGACGAATGTGACAGACGGTACTGATGAGTACCGTGCTAGTTCACAGTTGATAGCTAATTTGGTTAGAAACTAAATACCTATAACTATCTTGTATAAAGTGATCTATGATTTCTTTACTAAACCTACAGCCGGTTTATGTTTAGCTTAGTACTATATAGCTCTTGAAGCCATGCAGATGTAAATTCATTTTATAACTATTTTAATAACTATAGAGTCATCGCTAACATTTGCGACCTTGTTCGCTGACCGCGTGATACATAGTATTATTTACGGCGCAAGATCACAATCTTGAGAAATATCATTGTAACTAATACGTATTTTGTTCAATAGTCGCATATTGCTTCAGAATATGATGGCTTGTATTTGGGTAACAAAATATATGACAAAATACCTTAATATAAAAACACGTGGGAGTAAGAATGTACAATAGACGTAGGTAACGTAAAATATTTCATACATTACTTTAGGGACAAAGTTACTCGACTCCGAGGTCAAAGCTTTGTGATGCGAAGATATTATTCTCAGGGCAACCTTGTTTACACTTGACTAAATCTACTTACGATATTGGACTAGTTGACCGGACCGGCTAAGTATTAGCTAATATGAGTTCGACGTTGTAACATATTTAATCTTAATTGATTTATTAATCAGCCTCATTCTGTAATGTGCCTCTTTATACAACCTAGTGACTAATCAATCAAGTCGTAAACCTCATAGTAAGGGACACGTCACTATAGACAGCTGCAGAACTCTGCCGCTCGTCAGCCAAGAGTCATTAGCTAGGTATTAAGTCTCCTATGTCTGGTAATTTCACCAGCTACAGTGCCCTTCACACTAGAACACAGCAATGATTACACAATGTATCTTAGCGATAGAATATCTAGTATTGCGGTGATAGAATACCTACCTGGACGGTCCTTTAAAGCTTGTAATCAATAAATTACTAGCGTGAGGTGTCAGTGTAAGAATAGCACCCACCCATTGCGTTGGGCGTCCGTAGGAGACGACTAGGGAAAAAACAAGAAGACGGCTAGCAGCGTCTTTTTATTGGATTACCTACCACCTAGACAACCCCTTCCTTGTAATGGTAGGCCTTTTTTCAGCAGTGGACATCTTTCGGCTGCTGATGAATTATCATCAGACCTGAGTGTAACATCATTATTAGATGATGTTACACTCAGGTCAAATCAGACCTGAGTGTAACATCATCTAATAATGATGTTACACTCAGGTCTGATTTGACACTTATTGTTAATTTACTACTGGTAATACTTTCATTTATTCTGTAGACAACGCTTTACCAATCCACCACGAGTTTGCTTGGACTTTAAATATAATATATAATGGCTAACATATCATATTCCACGTATATAATATGCTGATTATGATTATGCAAATTCACTCTATCGCCATTTACTTGTTCGTCATTCGCACCAAAGCAACCTGCAATACTAGGGTCAAAGTCCGCGATAACATCGTTTAATACACCTTCAGATCGTTAACAATAAAAGGAACATTTAAAAACAGCTACAACTTAAGTCTTACACGATATACCTTTCAGTTAACTAACGTCAATAGAGATGTCATCCAAGCGTTTAAATACGCGTCACTCACTTTCACAACGCGGCTCCTAGCATTTCTTATATCATTGTGTATCGAGAGTTCCGCAACTTTTATCACTCGAGATATCGGCAGTAATCGATACGTAGTCACGTTTCCAAATTGTTTGCAGAGAGGTTGCTTTTAAAA
Organism: Furcula furcula; assembly: GCA_911728495.1. Taxonomy (NCBI): domain Eukaryota; kingdom Metazoa; phylum Arthropoda; class Insecta; order Lepidoptera; family Notodontidae; genus Furcula; species Furcula furcula. The sequence goes on from OU452244.1 coordinate 19,747,201, forward strand.
AAATTAACTGTGACCTAATTTATCTCTGCTTGTTTAAGTTTCTTGTAATTCGAATGCTTCAAAGCGTCTCGTATTCCACTTGTATTTGGGTTGTTTTAGACGTTGCTTCTTCCCGTTTAAGAATGTGATAATGGGTCGAGCAATGTCTGAGATCGTAATAATACAGTTACCTCTTTGCTTGCGTCAAATATGTATTCGAAACGTCTGTCGGCGTAGGTACTTTATGAACTTCAATCACTGGCGAGCATATTATTTTGTTTTACGTAATTGCAAGTTCCTCTCATGATAATAGCTATCACTTATTTATATTTATTTTTTTACTCTTGCACAAGGATAGCCTCGTAAAGATGGCCCTTGGCATTCTCTTAAGAGGTGATGCTTATTGAGTAGGTGTGTATATAAGTGTAAGAGGCATGACGATTATTTAAATCGTTAGCATAGTATTATATAGAACTTCTATTTTAGTCACAGTAAAACATCATAAATCACAAGAAATAGACAGTAGAGAGAACAATAATAAGTCACTTACAATCTTTGCTTCTCAAACCATGATCATATTCTGATGAAGGTAGACCGTTGACTGTCCCGAGGCCGCTGTATGAATGTTCTTGTTTTTTTTTTGGGAATGATAGACGCTGTTGGCCGCAGATGGCCATCACAGCTTCACCGGACAATAGAAGGCGAGCACTTAAAGCACTCTAGCCTTAACGGCAGAAGTAGCGACGAGCACAAGGGCACCTCAGGGAGGCACGGCCACGGTTTGGGCTGTCGCTTAAGAGAGGGCTGAGTTTACCACCGGTTCACAACGCGCCCCCACTGAGAAGAACCGGCAAGAAACTCAGTGGGGTGATGCACGTCGTTGAGGTCGCATACGTACGACCCTTCGGCCTCGCCGGTGAGACCGGTGTCTGATAGCTAGTGTAGCATACGGTTGTCGAGGAGGGTTCGGCGCATCCCGGTCCAATAGGACCGTCATGGGGTCAGGAGGGTCGAGCAGTACGTGCCGTGGTCTGCGGCGCGAGTCAGAAGGACTAGGGGCGTAATCGGCGGCGGCGCGGATTAAACTGTTCGCGTGACAGGACGCAGATTCAAAGTAGCGTTTCGACGCTTCTAATAGGAATTTATGAAGGGGATCTATCGGAATGCAGATCTACATTCCGCATGTACCACGGGGCACCGACGGCACGTTGGAGAAAACGATTTTGGATAACCTGAGAGGCTATCGATACGGGTGCGGGGAATGTTCTTGTCTCAGCTTGCACCCCATTTATATAGGCACACCGGCTGGGGTGCCAACATAATTAAGTGTAATTTAGTAATTCAGAGCAATTTTTTGAAAACTTTATGTAAGTAATTGCTGTGTCCCATATCAAAACCCGTGGGGTGTCCGGGTAAGAATAGCACCCACCCATCTCCTCATATTAGGTGTATGTAAAAGGCGACTAAGGGAAAACTAGCAGCGTCTTTCTATTGGATTACCTACCCCACCTACACCTACTGCGATCCCCAAGACGCCTGCTAAGCATGGGGATTATGGCAACCCCTCCCTTCTAAGGGCGAGGTCTGGTTCAGCAGTGGACGTATTTCGGCTGTTCATGATATCAAAACCTATTTATAAAATATGAAAAGAAAATCATAATTGCCATTTCATCTATAGTAAGTACGATCGCTTCACTTTCCAAGTGAAAGTATAATTTTCTCAATGAAAAGTGTTCATGTGCAACGTGTATTCCGATGTTTATATTATCTGTTTTGTTTAATCCAGCGAATACAAGAAAGCGGTTTAACTACTACATTTTAAAATATTTTACGGGACATTGAGTAAGTAACACGCTCGATACGTTTCTTTTGTGTAATCAACTGTTCTGACAAAATGTTGTATTACCATGTTGAAACTTTTTCAAATTAAACAATTTTGTGCTCATTTGACACGCCGCTTGTTCGCTCCGCTATTTTATTTGTATCATTTAGATTGAATGCTTAGTATAATGTTGAATAACAAGTATATACAATACGACACCCTGGCCGCTGACGAAAATAGGTCGTGGGTTTGATTCCCACCTAAATAAGTGTCTATGTATTTAAAAAAATATATATATAAGTACTATTATCAGTTGTCTGGTTTCCATAGTACAGGCTCTGCCTAGTTTGGGATCAAATGGCCGTGTGTGGATTGTCCCTGAATAAAAAAAAGGTCACCGACAGCTGTGGGTTCAACCGGGGTATGTGGGATTCTTATCTAAAAAAATCCCTGCGGCTGTCGCATTGGCATGTGCGACCCAGGCTCTCAGGTGGGGTCTGCACCATGAGCCCTCAGTACCTTGCGTTTGAGCCCGCCGCAGGTGCTAACGGGGACGGGGGTCGCAACCCCACCGCCGTCCTCTTCAGAGTTGACGTCGCGCCGTACTCAATGGACGTCTTATGGCCCACACCCCGAACGTCCAGCGACTCCGAAGAAAGTACATACATTACCTAACCAAAAGTAATTTATATCATCTTTAATATGGGATGTACGCAAATGCGACAGTGGAATATAAAATAAAACCGCAACCTCGGGCTTATATAGAATTTGTTTTCGTAAGTAATGGCAGCCATGTAGGGGTGATCATGACAACTGTTAAAAAAACCATTTTTATTATCTGATGATATCGTGATATCCTATAAAAATCTTTTAACAATTCCGTCATCGAAAATTTTTGAAAATTCCATTTAGAAAAATTATGTAATTTCCAAGAAACTACGGGATTTGTAAATAGCATTACAGAATATCACCGAAATTGTTTTCTCCGCATTCGAAAAACGGAAACCGACGAACTAACAACAGTTAATAGCCCCACTGTTTGCTTAAAGGTTAGATGCCCTGACCTCTACCCGAAAGGTCGTGGGTCTAATTTCCTTCTAGGAAAAAAGAACATGTTGTTGTGTGCATGCACATATTACGAGCCCTGTGTTATCTAATAGTCCTGTGGTCTCTACCTACCCCTACGGGAAAGAGGCGTAATTATATGTATGTATGTATGTAAAGTATGTTATGGTTGCCATAGTAGGTACATAATATGTGGGTTGCCCGAGGTTAGTTTTTGTTAAAGTAATACTAATCAGGACTCAGTATTAAATCTCGTATTGGTTGTAACGAACGATGGCGTGTCTTATCTACAGTGGTAATCTGGATTCAATTCAGACTTACGAATACACTTGGGATTTGTGTGACAGGGATGACGCTCTATAAAACCTAAACTGCTTGATTATAGCCGCTACTCGGCTTCTAAAGGTCGATATTAGTACAATACTAATATATACCTACATTTTAAACATAAGTAAGTCGTTATAAAAACAGTTCCAATACATAGACTGTGTAAATATAAAGTATAAAATGTATATTAAATGTGGAGCCGCGGCACCAAAAATTTTTTTCAACACGTAATAAGAGCCCGAATATTATATTGGTAATATATCTAATACCACTAAGCTACTTACTTAATTGTAACGTTATTAGAAAGGTGACCTAAATTCATAGAATTTATAACAACTCAATTTTTAATAAAAATGGTAGACTTTATGCCGCCAGCAACCACTTACATTATAATGAATACAAAACTTATTATAAGTACTAGCACCTTTTTTGTTTAACCCAGTGCCCTAGTAGGAGTCGATATCATAAAGTTTACTGCTCTAGTTCTTTATAAAAATAATCTGTATGCACCTGTGCCTTTGTGAAAAATATGGAGACACCGCTCTCTGGACTTGTTCACATTTGTGTCAGTTAGGACATAGCAAATCTGTTTCTTATAAAAACACTTACGACTTGGTGTACCTACCTATACTCTGTTTTTCTTTACAAGATCAAAATCGTAGCAGTAAATGTTTGAATACCGGAGTGATGGCTCAGCCGAAGTCAATTGGTAGGGTTGGATATGAATATTGAACTCTACCAATTGTATGGCCAGCACTTATGTATGTAGTTTCACAGGAATCTTTTTCTTTTCATGTGCCATCTCCATCCCGGAGGTCGACGACCATTTGTTGACATGTCTTCCTGTCATCAGTCATGCGAATTAATTTGTTCGTGTCTTCCACCTTCAACCAGTCTCTTACGTTTCCAGTCGATGACATCCTTCTTTTACCTGACCCTCATTTTCCTTCAATTTTGCCTTCGATTATTAATTTCAGTAATTTGTACTTCACGGGAATCTAGTATTTTCTTATGACTATTACCACGGCGAGCGGCGGCGCGGCGTTTACTTTATAAAAGATAGTTTACCGTCATGTTTATTGTAACCGGTGTGTGCGCCGGAATGGGGGACACTGAACTTTGTTCACAACTCATTCATACTACATTTGTTCTCAGCTGTAAATATTACATAGGTTCATTCATCTTACAGCATTTATGAGGGAATATGTTTGTGTTTAAAAAAAACCTTATCGACCTAGTTTCTTCAGTTTATTCACATAACACAGTTTTTACATTTATTTACAAAGCTACTTTATCGGGGCATCACCCATCATTATAAACTTCGTAACATGTAAGATCGTATTTCTTCATGATATATTTACTCTTGTGTCGGCCAGCTACTTATTTATTTATTGTTATGAATTTGATTTTGTAAAAAAAAAAACGTTTTATACCAATACAGTGTTTTTCTATAAAACAAAATCATGTTTGACAATTGGTAGGGTTCAATATGTCTTGCTCAACCTTGCCAATTATCTTTCATATCACCAGTCAGCCATCACTCCTGTGTTCATATATTCATTGCTACGATTTTGATCTTGTTAAGAAAAACGGGGTACAAAAACCTTTGGTAATAATTTCACAAACGCACCAAACTGGTCGTTGAATAAAAAAGAAAGCGACAAACAAAATAATAACAATATCTTGGGACAAGCCACACACGGTCATCCGATCCCAAACTAGGCAGAGCCTGCACTATGGAAACCAGACAACTGATACTAATACTTGTATACTTTTTTTTGTAAATACATACTTAAATAGATAAACAACACCCAGACACTTGGCGGGAATCGAACCCACGACCCATCGGTTAGCAGGCAGGGTGTATGACCACTAGACCAACGGGCCCGTCAAACTGACTGTTTTATGATAAAGAAAAATATATCAATGAATCTGCCACCGCCTTGAGGAAGGCAATCTCAAATTGACTGAAGTGGCCTATAACATACTGTAAAATACTGAAAACTAGGTATTATACAACACTCACTAGTTTGAAACATTGCACCTAATTAGTTGAGAAATTAGTCAAAAGTTTTTTCGTTCGTAATGTGAGAGAATTTTAAAGAGAAATCTTTTTCTGTTTTCTTTTTTAGTTCTGATTTTATAAGTTACCCACGTTAAATGAGTAACAAAAAAAGAAAAAAATCTGGTTTTGTTTTGAAGTCAATAAAGCAAAAAATTTCAGATTTGAAATATCTTGATAAGTTTACTTATAAGCATCTTGATTAGAATATATGGCTTTTATCAGTAGGTATACATGTATACTAATAATATAAAGAAATAAGTAAAGTTTGTGAGTTTGGATGTTCAGGGTAATCTCCGGTACTACTGATCCGATTTTGAAAATTCTTTCGATGTTAGAAAGGTATAATATCCTTGAGCTACTTTTATCTATTTTGGTAAACGTAAACAAGGAAGAGCTGAGCTGCGTGGGTCCGCTAGTTATCTATATTTTCAAGATAACGACTTAGGACTTTTAAACGATCGAACTTTTAAGTTTTTATAACACAAAGAATGCTTTAATTACGTAAGTTCGTTTAACATCAGCATAACCTACCTGGCAGTCGTATATTAGGTATTATTTAAGAACAACTATTCAGCAGGGCTCGTCAAACTAAAGGCGTATGGACCACAATTTCATTCAAGACCATTTAGCTCTTTTATCTTGTAAATCTCTATGTTTGTTGTAGGGTTTCACAATTTCAGAGACAAAGCCCCTTGTGAATATTTCATGGGTTTTTGTTTAAACGATATTCCTCGGGAGTCAAAGAATTATTTTCTAAACAAAAGCTTTACACGGCGAGCGGGCGATGAATATTCATTGGTTTCAGCGGGCACTTACTGTTGAGCAAGTCACCTCGGTAATGATATAATTCAGCTCATTTTAATACATGAGGAAGCTAGGTCCTTTATCTCCCACGCTTGCTCAGTACAAATAAGGCAATAAGTGTAGTTTAGGAACTAGCACATTACCGGTGTTCTTAAGAAACCAATTTTATACTTCTCACATCACAGATGTCTTTTTTCCGTCTGTATTTTGATTTTCCTACAGTTACTGTCATCAGAGATCAAGGGGATATGGATTAATTCCGACAGCCAAATTTTAAATACCCATAAATTAGACTATGAACTTAAATTGCATTTTTTTACAAAGTACACACATCAAAAGTGTCTAGGGATCAACATATATTTTTGCAATAACTTTTCTCCTGATTGATATTAATTAAAATTTTCTTTAAGGATTCATCAAATAAAGTGTTTTCGTTTGTCACAGTAACGATAAACCAAGTCACCTTTGCATTAATAAAGAAATTTTCCATTTTCCTAATAAAGGGATTTTTGACATTTGAACCACTAACACAAAAGTTCGAAAAAAAGACTGAAATAACAGTTTTCTTTAAAATTTTATTGGGTAACTTAAACAATTAATAATCCGTGTTTCTACCGCGAACACTAACAACACAAGAACATCGGTTTGGCATACTCAAAATGAGTTCATCCAAATCACGCTGTGGAATGGCCGCCCATGTTCGTTGCAACAACAAAAAAAGGTCTTCTTGCGACTGGATACCCTCCATATTCGGCAGAGCTCTTCTCTGTAGCATATCCCATGCATGCTCAATCGGGTTCAAGTCTGGCGACTGAGCAGGCCAGGGCAGGACATTGATGTTAGCTGCGGCGAGAGTCTGTCTTACAACTCTTGCGGTGTGCGGTCGTGCATTATCATGCATTAACTGAAATAAGGGACCGATTTGCACTTGTAGAGGAACGATGACGTCTGATACAATCGTCTCAGCATAAATTTGAGCGTTGAGGTTGCCTCTGATCCAAATCAACTCAGTTCTTCCGCCGATCCAAATACCCGCCCATACCATGATGGTTCCACCACTATAAGGATGGACTTCCTGGCAGGATTTTAATCGCTGTTGGCGTCCAGGGGTTCTCCAGTGTCGTATACGTCTTGTATCCGGTCTCATACCAAAACGAGACTCATCAGAAAAGCACACGAAACGCCATTGTTCTTCTGCCCAATTTCTGTGTTCAAGAGCCCATTGATATCGAATCCTACGATTGTGCATTGCTATAGGTGGTACCCGTAGCGGTCTTCGGGAATGAAGGTTCACTTCATGCAAGCGGTTTCTGACTGTTTGGTCGCTAATTGAGTTCCCTGAAGAGTGATGAAGCCTCACGGCTAACATCATGGCAGTTATTGTTGGAGCTCTTCGAGTTAAGATTTGAATATATCGGTCTTGTCTCCGTGTGGTGCAGCGATACCGTCCTCCATGGCGCTCAGCCACGGTACCAGTGCTTCGGTAACGTGTCCAAAGTCGACTGATAACACTCTGACTTGTATTCAGAGCTAAAGCCACAGTACGTTGCCGGGAACCAGCTTCTATAATTCCCACGGCTCTGAGCATTTCTTCCCTGCTTAAATGACGTCGCCGCTCCATAATAACGTTGGTTTTAATCAGTAGTAGGGAAACAGTAGCACTAATAATGTCTTCAATGCGTTGTATGTTTTTATAGGGAAAATATTGACAGCTGATTTTCATCTTTTACTCGAATTTGATTCACAGTTCCTGATTCAAATTATGAAATGCACCAAAAAGGATCCATATAAATTTATAAAATCATAAATTTATTACAAAGCCACATCTCAATCTCAAGAAATCCGCTTAAAAATGCTTGATCCCTAGACACTTTTGATGTGTGTATTTCACCGAAATGGTTGCTATAGGCGTTTTTCATTCTTCGGAGTCGCTGGACGCTCGGGGTGTGGGCCCCTTGAGCGTCCATTGAGTACGGCGGCGACTCCGAGGAGGACGGCGGCGGGGTTGCGACCCCCGTCCCCGTGAGCACCGTGACAGGTTCCCGGGGGGCTACAATGCGCCCCCCGGCGGCGGGCTCAAAGGCAAGGCACTGAGGGGCCCCTGGTGCAGATCCCCCGGAGAGCCCTGGGGTCTCCCCTCTCATGTGCCGATGCGACAGCCGCGGGGGTTTTAGTGGGTAAGAATCCCACATACCCCGGTCGAGCCCCACAGCTCCCGGGGATCTTTCGAAGATTTCCCCCGCGTCAAAAAAAAAAAAAAAAAAAAAAAAAAAAAAAAAAAAAAAAAAAAAAAAAAAAAAAAAGGCGTTTTTCATTAAGATTATAAGTTACGTTCATTGCACGCACTGGTCGCACTTATGAGCCAGCACTAATTCCATTAGGCACTGTTCTTGTCAGTAGGTACATAAGAACTTACTAATTTATTTACAAAGCCTAAAGCACAGGTGGAGTCTCTCGCTATTCAATAGAATCCGTTTTGGAGTGTGTACAGTAATTACACGACTTGATTCCACTATCCCTCTTTTATCATCGGACGACGAAATGTACGTTCCTTACGTGGTAAACGTTCTAGCAGTCGGGATTAAGCGATTTGCTTCTTCATTTATAAAAATGACATCCTAAGTGTCGCCACACACGGGCCACCAGCCACAACCACAAAACGCAGCCACCGACCTATTTTCTGTTTTTTTCATACATTTTGCATGGACTCGCCGCACACTGTAGACGCCGGTGGTCGCCACACGCCACAAATCGCCACTGCCCGCCTCTAGTGGTCGGCTTGGCGACAAAACGCCGCCACAAAACGCAGACACAAGCCACTCGCGCGACTCCCCATCGCTATCTCCCTCGTCGGATTTCATTATGATACTGCAAGCACGCGTTAATAAAAGTAGCGGCCACCGACCGCAAGTGTCCAACATGGACCACAAGTGGCTGTCGCGCGCGTCAGCTTCTTTTGTAGCCGCTTCTAGCTTCAAGTGGCGGCGATTGTGGATGTGGCTAGTGGCCCGTGCGCGGCGACCCTAAGAAAGAATCGATCAATGAGTGCTCGTTGTTACATTAACCGGACCACTGAAGCAGTCAGAATGAAATGAACAGTTTGTTGATTAGTGGATAGAGAACAGAACAAAGCGAAAATGAAAACGAGAAAATTCCCCATTTACCTTTAAATATAAGTAAATAAGAACGTCGACTCGCTAATTACGGAACAAACGAACTTGTAATTAATATCATCCAGTTGTGATACTTTTCTTTTTGATGTCAACAACAGCTAATTAGAATTGCGTAATTTCATACAAAACTAAGAGGGGCTCAAAATATACGCCCGCGATTAAACAGTAATAAAAGACTAAGCGAAGCTTTTGCTGCCAACGTGTGGTTGACGTAACACAAAATGGGTGAAACAATAAATTTTCCAGCGCTATATAAAAAAGGGGATCTGTTCTGACACATCATAAAAGAGGAAACAGACATAAAACTTGCGTCATTACCCTAGAGTAAATACTAGTCATTGCAAGAGGTTACCGTGAAAATTAGTTTTTTTTTAATCAACGTAGTTACTGATGAAAAGTGAAACGCCTGTCTATAGATAGCTGCATTGCACTGCCGCTCGTCAGCCGACTCATTAGTTCTTAAGTCTCTTGTGTCTCGTAATTACCAGCTACAGTGCCCTACACATTAGAATAGAGCAATGTACACACCACTGCTTGGCGGCAGTATATCTGACAATGCGGTGGTACCTACCTGAACTGGCCCCTGCACAAAGGACCTACATTGTTTCATCATTATTCCATCAACCAATCGATTAATAGTTTAGTTAGACTAACAAAAGCGATCTTCTTTGCTACACGCCAACTACGAGACACAAAATAGAATAGGAAATGCTATTTCTGTAATGAGAAGCAGTAAGCTCTGAGGCATGTTCCAACTTTATTGACTGGGAGACTGCAGTTCATTGAGGCTGTGCGACAATGCGCGTCCCGACACTCAATAGAATTGCATGTCGTAGGAGGTAAGAAAGGCCCCGCTCCGCGCGAAAGCCTAAGCCGGTTCAGCTAAAGAGCGCAGCCAACTTTGTCGACATAAAATAGTCTGTGCTCTATTGAAAAATACGCCTTCGCCGCGCGCCGTCCGTAAAGTGGCGAAGGAACTGCTTAAAGACGATTGAGGCTTTAGGGGATTTTTTATAGCGCCGCTTTGTGCACGCTTATGGAGGGCTGAAGTAAATATGATCTGACTTTTCAACGCGGATAAGATTCATCTTTATTGGCAAAATGCAAGGCGGCTATTGGGAAAATTATTCAGACATATTTTTATAGGAGACTTGTGGATTCAATGTTGGTATTTTATTTGGTGACACGTTTACATTTTATTTTATTAGTAAATATTATTTATTAATATTCAAACTCACAATATATAAACAGGCAGACAAGCAACCCTCCTTCTCGCATAAAATAATATACTTACTTAATTAAATAATAAAAATTCGTAAGTGAACCATTGCTCAGCAAGGATCTCCTCTTCTCCTCGACGTGAGAGAAGAGGGTTTAGGCCCTAATCCCCATGCGGACCAAGTGGTTACTTACTACAATACTTGAGGTTCCTCAGGAAGTTCTTCACCGTTAACGAATGGTAAATCTTTTAACTAGTGCATATGATACACATAAAGACCTTCTTGCATAGAGCGTTAAAAATGTGCTAAAATATACGATAAATTATTGAAGTAAATTAAGAAGTTTAATCACTTGATCATTTTACGTTGACAGACAATATCCGTATTTAAACAAAACTATGTAGTACTACGGTACCTACTAGAATTCTAACAATAGCTTCGTTTTTCAAGTCAGACATGAAAATAGTTTGATAAAATGACAGCCGCAATTAAACTTTTTATCTCGTGATTACTATTATAATGGCTGCGGTGTTCGCGTGAGTCAGTTGGAGGTCAAGGTGTAGTCATTCCGACGTGTTGGTGATGGCTAAGATTAGCTGTGACGCACGTGGGCTAGGCACGGTCACTACCCTCGATGGAAACGGCGTATCGTTTCAACTCGCGATGCACGCACATGTGAGGAACACACAAAAAAAAAAAAGACAAACATTATTTGAATGGGGAATTGAAGCGATTTACCTTATATTTTGGCTTGATGTTTCGACCGACAACATAAGCAGTGTTATACTGTTGTATAGTATTAAATCCACTTTGTACTATTCGATAATGGAACGCAAAAGTCAAAGAGTATACAAAAAACGACAAAAAATGTGTTTTTCCTAAGGATAAACATAAAAAGAAGGGTTCGGTTCTGCGCACGTTAAAACCTTTTTTGTTTACGCTGTTTTTTCACGGATTATGTGGCGTTCAGCGATGTGCTTTGGTGTTTTTGTAGTTTTTGATATTCTTCCTTTTTAGGGTTCCGTGCATAAAAGGTGAAAAAAAATACCCTTATGGTGCGACTTTGTCTGTTTGTCCATCTCACCGACATGTATATTTCAGACACTACTAACACTGTTGATTTTAAACTTGAAATAAGTAATTTTAAATATTACTTACTTAATCACAGATTAAAAAAAATACTGGCATCGAAATTTAAAATTGATTCAACTATATCAAGTAGGGTATCATATAGGTATATGTAAATAAAGTATAAGTAAAGTATAAGGTGAAAATAAAGTATTTGTACGTACAAATACTTTATTTTCACTTTTCAGAAGCAATTTTTGTTTTACATATAGCATGTAGTTTTTGGCAAAATAAAAAAGAAATAAAAATACCGTATCCTGTAGTTTGTGTAGTCCTTATCTCTGTAGTTTGTGGAAGCAAAAATCTGCAATAAGTTTAAATTGTAAATATTATAGCAAAAAAGAACCATGTTCTTGGATAGCATAGTTTTTTTAGAATTTATCAAAAGACTTTGACAATCAAACATAATTTTGCGGTTTAATCTTTTTGCTACATAAGGTTATAAATAAGAAATAACTTTCCAAATCCCAAAGAAGATACAGAACCTCCAGTGCGCGAGTCCGACGCGCGCTTAGCCGCTTTTTTTAATAAGTTGTTTAAATATAAAATAACACCTAAAAGCAGGCATGTTTTGCAATTAGATGTAGGTACCGCTAAATATTTAGCATGATTTTATTCTAGTCACTTATCGATTACTTACTGCTTATTTGAATTGAACTACAAATTTATATTTTTATACCATAGTACAAGCGTCAAGAAACGTGTTACTACATCGCCCAGGTACAATAATGTACACAAATGCAGTTGTGACCCGTACCAAAAACTACGTAAACAGACGCAGTATGACTACACATTTAGCATTGATTCAGGGACGCATGTCCCCGAACCAAGTTTGTATGGTCTAACGGAACATGCGACCTGCATATACCATACCTGTACTTGTCACTTAATCTGCACTGATCGTGTGAAAAATATTGTAAGTTAAACTAATGTTTTTCACTCAGAACGCAATTATCTCGCTTATCATATTCGAATCGCTATTATCGCTGGCTGGCACCTAAATTAGCTGATAACAGTAACTACATGATGTATGATGATTATTAGTGATTGATGACTTGTCCACTGGTTAATTAAAATATCCACACGACGATTTCATCTCAAGCAAGGCAGAGCCGAAACTGTAGCAACCAGAAAAACTGATGCAAACATTTACGCAAATTACCTACATACTACCTATGTACATATTTAATTATGTCTCCTAGACACAAGATAGACATGTTCGGGTACGTCAATTAAAAACTGAAATCCCCAATTTTCGCTTTTAATTATATTTTAGCATACCTACTAGGTATATATCCACGAGTAAATAATAAATTTCATGACTCGTTTAGTCGTTTGAAGTGCTAGCATGACAAGTATGCACACAGTAAAAAAATACTGTCTGGTATTGAAGTGTTCTGCAAATTATTATTACCAAATCTATACTTATAATAAAACTGTAACAGGTCCAATTCTGTACATTGAAGATATTTTGAAAATTATATTTGGAGGGCATTCTATAACCGATACTGAGGCCGAAAAATTTTTTTTTTTATTTTTGTCTGTCTGTCTGTCTGTCTGTCTGTCTGTATCACGGCTGCGCATCACGCCGAAACTACTGAATGGATTCAAATGAAACTTGGCATGATTTGAGATCTTACTACGAGGTAGGACATAGGATACTTTTTATCCCGTAATCTAGCACGGTTCTTTTAGGAGAGGGGATTAAAGTCAAAATGGGTAGTTGGTTATACGCTTGGTCCGATTTTATCAATTTTTCTTTATAATATAATAAATATTAGTAAGGGAACACTCATAGAGAGTTGTTATCAAGGTTTTGTAATCGATCGGGTTAAGCAACGTTAGGTAAGGTCATTAAATAGATGGGTGACCGTTTAACGCCATTTGAACTAAACGGGTCCGTGCTTCGGAGAGCAAGTAAAAAGTGGGTCCCAGTTTTTAACCGACTATAAAAAAGAGGTTATGTATTCGATGCGAATGTCTGTTATTAAAAGTTTAGTAACGTAAAAATAGCGCAGGCGGAGCTGCGTGGGTCCGCTAGTTGTTATATATTTTTGCCCCATAGCAATGTACCACTTGTAAATGATTGACCAATGCTAACGGGACTGGCAGACATTGAACCAATGTCATGCCTATAGACCTATGTCACAAACGCTAATCCAATGCACTGCTTATCATTACGATTATTATCTAATGTCCTTGTAAAAAAAGAACTAAAAAATATAGGTCAATCTGTTATCGATAAACTTATCAATAATGCCATCCGTCGCCGTTGTTCTGTACTCAATACAAATATATTATTTTTTTGTTGCTAGAGATAATATTGTGGTCTTATCAGACGATTTACGACTATCGATGTGTAAATAATATCTAAAAATATTGAAGCTATATTGTAGAGTGTAAGATAATATTCTAACAAAAAAATTGACTGCCACAGTCCGCTGGTTAAGTGAGATCTTGGGCTATATTTCCAGATAAGTAAATTGTTGTTGGATTTTCCAATCTAAAAATTAGTTCGGGTCTTAGAAATATGCCTAGTATTTTTTGCTCAATATAAGTGCTTCGCGTTCCCTGTTTTTGTCAGCTGTATGCAATAGGTGCCTTTATAAAGCTGGCAAAAAATAAATGCAGCAATTTATAAAATAAGGCCAGGGCCACCACTACCACCAGATGGTATACTCCCTAATACTATGTGTGTGTAAACTACACTGTTATACATACTTCATTATCACAAGTTCAGATTAGGTAGAGTAGATAATTGAACAGCTAAATTGCCAGACAAGTAAAACTACCTAATTGTTAGCCGTCTCATAGATTATTGACGGGCCCGTTGGTCTAGTGGTCAGACACCCTGCCTGCTAACCGATGGGTCGTGGGTTCGATTCCCGCCAAGTGTCTGGGTGTTGTTTATCTATTTAAGTATGTATTTACAAAAAAAAAGTATATAAGTATTAGTATCAGTTGTCTGGTTTCCATAGTACAGGCTCTGCCTAGTTTGGGATCGGACAACCGTGTGTGGATTGTCCCAAGATATTATTATTATTATTACCACCGAAGAGAGACTTCGGTTATTAAGATTCCTGGGACTAATAATTCTTCTTGCTAAAGTGTTCGTCACACTAAAATATGTTGCTGTTTTGCGGCAAAATATTTGATACCTACTAAAAGCGGCTAAAAGTTCCATGGTACCTACCTGGTCGGTATTTGTCGTAGATTATTTTCCTATAGGTGTATTCATCGTACAAACTAAGGACGAGATATAACTAATATACGGACAAATCTTAGTAGGGAAGAGAAACATTTGATTGACGTCATTGAGAGAAGTAGAGGCTTTTGCCCAACTGTTGCCCATAGGAAATACTATAAAAATGTTAAAAAAAAACAGATATATAATACTTTTTTTTATTTTATATAACCTGACCCGCATTTTAAACAACATTTCGGCAGCATCAATGGAAGTGCAAAATAAACATAAATGAAATTCACGCTAAACTCACAGGTACCTAAACAAACATCGGTACAAAAAGTCGATCAACATTCAAGCTCGATTTTAGTGAGACGTGGTTGGTTCTGTCACCGCATCCTTACATCCGTAACAACCGCTTTTATATTCAAATGTCACCTTCGTGGATCGCGACCTCAATATTGATCAGCAGTAAACGTGATCCCCGACTCCAAACGTGGGATTTTCACTCGAACCTTTCGATTACCATCGATGCATCGATGCAAAACCCTGAATAATCGATACTTTCCCGTAAATTTAAAATGCTTTCGAAATGAGATGGTGTTAATAAGACTATGATACAAAACTTTTTCTTTCGGACTCTACGCCTTTTGTAGAAATTTTATTATTACATTATTTTCCCATACCTTGAAGAATAGTTTCTTGAGATTATGTAAGATTACGAAATACTAGAATTATCAAGTAACATATTATGTAGCATAAGTACTTACCTATGTATGTATAATTTTGTTTTTATACTTTTTTTATTATTGTGAGCAGCAGCTAGCACGACTTGCAATATTGGCTGGTCGGTGTAAAGTAACGTAAAGTGACGTAATAACACCGAAGCGTCATACTCTTACACAAATCGATGGCTACTACGTTAAATATCGTATGTGTAAAACCCGCACTTTACAGGAGAGCAAATTAAAGGTATTTGTCTACGCTAATTATTAAACGTTTGTTTTGATACTATTCGGTAAAATAAGGCATTTTCTATGGTTGGTACAAATTTCAGCCAAATAGCTTCAAATTTAAAGAACAAGCGTAGAAAAATACCTTTTCACACCACCTGCTCGATAATGTTGCATTATGTGTCATATAACCTTAACCTAAAGTAGCTCATTATATCCCTATAGTCTAGCCGGGTAATAATGTTGTACTAAACTCCCTTGGGTAATAATGTGATTAGTTTTTCTTTTCCATTAGTTGACTCTAATTGGGAAGGCAAAGGGTTCTAGCTCATACAGCCTCGTCATAAGTAATCTCGTAATAAGGGCTCCCACACATAACTACGATGCGATGCGATGCGGCGCCGCATCGCAGGAATTTGTATGGAAATATTCATTTGTTTCTCGCAGATATTTGCGATGCGATGCGAATTCGCAGTTATGTGTGGGAGCTCTAATTCTTCATTAAATTGTTGTCATTTTCCGCTTATGTTCTCAGACAGAAACCAATTATTCATTAAAATGTAATTTGAATTACGAACGTCAAATATTTCTTACCACGGAGACTCTTTACTACAGTATATAAACCATAGATATAGGATTTTTCATAATATCTTTGATATACACCACACTCTCTAAGTAGAGACTTGCACGAAAAAAATACATTTGAAAATCGAACCGAGCGCCAGGAGCCGAATTGGAGCCGAACCTTGTTCTAGATTCTAGAAAAGAAAAAATAGATAAAAAGATAAAAAGGACGCTGTTGATATTATTTTAATTCTACCAGTTTTGTATTTTACTGTCTCGCCTCGCAGTAGGTGTGGGCGCGAATGTTAGAAATCGGTATTTTGGTTGATGTTATTTTAATTCTAGCAGTAAGTATTTATTAGTAATAATAAATACATTCATGCATTGTACCATTGAGATTTTACACCAAAAGTTATATGTAAATTGAACAATACCTTGATGATGTAAAAAGGTGGCCTTATCGCTAAAAAGCAATCTCTTCCAAATAACTTAAGCAATCTCTTCATAGTATTTGTAGTTCATTACCTCGCAGTAGGTGTGAAAAGTAGTGTATTCTCCTCGGGGATAAAGGTGTATTTGTCTTGGGCGAGCTTAAATCCCTCGCTGTACTCAGGATTCTAGTATTAACTCCCTCGCTACGCTCAGGAGTTAACTCTATACTCCCTCGCTGCGCTCGGGAGTTGCTAGAATCCTTCGTTATGCTCGCGATTCAATTTAACGCCCGTGACATAAGACACTACTTTATCCCCTTGGTGCATAAACTACTATTAATTTGCTCTCCTGTAAAGTGCGGGTTTTACACATACAATATTTAACGTAGGAGACATCGAAATGTGAAATACTATGTCATAGTGACGTCATACTCACACTTATCTGTCAAGCTTTACACATCGTGCTAACCCTGCAGTTGTCAATCTCCGTAGGTTCGTTATAACTTGTACTACTAGCATTGGTAAATAATTATACTAAAATGAGCCGTGTTGAATACCATATTTCACTTAGTTAGGTAGGTCCACATCGAAACTAATAACTAGTTTAGAAATGGGTTCAATCAGGCTACTGCTACAGTACAATAAGATTATGCGATACTCGATTTTGTAATAGGACTTTGTCAGACCGCCTTATGATACAAGATTAGATAAGACAACAGCCTCAGAGTAATAAGAATGGAGCTAGTATCGCGTCAATTCGCCGAACAAATTTTTCGTGGCACTTTTGCACGGTGCGGGAGGCGAAGTAAACACACACAGATACAATTTCACGTATACCCACACTATAATAAACTCGCAACACATTCAAAAAGATACGCACACAAATAAAGAATGACCTGACCATATGAACAAAATTTGGCAGAGGGGTTACCGCATCATGCTATCTCCAGTGGTATCTCCTCTAAGACAACAGCGCGTAATATTTTGCAAGGTATGTATTAAGGATCACACAAAATATAAATGAATAGGTACCTGAATTATGAGATCGGAATTATCAGCCGGAAGATATCCAGTGCTGAATATAAGCCTCAATAATCGCCTCGCTTGGTAGGTGTCTTGGGGATCGCAGTATATGTGTAGCTAATATCACACAAATGACGCTGCGGCCGGCTTCTGGTTTTCCCTTACTCGCCTCTAACGACACCCCATGGGAAGAGATGGGAGGTTGTTATTCTTGACACACCACTGGGAAATTATCAGAGCACTGGACATGATAACTAAACATAATAATATACGTATATACATTCAACCTTTTAACTAACAAACCTTTTTACTGTTACACAAGACTACTCTTACAATGTTGCTTAATATGAATTCATGTTATCGCGGCAAATAATGTACATGATTTATCGAAATTGCCATCGTTTTCTAAAATGTCTATTTCCATATAGATGAAATGTATCGTCCTAAAATAAAGGCAGTCTTACTCAGCAAAACAAGACGGGGCGGCTAAATGAAAGGGAAAGATAAAGCCCAGAATAAATGTGGATATACATACATATTATCTTAGTAATGCTCTGTGATATTTTGGTATTGTGCCAAGGAATAATAATATGGATATAAGGGAAATATACTGTGCTATTTTATTTTTTTATTAAGGCATGTAGTCTGTAAATTTACGAACGAGTCTTGTTATGGTAAATATTTGTTGTGTAGTTACGTCTAAATAAAAATAAATATGTTAAATATCATTCTTAAATTTCATCTTGAAAACGTAACCTTCAGTAGCAGCCAATGATATGTATTTTATACAATAGATATGCCATTAGCGCATGAAAAGTGAAGACATGAAATTCACCCAATTGGGTTTACTAGCAGTAAATCAGTAAAATTAAACGAACATGACGTGCGCCTTTGAAAAGCAAGTAAAATGCCGTCATGTGTGTTTAGAAAATGCTCAAAGGACTGCACAAAAATATATAATAAATCATACCTTAACTATAATCAAAATAATATTTTAATTACATTAATTGTTAGCAGCACCGACAATGTAGCCAATATCTCAAAATAGGAAAGACAATACAATAATAATTAGTCTTTACTTTTCCAAAGGTGGATTAAATTTCTGTAGATATGGAGAGATTACGTAAGTACGTACGAGTAGCATGTTACCCACTAACAATACCTAACTACAGCAAATTTTTGATTATTAAATCAATACTGGCCCATAAAAGAGGAGCGAAAATACCCGAATTCTACAATATGCTGATGCAATCATCAGCGCTATTTTCTTTACGTACTTACGTAAAGTTGTTTATGCAAAGTATTTTAAAATTAAAACAACTTTGCGTAAAGGAAAAATAACCTCATTTATTTTGTGGTCCATATTTAAATTTTTATATACAAACACTAACATAACACCATTTATAATAAACACGATACTAAAATCGGAACTCCATTAGCAGTAATTTACCTTAGAAATGGATATGTGTCAGATTTTCACCTAAACATTGTACTTACGTACATCACATTACATCACTTCCTACATAATATCTGACATGCGTTAGCGAATTTATGTAAAATGCAAATAGTGCCCAGCCATACGAGTTGTATAACGTAACATCTGTAAAAACGAAATCTGTTTTATCGATACATTGCTTCCTATATCGATTCGTTTTGCTATTCATTTGTTTTTTTTTAGATGCTCGTATTCGTCTCCGGGCACAGAGTAGCAATAGCACAATAGTTACCTTTTACAACATTGATAAAGTCATTATAATTACTTAGTAAGTATATTTCGGGATACTTTTTTTAGTAATTGCCGCTTATATATTATTTTCACAAGGCTTAAAAACTTAGAGAGATTGACGGGTGATTGATTGATTGACGGGGGGTGACGGGCCCGTTGGTCTAGTGGTCAGACACCCTGCCTGCTAACCGATGGGTCGTGGGTTCGATTCCCGCCAAGTGTCTGGGTGTTGTTTATCTATTTAAGTATGTATTTACAAAAAAAAAAGTATGTAAGTATTAGTATCAGTTGTCTGGTTTCCATAGTACAGGCTCTGCCTAGTTTGGGATCGGATGACCGTATGTGGATTGTCCCAAGATATTATTATTATTAATTATAGAAGCTACTATTAGCGACTAAGGAATCCCCGTTTACTCCCTTTTGGTCTCGGCGTCGCAACCATTTCTCTGATCAATAAGGTAATGAGCTTTATAATCCGCTACTGCATTTACTATAACTATCATCTAATTTAATTAAAGATGAATGTATAGTTAATTACTTTTACAACGATTTGTAAAGATGTATAAACTAACTCAATTTTATCGATATTCAAAATCAAGCTACAAACGTCGAGATAACAAACGTATTTATTTTACTTTATCTTCTTTAATTAGATAATATATTTAGTTATACCCAATCTTATCATCTTTCACTTAACTTAAGTAAAATATCAAAGAATATTATTTAAGATATTTTAAAAAACCAATTTCATTATGCTATCTCTACAGAGTCCGCTTTGAAAATGAAAATGTCCCGCGGGCGGTGCCCTCGACTAAACGTTTTTAAACATTTTGTAATGGAATTCCATTACTTGTACAAAGCCTTTGTTAAATAACTCATGCAAAGTGACCGTAATTAAAGTTGTCACGTTTGTTTATGAAATAAATTATAAATAATACAGCGAAAAATAGCGAAATTATAAATAAGTATGTATAGGAAAATAAGTCGGTGCCAGCTGGTGCTTGTGCACCGACTGCAATATATTTTGATTATTTAATGCTTTTTAGATCACTTTCTTTGAAGTCGGCCTACACATTTTGTAAGTTGACGCACAGTAAAATATATATGTTTATTTCAAGTAAAAGACTATTAGAAGACTTTGTAGGTGTCTTTTGAAAGGAACCGTCTAGAGGTAAGTCCTACCACAGTGTCAGATATTCAGCTGTCAAGCAGCAATGTGTAAACATTGCTGTGTTCCGATCTGAAGAGTACCTACTAACTCAAGAGACTAACTAACGCCTTGCTTGAGTAATGAAAGTCGTGCAGTAGGTACAACTGTCTACGTATACTCCATCCCAAATAAGCTTGAAGGCGATTACAAGTTCGTTTGCGGCTCAATAACTACATAACGCATATAGCGAGGGTGTTTTATGACTACATAATAAAGTTGTAATCGCCTTCAAGCTTATTTGGTTTGCAGTTTATATAAGTTGGTAACCGACCCGGTTACCATCAGTCGAGCGTATTGCTTGTCTCATCACTCAGCAAAATAAAAAAGATGCGCACTGATTTATTGCCATTTAGTTCCTTGTGCCTAACTCGCAAGGGTCTTGGTGGGAAAATAATATGAAATGACGAATTTTATATATCATTGAAGGAGGTAGCGAACAACCTGAAAAGCTGCTCAAAAATTGGTACCACTTTGTTAACATTGGTGGTAAAATTACCACAGCTTAATAACGCTCCATTCGAAAGGCGTTGCATTTCTGCGGTGATACTAAAGTCGGTAGTGCTCGGTAATTACTATTAGGTTAGGGAACCCGAACAACCGCTTTGTCTGTTTAGTTGGACGCTAATCCCGTAATTCTTCTGATATAAAAAGGCCCAATGTTTTTAATAAACTGGTGCGATCATTTACAAATACATCTCTTTGTATGACCAAGCTTGTATAAGCTTGGTCATACAAACAGTTGGCAGAAAAGGCTACCAACCCGACGGGTCCCTTGAGACTTCAATAAGTTTGGATGAAATTTCTTTCACCAAACCGTAGTATTAGCTTAAAGAATATTGACCGGTGTGAAACAAACAGTGTAACTGGAAGAAATGCTAAAATCAAGGGACCTCAATAATGAATATATTCAAGTAACGAGCAACAGTGCAATGCAACTTTATGGGCACGCATGTCGCTTGCCATCATGAACGTCTTGCTTGTTTTGACACTAAGTTCTAGTCTAAGTTCTACTAAAGCAATATCACATTTGCATGACAGTAACGAATGCAACTTTTCTACTACCTCGAGATCTCCTCATAACAATTTTAGTAATGTTGTCTTTTACTTACGCGAATATTACACATTGAAATTAAACTACTTTTATGGATTTTATCGCGGTTTATTTATTGATTTTACTATCCCGACGTTTCGAATGCTTTGCGGCACCCATGGTCACGGGAGAACTGAGATGTTGAATGTCCTTATGTCACAATTATGCCGGTGTACCCTCAGGTCTTCTTAGTTATTATTGTTGGTCCGATCTACGCAGTAAGAGCTTACAGTATCTTGAGGCCGTGTGTTTTGATTGATATTGGATTTAATTATATTTATCACAGGATCCCAAGCCGGTGGTAACACCCAACCATCTTCTCTATTGAAATTAGGATGTTTTTTGATTTGAATAGCCTCACGAATCATCCTAGGCAGGAATCGGTGTTCTTTTGCGAGGATTTGTGGTTTATCAAATCTAATATAATGGTGGGTGCGATCCTGAACGTGTTCACATACTGCAGACTACGTACAGCGTCGGTGTTTCACATCAGCTATGTGTTCTTTAACGCGAGTTTTTATTGCACGCTTTGTTTGCCCAATGTAGGAGAGCCCACAGTCACAATCGAGTTTATAAAATCCATAAAAGTAGTTTAATTTCAACAATTTTAGTACCAACATTTTAGTGGAATTGCATAGGAAGTAGAAGTTGGATCTATTAAATTGCCTACAGTAGTTACCTTCTGCATAAGTGATCCCGTTTAAGTGTACTACATTTTAATATCTATCTTAACCATACTTACATATCGGAATAAAACAGGTTCTTAACGATTTTGTCTCCAAAGGAATGTAAATTCGAAGGACGCTGTTGATTGCATTTTACGATTGCGTATTCAGCGCATGTGACGTCATCGTTTAAAACGTTTGTTGCTTCTTTCACATTCTACAGAGCAATTTTCTTCGTTTACTTTGTAAGATATTGCGGTATGGGAACAATGACCGGTTGCTATTGGAATCTTCCCACATCTCCTTTAGGATACATTAAGAGCCATTAATTTACAATACAAAGGACACTCTTAAAAGGTATAGAATACTCTGCAGTAAAAAGAAGTAATCTGATAATACAAAACAATGTTAAGATACATCTACAAAACTGTTTATTTATATGCGCAAATGTGTAATGTCTTAGTAAAATAAATATATTACTATTATTAATGTGTGTTTAAAAAAACAGTGAGGCAACACAATTATAAAGTAAGGTCAGATCTTTATGAAACAAACAAATGACATATGTATACTCAAAATCACCTCTTGGAGTATCTATATCTATCTGTAATTGATACCCACCATATACAATCTGATAAAAAACAGTTTTGATCAATGTTTTAGACAATATAATCAAGATTGATCGGCTGTACAGACCACCGACGGCGAAAAGATTGTTATAAAAGACAATAAAAACAATTATAAGATACATATCGTTAGTACAAGAATGTTAAAAGATACATTGTTCCTGGTTTTGTATCAATCTGTCTGATAAATTATGATAGGCTATGTCGGTGACTGGTTCTTCGGAAAATCTCATCTATACAAATTTTATTCCGGATTTCGTCAGCATTTCGACTTCGTCACACTAGCAAGGTTACTCACCGCAAGGATATACAAAGGTAGACGAAATTTTCTAAGAGATGATTTCCTGTCCGGTCATTTCTTAAAATATGCGGTGTTATTAATATATTTATCTGAAATATGATCTTTTGATCTGAAAAGTGATATCCTTATTCTGTAATGTTTCAACAAACATCTTAACAGATATATACGTAATATTTATCTGAGCATATTTTAAAGTATCGTTTTATAGGGCTTGTTGCTGTTAGTCATGCATCGTAATCCTTTTTAACCGACTTCAAAAAAGGAGGAGGTTCTCAATTCGTCTGTATATATATATATTTTTTTCTATGTATGTTCGCGCATAACTCTGGCAATTATGAACCGATTTGAAAAAATCTTTCTTCCATCCATTCTTTAATCCGTTAATTGGGTCCCATAAAAAATTATTGCTTAGTAATAAGTAGTTTCTGAAAAACAAGAATGGTGACTGCGCACTTAGAGCTGCAGGAAAGCCTATATAGATGACTTTATGGTGCTTTTTAAGGACAAAAATGGTCATAACTCTGGTAAATATTTACCAATTTCAATTATTCTTTTTTTATTCGAAAGAAGAAACCACTGTAATGAACCTGTATGAATTTTATCACAACCGGATAAGAACTTCCTGGAGGACTATGAATGATATGGAGGAATTTATCTGGTAAAAACCATAAAACTGATGTTCTCCTTTACATTTCTCTGATAAATATGAACCGATTTCGATGATTCTTTTTTTATTCGAGAGAGTAAACTACTATGATGATTGATTTTATTACGATCGGATAAATTGTTTCGGAGTTTCTGAAGAAACATGAATTATGTAAAAGTATGTAGACGATAATGTGAAATCATAATGATGTCATAACCTACCTAGATCATTTTACCGTATTCGATGGTTCAATCTTTATGTATGAAAATATCACTAAAAAGTATAAAATAATTTAAATATTATTGAAGTTCGTGCCAAATATACACAGCAGGTACGCTAACACCAACTTCTTTAATATTTAAATTATTTTATACTTTTTAGTGTTATTGAAGTCGGTTCAATTTTTTTTTTAATATTTTATTTTATACTTTTTAGTGATATTGTTTTATAATATTAAAACCAATCTCACGTGTTCTCAAGTATAATGTACAACATCGAATTGGCATAAAAACATCAACACTAATCTTGTTTGACTACATAAAACATTTAGATGTATATCTTATCGTACACATTGCATACCGACTTGTGACACTAAATAGAAAAAAAACTATCGCAACATACATAAATACTTTAGTCACACCTGATTAAATCCTGAAACGAGTTCTTCGGACGTGTCACACGTATTTAGACGAGATCTAACTATACGAGATACTAACTGCTCCGATATGCCTGTCACGAGGCCTTTAGAAACTTGTCTTAATACTCCGTGGAAAATAGGAGGAAAACTGCTTTAAACAATATTATAGGATCCAAAAAAATATTTATATCAGGTCATAATCAGGTCAGGTTAGTTGATACTAAGCCTTAATACAGAACAATAATTTGTAAGTAAAGATAAAAAGAAATTGAATAGAGAGCATAGGAATGTTGATATGCACATACTATACGCGTTATTTTATTATTCATAAAATGTGCGATTTTTACAATCTTGCCAATATCATAAACACGTAATAAAAGTGCAAGATTTCCGCGCAAGGAATCTCTGAGTGATCATAGGAAATTAAGTTTCAAATGATTTCTTAACAGTGATCGACTTAGCGAGTCGCCAAAACAATACAGAGCCGCAAATTTGTTCATACAAAAGGAAAAATTGTGTGTGTTTTGGCTTCGTGTGAAAAATATTGACGTAAGCTGTACAAACTACAAAGTTTTAGTACTCACTCACCCATCGCACGTACACGTTAAGGTTTCTATACCAAAATGTCAGAGTGACTTACATCACGTAATATGACCACATCACTCATGAATCACGGACATTTTCCTGTCATTCATAAGTGTTGACACTGAAGTCGATACGACTGCAGACGACTAGTGCCATGTCGAATATGGCTATTCGTCAGCCCCCTTTTGTCCTCTTCAAACAGAACTTTAGTCTTCTTTTACAATTGGTCAAAATAATCAAGCTATAAAACAAATACATTTTTATGATCGTTAGCTATCTGAAAAAACAACATGGTGTCTTGGGGATAGCATGGCGGTAGGTAATACAATAGAAAGATTCTGCTGTCCGCTTATCTTCCTATAGTCGTCTCTTACGGACGAACAACAGGAGGAGATGGTAGAGTATTATTCTTACCCGGTCACCCCACGGGTATAAAACATAAACATATACAAATACACATAGAAAATATAAAAAAAGAAGATTTTATTAACTTAATTTGAACTGCTCTGATTTCATCAAGCCTTTATTGAACTTGCGCTCGTATATAAATAATGCTTGCATAACTTTATTACTATAACAAAGTTGTATGGGAAAGTTGCACTGGGGTCTCTGGTGTTACATCGACCATAACGAGGAGCAATGGCTATATTCCATTGTTCTGCCTTTTTTGAAATAATCACATAAGAATCATGACTTTTATTACTTTTTGTATTGTCTAAAATAATTTGGATATGATTTAGAGAGTATCAATCATATAAATTGAAGCAATCAATAATAAATACATTAGTTCTTGCGTCATTAATTTTGGTTATATCTGTAGTAATATGTTACAGTTTTAATGCTCTTAGTTAATATGTAATAAGGCGTTCATAATCAGTTTTAATCACTGTTCGGTAAACGATCAGCTGTTTAAGCAACGTCAAGCAAGGTGAGTCTTTAGATGGGTGACTCTTTAGTGGCATTCGAGCTGAGCGTCTGCGTGCTTCGGGGTATGTAAAAAGTCTGTCCAATGTGCTATCATCCAGACAGCAATTCTTAAGTCAAGTCAGAGGCCCAACGTCAGCATAAACAACTTCAGTGTTGGTCCAGTGTGGCCACTAACTCCTTCGGTGGTTTTAGTATGTAAGAATCCCACCCCGGAAGAACACCCCGGTTGACCTTCACAGGGGACTTTTTAAGGGTGGCCACTAACCAAACACAAACAAAATTAATAATTTGATAATTTTTGTTGGAAATGTCACGGATCTCCGTTTATGCTTCAGTAAGCGCAGAAGTCCCGCGGTAATTGTAACTTCTTCTTCTCTTTCTGCTTCTGCTTATTGTAGAGCTAATGTAAATTAGGGTGACACACAGTAGTTGGGTTGAATTGAGCCGAGATCCGACATGTAGGAGTGTGACTTGTCAAGTCATACTTCAATAGAGCCTATACCACGGCGAGCCACAGTTAATACCAAGTTATTGTGTGTGTGTTAAATTGTAATTATTTCAATTATATAAACCACACACAGCAACATAAAGTACTTATAACTTTTTTTAGGTAAGCTGAGAATAACGCTGTGAGTAATTTTATTTGTGTTCAAGTGTACATTGATGTGCTATAACCTATCGTATTACTGTTTGTTATTCCATGATAATAAATGAAAAAAAAAAATTTGCTGCGATAAATTGATTCTATTGCTGTTTCCGTTTCTGCTTCCGTTGTAAATTTTAGTAAACTTCTTGTTCTATTTTTGCATCCGTTATGTCATTCAGTTACCTACATCTCTATTATGAATTCGAAAATATCTTACATCAGTGTGTTTCCGATACTATGAATATTTGAAAAGATATTTACATAATATTATCTAAATGAGCGTACTTACGATGACAGCGATACGTTTGCCTATGAATATGCATATTCTGCACCAGATTAGCGATCATCATCAAAAAACATAAGTTATTGAGTCTCTTGAGCCAAGTAATTTAGAATGTCTTTTACATCGTGTAAAATACTTTCTTAAAGCTAGTATCGCCATAATTAAGGTAGTTAAAAAACTAGGACTGACCAAAAAACTACTAAGTATCGAAAATATCCTCACTATTTGATCAGTTTGTATAAAATATCCATCTATATAAGGTGCATATACCTTAACAGCACCTTATATAGATGGATATTTTATACGCTACGCTACGTAATGAAAAGGCAGTAGAAGAATCTTCGATTACAAAACTTCACTTCTTGCGATTACATCAATACCCAGAATTTGTTCATTATGAAGAACAAACATTTCTGCAAAGACATTAGTAATGCGATCGTATTCTCAGCAGTTCCTTTACTTACTTCCTGCGTCATTTGTATGCGGAAACCTCTTACAGTTGTCATTACCGGCGAGGACACATCCACCCCAGTAGCATCAACAAAACTTATCTCTATAATGTGTACGTTAACATGCCCAATTTGTAATGAATTATTCAGTACAACACCACCTAGTTCCTCATTTTCTTTTTACTGGTTTCGTTTCACTGAGTATTCGTTCTACGTCCATCACAAAACTATTTTGCTCATTCTATGTGTGAGGTTTCTCTTATACTTACGTGAACTACAAATTTAAATCGCAGTTCTTTTGTTTTGGCTGTGAGGAATTCCAACTCGTACTTGACTCTTTGACTCCAGCATATCATTCGCACTTGCTTGGATAACCCAATTCTGTTTGATTATACAATAAACATAATTATATTTTTAGTTCATATCAAAAGGTTATCTACAATTCGGTACTTTGAACACAAACAAATCAAAATTTGACATACAAATATCGATTTAATTGCTCCTAATCGTTTCAATTCATGTAATTGATAGGCATCATAAAAATTATTCAGGCAACACCGCCTCTAGCGGCGTATTGGATTGCTACAAAAAATAAAAACGTTTCGTTACTCAATACTGGTACTGTCACCAGCAAGGTTAGTAGTTACGTGATTATTAATAACGAGTTTGGTCTCGATTCTTACGATATCATTCGATGATGGATGTCGCGTCGCGGGCGCGATGCGAATCAGTAACGAAGTTATAAATGAATTAGGTGATGATATTTGAATGTACATTCTAATGCTCAACAAAAACAAAGAACATGAGAAATATTTTTCAATAAACAAATAAACGTAACCATTGGGAAGGCAATGGCAACTAGTGATTTAATCGTAGATGGTAAAACAATAAGAAACTTTATGATAGAAGAATCTCTGCACTGGTAGCAAAGGGACGAAGGAAGGCTAGCTTGCAGCCGCTACTGCAAGCTGACTGAACTAGTCCCCGTAGAGCAATGGTAAACCTCATATACCGTGGGAACACATATATTACTTATAATTGGAGACTGCCTGTAAAGAATGTGACGAGATAATACTATATTGTATTACCTATACCTAACTAAATTTACAAAAAAAAAATAAGACGTTTGGCTGTCTCAATTTAGGGCAAACAACATAAAATGGTTTATTTATGACAATGCTATTGCATTGTGTACTATGGTTATAAACCTTTATTATGCATAGCCGATTGAAAATGACACCGTCATAGGACATCGCTTTAATAAGGCTAAAACAGTAAACATACTATAATATTGATTTAGCTGTCAATCACTTCGCGCCCGCTTTGGTTTGTACGTCTTTGAGGATGATTCTTTATTTCTATGTATTTAGTATGTATCACTAGATCTATACATAATTCAATCTTGATTAAATGTCATAAAAACTTTGGTGGTGTAAAAAATCTACTTCATCCAACTCGCTTTTTGTGCCCACTGATAAATAAATAAGCGTAATAAAATACTAGATTGTATCAATATTTATTAAGCGCCTAATAGTACTAGGGTCACGATTGTAATGTAATTAATATTCATTTTTTTACACTTACGCAAGCTGTCATTCGCCCCATGTAGCAAATATGTGCAAACAGTATCGTAAAAGGAGACGGACAAGTTAGAAACCTGTTAGGATTTAATAGCTTGTATGTTCTCAATGGTTTAAGGCCTTAGAAAACCTACATAAGTATTACGAAATAATAAAACATTCCAGACAACAGTTTCTCGCTAGTTCTTTTAAGAACCTACTCATTATTTGAACTACTTCTTTTTTAATTTGGTACATTTCTTTTGAAAATTAAACTCATTTTAGTTTCAAACCACGTATCATATATATATTTTGTATTTATTTCCCCATTGGAAATGATCGATCCATTGCAATTTTTTGTATATAAATGGCTTATCTATATACCAATCGCTGGGTGGCCGAATTTATTTTACGGTTAATTTAACTTACACTTAATACTACATTATGACAAGCCAACAAGATATGATCAAGTTTATGTTACAAATTTATCTCTTAAAGGCGATTTAACTGTGTATGTATGTTTTAATAACTATTATAAAGTATGTAAGTACGTGTGTACCTGCACATGTGATTTGACAACATAGTTGTCTCATTAAGAATGAAGATAGCTTATCCAAATTATGTAGTAAATTTGGTTCATAAATTGGTCTAAGGCTACAAATTAGCAAGGCGTATAATATCAAGTGGAGTGAAGAGAGATGTTTCCTTTGACAATGGATCTTAAAGCGCACTAGCTCATTATAAAATCAAAGGGATCCCTGCATTGAGCAAAGTCCCCCAGACCCAGATGCCAATATACCAAACTTGTAGAGTCTGCAACGGATTTTCTTTTCATGTTAACTTAAATACTTTTGATTTATTCGTTAATTGGTCTGTCAAGATTTTTCTGGGCTAATTGTCCAGGATGCACCAAACGATAATTTATTATTTCAAGGAGGCTCTTTCTTTGTATCTCCTACTGAGAGTTACCTACCCGATGAGAACTGGCAACCCGGTCGAAGGAACAGTATACAGTAGGAATAGTGGTGGAGTTTGGCTGTGGTCTTATATAAAGTCTACTGCGTTTTAAGAGCGAGAAATCCTAGGTAGGGTATATAGTTTCTCTTAATATCGGGTCAGGTGGTTGTTTGGTCAAAAAAATCTAATAGATTTCTAACAAGTTGATAGTATTCGGAGGAATTTGACATCTATCCTACTATTGAAGTAAGGTTTATAAGAATTATTTTATGGTTTTTCCCTCTCATTAATGTTTGATTAATATATGAATATTTTCTTTGTTACAGTGACTTCAATGATGGAGTAATCTGTGCGCAGTAAAAATGCGGTGGTTTAAGAAGGGCGAGCCACCGCGGCTGCTCGCCGTCACACCAGACTCTGAGCCGAGGCCCATACGGAGATCGAGGATTGGTAAGTCCTTTGAAATTTATACTTAAAATATATCTGAAGATAACTAAATGACTAAAACCCCGACCCGCTTAAAACGCAGTGAACCACCCGTCACGTAGAGTTTGAGCACAGCCTATGATATTGAAGTGGTTTCTATTTTGTGTGAATCATCTCGTTCTTGTTAAGTAAAAGATTTAAGTACCATTAGATAACGGTAAATGGAAAGATTGTGAGGAAATTCAGGTGTTTAAATTTATATAAAAAAGATATTTCGAATAAATTCACTACCCACAGTCCAAGTGTACATTATAGCATTATAGCTTATACCTAGTCCACCCATATCTATTTTCTCTCTATTCGAGCTTTAATATACCTGTGTCTCTCTTCCTCACTGCTTGTTCTTGTGGGAGTGAGAATAATAACCAAACTGTCGTCGTACTTTGCGGCAGAGTATCTATAAGGTTGAAGGCGTTAGGTACTTATTTATATGGGACAAGACACCATTAGGTACACCATTTAGAAACAGCTAATAATAAATCGCTAAATACTGTACTCGACTGAGTCATTTAACAGTTACGCAAACATGAATGTTATGCTATAAGAGGTTTTCAGAATTCATATCGATGCTGACTTAGATACATAATTTTGCTAACGATATCCAATAATGTACGAAAAACATAATATCTAGTACGTAACATACATAACTTTATTTATTTCCGAATGACTCACAACATAATGTAATGCAACAAAACATTTATTATAATGTGTAATCCTTTTGTCCCCTCTTTCGTTAATTGAAGTATAGAGTTAAAGGAAAATACGTACGTACGTAGCTAGGTACGTATTGTTCAATGTACATGTAACTTTTGGTGTACAATAAAGTGTATTTATTATTATCATACCTACCTAATAAAATCGCCACTTCACCGATAAATTATCAACAAAAACGCCTGGTTAAGCGTTGAATTGTCTTCGTGCCTATAAAAACTTGAGCATAAAACTCATACGGTAATTGTCAAAAACAAAAAAAAAGGTAAAGGTTTAAAAAGAGCATTAAATTCCACATACATCGAATAATGGTCATTATGCACACATTATGCCCACACAAGTTACGATATTATACCTCCCACTACGTGTGAAATATTTCCCTACAGATTGTTTTCCTGATCAACTAAGATAGCGTTCAATTCAGAACTCCAAATCAAGAATGGTTGAAGTACAAAAGGATATTAAAAAAGTATTTTATATTCGAGCAGTACAAGTTTTCAGTCTAAACAATTTTTACTATATTAATGTTGCAGTCCGGAATTTTAAGCAAAGAAAATTCAACTAGAGGGTTTTTCTATATGATTATATTTATTTATTAAGCACTCACGATTTTAATTTATGAACTGTTTGGAATGTATGCCAGACAAAATTAAAATTACACGGTCCAAACAACTTTAGAAAAAACTAGCACTTTGTATGGATAATGAAATCATTAAGCTACAAGCAATGTCGAAGAAAATTCAACCAATGAACCACATAACAGTAGATATCTACTATGAATATATTATATTCCTATGTGTAGATAGGAATAGCATGTATGTAAATATTTGTTACGTTGCGTGACTTGGATATTACAAATGAATTCGTAATTTCTTATTGGAAGTCAGCTGGTTGTTAATGATGTAATCGTATTAGAGTCAACTCGCGGTTATATAACAATAGTGAATCGTCGAAAGAAACAGAGAAAATAGGAAGTAAGTTTAACGTCGACACAACTTGTTAAGGGAGGTTGAAAGTGAACCTAACGCATACAACTTTATAAGATAATAGCACTCGCTCTACTAAAAAACTGTTTATGTTCCATGTATACCTACGTTTTTTATAAACCCTCAGTTAAAAATTATCTAACTGATGGGGAAACCAGCTTTAAATGCTTTGCGTGGTTTAGGAGGAGCTAGCGGATATATAGACAGCGTGTTTTATATTATGTAAATACTAGTTTTTGCGGCTTAGCCCGCGTGACATTAGTAGAACGAGTACTAATAATTATGTTAAATAAAAAAATATGGATTGGTGTGGCGTGGGTGTGAGACACATTCATTCATCATCATCATCACCAGCCGGAAGACGTCCACTGCTGAACATAGGCCTCCCCCGTAGAACGCAACAATGAACGCCAATTGGCTATTTGCATCCACCGGTTACCTGCGACGCGCACAATGTCGTCTGTCCACCAAGTGGGAGGCCTGCCGACGCTGCGTCTTCCGGTTCGTGGTCGCCACTCGAGAACCTTTCTTCCCAACGGTTATCGGTTCTTCGAGCGATGTGGCCTGCCCATTGCCACTTCAACTTGCAGATTCTGAGAGCTATGTCGGTACCTTATTTCTTCGGCGAATCTCCACATTTCGGATTCTGTCGCGCAAAGAACATTCATTCAGCGATCGCAAAAAAACATGTTAATTTTCTAATTCTTAATAAAATTTTTTGAAAATCAATGTAGCCTATATTTCGTGTGGTGTGCCCATTATTCGATGTAGTCGTAGGTATCACACTATTTCCTAGTAAAATTTTATCAAGATTGGTTGAGCCGTTGAGTCGTGAAAAAGGAATAAACAGGTAGACAGAGTTACTTTTGATTTTATAATATTAAGTTTAGGTTTCTTATGAACCAAAATAAAAACATTAATTCTCATTCCTTACCGTTAAACGTCATCAACCTTAATATGACTACTTCGCAATTTAAAGTATCATGGATCATGCCATCTAGTCTACCTACATGCAATAGATACTAGTTACTTGATATGGGTAAGCCTGCAACAGAAAGCCAACAATTCTAAGTAAGGGAAAGGGATTGTAACTTTCTCTAGTGTATACTCAATAACATGAATATGTATTATCGTATCTCTTTAATTGAAAGTGTTTATTAGTAGAGTTAATGTAAGAAAGGAAAATACATATTATAGACTTTCGCGATCCAGTCTCGAATGTCAATTTTATACCCTTACAATACTACCTACGGTAGTACCACTAGCACACAGAAGATAGTCAAATGTTTCACCTTCAAGTAGGGCTCTGACTGAGTTAGTTTCAGTGTCGAATGTTAACGTAGTGCCTACAGTAGTAGGTACCTCCATCTCACAGACGATAACCAAACATTTCTACCTTCTAATTGGTATGTGTCCCTCAGTGACTAAGTAAGTTCTCTGTGAAGAGTCACTGTGTTGGCAGCAGAGGAACATAGTTCGTTACTTTTCAAAAACTAATCAATTCCTCGTGTTTTGAAGAACCTGATGCGCTTCCTACTTATCAATGTGATAGAATCGCGGACTAGCAATAGCTCATATAGAGTACAAAATATTCGTAATTTATTATTTGTAGATAAATTTATTATTTCTAACGTAAATAATTTTTATTTTTCAGATGTGTCCCCAGTGCGCTACCCTAATAGGAAAAGTAGCGGCAGCTCGGTGGAAACCAATTTCTACAACCTTAGCGACCAAATAATAATAGTGGAAAAATCTCCACATCGATGTAGTCACGGTGGCGAGACTCCGGTTAGCCGCCGCATATCGCTACAGAACGGGCCCACTTCACCACAGGAAAGTTATAATGCATCGCGCAAAAACCGCGGCGGTTCACTTGAGAAAGAGTATATGGTTTATAGAGAAAAGCGAAACCCGTTGCTCGATAAAGTTAAGAACACTAAATTATCATGCTTTAAATCAAACGGTCCACTGCGTCATGGAGATGATGCTGCGTCGACATCTGGTAGTGATTGTAGCGGATTTGGACATGTCGAGGATGTAGCCAACTGCCGGTGTACAAATAACTATAATGAAACACACATTGAATTCGAAAACCAGAATCCATGGGTAAAAATGCCAAATTATGACGATGAGGTCTTCTATGCCAAAAATATGACTAGTCCTGTAGAATCCCACTGGAGAGAAGGTAAATCCTTTACTAACCGAGGCACACGTTGCTATAGTTCTGGTTCGGAATGTGATCGATATCACGCTATACCAAAAGCCGGTACAAAACTATCCAAATCAAGCGATCAAATATTTAACGATGACTACGAAACATATGACGATATGCCCATTACGATAAAATCTCAAAAAAAGACTGAAAAATTTAAACCTAAAGACGGAAAAGATTCAATTGGTCCTAGTTCTTGTTTATCGGCAAAACTCAGAGCTATGTCCGATAGATATCTAAAATCATCCACAAATAAATTTCTTTCAAAGCTTTATAGACCGGCGGGTGAGACTGAAGAGGAAGTTATTGGCAGCAATGATAATATTTTAAAGTCAACTAGTTCTAACAAAACTCGTAAGAAGAGAGGAGGTGTTAAAGCTAAATTACGTAGCTTTTCTTACGGAGCTTTACCTGGATTAGAAGAATTTCAGAAGGGTCATTCCGTGTTTCATGATGATGTGTATCAAATATCATGTGATGATGAAAATGTTTTAATACAAGACTGTGAAGATGCAGATTCAGGTATCTTAGTGAATGAGTCAGCTGCGTCTTCTATATTTGATAATGACAGAATATCGTCCCGATGTGATAGTTCTGCTTCTCAAGCAAATACACTAGTACCTTGTCACGGAAGGAGTGTATCCGGAGATCAGAGCTTTGTAAAGGTGAGAGTTTCAGGAAGAGTGAGCAGAGAAAGGAAAGACTGTCCCAGACCAAGACCTCGAAATACCCAAAGAGCATTATCATTAGATCGCAAAGAAATTCTGAGGCGTATGCCGAAGAGTACTGGTGACTATGAAGAACCTCAATATCTTCAACTAACCGAGAAGCAAAAGATGCGACAGAGAGATGCTAGCCAAGACTGCGGTATACCACCAATTCCTCCTTGCCGAAAACCCACTAAAGGTAGTAAATCGGAAAAAGTACACTCTGAATTCAAAGTAGTCAGAATAATAAGAAATAAGCCCTCCGATGAACTTGGGATATTCATTGCTAAAACCAAACTTTATGACGAGGGTCATGTTGGGTATTTGGTAGCACATGTAGTGCCTGGAGGATTAGCAGAAAAGTGAGTAAAAATATTGATTACTTTATTAACTTTACTGAGTTATCGCTACAGTGTGTCATTTACTTGTCAGTTAGACAGTCTACTAACTACTCTAGAAAACTTGGGCAATTTATGTCTTACCGTATAAAGAACAGAGGCTCTTATATAACTTTCCCTTTTGGTCTAACAACTTTTCCCTTAGTAATTTGATGTTACAAAATTTAAATCTATTTCCAGAGAGGGCACCCTGCGTATTGGAGATGAATTAATGAACGTAAACGGACGAAGACTTCGTGACCTTACAATGTCTGAAGCCAAAGAAGCCTTAAAATCCGGTGCCTCAGAGATCGACATTGTTATTTGTAGACAACATGATAGAACTTCGCCGGATGCAAAACAAAGAGACTCATCCCGCAGGAGCGTCACCTTAATGCGGGAAAGTTCGGTCGATTACGAGAACGCCATCATACTGGGGAAGGAAAAGCGCGCCGATAAACATGACGTCAAAGCGGACAGGCGACGATCACAGGATGAGTCCGCGTGTAATCGCAGCGCGCTATCAGCTGCGTCGGACGAGCCGGCCAACGGCGCGCACTCGCACTTCCTCAAGGGCCAGAACGCGAGTTACAGCAGTATGAACAACAAGCTGCTACGCCGGCAGGTCGTTAGCTACGGTGGCGCGAATAAGGACGTGCTCGCGCTCAGTTGTGCCGGTGACATCGTGAACGTTGACACGCCGGATGGCGCCGAACGCAAATGCAAAGAAGACAGTGAGAGTGAAATACAAACACCGAATGCGGCTAATTTCTGCACGCTACCTCGAAGACCACGGGCACCGACGCACACGTACCACACGATCACGTTCGAGAAAGGCCACGGGAAGAAGCCCCTCGGGTTTACCATTGTAGGAGGACGTGACTCCCCTCGAGGACCGCTCGGGATTTTTATCAAGAGCATCCTTCCACAAGGGCAGGCCATCGAGGATGGAAGACTTAAGGCTGGTACGTTACTTTTACAAATAAATTACAAATTGAATAGATTATAACAGTTTAATAATATACGTCCAAGAATGCAACGCGATAAGGATAGGAAGCGGCATTATGGCCGTTCGACGAACTAGCATAATAATAACAAAGTGCACGATATCAACTAGCCGGCTATTGTAACTCAAATGGACAGCGAATGTGATATGAATGTTTATTTTAATAAGGATTTACGATTACTGCTATAGTTTTGATGGATGTCAGGTCAAATGTTATCGAAGTACATTGGTGTTAAGTGCGTACACCTTATCAGCGGTTTCAGTAACTTTTGACCTTTATACTCTCACTTTGACAGGATAATTCCATCCATAATTAAACACATAATTCGTTATCGTAGTTAAATAATAAGTCACGAGCACAGCTAAATATATAGAGTGTTTGGTGCATCGTTTGCCAAATTGATTTGGCTGAAATAAGAGGTCATTGGCTACTTCCTTAGGCCATAAAACTCATTACTTGCCACGCCAGTTTTTTTATGTACTTAAATGTTCAATGTTCAATGTTCTTCTTAAATTTCTTAGTTGTATGGTTATATCAAATACAAAATTACTTTCTAGGAACATCTAGTTTTTTTTTAAAATACCAAACAAAGTTTCTGAAAAAAGAAACAGAAAGGTAAAAATCAAATCTAAATTATAATAAAAAAAACTAAAAGCAATCGGGATCTTCGAATTCTTTTAAAAACTTCTCTAGTCTGTCCCCTTTCCAACGGTATAAAATATGGCCAAAAAAACTTGTATTATCTTCACTAATTTGCTAAATTTGTTTATCTAGTAAAAATCTAGTCTAGGAAAAATGCCTTATTGGAGAAAGTACTAAATACATTTTATGAGTCTCGAGAATGAACTCTATGATAATCACATTACAATCCCTCGTGGTTCATCATCATCATTAGCAGCCAAAGATGTCCACTGCTGAAAAAGGCCTCCCCCTTCGAAGGGCCTTCCATAATCCCCAAGTTTGGCAGGTGGCTACATCCACCACACAATAAGACGCTGCTGCCCGTCTTCCTGATCTCGCTTAGTCGTCTCTTACGACACCCAATGAGAGGAGATGGGGGATGCAATACTAACCCGGCACCCCACAGGTAACCCGGCACGCTTTTGGTTCATTATAAGTTAATGAACCAGGCTCCCGTAAGCATCGATAAGTGTTCTGGAAAATGTGGCGGGAAGGTAGTCGTCTGTTAGAAAAGCGCTCCTGATAAATTCTTGTGCTTCACGAGGAACACCATCGGCTCTTCATTAAGCCATCAAAATGTTAGCGTATTCATCGTTAGAGAATGTAGCCATTGTAAAACGACAAATTAAATTAATTAAATTTAAAAAAATATTCACAATACACAACGAGAAGAAAATTACATTAGACAAAACAATGATGCGTTATTATCTAAAATTTATTTGTAAAATAATTAACCAGTTTGCGGCTTTCCCCATGATAAAAAACATAATAATATGAGGAATGCCATTGTGCAGGTGGTAGGTGTTGTAGTAGAATTGTTATCAAAAATGAGGGAAAACCTGTTAGTTTTACCTGCTTCGCGCTTGTTATTTTCTATGAATTCTACGTCCCGATACTCAAATTTAGCGAATTAGTGAAGTTAATACAAGTTTTTTTGGGCATATTTCATACCGTTGGAAAAGGGACAGACTAGAAAGTTTTTAAAAGAATTCGAAGATCCCGATTGCTTTTAGTTTTTTTTTATAACATTTTAGATTTGATTTCTACCTTTCTGATTCTTTTTTCAGAAACTTTGGTATTTTAAAAAAACTAGATGTTCCTAGCAAGTAATTTTGTATTTGATAGAAACATACAACTGTACATTTAAGAAATAAAATGAAATTTGAACACCATACTAATATCTTTTATTTTAATTTAAGCTTAAATGCTGAATTCTGGTTTAAAAAAAAACAAAAAAGATGTAACAAAAATATCTGGTGTGGCAAGTAATGAGTTTTATGGCCTGAAGAAGTAGCCAGCGATCTCTTCTTTCAGCCAAATCAATTTGGCCAAAGATGCACCAAACACCCTGTATAATCTATTTCATAATATTAAAAAAAGTTTGCAACGTTCCAATTTACTGTATAATATGTCACCTGATAAAAATAAATTAATCTCAATGTCATTTTAATTTTCTGCTTCACAAAAATAAACTGAGTTGCGTCTAATGTATGTTTCAGTATCTATCATAATGATTGCAATTATTGTTTTCAATTTCCTTGGTAACTCACTTTAGCAAAAGGCTTTTCAGGAATTTGCCACTATAGTTTCAGATATAATTACGCCGTATAAAAACATTTATATTGTTGTGTTACACGAGAAGGACACTGTTACAATACTGGGCTAAATATACTAAGTAGGTAAAAAGTGGCAGTACAATGAAACTGTATATGGGCAGGTATGTCACTTACCAGGTTGCGCATGTCAGGTCACTAACAAAAAAATAATGATTCAAATTCAAACAATAAAAAAAGCTTTCTGTGATTGTTCTATCAACGAAAAGTGTGATGGTGGTCCGTTGCTCCCGGGCACAGACCAGCACAGCAGACATCTAAACTCTTTACCTACTACTTCCTTTATAATATTTTTTATGTAAGTACCCGTTCTCAACTAAATAATATATTATATATCTATTCAAACAAAATATATATTTATTATTAGGCACGCAACGCATAGGTGTATACGCAAATAATTAAAAAATAAATTCTGTATTCACTTACCACTAAATAACAAAAACACTAAAAGAAACTTGACAAATTGACAATATTATTAAGCAATGAAACAAAGACAACATTTGATATGCAGGAATATGACGTAAATAGTGTGTAAGTATGTAAATCTTTTTGATAAATACTAATTATGTATATTGCATTGTTTTAATATTATATATTGCACCACCATATTAGGTGCTAGTGAGGGCATTAAGTAGTGCATACATTCTTAAATATGCCTAGTATAAAGGACGACCTTGCTCCGAGGAGAATAATAGAAGATATCATCACAGAATATAAATCACTTTTATTACAACACACTTTGTTTCCATACTAATACACTGAATATACACGACTAATATAAATTCGATAAATTAAATTCACAATAAACAGTTACTTCCAACCCTTAACAGTCTCGTGGTTGACACTCGAATTCCCGTATTGTGCTCCCAACCATGGTTTTATCGGTAAAAATCCCTACCAGAACACAAAACCCCCAAACGTCTCACAACGACCAATCACAGCCCGCATCAGTTCTCTTTAATGCGGCCCCGTGATTGGCCGGCGCTACGAATCAATTGAATAGCTTCTACTTCTGTCAGTACTCTAAAAGTAGTTGCCAGTATATTAAAATATTAAACAATGAAAATAAAGAATTAAATAATTTGCGATAAATCTCTACAAAATTGCAAACCCTAACACTGGTACCTACCATTTTTGCTGCTATTCTTTATAGGTATGTTGACGTAAATACTATGTCGTCAGACTTATCCCTTAGCGAGATTTATTGTTAAATCCCCCACCCACTCAATAACAGTCCTATTTCCACCCTGACCACGATAACAACAGTGCATTTAAACAGACACCGGTCTTGTCGTCGAAGCCTAAGGGTCGTCCGCACGCTACATCGGCGAGTATCGCCCCCATTATTCTTGCCGGATCTTCTCAGTGGGAATGCGTTTCCGAGCTGGTAACACCATGAGGTATCCCTGAGGTCGACGGTCCTGCCCATCTGGCTGGAGAGTTCCCAGTGATCTTCCCTCATGGCCGGTGGAACTGTATTGGCTATCAGCAGCCAACAATCCCCTTCATTTGCAAGAAAAATAAAACATGTCGTATTAGATAGTTTTATCTATCATCAAGACCTGCGACTGATATTAGTGAGATAAATATTTAAATTTATTTTTAATAATTTTCAGGTGACGAGGTGCTGGCGGTGAACGGGCATGCGTGTCATGAACTCGCGCATGTAGAGGCGTTAGCGCTGTTTAAGTCAGTGAGAAGTGGACCTATAGAACTTAGGGTCTGCCGCAGAGTGAAAAACCCGTGAGTACTACTTTGTAGTTTTAGAAACATATCTTCAGTTATAGATAGAACTTATGCCACAGGGGTCTTTTAATTATTTTTAACCGACTTCAAAAAAGGAGGTTCTGTATTCGACGCGTATGTATGTAATATTAATAGAAATGCGTAATATTCATATATGTTAGTCTATGTGGGCTTCTAAACAAATTTACCAAATTTCACGAGTGTATGTATGTATGTATGTATGTATGTAGGTTTGTCCGCGGATTTCTCAGAAACTACAAGTCCGATTTCGAAAATTCTTTTTGCAATAGTTAGAGTATTTTTCAACTTAGGGTAGAGTACAAGTTTCATCAAAATCGGTCCAGTAGTTTAAGAGATATAAACTTTTTATGTTTTCAGTAAGTTACTGTAATGTAGACGTTCGAGTTGCGTGATAGTGCTGATACCTATCTTGGTAAAATAAGTAACTAAAAAGTGTTAAATAAACTATTTAAAAAAAAAAACGACTTCAAAGTAAATTATCTAAAAAGCATAAAATAACGAAAATATTATTGAAATTGGTGTTAGCGTACCTGCTGTGTATATTCTGCACCAACTTCATTAATATTTTCGTTATTTTATGCTTTTTAGATAATTTACTTTGAAGTCGGTTTTTATTTTTTTTTAAATAGTTTATTGTTTTTTGACTATTCCCGAATTTCCGGTTAAATTTTTAACATGATCAGCCAACTACACAGGAGATATTATAGAGCTCAATCGCTTGTACAACAGTAAACACAGGTGCACTCTCTTTTGCTTTACAAAATAAAAACCGATGGGACGGAAGACCGACACGACCGAGGAGAGATTACAACAACTTCGTATATGTCTATCCGACGCATGGATCATCTTACTTTCCAGAAGGCCAGGTGATCAGGCTGTTGGCCCTAATCAGTACGGAACGGACAAAACAGAAGTCTCATAAGACTAAGACCGTCATGGTGGTCATTTAAATTGTAAAGGCTGGTTCCTTTAATTGCCTTTAATTTTTTAAACTCGTAGTCATGTTATTTTAATATAATTTTGTATTTTTCTCATTCCAGATCTACCAAAGCTAAATCGTGCACAGACCTTCTAAATGACGACGAGTGAACAATATCTCTTCAGTTGAAGGACCTCTTGTAAATACTATAATATTGCATGGTACCTATATCTTTCATTTTCTAATTTTCTTTCTTCACAGTTTACTAGAAACTACGTAAACACTATAGTTCCAAAAATATTTATGTAATTTGATATTCTTCATTTATCGCTATAAAATAGCTATCGAAAAGTAACTGTTGCTATCTCTCACCAATAACTTGTAAGAGATTCGATTCTGCGTGCGTAAATAACGAGTTTAGTACTAAAATTAAATCTTGCAATATAATCCTTTAAAGAACAAGTCACCAAAGTAGATCAGACCATTATTTCATGTCAAGAGATTTCTCTTACATCTTGAATCAATCGATGAATGTGCCATTTTAATTATAGTTGCACATTATTCGCTTTCACTTAGTTTTAACACAATTTAAAGTAACAAATTATAGTATATTTCCGTTCGATTGACTGTACCTGACTATTTCTTTTTTCTTTATGCTCAATAAAATACCTAAACTGAGAATTCCAAAGATATAAATTAGGTATTTGCTGTAACAATAAAACTTCTTAGCTACGTTAAAGTATATCAGATATATAAAAAAACATTGTATCTATCTGTAGACAACTAGACACTCGACACACGTTTGTTCTAAAATGTTGACCCTGACTCGAACTTGTTAAATCTAAACAAACATTTTTTCAGATATTAGTAAATTTTGTGCAATAAGAAATTATATCGAATACCGCTATGCACTATAAAGCGATCTGTCTACTGTGATAGTTTAATTTAATAAAAAATATTTAAACTAAGTTTAATTATAGCGTTGAACGAAAGGAAGCACTGAACAAAATAGAATCACCTTGTAAATAGAGAGCCATCACTATTTACTTAATTTGACAAGTATGTTATCTATTGCTTGCCATAAGATTAGTAACGTTTAACTGTCATTTTCACCCTACTACCTACCGCTGAAAGAGAGTTATGTATTTCAAGCGTATGAATCTATTATGTATATATCTTTGGTAGCGCCTAGCTAGAGTCTAAATTGTGTGTTTATCCAAATATACACTATTGCTATATCTGACTAACAGCCACTCCGCCAGGAGTATAGGTACGACTTAGAATATCTGAATAAAGCGGCTTACCTAATCGATCTCTTGCATAAGAGGACCTAGCACCTAGTGAGTCTCTGTTCGTGTATTTGTACTTGATAACAAACATGATACGGTGTTAAAAGACCAGTCATGATCAGACTCTTCTTACTGGTCCACACTCTTCTGCAGTATTTCGCTATTGGCTACCGAGAAATTCACCACGCTGTATACATGGTTACTATTTCAGCAGCGTGCATACTTATCGTATTTTCGTAGTACATTATAATAATATTCAATATGTACTGTGTAATTGCATGGCAAGTAGTCGATAAAGCTTTCTCTAAATAGCACTAATTATCATCACTGGCTAAAACATCTTCCTTTCGTTCCCCGCTAAGTCGAAACTTTTCTTAGACTGAACACATTACGAGATGGTTTAAATATTAATATGATTTTGTTTATGTTCGTACTCTGAATT
Source organism: Furcula furcula (assembly GCA_911728495.1). Taxonomy (NCBI): domain Eukaryota; kingdom Metazoa; phylum Arthropoda; class Insecta; order Lepidoptera; family Notodontidae; genus Furcula; species Furcula furcula. The sequence goes on from OU452244.1 coordinate 19,790,443, forward strand.
AACTTAAGATCTATTTTCACTATAACTAACTGCCGGTTCCAATATCCTATTGATCCCTTACTCTAAGTTAAAATAGTTACCATCGATAGCTATAATGACATATTTCCGTTTCAATAATAACATATTAGCAGCTTACTGTTGGTTGTACAAATGACAATCTGTCAGGGTTTTAGTTATCGCTCCATTTCGGAGGTTTATCGCGGGATATCGATGACTTGATCTATGATTTTAAGTTATTATTAGGTATCGATAGGATATTGGGACCGACAGTAAGTCACTTGCGTAGAGTCGTTGTAAAAAAATATATATTTTTCCAGTGATTTGTGTGATCATACAAAATAAATCACTTAGGTAAGTATTATAAGTAATAATATAATTATAGCAGCGTTGATTATATTAGAAATTAGTAGAAGAGATTGGAAAGTAAATGTGATTTTGATTCATCCTAATAACTTTTTAAAGTATGTAATTGTTGTATTTGATGATTATTGACAAGCAAAATAAATTCTAATTAATTATTAATCATTACTCGGCTGCAAAGTCCACAGTCGTAATTGAACAAAAATGTTATTTTCCACATTTTATAATCTATTCTTATGACAAAATTTTATTATTATTGCTTTATTAGACACTCGCTCGCGTTTTAACGAGCGATTTTAGTCTGGCTTATTATTAGTTATAATTATTGGAGTTATGTACATAGACGTCGTACATTTTGGATCGTTCAGAAAGGCTCATTATATATTATAGATAACTACATATCATCAAATCAAAAATGTAATGATTGATTGTTTAAATAAAATAATTATTAAAAGAGATCTGTTTTTTTCTTAACCTACCATTAACGTTTACTTATAAATTAAGTATAAAAAAAAACTTATAAAATAAGTATGGGATAATTTACTATGTGGAGTTTCTTCTGCAAGTTACCATCCACGTAGGAATCACCGCAGTGTCAGATGTTCTGCCGCGTTCTGGGTTGAAGGACACTAAAGCCGATGATATCTTAAGCGACAGTCCAAGCCGAAGCCGTGCCTCCCTGAGGTGCGCTTGGAGCTCGTCGCTACTTCTGCCGTAAAGGCTAGAGCGCTTTAAGCGCTCGCCTCCTATTGTCCGGTGAAGCTGTAATGGCCATCTGCGGCCAACAGCGTCTATCATTCCCAAAAAAAAAAAAATAGCCGATGATAATGACTTGACGGGCCTGATGGTCGAGTGGTTAGACACTCTGGCTGCGGTCGTGGGTTCGATTTCCACCAAGTGTCTGGGTGTTACTTATCTATTTAAGTATGTATTCACAAAAAAAGTATATAAGTATTAGTATCAGTTGTCTAGTTTTCATAGTACAGGCTCTGCCTAGTTCGGGATCGGTGGACCGTTTGTGGATTGTCCCAGAATATTTTTATTACCTACTAGCTGACCCACGCAGCTCCGCCTGCGCTATTTTTATGTTAACTAAACTTTTAATAACAGACATTCGCATCGAATACATAACCTCCTTTTTTATAGTCGGTTAAAAACTGGGACCCACTTTTTACTTGCTCTCCGAAGCACGGACCCGTTTAGTTCAAATGGCGTTAAACGGTCACCCATCTATTTAATAAACTTACCTAACGTTGCTTAACCCGATCGATTACAAAACCTTGATAACAACTCTCTATTAGTGTTCCCTTACTAATATTTATTATATTATAAAGAAAAAATGATAAAATCGGACCAAGCGTATAACCAAGTACCCATTTTGACTTTAATGCCCTCTCCCAAAAGAACCGTGCTAGATTACGGGATAAAAAGTATCCTATGTCCTACCTCGGAGTATTAACTCAAATCATGCCAAGTTTCGTTTCAATCCATCCAGTAGTTTCGGCGTGATGCTCAGCCGAGATACAGACAGACAGACAGACAGACAGACAGACAGACAAAAATTTAAAAAAATACATTTTCGGCCTCAGTATCGGTTATAGAATGCCCTCCAAATATAATTTTCAAAATATCTTCAATGTACAGAAATGGACCTGTTACAGTTTTATTATAAGTATAGATTAATAACGACGATCTGAGGTAGCTCAGTATGCCGTCTATAGTGTGTCGCTTACCTTCAGGCGAACGTTTTACTCATATTAACTAAGTTGAATAAAAATATATTTGTTTAAATTTTTAATTACGACGAAACCTAGTCGATAATAATCTGTCACCTCTGAGTTCTGAGTTCCCAGTTCCCATAGATAAGAGTATATTACTTAGAAACCAGTTCCCACAGGATATATGCGATGTAGGTGAGCATGGAAGACTTTACTTATATGGACTAGTTTATTAATAACACAGGCAGGAAGCAAAATTCAGCAAATAGGAGAACTCCTTAGCCCATTACCACTAACACAACGATTACCATAGAGCACTGGCAGAAATAATTGATGATTTAGTTCTGTCTTTATAAATAACTTGCTCTGCTAAATTAATACTACGTAGGTACATTATTGATTTTTATGACTTATTATTACTAACTTTAACTATTGATATAGACGAAAATCATGAAAGTTCATGTTTTTCTTCAATCGAGAGCCAATTTTCCTTACTACCGCCATCTGGCGGTTATATGGCAAATGTATTAACCAATTGACTTGTTATACATAGGTACAGTATTGTAAACTTGAAAACCGTCATTTGAATCTGAGATAGTAATAATATAACTTACACAGATGGCGTTAGTTACGTAAAAAGTAAACGTAAGTTAGTGAAGTGCTGTTAGAGTAATCTCTGAGCCAAAGGGTAAAGAGTTACAGCAGGGTTCTCACAGCTTTACCATAGCAAATGCTCTGCTGGTGTATGGGCGCCGTGTGAGGCGGCAGTTTGGTGCAACGGCGAGGGCCATACGCAGTTTTGTCACTATGGTCATCCCTGGCACTTCTTTGTTAAACGGAGTGAACTTGGGGTCACCCCACGTAACTTGGGAGGAGAGCCTGCAAGGGCTCCGGCTTTGCCACTTTGGCCGAGCTGTTGCAGGGTTAGGCTCATGTTGAACAGTCGCTGACCGGAACCGGATGAGTACGATGGTACGTTCCCGGGGCCCCCCACTATAGCGGAGGTGCTGGAAAGCCCGATAGTTTTAGTCGGTAAGCAACATCACCCGCACTAGGCGGGTGTCCATGAGGAATTCTCCATCGCAAAAAAAAAGGAAAAAAGGATCTCGCAGCTATACTTCAAGCGCAGTGGCGCCTCCCGTCCCGGTGAGCAGCGTGATAGATTTCCGGGGGGCAATAGAGTGCCACAAGGCCGGCGGGCTCAAAGACAAGGCACTGAGGGACACTAGGTGCAGATTCCACCAAAGAGCCCGATCGCTTGAACAACCCTGATACTACAAACCATATACGATAGAAGTTATTTTTTAATGATTAAAATTATAGTAATGATACTTTTAAATCAATATTACTAAACCTCACACGCGTTTACATATATACATTTTTTCCCCTTAAAATCCATCGGTAAGTATCTCTTATTACTACTATTCATTGTCTGGGTAAGTAAACACATAGGTATCTATTTTCTTACTTAAAACATTTAATAGTGATACATCTTCCTTATTTCCTTGAAAGCAATCTGTTTAATCTAATCGTGATGTGAAACTTTCCTCGTTGACATTGATGTAAACAATAGAGAGGCGTCCATTGTGTCTGCACAATCATCAATCGTTTTCCTAAAAGAACGGAAGCAAACTCATCGCCTGTCTATAACTTATTTGGTATTTTTCTGGAAATATAATGTGGCGTGGATCTTGTACAACTTGCACTACAATATTTGCAACTATAAGTCGTTAGGTATAAGTCCACCATTGTATTCATACGTATGTGCATAAAGATAAATAAAAAAAAACAAATGTCATACATATGTAGATATAATTGCATTTATGTTTTGTACTGGCAATATAATTTACTTGGAGCTGACTGGATTCACATAAAACTTATAGGTAGTAAATAGCCGAGTCACTTTGCATACTTTCAACTCCGCTATTGGTATTCAGTTATTCTTGATATGATTGACGATCCCAATGACAGGGGCTCAAGATAGAGCGAAGCAGGCGAGCGTACGTCATTTCTTTTGTGTTATGCGTCTATAGAGGAGAAAAAAGGAGCTACGTGGAGCGAGGCTACATTGACTTAAGTAGACATGTCCAGCAAACGTTCGATCACGCATTAACATAAAGAATCTTAAACGTTTAACTGATTTTGCCATTTCACTAGACTATCTTTAGATTTCATGAATCGTGCTATACCTTTCTTCCTTCGCAGAACCCTTGTTGGTCTAGTGGTTGGACATCCTGGCCGCTACCTAATAGGTCGTGGGTTCGATTCCCAACAAGTGTCTGGGTGTTTTATCTATTTAAGTATGAATTTACAAAAAACAGTATATAAGTATTAGTTTTAGGGTTTCCATACCATAGTACGGGCTCTGCCTAATTTGGGATCAGATAACCGTGTGTGGATTGTAATAGAATATTATTATTATTAAACAATGTAGCGACCTGTAAAATACTTCAACCCAACTACAGCTGTCGTGCAATAAAAAGGTATGTAAGGCGACCAGAAATGTCAAGTCTGGGCCACTGACTCATGGACTCAATATGGTTTTATCTAAATATAAACACATTTCCTTCGTCTCTCAGACTAAACCGAGAAACGACGTCACTTGACGCTCCAGCTATTTTCAAACTTCCCGGACTGGTAAGGGCCAAATAAGACCTAAACGGGTATCATGATGAGAGAGTGTGTGAAGTTGATGCTGCTCTTTTGTTTCGTAGTCAAATCTTTTAAACCCTAATTGAGTGCGATAAACAGTACAATAAATAATTTGAGTATCTAGAGAGCTAAAACTTTAAGTATGCCAGTTTGTATAGGATTCCGTCCATACCTAAATAGTTGCATAATCTTTAGTCATATAGCCCTATCATTCAAACATACAGGTTGCAATGATTTACCGGTAACTAGAAAATATAAATGCTAACAAATTGTTAACGTTACGAAACGCTACTAGACAGACTTTATATACCAGCCCTCGTTTATGTCCCACTACTGGGCACGGGCCTCCCCTCAAGATGAGGGGGCTTAGGCCATAGTCCACCACGCTGGCCAAGTGCGGGTTGGCGGACTTCACACGTCATTCGAAAGCTAGTTAGGCTTTCTCAGACATGCAGGTTTCCTCACGATGTTTTCCTTCACCAAAAGCTAGTAACAATCGCACAAAGACGATTCGCACATGATTCATTGAAGAAATCAGAGGTGCGAGCCGGGGTTCGAACATGCGCACCTTGTTTCCAAGGCAAGCGCTAGCCCACTGAGCGGTTACCGCTTAGACAGATATATTGAGCTTTTACTCTACATTAACTTCTTTACCTACGTTTGTTTAATAAATGAGTACTTACCTTTTTAAGAAGTGTAAGCATAAAGTCACAAAAAAAAATATCCAAAGCCTTAATACATATTTTTGATTGTAGAGAAACAAAGCCTAGAAGATCCCGAATGTAATACGCAAGTGTTTTGTTAACACTCGATTCTAAAAAGAATTACGTAAGTAAGCACTATAAAGGAAAAAGCAATAACCCCACTAAGCACGCGTGAAGGTTTCACAAGAGAGCTTTAAATTACAGTTGTGTAAATGTTTAAAGAGGGACACGTGTTAAGCCACTATCACGGTTCCTGGTAATTCGTGGCTCAATTTGGAGCAGGATCTTGCGTTAAGCAAACACTTTATCACAGTGACGAAACTTTTTAGTTGATAAGCTTAATGAATGAGTGTCAACGACTTGGACCTGATTCAGAGGGGAAGAGTATGCTCTCGACGTAAGCGTGCCAACGGAGGCTCTATAAAGAAACAGCATAATATACTTAGCTTATTACTTATACTTACGTTATTTACTACTTAAAATAAGCATGCTGAAAGTTGAACACCGTTTAAAGTAAGAAACTTGATCATGTAATTCTGTATAACATTTTTAGGGTACCATACCTAAAAGGTAAAAAGGAACCCTAAGGCTGCCTGTCCACCGGAGCGGAGCGAGGCAGCGGAGCGGAGAAACGGAGAAATATTAACCAATATGATTGCACAATCGAATTGATTTCGGTGAAGGAAAACATCGTGATGAAACCTGCATGTCTGAGAAAGCTTAACTAGCTCTCGAATGACGTGTGAAGTCCGCCAACCCGCACTTGGCCAGCGTGGTGGACTATGGCCTAAGCCCCCTCATCTTGAGGGGAGGCCCGTGCCCAGCAGTGGGACATAAACAAGGGCTGGTATTATTATTATTAAGATTGCACAAAATGACCGCTCCAAAATCTTAGTGCAATCTTATTGGTTAATATTTCTCCGTTTCTCCGCTCCGCTGCCTCGCTCCGCTCCGGTGGACAGGCAGCTTTATGGTCTGACTTCTTCTGTCTGTCTGTCTATCTGTCACATCTATATATTTCAGGAACCACTGATGCTATCGATTTGAAAGTTGGAATAGTTTTAGATCTTACTTATTCGACCACATAGCAAATGAAAAAAATATATTTCTTCGTTTATTTTTTTTATAATGGGGGTCGAAATGGGTCATCAAAATTTCAAAGTGAGACTACTATATCAAGTGGGGTATCATATAAAAGGGCTTTATTTGCACCACATCTCAAAACAGATTATTATTTTGGTTTATGTCACGTAGTTTTTGGCTGATAAGCAAAAATATATGGAACCCGACTCGCACTTGACCGGTAATTTTGAATTTTATGGAGCTAGTAAGCATGACTCTTTTTCTTTTATTTTTAACAAGTTCATTTTGATTTCCAAGGACTCTTTTGAATGATAACCATATTAAATGGACTAATATCATTTACAAGAAAAAAACGCAATCACTTCAAGTTCTTAGTTTATTTATTTACAAAATCTTCGTGCCACACACAACTTTATTTTTAGGTGCATACCATTTAGTATGCAGTGTACTACCTACCTACATGATGTTATTGCATGTCTATATTATTCCACTTTTTCAATGTAATTAATTAATTTACCAAAGTAAAAATCTAAAATAAACCGCGATATATTCCGTAAAAGTAGTTTTTAACCGACTTCAAAAAAGAAGGTTATCAATTCGTATGTATGTTCACTCGTAATTCCGACAAATATGTACCTACAGATTTGGATGATTCTTTTTTATTACTATTAATTTACCATTAATATGGGTATTTTCCGTCGGTTTTGTATCAAAAGTCAAAGTCAAAGTCAAAATATCTTTATTATGTATAGGCCCCACGGAGGCACTTACACAAAAATCATTTTTACAAACTACCACCGGATCGTAACGCGGCCGCTACTGAGAAGATCCGGCAAGAAACTCAGCGGGCTTGTCTTTTTTTGTCATTTTTTTTTAAAATAGTTTTACAAATTTTACTTATGTCAGCCTTAAACTTCTAAGCTTGCATGAGTTGAGCAGTTCAAGCCCACGCAGCTTTATCCTCCAGGTAATCCGAGATTTTATAATAAGCCTTTTTTGACAAACGGCTTTTTATCAAAGGTTTAAATTTCTTTATTGGAAGATCTCGGATATCCTGTGGCAGTTTGTTATAAAAGCGTATACTTTGGCCCATAAACGATTTGCCTGTTCTGCGGAGACGCGTGGCATGTACAACAAGATCGTGTTTGTTCCGGGTATTAATATTATGTGTATCACTATACTTTATACGTATGTCACGATTAAGATATAAAATAAGGTGTAGTTGATTTAAAGTACCTGCATGGAATGTTAACCAACCTTCATCTAAGAACCAACCCTACTCTCACACCGTTACTTTATATTTAACATAGAAACCCTTTTAGTTGTAGTCTCTCGAGTCATACTATTCCTTCACGACTATCCCGGGTCTTATGAAAATATAGAGACACACCAAATATGTTAACCCCTCCCTTCGAATAAATTCGTATTTCGTTGGCAGCTTGACTACGAAATTTATTTTAAGTTTTCCGTGTAAGTACATATTACCTCAATATTTCTCCCCAGCTTTTGAAGTGGCTATCATAAACCACGATAGTCAAATCTCTATTCATCCCATTTTCATTGTGAAGACAAACAGTATTTATTGAAGGCTGGTAGTATGTTATTTAGTTCAGGTAGATATAAAGTAAAAATTTAAGACTAATCTTGAACCTTATATACATTTATTATGTACAATATATGTAGAAATTGTGCATAGGTTTTACCCATATTTTAGTCCTAATATAATAAACGTCGTTTGATTGTTTTTGCTCATAGATTCAGATCCGGACTTATTCTTTCAAATAAATTTAGACACCTAATGAAAAAATATACAACACCGAATTGTGACATATGCGGGGTTGTAGAAGATGTTCACCATATTATTTTGAAAGTGCCCGGTACGATGCAATACGTAGAGAGCTGATGGAATGCATGAGCCTGACCAAACAGAACATAGGGCTATTTCATAGTATTTTAGGCAATCCAAGATCTACAGAAACTAAAACTCTGCTCAGACTCATGAATTCCCAGCATACATACTTAGTCAATTTCCTTGGTTTTTTTTTGTTACCTACTATAACATACCTTTTGTTTACTTTTTCCTAATTAATGTACATACAATGGGGTTGATATGTATTGTATACAAAAACCCCTAAACAAAAATAAATAAAAAATAATAATAATAAACGCCAGCCCTTCTTTTCCTTACAATTTCATAGACTTATGTTTTTTCTAACATCTTCACATCTAATACATATCTAATTTAAAACTGTGCGCTATTTATAAAGACTGTGACCCTCTTTTTTTTAAATATCTTCACAGTTAATAAGCGAATGCTGTCCAGTGAAGGTACTCAACGCTTTTTTAGTCCACGCACCCATAATAGCCTGAGTAAAGTTGGAACGTGATGCGTGCACGCAATGTCCCGTCCGACGATTAGCCGAACGATCTAATGACGCGGAACAATGTCTACCGATGTCCCTGCGTGCTTCTAGGATATCAATCATAACATGGCATCCAGGCAAAAACTGTGCGTAATCAATGTCGTTATTGATACCATAGATAATGTTAAATTTTCAGATTTTCTACATCGTCTACATCGTTTTATATGTATATTACTTCCCTATTTAATTCCCTATACACGTCCTATCAACTTTCCAGTACAAAGAGATGACTGAAATATTTTTGAGCAAGCGATGTACAATAGGGGAAAGCATTAGACCGTATGCAATCTTAATAAACGAATAGGTCCCCTGGGTCCATACAAACAAATAAACAGGGGCTTTCTTCGGCAGGCCCTCCGGGCAACAGTTTATTTTTGAGTAAGCATTGTGGCGTCCTCAATTTTTATCAGTATTAGAAAAATGGAAATACAATATTATTTGGGCAGCTATAGACACATGTATACTTTTAGACTTTCGCGTTCCATTGTCAAACTTTATTTTAATCGGGAATTAACGTGATTTACCTTATATTTTTGTTTTGGCTTGACGTTTCGGCCGGGTTGCTCCAGCCGTGGTCACAAGCTGACTGGTTTGGAAACGTCAAGCCAAAAAATATAAGGTAATTTGCGTTAATTTCCGATTAAAATAAAGTATACACATGTACAATAAATATATGAAAGATGTTATAAGTGTTGGTTTGTGGGATCGTAAGGTAAGTCACTCAGATTACTTACTTATCTTCTTTACATAGTATACAACAAAGTCGCATTCCGCGTCTATTTGTTTATACGCTAACTCCTATACAACGCAACGGATTTTTAAGTGGTTTTCACTACAGTTAGATATTTTTTCACTGAAGGTTTAAATTATGTAAGTATATAAATAAACCTAATTAAGGTTTATATAAGTAGATATAAAACAATTATACAACCGAGTCTTGATAATTACACCCGTGTGAAGTGAGGTCGGGTTACAAGTAAAGTAAGTATAAATTATTTCTGATTTACTGTGCTTAGTGTTAGACATTATTAAGCAGCCAAACAGAAATGTGTAAACCGTGCCTTATATAATAATATCCTGGGACAATCCACACACGATCATCTGATCCCAAACTAGGCAGAGCCTGTACTATGGAAACCGGACAACTGATACTAATACTTATATACTTTTTTTTTGTAAATACATACATACTATACAGATAAAACGCCCAGACACGTGGTGGGAATCGAACCCATGACCTATTGGTCAGCGGACAGGGTGTCTAACCACTAGACCAACAGGCCCGTCTGGCTTATATTGGTTTGAAGCCTACTATGAGTATATGGTTGCTGAAATGACCGCACTCATATTATATAGAATTTCTCTAGGGGCAAGTGGCATTATAGTCGTACTGCAACTCTTTTTTTTTCATTTATTTGGGTAACAAAAAGTGACAAAAAGCTCTTTAAGCGACTGACGGCTCATTGAGGCTGAATCGAACGTTGGAGTTGTCTCGACATCAGAAGGCTTCATGAGTATGCTTTTTAAGTAAGTGTTGGATATAACGCATACTTATAAGGCCTTTGCCTACTAATAATCATCTCTTTATGCTAATAGTAATTTGAGCCAGTGAAGATAGTAATTAAACGACTTTTATGAATATGATGTAACATGATCATTGAATTACATAATTTAGAAATCACCGACAGGAAACTCCAAATAACTTACATTGTAGACTAAATTATAGGCATTGTGAGCGTGGATTAGAGAAAATTACTGATAATTCAATGTGATTTCATGATGATTCACGTCGTCAACAGTGTAAATTTTGCTTGTGCAAGTGAGGAAGCAGATGTTTTATAAGACAATATGCAACACAAACAATGAACGAAAACTTTTGAGACTTATTCTCTAAATCGCGCGATATTTATTTTATTTGCGGTCGGTTGCAAAAGCGACTATTTTTCAGACTTTATTAGTCAAAATATGAGCTTCAATATTACGTAAAATCTTAATAACAAGCAATCTTAGGCTTGCAGAGAAATATAGTTATAGTACACATTATACAGTTTCAGATATTATCTCGATATTTATTGTCCTCTTTGTTTATATATTATAGACGTCCGCCGGCTTTAAAATCTTTTGACTTTAGAATACTTTAAAAAAATCCGGTTAGTAAACTATTTGTTAAAATAGTTAAGGCTCTTAACCTATATGTAGTAAGTCACACCTGTATTATTATATTTGAAAATAAAACAAAACCTTATTTATTAACCCGTAAAGAATGACAGTGAAAAAAGCCCTATATCAGTCACGTTAAAAGTCTGCCGTTGACAACAAAGGGTCGATTTGTCACCGATTGTGGCTGAACACAATGAAAACGGTACGAGTGATGACTTCGGATACGAAAGAAACAGAGTTGTATTACGTAATATCGATTACTAAAGAAGTCGCTTGCTCCACAAATGAAATAGACCGCCAATTTGGTGATAGTATTAAACTAGTATCATTTAATTGACATCCTCCTTAAGTATATCTTGTAATGAATAATAGTAGATTTTTATGGATGCATACACGAATAGTGTTTTGTTTTTTGCTGAAACTTTGTACAATGTTACGCTCATACGAACATTTCCTTCCTTGGTCGAGTAGGTACGTGAATAAAATAAGTTTCATAAGTAACAATTCAAATTTTGGTATAAAGGTGTTAGAAACATACCGAAGATTTCCTGTGGTGGCCGTATAAAGAACAAATGAACACAGTAGCTTTCTCAAATACAAGAGCAGCCAATTTTCATAGAGGAACAATGCTAACAACCTGACTGCAGGACTTAGAGCTGGCAGTATTTATTTGCGATCTCCGTAGCACCTTAAGTGCTACCGATACTACTTCCCCAGTCAGGCTGCTCCAATAATGTCCTGGTTTTACCACCATTCCTGTATTTTTTTAATATGTCCATTACATATTTGTCCATTTGCACGAAGCAAGTTTCTTGCCTGTTGCATACAATAATATTGAGGCAATAATCGTTGATCGTCTGAACAACATGTCATATTCTTGCTCTACTTGGCCAGATTTGCATTCAATAATTACATTCAAATTTTTAACCAGTAAACAGTTACAATTCTTGAAGGTCAATTATTGCGCTTCATTTATTGCATTCAATTATTGCTCTTGTATGTACAAGAAAATGGCATCTTGTAAATGAGTCTTAAAACACACTAAATATAACACAGAGCAGTTATAACTAGAATATAAAATATTACCTAGATATTGTTCATTGTACACCATAAGTAATATACATTCAAAATACTATGTCTAGATATACCTATTTGCTTTGGAAGATTTGTGGACATCTGTATTCTTATTACCAATAGTTTCATCTCAATTTTATCTGATTTGTATAGGACCATTCCATACTTTATACGGGTTTTATCAGATTTCGCTACAATCCATTCCAGTAACATTTACCACGCATTCTCATATTTACTCATACTTATCTACTTTATTGTGTACTTTTTTATTATGTTTGAAATAAACATAATGAAGAAATAACAGTACATAGATGCATTGCATTCATGAGCTTTGAAACTTATTTTAGAGTTCATCGAAAAATTATCGTAAACATGATGCCTTGTCTATCGATATACACACATCAAAAGTGTCTAGGGATCAACATATATTTCTGCAATAACTTTTCTCCTGATTGATATTAATTAAAATTTTCTTTAAGGATTCATCAAATAAAGTGTTTTCGTTTGTCACAGTAACGATAAACCAAGTCACCTTTGCATTAATAAAGAAATTTGCCATTTTCCTAATAAAGGGATTTTTGACATTTGAACCACTAACACAAAAGTTCGAAAAAAAGACTGAAATAACAGTTTTCTTTAAAATTTTATTGGGTAACTTAAACAATTAATAATCCGTGTTTCTACCGCGAACACTAACAACACAAGAACATCGGTTTGGCATACTCAAAATGAGTTCATCCAAATCACGCTGTGGAATGGCCGCCCATGTTCGTTGCAACAACAAAAAAAGGTCTTCTTGCGACTGGATACCCTCCATATTCGGCAGAGCTCTTCTCTGTAGCATATCCCATGCATGCTCAATCGGGTTCAAGTCTGGCGACTGAGCAGGCCAGGGCAGGACATTGATGTTAGCTGCGGCGAGAGTCTGTCTTACAACTCTTGCGGTGTGCGGTCGTGCATTATCATGCATTAACTGAAATAAGGGACCGATTTGCACTTGTAGAGGAACGATGACGTCTGATACAATCGTCTCAGCATAAATTTGAGCGTTGAGGTTGCCTCTGATCCAAATCAACTCAGTTCTTCCGCCGATCCAAATACCCGCCCATACCATGATGGTTCCACCACTATAAGGATGGACTTCCTGGCAGGATTTTAATCGCTGTTGGCGTCCAGGGGTTCTCCAGTGTCGTATACGTCTTGTATCCGGTCTCATACCAAAACGAGACTCATCAGAAAAGCACACGAAACGCCATTGTTCTTCTGCCCAATTTCTGTGTTTAAGAGCCCATTGATATCGAATCCTACGATTGTGCATTGCTATAGGTGGTACCCGTAGCGGTCTTCGGGAATGAAGGTTCACTTCATGCAAGCGGTTTCTGACTGTTTGGTCGCTAATTAAGTTCCCTGAAGAGTGATGAAGCCTCACGGCTAACATCATGGCAGTGGCGTGCACTGAAAGTAGGCAAAAATATCTACGAGTTGTTTATTCTTTATGCTATTTGTTCGTGTTCCAGCACAAATATCCTTAAATAAACCAATATTACCAACATATCCATTTACATTAAAAAAAATTACGTTAATTCACGTCCAAACTAATATTTTTTAAAATTAAGACTGTTTAGAGAAATCCTAGGGTAGGCAAAGTATTTTTGTCAGTATGGAGCCGCTAAATAAAGTTATTAATGTTCTCAAATGCAAATTAATATGTCTATAGTATTTGCTTGCATATGGATATATGAAATGGTATAATAACATACTTAAAATAGGTGAAACAAGCCGAATACATTTTTTTGCCTACCCTCTGTGCACGCCACTGCATCATGGCAGTTATTGTTGGAGCTCTTCGAGTTAAGATTTGAATATATCGGTCTTGTCTCCGTGTGGTGCAGCGATACCGTCCTCCATGGCGCTCAGCCACGGTACCAGTGCTTCGGTAACGTGTCCAAAGTCGACTGATAACACTCTGACTTGTATTCAGAGCTAAAGCCACAGTACGTTGCCGGGAACCAGCTTCTATCATTCCCACGGCTCTGAGCATTTCTTCCCTGCTTAAATGACGTCGCCGCTCCATAATAACGTTGGTTTTAATCAGTAGTAGGGAAACAGTAGCACTAATAATGTCTTCAATGCGTTGTATGTTTTTATAGGGAAAATATTGACAGCTGATTTTCATCTTTTACTCGAATTTGATTCACAGTTCCTGATTCAAATTATGAAATGCACCAAAAAGGATCCATATAAATTTATAAAATCATAAATTTATTACAAAGCCACATCTCAATCTCAAGAAATCCGCTTAAAAATGCTTGATCCCTAGACACTTTTGATGTGTGTATTTAAGAGTGATTTAAGAATAGTATCTGGAGTCGCTGTGTCACAAGGCGAGTGACAACAAAGAGACAATTTGTCGGCGCACTGTCGCGGGTACAATAGCCGGTCGAGTGTATTAGTTGCTTCCATCCTCTTCCATCAAGGAACTGCGTAATCCGCCCGTGAAGCGGAAAGCCCTTGCGACTAGCTATTTCATTGGTGTAGTCACACCATACGAATATAGGTCATTCATTGTTGATTCGTCTATACTAAGGTTGATATGTATTTTTAACCGGCTTCAAAAAGAAGGTTCTCTATTTTTGTGCTAATATCAAGTTTGAAACTGCCTGTGTCCCCTCTGACTCTGCGGTATAGTGCCTTCCTAGATTTTTGTTTGGCACAAGGGAACCACCTTTTTTACACATGGGAACGAACCTTCAAAAGATGCCCGATCTCCGAAGGGGTGGAGGCCGAATTAGGTTTAATTTTTAGCCACTAAAACCTCGCCAATAGCTTTCATTGACACGACGGAATAACTTTAGGCACTCCGACCTTGCCAGAGTATCACAACAGTCACGGGTAGGAGTAGAAATACACGACAACCAAGACGCCGGGCCTACACTGCGTTTACGCCCAAATGGGGGTCACATTTAGTAAAGACTCACAGGGCTCCCAACCCGCAGAGCCCGCAATCTACAAGCCCCTTTCAGGACAAGGATCGTCACATTTCTCTTGGGCACCTGACTATGGGTCCACCTGGAACATCTATGTATTGTTAGGTATATCTTTACAAATTCACTATCGATATAATGCTCACTCTCATCCCAGGACTGAAAAAATAATTAAAATATAATAAGAAATACACCATTTCAAAAACAGAAATTAAATAACATTCCAAAAAATATACAGATAACATCTGCTGATCGAGCAACATCTTAGCTAAGATAATGAAAAATTGCGATTGACTTTATATAAAAAATCACCCACGCGATATTTATTTGGCAACATAACTTGCCCACGCAGCTTTTGTTTTGCAACGTATGTTGGATTAATAATGCAAATCAGACACTAATTAATTGCAGACATATTTTTCTGCAAAACATTTGCAATGGATTCCCATGGGAATCCGTATCGCATTACATAATAAGCTCGATATGCGTCCTGCGCAAACAATGGATTGTCACCACGACACCATAAATAATCTTATTTCAATAAATAAAGGCACAAGCGCATATATTGTTAGCTGTGTGCAGATTGATTGTTCTATGATGAATAACAAAAACTTCTCGTTTCCAATATCAAGAAATAATCACTGGTATGACAAACCAGGCTTCTGCCAGGCTTATCATCATTGGTTGGTTGGTTGGTTTGCCTCATGGTCTCATGAGGAGAGCAACTGAAAAATTAATTATTAAGTCTTTGACAGTAGATCATGGCGGAGTTTCCCGCTTAGCGTGGTGGTTGCCGGACAGAGGAATAACCCATACTGCACACCACTCTTTATAGAAGATAGCAGTCGAACAATGGCGCTTTTGAATGATGCTGTGTTTCTGTGGCGACTCTAAATCAAAATATCGCCTATGCGTAATTAAGATATTTTGACTTTGAGAGGCCTATGCCTCAAGGAGGCTCCTACATATAAATCATTATTTTTACAAACTACCATGGAATCGTAACGCGGCCGGTACTGAGAAGATCCGGCAAGAAACTTAGCAGTCTTATCGTTATGTCATAATTTCCTTTTATTTAAACATCAGCTCATTCATCAACAGTGTTACAAAGTTATAATTCGTATACGTTTAGAAGAATTGGGCAATTCAAGCTCACGCTTTAGAATTATTTCCAACGCTCTGGAGAAGTTGTTGTACTAACGGTCAGACCAACAGTCTTCCCTTTTGCCAACACAATGATACCTCTGTCACCAGTGGCGTGCACTGAGGGTAGGCAAAAAAATGTATTCGGCTTGTTTCACCTATTTTAAGTATGTTATTATACTATTTCAAATATCCATATGCAAACAAATACTATAGACATATTAATTTGCATTTGAAAACATTAATAAGTTTATTCAGCGATTCCATACTGACAAAAATACTTTGCCTACCCTAGGATTTCTATAAACAGTCTTAATTTAAAAAATCTTAGTTTGGACATGAATTAATGTAATTTTTTTTTTAATGTAAATGGATATGTTGGTAACACTGGTTAATTTAAGGATATTTGTGCTGGAACACGAACAAATAGCATAAAGCATAAACAACTCGCAGATATTTTTGCCTGCTTTCAGTGCACGCCACTGTCTGTCACCCTTAAGGTTTTGATGCCTTGAGTTCATACGCGGTATTTTTTTGCGCTCGCTAATGCGTCTGATATCGGAGGAAGTCATCGACGAAGGCCAGCTAAGGAAATTGTGCGGCATTAGTGGGACATTAACCGTTATGAAAGGAACACCCTCGCCCCAGCGGTAGTCGCAAATCTATGACATCATAGCGATCTATGAATATATTTATGACGCAGTGAAATGGCGCAATCTCGGGAAATGGCGTTAATATGTTTCGTTTACCATATAAGCATAAAGTCAGACCTATCTTGTACCCCTATCATCTATCTATACCTATCACCTTTCTCTTCTTGTGGCTAAACGTTAATTTCCAACTTTTTGAAGCCGTCTGGAATCTAGATTGTGCTTCAAATTTTGGAGTACCTAGTAAGACTTGGAGCTCAGTCCACCTCAATACAAACTCTACAAGCGAGATGTTCGCCTGATGATAAGTGACATGGCTGCCTACAGACAAGTGTATTGTACTGCTGCTCATCGCGCTCATTAGTTACAAGGTCTCTTGTGTCCGGAGTTGTGTGGTCTCTTGTGTCCGGTAATTTCACCAGCTTAAGTACCCTTCAAACCGGAAAACAGCAATGTTTACACACTGCTGCTTGTCATCAGAATATCTGACACTGCGGTGATAGGTTGGCCTGGATGGTCCTTTGCACAAGAGACCTACCACCTAGTAAATAATATGTATAATATTTTCAATATCACCCACAAATATGTTTACATACTTTTGCTAACCTATATGTGACAACCCTGATTTATTTGAGCATATAAAACTTGTAAAGATAAAAAAATAGTTGATAATGTCCAGGTCAAACCGCAATATAATGGTCAAACGAATAATGATGTGTTTATACGTTTGCGTGTATTTTTTGCTTTATCACCGCTTCATTGGCCTTGGTCCAACAAAACCACGGTCAGTCGAAATAACTGGAAAAACGCTGAATGACTCAACACAGGAGATGACCGACAATTTTTTGCCATCATTGCGTACTAATTTCCATGTAGGTATGGAACAGTTTTAACCTTGTTATAACAATGATTATGGTGAAGCACATACCCATCCACCATTTAACAATATCTTAGACTTGAAGGATTGTTTAAACTGATGTCCCAGATATACTAATATTATTAATTACACTAATATTAATTAAACTAATATTAACATTTGTGAGGTATACGAAAAAGAAACTTTTAACTTTGAGTACATACTAGTAGGTACTAATGTGTGACCCATTAGTTAATATTAGTTTAATTAATATTAGTGTAATTAATAATATTAGTTATTGAAATACATAGACCCATTATGGGTCTATGTATTTCATTACAGATTTTCGCACTAGTTCCTTCAAATTGAGGTAAACTTTGGGTAACTAACTAAATGATAGGGGCGGGTGTTGAACGAACAAACAGCTCTTGCAACTGTTTTTTGTCGTCGTCGGATAAACTGGTTCACAGTCCAACGATAAACTAGTCTAATGATTAGACTTTTTTATCGGCGGACTTTAAGTGCAATACGTCAACTGTATAAACTAATCTAAACTTTGAGCTGTGTTCTAAACTGGTTTACCATTGATGATAAAAGGTCTCGTTTCCCTATTACCTACTACTAAATATTCTTCTTAATAAGTACGTAAGCATAAATATGTAATTCAGACCTTATAAATTATACTACTGTCTTTTTATATAGTGATCTTGTCCAAGAGAAAATAATTACAATAAAATTGGAATTGCTTAATAGGTAATTCAGCTCCAACAATTACCGGAAAGTGATAAATGTTTATACTTACTAAAAATTTCAAGCTTTAATTATATTACTAAGTACTTCCTGCAGTGCTTTGAATTTTATAGAATAAATAAAAATGTAATGGAAACACTGACTTTATTACTGTAATCGAGATCGTATTCGATTTTAGCAATGTAATGGTAGGTACAAGCTATTCTCAGCTAACACTCTCAATGAGAAACCAATTACTTGTTACATAAGCTTCGGCCTTGGAGACAAGTCAACTTGATTGAAAATTTTCTACGTCTAGGCTAGCCAATCATGCCAATCACACTGATTGGCATGATTGTCCTAAATTTTGATAAATAACGTGGAGTTGCTATGGCAACTCAAATAAATTACGTTTGTTTGACCAAGATGTGTTCATAATTTATGCCAAGATTTTAATTATTAACATGTCTAGCTACACCAGCCGTAATGCTTTATGAATATATATAGTGTCGTGGCTCTACATGGTATAGGGGGCCGAAACCTGGACGCTTAGCAAACGAGTGATCACCAGACTGCAGGTCACCCAGAGAGCCATGAATCGGACTATGTTCGGGATCTCTCTCCGTGATACGAGTTTCGAAGGGAAATCTGAAGAAAGGCGAAATTGACTGACATAGCCAAAACCGTAGCTAAGAGGAAGTAGAAGGGGGTGGGTCACATATGCCGTAGACAGGACGAGAGATGGACAAAAATGGTACTGGAGTGGAGACCGCGCACGGGACCACTAGGCAGATGATCTGATGAGTTTATTATGTTAGCCGGGCGAAGCTGGATGAGGAAAGCTCAAGGCCGAGAAGGGTGGCGTGCATTAGAGGGGCTTTGCGTTCACTCAGCATTGTGTGACAACAGGCTGAAGAGGAGCCTCTACCTGTTACAGTCTACTCTACCTTTAGCAATTTACATATTTACGAAGTCAGTTAGTTAGTGCTATACCAAAAATAGATAATTTAAATCCAGAAAAGGTAGGACTCGCAATATTACGTAGGTATATCTAAAGGCTATCATTCTAATAAATTGTAATCAGTGCACGCGCCTTGATTCTCGTTCCTTTGTTTTATCACCTAGCAAGTGGATTGAATTATATTGTTACTATATATTGGCGAATCTTATATGCTAATGACGCATGAACCCAATTACAACGCAAATATTTGGTTAAGTGTGCTAAAACACTTGACATAAACTACTAACTTTGGTAACAAAGGATTACATTACAATATTGGTATCATTTTAAGTATAATACCAGCCCTTGTTTTGTCCCACTATTGGACACGGGCCTCCTCCTCCTTAGGTTATGTTCCACCACGCTGGCAAAGTGCAGGTTATCGGACTGTGCGAGTTGGCGGACAGACAATTACTTGATCAACGGTACAACTGTTTATAATTGTCTGTAAAACATATTATACTAAACAGATCACAAGTATTTTTTCATACTCTATGTGCACTGGTCAGTCTAATTTCTGACTTGATGGATATATAAAATATATCTAAGCTGCAACATTAACTTGTTCGCAAAACAATCAAACTTATAGTCTTGCCCCGAACTAGTCGCGGTAATAAAATAAAGTTAGTATTTAATGCGTAATAGCTGCAGTACAAAAGCGTTTTACATTTGTAAGATCAACCTTCTCTTTAATTTTATAACAGAAAATACGACTTGGGAGATAGGATATAACCTAAGTTTATGCACCGTAGAGACGGTTAAACAGTGTTTACTATAAAGACGGATTAATTATAGTCGTATTGCGATTCAACTTTGGAAAAGAAGACAGCTAAACTGTGTTAAACATAATTCTAATCATAAAGATGTTTGTACTTATAAAAAAATTGAAATTAAAAAGAAATCAAAAGTTTTTGAAAGAAACAAATTCGAAAGTAAGATTTATACAACTTTGATATAATGTAGGTGTAATGTGTCTGTACATTTAATCATAGTTAAAGTCACGCTCACGCATAAGTCAAAATATATTTATTATTCATAGGCCCCACGGAGGCTCTTATACAAAAATCATATTTACAAACTACCAAACTACGCATAGGCACAATGTAGCGATATGCCATAAGTTCTGCCAACGTACCTATTGCACAAATGCTAACTCAGACACAAGTGCACTATCTATTCCTTTACTATCACAATCCGACGATATCCAAGACCGTAACAATCTAGGAGATGTCAGACGCAGGACCAACTTTTAGCCCGTTTGACGCATGGATTATCATACTTTTCTGTCAATTAAGTGATCAGTCTGCATTGTCCTAACAAACAACTACTCTTAAGTTCCCGTTGCTCAAATTGTAATGCGAGCGGCCTCCCGCTACGCCACGGACGCAACATTAGCACATGGAGGTACCTATTTAAGTCATCACTTACTTAACACAGCTACACGCAACTACGCGATGTGTCATAACTAAATGATAGACGTTTCGATGGTAAGTAATTACACCACGAATACCGACAGTGCGTGCGGCGATCAGTCAAGCGACCCGAAACAGTTGTTCAAACAAGGTGGGCACATACTTCGACTGTTGGTGATCATAGCTAAACCATTCATCGCCATCATCAATCTATAGCCGTCCACTCCTGGACACAAGGCTCTCCATTTGCGTGCCACTGACTTCGAACCTCAGCTTTGCTCATCGAATTTTTGCCAGCCACTTTACGTATATCGTCACTCCATCTCGCTTGAAGACGTCTCACGCTACATTTGCCAACTCGCAGTGTTCAATCAAGAATTCGTTTGCTTTATGATCGATTCTACGGCAGATATGGTTAGCCCATTGCACTTCAGCTTGCTAATTCGGTGGTCTATGTCGATAAAGGTTCTCTGTCTGATCACCTCGTTCTGAAACTCCAAGCTAGATTATTCCATAGCTCGCTGACCGACTTCCAAGGAAGGATTGCGAAACCATTCAGAAGTTCTTGGAATGGTTGATAAATGTTTGTTGCAGTTCAATAGAACTGCCGCTTGTCCTATACCATTAGACCTTACAGTTAATTTCAATATTGTTTTCTTTTTTATTTAACCTTGTAACGAGAAAAGCTAGACGTTTGCCTAATGATAAGCAACACACCTGCCTATAGACAGCTGTACTGCACTGCTGCTCGTCACCCAAGACATTAGTTATTGTGTCCAGTAACTTCACCAGCTACAGTGCCTTCACTCCGGAATACAGCCATGTTTACACAGTACTGCTTGGCGGCAGAATGTAAAGTCACTGCGGTGGTACCTATCTGGACGATCCCTTTCTCTAGGGGCCTAGAACTAGAAGATAATATAAGTAATGTTTTCAAAAAGTACTCTTGGTATGTATGTACTTGTTTTTTTTTGTATAGCGATTTCCAACATCAGTTGTATGATTTATATAGGTACCTAATTATTTTCTGTAAATAAATTACAGGAAAGAATTAAGTAAGAATCATAATAATAATCCATCGATGTGGACATTTGGATTAATTAACTCATTATTCGATATCATAATCGATTGCCTAAGGCTAGGTGCAAACATAGATCTGCTAGAGTAAGCTATTGATGACCATGTTGATAATATATGGGGTTTAATTTAGCGAGCTACGTAAATATAATTTACTAGACGTATTATCACCATGTGCATAAAAGCGTTCGCGTAGTCAGTCCCATGTTCTGCCGTAAAGTGTGTGAACGATGTTGTATTCCGATATAAAGGGAACTGTAACTGGGGAAACTGGGATTATGGAGACTAATAATTATAATGGTTAATAAGTATTAACCATTGTCTTGGGTGACCAGTAGCCCGATTCTCGTAATAACAAACAGTCCAAATAGCGGTGACGTTTTGTTGTCGTTAGATCGAAGTCCTATCCAAAATCGGTATTCTCGTATACCATATACGTAGTTCGATAGGACTTCAACTCAATTGGATCGAAACTAAACGATTAGTCAACGAGTCATTGTTCTGTACGTTTTGCTATTCCCTGATAGATGTCGTCCTAATCAATTTTTGGTCTTGGTAGGAGGTTTGTGAGATAAGCTAAAAGCTTAGGCTTTGGGAAACTCGAGATTAATTAGTTTCCGTTTCCTCCACAAACATACTAATTGTTTATTAATTAAAATACGTGTTTTTCTCTATTTATTAGTTTATTCTATCTCTCTTACTCTAATTATAATTACCTTAAAACCATCTCGCTCACACTATCTTCTAATTACTCTCTTCACTCACAGCATACGATCCTATTTTCGTCTCACTCACTCACTCCTAGCTCTCATGTTCCAGTTTAGTGCTACAATCAATATATCTCTAACATGAGCTCTATCATGCCTAGTCGCGTTCCATATCCCAAATTTTACGTATTTATTTATATTTTACATATTTCGCCTTATCAGCTTTCTTTTTGTATTTCTTGCTGTGCAGACGAATTTGATAGTAAATACATAGGTCCGTGGCTCATTTAAAAGTTATTTTATTATTTTGACTCGCACCACAAGAATAATAAAAGCAAAAATCGTCTCAAATAACCAACGTTTGTTCAACGACTCTTGAATCGCGAAATTTGACGCTTACTCGTTGGCATGTGACGTCATTTTCATACGAGAATACCATTTAGTCAACGTTATAAAACGATTGAACGACGATTATTATACCAGAATACGCTCCAACGATAGTTTAATCGAACGACTTTTAAATCGTTGCCGTTGAAGTAAAATCGACGGACGTGAATACGAAAAGTGTTTAAACGACTGAGTCGCTACGTTAACGTTATTGTTTTGATTACGAGAATCAGGCTACTGCGGCAGTGCTATGCAACTGTTGGTGGCCAGGTGTCATTTAGAAAAAAATACCACTTTTTGTAAAACAAAAATTTCATGATGGTAGGTACAATAGTTTAGTTTAAGCTATAAGCAGACAGTGATGATGCTATAAGTCAGGACTTCCCAACCTGTGGCCTAGCGTAGAGCAATCGCAGGAAGGGTGTATAGACGGTTTCAAAAGTTCGTAATTTGGGTACAAAGCTATATGTCCAGGGCCGTGATATAAAAAAGGTTGAGAACCCCTGTTATAAAGTAAACAGCCGGGAACGGACACTTCAAAATTAGCAAACATTCATGACGGCATAAAGAAGATAGACTTGAATAGATTTCAAAGTACTCGTAAAACATAATAAACTCTTGCAATTACGTATTTATGATTTTCGATTAAGTCTATTAGTGTTTCAATTAAGCATATTAAGTTCAACGATCAGCGATCACTCTTTGTTGCTATATCGCCCTAGGGGATTTTTGCAATTGATTGCAATTTATAAAATATGAGAAGTGTTCAGATTGAATTCGACGTTTTAAATTAATATTTAATTATGTGGTCTTTCTATCCTGTTTCTTGATAATTTCTCTTGATGTTTCGGCTTGGAAGCACATAAAGTGCTCAAAGTTAAAATTTCTAGCCTACTCATTGGGTTAAATACGTTGACTGCTAGAACGCGAACGGAATCTATAAAATTTTAAAGAATACTTTAAAATTTTAAAGAATACTTTAAAATTTTATAGATTAAAAAAAATTGTTTCTAAAACGTAAATATACTATTATAAGTAGGTAGATATCATTAATTACTATTTAATTAATAGGTATAGACGAACATAAAACAAAAGTCAGATTGTTAAAGTATTTTTAGATGACACGAAAAGTAATTTAGAAACTAATTCAAATAAAATTAAAGTGAATGTCGTGTGTTTATCCTGTAATAAACGGGTTTATATGTATAGTATGAATAATTTATTTACAACGCTCAGCTACGCTAACATCACCAAAGTATTTAATGATTTAGATAAATAAGAGCAATAGATAAGTGTAAGAGTTAAACAAAACGCTTAAGGTATAATAATTATCATCTTTGTACCCCCGCGGAAGTCGCGAGAGGCAGGTGTGGGAATTGGGAATCGGGAATCGGATAGAAGGGCCAAAACTATACATATATAAAAATGCATTTAGATGAAATGGTTTTAGGACGTAAATTATAGTCGAAATCCGCTGCAAGCTAATGTATAATAAATTATATAGATATTCTATCAAATATTTTTTTTTTCTGTAATGCAACTTATTCCCCGAAAAGACAACTCAGTTTAAGAGCCTTCAGTATCATATGCTTGCAACTCATCATTAATAGTCTCGGCTGTTAGTTAAAAAAAGTTAAAATAGAAGTAATTTTCAGCAAGGCATACTAATTGCGCCCAAATGGTCGCTGTTTAAAATTAATTTGTATTTTCATTCTCCCTACGATGCTTCCTTTAATTAACGGATAACACACCCCACAAAGCTAGTATAAATATGTATACACAGGCAGCCTCTCATTAGATACGGCATGCTTCTATATTTATAAATATGGGATTATAATTAAAAATAAATATTAATTAACAACCATGACTCTTAACGTAACATTTTAAGCTTGTAAATGACTTGGTTTTATTTAAAATTAGCTTTCGCACCAGAGTTTGTTTAGTTTTGCAATATACACACATCAAAAGTGTCTAGGGATCAACATATATTTTTGCAATAACTTTTCTCCTGATTGATATTAATTAAAATTTTCTTTAAGGATTCATCAAATAAAGTGTTTTCGTTTGTCACAGTAACGATAAACAAAGTCACCTTTGCATTAATAAAGAAATTTGCCATTTTCCTAATAAAGGGATTTTTGACATTTGAACCACTAACACAAAAGTTCGAAAAAAAGACTGAAATAACAGTTTTCTTTAAAATTTTATTGGGTAACTTAAACAATTAATAATCCGTGTTTCTACCGCGAACACTAACAACACAAGAACATCGGTTTGGCATACTCAAAATGAGTTCATCCAAATCACGCTGTGGAATGGCCGCCCATGTTCGTTGCAACAACAAAAAAAGGTCTTCTTGCGACTGGATACCCTCCATATTCGGCAGAGCTCTTCTCTGTAGCATATCCCATGCATGCTCAATCGGGTTCAAGTCTGGCGACTGAGCAGGCCAGGGCAGGACATTGATGTTAGCTGCGGCGAGAGTCTGTCTTACAACTCTTGCGGTGTGCGGTCGTGCATTATCATGCATTAACTGAAATAAGGGACCGATTTGCACTTGTAGAGGAACGATGACGTCTGATACAATCGTCTCAGCATAAATTTGAGCGTTGAGGTTGCCTCTGATCCAAATCAACTCAGTTCTTCCGCCGATCCAAATACCCGCCCATACCATGATGGTTCCACCACTATAAGGATGGACTTCCTGGCAGGATTTTAATCGCTGTTGGCGTCCAGGGGTTCTCCAGTGTCGTATACGTCTTGTATCCGGTCTCATACCAAAACGAGACTCATCAGAAAAGCACACGAAACGCCATTGTTCTTCTGCCCAATTTCTGTGTTCAAGAGCCCATTGATATCGAATCCTACGATTGTGCATTGCTATAGGTGGTACCCGTAGCGGTCTTCGGGAATGAAGGTTCACTTCATGCAAGCGGTTTCTGACTGTTTGGTCGCTAATTAAGTTCCCTGAAGAGTGATGAAGCCTCACGGCTAACATCATGGCAGTTATTGTTGGAGCTCTTCGAGTTAAGATTTGAATATATCGGTCTTGTCTCCGTGTGGTGCAGCGATACCGTCCTCCATGGCGCTCAGCCACGGTACCAGTGCTTCGGTAACGTGTCCAAAGTCGACTGATAACACTCTGACTTGTATTCAGAGCTAAAGCCACAGTACGTTGCCGGGAACCAGCTTCTATCATTCCCACGGCTCTGAGCATTTCTTCCCTGCTTAAATGACGTCGCCGCTCCATAATAACGTTGGTTTTAATCAGTAGTAGGGAAACAGTAGCACTAATAATGTCTTCAATGCGTTGTATGTTTTTATAGGGAAAATATTGACAGCTGATTTTCATCTTTTACTCGAATTTGATTCACAGTTCCTGATTCAAATTATGAAATGCACCAAAAAGGATCCATATAAATTTATAAAATCATAAATTTATTACAAAGCCACATCTCAATCTCAAGAAATCCGCTTAAAAATGCTTGATCCCTAGACACTTTTGATGTGTGTATTACCAACTTTTGCTACCTGGGTGGTCTCTACCCAAGTTTTATGATTGGATATTAAGAGATTTATTTTAAGATTACATAAATAGCGGATCAATTAGAGCTTTAGCAACGTTTAATATGTAAATGTTGTGTGTTTATATCACGTTTGATATTTGTGTAAGATCTTCGGTATCACACATCATTAATTACGTAGATGATGATAGTTACTAAGAAACAAACAGTAGATTATAAAATGAATTGTTGCGAAGTCATTCGCACAACAACGACCACGCCTTTGCAGTATTCCAGTGATATTTCGTTACAAAATCAATGTTGACCTTCATTCGGCTCGGTCACGAAGGGAAACCTAAAATATCAACGGATACACTCGGTCACTACAGTTGTTCTAATAAAAATTTGATTGCTAAATACACAGACGCTACAGTAAATAATGATACATCATCATCATCATCACCAGCCGGAAGATGTCCACTGCTGAACATCGGCCTCCCATTGGAACACCACAATGAACGGCAATTGGCAATTTGCATCCACCAGTTACCTGCAACGCGCACAATGTCGTCTGTCCACCTAGTGGGAGGCCTACCTACGCTGCGTCTTTCGGTTCGTGGTCGCCACTCGTGAACCTTTCTTCCCCAATGGTTACCGCTTCTTCGAGCGATGTGGGCTGCCCATCGCCACTTCAAATTGCAGATTCTGAGAGCTATGTCGGTGAACTTGGTTCTTCGGTGAATCTCCTCCTAAAAATGATACATAGAAATAAATTTTGTCGAGAATGCACGAAATGTTTTAATACAATAAATAAATAAAAAAGTGTAGACAGTGTAGACGAAAATTAAATAGCAAACGATTCACTCGATCTTAAAAAGTAGGAGACGTATGTATAATTTTTTCCATTTTATATTAGTGTGAAATGATAGGTAAATATTACAAGTTAAATGCTATGTGGCCTGAGGTGGGGTCCTAGACGTCCATCGAATACAGCGGTGACTCCGAGGAGGATGGTGGTGGAGTCGCGACCCCCGTCCTCATGGGGCTCTACAATACGCCCTCTGGTGGAAAAAGGTAAGCACTGCCCCTACATGGTCCGGGTTTCAATGGCTTACCCGGCGAGAACGAAATAGAACACAAGAAACCAGCTCCAAGTCATGATCAACGACTTATGCGTGAACAATGATGTGTTCCGATGTGAAAGGGCACTCTAGCTAGTGTAATCACTTAGCTTAAAATACTAAATAACCTATGTCTTGGGTGGTAGGTAGTGCAGGGTCGTTGTCAATAGGCGCGATACTAACAGGCGATTCTTGTATAGACAAAAGAATATTTTTCACTACATTGAATTTATCCATTTATGTATTAGTATTTTTTTATATTTTTTCTTTATGACTCCCAGATCCAGACAAATTACCTTTTGTGACGAAACCTCACTTCACTGGTTCCGTCGACTGTACTAAATGTTACACAGACTGCGAGCCAGTGAAGGCATCGTATAGTGCATCGGACGAAAGGGTCGCGGTTACGGAATGGCCGCCTCTCACCTGGCCAAATGTCATCGCGAGCGCAGGCGCAGCCGACAATGCAAGGTGACTGTGGACAGGGAATCAATTAAGTAGTTATTTGTCGACTACGGTTAAAAGTTAAAATAATGTCGATCAGTTTTATGTAAGTAATTTTTTTTTCTATAACTTTTTTAAAATCTAGAGCTTGACTGAAATCCTATTCGATGGTAAGTGGCGATGAAAATTTGGATGTACACGTATTAGCATAATGTACAAAACAGTTCCATAGGTCAGAAGTGTTGTAGGAGATTAGGAGTAGGAGGAAGAGAACGATGAGG
This sequence comes from Furcula furcula, assembly GCA_911728495.1. NCBI lineage: Eukaryota > Metazoa > Arthropoda > Insecta > Lepidoptera > Notodontidae > Furcula > Furcula furcula. The sequence continues at coordinate 19,818,911 of OU452244.1, forward strand.
ACGCGGAGAGCAACGAGGAAGAAGAGGAGGAGAAAGAAATGGGTGGGGAAGAGTTACTTAATATAAGCTAGAGCTGGACCGCATCGCTACTGAACGTAGCGAAGAAATACATACAAATGTATAATCATTAGCAGTCGATAGACATTGACTGCTGGAGAAAGACCTACTCCCTAAAAGGGAAGGGTTGCGCTTGGCAGGCGGCTGGGAGATCGCAGTATAGGTGGAAGATAAATCCAAAAGAAAAACGCTGCCGCCCGTCTTTTTGTTCTCGCTTAGTCGCCTCTTACGACACCCAACGAGAGGAGATGGGGGGATGCAATTCTAACCCGGCACCCCACGGGAATAGTTAAGGCCCATGGTATAGGTTGTTATATGTTATGAAGGATCAGTGTAATTAGGCCAAGGAAGTTGCGTACGGCGCGGTGCAATCGTGCATATAAACCGCGTGACACTTCCGCACTTTGTGTTTGTGACAATAAATTTCGACATAAAAATTCAATGTTTTAATAATCAACAATAATTTTGGGTCAAGATTGACTGTTCATACAAATTGAAAACAATTGTCATGATGTCATGTCTGTAGATTTCGTAATAAAATAAGGTGCTGTGGCGACTCGACACAAGATGACGCCACATGTGGCATACCGATGCGATGAAGCAAGTGGTACAACACGACAGATGGCGCCACCACCGAATCCTGAATCTCGTAAGCGAAGTTTCAATGTTCGCTAGCAATATATACAACATTCCGACAACAACTGTTGGGGGCTGGCCGAGCATCATACCCCGCTCGGTCGCAGGATCCTCCCTTTAGTACGCCGATGTTTCGCTACAGTGCAGCTAAATTGAGCTAAATTCACATCTTTATAGTTCAGCAATATGAATTGGTGCAAAGTATGAAAAAATAAACCGCATGGCCCACAGTTGTGCATCTTAATCTCTTACAACGTTTGTTTTTGATTTTTCAATAATTGATGATAATGCATTGCAAATTCCCATTGTTACAGAAAACATTTCGTTAACAGAAAGACAAACTGGAATCAATAGTGCCCTTCAAATGATGATTTACTACCATACCTAACTAAGTAGAAAATTCATGCAAAAGTCACTCGATATAATAAATATAACTGAAATATTTCTGAAAATTGGATAAATATTTCTGTAAATTATGCATTTATATATGTAAGTAAACTTGTATTTTCCTTTAAGTTTGAAAACAGTTTAATACGCAAAAGGAAATCAAGTCAAATTTCGATTTACATTTGTTTGCTTTACCAATATTAACTACTAACATTTTCCTAATATTCTCTATTGTATTTAGTGGCTGCATAAATTATTATTTCTACGCAGTATACTATAGAAAATGCCAGAGTAGAGTGCTCTCAGTAAACAACGATCTTACTGTGATTTCTAATTAATAGTTATAATTTCCAAAATCATTATTATTATTTTTATTGACAATGGGGATCCAGCAAAAGTCTGGAGGTTTCTTAATTCTATGGGAGTAGGAAAATCAAATCGTGTTTCGTTGTCCAATCAACTTGATCTGGATCAACTAAATCAACATTTTTCTTCTTCGACTGTTTTTGATGACGTTGCCAAGTTAAACACATTAAAGTTTCTTTCTTCTGTCAATACTCCCAAATGTCCTTCTTTTTCTTTCAGTCAGGTGACCGATGACGATGTTAAGAGGCATATTCTCTCTATCTCCTCCAACGCTGTTGGCACTGATGACATTAGTCGTAAAATGATTCTTCCTCTCCTGGACATTGTTACTCCTGCCTTGACTTATATCTTGAATTCTTCTTTGACCACTTGCTCTTTTCCTACTCTGTGGAAAGAAGCGTATGTTATTCCTCTTCCTAAAAATAGCAATCCCTCTTCTTTCTCAGAGTACCGCCCAATCTCCATTTTACCATTTCTTTCTAAAGTTCTGGAGCGGCTAGTTCATCACAAGCTCAGTTCTTTTTTGTCTGATAATTCTCTTTTAAATCCTTTTCAATCAGGTTTTCGTCCAGGATGTAGTACTGCAACAGCGTTAGTGAAAATCACAGATGATATTCGAGCGGGTATAGATGATAGAAAGCTTACAGTTCTAACTTTATTAGACTTTAGTAATGCATTTAACACCGTGGACTTCGATGTTCTGTTAGCCTTACTTCATACTCTTAACATATCTCCATCGGTCATTGACTGGTTTCGCAGCTATCTGTCAGGTCGCCGGCAGTGTATTAAGGTAGATGAAACTTTCTCTTCCTGGTGTAGTACTACTGCTGGGGTACCCCAAGGGGGCGTTTTATCTCCACTTCTATTTTCTATTTTTATTTCTTCTATAACCCAAAATATTTCCTCTTTCTACCACCTTTATGCAGATGATCTCCAAATTTATAGACAATCTTCTCTATGTAATCTACCTTCTGCTGTTCAAGCTACAAATGACGATCTAACGGTAATTTCTGACTGGAGTAAAAAATTTGGTCTCACTGTTAATCCGACTAAAACCAAATCAATCATTGTAGGTAGTAAGGCTTTAATTTCTCGAGTTGACAGGGCCCAGTTACCTCCTATTATGTTCGATGGCGTTCTAATACCTTACAGTGACGTAGTTAAAAATTTAGGCGTTTTAATAGACCAAACGTTGTCGTGGGCTCCACAAGTTGCAGAAATTAGCAGGAAGGTGTTTGCTGTTGCAGGGTCGCTTAGGCGATTACGTAACTTTTTGCCAGTTGACTCCAAAATTGCGCTCGCGCAGTGCTTACTTTTACCTCACCTTGATTACGCCGACGTCAGCTATCCAGATCTTACAGAAGAGCTATTAAATAAACTTGAGCGTCTTCAAAACTTTTGTATCCGTTTCATATTTGGTTTGCGCAAGTATGACCATGTCTCTAGCTTTCGTAACAAGCTCAAGTGGCTTCCCATCCGCCTTCGCCGGAATGCTCATGTCCTTTCACTTCTATACACTATTCTCCATAACCTGCGGGCACCACAGTATTTGAAAGAGAGATTTAATTTTTTTACCTCTGGACATCACACTCTTCGCACCTCTTCTGAACTGTGTCTTCTTACTCCTTCCCACACATCTCACACTTATACTAAGTCCTTCACTGTCCATGCTGGTCGTCTCTGGAATGCTTTGCCGCAAAATATAAGAAGAGCTCAGAGTTTAAATGTGTTCAAATCTCAGGTTACTTCTCACTATCTTTCCTTGCAGTAAACTTCTCCTATTTCTGTTTTTTTTTTTTTATCGTCATAATACGTTTAGTAGGTATGTATATTTATCATTTCTATATTATGTTATATATATATATGTATGGTTATATATGTTATTGTTATATATGTTATTGTTATATATATATATATATATATTTATATGTACTGAATATTTATGACACACCTACCCTTTCATATTCGGTCCTGTACCCCAAGGTTGTCTGGAAGAGATCGCTTTAGCGATAAGACCGCCTTAAATTGTCACACTGCTATTTTACTTTTCCATTTTATGTTGTATCTTCTTTTTTGGTGTACAATAAAGAATATTTGTATTTGTATTTGTATTTTTTATTTAATACAACGGCAACTTTATACACGTTAAAATAATTAATAATAATTCTGCCACTACTGTCCCACTGCAGGGTAAAGGCCTACTTTTCCTCTTTCCACTTTTCCCGATCAATAGCAATTTGTGGCCAGTCCTTCCTGTAATTATCTAGCTCATCCCGCCATCTCCGTCTAGGCCTACCACGACATCGTGTTCTTGTGCGTGGCACCCATAGCGTGGTCGTTTTGGCCCATGAAGTACAGCCCAGTTCCACTTCAGTTGTACAGATGTGCGACCCACATCAGCAATTTGCGTTACAGAGCGCAATATAGAGTTCCTTACGCGGTCGGTAAGGCTTACTCCTAACATACTGCGCTCCATCGCTCGCTGACACACTGCAAGTGCGGACTTTTGAAGTTTTGTTAATGACCAAATCGTGAGAGTGAGAATGGGGAGAATGCACATGTCCATGAGTCCATAAGTTATACACGTTATTTGATGTGGTCTCAAGAGTATGATTCATATATACTTGCAGATAAATATTACATAATATTTCCACGACGAAATGACTGCAACTGCGGGCGAGACGTGGTGTGATACCGTAAACAGTTTATTTTCGGATGTCCCTTCACTATACCTAACCATATTTTACGACCGCTTCCAAGCTCAGAGGAAGATATAATTAATAGAATAACATTAACACATCGTTTATAACGCACATTTTAAACGGAAACATGGAATTAGAAATAATATTTACGTTTTTGATTTGTGTGTTTGTAACACATTTTAAAATACACTAGTCAGTCCAAACATTTCACGAATGTACACACGTAGTCGTACTTCCCCTTGGAACATAATAGAGCAGGCTATTTTTGAGTTCATCCTAAAATGACTGACGGATATTTACACTTTCTCATACTTTTGTCCACATTAGTGGTTTAAGTTACACACTAAAGCCAACTTCGTTTTTTCGAAGTTAGAACAATTGCTTAACTTTTTTTATATTACGATTACTTATTCATTGACAAAAGAAACAGACAGAACAAGGAAACTGACAGATGTCAGATGTGATCTATTAAATTGGCCCCACATTACATTCGTTCGCTTGATTGAACAGACATTTTTAATATCTTCACTTCAAGAAGCAGTTACAAATGTGTATATAAACTGCAGTAGAAATACACAACATGGTTTGACTATTGTTACCTTTTTAAGGACAGCCAAGGACTGGAATAGTTTGCCTTCGTCAATTTTCCCACCCGATTATAATGTGAGTATCTTCAAGATTACAGTAAATGAGATTTTAATAAGCTAGTGTGCTTTACCATCCTCAATTGCGTTGCTGCTTTCCATCAGGTGGGACTGCAGTCAAGCACTAAATTAGCTTATACTCGTATGTAGTAAAAAAGTATAATTTAATGTGAAGTAAGATTTAACTACTACTATAAGCTGTTACATGTCGGTACTTAGTTATTTCTCTACATTTTGAAAGTCAAACACAGGATCTCGAAAATAGGACGCTTTTGTTAAAATTATAATAAGAATCCTATTTTAGTAAACAACATTAATTTTGTTACATATCAAACGTTCTGGCTTATAGCCAGTGGAATTCAAGGGAACTTTTCAACTTTATTAACTCAACTCTAAACATAAAATTAAACCCTATTTATTTCTTAAAGTAATTAAGATAAAATATATATAAACAATAAAAGTTAAATAACAAAATATAGACCTTTAAATATTGGCCTTTTAATATATTAATTACGACTATTTTAAAGACAAATAGCATAAATTATATTGCTAACACAACAGCAGATGGGAAAAAATAAATTTCAGGAAATCAACAGCTTTACTTGGGAACAATTTATTTTTATACTAGTCCGAATAATCACAATAAGGAACTTAGTTTAAAGTAAAGGCACTTCGGATTACCGCTTCTTAATCAATCATAAACAAACGATTAAGGGAATAAAGGGTTGTAAAATCTAAGCTTTATTACTGCACTGTTTTGTGTCTGTTAACTGTAGTTTAATCAAGTTACATTATTAGTACAATAAAATGGATTAGTTGAAATAGCCAAACAAATAAAGAACGCTGGTCTTAATGAGTTCCAATTCTATGGTCTGGATCACGACAACATTAGGCTTCTAGAATTTACAGATCATAACTTGTATTCGAAGCAGATATGCAGAGCCACGACAGCTAATAAAAGTGTGGTCCATTTTATAGGTCAAATAAAGTAACATTTAAGTTGCTATATTTTTCTTTAAGCAGGTAATTATCATCGGCAGGGTGGTCAAGTCATGACCCTTTGCTCAGCTCTTCTCTTAGCAAAAGCTCTTCCTGTGTATAACATTGGATGTTTGGAAGAAATATTGGAAAGATTCCTCTTCAGGATTCTTATTTTGTACTGGTTCTTAAAGCATCTATGATATAACTCAAAACGAAAAAAAAATAACGTTTTGTGAAAACCAATTTTGAAAACAAAGAACTCGGAGAATGAACGAAGCAGACGAAATAGCACTCCCTCTCCCCCCGTCAGCTCTTCCCTACAATTGACGCCATTTCGTTTTGATCTTATTAACATGCCAAACACGTTCGTTCCCTCGAGAATATAAAAATGCAAAATGGGAATATGTACAAGTGGCGAATGCAAATTTTATGTTTTCCTGCACCCCAAGTGTTTATTCGAACAATAACAAGATTTTGTGTGAGTCTTTCAAATAAGATATAGAGACTAGATTTTCGCTTATTTTTCCAATAGAAAAGAATGTATCCAATGCCATACAGATTATAATAAATAGAAATAATAATAATAGGCAGAGCCTGTACAATGTTAACCAGACAGCTGATACAAAAACTTTTTTTGTAAAGTTGAGTTTCAACGTAAATAAAGCGCGGGTGGAGCTGCGTGGGTCAGCTAGTATTAACCAAAAGAAAGTGATAAATTCTGTACTTGATAATCCAAACCTTATTTTAAGTAATAACCGAGTGAAAATAATACTTTGACACTAATGCATTTTTTTATTACTATATAGTACGGCTTTTACATACAATAACAACTAGTTCCATAACCATTACAAAAGCATAGTACCACCAGTACAAACATTAAACCCGTGTCTAACCTCTTTTAGCAGTGGATTCCACGAACCAGCCACTTTAACACCGGCCAACGTAATAACCAAGATAGGTCACTATACCTATTCCGCTGCCTACGTAAACTTTCTGTTGCAGTTATCATTTTGATTCAATTGTATGAACGCTCACTTCCTCGGTTTGCTTGCGCAAGATGCCCTTACTTGGGTCATTGGTCATCAACATAAGTGACGTGGGCAGTAATATTGCTTTTCTTCGAGCTTTTAGAAACAGGGTACAATACAATAGATATGCCATTAGCGCATGAAAAATGAAATTCACTCAAATTGGGTGAACTAGCACTAAGTCACGCGTCGGTATAAAGTAACGTAGGTACGTGACGTAGGTATGCCTTTGAAAATCAAGTAAAATGACTATAAGCGTATTTAGAAAATACACAAAGTTCTGTACAAAAGTAAATAATAAGGAAAGGATATCAAATCTTAACTATACTATATGAGAAAATATTTTAATTTCATTAGTCACATTAGTAGAGATATAACATATCTATGGTTTATAATATCATTGGTAGGTACAATAATACAATAAAAAAAGTGCGTAGATACATAATATATGTATATATATCTATACTTATAATAAAACTGTAACAGGTCCAATTCTGTACATTGAAGATATTTTGAAAATTATTTTTGGAGGTCATTCTATAACCGATACTGAGACCGAAAATGTTTTTCTTTTTTAATTTTTGTCTGTCTGTCTGTCTGTATCACGGCTGCACATCACGTCGAAACTACTGAATGGATTCAAATTAAACTTGGCATGATTTGAGATCTTACTACGAGGTAGGACATAGGATACTTTTTATCCCGTAATCTAGCACGGTTCTTTTGGGAGATGGGGATTAAAGTCAAAATGGGTACTTGGTTATACGCTTGGTCCGATTTTATCAATTTTTCTTTATAGTATAATAAATATTAGTAAGGGAACACTCATAGAGAGTTGTTATCAAGGTTTTGTAATCGATCGGGTTAAGCAACGTTAGGTAAGGTAATTAAATAGATAGTTTTTTTTTTTTTTGGGAATGATAGACGCTGTTGGCCGCAGATGGATATTACAGCTTCACCGGACAATAGGAGGCGAGCGCTTAAAGCGCTCTAGCCTTTACGGCAGAAGTAGCGACGAGCTCAAGGGCACCTCAGGGAGGCACGGCCACGGCTTGGGCTGTCGCTTAAGAGAGGGCTGAGTTTACCACCGGTTCACAATGCGCCCCCACTGAGAAGAACCGGCAAGAAACTCAGTGGGGTGATGCACGTCGTTGCGGTCGCATACGTACGACCCTTCGGCCTCGCCGGCGAGACCGGTGTCTGATAGCTTTAAATAGATGGGTGACCGTTTAACGCCATTTGAAATAAACGGATCCGTGCTTCGGAGAGCAAGTAAAAAGTGGGTCCCAGTTTTTAACCGACTATAAAAAAGGAGGTTATGTATTCGATGCGAATGTCTGTTATTAAAAGTTTAGTTAACGTAAAAATAGCGCAGGCGGAGCTGCGTGGGTCACCTAGTATATATATATATTTATAAAAATGAATCCCTTTTTCTCTTGGTCACACCATAACTTGAGAAGAACTTTACCGATTTCATCCATCTTTTTTTAAAAGTTTCCTATTAAATACTTTGTACAAGGTTCTTAGGGGAAAAGAAATTAGAAAGATGCGCAGTAAATTAAAAAAATATGCGGACGGAGCTGCGTGGGACAGCTAGCAGACAGGACCAAGTAGTTTTTTTTTCAGAATTTGTCGTGTGTATTTTCTTATATATTAAATCAAGTACTCGTTCCCACCACTGAGATTCCTGTAAGCCTGAATCTACAGTGGTTAACAGTGAAGACAATGAGGTCTGACCCTTGGCGTCCCGGGGATATGCTCAATTGTCTTGGAACCCGCATCGAATTTAAGCGGAAAATTAAACAGGAGGGGCAAGAAAGACAATGTTTACTTTACTATTTATAATATTTACCTACACACATATTGTACGGTGCAAGCATCGTGCATTACCTTGCGCTGTGTCATCGTTTACGCCGAGATGCAGTATTGCAACGATTTCACAGTAAGTCCACGTTTGATAGCCAATTGGTTCGCGTGTTCTCATAACCATTTCATACTATTTAGGGTTAAGTGCTTATAATAAACCATTTATCTGTACTTAACTCTTTCTCTTATTTATATACCACTAGCTGACCCACGCAGCTCCGCCCGCGCTGTGTTTACGTTAACTAAACTTTCAATAATATATGTACATTCACATAGAATACCAAATCTCCTTTTTTAAAGTCGGTTAAAAACTTGGACCCACTTTGTACTTGCCCTCCGAAGCACGGAGACGTTTAGTTCAAATGGCGTTAAACGGTCACCCATCTATTTAATGACCTTACCTAATGTTGCTTAACCTGATCGATTTCCAAACATTGTTAACAACTGTCTATGAGTGTTCCCTTACAAATATTTATAATAATTATAATGAAAAATTGTTAAAATCGGAGCAAGCGTATAACCAAGTACACATTTTGACTTTATTCCCCTCTCCCAAGGGAACCGTGCCGAATGTCGGGATAAAAAGTATCCTATGTCCTACCTCGGAGTATTAACTCAAATCATGCCAAGTTTCGTTTCAATCCATCCAGTAGTTTCGGCGTGATGTTCAGCCGAGATACAGACAGACAGACAGATAGACAGACAGACAGACAAAAATAAAAAAGAATACATTTTTGGCTTTAGTATCGGTTATAGAATGCCCTCCAAACATAATTTCCAAAATACATTTAATGTACAGAATTGGACCTGTTACAGTTTTATTATAAGTATAGATTATAAATACTTCTGTACGGCTACCAGATCGTACACATACATATACACAATATGTCGTATAGTAAGTAAGTACTTTTCATTTTGATTTTCTAATATGACATTGAAGAGTCCTTTTCAATCAGTTTGCACGCGAGACGTTCTATCTATATCAGAAAATAAAATATGAGTGTTGTTCTAAATTAAAATAAGTAGAATACTGATGTTTTTTTTAGCAATTTACTTTATTGCCCGTATACTATAATACTGTCGTAAAAAATAAACAAGCTCCCTTAAGTACTGTAAGTTATTTATGAGCCTAATTAAAATTATCGGTATTTTATCGGACGACTGTATCAGAAGGGGAGTTATGGTTTTTGACTCTATGTGTAAACGAGTACATTTATATATGTACTTATGCGTTTCTATTTCTTTGACACGGCCTGCAGCCTAAGCAACTTCATGGATTTTAACTAATTACATGTCGTTAGATTTATCTTGGTTGCGGCAGTGATATTGTTAATATAGGTATTAGATGAAATGTTTTAACGAGATAAAATATACCTACAACATATGGGAACAATTATGTTATAATTATATCTAAAGAAATTTTGGGTCCAATTAGTTTGCAATCGCATTATTACTAGGGTTGTAAAATATCATTACATGCGAAAAGGGAATCATAACATAACTATTGATGTTATAGACATGGATACAACAAACCTCCTTAAGTCTAACGGTGTTCAATGTCTTGGTTTTACGCACATGAATACGAGATTGTTCATAAAATTGCAATGAAATTCATGCCTGACCACTGTTGTTTGGACTGAACATGACTATTACCTAAGCCGTTCATTTACGTGTAATATGTGGCATGACTATCTGTGAGTCACTCTTATGGTCTCTTCACAAACCCACGCCAAATCAAAATTATACATCCATAGTATATTTACAAAACAAGTAGAAGATCGGTCCGAAGTGACCAAAGTCTCTCCATAACTTGCGTTAGATGCTTTAAGTACAGCGAGACAATGAATAACAGCACCAGTTGTAACTGCTAGAAGTTTGCACATTAGTGTACGATCATAGTCAATTAAATAAATCAAACATTACCGCATATAAAAACGAAGTCCCGAGAGAAAATTAAATAAAACAATGGGTTGCACTCCGCGAGTGCCGACAGAAGTGAAAACTTGAATATTAACGTTGTGCATTTTTGATATTTTGAAATGGTTTTGCACGAATTGCTTTAATTATCAGTATAAAAGTACTATCATTTATGTGGTAAAATACAATATCATATTATTTTGCGCTATCGTACACAAACATGACAATTTAAATTACATTAAAAATTTAACACTTCAAAACTATTACAATTATTTTACATTAACTACATAGACGGTCGAGCCACCTTACCTTACCTTACGATTATTCGATCAGGTCTTTCAGTCACGTGTCCTGACGCGAATTTTTTTTCCCCATCCGAAAAAGTGCACAGTGCCGCAAAAGAAGCTTTCACTTCAAAAATAAATTAGATACAAAAGTAGTTGAACATAAAAAGGAGTCCTTCTGCCAATTGTTTAATTTACTATCAAAACGGCTGGTCGACATCACAGGGGTTCCGAGCTGGCCATTTTCTCGCCCAGCGAGTTTCTATTTCTATATAGCGAGAAAATTATGCCCGCATGCTGTAAGTACCATGCCACATGGGCTTAATTTTTTACATTTATTGTACTTAAGTATTTGTTTTAAGTAGCTATAGTTATTGATTGTATTTTTTAATTTTGTATTCCGTTTATAGAATAATTTTTTTTTTGTACCTTATACATTCATATTTACCATCTGTATATTAACTTCCTCATAAAAAAGAACCAAAACTTTTCAAAATACTACAGAATTCACTAATTCGCCAACTACAATTTCATACTTCTTAACATTTATTACGTCAACATTTTGCAAAGTAATTCGAGACATATCGCGAGCGCAATTACTCTTAGAGACGGTCCTATAAACAACTCATGTCGCCACATTCACCTCTGCAAAGGTGTTTCATATGAAGCATATTTGGAATAGCTGCGAGGATGATGAACTTCTGAGCGGCGTTTTGCATTCTGAGTCTATTTCAGTATCGTCCGACGCACGCGCAGTTACTCGTCAAGCTATGTTTACGGCACACCAGTGTTGAGTCAATTACACTTACCACTGTTACTAATTCTTTTAGCCACGTAAAACTGCATAACAAAAGTTAAAATTACCCTCTTTGAGACGTAAAAAAAAACAATTAACAAATAAAAACTTTGGTATTGCATGCCTCATGTAATCTACGACTAAATTTGTCTGACGATTCTACTGACTCTACAATACTTAGGAATTAATATTATAAGTTTCTACAACTGACGAAGAAAGCCAAGGAGAAAGGCAAGGTCATTAAATTTTATGCTTTTCAATGTACGAATTAATCCGATATTATTCACAGGTTAATAATAACAGGAGCGAACTAGTGTCTCCCTTACGGAGTGAAATATTTGTAGAGAAGCGCGACGTTAATTGAAACAGAATTTACCTCCTTTTACGGGTCTCATACCACAGTCTTCGTGACGTACGACTGAAGACTTCGTGTTGTTTCTTTAAAAAATAACGCTCTAAAGCGGGTTTCAGACTACGCTATACTATTGAGCTATAAGTATAGCAAAGAAGGACCTAATGCTATACTATATAGCATGGCGTTCCATTACGCGATATCGTCGCAAGCATTTATAGTATACCGCTCGTTTCGTGCGGAACGGCCGGGGATGAGGGAGGAAGAAAAGGGGGCCGCGCGATATAGCACAGCATGAACTCAGCACAGCGCACCAATTTATAGCATATAGTAAGCTAATAATATATAGTACAGTACAGTGTGAACGTGTCCATAACAATGTATGGTGCGCGATATTGTTGTGCTATGAGCTATATACTATTATATTATAGCGTAGTCTGAAACCAGCTTAATACTTTTTTTGCCATAATAAAATCGCTTTCTAAAACAAATACCGATCAATCGTTTTATTTTCATATTTTCTAAGAATTATTAGGTAGATACTTCTAAGATAAAATTCTTTAATAGATGTCTACGGTTACTTACGATCGATAAACCACCTGCTGCAGTTTAACGTTCTTCGCCGTCGTACTTACTATCCACAAATAAGATAAAGAATACCTATTTAATAGGATCGCGTCGTAAAGAAACGATTTCACGTTCCTTACACACTGTTTAAGGGTTAAGGTGCTACTTGGAACTTATGGTTTCCTACCTGAGCCGACATCCTCGATACCCGTCAAGCAATTGTATAGATACGGACAATTTATGTCCACTAAACTCACCTAAATTAGGACATAAAATTATTATAGTTGTTTTTTACGACGGTTACAATAATTTTATCGCCATTCAAGTCTCCCCCTATTCTGGTCCGTTTGCGGAACGACAACTTTAAGAGCCCTGTTTGAGATAGATATTTTATTTCCAGTAGCACACATTATAATACAAAAAATAACACAAAAATAAAACTGGTATAAGTACGGAATGATGATTCAGACATAAATTCTTCGACGGGCCCGTTGGTCTAGTGGTTAGACACCCTGGCTGCTACCCGATGGGTCGTGGGTTCGATTCCCACCAAGTGTCTGGGTGTTATTTATCTATCTAAGTATGTATTTATAAAAAAAAAAAAGTATATAACTACTAGTATCAGGTGTCTGGTTTCCATAGTACAGGCTCTGCCTACTTTGGAATTGGATGACCGTGTGTGGAATATCCCAAGATATTTTTATTATTACATATATGTAGGTTCATAATATCAATGTTCTAATTGGTCGTCAGCAAATGGTGAATCTTATAAGGTGTAATCTAATAATCTTTCAAAGTATTCACACACAGACTGGTGAGAAATTTGTTAAGGTACCTAATGGCGAGACGAGCCTGGCGTTTAGCTGATGGTAATCAAGACGGTTATCCACGTCGCTACCTCCAGAGACTTACAACGTTATGTCATGGACTTAGTAATTTCGTCTGCTATAGTGACCTTCACTTCCCGTGGCGTGCCGGGTTAGAATTGCACGTCCCCATCTCCTCTCGTTGGGTGTCGTAAGAGGCGACTAAGCGAGAACAGAAAGACGGGCAGCAGCGTCTTTCTTTTGGATTTATGTTCCACCAATACTGCGATCCCCAAGCCGCCAGCCAAGCGTGGGGATTATGGCAACCCCACCCTTTTAAGGGGGAGGTCTTTGTTCAGCAGTGGACGTCTATCGGTTGCTAATGAGTAACCTTCACACTGAAACTACTGCGTAGGTAAACTTTGCTGCTTAACCGTAGGTAATATTAAAGAATACCTGACACTGCGGTGGTACCTATATGGACTATCTCCTACACAAGGGATCTACCACTTAGTCAGCCTAGTCTCCACGTCATTTAAACCCTGAGGTGTGCAAAATTAATTATTTAACACCAGTAAAAGCGGAGAAGTCAATATTTCTCGCATATTTTCTTTATAGACACTAGCTATTGGCATTTTATTTAATCAGATTAATAATAAGGATACGTTAGACAGGATCTATACGACGTGGTTCTGCACGATTCTGTAATTAAATTCGTGGTGAAATAAAATAAATACCTTTTTTTTTTTTTTTTTTTTTTTGACGCGGGGGAAATCTTCGAAAGATCCCCGGGAGCTGTGGGGCTCGACCGGGGTATGTGGGATTCTTACCCACTAAAACCCCCGCGGCTGTCGCATCGGCACATGAGAGGGGGGACCCCAGGGCTCTCCGGTGGGATCTGCACCAGGGGCCCCTCAGTGCCTTGCCTTTGAGCCCGCCGCCGGGGGGCGCATTGTAGCCCCCCGGGAACCAGTCACGGTGCTCACGGGGACGGGGGTCGCAACCCCGCCGCCGTCCTCCTCGGAGTCGCCGCCGTACTCAATGGACGCTCAAGGGGCCCACACCCCGAGCGTCCAGCGACTCCGAAGGAAAATAAATACCTAATCAACCGGCTTAGTGACGACAGGAAAGCCCGGTCTGATGAGCCCGGGCTTTCAGCCGGCCGCGATGACGCACGGGATAATTCATCAAATCCCTTGAGAGCCGTAATTGCTGTTTAAACGCAGCGGTAATTAAAATATACAGAACATTACGTTAACCTCTGTCAAACAAAAAATTAATTGAAAGTCAAGTGCGATTGGTTTTCACGATTCTCTGTTAGTGCTCTTCGGTAATTATCTGTGCTGATGAATGATGAAAGCCCCGCTTTATATCTTGTTTGTTTTGTCAGTATAGGCATTTTTTAAGTGTTATTAAATCAGTTAATTTTTTAACACAAGACGGCAGCTTTACTTCACTTTATACAATGTCCAATAATAATTATTCTGGGACAATTTAACACGCGGTCATCTGATTCCAAACAACTGATACTAATAGTTATATACTTTTTTTGTAAATGCATAACACCCAGATACTTGGTAGGAATCGAACCCACTACCTATTGGGTAGTGGCCAGGGTGTCTAACCACTAGACCAACAAACCCGTCAATAATAATAATATTATAATTGTACACCAATCTTATCAACTACACATAAGCTCTAGTAATTTTATCAAGGAGATCAAGTCCTCCAAGCTATAATTAAATACGGCCCGAGCAATCTCGAAGACAAACAACTACATTCTATACCACGTGCTGAAGTAGACAAGACACGCAGGTTATTTGTAAGTGACCTCTAAATGAACAAGTTCAATGCAACCGATCGATGCCCATATAAAATGTATGAAAGTTAAATGAAGTTAGGGCTTCCACAGTTCAAGCGACTGAATTGCTGCTATTAGCGTTTGCTGATTAACTAACAATATCGCTAATCTGAATTGAGATTTTATCATTCTTATTACTTACGTAAACGCAACAACCTCCCCCCCCCCTCCCTTGCTTTGTGTAGTTGTTCCTTACTGGCTAGAACAATCACCTACGTCCACCAGTTGAACACCTAATTTTCTTGATGATGCATACGTCGGATGAGTATGTAAAACATCAGCCACGCGTCTGATCTCTCTTCAGTCGTGTCGGTAGTTAATTTCATTGGATTGTGAGACTAAATGATGAGAGAGTCCATTACTGACCATAATATATCTCGCGTAGATAGCTGATCTAGTGAAAGATTGGCCGCTGTGGTCGTATCGGCGAGGATGATATCACTACTGATTGATGACTTAACCTAGCCCTGTAAATTCATGCATTATTGTACAACTTAATATAAGAGGACATAGTATTATGGACAGCCTAAGGACGGCGCGGGCGACGAGCTTTGCAGCAATCAGCGCGCGGCTGCGCGACCGAGACGTCGCTCGTCGCGACGGATCGATCGCGAGCACCCGCACACTGACGTCAACATTGCACTGTCTCGCTTGCAGTATAGACTGTTGTTATTACCTGTGAATGGGTTGTTTTCATTATGTACTTATATAAAAAAATTATATGTGACAGGGTTAAACTCAATTTTCATCACATATGAATTGAAGTAACATGATGCAATTTTAGGGTTATGTATTTCTCATTGGGTGCGTAATATAAATATTTTTCGTAATATTATTTTTTTACCAATTTACCTACAACTTAGCAACTAATAGGTACTTAATTTAAAACAAAACTAGTGTAAAACAAATCATTTGCAATAGAAAGTTGGTGAGTGAATGTTAATGATTACATAATACCGAAAAACGTCGTAGTCTTGGCAATCCAATACCTGTTGTAATATTTAATTTACATTTTAGAAGAAATTAAAACGTCATTCCAAATAAGCAGATACAAATTAGAGTCACACACAAGACACACACACACACATCGTACATCATCATCATCGTCGTAGAGAGACACGTGTCTGTCAGTCTGTTTGTTCGCTTCTTTTTCTAAACTGCGCATTGAACTTTGATGCGTTTACTGTGTACAATGCCGGGCAATATATCTATATCTGTACTTGTTGTATAATAAAACTTTAACAGGTCCATTTCTGTACATTGAAGATATCTTGAAAATTATATTTGGAGGGCATTCTATAACTGATACTAAAGCCAAAACTGTATTTGTTTTAATTTTTGTCTGTCCGTCTGTCCGTCTGTCTGTCTGTATCACGGCCGTGCATCACGCCGAAACTACTGAATGGATTTAAACGAAACTTGGCATAATTTGAGGTAATACTACGAGGAAGGACATAGGATACTTTTTATCCCGTAATCTAGCACAATTCCCTTGGGAGACGAGATTATAGTCCATATTGGTACTTGATTATACGCGTGGACTGATTTTATCCATTTTCCATTATAATAAATAATAATAAGGCTTAGATCATATAAAAATAGTCTAAGTAATAAGGAGACACTCATAGACAGTTACTGTTGTTATTGATTTTTGACAATCGATCAGGTTAAGCAACGTTAGGTAAGGTCATTACATAGATGGGTCACCGTTTAATGCCATTTGAACTGAGCGTCTGCGTGCTTCGGAGGGCACGTAAAAAGAGAATCCCAGTTTTAACCGACTTTAAAAAAGGAGGTTATGTATAAGCCGCGAATGTATCTAATAATAATAATACCAGCCCTTGTTTATGTCCCACTGCTGGGCACGGGCCTCCCTTCAAGTTGAGGAGGGTTGAATGTATCTAATACTATTTTAAAAAAATAAGGAGACACTCATAGACAGTTGTTATCAATATGTGGCAATCAATCAGGTTAAGCAACGGTAGGCAAGGTCATTACATAGATAGGTGACGGTTTAATGTCATTTTATTTAAGTGTCTGATGCTATTCAAAATTTAGCTAACGTAAAAAAGAGCGCGAGCGGAACTGCGCGGGTCGGCTAGTTTCTAAATATAACAACTTTATACACCTTAATATGTCGTTCTAGGCTTCCCCGAATCACTCGTAAAATATAGGTATACTAGATAGCACTTGAGGTCTTCTCAGTGATAGCTTTAAGCCATTACATACATCCTCAAAGTCAAGTACACATATTTTATGATCAATACATTAGTAAGTACCTAAATAACAAATGCACCCACCCGCAGCGACCATAAAACGTTTCAAAACGATGGGGTAAGCCTGCTATGAAAACCCTATAAACCAAATATCCATCTCTTAATGGAATGTTAGTCTGGAATTATTAATATTAATAATCTCAAATATGGGACAATTCTATAACCAAAATGCATATAAACCGACGTTTATTTACATTTCATAGTCTAATCAACCAACCTTAATTATAAAACCAATCAACATGCGGCAGCAAAGTAACTTGACGCTATCAAATCACAATATCGAACCAATAATAACAAGTGCTTTAACCTATATTGTGCGTGCAACACTATAATTACAGCGGATAAACTTAATAATCGGAAGATCTTAGTGAACGCGTAACGAATGGCTTACTTGAAGAACAATCTTACAAACATTAAGATGCTCCGCGCAGCAGTTATATAACGTTATAAAGCATTTTGTAGCACGATCTATAACAGTGTGTAACAATTCGCTACAACATGTTAAGAATGTTATATGTTTTAAACGCCCCCACAATGGTGCAACTCGTTGTATAACATCGTATAATATTCTGTAACCATCAGTTTAGGTCTGACTTTCGAGGAGGCTAGTAGTGGATAATGCTATACAACAAAAGTTACAATTTGTTATATCATGTTGTATATCATCTTACTACAAGAAGTAGTAATCTCTAAGAATCTATAACTTTTATAAATTTAATGTTGTCTTTTACTTACGCGAATATTAGGTACACATTGAAATCAAACTACTTTTACAAGATAGTAGTAGTGGGATAGTAAAATCAAAAAATAAATCGCGATAAAATCCGTAAAAGTAGTTTGATTTCAATTTTATAAATTTGTTACAAAAAGTTAAAACACAAATGTTATGCAACATTCTCTAACGTTATATAACTGCTGTGTGGGTGCACCTTTATATTTGCTTATACAACAAATAGTTAAAGGAAAGCGTTTTCAAAAGATATGGCAAATGTAAAAACATACATCCTAGAAACGAGATCATCTAACATCATAAAAAAATATACGTTTATACTGCCCGTTGTAAAATAATACATTATTGTTTTTAATCCATCATATCTGTTCGTTTATGTAACCCGAGATACAATAAAAGAGTTCGGCAAACGAGGTCCCAGGTGGCTGCGCTTGCCAGTTAAAGGCGGTCGTTGATCTTTATTTGCCAGACTCCCTCCCCCAAACGCGGTGCCCGGGCGCTAGACGACGCTTCTAATAAATACCCTTTTATATACCCCTAAGACAACTTAGCAGTAAAGCCATTGTTTACACTCTGAGAGCTTCGGGAATATGACCTTTTCGTCCGGTCGTCCTTTATCAATATTCTAAGTTATTACTTCGTCTTGTCTGTGTTCCATTAATTGAATGAGAAATCTTTGCAACATTGATGTCTGGAAAGTAAGATGATACATGCGTCGGATGGGCATGTAAAAAGCCGGTCCCCTGCGCCTGACGTCTCCCCAGTCATGACGATATTTTTTATAATATTATTTGATTAAGACATTGTATCTACGAGTATGTACCTACCTAAATATGTATGTTTACTGCTGTTTGCGTAGAATATATATTTTCTTGTTATGGTGTACATACAATAAAGAATTAATAAATAAAATAAATACTTTTTAAAGTTTTGAAATAGAGTTAGTAATATCACTAACTCTAATCAAAGTTTCTATTTTTTATTTTAAAAAGATACACAAGTGCAATGATTAAGATCAGACCAAATTAGAGACGATCAAAGACTTCAAACACCTCAAAGCAAGAAAATTAACCACGATATAGGAAATCGTAGGAACGCCACATTAAACGACGCACGCAACACGTTATTACACTCCCACCGGTTGCCTCGCAACATTGGAGGCAAAAGCTAAACACATCCTGCCGGAAGCGGTACAAACGTGATATCCGGATCGAGACCCGCATGAGCTTCGACGCAAAATCAATCGGAAGTCGACTTCTCTGGTGATGGCTGCTGCGTATAATAAAAATCTAATTTTACTTATAGGTACTAACACCGGTCGTGATGTAACGCGACGAAGATTAGATTTGTAATTTCACGAGTATATTATCACTGGATTTCATCTTAAAAGCTACATAGTTTTACTAATAAATAAAATGGACCACTGTCATCCAATATAGTAAGTAAGCAAATTAATTTGAATAGCTTACCTTTGATTATGCCTAAGCATCAGTTTTCACTAACCCAACCATCAGCTTCTATAAAAGTTTGGGAACCGGCTTACTTATAATGAATTCTTAAGGGCTGATTTTTCAATTAGACATTGAGATAAGTTTTAAACATCATATATTGTATTATATTATAGACAAATTGAAAATGCGTTGTCAATAGCTGGTTCTCCACCGACCGCATAGGCTCGCGCGGCAGCCTTGCGAGCCAAATGTGTGGTCACACACATCACACATCTACAAGCGCTAATCCGTCGGCGAGCCATCGGCCGTGGAGGAGTTAATGCGAATAGAAAGTATAAAAATGTATGAGAATAACATAAGACTATGACTAAATATTTACAGTTTATTTACAAACATGTACACTTAAACTAGGTAAAAAATTTATTCAAAGCTGTCGCCGCACTGGGAGGGAAGGGTACATAAAAGACTGGCGGCATTACCCCTTTGTATGACCAAGCTTATACGTTGGCAGAAGAAGCTACTAGCCCGGCTGTCTCCTGAGATTTCGATAAGTTTGGATGAAATTTCTATCACCAAACCGTGCGTCTCATGAGGCCAAGGCCCCATGGTCTCCACCGCAAAGGGCGCAAATATATAGCTCAATATACATAATATATATGTTTGTAAATAAACTGTAAATATTTAGTTTCAATAAATGTTCTTAAGACTATGACTTGTCTAAGTCAAGTGACAAATTTTAAGGAATTGACACCGTAAGCAAATGAAGAAATAGAATTGCTATGAATCGATAGTATTTTGTCTAGGCCCTCTGGTCGGTCAAACCACGCTCAGCCGAGCCAACGCGCGCGCGAGCTACCCCGAGGCACGTCCACACACATCGCAGATTTGGCTCGCGAAGCAACCGCGGGAGCCCGTGCGGCCGGTGGAGACGCGGCCATTCACTACTTTACTTGTATAATGTACTGTAGGATTCTCGTCAAATTACCAAACGATACAACGGTGTATGAACACAATCCTCTGTTTGTTTTCGTATGGTTTTGGTATAGTATAAATTAATGCATTGTGAATAAACATAATCCCAAGCAAGATTAATGTGATCTTAACATATTTTAACAATGTTTTATATTACAATCTTTCCCAGGTCGTACCCAGAAGTAACTTCCTTACAGAGATTAATTGAATTATAAACGGTATCCACCTAATGTACCTGTTTACCATGCCTAACATTGTAATATGTAAATATGATTTGGCAGCACAAAGAGCAATAATTTATTGGTAGTACTAACGGTTACTGCTAGATACCAGAGAGAACGAATCCTTTTAATTTTGCCCGACTGCCACAGAAGGAGAGGTAATGTTTTTAATTTATTTCTTTGTTCTATGTTCTTGTTACAATTGAGAATGAACGTTTTAAAAAGCCAACATTAACATTAAATTCTATTTCTAATTATTTTTTTTCAAATAGGCGCCACCGTCGCCGCCGGTTTCGCTAGCACCTTTGAACGGTCAATTTTAGTTAAAAGCTCCCACTGGATCACAACGTGGCCTGAACTGAGAAGACCCGGCAAGAAACTAAGCCGGCATGAATTTATTTGCTGTTCATCGAACAAAAGACTCATTGAACAGAAACGTATCACGGGGCTACTGCTCCAAGATGACAAGTCTTTGCCAAGTCATGTGAAGAGATATGAAATTTCCATACATTTGTTTTCTATTCTCTGGCGTTTCGTATTGTAGAATTACATTTTGGCTAAGAAGGCAGGTATTTGGAAATATTCAATTAAGTTTGAAACGAATTTCACTGTTTATATAATACTGGTTTTAATTGTTCATCCAAAACTTACTACTGGTCGCCCAGTGATCGAAATTTGATCATAATTGTGTCAAACGCATGGTATTGTGTGTAATCCTTTTTGATTCATTTAATTTATTTCTAATGCATACCTATTATGGAAAATACATGCACTTCTTCTCTTTAAAAACTTTATGTGTGCCTGATATTCTTCCGGCCTCGTAATTTTCGTAGAAAGGGGACAATTTTTTTTCTTCACGATAGGGCTGAATATATTGTTAATGTGCTACAATGGCCCATTTATACGAAGCAAGTTTCTTGCCTGTTGCATACAATAATATTGAGGCAATAATTGCCTTGCATCGTCTGGACAACATATCACATTCTTGCTCTACTGGGCAAGATTTGTATTCAATAATTACATTCAAATTTTTAACTAGTATTCGAGTGTAAACAGTTACTTACAATTCTTTACTTACAAGTCAATTATTGCGCTTCATTTATCGCATTCAATGATTGCTCTTGTATGTAGTACAAGAAAATGGCATCATGTAAATGAGTCTTAAGTTAAAATTAGTTTTTTTAGAGCTAGCGATTGCTGCTACACGCAGAAACATACAACCAATGAGAGTAGAAAGTCGAAGTACTCGAACACAAATTCAATAAGAAAGTGTATTTTATGTCCATATCTTAGGACGAGTTTGCTTTAAACACGCAAATATCATGTTAGCGGGAATTTCACAGGTTTATGCACAAATACCGGTGTTATATGAGCCGACTACCTTTTGTTTGTTAGCTCTAACTTCGTGTATTTATGCGTGTTGACTAAGCGACCGGTAGGGCCTATACCTTGTTTGAAGTTTAACATATCCAAGCAAACATTGTTAATTGATGAAAACATTTTCATATGTTAATAGGTAACTGAGTTGTTATTTATGAATTTGCAAATACTTGTATTTAAAGACGTAGAAGGATTTTATAACACAATTATTTATAAGGATATCACTTTTAGAAAACTATATTATCATCTAAGATACTAGGTATATGGAAATAGAATGTTCATTTCATAAGTATTAGGATTATATAAGATATTTTTTGACTAATTAGTTCACTATTAGTAGGTCTTACGTGCAGGGAAACGTCCGGGTAGGTACCACGCCGCACTGTGTTTCTTGTGTCAAGCAACAATGTTTTCTGTAGAGCTGATAATTTTACGGAGCTCAAGAGACATATATCTACAGTCGGCTATATAACGGAAGTGCAGTTCAACAAATATTATTTTTATTATAAGTAATTGTCATATCAAAATTCCCTATTATTTAAATACAAAAAAATCGAATTACGTACCTACCTACTTGAAAACCCTAATACCGTATAAACATTATGTTAGGATGTTTGTTTGTTGGAATTTTTGGTCAGAACACACGACCCAACTTGTTATCTCGTTTATGTCAGTTGTCACAACTCTACCAGATCGACTCCTGTCTCTCGAGATGCTATCAGATAAACGATTTTATGTTCGAGTCCAATTTTTCGTTTTGCCATTGGAATAGACAGACTGCTTGGCGCCGACAGGGATGACGTCACTAGCTGCCATTTATCTCGGTTATCCATCGCCTCGCACTTGCCAAGGCCCATAATAACTAAACATTCTATTGTTAGACTGCAGTAAGGTATGCAAGCTATACAATAGCCATGCTGAATGGTATATTGAACCTGTGGAAAATGTAGCAAACATTCGTATGAAGCATACGAATATTTTTATATATTCAACTTATTTGAGGAACCAATGAGACAAGGAAGATGTTCGCCTGATAGCGACACACCTCCTCATTGTAGAAGGAGACTGGTGGCTGACGAAATTACCTTTTTTGTTGTCGCAGGGAAACTTTCGGCAGGTCCCCGGGACCCGGGACCCGGGACGGGTTTTCGGGAGGTGTTATCCGGTGGGATCTACATCAGGAACCCCTCAGTGCCTTATCTTTGAGCCCGCCACCTGGGGGGTGCATTATAGCCCCGGGAACCAGACACGGTGGTCACGACGACGAAGGTTTCAACTCCGCCGTCGTCCTCCTGACAGTCGCCGCCGCCGTACTCAATGGATCTAGGGTCCACACTGCGAATTCAGTAACCGTCAATTTCAGTATAAAGTACATAAATAATGAATGAAGGATGAAATAATGATGGAAAATGGACTCTGCGTGTGGCAATTAGAGTTAAACAGTGAGCGGTAATTAAACGACTTTTACGGATTTTATCGCGGTTAAAAGTAGTTTAATTTCAATGTGTAATATTCGCGTAAGTAAAAGACAACATTAAGTGAGCGGTAAGTTAAGCATTCGTAACAAATTCGTTTTTTTTTAATTTTAATGATTTAGTCGACTTAGCGGGAAGGCAACACTAAAGTTGGGACAAGACAGGAGGAGCGGAGCAACATTAAGCCTTATTTAAAGTGTTAATATGCTATGTTGCTTTTAAATTCTGATAGATAAAGCATTAAAAAAATATACACACAAAATCTATCCTAGTTACTTCTATATTTTCATAATTTTCTCAAGAAAGAGTCGAGACACATTCATAAGACCACATTATTCAACCCCATATTAGTATCGGATGCCAATGGTATCGGTGCGAGTATAAAATATTTCAAATCTGATAACGGAGTGACCAATATGAAATTCCAGTATATATTTTATACATTTAACACGTTTCGATATTGGATCGGATGATGTGGAAACGCTTTATGGAAGGACACTGACATGGAATTTGGTTTAACCCCTAACTGTACAGTACGTAAAACAATATCTTTAGAATGCTTTGGACAGGCAAAGCCACTTACTTACTCATATTAAATTTCTCGTACATTAGCGTGAAAACCACATAATAAAATTATAATAGCTCATTATGTTCTTATTACATAACTGCATCTTTCACCGTTATAAACGCTTTTATTATTTTGTCATAAACAGAGCAACATCAATTCGTCGAATTACTGTTTTACAAAATGTCCAGGCATATAAAGAGCGGTGTCAATCCGACCTTAATCATAATTCGATCACTTGAAACATAAAATTTTTATTAACAAACTTATTTAACAATATTGACAGAAACCCGTTGTACTGTTATGCTGTTTGCACGAAAAGAATATAATGGTATGTCATTATTTTATTTTTAAATCCAGCCAGCCGTATTTTCATTTTTAACTGACTTCAATTTGTCTTAAGGTTGGTAGCCAACTTAACAGAGTTGTTCCAGTTACCCTTAATAGGGCTCTGACTTGGCTAAATGATTGCTATCTAGATCCGACCGGCTATATAGGGAGAGACTGAATTTTTACGTGCCCCGAAGCACGTAGACGCTCATTTCAAATGTCACTAAACGGTCACCAATAATGAATACAACGTCATTAATAATACTAAATGAATACATTTAACCTTTGATTATATATACGTCTAGATACCTAATAGTCTTGTAACGTTACGTTCATAAGCATCACAACCTCATAATTCGTGTGTGCGTGCAGGCCTCGTTGTACACTCGCGTCATCTGTGGTTGTGTGCGTGTTTGGGGATCTCCAGTTATAAATATTTTTCCCATAAATAGCGATAGCGTTGTGGGCTATGCATTGATATGAACTGTGTAAATGTGTAATAATAAAATAAAATAAAATAAAATGAAATTGAAATTGAAATTGAAATTGAAATTGAAATTGAAATTGAAATTGAAATTGAAATTGAAATTGAAATTGAAATTGAAATTGAAATTGAAATTGAAATTGAAATTGAAATTGAAATTGAAATTGAAATTGAAATTGAAATTGAAATTGAAATTGAAATTGAAATTGAAATTGAAATTGAAATTGAAATTGAAATTGAAATTGAAATTGAAATTGAAATTGAAATTGAAATTGAAATTGAAATTGAAATTGAAATTGAAATTGAAATTGAAATTGAAATTGAAATTGAAATTGAAATTGAAATTGAAATTGAAATTAAAATTAAACTAAATTAAATTAAATGGCGTGTCCCTTACCATCAGGTGGACGTCTTATTTGCCTTAATTTATTAAAAAAAATATAAATTATTTTAATTGATTTATTTAATGTTTTAGTCAGTACCGTATTACGTTTCATTGAATTCATTTTTGTTAAAAGAAAAAATACCCTTGACTTAAGATATATTCCCCCATTATTACCTAGCAACACCAGTCTAGTCGGACAATGTACAAATTGTCGTAAAAAACAATCGAGTTTTTATAATAATCCTTCACAGAATCTTAAGACTTATGAATGGAAAATTAAGTTAGGATCTTTATTAATTTTACTTAGTTAATGTTTTCACGATTTGATTACACAATTCGGCATAATGTTTTTTTTTGCGAGCACAAACCATCGGTACAGTTCAAGTGATACTAAACAACCAAGTATACCAATTTGATGTTTTGGTGTACTTGATATTGTCAAGTGTTTGAACATCGAACACGCTATCTAGACGTATATATAATCAAAGCATTTAACAGATATTTTATATCAAGGCCCTTTTACAGCGTCTTGGATTTCTACACTAACCTAATTTTGTGTGGTGTATTTACGTCGTAATATGTAAACATTTCATCAATCGCAACCACATGATTCGTTGCGGAATAAACTAAATAGGTGTACATACTATAAATGCAATTTATAATTAGGGCCAAAACACAACCGATGCTCTCGTAAACGTAATTCAAGTGTTTTTGAAATATGAAATTTGATTCCGCACAGACTTATATTCATAGAACTATTTATTGACATATTACTTACATGTCACAGGAGGCAGTTTTTTTAAACTTCAATAATTTTTAACTTTAAAACAGAGTTCAAAAATACTGCTTATTTTAATAGCCTCATTAAGTGGACGGCAATCAAATTTTAAGTCTTTTAATTTTTATACAACCGTATAATGTTTATAACAGCATCATTCACAATGATTTGTATTTATATTTACTTATGGACGTAATATAAATATTCCTGGACCACCAAGAGTATAAAAGTTAATTGTGCCTACATATTAGTCATGAGTTGCAATCATAGGTATGATTTCTGTTTTCATGAACCACATTTTTGACGTAATAGGAAACGTGAGACATGCTGTTAGTTTTCATAACATTGTAGAGTATGGTATAGTAAAGTTTTTTATTTGACGGTAAAGAGATCACTGCGCAATGCAAGTTGTATTGCATTGAATAAAATATTAAACAAATAATAATATCAGGAAAAATACACAACTATCATTAATAATAATAATAATAAGTCTTAAAAGCTAATTACGAATAACATCAACCTACTCAACATCACTAATTAACTTAAACGTTCTGTATCTACATACACAGCTTAGTTAGATACATAGGACTGTAGGCTACATATTTACACAGCAATAAACAAGCCAAAAGCACACTTAGTATGGCAGAGCCGCTCGCGGCCGCCAACTATGGCGAATGTTCCGGGAATTTCGTAGCCTTAACATCTTCTGCTGAATATCAAATACATAACGTGTCTCGTCCTTCCGCCTGTCTTCTGTACCTATAATAGGTATTAATAAGTATCAGTGATTTGAATGTGCTATTGTTGATCGTTAGGTACCTACTTATTTATGAGGTACATGTTACTATCTGTATTTTATATTAGGTACTAGCTGACCCACGCAGCTCCGCCCGCGCTGTGTTTACGTTAACTAAACATTCAATAATATACATTCGCATAGAATATAAACCTCCTTTTTTAAAGTCGGTTAAAAACTTGGACCCACTTTGTACTTGCCCTCTGAAGCACGGAGACGTTTAGTTCAAATGGCGTTAAACGGTCACCCATATGTTTAATGACCTTACCTAACGTTGCTTACCCTGATCGATTTCCAAACATTGTTAACTGTCTATGAGTGCTCCCATACAAATATTTATTATAATTATATTGAAAAATTGTTAAAATCGGAGCAAGCGTATAACCAAGTACACATTTTGACTTTAGTCCCCTCTCCTAAGGGAACCGTGCCGAATGTTGGGATAAAAAGTATCCTATGTCCTACCTCGGAGTATTAACTCAAAGCATGCCAAGTTTCGTTTCAATCCATCCAGTAGTTTCAGCGTGATGCTCAGCCGAGATACAGACAGACAGACAGACAAAAATAAAAATAAAATACATTTTTGGCTTTAGTATCGGTTATAGAATGCCCTCCAAACATAATTTTCAAAATATCTTCAATGTACAGAATTGGACCTGTTATTGGAATTTATCTGGTAAAAACCATAAAACTGATGTTCTCCTTTACATTTCTCTGACAAATATGAACCGATTTCGATGATTCTTTTTTTATTCGAGAGAGTAAACTACTATGATGATTCCATGCAAATTTCATTACGATCGGAGTAATTGTTTCTGAGTTTCTGAAGAAACACGAATTATGTAAAAGTATGTAGACGATAATGTGAAATCATAATGATGTCATAACCTACCTAGATCATTTTACCGTCTTCAATGGTTCAATCTTTATGTATGAAAATATCACTAAAAAGTATAAAATAAAATGTTTTTTTTTAAAATTGAACCGACTTCAATAACACTAAAAAGTATAAAATAATTTAAATATTATTGAAGTTGGTGCCAAATATACACAGCAGGTACGCTAACACCAACTTCTTTAATATTTAAATTATTTGATACTTTTTAGTGTTATTGAAGGCGGTTCAATTTAAAAAAAAAAAAAAATATGTTTAATTGACAAAAGAAAAAATACGTGCCTAATATTTTTTGCTGATCTAAATGATGGACTAAATACGTATTTATATTTTTAGTCATCTAGGCTATTGTGCGTATCCGCTTGAAATAGTAAGATATATCTATTTTTAATTTTCTAATAATTTAAACTGAATATGAAAAAAGCTTATTTTTTTTTATATTACCAAGGTGGCAAGCATGCGTGCGGCCCGCCTGATGATAAGCAGTCACCGCAGCCTATAGACGCTAGCAACATCAAAAGAATCACTAACACATTAGATTCTAAGTCTTTGTGTAAGGTAATTTCACCAGCTACAGTGCCCTTCACGCTGGAACACAGCAATGCTTACACACTGCTGCTTGCCGGCAGAATATCTGACACTGCAGGTATCTTACGTATTAACAAATTCAAGGTTTCTTATATTTATAAACGCATGAATCAAATGATTTGTGTTCAGTAAAGTTGTGTCTCGTCTTTACGACAAGTTTATAAAGGCAAATCCACGTGTGGCATGATAAAAGATGGCTACGTAATACATTCAGGTAGACACTTTGTGCTATAAGTTATTGCGCTTATTTACATGTGATAAACTTGCAACTACATTAATTCAAAAACAACCTTTCATACGCTTTCTAGTGTCCATTGTAGGTTTGTTGTATACGTAGTGTAATTTTTATTCAAAGTTAGTCAAACACTAGTTGGGTATACTGGCGAAGTATGCTGGGAGTGTCACGGACTGAATTCAGAACGAATCAGTCCATACTACAGGAACTCGCCCGTGGGGTGCCGTGTTAGAATTACATCCCCTAATCTCCTCTCGTTGGGTGTCGTAAGAGGCGACTAAGCGAGAACAAGAAGACTGGCAGCAGCGTCTTTCTTTTGGATTTATCTTCCACCTATACTGCGATCCCCAAGCCGCCAGCCAAGCGTGGGGATTATGGCAACCTCCTTCTAAGTGGGATGCGTTTTGTTCAGGAGTGGACGTGTTTTGGCTTTGGCACCCAACGAGAGGAGATGGGGGGGGGGGGGGGGGGGTGCAATTCTAACCCGGCACCCCACGAACAAAAATATATTAAAAATTAAGTATAAATATTTTATATATTAATAAATGAGGTACAAATATTTTTTTGTAATTCTAAATATAAATTTGAACTTAATAATTATATGTAATGCTAATTCGTGCAGTATTTTTTTATTTTAATTGTAATAAATAAGTGTTAGGTGCAGTAAACGCTGTTACTTACCGAATCAGTAACTGATGTAAGGAAAACCTCTCCCCCCCCCCAACGTCAGAAATTTTATTAATTTTCGATATATTTAATGATCCGCATACAAGGATTCACACCAATAGTAATATGAAATTATAAGTAAGCATTTTCCTACTAAAATATGTTATATCATTGCTGTTAAATGAGCAAATCTCCTCTCATATCTAAGCTAAAAAACCTAGACGGAATTTTGTTGATATTCAAACCCAACACGTAACAGTCAATAAGTAAGAGTACACAACTAACTTAGCCAGAGGAGCAGTAATACATAATTTGTCATGTGGAATAAAACGAATAACAAACTATTAAGTACTGTTATTAAACTGTTTGGACAGTGTAACTAATTGAATGTCCAAGCGGTTTCAAAACAAATAATGAGAACCACGCTGTTATTAAATTTTAAGCGTCAAACTCTTTATATTTATAAAGGGCCGTCTGGTACCTGCAATCGTTAACGATTAAAACTCATAGATTTAACAGTACAGTCACGCTTGACCGCGGTTCACGAGTTTGTGTTACAATGTTGTTCACATACGGTCACTGGCTAACTGGACGTGCGAGCCCTATGGTGTATAACTAATTAGTCAAGCGAATTTAATCTCTTCTGTGATTCTAATCTGTGAGTCTTGCGTGACGAAATTTTACATTTAGAACTGTAGTTAGATTTTTATTTGAACTTTTGCTACGAAAAGCAACGATGTGACAATAGTAGTCTTAGATCGATTTCCTATAGGAAGACACTTTATCGTTCACGTTTTATGTTTCGCGAACCGCAATGCAGGCTTGTGAAACATCATTAGCCCGCATGCGGTAAAGAGGTGGTTAAGAATCTTTACTATTACTGCAATATTACATACTAGCTGACCCACGCAGCTCCGCCTGCGCTATTTTTACGTTAACTAAACTTTTAATAACAGACATTCGCATCGAATACAAAACCTCCTTTTTTATAGTCGGTTAAAAACTGGGACCCACTTTTTACTTGCTCTCCGAAGCACGGACCCGTTTAGTTCAAATGGCGTTAAACGGTCACCCATCTATTTAATGTCCTTACCAAACGTTGCTTAACCCGATCGATTACAAAACCTTGATAACAACCCTCTATAAGTGTTCCCTTACTAATATTTATTATATTATAAAGAAAAATTTATAAAATCTGACCAAGCGTATATAACCAAGTACCCATTTTGTCTTTAATCCCCTCTCCCAAAAGAACCGTGTTAGATTACGGGATAAAAAGTATCCTACCTCGTAGTAAGATCTCAAATCATGCCAAATTTCATTTGAATCCATTCAGTAGTTTCGGCGTGATGCTCAGCCGTGATACAGACAGACAGACAGACAAAAATTAAAAAAAATACATTTACGGCCTCAGTATCGGTTATAGAATGCCCTCCAAAAATAATTTTCAAAATATCTTCAATGTACAGAATTGGACCTGTTACAGTTTTATTATAAGTATAGATAACTGCCTTGTCAAAGGAAATTATAATAAAATACAGCGAATAGCTAAACCAAGGTTGAACTAAACGTAGGTAGGCGTCCGCGCTGCCCTCAACCTTGACGCAACTATAAAATTACTCGCTAAACTGTTTGCAAAAGATATACCACAGAGATAAGATTATATTTATGATAAACTTAATAATTGAAATTATTAAGCAAGACATGAATTCCATTATATTATTAAGTAACTGAATAGAAAAGAAATATTTAAACAAATGGCATAAACTAACATACTGATTGGAAGATTACTTTCATGATTATTTCAGAGCGGGGTAATCAAAAAGGGCATAATTATAGTGGTAATACGCTTTTAGATAGGAAAAAAAAAATAAAAGAAAAACAACCGAGGTTAATGCGTAACGAAAGGTTTTCGAATGCCTTACATAATGATTTTTTAATCAACAGCCTTGAATTTCAGCAAAGCAGTAACATTATTTACACCTCCTAGTTAGTGATGTTGTATAGCAGATTTCTGAGTTAGAGACTCATAATATGTATTAGTATAGTTACGGTATTAATAGTTTAATTAAAATTTGAAATCAAATTAGTAACTTTTAAGCGAAACACAATTTCACAGAATTGATACAACATACTAAGGCACTCATAGCCAGTTGTAATCACTGTTGGGCAAACTATCAGTTGGTTAAGCCACGTCACGCAAGGTCAGTCCAAAGATGGGTGATCGTTTAGATCGTTTTGAACTGAGCGTCTCCGTGCTTCGGAAGGCATGAAAAGCTAGCCCCGTCCCGTCCCGTCCCGTTGTTCTCATCTAGGCAGCAACCGGTAAGCCAAGTCGAGGCCTAAGATATTTTACAATACAAATCTTTCCAAACGTACCTATACAGCGCAGCGGTATCACTTGTACCTACCCCTGTGCACTACCCAATAAACCTTAAAATCTAGTTCAGTAGTACAAAACTATAACAATAATGAAATTCTCAGTCGCCATTCCCCTTCGTCCCAATTGCTTCGCCCTCGCAATCGTTTGGCAAAATAAATGACGCACGAAAAATTTATGTCGTTCGCGATTCCTTTTGGCCCAGATTTCGCCGCCCGACTTACGAACGCCCTTTTCTTTGTCAAAGCTACTTCTAAGTAGCACGTCCTATATAAATCAAGATCTTTTCTCGAAGTGGCTCGAGGTAATTCAGAGCAAGAAAAGTCGAATATCTTGTTTACATGGTTGAGGTCGATGTTCTTTGCTAAGGTATTCTGTTTACTTCAGTCTTTTATACTATTTACTATTTGTGGAACATGAGTTAATTCCACAGAGTTTATTGCTTTATTTCTTGAATCAATAATTACATATTATATTAATTGTAGTAAGTTTATTCTTAATGTCTACCAAGCAAAACTTTTGATATTGCTACACCCTAACAGATATTGAAAATTGTATATAATTGAATCTACCAGAACGTATGTAGTTATATCCTGGAAGAATCAATATGGAGATGGATAGTAGATTCTTGCATAAATATTTAATTCTGATATTCTTGATTTATGATGTTTTAAACTATAATATGTAGGTATAACTGATTTCAAATATTTAGTATGCATACTCTATAACCGCTGTGTCAATATTATATTATGCCATGGAGCGAGTTTTGTTCAAACAACTTATGCCCCGACCTAATTTATGACGTACACCTAAAATACGTACCCTGGACACCAAAAAATGTATGCATCTCCAATATCTTAGTTATTTTTTTTATATTTTTGACGGAATCCTCATCCTGTATAATATATACTAAGCTAAGTTACAATTATTGCTATAAATTTGAAATGCCTACCGAGTACCATGTCATTAAAAAATTGTCACGGCAATTTAGTCAGCAAAAAGCTTATCTCGGAACTAATTGAGTTACTTACCGATAAAACCATTTTTGATCTAAAATATAGGAACAAAGAAACAATAAGTAAAACAAAAAAGTGCATTACCAGCACTAAAAATAGATTACTATACAGACGATGGAGTTATAAAAGGAAGCAGTTCCCAAAACGTTGTATGCAGTTGTGTCACATGGCGGTCG
Organism: Furcula furcula; assembly: GCA_911728495.1. Lineage (NCBI taxonomy): Eukaryota > Metazoa > Arthropoda > Insecta > Lepidoptera > Notodontidae > Furcula > Furcula furcula. The sequence continues at coordinate 19,851,960 of OU452244.1, forward strand.
AGATGCGCGCACGCATGTTTACTCGTTGCTTTTATTAATCCGTCAGCCGTAAATCTTGAGGTTTAGTGCAGCGTTACCTTAACGTACACGCACGTGATAAATATCTAACAAAGCCACATGCAAACATTATGTCATAGGAAAAATTATAAAACGAGGCAGTTCGACCACATAATAACCAACGTCGAGTACTTAAAGAACTGGTTGTCGGAACACGGCATACATTAAGCGCCCGAAACCAGTGCATTTTTATCTCGTCCGCTGATAAAACGAACAGGGGACATCTGGTGTTTGGTTTCGAGTGTCGTAACTAAAATCTCTCGAACTTAGAGACCTTGTGTTTTCGTTCAATTATCTCATCTGTTACGTCGATTATAGGCATATAAAATTATGAACAGTTACGGCTTAATTCATGATCATGTGAATACCTCCGCGGCTCAGTGGGTGGGAGAGTCGTAAGTGTCGACTGAGTCACGATCGGCAGTGAATACATGCTAAATATGCGCGGGTTCGACACGAACACGGACTATTCGTCGCCTCGGGTAGCTTTGCTGAAGAATTGGCACCAATTAGGAAGTGCTAGAGAGCACGGCGGGTGGTGCAGCGAGGTCGTCGCTCGGGCCTGGCGTTATGCCAACATCGCCTGCAATTTTGTGTCGTATCAATAATTTGCACTTAATTTTAGACCCCGCTATCGATTCATTATTTACACAAGTACACAAAAAAAAGGTTTTTATTTTAATAAACAAATAAGAGAAACGAATGTTTATTGAAATAAAATATTTACAGTTTATTTACAAATATGTACACTTAAACTAGGTAAAAAACTTCCTCGAAGTTGTCGCCGCACTGGGAGGGAAGGGTACCTAAAAGACTGGCGGCATTACCCCTTTGTATGGCCAAGCTTATACGTTGGCAGAAAAAGCTACCAGCCCGGCGGTCTCCTGAGACTTCGATAAGTTTGGATGAAATTTCTTTTACCAAAGCGTGCGTCTCATGAGACCAAGGCCCCAAGGCCTCCACCGCAAAGGGCGCAAATATATAGCTCGAACCTAGAGCTGCATACTAGCGTCGCTTTGCATCACTAGCGGTCGCCGCAGCCCCTCCAGCCGCCCTGCAAGTTGCCGGGGTGTGGGACGCAGCAAGTGTGTCGACACATGTCGCATCCCACACCAGCGGCTTTACACATATTATTTTTTATACAAATATCAAATCTGTTATCGATCTATTATTTACATAAATATACGAAATCCAATTTTTGCTAGTGTTTCGATTTATATAAGGATTTCAAAAAAATACAAAAAATATTAATAAAAAAATAAACATTGAACACAATCCAAAGCTCTAAAATTTGCAAACGGTTTGAAATAAGAAACACTCGCATATTTTGGGTTCTTATTTATTTGACTATTTTTCAAGCTGCTTTCACTTAACAAGAATAATGAATCACTTACCCGGCTTCTCACGTAAGGATAAGGATTTGGTTTGTTTTATAAATAGGCGCAGTCATTTCCACTAGCAAATAAAGAAAATTCTGCTGATTTTAATAACGTTTTTCTGCAAATCTTTCTTCACATATCAAGGGTTTTTCACCAAATTTGGGGAACCAAAGTAAAATATGATGGATAACCAGTAAAAATCGTAATATAAATTCCAGAAAACATATCAATTCTATATAGCGGATCAACATAATGAAGAGTGGGTGGAATATGCGTCGTAGTCGTCATCCAATCTGCATTCATATGCGAGTGGCTACATATTGAGCATAATGCTTGATCAAAACTCGATGAAAGCATAATCGAAACCCGATCTGGCCAACTCCGATTAGCGCAAATGAGCGGCCGCCTCGCAGTAATGTTCTCGCCTTGCAGTATGTGTACAACGGCTTATGTTCATTTTGAATACTTCAGTAAGATGCCATTATACCCACTGATCACCATCGTCGTAATTGCTTTGGATATTTTAATCAAAGTAATTGTAAAAATAAAACAATTAAATTAAAACATACAGGATGTGGTTCTGCATTCTTGCCATATTTACGGAGGTTGATATATACCTTTTAAAGAACATAAATCAATCATTAATGATAGACGTAAAATTATGAATTATTTTTTATGTTTGGTAGGTACGAAAAGAAATCCTGTGTGCAACCGTCACTATAATATAACCCCGTCTGGCACCGCTCTCACGCGCGGTTTGCCAACCTCGGGACCGATTCTGAGCCCTCGAGAGCTCATATTCTGATTGAACGTTAATCGTGAATTATTAATTATCTTTGATGAATTATTAAATTATTGAACCACTGAATTATTAAACTATTTTTAATCAATCAACATTATCCTTAACTGTTAGGTCAACAAATATGGCAAAAATGCAAAATCACACCCTGTATAAATAAGATAAGAATTTAGAAATAGCAATGCTAAATGATAGTGAAAGATCGTAACTTAGAGTAGATAAATAAGTGGTGAATAGTCTTTACTTCTAAGAATACGATAAAGAAGTTTGATTGATCATTTGAAAGTTAATTACCTAGTTACTACGATGAAAATAATTGATTAATAATTTTGTTTGTATGTAATTAGTTATATCGCGGACATAGCTACTAATGATGTATGTACCTATTTTTTACTTGATTTTGATGAGACTGACACACATTAATGTGTTTGCTGTATAACTTGAAACTTTATAACTTAAGCACCAATGCTTAGTAATGTTAAGTTTAATATGTCATATTTTTCTTTAGATTTACGAGTATCTGCACTCACAAGCATCTTTCAAAATACATGACGATCTATAATATACATGATGACCAATAATTATAAAGTGGACAAAAAAAAATTAACAACTATGTAAATATAAATAATAATGATAATAGGGATGATGACTGGGTAAAAAAATTATAATTCTAATTAGTCCGTCAGTTAGATTATCAAAAAATATTGGACCCGTATTTTTTATTTCACAAACCAATCAAAATTGCCAAAGATATAGAGCGTCAAAGTTCGGGAGTGGGCTCGTGACGTCGCGCCTCAGTAATAATTGTATTTATATATTATATAATTTTTGTACACACAATAGTATTACAGGAAACACGGAAATATAGGAAATAATGGTACAAAGGCACATCTTATTTCTAAAGAAATTTCATCCAGCAGGCCTGCGAGTGGAGTGGAATTGTATACGGGCATGACGTCACACAGCATTACAAAGCACTATATCTTCAAAAAAAATACGTGTCCAGTATTTTTTTAAAAACTAAATGACGGACAAAAAAAAATTTTAGTCATCTAGCTTCTAACACTTTGTACTCCTCTAACAAAAATTACGTGTTCTTGGAGTATGACATTTGCCCACAGTTTAAGTGTATTATGGAGAAGTAGTGCAGAAAGCTAATGTTTTCGAGGAAGTCCGTTTGTCTGGCGGTTATACAACCTGGCCGTCACCGATTCGCTTTTTTCAGTTCCTTTTTCAAAACATTTCTACTATACAAGATAATATTTTATGTAGCAGCTTTTTACTATTCACGGAGCACATTAAGGTCTTGTTTCCTTAACGACACAGTGGGTCGGATACAAGCGATGTAACAGGACCCGCTTATTACCGCACATGACTTGCCGCTTATTGGGTTTCTATCATCATCTCCACACGCTGCGATACGCATGCACAAATACCTAGCTTGTTTGTGGGTGCCTTTATTTTGCATAAATTCATGGTATAAAAATTTCGTAGCGTCATTGTTATCATTACCCGTTACTATCTGTTAAAAATGTGCATAGGTCAACAAAAAGATTGTCATAATAGGGAAACAAGCAGTCATTAAACCACATGATGGTATGAGATATAATTATTATGTTACCTAAAATATATTACATTATTATATAGTAATTATGTTTCGATAATACTAAGTATTTAAGAGAGGTAGAGCCAATCGGGACTGATTTTAAGTACCGCACGAGCAAAAGGACAGCCAAAATATGGTATCAGTTTCAAGAATTAAATTAATTTAATAATAAAACTTAATTACTACAAGGTTCAAAGTATTTGCAGATAATAAATATAAAAACACGTACGTACACATATATATACTTTGTATTGTTATTTTGTAACCGTTTTTTGAGGCGCCACACCAAAATGCAACATTAACGATCCCGTACGGTGGCCAGCATACATGACATCATGTACGGAAATGCAGCATGCCAAGCTGGATCCAAAAAGTATTTGTATCAGTTCTCTGGTTAACATAGTACAGGTTCTGCCTAGCTTCGAATCAGATGACACAGTTAGATGGATTGTCCCGGGATTGATATTAAATGTCCATGGGATATCCGGATAAGAGTAGCTACCACCCATACCCTCCCGTTGGGTGTCGTAACAGGTGACTAAGGGAAAACAAGAAGACGGGCAGCAGCGTATTTCTATTGGATTACCTACCACCTACCTTTCGGCTGATGATGATAATATCAAATAATAAATCAATGGTGTGTTGTGTTACTACAGTGAAAAAGATTGCCATAAATAAATTTAAAAAAAAACTACAAGAAGTGGCGGTACTGTCGGCTGAGGGAATGCTGTTCGTCCCTTTTGCTGTTGGCACTGCTAAACCTCTGACATAAGTAGGGTTCACATAATGTTGTCTTTTATTTACGCGAATACTAGACATTGTAATTAATCTATTCTTACGGATTATAACGTCGAGAAAATTAAAATAAATCGCGATATAATCCGTAAGAATAGATTAATTACAATAAGTAGGGTTATTCACAAATATCGGAAGTTTCCCATTTCAAAGCCGATAAAAACGTTTCCGGCGATATTTTATGTATTGTAAATCTTATGCACAAATTCGATATTTTCTATTAAATTACCTCATAGAATTGAAAAAACTCTTCATTGAGGGATTCGTAGATAGGATTAACAAGATATTATTAAAAGTTTTCATCCTAATCGGATACGAAAATTCCCCAAAGTTGTGAATAGTCCCACAGGTCCTTCCCCTGTGTTGAGCCGTTGAGCTTTTGTGATTTAATTTTAAATTTATACTTGCATGTCATCAAGATTTATTCTATTTCCACTCCCCGAATTTGTCTTCTCAAATTTTTAATGGGCCGTATTTAAAACTTCAAATACAATCCATAAAATAACATAAACAAATACATTCAAGTTGTATAATGGTGTTGGTAATGACTCGTCATTTATCGCGGGTCGCTCTTTCGTTACAGCCGAAGAACAAAGGTGCTCGCCACGCTCCTGTTAATTCCTCACTTTCCCAGTACAGAGCGACGTTAAAAAGGAAGTCACGGCCCGAGGTTCGTTGCTCCGTGTCTTAATAACCCTAGCCATGATCTCCGCCACACATGAAAATGAAAGTCGAGCACGGATTGAAAGAAAGTGTGCACGCTTATCGCAAACCGGTAGGTATTAAGACAACGGCTTCAAGATAGATACGCATTTTCATGGTTATTCGCATCGCTGTGAACGTATAAGCACTCGATCGGTAACCGTTACCTTTTATTGTTTTCTGGTTTACAGTAAAGTTTAATAATGTATTTGTTTAGCACCTTAAAATCATAATTAAGTATATTTGTTATGCAAAAAAAAATATTCCTTATGCGACTGAAATATAGCGGAGAGGTTCTTTTTTCTATATACCAATGTAGCAATCAAGTATACAGTTCGCCTGGTGGTAAGTAGTCAATGCAGCATAAGGACGCTAGCAACACCAGATCACTAGCGTTTGCCGACCTTGTAGAATAGTTGAACTTCTTTTTAAATATCTTCAAGCTGCAATTAGGTAAAACTTCAGCAGGAAATTCATTCCACAATTTAACCGTACAAGGGAGAAATCTCCTTTGAAACCACAGAGTAAGAGTACATTGTTATTAATATGTGGTAGGCGTGAGGTGCGATGGTAAAAAGTGCAAAATTGAAAATAGCAGCCCGACTAAAGAAATATTTCCAACTTATTGGAGATAGCAACTAAATAACGTTACTTTCGAATGGCGTTGTGTTCTCTTTTTAACCGACTTCTAAAAAGGAGGAGGTTCTCAATCCGACTGTATATATATATTTTTTTTCTTATTCATCCTACTGACGAGACAAGCAAACGTTCGCCTGATGGGCTATGAGACACGTCTGCCTATAGACAGCAGCATTGGACTGCCGCTCACTCGAGACATAGTTATTAAGTCTCTTATGTCCAGAATTTCACCAGCTATAGTGCCCTTCACACTGTTTACACACTCTTACAGTAATAAAGATTGCAAATGCTCTATGATCAATAGCTATTCCGGTGAATAAGGGACAATCGTTCGCTCTTTGGGGTGTCCGGATAAGAATAGCACCCTCGCATCTCCTCCCGTTAGATGTCCGTGAGAGACGATTAATAAAAAGAAAATAAGAAGACGGCATCAGCGTCTTTCTATAGATTACCTACCACTTTTACCTCCTGCGATCCCCAAGACGCCTGCCAAGCGTGGGGATTATGGAAACTACTCCCTTCTAAGGGGGAGTCCTTTCTGCAGTGGACTTCGTTCGGCTGCTGATGAAACAGCGATGCAATGCATTTGACATGGAGTCACCGTCTTTATGTGGTTAATAAGGTAGAGTACAATGGCGACATCATTTACTCAGGCAGGGGGTGTAGTAGGGGTTTTGATAGTTAACAAAATTTCTCAAATTGTCTCTTTTCTCCCTTACAATTTTTTAGTCTAGTTATCAAAGATAGCTACCGCTATCGCGCTGCTAATGTGATATGTTTGAAGAAAGCTGTGAGTTTAGTCCATTTCGTTAGTTATTAAAACTCGCACTAGACCCCAAGTGAGATCGCGGTCAAGCTTGAATTTAAAAAAACGGGATGACGCGTGAAATTCGGGCAACTATCGATGAAATAAAATACCAAACGTTGCGTTTTTATCACTAGTAGAAATTCTCATTTTATTTCACTTTTAGTTCACCACAATACAACTTTCACTTTTTATTTCGTAAATTGAACTTTCCTTGCGTGCCGATACAAGACATCCATCATAAAATTGATTGTCATCACAGTGTGAGTAAATTTACAATAGACGCTGTTTACAATCTATACTTATAATAAAACTGTAACCGGTCCAATTCTGTACATTGAAGATATTTTGAAAATTATATTTGGAGGGCATTCTATAACCGATACTGAAGCCGAAAATGTATTTTTTTTTATTTTTGTCTGTCTGTCTGTCTGTCTGTCTGTCTGTATCATGGCTGCGCATCACGCCGAAACTACTGAATGGATTCAGATGAAACTTGGCATGATTTGAGATCTTACTACGAGGTAGGACATAGGATACTTTTTATCCCGTAATCTAGCACGGTTCTTTTGGGAGAGGGAATTAAAGTCAAAATGGGTACTTGGTTATACGCTTGGTCCGATTTTATCATATTTTCTTTATAATATAATAAATATTAGTAAGGGAACACTCATAGAGAGTTGTTATCAAGGTTTTGTAATCGATCGGGTTAAGCAAAGTTAGGTAAGGTCATTAAATAGATGGGTGACCGTTATTATGACCGACGCCATTTGAACTAAACGGGTCCGTGTTTGTGAGAGCAAGCAAAAAGTGAGTCCCAGTTTTTAACCGACTATAAAAAAGGAGGTTATGTATTCGATGCGAATGTCTGTTATTAAAATTTTAGTTAACGTAAAAATAGCGCAGGCGGAGCTGCGTGGGTCAGCTAGTTCCAAATATAGCTGAATAACTGATAGGAAGGCAACATGATAAAGGAAAAATAGTGGAATAATATAGAATATTTATGTTTATTTTCGATACATGCCTTTTTTACATTAGCCAGTGCAGTCCAACCTGATGGAAAGCGGCGACGCAATCAAAGATGATAAAGCACACCATTTTTTTTAAATCCTATTCGATGCAGGCAAATTGTTCCAATCCTTAACTATTATATTATAACATAAAATCAAATCGCTTGTTTCGGACTGAAGGCATGTTCACGGTATGTACGCGTCATGCGTCTTGTCGTTGGATAATAGAAGAAGGATTGCCTGCACAGACTGTCCAAAATGTACCTTGTAAAATACCGAGAGCCTGGCTACTTCCTGTGAATATAAATTTTTACCGTTCTCAGCCTGGACAACTTCAAGGAAAGGAATTAAATAAAGTTCTAAACATTTAGCTATTTTGTAAATTAGGACTTTTATTATAACTATACTGAACTGATATAACCCGTGGCGTGTCCGGCACCCACCCATGTCCTCCCGTTGGATGTCCGTAAGAACCGACTAAGAGAAAACAAGAAGATGGGCAGACGCGTCTTTCTATTGGATTGACTACCATCTATGCGATCCCCAAGAAACCTGCCAAGCGTGGGGATTCTGGCAATACCTCCCTTCTAAGGGGAGGCCTTTGTTCAGCAGTGGACGTCTTCGGCTGTTAATGATAAATGATGGTGTAATTGAAGGCTTTTATTATAACTATACCGAACTGAATTACAAATTGTGATAGGAGCGTGACTTGAATAGACAACTTTTTAGCTATTCATAGATACTCTTATTTTAGAACAAGTTCACTAACAAGCAATTACAGCGGAGATAATTCGGTAATTTTGGTTTTATTTTATTTAGAATGAGTTGCTAATTTTAATTGGTTTAATCGAGAGTACAATATAAAAAACTATTTTTAAAAAAATAAAAACCGACTTCAAAGTAAATTATCTAAAAAGCATAAAATAACGAAAATATATTGAAGTCGGTGCTAGCACATCATGT